>CM077306.1:111342500-113842500 GCA_039655065.1 Glossophaga mutica
TTTGTAAAGTGAACTAGAGTATCGGCAGGGTCCCTTTCAGCTCTGAGATTCTGCACATCTCATTGAAATCCTTCCCACTGAATTCAGGCAGAAGACACACGCCATCCTCAGCCCTGCGGCAGCCACCTCCCCAGGCTTCTGGCCCGAATCTCAGGCCCTCTCCTGCCTGGCCCCTGCCCCTCTGCTCCCTGCCCGAGTCCGCATCGCCTGGCTGCTCTTCCTTTCTTCCCCCCCCCCCCCCCGTGGTCCCGGGGCTCCCGGTACCTGAAAGTTCCTCCTCTGTCCTTACGTGGGGTGTTTTCCCCTGGAAGTAGCCTCTGCAGAACAAATGTTTCTGTGTGTTAATGTGCGTGCTTCCAACAACGCTGGGAAGTGGAGCTTAAGTGTTTGTGTTCTAGGAACTGAATACGCCGGGTGAGGTCCCGGCCCCATCCCCACTCTCACACCTATCTCCTCCGCTCTGACACCGGCCCTCTGCATTCTGCTCCAGCCTGGCTGTCTCCCCTTCTCAGGCCAAGGCCCTGTTTTGTAGTTGCCATTGGATGCTTCAGTTTGCCCCCGCAGGCAGAATGATGGCTAAATGGCGCTGTCACTCTTACCCAGGGTTGCCCTGTGGCTGTAACCGCTGTAACCGTATCCCTAGAGAACTGGAGGGTTGGGTTTCAGAGACCCAGGCCAGGGCCTTTGGCATCTGGGCACTGACAGTGACAAGCTGAGGAAAGGCCTGGGCAGAAGATCCAGAATAGGAACCAGATCTTAGAAATCCCTGGGTGCGGGTGGAGGGTCAGGGTGTGTGGACATGGGGCTGGGGTGGGAGAAGGGGGGCCCTTAAAGGGTAGACCCTGGGGAGCAGGTTTACAGAGAGGACGTTTTTACAAGTTTCTAATTATATTTATTTGGAGTTTTCCTGTGGCGGTTTGAAGCTGTTAACAGCAGGAACCTGTATCCCTGGTGTTTGTTTTTGTTTCTCACCAGCTGCTTGGCCCAGCATAGAGCATCCAGGGCAGGAGACACCTGTCCGCTGCGGCGCCACCCACCCCTTCCGCACCGCAGCTCTGCGCGCGCACCGTGGCGCGCCGCCCTGCCCCCTGCTGCCCATGCCCCGAGCCTCAGAGCGTCCACATGCCCACTGCTGATTCTCTTCCACGCACTGGGCGTTTGCTTCATGCTGGACTAAGCGCTGCGTTGGGGTGGGAGGAGGCCCAACAATGAAGGCGCAGATCCCTCCCGCAAGCGCGCACAGAGACGGTGCGTGGCGGGTGAGCACTGGACTGGGAGCACTGATCCTGGCTCTGCGCCAGCTGCTTGTTCTTTCTCAGATGCCCTCTCCGGCCTGTTCCCCATCTGTGTAGTGACAGGCAGGACCGTGTGAGGGCCAAATGAAACAGTCCACGTGAGAGCGCTTTGCACACTTAATGGAATTATACACCACCTAACAGCCTCATTCCTTATGTTGTTAATGTTTCCATCCGTTTAGTGAGATAAAACTGCTAATCATGAAACTGAAACCTGCCCCTGCCCACCGCCTGCCTCCCTGGCCCTCCGTCGCCAAACTTCTGTTCTTCCCTCCCCACCACAGGTACCCCCTACCCTACCCTTCCTCTGAAGGCCTCTGACTCAAGATTGGTGGTTTAGTCCACATTGAAAAGGTGGCGCGTTGGGTGGAGCACTGCCCCGCACACCAAAAGGCTGCGGCCTCCGGCCCCGGTCGGGGCGCACCCCCAGGTGGCATGTTTGGTCCCCAGTCAGGACGTGCGCAGGAGGCAACCGGTCTATGTTTTTCTCTCGCATCCCTGTTTTTCTCTCTCTCAAATCAATAAATGTATCCTCAGGTGAGGATTAAAAAAATAAATAAACAGCCCTGACCAGTGTTGCTCAGTTGGTTGGGCATCATCCCACAAAGTGGAAGGTCACCAGTTTGATTCCGGGTCAGGGCACATGCCTAGGTTGCGGGTTCGGTCCCCGGTCGGGGTATGAACCAACTGATTAATGTTTCTCTCTCACATCAACGTTTCTCTCCCTCCCTTCCTCGCTCTCTAAAAATAAATAAATAGGAGAAAATTGTTGTCCATTTCAAGATACCTCCAAATGAGTAAGGAGCGGGATTAGGGATGAGATGGGGCGTCGGAGAGAAACTCACCAGGGCCCCCACGGGTGATGAGGCCCTCGGCTTCGTCTCACTCCGTCCCAATCACCAAGCACCAACTGCTTTTCCTGGCTCTTCAGCTGAGCAGACCAAGCTTTATAAGAGGAAAGGGTACTTTTTAAAAAAGAATCAAGTGCTCTGTCTTCTCTCCTTGGGGTCATCTGTGCGGTTTCCTGTACTCTCTCCAGGCTCCCCTCACCCCCACCTAGGCTTCAGCCAGGCTGAGGGTGGGCCTGTCCTTGGCCCAGTTCCAAATGGGGAGACGTACTGAGAAGTGGGAAATGCGAAGCCAGGCTTTGCCTGTGTCCCTAATTCTTTGTGGTCTGGAGGAACAGCGGATGCACACGCACACCAGTATTCATGCTCACGCACACCGGTACTCGTTGGCAGGCTGCAGGCTAGGGTGTCGTGGCCAGAGCTTGGGCTGCTTCTCCTTTGGACGGTACTTGGGTGTGCGAAGTATACTTGGGTGTGCGAAGTAACCTGGAGGAAAGGCTAAGAGAACTGATCAGAAGCAGCAATGGGACATTGGTCTCAAGTGGCCCCTGGTGCCCTGTCACTGAGGCTGGGAGACATCTGAAGAGATGCCTGAGCAGCCATAGATAACATCTGAAGACCCTGAGATCCTGTGGATTCTAT
The DNA here is from genome assembly GCA_039655065.1 of Glossophaga mutica. Taxonomy (NCBI): domain Eukaryota; kingdom Metazoa; phylum Chordata; class Mammalia; order Chiroptera; family Phyllostomidae; genus Glossophaga; species Glossophaga mutica. The sequence continues at coordinate 111,345,286 of CM077306.1, forward strand.
AGGATTTCCTAGGAATCGTATCATAGATTCACTGGTCCCGGTTTTTTTCTGGCCTCAGCATCACCAAATGGATGCTTTTAAGCAGATATCTTACCTGCTCTGAGTTTCCTGTCCTGCTACCCTTAACACTAAACTTCCTAGAACTGCCCTCCACCCAGAACAGAGAGGATGCCACAAATGTGGACCTTGTTCTCCCACCCACCAATCCATCCATCCATCCATCCATCCATTTAACAAATATGCATTAAGTGCCTTCATTGTACTAGCTGTCTTACTCACTGCTGAACTCCCGGAACCCAGCACTGTGCTTGGGGTGCTGCAGTGCTCGGTAACTGTTGAATGAGTATGCTAAACCCTTCCAGCTGCCGTGTAGGTTTCAAAGACTCAGAAGCCATGGTCTCAGGATCTTACAGCTTCAGTAGGAAGATAATACACGTAAACTAAAAGTTAAATAATGGCACAAGGTAGCCTAGGAGAGGGATCACGATGGTGATTAACCTTAGGCTATCGGAGAACCTGACAGTAAAAGCCTGGGGAGTTAAGAGGAATAATAGATCAGAGAAGGATGAACAGCTACCAGCTGGCTGCCCAGCGGTGGCACCCAAACTGGTCCTCAATGACTGCTGAGATCTGAAGGCACCGAAGGAGAGAAAAATAGAGGAATAAGGTAGGCACACCAAACATCGCAGGCTAGCTTGCCTGTGACAAGAAGGATGTCACAGCCACGTGGGCGCATTGGGATGCCAGGCAGGCTGCATTGAGTCTCACATCGGGCCCAGCAAATTTGCACATAACCACCCAACCCCTGTGAGTGGCTAGGTGCCTACTGTGGTAGTATAAAGGTGGGGTGGACTCCGTCTAGGGGTATCGGCTTATCTCCAGCCTGCATTCCTGCTCATTTCCTTTTGCTGTTATTCCTGAGCTGGACCTGGGCAAAATTTTGCAGTACATGGAGTGTTTTCCGGGGGGTCTTCCTGCTTCCCCTTTGGAGTACTCTTCCCCATCCTCAGAGGGGAATCCTAGGACTGCCTGTGTTGTCATAATTCGCTCCTGGTCTGCCCTCTAACCATCATATCCCCACCCATCCCACCCTTCCTTTCTATATGTAGCAGAGTTTTTGGAATGCTCTGCTGGGCACTTGAGCAAACCCAGCAGAGATGCAGGACGACACGGTTACAGACCTGTGCATTCATGCCAGGAGAGGGTAAGGCAGGGAGGTCCTGGCTCATCCGTGCTCCCTCTGCAGCCGCCACTCTCCCCGAGTTCAGCTTTTGACCCAGCCCAGTGCCGGGGGTAGGGTAAGGGCACAAAAGGATGGCTTTCACAAAGAACTGTGGAAGGCAGCCTTTTGGTTCCCAGCTGGCCCCTCACCCACTTCAGCCTCCTCCTTGGGCAGGTCCCAGCAGGAGTGGAGTAGGCGGTGGAACAGGCACTGTCAACCCCAAGTTCCCCATCCCACCACGTGCCCTCTGGAGCTGCGTGTCCCCGCACCAGGCTTGGAACAGGGCTTTGATAAGGGAAGGGAGGAGAAGAGAGAGGTTTTTAAAAGAGCCTGGGGAGAAAGTTGGAGACAAGGACCAAACACAGTGAACCTTTATTGAGCACTTACTATATGCCTGCACTGTAGTGCTAAGTACCTGGTAAGCGTTGACTCATTTGAGCCTCGTGGCAGCCCGAAGGGGAGGTGCCATTATTGTGATTCACACTTACAGAGGGAGGAGCATGAATCCAGAGGCTGGCTCAGGACCACTCAGCCGTGGGCAAGCTGGCATCCGAACTGACACAGTACCACCCCAGAACCACTTTTCTCAGACGCTCTGCCATGTGGCTGAGTGTGTCTTCCCAGTTTGCATGAAGAGTCTGTTCACATCACCCAAGTTGGGAAAAGGAAGACAGACCACAACCCAGGCCCACCCTGCAGATCCTGGCGCAGCCGGTCGAGGAGAATGTCTAGACAGTCACACTTTTTCAAAGGCCCCCAGGGAGTGCCAGTGCGTGGCCAGTGCTGAGCCTAAACCAGTCCCTGCTCGACAGCGTTCACTGCTTTGTCAGGCCAGCTGGTAAACTCCCATACCCCGAGGGAGCAAGCTAAGGTGAACTGTGCCGTGGGTGTTGATGGGATCCCAGTAGGGATTGGGTGGGCAGGCAGATGTGGTGGGAGGGAGCTCTGAAAGCATGAACTGGCAAAGGAGAAAATGCTGGAAATATGTGAGCTCTGAAAGTTTCCCTCCAAGTAGTTGAAGGGCCACTCCCTCAGCAGGTGACCAGCCAAGTGAGGAAAGTAGAACATGCCACATGGGATAGCTTAAAAAAAAATCTTTTAGCCCTGGCTGGTGTGATGAAGTGGACTGAGTGCTGACCTGTGGACCAGGGGGTCACCGGTTCAATTCCCAGTCAGGGTGCATGTCTGAATTGCGGGCCAGGACCCCGGTAGGGGGTGTGTGAGAGGCAACCACGCACGGATGTTTCTCTCCCTCTCTCTCTCCCTTCCTTCCCTTCTGTCTAAAAATAAATAAATCTTAAAAACAAACAAAAAAGAATGGAAAAAAGTGACTAGATTTCTTAGAAATCTTTTAAAATATGTTTATTGATTTTAGAGAGAGGGGACAGGGGGTAGAGAAAGAGGGAGAAACGTCAACCTGAGAGAAAGATCGGTTGCTTGTTTCCCATACATGTCCTGATCAGGGATTGAACCCACAACCTAGGAATGTGCCCTAACCAGAAATCAAACCCCCTTTTGGTGTACAGGACAACGCTCCAACCAACGGAGCCGCACCAGCACGGGCACGAGATGACTTTAAAGCCTTAGCAGAGCCGTGCCACAGTAAGTGTAGGTGAGCTGAGGCACACTGAGTCCTCCCCTAGGACCAGGGATTTGGCAGGAAGAGCTTTTCGGTAGACAATGTTGAGCCGTATTTGGGAAGCTGGGTGCAGTGTGCTAGAAGAAAAAAGAGGATGCATCTCAAATGTGAAGAACATGCCCTGGCTGTTGTGGCTAAGTGGACTGAGCACTGGGCTGTGACCCAAAGGGTCACCAGTTTGATTCCCAGTCAGGGCACATGCCTGGGTTGCGGGCCAGGTCCCTCAGTAGAGGGTGCATGAGAGGCAACCACACATTGATGTTTCTCTCCCTCTCTTTCTCCTTCCCTTCCCCTCGCTCTAAAAATAAATAAATAAATAAATAAATAAATAAATAAATAAATAAATAAATATCTTTTAAAAGAGAACATGATGTGTTAGTGAATTTGTGGAAAGAGGTGGAACGGTTAGCTGTAGAGGGAATAGGGAGGAGATGCCGTCTTGCAGTGCAGAACGACTCTGCTGGAGAGCGATAAGCATTGTGCGTAAGGAGATGAGGGAGGGTCGGATGGCGGGAGAAGCCCAGTGCTGGAAGAGTCCAAGGGCTCTGCCGGGCAGCCTGGGCTTGCGGCAGTCAGCATCAGGCTCCTCTCCACTACTGGCGAGCACTGATGTGGAAGCCAAGGAAAGAGCTGGGAGCCCAGAGGGCCTGCTGCAGACCTTAGCGAAGCATCAGCTGATTCAGAGACAGGCGTATACCTCTGAGATGGCCCTGGAGGAGGAGCTTCCAGGTGAATCTCCCAGTCACCCCCCACCGGCTGCTGGGGAAGGGATGGAGAGACACGAAAGAGGGTTCCAAGTGGGATGAACAGGATGGTTATTCTTCACTGGAGTTGTCCAAAGCACCATGCCACCTCTAAGGCTCGCAAGGGTTGCCACGGGGAAGGGGATAATTACCCGAGGTCCCCCCTTCTCCAGGTACCTAACAGGAACATATAAAACTAAGCCTTAAGCCGTTCAAAGTTTGGAATTAGTTGTTAAAAATATTTTTCCCATAGTGGGGGGCAGGTGTAAATATGGGAACACAGAAAGGACCAACTCTGGGTGCCTTGTCTTTTTTCACAAATTTAACCACACTATATATTTGCTCTTTCCTCTTCCTTTTTTAAAAAAAGATTTTATTTATTTATCTTTCAGAGAAAGGGGAAGGGAAGGAGAAACAGAGGAAGAGAAACATCAATATGCTAGAGATACACCGATCTGTTGCCTCTCGCACACCCTCAACCAGGGATCTGGCCCACAACCCAGACATGCACCCAGCCTGGGAATTGAACCGGCGACCCTTTGGTTTGCAGGCTGGCATTCAACCCACCAACCCCCTCCAGCCAGGGCTGCTCTTTCCTCTTGTAACGTTTATTCCAGCTCCAAAACTCCACTTAAATCCCACTCCTTGGGAAGTTTTTTCGGTCCACCCAGCAGCATTGTGAGGTTGGAGACGTCCTGTTTCTGTGCTGTCCACTACGGTCGCCGTTAGCCACGGGTGACTACTGACAACGTGGCCTATGGCTAGAGCACCTGGGGGACTGAATTTTAAATTAAATGGCTACATGTACCTGGTGGCCAACATCTCACACAGCACAGGTCTTGAGCATCTGGTGTCTGAACCAATGATTAGCACATAACATCATCTCCAGCTTCCGCATTGGGGACCTGTTACTTACCAGGCACTGATTAGGTACTCTACACAGATTACCTCATCAGGTGTTCACAGCCTCTCTAAATGGGTATTATCACCCCCATTTAGAGGAGGAAGAAATAAGGGAATCGGAAAATCCTCCATGGAGGGCGGTGGAGCTGGACTCGAGCTGGGGGCCCCTGGTGCCAGAGCTTAGGCTCTTTCAGTGATGGCGCCTTTCTTAGGGCCATTTCCTCCTCATCAGCTGGACAGACCGGTTCTCCGCTCAGCCTTACTGTACACAGAGGTCCCTCCTGCCCTCGCTTGTGAACTGGTCTTCCGTCTCCCTCTTCTCCGTTCTCTCTTTGGGGCGCCTCCCTGGGGGGCCAGCTGGCCGACCACGACGACAGAGCCCGCGTGGCCGTTAGAGCCCCTGGCCGTGGAGGACTGCTGCGAGCGGTCCAGGGCGGCTGGAGGCTGGAGCGTGGAGCTGACGAAGCCCAGCAGACCTGGGGCAGGGCGTTTGGGGCGGCCACTCCAAGTTCCACTTCTCTTCAGGAAGCCTCCTCAGTCCTGCCCCCGAAGTACTTCTTGAAATATGAAAGCAGAGGACAGTTAACTGTTCCAGGCTAGGGCTCAGGAGTGTCTCAATTTGAGTGATTGCTGGTCTGTGTGTTCGTTCACTCAGTTTAAAAGATATCAAGCACCTTAAGGATTTGGGTTCAAATAGGTCGGTGATAAGGCCTGAGAATCTGCATTTTAACAAAAGTCAGGCACTTCTACAGTCCACAGATCATACTTGGAGGTTATAGTCCTTTATATAGTCTTTTGTTGATATATTTTTTTCTACTTGCAAGTGGCTACTTCAACACTATCTTGAGTTTCCCATTTCACTGCTAGAAATAATTCCTTCTTCCCCTGATCTTCCTTTAACAGAACTTCTCAACTAGTCTGGCTGCATTCTAGACTTACCTGAGGAGCCACAGGAAAATACTGCTGGCCAGGTGCCAGCCCGGACTATTGACCAAAATCTCGGGGGAGGGGTGGGGAGCTGGGGCACCTCCTGGGGGAGTTGACTGTGCGGTGCAGCGAGGTTGAGGAAGCCCTGACCTCATCTCTGATGCCTTCATGGCACTCAGCCACATCCCGCTTCGTGTTACTCACTTGTGTCACCTTTTGGGTGGATTGAGTCACCTCTGAGCCTCCACAGCCTTCCGCATAGTAGCTTTTGCAAGCACTTACGTAGCATTTTCAGCCGAGTAAAACATTTCTCTCCTATTTCAGTTCAGCTGTAGGGGGACCCTAACATTACCCCAGAAACTGTAGTCTTTTAACTGAGAGGCGATAAGCGATTCTCTGTCCTCTGTCCGTTCCGAGCCATCCTCTTTTTGCTGGACCTTAGGTGGCCTCACCCCTTAGCACAGCTGTGTGCGTAGCACCTTATGTCAGTGGGGGTTAGGGGAGCGGAGCACCTGGTGTCAGATGAGGAGCTCAGGGTGTGGGAATCATCTGGGGGGTCACAAGGGCTGCACTCACCAGACATTAGGTGTTGGTGCCAGCCCCCGCCAGCTCCTGGTCCCCACGGCACTGACCGCACAGGAGCGAGGGAAGCCTTCCAGGATGGGGCTTCCTTCCTCTGAAGATTCTTGGCGCCCTGGTGGGCAAGTGGAAGCAGGCCTGGTCTCGAGCAGAATCACAAGGCAAATGCAGCTTTCTCAGAGGCTCTGTCTCCCTTTCTTCCTCCTTTAATTGCCGGTGGCCCTGGACCCTGCCACTTTCCCAGAAGCCACGGTCCACATGCCTTTTACCCTCCCACCAGGCTTGCTCCTGACTCACACTGGGTTGCATATTTCTAATCAAGTTAAGTGTGCTACCCAGTCCAAGGGTTTTTGTTTGTTTTTAAATCAAAGGCGGGTGTTTCAGATGATGGAATTTTAGCTGTCATTGTGGATTAAGTATTTTTGAGGGAAGTGAGTTTTTCTTTCTGAATTCCTGAAATTACGGAGACCACTCTGAAACCAGAGGGGTGGGAGAGCACCCCCTTCTGGGGGAGCCGCTGTCCCGATTTTGGAGAAGAGGGGGTTTTGCCCTTGGGGAGCCCCCTTCAAGACACTCTCTGGGAGGCCCCAGCAGAGGGTCTCATGTGCACCCTCTACCCCTCCCAGATGTGGACGAGTGTGTGGAGGGAACCGACAACTGCCACATTGATGCTATCTGCCAGAACACCCCACGCTCGTACAAGTGCATCTGCAAGTCTGGCTACACGGGGGATGGCAAACACTGCAAAGGTGAGGCTGGGAGGGCACTGGACAAGGGGGACCTGCTGGGGGTGGGGCAGTGCCGGCCCGCAGTTGGCTGCGCTGTGCGTTACATTAAGGCCTGTGATTCCCCCTGGCGTGGGGGAGGGGATGGAGCAGGGAGAAGGCATCTTTTCCCAGAGAAGCACCATTTTCTCCTCTGCACAAACTGGACTGGGTCGGGGGACCAGAATGACGGGGCTGAGGCCTGAGTTTGCCCGACGTCGGATTCTTCCAGCATGTCCGCAAAAGGAGGGAACAGGCAGTTCGTCCCAGGGGAAGTTCATACTGTAAACAAACACACCTCCCCTCATAATTGAAGCAATGCAAATAAACAGTCTTGAGATGTTATTTTAAATTTACAGTCTTCAGTGTTGATACGGTTTCAGTGGACAAGGTACACTCATTAATTCCTGGTGACATTATAAATTGAAAAGTGATTTTGTCCTAGCAGGACTCCTAAAAGGCATTTATACACTTTGACCCAGGAATTTTACTCTTATTCAAAGAAACAAAATAATATATGGGAGAAGATATTCTTTGATGCCTTATTTATGATAGTAAAATAAATGGAAGAATCGAACAATAGAAAAAAAAACAAATTATGATATAGCAACAGAGTGGAACAGTCTGCAGCCGTATGCAGTGGGGATTAGAAAGACAGGATGGAAACGTGAACGCATTTGACTCTTGATGGAAATAGCAAAAAGTCACCACGCTGTGAAAATCACTACGTACACACACACACATACGCACAGAAGGCGATTTATTTTTTAAAAAACCACCACAGGACTGGACGGTGGGGGGCACCCAGATGGGCCCCACTGCCTCAGCTCCCCTCTGCCCACAGATGTGGACGAGTGTGAACGAGAGGATAATGCAGGCTGTGTGCACGACTGTGTCAACATCCCTGGCAATTACCGGTGTACCTGTTATGACGGATTCCACCTGGCACATGACGGACACAACTGTCTGGGTGAGCAAGGGAGAGGGGATGTGGGTGGGGGTGTCTGGTGGAGAGGAAGGTGCTTGCAGCATTTCCCATTTCCCAGGCCAGGGAGGAAAGTGACCACAGAGCTGCAAAATAGCAAGGACGGTTTCCCCTTGGAGGCTGGGTACCGAGGATGAAATCATCCTGCTGCTGGGTGAAAAACAGCGGAGAAGATGCTGCCAGAAAGGGCTCGCAGGGCGAGGGCCAGGACACAAGAGTAGGTTTAGCCTCAGCGGGTGGAGTGTGGTGGGAAGGTGATTCGGCTCCAGACAGCTGTGGCTCTGCCGCTTGCTCGCTGTGTGGTCTGGGGCCAATCCACCAGTCTCCGGGGATCTCAGCTTCCTCCAAGCACTCTGGGCGAATTGCCAGGAGAGGACACACGTACAATCCCAGCACGTACAGGGTGCTCGGTGCACAGGACGAACGCCGTCGATGCCGCTGATGCTTCCCTGTGCCTGGGGAGCCTCTGACCCTCACAGGCTGGTTTCCTTCCAGCTCTTCCTGAAGTCTCCAGGCTCACCCTCTCCTCACTTCCGAGGCCTCAGTCTGGCCTGACCTCCTTTGTCCCAGGAGCTGCATCAGAGAATCTCCAGGGAACTAAACTCAGCTTTGGTTTCCATCATTTACTAGGACCATGTCAGATTCTTCCACCAGTGGAAAAACGGAAGCCCATGGCATAAAAAGATTTGAGATATGAACCCAGGGGTCCTTCCCCAAATTCTTTCTCTCTGGTGCCAAAACAGACATAAGACTCTGGGAGCACAGACAACCAGGAAAGGAAGAGAAACAAGAGGGATGGCGCCCAGAGAAGCAGGCCAGGCCGCCCTCCCACCCGAGGGCCCGTTGGCCAAGGAGGGCCTCCTGACTGCAGAGCTGCCTTTAAACCCAGTCACATTCGGTCCTTGGCCCAAGTGTATCGGTTCCCACTCCCAGCCCAGGCCTCTAGGCCCCAGGTCCTGCCGGGCCCCTGCCCTCAGCCACGGCCACCTCTCTCAGCACTGTGGCTGCCTGGGAAGGACCCCACTTTGTCTGCCCCGTCACCTGTGAGGGAACCTCTTTGGGAACTCCTTTGGACAGACAAGTTGTGACACTTGGACCAGGACGGTGATTTGCCTACAGGACTGTGAACATCAGCTTCTGACTTTCTTTGGTTGCCTTTGACCTCTCTAGGCCCCCGATTCTCATCAAGTCTTGTTTCCTTATAAAACCAACCAGAAGATAAGAGCATGAGTAGGTATGGAAGGGGTCACTGGGAGCAAAGGTCCATTGAACACTAACCCCAGGGTTGGGGTCAAAGTCTCAGCCTTACTTGTGGCTTTTAGGGGAACCACGAGGAAGTCATCCACGCCCTGGGTGGCTTCAGTCTCCCCGGTGAGAACTGTAGGGAACAGTTCTTGGCTAGAGCAGCACAGCCAGTCCCAAGGCTGGAATAGAAGGGAACAAGGAGGAATGGTGTGCAGGATGGGCAAGAGCGAGAAGACAGGGATGGGGGGAAATCATGAGTGTAGCCACGGCGGTGGGGGGCAGGAGAAGGCAAAGGAAAGTACACCTTCCTGGCTCTCCTAACAGGTGCATCTCTCAGGCAGGAGCCCGCTGTATCTGGGGCCCTCAGTGCTTGGCCAGAAGGGGAAAGAACAGTTTTAGGGCTCAGCAAAGAGGATGGGAAGAGGCGGGCAGAAGCAGCCCTCAGGAGCCCAGGTTCCAGCTGCTCCATTTGGGAACCGATCTCCTTCATGCCTCCTGGGCCAAGGAGAACTGAGAAGGGCTGTGGACTTGGGAGGGCAGTAGGTAGCATAGAAACGGAGTCCAGTGTTGGCGTGGGAGCCCCACGATGAGCTTGGCTCTGGGGCCTGGGGGCGGTGGTTTCGGGTGGTGATTAGGGTGTGGCCTGGCAGCTCGCCCCTGACCCTCGCCGCCAAGCCACCAGACTTTGTTTTATTAAACCAAAATAGGAGAATGGCTTGGGACTAGGGCAGCAAGCCCAGACAGGGGGAGGGGAAAAAGGACGGCCGTGGCCTGTCCACAGAAATGGCCACTGCCCTGCTGACCTCAACACCATCGCTGCAGCCCTCCCTGCACGTGGAGCCATTTCGCAGGCCCCTGACGGCCAGGCTGCTCATCACAACCGGCTGCCCCGCTTCCCGCCCCATCCCGTCTCCAGTCTTCATCTCTGTCCCTCTCCATCGGCCTCCTTTCTCGATCTCCTCTGCCTCAGACTGAATTCCAGCGGGTTGGGGAAAGCGGGGCAAGTCTACACCTAAGTACGCCATGTTCCCATGTCCTCTCCCCGCCTCTCAGCCCCCCAGCTCTGCCCTCTTAGAGTGGCCTCTTCGAGAGCAGTGGGGCCTGAGCTGGCGAGTGGGTGAGAACTGCCTGCCCAAGGCTGGGCGTCGGCTTGGGGGGGAGGGGGAGGTGTGTGCCCGCAACCCGGACCCTGCCCGCGCCCAGGGCCTCACCAACCCTGTCCCGCACAGATGTGGACGAGTGCGCCGAGGGCAACGGCGGCTGCCAGCAGAGCTGTGTCAACATGATGGGCAGCTACGAGTGCCACTGCCGGGAGGGCTTCTTCCTCAGTGACAACCAGCACACCTGCATTCAGCGGCCGGAAGGTCAGCCCGTGCCCGGGGAGGGCTGCGCGCCCAGGCTCCCCTCCCCGTCGTCTCCTTGGAAGCTTTCCCTCAACACCCCTTCACTTTCACCCAGTGCTCTCAATCCCACTAGCCCTTCCTCTCTTGTCCCTCAACCCAGTCACATCCCACGGGCTCCATGAATAGACACTCTGTCTTAGAGCCACATCTGTGGGGGTTTATTTGGGGCCGGGGTCCCTGTGGGATCGAGGCTGCTGTGGGGCGTCCCCGTGTCCAGGCCTGAGGTGAATCTCGTTCCTAATGAACCGGAGATGGCTGGGCGCTAGGCTGCTGCCGCCTGACGTAGCGTCCCTTGGACTGGATCGGGAGGGTCGGGCAGGAACGGCGGGCATGTGTTGTCTCTCTCTGGGGCTCCCCGCCGAGACGGCGACGTTTCCGAGGGCAGCAACGACATCTTTACGTCTCCAGACCCTGACCACTGTCTGTCCTGTATGTGGTGGGAGCTTGGATATTTGTTGAATAAAATTGTATAATAATTATCTATGCCACTTACTCCCCACTCATACTATGTTATTTATCTTCTTCCCAGTTTAACTGTAAGCTCTTTGAGAAAAGAGGTCATGCGTTACATTTTATCCTGTACATGGGTCCTTCCTAAATCCTCTCAGTGCCTCACACCGAGGCACTGATTCCACACCAGATTTGGGTTGTTGGGCGGAGAGGGTGATTGTGTGGCTTTCTGGGGGTTTGGCGTCAGTATCTGTACCTCAGTCAGAATGGCTTTGAGCTCTGTGCACAGGACAAGGGAGCCCGTGAGGGGGGGTCAGTCCCCGCCCTGTCTTGCAGCCTCACTGGAATTCTCCCAGTCTCCTGGGCCCCAGCCATCCTTTGCAGTTCCTCTTCCTCTAGGCGTCCAGACGTGCAGGGCATCCACCCCGCTCCTCTTCCCTTTTAGAAGGAATGAACTGCATGAACAAGAACCACGGCTGTGCTCACATTTGCCGGGAGACACCCAAAGGGGGTATTGCCTGTGAATGCCGCCCTGGCTTCGAGCTCACCAAGAACCAGCGGGACTGCAAACGTGAGATTGCTGGGGTGACCAGGGAGAAAGGGAGACAAAGAGGTGGCATGTGGGGCCGCACAGCAAGAGGTGGGAGGCAGAGGGAGAAGGGAATGCAACTGGACAAGATGGCCAGTAGCTGTGTTCTGGAGGGAGAACTGGGGTGCCCAGGGAGAAGCAAGCTGACGGGCCTCCTGCCCTCTCTGCACAGTGACGTGCAACTACGGGAACGGTGGCTGCCAGCACACGTGCGATGACACAGAGCAGGGTCCCCGGTGCGGCTGCCACGTCAAGTTCGTGCTCCATACCGACGGAAAGACGTGCATCGGTGGGTGAGGCCAGTGGAGCACTTAGTCCACCTGTGATGGGGGAAGGGGATGGGGGTCCTCGGGATCCAGGGGAGCGGGGAGCACGGGGGGCCCAAGTGCTTGGTGCAGGGTGACTGGTCAGTGAGCTGAAGACCCAGGCAGAGCCAGGTCTAGACAGAGACGACTCCGAGAGACCAAAGGGCTCCCTGTCCCTCCTCTCCTCCCCGACCCGTTGGTTCCACTGCCCCACCGCCAAGAGCATCAGCACCCTCTTTATCCAGGATAAAATGTTGCCAAATGGGGAGTGACTGGCAGAGGCCCTTGCGGGCCCAGGCTGTGGCCGAGAATGGGGCGGAGAGCTGGGCGACGCAGGGTGAAGCCTGAACGGAGGCTCTGGTTGACCAGTGTGCTGAGACGGGAGCTGTCACAGCCCCCTGTCCCCTGTCCCCGCCGGAACTGAGAGCGGGACAGAGTGCTCCGTCCTGAAGGACCAGCCCTGAGCTGGCAGATGGGGTTTCCTGACCCCCGGTGTCTTCTTCCTTTGCGTGCTTTCTCCCCCTTCCCCTGCCCGTTTCCTCCTCTCACCTCCACGTTCCAGTGGGCTCCCTCCCTCGCCGCTCTGCCCGAGGCCTCCCTTCCTCACCAACTCCTGCCTTCCATCCCTGTCGCCCTGGTGTGGGGCCTTCTTAACACCTGGATCCCTTTTCCTGAATTCCTAAGCCTTACCTAATGCATCTTTAGGTACATTTGATGAGCTTAATTCCTTAAGTTTGATTCCTAATTCCCTAAGTCTTTAAGTCTTTTGTGAAAGCCAGTCACTACGTGCTCACCGAGCGCTGAGAAAGGTGATGGGAGCAGTGAGCCCTGGAGAAGCGGGAATGAAAGGGAACAGTCAGCCAGGCAGGGGCGAGCTGCTTCTGCGGGCACAGGACTCGTGGGTGGCAGTCCATGCTGTGGCTACAGCATGCTGGGGACGGGGAAGTGTGAACACCGCTCAGAGTCACGACGTTCAGCTTACGAACCAGACCGTCGCCCCTTTCACCCCAGAGACCCACCCGTCTCTGCAGGCAGCACCAGCCTTTTCCCAGACACAGGAACAGGGGAGCAGGTGATGCTCTGAAAGGTCTCCCTCGGCTGCCTGCTCCAGAGACCTGCATGCAGTTCTGACAGTTCTCTAACAAAACCTCAGCCGCTACATGTTTTCCTCTGAACTAACTCTTCAAAGACCTTGGAGCATTTTTAGGTCTCCCTGTTGCCTTCTCTAGGCTGATCGTTCCATCATTTCATTTTCCCCTCGTGAATCTAATTCTGCTTTCCAAACCTGCCCCCGTCCCCTGGATACACTCACACATCACCAGTCTCCGTAAAGAAACTGCATGCAGGCCCCAGGGGAAAAGCCGCATGTGTCGGGACAGAGCTACGGGCCCCCGGACGTGGGGGGGTGCGGTGGGGGGGGTCCCTCTCAGCAGACGGTCCTGGGCATGGCTGCTTTTGACAATTCCCCTATTAAGCTTGAGCTCTTTCCTAATGCAAGACTCGTTCTGCCTTCCAGGCCACGGCCAGGTGAGGCAGAAGGAGCAGGCGAGCCTGTCCTAAGGCCCACGGCCATGTTCACCCTGAGCTCCTCTCCCTCTTCTCTAGTAGAACTTATTTTACCTTGCCCCTCATCTCATTTTTCTCCCCAGCCCTGGTGGGCAGAAACTTCATTGTTCGGGACCACCAGGCCACTCAGATTTGGTGGGGAGACCCAGGGCGGTACAGTGCAGCAGACGGTGGGCGCCCTTCGGGGTCTGGCAGCTTGTAAGACGTAGGGTTCAGTTCCCAGCCCTGCCTTTGGCATGCCGTGTGGTGGTGGGCCCGCGATTGCCCCTCTCTGAGACCTTCCCATTAGTCACTTGGTGGGAATCCAGCCTCCTTGAGGTTATCAGGCAGCAGAAGGCTGGGGAGTAAAGTCTTGGAGTCTCAGGGCTCATCCTATGGGGACAGTGGTTTGGGCCTGCAGGGTGGGGGAGGGCGGGGAGGGGCTGGGCTCGGTGGGCCACAGTGGCTGCTGCCCAGCATCTAAACAGCTTTTTTACAATGTCAAACAGGGGAAAGGCGGCTAGAGCAGCACGTCCCCCCTCAGGCCGTTTCTAATGGTAAATATGTCTGCTCTCTCCGCTTGCTCTCACTGGCTTGCTAGGGGAAGGGCTAACCCGCCGGGGCTCCCACTAACCGCATGCCCACCGGGCCGGCCTGACTGGGCGCCAGCCTGCGAGCAGGGCTCCCCTGGCAGCCTGGGCACTGGGCCCACTGAGTGTCTCCGGAGCCCCCGGGGCTGGCCCAGGAGCCTTCGTGTTGGTTTGTCTTTCTTTGACTCTGTCACCTTCCTTCTCTCCTCCCTCTCTTTGTCCCTTCCTTCCACCTTCTCCCTCACCCATCTTCTAACACCTCACCCCTGCCCAACCATCTGCCCCCTCCCTTCCTCCGCTTTCCACACAGCTGACGACCCAGCAGCTCCATCTTACCCATCGCGCCCACTGGGCCACCTGAGGTCGGGGTGGGTAGGGCGGGATGCTGCCCCCGCTGGGGCTCCTTTACCCACAGCAGCTCGCAGCTCGCACACCGCTCGTCCTCCTCTCCCACCGGGACGGTGCAGAGCAGGGCTGTGCACTCAGGCAGCCTGCGTGTGGGTGCTGGCTCTGCCACCTTCTGACCCTGTGACCTCAGGCAAGCTGCTCTCCTCTCTGATCCTCAGTTTCCTCTTCTGTAAGATTGGGGGGTGGGGATCAGTGCTCCCTAGGGCTGCTGTGGTGACTGAGGTGGTGCATGAGAGCAGCTAGTAAGCTCCTGGCGCAGAGTCAGCACAGAGTGACTGTGATTTTAATGCCATGACCTGAAGAGCAAAGGGCTGAGGCTCCGGCCCTGCCCACAGCTGTCCAATGGGGGCGGACAGCTACGCCCAGCGTTCTGCCCTGACCTGGGATGGACACTGTGCCAGCTCTGCTGCTCCCTGTCCTGGATCCCTCAGAATCAACCGTGACTTGGCATAGCATCCGTTCCCCTCTGCCTGCTCCAGGGCTGGGGGACCGCTTTTTATGCGAAGAGCATCCTTGGGGGGTTGACAGAGTTTGGGGCCTGAACTCAAGGGTCCCTTCCAGGTTTCTTCCATGATCTTAGAGAACCTCAGGAGAGGCTTGGGTGGGAGTGCCGCATCGGAGATCCCACTGTGGCTGCTCCCAAACCTGAGCATTTGAGGGGCCAGGGCATGACCAGGCACCCACAGGCAGAGTTGGCCTTTTGATTCCCTGGCTTTGCTGGTCTCCTCAGTGACAAGGGTTGGGCCGAAGTTTTAGTCAAAACTTTTCATCAAAGATCTTTTAATCAAAGATGGTAGTACTCTCTCATTCAAAGGTGGCGCCTTTCTCATTCAGTTCCCGATTCTGAGAAACACTCTCCTCGGGTCCCTCGAGGAGGCCTTGGGATTTGCTCTAATCCTGGAGAATTCTGGAGCCCCCAGAGGTGGCTCACACCTCCTCCACAGTCCTTGTGGTGGGGCCTTGCACTGTTTGAGCTGATGGCTTTCCCCTGGGCTCACCCAACACTCCTCTGCTATTAAACCCGCTTTTCTCTGACTCTGAATTCAGAATATAGGGAGAGTGACCCATCCATACACCCCTACTCTGGCCTTTCAGCAAAGGGAAGATCTACCAGTCAGGAGAGGGCAGTAGAAGAAACAGCTCTGAGGTTCTCTGACTGTTTGACCTGCCTTCTTTTGGCCTTCCTCCTCTGACTCTTCCTTTTGCTCCCTCCCCTTCCCTCCCCATTAGGAAAGTAAAACCACAAAACGCCGGCCTGTCTCCATCGGGTAGTGTAGAGAAGGCTTTCGAGGAGCTGGAGGGAGCCTGGAAGGGGCTGGGGCCTGACGGCGTGCTGTCTCCTGAGGTCGAGCAGTCAGTCGTGGGACCCTGGTCTTTCTTTCTTAAGACAGCTGGGCGGAGAAAGGGGGCGTGGACCGGTGGCCGTCAGCTGTCTTAGGCACCACCAGGCTCAATCTTCCCAAGACTGTGCCACCGTGAGCCCCACCCACCAAAGAGATAGTCCTTTGAAAGAGGCGGAAACTCCTGTCTGTCCCTTCTTACTCCTTGGTAGCGATTGCTCCCGTCCCTCCTTGCGCCCTCCCCTCTCCACCTCCTCCACCCCTTCAGCACATTCCTGCCTGACAGCTCTGGCTTGTACCTGCCTCACCGCTGTCCACCTTGTTTCAATCAAGTAGGGGGCAGGGACGTGGACTGCTTGGCTGCACTTGTGAGGGGATGGGGGCTGGGAGCCTCCGCTTAATGCTCCTTCTAAAGCACAGGGAGGCAGCCGAGGCCTTCCCTCTTCCCTCTGGCCTCTGTGCTATCCATCACCCTCGAGTTTGGGGCTCCTCCAGGCCAGCGATAACCTGGTCACCACCCCCACCTCCCTCCTAAACAGAGACCTGTGCTGTCAACAACGGGGGCTGCGACAGTAAGTGCCACGATGCAGCGACGGGTGTCCATTGCAGCTGCCCTGTGGGCTTCATGCTGCAGCCAGACAGGAAGACCTGCAAAGGTAAGGCCTTTCAGAGTAAGGGGCTGAGGAGGGGGTCTGAGACAGGGCCCCAGTTACGGGCCCAAACCTCCTGCACCCCCTGGAGACGACCTGCATTATAAAGAACTGAGGTCATAACCAAGGCTGGTCTCCTGCCCACCTTCCCTGTCGCATTTCAAGGGCCACCGAAGTCTGGCCAGGCCCTTGGAGCCCCCTGCCCCACCGCGTTCCCCCTGCTCGCGTTCCCATCCCCCAGGTGCCCCGCCCTCTTGGTTAAGGGATGTGCCCTTTACATTTGTCCCTGGGTCTAGAAGGATGTCTGAGCCGTGTGTGTGCATCACAAGTGTGTCCGTAACCTTCTCACCCCACAGTCCTTGGACCTTCCCTGGGAAAACGCCGTACTGGTCAGAGGGAGGAAAGGGCAGCAGTTGGGGACACCGTGCTGGGGCCTGGCTCGTGGGTTCCCATCCCAGCTTGCCTCTTCTTAGCTCCGTGTTCTGGGGCAAGTTACTTAGTATGTAACCTCTGTGCCTCAGTTTCACCAACATGATGGTGCTTGCAGAATTTTGTAAGGATTAAATGAGTTATATATACATTTAAGTAAAGTACTTAGAACAGTGCCTGACAAATGATGGACACTTTGTGTTAGTTCTGATTATGGTATAATTTCCTACATTGTCCATCCTATTTCCCCTCTTTTAATTACCCAGGTCTATGGGAAAAGTTGGGGGACAGGGAAGCCATACTGAAATAATGATTCATCGGGGCTGTGCTCCTTGGTCACAAGGAGTAGGGACTGGAAGGAGGTCTGGGCTCATTCTTTGTGTCTTTTGGCCCAACAGCTGGCAGAGAGGCCGGGGGAGGGCTGGGGCAGCAGGTCAGACAGCCAGAGTTGAGAGGTTTCCTGCTGGGAAGGACTGTTGACAGGTATGCTGAGAGTGAAGTAGAAGGCCGCCCTCTCCGCCCCCTCCCCCAAGTAGGGGTGAATAGCCTGGGTCCTGTCTGCCACCAGCTTGGGGAACTTGACCTCAGGAAGGAAGCTGCTCACCCCCACCCCCTTCCCTTCCTCGTGCTGAAAGCTGCCTCAGGCCTGAGTCTCTCCAGATCTCTCCCAGCCCAGCCCCCTGCCTGGTGCCCACCCCTCCCCCATCAGCTACCCAGCCTCATTGGCTTCTCCTCTCTGAAGAGCTGCTGCCCCTTTGAATCTCTACATCGCTGTGCCACCTCCTTGCCCACCCCACTGAGCTCCTGTGACAGGTGTGGGTGGTGGGGGGGGGGGTCAGGAAAAGAATACACCCTATCCACCAGCCCTTCTGGAAAGGGCCACCCGCAGCAGAGTGAAGGGCGTGGGCTAGCCCTGTTGGTCAAATGCCCACCTACTTCCTGCTCCAGGCAACTCCCTGAGGGCTGACTCTGGTTCCCATTTGTCCCCTTCAAAGAGGACTCAGCCTCAGGAGGGGTGTTGCTAGTGGCACAGATCCATCCCTGAATAGGGAAGAAAGAGCTGGGGAGAGCGAGGAAATCAGAAGGGGCAGGCTCCGGACTCTCCCTGATTCAGTTGTTTGTCCCCAGCCTTCAGTATTACCTTTGATTTTCCCCTACTTTGCCCTGCTCCCCAGACATAGATGAGTGCCGCTTGAACAATGGTGGCTGTGACCACATTTGCCGCAACACAGTGGGCAGCTTTGAATGCAGCTGCAAGAAGGGCTATAAGCTTCTCATCAATGAGAGGAACTGCCAGGGTGAGTAGACTTTGGCCAAGGGGAAAGCCTTGGAGAGGTTCTTGGGGTAGGAGAGCTTCAACCCCCCAGAGTCTGAGACAGTCAGTAGACACTGGGGAGAGTTTCCATAAGCAGTGTCGTGCTGCAAATTAACAAACCTATGCCTTCTCCCTGGTGGCCCAGTACACAGGCGCACATGGCTTGGCTAGGATTGAGGGGTGGGTTCCACCCCCATTCATATCCTTGACAGGGTCTGACGTAACCACAGAGTGGCCCTGATCTGTAGGCATCAGATCTTGTAGTTCCTGCTTCCAAGGACTCCGAGTGGAGGCAGCAGGGGGCATGCGTGGGCCTTGCTGAGTCGCTGATCCTGGGGCTGGGCCATGAATAGGGACTTCGGATTGAAGGGGAGAGCCATAGCCTCTCGCTTGGGCTCTTCGCCCGAGCAGGGTCCCAGGATCCCAGGGGCAAGTCCCCCAAGACAGATTCCATGGCTTGAACCTTTGCTTTTCCAGATATAGACGAGTGTTCCTTTGACCGAACCTGTGACCACATATGTGTTAACACGCCGGGCAGTTTCCAGTGCCTCTGCCATCATGGCTACCTGCTGTATGGTGTCACCCACTGTGGGGGTAAGCCAGCAAATCTGGACCCTCAGCCACCAGGTCCCCCTCACCTCCTCACCCTTCAACTGCGCAAGCCCCTCAGTTGGCTTGTAGCTATGGGCAATCCCCAGGTGCACGTGCCATGTCTGCGTCCATCATGATGAAATGGAAGGAATTAAGATAACTGGGAATCAGGTCTCAGGGAAAATATAGCATCCTGCCTCTAAAATGTCTATGCCCCATCCAGATCACTTTCCTTCAACTCCCATCCTCAGCTCCCAAATTACATCCCCACTAGTAGACAGGAGCGGAAGCCTTTAAAAAGCCCATCAGCGTAGGCAGAGATATGGGAAGGAGGTCTTAGGTTTGAGCTCTTCTCGGGACAGTTGTAGTTCTCATCTTGAAGTGCCCGGAACTCTAACCAAAGGTCCTTGCTCATTGCCCACGCCCTGGCTCCTTCTCCTGCCCCACCATCTGTTTGTCTGTGTCTCCCTGCTCCTTCCCCCAGATGTGGATGAGTGCAGCATCAACCGGGGAGGTTGCCGCTTCGGCTGCATCAACACCCCTGGCAGCTACCAGTGTACCTGCCCAGCAGGCCAGGGCCGGCTGCACTGGAATGGCAAGGATTGCACAGGTGGGCAGCACCCTCTGCTGGCCTCATCTGGAACTGTAGTTTCAGGGACCCTGGAAAGTGAGGCGGTCCATGTTGAGGGAAGTATGAGGTACTAGGGGGTGAAGAATGTAGCTATTTGAGTTAGAGACATGAAGTTTCCAGTAGATAACCCATTAATCCCTTTATCAGACTCTGTACAATTACAATTCTGCACGTAACTAATTCTGTTCCTCCAAATTAACCGACTGAGGGAGAGGTGGGGAACAGAAGGCCCTCTCCTGCTCAGGCTCCTCTCCCCTCTGCAGAGCCGGTGAAGTGTCCGAGCGGTCCTGGTGCCTCGAGAGCCATGCTCAGCTGCAACCGGTCTGGCAAGAAGGACACCTGCGCCCTGACCTGCCCATCCCGGGCCCGGTTTTTGCCAGGTACATAGAAGAAGTTACCAGAGGGCTGGTGGGGAGGGAAGACAGCTCCTCTGCTTCCCTTAGAGACGTCCAACCAGTGAGGGTTGTGGGGACCAGGCCAGAGCTGTGACAGCCCCCTTCTCTCAGAGTCTGAAAATGGCTTCACGGTGAGCTGTGGCACCCCCAGCCCCAGGGCCATTCCAGCCCGAGCTGGCCACACCGGGAACAGCACAAACTCCAACCACTGCCATGGTGAGCGCCGGCCCAGGGGCCAGTTCCCGCCCTGCTTTTGCTTACTGACCCCCATTTCTCTTCTTCAGTAACTCCCTTGGCCTTACTTTTTTCTGGATCCCTTCTTTGCTCTGTAATTCTTCAGCCCTGCTGCCTTGCTCCCTCTTCCCCTAATATCCTATAGCCTCGACTTTCATAATCCCTCTCCTGCAGCCAAGCCCCTGGCTTATTGCCTAGCTTCTCAACACCCTCTGCAGCAGCCCTCACCCCCACAGGGCCCCCAGGCTGCGCTGAGCTTCTACCATCTCTCTAGAGGCTGCAGTGCTGTCCGTTAAACAGCGGGCCTCCTTCAAGATCAAGGACGCCAAATGCCGTTTGCACCTGCGAAACAAAGGCAAAATGGAGGAGGCCAGCAGAATCCTGGGGCCAGGTTTGGACCGGGGACCCCACTCTAGTAGGCTGTCTGCCCACCAAACCCTGCCCAGCCCTCAGCTCCTCTGCTTAGTGAGATCTCAAAAACCCCACTAGCACCCTGAACTCTAGAAAGAGCAGGAGCAAAAGCAGATTGTAGGTATAGAGCCCAAGGAAGTCTTAGGGTGTTCTCCACACCAATTCATTAGCATTCTAGACTCAAAGAGCCTTGAGATAGCTGCAGTCAGAGATCCGGGGGGAAGAGTGAGAGCTGGGAGTGAGACTTTCCCGTCCCCAGTGGATGCCCTGGGGTTGACAAGGCCTTTCCCCCAGGTGGTGCCCCCTGCTCTGACTGCCAGGTCACCTTCATCCACCTCAAATGTGACTCCTCTCGGAAGGGCAAGGGCCGGAGGGCCCGGACCCCTCCAGGCAAGGAAGTCACTCGGCTCACCCTGGAACTGGAGGCAGAGATCAGAGCCGAAGAAACCACAGGTAGGACTGGGAGCACTGCTGGAAAGAGGGCAGGAATGGGGGGTGGGCAGAAATAGGGAAACCACAGGTCTCAACAGCAAAGGGGAGGGGTGGAACCTGTACTCAGGGCCAGGGCCAAGCTCAGGAGCCAGTCCCTCTCACCTCTAGCTCCTGGCTTCAGTTCCCTCCTGCTGACAACCACTTTCTCTCCTCTGACCTCACACCACCATCCGCCACCAGCTGGCTGTGGGCTGCCCTGCCTCCGACAGCGGATGGAACGACGGCTGAAAGGGTCCCTGAAGATGCTTAGAAAGTCCATCAACCAGGACCGCTTCCTCCTGCGCCTGGCGGGCCTTGATTATGAGCTGGCCCACAAACCGGGCCCTGTAGCTGGGGAGCGAGCCGAGCCGGTGGAGGCCTGTAGGCCCGGGCAGCACCGCACTGGGGCCAAGTGTGGTAAGGGAGCTTGCTGGGATATAGGGGAGTATGGGAGTGGGAAAGGCCCGGCTTGGGCCCGGCTCAGAGCAGAATACTTTATGGCCTCAGTTGCATCTCTCAAATTGTGAGGCAGCCAGGACCCTCCCGCCCATCAGCCTCTGCTCCTTGGTCCCAGGCTGCAATCTAGAAGAATGACAGGTGGCACCGCCAGTCCTCCTGCACATGGCTTTGGCCTCTGATTCTTTCAAGCAGGATTCTGTTTCCAAAGAGATTCTCCTTAAATCTGGGGAAGTGGGAAGGGGAGTCCCAGGCCTGGGTGGTGGGAAATAGGGGGCGGGGTGGGTGGCTAGCGCGGCCGACTCTCCCTCAGTCAGCTGCCCGCAGGGGACGTTTTACCACGGCCAGACGGAGCAGTGTGTGCCATGCCCAGCGGGCACCTTCCAGGAGAGAGAAGGGCAGCTCTCCTGCGACCTTTGCCCTGGAAGTGATGCCCACGGGCCTCTTGGAGCCACCAACGTCACCACGTGTGCAGGTGCCAGGGGAACAAACAATGCAGAGTGGGGTAGGGTGGGCACTGGGACGCCCATGGCCGTGGGATTTCCCAAGGGCAGGCCCAGGCTCCAGGCCACTCTCCTAGTCAACATCCTGTTTGTGTGCCTCTGTCCCCTGATACTGGGTGATCCCAAAGGGATGACCAGGACCATCCCCATCAGAGTTGGGCCCTTGGTTCATTGCAGGTCAGTGCTCACCTGGCCAACACTCTGTAGATGGGTTCAAGCCCTGCCAGCCATGTCCACGTGGCACCTACCAACCTGAAGCAGGACGGACTCTCTGCTTTCCGTGTGGTGGGGGCCTCACCACCAAGCACGAGGGGGCCATCTCCTTCCAAGACTGTGATACCAAAGGTGAGTAGGCTACTCACCCCACTAGGGCACCCTCCCGGTCCCGAGTAGACCCAGGTTTGTTGCACCATCATCTTCCCTGAACCGAGAAAGGCCCAGCTGCCTCACCACCACCAACACCTTGCTCGTAGGACCCATCCTGACCTGCCACAAGCCTCAAGCCTGGGAGTTGGGGGCTAAATAACAGTGCCAAGGCCCTAGCTGGGTAGCTCAGTCAGTTAGAGCATCGTCCTGGTATGCCAAGGCTGCAGGTTCCATCCCCAGTCAGGGCACAACGTACCAACGAATGCATAAATAAGCAGAGCAACAAATCAATATTTTTTTCCTCTGTCTCTTCTCCATCTAAAAATCAATCAATAAAAATTTAAATAAATAAACAACAGTGCCAATTACCCCTCTGCTTCAGAGAGCTGGCGGCACTTTCCCCTCAACCCTACAAACAAGCTTCTGTACAGGTTAGGCACTGCTCTGTGCGTGGAAGGAAAGGATCGGCACTGTGGCAACCACTCTGTGAAGTCTGCTTTCCCCTGGCCTTAAACTCTGGCGTGGCTAGGAAAGGCTGGGCTCTGGAAGGAGCTTTGGTGTCTGGGATGAACGTATCCTGCCCATCCCATGCCCCAGAACTCCCCCGTGCCTGTCACCTTAGTGCCTGCCTCTCCCCTTCTCCTGCAGTCCAGTGCTCCCCTGGGCACTACTACAACACCAGTATCCATCGCTGCATCCGCTGTGCCATGGGATCCTATCAGCCTGACTTCCGTCAGAACTTCTGCACCCGCTGTCCAGGAAACACCAGCACTGACTTTGATGGCTCCACCAGCGTGGCCCAGTGCAAGAGTACGTGGCAGGCCGGCTGTAGAAAATGGGTTGGAGGGGCCTGAGAAAAATGGGCATAAGGAGAAGCAGGGTGGAGGAAGTAAACCAGCAGGGAGCAGGGCTGAGAAGTAGATGGGCAGGAAAGTCTCACCCTCCATCTCTCCCCAACCCAGTCAGTCTCGAGACCATTTGTTGGGCTGGGCCCTGTAGCATCCTCTCCCTGGAGACAGGTAATGGGGAGGCAAAGACAGGTGAGGGGACATGAGAAGGTACTAAAAGGGCAGGAGGGAAGGTGGCCCCAGAACGTGGAGAATAGATGCTGTGTCTGATTTCCACTTCAGACTGTTCAGTTTCCCCGCCCGTTTCCCCACTGACTTCCCCTCTCTTTCTTGCCCTGTCCACTGGCGCTTGACTGCAGATCGTCAGTGTGGTGGGGAGCTGGGTGAGTTCACTGGCTACATCGAGTCCCCCAACTACCCAGGCAACTACCCAGCCGGCGTGGAGTGCGTCTGGAACATCAACCCCCCACCCAAGCGCAAGATCCTTATCGTGGTACCCGAGATCTTCCTGCCATCTGAGGACGAGTGTGGGGACGTCCTCGTCATGAGAAAGAACTGTGGGTGGCTGCAGAGGAAGGGCAGTCCAAACCCGGTTGGGAGGGGGAGAGAGGAAACTGGTACAGGAAGGACGTGACAAGGGAGGCCTTGGGAGGGGACGAGCTAACGGAGGGAAACAGCGATGATGCTACCTGTTCAGTGGAGAGCAAGATTAAAGCCAGCACTGGGGCTAGAACTCCAGCAGTGGTAGATGTGCCGCTTTCCTATTCGAGAGTTTTTGCTGTTCCATTTATTTAAATGTCAAATATCATTCACCTCCTGAGTGCCTGGATGTCATATAGGGTTGTGGAGTAAGTCCAGGCTGGTGGGAGACTGTGTGTATGTGGGGGTGGGGGGGGTGGGCGGTGCTTGCCCAGGGCACAGCCTGTCTGCATGGCCCCTTCTCCCACAGCCCTCACTCCAGGGGGGCTGAGGCGGCCTGCCCTGCTGCTCCCTTGACTAGCTGCTTGCCTTCCCAGCCTCCCCATCCTCCATCACCACCTACGAGACCTGCCAGACGTATGAGCGCCCCATCGCCTTCACAGCCCGCTCCAGGAAGCTCTGGATCAACTTCAAGACAAGCGAGGCCAACAGTGCGCGTGGCTTCCAGATCCCCTATGTCACCTATGACGGTGAGCAACCCCCGGGAGGTGGGTGAGAAACAGGAGGCTCACGGGTCTTGGGGGGCAGCAAAGGGAACAGGTGGAGTACCCACCCCTGAGCTTCTTCCCATGGTTGACTTTGCAGAGGACTACGAGCAGCTGGTAGAAGACATTGTGCGAGATGGCCGGCTCTATGCGTCTGAAAACCACCAAGAGATTTTAAAGGCAAGTGAATATAAATGACGATAGCCAACATTTAATGAATGAGCAACGGCGTGCAGCCAGTAGGCCACGTGCTTACGTGAATATTCTCATTCGGTAATACACAACAGCTCTATGAATTAGGTACTTCCATCGTTCCCACTTTACGGATGAGAAACCCGAGGCACAGAGAATTACAGAAGTTGCCCAGAGGCAGAGCGGGGATTTGAGCCTAAGCCCGTCTGGCTGTATGTAGCGTCACCCACACCTTGGGGGCCGAGAACGGAAAGAGGAGGAGGTGGAATTTCCCCTACCTCTTCCTTCAAAAAATATAGGGGAAATGCAGTATAGAAAGATGCTTTTGTGTAAGTCCCTTCCTTCCCTTACTCCTTCCTCGGCTCCCACGGAAGCGCAGATTAGCAGAGTGTTTCTCAGAGTTAATTCAGTATAGACCTCTTTTAAAGGAAAATAAATGTTTCCAACATTGAAGAAAGGACTAGACACCTGGGTCTTGTGGATACCAGTTTGAGTAAAATTTTACTTAAGAAACTATAGTCCTAGTCACAGTCCTTCATAAATTATTAATTTGAAAAAGGTTTATCTTGCCCTGATCGGTGTGGCTCAGTTGGTTGAATGTTGTCCAGCAAAGCAAAAAGTCGCCGGTCCAGTTCCCAGTCAGGGCACATGACTGGGAGTGTGTGGGTTTGGTCCCCAGACGGGGAATATGAGAGGTAACTGATTGATGTTTCTTTCCCTCTCTTTCTCTCTCCCTTCTCTCTCTCTAAAAATAAGTAAGTAAAATATATTTTTTTAAAGTTTGCCTCTGCCCTGGCCAAGTGGCTCAGTTGGTTGGAGCCTTATCCTATGCACTAAAAGGTTGCAGTTTTGATCCCTGGTCAGGGCACGTACCTAGGTTGCAGGTTCGATCCCCAATCAGGTGTATGCAGGAAGCAACCAACCAATGTTTCTCTCTCATATCGATGTTTCCCTTTCTCTCTCTCTTCTTCTCTTGCTCTCTCTCTCCACTCCGCCCCCCGCTCTAAAATCAATAAACATATCCTCCGGTGAGGAATAAAAAAAAAAAAGATTTGTCTCTATGGTTACTAATTTTTGTATTATCATCAAAATAAGGACAGGAGCCCTGACTGGTGTGGCTCAGTTGGTTGAGCTGAACGAAAGGTCACCGGTTTGATTCCTGGTCAGGGCACATGCCTAGGGTGTGGGTTCAGTCCCCGGTCAGGGTGCCTACAAGAGGTAAAGGATCGATGTTTCTCTCTCACATCGATGTTTTTCCCTCTCTTTCTCCTTTCTTTCCCCTATAAAGAAAGAAAGAAAGAAAGAAAGAAAGAAAGAAAGAAAGAAAGAAAGAAAGAAAGAAAGAAAGAAAGACACTTTTTAAAAAACAAGGGACATGATGACAAAGAGCTCCTCAGAACTTGCAAATGCAAAGAATACAATTTCAGCAATGCTTTTTAAACATTCTTTAAAGCAGCTGAACCCTTATTTCTAACGTGTTACGGAACTCCAATGCATAAAGTAGTAGAGCCCTTTGATAGAAGTGAGGATGAGAGACTGGAAGCCCTACCTCTCACTTTGAAAATTGCTGACACCAGGGAAAGAACACTAGCCTGGAGGCCAGAGAGCTGAGTCCTAGTGCACAGCGCCTGGCACCGAGTAGGCTCCACACGGCACGCTGCTGTTTCCGACAGGGCGGTCGGGGAAGGCCTCTGAGAAGAGCCCTGAATGGGGTGAAGGACTCCCTCTCAGACAATGGGGAGAGGAGTGATCTAAGCGAAGGAGCATGTGAGCAGTGTGGCTCTGCAGAATAAGGAAGAGCCGAGGAGGGCTGGAAGAGAGAACAGGGCGCAAGTCACACTCAGCCTATGGGCCATGTAAGGGACTTGGCTTTATGAAAAGTACCAGAGAAGTGTTTTGAATGGGAAAAGAACATGACCTACTTAAAAAAAATTAAATGTCACTCTGGCTGGTGTAGGGGAGAACAACCTATAGAAACACAGGGTAGGCAGAAGCGTGGAGGCCAGTTAGGAGGCTATGGCAATAGTCCCAGTGAGAAACGATGGTGGCTCAGATAGGCGGCCACCTGTGGAGGCAGCGAAAAGTGGTCAGACCCGGATACATTTTGAAAGTAGAATCAACAGGATTTACTGTGGTTGTGAGCAAAAAAGGAGTCAAGGGTGGCTCCAAGGACTGGGACATGAGCAATGGAAGGATAGGGCTGCCACTGACTGAGCTGTAGAATTCTAGAGGAATAGGTAATGGGGATGGGAATCCAGTTCACCACTGAGTACGCCCATTAGACATCAAGAGGGGTTGCTGCCGAGTTGAGGCTGGGGTTCCTCTTTCCCAACACTGATGCTGACATTGCCACCTGCCATCCTCTGCAGGACAAGAAGCTCATCAAGGCCTTCTTTGAGGTGCTGGCTCACCCCCAGAACTATTTCAAGTACACAGAGAAGCACAAGGAGATGCTGCCAAAATCCTTCATTAAGCTGCTCCGCTCCAAAGTTTCCAGCTTCCTGAGGCCCTACAAATAGTACCCCCATGCCCAAGACCCAGGTTTTGAAGACCGCACACTCCTTAGCCCTCAGAGCCGACAGCCCCCACCCTTGGATGAGAAACTCTCTCCTCTGTTTTCAGAGAAAAAAAAAAAAAATCATTATATAGACCAAGAACTCTCCCTTCCTGTTTCTCTAGTTTCCTTTCCTTGTCTCTTTGCCTCTCTCTTTCTCTTTCTCTTTCCCTCTCTCCTGTTTTTCCTTTTTCTACACATTCCCTGGAAAAGCCTTTCAGTACTGGCTCTATTCCCCCTGAGGGGTGAAGGAACAGTACCACTCTCCTCCCCAGCCACACTGCCCATTTTACCATCTCACATCCCTAACCCCATCAGCTTGTAAGGGTGCTTGAGGCCTAAAAAGTGGGTCTACCGGGCAGTGGGGAGGGAGAAGAGGAGCTTCTGCCATTATAAGGTTGTGCCTTACTAGTCTGGAGCCAAAATCTGCCCTGGCTATGCCCTACCCCCCAGGGGATTCTGACAGCCCAGGGTTCTGCCAAAGAAGCCTTTGACTTACAGGCTTACTGCCAGCACTGGTCCTCTGGGGCACATGGTTTGAGCCCTGGACCACCCAAACATCTGGCTTCCTTGCCTATACAGCTCCTCCACTCCTTCCCCCTCATGTCTGCCTGGGGTCCAGTCTGTGAGGGCTTACAAAAGGCTCACACCACGGGCTGGCGCACACCGGCTGAATGAGGAAGAACAGCAGGCATGACCATGGCGGAAGCACTGCTTCACTCCCAAGAGAAAGACTAACTCTGCAGGACAGAAACCAGGTTCCAAACCATCACCAAGAAAAGGGGGGAAAAAAGGAAAGAAATTGTATCATCTAAAGGACTAGACTTCACAACAACTGGAAGCCAGCCTCAAACACTAGTCCCTTCTCTTACTTGTCTTCCCTGGCCCAGCCATTCCCTCACTCCCACCCAAGTGCTCCCTGGGGGAGCCCTAGTCCCCTTGCTGAACGTTGCCCTTAAAGAAGCATGGCTGCTAAGCGGACGCCAGCCTGGGCCTTACCTCAGAGTTGTCTTTCCCTTGTAGCCCCAGATGGCTTATGGGCTCCACCAAAGAGGACCCCGCTCTGCAGCCGGCCCTGAGCCACCTACCTCTGGCCCCAGGCTGTGGGCAGCAAGAGGAACATGTGCGCGCTTGGCAAGCCTTCTGCCCGCCCTGTCCATGTCTAATAAGTGCAATCATTTTGAGTCTTTCTGTGTTGTCTAGAGGGAGGGGGTTTTGTTTCCTTGTTTTGTTTTTGTTTCTTTCTCCTCTATTAGGACAACCCTATTTATAGCTTCCCAAGAGAGAAGAGTATACGTTTGGAGTGGAAGAAAAAAGGTTTTGAATCTCATGAACTTTGAGTGCTGGAGCATCTGATCTCTACTCCTCAACCAGTGGCCATTTGTTCTTCCTGAGCCCTCGGTGTGGGTAACCCAGGGCTGTAGCTCAGAGGTACCTGATGTGTAGGACAGTAGTTCTGGGGACTTTATGAAGCAGAAAGGAGAGGGACAACCCTACTTATCCCTGTTCCTCTCCATGGATTCAGCATGGACTTCATGATTGTATAAGCTGATGGAATAGGTCAGTGATTCTCCACCCCAAGAGGGAAACCTCCATCTTCCTTGCCGTCATCCTGTCTTCCCCTGGTGTACACTGGAAGAGGACCAGGACAAACCCCCTGGGGATGGGGCTGACTCAGCCCTGAGGCCAGAGGCGAGGCTGAGGAAATCAAGATTTGAACAGTTACCCAGGCATCAAGTTGTTTGCCTGACCTTGGCCATTCCCTCCCAGAGCTGACTTCAAGCTGACTTCAAGTACTTCAAGTACTTCAAGTTTCCTGAAGTACTGCTTTTCAAAAGGAAGAAGAATCAAGTCCATGCCCAAGCCCAGATCCTGCACACACTCCACCTACAATCCACCGCTGCCTGTAAAATTATTTTCCATTTGCTACTTCTAGTTCCCCCAAAGCTATAGTGTTATTCAATCAGGGGCTACCAATTGACTTGTAGTGTTTATTTCTAAGTGACTATCCCAGGCTATTGCTCCCTCAGGAGACTCCACACTAAATAAAAGAGCTTGACCTCCTACCCTTTCCCCAGCTAGTAGTATTCACCAGCCAAAACAGCCTTAGGGCGTAGGTAACCAGTGTCACAGCCGGATCCCCTGACATGTGTTAGCCAACAGCGTGGCTGTTAGGGGTAGAGTGTCTGGCTGCTTTTGCCTCTCTGGATCAAAGAGGATGCTGCTGTAAAGATCCAGAGTGGCTGTCTCCAAGCAGGAAAATGGTCATTTAATAGAAGTATCCATTCTTCCTAGGAAATGCCACGAAAACTGCTTTAATCAACTTTGGCCATCCTGTTTCTCCACCAGAAGAAGCTAACGGATTCCTCTCTCCCTATCATTTGCATCCCTCTTAGCCAGTTGGAGTGCTTCCCAATGTATGTCTTTAGGGTCTGGCTTTGCCTTGCCATACATATACAAACACACTTCCTCCGATCTTATTCTATGGTTCTGGGACCTGCAAATGATTTTCACAGTATGGCAAGTATAGACCTCGAGGCTTCTTACTGATGTCAAGCAAGACAGATCTTGGTGAGCAGTGAAGAACTGCTAATGTCCACCAAGTTTAATTTAGGTTCTCCAAGT
The DNA here is from genome assembly GCA_039655065.1 of Glossophaga mutica. Lineage (NCBI taxonomy): Eukaryota > Metazoa > Chordata > Mammalia > Chiroptera > Phyllostomidae > Glossophaga > Glossophaga mutica. The sequence continues at coordinate 111,374,778 of CM077306.1, forward strand.
TGGAGGGGTGGGGGCGGGGATTAAGAACCCAGGCAACTGCTTGCTGAACCTATGGCAGAAGCCAGCCCTGGGGCATCAAATTAGGGATGAAGTGGACTGAATGAGGAGTCAACACTCAGGGACTCTCTAGGTCTAGGCCTTTACAAGTCAGACAGAAAAGGGGGAAGTGGGAAGATGGTGTAAATGGGAATCCTTCCTGAATCAGCCCAGGGGCCACCCTGCAGGATGGGTGTTTCTGGGGTCGTAGTGCTGTGAGGTTTCATTCATCTTAGTCCAAAGCCTGCCCTGATCTGAGTCTGGGAATGGGAAACCATTTCTGCAGGGGCTCTGAGCACCCAGTGATGCATATCAGAAAGGTACTTCTGTCCTCAGCAACATGCAGTCCTTTTCACTTCTCTGCCTCCTCATTCTGTACTATTAGACCAGGCCCATTCCCTAAACCTGAGGGAACTCAGAGTTGGGAGAAAACTGACCAGTCTGACCTAGAGCTCCCACCTGCCCCAAGCCTACAAATCCCCAGAGGCAGACATTGAGCTGTGACTGCTCTAACTTCCCCAGGGTTGGTTGAGTTTGAGATGGTGGAGGGTCAGATGTGTTGCTTAAGGTTCAGTAATACAGTTCCTAATGGCCCTAATGAAACTTTTTTACATCCGAGAAGTCTTTTCCATATGCGTGATGAAGGTGATTCTAGAATGGGCTAGGAGGTCCTATCTCAAAATGTCAGAAAACAGTATAGAGCATTCAAGCTTTTCTATTTGCTGCTTAACCTCAATATAAGAGGCTCAAACTAGTGGAAGGGAAACAAAGGATAACTAACCGTAAGCAGGAACTGTTAGCTGCTTGGCTTATTTCTTAAGCACAGTAAAAAAAAGTGGATGCAAACAACATAAGGGTATTTTTAAATTCAACCTGTCTCAGCGGTTGCACACCCTGTCCTTGGGCCATCATTTGGACTAGGAACCCTGTAAGAAAATGTATGATTAGAGGGAATAGAATCCCCAGTTCTATTATCAGCTCATCTAGACAACACAGACTTGGAACAGTATGGACAAGCTGAAAACTATTCTTTTGTGTGAGCTGAACTGAAGTTTCAGACTAACCATTACCACGTGGGAGGCTTTTTTTCATGCAGAAGAAATAAAAAATATTGTATTTATATATGCCTTCCACTGCTGCCGATATTGTAAGCATCTCCTACACAATCAACAATAAGCAGTAAATGATGCAGTTCATAGACTATTTTGCACTTGGGGAAAAAATGTATCTGAACTTGTAAAAAGAAATGTTTGGATTTTGTATTGTCTTGTTTTTAATTATTATTATTATTATTAAAAGACTAAATGAAACCCCTCAGCCTGACATCTTTTCCTCTGTGTTAATAGCTTATCCTAGAGCTGGAAAAAGCTTTCAGGAGACAGTGTCTGGCTTCTACACAGTACTTAACTCAAATTTTTCACTTATCCATCTTATTCCTAATGGTTTTATAATGTGTAGGCTGAGAGGCCCCAGGGCCCCCGACAAGCCTAGCTTGGGGGCTGGGAAAAGCAGCAGTTATTTTGCATATCAATAATAGCGGACTATCCTGGCCTGCGTGGAGACAGGAAGGTGTGCGTGAATTCAACCCATGACGTAACTGGGAAGCAGATCCCCGGTTACAGCACCTGCAGGAGAGCTTGGGGATGGTTCTCTCCATGCCACTGGGCCAGGCCTTCCTGGACTGACAGCCAAGAAGGGCAGAGAACATGGGAGTGCTAGCAGATGTAGCCAACTGTGGGTGGATGAAGTCAGAAATGGGGTTTTGGAAGAGGTTCCAGGCTGGGATTTAAACAAAAAGGCAGGCTGCTCTGTGGGACGGGGACAATGCAGGACTATGGGGACATTGCGAGATCATGTGGGAAGAAAAAGAACTCTTGCTGGCAGGCCATGAGGTGCCATGTGGTTTTGGACTAAGGACTGGAGATCATAGAGACACAGCTGATGGTGCTGGGGACTGCGGGAGACCTGCCCAGCCGAGCTCAGATTACTGTGAGGGACCAGGAGAAGTGAGCTGCTGACTTGTTCTCATCTCCTGAGATGCGGTACCCCTGCTTGGCCTGGTTTGGCAAGGGGAGGCAGGAGTGTGTGTGTGGGGGGGGGGGGCGGCATTTAAAGGGAGTGGGATCTAATGGCGACATTCCGCCATTACTCTAAGCCTGTATAACTTTTGAATAAATAATTCCTTTCCTTTTTATCAAACTCTGGCACTGAGAGCCACAGTTCCTAACATGATGGTGGTGGGCAAAAAACCATGGTAAAAAAATACCCCGGGGGAGGGGATTTGTTTCTGTAACAGTATCAGAATTTGAAAAAAATTGTCTCGTCTATTTTTAAAAGCAGTATCAAGCATCCTGAGGAGAATCTAGGGAGTAGGGGAAATTTAGGATATTGTTCCTCCTCATCACAGTCCATTTCCCAAACTCTGGCCAAGCCACAAGTAGCTCAGATGCTTCCCTGGTTAAGATATCCCACCTCTAGCAAAGTGCCTGCATCAAGACTCAGCGAAGGTTGTTCGTTTTATGCAGCCATCAAACAGAATTCTGAAATACAGATCACTGTAGGGCACAAAAGAGCAATCTCCAATCTCTTATAAATGAAGAATTACAATCCCAATTGCTAGGCTGATGACAGGTAAATCTTAATTGTTGCAATTTTATAATTGCCTGACATGAATTTTATTGGATTTAAGATCTACATGATATAGCTAGCCATTTAAGAGGAACAAGGAAAGAATCTAGCTGAGCAAAAGTATGGTGTGTTGGCCTACCAGAATCCTGAACTTCCCCTTTAGCATCTATAAAGGAAATAAGTGTGTCCATTCCACATTTACTGAGCTCCTGGTACATGCCAGGGATTGTGCATCTGGCTATCATAGCTTGGTAACAACAGTGGAGTATGTCTGCCTATATCAAATAGTCTTTTGATGTAGACACCAGCCAGCAGTGTCCATGTCATTATGGATGAAATAAAACATTCACATGGACTACCGAGTCCAGTGGAGGAAAAAGGACAGCATGGCTTTTCTCTCAAGGGGAGCAAAAGCTGCAGCCTCCGCCATGACAGGCCTTTATTTCATTTCTGGTCACATTACATGATGGTCCTCATTTACTATGCACAGGTTTGCTAGAGGTGATTACCTTTTACAGACAACGAAGGAGCCAATGCCACTAATCACATCACAGAAGAAGGATATTAGCAAATGAAAAGGGGAAAAGTGGTTGAGCCCATTACAATGGTCCTTGAAAGGTTTAGTATGGATTTTAGGAAGTTACAATAAGCACTTGCTATCCCAATCCAGGTTGAGGGAGTTTTAGCAAAAAGCAAGACTCAAGCGGCTTAGGCACCTTGCACACTTGATTTCTCATGAGAGAACCCATCTGTGGGTGTGGGTCCTGTGCATCTCCAAGTGGGAGCTGGGCCGACGCCATGCAGAAGGGTCTTCCACAGTCTTTAAAGTGGGGTACATGAAGACTTTCCAAGGGGTAACTAGGCAAGGAAATCAATCTGAGGAGCCCTGGCCTGGTGGCACAGTTGGTTGGAGCATCATCCCATACACCGAAAGGTTGAGGGTTCAATTCCTGGTCAAGGCACATGCCCAGGTGGTGGACTTGACTCCTGATCCAGCATGGGCAGGAGGCAACAGGTCGATGTTTCTCACAACGTTTCTCTCTCCCCCCGCCCCCGTCTCTCCCTCCCCGACTCCCTCCCTCCTTCCTTCTCTTTCCCTCTCTCTAAAATTAATGAACATGTCCTTTGGTGAGGATTAAACAAAGTAAAAAAAGAAATCAATCCGAGGAGAGTTTTAAGGAAATAAATTTCCAGATCCTCAACTGAAAACTAATCCGTTTGAGAGCCAGCTGACATATTCACGCACACTCCATTCCATATCCTCTTTCACCATAGTCCTCGTCCTACTTTACAGAAGAAAGGCAAATCCCTTACCTACACCAAGTTTTAATGCATGGCCAGAATGTAAAAACTGGGGAAGTAGGAGGGAGGGGTTGTTTTTTCCTTTGATTTAAACTTATTCCCATTATAATCAGTCTTCTTATACATTTCAACTTATAAAATATTTACTATTTTCTACCTACTTGTAAAAAATGAAATTATTTGTTAGCTGCTCAATCCATTGTTCTTTATTAAATACATAAGAAAAAGTTTGATCATGAAGTGTAACAAAATCACTGGAGTTACTTCTGATGTTTATACACAGTTGTTATTTAATTGTTCCCAAAAGCAAAAATCAGAGTCCCACACAAGCACATGCCCGTATTTGCCAAGTGGGTAACATGCTTCTCCCTTCCACCCTACTCATCACTTCATAAATAACTAAGGGATTTAGCTACACATTATAGGCATTATTCCAAATTATATGAGAAATAGTGCCATCTTGTGTTTACAATTTTTATAATATTAATATTAGATCTATATAATTTTGAAACATGATTTTTTTTTTTTTTTTTTTTTAGAAAACGGTCACTTATAATGTTAGTACTTTTTTAAAAACAAGATTTTTGTTGCCCTGGCTGGTGTGGTTCAGTGGACTGAGTGCTGGCCTGCAAATCAAAGGTCACCGGTTCGATTCCCAGCCAGGGCACGTGCCTGGACTGCGGGCCAGGTCCCTGGTTGCAGGTGTGCAAGAGTCAACTAGTCTGTGTTTCTCTCACACATAGATGTTCTCTCCTTCTCTTTCTCCTTTTCTTCCATTCTCTCTAAAAATAAATTTTAAAAAAAATTTTAAAGATTTTATTTATTTTTAGAGAGAGGGGAAGAGAGAGAGAAAGAGAGGGAGAGAAACATGATACATCAATTTCACCACCACCAGCTGGGAACCTGGGCCGCTGGCAACCTAGGCATGTGCCCTGACTGGGAACCAAACCAGTGACCTTTTGTTTTGTGGGCTGGTGTTCAGTCCACTGAGTCACACCAGCCAGGGTTGAACATGACCTTTAGTAACCCATTTTATTTTATTTTAATATTTTTTATTTTTTGGTACTTTTTAAAATATGCTTTATTGATTATGCTATTAATGTTGTCCCATTTCTCCCCCATCATTCCCCTCCACCCTGTACACCCCCTCCCACCCACATTCCCCCCTTTAGTTCATGTCCATGTGTCATAAGTTCTTTAGCTTCTACATTTCCCACACTATTCTTACCCTCCCCCTGTCGATTTCTACCCACCATCTATGCTACTTATTCTCTGTACCTTTTCCCCCTCTCTCCTCCTCCCACTCCCCTGTTGCTAACCCTCCATATGATCTCCATTTCTGTGCTTCTGTTCCTGTTCTAGTTGTTTGCTTTAGTTTTAGGTGTGGTTGTTAACAGCTGTGAGTTTGCTGTCTTTTCACTGTCCTATTTTTTATCTTCTTTTTCTTAGATAAGTCCCTTTAACATTTCATATAATAAGGGCTTGGTGATGATGAACTCCTTGAACTTGACCTTATCTAAGAAGAACTTTATATGCCCTTCCATTCTAAATGACAGCTTTGCTGGATACAGCAATCTTGGATGTAGGTCCTTGCCTTTCAAGACTTGGAATACTTCTTTCCAGCCCCCTCTTGCCTGTAAGGTCTCTTTTGAGAAATCAGCTGACAGTCTGATGGGAACTCCTATGTAGGTGACTGTCCCCTTATCCCTTGCTGCTTCCAGAATTCTCTCCTTCATTTTAAACTTGGCTAATGTAATTATGATGTGCCTTGGTGTGTTCCTCCTTGGGTCCAACTTCTTTGGGACTCTCGGAACTTCCTGGACTTCCTGGTAGTCTATTTCCCTTGCCAGATTGGGGATGTTCTCCTTTATTATTTGTTCAAATAAGTTTTCCACTTTTTGCTCTTCTTCCCCTTCTGGTACCCCTATAAGTCAGATGTTGGGATGTTTAAAGATGTCCTGGAGGTTCCTAAGCCTCTCCTCGTTTTTTTGAATTCTTGTTTCTTTCTTGTTTTCTGTTTGGTTGTTTCTTTCTTACTTCTGGTCCACTCCATTGATTTGAATCCCTGTTTTCCTTCCCATCTTTATTGGTTCCCTGTGTGTTTTCCTTCATTTCACTTATTGTAGCCTTCATTTTTTCATCTAATTTGTGAGCAAAATCAACCAATTCTGTGAGCATCCTGATCACCAGGGCTTTGAACTGTGCATCTGATAGGTTGGCTATCTTTTCGTCGCTTAGAGGATTGGCTCTGGAGCTTTGATTTGTTCTCCGGTTTCAGCCATTTTTGGTTTTTGGTGTTTTTTTTGTTGTTGTTGTTGTTTTGGTTGTTGTTGTTGTTTGGTTGGTTGCAGCTGTTACGTATGAGAGGTGGAACCTTAGGTGTTCCCCAGGGCGGGGCAGCCCAGTCGCTGGTTAGTGACGTTGTATGTGGGGGCGTGGTCCGAGAGGGAACAATGGCGCTTGCTCCACTCTCTCTCGGATTCCAGTCTTTTCTGCTGCTTTCCCTTCACCTGGATTATCTGGGTGTGATGTGGGACCATCTGGTCAGCCAGCTGCCTTGCGCGGCCTCACTGGGTCTGCAGAGTTGTCACCCCGTGCCAGGGGTCCGCTAGCCACCGCCTATGCACCTGGGTACTGCTAGCTGCCACCTGTGCGCCTGGGGTCTGCTAGCCGCCTCCTGTACGCCTGGGAATTGCCAGCCACTGCTGCCTGCATGCCCGGGTCCGCACCTCCACTTTTTCCTGTCGGGACTCTGCCCCTCTTAACGGTCTGGATGAATGGTTGTTGGACTTCTGTAGAGTTCAATTTTCTATCAGTTCGGATTGTTTTCGTGTTTCTAAATATTTGTTGTCCTCAATTTTGGTTGTGAGAGGAGGCACAGTGTGTCCACCTACACCTCCATCTTGGCTAGAAGTCTAGTAACCCATTTTATAAGCCACAGCTAATAATTTCCCAGTGACTTTGGGCATGTTTTTTTAAAGAATATTAACTTAGTTATTTAAATTGAAGAATAAAGTCAAACTTTTTCCTTTAAATCCTGACTTGAAAGCAATTCTGACTTGGCTGATTACCATACAGGTAATTTCTACCATAAGGTTTGAAATGAAGACTGGTTCTGCTAATCCCACAAATGTTAGGTATTTGCCACACTGAAATGAATCTGCACTTCAATATTTTAACAAAAATATCCTGCATGCATGATATAATAGAAAATAGTGGTGGCAAGATATGAAAATCAATATCTGATTCAACTAGGTGCTTCTGAGTAAAAAGATAATATTAAAAGGTAATAATCATTTTTATAAGACTGAGATTCTAATGAAACAGGTAACAAATCCTTTCACAGGTTTAGTGGTTTCCAATTCTTTGCTTTTAATAAAATGAAAGAAATACTCTATTTGATAGTACTTGATAAGAGTATTTGGTAACAGGATACTTTGTGATTGCTCGCATGTGATTTAGAAGCAGTTTAAAGACTAGAGGAATATCATTATAACCAATCTCTTCCTTTTCCAAGAAAGGAAAGATTACTATGTGAACAAGGTTACTTAGCACTTATGTCTATAAAAATAAAAAACAGAATATTACTATTCGGTAATATTTATCCATGAATACCTGAATTAATTGAGGAGAAACACTATATTTCTCATTGAGATACATTTTCAATTAAAATTGTACTTTTTAGATTTCATAAGTTTAAAAAGATGTAATATGTTTATATTGTTTAGTAAGTTGTGTACTAGTAATAACTATGACAATTCAATTCAGGAAACTTGTTAATGCCCTGGCTGGTGTGGCTCAGTGGATTGAGTGCCAGACTGTGAAATGAAAGGTCACCAGTTTGATTCCCGGTCAAGGCACATGCCTGGGTTGTGATTTTGGTCTCAGGGAAAGTACAACAGGTAACAGTTTGATTCTCACACATCTGTGTTTGTCTCCCTCTCTTTCTCTCTTCCTTCCCCTCTCTGTAGTAATAAATAAATAAAATCTTAAAAAAAAAGAAAATGTAGATATCAAAATGAATAATGGGGTATATAGCTCTTTAAAATTCTTTTATGGAGTCCATTTTAAAAAAAATGCCTGAAGACCACTAGCTCATATGGTGTATTGCAGGGGTGGGGCTCAAAGGCAGAACAGAAGCTGCTAGAAATGATCTTCAATCCTCCACTTCAAAGTGTTTTCCTCACCAGTTCTCTTGAGTACCTGAAATTACTCACCATCACAATCTTACTACTTTAAATTCAGACACTGGTTTCCCAGAACTTTCGTTAACTGGGTAATGGAAGAGGTGATTAGCCAATCACATTAGATTCTGCAAGGAATGTGAAAAAGGACAGATGCATTTTTTATTATGGGAAAAGGTGGTGGGGCAACAAACTAGGGCAATCTGAATTCTAGTCCCTGTTCTATTTCTAATGAGTAGTTGATACTACAGGACAAGCTACTTTCTTCCTCTCCATATCTATGTAAAGTGACTTGCTACATTTCCACCATAGTGGTCAGGGTGTTTCCCTCCCCCCGCCTCCCCCCGTTTACGTCTATGACAAGAGATATATAAAGAGTTAATTATTAACCATAAAAATGGGCCATCAATTGTTACTCCCTGCCCACCAAAACTGAGAACCTGGCCCCAGTCCTGCTTCTGGAAATGCTGAGCCAAAACAAATACGGGGAAGAGGGAATGTCTACAATTGAAGAGGAGCACAGCCCTTGTGGCTCAGTTGGCTGGGCATTGTTCTGCAAAGTGAAAGTGTGCCTGTTTGATTCCCAGTCAGGGCACATGCCTGTGTTGCAGGTTTGGTCCCATTTCGGGGTGTGTACAGAATGCAACCAACTGATGTTTCTCTCTCACGTCCCATCCCCTCTCTCTAAAATACATGTTTCTCTCCCTCTCATCCCCTCTCTCTAAAATACATAAATTAATTTAAAAAATTAAAATTGAAGGGGAGACCTTCTGGTTAAGCTCTTCAGACAGGGAAGGAGAGGAATAGGGTATCAGTGCCCCTAGTGGCATGTTTAGCTACCATAAGCCCCCAATCCAGCACTTTGTAAATGTAGAAACATTTACAAACCATCAGAATACTTCTTCAAATTCTTTTACATTAAATTGTTGTGGGCTGTAAGGGAGTGGGGGACACAGAAGAAACGAGTTAAAGTCTAAAAAGCTAGTGAGGGAAAAGTTTCTCACCTTGCTCTTCCAGGCACCCAATTCCTCTCCTAACAGGCAACCTTTACCAGTTACTTATCTAATGCCTCTCCTTATTTAATTATTTTTAAAGATTTATTTTTAGAGAGAGAGGAGGGAGGAAGAGAAACAATGTGCGTTTGCCTCTCATGCGCCGCCCCCCACTGGGGACCTGGCCCACAACCCAGGCATGTGCCCTGAGTGAGAGTCGAACCAGTGACCTTTCTGTTTGCAGGCCACGCTCAACCCACTGAGCCACACCAGCCAGGGCTTAGTTTTAATTTTCTACCAAAAGCTCACTCTGTTTCAATTTTTCCTTAGATTTCTGAGAATACTCCAATAGTAGCCCCTTCCTGGTGGGAGGAAGGAAATAGTAAAAAGGCTTGGTTTTGTTCACTCCAAGTTAGCCTACAAGGGGTGTAGCTGGTTTTGAGTCTGGGGATGGCACTGACGGGGAATGGGACTGAGAGAACACAAGAGGTCCGTCAGGGGGCCCTCCCTAAAGAGTAAAGTTTCTTATGGGTCCTCAACGTCATCCTTTTCAACCAGGAGCTAGGAGTACCTGCAACTGCTTCCTGGGGGGCGGCGGGGGTTGGTTCGATTGAGGCCTGCAGATTGCACTGTAAAGCGCTTTGGGATGGTAAAGCGCAGGAGGATGCCTGGGGCTCTAAGCCCCGAGGATTGAGTCTGTGGCACCCGTTGCAGGCAGTGGGACCCACGGAAACCGCTTCCCTCACTGACTGCCCTCTGACCCTTCCGGTCCGCTGAAGCGCACCTGCTAGCCTGCAGGCCGCCCACGGAACAGCGCGGAGCCCTCGGGGCTTCGGGCTCCTCCCCACTCCCCTGTCAGGTCTCGGGTGTACCGACTCCCTCGGCAGGGCAGGTGGACATTCCTCATTGCAACAGCGATGACCTGGCCCGCACGCCGGTAGGGGCCCATATCGAGGCGTCGTGGCGTCATCACGCCCTCCCCAGGCGCTCGGCCTCGCGGGCCTTGCGTCACCCCGGCCGGGGGGCGGGGATTGCAAAGGGCACGGTCAGAGCGCAGCCGGCCTCGCTCCGGGGGCCCGGGAACCAGGATAAATAGGACGGCAGCCGCGGAGCCTGGGGGTCTGGGGTGGAGCGTGCCCTGTGTTTTGTATACGGGTTCCGGGGCCCGGTAGAGGCGCGCCAAGAGGAGAGGAAAGTGCGGTGGCCCTGGAACCTGGATATCGCGCGAGGCAAGCTGCGCGCGGGCGGGCGGGCTATGGCGCAGGCGGGTTGCGGGGCCGGCGCTGGTAGCGGGGCCCGGTGCATGGCGGTCTGTCGGCGGAGTCGCCCTCGGGGGCTGTCAGGTTGGTGGCTCTGGGAAGTGTGGGTCCACTGTGCCCAGGTGGGAGTCCGGGCGGGCGCAGGGCCCCGAGAAGGTCCCGAGCCCGTCGTGCCCACCCTCCTCTGGCCCTAGCCCGGCGTCCGGGCCACTGGACACCGGCCTGACCCTTCCCCCACCCCGGATCCTGGCCCCCATCCCTCCCCTCTATTCTGCCCTGCCACTGCTACACCACGACTCCCATACCTTACCCGGTGACTGCGCCCGCCTCCACCTCCGCGACCCCACACCCCACCATCTGACCGACCCTAAGACCTCACCAGGTAACCCTCAATTCTTAGTCATTGACTCTGACAACCCAGATACTTCCCCAGCACTGCCCAGGGACCCTACCAACTCAGTGAGTGCCTCAGTTCTAATACAGTGACTCCCGACCCGAGATTCCCCACGCCTTTCCTTGATGACCGCAAACCTTTTCAGTGACCCCCACTGGTCCAGTAGCCCATCCAATTCTACTGTGTTCCCCCACAAACTTGGTGACTCTTAAGCCTTACTCCAGTAGTTTCCCACCCAGTCATCTTCCATAAACCCTTAATATCTGATCATCCCTTCTTTTGCCCTGTTACCTCATGATGCTCATTCTATGTTCCCCCTTCATCCCAAAGTCATCCCCACTGACGTTCCTCTGTACCCCAGCCTCCCAGCGTCAATCAGCACATGACTTAAAAGTGCCCTAGCATCATGCTGGTGCCCAGGAAGATATGGAGATGAATGTTAAGTAGATGAATGATGAATAGTTGAAGGCATCAAAGAATTCTGGATTGAGTGTGTGGCTCCAGATTCAAGTCCCTAGCTCTGCCACAGCTGTGCTTTGGAGAACTGGGAGAAGCCCCTTCCTCACTCTGGGCGACAGTTTCTCATCTGTATTATAATAAGGTTGGGTTAAAGGATCTCAAAGTTTGCTTCCAGCTGTGAAATTTTGCATTCCTCAGTTAACATATTTGTTTGCAATCCAATCATATTTGTGCCCCTCCCTAGGAGTTTACTCTTGTAACCTCACCCCAGGATGATAATGAACCTTATTCTCTCACTCCTATGATCCCCCACACTCTTGATAGTCCATACCCATTTCCCCTGATCAGGCCCCATCAGTTAACATGTTTGCTGAGCAGGATAGCAGAGTGCTTCAGCTCCAGGCATTGATGTGGTAAGAGACCTGGGTTCTAGTATGACTGTAGCCCTTCCTTCAGCCATGGCACCTCAGGCATACCATTTAGCCTCTCCCAAACCTCAGTCGCCACCTCAGCTAGCTAAGTAAGAATAATAGTAGTGCCTGAGATAATGCATGCAAAGCATTTGACGCCTTGCCTGGTCCACATTTACCTTTCAGCAACCCCAAGAGGTGGTAGTTACTACCTCCACCACCATCTTCCATTTTTGTTTGTTTGTTTTGGGTTGGCTTTAAACAAATGAAGAAGCTGAAACTCACACAGATTAAGTACCAGAGCCGGGATTTGAACTCATTCTTCAAAACTCACTTGTTCCAGGTCACCATCAGCCTCTTGTTTCTTATTTTCTGATAATTCCTAAGCCCAACATCTACTCATTCCACAAACCCCAAGGTTTCTGTTACCCACATTGTTCGTGACTTTTGACCCCATATGCCCTGAGACACCTTTAATACCTCTCTTCATTCTTTGTCCAGATACCATCTCACTCTACAAGTGCTTGGAGCTCCCAGCCCTCCATTATCTTACTCTAAGATGTCTCACACCTCATTGGCACTTTAGCCCAAATCCTCTCATCCTGTTAAGTTCCTTACCCACAGGAATTCATATATTCTTTTTTTTTTTTTTTTTAAGGATTTTATTTACTTTTAGAGAGGGGAGGGAGGGAGAAAGAGAGGGAGAGAAAAATCAATGTGTGGTTGCCTCTCACACGCCTCCCTACTGGGGCCCACAACCCAGGCATTTTTTTCTGACTGGGAATCAAACCAGCAACCCTTTGGTTCAAAGGCCCGCACTCAGTCTAATGAGCTACATCAGCCAGGGCCAGAATTTACATATTCTAAAGCCTTCTAATCCAGCAGTCTTTCCTCATGTGATGTCTGTCTTTCTACCTTTCACTCTCTTCTCAGTGTTCTAGCTGCCTCCCTTCTACCATCCTCAGCCATGTCCTGTTACCCAAAACATATCTATAGTTCATCTAATGACCCCCTTCACCATCTAGAACGTACACACCCTCCCATCCTAAGATCCTCCTTTTTACACTCTGTCCAACATGCTGTGAGACCCTGCCTCAGATTCCCAGATGTCATGGCATTTTCCTCATTTTCATCAGTGATGTCCTTTTCAAATTGGAATCATCTTTCACCTTTTCCCTCTCCCTGTGTCCATCACTTCTCAGCAGTGCTTTTTTTCCTGCCTTCCTTTAATTTTTCTCCCAGCCATTCTCACCTCACCAATCTTGATAACATGGGTTATAATGTAAACCTCCCTCCCTTCCCAACTCTGCCCTTCTTCCACTGCTGTGCCTCTAACTCAGGACCACATGAACAGCCCTGCCACTCAGCTCTCCTTCCTTCACACAGCACTGTCCAAACCATTGGTTTCTTTGTCTTGTCCAAAGAACTATACTTTTCCTGGAAAGTTCTGATAATAGATCACCAAGATCACAGTCCTTTAGGTAGCAATAAGAGGCCTTAGAAATTCTTCCGAATCAGTTAAGCCTTGTCTCCTTGACCCACTCCCATGGATCCTGTCTTGTTTATGAAACTGGTTGCTGTGTATGCCCTCAGGGTAGAATGCTTTGAGTGTCAGCTTCTGCCTGCACTGAATTAGCTCCATTGTTTTGCAAGCCCAGGGAGCGCTTTCCTATGCACTCCCACTGGAACACTGGATAGTGAGTAGCAAAATGTGACCTTAAAGATCCCTGTCTAAAAGTCTGTTCTGTGGGTCACCGAGTTCCCAGGTCTCCTATAATGTACTTATTGACTCTACAGCAATAAATACGGCAGAGGGCAAAACTAGAGTTAAGGAAGGGGTAAATCCTGGGGTCTATAAATTATGTGGATTTATTTTTTAAAAGGAGTTTTTGCCTTAGGCTTATTTAATCTTTCTTAGGGCACAGTGCATATTCTGCTTTGTGTCTTTGGTATTTGTGCGCGCTCCTCACCCCAGCCTCCCACCTTCCACTGTGATTTCTGTGAGAACAGAGGCTGGGTTTTCTTTACCTTCTATCATCTTAATCCTGACCTTCATATGTAGTAGGTAGTCAGTAAAGACTTAAAGGATTGAAGGAACACATTCAGAAATTTTGCATTGGTACAAACAAGTGAAAACAGTTTACATATACTTTCATTTTGTAGCCACAACAACCCTCTCCCCAAATCCTTCCACAGGTGACAATGGGCAAATCCCTTGATTTTAACAGTCCGGAGATTAGACACCGTTGTTTGTTTGTTTTTTGTTTTTTTTCCCAGTCATTGCTCCAGTGAGGGAATGGTGTAAGTGCTCGTTTTCACTGTATTTCTGGTAAGATTAGCAGTTGGTTGACATAGTTGCTAGAATACTGTGGTTATAAGGTCAGGGTCTGTCATATATAGACCAGTTCTCAAAAAAACAGCTAGATGCAATATTTAGTGGGGGTTGCAGACACAGAATAGAGGAAACTAAATTGACAAGATGTTGGTAATTGTTAAAGTTGAGTAATGGGTTCTTGGGCTTCATTATACTATTCTTTTTACTTTTGTGAATGTTTGAAATTCATAATAAAATTATAAGAAAATAAATAGCTAGATGAACAAGTGAGAGTTTAGCTCAGTTTCTTGGAAAACACCCCAAAGTAAATGAGCTGCTGTTGCTGAGTCAGTACCATTATGTAGGTTAGTGGTGTATTTAGTCCTGGCCTATCTTTGACCTCTTCTGTTTGTGACACAGCAGGATGCTAAATACAAAAATTGGCACCCTGGAGAATTCTGTTCCTGGTGGCCTGGGAATTGTAACATCCTGGCAACGGGCACCTGTGGCTCTGGTCCTTCCTTGCTTCCAGCCAAGGTATGGTTTCTAGTGGTAAAGGACCAGACTGCACCTGGGAGGGTGAGGCAGCAGGGAAGGTGAGAGGGAGTTCCAAACTCAGGTTCTTCTTCTGGCCTAAAGCCTTTAGATTACTGGAAGACCCTAAAGGAATGGAGTTTCATTCATTTACTCATCCATTCCACAAATGTCTAGTGAATATCTGTTAGGGCCAGGTACTTTTCTAGTAATTGAGGATAGAGCAATGAATAAAACAAAGTTCCAGTAAGACTTAAGGAGACTGCCTTTTGGGGAGTGGATGAGGGAGAGACCTACAATAAACAAGTAAGGAAAGTGTATATTGAAAAAGTTAAGCAGAGGTGGGAAATAGAGAATACCAGGAGCCAGGGTATTAAATTTTAAATAGAATGGTCAAGGAAGGTCTCACTAAAACAGTAACATTTGAGCAAAGACCTGAATGAAGTTAAGGGGTGAGCCGAGCGTATGTGTGGAGGAGATGTATTCCAGTCAGTGGGAACAGGTAGAAAGGTCCTAAGGCAGGAGACTGCCTCGAATATTTGAGAAACACGGGGATTCCGGCCAGTATGGCTGCAGCAGAGTAAGAGAGGGAACAGTTGGAGATAGTGGAATGGGAATGGATTGGCGGCAGCTCATGTTGGACATCATAAGCGCTGAATTTTACTGTGAATTGTGAGTGAGACGGGAGCCATTGGAGGGTTCTAGGCAGGTAAATGATGTGAACTGACATAATGGATCATTCTGGCTGCTGTGCTGAAAATTGTAGGGGCTGAGAGTGGAGAAGGGAAACTGGTTAGGAGGCTACCCCCCGAAGTGCAGGCAAAAGAAGTTGGTGGCTCGGGTCCTGAGGAAAGCAGTAGACAAGTGAGAAGTGGTTGGATTCTGGATGTGCAGGGTGGGGCGAAAGTAGGTTTACAGCTGTTCATATGGAAAATAGTACAATAATTAATAATAATACAAGAATAAACTGTGTTTCATGTACTCAAAACTGTGAACCTACTTTTGCCCCACCCTGGATTTTGGAAAAGGAGCTAATAGAATTGCTGATGGATTGGATGTAGCATGCGAAATATTGTAAATAGAGAAGTTAAGGATAGCTCCCCCATTTTTGGCCCAGGCAACTGAAGGATGGAGTTCTCATTTAGTAAAATTGGGGAGTCTGAAAGAGGGGAGGGTAGTGAGAAGGGGGAGATAAGGAATTCACTTTTGACTATGTCAAGTTTGAGATTTTTGGGGTGTTGGAATGTTGAGTAAGCATTTGGATCTACAGGTCTGTTAGACATCAGTAAACGGCTCTCCTGGGAACTGAAAGAACCCATTACTGGGTAAGAGACGAAGGGGTATGGCGGGGAACAGTGGCAGTGTGGGTATGTGGCCTGGCTCTGCCACCATGTAGCTGTGTGATCCTTTGGGACTCCTGTGGCAGCTGTGGCCTCTGTATCTTTATCTGCAAAATAACTGTTTAGATGAGACGAGCTGTCTTCTTAGCCCCTCCCCTGTGAGGGCTGATGAATTAGTACTTAAAAAAGATATATCTGTATATCTGAAATTAGTTTGGAAATTGCTGAGCTCTACACAAGGTGACAGCATTGGTGTTAAGATTTTTCCTTCATTAAAGTAAAACACAGAGGCTGCCTGTCACGTACTGGGCACTGTGCTGGGCCCATGTGTGTGATGACAGAGAAGATGCATCCCTGCTTTCAAGCTGCGTGGTGTAGCTTCACTGCTAAGTGCAGAGAGGACAGGCCTGGAGTCTGTTGATCTGGTGTGGCATTAACCATGCAAACCTTGTTATTGACCTGGGTCTATGAGAAAACAGTGAATACAGATGTCAGAGCAGAGGCAAAGTGGTATTTCAATTGAGGAAAAAGTGGTCATCCTAACTGCAACTGGGGGAGTGTTTGGGTGGTGGGACTCAGTCCCTTTCCGCCTCTGTTCTTTTACTCAACATTTACTCCTCTGCTAGGAAGTCCTCTTAAGGAGCTCAGAGTTCTGCAATAGACAGAAAGCTTCACCTCTGGTCTCAGGATTTGCAGTTGCATTTAGTTCACAATAAGTGGAGCTATTTAGGATTCAAATTTGAGCTAAAGAGCTCAGTTAGCTATGTGACCTAATAGTATTATTAATTTAGTATCTGTGGGCACATTCTTGGTTAGGTGCTTATTAACTTGAAATTTGTGCTCTCCAGGAACTGAAATTATAAGCAATATAACAAAGTAGGAATGTGTTATTCCCCCTGCCCTACCCCAGAGTCAAATTTAAGGAAAACGTATCATGGCACATTAATCTGACAGCATCTGGAAGCACAGTCGCTGCACTGTGTTTACCCTGTGTCATTTAGCTGTCAATGTTTATATTGTAAAGAGAGTTTCTGACCAGCTAAACAAGACTAACTGAGACACAAATCCAAGTGCAATGCTGAAGACAATGCTGAAGCCATTGTCTTAACTGGTGGTATTAAGCTGACACAACCTCAGATGGTTCTTGCCCTGGCCACTATCAATAAAGGAATAGAAATGCAAGGATTTCACAAATGCTATGCAGTGGTCTTTGTTTTGCTGGTAGAAGTGCAGTTCAGAATCAGAAAGAACTGCAGTGTTGGGTGCCACATTCAAAGCCTCACCACACGTTAGACACCACAGCTGGAAGCCAAAGTGCCGCTTCTAGTGCCTCTGGGTTAGCACTCGCCCCAAGCTCACCCTCAGTAAATGATTCATCTCCAAGAAGCCCAGATACAACTTTTGTGCTTGGTAGTGTTTCTTACTGCATAACCCTTTATTTGTTGGAAGTTCTTGCTACTCTGGGATTTTGATAAAGTATGAGACTCATGCATTTAAGATAAGAATCAAGGAACTGGGAGGCTCCTTGAGATTGTAGAACTGACCTGAGGCTTAGATGTGGTGGGTGTGGCAGAGATACCTGAGCCCAGAGTTCCTTTGGTCTGAGATCACCTCTTAACCTAGGATATACTCTCCTGAGATCTTTAAAACAGTGAGGAGGAAGGCAGCTCCTGCTTAGTCACCGCTCCAGCCAGACCCACCTCGTGGCCAGGCTGGGACATGTGGTGAGGCCAGTATGGCCTCAGGTCCTGTATAGATTTGCTGTTACCTCATGCTCGGCTCGATCTGCTTTCCAGATGATACTCCAGAATGGCATCCACGAATTGTGAAGCTGAGTTTTCAGGTGTGGTTTTACTGCAAACCTGTAACATCGTGGAATCTATCCTGTTAGCACTGAACTAGCCATACCTCTCTAGCAGAGAATCATAATTATTCCTGTAGCCGATGAGAAGAGTACAGAGCATGCTTTTAGACTGTCTTTTTTTATTCATTTATTTTTGTTTATTTCACATAGGTAATGCATTCATGAGGGTTTAATTTTTTACATATAAAAGTTATACAGTGAAGTTACCCTTCTATCATTTTTAAAAATTTTTAAAAATATAATTTAATATAGTTTATTGATTATGCTATTACAGTTGTCCCATTCCCCCCCTTCATTCCCCTCTGCCCTACACACCCCTCCCATCCACATCCCCTCCCCTTTAGTTCATGTCCGTGGATCATACATATAAGTTCTTTGGCTTCTACATTTCCCACACTATTCTTACCCTCCCCCTGTCTATTTTGTACCTACCATCTATGCTACTTATTCTCTGTATCTTTTCCCCTTCTCTCCCCCTACCACTCCCCTGTTGCTAACCCTCCATGTGATCTCCATTTCTGTGGTTCTGTTCCCGTTCTAGTTGTTTGCTTAGTTTGCTTTTGTTTTTGTTTTAAGTGTGGTTGTTAAAACTGAGTTTGCTGTGATTTTACTGTTCATATTTTTAACTTTATTTTCTTAGATAAATCCCTTTAACATTTCATATAATAAGGGCTTGGTGATGATGAACTCCTTTAACTTGAGAAGTACTTTATCTGCCCTTCCATTTTAAATGAAAGTACTTTATCTGAGAAGTACTTTATCTGCCCTTCCATTCTAAATGACAGCTTTACTGGATAGAGCAATCTTGGATGTAGGTCCTTGCCTTTCATGACTTGGAATACTTCTTTCCAGCCCCTTCTTGCCTGGAAGGTCTCTTTTGAGAAATCAGCTGACAGTCTGATGGGAAATTCTTTGTAGGTAACTGTCTCCTTTTCTCTTGCTGCTTCTAAGATTCTTTCCTTATTTCTAATCTTGGCTAATGTAATTGTGATGTGCCTTGGTGTGTTCCTTCTTGGGTCCAACTTCTTTGGGACTCTCTGAGCTTCCTGGACTTCCTGGAAGTCTATTTCCTTTGCCAGATTGGGCAAGTTCTCCTTCATTATTTGTTCAAATAAGTTTTCAGTTTGTTGTTCTTCCTCTTCCCCTTCTGGGACCCCTATAATCCGGATGTTGGAACGTTTAAATATGTCCTGGAGGTTCCTAAGCCTCTCCTCATTTTTTTTTTGAATTCTTGTTTCTTCATTCTTGTCTGGTTGAATGTTTCTTCCTTCTGGTCCACACTGTTGATTTGAGTTCCAGTTTCCTTCCCATCACTATTGGTTCCCTGTGCATTTTCCTTTATTTCACTTAACATAGCCTTCATTTTTCATCTAATTTGCGACCAAATTCAACCAGTTCTGTGAGCATCCTAATTACCAGTGTTTTGAACTCTGTATCTGATAGGTTGGCTATCTCTTTGTCACTTAGTTGTATTTTTTCTGGAGCTTTGATTTGTTCTTTCATTTGGGCCATATTTTTTTTCTTGGCATGCCTGTTCTGTAGTAAGGGGCTGAGCCTTAGGTATTCACCCTGGAGGGGCAACCCAGTTGCTGCGCTGTGGTGCTGTATGTGGGGGAGGGGTCCGAGAGGGAACAATGGCACTTGCTCTGTCGGATTACAGTCACTTCCCCTGCTTCCCATAAGCAAAGTGAGTCCTTCTGGTGCTGATTCCCTGGTGGGTGGGCTTGTGTTCATTCTATGACCCTGTGGGTCGCTCCAACAAACTCTCCTGTGAGGCTGGGAGTCTCTCCTGCCGCCACCTCAACCCCCACAGGTGTTTTCAATCAGAGGTTTGAAGCTTTATTTCCAGGAGCTGGAGCTCTGGGCCATGCGGTCTGTCTCGTTCCTCAATAGTTTCTCCTGGTGTATCTGCACGAATGTGGGACCACCAGCTCTACTACTGCTGCTTTGAGTGCCCTGTTCCACAATCCGCCACCTTGCGCACCCTGGTCCACTAGCTGCTGCCTTGCGGCGAGTCCTCTCTACCCTGGCCGCCCGACTTGGCTCCTCCTACTGGTCTGGATGAATGTTTTTCTTTAACTCCTTGGTTGTCAGACTTCCATACAGTTCAATTTTCTGTCAGTTCTGGTTGTTTTTGGTCTTTAAATTGTTGCTGTCCTTCTTTTGGTTGTGTGAGGAGGCACAGTGTGTCTACCTATGCCTCCATCTTGGCCAGAAGTTCACCCTTCTATCATTTTGCCCTCATCATTCAGTTATCCTTCCACAGGCAACCCTGGTTAGTAATTTCTTTCTTTCTTTTTCTTTTTTTAGGTTTTATTTATTTTTAGAGAGTGGGGAAGGGAAGGAGAGAGGGAGAAAAACATCAATGTATGGTTGCCTCTTGGGTGCCCCCCCCCAACTCAGGACCTGGCCTGCAACCCAGGCATGTGCCCTGACTGGGAATCGAACAGGCAGCCCTTTAGTTCGAAGGCTGGTGCTCAGTCCACTGAGTCACACCAGCCAGGGCTGGTTAGTAATTTCTTAACTATCTTTCTGCAGACTTTTTATGCCCCTGGCAGCATACAGAAGGCACTGTTTTGTACCCTGCCATTTTTATTTAATATACAGAGTGGGACAGAAGTAGGTTTACAGTTGTTTGTATGGAAAATAATACATTATTTAGTAAATAATAGTACAAGAATAAGCTCTGTGTTTTGTGTACTCAAAACAGTAAACCTACTTTTGCCCCACCTTGTATTTTAGAGTTTTTCTTATCACTCTATAAGGAGCTTCTTCATTTATTTATGTCTGCATAGTAAAGAAGTTCTTCTATATTGATAGACATTTATGCTGTTTCTAATTTTTTCCTATTTTTGCATATAAAGCTGCCATGAATGACCTTGGACATGTATCGTGTTGGACACGTGTGTCTACCTGTAGACTAGACATGACATTGCTGGGTCACATGGTATGTACATTGATAATTTTGATTGATACTGGGAAATTGCCCCACAGAGAGCTTGCACCAGTGTGAACCCCCCCAGGAACAGCGTATGACTGCCTGTTTTCCCTACAGCGTCACAGACATTGCTTTGAGTAAATATATATAGTGCACTCTCCCTCCTGGGAGCACACTCATGCCTTTCCTCTAAACTCTAAAGGTCCTTACCAGGCTTGCAACCAGGGGAGCAACGGGCAGCGGCAGCTTGTCCCAGGCTAACCCCCCGAACCTGTCTGCAGGCCCCTTTTCTCTGACTTCCCAGTGAGCTAAAGCGGCCCCGCCTAGGTTCTCCTGTTGCTGCTTCCATCTTAGGTCCTTCTTTGTTTCACTGTCCCCAGCTTTCATAAACATACTCTCAAGATTAAAAAAGAAAGAAAGAATATATACATTACGTAGAGGTCAAGGTAAAATACTGAATAACAGAACCCCACTGTGATGCTGTCGCACAAGACACACAAAGCACAGCAGCCCCATTGGAAGACTGTTGCATTTAAACATACATCCCAAAGAGGTAACTGGGCCCCAAGTGGTTAGAGGAGAGGAAAGGAAGAACAATTCCAGAGGAAGAAGTTTCCGACCTCAGCACTTAGGCTGGTGTGAATTAGAGGCAGGATAGATGTCTTTCTCTGCAGCGCCATGGAGAGGTGAGGGGCAGGTAATAACGGGAAGGCTGTGGGGAGACCGAAGAAAAGCCCTGAGAGAGAGAGCAGCTGGCAGCCAGGCAAACGGGTCTCGTGTACGCGGGAGAATGGCCTCTCAGCTCAGTGCTGCTGTCTCCTCACTCCAGTGATGTTATTTTTTTTTTTTTTAAGATTATACCCTTCCTTTCAGCTCAACTGTTCATTTCTTTTTGGCTTCTCCTACCATTGTCTCACTTGGAATTAAGGTTTCTGTGAGCTGGAACTGTACGGATGTTCAACGTTATGTCTTTTTTCACTTAGCGTTAATATGTTAACCCTCCTCCATTAATCCAGATGGTTTGTGGTTCTTGTCTAAAACATTTAAACAAGCATCCATTTTCAGATAACTCTTGTTTTCCGTGAATCCTTTTTGTGGAGTGAATTGTGAAGATGAGGTTGTTAGATCTCAGATGCCGAACCTTCCCCATTGGGGTTAAGCCTTGACAGAGAGTCTTCTGGAAAGCCAGAAGCAGTCTCCAGTGCCGCCAGCAACGCACACTTGTGCCTGCCTGCCTTTGCCAACATCCGAAGTTGGAATTTCTTTTTATTATTAGACTTTGTTCCTTAGAGCAGTTTTAGGTTTACAGAAAAATTGAACAAAGTACCGAGTATTCCTATATTCTTCCTCACACTTCCTGTTCCCAGCTTCTCTTATTATAAGCAGATCTTAAAGCACTTCAGGTTCAGTTCCAAACCACCACAATAAAGCAAACATCCTAATAAAGCAAGTCACAGAAATTTTTTGGTTTCTCTGTGTATGTAAAAGTTATGTGTACACTATACTACAGTCTTAAGTAAGCAATAGCATTATGTCTAAGTAAAAACAGTATGTATAACTAATAAATGCGAACCATTATCTGAGCCTTCAGCAAGTCAATCATTTTGCTGGTGGAGGGTTTTGCCTCCATGTTGATGGCTGCTGGCCGATGGGGGTGGTGGCTGCTGAAGGTTGGGATGGCTGCAGCAGTTTCTTAAAATAAGACACCAGTGAAGTTTTCAACATTGGTTGACTCTTCCTTTCACAAATGATTCTCTGTCGCATGCAATGCTGTTAGATAGCATTTTACCCACAGTAGGACCTTCAGAATTGAAGTCAGTCCTCTCTGCCACTGCTTTACCAATTCAGTTCATGTAACTTTCTAAATCCTTTGTTATCATTTCAGCAGTCTTTACAGCATCTTCACCAGGAGTGGATTCCATCTCAAGAAACCGCTTTCTTTGTTCATTGATAAGACTCTCTATCTGTCACAATTTGATGATGAGATTGCAGCAATTCAGTCACATCTTCAGGCCCCACTTCTAACTCCAGTTCTCTCGCCCTTTCCACCACACCTGCAGTTACTTCCTCCACTGAAGTCTTGAGCCCCTCAAAGTCATCCACGAGGGTTGGCATCAACTTCTTCCAAACTGTTAATGTTTACTTAGTAAGTTGCCACAAACCTTCAATTTAAAAAAATGGCAATATCTGTGAAACACAGTAACACAAGGTATGCCTATATTAACATCTTGCATTGGTGTGGTGCATTTGTTACAATTGATGAGCTAGTATTGATACATTATTATTAACTAAAGTCCACAGTTTACATTAGGGTTCGCTCTTTGTGTTGTATGTTCAGTAGGTTGTGACAAATGCATAATATTGCGTGTCCAGCATTGCAGTGTCACAGAGTAGTTTCACCACCCAAAACGTCTTGTGCTCCACCTGTTCATCCCTCCCCCCCGCCTTCTGCACTCTTGGCAACTGCTGATATTTTACCTCTAGTTTTGTGTTTTCCAGAACGTCTTAGAGCTGAACTCGTCTGTGGCCTTTTAGATTGGCTTCTTTCACCTTAGCAAAATGCACTTAAGGTTCTTCCATGTTTTTTTGTGACTGAATAGCTCATTTATTTTTATCACTGAATAATATTCCATTGTATAGATATGTAGATGTTTGTTTGTTGAAGGACATTTTGGTTGTTTCCTGTTTGGGCAATTATGAAAAAGCTGCTGTAAACATAAGTTTCCAGCTCATTTGGGTAAATATCTAGGAGTAGGACTGTTGGATCGTTTGGTAAGAGTACATTTAGCTTTGTAAGAAATTGCCAAACTGTCTTCCAGAGTACCATTTTGCTGTGACATTTTGTATTCCCACCAAGCTATGAATGAGCTATTCCTCCACATGCTTGCAAGCATTTGGTGGCATCAGTATTTTGGATTTTGGCTATTCTAACAGGTGTGTGGTGGTATCTTTTTGTTTATTGGATGGTAATACTTTTACTTTGGTTTTCAGTAGTTTAATAAGTAAATTATCATCATGATTACTCTTTCTTGCTCTTTAATTACTGATGAGAATGAACCTTTTTTATTAGTGTTTTTTGCTTTTGAATTCATATTGTAGCTTTATTTGTCCAGTGGGAATTTGATGTTGTTCCTGGAGGTTTATATGTGCATGTGTTGTTTTCACCCAGTTTTTAAAAATTGTGGCAAAATACACATAACATAAAATGAACCATCTTAACCATTTTAAGTGTACAGTTCAGTTGCATGTATTTTTGGTGTCATGTCTTATGTTTTATTTCTTTAATACTTTCTCCTGATTTTTTTAAACTAACTCTTCTTTTGACTTGATTTTCTTTTGCTTCTCTTTTGCCTTCTCTTCTTTGTTAGAATCTGGATATTATTCCATTTTAATGAACTAATGAAGTAAATTTAACCTTTTTGTCACAGGGTAATATTTCTAAACTATGATGATCCAGTCTCTCCTGATTGTGATGGAATGTTTCACTTTCTTATTTTTTTAAAAGATTTTATTTATTTTATTTCTAGAGAGAGGGGAAGGGAGGGAGAAAGAGGGAGCGAAACATCTGTGTGAGAGAGAAACATCTGTTGGTTGCCTCTTGTATGCACCCTGACCTTGGATCCAACCTGCAGCTAAGTCATGTGCCCTAACCCATGGCAATCAAACAAGTGACCTTTCGCTTTGAGGGAAAACACACAACCAACTGAGCCACACTGGTCAGGGCGAATGTTTCATTTTCAAATAGCCCTTAAGCCAGTGGTGACCCCAAGCCAAATTCCAGAAACAGTCAGGTATGACTTCATCATATTTGTACTGATTTGCTTGTTGGTGTAAAAGCAAATCCTTAGGATAACCCTTCCAAAATGCCTTTGTTTTGGACTTTTCTTTTCATAGACAAAGGGTGGTTTTGAAACTGAGCCATGCTTGGGTGTTTACAAACTAAGGTGTTAAAATTCACTTAAACATATGGCTGAGAATTAGATTTTTAAGTTACCTGTTTTAGTTTAAATGCATTCTGTTCTACAGTAAAGGGGTCTGCGTTTTCACTGCTGTTTTGAAATTGAAAATAATCCACTTTGCCTAATTACTCCTTATTTTCAATGACTAATTCAAATCTATAAAACTGTAGTAGCCAAGTAGGAAGCATTCTAAAAAGTGATTTGGGCCCTGGCTGGTGTAGCTCAGTGGATGGAGCTTGGGCCTGTGAACCACCAGTTCAAAGGGTCACCAGTTCAATTCCCAGTCAGGGCACATGCCTGGGTTGCAGGCCAGGTCCCCAGTGGGGGGCCATGTGAACAGCAATCACATGTTGATGTTTCTCTCCCTCTCTTTCTCCCTTCCTTCCACTCTCTCTAAATGAATAAATAAAAATCTTTAAAAAAAAGTGATTTGGGCTTTTAATGTCAGTGGGCCTTTTGGAAAGATATGTTTAGCTGATGTTTTAAATGTACGTGTTATGTTAATGCAAGTTTCTGTTAATGTCCTGTTTTCCCTTTAGTGTTTGTGAACCCACATAACCAAGCCTGCTTCACTAGGGTTTTGTGTGTGCAGTGAAGTCTTTTTCTGTAATAAAAATACGGAATATTTTTTCTACAGCTCTTCCAAACCGATTCTAATTTGCCACTTGGCTCTCTCAGCCTTTATTCCTCTCAACCTAATGCCACTTGGTCCTCTATGAGAAGTTTTCTGTATTCCCAAATGAGGAATTTCCTGAGTGAAAATTGTCATTTTTTTCCCCTAAGTTGAACATTCTTCTCTTTCCAAGCAAGTTTTTTTTATTTTTATTTTTGGCTTCGAGGTACAGTTGCCCTCCAGGCTGACTGAGACAGAGTACAGAAAGCCTGTTCTGAATGCCCAGGGAGCTCCGGTTGGCAGAAAACGATGCAGGAGTGAACAGGTGCCTGTAGTTGAGGAGAGCCCAGTCTGTGTGCGGGTCGGGTTGGCTGTGCGCTGCCGAGCGGAGACCAGGGGGCGACACAAGCACACAGCTGCTCTTCAGTTTCCCGCCTTCCATAGCCTCGCTTTGTTTGCTTTGAAGTGGCAACTTAAGCATACCATGTTTCGTAGAGAGACCTAAAGACTTAAAGTATCTAAAAAGTTTTTCTAAGTGTTATTTCGCCACAATAACTATAATTTATTTTGAGAAAGGTTTTTACATTGAGAAATCTTTTATATGGTGTGAGGCAAAAGTTGGTTTCCATAAATAACAAAGCAAACAAGCAAAATAGAACCAGAGACATGGAAATAAAGAACAAACTGACAGTGGCCAGAGGGGAGAGGAGAGGGGATAACGGGAGGGAAGGGGAAGGGTCAAGTCAAGGAACATGTATAAGGACCTGTGGGCAAAGACGGGTTGTGGGGGTGAGGACTGAAAGTGGAAGGTGGGGAGTGGGTAGGGCAGGGGAGAGTAATGGGGAGAATGGGGCCAACTGTAATTGAACAACAATAAAAAACATTTTTTTAAAGATTTTATTTATTTATTATTAGAGAGGGGAAGGGAGGGAGAAAGAGAGAGAGAGAGAAACATCAATGTGTGGTTGCCTCTCACTGGGGACCTGGCCCACAACCCAGGCATGTGCCCTGACTGGGAATTGAACCTGCAACCTTTTGGTTCACAGCCCACGATTAATCCACTGAGCTACGCCAGCCAGGGCCAATAAAAAACATTTTTAAAAGAGTAGGTGTACAGTTTGTATGGAAATTTATAATAATACAAGAATAAACTCCATGTTTTGTTTATGCGCAACTGTAAACTGCTTTTGCCCCACCCTGTATTATGAAGCCATAGAGCTATTTCCTGCATCAGAGCCAACAATGGGTTAAGTTCATTTAAAAATGTAACAAACATCCCTGGCTGGTGTGGCTCAGTGGATTGAGCGCTGACTAGCAAACCAAAAGGTTGCCGGTTCAGTTCCCAGTCAGGGCACATACTTGGGTTGTGGGCCAGGTTCCCAGTCAGGGTACACACCTGGGGTGCACAAGAGGCAACCACATGTAGATATTTCTCTCCCTCTCTTTCTCCCTCCCTTCCCCTCTCTCTAAAAATAAATAAATACAATCTTTTTTAAAAATGCAACAAACAGAAACTGGACTTACTGCTACCTCTGTCAGAGTGCCCTGTTTTCATCGTACCTTTTGTCATGCCTCTTACCTCCCCCACTTCCTGCCCCCCCCCAATCTGTCTCTTCCCTATGCCCAGCTCAGGTCACTGGGGAGCGGGTAGACCTATCCCCTCCACAGAGAAAACAGCAGCTGCCCTGCTCCCCCTTCCACCCTTTCTTAGAGAGCCACGGGAGTTAGGAATCGAAAATGTCGAGTACAGGTGGGAGCTGCGCAGACACAGCCATCTTGAGGCAGTGACATGCCTCTCAGACGCTGTCAGCTTCACTGCTGTTACTCTAGTACTGACCCTGGAGGGTTCAGAGAAAATCGTTTGATGAAAGAAAGGGAGAAGAACGGCAATCGGATGCTCGCACATGCCTCACAGCCATGAAGCACCTCTCACCGCCCTCAGTCAGGCCCTGTTGGTGGCTTCAGACATCGGGAAAGGTTAGAGAGCAAGAGTGGACTGTTTAAAAAGTGTATATTATGAGGCTTAAGGGGAGAAATTGAGTATTTAGCCTGGACACAAGGACATACGAAAGATTGGAGATGTCTTTGCTTTGAGTCTAAGAAGAGTTGTTTTGGGAGGTATAACTATCAGCTCTTCCCTCTTCCCATTGTGCTCAGGTCAAGAAGAACTGGGTTTAAATTGCAATGGGTGAGATGGTTTAACAACCAATATTTGAGTGTTTTGGTTGCTAACATTGTGTTACAGTGGATTAGCAGAAGGAAGAAATATACCAGACACTGAGAGGTATGGAGCCAACCTACCAGGCTTTGCATCCTAGCTTCAGCACTTACTAGCTGTTCGACCTTGGACAAATTACGCCACTCCTAAGCCTCAGTTGCCTCATCTGTAAAATGGGGATAATGTACCTACATCGTTGTAAGATTATTTTCAAGATGAAAAGAGTTAATGTAGGTAAAGGGCTTTGAACAGTGGCTGACACATATTAAAGTCTATATATGTGATAAATATAATTAGCATGAGCAATGGAAAGGATTTTAGAGTCATCTGGGCCAGTGCTTCATTTTACAGATGAGGTGGCTATCCTGAGAGGTAGGATCGAGATTAGAAGCCATTCTGCAGTGTAGTCCAGGGCTATTGCTAGTACTCTTGGCTGTGTTTCAGAAATACCCATTGTTTCTAAAGCATTTCCCTTTAGGCTCTTTTCCCCCTGGAGCCCATGTTTCTAGAGTACTTCCTATGTGCCATTTAGCACTTCTGAATGCTGACATATGTGACATCATTTAATCCTTACAGCGACTTGAAAAGAAGATTTCACTGTTCTCCTTTTATTAGAAATGCCATCTGAGGCTCAGAGAGGTTCAGTTACTTGCCCAAGGATACACAGCTTCAAAGAGGTAGAGCCTGCATTGACATCCAGGCTGTCTCACTTCAGAGCTAGTGTTCTTTAATCGCACCACAGATTTTCCTCAAAAAGTCCCAACGGAGTCCAGGAGAGCTAGATTAAACCACCGCTGCTGCAGCACCTGTGGCGCCAGCCAGAAGGATTTGGGGCCATTTCGTAATCCCTTTCAACATAGGTCTCTCATGTGTTTTCTTATTTCTGGCACAATGCCATTACACAAAAATAGGTTACCAGAACATCTCTCCCTGATAGAGAGAATGAAAGTTGAGGGTCATGGGGCAGACCAAGAGGCCAGCACCAGAGCTTCCTGAGATTGGGACCACGGGAGAGTTATCAGAGGCCAGGGTGGGGTAACTGCGTGGGTTCTAGCAAAGCAGGGAAGATCGGTCAGATGTCAGAATTCACACTGAGACAAGCGGTTCTTTACCTTTAATCTCTAAGACTCTGCTGACAGTCGTGGACTCCCTCTTCAGAAAAAGGCTCAAGCTCATACACTATTTTTAGGTGTCTTCAGGGTCCATAAGCCCTCAACTAAAAACCTCTGTATGAGGGAGCAAAGTTGAGTACTTAAGAGCCAGATGGCCTGAATTCAAATCCTCCTCTCCCACTTACTAGCTGTATGACCTTGAACTAGTTACTTATGTCTTGGGCTTTAATTTCCTCCATTGTAAAGTGAGGACAAGAATAGGATCATTGTGAGGAGTTACATGTAAAATGCCTACTACGTAGTTAGCTCTATGGCAGTGTTGACTGTTGATGGTAGTAGTATTGCTATCCCTGGAGCTTAGCCCATTCAGCAGATGTTTATGGACAGTGCAGATGCCAAGTCTAGGGTAGAGCATCTCAACCATTCTGTCACAAATGGGCTATAGTTGTGTAAGAAACCGATCCGCTCAGTCCTTGGGCTGCCCAAGCCCAGCTAGTATTGCTTCTGGCTGCAGGCAGCAACATTCACAGTGGTGTGCAAATACCCTCTCTGGGAGCAGACGTGAAAACAGTTTGGGCAGCACTGACTGAGGAGATCAGCTGGCAGGTAGCGAGGGTCTAGTAGCCAGTCTAGATTCCAAGTCCAGGGGAATTCTTTGGATGGGTGGCAAAGAAAACCTTAACCACTGAACCCAGAGCAGAGGCTTCACAAGTGTGGGCTCTCCAGCTCCAGTGGGCTCCACGCCACCACAGATGCAGAGGAAGCCCTGCCAGCTGGACGCTCCAGAGTTTCCCCACAAGGATTTGCGGAGAGCCCGCAGTGAGCCAAAAACCAGGCTACAGTTGGAAGTCCTGTGTGGGCAACACATGCTACAGAGGTGGTGATGAGCACTGATGTCGTTGACTCCAGGAGTGTGAGTGCTAGGAGGAGGTAGTGCCCAGGGCTGCTGGGACTTGTCAGGGGGCCCCGCCTTGCCGGCAACGTGGGTTCTCAGGGTAGGAGAAAGCCATGGAATACTTCATCAAGGAAGTAGATTTACGTTTGTACTTTTTATTTTTACATCATCCTGACAAAATAGGAAACAGGCAAGAGTTTATTTGAAGGCATACATTAGGAAATTCATACAAGTAGTCAAGAGGTGAGAGGTAATAATCTCCTGAAGAAGGTACCTAGACTTTTTTTTTAATTGAGGTATAATTGACATACAGTATTACACATTAATTTCAGGTATACAACAGTAATACCCTAATATTTGTATATATTGCAAAATGATCACTACAGTCTAATTAACATCTGTCACTATACATGGTTACAGAATTAAGATTCACAGTCTTAGCAACCTTCACATATTCAGTGTAGTAATATTAACTGTTGTTGTCATGCTGTCCATTACATCCCTAAAGCTTATTTATTTTGTAACTGGAATTTGTACCTTTTGATTTCCTTTACCCATTTTGCCCCCACCCAGCCCCTGTCCTCTTATCATTCACCAATTCGTTCTCTGTATCTAGGACCTTGATTTTGTTTTATTTTGGGGAGGGGGGTTAGATTCCACGTGTGAGATCATACAGCATTTGTCTTTCTCTGACTTATTTTGCTGAGCATTATTTTTTATAGCTGAATAATATCCCATTGTGTATATATACCTCGCTTTCTTTACCCACTCATCCATCGGTAGACACTCAGGCTGTCTCCGTGTCTCGGCTATTGTGAATCAGGCTGCAGTGAACGTAGGGGAGCCTGTACCCTTTCAAGTGAGTGTTTTCATCTTCTGCGGGTAAATACCCAGAAGTGGAATTGCTGGATCACATGGTAAGGTTTTTTTTTAATTGTTGAGGAACCTTCTCCACACTATTTTTCGTAATGGTTGCACCAATTTACGTTCCCATCAAGAGTACACAAGGGCTCCCTTTTCTCCACGTGCTCGCCAACACTTACCTCTTGTCTTTTTGATAACAGCCATTCTAACAGGTGTGTGGTGGTACCTCATGGTGGCTTTGATTTACATTTCCCTGCTGATTAGGGATGCTGAGCATCTGTTCATGTACCTGTTGGCCATCTGCATAGCTCCTTTGGAAAAGTATTTCTACAGATCCTCAGTCTGTTTTTAATAATATTTTTTGGTTTCTTGCTGTTAAGTTGTATGAGTTCTTTATGCTTTTTAGTGTAACATAGTCCCACTTGTTTATTTTTCCTTTTGATGCCTTTGCTTTTTGTGTCAAATGTTTAAAAAATTATTGACAAGACTGATGTGAAGGAGCTTACTGCTTATATTTTGTTCTAAGAGTTTAATGGTTTCAGGTTTTACAGTCAAGTTTTTATTTCAAGTTAATTTTTGTGTAAGCTATTACGTAGTGGTGTATCTAGACTTTTGAGGGAAGAGGAAGAATCAGGGGTGAACCCATCAATTCTGGGTAGCTGGAGATGCCATCCCTGAGGTAGAGGATACTAGATGTGGAACAGTTCAGAGGGGGAGGGGTGGTGGGTTCTGTTGGGGACTCAGTCCACTTGTGACACAGGTGGGATGTTCGCTGAGGAGGGTCAGCAAGGCCGGTGCGTGAATGGATCTGAGCGCAGGAGAGATGTCAGATGGATAGAGCGGGGTCGGCTGGCTGGCTGCCTTCAACAGGCTCCCTTCTAAAGGAGAGTGAGTTTAAAAGCGGGTTTTGATCAGTGAAATCTTAATTTACAACCAATTTGGCTGGCACGCTTCTCTTTTATACCCAAATTTTAGAATTCTTAAGTGCATATATTTTGAACCCACTTCATAAAAACCAACATAGTTCTCTACTTCAAAGAACTTGTCTCTTTTTCTTCTTGGCTGCCCTCATTCACTTTTCTGCTGTGCGTCCTTGTGGCATTAGGAACCTGTGCAACTCATAATGGGAAACTGTTTCCTCAGATTTGTGACCCAGAAGGAAATCTCTGACCTCAGCTGCGGCTCTCAGTGCTGACCAGAAGCCAACTTCATGTCTGAGTGCACGAGCAGCAGTTTGCCATGGAGAGCTTGGGGCTGCAGACAGTCACCCTTAGTGATGGGACAACGGCCTACATCCAGCAAGCTGTCAAAGGTGAGTACTTCTGAGGACCTCAGGATCCCTGCCCCTTCCCTCAGCTTCTGGAGAGGAGTGTCCCCTTCCAAGAGTCTCACCCCGACCCTGCCCTCCCACCTGTTTGCCACAATTTGTTCTGCATGAGAATCTCTTGAGGTAACTGATTAAAAAGGGAACTCTATTTAAAATAAAATGCCATCTAGGTGGCTAGAAAGTCAGACCAGCTCAGCTGTTGGAGCCTTTGAAAGGCAGAATTCCTTGCACATTGTGAATAGTTCACAATATTCCTGGAATAGGTGAGCACAGTGCTGGTTATCCAGTTTCTCGGGGCTTTCAAGCAAATTTTCTTTTAAATCTTCACCTGAAGATATGTTAGTGATTTTAGAGAGAGAGGAAGGGAGAAAGAGAAACATCAATGTGAGAAACATCGATCAGCTGCTTCCTGTACGCGCCCTGACCAGAAATCTAATCTGCAGCCTTTTGGTGTACGAGACAACACTCCAACCAGCCAGGCCACCCGGCCAGGGCTCCGGCAAGTGTAGGCACTCAGACTGTCTACTGAGCATCCACCACATACAAGATACTCTCCTAGGTTCAGAGAGAACACCCAAGAATAGATCTCATGTCATGGGCCCCACTGAAGTTGCCAGAAATAAAAACACATGGCACACAGTTAAATTTGAATTTCAAATGAACAGTGAATAATTTTATAGTGTAAGTATGTCCCAAATACTGCGTGGGATGGACATGTATAAACTTGGGATTAAGTGCTAAAAACCACTAAAATAATGACATTCAGGTACTAAAACAAAATTCGTTGTATATCTGAAATTCAGATTTACCTGAAATTCGGATTCTCCAGGATCTTAAGAGATCAAGGTGAGGGCGGCATTAGAACAGAGTGCTGCGGAAGGGCAGGGCCGTCGGCCCGGGGCGCTCACCCTCACCACAGCCTCCTTTCGCAGGCACTCCACATGGCTTGCATGTCCCCCTCGGACAGCGCTGGGTGAACAGCGCCGCGCTCCTGCTCTGTCTTTTGTCTTTTCCTGACTCTGTGAGTGTTGCGTCCTCACATGGCACTGTCATTGCAGCAGCGTTGCCCTCCACATTTCAACACAGTGTTAAAACCTGTTTCAGTTCTCAAGTGTTTGGATAATTTGTTTGTTGATTTTATTTTAAATTGCTTCTTGCTAATGACAAAGAGACCTCAGTCTCATCAGTAAGCTCTTTTCGTATGATAGTGGGTGGGGGATGCCTTCTAGGGAGGTTTCTCATCAAGATCTATGATGTGTGAGTCTGGCTGGCTTAGTTTTCTTGAAAATGGAACTTCTCCAGAATACTTTTGAAGCCCCAAACCCTCTGTTTGCAGACTTCCCGTCACAGGTGTTGCCCTGCAGCTGCGGTCATGGTGGGGTGGAAGAACTAGGAACTGTGTGCCCTGGGCTGTTTACTCCACGGACCCAGTTATTTCCCATGCCTCAGTCTTCTGCTACGGATTAATGGTTGAAAAATAAGTAAAAGGCAAGTGGCCACACCTGGCCTGAGAAAGCCACACTCCTTTTTAATGTCTTTGCTTCTTGTGTCTGGGTCTGTTTGCCACGCCCATGTCCCCCTTTATATCCTTCTGTCATCATTCTTCCTGGCTCTGTTCTCTGCCTCCTCCAAGGCGCTGCAGTGTGTGTTTACACGCGTGCACACACACTCACACACCACAGATTTCTCAGTGCAGGGTAGAGCTGACCTTCCGGATGCAGAAACCCACTGTCTCGGAAGGCACCTCTCTCTCTGGTGAGCTCCCCTGAAGCCCTTGACTGGGGTGCTTTCATCTCTGTCAGCAGGCAGCTGTGTCTGGGCCCCTCAACAGGCAGGAAGCCCTAAAACTTTATGAGATTCACCTGAAATTAGGGTACGCGTAAAGCATATCATTCAAACTCGACACTTCTGAGCGTGGAGGAATGTGCTGTGAATAAATGCACTGGAGCCCTGACTGGTGTGGTTCAGTTGGTTGGGCGTTGTCCCACAAAGCAGAGGGTTGCCAGTTCAGTTCCCAGTCGTGCCTGGGTTGACGGTTCGGTCCCTGGTCCAGGCGTGTACGAGCAACTGATTGATGTTTCTCTCACTCATCCATGTTTCTCTCCCTCTCTTTCTCCCTCTCTTCCCCTCTCTCTAAAAATAAATAAATAAAATACTTTAAAAATAATAAATAAATGCACTGGGCTGTTCCAACTAGAGGAATGTATGGTCACCTCTCTGTAATGGGAT
This sequence comes from Glossophaga mutica, assembly GCA_039655065.1. Lineage (NCBI taxonomy): Eukaryota > Metazoa > Chordata > Mammalia > Chiroptera > Phyllostomidae > Glossophaga > Glossophaga mutica. Next base: position 111,408,649 of record CM077306.1, read on the forward strand.
GTGAGAGCCTCGTCAGCGAGCCGTTCTCCCCACCCCCTTTCCCCATCTGGTGGTTAGGAGAAATTGTCGGTTAAAATTTTTTCTCAGCCAGTGTTATACATTTCAAAATATATTTTAAATTAAAATGTAAATTACATAGGTTAAATGTATACTAGTAAAACATATGTAATGTGTTAAATATAGATTCATTTATAGAGTGAAATACGGAAGGGTAAATAAAACGTTGATAGCTCTACATTTAAAATTATTTTTCTCAAATAACTCCTTTTTTAAAGATTTTATTTATTTATTTATTTATTTATTTATTTATTTACAGAGAGAGGGGAAGGGGAGGGAGAAAGAGGGAGAGAAACATCAGTATGAGAGACACATGGTTGCTCACACACACCCTGGCTAGGGGATGGAACTTGCAACCCAGGCACATGCCCTGACTGGGAATCCAATGGGCAACCTTTTGTTTTGTGGAATGATACCCAACCAACCGAGCCACACTGATCAGGGCTCAAATAACTTCTTGACATTTCGTTTTCCGCCTTTAAGCAGTGCCCACTCCGCTAGCAGAAGCTCTGCTGAGGCTCTCAGAACCCCCAGTACTGGCACCCCTGCCAGGATAGACAGAGTGTTAAAATGCAGGGTGGCCTACTGCTCACTGGTGGCAGGGAAGAGAGGGGGTGTCTCTCTCCTCTCCTACTTCTTACCTTTGTTTCCACTCTCCTTCGGCTGGGTTGTAGACTGTTAATTACTGACCCATGAAGACCCAGTTTGGGGACAAGTTTAGAAATTCCTCTGAGGCAGAGACATCAGCAGAGGCCTGGGCCAGAAGTAATTGCCTGGTCCTTTACCCACATCATAAGACCTCAACTTCCTAAACCTGAAACTTGTAAGGAGAGGAATGAACAGAGCACTTGTTATTAACTCTTCAATGTCTCTGCTTCCCTGTCTCACTTCCTTTCCCCATGCCCTCCTCTCATACTCACTGGACACAGAAATCTAAGAGCCTTTTGCTCTAAGAAGGGCTTTCTAGTAAGGCTCTGAGATAAAGGAAGGATAGTATCTTAGGAACTCTGGAGTCTTATTGATTTTATAGTGCTTATTTGGTTGCCATGAGTCAGTTTTTCATTGGAAAACTGAAATGAAAATATCAGATCAGCCCTGGCTGGTGTAGCTCAGTGGATTGAGCACTGGCCTGTGAACCAAAGGGTTGCCAGTTCGATTCCCAGCCAGGGCACATGCCTGGGTTGCGGGCCAGGTCCCCAATGGGGGGTGCTCAGAAGGCAACCACATATTGATGTTTCTCTCCCTCTCTTTCTCCTTCCCTTCCCCTCTCTCTAAAAATATAAATAAATAAAATATTTAAAAAAAATAAAGTATTAGATCAGTGAAGGAAACATTACCCACCAGTGGTAGTAGAAGAAGACCTGGAAGTCACATTCACATTGCTCCCTATTACTTTATTTTCCATTTCTTCTAATAGACAAATTGGGCTTACTGTAAGAAAAGCTAAGGTTTGTTGAGAGCTGACCACATACTGGGCACTGTTCTGAGTGTTTTATATTCATTAACTCCTTTAACTCTTATAGCAACCCAATGAAGAAGACACAACTTTTAATCACTTTAAGAAGAGGAAGCTGCCCTGGCTGGTGTAGCTCAGTGGATTGAGCGCGGGCCTGCGAACCAGAGGATCGCGGTTCGGTTCCCAGCCAGGGCACATGCCTGGGTTGCAGGCCAGTTCCCAGCAGGGGACGCATGAGAGGCAACCGTACATTGATATTTCTCTCCCTCTCCCTCTCTCCTACCCTTCCCCTCTAAAGATAAATAAATAAATAAATAAATCTTTGGGGGGGGGGAAGAAGAGGAAGCTGATGCACAGAGAGGTTAAACAAGCTGACTGTCCACGAGCACACACCTAGTAAGAGGTTGAGGCAAAATTCAAACCCGGGCTGGTTCCAGAGCCCATTGCTGCTCACCAGTAAGCAGTGCCGCCTTAGCAGAGGGCCTGTGTCTTGGCACACAGCCATGGTGGGGTCAAGGGAACGTGCTCTGATTTAATTAGTTTGAACCATTTCTGAATTTTGACCCATTGGGCCCTTTCTAGGTTTCAGGGCATCCTTTGTTCTCCATTTAGTTCAGTGTCAGAAACTTACTATTAGGTTGTAAATTACATAGGTTAAATGTGTATTAGTAAAACATATGTAGTGTATTCAGTATAGATTCACTTTAAGATCAAGGATTAGATCAGTATTAGAACTGAGGCCAGGCCTATGGATGCAGGGAGCAAAGTAACCTGGTAAATGTCACCTGTGCTGAGGTACACAGCCATGACACCTGTGTCTCAGGCCACCGCTAAAAACAGGCAGGTGTTTTCAGCCCTTTTCTGGGCTGAGCCTACTTTTCTCCATTCTCACCTCCATAGGAGAGAAGCTGCTTGAAGGGCAAGTGATCCAGCTTGAGGATGGTACCGCCGCATACATTCACCAAGTGACAGTGCAGAAAGGTGAGGGCACCCCAAGACAGTCCTGCTTCATGGAGGGAGGCCCAGCAGCCCCACTGAGGAACCCCTCCCTGGCACTAAGCTCCGGAGAAAGGCAGGCATTGCTCTCATTACAGAACCTCTTTCCTTTGAGGATGGACAACCTGTGCAGCTGGAAGATGGCAGCATGGCCTACATACATCGTACACCCAAAGGTGGGGTCATAGTCAGTCCCACCTACCTTCCCTTGTGGGTGTCACAGGGGTAATGGTTTCTATCCCTAGGAGGGTGGGCCTTGGAGGTTGGTTGCGTGGGCCTTGATGGCAGCTTTGGCTTCTGCACAACCACAAAGTCTTAGGACTTGAAATAGGACCTAAGGATGTCATGCGTGACCAGGAACAAAAAACTTACATTTAAGAATAAAGCCTTCAAGGTACTAAAGAATAACAACTTACTCCTTTTCCAAGTAGTTTCTTGAGTGACTACGTGTACATGCCTGGTGTTGTGCTAGGTGTGGAATATACAGGAGAGAACAAAGTCTGACACAGTCCCTGCTCCCTTAGAGTCTAGCTGGGGAGCTGGAAGTGATGCAAATCCTCCCTGATGAACTGATGGTCACAAAAAGGGATCCAGCTCAGGGAGGGTGTCTTGTGCTGAGAGCTGAAGACTGAAGTGGACTTAGCTAGGGAGAGCTCAGTACTGTGAACAGAAGGAACGCCAGGCATGGGTCCAGAGAGGAGAGGAAAGAATGGCACATTCCGGAAACTGCTAGAAGCTAGAGTACTGGGGGTGAGGGCAGAACAGGTAAGAAGAAGCCAAATAGAGGCAGGGCCCAAAGCACTTGGGGCGTGAATGTCTGGAGAAGGGTTTTGGTCTTTAGCCTCGGACCTATGAGAAGCAGTCGAATTGTTTAGGCCCTCAGGTCACATGATCACATTTGTGTCCTGCAAATGTCCCTCCAGATGCTGTGCCGCCTGGAGGGAAGTAGAGGTGGTAACGCACCACCAGTGGGGAGGTTCTCGAGGTCATCGAGGCCAAGGTGGTGGTGATCCCCTTGGGTTCTTGAGGAGCTTGTGAGTCCCAGTGAGTGCTCCATAGCAGACCTCACCCCTAGGAGAGGCAGCCCCAGAAGGAGGTGACAGGCCAGGGAAAACCTGAGGCTGAAACCCTCCTTGGTGTATGTACCTTGAAGCCAGGGTCCCCCACTCTCTTGCCCATGTGCAGCGTTTCGGCTAACGGCATGTTTCTGCAGAGGGCTATGACCCCAGCACCCTGGAAGCTGTCCAGCTGGAGGACGGCTCCACTGCCTACATTCACCACCCCGCTGCTATGCCCTCGGACAGCACCATCCTTGCCGTGCAGACGGAGGTGGGCTTGGAGGACCTGGCTGCAGAGGATGACGAGGGCTTCAGCACAGACACGGTGGTGGCCCTGGAGCAGTATGCCAGCAAGGTGAGCTCACAGAGCCTGACACGACTGTCAGCTCTCCTGGCCCTGCCAGAACTGCCACCTCTTTAGAGGACAAGACTGTCCCATGCTTGGACATGGCCTGGGCTACTCTTTTTGCTCCTGTACCCCAGCTCCCCCAACTCGTCTCTCACATCCTCATCCAGGCGTGCGACCCAGCCTGGCCAGGGCTGCCGACAGCTGTTTGCACTCACCCTTGTTTATGCTGCCTCTGCAGAGGGAAGGCAGCTGTGAGAAGCAGTGACATCCGTCCAGTGGGAGTTTGGGGGTTCAGGCCTAGCTTCACTTTGGCTGTCGTAATAATCCTCTGTGCTGCCTGGAAAGCCCTACCAGTGACTTTTATTAGTTTTCCAGTTAACTGAGGTCAGATGTTCTTGTATTTATTTCTTTTCTGTGACTCATTTAGTCGTTTGGGGAAGTAACCTCAGTAGGCAGGGACAAGGGCAGATGCAACAGAGCAGCTGGGATTCTTGGAACATGAGGCCTGCACAGTAGCTCAGCCTCAAAGGAAAAGGGTCCCAGCTCTTCAAATGTCAGTCAGTCCAAGCTTCCTCTGCGGGAGCCGAGGTCCTTCCCACAGGGGAAGCGGGCGTAGAGATCTGTGAGCTTTCCAAACCAGAGCGCTCCCTCCCTGGGGGTGAAACACAAAGCCTTGGGGCAGGGGCTTCCTGGAGCACTAGCTTTACCCAAAGATGGGTTGTTGGTTTTTTTCATAATAAAACTAGTGAGGCTGTATCATAGAGGAGAAGAGGACATCCTTGTATCTTTGCAAAGTGAAGCACAAACCTTTACAGCAGGCCACTTTGGGCTACGCCCACTTGTACCCTTGTTCCCTGAGGTGTATTGTAGGAACCAAATTTGAGACCTGATGCTTTTGGAAAGACAGCTGGGCTTCAAATCATGAACCCTGGGGTCTGTGCTGGCTCTACCTCTACCCAATCTGGGGTATTCACACTTCTCCCAGGCCCAACTCCTTCCTCTCTAACACAGTGAGATGGGACCTGATGATCTCAGAGGTCACTCCCATCCTGGAAGTTACTTGATTCCCTGATCACCCCCGAGAGCTAGTGAGATGGGAGTGAAATTTGAGTGCCCGAGTGGGTTAGCTCGCTGAGCAGACCTGGCCACCTGGGACTCTCCCCCGCCAACCACCAGCTTCTTAAGTGTCCATGAAACTTTGTCAGCTCCTTGACCCCCTGACCTAGAGCTGACTTGACAGACCTTGCAAAATTTGGCCTCACCCTTTGGCCCCCTATCCACCATGACTTCCGGAGCTCTGTTTCAGGAGCTCCTGGGAAGGCCAAAGTGTCCCAGAAACAAAGGCTGGTGACAATCCCAGCAGGAGCCTCCCCAGGAAAGCAGAACAATAACGGCCCCTGACCAGAGGCCGCTGTGAATGGGTGGCTCTGGCAGTGTTCCGAGGAGAGATGAAAGGGAAGGCCTTGTCTGTTAGCTGGGCACAGTGATTGGAGCTGCTGCTGCTGGTGGGGATCTGCAGGCCCCTGCCCTGGGGCTTCTGTGGTTTGCTGGTTGTGGCCTCTCACTCTGGCGAACCTAGGTGAGCTTATGCCCACAGCAAGCCCCCTTGTTAATGCCCCTCTGAGCACTGGCTCCCCCCAGGGAGGACGGGGCTCCTCCCATCAGAGGAGAGAGGTGTCTAGAGTTGGGGCCTCCCACGTGTGTGTGTGGTCAGAAGGGGGTTTTATCTCCTAGCCCAGCTTGGGTGTGGCCATCCAAACCGCCCCTCCCCTCCTTACCTGGCTTTCTAGGATGTCCTCTCTTCCATAGCTGTCATGGCCCCATGACACTCATCCTCCCTCTACTGTCAAGGATGGGTGGAGACTCCACGTGCCAGCCTTTTCCTTTGCAGTGCTCCCCGCTGCCTGTTCCCTCTGTCTTCTCCCCCTGGCAGTTTAACCCTGTGTATTGGGTCTTAAGCTGCCACAGATGGGCCCTGTGTCCCACTTCTTCCCTCCTTTCATAGAGGAGAATACATATAGGGACCCCAAGATTTTTCCTTAGGTTCTGCACGACAGCCAGGCTTCCCATAACGGCAAAGGGCAGCAGGTTGGGGACAGAGCATTCCGCTGTGGCTACAAGGGCTGTGGGCGTCTGTACACTACTGCTCATCACTTAAAGGTAAGGTTGCCACAGACAGCTTTCGGCATTTCCATCTTTCCCGCCAGCCTGTAATTCTACCTGCCCACTTTGACTGGGGGTCCCTGCCCTCAAGTTGCTCATTGCCTACTGGAGGAAGAAAGGTACACACGGGGGCTGTGACACGTGGAAAGTGCAGGAAGAAAGGAACCAGGGAAGGCTCCCTGGAAGAGGTGACCTCCCACCTGAAAAGGAGGTGACCAATACTGATACTCTGGGCCCAAGAAAGAAGCAAAGAGCCCCATCATATCCTTATCTGTCTAAATTAGTCATTGCTCATCCTCCTCGCAGGTACATGAAAGAGCTCATACAGGTGACCGTCCATACAGGTGTGATTTTCCCAGCTGCGGAAAGGCCTTTGCCACGGGTAAGCTACCTGGATGGAAACTAAAGGTCAACTGCTTCTAGTTGAGGGCAGAGGGTTCTAGTTTAGCTTTGGGAACTCCCTCGAGGGAAGCCAGCACCAGGCTGCCTTCCTGGAGAAACTGCTTTCAGGGCACTCTCTGGACGAAGCCCTGTCATCGAAGCAAGTGGCAGCATGGTCCAGGCCAGCAGAACGAGCCTGGGGGGTTGGTTGGCAGGCAGCCCCCTGCCTTTTGTGTCAGCTCTGACTCTGACCAGCCTGTGGGTGTTGGGTTAGCCATTGCATCTCTAGGCTTTATTTTTCCCATCAGTTGAGGATCTTTAGCTATGGTTCTCTAGGCACCCTAGGTTCCCTCTCGCTCACGTTCTGGAGTGGCACCAGCTGCCCCTGGAAAGGGAAGGAGGGCAGAGTTCGCTTCTCCAGCCCTTGTCATCTGCCAGGCAGGGTTGGAATAAAGACAGATGCAGGCTTCTTGTGCCAAAGGAGGTCTGGAGCCTCACAGGGCATACTTTACAGTGGAGAGCCCCTCAACTGGGAACAGGAGATGGTGGAGGATGGGGCCCTACTGAGTGTTCTTCTCATCCCCCACTCTCACGTGGCCAACAGGATATGGGCTGAAGAGTCACGTGCGCACCCACACTGGTGAGAAGCCATACAAGTGCCCAGAGGAGCTGTGTAGCAAGGCCTTTAAGACCTCAGGAGACCTGCAGAAACATGTCCGAACCCACACTGGTAGGCTGGGCCCGCCCTCCCCACCCCCCCCCCCCCCGCCGCCCCGCAAAGTCTTAGATCTGGAGCCTGGTGCTACCCCTGCTTCTTGCTTCAGGATGATGCCCCCTTCCTGCACAACACCCAACCTTCACATCCCACCTCCACAGGTGAACGCCCATTCCGGTGCCCGTTCGAGGGCTGTGGCCGCTCCTTCACCACATCTAATATCCGCAAGGTACATGTGCGCACCCATACGGGCGAGCGGCCCTACACCTGCCCCGAACCCCACTGTGGCCGCGGCTTCACCAGCGCCACCAACTACAAGAATCACGTGCGCATCCACACAGGTGGGCCAGCTGGCATGTGAGGACCACCCCCTCTGAGGTCCTAGCCCCCTCTGCTGTATGCTTCTGACCTGAGACGCATTCTTGACACCCAGCCCCGAGCCCTTCTGTGCTGGCCAGTCCAGGCTGGTCTGTGGGCGGGGCGAGGGGGTTCTGTGGTTCCAGCGGTATCCTCGGAACCACTGCTTCACTTGCACTGTGCAATCTGACAGGTACCGCCCATCCTGCCAGCTGTCTGCACTCACTCTGAATTCTCCCTCCCCAGCTGAGCACCCAGTAAAAGGCCAGGGTCAGGCGTGATGGGGGGAAAAGCAGAGGGAAATGTTACCTCCAACTCCTCACCTCGTTCCCTATCCATGTGACTCCTGTGTATCCTCATCCTGCCCAGTGTTACGTTCCTTATCCAACTTTCTGTCCCCTCACTCTGCCATCACACCTGACACAACAGTCATACCTCTTCATCCCCTCCCTCTTCTGATGGTGACCTTCAACCTTACGAGCCCCCAATGCTCCCTCCAGCCCCTCCATTAGCCCCAACTTTGTCCCATTGCCTCATTTTCTCTCCACCTACCTCTGGGCTCAGTGGCCCCACACTCATGTCCCTCTGTGTTCCACTGGCTATCTTTCCTAGGTCTTAGACCCTCTCCCTTCCTCTGCCTCTCCCTTCACCAACCCTGCCCCCAGCCTTGTCCCATTAGTTTCCCCCTTGCCAGCCCCAGTTCCCACCCCCCTCACAGCCCAGTGTCCCCAGGGGAGAAGCCATACGTTTGCACGGTACCAGGCTGTGGGAAGCGCTTCACCGAGTACTCAAGCCTGTATAAGCACCACGTGGTGCACACACACTGCAAGCCCTACACCTGCAGCACCTGCGGCAAGACCTACCGGCAGACCTCCACCCTGGCCATGCATAAGCGCAGTGCCCACGGCGAGCTGGAGGCCACAGAGGAGAGCGAACAGGCCCTTTATGAGCAACAGCAGCTCAAGGGTGAGGGGCATGGGCAGGCGGTGAGCGTGGGGACAAGCCAGGCCTCTCCATGGCTATCCAGTGGCAGGTGTCAGCCTGGGCTCTCCTCTCCCAGCCACCTCTGCAGCCGAGGAGAGCCCACCACCCAAACAACCTCGCATTGCTTACCTTTCGGAGGTGAAAGAAGAGGGTGATGACATCCCAGCCCAAGTGGCCATGGTGACTGAGGAAGATGGGGCTCCCCAGGTGGCTTTGATCACTCAGGATGGTGCCCAGCAGGTACAGGCCCTAGGGGTAGGGATGGGGTGGGCCACTGTGGCTGGTGCCCTCTCCCACTCTCTCTGGGGAACCCCAAAGGCCTGACAGTCCCACCTCTACCCAGTTTCTTGTTAGCCTTTTGTGTGTCAGTGAGCTGAGGTTGAGAGTACCAATCTTGTAACATAGCCCATCCTCCTCCTCATGCTTCTAGAAAGTCTCTGAGACTTCTGGAGCACAGTTAGTAGTTTCCCTCTCTACTTGGAAGCTGATAGGTCCTGAACATTTGAGTGAGACACTTGGGTGTCCTTCCCAAGAGGGGCGCGGTGGTGTAGATACAAGAGCATGGTATGGGGGTCTGGAAGCCTGGGGTTTCTAGCCAGCAGTATAACCTGACCATTGTCAGCACCCTCACTGTCAAGGGCACTGTGCCTTTTGGAGTTGGCATGAGGATGAAATTAGGAGGAGACCCCGAACTGCATGGAACAGAGAGCCCTATGGCAAAGTGGTGGTAAACAGAAGTGATGAGCGGAATTCTTTATGTAGCCTCTCTATACAACCTGGGACCGTTTGACTTGCTTGTCCTGACTTCATCCCTGTGACACCGTGTCTGAGAGAGCAGGACCTGTCCTCCTAGGGGCTTTCAGACAACCCACCACTGCACTCCCAGCTCATCTTCTTCCTTCCTATCGGCAGGTCAGCCTGTCCCCGGTAGACCTGCAGGCCCTGGGAAGTGCCATCAGCATGGTGACCCAGCATGGCAGCACCACCCTCACCATCCCCAGTCATGACGATGACCTTGCCACATCTGGCACACATACAGTCACCATGGTCAGCGCCGATGGCACCCAGACGCAGCCCGTATGACCAGGCGGTTTGCTTGGGGTTTCTTGTCTTGTTCTTCCTTTCCATTGAGTGGACATTAAAGTGCAAGCTAACCTAGTGAAGCTTTCTTGTGAGAACCAAGATTTCCCCATGAAAAAAGGCTTCCCCTCAGTTCCTCTGGGCCATCAGCCACTCTCAGGTTGAAAGGCATTTCTCTGGGGGTCAAGAGACAGTTTTGAAATCTCAATCTACTCCTTATTTGTTTTGCTACCACAGACAAGTCACTCTTCATGGGCTTCAATCCATTTTCAAATGAGGGAATTAAATTATCTCTGGGGCCTTTTACACCTCTATCCTATGATTCAAAAATCCCTAAACTAGGTTGGCTGTAAGAAAAAAAGTATCACCCAGCTGTGAGCCCTAAGTCCTGTGAGCCTTAAGTCCATTAGCCTGATCCATGATGGTTTTATCCATTCTTTTATGGTATTTCCAGCCATCTTGCTTAGAGGGACTTTGTTTGGACTGGGGGAGGGAGAGTAATGTAGGTGAGTTGGAAAACCTCATTCGCCTGTATTTCAGGTCACAATCATTACCTCTGGGGCTGTGATGGCCGATGACTCAAGTGTAGCATCCCTTCATCATCAACAGGTGGCGCTGTTGGCTACAGCCAACGGAACGCACATTGCTGTGCAGGTGGGTATAGGTCTAGGGGGATCCCACATGGCTGGAGAAAGGACCCAGGAAGGGCATTTGGCTCAAAAAGAGTTCACTTCAGAGAACAAATCCATTTCTTCCTAAATCCACACACCTGTCTCAGGCTGTTTGTTGACTGAAGCAGAGTGGCGACGCTCCTTCCAGCATTCAGAATAATTTCAGTGGCAGTCTACCTGGTGGACTAAGCCCTTCGTCTCTTCATACCTCTAGTTCTTCATCAGGAAAATAAGGAGGCTGAAGTAGATGATTACTAAGGTCCTTTCCAACTAGTCATTCCCTTCTGTGAGCAACCCGTCTCTCTGACCTTGGGCCATTCTGTGGCTCCCTGGTCATACCTAGCCTAATAGTACTCTTTATCAGTGACTTGCTGTTTATTGGGGCCCTACTAAGTGCTGTGTTTGGCACTGGATGGATGGATGGGATTCAGAAAAGTAGGTCACGTGCCACTATCCCTAGCATCTAGGAGAGGAGTCTCACTCTCTCCTTTCTCCACTCTCTTCCCCACAGCTGGAGGAGCAGCAGACCTTAGAGGAAGCCATCAGCGTGGCCACCGCTGCCATGCAACAAGGGGCCGTGACCTTGGAGACCACAGAGTCAGAGAGCGGCTGCTGAGTCCTACAGGGCTGGGTCCTGTTCGTGTTGGGAGCGGTGCCGTGCCGCACAGCCATCGGGCCTCCAAGGGCTCAGGCTGTGACTGACACATGGGAGGTGGCCACGTAGATCTCCAGGGCGAGAAGGCAGCAGCAAGATGGCCTAAGCGGTTCGGGGCCCTGCCCGAGAGGAGGGCTGGACAGCTGGAATCGGGGGAGCTGACTCCTCAGCTCCTCAGGAGCCAGGGAGGACAAGCTTGATAACCAGGCTGCACTGGGGCATCCTCCCCTCAAAATCAGCTGAGTACCCACTTCCCCCCTCCAGAGAATACCCTTCCTGCCCTCAGCCCATTCCCCTTCTCAGGTGGCAATTGGGGCTGCTATGGGGATTGGTCATCTTCTCCAGCTGGTCCCTGTCCACCAGGGGAGAGGGCAGATAGGTCTTCAGCCCAGTAGGGGCCGAACAGTCCCAGCCCTGCCCCTTTCAGCAATTACTGCCTCCCAGAGGCCAGCTGAGATGCCTGGCCGTTTGGTGGCAGGGGACTTCCACCACTGCAGTCAGAAGTGCTCAGGGGCCTGTGGCTGGAGAAAAGGTGCCCAGCCCTCCTACCCCCAACCACCCTTCAGCCTCTCTGTGGCAGAGAGGCAAGAAACAGCCTTGTACATACTGGGGATCGGGGTTAATTTTTTTAAATCGCATTTTGATAATTTTTTTCCTGCTCTGAGCAGTGGTGGCAAACGGGTGAATGAGTATTTAATAAAAGTTTCAAGTTTCCACCTGGGTCCATCCCTTTCTTCTCAGCCTTCGGCCCTGGTGGCGGGACTGCTCAGATCAGGCTCACAGCTCTGTCCTTGGCATGGACTCTGCTGGTCCTTGGAGCTGGACTGACTGGTGGGGCTGCCCTACTGGGGTGCAGGTGGGAGGGAGCCCAGGTGTGAGATAAGACCTGAGGACCTGCCAGTGGCTTCCTGCCCACCGCTAAGCAGGTGGGCCTTGGGGTGGCCAAGTGGGGCCAGTGTGACCACTGCTCCCAGTCTGACTGGATCTCAGGATGGTTAGGCTGGAGGAATTCTGGTCTTTTCCACCTTACCTTATATTGCATCGTCAGAGCCCCTCCATACCCAGTCAGCTACTCCAGGTGCGCAAAAACCCCATGTTGGAGTGGGGCAGGGGGTGCCTTTGTTCAGGTTACTGAGGGTGCTGAAGTCCTGGATCTGGGGATGCCTCCCTAGGGGTCTGGTACTATGCTATGGCATTCCAAAGCCACCGCTGGACTCCACTGAGTACTGTGGTAGGACCAGACCCGCCCCGATGGGAAGGAAGAAATGAAGGAGAAGGGAAAGAATCTTTAGGTTTAACCCCTCCTGCCTGGAAACATTGTGGGGTTTGGAGGTGCCCCAAGCTCCTTCCTGCCACCTGGGAATAGAACCCTCTTCCCGCAGCCCAGGTGTCCTCTCCCGGGATGCCTAGCAAGCTCCCGGAACATGGCTCCCTAGCAAGCTTTACTCTTGCTACCTGCTCCTTGGGAGCAGAGGGTGCTGGAGCATGCCCCTGGGAGGGGCTGTCTCAATTGCCTTAAGCAGGCCCCTTCAACATCCACGAGCCCTATTACTGGTGGGGGTGCGTCCCAGCCCTGATGGGCACTGGATCTGAAAAAAGGGAAGCACTGCTGTGGAGAGCCCTGAGTTCCATGCCCCCAGCTACCTCACCATAAGGCTCACCCCTGTGTGCCTGAGAAACAGTCTCCGGGTCTTCAGGTCCAGTGGGCCCAGAGTGGGCAATGCTCTTGAGTGTCTTTTAGAGCCAAAGCCCAGGGGAGGGGGAGGCAGCAAATCACGTGCCAAGCCCGCCTGACCTGGAGAGGTGCCCTGGCCCAGTTCCTCCCCCAGCTTTGTGTTGCCTTTGTTTTCTGCTTGGGAGGCGCCCCACCACCACAGTGCTGTTAGCGGGCGCTACAAGAAATGCTTTGTCCGGGGCCTACTCGGTGCTTTACATCCACTCTCGGACCTTCATATAACTCTGTGAGATGGTGTTCTTCCTCCTTTACCAATGAGGAAACTGCTCAAGGAGGTGAAGTAACTTACCTAAAACCCAGTAAGTGTGGAATTGGGACAGGACACCCCCCAGCAAATCGCATCTGACTCCAAAGTCAGGATGGGCTGACTTGTTCCCTCAGCACGCTGCCTCTGGCAGCCCAGGAGGCCAAGCTGAACACAGCTGGGGCTCCAGCTCTCTGGGGCTCGGGTCCTCAGCGGCCTTGCCAGGATGGGGACACTGAGCACTGTGAGAGCAACAGGCCGGTTACTGCTGGCACAGGCAGCCTGCGAGCAGGCAGGTGGAGCTCTCGCTCCGTGCCTGGGCTCCTCTGTGGTCTGTGCAGCCGTTTGCATTTCCTGAAACCGGATCTTGGTGTCAGAGCCACCCCCGGGCCGGGCGGGTGCCTCAGCCATGGCCCTGCGCAAGGAGCTGCTTAAGTCCATCTGGTATGCTTTCACCGCCCTGGATGTGGAGAAGAGCGGCAAGGTCTCCAAGTCCCAGCTCAAGGTGAGGGGCACGCGGGGTCCAGGGGAGGCTGGCAGACACACCCCAGCGGTCTCCGCCGCCTGAGCCAGGCATGAACGCTGCTACTCTCCGGGCACCCTGCCATCCAGAGGCTCCGGCCTGGAGTGGGGGCCAGTACTGGGCAACTGGAGACTCGGTGGAGGCTGCTGCCTACTGTTTAAAGACCAGGGGTACATGCAGAGCCATTGCCCAGAGCCCTGCCCCTCAACTGTCGGCGGCGTGGGGTTCTGAGGGCCACGGGCCAGGTGACGTCCCAGACTCCATGTGATGAGCACACATCTCAGAGTCAAGCTTGGGCACGTACCCTAGTCCTTCCTGCCGTTTCCTTTTGGCTTTGAAAAGAGACAGTTAGCTAGTACTTGTCAGTCACTTCCTCCTGCAGCTGAGAGAGGGGTTCAAAGAGCCTTTCCTAGTCCAGACCAGGCCGGCTCAGTCGCCCTTGGTAGAAAAGCTCTTCCGAGCCTGCCTCCCAGATGGGACAGAGATGGGAAAGGGCAAGAACTAAAGACCCCATTATACCGCTGGCTGGCGGGCTCCTCCTTCCCCTCCCCTTGGCCCACACACCAGGTTAGGAGATTGTTATCGTAGGCCTTGAGACCTCAGGTTGGGAGGAGGTGGAATCTGAGCTCAGGAAGGGCCCCATCGGTGATTGCCCTAGACAATTCCTGGCAGGCTAGAAAGTGTCTTGCCTTCCTTCCTCCAGTCCTGGGTTAGTGCTGTCTTCTCCACCCAAGTTAGTAGGGAAGAAGCAAGACCCTTAACCAGCGATTTTCAGCCCGTGTGCTGCAAGAGGCACACCAGTGTGCTGCAAGAGTTTTTAAAACATGCAATACCTGACTGTTTAGTCAGGGCACTGACCTCTTTCCCCTTAGACTGTCAAGTAAAAAAAAAAAAAATGACAACAGCCAACACTACAATAGCCATTCAGTGTAAATGAGCAAAATTATACTATATCTTTGTTGTGCCGCAGAATTTTAGTAATTAGTTGACGCATGCCTGGAGACGAAAAAGGTTGGAAACCGCTGCCCTAAACAGTCAGAGCTAGGGAACGGTGGGGACAGGAGCAGGGTAGCCCCCAGCTCTCTGGGATCTGCCTTAGGGGTTCATCCATTCACGTCACAAGTATTTACTGACCACCAGCTATGTACCTGGCATGAGGCCAAGGCCCTAGATTCCTGATGTCTCCCTGGGCACACGAATAGGGGTGCAGTGTCAAGGAAACCTCCATTCTTAATGACCAAGGTACGAGGTGCCTGGAAACCTGAGAGATGACTAGAACTGGATAGGTGTTAGTCCCACCCTATTCCAACCACCTACCTTGCTGAACATGGAGGCACTGTAATTGGATGTCCCAAACCGGTCCTCTCCAATAATCTACCCCTTAGCCAGACTTGTGAGCACCCAATAAATGACTGACTCTTGGCTCCCCCAGGAAGGAGAGTCCACTACCGCCTTTGATCATCTGGGAGAATGTCCCTACAGGCAGGTTCTTCCTTACATTCTGCTTAAATTCTTTTATTGCAGATCATGTCATCTAGTAGGGTCTCAGTTTAGACAGAAGATGATCCCAAATCCATCTCTGCTTGAGCCTGCCTTGGCCTCTAACTGGGCCAGTGCCTGCTCCCCACCCCACAGGTTGAGTATTTGCAGGGGAGAGCCCATGGGGACCTTGCATACTTGAACCATTTGCTGTCTGTACCACGTCACACCTCAGATTGAGCCCACTGCCAGCAGCCTCCTTGGTCACAAAAGATCAGTGGTAGATTTCTCTCTCTGCTTGACAGAAAACTGTTTCACTCTGGGGATCTGAGCTAGCCTTGAGAGTGTCGGGCAGGTGGGGTGGGGCAGAAATGTCGATCCGTGTCATTGGAGTGAACACTGGAACGGGAGGAAGTAGTGATCGTGTTGGGGGTGGGGACACCGGAGAGGCAAAGGAGCAATAGAGAAGTGGTCAGAGGCGGGGAAAAAGCAGATGAGATATATATACCAGCAGGGCCACCTTCTCACTAAAACTGTCCCTGGTCTTGGAGTCCTTGGTTGGGACCAAGCAGGAGGACTGCACCAGCCAGAGCAAAGTGATATCTGTCTGTGACGGTCACTGCTTCTGCCCCGATGTGTTGGTAGAAGGGCTGCCTCTGCCTTCCTGGGCAGAGCCATGATGAGGCTGGAGGGAGGAGGAAGAACAGCAAGTCCTCTGAGAAGTAGCCCCAGGAGTCAGAATGTTTTCTCTGGAGAAGAGGTCTCAGGGAGAGATCAGAGGGGAGGAAAAGAGATTGGGTGTGCATTCTTTCTGCAGTCATCACTTGTTACTTCGATGGATTCTCTGTATCTGCATCTGCTTCTGAAGGCTGGAAACGACCAAACCACAGTCTTGGCACCAACCCCAATCCCTGCACTTGAGCTTTTAGGGAACTCCTGACCCCCAAAGGATAACCACTCCCCCACATGCCTCCGGAGGAAACAGTGAATAAATGAAGCCTCTTTAAGGTCAATGGCTGCCAATCCAGAGGTCAGAGACTACCTGGGTGGGTGGGGGGCGCCTGTGGGAGTGCTCTCTGAGGCCGAACGGCAAACGGCGGCTTGTGAAAAGTGCAGGCACCTGGACACCACCCTTGGAAACTCTGAGTCAGTAGATCTGGGTGGGCCCCGGCATATTTCAGTTTCACCAGCTCCCCAGGTGATTCTGATGCTCGGTCAGAGCTGATGTAGCACAGAGATCTCGAGCAGGGCTTTAGAGTCCTTCCTTCCGTGAGACATTTCAGCTCTCTGAGCCTTGCTGTCCTCATCTGTAAAATGAGGATAACAACAGTTCCTACCTCCGGGACTGAGGACTGACTTGCTCATGCGGGTCTCCATCCCAGCCATTTCCTTTCCCACCTGAACCTCTTCTGGTCACACCCACTCCCCACCCCAGCCCCCACCACGCCCAGGCACCGGAAGCCTGGCAGTCTGAGGTCTGGTAAGCTTTATGGGGAGAGGCCCTGAGCCCTAAGTGTGTGGAGCCTTTAATTCCTCCTCTTCCTGATACCAGACAGCTCATAGGGATCGGATCCTCTGCCCTGGGCTCCTCAGATTCCGCTGACAAAAGGTGAAGCCTCGGCCAGCATGGTTCAGTTGGTTGGTGCGTTGTCCCGTAACCAAAAGGTTGCAGGTTCCATTCCCAGACAGGGCACATACCTCGGTTTTGGATTCTATCCCCGGCGCAAACGTACGGGAGGCAACTAGTCGCTGCTTCTCTTTCCTTTTCTTCCTTCCTCTCTCTCTAAAGAAATGAAAAAAAAAAAATGTCCTCAGGTGAGGGTTTTAAAAGAAAAAGGTACAGGTGAGGAAGGCAGGTCTTAGAGGGCAGTGTGGGCAAATAAACCAGGGAGAAAAATAGCTCAAATAATGTGTACTGCTGTGTGGCAGGTTCTGTCCTGGGGTGGGAGGGGTGTGCGCGTTACTTCATCGAACCCCTCTAAGTGTCAGGAGATGAAAACAGGCCCAGTGGGGTCAGCTTGCCCAGAGAGATTCAGTCCATGTCTGTCTGCCTTTTGTATTTTTCCTACTTCTCCTCATGAAGCATTTAAGTTCATTCGACAGCTGCATCGTGTCCACTACGTGCCAGACCCAGCGATGCAGCAGTGAATGAGACGGACAGAAATCCTCCCGCCCCTTGTGGCGCTAACACTGCAGTTTGAGAACACAAATGATAAACGAAAGGAGTAAAAAGGTATCACGTGATGGGAGAGGACAGATGACATGGAGGAAATAAAGCAGAATGGGGAGCGGAGTGTGGGAGTCAGAGCAGGTGGGGTTATAGATTCGAATCACGTGATCGGAGAAGCCGTCCCTGAGAAGCTGGCACCCAGGGAAAGCCCTGAAGGAGGAGAGGGAGCGAGCCATGCCGTGACCGTGACCGGGGAGAAGAAAGTTCCTCCAGCCTGAAGGAAGAGCAGATGCAAAGGCCCTGAGGCAGGAGTGTGCCTGGCTTGTCGACTTGAGAGGGCCAGAGTGGCTGGAGAGAAGTGACCCAGAGGGGGAAGGCCAGAGAAGGGGCTGCAGGCCAGGTCACGTGGTGCCTGAGGCCTCTGGAAGGAGTCTTACTCTGAGAAGGATGGGAAACCAATGGAACATTTAAGTTAGACTTGAGGATCAGTCAAAAACATTCAGCATACCGGGACACCGTGCTGAGCTTGAGTCGGGGCTGAGGTTAGAGTCCTTGCTGCCCTCAGGGAAGGCAGACCGCCCAGCGATGCTCCGCAAACGGGGAGCAGCAGAGAATGTTACTACAAAGCAGTTTCATTCCGGGGTGTGCTAGTAATAGTGGTTAATGGCACCCTTCGTTTTTGTCTGTAGTTTAGAATTTTTGTCATAAAAACGATATATGCTCCTGCTTAAAAAAGTGCAGAATATAATTTTTTAGAAGATGAAATTTATTATAAAAGTGAAACATGTTAGTAGTTAATAAAATTCAGAGACAAATGTAATGGTAAAAGTAGAAGTCCCTCCCCTCCTCGGGAGGGGTGGCGAGGGGAGAACTGTTAACAGTTTGCTGAGTCTTCTAGATTTTTTTTCTCCATACAAATAAACATATTAGGTTGAACAGTATGAAATTGCTGACATTTGACTGCTTCGACATACTAAAATAGCGGTGTATATGGTTCAGCCTAATACTTGCCCACACATTCACTTCGCATTTTATCCTACAGCTTACTTTTTTCAACTGTCAATATATTATGCATAGCTTTCCATGTGTTTATACAAATATAACGATAAAAATAGCTCTCAACTTTCGTTAAGCAGTGCACTGTGCACCCCCAGGTGCTGTGTGCTGAGCACTTCGTTCTAAAAATCCCCATGGAGCAGGCCCTCATTATCTTCACAGAGAAGCTCAATGACGTGCCCATGAGCACACAGGTGGCAGAAGTAAACTCTTTGCAGCCACACACAGGTCGACCTCGTGCCACGCCTGTCCCCTCTTGGAGGAGCCTCCGGCTGTCTCCCACTCGCCACATCACAAACAATGCTGAGCGAACACTCCCGAACGTGTAGCGGGCTTCCCTTGAGCACCTGTGGGTGGGATGATTGGGAATGCTGGGCTCATGCTTGTTTTTTAAGTCTGATAGATTTTTGCCCCCCAGGAAGGCTACAAATTCACACCTCACCAGCTGGGCCTTCAAGCCTCCTTCTCTCCATAACCTCCTTAGGACTTCATATCACCAGTCTTTTCCATCTAGGTCGGTTTGTTAGGTAACAAGTCATGCTTTCGATACAGAAAGGGAACCAACGCTCATTCCATGCAGACCTAAGTCCGTCCGCACAGCCCCTCTGCATGGCCAGTGTTACCCCATTTGTTGACAACAAGAGAATGAAGGAGTTTATCCAAGGCCCCACACTAGAAGTCCCTGGTCTTCCGTTCCGCGCCACGGCGGTGCAGCACTTCTCACCAGGTGCTTTGCGGCTTGAAGGAAGATAAGGACATGGGCAGTGTGAAAAGAGGCCAGGAGGCTCCAGGTGGAGATATGTAGAACTCTTAGAATAACACTTGTCACTTCAGAAGTGGATATTTCCCTTGTGTTAGTCACCCTGGAGTGTAGGTGGCATTGAGCCAGCGGCACCTCTCAGAGTGGGGATTTGGTATCCTATGATCACAGATATGTTAGGTCTTTTCTGGATACAGATGACAGGAACCTAACTCAAAATAACTAAAGGGAGATGTTTTTATTGACTCACATAACCAAAACTCAAAGCATAGCATTGACTTTGGACATGGCTAGATCCAGTTTCTCAACTGATGGCTCTCTTTATCCCTTTTTATTTTTAAAGATTTTATTTATTTGTTTGTTCGTTTGTTCGTTTGTTTCCAGAGAGGGGGGAAAGGAGGGAGAAAGAGAGGGAAACAGTGTCCGTAGCCTTTCTCACGCCTCCAACTGGGGACCCGGCCTGCAGCCCGGGCATGTGCCCTGACTAGGAATCCAACCAGCAGCCTTTTGGTCTTGCATGCGGGTTGTGCTCAATCTGCTGAGCCACTCCAGTGGGGGCTGACGACCCTCTTTATCTCTTGACTCCTGTTTTTCACCGATGGCCTTATTTTTAAGCCGGCACTTCCTACACAGGAACAAAGATGTCAGGTGTATCTATCTTCCAACAACTGAACAATTCCATGGAGAGTTTACCTGTTTTTCACTAGAGAAAGCAAAAATCCCAGGGCTGATTCTCACTGGCCCAGATTTGATCTTGTGCTCTTCCTTGAACCAATCACTATCACTTTTTTTATCCTCACCTGAGGATATGCTTAGTGATTTTACAGAGAGGGGAGAGAGAGAAGCAACAATCAGTTGCTTCTCACACTCACCCAGACTAGGGACCAAACCTACAACCCAGGCATGTGCCCTGACTGGGAATCAAACCTGTGACCTTAAGTTTCACAACTCGATGCTCCAACCATCTGAGCCACTGGCCAGGGCCTAATCACTATGACTTTGACGTGCCCACCCTTGGAAACAGGTGCAAATGTGCGGTGTTGCAGATATTGAGAGTGGGGGAGAAGTGCTTCTCAAGGGGAAATCAAGCTGTTACCTCTGTTACCAAAATAAGGGAGAGGGAGCAGAGTTCATGAGGAAGAAACTTCAGCCGTCCTCTAGAACAAGAGAAGGCAGAACCAAAGATTGCATAAGAGAGAATTGAAAGAGTGTGGGAAAGAGGGCTGGGTGGGGATTGGGGATGGCTGCCCAGAGGGAAGTTACGGAAAAGAACAACACCGCTGCTCTGCTGGGCCCCACGACACCCCACTTTGTCAAGTTGAACCTGAGACCCAGGAGAACACGAGGGAGAAGTCTAGATCCTTTCTCCCCCCTTTTCTCACAAAGAGAATAAAGAAATGAACACTTGGCACATGTGCCATCTCTAGATGTTGCTGGCTCCTGCCTCGGAGAAACTGACCCCGAGTTTAACTGATGGTGGTGGAGTCAGCCATGAAATGCAGCATTTACTGACTGCCTTCGGTGCACAGAAGAGAGCCTAGGTGGCGTGGGGCGTCAAGACAAACGGAGAGTTTGTTCCAGAGACCAGAGTCCACCTGGGAAAGGGACTCGTGATCGGTCTTCTAAGAGGGCAGCCGCCTTTAGAGCCGGGCTCATCTAGTTCCAACCCGAGTTCTGCCTTTGATTCCTCTCGACCTCTCCAAGTCCCAGTATCCTTATTTGAAAAACAGGGATACTAGTGTTTGGGTACCACAGTTGTGGAGATTAGACATGGGGTAGAGAAAGCGCCTCACACACTGGCTGGCACAATAGTGACTAACCACTATGCTGTCTGTGATGACAGAATTACCCCAGGGCGATTTTCTTCCCCTGATTTCCTTGTTCAAACTTCAACCTCTTTGTTCTAGTGTCATGGATTTGTTAACCAGCCCGTGTTTCTCCTCCATACCGTCATGGCCACCATCCTTTCTGGGCCTTGTCCTCCACCTCCCACAGACCATTTTCATGATGCTTCCTCTGAGCTCTCTCCAGCTCCCTTCCCCCTTTAGAGGGGCAGTCATAGAATCGCACACGGCCGCACCCCGGTGGCCATACCTGGGTGCTAGGCACACTGCAGCCTGAGCACTGAGTCTTTGATGGAAAAGAATCGATTTGGGGCTCTGCCCTGGGATGACAAGCTGTCTCCCTGCAGACAGCCCTGCATCATATGAAGTACTTGGGCTTTCGTATCCGTGAAGCTGAATTTGAATCCCAGGCTCTTGTTCGCAGTTGGTCCTTGGGCAAGCTACAGAATCCCTTAAGCCTCGGTGTCCTTGTCTGCAGACAGAGGACGGGTCCCCCGACCTAGTGAGGTGGCTGAGAGCCTGGCTGCCAGGGTTCGATCCCAGCTCTGCTGGCTCTCTGCCCTTGGATGAGTCACTTAATGTCTCAGGGATATTTTTCATCTCTAAAACGGGGGGATGCCAACAGTTATTATGAGGGTTAAGTGAATTATATGTAAAGTGCTTAGCTTAGTTTTTGGTGCATAGTAAATGTATAAGTTTTATTTTTTTTTCCTTTTAGATTTTATTTATTTATCTTTAGAGGGGAAGGGAAGGAGAGAGGGAGAGAAACATCAATGTGTGGTTGCCTCTTGTATGTCCCCTGCCGGGAACTGGCCTGGCAACCCAGGCATGTGCCCTGACTGGGAAGTTTTATTTTTTATTGAGGTATAATTGACATTTAACATATTAGTTTCAGGTATATATAATAATGATTCAGTATTTGTACATACAGTAAACCCTTGAACATGGGTTTAAACTGTGTGAGTCCACTTATATGCCTGTATTTTTCAATAAATATACATTCAGTCCTCTCTATCAATGGGTTTTACATCTGCAGATTCAACCAACTGTGGACCAAAAACAGTATTTTCAGCCCTGGCCAGCTGGCTCAGTTGGTTAAAGCATTGTTCTGTACACCCAAGGGTGGCAGGATCGATCCCCAGTTGGGGCACATGTGGGAGGTGGCTGATCAATGTCTCTCTCTCTCTCCCCCCCTCTCCTTTTCTCTCTGTCTAAAATCAGTGGGCCTGTCCTCAGGTGAGGATTAAAAAAAAAAACAACAACAGTATTTTCAATTCATGGTTGAGGTTCCGCAGAGAGCCCACCGTATGCATCATCCTGCTGCATTTTACGTAAGGGACTTCAGCATCTGTGGGTTTTGGTATCCACGGGGGTCCTGGAACCAATCCCCCATGGTTACCGGGGAGCAACTCTAGGTAAGTTTTTCAGGAGTCAAAAGTTATACCTGGATTTTCGACTTTGCATGGAGGTGGGGTTGGCGCTTCTAACACCACATTGTTCAAGGGTCAACTGTTTTGCAAAATGATTGGCACAGTAAGTCTAAAAATCTGTCATCATGCATAGTTACAAAAAAAGGTTTTTTCTTGTGATGAGAACTTTTATGATTTACTCCCTGGAAAAAAATACAGACATGTGGCCGGAAGGCCACACGTCTGGGGTTTTGTTAAAACACTGGAGGCCGTGGTAGTTACTCTCCTCAACACCAACTTCCTTCCCAATGGAGAAATGGACTGTCAGCAACTTCCAATGTGCGATGCGGTGCTATTAACCACCATCGCCATGCTCTGCATTGTATCCCCATGACTTTATTTTATAACTGGACATTTGTAACTTCCACCCCCTCCACCCATTTTCCCCACCCACACCCCCTACCTCTGGCAACTACCAATCTTTTCTCTGAATCCATGAGGGTTTTTTGTTTTGTTTAGATTCCACATACAAGAGCATTATACATATTTGTCTCTCTGACTTATTTCACTTAGCATAATGCCTTCAAGTTTCATCCATGTTGTCGCGAATGACAAGATCATCCTTTTTATCACTGGATAATATTCCATTATATATGTTTTGGTTATGATTGAATAGTGTGTGCAGAGGACTTAGCCAGGACGGGGCTGGGGGCAAACAGAGAGGTGGGGGTTGTCCTTTGGCCCACTTTTGGTTGGGGTATAGGAAGGCGAACTGCCACTCTGTCTCAGGTGCTGTCCCATAACCTGTACACGGTCCTACACATCCCGCATGACCCTGTGGCTCTGGAGGAACACTTCCGAGATGATGACGATGGTCCTGTTTCCAGCCAGGGATACATGCCCTACCTCAACAAGTACATCCTGGACAAGGTGAGGCCCAGCCTGGGAGAGGCACCTCTAACCTCTCCCCACTTCCCAGCCAGCACCCTAATACATTTCCTCCCCTCTATAAACTCCCACTTCTATCCCCTCTGTGCTTCTGGCTTCCCATTTCCATCCTTCACTTTCCAGCCATGTGCCCCGTTCACACACCTTCAGTCTCCCTCATCTCTACCCTAGCTTCCACCCTTCCGTAACTTCCCACCCCATCCCTGCCTAGGCCCACCTCCAGCTTCCAGCTGTACCCTGTACAAAGAGCTCTCCCACTTCCCCCAGCGCTATCCCCCTGCTCCTCCCAGCTACACTGTCTTCTCAGGTTCTTCTCCACTGTCCATTCTGCCCTGGGCCTCCCCTTCTTTCCCCTCTGGGCTAAGGGGCTAGAGTGTCTCTGTTGGCAGGGAACTTGGGTGGGTGTGGATGTGTGTGTTGGGAGTTGAGGGGGCAGGGTGGTTGGAAACAGCTAGTGACCTGGCAATCAGCTCAGGGATTCCTCAAATTAGAGCCCCGATTTGGCTGGATGGGGAGCAGGAGAATAGAGGTCCCGAGAAACCAGCTGGAGCCTAGTGTAGGGGCGGAGCCAGGACGGGGCAGCCTCCTTGGCTGACTCGCAGGCCTGGTGGCAGGTGGAGGAGGGGGCTTTTGTTAAGGAGCAATTTGATGAGCTGTGCTGGACCCTGACGGCCAAGAAGAACTACCGGGTGGACAGCAACGGGAACAGCATGCTGTCCAACCAGGATGCCTTCCGTCTGTGGTGCCTCTTCAACTTCCTGTCTGAGGACAAGTACCCCCTGATCATGGTTCCCGATGAGGTGAGGGTGAGGGCTCCCCCAGGGACTGAATCACCTGGGACCGGGCCTCAGCAAAACCGTGAAGGAAGCCAAATCGCCTTTGTACTTTCCCACATCCCCTTTCTTCTTTGTCTTCCCGTGCTGATACCTGTCCACACCCGGCTGTCTCCAGGTGCCTAGAATTGCCCATACCAGAACACCTGTGCCTTTCCCCAGGCGCACCAAAATTCCTTCGGGGTTTCGCTGGCCCCCACGGTAGGAAAATGACCTACCAATTCTATTTACACAAAAGTGTAAATGCCTGATACATCACTGGGCATTTAGGAACAAGAACATTTAAGATCAAATGGCAGGATTTTAGGAGCTGTGGCAATCGGAGAAGGGGGCTCTATGAGGGGGAAGGGGACTTTTATGGGCCACCTCCCCAATTACTCCCGGTGGACACCAGAGCCTGGCCCTGGTTCCCGATTTTCTCTTCCTGTCCTCTACTACATGGGGGAGAGCCAGGGCAGACTCAGCTCAGGACCCCAGAAAGGTGACCTGGGAGTGGAGGCCTGGAATCCCCACCCTTCCCTCCTCAACTCATCAGTGAAGCGAGGGCAGGTGCCCCCTTTTCCAGTCGACATGCACCCTCCCTCCATTCTCCATCTCCCTCCCATCTGTTCAGCCTTCTCCCTTAGCCCTCTTGGCTGCGAAGATGCCAGGGTGAGTTTAGGTCTTTAGATGAGGGCATACAGGGGAGGGGGTCTTCTGTGTTTACAAGGAGAACTGGCACGTCGAACTGCACTCAGATTTGTATCCTTGCTTCTGTTTGGGGGAGAGAGAGAGGAGCTTCCCACGTCCTGATTGGTGCACCCCACCCCGCTCCCAGCTGAGACCCAGTGAAAGTCCTGGAGAGGGTTTCCCAAGAAGCTGTCAGGGCAGGAGAGGGCCATGTGTCCATCCACACAGACACCGGGATTGGCACCCTTGCCAAACCCCTGCCAGTCGGGGCAAGGTGGCCTCTCAGAGGGCTGCTCGCTGCTGTGATCAACATGCAGTGCGAACAAACTGCAGCAGGATGTACCCCAACCACCACTTCCTGTTCCTCTGTAACAGGTTTCCTGTCCCTGCCCTGCTGATCCCCACCCCCAATCCCCTTGCCCTCCCACAAGGGAGGATCCCCAGGGTTGGGGCTTGGAATGGGACTCCGGTGGGACTCGGGAGATCTGCATCAAGTTCTAGCTGCCAGCGATTTGCTGTGTGATTTAGAACAAGTCAGTTTCCCCTCTGGGCCTCAGTTTTGTCAACCGCTAAGTGAGGGCATTGGGCGAGAGGGCCCCTGCACCCCCTCTAATCTATTTTTTGGTGTGATTTTCCGCCTCTGCCTGGCCCCCAGCCTACGGCGTCCACCTTCACCTGCCCTTAATTTAGGCAGGAAGGAGTGGGATTGGAGGTTGGGGAAAGGAAGGGGATGCCTAAATTGGGGCTGGAACTCCAGGATCCCCTCCCAAATCTACCGTGGAGTCTCTACCAGTTTAGTCTTCTGCCCCCCACCTCCAACCTCCTATTCCTGGTCACCTTTGCCCTTGCTCTGGAGCCAGACCGGAGCGCCCCCTAGTGTTAGTGTTGGCAACACTGCCTGCTGCCCTCACCAAGCCTTCCTTCTTCAGGTGGAGTACCTGCTAAAGAAGGTACTCAGCAGCATGAGCTTGGAGGTGAGCTTGGCGGAGCTGGAGGAGCTGTTGGCACAGGAAGCCCAGGCAGCCCAGACCACCGGAGGGCTCAGCGTCTGGCAGTTCCTGGAGCTCTTCAACTCTGGCCGCTGTCTGCGAGGTGTGGGGCGGGATACCCTCAGCATGGCCATCCATGAGGTCTACCAGGAGCTCATCCAAGATGTCCTGAAGCAGGTCAGGCCAAGTTGGGAACTAGGGGAGGACCCCCAGGGAAGCATGAGGGAGGACTGTGAAGCCTCTGACTTTGCTCTGACCGGCAGGGCTACCTATGGAAGCGAGGACACCTGAGGAGGAACTGGGCTGAACGCTGGTTCCAGCTGCAGCCCAGCTGCCTCTGCTATTTTGGGAGTGAAGAGTGCAAAGAGAAAAGGGGCACCATCCCGCTGGACGCACAGTGCTGTGTGGAGGTAAGGGGACAGGTGAGGGCGGAGCACGCCTCAGGGCCCAGAAGGTCTTGGTGTGGTGCGAGGGCAAGAGGGTCAGGAGGAGGGCAAATCAAGAAAAGCCAGGGACAGGTTTCTGCTTAGATGAGGTAAGGCAAATATACCTGGGACCTCAAGGCCATTCTCATCCATGTCAGGGTGTTGTTTTTTTTTAAACCAAACTACAAATTAAATACTAAAGTCATTGGTGAATAATGTGGACTTTGTGGAAGATTTCAGAGGAGACAGCTTACATCTCACACTACACAGCAAAACCTTCTCAAAATCCTCTTTACTGGCCTTTCTCTGTCACCCACAGGCCATTCTCTGTGGCGACTCTGTGCCTCCCTGTTCTTCCCCCACACTCCTCTCCTTTCCTCCTTCCCCTCCCTTGGCTCTGTCCATTATTTCAGAGGCTTAAAATACAAATTTTTAAAATTGTAATAAAAATATATGTATAACATGAAATTTGCCACTTTAACCATTTTAAGTGTACACTTCAGTAGCATTAAATATGTTCACAGTGTTGTGTAACCATCACCACTATCTAGTTCCAAAATGTTTTCCTCACCCCAACCCATGAAGCAATAACTCGTCCCCGTCCCACCCCCTACTTTTTGTCTCCATGAACTTGAGTATCGTAGGTACCTCATGTAAATGGAATAGCGTATATTTGATTTTGTGTGTCTGGCTTATTTCTCTTAGCATAATGTCTCTGAAGTTCTTTCATGCTGCGGCATGGCTCAGGGCTTCATCCCTTTTCGTGGCTGAATAATATTCCATTCTAGATATATGACATTTTGCTTATTTACTCACTCGTTGATAGATATTGGATTGTTGCCATCTGTTTACTATTGTGAATAATGCTGTTATGAATATCCACATAGAAATTTCTGGGTGGACGTGTGTTTTCATTTCTCTGGGCACATACCTACGAGCAGAGTTGCTGCATGCTGTGGTTGCTCTGTTTAAGTTTCAGAGGGATGGCCAACTGTTTTCTTCCATGGTGGTTGCACCTTCTTACATTCTTATCAGCAGTGTATGAGGGTTCCAATTTCTCCATATCCTCATCAACACTTGTTATTTTACATTTTTAAAAATATTTATTTTCAGAGAAAGGGGAAGGGAGGGAGAAAGAGAGGAACAGAAACATCGATGTGTGAAAGAAATATTGATGTGTGAAAGAAACATCAGTTGGTTGCCTCTCGCATGCTGCCAAAGAGGAGCCTGGCCTGCAACCCAGGCCTGTGCCCTGACAGGGAATTGAACCAGTGACCTCTTGGTTCGCAGGCCGGTGTTCAGGACACTGAGCCACACCAGCCAGGGCACATTTTTTAAAATTATAGCCACCCTAGGCTCTGTCCTTTTCTTTTTTTTTTTTTTTAAATGAGGAAGCTGTGGTGTCTCTGTGGAAAGAACACAGATCTAGGCAGAAAACCCAGCTCTAACACTAACAGGCAGTGTGAATTAGGCAAGATCCTGGACTTCTTAGAGCCTCAGTTTCTTTCTCTGTAAGTGGAGATAGTGATGCCTGCCTGCCTGCCTGGCAAGACTGTTTGGGAGGAGTGAATAAAATGATGCATATAAAACACTAGTACAGACCCTAGAATCTAAGAAGCTCCAAAGGTGGTAGCTATTATTTTCCACTAGAATGTAACTTAGGGAAGGCAGGGATCTGGTCTGTTAGGCACACCACACTATCCCAAAAATGCCTAGAACAATGAGCGGCACTCAGTAGACACTCCAAAATATCTGTGAAATAAATGGAGAACATTCTCAACAGGCAGGGCCATGTGAAAATGAATGGTTTGGATAGCAAGGACCCTGTGACCGGAGCTGTTTAAGCATGATCTGCATAAGCACCAAGTGGCAACTAGATGCTAGGCCCCAAGGAGAGATACTAACATGAAAACAGCCCACCCCACCTTCAAAGAGCAAAGGCTATGAGAGTTGTGGGGACACAAACACCCCCATATAACTAACCTCCAAACTGGGCCACACAGGCTCTTTGGCAGATGGTAGGAGGGGTGGCCAGGGAAGATGGTCAGCCAGGAGGGGTAGGGTTAGGAGCTGGCGCACCCTGGGGGCAGGGCGGGTATGGCCTAACCCAGTGAAGCAAACCAGTCTATCTGGGACCACCTGCCCTGTCCCAGGTGCTGCCGGACCGCGAGGGAAAGCGCTGCATGTTCTGTGTGAAGACGGCCTCCCGTACGTACGAGATGAGCGCCTCGGACACGCGCCAGCGCCAGGAGTGGACGGCTGGTGAGTTGCTCACAGGGTGATCTTGGTATGGCTGGGCCTCGGTCGCCTCATCACTGTAAAGCAGGTGATGACATACCGCCCAGTGGGAGGCTGGAGTCAAGTTGAGTGACTCCTAAGGCCCCTTTTCAGCAGTAGGCCACCTCCAGCCACCCTGCCCCGGGCTAGCCATCTGCTGACCTCTTCCCGCTCCCTCCTCAGCCATCCAGATGGCGATCAGGCTGCAGGCCGAGGGGAAGACGTCGTTGCACAAGGACCTGAAGCAGAAGCGGCGTGAGCAGCGGGAGCAGCGGGAGCGGCGCCGGGTAGCCAAGGAGGAGGAGCTGCTGCGATTGCAGCAGCTGCAGGAGGAGAAGGAGCGGAAGCTGCAGGAGCTGGAGCTGCTGCAGGAGGCGCAGCGGCAGGCCGAGCGCCTGCTGCAGGAGGAGGAGGAGCGGCGCCGCAGCCAGCATCGCGAGCTGCAGCTAGCGCTGGAAGGCCAATTGCGAGAGGCGGAGCAGGTGGGGCCCGCCCCCGGGCTGAGGCGCAGGCTGTGGGTGGGGAGAAGCTAGGCTGGCGAGCTGAGGGCCGGGGGTGGGGCCTGAGGCAAGGGCGGAGCCCGTGGGCAGAGGGATGGTGGTGGTCTTGGAATGAGGGACTGTTGGGACAGAGACCATAGACTTGGAAGATGAGTATGGGACGGAGCTTGTGCCAGTGGAAAGACCTGTGGATAGCGAAGGATGGAGGGTTCAGGAAAGTAGCAGAGGGATGGATCAAAGGAAGAAATGGTATGGGGCGGGGCCCAAGCCAAAGGATTGGGTGGGGCCTGAGCTAAGTGCTAGGTGAAGATTGGGGCCTGGTTGGGGGCGGGGCTTGGGCTAAGCCGCTATTGGTGACGTCATTACGGATGAATTTGGGTCAAGGTTGGAATGGATCGGACAAAACTTGATCTGAATTTACAATGAAACCACTTTGGGGAATGCAGAATGGGAGGAAGGTGGAACAGAAGTGGAGGCGGACTAAGCGTGTAGAGGCAATAAGATTTAGGACTGAAGAGAACTGGAGTCAGCCCGGCTGGTGGATTGAGTGTTGGCCTGCAAATCAAAGGATCGCTGGTCAGATTCCCAGACAGGGCACCTCCCCGGTGAGGAGTATATGAGAGGCAACCACACGTTGATGTTTCTCTCCCTCTCTTTCTTCTTCCCTTCCCCTCTCTAAAAATAAACAAACAAACAAACAAGTGAATATTTTTAAAAAAGAGAACTGGAGGCAGATAATGGATTCGTTCCTAGCTCTGCCTCTTAGGAGCCCTGTGAGCTCAGGCACAGTAGCCTCTGAACTTCGATTACTTATCAGTGACATGTCGATGCTAGTAGAACTTTGCTCACAGAGGATCAAATGAGGAAACAGTTGTTATAACAATTATTATAATTATAGCCCCTCCCTTCTTAGTACTAGCCTTAATTATAATTATAACACATTACATTATAATATATAATAATTATTATTAAGGCTGGTTCTAGGAAGGGGATGACTCGAGCCCCGTTCCGCCATGCAGCATCCGTTCACTGCTCATTATCTGACCTAGGCAGGTTCTCAGCGATCAGATCAGGAAACGCTGACATGAAGGAGCTCCTCAGACACTCACCTGGAGATAACTAGTTGGGCTGGCCTAGCAGGACCCTGGGGAAAGGGCAGCATCCCTGTCGCCTCCCTCTTCTGTGCCCGCATTGACCTGGCTTTGCGTCCCTGGGTAGGCCCGGGCCTCCATGCAGGCTGAGATGGAGCTGAAGGAGGAGGAGGCTGCCCGGCAGCGGCAGCGCATCGAGGAGCTGGAGGAGATGCAACAGAGACTTCAGGAGGCTCTGCAACTGGAGGTGAAAGCTCGGCGGGACGAGGAGGCCGTGCGTCTAGCCCAGACGAGGTAGGACTGAGGGACCCCTCTGATTCCCCTTCCCGACTCCCACACCGTCCCACTCGCTGAGCACCTGCCAGGTGCCTTGGCTCTGGAGACGACACAGTGCACACCCGGCAGACTGCTGGAGGAGGAGGAAGAGAAGCTGAAGCAGCTGCTGCAGCTGAAGGAGGAGCAGGAGCGCTACATCGAGCGGGCGCAGCAGGAGAAGCAAGAGCTGCAGCAGGAGATGGCGCAGCAGAGCCGCTCCCTGCAGCAGGCCCAGCAGCAGCTGGAGGAGGTGCGGCAGAACCGGCAGAGGGCCGACGAGGACGTGGAGGTGAGACCTGGGGTGGGGTGGGGTGGAAGCCTTCCTTTTCTCAAACCCTGGCTCTATCCTCCTCTGGCTGTGTCACCCCAGGCGAACTGCCTGACCTCTCTGAGTTCAAGTCCCTCAGAGAAGAGGGATAGGTAATAGCATTGTTATGAAGATTAAATGAAATAATACATGATATTTAGTATGTTGTGAGGGCTGAAGAAGCATTAGCTGCTGTTTTTATGATTATCCTTAATGTGGGCAAAAATTTTCCTTCTACTCTTCCGAGACCATAATTTGCTAGCCCTGTATTTTGCATCCACTCCTTGGAGCCCGAATCTCCACAGGAGATGGTTTTTATTTTGATGTTTTCTTTTTATTAATATTGTTTATTTTATTTTGCTTTGTTGGCTTACATGGTCATTGAAAAAGATTTAAACACAGAAATATGTAACACAGGAAAACAAAGTTCCTTTAGATCCCACCAGCCACTGCTTCTGGCGAGGCGAGCATTGGCGCAGAGGTTTCTGCGCTAGCTGCTGGGGAGGTAGCGTGGTGCAGTGGTGTAGAGGTCAGTGTGTGTCGCCGGACAAGCCACTTAACCTTTTCTGTACTTGTTTGTTGTTAACTTCTGCTCTTGAGGTTACATAAGATAACAAATATACTTAGCACATCTTAGCTGCTTGATAAATGGAAACTGTAATTACGATTCTATGTGACCCTTTGCCGTAGGGCTATGAGTCCCCTGAAATTGGGGACTCTGTACATATATAAAACTCTATGAATATACGTGAGTTTTTCTGAGGAGATGATCAATAGCCTTTGTTACATTCTAAGGGGTCTGTGCACCTCAAAAGATCAAGGCACCCCGTCTTGGGTGGTGGCTCTGACCCACTCTCCCCTGGCTCTGCCCTACAGGCCGCCCAGCAGAAGTTGCGGCAGGCCAGCACCAACGTGAAACACTGGAACGTCCAGATGAACAGACTCATGCATCCAATTGAGCCTGGAGGTAAAAGCGGGGTAGACCCTGGAACTATCCCAGAGTGAGGAGGGAGAAGAGAGGGCATAGGGGATACCCCCAGATCTACAGAGCCTACAGGCCTGAAGGTCAGGAGGTCCTCCTCTCACCCCGGGGCTGCGCAAGGCCCGTTGACCTCTCCCCTTTTCACGTACCTTTCTCCTAACTCATGCCCGCCTGTCCTCTGCCAGACAAGCGTCCCACCACCAGCAGCTCCTTCACAGGCTTCCAGCCTCCTCCACTTGCCCGCCGTGACTCCTCCCTAAGGCGCCTGACCCGCTGGGGGTCCCGGAGCAACAGGACCCCGTCGCCCAGCACCAGCGAGCAGCGGAAGTCCATCAACGGCGGGGATGAGGCTCCCATCTCAGTTTCCACCCCTCGGGAAGATAAAGTGGACCCAGAACCAGAAAATTAGCCTCTGCTAGCCCCTTCTCCATCACCCCCAAATTCATGCCCACCAGGACCTGGCCACAGCTGGCCTGTGGGTGACACTGCCCCTGCAAAAGAGGGAACTAAGGACCTGGTGCCAGGGGCCAAGGCCCTCCAACCATGAAACAGTCCAGAATGGAAGCTAGTTTATTTTTTGTATCAGCCCCAGGCCCTAGACCGCTGAAGCTGTCTGGGATGCTGACCCTTAAGAACTTGACCCTGTGCCGTAACCCCAAGGGTCCTATGCCCTGGGCTGGGAAGGAGGAAACGAGCAAGCCAGGGGCCGTCTGCCCCAGACTGCCGCCGAGCTGTGCAGGCACATTTCCAAATAAAACTGTTCTTGGAGTCAATTATTAATCAGGTCTGCTGTCCATTTCTCTGGTCATTTCTTCTCTTCCTCCCTCAAGCACAGTTATAGGTCCAAGAAAGAGTAAGGTAGCTCTGGCTGATATGGCTCAGTGGACTGAGTGCTGGCCTGTGAACCAAAGGGTCGCTGGTTCGACTTCCAGTCAGGGCACATGCTTGTGTTGGGGTCCAGATCCCTAGTAGGGGACATGTGAGAGGCAACCACACACCGATGTTTCTCTCCCTCTCTTTCTCCCTCCTTTCCCATCTCTCTAAAAATAAAATAAATATTTTTTAAAAAGAATAAGATACAGTACAATGGCTAGGAAAGTACACTCTGCCACTTACTAGCTGGGTGACTGGCCAAGTTTCTGTACCTCTCTATGCTTCGGTTCCCATGTTAGTAAAATTCAGATAATAATAGTACCTATCTTATTGGATTGTTGTGAAGATTAACTGCTTGGTGCATAAGCAAGCACTGTTATTAGTATCACCCAAAAGTGTCTATTGAGCATCTATTGATCTAGCATCTACTAGATCTACATGAGCATCTATTCCATGCCCTGCAATTTCCAAGGTTATTTAATTCTCATGGCAACTCTGAGAGGTAGATATTACTATTCTGTTGTTATTGTTATTCTTGTTTTACATGTGAAAAAATTGAGGCTTAAAAGTTCAAGTAACTTGTCCAAAGCCTTCTAAACTTATTTCTCTTTCCATATTATCTGTCTATTGATTTTTTTTTTTTTGAGAGAGAGAGAGAGACACCAATTTGCTGTGCCATGTATTTATGCATTCATTGGTTGATTCCTGTATATGCCCTAAGCAGCACCAAGCCCCCAACCTTGGCATATCTGGACGACGCTCTGACCAACTGAGCTAGTTGACCAGGGTCTTCCCACATTACCTGATTCACTGACCTGTTGCCTAAGACAGAGATTTGAGAATTTAGGATGACTTGCTCCCTCCCTCTAACCCACCCCATGCAAAACCCATCATCAAATCTGGCAGATTCTCTCTCCTTCATACTTTCGTACCTATCCCTCCTTCTGTGTCCCCACAGCTACTACTATGGAGGCAGGAGACAGCACAGGAAGAACTCTGAGACTGCACTGCTGTCACTGGCCAGCATCTAGCACCCTGGTTGCCAGGAAACACCTTTTACCAATTAGGTAGATTAAACAGTAAACCGAGGCAGCGGGGAGGAAGGAGACAGGTCTCACATGCTAACTCAGCAGTCCTGAGCCTGGTCTGATAATATTACCAGGTGTTCCAACATCACAAGAAACACTGTGTTAGCAAGAAAGGAGGGAAGTCCTTGAAATTCTATGTAGCATTTCCACTATCTGGGAAAGAAAGCCTTGAAACTGTGCTTTCATCCCAGGGCCTAGAATATGGGAGAGGGTCCCCGGTGCCCAAAGAAGAAGCCCATGAAACAACTTGGGTTAATTGCCTACCTCTGGTCACTATCTGTTTTACGAGGGAGTCCCTGATGCTTACAGAAAGAGCCCATACCTAACTTTGGAAAGTGCCCCAATCTTAATTAATTGCCTCCTGTTATGTATTTATTTTACAACAAGATGAACAAATAGGGTCTGAAGCAAGATAAGGATTCAGGCTAACAGACCCCCACACATACCTGAGTTTGGGTAGTCACATTCCCCAGGAAAGCTGGCAACGCATTCACCCGTTAATCAATATGTAACTTTTTTTTACTCCCATCCCACCAACTATATAAGTCCTCAGAACAAAGGACACTCTCTCTCTTTTTCTTGGAGACTCTCTTTCTGGGGGCGCTCTTGGCTGGGCCTCTGGCGGCCCGGCCTCAGGCCACTTGGGGGACTTGCCACCCTGGTCTTCAGCTGTTCTTGCTGCTCTTACTTTTGCCGGCCTGCTTTGCCCTGAATCTTTACCTTTCACCCCTTACTCTACCCAGTCCTGTTTTCTTCCATGGGAATGGGTCACTAATAAACTGATTACTTGCTAATAGATTTGCTGATCCGTAATTCTTTACATGCTTCAGCAAGAAGAACCAGGTCTCTCCATCAACACTACGGCTAAGGCCTTTGTATCTTCCACCCGCGTGTTTACCATCCCCATATCTAATCTGTCTCCAAGTCTGGTTGATTGGGTTTTCTTGGTCACTCTCAAATCTGTCCTCATGCCCACTACCTTACTCTGTCCTTCATCACCTCCCAACTGGATGAGAGCAGTAGCTGGGTCTCCTTGCTTACTTTCTTCCCCATGGCTGCCTGAATGGGCTTCCTAAAATGCAGATCTGTCCTTGACTCTTCCCACTTTCCAGTCTCTCACTGGTAACCCGAAGAGTCAAGATCACACCACCGTATAGTCCACGGGCATTTGAGGCTCATGAACATCTGGCCCAGGAGGACATCCTGTGCCTGTGCTTTATAGATCCACCTGAAGCTCCCTTCTACTTAGGTCCCCAGTACCTAGCACAGTGCTTGGCTTTTAGGAAGAATGCAGCAGATGTTGTCGTTTGTTTGTTTAATGAATTCATTCTAAAATGAATGACTGGAGCAACAAGTATAAAGGACTCATGGACAAAAACTATGGGGGGTGGAAATGGGAGGAAGGTGGGGAGGGCTGGGGTGGTGGGTTGGGGGCGGGGTAAAAGACAGAAAACTGTACAATATCAACAATTTAAAAATGCTGATTAAAAAATAATAATTAAAAAATGTGGAAAGAACTAAAAATAAAATAAAATAAAATAAAATGAATGACTGGTGTCATACAGCTTAAAAGGGATGAAGCAAGAGTCAAACTCAGGTTCATTCATTTATTCAACAGTTAAGCTCTTATTATATGCCAGGTATTATGCTAGGTGCTGGCTATATGGCACAGAACCAAACAGGTAGAGCCGCTGCCCTCCCACAACTTACGTGCTATCTGATTATCAAAATTCATGTCTTTTGCAAGTACACCAAGCTCTGTTGCAAAGGACCTTATGACAATCTCTCTAACGTGTCATTAAACAAAGCTGCCAGTATGACATGGATGCATACTTCAGGGATGGGAAAGTGAGGTTCAAACTCTCAAGTGCAGTAGGAATTCAGGAAAAGGGGAATCTTTAGGTAGGAGCTGGGATTCCAGATGGCCTGTAAAATTTCTAATAGATTAGAAAAGAGAGTAGGAGAACATGAGGAAAATACAAGTAGAAAGAAGTATAATACATTAATGGGCACAAGAACTCTGGATCTGGATATGGGATGGAAGGATCGGTGGACCTCTATCGGTGTTTGGTATCTCTAGGGTACGATAAGTTTTAAGAAAATCAATTTGTAGATCCTCAGCTTCCAAGTTCTGCTTACCAAAAGTGCTATCTTCTTTCACAATTTCACCTTCCCTTCTTTCTGTAGCAAGGTTCACCATTCACCCATCCACCACCATTCAACAGTGGACTACCCAAAAGGGTAGAATTCCTGGAACACCACACAAAGCTCCGATGTGAAATGCTACTGCGGGGCTGTGGATGCTGAGAAAGTGAATGGGTGCTGAGAAGGTTCAAAACTGGACAACAACTTTTTTTTTTTTTTTTAAGAGAGAGCATGATCTTTTATTTTATTTGTTGATTTGAAAGAAAGAGAGAAATACTGATTTGTTGTTCCACTTATTTATGCATTCACTGGTTGCTTCTTGTATATGTCCTGACTGGGGATTGAATCTGCAACCTTGGCATATTGGGACAATGCTCTTTTCAACTAAGCTACCCAGCCAGGGATTCTTTTAGTTTTTAAGGGAGGAGGTTTCCCAATCTCTGCTTTCAAAACCAGATGGACTTAATCACATTGTCAGCTGAAAAATCATTAACAAATGATTTTTGGGGGGGGATCAAACGACTCAGAAATAGATGCCATTGCTATATCAAAATGCTCAATTCCCATTTACTTATCATGTGAACAAGGTTTCTCAGCTTTAATATGAAAAAATAGGACTAGAATTGGTATTGAATGCAGTCCCATTCTACAATTAATATTCAACTATGTCGTGGCCTAGTAGCTCAGTTGGTTAGAGCAGGGGTCCCCAAACTCCCCCTCCCCCCTTGCTTGTTAGGAACCAGCCACACAGCAGGAGGTGAGCGGTGGTGAATGGCAGCATTAGATTCTCATAGGAGCATGAACCCTGCTGTGAATTGCTCATGCGAGACCTCTAGGGTGTGCGCTCCTTCTGAGACTCTAGTGCCTGATGATCTGAGGCGGAGCTCAGGTGGTGATGCACACTGGTGAGCGGCTGCAGACACAGATTATCATAAGCGAGAGCTTTGCACAGAGACCACAATAAATCAATTGTTTGCAGACTCATTTCAAAACTCTATCAGTGAGTGGCCAGTAACAATTAAGCTGCATCTGGTGGCAGGCTATAAAGCCATCCTCCCAACCCTGGTCCATGGAAAAATTGTCTTCCATGAAACCAGTCCTTGGTGCCAAAAATGCTGGGGACTGCTGGGTTAGAGCATCATCCTGATATGCCAAGATTGTGGGTTGGATCCCCAGTCAGGGCACATACAAGAAGCAATCAATGAAGCATAAATATGTGGAACAATAAATTGATGTTCCTCTTTCCAAGCTTAATTTTTTTAAAAAAGGAAGAAAAGAAACTTTATTAAAAAAAAAATTGCCCTGGCTGGTGTGGCTTAGGGGATTGAGTTCTGGCCTGTGAACTGAAAGGTCACTGGTTCAAACCCCAGTTAGGGCACATGCCTGAGTGGCAGTACAGATCCCCGGTTGGGGACGTATGAGAGGCAGCCAGTTGATGTATCTCCCACACTTTGAGGTTCCTCTCCCTCTCTTTCTCCCTCCCTTCCCCTCTCTGTAAAAATAAATAAATAAAGTCTAAAAAAAATTCAACTATGAACATATAAGCTATTGAGGGGGGAAGTAGACAATGAATTTCACAGATAAATACACTTCCAATATATTTTCATGTTTATGTTTAGTATGTATAAAAATCATAATATCTGCCCTGGCTGGTGTAGCTCAGTGGATTGAGCGCGGGCCTGCGAACCAGAGGATCGAGGTTCGATTCCCAGTCGGGGCACATGCCTGGGTTGCAGGCCAGTTCCCAGCAGGGGACACACAAGAGACAACCCTACATTGATATTTCTCTCCCTCTCCCTTTCTCCTACCCTTCCCCTCTAAAGATAAATAAATAAAAATCTTAAAAAAAAATTTAAAAAGGTGCTTTAAAAAAAAAATCATAATATCTATGCCGTTTTTCTCAACTGAATGTTACTAATATTTGTAGTGGCCACTCAAACCAGATGGAAATTTCTTACTTAGCACTTTGTAGTTACATGAAACTTTAAACAAATTTAAATTTTAACATGTATACATATTTTGTTTGCAGAGATGTATAATATGGTGGTCAATAAAAGACTTTCAATCATAAAGATAAGTTACATTAAGATTAAGATTGTTCCATCCAGAATTCTGTACCACCTGGAATTAAACCAAGTCATTTGAAAAAAAAAAGATTAAGATTGTTGAGGGGGGAAAGGAATAGAAATACAAGTACAAGGAGAAAAAGAGATAATGTAAAATATTTTATTGCTAAAGAACGGCTTGTCCATGTACTTTTAAGGTGCATAATGGTGAGCATCAAATCACTATGGAATTTGAGTCTTACTCATTACATTTAAAAGGGTAACATAGTTTTATATTAAAATGTCAATATTGCCCTGTCTGGTGTGGCTCAGTGGATTGAGTGCTGGCCTGCGAACCAAAGGGTCAACGGTTTGATTCCCAGTTAGGGCATGTGCCTGGGTTGTGGGCCAGGTCCCCAGTTGGAGGCATGGGAGAGGCAACTGATTAATCTTTCTCTCCCTCTTTCTCCCTCCCTTCCTTCTCTCTAAAAATAACTCAATAAAATCTTTAAAATGTCAATATTTATTAAAGAGTAGAAATTACATTCATCCTTTGCAACTGCTAAGTTTTAAACTAATGATGAAAAATATTAGATGTCACCTTAAAAATGTGCCAAGAGCTGTATTGTTCTGATATATTTTTTCAGGAGGAGAGGTATTACTGGGAATATTGGGGTCCCCCAAATGGGAAGTTCCCCCACTAACCTGGCTGGGGGACAGAGGAGTGGAGCAGGGCCATTGAGAGTTACTTTGCATATCTAAAGAACTTGGCCAGTGCATTAGTGATGCTAATAGCTGTGCCCACCTGCTCTGAGCCAGGGAAATGGGCTGGACTCTAAGGAGCCAGAGGGGCTAGCGGAGCCTGAGAGAGAGCAGAAAGGCAGTTCCTGTGTCACTGCCCACCCGGACTCAAAAAGGCAACCCGAGAAAGGCAGAAGAAACCCGAGTGCTGGCGGGTTCTCTCTCGGAACCATGAGGCTTGGAAGTGAAGAAGACTGTCTTGGCCATGTGGTTTGAAAGGATGCAGAAGGACCCCCACTGACCCATCATGTGGAGGGACCATGTGGTTTTGGATTAAAAGCAGGAGCCTAGCTCAGCGTGGATGAGTGGAAGAAGCCGGAATACTGAGGGAATCTCTCTGGCTAAGCTGCAGACTTCTATTTCTTTTCCCAAGAGATGACACCCTGACTGGTCTGGTTTGGCAAGGGGAGGCAGGACTGTGTGAGTATGGATGTTTCTCTTGTTTCTAAAGGGAGTGGGATTTAATGGCAGAATTCCTCCATTACTCTGAACCTTTATAACTTTTGAATAAGTAGTTCC
Source organism: Glossophaga mutica (assembly GCA_039655065.1). Lineage (NCBI taxonomy): Eukaryota > Metazoa > Chordata > Mammalia > Chiroptera > Phyllostomidae > Glossophaga > Glossophaga mutica. The sequence continues at coordinate 111,447,598 of CM077306.1, forward strand.
TTTCCTTGTCATAAGACTCTGGCATTGTGAGTCACAGTTTTTTTGGCTGCAGGCAATAGAACCCAGAGTGGTTCAGTTTCAGAGAAGCAAAACATTTTGAAGGATACTACTATGAAGGACCTGTGACTAGAAAGGTTGAAAGAGTCCTGACTACAGACATTCTTGGAAGCTAGGTAGAGTTTAGACTTGAGGTGGTAAGCCAGCCTTTAAGCCCATTTTCTCATCTCTAAACTGTCCATTCAAGGCTTTTGAATGTTCTATTATTACAGAACACACCCAAGGGGCGGGGGTTGTATAATATACTATTACCGAAAGGACCCCCCACTAGGTTCGCTATACCCACCGTCAGAGGAAAGATGTCTCTCAATGCCAGAGATTTGTGAAAAGGAAATGTTTATTTAGAGCTATGCAGACTTAAAGTAGTGACCTAATGTCTTCATTAAAATATCAAAGTCCTTTAGGATACCCACAGACTCACACAGTCCTTCCTTCTCCCTCTGCCCTAATCCGGGGTACCGTATCTCAGGAAAAGAAGTAGAAGTCCCTGATTCAGGCTCCCAGCACCATCTGCTGTGTCGCCACTGCAATCTTGAGTTCTGAATCCAAAGCCATGTGGCACCTTCTCATGGCCCACCAGCAAGAGTCCACTCAGCCCTTTTCTTCCAGGCAAAATCTCTCCTGCTTCCTAAGCCACGTGGCAAAAGGGAGCACCCCAAAGCCGCAGGGCCCCCACTCTGCCAAAGCTGCGTTGTTCTCTCTCCAAGGGCTACTGCATCTGGGTTTAAATCCCCAGGTCACCCTGGCTGGTGTGGCTCAGCAGACTGAGTGCTGGCCTGCAAACCAAAGGGTTGCCCGTTTGATTCTCAGTCAGGGCACATGCCTGGGTTGCAGGCCAGGTCCCCAGTAGGGGGTGTGCAAGAGACAACCACACATTGATGTTCCCCCCCACCTCTTTCTCCCTCCCTTCCCCCTCTCTAAAAATAAATTAATAAATAAAAATATTTAATAAATAAATAAATGAATAAATACATAAATACATGAATAAAATAAATCCCTGGGCCAATCTTTCTCTGTAGCCCCATTTCCAACTCCTCCTACAATAGGTTACACCTGCCAGCACTCCTGTATTTTTCCAGCTTTACTGGGCTGCCCTAGTGAGTCTGGACAGGTGTGGCCCCATGACATGGAACCAATCATCTGCAAGCTCTTACGCAGGCGCTGTAACCAGGGGGACCTGCCTCCCAGTTGCATCTTAGGTGGAAGTCACTCCCTTCTCCCTGGCTCAAAGCATGGCCACAGCTATTTACCATATCTATGAAACCAGTTAAAGGTTATAGATATGTTAAATGACCATGCCAGAGGTTAGCTGCAAAGCTGTTGCTGTACAAATCAGCTCTCAGTGGCCCTGCTCCATGTGTCCCTTCCCCCAGCTCAAACCTGTAGCGATGGTGAGGACATCCTATATATTTTTCTAACATTTTCTGGACACCTGGAGTTCTGGACCTCATTCCAAATCCCTATATGGGGCCCCCCTCTTGGCTGCGCCCTGTTACACTCTGATGGGACACAGGAGGGCGTAGATGGTTGATGTGTGAGAAAGTGGAAGTCACCGGGCTGCCTGAATGCCATCCACACTGAGACTGGAAGAAGAAGCTATCAGTCTTGAGAGCCGTTACTAGGGAGCAGGAGGAGATATTTCCCACTCTTTTAATTCCAGGGTTAAAAAATAACTCCTTTGTTCTTTCCAACATTCTGGACAAAGCCACGTGTGTTCAATCGCTGATGCTCTCAGAGATACCCATAAACTTGAGGCCACATGGAAAACACAAACCATGTGGCCCCCTTGGTCTCAGGTCATCCCTTTGTGGTTTGTACGTGAGGAGGTGACCCACTAGAAAGCAAGAAGCTTATTGCAAACTGTTGGCAGAACATGCGGAGGTCTCTGGCAGGTCCAGAAAGTGCTGCAGAAGCTCGGTAGGAGCCAACTTTCCCCTCAAGCTGAGCCTGTGGGCAAATCTAGTCAAAACGAAGATCCGGGGAAGTTGTATTAGTCTGGATTTGTGATTCAAGAAACTGACTGATCTGAGTAAAAATGAAATTTATTAATAGAGTATAGAGAAGTTCCTTATGTAATTGGGAGGATGAAGGAGGCAGCTTGGAGGCTGTATAGTGAAGAACAATACCAAAAATCATAGCATATACTGTTACAGAACAGACGGGGAGGGGTATATGATATACTATTACCGAAAGGACCCACCCTTGTGCTCTGGGGGTCCCCCCGACCGGTACTAGGTTTGCCTTGCCCACTGCCAGGGAAAGACGTCTCTCAGTGCCAGAGACTGGTGAAAAGGAAAGGGATTATTTATTTAAAAAGTTATACAGACTTAGAGTAATGACTTAATGTCTTCATTAAAAGTACTAAAGTCCTTTAGAATACTCACAAATGCGTAGTTCTTCTTTCTCCCCTTTGCCCAGTTTGGGGTACCTTATCTCAGGAAAAGAAGTAGAAGTCCATGGTTCAGGCAGCCCCCTGGTTCTGGCACCATCTGCTGTGTCGCCACTGCAATCTCCAGTTCTGAATCCAAAGCCATGTGGCACCTTCTCATGGCCCACCAGCAAGAGTCATTCAGCCCTTTTCTTCCAAGCAAAATCTCTCCTGCTTCCTAAAGCCACGTAGCAAAAAGGGAGCACCCTAAAGCTATACTATCCCAACTTTCGCCAAAGCTGTGTGGTCCCCAAAAGCCCCAGCATGGCTGCTGCGCCTGGGTTTAAATCCCAGCACCAATCTTCTTCTGCAGCCCCATTTCCAACTCCTCCTAGAATCAGTTATACCTGCCAGCACTCCCATATTTTTTCCAGCTTTTCTGGGTGCCACAGTAAGTCCAGACAGGCATGGCCCCATGTCGTGGAGCCAATCATCTGCAAGCTTTTACGCAGGTGCTGTACCCAGAGGGAGCTGCCTCCCAGTTACATCCTGGGTGGAAGTCACTCTCATCCCTCTGGCTCAAGACAAGGCCACAGTATTTAACATATCTATGAAACCAGCTAAAGGTTACAGATATGTTAAATGACCATTCTAGAGGTTATCTGCAAAACTGTTGCTGTGCAAAACAGCTCTCAATGGCCCTGCTCCAGGAGTCCCATCCTCCAGCTCAGACTTGTGGGGATGAGGACATCCTATATATATTTTTTTTTCTAATATTTCCTGGACACGCTGAGCTCTGGACCCCATTTGGCCCCCCTGCCTTGGCTGCACCCTGTTACAATAACAGTTCTTATGAAGACACCCCAGGTGCTGCTACCTCTAGGTATAGAGATAGCCACCTCCATGGCTAATGTCACCAGTGCTGGACTCTGCTCTTACAACTGGAAATTAGGTGGAGCTGCTGCTCTGCTACGTACCTGAATGGATTATTTGTACTCCCTACTTCTTCATCTTCCAGATTCCAGTGTGTCTGATTGGTGGAGCCTTGGTCATGTGGCTATGCTTTAGCTGCAAAGGAGGCTAGAAGCAAATGCCTGACATTTTTAGCTTCTTCTTTTTGTTTGTTTTTTAAATATATTTTATTGATTATGCTATTAAAGTTGTCCCATTTCTCCCCCATCATTCCCCTCCACCCTGCACACCCCCTCCCACCCACATTCCCCCCTTTAGTTCCTGTCCATGTGTCATAAGTTCTTTTGCTTCTACATTTCCCACACTATTCTTGCCCTTCTCCTGTCTATTTTCTATCCACCGTCTATGCTACTTATTCTCTGTACCTTTTCCCCCTCTCTCCTCCTCCCACTCCCCTGTTGCTAACCCTCCATATGATCTCCATTTCTGTGGTTCTGTTTCTGTTCTAGTTGGTTGCTTTTGTTTAGGTGTGGTTGTTGATAGCTGTGAGTTTGCTGCCTTTTCACTGTCCTATTTTTTATCTTCTTTTTCTTAGATAAGTCCCTTTAACATTTCATATAATAAGGGCTTGATGATGATGAACTCCTTGAACTTGACCTTATCTGAGAAGCACTTTATCTGTCCTTCCATTCTAAATGACAGTTTTGCTGGATAGAGCAATTTTGAATGTAGGTCCTTGCCTTTCAAGATTTCAAATACTTCTTTCCAGCCCCTTCTTGCCTGGAAGGTCTCTTTTGAGAAATCAGCTGACAGTCTCATGGGAACTCCTTTGTAGGTGACTGTCCCCTTATCCCTTGCTGCTTCTAGAATTCTCTCCTTCATTTTAATCTTGGCTAATGTAATTACGATGTGCCTTGGCATGTTCTTCCTTGGGTCCAACTTCTTTGGAATTCTCTGAGCTTCCTGGACTTCCTGGAAGTCTATTTCCTTTGCCAGATTGGGGAAGTTCTTCTTTATTATTTGTTCAAATAAGTTTTCCACTTGTTGCTGTTCTTCTTCCCCTTCTGGTACCCCTACAATTGGGATGTTGGGATGTTTAAAGATGTCCCGGAGATTCCTAAGCCTCTCCTCATTTTTTTTTTTTTTGAATTCTTGTTTCTTCCTTGTTTTCTGTTTGGTTGTTTGTTTCTTCCTTCTGGTCTGCACCATTGATTTGAGTCCCAGTTTTCCTCCCATCTCTATTGGTTCCCCATGCATTTTCCTTCATTTCACATATTGTAGCCTGCATTTTTTCATCTAATTTGTGAGCAAAATCAACCAATTCTGTGAGCATCCTGATCACCAGGGCTTTGAACCGTGCATCTGATAGGTTGGCTATCTCTTCATCGCTTAGAGGAATTGGCTCTGAGGCATTGATTTGTTCTCCCGTTTGAGCCATTTTTGGTGTTTTTGTTTTGGGTCTGGTTGCAGCTGTTACGCATCCAGGGGTGGAGCCTCAGGTGTTCCTCAGGGCGGGGCAGCCCAGTCACTGAGTTGTGACGCTGTATGTGGGGGCGTGGTCAGAGAGGGAACAATGGCGTCTGCTTCGCTGTCTCTTGGATTCCAGTCCCTTCCGCCACTTCGCCTTCACCTGGATTATCTGTGCGCGAATGTGGGACCACCTGGTCAGCCAGCCACCTTGCGTGGCCTCACTGGGTCTGCACAGTTGCCACCCTGTGCCGGGGTCCACTAGTCACCACCTGTGCAACTGGGAACTGTCAGCTGCTGCTGCCTGCTGGGGCCCGCACCTCCACTTTTTTCTGCCGTGACTCCACCCCTCTTACCGGTGTGGATGAATGGTTGTTGGACTTCCATACAGTTCAATTTTCTATCAGTTCTGACTGTTTTCTTGTTTCTAAATATTTGTTGTCCTTAATTTTGGTTGTGAGAGGAGGCACAATGTGTCCACCTGCACCTCCATCTTGGCCGGAAGTCCCATTTTCAGCTTCTGAAGTGGGAGATCCCCTCATATGAGAAGGTGATTCAGAAGTTAGGAGACCCAAACCAACAAAAGCCTTGAAAATGACACGTTCTTTTTTTTTTTTTAAGATTTTATTTATTTATTTTTTAGAGAGGGGAAGGGAGGAAGAGAGGGAGAGAAGAATCAGTGTGTGGTTGCCTCTTGACCACACCCTACTGGGGGTCTGGCCCACAACCCAGGCATGTGCCCTGACTGGGAATTGAACCAGCAACCCTCTGATCTGCAGGCCAGCACTCAATCCACTGAGCCACACCAGCCAGGGCTAAAAATGGCACATTCTGAGGCCAGCAATCTGGGTGGCAAAAGGCCCATGGTCATTTATATGAGGAATGAAGGATGTTGTGGCTTAAAGAAGAAAACGTTCTTTAGGCACCTGGGGTCACAAGGGCTCTCATACGGAGAACAGTTTGACTTAGTGTACCTCTAACGCCTACAACTAAGAGAATATAAATTTCCACAATATAAGGAAGATAATTCTGTTTGTTCCTAAAAAACAAACCATGTTCCCATTATGAGAAAAAAATGCTCAAAATAAAAATATAGAAAGATAAGAACTCACAGAACCACAACCCAAATGCAACTACTAGTAACATTTTAGTGTGTTTCATTCCAGTTTTTTTCTATGCTAATTAAAAAAAAGATTTTATTGATTTATTTTTAGAGGGGGGAAGGAAGGGAGAAAGAGAGGGAGAAAAACATTGATGTGAGAAAGAAACATCAATCAATTGCCTCTCCTAGGTGCCCTGTCTGGGGACTGAACCCTCAACAAACCAGGCATGTGCTCTGAGTGGGAATCCAACTGGTGACCTTTCTCTTTTTGAGAAGACACCCAACCAACTGAGCTATATCAGTCAGGGGTATGCTAATTTTTTGTTTCCCAACCAATATACGTGTGTGTGTGTGTGTGTGTGTGTGTGTATAATTTTTTTTTGCACTGAAAATCAGGTCATAACATTTTTCGATTTTTAAACCAAATCTTTGTAGGCATCATTTTTTTTTAATCCTCACCCTAGGACATTTTTTTCATTGTTTTTGAGAGGGAGAGACATTGATATGAGAGAAAAACATTTATTGGTTGCCTTCTTAGACCTGTTGTTCCAACTGAGGATTGAATCCACAACCTACCATGTGCCCTGACCAGGAATCAAACCCACAAACTTTCAGTCTACAGGATGACACTCCAACCAACTGAGCCACACTGGTCAGGGCTGTAGGCATTATTTTTAATAGCTGTATAACATTCTATCAAGAGCATATAGCATAATTTATGAAATATTTCTCTGCTGTGGGACAATTAGGTTATCTCCAGTTTTTGTTGTTTTAAACAATATTGCAATGAGCAATGGAATTATGGGGTCTAAACATTAAATATATATGTATTAAATATAATAAATATTATATCCTTTTATTTTTTAATTTTAAAAAAAGAATTTATTTATTTATTTTTTTAGAGAGGGGAAAGGAGGAGGAGAGGGGGAGAAATATCAATGTGTGGTTGCTTTTCACATGCCCCACACTGGGGACCTGGCCTGCAGCCCAGGCATGTGCCTTGACTGGGAATCGAACCAGCAATCCCTCGGTTCGTAGGCCGGCTCCCAATCCACTGAGCAACAGAAGCCAGGGCAAATATTATATCTATCCTTTTAAATACAAAAGTGAAATGAGGTGAAAATGTAGTATCTTAACAGTGTTCCTGAATTCTTTTAGGGAGAGAGCTATCTTTTTTAGGGGAAATAAACTTGTTAGGTGCCATTAACAGAAAGTGAGATCTTCAGGGCATGAGTGTTCACAGGAAACCTAGCAATGGAGAAATGCAGCTAAGATGTCTCTTTCTGCTTGGAAAGCAGAGGAATTTGTTTTTACTCCGGAGAGGGTGAGATAAAGAAGAGAATAGCAGGGCAGGGAGGAAAGGTAGCACCCTATTTTTCGGATTATAAAACACACTCCCCCACCCCACCCCCCAAATTTGGGAGGAATAATGGTTGTTAATGCTGCTGTTGAGTTGTGTTTACATTTACATTGGTGAAATATTATGTTATTTATGTTATTCAATATTTTATCACATTTTTTGCTTCAATTTTTTTCCTATTTTCCTCTAAAACCTAGGTGCGTCTTATCTTCCGAAAAATACAGATAATTTGAGGAAAGACTGAGCCCTAGGGTGTAAAGGGCCAGTTAGAGAAAACCTCAGTTGAGGAATTGAGTTGACAAGACTTAGCTATATCTACTTAAAAGGAAGAAGGTACATGTACTATAGAGAATGCAACAAATGTATACATTTGTAAAGCCATGGAATGATTCGTGTAGAACCTCAGAATATTTACAACAGTTTATCAAAACCTAAAGTATATTTTTGAATAATAAAAGCCTTCCTTAAAAAAAAAAAGAAAAAACCAAAGAAAACCTCAACTGGGGGTGAGAAAGGACTTTAAAGAATGTCTTTTGTGTGAGTTTAAACTGTTAGTGATGCATCACTCGCCCTGCCCCAGGGCCTAGAGCATCATGATGACTTCTGCGCCCATGAATGTTTGTGTGGGAAGAGGTGTGGGCAGTCCTCAGGAAGGGTGGAGTTTCATCTCTACATTTCTGAACCATGGGGCTGAAAAAGCCAGGCTGGAAAAGGAGCCCACTTTAAGACAATTGTCTTAAGATGAAATGGCTGTAAAATCAGTATTTAACTAATAAATTTATCTGTACTCCTCAAAAAAAGAAAAAAGAAAAGGAGCCCAGAAGCAGAAAGATTTAGGAGAGTATTAATCCCCAGAGATTTGCAGAAATCTTAGGGAAGGCTTTGACCTCCACAATCCATTCTCACTGTTACCGAAATGGAACCCGTGGGGGGCCCCGATACTGGTACTGAAACAAGCCCCCTCCCCTGGGGTCTCTCTGTTCCAGGCTCATCTTGCCCGCTGCCAGGCATTAGGAGCTGTGGCTCTCAGTGCCAGAGTTTGGTAAAAAGGAAAGGAACTATTTGTTCAAAAGTTATACAGGTTTAGAGTAATGGCAGAATGTCGTCCTTAAAATCCCGAAGTCCCTTAAAATATCGACAAACACACAGTCCTACCCTCCCCCTTTTGCCCAACCAGGCCAGGCAGGGGTACCGTATCTCAGGAAAAAGAAATAGAAGTCCGTGACTCCAGGAGACCCCCAGTTCCTCCCAGTAATCCCATCTCTGCTGGCAGATCTCCCGCAGTCCCCAGCACCATCAGCTGTGTGGCTGCAGGGATCTCCAGTTCTTAATCCAAAACCACATGGCACCTTCTCATGGCCCGCCAGCGAGAGTCCTTTCACCCCTTTCCTTCCCGCATGGTCTTGCATTGTCCTTCCTGTCTAGTCCTGTGTTGTCTCTTGCACATTCTTTCAAACCACTGAGAGAGAGCTCTGCATGGTTGCTACATCTTGCGTTCTTGCTCCCTAAGCTATGTGGTCAAGGGAACCTCCTCTCTGCTCCTAAAACCTCATGGTTAAGCCCCCACATGGCTGTTGTGCCTGGGTTTAAATCCTGGGGCAAATCTTCCTGTGTGACCCCATTTGAGTCCTTCCACAATCAGCTCCACCTGCTAGCACTCCTGTATTTTTCACCCTTTCTTGGCTGCCATAGTCAGTACAGGCAGGCGTGGTCTCATGGTGTGGAGACAACCATCTCCATAGCTCTCACCAAGCGCTGTAAAAGGAGCTGCCTCCAAGTTACATCATGGGTTTAAGTCACGCCCATCTCCCTAGCTAGCCTGCTGTTGATATGCAAAATAACCATTTTTCATATGGGTATGAAGCTTGCCTGTTATTATTGATATGCAAAATAACTCTCAAGGGCCCTGCTCCCTGTGTCCCATCCCCCAGCCAGACTTGTGGGGCTGAGGATTTCCTATATTCCAAGTTCCGGACCCTCTACAAATCCCCCCTTTGGGGGACCCTGACTGCACCCCATTACATTGCTTCAATCTCAAAGGGCAAGAAGGTTGACATTTGAATGACAAAAGTTATGCACATTCATTTTATTTTTATTTAAAAAAAGAATTTATTTATTTAGTTTTAGATAGAGGAGAGCAGTGGGAGGAAGGGAGAGAAACATCAATGTGAGAGAGAAACATCAATTGGTCATCCCCCGCCCCCCCCCCCCCACCACACTTAACCAACTGAGACACACCAGCCATATTAATTAAAAAGACTAGAAAACAGCCCTGGCTGGTGTGGCTCAGTGCATTGAGGACCAGCCTACAGACTGAAAAGCACTGGTTCAATTCCTAGTCAGAGCACATCCAGGTCCTCTCGTCCAGTGAGAGGCAACTATTTGATGTATCTCTCACATATTGATGTTTCTCTCCCTCTCTTTCTCCCTCCCTTCCCCTGTCTAAAAATAAATAAAGAAAATATTTTTTAAAACCCCTAGAAAATAAAAAGAGAAGTGGAAAGGAAAAAAATCACTCAACAGTTCTACCATCTAAATATCTGATGGTGTGGCCTGAGATATGTATGCCAGAGGGGAGGGGTCATCTTTAAATATAGTGGAGAGGAGGAAGTTACCCATTGATCATATATCCCTGAGTTAAGATGACAAATGAAGCTTCTTCCACCAGACTGTCCCAGCCGCTAGGTTTTTTCGTTTGTTTGTTTTTGTTTTTTTTGAGAGGGTAAGGGAGGGAGAAAGAGGAGAGAAACATTAATATGTGGCTGCTTCTCTAGTGCACTCCCCACTGGGGACCTGGCCCACATCCCAAGCATATATCCCAACCAGGAATCAAACGGGCCAGCCTCTGGTTTGCAGGCTGGCACTCAATCCACTGAGCCACACCAGCCAGAGCTTTTTTTTTAATTTAATTTATTTTTATTAAAAAATTATTTTAATTATTTTTTGTTTTCTATAGGTACTTTTTTATAGTACATCTGAAAGGGCTGGTTGGGATAACAGGTCCCTTCCAGGTCCTAAAGACCTGGGTTAAGAAGCAAGAACAGAATTTTCTACAACAGCAGGGAGGATGCCCCCCATTTATGTGGGCAAGCGTATTAGATAAGTACATGGGAAGAGAGGTAAGAAGTCCAGAACCATAAATTTCTAGTTGCAAAAACCTCTGGAGGGAGGAAAGTCCTTTTATTAAAATTACAAGCAGCGCAATCTCCTCCAGGAGAGTCTGGCTGGAGTCTGAAGATTCGGGGCCTGTTGCTTCCTTACAGCAAGTCACGCACCTTTTCTTCATTGGGTGATGAGGAGGCTACACTGGATGATCCTCCAGTTCCCATCCAACTTTAAATTCCCTTTTGTGTTACTTGCTAGACTTGTTTTACAGGCTTGGCACTGCCTCCCAGCCCCTTCCCCAGCTGCCACGCCCACATTTCCCACCAGAGGGCGCTGCAGGCAGGCCCAGGGCAGCGTGCAGTGGGTGGAGTGGCAGAATAAAGGAATGTCCAGAAGGTGTGGTGATTGGCCCCTTCAGGGGTGGAAAGGGGCGTGGAGGGGGCGGGGAATCCGAGCTGCGCAGTAACGTCACGATGTCGGGGGTGGGGCCGGGCCGCGCAGCGTGTGACGCCGCAGCCGCCGCGGAGCTGGGGATTAATGGGAAAAGTTTTGGCAGGAGACTGCGGAGCCTGCGGAGCCTGCGGAGCCTGCGGGACGGCTGTGGTGGCGCGAGAGGCTACCGGGACAGGTCAGTCCGAGTCGGGAGAAGCGGGTAGGCAAGCAGCAGAGGTAAGCAGCCCGGGCTGAGGCGACCAACGGGGCTGGGACGCAAGGCCAGGAGGGGCGTGGGGTGGGGAGAGCCGCAGGGGTCCGCGGACGGAGCGTCTACCGCTTCCCGCCGCTCGGACCGGGTGCAGTCTGCGGTGGTCCGTTGCTGCCCTGGCGCTCCGCCGCTTCTGTGCCTCCAGCCCTTTGGACCTGCACTGCTGTTTGAGCACGAACTGCAGGCCTCCCCACCCGACTCCGTGACCCTACTTGGGCCTCGTGGCTCCGTCTCCTCCCACTTCTGTGTTCCGAGAGCCGGGTCTCGGGCTTGGGGTTCTCTCCTATTCCCCATCCTTGTCTCTTACACCTTACTTCGTTTCTTATCTGGTGTTCCTAAATCCATTGCCCTCTATCCAGGGTCTCCGTGAGGATCTTCTCTGTTCCCCTCGTTATCCTTGTCTTCTGCCTTCGTCCTTCCTCCATCCTTTCTCTCTTTTCCCATCCCTGTCCCTTCCTTCTCCCGTTGCCTGGCCGCTCTTAGTATTAAGATTCCTCATCATCTTCGTCGCGGTGTTACTAGGCTTTTTCAGCCCCGTGCTTGCTTACCCTGTTTACCTAAGCCCCTCCTATCCTGGCTACTCCCCCATCTCCACCAGAAGGCCTGTTTTTGCCCCTCTCCCTGATGTCCGTATTAGCCCTGTCAGCTACTTCCCCTTCTCTCCCAGTGTGCTTCAGGGAGAAGCATGAGCTCCACACACTACTCTGCTTTTCCCTCGACCTGCAGTCGAGATATCGGTAGGGTCAGGGTGTTCAGCCCCTGCTTGAAGTAAGGAGCTGAATTCTGAGGTACATAGCAGGTTGGTTATATCTGCGTGGGAGAATTTCCTGGAGTGTTGCATCAGGGATGATGTTCAGTTTGTACACCATTCTAATCTCAGCTTTAATACTTCTTCTTTATGGGTTTGTTGACTTCCAGGAACCCTTGGGAAGAGACTGGCCGCTGAGTTGGGTGTGCGCCAGGCGTAGCTGGAGGCCTCTTCCAACTCTCTTCCCCTTCCAGGAAACAGGCTCTGTGTCTTTGCACTCTGGATGTATTGAACACATTTAAACCATAATACCCCAGCCTTTCTCTGCCCTGACTCCCACCTCTGCCCTGTGCCTCATCCCAAAGAGCTAAGGGAAGTCTCTAGAAGATATGTCCCAGAGAATGCCTGTGTTTCTCAACCTTTTTCCTCTGTACTGACTCCAGAATTTTTTTTTTCCTGTTTGAGTTTTAAATAGATTGCTGCCCGATAGCTCTAGGGCTGGCAGACATCTGTCCCTTTTATTATTGGTGGCTTGAACCAGCTGCTGATTTTCCCTTGTGCATCTCTGATCCACTGAGTATGTCTGGGCCTCTGGTGTCGGTCACTCACTAAGCAGGCTCTCTTGAAGTTTCTCCCTCCATTTTTCTTGGGACCTTGATTTCCTATGGATCCCAGAGTTGACACTGAAGTTCTCTTCCCTTTCCTAGGTGTGACATTGAATGTCAGGTCACTACCTGCCTGGGCAGTTTGTGGGGCTGCATTAGACTGTCAGATTGTCAGGAACTTAAGTTCCTCTAGTCATAGAGACAATTCTCTCTGGGGCTAGAGAGCCCACCACCTTTGTGGTATGTCTGGGTACTTACTTAACCTTCTGCAGGGTAGAAAGTTCTTTACAGATGTCTTCAATTTGAAGTCCTTTGTTTGGCGTTTGCCCCCTAGAGAGATCATCAGGAAATAACATATCCCCTGTTTCTGCCCAGTCTGGTCTTGGAGGGTTCAGAAAGCATGACCCACTCTCACGTGTAGAAGTGAAGGCCTGTTGTCTCACCTGGCTCTGGGTTTCTAGGTCTTCTCTTTTGAGGATCATGCTCTCTCTTTGAGCCAAAATTGGACACAAAATCGGCAACTTCCAGGGGCTTTGGTGGAGAGCCAACTGAACCAGCTAGACCAGACTTTAAAGTTTTGGAATCCTCTTGTGCACTGAACTTTTCTGAGAAAGGAATGGGATCGTGGATGGCTGAGTCAGTCCCCTTTCTATTGAACTCATGGACCCCTTCCCAAGCAACACTTGGGGGAATTTGGGCAGAATAGACCGAAAGGGGTCCCTTGTTCCTATGAAAACATCTCTCCGGGGTTTTAATGGGTCATTCTAATGAAGTTGCAGTTGTATGTTTGGTGGTAATTTAGTCTAATCTCTGGCTCCCAAGGGTTTTACCTGACTCTTGAGCAGACAGACTCCTCTGTCTTTGCTCACCTTCACTCTCCGCTGAGGCGGTAGGTGAGAAGGACTTGAGAAGAGGTTAAGCCCAGTCCTTGTGAAGTAGCTTGGCCGCCAGCAGCTCTGGGGGGATAGCTTCTTGCAGTTTGTTCCCTCTGTCGTTTTCTCTGTGGGTAATCGTGATTGTCAATTACCAAGTTCCACTCGGTGATTTTTATGGAGCAGAGATCGGTGATTTTTATGGAGCGCCTTTTCAGAGGTGTGAGCAGACAGGCCTCTGACATTATTCTGCAGACAGTGTAGCCCATCACTTCTTTGGTTTAATGAACTAAATTTATTGAACCCCTCATCTGTTTGGCTGTCTTCCTCCCTGCCCCTTCACCGCTTTCTTCTTTCTTTGGTGTGTGCCTCAGCCTACTCAGGAAGAACTGCTGTTACTCAGCCTGCCAGCTCCACCTGTGGTTCCTCAGACCCCTTCCCCCAAGACCCGGTGAGAGGGCAGCTAGTGTTGGACTCTGGCCTGGGAAGCCAGGGGCCCCTGCTTTGGGTAGACTGCAGCTGTCCCAGGGCCTGCAGGTGCTGGCATGTGGGACTGGGGAGCTCCTCTCTCTCAGGAGGAGTCGGACCCGTCACTTCTAAAGTCTTCACCTATATCCTGTCACTGAGCACCCCTCTCCCAGGGTGTTCCCTGCCATCTGGAAAGCTAGACTGCGGGGCCCTCCTGGAAGTGCCAGGAGCTGTGCATTACCCCCACGGGGAACACTTTTTCCTCCCTATGCAGCATTTCTATGGACTCCGTCCTGCCAGGCTCTTGCTTGTGTTGTGTCAGAAGTTCTGTGTGTGATGCCCTTGCCTGTGCCATGTTGTCCCACATTGCCCAGTGGCTGCTGCTTGTGGGTGCTTGGAAGTCCCCTAGCGTTTTTCTGTGCCTCTGGATCTAGGGGGAGGAGCTGCTTGCAGCAGCTGAGTTCCATAGTGTCAGAGGAGAGCTGGGCACTTGCTTGAGTCTGGCAGGGAGGAAGTGTCACTTCACATCAGATTTCAGACATGTGGGTGTTCTTGCTTGGTAGGTAGTTCCTGTCTTCACAGCTCAGAGGCTGGTGACTGAGGTGTGACTCCAGTCCCGTCTCCATGGGCTTTGGTCAAGGAGTCAAGCATGACTCAGGGAATCTCCATTTATGATCTGCTACCCACTGGGGGTGCTGGGCTCTGGCTCTTTCTTCACCTTGCCAGCTCCTTCTGCCCCACCCTGGTACAATCAGCAAAGCCGGTGTCTTACTTGGAAATGAGCAGACTACTTCCAGGATTGGGGAATATTTGCTGACTCGGGCTCAGAGTAACAACATACCAGGGTATGTGTGTGAGGGACAGAAGCGGAGCCAGCTTGCCTTAGGAACACTCTCAGAGCCCTAGTGTTTAATTATAACACATTAAAGCTGCTTTTCCGACCCCTGGCACCTCTGAGCTAAAGATGTTGGGTTTCTTTCTATCCTGCAGTGTTGCGTGGTGATTTGGGCATGTACATGGTACTCACACAGTGGCTTCTGCTCACCGACAGATGAGGACAGATGCACCAAAGAGGTAATCCCATCTTCCTTACCCAGGGCCCTCTAACGACTGACACACACATCCCACCCAGAGTTAGGGTCCTGGCCTAGAGGATGAAATGATTTCACTAGGGCTGAGTCCCAGATCCCAGGTGCCTGTTACAGTATCTGGTACTCATCACTTGCACATAGTAGGCACTTAATAAATAATTATTGAATGTCTGTGACTTACACAGTTTTTGTGGGAGCATTGAGATTTTCACCTCTATACCCACTAAAACATAAACTCCACAAGGATAGGGACTTACTTTGTTTCCTGTTGTGTCTAGGACAGTGCCTGGTACAGAAGGTGCTAAATCAATCTTTGTTGAATGAATAAATGTTCTTTCAACACACTCTTCCCAGCCCGCATGGTGCCAGGCCACAAAGGTGGTGTTCATCATTCTCTTTTCATTTGTGTGACAAACATTTTTGAGTGTCTACTATGTGCCAGGCACACTACTGGCACTTAGGCAATGATGATAGTGAAAAAAACCACACTAGAATCAGTCCCCGTCTCATGGGTCAGTAGTTTGCTGGCATATATGAGAGCTGGGCATAATACACAGAATTCTTTCTTCCATCTCTGCTGGGGTAGTGGGTCCCTACCAGAGTCTGAACAATGCTCTGGGCTTCCCATTGCCCATTTCCCTGTTCTCAGGATGCCTGGTAGGTTTTAGAAACTCTCAGAAGGGGAGCTCCAGGGAATTCGATGTTCATTGTCTCAAATTGGGAGGCTGAGCTCTGGCGGGGTCCCTGCTGGGGGCCGGGGAAACATGGGACTCCTGTCTGATTTGTTTTAGTCTCCGAGTTTCAGTGGTTCCAGCAGTTGTTTATGGGCTCCACTTCCCTTTCTCTGCCTTTAACACCCTGTGGGTTTTCCTGTTGCCAAACAGGGTGCTGAGCCCATGTGTCTCTGTCTGTGGGGGTCAGGTTGTTTGTGGATCTTGCAGGAAGGCCTCAGGCAGGGGCCCCTCCTGTCCTCAAACCCATACCAAGGCCTTTCTTCTGAAGGAAATGTGAAGGAGGAAGAAGGGGGGCTTGGGAGGCTTCTGAGATTCCCTGACAGAGGATGAAGTGGAAGTTCCCCTGAACAGGCAGAGCTGCTGAGTTGCGTTGATTTGCTTTGTCATTTGTTTCAGCAGCAGCTGGCTGTTGTGGCAGTGGCGTGTGTGTCCAGGGGTCAGTTGTTCAGTTCATCCCTGAGCTGGACTCCCAGTTCCAGCTGGAAGTGTTCTTGTTCAGTTTCCCCTGGCAAAGTGAGGCTATGGCTTTATCAGATTTTTCAGTGTTAATATCAATATAAAAAAACTGGTGTTGCCATCTTAGTCTTTCCTGTCTGAGGCACTTTTGTGGGCAGGTGCTGTGAGAGATGTCTCGCACATGGTCTCATGCCCCAAGTGTGTGGAATCTAGTTGGGGAGAGAAACCATGTACACAAAAAGGATTTTAAGGTATTAGAGAGCTGGTGTATACGAAGAACGTGCTGCTGTCCAAGGACGCTCACTCAGAGGAGCAAGTCATCAATGAGGACTGGCTTTGTCCCTGAAGAAGCGGGTTTCAGATTGGGCTTTAAAGAAAGGTGGCTCCTTTTGAAGTCACCTTTAGACTATTTTAAAACAGCGATTCTCAAACTTTTGGGCTTGAAACCTTTTTACACTCTTAAAAATTATTAAGGGCCCCAAGATCTTTCATTTACCAAATTGGAAATTAAAACTGAGGAATTTTTAAGAATTACTCATTTATTAATTCATTTACCATAGTAATACTTAAAACCCACATTTCTCACAGATGAAATTTTTAATGAAAGACAGCTATTTTTCAAAACAAAAATGTTGTGAGGCGTGAGATTGTTTTACATTTTTGCTAATCTTTTTAATGTCTGGTCTAACAGAAGGCAGCTAGATTCTCATAACTGCTTTATGTTCAACCTCTTAAAATACATCTTCGGTGAAGGAGATGAAGCAAATCTGATTTCACACGGAAATCTAGTTGAAAATGAGAGGGTTATTTCATTATGTTTTGCAGGTAATTGTGAATATTCTTTGACATAGATGATACCAAAACTTGACAAGTGGTAGAGTGATCTTACAGGCTAGTTGGAATGTGGAGCCCAAAACCCTGTCAACAAGTTTTCCGTGCTTTGTGGCATGGAAATCCATCTTGCACTTTGAATTGGATCTTTTACTTTGAATTGGTCATTGGTTCACTGAGTTATAGAGATCTTGTAAATGTTGGCATTTCATTTTACAACATCAGTAAATAATACTCATTAATAACACCAATGATCTCACCAAAAAAGTCTTCAAGTATTGGGGGGCTGTTGAATTCACAGTGGTGGGTACAGGCTTTCCATAATTTTGCATTTCTAATGAAAGCTTGGTATTTTTTTTATCATTGGTCATATATTGTCAGATTTTTTTTCTTGAAGTGAATGTGTCACTCATTAATTTTCAAGAAAGGTTTGTCAAATACCCAAATCCAATAATTATAATTTGTTCTTTTTTTGTCAAGTAAAAATTGTGTTTTGTGAGGAAAGTGGCTAGTTTACCTTGCAACTCAAACACTCACTCAAGTGCTTTATTGTATAATTTCTATTTCGTAACAGAAGATTTAAAAGACGTGCACTTGGGGGTCAAGATTTAATAAATTAGTTTTTATTGGTTCATCTAGGACATTCCTAAGTGAAATTGGCACTTTATTATCTTTAACGGTTCTGTGGGTTGACTGGGCTAAGCTTGGGCAGTCCTCGGTTGGGGGCTGTTAACGTGTGGTAGTCAATTGGAGGCTGCGGCAGGCGTCATCTAAAGGCTCAGCTGGGCTGGATGTCCACGTTGGCTCACTAATGTGCTGGCACTTGGTGCGGGCTATTCACTAGAGTGTCTGCATGTGGCCTCTCCATGTACCTTGGGCTTCTCACAGCATGACAGTTGGATTCTGAGTAGAAACATCCCAAGAGTGAGTGTACTGAGAGATCCATGCATAAATGGCGAGTTTCTTATGACTTAGCTTTAGAAGTCACACAGTGTCACTTACGTATTTTCTTGATCATAAGACCAGTTCAGGTACAAGGAGGGGTCTGCACAAGGGTGTGAATGCCAAGAGGCATGATTTATTGGGAGGGAGAGAGGCCTCCTGGGGACCAGCATCCCTTATGTGAGGTAACTTGACCTGTATCTGAATACTTCTAGGAGAAAAGTGCATCTTCTCATGATTTCCATTCTTGGAAACCATTGTTGGCAAGTTTCTAGGTTGATAGAAGCTTTTGAATGTCAGATGAAGGAATCTGCACTTTGGGCAGTAGGTAGCCATTGGTGGTTTTGAAGTAAGGAGTGATTGTGTTAATATTGCAAAAAAGGGCAAATGAATGGAGAAAAAAATGGAGGTAGAGAGGTTGGGTAGGAGACTGACTACTGCAGTAATTTAAATGTTAGGAGATTCTTCCTCACATTAAGTTTGAGTTTCTTGCCCTGGCTGGCATGACTCAGTGGATTGAGTGCTGGCCTGGGAAACAAAGGGTTGCTGGTTCGATGCCAGGTCAGGGCACCTGCCTGGGTTGTGGGCCAGGTCCCCAGTTGGGGATGTGCAAGAGGCTACCGATGGATGTTTCCCTCTCATGTCAATGTTTCTCTCCCTCTCTTTTTTCCTCCCCTCCCCCCAGCTAAATACATAAATAAAATATTTGAATTTGAGTTTCTCCGGTTGCTGTTAAAATTATTGATTTTGATTTATGTGCCACAAAGATTAAGTACCCAGAGCAGGGATTGAGTGCCATCCCCACCCCTGTTATTTAGGGGTGTCGATACACAGGAGAGATTTATGGGTTCACAAAAGTTGAGGCAACTAAATTTAGGTTTTATTGTCAAGGTACATTAAAGTTAATCATAGTTAATTTTGAAAAAATCAGGGAATATAGAACTTCATGTAACACCACTAACAATGCTCCAAATACACTTCAGTTTCAGTACCATCGACCAGTAGGATGTGCGAAGAAAGGGGACAGACTGGGGAGTGGTCGGGAGAAAGACGATGGGGCAGGAGAAGAAGGAGGTCGAGAGGGGAAACAGAAAAAAGAATTTGGAGGAGGACGAGACTGGAGGAACTGCCTCAGACACAGAGGAGGCACCGCATGGACTTGTGTTAGCAGAGCTGGCTCCTTCTGTGGTTCCATGTGGCCCTGGCTTCTGGGCTGTAGCGCCTCCTGGCCTTTCCCTGTCTCTGTAGCTCTGTCTGTCTGTGAAGACACCATGGGAAGGGCTGGAGTGGATTTGGTGCTGAGCAGAGTTAAGGCTTAGTAAGTATGATTAACATGAACCTCAATAAGCGCTGGCTCGTCCCCTTCCTGAGCTCAGTTCTGAGGTGCTGGGCTCGGAGAAATGCCAGTCTGCACCAGTTTCTCCCCATGTGCAGGCTGTGGCACCAGGAGCCCATCCTCTGAACAGGGGGGCTCCTCCTTCTGTGTTGGTGTTCAGGCAGTGCGTTGAAATGTCCCTCCTTTTTATTTCGAGACCAGTGTTCAAAGCCTAACTTCTAACTCAGCCGTGTCAGTGTCTCAGGGGCTCTTCTGAAACCGTTACCGAATTCTCCATAGCTAATAGTGACACAGTTTTGAGAGTTCTCTCATGAAGAGGATACTGAAGGAGAGACTCCTGGGTGTCCTGGGGAACCACCTCATGCTTAAGTTCGTTTCTACCGTATTGTTTTATTTTTATTTTTTAATATATTTTATTGATTATGGTATTACAGTTGTCCCATTTCTCTCCCATCATTCCCCTCCACCCTGCACACCCCCTCCCACCCACGTTCCCTCCTTTAGTTCATGTCCATGTGTCATAAGTTCTTTAGCTTCTACATTTCCCACACTATTCTTGCCCTCCTCCTGTCTATTTTCTACCCACCGCCTATGCTACTTACTCTCTGTACCTTTTCCCCCTCTCTCCTCCTCCCACGCCCCTGTTGCTAACCCTCCATATGATCTCCATTTCTGTTTCCATTCCTGTTCTAGTTGTTTGCTTAGTTTGCTTTTGTTTTAGGTGTGGTTGTTAATAGCTGTGAGTTTGCTGTCTTTTCACTGTCCTATTTTTTATCTTCTTTTTCTTAGATAAGTCCCGTTAACATGTCATGTAATAAGGGCTTGGTGATGATAAACTCCTTGAACTTGACCTTATCTGAGAAGCACTTTATCTGCCCTTCCATTCTAAATGACAGTTTTGCTGGATAGAGCAACCTTGGACGTAGGTCCTTGCCTTTTAAGACTTCAAATACTTCTTTCCAGCCCCTTCTTGCCTGCAAGGTCTCTTTTGAGAACTCAGCTGACAGTCTGATGGGAACTCCTTTGTAGGTGACTGTCCCCTTATCCCTTGCTGCTTCTAGAATTCTCTCCTTCATTTGAATCTTGGCTAATGGAATTATGATGTGCCTTGGTGTGTTCCTCCTTGGGTCCAACTTCTTTGGGACTCTCTGAGCTTCCTGGACTTCCTGGAAGTCTATTTCCTTTGCCAGATTGGGGAAGTTCTCCTTCATTATTTGTTCAAATAAGTTTTCCACTTGTTGCTCTTCTTCTTCCCCTTCTGGTACCCCTATAATTCAGATGTTGGAATGTTTAAAGATGTCCTGGGGTTCCTAAGCCTCTCCTCATTGTTTTGAATTCTTGTTTCTTCCTTGTTTTCCGTTTGGTTGTTTGTTTCTTCCTTCTGGTCCACTCCATTGATTTGAGTCCCAGTTTTCCTCCCATCTCTATTGGTTCCCTGTGCGTTTTCCTTCACTTCACTTACTGTAGCCTTCATTTGTTTATCTAATTTGTGATCAAAATCCACCAATTCTGTGAGCATCCTGATCACCAGGGCTTTGAACTGTATGTCTGATAGGTTGGTCGCTTAGGTGAATTGGCTCTGGGGCTTTGATTTGTTCTCCCGTTTGAGCCATTTTTGGTTTTTTTCTTTTTGGTCTGGTCGCAGCTGTTATGTAGTAAGGGGTGGAGCCTTAGGTATTCCTCAAGGCAGGGCAGCCCAGTTGCTGGGTAGTAACGCTGTATGTGGGGCAGGGTCCCTTCCGCTGCTTCCCCTTTTTCTGGATTATCTGCGCATGAATGTGGGACCACCTGGTCAGCCAGTCGCCTTGTGCGGCCTCACTGGGTCTGCACAGTTGCCACCCCATGCCCGGGGTCCACTAGCCGCCGCCTGCACACTTGGGAACTGCCAGCCGCTGCTGCCTGTGTGCCACGTCTGCACCTCCACTTTTTCCTGCCGTGACTCCGCCCCTCTTACTGATCTGGATGAATGGTTGTTGGACTTCCGTATAGTTCAATTTTCTATCAGTTCTGGTTGTTTTCTTGTTTCTAAATCTTTGTTGTCCTTAATTTTGGTTGTGAGAGGAGGCACAGTGTGTCCACCTATGCCTCCATCTTGGCCGGAAGTCCACATTATTGTTTTAAAATAGATTTTCATTGCTTCCATAGGTAATCTGCTTTAATTCTTTAAGCCTTATCTTATTACTGCTTTTCCCACTTTCCTCATCCCTAAGTTGTGGCTTCAGTAGCACAGCGTCATTAGTTACCACCTCAGTGGCCATACAGGCCAAGTTTGCTCTTTCAATAGCAGCGTTAGCCGAGCAGGCTGCCCCACATGCACAGCAGTCTGCGGGCCCGCCCACTGCACAAACAGGCCGCCTTTGAGTTTGCCAGACTCAGAGTGCTACTCATCATCCTCTATTCCAAACAAGCAAGCGTGGCATGCTTTTCCTCAATTTCCCTTAATTGTCTGAAGCATTTCCTTGTTTATAACTTTCATTTTACTTTTTTTGCCCGCAGTTCCATTTCCTCTAGCACAGGGTTTCTCAGCCCCAGCACTATAGACGTTGTGGGCTGGGTAATTCTTCGTTGTGTGGGCTGTCTGTGTATTGTAGGATGTTTAGTATCATCCCTGGTTTCTGCCCACTAGATGCCAATACCTGCCTCCCAGTCCTCCAGTGGTGAAAACTTAGAATATCTCTAGACATTGCCACAGGCTTCCCTAGGGGGCCAGATCGCCTGTGGTTGAGAACCACTGCTCTGGCATTTCCCCACTAAATGTTTCTGGCCAGCTGGGACCGATAGTGAACATATCAGTAAAATCAATAAGATAATATAGTTCCTACGTTGGAAATTTACCCTGGTCCGTCACCTCACGGAGGGTTTTGGGGGTGGAATGAAATCGTTCACAATGAGCAATGTGTTCCAACTTAGTAAGAAACCATGTGATGTCACACAACGGAGGGAGGGCGTCCGAGGTATAAAGCTGTGTCCTGGAGTGGTTGTGTTTCTCCAAGTATTTCAGTGTTTGGGCAGAAGCCACCTTCCTGCAGCTCCTAGTGGTGCCATGTGGAGCAGAGTGGGTGACATGTGGCATGTGGACTATCATTAACCGTCAGTCCCTGGTGTCAGACGTTACCGGCTGATCTGGCAGTCTGAGCACAGCAGTCTTCCTCTCCAGACCCAGATGGGTGCTCAGGACCCTCCACCCCAGGCAGTTCTCATGAGGGAAAGCTAATCTGCCACCCTGATCTCCAGCTTGTTGGTCTGATCCAGACTGCTGTATTTTTGTTTTGTTTTCAGCTTTCCCTCCTATAAAAGCCTTCAGGACAGTCCAGAGATCCTGATGGATTTCCCTTGACCCTCACCACCTGCATCCTGAGATGAACTCCTGAGTGGTCCCTTGGGGGCTTCAGGCTGGAGAACAGAAAGCTACCCTTCTCTTTTAAGAACATCCTCCAAGGGCCGTAGTGCTCAATTTCATGAAATTAATTCCCCTCTCCTTAGTATATCACCCCCTGTTGCCCTGTAACAAATCACCATGAACTTGTGGCTTAAAATGTATTTATTCTCCTATAGTTCTGGAGGTCAGAGTCCAAAGTTCATTTCACTGGGCCAAAATCAGAGATTGGCAGGGCCAGCGGCAATCATAGCCACAGAAAGACCCTGGCCTGGGATGCTGCCAAGACTCCTGATCTGACTCTTTCTTTCTTTTTTTTAATTTAAAAAAATTTATTGATTTCAGAGAGAGAGAGTGAAGCAACAGTTTGTTGTTTCATTTATCTATGTATTCATTCGTCGATTCATTTTTTAAAAATCCTCACCTGAAGATATGTTTATTGATTTGAGAGAGAGAGAAATACCAATTGGTTGCCTCCTATACACGCCCCGACCAAGGATCGAACCCGCAACCTAGGTATGTGCTCTGACTGGAAAGTGAACCTGCAGCCTTTTGGTGTATTGGATGTCCAAGCCACCTGGCCAGGGCCATTGGTTGTTTCTTGTACTTGCTGTGACTGGGGATCAAACCCACATCTTTGACGTATCAGGATGATGCTCTAACCAAATGAGCTACTCAGCCAGGGCTGACTCTTCTTTTGTGCGGACCAGGGGCCTGAACTATGTTTCTTCCTAACTCTCGGAGTCCGTCTGTCATGGTGGTAGACTAGGCAATGTCCCACCAAGATATCTGGGTCATAACCCCTGGGACCTGTGGATGCTACCTACTGTGGCAAAATGGACTTTGCTGATGCTATGAAATTAAGGATGTTAAGATGGAGAGATTATCCTGGATTATCTGATAGTCCAGGATAGGGCCCTAGGTGCAGTCACACGTCTTTTAAAGAGGGAGGCAAGGGCAGATTTGACACAGGAGAAGGCAGTGTGACAGCCACAGCAGAGTGCTGCGGTGCTGGCTCAGCAGATGGAGAAAGAGGCCAAGGAATGCAAGGGATGAGCTCTAGAAGCTGGAGAAGGCACGGGAACAAATGATCCCCTAGACCCTCTGGAGGAAGTGTAGTCCTGCCAATACCTTGATTTTGGCCCAGTGAAACTGACCTTGGACTTCTGACCTCCAGAACTGTAGGGGAATATGTATGTTTTGTTTTAAGCCACAAGTTTTGGTAGTTTGTTTCTACGGCAGTAGGAAGCTACTACAGGGCTTACCCACTGCTAGGTGACTTGGCTGACCCTTGTTCTTATTTTATGGTGGTCTAAGAGCATCCCTTTCATGACAGTGGAAATCTAGGTTCAGCCTCTTTCCAGAACAATATTTGGGACAATGCGCTCTCAGGGGAGTCTTCACGACTGCTTGGGAGTAACAGAGAAGGCCTCAGGTAGTATCCGATCCTTGCCTTTGGACCTCACCCCACACATTCAATTAAGTCAGTAATAAAGGGTTTCTTTCAGACTGTTGAGGCTCCAAGATTAGTTTAAATCTGACTAATTTCACCTTTTCCTCCTCTCGTCTTCCTTCCATTCATTCCACAGGTATTTATTGGGCACCTTCTGTGTGCTAGTCACTGTTTGAGGCGCTGGGGATGGAGGAGTGAACAAAGCAGATAAAACTATTTCCTGCTTTTATGGTGGTTGTGGTGGGGGGCAGGGGGAGAGAGCCAGAATTAAGTAAAAACTTGTCAGATGATGGTAAATGCTGTATTGAAAAATAAAGCAGGGAAGAGGTACTGGCAGCTTTAAATAGAGGACTTGGGGACAGCCTCGCTGGGAAGGTAATATTTAAGCTGAAAGAGGAGACAGGCCTGTGTATGGGAAGAATCTTAGTGGTAGAAGGAAAGCAAGTACAAAGGTCCTGAGGCAGGTATGTTTGAAGAAGAGTCAGGAGGCGTGGCTGGAGCAGAGTGCAGGAGGAAGAGAATAGAAGATGAGGTCAGAGTCGTGATTGGGGTCAGCTCACCAGTGCCCCTGAAATACTATAAAAATTTTCCTTCACGTGGCCCTTTGCCCCTCCCTCCCTCCTCACACCATGTCTTGATCTACATGCCTGTGTTCCTTAGTTCCTTTCTGCAGAGTATTTGTCATACCTAGGGACTATCAGCAGGTAAACATAGTTAACTTAAAATATTAGAGGAGAGCAGGGAAGCATCCTTCTCATTGTGGGTAATGAGAGCAGCCCCACTGTCAGTGGCGGTCTGGAGCTGTGTACTTAGAAATGAGGATTGGCCGCCCTCACCAGCAGTTCTGGGTGGTTTTGGGGGTCTTCACTCAGTGCCTTCCTTCTTAGCTCCATGAGGGCCCCCGAGCCTGCCACTTATTTCCACTCCACCCCTTGTGGTCTACCCAGTGTGGGTCCCACAGTTGACCACCTGAAATGCTTCCTTAACAAGCCCCTCATCTCCCTGTTCTTGTCTCCCCAGAACAGCGCCAAGCCCGCCCTCTTCCCTGGTACTCCACCCAGGTGCCCGGGGGCTGCCAGAAACAGAAAAGAGCACTTGAACTGGTGCCGCTGCACAGTTACAGCTATCACCGGGGTCCTCAGCATCTCCCCATCCCCCACCTGTCCCTGAGCCACTGCTCATTCCTGGGAGTGGCCATCTAAACCTCAGGACTCCTGTAGGTCCTCACAGTGTTGCCTGGGTTTCTAAGAATCAGATCCCAAAAGGTTAAGTAAGCCCAGTTTGAAAATTCACTCCCTCAACAGTGCTACCCCAGGCAGTTCTGGTGCTCTGACAGCTTTCCAAAACGACAGGCTGTCAGTAGTCTGCGCTGAGCTCCGTTGTCATCTGGGGGCCAGGTGCACGTTGTCGCTACAGATTCAGTCCTCCAGGTCTGCGTCTCTGATTTTGTAGTCCTCTGCCCATTACCTACTTGTAATAATGGTACCAAATAGCTTGTCATTGAAAAAAAAAAAAACTTTGATAATAAACAGATTGACATTGAAAACTAAAAAAGTTTTGGTAATGAACAAATTGGTCAATATTAATTTCCGTCTCCCAAGTAAAAGTCACTCAGGTTATTCCTGAACTGCAGGACGCACCCAGTCACAGCCCCGTCGGCCCAGCCCTGTTTACAGTGTCATATTGTCTCATCCCTGTGGTTTTGTTCTTGGCACCTTGGCCCCTCACCGTATTTATACCACCTACTTACAGTTTGCCTTTCGTATCCTTGCAGTGCGTCACCTTTCAGAAAAATACGTAGTCCGTTTTCTAGCCATTCCCTAATCCAGTAGGCATATCTGTACCCAGGCCAAGGCCTGCCTCTGTCCCCTGCAAGCCTAGGGCAGGCTTGTCTTTTCCTGCTCTTAGCAGGAGCTGCTAAGGTCTCTGATTCACTTTTGCACCCCCACCCTGGGCATGTTGTGGACAGCCAAGCGGTACCTCTCACGAGGTGGTTCTAGCAACTCCGAGAGCCCCTGCCCATGCACTTCGCTCTCAGTGGACTGCAGCCTGAACCTCGTCCTCCTTCCTGCTTTCTGCTGCCGTCGTGAGAAAGAACTGCTTTGTTCCTCTGATGCACTCTGAATCAGAGACCTTGTCGAGTCTCAAGGGAGCAGCCTGCAGTGTATGGTTATGTCCTCAGTCCTGGTAGGTGTTCATTGGCCGTGATCGGAGATTAACTCCTTAGGAATTGGCTCCTTAATGGGTAACTGCCTTGTGCAGAGAGGCTCACCAAGCACTTGTTGTATGGACTGGGGACTAGGGGCCAGCCTGAGTGGCCTTCCCACAGAACGGGCCTGGCGCTAGACATCTGGGAAGTCATTTCATGGGGTAACAGTCATACACCTTTTGAAGGAAACTTAAGCTGACGTGTTCACTCTTGGACCCCTTTCCTAGTTTTTACCCCTTCCTTTGGTTGAAGCTCACTAGAGACAACTGAGATTTTTGGCTTTCCAAGTTGTCTCCTTCTCCACTGCGGGTCTGGTAAGGCTCCCTCCTCACACCCCTAGCTTGGCGGCTACCATATGGGGTTTTGCTTGCATTCTAAGCCCTGCTATTGGACTCTGAGTTCTTCAGGAGCAGGGCTTACCTGTGTATAATCCCCTTTCCATGGCTCTCATATGCTGGATGTGCTGTTAATTATTCTACATCGCCTAGTTTTAATTCACACTAGCCTTAGAGGGGGGAATCATTGTACCTCTTTTACAGATGGGGATGCTGAGGGCCAAACTGGTTAGGGAAGTTGCCAAAAGCTGCACAGCTACTAGTGACAGAGCTGGGATTTGAACCCAGGTGATGAAAGTCCATGTCTTTAATCGCCACGTGCAGGGCCTCCCTGCAGCAGACTGGCTGGCTGAATCTGATTCTTCCATTTCAGAAAATACTTGCTCGACTGGCCAGATTGGAGTTGGCTTCAGGGAACACTCCCTGCTTTCCAGTACTGCAGAGTCTTTTGCTGCTCACTGATCAGAAGTAAAACATTGGCAGGCTTTGGGCCCCCTGCAGAGTCTCATTTCAGGTCAGTGGACAGAGGAGCCCTGAGAATGGCTGTACTTAGTGGCTCCCTGGATGTGCTCCAGGACAGTGAGCAGTCTTCCAGAGCCCTAAGAAATAACCAGCTGACTCGTAGGGTGGGAGGGACTCATAGCAGGAAAAACAGTTTCTTCTCCAAGTGATTAATTAGCCTGCTTTCAGTCTGGTGGAGGGAGAAGAGAAAGAGAAGATGGCCCAGATGTGCACATTGGAGAGCAGGAATGAAGGGAAATTGCCTTTATTCAGATTTGCCCTTGGGCTGGCTGTTAACCCATGGATAAGCTTACTCGCCCTCCCATCAGCATCCAAGATGTGGATATTGGTGCTCTTCCCACTTAACACAGGAGGAGGGTAGGTAGGATCAGAGAAGGTTCAACTTGCTCAAGTCACACAGCTGACAAATAATGGAGCTGGGGTGTGAGCCCTGAAAACCCGCTCGTCTTCATTCAGTAACTGCTGACCTGTTCCTGTTCCTGTCACCTTAGCCTGAGCTTTCCAGTCAAGTGCAAATGGGTGCAAGTATGCATGCACAGGCTGTGAGCAGAGGCTGAAGGGGAATCAGGGCTCTCAGTGCCTGTCCTGCCCAGTGACACTGGCCCTTTCTAGACCAGCAGCACTTACTGGGCTCAGGCTGGTGGTGACATTTCATTTTATTCCTTTCTTGCACCTTGCCATCCTGGTTTATTTTTGGAGAGCTGTATTTATTTCTGCTCCCAATTCCTGGCTGGAGGCAGGGGTTGGGCTGCATGGAAGGCATTGGGAATCAGAAGAGGTAGACATAGGTGGCATCTCATTGGTGACCTTAGCTAAGCTCTGGGGACTGTGCCCACCTGTCTGCCTTGATGGCCCCTCCTCAGGCCAACAGTGGGCCCAGGGCATCCTAGACAGAGAGACAAGGCATTCCTCGTTTCCTGACTTCTCAGAAGGAATGAGCTTTTCCCAGGAACAGAATAGGAAGTAGCAGGTGGCACTCTGTATTTCTAGATCACTGGCTGCTTCTGAGAATAAGGACTTTGAGGCACTATGGAGAGGTAATGGCTAAGAACCAAACAGCGTGGGGCTAAGTTGTGGCTCTGCTATGCCTTATTCCTTGATGGCTTCCTCATCTGTAAAGTGGGGGGATAACTCTAGACCGTGCTGCTCAGCGCTGACTTGAGAGTTGAAAGAGCTCATACATAAAGGCACAGAGGAGGCACTCAGGGAGTGTTGGTTGTTTTATTGTTAGCATGTCTCTGGACCCCAGGGACCCAGCACCAATGATCTGTGCCGGTAAGTGTTGGCTGGACTGAACAGAACTTTGAGACTATTTGCCTTTCTCGTTTTGTCTGAACATTGGCTGGAGTGGGTGTTGACTCCAGTCAGTGATTGCCTGCGGAACTCAACCCCACAGGGTAGTTTCCGTGAGCTGCCACAGTCTACCCCTGCCAGCCCCTGCCTGGGCCCTGGAAGAGGCAGCCAGGTGAGGTGAGGAGTCTTCCCACCTGAGGATGTCAGTTGTCCCTAAGCCCTGTTTCTGCTTTCTGAGTCTCTGACTTTTGGGTATGAGCTCTGGAGGTGTCACAGCCTGTGTCTCATGGGTGCAGACACTGCCAGGTGCTTCTGGCTGGTTGGGCCTGAGGTTTTGGAGGAAGGGCTTGCTCCAGCCAAGCTATTTATTTACTTATTTTTAAAATATTTAATTTATTTATTTTTAGAGAGGGGAAGGAAGGGAGAAAGAGATGGAGAAAAATATCGATGTGCAAGAGATACATCAGTTGGTTACCTCTTGCACACCCCTAGTTGGGGACCTGGCCTGCAGTCCAGTCATGTGCCCTGGCTGGGAATCGAACCAGCAACCTTTAAGTTTGTGGGCCAGCACTCAATTCACTGAGCCACACCAGCCAGGGTGCAGGCTCTTTATCTAACTTGTAATAGTGAGAGATGCCTTTGGGAACTTGTATTTGGGGTCTTAGAAATTAATCAGATGCCGTCAATGACCAGGATTTTAGGAATTTTGGGAACTGTCCTTTTTAGGATGTGGAGCTGATACTTTGGCACAAGAGTTTACATGTGTATGATTTTTAATTTATTTTAAAATGTTTTAATTATATAAATAATGCTTACTCATTATAGGCAATTAGAAAATACAGATCGGCACTGAGAAGAAAATGAAACTCAAGTCATACATAATCATGCCAAATATAAGTGACTGCTGTAATTTTGGTCTGTGTTCTTTCAGATTTTACCATGGCTGTGTATATCTGGGGTTTTTTTCCTTCAAAAATGGGATATTGTTGCCCTGGCTGGTGTGGCTCAGTGGACTGAGTGCCGGCCTGCGAACAAAAGGGTTGCCGGTTCGATTCCCAGTCAGGTACATGCCTGGGTTGCAGGCTGGGTTCCTGGTTGGGGGCACACAAGAGGCAACCACACATTGATGTTTCCCCTCTCTCTACAAATAAATGAATAAAATATTTTTTAAAAAATGGGACACTGTTCAACACTCAGTTTTGTGACTGGTCTCTCCATATTTCAGGTAGTGTCGTTATGTCTCTGTTTGCTCTCTGACCTTACTGCCGTTTGTGAGTCAGCATAGAAAGGCATTTTGCTCAAAGGGTGGCATTTGGAAAAAGCCCCCCAGTTGTTCATTGGTGTGATTGCTTAAAGGGTGGAAGGCAGAGAGGTGCATGGGGTCTGTCTTTGCCTCTCTCAACCCATGTTTCTGCCTGTCTCCGACCCCCCCCCTTCAATTCAGCTGTCCCTACCCACCCTCTGTCTGTCTTTCTTCCCATACAAACCCAGAAAAATGTACTACTTCCAGTCAGAAAGCATCTGTCCATAGCTTTTAGGGAGAAACCTCTCTGGAGCTCAGAAAAAAGGATACACAGAGAGGAAATGGGAAAGTTCACATTTCCTTGGGAAGAATGACAGAGGTGGAGAGCCTGGGTCCCTGGCTCTGCCTTGAAGAAGTAAGAACAAGGCAGGGCGGGTAGCAGGTGGCTGTAAGGACTTCCTGCTGAGATGGCGAGCACACTGGCCAGGAAGAGGACTGGAGGCTAAGGGGCCCACATATGGGCCAGAAATAGGGGTGAAGGAAATATGTCTTGATGGGATTTGCTCCTGCATCAGGCTCTGCTCTTTCCAAATCCTTTCGCCTGGTCTGTTTTCCCCACCTGGCAGTGCCAAGGCCGGGTGGTTTGGCAGGTCTGGTAGCCCTGGCCATCATGCCCTACTGACGGCTGTGTGCCAGCAGCTGCTGCATGGTGCGTCCCTAGGTAGTAGGTGGGATCTGAGCGTAGCAGTCTCGGGCATGAGGAATGTGTTCCCAGTATCCTCGTGATCAATAGCTCAGATTCCACTCTCGAAAAGCAACTCGGAGCCAGAGAGAAAATTGAAGAAGGGCATTCTAGGAGGAACAAGCTATGCCCACACGTTAGTTCTGACAGAGAGTGAGACTTGGCATCCTCGGCTTTTATCTGGGCCACTCCGGCCTGCACGCAGGTTGGTGTTGCCTGACAGGGCCAAGAATTCACGCTTATGAATGGGATCATTTCCGTAAGCTGTGCCTGTGGACCTCACTGGATCATGCTTTTTTTCCTGTGCATCCCAGTCCTGGTGATATCCCACGGATAACTTCTACGCTGCAGAGCAGGGTAGCTCTGCTGTAGGGCTCCTCAAAGCCAGCACTGCTCTTTTCCCTTCCTCCACTCCTGAGCTATAATTAAGTTCCTGTGTGAAACTATATCCCTCAGCTGACACACACTTGTAACTGCAGTTCTGGTCATTGGGCAGCTCATCTGGGGTGACTCCTGGGGCTGGTGCCACAGCCTGCAGATGGTCTTGGATAGGTCTGAATAGGAGGTGGGGACCCACCGACAAGGGGCGGGTGTAGCGAGGCAGGGACAGGCCTTGCCCAAGAGCCAGAAGTGGAAAGTCATGGGGAAATGAAGGGCTGGTGAGCAGCCAGAATGCCAGGGGACACAGAGGTGGAGGAGATGGCAGGCCAGCTTTGCAGGGTGGGAGGGCGTGGACAGGAACAAGCTTCTGAATCACTGAGCATGAGGCAGAATGTGAGGTTCTTTCGTAATCTGTATGTTTCAATAGCATTTAAAAATTGCTATATACTTCACATAATATAGAATTCACCACTTTAAAGTATACTCTTCAGTGATTTTTAGTATATTTACTATGTTGTACAACCATCACCGCTATGTAATTCTAGAACATTCCATTACTGTCAAAACACACCCTGTACCTCTTAGTAGTTACTTGTGTTACCGCCCTCATCCACCCCCCCAGCACCACGAGTCTACCATCCCCCTGTACCCTGTTTTGGACATTTCGTGTAGATAGGACCATACACTATGTGGTCCTGTGCCTGCTTCTTTCACTTAAGCATAATACTTTCAGAGTTCATCCATGTCACTGTGTATAATGGTACTTCATTCCTTTTTATGACTGCTGAATAATACTTCATGGTATGGGTAATACCTTATTTTGTTTATTCATTTATCAGCTGATGGATGTTGGGATTATTTCCATTTTTTTCTGCTATGAGCATTTATTTTTAGGTTTTTGTGTGGGCATGTGCTTTAAGTTCTTTTGGGAATATACCCAGGAGTGGAATTGCTGGGTCATATGGTAACTGTTGAGTTTAACATTTTTGAGGAATTGGGACTTCCGGCCAAGATGGAGGAGTAGGTGGGCACACTGTGCCTCCTCTCACAATCAAAATTAAGGACAACAAATATTTAGAAACAAAAAAACAACCAGAACTCATAGAAAATTGAACTGTACGGAAGTCCAACAACCATTCATCCAGACCAGTAAGAGGGGCGGAGTCGCAGCAGGAAAAAGTGGAGGTGTGGACCCGGGAACAGAGGCGGCAGTGGATGGCAGACCCACAGGTGGTGGCTGTCGGACCCCGAGCACGGGGTGGTAACTGTGCAGACCCAGTGAGGCTGCGCAAGGCAGCTGGCTGACCAGGTGGTCCCACATTTGCACGTGGATAGTCCAGGCGAAGGGGAAGCCGAGGAAGGGTCTGGAATCCAGGAGAGAGTGGAGCAAGCGCCATTGTTCCCTCTTGGACCCCGCCCCCACGTACAGCGTCACAACTCAGCGACTGGGCTGCCCCACACTGGGGAACACTTAAGGCTCCACTCCTCACTATGTAACAGCCGCGACCAGACCAAAAACAAAACAAAACAAAACAAAAACACCAAAAATGACTCAAACCGGAGAAAAAATCAGAGCCCCAGAGCCAATTCTTCTAAGCCGTGAAGAGATAGCCAACCTATCAGATGCACAGTTCAAAGCCCTGGTGATCAGGATGCTCACAGAATTGGTTGATTTTGCTCACAAATTAGATAAAAAAATGCAGGCTACAATATATGAAATGAAGGAAGACGCACGGGGAACCAATAGAGATGGAAGGAAAACTGGGTCTCAAATCAGTGGAGTGGACCAGAAGGAAGAAATTAACAACCAAACAGAAAACGAGGAAGAAACAAGAATTTAAAAAAAGTGAGGAGAGGCTTAGAAACCTCCGGGACATCTTTAAATGTCCCAACATCCAAATTATAGGGGTACCAGAAGGGGAAGAAGAAGAGCAATGAGTAGAAAACTTATTTGAACAAATAATGAAGGAGAACTTCCCCAATCTGGCAAAGGAAATAGACTACCAGGACATCCAGGAAGCTCAGAGAGTCCCAAAGAAGTTGGACCCAAGGAGGAACACGCCAAGGCACATCGTAATTACATTAGTCAAGATGAAAATGAAGGAGAGAATTCTAGAAGCAGCAAGGGGTAGGGGGTTGGTCAACATTTTGAGGAATTGGCAAACTGTTTTCCCCAGTGGTTGCATGTCCTCCTTCTCTCCCTCCCTCCATCCCTTATCTGTTTGTTTGTTTGTTTATTATGTTTATTGGCTATTTTTAATTGTAAAATATACATGATTAAAGTTTGTCATCTTAACCATTTTGAATGCACAGCTCATTGGCATTGAGTACATCACATTGTTGTGCAGTTATCGCCACCAGTTCTTCCAGAACTGTTTTCATCTTGCAAATATGAAACTCGGTACCTATGAATAACTCCCTCTTTTCCCTTCTCCCCAGTCCTTGGCATCCACCTTTCTATTTCCTGTTGCTATGAATTTGACTACTTTAAGCATCTCATATGACTGGAATCATTCATTATTTGTCCTTTTGTGACTGGCTTGTGTTATTTAGCAATAATATCTTCAAGGTTCATTCATGTTGTAGCATGTGTCAAAATTTCCTTTTCAAGGCTGTGTAATATTCCACAGTGTGTATATCCATATTTTGTTTAGCCATCTATTGCTGTTTTCACCTTTTGGCTATTGTGAATATGCTGCTATAAACATGAATATACAAATGTCTCTACTTTCAGTTCTTTTGGGTATGTACCCAGACGTAGAATTGCTAGATCACATGATAATTCTGTTTTTCATTTTTTAAGGAACAGCCATAATAGCTGCAGCATTTTATAGTCCCACCAACAGTGTACAAGGGTTCCCATGCCCTTACTTTTGATTGATAATTTGATTCAGTATAGAATCCTAAGAATTGTGAGATCCCTGCTCCATGTTTCAGTATGAATAATGAAGTTGGTTGGATTGTAGGTCTTTTGTAAGTGGTCTGTTTTTTCCTCTCTGAAAGGTGTAAGAATTTTCTTTATTCTTGGAGTTCAGGCACATCTCAAAGATGTATGTAGGTGTTGGTCTTCTTTCCTTATTTCCTAAAGGGCCCTTAATTGCCGAAGGCAAGTCTTCTGGGATCTTCAGGTCATGTTTTACTGTTTGTTTTTCGTCAGTGTCTCTATCCTCTGCTTCTCAGACTCGTATCCGACAGACTCAGAACTTTTTGACTTCTTGGTTCACTGCTAGTGTGTAGAGATATGATTGATTTTTACATAGTATTGATTTTATATTCTTCAATATTGCTGAACTTTTTTTTAATTTTTAATAATTCTTTAGTACATTTCTTAGGATTTGCCATGTATAGGATCATGCCATCTACTAACGGAGGTGTACTTTTCCTTTCCAATCCTGAGGATGTTTATTTCCTTTTCTTACCTAATTGACCTGCTAGAATCTCTACTACAGTGTGAACAGAGGTGGTGAGAGTAGACACCTTTGTCTTGTTCCTGACCTTAGCAGGGAAGCCTTCAGTCTTTCAGAGCTGTTTATTTTTGAATAGATAATTCCTGACTGCTACAAAATTCAGAAGGTCATTCCTTCTTTTCCTCCCCATCTCTCAGCCGCCCCCCCCCACCCCCGGTCACCCCTCGTGGAGGCAGCCCTCATAGCCACTTTTGTTTGTGATTGTACACCCATATCTCTTATTACATTATTATTTTCCAGACAGATGACTGTCTGCTATGCTTACTGGTCCACGGCCCCTTGCTTCATGTGTTGTTTCTTGTCCATCTTCGCACACTAGTACCTGTGGAGCGTCCTCATTCTTTTTCACTGTCACATGGGTATGCCACTCCCCTGTTTATTGATGGATGTGCAGGTGATTTCCAGTCTTTGGCTGTAATGCATAACCTTGATATGTGTCATTTTGCACACACATAAGCAAACAGATTGATAATGACAGTGTGACAGGTGCAGTGATGGAGATATATGTGGGGACAATGCGGAGAAGAAGGGAAGGCTTCCTGGGGAGGCTGGTTGATGGAGCCTTAAGAAAGGCTCAGAGTGAGCGTTGGCACATGAGGTGAGCCTTGCAGCGTAGGCAGAATTGCAGCTGGCGGAGATGCTGTAGGAAGGTAGGTGCAAGTAAAGGAGCAACAGCCAGATGATATGGGGAAATTAGAGTATTAGTTATCTATTGCTTCATAACAAATTACCCCAAACGTAGTGGCTTATAATGACATTTATGATCTTGCCATTTCTGTGGGTTTGATTACGCAGGGGCGTGAATACCAGGAGGCAGCTTTACTGTGAGCCGTTTTGGAAAGCTGCCTCCAATAGCAGGTTGCAGGCCAGGGTGACAGGATGGAGCCATTATTAAAAATAAAAGTCATGGAAGGCCTTTGCATGGGAGAATAAGTGTGATAGCTGTCACCTAGGGCAGTTAATCTGCTGGCATTACACTAGAGGGTCAAAGTGGAGAGAGATACACAGGTAGAGACTAAGATTAGGAGTTGTCTGTATTTACCCAGGTGAAAGTTTCCAGGCTGTAGTCACACTTGCTACATATGAAGTGCTTCTGTATTGTATACTTTGGCTGCATTTTCTGTTTGAAATGACCACCAAAAAAAAAAAGGCATTGGTGATTTATGTGTAGTTTGCAGCTGAAGGAACAGCCTCAGAGAGGTTAGAAACTCGGATATGGTCCACAGCTAGTAACTTGCAGAAGAGCACGTGGGTCTGCTCGGCCTGGAAGACTGTCTTTGGTGGTGCTGGGAGCGGAAAGATTGGGGTGACTGGGGAGGTCAGGTATTGGCCTTTCCCTCGATGCTGAAGGAGGACAGATAAGTCTGAGAGGTTGACTTCTTAAACCTAGGTGGCAGGGAGGGACAAAGATGACACTGTGACAGGAAGAAGAGAGACCAACAGGGACACTGGTGTGGTGGGGTATGGTGAGTCATTCTGGAAGACTGAGCACATTGGCAGGGTCCGTCCCAATTACTGGGGAAGCTTAAATAGTTCCTGTACTTTGTATGTGAAGATGTACCCTGGGCTAAAAAGAAGGCTCTAAAAGGGGGAGCTTGTTGGTGAAAGGGTACTTACTGTGGGGTGGTTGTTTTTTTAGACACTGGGTTTACCTGTTCTCTTGGCAGCCTGTAGACCATGTGGTGGGGCCTCTGCCATATTCTACTGAGAAAGCAGTCACTGGGCCAGCCTAGATTCAAGGAGGGGAACTAGACTTCACGCCTTGATGGGAGGAGAGTGGCAAAGAGGATGTAGCCATGTTTAGTCCACAGACATCCAGTAAGTAATGAAGAGCCAGGATTTTCAGCCCAGATCTGTGTGACTCAGGCCCAGCACTCTTTCTGCAACATCCACTGCATCCCTTTCTGCTTCTGACTCCTTGGGGGTTGCCAAGCTTGCTGGCTCATGTGTGTTGCTAGAGGGAGTTGATTTTTATTTTGACCTAACAGAGAGGAATTTGCGCTAGCCACTGTGTTTCCCAGGTTAGCGCCCAGGATCACTTGCTGAGAGAACCTTCCGAAGAGTCTTTGTCCTAGGGATCTGCTGTCTGCCCTTCAGGCTTCAGTGCCGGTTATCTAACACACACGGAATTTCCCCATGGAGTTTCCCTCTCTGCACTTAATGAGGAGCCTTTTGATCTAGACTGCTGGCATTGTGGGATCCTTGCAGCCAGATGTGCAGGCTGGCTGTGGTGCAAGTTGTCCCAGATGATGTCTAGTCCAGTGATTCCCAGACATGTCTTGGCTGGCAGATTCGCCAGGGAGTTTTGGGGAAAATGTAGATTCCTGCACCTTGCCTTAGGCCTCTTGATTTAGAATTTCCAGGAATAAAGTCCAGGAATTTTAAAGCACCCCATTGACTTGAGTGGGGAGCCTGGTTGGGGAATCACTGACTTCTCATAAAGGTGCCTTTGAAGTCACTGATTAGAGGTCATGAGGGGCCTACAAATCATTGTCTTGAGGGCCTCACATTCTACATCCTAGAAGTGACTCTTGAAAGTGTCCAGGAGGGACTTCTGGTCAGAATGATGGCGTAGGTAAACATGGCTTGCCTCTTCACACAGCCGTGTCCAAATTACAACTAAACTATAGAACAACCATCATTCAGAACAGTCAGAAATCGAACTAAATAGAAGTTTGACAATTACAGAATTAAAGAAGAAACCACACTGAGACTGGTAGGAGGGGCAAAGATGTGGAACAGGCTGGTCTCATACCCACATGTGGCTGATGAAAATGGGGCGGAATATTTCGGGAGGGAGGGCTCCCAGCCC
Source organism: Glossophaga mutica (assembly GCA_039655065.1). Taxonomy (NCBI): domain Eukaryota; kingdom Metazoa; phylum Chordata; class Mammalia; order Chiroptera; family Phyllostomidae; genus Glossophaga; species Glossophaga mutica. The sequence continues at coordinate 111,484,588 of CM077306.1, forward strand.
CATTTCAGGCTCCCAGCTCAGAGTTCCAGGGCCAGGAAGATAAGTCGTCTCCATAACTTCCGGCTATAAAAATCAGTGGGGATCGAGACTGTAGAAGACAGAAACTTCTGGAGTCCTGGGCAGCTCCTCTTAAAGGGCCCATGCATAGACTTACTCAGACTCACTCCCTCTGAGCTCCAGGTGGGGGCAGCAGATTGAAAGGCACCAGAGACATATGGGGGAGGAGCTGAATTGTACAGCATCAGGGCGAGAGCAGGGGGGCAGCTTTCTCCCAGACAGAAATGCTGGCAGAGGCAATTCTTCCTTTTCTGAGCCCTCCCTCTGTCCAGAACCACAGAGCCAGCAGGCAGGCGCCATATCTGAGACTCTATCAACCTGGCTCACATTGTTTGCCCCACCCTGGTGATTCCCTGAGGCTCTGCCTCTCCCAGCTTTTAGGCCCACCGAAGCTGTTTACAGTGGCTTTTCCATAGGAATGGCTTGTTTTGGCCCATGTTTCACATTTTCCTAAATTCTCTCCAACAAGCAGTATCTGACTTCAGTGAGCCCTGTACCTCTTGCTAAGTTGCCCCAGGAAGGGTACTAGCAGCATCTGGCCTTGGTTCACAGCTTGGGATCATCTGGGCATCTCCAAGCCCAGCACAAGTAGCAGCCATCTGCAGATCTCTTTGTTAGCTTATGCTGTGTGACCCCAGACGGAACATAGGTGGTTGCTGACCTTGGATGTGCCAACAGCAATCAAGGCTCAGCTACTACAGGAAGATGTACACAGCTCACATGGTAGGCACACCTTGAGTACCCAACTTGGGTAATAGGGGAGGCTGAACGACTGGACTCTATAGGACACCTACTACATTAGACCACTCTGCCATGCCAGGGAAATGTAGCAGCTCCACCTAATATATAGAAACAAACACAGGGAGGCTGCCAAAATGAGGAGACAAAGAAACATGGCCCAAATGAAAGAACAGAACAAAACTCCAGGGAAAAAACAAAAGACAAAATGGAGGCAAGCAATCATCTAGAGGCAGGGTTCAAAACACTGATTATAAGGGTGCTCAAGGAACTTAGTGAGAACCTCAGCAGTATAAAAAACATCCAGTCAGAAATGAAGGACACACTAATTGAAATAAAGAACAACTTACAGGGAAACAGTAAGAGTAGATGAAGCTGAAAGTGAAATAAGCAATTTGTAATATAAGGGAGCAAAAACAACCAGTCAGAACAGCAAGAAGAAAAACAATCCAAAAAAATGAGGATAGTGTAATGAGCCTCTGGGACAACCTCAAGCATGCCAACATTCGCATCATAGGGGTGCCAGAAGGAGAAGAGAGAGAGCAAGAAATTGGAAACCAATTTGAAAAAATGACAGCAAACGTCCCTAACTTGGTGAAAGAAATAGGCATACAAATCCAGAAAGCAAGGAGAATCCTAAACAAGATGAACCCAAAGAGGCTCATACCAAGACTCATCATAATTAAAATGCCAGAGCTTAAATACAAAGAGAGAATCTTAAAAGCAACAAGAGAAAAGCAGTTAGTGACCTAGAAGGGAGCTCCCATAAGGCTGTCAACTGATTTCTCAAAAAAACAACAACACACAAAAAAAACAACAAACAAACAAACAAACAAACAAAAAACCCAAAACAAAACAAAACAAACAAAACTTTGCAGGCTAGACGGAATCGGCAAGAACTATTTAGTGTGATGAGAAGCAAGGACCTACAACCAAGATTACTGTACCCAGCAAAGCTATCATTTAGAATTGAACGCCAGATAAAGAGCTTCCCAGGCAAGCAAAAACTAAAGGAGCATCACCACCAAACCAGTATTATATGAAATGTTAAAGGGTATTCTTTAAGAAAAAGAAGAACAGAAAGTTGCTGGTTTGATTCCCAGTCAAGGCACATACCTGGGTTGTGGGCTGAGTCCCCAGATGGGGGCATGCTAGAGGCAATAGATGGGTGTTTCTTGCATACATCAAAGCTTCTTTTCCTTTTTCTCCCGCTCCTCCCCTCTCTCTAAAAAATAAGTAAATGCTTTAAAAAGCATATATGAACAATAAAATGGCAATAAATACATATCTATGAATAATTGAATCTAGAAAACAAAATAAACAAGCAGAACAGAAACAGAATGATAGATGCAGAGAATGTTTTGATGCTTGCCACATGGGAGGGGCTTGGGGGGATAGGCGAAAATGGTGAAGGGATTAAGAAATACAGATTGGTAGTTACAGAATAGTCACAGAGATGTAAAGTACAGTATAGGGAATAGAGTAGCCAAAGAACATGTATGTATGATCTGTAGTTGGACAATAGTATGGGGATTGTCTGAGGGAGTGGGGGTGCTGGATGGAAGGTGGCAAAGGGAGAAAAATTGAGATAACTGTAATAGTATAAACAAAATACAATTTTTAAAGTTATTTTATTTATTTTAAGAGGGGGGGGGAAGGAGGGAGAAAGCGAGGGAGAGAAACATCAATGTGTGGTTGCCTCTCATGTGGCCCCCACTGGGGACCTGGCCCACAACCCAGGCATGTGCCCTGACTGGGAATCGAACCAACAGCACTTTGATTCACAGCCTGCGCTCAATCCACTGAGCTACACCAGCCAGGGCCAAAATATAATTTAAAAAAACACAAGTTCCAGGAGGCTTTCAACTGCATTTGTTCAAATCTTTGATACTCTTTTTTTTAATACCTCATGAAATGTTTTTTGGGTTTTTTTTTAAGATTTTAGTTATTTATTTTTAGAAAAGAAAGGAAGGAGAAAGAGAGGAACATTAATGGGTGGTTGCCTCTCACACACTCCCTACTGGGAACCTGGCCAGCAACCCAGGAATGTGCCCTGGACTGGGAATCAAACCAGCGACCCTTTGGTTTGCAGGCCTGTGCTGAATCCATTGAGCTACACCAATCAGGCAAATCTTTGATATTCTTTAAAAATTTTGTTATTTATTGATTTTTTTTTTTTTTTTTGAGAGACAGAGAAAGAAAGACATCATTATGTTGCTCCACTTACTTATGCATTCATTGGTTAATTCTTGTATGTGCCCTGATCAGGAATTGAACCCACAACCTTGGCATATTGGGATGACGCTCCAACTGACTGAACTGCCTGTCTGGGGCAAATCTTTGATACTCTTTTGCATTCTTTGATAGTATCTGAGCTTTATGGTGACTGCTGGTTTTCTTTTAAAGTATTCACGGAGGGGAACAAGCTCTGCAGTGGTCAACAAATCCTCCCTAATCAGGACCTTCTGGTCTGATTTATCTGGAATACAAAATTCCTTTGCTTAGCTGTCTGGTTATTTTTGGTGCTGAATCCATTCAGGCTATGACACCCTTAGGTATACCCAAGTTAACTCAGTTAGACCTTTTTGCTTCTGTGGTTTAGACTTACTGAAAGTTTAGTTCTAGATTTTAAAACTCTGGCTGATTTCTTTTGTCAGGTAAACTAACATGTACATTTTAGAATATTTGGAAAATGCAGAGGGACACTGTAAAGAAGGAAATAAAAATTATCTAGAACTTTCAGAGAATCACCACAGTTAATATTTCAATGGATATTCTTTCATGCTCTCTCTCTCCCTGCTACATGCATATGTTCACACATCCTTTTTTGGAAAACCATAGTGAAATCATATTGTAATACTGTTATTTAGCAGCTTTATTGAGACATACTTCAGATACCATAAATTCACTCATTTAAAATGTACAATTTGGTACATCCACCATGGAAAACAGTATGGAGGCTTCTCAGAAAATCAAGAACAAAGCTGCTATATGACCCAGCAATTCCTCTTCTGCGTATCTACCTGAAAAATTTGAAAACACTAATTTGTAAAGATACACGTATCCCTACGTTCACCATAGCACTATTCACAGTAGCCAAACGTGGAAACAACCCAAGTGTCCTTCAACAGATGGCTGGATAGAGATGTGGCACCTGTGAACAGTAGGTGCTGTGTGGCCATGGAAGGGATGAGGTGTTGCCGTGTGACAGTGTGGACGGACCTTGTGAGTGTTGTGCTAAGGGAAATAAGTCGGAAGGAAAGGACAAGAGCAAGAACTAACTATACGATTTCATTCATATGTGGGATCTAAAACAAAAAAGAATAACAAAACAAACAGAAAACAAACTCACAGATACAGGCCACAGAATGGTGGTTGCTGGGCGGAGGGAATGGGGGAGGACAAGAAGGTGAAGGGCATCAGATTCATGGCATTGGAAGGAAGCTGGACTTTGGGTGTACAGGGGTCATGTTGTGACGGTGTACACCTGGCATTATATTAATTAATTTAATAAATAACATTTTCAAATCAATAAACAATCTGATGGTTTTTAGTATATTTGCAGATTTGTGCAGTCATTACCATAATCTAATTTTTAGAAACTTATCATCATCCTAAAAGGAAATCTTGTATCCATTAGCATTCACTCCCATTCTTCCCCTTGCTTTCTGTTTCCACAGATTTGCCTATTCCGGACATTTTATATATGTGGGGTCATATAACGTGGTCTTTTGTGATTGCCTTCTTTTGTTGAGCATAATTGTGATGCTGTTTTGAAACCTGCTTTAAACATTTATATCCCTAGTAATTAGAATAGAGTTTTCAAGAATGAATTTTTAACAGCAGATCAGTATTCCTTCTTATGAGTGTATCCGAGCATATTTAACCAGTTCTGCTGATGATATTTAGGTTGTTTCTTATCTTTTACAATTGCATCTAATGCCTCCTGTCCTCAGAAGTCATCTTGTGTGTTAATTTATCGGTTAATTGTCTGAATCTTGACCAGCGCAGCAGCTCCCTGAGGGCGACCACCTTGCCTGTCTTGTCAGCGTTGTCCTCCTGCTGCCTGCAGTCCCGCACTTTGTAGGCATGGTTCTCACAGTGTGGGTGTACGTGCATGTGTGTATAATTTTGTGAACCAAAATGTAAGGGCATTGATATCTTGCCGAATTCCGGAGAGTTGTACTGATTTACCCTCTCTGCAATATGAGAGCACCTGACTCAGTAAATCTGAGTCAGTTTATAAAGGAAGTCCTGTGAACCAGCTAGTTTGGGAGTCAGTGGTCACATGCCCCTTTTCCTAGGCCATGAAACCCTGCCTGTTGGGTAAGAAGGTGGTATCTAGGAGCTCTGACCTTGGTCGTCATGTGGCCCTGTGGTGTCACCTCATTTCCTGTTGCCTTGACGGGGGCTGCATGGCATTCTCTGGCTACTTCCCCTGTCGTGTCTGGACACATCTTTGAGTGAGTAAGTTGGGTTGGTTGGGTGCGTAAGAAGATGTTGGTTTCAGCTGCTGACTGAAACGTCTTTTGAAGTCATCAGGGAGATGTCACTCTGGAAGTTGTGTGCCTTAAAAAATAGAAATTAAGAAATATTTCCAGGAAGTCTGATGCAATCAACCCAGTTTGTCCCCTCGGAGGTGGTAGGCACCCACACACTGGTAAACACTGCCTGAGTCACCCGCTGGCTGCACTCCCTACTCCTGTCCACACAGTTCCTGTCTGCAAAAGCCTGCTACCCGCCCACGACAAGGACCATCGCCAGGATTTTGGGTTAGGTCTCCCCAGGTCATGGCAGCAGCCTCCTGCTCATGGATTCACAGCACTTTTCTTCAAGGGGGAATTGTGGCATCTGCTTGTTTTTCAGATGAGTAAGTGGAGTATACACTTGGGATTTGAAGGGAGAGCAGGATGGCAAGGCAGTGCTTGTGTATAGCGGAGCGCTCACGTGCCCCTGTGTGGAGTCAGTGAAGGCCTGAGAAATTCACCTTCCCCAACAACAGTGGCTGGTTATCCTTTTACTCACCTCTCATGGTTTTCATAGTACATTTCCCTCAGAGTTTGCTCTAAGCCTTCCCCCCTTCTCCCATCCCTCTCATAAGAAGCTGCCTCCTGTAACTGCAGAGATCACCTGTATTGCATGTGTCTTAGCTTAATTTCTTTGCATCTCAGGCATCTCTCATGTTTGGTCTTTCACATAAGTGTTCATTGTTTTATTATTCAGCAGTCGTGGCTAGTACGGATTTAGACTCTGGAAATACACAGCAGGAAGAGATGGGCCCTGCCCTCTAGGAGGTGAAACATCTCCCCTCCCGGGCCTAGTTTCTCTTCTTCTCTGACTTCACCTTTGCTGCCTAGTTCCTCTTGCCCCTCCCTGAGTGTGAGAGTCCTGGGGGCTTCTGGCCTGCTGCTTCTCTCCCCAACTCCCCTTGGCCCTTCCTGTGTCTGTGACCTCTCATAGATACCAATACTGAACCCCTTGCCTTAAATCCTTCTCTGCTGAGTGCAGACCCACATGTCCACTCTTTTTTAGGGAGAAAGGAAGGGAGAGAGAGAGAGAAACTTTGATCATTTGCCTCTCCTACAGGTTCCAACCAGGGACCGAACCTACAACCCAGGTGGATCTGATGTCTTGACCAGGAATTGAGATGGTGACCTTTGGCTTTGTGGGATGACACCCAACCAACTGAGCAACACCGATCAGGCCCTGTGCCCCTACCTCGGTGACCTCCTTGGGGGAGTTTTCTTTGCCTCTGTGAACCTCAGTTTCCTCATTTGTAAAATGGGAATAATAGGGGCACACACCTCATAGGGTAACTGAGAGAATTAAATGAAAGAACGCCCCTAAAACATTCAGCATGTGCCTGACTCTTTGTAAGCACTTCGTATATTTGAGTGGAAATAACCAGCTTCACTATGGAGCATGGGAGTGCATGGAGGCCTGAGCCACTGCGCAGTTTTCAAGCAGAGCTCCTCTTTGTCCCCCTCTTCCCATGTCTCTACTTCCTTTATTATATGCCATTCTTTCAGTTCCCAGGAGCCTTTGGACAGCTCGAACGCCTCTGTCTGCCGTCCACATGTGTCCTTCCCATTCTCGTGGTGTTTGGTCTCAGCATTCTTATTTCACCACCTGTAATGGGCTGGATAGTGCCCTCCCCAAAAAGTAGTCCATGTCCTACTCCTCAGAACCTGTGAATGTGACCTTATTTGGGAAAAGGCTTTGTAGGGTTCTTCCTTGTGCTGCAGCTGTGTATACATCTGCGCTTGCTGGCTTCCTCCCTGGGCCTGGAATACGGGCAGTGTTTCCAATTTACAGTGATTACATGTTCATTACTTCCCAGGTCCAAAGGCAGAGTTCACTGCCTTCCCCACTCCCCCGACTCCTGCCTAGGTCAGGAGATGAGCAAGGCTGTGCACATAGCAACTGCAAGTGCAGTCCTTGAAGAGGCGGGTCTGGATTTGAATCCTGGTCCTCTCACTCATTAACCAAGGGCCTTGGACAGATTATTAACCACTCTGAGTTTCAGTTTCCCCTTCTGGAAAATGGGTGTAATGGACCATTTTGATGATTAGATTACAGTGTTTAGCACTGTGCCTAACTCCATGTGCTTTGTAATTGGAGAGAGTCAATCAGCCTGTACTTTGAGTATCTGAAGCTTGGACGAGCCTAGGACCTCTGGCTCAAATCCAGCCTCTCCCTCTGCCGCCCCACCACAGCTCTCCTCATCTGTCCACTGTGCCCAGCGCTGGCTGTGGCAGGGGCCATGATGGTGGACTACAGAGTGGGTGGTCTAGGAGGGTAAACAGAATGTGGATGTACATGAGGTCGTATGACAAAGCAGGCCCTGTGCCCCTACCTCAGTGACCTTGGGGGAGTTTTCTTTACCTCTATGAACCTCGGTTTCCTCATTTGTAAAATGCGAATAATAGGGACACACACCTCATAGGGTAACAGAGAGAATTAAACGAAAGACTGCTCCTAAAACATGCAGCATGTGCCTGATTCTTTGTAAGCACTTCGTATATTTGAGTGGAAATAACCAGCTTCACTGTGGAGCATGGTGAGTGCATGGAGGCCTGAGCCACTGGGCAGCACAGCTGCATGGGCGGTGGTGTCCTGGAATGACGTAACCAGGAGACCCGGGGAAGCCACATTCCCAGTGCTATCTGCTCCATGAACTGCTGATTCTGTGTGAGTGAATAGCACACAGGGATTTGCTATTCTTTGAACCACAGAGCCCTTGGCATTTTTCTGGTGGTGTTTGTCATGATCTGTCTTTATTATGGTTATCCTTTATTCCACATCAGAGCAGGGTCAGCACTGGGTAACTGTGTGACTGCTTGAACCGAACTTTGAGATTGAGCAGTGGGAGTGGTCTACTCATTGGTGGCAAACCATAGGGTGTCTGGCTCCTGATCCAGATTCTGTTTATGGTGCTTCTGGTGAGTCTTTTTCACCTGTGGCTGCACAGACGCAGGATTCCTCCTTCCAAGGAGCTTTTCCACTGTGTGTGCAGGACTGGAAGTGGCTCCAGAAGCCTGAGGCACTCACACTCTCACCATCTTCTCACCACTCAGCAGGAGCACAGCTGGGATGGCCAGGAATGAGTGGGAAACACAGGTTTACTGCCATGGTTGTGATAAGTCCTGGAATTGGGGCTTGGAGTTTGGTTGCTTTTAGGATTTTTTTTTTTAAGAAAGAAATAAGAATTATGTATATTCTTTTTTTTATGTCTTTTTAAAAAAAGATATTTATTTATTTATGTTTGTTTGTTTGTTTGTTTATAGAGAGAAGGGAAGGGAAGAAAAGAGGGAGAGGAACATCAATGTGTGGTTGCCTCTCGAGCGCCCTCTACTGGGGACCTGGCCCACAATCCAAGCATGTGCAGGTGACTGGGAATCGAACCAGTGACCCTTTGGTTCGCAGCTGGTGCGCAATCCACTGAGCTACACCAGCCAGGGCAGAATTATGTACATTCTTGATACTGTGTTGTTAAGAATCTTCTCTGAAAAACTCAGAATAACCACTGACTTTGTGATTGTGTCTTTAACTGCTTATGGGGCATCTTTACCTGGGAGTCTGCAGAGCTCCTGAATCTCGACATGCCTCCCAATGACCCTTATATTTTTTGCCAGACCTGCTCTTCCCACAGCTTCCACCTTAATTAGAATATCCCTGTGCCCTTGGTCACTTGATAGTTGTCTTCCATTTGTCCCCTCTCCCCAGTGTCTCTTTTAATCAGTCACCAAGGCTTGTTGATTCTTCTTTTTTAGTGTCTCTCCTGCTTTGCCTTTAAGTCTGACTATACTAGTGCTACCTCAGCTTGTGGTTATTCACCTCATATTTTCATCCTTTCCGTCTCATGATGTTTTAGAAGTTTCATAAACAAAATCCGAAGAATCTGTCCTAAATGCATTTAATTCATTTACATTTTTGGGATTTGACTTAAATATATGATAATGTTGTGAGTACTGGCCATACACTTTTTTTTTTTTTTTTGCTTTTCTCCTTTCCTGTCTTATGTTAGATTTTTTCTTTATTCCCTTTATTGGTTTGAAAAATTATACATCTTATTTCTATTCTTACTTTTCCTTCATCTTTTTACTACATGCAAATAGTACAGTGAACATCTGTAGTTTTACTTTAGTTTAGTTGATACATTTCTTCATATATTTTTGTTTTGAACCATTTGAAAGTACATATGGATTTGTTTTTCATTTTCTTGCTTAGGCTTGGTGTGCTAGGTCTGTTTGAAGACTTAAGAAAAACCTTTATTTTGGAATTATTTTAGATAAATTTAGATTTTGAGAGTTCCCGTATCTTTTCACCTAGGTTCCCCTAATGTTAACATCTTACATTTAAAATTTTTTTGTTTTGTTTTTAAATTCTGGGAAATTCTCAGTCATTATCTCTTTGTTTCCCTCCCATTTTTCTACTCTGGCTTTTCAGAATTCTTCTGAGACATACGATGACCATTCCACCACCAAGTCTCCATGTCTGTTTTTTGTATGCTGCTTTATCTTTTTAAACATCTAAACTTTTTCATTTTGTGCTCTCCTTCAGATTGTTTTGTTATTCCTGATTTCTTGTGCTCCTACTTAATCTTTTTGTGTCCAGTGCTTGTCCCTGTTGATGGTTTATTTTCTTGTGTGGTTTGTAACTCTGGGTTGTGAGCTTATCATCAGGATGGACTCTATTTTATGGGCAAGTTTTATGTCCTGGGTTGTGAAGGTGTTTCTCAAAGCAGTTTGCTTCTGGTGGGGCCTTCTATAGGTGTTTTAGTGATCCTGGCTCACAGTTTTGTGGGTTTTTTTTTTTTTTTTTTAATTCTTAACCCAAGAACATTATTTTTTTCATTGCTTTTAGAGAGGGAGGAAGGGAGAGAGAGAACATCCATGTGAGAGAGAAGCATCAATCGGTTGCCTTCCCTGTGTGGCTGGACCAGGCCAGGGGATGCATGCACCCACCTAGGACTGGAGATTGAACCTGCAGCCTTTTGGTTACGGGACAACACTCCCAGGCTCAGTTTTTATGTGCATTTCTCAATTTGGCAGCCCATTCAACACTCTGTTAGTATAAAGTCAGATTCATATCCACGGGTGGGGCTAGCTTAGTGGTTTAGTTTCTTATGGGTGACCTCCCTCCCTCCCTCCACACAGCCTTGGAGAAGTGGCCGGCTTCTTGCCGCTTTACTGTACTGGGCAGCCCTTTAAGGCTCTCACCTTGTTATCAGGACTCAAAGCCACAGTGAGGTTCTAAAACCACTTCATATGTGGTTTCAAAAGTCTGTAGGTCGTTTTGGTGTTAGTTCCACTTACTGTTCATATTTCAGTTTTTCGTGTGATTTTTGGCATGTGGGATATTTTTCTTTTAAGTTTGACTGTATGTTTAAGGATGTCATTTGTTTTGTATAGTATTTCTGTGTGACTGTAGTGGGAAGGGGAAGCGCTTTCACATTAATTCAGTGCACTGTGTTGCTGAAAGTGCAAGTCTAAGCCCTTCACGTGGTGGACAAAGCCGTTCATGAGCCAGCCATTGCCTGTCCTGTATGAACTGACCTTTTTTACACTTCAGCATGTACTATAATGCTTAAAAGCTCATGTTTTAGAGTCCAGCTGTTTGATTTAGGACCTACATTTATCCTTTTGTAACTTGTAATTTTGGACAAGTTGCTCATCCTCTCTGCGCCCTACTTTTCTCTTCTGTGAAATGGCAACGTCTGGCATACGGTAAATTGGGTCCCTGTTAGCGCCCTCTGCTCGCGGACTCCAGGCCAACACACTCAGGCTTCTGCAACATTGCATAAGCTTGTTCCTCCCAGGAAGTGCCTCTCCCCTTTGTCTGCCTTTCTCATCCCTTTCAGAAGAGTGGCCTTTGCTTTTTCTATGCTGGGTCTCTTTTACAGTAATCATCACTCTGTGGGTTGCTGTTGTTTACACGTCTCCTTTTTTTTTTTTTTTTAACCAGACTCTGATCCCCTTGAGAACATGGTCTTACTCTTCTTGGTGCTTGAAGCTCCTGGCATTCTACCTGTCACTTGATGTTGCCTGTTGAGTTGAATTTCTGTGCTTGACTAGAGGTGAGGGCTAGAAGTCATGTGAGACACATGCAGGAAGAGAGAGCAGGAAAGTTTGGTTTTTTGGAAAGTTGTGTGCCGGGTTGGTGGCAATGTGGCTGGGACATGGGGGAGCAATTCTCAGTCTAGCTGAGGTGCCAGAGATTAACAACCAGCAGCCAGAAAAAGCCACTACATCCTGCAAACTAAAGTGGTTTCTGGCCTTAAGAATTCATGTCCCACATTCCATCCCCAAACTCAGTTTCTCTGAGTGCCAGGCAGAGGAATACAAACTAATTATAATCCTTAGTGGGCCCTTAGAACCTTTAATTTTAGAATAAGGCTTCACTTCTAGAAGAGACCATCACTTTAGGAGTGGATGATTCTGCACATTGCAGCCTCCAAGGAGACCAGGGCAAGAAAGCTCAGTAGCTTGGTGTTCAGAGACGAGTGTCACTCACGACTGCCCATCATTTCCAGCCCAGTTAAGGTTTCTACCGCTTTTGAGATTTCAGCAGTGAGAAAGGGCGGATTGAGTAGGCCCCGGGCGGAGCTAAACAGGGCCAAACAGGGCCTGTGCCGTCCCTCCCCCTAAACTTCACCTGAATTCTCTGCCCTCTTGGGAGTATCGCAGGCATATTCTCAGAAGATCTCTGGAGATCCCTAAAGGGTGTCCGGCAGACCGCCATCTGGTGGGAGTGGTGAACAACCACAGCACTAAGTCTCAGGCCCCTTGGCTGGGATTTCAGGAATCAGCTTCAACTCAGAGGTAGGCACAGGGCAAGGGGTTGGCAGACAGCTTAGGTGCACACACAGGATCGCCATTAGTTCTTCCACACAACTCGGTCTGTAGCCATGAACTCAGCACCTGTGTGTTTACTACTGCGCTGGATGCTATTGCTGAAGATACTGAAATGGTAATGACACAGTCCCTCTCCTCGGAGAGGTGAGCTTGTAGTTTAGTTGGAGATAATTCCTAGCACACAGGAAGCAGGAGCCAACAGTGCGAGACTAATGCCATGTGATGCTGCGGTGTGCACATCTGTCTCTTCGACAGCTGGTGCTCGTATTCAGAGGAGCGATTGTCTTTCTGAGATTTGGACAGTCAGTTTGTTTTCTTGGATGATTTGCTAGCACCGTTACAGACTGGTCTGAGATTACTTGGACTGCCTTTTATGTTTCTGAGAAATGGCCCCAACTCTGTCTTTATGAACTTCTCCTTTCTTCCATTTCTCTAAATAATGACAGGTTAACTTTACAGTGTCACTTCCTGATCTCCAAGGTCTCCTGGGAGGCAGGTCACCAGCCATTGCTGCTTTTAAGGCATCAAGGTTTTTCCTGTGCATTCTCAGATTGTTTCTTTACCTTTTCTAGTTTGACTCCATTCTCCCAGTAGAGTGCATCTCAAAGTGATCGCTGAATCAGGATCCCTGGGAGCGGGCCTTAGAATCTGTTGTTGAGATCTGAAGTAGTTATGGATGAGGACTCCAGGCCGACAGACCATGTAGTCTGTCATGTCAGGTGATTGTGGAAGCTCCACTGGGTCACAAAGTACCCAAGCTTCTTTCAGTTCACGGCTCTGTGATTCTTGGGGTGTAGCTGTTGCCTTTATTGTCCAAAATGGCTGCCATGGATCCAGCTACCACATCTATATTCCAGGCTGTGGAATAAAGAGAGACTGAAGGATGATGGGCCCCCTCCCTCCCATTTGAAGTAAGGATACTTCAAGACAGTCTATCTCTACTACTTTCTGTGAGGGAAAGTTATTTAATATCTCAGAGCTAGAGTTACCTCATTCGTGAAACAGACATAATCCCTCAGGAGGATGAGGATTGGCGAGAATGTGCATAGAGGGCTTAGCACAACACCCAGCCTGCAGCGAGTACTCTCTCTATGGTCACTGCTGCCACAGCACACCCTGACACCATTCCCTGGCCCTTCTGTCCCCTACCCCATCTCTCCATGGTCTCTACCCTGCCCCTCATCTTCCCCTTTTTTTTGTTCTGGCACCCTTTGCCCTCTGTTCCTACCCTGCCTTTCCCCCACATTGCCTCTCTTCTCTGCCCCTAATTTTCCTGCTCCCCTCCTGCCTCCAGCCCTCATCATCTTCTTTATTTAACCTAACTTCTCTATTCTTTCCTGCCTCTTTCTTGCATTGTCTCTGTCCCTCTGTCTTCCTGATGTCCCTAATTAATGGCAAGGTATCATTATGTTACAAAGGTTAAATGTGGTAAGTGGTCTTTGAACTGGAAGTTAATGATAAGTAATTTAAGAAAACCAAGGTTAATTGGTTTAGTCATTAATCAATTAGGAATTACATTTGGCAGTTAGTAAGCAGAGACCAGAAATAGCAGTGGCTTAAACCAACAGAGGTTTATTCTCTGTAGGTGTTTAAAAGAAATCCGGAGAAGACAGTCTAGAGCTGGTTTCTCTGCCCCGCCACCCTTAGGGCTGTGTCATGGTCTGAGACGGCTGCTGCAGCTCCAGCTACCAGGCCAGGTTTCCAGGGACAAGGGGGAGAGACAAGCAGGACATGTGCCAACTGTTTGTCTCCCTTCTAAGGACCTTCCCTGCGAGTCCCACCCAGTAGTTTCCTCTTCGCCCCATTGGCCTCCCACAACTGCAAGAGAGACTAAGAATTTCAGCTCTGTGCATTCCTGCCTGAAATACAACTGGAGGAGCACGTGTGGCGTAAACAGGCTGCAAGGTCTGCCGCCACTTGCAGCATTAACTCAGCATTAACTTAGCGAGTTATTAAGACTATTCAAGGAGTGCCATCCAGAGGGGAGACTTGGATGGGTAAACAAATACAGTACAGAGTGAGGGTGGTAGAGGAAGGGGAAGCATGGAAGACTTGAGAAAATGTGCCTCACACACCTGCCAGGAAGCTGTCAGAGCAGCTCCGAAGTTTATCGAATCAGCGTTCTCCTCTGCCGTTCAGTTTTTCTGTGCTATCTCCAGTTCTGTCTGTCTCCTTTAGCGTCATTGTCATTGTCATTGTTGTTGTGGGTTGTTTTTGCCCCTTCTTTCTGACCCCAGCAATAGCCCTTAGAACCCGAGGAAGTGGGAACAGTTGGCAGCTTAGTGGGAGCCTCTGGGACGGGAGCCATGTGCTCAGTGAGCCAAGTCCCAGGCCCGTAGGTACCCGGAGGCTAGTGGCAGGAGTGCCTCCTGTTCCTGGACATGCCTCGGCGCTGCCAGGAGACATTGCTCCAGGAACGGGGTCGCCCTCAGGAGGGGCGTTTCTGACCAGGCACCGGCATCTGCTGCACCGTGCTGTCCCTGGCAGCTTGTTGTAAAATGAAACCATTATAGCAGTAAGATCCTTCTCCAGGTCTCATAGAATAGATGTGAGTGTTTTATGCACACTGATTAATCTGGAGTCTCAGGATGCTATAGTTAATCATATGTTAAAAAATACATATACAGCTTCTACTTTCTGGAAATTTTCTGTGCCATTAAACATTGATATTCCTTCTTGGAACTCAAAGAGAATTTTAGGAATAATTTGTGTGAACCACAGTATCTTTGATTTCCATGTTAGGAACACCTACTCCCTCTTTCCTTCTGCACCCCTCACCTAGTTCCTGTTACGGAGTCAGTGAAGCAATGGGGAGCCTGCTGCAATGGTAAAAGGAAGGCATATCCCAGCCCTTGATGGTTTAATCTTTCAGGGAAGGCAGAAGGGTTAAAAGGTTGTTAGTTCTAATCTAGTACATTCCTTATGAGCTTGGACTGTGACCCTGGGCAAGTTACTTAACCCTCCTGTGCTCGGTTTTCTCATCTGCCAAAAAGAAATCCTGGTTGTTACACGGATTAAGAGGTGCTCGGGATGCACTTGGCACGTTCAGTTGTCACTACTATTGCTCTTACCCACTGTTGTTAGACCAACAGGTTGGGGGTCCATGTGGGAGGCCTTGGGTGCCACGTGAAGAAGCTGGGTTTTATACTTTGAGCACAGAGAGCTGCAGGAATGGGCAGGGGTGTGACCAATCATGTGTGGGCTTAGGAATGTCACCAGCAGGAGTAGGGAGGCTGGACTGGGGGCAAAGAAGTATCTAGAGGTAGGTTCAAGTGGGGTGGGCAGGGCCTGAGCCAGGACTACCACAAAGTCAGGGAAAGGGGTCAGTGGATGGTTGAAAAGAAACTAGTGAGGAACGACCCACATACATTGGCATGTCAGCTTGCGTGACTAGGGAACACTTTCCATTGACTGGTACACGGGGGGTGGGGGGTGTTGGAGGACGAGCAGGTGAAGGTGGTGGGAGAGGAGAGAGGCATGTGCATACGGTTATTTCTGGCCTCTGGAAGCCCCGCCATGTGCTATGTGGAACTCTTTGAGCTGGGAAGGCTAGCAAGCCCCCTGGAGGTCCTTGTCTTTCTGCCTTCTCCCTTGGGTTGCTTCTCCCAACTTTGAGTTTGCATATTTGTCATGTGGGAAAGCCAGGCCTCTGCCAAGCCTCTCCCAGGCCTGGATCAGTCTGAGCCACAGGTCAGGGTGGGCAGCATTGATCTACCAGTGGCCCTGACCCTTTGCTCCTGCTTTGGCCCTAGGCTGTCAGCACTCAGCTTTAGAGAGAAGGTGGAATTGCATCAGTTATTGCTCCTTGCAAAGCCTCAGGGAATGCTCTGGGTGAGCTCACAGGCTGTTTTCATCCCTTCCACCTCTGCCTCTGAGCCTGTTACGGTGTCTGCTTGGCTATGAGGGCCTGCTCCCTGGTTTAAACAGGCTACCTTTAGTTTAACCTCAGGATGAACTTTAGGCAGTTGTGGAGGACTGTGGTGGTGGTACAGCTCAGCCCCTTATTTTAGCTTTTTATGTTAAAATATTTAGTAATAGAAAAATAACACCTTGGCAGATGAGAAAGTTATGTGACAAAAAAGGATTGGATGTGGGATCTCCAGCCCCACTCCCCAGGGGTGAAGGTGATCAGTTTCCTGTATATTCTTCCAAAATTTTTCTTTTTCTTTTTTTAAAATATAATTTATTGATTATTATATTACAGTTGTCCCATTTTCACCCCTTTATTCCCCTCCGCCCTGCACACCCCCTCCCATCCACATTCCCCTCCTTTAGTTCATGTCCATGTGTCACATAAGTTCTTTATCTTCCACATTTCCTATACTATTCTTACCCTCCCCCTGTCTATTTTCTACCTACTATTTATGCTACTTATTCTCTGTACCTTTCCCCCATTTTCCCCCTCCCACTCACTCCCCTGCTGATAACCCTCCATGTGATGTCCATTTCTGTAATTCTGTTCCTGTTCTACTTGTTTGTTTAATTTGTTTTTGTTTTAGGTTTGGTTGTTAGTAACTGTGAGTTTGTTGTCATTTTACTGTTCATATTTTTTATCCTCTTTTTCTTAATAAGTCTCTTTAACATTTCTTATAATATGGGCTTGGGGATGATGAATTCATTGAACTTGACCTTATCTGGGAAGCACTTTATCTGCCCTTCCATTCTAAATGATAGCTTTGCTGGATAGAGCAATCTTGGATGTGGGTCCTTGCCTTTCATGACTCGGAATGCTTCTTTCCAGCCCCTTCTTGCCTGCAAGGTTTCCTTTGAGAAATCAGCTGACAGGCGGATGGGAACTCCTTTGTAGGTAACTCTCTCATTTTCTCTTGTTGCTTTTAAGATTCTCTCCTTCTCTTTAATCTTGGCTAAAGTAATTATGATGTGCCTTGGTGTGTGCTTCCTCGGATCCAACTTCTTTGGGACTCTCTGAGCTTCCTGGACTTCTGGAAGACTGTTCCTTTTCCTTTGCCAGATTGGGGAAGTTCTCCTTCATTATATTTTCAAATAAGTTTTCAGCTTCTTGCTCTTCTTCTTCTCCTTCTGGTACCCTTTTAATCTGGATGTTGGAGTGTTTAAAGGTGTCCTGGAGGTTCCTAAGCCTCTCCTCATTTTTTTGAATTCTTGTTTCTTCATTCTGTTCTGGTTGAATGTTTCTTTCTTCCTTCTGGTCCACACCATTGATTTGAGTCCCAGTTTCCTTCCCATCACTGTTGGTTCTTGTATGTTTTCCTTTATTTCACTTTGCATAGCGTTCACTTTTTCCTCTAATTTGTGACCAAATTCAACCAATTCTGTGAGCATCCTGATTACCAGTGCTTTGAACTGTGCATCTGATAGATTGGCTATCTCTTCATCGCTTAGTAGTATTTTTTTCTGGAGCTTCTATCTGTTCTTGCATTTGGGCCATTTTTGTGTCTCAGCCTGCCTGTTACATAGTAAGGGGCAGAGCCTTAGGTGTTCACACTGTTATGTGGGGGAGGGGTCAGAGAGGGAACAATGCCACTTGCTCTGCTTTCTGCCAGATTTCAGTCACTTCCCCCGCTACCCACAGTCAAATTGGGCCCTTCTGGTGCTGATTCCCAGGTGGGTTTGTGTACATCCTAGGACCCTGTGGGTCTCTCCAACAAACTCTCCTATGAGGCTGGGAGTTTCTCCCACTGCCTCAACCCCCACAGGTGTTTTCAATCAGAGGTTTGAGGCTTTATTTCCTGGCATTGGAACTCTGGGTTGTGCAGCCTGTCTCGCTCCCCAGTTGTTCCTCCTGGTTTATCTGCACATGAATGTGGGACCACCCTGTCTGCCAGCCGCTGCCTTGCTGTGAGTCCTCTCTGCCCGGCTGCCTGTCTATGCCCCTCCTCCTGGTCTGGATGGATGTTTCTTTTTTAACTCCTTGGCTGTTGGACCTCCATACAGTTCTATTTTTCTGTCAGTTCTGGTTGGTTTTTTTTTTTTTGTTTGTTTGTTTTTAATTTATTGCTGTCCTTCTTTTGGTTGCGCGAGAAGGCACAGTATGTCTACCTACACCTCCATCTTGGTCGGAAGTCCCCTTTTTCTTTTTTTTGAAAGATTTATTTATTTTTAGAGAGAGGGGAAGGGAGGGGAAAAAAGAGGGAGAGAAACGTTGATGTGCGAGACATACATCATTCTGTTGCTTCTCACACGCCCTCAACTGGGGACCCAGCCCGCAACCCAGGCATGTGCCCTGACTAGAATCGAACAAGCAACCTTTCAGTTCACAGTCTGGTGCTCAATGCACTGAGCCACACCAGCCAGGGCCCAACATTTTTTTACGCACATACTCATGTGT
Organism: Glossophaga mutica; assembly: GCA_039655065.1. Classification (NCBI taxonomy): domain Eukaryota; kingdom Metazoa; phylum Chordata; class Mammalia; order Chiroptera; family Phyllostomidae; genus Glossophaga; species Glossophaga mutica. The sequence goes on from CM077306.1 coordinate 111,503,047, forward strand.
ATGTGTACTTTTCCTCTTCCTATAACTGAGCAGAGGAAGGAGGTTCAGCTGCCTGTCTGCCATACAAGCTAAACTCATGAGGCAGATGCTGGTGCAAAAGGAAAGAGGTTTTATTTAGGTGCTGCATGATCTGGGAGCATGGCAGACTCCTGTCTCAAATCCTATCTTCTCAACAAGACCAAGACAAACACCAGTGTCTAGAGTTCCTGTTCCAATTTAAAGTGCAGCTCTTTGGAGCCTGTGGGCAGCTGCTAAGCAGTCATAGACCCCATCCAGGTAGATTAGCTTGTTCCCGACTACTGTTCATTTCAGGTTCTTTTCCTGGAGCCTGTGTGTGGAGCACACACAGCTATGGGATATGTGGCTGCTGTGGCTGCAAGAGCACACGAATGCACCTCCTAGAGGCCATGGACCATGTGGCTGCTAAGGACACAAGGCCTATCATGGGGAGAACCAGCGAGTGTCCTGTGAGAGTGCAGGTCATGAGCCAGGAAGTCAGTTTGTTCCTCTGGGATTATATTAGCTTGGGTGTGGGGCGGGCCAGGTGCTTTCTCAAAATGACCAGTCAACTTCCCAAACTTTTACATGCTTCTAGTGGTTTTACCTCCCAACCAATCCCTTCTTTCCCCAGGCTAGACTGACAGGCCTCTTTGGTCCAGCACCTCCCCCTGTGCCATTTGGATGTCTGTGGTGCATGTGCCTGCCTTCCCCTGGTCCTACCCCCAATCTGCTACCAGAAGTGTGGGGAAGGACTTTTTCCTACGCCATTATCTTTCTAGCTCTTCACATTCTTGGGCTCTATCCATTGATATTTCTAGCTTTGCACGCGCTCAGAGTAAGAACGTCTCCCTGTTGCTTGTTGGCCGATGGGGGAGACTTCCTGGTGCTCCAATAGACTGTCAACTGCTAACATTCCTACTCCTAAGTGCCTTAGATTTGTCAGGTGAACTGTGGTGTATAAGACATCTTCCCAGCTGTTTTCTGGTGTGATCCTCATAACCCTGTGCGGAGACAGACCAGAAAAAATTCTTTGCAGCCAGGATTGTCTGTAGACAGTGAGGAGCTGAGAGAGGTTGGTGTTCCTTTAACGAAGAGTAAAACTGGGTCTCTCTTTTGAGAGGCTCAGACTGTTTGGGGAGCTGGGTCTAGAGGTACGCACACACGTGCCCAGAGATAACACTCGAGCAGCGTCTGTAGAGGGAACGTGGTGGGTGGTGGATGCCTTGGGGACGAGCTTCCTCAAAGGGGATGGAAGTTGAACAAATCTTTAATACAAGGGGTTTAGGAATGAGACGAATGGTAACGGGAGGGCATTTCAGGCAGGAGAGCAGCATGTGCAGAGGTTTGGGCCCCCGGGAACTCCATTCAGTCAGCGGATATTTGAAAACCTCTGTGGCCAGCACTTTCGGGGTCCTGAGAGCAGCAGGGACCACTTAATGCCTGCCCTTGACTGGCTGTCACACTCTAGCCGTAAGATGCTGGATGCGCAACAGGCAACACTAACGATGGTGAGAGAGTCGGAATAGTAGTCACTTCTCATTGGGGCACTGCTGGGAAGGGGCATGAAGAGGCGTCCGGGGTGCTGGAAAGGCTTGCTGTCCTCAGCTGGGTGGTGGTTGTACGATGGTAAATAATGTAAGATGGTTGTGTGGTGGTGTGTAATGTAAGGCTTCATGGCACTGCATGCTATATAAGTGAATGCAGACTGCACACTCTAACCGTGAGAATGTTATAAAGTAAGCAAGCAAATAGCACATCCCTGAATAAATAAATATAGTAAGTAAACTGCAACAGCAGAAGTGTGGAAGAGCAATGCTTGGGAAAATCCAGGGACTTCAGGAGCATGCACCACGAGAGGCTTATCTGAGGAAGTGATCTATAAGCTGAGACTTGAAGGATGAGGGAGTGTTAGCCAGGTTAAGAAGGGGGCTAAGTGTCCCAGGTGGAAGGAACAGACTGCGCCAAGGCCCAGTGGGAGAGAGCCTGTGTGCTGGGAAGTTCAGTGAACAGAGTGTAGAGTTTTGAAGGGATGAAAAATGAGATTTCAGACCTTTAGCTTCTTTCACTGTTGTTTCAGAAGCCCCCAGTGGGGCTCACTGGCTTTCTCTGTTCTTACAAGCATTGAGACCAAAGCACTTAACTGGTTCTGCCCTCCCCCTTTGCCACAGAATTAAGTTCACCCTCAGTAACTAGGAAGTCAAGGCCATTTCCGTGTGCCTTATCTGTCCTTCAGAGAACTGGATGTCCCCCCAAAGGGACAGCTCACCATTTCCAGATGTGCACTGTGGTCTCACCGCCATGCCTGGCTCACTGTGGCCTTCTCTGAGGTGCCTTTCTCAACGTCTGGCACAAAAAAGGCCGTAACACCTGCTCCAGTATTATCCCAGCCTCTCCCAACTGGAACTATCACTCCCTTTGAAGTGTGCCTTGCTCCTTTTGGCATCTGCCCCTATAGCATTCTGGGTCAGAGCTGTTGCACACAGTTCCTAAATCCATCCCTTAAACAACCTGTTAATCGGATGGGGCTCTGCTGGCGAAGGGTGGACGGTTGCCGTGGGGGCCGTAGCCAAGGCTGCCTGGGGAAGTGTCGAGACTCTGGTGCTTCCGAATTCCTGACACTAATTTTCAGAATTCGGGAAAAGGCATAAAATTTCCTGGGAATTCCCAAAATCATATCTTTCATAGCACTTGTATTTATGAGTTTTTAAATAAGAATGAGAGAGCATGATAAACTCTGAATTTTTTTTTTTTTTTTTTTTGGTCATAAAACTTTCAGAGGTTTTCCTGTAAAAGGAAAAAAAAGATACACCAGTAAGTGCATGGTTTATTATTATTTAGGAAAACTATATTGTTACAAGATTATATACTCTATTAACATGTAAAAATTATCTCCACCTTATGTAGATATTTGATAGTAGAAAATGTTAAAGGAAGAGAACACTAACAAAATGAATTCCAAATAAAAATCATGTAATGTTTTAAGGGTAATGCACAAATATTTAATATTAAAAAGTGACTCTTAATGTGACATTTAAAATCTTTAGTTTTAAATTTCCAGACACTGAGATTCAACAAAACCTTTTGGTGTGCAGTTCTGAGTGTTGGCAAATTCATGGTCATTAACCACCGCCATAATCCAGATAAAGAACGCTGCCATCACCCCCTGAAAGTGACGACATTCTCTTGTGCTGCTTCCTTTGTGGTCAGACCTCATCACGTCATTAACCCCTGATCTATTCTCTGTCCTTACTATTTTGCCTTTTCCAGAACGTCATATAACTGGAATCATGAAATATGTAGCCTTTTGAGTCTTTCACTTAGTGTAACGCATTGAAATATATTCGTCATTGCTGCATGTTTCAGTAATTTGTCCCTTTTTGTTACTGAATAAGTGTTCTGTTGTAAGGGTGTGCCACAGTTCGTATATGCCTTCTTCAGGTGAAGCGCATTTAGGTTGTTTCTGGTTTTTGGCAGTTTGATTCAACATTCATATGCTGGTTTGAACATAGGTTTTCATTTCACTTAGATAAATTCCTAGGAGTGACATTGCTGGGTGTGCGATAAGAGTGCATTTACCGGCCAAGCCTTTTCCCAGAGTGGCTGCGCCATCGTGCCCTCCAGCAGTGCATGCGAGTCCCAGTTTCTCCGTGACCCTGCTAGCGTTTGGCGTTGTCAGTTTTTGTTTTTGTTTTGTTTTGGCCGCTCTAACAGATATGTGGTGGTATCTTATTGTGGTTTTAATTTGCTCTTCCTTAATGACTCAGGATGTTGAGCATCATTTTCACCTGTTTATTTGTCATCTGTGTGGCTTCGTTGGTGAAGTATCTGTTCAGATATTCAGATCTTTTGCCTGCTTGCCTGTTTCTTAATTGGGATGTTTGTTTTCTTCTCTCTTTTATTTTTAACTTTAAAAAAATATTCTCATTCTAGGATATGTCCATTGATTTTAAAGGGAGGTGAAGGGAGTGGAGAGAGGACTGGGCGGGGCGGGGGAGAGAGAGAAATCAGTCGGTTGCCTCCGGTACCTGCCGCCTTTTGGTGCACGGGTCAGTGCTCCAACCAGCCGAGCCACCTGCCAGGGCTCTAATCAATCATCTGGATCTTTGTTTCATGACAAATATTCCAGATATAGAAAAGTTTATTTCTTTTTGACTTGATGTTGGTTGAATAAGTAAAACATATGTCCAAAAGTATTTTCAAGATGAATGTCGAGGTACATGTTGCTTTGTGTAAGCTCATTTTCTTTTTTTTAGTGATGAAAGCACTTTGCTTGCCCCAATTTTGGTTTAGCTATTGCTTTTACTAATCAATACTGCTTTTACTAATTCAGATTTTAGATCAGTTTCTGATTTTGTGTCCTAGAATTCCACAATATCCACATTTCCCCCCTGTCTCTCCTGTAGCAAATAGTCAAGTGCTGGAAGGTGCCAGTGAACATTATTGGGTAATATTTGAATCACCAACAAGCGTATCTCCTAAGAAAGTTAGCACTGTACAGAATCAGTTTAAGGACTTATTTGTTTCCAAACTTATTTCGTAGAATACACTTGTAGGATTTGTATATACTGTGTATATTGACATATTAATACATATTGGTGAGAGTGACTCACCATTAACCGCAGACAGGGCCGTGCACGCACGCTTACAGCGTGGCAGTTCTGCAGGTGAGACTCGATCAGATTGCAGCCATTCCCGTCCTGGTTCCCAGGAACGTCAGCCTGCACCTTCAAATCCGCATGTTCTTATTCTTGCTTTGACTCGAAATTAGTGATTCCTTCAAACCAATAACATCTCTAGGTGGATTGCTAAGCTTTAATTCTCACCAGAGGATTATAATACTTTTCCCCATTTCTCTAATTTGTTAATACTAAGGTATTTCTCAGTTTGGGATTCAGTAAAACATAAGTTACCCAAGAAAAGTTGGGAAGAAAGTCTTGTACGGAAATACTAGTCAACAGAGGGCATGAGGCAGGGTTTGATGAGAGCCAGGTGTTGAAGGGAAACCTGTAAGGTCAGCCCCACAGAGCAGCCACTGTGTCTTGTCCATCACAGGGACTCTGGAACCTGGCTGGCCCCTGGCCCCTGGAGGGTGCCCGTGAGAGTTGCTGGCTGAACAAATGGCTTTCCAACCACTCGCTGTTTGGAACCATCATGTGAACAACTTGGGATGACAAGATGGTTCAGATTATAGAGTTTGTGGAAGATAAGCTTAGAAAACTGTGAGGTCCCCATTGTGCCAAGCCTTGAACAACAAGCTGAGAAGCTTGGGTTGTTCTATTCTGGACACTGGGGAGAGAATCAAACATAACACAACTGAGGCTTGGTTGGCTCAGAGCCACAGGGTGAGCTGAGGGCAGAGCAGCTTTTTTTCTCTCTATTTTTTTATTTAGGCAAAAGACCAGAGCTAAAAAAAAATGAAAAGAATGCTATTGTAGACTTCTATATTTCCTTCATTAAGATTCGCCAATTGCAAATAACTGGCTACACTTTCTTGGCATGACGTCATTGACTGTCCTCACTCCACGTGTGTGTGATTGCGTCCCCAGGATTACATTTAGGTTCACATTTTTGGTGGGAGCCCGCATCGGTGGTGGGGGCCTCCTGTTGCTTCAAATCGGGAAGCATGATGGTGCCAGCTGTCCCCAGTAAAGGTGATGCTAATTTTAATTAACTGGTTGAATTGGTGCCTATGAAGACTACTTTCATTTTAGGCAGAGAACTTTGGGGTTTTTTCATTTCTTGGTTTTTGAAGGCAGAGAACTTTGGAAGGAGCTTTTCACTGACTTTTGGGAATAGCTGACAGCCATTTTGGAAAAGACTATTTCTTTGTCCTTTGTACCTGCTCTTGAGAAACTGATGTAGTCAAGCAATTTTCAACCCTTTTCACCTCATGGCACAATACACTAATTACTAAAATTCTGCAGCACACCAAAAAATACATTATGTTTTTTGCCAATCTGACAAAAAAATAAATATGATTTCCATTCATTCACACCAGTTGGCTATTGTTGTGGTGGCTGTTGTCATTTTTTTATTGGACAATCTAAGGAAAAAGAGATCAGTGTCCCTGACTGAATAATCAGGTATTGCATGTTTTAAACATTCTTGCAGCACACAGTTGAAAATCACTGGAGTAGTCAAAAAAGCCCTGACATCTAGGAAATGGGATTTGGGGCCAAGCTCTACCACATCTCTCCCCATGACTGTAGACAAGTTATGTCATCTTTCTGGGCTGAGCCATTGTACATATAAGGAAATAGATACTCAGTGGGGTGAAGCAATTTGCCCAAGGCCACTCAGCTAGTAAGTAGCAAAGCTAGGATTCAAACCCAGTTCTGTTTGGGCCAAAATCCCGCCCTTGCTCTTATGCCAGCCTGCCTTCTCTGAGGGGCCTGGTCATTGTGGTGGCACCAAGCACTAGGTACTGGTGCTCAAAACCCAGCCGAACACTAACCCCTGTGGGATCTGAGCTGAAAGGGGAGAGAGAGGTACTTCTCTTGCCCGGGATGCCCTCCTGCATGTGGCAGGCCATTGCCCAGGAAGGGCCGGCACTTTGGACACGCTGGTAGGCAGGTTGTTGGGCGCACTTAACCACCTTTAGAATAAATGCTTTGGTGTGGGGTGTTACGATGGTGAGCTGCTGGCGCTGGTCCCCACCCAGACAAGGGACGTGCAGGCTTCACGTACCTGGTGGTGGCCTGTGTTAGGGTCAGTGCCCAGGATCCCTATCTTGGCTGGTGAGTCCTGAGGGCAGTCCAGGTGGATGGAGAAGGTACAGCCTAAGCCGGCCTGGGCTTAGGGGAGGGTGGGAGAACGGAAGCATTAATGGGGGAAAGGTGTGCAGAGCCTTGCCAAGCAGGTCTCTGTGGGTGGGGAGACACTGCCTACGTGCTCTGTGCTCCCCAGGGTTTGGGTGGAGGTTCTTGAGGAGCCAGCCAGGAAGGAGGGCCATGGTGGCGACACTGAGGACTCCAGAACTGCTCCTGCTGACCCTCTGCTCTAGTGTTCCACCAGCCTGTCATCTTCCTGGTTAGCAGCGCTCCCCAAGGCAAGGAGCACCTGAGCACTTGGTGAGTAGCGCCTGCTCCTCATGCTCCTGTGGTGTTCTTCCCCGGAGCAGTTGTTTTGAGGAAACAGTGGCTCTGGCTCAATCAGGAGCTTATGGTCCGTTAAGGCCATGTTGTCCTATTGCTGTGGGGCTGAGAGTCCAGGAGAGTTCCTGTTCTCAAGTTTCGTCTGCTTCTCCCTGCACTATTTATCCTCACAGGCCTCCAGGGAATGAGGCTGAAGTCGGGGCCAGGGCCAAAGGGGCCTGACAAGGAGCAGGCCGTGTAGTATGGGCCCTGAGGAGATTCTGGGGAGTTTTTTTCACCTCCTCCTACAGTGCACCTTGGAGGGGGCCCCCTACCCCACCCCGGTTACTGGCAGCCAAGTAAGCAGGGACAGAGGGGCCCCTGGAGAGAGAGGACCTCACAGGGAAGGCAGTGTGCCCAGCAAGCCCCCTGTCGTCACTGGTTGTAGCACAGGGAACAGTGGCAGCACTTTACCTCGAATCGTTGGCAGGAGCCCCGTCTGCGTCCTGCCAGCGGGGTCTGACTCCAGGCTGGGAGCTGACATGACCCAACGTGTAAAGCCTTCCACTTCCTGAACGAATTCACCAAGTCATTGCTCAGTCATGCCAATCTTGGCATTTTCCCGCCACCCCCCACACTCTGCTCCTGACTGGCCCTGGGTCCTGAGAAGTAAGGGTGCACTTTTGGACCAGCTTTTGCACCAAGACCTCTTGCAGGCTGTCATGTCGGCATGAAATCCAGAAGCCGCTCACTGTCAGAGCAAATGAGAATTGGAAGGTGAGGAGGGCATGGGCCAATTTGCTGGCTCTCCAAGGTGCTTTGATGTTTAAAAAGTCCGTTCCGGACTCCCTGAGATTGAATACCCTTGTTTTATTTGTCCTTTCACTCCCTCACCTCTGGTTCTCCCTTCCTTCTTTGGGGGACTTCATGCTTTTCAAATATTTGTTAACTAAGTCCTTATCTGGGACCTCAGAGAGCAACCAGATAAGTGCACTTGGAAAGAAATGGGAGAACAGAAAGCAAATATCTGAAAGTGTCTTTGAGATCCAATACTGGGTGAGCTTTTAGTTGCTGAGCTGGTTTCACTCAAGTGAGAGCCAGAGCTTTTGAGAGAGAGAAAGCAAGAAGTGTTTGAAGGAGACTCTTGGCTCTTCTACTGAGCTTCATGACAAAAGACTTCTCCCGATTACAGCTACAGACCCGTCCCTCTCCCCACCACCACTGCCTCCTTCACCCCCTCCCATCCTGACTTTGTGCCCTTCACAGTGGTGTATGCTGTTGGACAAGTGCGTGTTAGCTCTTTGTTGTCTTACACAAAGTGGACGTGAGGCAAACAGGTGTACAGTTTGACCCCTTGCTCCATGTCATGGCCATCCTGCCTGAGCACCACACCTGCGCCACCTGCTGCTCTGGGAGGCCAGCAGAAAAGTCCGTGACATGGATGTGCCGGAATGTCGCATCCTGATATCGAAGAACCTCTTCTTCAGCTTTTTCTGTTTCTTCTTGGGACTTTCGAAAATAATGTCTCATGTGTGTATCATGCTTTCAAAACCTTTTTTTTTTTTTTTGGCTTACTGAACACAGCACACGTTCATTATAGAAAAACCAGATAAGCAGTAAGGGAAGAAATAAAAATTACCCTTAAGAGATCGCCACCATTAACATTTTGGTGTATGAATTATATAATACGTATGTTTTTTTCACATTTACTCTCATCTGAGCCTTGCTGGGAAGGCCTGTGGATATTAATCCCATCTTAGAGATGGGAAACTGAGCCACAGAAGCCTTCTGAGCACAGATGCCCTCTGCCATCTGCCTTTGACTGCAGACTGCTCAGGCCATTGTGTTCAGCTGTCTCGGTTTCCCTATTCCACTTGCCCAGGAATTTCCCTAGCTTCTCACTACCCTGTCTCACTCTCACAGGGTCGATTAAATGACATTACTATGTAAAGGTGCTTCATGAACTTTTAGGGGCTAGCTGATGCTGTCTTAGTTGTTTAAAAAGAAAAGGGTATCCTCACCGTTGTGGCTCAGTTGGTTGGACATTGTCCCGGAAAGTAAAAGGTCGTAGGTTCTATTCCCGGTCAAGGCACGTGCGTAGGTTATGGGTTTGAGCCCTGGTCAGGGTGCTTGCAAGAGGCAACCTATTGACATTTCTCTCTTACATCAATGTTTCTCTCCCTCTCTTCCTCTCTCCCTTCCTCTCTCTCTAAAAAATAAATAAATGAAATAAAAAATAAATACTTTTAACAAATAAAAAATAAAAAGATGTGAGCTGCAGTGTCTGGCCCATGCCCTGTAACTACATAGCTTGTAGAGCAGGGCCACTGACCCACACACAGGCTGGTGTGCTGGTCAGAGAGCTGTGTGTCAGAAGTTTGAGGGGCTTGGATGGAGTTATCAGGCCTAGGAATGTGGTGGGTAAGTCATTTGGCCTCCTGCCAGCCAGTGCCAGATGCCACTTCTGCTTCCAGATATGCGTGTGTTATAGCTGGGAATCACTAAGACCCGAACAGTGCTGGGGAGGCTGGAGCTGGGGGAGGTCTTTGGCAGGAAGGGTGCATGCGCGGAGCTCCTCTAAGCTGCCCTGTGCTTTACTCAGTGAGGGCACAGGAGAAGCACTCAGCTCTGCATGGGGCCCTCATGCTTCAGCTCCTCAGCCTGGCTCTCCCCAGGAATTGATGGAACAAGCAGGTTTCCAGGGCTCTGGGGTGGCCTTCCCCTCCCACCGATGCTCCGGCGGGGTTTGCTGTAACCCTGGCTCTCAGAGTCCGGCTGAAATCATCTCCAGTCTGTCCTCCACAGCAGCCAGAGGAATTCTTTTTTAACTGCAGCTCTGATCCTGCCCATCCTCTCTTCATAACTCTCCTAGGCTCTCTGCTGCTTTTTGGATAAACTCACATCCTTAACTTGCCCTTTGAGGCCCTGAGTGATCACTAGCCTCAGCTAGACCAGCCTCCCTGCCTTCCCAGCACACCAGCCACACAGCCCTCTTTCCACCCCTCAGAGGGTCCGTGCCATCCTCCCCCTGAGGGGCCTTTTCACATACCTGTTCCCCCATTGCCTTGTAACCCTGCGCGCCTTCCTGAGCCAAAGACCGAACCCTCAGGAACGCCTCCCCTGAGTCACCCACCCTAGGCCGGCTGCTCCCAGCGTGCCCCCACTGTGCTCCGCATTCATCCTTTGCCGCCTGGCCATCCTTCCCAGTTGTGTGGTTGTGCTGCTTTCTTGACTCCTGTAGCCTGGCACGTGGTGGTAGGTGCTTAACAAATATTTGCTGAATGAGTGAAGGAAAGCAGCTGGCAGGGAGCAGAGGAAGAGTTGAGGGGGGGGGGGCATTGGTGGCATCAGCAGCCGTAGACCTGAGGTCCTGGGATGAAAAGGCCTCTAGAAGGGTCCCTGGTCCAGCCCCTGCTTTTGGCACAACTGCCTTACCTCACAGCCCTCTCTGAGCACTGAGAGGCTCTCAGCTCCCCAAAAGCTTCCAGAGATTTCGGTCTCTTGTGGAATCTGGGCAGGCCTCTCCTTTCCCTCCTCAGTATCTCTTAGCATGCTATTCAGTCTGCTTTGCTCAAAACAGTTTTTGAAACATTTCTCCCTTTTCCCTCAATGATGAAAGTATCTCACCATTATAAAGGATTTGGAGAACCCAGAAAAGGTAATTAAGAAAATAAGAATCAGCCCTGGCTGGTGTAGCTCAGTGGATTGAGCGCGGGCCTGCGAACCGAAAGATCGTGGTTCGATTCCCAGTCAGGGCACATGCCTGGGTTGCCAGGCCAGTTCCCGTCAGGGGACATACAAGAGGCAACCGCACTTTGATGTTTCTCTCCCTCTCTCCTTCCCTTCCCCTCTAAAGATAAATAAATAAATAAATAAATAAATAAATAAATAAATAAATAAGAATATCAGAAAAGTGGTAAAAATAATAATTAAAAAAAAAAAAGAAAAGAAAGTAAGAATCACCTATAATGGCACTCAGAAAAAACAACCATTAAACATTTTGGGCCATGTCTTTCCACTTTCTTATATACATATTTTGACCTTGTTGAGCTTCTGTTGCTTGTGAAAACTGTAGCTTTAACATCTCCTCAGTCTTCACTGGCTACAGCCAGAGGCAGCTGGGACTGCAGAGCCGCTGGCTGGAGGCCCTGTCCTGCTAGGCAGCCACACGCTCAGGGCCCCTGGTGATCCCTGGTGATCATCCCACTTTGCACTCCGATCTCTTCTCCAGCACATTCTCAGTAGCTCCCGAAGGCCAGCATTTCCTTTTATTTTAGTTTAGCTCCACTCCGTGGGCCTTAAGGGCTGATTTTAGGTGGAATTGGAAGAATTGTAGAATGTGAAATGCAGGGGAAAACAAAACTATCCCCAGGCCATTTCTCGTGGGTGAACTGCTGGGCTGAATCAATTCCAGCAAGAAGACCATGCAGGCCTCTGTGAGCCCTGAGAGGGGCGTGACCTGGACTGGCAGATGGGGAGCAGAGAGCACCGTGGAGCAGCTTGTCTGGGAAACCAGGGCACTGGGTCAGCACCCAGATTAATGATTGATTAGAAAGTTTGGGAGAGAATGAACCAGGCCCATTCTCGCGTGACCTCCATCACTGCCTGTCTTGAGAACACCTGCCGGAGACATGGGGCAACCTCTGCCCTGTGTCTGGAGGTGGCTGATCTTCGTCTCCCTGAGGTGGAGGGGGTTGGGGAAAGGAAATGGCAGCAACTGGGTCAGCTGTAGAGTAGGGGTGGGGCAGAGGGAGAGAGAAGTGGAAGAGAGTTTGGACTCATCTCTGAACACTGAAGCCTGGGCCGGAGAAGGGAGCTCCCTGTCAGTTCTCTGTTCCCACAGGTGGTTATAAGGCAAGGGATTGGGAAAATCGGTCTAGGCCCTTAGAATGCCAGCAGGCTAGTGCAGTTCTAGACCTGAAATACCACTCGTTCCATATAATCCCTAAAACGAGCCATCAGTGATGATAATAGCAGCAGCCACGGCCCCTCTTTGTTGGACACTTAGTATATACCCGCACTATTAAGCAGTTGCTTGTGGCTATTTCACCCTTATGACCGCTGCTCAGGTTAGGTGGTAGTATCCCAATTTTAGGTCTGAGAAGCTCTGAGGGATTGGTGCCTTCTGCTAATCACAGAGCAGGAGGGACAGAGGCAGGGCTTGAACCCAGGCCTCACACAGAAGTCAGGGGAATTAACTTCTGCAGAGTACTGCACCTCAAGGGCAGTAACACGTGAGAATTGATACAGTGGCAAATACTACAACTAATAAGTGTGACTAATAAGTGGTTAATATTTTTGTCTGTTTATGCATTCAACAAGTGTATGTTGAGCACCCACTAAACGCCAGGCACTGGGGACCTACCTCGGCAGGATAGAAGCACTATCTGGGCGACTTGTGGCAGGGTGAGGCCAGAGCAGCTAACAGACGTTGCGGTTTGCTACAGTAATTGTGGAGCTGGAGGGCCTGGGCCAGGGTTGCTGCAAGAAGGAACAGGATGGAACTGGTCAAGGAGAGCTTCCTAACAGAGGGGCTGCAGGTGGGTCCTGAAGGAGTGGGCCTCGGCTAGTAGAGGGAGCAGCATTCCTGGCCGAGGCCAGTCCAAGCCTCCGTGTTCAGGGAGTGATGCAGGAACACTGGCGAGTGGGGTGGGGCTGGAGAAGGAGCAGGGACCCGAGCCCGTGGCTGTCTTGGGCACACACTGGTTATCTTCGGGCAGGGAGTGTCCAGAAGGGCTTTGCCCAGGGTGTTCTCCACAGAATCAGTTAGCAACTGGCAGCTAGGTAGAGGTTTCTGGGGTGGTGGATCCAGACCTCTGGGGGCCCCGCTGGGCAGTCAGCTGCTGGGCAGTCCTACCCAGCACCACATGCGAGCTGTGCAGCACAGTGAATAAGACTTGAACCAAGCTGCCTGGGCTCAAATCCTGCTCCTTCAGTTAATGTGTGACCTGGAGCCAGTTCCTTTCCCTCTGTTGTGCGGTTTCCTCCTCAGTTAACTGGGGATAGGAATAGTTGCTGACTCTTAGGGGTGTTGTGAGGATGAAACGTGTTCGTGTACATAGAGCCTGATGTGTGGGAAGCCCCGGAGAATGGAGGCCGGTACCATTGTGATGGAGGTGGTGAGCCCAAGGCTCTGCAGCTGTAGCTGAGCTTGGGCTCTGGTGCAGGGCGAGGCCCCTCAGGCCTCATGGGTGTGACGTGGGTGGGGCCCTGGCACATGGACTGACCCCACTTGGTGTACATCCTGCCAGTGTGGGGGCATCAGGAAGGCTCCATTTTCTGAGGGTGACGAGACTTAGTGGGAAGGATTAAGACTCCAGGTGGCTTTGTTGCTCCGGCCCTAGACCAGGCCTCTCTACAGCTCCAGGTCATTTGGGTTAAGCTCCTAATTCTCTCTGCCCTTGAAATTTACCTGCCCAATGGGAAGTAAATGGAGTCATGCCCCTCTCCCACCTTAGCTCCCAAAAGGCCTGAGTTTCTTCTTGGGGCAAGGGAGTGGGTCTTGGAATGGGAGCGCCAGGGCCGCATGCGAGCTGCAGGCTGCGTGCGCGTGTGCGCACACAGTGTCGGAGCAGTCCAGGCGCTCGCTTGTGAGAAATTCTTTGGTGCAGGGGGTAGGGGAGGGTGGGTGGAGGTAGAAGAGGGTATAAGGGGGATAAATGGTAATGTAAAAAATACAATAAAAATAAATAAAAGAAATAGAAGATATTTAAGTGGGTTGCTGGAGGAAGGGGAAGAAGTGCTTCATGGAGCTGTGTTTCGTGGTGCGGGTGTGCATGTGTGCACCTGGGTGTGTTCTATCTTGTGATATACAGTGTACTTCTCACTGATGGTTGTAATACAAAGAAAGAGAGAAAAGAAATTATTTTGCTAAATTATTCCACTCTTTGTCCAAGGAGCCGCAGAGCAGGCCCTCCTCATTCTGGCTGCAGGACCCTTGTCCTGCCTGAGGACAGCACCAGCCCCTGAAGTGGGGTGAAGCGGTGACGTGGTCAGAGAGTTTCTGGCCCTGGCACAGTACAGGGGGTGGGGGGCAATGGTGAAAACCAGGATTTCGCAACCACGTGGAAGTTAGACCTCGTGCCAGGGTGTGCTGTTTTCAGTGCCAGACCTAAAGGGAGGAAAAGGAGAGTAGGATACATTGTGAGGGTGACGGTAGGTGGCAGCTCTGGGAAAATCCAGCCTGTGGGCCTGGGCCTGGTGGTGGCGGGGGGTTGTGAGGGGCTGTCAGAGTAGCTCCTGGCCAGACACGCTGCGAACAGTGGTGGGGTGGGGCAGCCTTGGCGCTGGGTGGATGGGCAGACCTCAGCTGTCGATGGAACAGTCAGGGCTGTGTGAAAATCGGTGGCTTCTGGCAAAATGCAGGGACAGGTGCAGCACAGCGGTTATGTTTAAATATGAAACAGCCCAAGGGGTGTGTGTGTGTTTTAGAACAGCCTGGCTACAGCCCTCCCCCGACTTCATCTGTGTCCTTAAGAGGTCACAGCTGGAAGAGACAATGCCAGGCTGGGGGGAACACCTGCCTAGAATCTGGGAACCCTGGCCGTAAATCCCATACTCTCGCCAGAGCCCGGAACCACATCGGATCCCAAGAGGCAACCATGTACACCGCCAGAAACTGAGAAGAGCAACCCTGGTCATGGTGAAATAACCGACCCTCTGGTGTGGAAGTGGAAGCTGAGGCTCAGGGGTGTCAGGGGCACCACAGCTCCCCGAAGCCTAGCCAGGCACCGTCTCCATTGTGTCTGAGATCTGTGGTTGTCTCCTGCATCCTCTGACCCGTTGCAGAGACACCCTGTCAGGCTCTGCAGGCCTGCACGCTTCGTCACGTTTCTCATCTGCCCAGGGGAGCTCACACGGCTCCCCCCGTGGGGTGAGGATTGAGCAGAGGCTGTTTGTCTAGTACCGGGCAGGTGCCAGGTGTGTAGTGGAGACCAGCTCCTCTGTTATCCTCCAGGATTCAGTCCTGACAGTGGACTTGGTCCCATCTCCCATGGTCACTCAGAGGGTCTGCAGGAATGTGTAGCATTGTAGTTCTTTCTCCTCTATTTCCATCTGCTAGGGGGACCCCCAAATCTTCATGTCACTCCTCCCCCTTGCTCCTGTCACCACAGCCTGGTGCGCATTTCTCCCAGTGTCCACTGACACCCAAGCTGCATGGATCCCAAACAGTGCATTCTGTCTAGTCATTCTTATCCCACTTTCTGCTGTGGCCAGTGCCGCTGCTGTGCTTATGGCTCCTGGACACCGCGCTGTCTGGCCCTGTGTCACCTGCTGCTCGTCCTCTTGATGCTGCTGCTCAGAAACCTCCCATGGCCCATCAGCCGCAGGGCCAGTTGAGGGTGTCTCTTCCCTCAGCTGCCCCTGATTCCTCCACCTCCAGATGTTTCCATTCCGTGGAACATGAAGAATCAGCGCCTCTGGTCCTTGTTATTTGGATAGCAGCTAATTTATTTAGATAGTTTAATACACGCCACCACAGCCACGGACTGCTCTTGGTGATCGCCAGTGTCCTTTCCCAGCGCTGTCACCGACCCTTCCCCACAGCCCCACCCTCCTTTTTGGCTAAGTGACCTTTTATCCTGTTTCACTTAGGAGGGTGTTCAGCTGTGTGCGCCGGGAATCTGGCACATGGCACCTCGTCAAACAAGCACTCAGTTTTCCCACCTGACAGGCAGTCTGGGGGTGGGCTGTCCGGGGCCAGTTCAGCAGCTCTGCAGTGCCACGGTGACCGGGCTCCTTCTCCGGTCATCCACAGCGGGAAGTCATCCCGCCTCCCCCAGCATTAACATTTTACATAAACATCACGTGCCCCTACCAAAACTAAGAAGTGGACACCAGACAATACCATTAACGCAGCAAGCAGGGCTTGTTTGGAACTTAGCCAGTTTTTCCACCACCATCCTCTTTCTGTTCCAGGATCCAACCCGCCGCTCTACATTGCGCCGAGTTGTTATGTCTGCACAGCTCCCTGTCTGGGGGCTTTTCTCAGTCAGAGAGCAGGAGTTCTCCCTGACTCTCCCTGAGTTTTCATTCTACTGTAATAATTTGGAAATTGTACATTCTAGTTATGGTATCTTGGTACCTTTGAAATTTTTCCATGTATATTTGCCTTCATTACCAGTCCATAATGTCATTGTTCTTCTTTGTGGCTGCGCAGAATTCCATGTTTCCATATCATGATTTATTTAATGAGTCCCTTGTTAATGGGCCTTTAGGTGGCTCCCCACCTCTTAGGAGTCAAATAATACTGTAATAAATAACCTTGTACTCATATATTGTGTTATTTTGCTCAAGTGGAAGTATAGCTTAGACTACAACCTAGAAGGGGTGTTTCTGGGTCAAAGGGAATGTGTGCCTGTAATTTGGATAGTTGGAGCCAAATTAGCCTCTTTAGAGGTTGTGCAGTTTATCTTTCACCAGGGATGTGAAATTGTTTCCTGCGTGCTTAGCAATGACGTGTTAGCATTTGTTTTAATCTGATTGGAAGTGTATTTCAGTGTTGTTTTAATTTGCATTCCTCTTTTAGGAATGAATTTGAGTATCTTTTCATATGTTTATGAGCCAAAGGCATACTTTTTCTATATACATTTTTTATACCTTTGGCGCATTTCACTATCCATTGCTGATCTCTTGCTTATTAGTTTGTAGGAACTATTTTAGAGAAACTAGCCCTTTGTCTGTTGAGAATTGCATACACTTTTCTCAATTTATTATCTGCTCTTTTCTTCTGGTGGTTTTTTTACCATGTAGAAAGTTTACATTTCTTGTAATCAAATTTATTAATCTTTACCTATAATCTTTTAATTCATAAAGTTTTATGGGTTTAGTGTCATTCTTAGCTACTCCCCCATCTCAAGACTGTTTATATAGTTCATGCATGTTTGTTTTAACTTTAAAGTCTTTGATTTGTGTGGTTCTCATCTTGGTATAAGGTGTAAAGTAGGGCTCAGCCTGGTTTCTCTAGATGGCTACTCGGCTTGTCCCAATGCGCACCATTTATTGAAGGTTCTACCTTTCCCTTGGATTCGCAGGGTGGTGTTTAGAACATACTGAAGTTCCGTGTGTGTTCCCATCTACTTAATGACTTTTGTATTCTCTTTCATTGACTATCTACTCATGTGCCAGTACCACACTGTTTCGTTTATTGTGACTTTCCTGTAATTCTTTTTATTCCTTCCAGCTAATTGCCTATCACGTTTGCTAAAGTGGCTCCTCCCAGCCCTTCACCTTCTTCAAGTCCCATCGTTTACTCTCAGACTGAGACCATTCCACATGAACTTCACCCGCCCCCTCACACACTGCTATGATGCGTTTTTGTATTTTCCTCATCCCGCGCCCTTGAATTACTCCCCTCCCATCAATCGTCCTCCCTGGCTTCCCCTCCTTCAGTCTTCCCGATTGTCTTTCTCCACAGACCTCTCTTCTGTCCACAGCTTCTTTGAGTTCTGTCTACTCTAAAAAGCCTCTTCCTGGCTTTGCTACTTCCTCAAGGTAGTGGTGCTCTTACACATTTCTTTCCCTGGTGTAGTCACCAAAAAATTAATCTCCATTCTCTGTCCCAGCTTCCTTGCTACCACCAGTTCTTCAGAGCCTGGGTTTCCATCACAACCACTTGGCAGAAACTTGTAAATATACCCTCAGGTGTGGATGTTTTAAAAAGATTTCATTTATTTATTTATTTATTTATTTATTTATTTATTTATTTTGGTGATTGGGGGGAGACATCTATCAGTTGCCTCTCCCAAGGGCCCCAGATGGGGACTGAACCTGCAACTCAGGCATGTGCCCTGACTAGGAATTGAACTTGGCAAGCTTTTGCTTTGCGGGACAATGCCCAACCAACTTAGCCACATCAGTCAGGGTGTCTGCCAAAACTTGTTTTACAAGGTCATTGATGACCTACCTCACGGTCACTGAATCCAGTGGTGTCAGTTTATCACCCTAAAACTGCAGCATTTGAACTGGTTGACCCCTTCCACCGAAAGACAGCCCTTCCTGTGGCTCCGAGATACTAGGCTGTCCTGAGTCTCTCCTGCCTCCGCCCACTGCCCCGTTGTCTGTCCTGGTGCCTCTTCTGTCATTTCTTGATGTGTCACTGCCTCCTCCTTTGGTGAACTGAATCCCTTCCTGGGATCAGCAAGGATGCCCCCAGACCTGCAGATTTCCAGCTCCCCGGCTCTTAGACTCTAGGGCTGAGTTTCCAAACTGCCTTCAAGAGACCATCTGAGAGGGTACGTGTTCGTCCAAGCAGGGGATGGTGAAGTCCTGATGGAGGGAATGATTACAACCACCAGGGGAATTAAAATAAAAATATCAGTGTTCCAGCTGCTCCCAAACCAATTAAATGAGGATTTGGGGGGATGGGCCCAGACACCTGTATTTATAAAAACTCTCCAGGATTCCAGCGTAGCCACATCTGCAAGCCTAGGGCAGGGTAAGAGAGCGGGAGGAATCTCAGGTGACTCCTGCCTTTTGGCTCTGAGAAGCAGGTGGATGGGCACGTGGGTCACTAGAGTAGGAATTACAGAGGAAATTGGGGGAAGATGGTGGATCCTGCTGGGCTAGGTTTGAGCTGTCTGGGGACATCCAAGATTAGGGTTCCACAGATGCTTGAATCTCCGTAAAGCAGGCATTTTTTGCTCCTGATCCTTCCAGGCCTGCCCTGATGTGGGACAGGGTTCAGTTTCACTCCCAGAGCCAGGGTATTGAAGCACATGCCTGAGTACAACCCATCTTCCCAGCCATCCTACCAGATCCTCTCTCTCCTACTGCAACCCACTCCCCAGCCAACAGGACCCCCCACCGTTCCTCACTGTGCTGCCTCTGAGTCTTTTCTCAAGCTGTAGCCCCAAGAGGCATTCCATGCCACCACCCCTGGTCAAGACCCTCCCCACTCTCGGGGCATCTCCCACTGCTCCCTGCCAGGAAGACTCCCACAGCACCTCAGGATCTTACCATCTCTGACTGTGGCATTTGTGGGCAGTATCTTAGTTGTCGAGGGTGGGAACTGTCTCCTCCTGAGTGATTGTACACATGGGGGTCACCATCTAGTAGCCCACCTTTGGGAAGATTCCAGGACAGAGTATGTTTCCCCTTGCCTGATGGCTCTGCCACTGAGGGTCTAGTTGCAGATCCGCTGCCGGTCGTGACTGAGCCCAGCAGGGGCTCGTGTCTTTTATCCATACCCGAATGCTCCCTTCACGAAGGGTGGCTTCGGAGAGCCGTGGTTCCTGGGCGTGAGTGCTGGTGGGGACAGGACAGGGGCTGGGAGGCGTGATGCCTGTCAGGATCTCCAGGGGAACTGGAGCATCTGAAAGCCCCTGAAGTCATTCTCTTGTGTCTCCTGAAGATTCAGGAACTTGAAGAGCAGAGCGGCCCAGAGGAGGCAGGGAAAGGTGGCACAGGGAGGTGTCACCCCTAGTTGGTTGATAAAGAGTGCTCTGAGTCCCACAGACCTGCCGCAAGAGCCCGATGGGTGAAGGGCGGGAGGGGGAGTGACTTTTAGGCAAGGAGAGGAGATTACGGGATCGCACTGCGGGGTGAGGTGTTCCTGCTCTGAGGCAACAGAACGGGAACTCCCGTAGGGTCCCCCCCGATGGTAACCCTTAATTCTGGCCCACGCTCACCACCCTCTCATCCTCTTCTTGTCTTCCCCGTTGGCCAGGCTGACGGGAACTGCCCTGTAGAGGTCCATCTGCGTTCAGACCCAGATGATGCCAGAGCTATGACCTGGCCTGCAGGCGTGGCGCCGAGGGGAAGTCAACCATGGAGCAGCCACCGGAGGAAGTCCCTGAGGTCCGGGAAGAGGAGGAGAAAGAAGAAGTGGCAGAGACCCAAGGAGCCCCAGAGCTCAATGGAGGACCAGAGCACTCGCTTCCTTCCAGCAGTTGTACAGGTGAGGAGGCGTGGGTGGGGACATGGCCAGGTGGAACAGGGAAGCTAGCCTTCTGCACACAGCCTCGTGGGAGTGCAGAGCAGCAGAGTGGTTAAGGCCTGGAGCCAGGCAGCCTGGGTTCGCACCCGGCTGTGCTGCTCATCAGCAGCAGTGCCTCAAGGAAGCCGCCCTCTTCTTTCTGTAAAACAGGCAGGGTTCATAGGGGATGTGGTGGGTCTCTACGTGGGCTTTTGTGACAATGACCTGAAATAGCACGTGTCATGCATGTTGTTGTCGTCACTCCACTGCTCCCACTAGGGATCTGGGACCCAGCTGCATCAACAATGCAATAGAAAGGTCACTGTACCTGTGATTGTCATGATCCCTCAAAACGTACAACTCAGCTGATCTGCTGCTGACTATACGCCCGACTGAGCTGCACCGTGATTAGGCATAAGTGCCGAGCGCTTAGTGTGAACAACTGTAATTAATACTTTTGTGCAGCCAGTTTTTAGCTTCTCTTGTCTCACTTGTTGGTTCCCCTTTATCCATCCACCGTCAGCTGCATTGTAGACCTTTTCCTCTGGTACCTTGTACTGTCTGTCATCCTCCTCCTCCTCCTCCTCCTCATGAGGTTGTGTCCACCTGCAAGGGCTCCCAGATCCACCCCTCGGCCCTTGGCTTTCCCTGCTCCCTGCCCCATCTTCCCAGCTGCTCTTCTCTCCCTCTACCTGAGTGTGTCACATCCAGCCGATCCTTGCTCCCTTCCTCAGGGGGACCCTCAGGGTCAGGATATACTGCCAGGAGGGAACACCCTGAGCTGGCTGCTGGCTTCAGCTGATGGAGATCCTGACTGTAGGTGCTCAGTCCGGGCAGAGGAGTAGGCCTGTCTCATCAGGACGGGCCAGGACCCCTGTGCCTGCGTGGGGAGAAGGAGGTGGATGGTGTCTGAGTTAAGATGGGGGACAGGATGCTGTGAGGTAGCACAGGCTCCTTTCTGGGCCGGCACCTAAGAGAGCCCCGAATCCTTGAGCCACACTGGTTTGAACCTGCAAAGCACGTCCTGGGGTTTTGCAGAGTTTCTTCCTCTTCAGGGCACATGGAGGGGTAGAGGGAGGGGAGAGCTGTCACTCGGGCCCTCTGACCCCACCCAGACACCCCGGAGTGGCCAGAGTATGCTTATGTGATTTTAGGACCCAAAAGAAGGTATTCCCCATCCCCTAGGGCACAGGTGGCAAACACAAGGCCCGCAGGCCAAATCCGGCCCTCCACCTTGTTTCTACCCGGGCAGCGCCAAGCTTCCTCTTAACTGTTAAGGAGTAGTTACATTTATACAGTCCTAAAGTTACATTCAGAGCTTCAAAGACAACCTCAAGGCTGATGTGGCCCCCGGAGAAAATGAGTGTGACACCCCTGCTATAGGGCAACATCCCCCTTGTTGGTTGGCTGCTGGCTGGAATGGCTTTGGAGACCCAGCCAGGAGAGATCAGTCACTCATTGGTAACAACATACTCTCCTGAGCTTGACACAGGTGAGGAGGGGCAGGACCCAGAGGGCAGACCCTGGGGGCTAAGAATGAGCAAGTGATGTCACCGAGGACATCAAGAGACAGTGAAAGGGAAGAGAGGGCCTGGGTTTGCAGCCTCACTGCCTGCCCTGGCCCACCCTGTCCCTGCATCTGGGCCCAAGCACACAGAAGTCGCCTGAAGTCTAACGTCCTATCCGGGGGCTTCCTACAGACCCTTGTGGGGACCACCTCCCCAAGTGCTGCTGCTGCTCGCATGCAGGCCAGAGTGTGGTACCTCGGCGCACGGGCAGGGCCAGGTGGGCACAGTGAGGGCATCCAGGGAGTTTTATTGATGAGGTTTGGGGCACGCGGGCAGATGTCTGGGGAAGAATTTGCCCGGCCACCCGTGTTTGATAGATTCCATTTATCAATGAATCAGTGAAGTGGGGGTAGAAGGACTTCCTTGTTCAGTAATTTAAAAAGGAGGGTTAACATACTTACTCCATGTTAAAGACACAGTATATAAAATTTCCCACAAAGTGTACAAGACAAACTACCTGACAGAAAGATAGAAACAGGCTATTCTCAGTAGGACAAATGCAAATGGCTAGAAAACATGAAACGTTTTTCAGTCCATTCATCGATCAAAGAAGATATCCCCTGATGAGGTTGGCAGGGAGGACGGTCAGTGTTGGCCAGAGCGTGAGGACCTGGCCTCCAGCTGCTGTGGGGCGCGGGCCGCTCAGCAGCTGCCAGCACTTCTAGTGCGCGTTCCTTCGGCCTGCAGTCTTCTCCTGGGACCGTGTTCCCTGTAAACACTCACTCACTGTGCAGAGAGATGTCCACACGTGTTTCCTGCAGCACTGTTTGAAAAGCAAAAAAAAATGGAAAGCGCCCGCCCGTCCGTGGGAACTGGGTATGTAAACTGTGGTAGAGCCATACTGTGGGATGCTCCGGTCGTTAAAAAGGGGAAGGTAGGTCTGTATGTGCTGACAAGGAAGCAAGTTCCCAACAGAGTGTGGATCCCATTGTTTAAAAACCCTTCTGTGCCCAAGAAGGCACTAGGGGAGTGGACGCAGAGGATGAGCGCCGCCGACTCGGGGGAGGGGTCGTGGGTGGAGAGCGTCTGTCATAAGATGCTGTACGCCCTTATGCATTTTTCGTAACAAGCCCGGAATACTCCCATACTTCAAAAAGCAATTGCATTGCTTTTATATAAAAAGTTAAAAAAATTAAAATTAAAAAAGTCCAGCAGGTGAGGGGCGCTGGGGCAGTGCCTCCTCCTGTCTGTGTTGGGTATCACACACACCAGGGCAGGAGTCCCAGGCCGGCCATGTGAACTGCGGCCCTCTCCACGCCACAGTCTCTCCACCTCAAAGGCTGGGTCCTGCCCACCTCAAGGGCCAGCCAGGCGAGCAGTAAGTGGTGCTGTCTGACACAGCACAGGTCTGAGCACCTGCCGGTTTCCTGCCTCACCCCATTAATTTATGACTTTGACCTCTGGGGTCCCCTCAGAGACCGGCGAGGATGGATGCAGCTCGAGCCTGAAACAGTAGGAAGGCTGCACAGTTTGCTGCCCTTGACGCTCCAGAGGTTCTGCGCTGACGTGCATCTCTGCACCCAGCTCCACAGCAGCCAAACCCCTCCTCCTCTCCCACTGGGAGGCAGGCAGGACAGGCCTCATCCTTACCGCTCAGCATCAAGGAAACTCACATGGCCAGAGTCCCCCAGCTGGGTAGGGGGAGAAGGGGCAGGGGCAGCTGGAGCTGGTGCTCACAGCCCGCTTCTGTCTTTGTCCCCTCCTGCTCCAGTGATGAACGTCCCAGTCACACTGACAAAGAGGCTGGGGGCCTGGGTGTGGGGCTGAGAAGATACAGTGCCCTTCCTCTTGGCCTTGGCAGCTCCCCTCACTCAGCAAATACTTGGTGGGTACCCAGGCAGCCATTCAGTGGAGGACCAGGCTGGGTAGCTGCCTTGAGGAGCCCACAGCCCAGGCAAACAGGACAGCCGAAGTAAGGAGGCTGGTGGGTAAGCCAGCCCCAGAATCCTGCAGAATTGGCCCTGGCTTCAGAAGCTGATTGCCTGTGAGGTTCTGCCAGCAAAGTAAACAGAGGAGGCTGCCCTCCTGGCTCCCGTCACAGCTCTGACAACAGCATACCTCTAGCGATGGAGACAGATAGGCCGAGCGCACTCAGCCATGCACAGTAACGTCAGCAAGGTCAACAGTGTGTTTGCTGAACTTGTAATCAGAGATCCTTCACTCTCAGGGTGAGGGGCTAGTGTTTATGCTGAGTCCAAACAGTGAATAATGGCATAGTATCATCGTCAGCAGCGACGTGTCTTGTTTATCATACCACAAATGACTGATCAGTAGTAGTGAACACGTGTGTGTAAGTACAGGATGTTGTAGAGTGCAGGGGTGAGACCTCAGCCCCAAGGGTTTACCCCTCACTTTTTACCCCTCACAAATCTCACTTTGCCACTATATTAAGGTTCGCTAGGAAAACAGAGCTAATAGGGTGTGTGTGTGTGTGTGTGTGTGTGTGTGTGTGTGTGTGTGTGTGTTTATAGAGAGTGAGAAAGAGGGAGAGAGAGTGAGAGATTTGAGGAATTGGCTCAGGCATTTGTGAGGGCTGGCAAGTTGAAATTCTGTAGGACAGGCCCGCAGGCTGGACATGCAGGGAAGTTGATATTGAAGCTCAAGTCCAAATGCAATCTGGAGACAGAACTCCTTCGTCCTTTGGGAGGCCTACTTACATGATGGAGAGTAATGATTTCAGTGTTAATTGCATAAAAAATACCTTCACAGCAACATCTGTCCTGGTGTTTGACCAAAAACTGGGTACCGTGGGCACCATGGCTTAGCCAAGCTGACACACAGAATTAACCATCAGAGCCACTGTCAGCATGTAACTTAGCCTTCTGAGCCTCCCTTTTCTTTCCTGTAAAATGGGGGTAAGAAGACCTGTTGGAAGGATTGTTTTGAGGTTCATGAGATTAATAATGTAAAGTCCGGTGGAGTGCCTAGCACCTAGCAGGCATGTGCTAAAAGAGAGATGTGATTGGTGCAGACACACAGCCTTTGCAGGAGACTCAGGTTTAGGTTCAAGTTCCAGGCCCACCATGTATAGGCAGGTGACCTTGGGCAGATCCCATAACCACACAGAGCTTCAGTTTCCTCATCTTTACATCCAAAGTGTCATGAAATGATACTAACAGGCATACAGACACTTGTAACATGCTCGGCATTTAGTGGGCGACCCATAAAGTCTGGTCCTTTCTCCTCTTCTCCTGGGGATAGTGAAGGTAGGAGATATTTGGGGGGCGGGGTCAGACAGCTTGTGGCTAGAGTATCAGAGGCGGGGCTTATGGCCCACACGAGGGCCAGCAGGGTGAGCAAGTGCATTTCCTGAGAGCAGAGAAGGATACCGGGCTGGCTGCAGAGAGTGGCTGTACAGGCAGATAGCCTTTAATCAGCGAGCTCAAGGTCCCTTCCACCTGGCATGCGGAGGGGCACCAAGGCAGGGGCTGCCTGTGTGGATGAGGGCCTCAGAACCCCAGTTACCCATTAGGAGCTCGTGGGAGCTAAGGGGGCCTTCAGAACCTGGTCCCTAGAATGGGGCCACCCTGCCATCATTACTTTCAAGTAGGATGTGGTAGCGACTTGAGGGTGAACCCTTAAGCCAGGTGGTTAATCAGGGAGAAACAGAACCTTTATCTTTGGAAAACTCACCCCCACACTACCACCACTTCAGTATCCCCAATACACCCCACAGCAAAAGCTCTCCCTGTGGGGTATATACACTTCTGCTCACCCCAGCACCTCCCCTCCCCTGCCTCTCTCTACCTGTGTATCAGTTATTAGTGTTTTCTTATTCCCCTCAGATAGGCAGGGGCTGCCCTTATCACTGAGACTGCCAGGCCTCTCCGACTGCTTTCAGGCTCAGCAGCCTGCTCCTGTCTACCACTTGGGGTGGGACATCTCCTGGGTCCCCCACTGACTGGGGCCCCTCTGTGACTCGTGCCCCGGCTCTCTCCTCACCATCCAGAGCTCTGGCTGACTTAGTGGCTAGTAGGGCTTGGGCATCTTGGCTTCTTCCAGGGTTTGGGTTAGTCCTGATGCCCCTGAGCCAGGGGCCAGCAGCAGGCCAGATGACACGAGAGGAAGCTAGGTCTTGTCCCAGGGTTGCTCCAGGACTCATAAGCAGACAGACATCCCCTCCACGCATACACACACCCTGGGTTTCTGTGAAGCTGGGTGGGGAGAGAGATAACCGGGAGAGAGATAACCAGAAGGAAGAGAAGAGGCAAGGATGGTTCCTGCCTGTATGGGGCACACCACTGGGAAACTGCAGGAGAGCAGCTTTCTAGTGAGTATCACCCGAACTTACGAGGGGGGTACCCAGAAAAACTCAGATTTATCGTCTAGAGGGTGGGCCCCTTGTAGTACAGGCTTTCCCCACTAGGTGAGTGTGTTCTAGGAACCCATCTTATCAGTGTACCAGCTGGTGTTGTTGAGAGAGGCTGTGTTCGGCTTTAGTGAATTTTTTTTTTGGAGACTTTCGATGCATTTGCCCATTTCATAAGGAGTGTACCTACCCACATTGCACTGAGTGTTCAGCAGTTTTGGACCAAACATGGCATGACCCCCATACCCCACCCTCCTTATTCACCCAATCTTGCCCTGAGCGATTTGTTTTTTGTTCACCGGGATGAAAAAAGTCCTCAGAGAAATGTTTCACTGATGTGGAAAAAGTGAGACAAAAAATGGCAGGAGCACTAAATGGCATCAAATCAATGAGTTCAAAAACTATTTTGAGCAGTGAGGAAAAAATCTCAATAGGTGTATTGATTGCATCAAATGAAGAGTGCTTTGAAGGTGACCAAAGTTTAAACATGTAAGAATAAACAATTTTTTATAAATAAATTCTGGGTTTTGGGGGTTCCCCCCATAAGCTGGTATTTACACAGCACTTCCAAGTTCCAAAAGCTTTCTCCGTGTTAACCCCTGTGTGCCTCACAGTGAGGCGACTCTGAGACAGATACCGTTGCCATCCCTCTTTGACAGAGCCGGTAGCTGAGGCGCAGCGGGCAGAGCTGGGTGGTGAGCACAGGACACTGGTTAATGTTGGGCTGCGTGGCTCCTGAGCCGCATTCTTCCGCGCCTGCTGTCTCTGAGTGCCTGGAAGCCAGCTTGGAGGTCATCCAGAGCACGCACCCTTGAGCTACAGAGGGGAGCAATCACCTTCCCTGACCACCTTGTGCCTGGGTGGCGGCTCCTTCGCAGCCTGCACCACCCCACCTGCCCCTTGGTTGTCCGGCGTTGCCACCCGCAGCCGTGTGCTGTAGTTTTCTTACCTCAGCCCATTGAGGGCAGGGTCTGGGTCTCGCCCTGCACACAGCAGGTGCCCTTCAGATGTCTGCCGAATGGAAAGAGAGGGTGGCATTGCCACACACAGCAGCAGGAGCAGCCAAGCGACTGACACCTGCTGAGGCCTGGGGCCAGGAGAACGGGGAAGCACCGAAAGGTGGGGACACTCTGAG
Organism: Glossophaga mutica; assembly: GCA_039655065.1. Lineage (NCBI taxonomy): Eukaryota > Metazoa > Chordata > Mammalia > Chiroptera > Phyllostomidae > Glossophaga > Glossophaga mutica. The sequence goes on from CM077306.1 coordinate 111,530,048, forward strand.
GTGACTGGTCCCTGTGGAAGGGGCTTGGAGCTCTAAGGGGAAAGTGCCCATGCACACAGACCACACGGACCGGGGGAGGAAGTGCCAGGAGCCCCTCGGCCAGCATCTGCGCCGGCCTCTACACAGGGTCTCTGTGCTGCCCCATCTCCTCCCAGCAACTGGGAATGTGACTTCCGCTGCCCCAGTTCAACACCTCCAGGAGTGGCAGCGCTCCCTCCAGCCGGGTGGTGCTGAGGCCAGGACGCCCTGGCAGCTTGGGGTCTACTTATTTCAGGGTCACTGAGTGTCTGCCCTGTGGTCCTTACGTTCCAGAGGGGGCGCCAGAACTGCTGAAACACACGGGTGTGTCAGAGGCTGCTGAGCGGCCCTGACTGGTGTGGCTCAATGGATTGGGCATTGTCCTGTAAACCAAAAGGTCGTGGGTTCGATTCCCAGTCAGGGCACATGCCTGGGTTGTGGGCCAGGTCCCCAGTTGGGGGTGTGTGAGAGGCAACCAATTGATGTTTCTCCCCCTCTCCTCCCTTCCTTCCCCTCTTTCTAAATAAATAAAACCTTTAAATTTACCAAAAAAAAAAAAAAAAAAAAAAAAAAAAGACTACTGAGCAGTCCAAGGTGGCCTCCCCCTCCTCTCAGGCTGCAGTCTCAGAGCCCACACCCCCCTTCCCCCGTCTGTGGACTGGGGTGGGGGGTGGAGTACACCCCTTGGATGACTGGAGGGTGGGAACTAAGGCTTTGGCATAGGGCAGGCCATTTTAGGGACCAGGGACTTCTGTTACCCCTGCCCTCATCTGCCAGGGAGGGCAGCAGGCGGCGGGGTCCTCTGCTGTGGTCTGGTTCTTGTGCTCCCCTTCTGTGTCCGGGATGGGGACCTGTTGGAGACAGGAGGCTTTCCTCCTGTCCCCCCTGGGACCGTGGGAGGAGGGGAGGAGGAGGGAGATGTAGGAGAAGTGGAGTGTGCCTTGGAGGTTACTCCGTGGTGAGGAAAATTGTGGAGCAGAAAATGTTAAGTCTGGGCTTATTGCCATGGCTTGGGTCCTCCTTAGAGCTCTCTGCTCTAAGCCACAGATTCTCTGGTTTGAGGTTCCGACGCTGCCCCTGAGGGTGTTGCTCAGTCATCAGGGAAGAGAGCAGAGAACAGCAGATTGGCAGGCAAGCTCGGCAGAGGCAGGACAGGCAGCGCAGGTCATGCAGCCCTGGGCTGGTGGCCAGGAGACGGGGGTTCAGTGCAGGTCCCCTTTCCAGGGGAGGCGCTCACTTCCGAGTGTCCAAGGCAGAGATTCAGGAGAGGCTCCCAGCAGTTTGAATTTGAACTTGTTGGGAGATCCTTGCAGGGGTGTCCAACCTTTTGGTTTCCGTGGGCCACACTGGAAGAAGAGTTGTCTTGGGCCACATGTTAAATACATTGCGATGCATAATCACAAAAAGAATCTCATAATGTGTTAAGTAAATTTATGATTTTGTGTTGGGCCACATTCATAGCTGTCCTGGGCCGTGCGGGCTGGACCCCCTGCCAGCATCTCTGGAGTCCGAGCACGAATCAGATCTCCTAGGTGGAGAGGGTTCGGCAGAGGTCTGCACTCTGCCGTCTGCACAAAACACATTCCACACGACCCCGACAGGGCCATTTCCTAAGGACAATCTAAAGAGATTCCATCTGCTTCCTCCCCCTTGCCCTCCCCAGACACAACCATCCCTCCACACCCTCTCCTCCCCAAGGGTGTGTTCAGCCCAGGAGGGCTCTGACCTAGCCCAGGCAGTAGCCGCTGTCATTTCTGGGACACCTGCTGTGGGTCAGCTCTGAGGGAATGCTTTGGGAACTTCCCCATCCTTCCAGAGAAGCTGTCTGTAACCCCACATTCTAGATGAAGAACTGATCCTCAGGCCGACTTCCACAGCCACAGAGCTCTTGGCTGAGCCGAGGGCCGTGAGAGTGAGGAGCATGGGCCCAGCCCGGCAGAACGTGAAGCCCCTTCCACTGTGTCCACAGACCTCTCCCGGAGCTCCTCCCCACCCTCCCTGCTGGACCAGCTGCAGACGGGCTGTGACGGGGCTTCGTGTGGCAGCCTCAACATGGAGTGCCGCGTGTGCGGGGACAAGGCATCAGGCTTCCACTATGGCGTTCATGCTTGTGAGGGGTGCAAGGTATGGGCAGCGGGGGGTGCTGGCCGGCTGGCAGGGTTGTGGTCACATGGTAAGTTAACCTGCCAAAAAGGCTATCCCTGCCAAGGGGGCATGTCCCTGAATATATCCACTGTAGAATTCCTGCCTGGGCCACAGCCAGGGTCTGGGGCGCATTCCAAGCCTCCGCCCTGGGTCCTGCTGGAGAGGGGGGTGCCCGTGTCAGGGCTGCCCTGCTGGCCACCTACAGCACTCATCCAGCCACTTACTGGGCTCCCTGGGCTGCATGCGCCCCCTGCAGACCTGGCTAGAAAGGACACATGGACTGAAGCAGAGGCTTGGGCTGAGGCTTCTTCCTGAGCCTTCCTGAGGTTGGAGGTGTCTGCACCTCAAAGCCTGAAGGGAGCCCTTTGAGGGGAAAAAAAAGAATCGTTACATTTCTTTTTTCAGTGGTGCTTTTGGGTTCTTCCTCCTAACTGCACACTCATCAAAATTTCACATTATTTTATTAAACTTAGAAAAATACACGGAACCAGTTACATTTAGGAATAAATCAAGTTAGTCACGATACAGTTTGTTACCAAATTAACAAAGAAGCATTTAAAGTAAATGTGCCGTATTATTTTAACTATTTCAAAAAAGAAACTACAAGATAATATTCCTGATGAGCATAGACGTATCTGTTGTTGCTTACCTCCCTTCTACTCCCTTCCAAAAAAAATGGGTGGAAGAGGGGTGGCAAATTAAAAAAAAAAAAAATTCCCCACTCCTTCCAAATTTCAGGAATTTTACATCTGCCTGTACAGTGGGACCCCAGCGGGCAGCAGACCCTCAGGCTTCCCCTTCCCTGTGGCTTTTCCTCCCCTGTGCACCATCCCTCAGGGCTTCTTCCGACGGACGATCCGCATGAAGCTGGAATACGAGAAGTGTGAGCGGAGCTGCAAGATCCAGAAGAAGAACCGCAATAAGTGCCAGTACTGCCGCTTCCAGAAATGCCTGGCGCTGGGCATGTCGCACAACGGTGAGAGCCGACCTGGCGAGCACAGGCTGCTGGCTCTGCGCAGCTTGAAGCCCATTTCAGGGAGCCCAGAAAGGGGGCGCCCACAGCTGTGCTTGGCACACCGGAGGCACTGCCAAGTGTCAGCTGCTGACCTTGCTGCTCTTGACCCTGAGTCTTGGAGTCAGCACCAGCCCAGCCCAAGATCTGCCTTCCCCAGACTGCCCGGTGTCCGCCATGGGTTCTAGGCCAGGGCAGTCACCACCCTCTCTGGCCCCAAGGAAAGTGGGAATTGACCCCAGCCCCACTGCTGTTGGACACAGTGCCCCCAGGACCTCAAGCCTGTCTCGGGTGGCCTGGCACAGCATGAAAGGCCCCCATGAAGGCCTGGCATCCCCTCAGCGCTTCTTGGTTATCGAGGGCAGGTGACCACATGTTTCTGCTGCCAGGAGCCAGGCAGAGGTTGCCTGGAAGCCAGGCAGAAGTTGCCTGGAAGCCAGCCACTCCTGGGAGACAGCCTGCTCTGCCCCCCGCTCTCAGCCCCCGGCAGAGTCTCGCCTTCAGACCCCATAGAGAAGGGTTTTGCCCCCTCTTTCCCACTCTGGCTCAGACCCCCCCGAGGACAGGGGGAGCCTCCTGTTTAAATGTCCTCACCCATGCGTACCCTAACTGCCTTGCATCTTAGAGGGTGGCAGGACCTGAGCGCGCTGGCTGCAGCTTTTTCAGGAGGTGGCACCTGGCAGGTCTGGGGTTGGACCCCTCCCCTCAGTCCGTATCTGCCCGAGCTCCGTTCCTTGGCTGAAGTGAGAGGAGTTCCCAGAGACCTCAGAGCTGACTGAATTCGCCTTGCTTTTTCTTGAGAGAAGCTGGACTTGTTTCCTGTTCCCTTACTAACGACTGCAGTTTTGAACTGCTTACAATGGGAGTTATTTACTCATTCTGACAAGCCAGTGAGATTTAAGTGTTAGCCCCATTTTTCTAATGAAAAAAGGAGATAAAGCAGCCTGCCTGCAGTCACAGGGCTGGTCGGTGAGCTGCTGCGCTGGAGCGCAGGCCCAGGCCTCTGATGCCACCGACTGTCTTCCCAGCTGTCACGCAGCACCGCCTCCCTCCCGGCAGTGCGGGGCAGTCACTCTGAGTTACCACCTTGTGTGCCGGGCACTGTGAAGACGGAGTCCCTGCACCCCTAGAGCTTACATCCTGGAGGGGTTCCCCAACATTCCAGCTTGCTGCCTCTAGAGCTTCTGAGGGCCCTGGGCTTAAAATATGTATCTCCATACTTTGGCCCGTGTACCTGTAGAGGGATGAGTAGGTCAGAGGGGCTGGCACCTGTGTGGACTCCTTGATGATTGTCCCCCCTGCTCCCCATGCAGCCATCCGCTTTGGCCGGATGCCAGAGGCTGAGAAGAGGAAGCTGGTGGCAGGGCTGACGGCAAGTGAGGGAAGCCAGCACAACCCACAGGTGGCTGACCTGAAGGCCTTCTCCAAGCACATCTACAGCGCCTACCTGAAAAACTTCAACATGACCAAAAAGAAGGCCCGAGGCATCCTCACTGGCAAGACCAGCCACACGGCGGTGAGTGTCACCACCCTGGCTCCGGGCCCCGTGGCCACCTGCCTAACTCCTGGGAGAACCAGACCCCTCTCTCCCGGCTCCACTGTACAGCCAGGGGCTACGGGGAGCACATGGGCAGGGTCCCTGGGGCCTGGCCTCTAATGGGGCCTGGTTTTCAGCCCTTTGTGATCCACGACATCGAGACCTTGTGGCAGGCAGAGAAGGGCCTGGTGTGGAAGCAGCTGGTGAACGGCTTGCCGCCCTACAAGGAGATCAGCGTGCACGTCTTCTACCGCTGCCAGTGCACCACGGTGGAGACTGTGCGTGAGCTCACCGAGTTCGCCAAGAGCATCCCCAGCTTCGGCAGCCTCTTCCTCAACGACCAGGTGACCCTTCTCAAGTACGGTGTGCATGAGGCCATCTTCGCCATGCTGGCCTCCATTGTCAACAAGGATGGGCTGCTGGTGGCCAACGGCACTGGTTTTGTCACCCGTGAGTTTCTGCGCAGCCTCCGCAAGCCCTTCAGTGATATCATCGAGCCCAAGTTCGAGTTTGCTGTCAAGTTCAATGCCCTGGAACTTGACGACAGTGACCTGGCTCTCTTCATCGCAGCCATCATTCTGTGTGGAGGTAAGTGAGGGTGGGGCCGGTGGGCCGGCCCATCACAGCTGGCCCCTCTGAGGGCTGGGCCCGCCTGTAGGGTGCTGAGCCTGAGCGCGGGCCACAGGGGACCCATCTGTGTGATGATGTCAGTGGGTCATGCGAGGCACCAGCCGCACACAGGGGCAGCTCTGTCCTACGTGGGTGCAGATGAGACAGGAAAAAGACCGACGGGACGTGCACCAGCATGGCAATAGGGGCTGTTTCTGGTGGTGGCGAAGTTTCTGCGTTTTACCAACATTTTCTGTTCCAACACAGTAATTGTAATACAAATCATGCTGACAGTGGCCAAGAGCTACTTCGAGCCAGGCCCAGTCCTAGCTCCTTTTCCTAGCTGGTCACTCATTTGACCCTCACAACCTCCCTGTGCACAGGCACTCCTGTGTCCCCAGGTTACAGGGGAGGGACAGGCCAGGGGCTGAGGGGCCTGCCTAGAGCCTCGCCACTGGTCCGGCAGGGCCAGGGTGTGGATTCGGCAGAGTCTCGTAACCATGATGCTGCACTGACCGGTCAGAAAAACGGGGGGGTTCAGGACGCTTGGCGAGGCGTTCGCTGGCAGGACAGGGCTAGGGCCGACGCAGCAAGGAGGCCTGGTGCCCTGGGCCAGGTTCCCCACGTGGGTTGGGCTAGGGGAGCTCCTCTGCCCTTCTGAGACCCCCCGGAGTGTGCCCATTCCCTCCCACACCTCTGCCCTGTGTCCCCACAGACCGGCCAGGGCTCATGAACGTGTCACAGGTGGAGGCCATCCAGGACACCATCCTGCGTGCCCTCGAGTTCCACCTGCATGCCAACCACCCCGACGCCCAGTACCTCTTCCCCAAGCTGCTGCAGAAGATGGCGGACCTGCGGCAGCTGGTCACCGAGCATGCCCAGATGATGCAGCGGATCAAGAAGACCGAGACGGAGACCTCGCTGCACCCCCTGCTCCAGGAGATCTATAAGGACATGTACTGAAGGGCTCACCCAGGCCTCCCAGCAGGCCTCCAGGAGCCGAGAGCCAGGGGCAGGCGGACAGTGCCGGGACGGGCCACCATGGGACTTTCCTGTTGGCTGCCCCCAAGGGCTCAGCTAGCAATGCGCCCACCGCCCGGGGCAGCGGGGTCACACCCTCATGTGAACAGACCCACACCTCGCTCCCCATTTTCCTTTCCTCCCTCTCCCTCTTTCTTAGTTCCTCGTTCTTCTCTAATGTCTTTGCTCTTTCTCTTCCTTCCCATAGCTTTCCCTTTTCCTTCCTCCCTCGCCCTCCCTTTCTCCCTGTTCCCGTGTGTGTGCCTCTTTCTCTTTCTTTGAGACAGTTTGTGTTATTTCACCAGCAGCATAGAACAGGACCTCGGCTTCCGCCCCTGCCCCTGGTGCGAAGGGAGCAGGGCCTGCCCTCTGCACCGACCGTCACCCACAGGGGCAGGGGCCTCGTGCTGCTCCCGCCTTCACAGCAAGGACCTGAGCCATCCAGAGAAACACTAAGCCCCAGGCCCAGCTTCCTGGGGAAGCTGAACAGCACCTGGGCTGACTCAGCAGTGGCCCCCTCGTCACTGGGCCCCTGCCCTGAAGGCCGAGATGCCTCCCTGAGACCGTCTGCCCTCCCAAGGCTGAGGCTGGCACCTCCTAACCCCTCCGGCCCCACTCACACCAACACGCTTTTTGTTCTTTTCACCTGTCTTCCAGGCCAGTGTTGCTGATGGCCCCTGCGCTGGCTGCTGGGGGACCAGTCCCCAGCCTAGAAGGAGATGGGTTCCCTGCAGGTGGGAGCCCCACACCCCCATGCAGAGGAGTGAGTCTCAAGGGAGTTAGAGGTTGGTGGGAAAGCAGTGAGCAGGCCTCGGAGTTGGCCCTCCGTCAACACCCACCCACCCATCTGTAGCAGCCTCGGCCTGCCTGTCAGTGCCATGCCCATCACCTCCCTCCCCAGGGCCAGGCCTGGCCTCACACACGACAGTTCTTCTGTCCAGGCAGGAGATGCTTACGCCCCACACACTCCTGGAGCTGCCACTCCAGCACAAGCACTGAATTCACTTTACCAGGCAGGTGTGCACCCAGAGGGGCCTGTAGGTGGGCAGGCAGAGCTGTGCCCATTCCCAGGGCTGGGCCACATCTCTGGTCGGCAGCAGTGTCCTGTGAGTCAGCCCAGCACCTGCTTACAGTGGAAGATGCCAGGGATGACCAGCCTATTTATTGAGACATCTATCCATCCCAGCAGCTCTGCTGCCCTCCCCTTCCTGGTATTCAGCCCAGCTGGTTACCTGGAACCCTCCCTGCACAGCCCCTGGTGACAGGGTCCTCTGCGCCCTGCCCCTCCCCACCCCTCAGTGCCGCAGACAAGGTGCTGAAGCACAGCCTGTGGTGCCGTCTGAGCAGGAGGGTGGGGCCCTGGGCTGCCTTTGCAGGGAGGGAGCTGGCTGGAGCGGGGAGGGACTGACTAGGGTCTCTGCGAACCTGGGATTAGAGCCCAGGCTTCCTGGGTCCTGTGATCCTCTTCGAAAGGGACCTTTCTGTCTGACTGCAGCCCTGGGGGCAAATGCCCTAGAGAGAGGACAAGCCCCGGGTCTGTCCCTGCTGTGCTGTGGCCCTCCTGCCCCAGGATCACTGCCTGCTGGCAAGATTATCCCCTCCCCCATCCCACCCACGGCTGACTGGGGTGCAGGCTGGGGGTCCCCTCCCGCCTTAGTGCTGAGAGTACAGCTCTTCTCAGTGCCCGAACAATCTCCAAAATGGAAATGTATATTTTTGCTAGGAGCCCCCATTTCCTGTGTTTTTAATATAAATAGTGTACACAGACTGGTGGAACTTTAAATAAATGGGAACTAATTATTTAAGAGTTGACTTAGGCTGACTCAGTTCTCCGCGTGTTTTTCCTGGGGGGCTGATGTGTCGTTCCCTCCTCCGTGCCAGTGCCCGCTGCACAGGGGCAGAGACAGGTGGGCAAATGGGACTGGAGTGCCGGCAGGTCCTGGCTTGCGGAGCTCCCCGTCTTTCCCCCTCACTCCTCTGCTCGCCGCTGCTGCTCTTCTGTGAGCAAGGGCTGCGGAGCACAGAGAAGATGCACCCCTACCCTGCAGGGGGTTGCGGGTGTGAAGGCAGGAAGACACACTCTGGCAAACCGGGGCTGGGGGGAGGGTCTCTGAAGGTCTCAGAGAGGCTGCTCCCCTGGGCCTTGAGCGGGATGTGGGCCTTACAAACCCAAAGCCTGTTGTTCACTGTCAGTTTTGTGCCCACACAAGAGATCAGGGTTTTCTTCCTTCACCAACACCTCAGTTTTCTCCTTTACCACCCGGGGTGCCATCTCCACAGAAGCTCCAGGGAACCCAGTCCTTGGCAACCAGTAAGCTCGGCTGCAGTGTGGAGCAAGGCCAGGCTACGTCTCGGTGCTTTTCCAGCCAGAAAACAGTCACTATTAAATATTCCAAAATGGGGAGTTTACTCCAGGGAATCATTACAAAAATATTGAAAGGACTAAAAGATCCAGGCATTGGTAACTGCGGGAAGCCACTCACCCCCAGGGCTGGACAGAAAATGTTATCAGGAGGCCACTGAGGCCAAAATACCCACCAACACTGCCGAAACCCAGGAGCCTGAGCCAGCTGCTGGTTTGACTAAAAGGAGTTCATGCTCACTGTGCGTCCCGGGCTGCCAGGGTGCCGGTGGCCGCCACTGCTGCTGCCACTCCGCCGCCCTGGGACCGGCCACTTGAGCAAGAAGGCTGGAGCTCAAACTCAGCTGCTCCTGCCACAAGTGCCATCAGTTTGGGGTGGAGGAACAGTGTCTCCCTTCTTCCTGCCTTCCTGTCTTCCAGTCCCTTGCCTCTACCTCCCACTGGAAAAAAAAATAGCCAAGGGAGTCCAGGGAATGTAGTTTGCAGACTCCCAGCCCCTGTGGGATGGAGGAGCAAGTGGAAGAGCCAACAGCCAGCAGACAATGAGCACAAAGTGCACGCAGTGGTGTGAGTGGGGAGGCTCACAGACTAAGGTGGTGGTCAAGTCCGACCCTGTTTTCTCTCGCGGGCCAGCTGTCCAGAGCCATCCAAACTGTGAGGTCCCTATGGCTCACCTCAGCCAGGAGAGCGACATTCCCCCAGGAAGAGGAGGGAAAGCTTGGGACAGGGGCACCTCTGAAGTCGACAGCCTTGCTCATGATGGAATCTTCCTCCAGTTTGCTTGGTTTATTTTTCCCACCTCCTTACTCCCTCCCACCCCATCAGGTGGGAGAAAAACAGTTGAGGACTGTGGCCCCGTGGTGCAAGGCCAGCCCTCTTCCCAGTGCTCCGGGGATATAACACAGGACACAAAATAACATAACTCAGTTCAGAGAGGGGAAGCTAAGTGCCGGCACCAGTGTTCTGTTGTTACCTGGCACCTGCCGTTACCATCACTAAGGGATGTTCTGTACTAAGCACCTACTGCGTGCCAGACATTGTGCATGTATCACCTCCAATTCACCACAACCCTACGAGCAGTGCAGTGACAAAGCTCAGCACGGCCTGGGTTGCTCAGGAAGAGGCGTCACCAGGTCTGCGTGGATCCTGGGCCTTGGGCTCTGCTTCCTACCCAGGGGCAAAACCTTGGGGACAATTGGTAGAGTCACCTGGTCTCTTTTTCATGATGCCCAGGACAAATGAATCAAATATTTAGCCTAAAAGAGAAGAAAGCAACCTTAAGAGAATTAAAATATATGATCTTAGCAATAATTTTACAAAATTCTTAGGAAATAAAAAAGTAAAAAAAAAAAAAAAAAAGGACAGATGGAAGGAAGGAAGGAAAAGAGAAAGAAAGGGGGCCTGCCCTGACTGGTGTGGCTCAGTTGGTCAGGTGGTGTTCTGCAAAGTGAAAAGTCACTGGTTCGATTCCCAGTCAGGGCACATGGGTTGCAGGCCTGGGTTGCAGATTGGGTCCCTGTTGGGGCCATACAAGAAACAACCAATCGATGTTTCACACATGAATGTCTCTCTCCCTGTCTTTCTCCTTCCCTTCCCCTCTCTAAAATAAATAAATGAATAAATAAAATCTTAAAATAGAGCCCTGGCTGGCGTGACTCAGTGGGTTGAGCGCCAGCCTGTGAAGCAAAATGTCACTGGTTTGATTCCCAATCAGGGCGCATGCCTGGGTTGTGGGCCAGGTCCCCGGTAGGGGGCGTGTGAGAGGCAACTGATCCATGTATCTCACATACCGATGTTTCTCCCTTGTCTCTCCCTTCCCCTCTATCTAAAAATAAATAAATAAAATATGTTAAACAAATCTTAAAATAGAAAGGGAAAAAGGAAGAAAAGAAAAAAAGGGGAACACCCTGGGCAGAATTTAAGGAGCAGACGCGAAGCCTCTGTGGGGTCAGGTGCAGGCAGTGCAGGGCTGCCACAACACCGCGGGCTGAGAACACAAGCCCGCACGAAGATACACAGACTAACAGCCAGTGAGATTAGAGCCCTGGGGCTTCAAAGCAATGGAACCATTGATTACAGCATAAGAGAGGCTTCGTATTCTTAAACATATAAAGAAATCAAAACCATAAGAAAGGAATAATTTGCTTTTAAGAAAAAAAGACATATTTAAAGAAATACCTGGGACTTCCAGAAAAAAGAAAACTCAACGAGTTAAAAAAAGAAAAAGACTAGAAATACCCAAAGGGATCATTTTTGCACAACAAGAAAGACCTGGAGAAATTATCCAGCAATTAGTACAGGAGAATCAAGATAGAAAATGGGAAGCGGAAAGAATAGCAATACAAATTCTCATATAGTGCAGACGTTTATACAAACAGCTTGAAAAACAATTCAGCAAAATCACTGGAGTTAAAATGTGCCTGTGGATGCCGAGGGCTCTCCCCACCCCCCACCTCTGCCACCTCCGTTCCACCCCTTAGGACCCAGGCACTCATTTCCATTTCTCTCAGGAAATTGCCCTTTCTGAAGGGAGCCGCCTTGCCCAGAATGAGCATACTCCCCCACCCCCAGGGGCAGCCTATAGCCAACCTGGGTATAAGGCCAAGCTTCTTTGCCCCAATTTGGGACAACCTGAAGGACCATCCCAGCCCCAGAGCTGAAGTATCTACTATGACTGCGTTGCAGTTCAGCTTCTCCCCGTACCTGGTCCTGCTTCCTTCAGTTCCTTGCAGGTGTTGTTCTAAAGAGCACTCCCAAGCCAGCGTCCTGCAGGCGAACCTCCAAGTCTGTTTCCTGGAGAAACCAGCCCAAGACAATACTGTGCAGCGACACCCACCAAATGACACCTCATATGTTCATCGCAGCAATAGCAAAATCTTGGAAACAACAAAATTGTTCTTCAACAGAAAAATGGATAAACTTGGTATGTTTATAACATGTAAAAAAGAAAAAGAAGAAAGAACTAAAGAAACACATGGGGGAAAAAATTCCATAACCCTGGAGTGGATAGACCCTTCAAAGGTCTAGTGTATGCGCCCAAATTTCTAAGTTTCATGCAGTACCCATGAAACTTAGAGTTTTTAATTTCTATAAAATTTAAAAAACAAAAATTTTACCATATGCATATTTTTTAAATTTCCAGGGGAGAGAATAAAGAAAAAATTTTAAGTCAACCATGTAAGCAAATTGTCACATAATCAGGCAAAGGGCTTACTTTCGTAATATACAAATCAATGAGCAACCCAATAGAAAAATAGGAAAGGATATGAACAGAAAAAGAAACACTTAAACATATGAAAAGATGCTTAACCTCACTCACAGTAAGAGAAAAATATATTAAAACTATGAGATACAGTTTTTTTACTTACCAGATTAACAGGTGCCACAAAGTTTGACAGCATTGTGTGGGCCAGGCTGTGCCGGAACCGGCGCCCTCGCTCTGCGGTGGGGGGAGGGTCAGCTGGCGCAGCCTCCTCAGAGAATGGCTTGGCAGCACCTATGATAAAAAAATTTTAAATAATTTTGATCCAGCAAAAGTAAAAGAAGTACTAGATGTCTAAGACAATTGGTTTCCCAATCTAGCGTCTCCATTTTCTGAGAGACATAGGGAGTTGTTTACATTCAATTGTAAAATCTCCCCTTTAATTTTTAAGGACATTTCTCTTATTTGCTGGTTTTTCACTTCCCCAATTTACCTCCCTCAGGGGCCGGGGCAGTCTAGTGGAGAGAGCATCGGCCTTGGAGGAGTAGGATGGGAGCAGAGGGGACTTAGAAGTAGTCAGGGCTGGAAGGACTCTTAAAGGTCACGGTTCCCCTCCCCCACCTCCACCCACAGGGCCCAGCCCAGCCCTCTCCTGGCTGCAAGCTAGAATCCACCAGGCGTCTGCACTGCCCACGAGCAGGCTGGGATCGTTGAACTTGCTATCACCCAATCTGGAACCTCCTCATTGGAGAGAGCCTCAGGCAAGCCCCCTCCTGGCCACCTCCCATGGGGGGGCCCCCTGCTGAGTCATCAACACTAGTCTAATTTCTTGTGATCAGGATAGCAGGCTGGCTTCAGTGACAAACAGACCAAGTCACAGTGACTTTTTGTAGAAAGAGTATCTTGGGCCTGGAGTCAGGTCCCCAGAGCCTCTTGGGTCTGTCCAGTACAGGGCCAGTTGGAGCAGGCCTCCCTGTAGTCCTCACCTGGCTCACGCCGCGTCCTGGAGGCTCCAAAGGCTCCCAGCCCACCCTGCGATCTGTCCATCAGCCTCAGCTCCACGTGAGGGGTTCACACTGCCCTGAGGTGGGGGGAAGCTCCCCTCTGGCCTCCTCAGTTATAAATTCCCCTCAGACACCAGCCTAGGCCTCTCAGACTCCCAGCCTCCCAGGCCGATGGTCCTCGTGGGCCCCTTCTAAGTCACCCTGCCTCCTTGGATCCTTAAAGTCCTTAAACTAACCCCTAGTGTCTTGCAGGAATCACTGAGGGATCCCTGAAGGCCTTCATGCCCATCCCACCGACACCCTAGGTCCCCAGCGGTCCTGCCTTCATCCTTCACCCCTCCTGCCTGCAGGCCTGGGGTCCTGGAAAGGGGTGGGCCTGGCCACAGAGCCCCTCCTCCCATTGGCCCTGCCCAGAGAGGGAGGGATAAAGGGGCGCCAGAGGCACCCTGCCTCATTCTCACTAGGGGCAGCAGCTGGGATGGACCCTGCCTGGCAGGAGGGCAGCAGCAGCCACGGTTGGGAGGGCAGACCCCACTCCCCGTGGCCATTCAGGTAGGGATCTGGGTCTCAGGGGGACACAGGAGGTGGGGTGGGGGGAATTCTCTGGGGTTTGGCCTGGCCATTGAAAGCCCAGTCTTTGAGAATTTGGGGGTGAATTCAGGAGAGGAGGGACTTCCTTGTTCTTCACTCCAGTGTTGGAAGAGTCCAGAGATCATCTCCCAGCTCCTCAAAGCCCAGAGGGGCTAGAAGGCGATCAGCGGGGACTGCGACCAGCGGGGGTAGAAGGCGCACTAGGGCTGCACAGGTGGGTCGAAGCTAGCTCAGGGCTTGACCCTCCAGGGCACGGAGCTCCGCCCTGCCTGCTTTCCTTTTCACCTGACAAAGGTTTCTCTGGCCAGAAACGTCTCATGGCTCCCTACCGGTGGGACCTGGTCTTCTGGTCACCTTCGCAGACCCAGCACTCAGCACAGGGCAAGGTGTTCATACGTATTTGAATGGAAACACTTCGGATTGAACATTACCCCATCAGAGAGTCATTCTTTTGGGCGTGCTAGCTCCCTAGGCCTTCCATCAGATTTGTATACCTTAGTGCAAATTCATTTTGCCGACGGCTAGAATAGATGGGCTTCCCAGAGAGAACTGAAGTTTGAGTAAGGGAGGGATAACTGCAGATCTTAGGTCTCAGTGTGAAGTGGTTTTCCTGGTTCCTTTTAGTGGAAGAAAGGTAGCCAAGTGGCTAGAGGGAGGCAAAAAAAGGCAAAGAACGCAGATGCTCTCTAAAGGAGATTTTCACTCGTTCTTGCGAGGGCCAGGAAGGTGGGAATCCTAGACTAACTTTGGGCCCTCAGGTTTCAAAAGCCTGCTCAGGGGCTCGCATGGCAGGCTCCACCTCCCCCATTTCTGTCCGCAACCCTGCCCTCCTCCCGGCCCCCCACCCCTGCCCCAATGGTCGGCCGGATTCACCAGGCTTCCTGCTCAGGGGTCTATGTCTCCAGCCCCCCAGCCACCAAGCCCCCCGCCCTGCTGCCTCCTGTGACCTCTGGCTTCTCCGTCCCCACCCCTTGGCCTCAGAAATTAGCTTGAGAAACTCCCCAAGCCCAGCAGCCCTCACCCCTGACAAGTCGATCTTAGTTAACTAGGGAATCACGGGGCGGAGTGAGGACACCTGGGTTAGTGCTGGCTCTGTTGCTTTGCTTCTCTGAGCCTCAGATCTTGAAAACAAAAAGTGACTCCTGACTTTCAAGGCTTGTTTTGAGAATTAAATTAACTAATTGGACATTTCCCCAAACAACATGTGTTTTATTGGTACGTTAAGGGTGTGTGGATGGAAGGCCTAAACAAACCACAGAAACAAGTTTGGGCAGTGCTGGCTTACAGCAAACGGGATCCTCTGCAGAACTGATCAGAGCCTCCAGTGTGTTCATGTACAAGGAGCAATGTCAACGTGGCTCTAAGAAACTATAGTAGGAAGAGTTTCTCAACTGATTTGATCACAAGGCCCTTAACCTCATCTAGGGGCTAAGCCCCTCTGGAAGCGTGGGGAGAGCTCTGTCACTGGCGTCTCAGCTAGTGGGGCGGCCTCTCTAGGCAGTCCTGGAGGTCAGCCGCATGGGTGGTCTTAGGGAAAAGCAAAGCTTTGCCAGCACATCTTCCCCCAGAGGCTTCCCACTGGTGGACCAGGGTGAGGCCTGCGAGCCCTTCCCCTGAGTGTTACTGGCTCCTCCAGCTCTTCCCCTAGGATGGAGGGGCTCCTCCCCTCACGGTCACCCACATCTTCCACAGTGACTCTCACCCCTCATCCAGCCCTCCCTAGCTTCAGCTGTCACACACTGATCTGGTCCCACCCTAGGCCAGCCTCTGCCCAGCTACGCCCCACACTAACTGGGGTTGGTAACAGCAGTTCAGGCATCTTCTATAAACCTCCTAAAAGAAACTGCAAAACCCACGCATCCCCTCCATACTCCAAATTACCTAATTCTTTTTATCTTGATGTAAAAGGTTATCATTTCTAATGTACTATAAATACTCCTATTTAAAGATAAAATGAGTATATTGCTGTTTTTTTTTTAATTCCAAAAGATTTTTTTTTACTGTGTAAAATTTTAGTATTTAGCATGAGCCAGCTGGACTCAGTGCAGATGATCCTAGTTCTGTTGGCAACGTCCACAGCGTCACAGCCAGGAGCCCGTCGAGCCTGTGCCTCCTTCTCCCCGTCAGGCCTGGTCAGGTGTTGACCTTGGCCACGTCAGTGTCGGCAGAGCTTCTTCACAGCCTGTTTGACCTGGTGCTTTTTGGCCTTGACCTCACGGTGAACACAAGTGTGTCGTCTTCTATCTCCTTCACGACTGACTCAGTGATCAGGGGAACCCGTGATGGCTCAGGGGTGAGGCCTGTTTCTCGTGGGGGCGCCCTTCTGAGGACACTTAGGCTGCCTTTGGAGCTGTAGGAAGGTGGTGACTGTGCAGACCACCTGTGGCTGTGGACGCCTTTCAGAAGGGCTTTCTTGGCCTTCAAAGCCTTTGCTTTCTTTGGCTTCGGCTTTGGAAGGGGCAGGGGCTTCCTTCTTTGCTTTCAGTGCCATCATTGTGAAAAGCCCAAAAGAGTTTAAAAAGATGCTTTTAAAGAGAAGTCACTGTATGTTTTGGACTATAAGATGTCCATTTTTTACCACATTATTTGCTTCAAAATTTTTTCATATTTTCCTCCTCTAAAACACCTAGGATACGCGGCGTATCCTAGGTCTGCACCATAAGATGCACCTAGGTTTTAGAGGAGGAAAATAGGGGAAAAAAATTTGAAGCAAAAAATGTGGTCAAAAACGTGTGTCTTATAGTCCGAAAAATACGCTACATCACTAAATCATATGCTTTTCACCATTTCTGGATCTTTCTTCTCCAAGTCTGGCACTTCAGGCAAGATTTTGAGCGATGTGTTTATTTTTTAAAAGATTTTATTTATTCTTACAGAGAGGGGAAGGGAGGGAGAAAGGGGAAGAGAAACATTGATCCGTTGCCCCCGGGACTGAGTTGCAACCCTGGCATGTGCCCTGATCGGGAATTGAATAGGTGACCTTTCGCTTTGCAGGACAAGGCTCAGCCAACTGACCCCCACCAGTCAGGGCAAGGGATGTGTTTAAAGAAGTCAGCCCACAAAACTCGCCCTTGGTCTTCCTGTGGGAGCTTCTCCATCTTCCCAGGCCTGGCAGCGGGAGGGAGGTTGGGGCACCGCGGGTGGGCCGGCTGCAGTCTGTGTAGGGCCCGCATCTGCATCCGCGGTATTCCAGGCGGCGCTGCCAGTGAGCTTGCTGTGTGGGCAGCTGCGCACAAAGGGCGGGCAAGCAGGGTGGGTGTGAGTGAGCGTGTTATCCGGTCATGTATCCAGCAGCACCTCGGTACCAGGGAGACTTAACACATAATGTCATCCGCTTAAAAATATATAAACAGGCTCTTACAGTTCTACATAATTCCTCTTTTTCCTTGAATGCCTATTCTATTCCCCCACAGAATTTTATTCTAATATCAATATTTTTACTCTCGGAAGTCTTTTACTGATCACAATATTGTACATTTCCATGAGAAAAATCTTTGTGAAACAGAAATTTAATTTTTTTTTAGATTTAGGTATTAGTGGCACTCAATCAAAACAGCTTAAATATATTATATGCTTTAGCAATTAATTACTAAATAATAAAACATTTTCTTTAGCGAAATATTCTCCTACATAGATGTCACCGATGCTCATGTATCCGTGAGTAAATATTACTTATTGCTAGAATAAGGCAGGGTTCAGCATCAACTTCAATTTGTAATTGTTATAAATGGAAGCACTGAGAAATCTTGTTCGCACAAATAAGTGGATGGAAATGAGAGGCAGTTTGTTATAGGAGGGGCACTCAATTCTTTGAATTTCCTCTGGATTAAGCACCAAAAATTACAGTGGCCTGTCATCAAAAAATGGCTGTTTAAAGATCTCACTTCTTACCCCAGGCCCTCATAAAAGCTTCCATAAAAATAACAACAACAGTAACTACTGTTGTTATTATTATTATTATTATTATTATTATTATTATAAATATATTATGTGGCCCTCGCTGGTGTAGCTCAGTGGATTGAGCACGGGCTGAGAACCAAAGGGTCACAGGTTCGATTCCCAGTCAGGGGACATGCCTGGGTTGTGGGCCAGGTCCCCAGTGGGGGCCACGTGAGAGGAAACCACACATTGATGTTTCTCTCCCCTTCTTTCTCCTTCCCTTCCCCTCTCTCTAAAAATAAATAAATAAAATCTTTTTAAAAATATATTATGTAATGCTATAATCCTGATCACTTTAACAAATAATGATTATTACTGCCAGCCCCACCTCCGAGGCCTCCCTTGCTGCTGTCTGAAGTAGGCACCCGCCCCGCCAGCCATTGATTTCTTGTTCATTTTTTGCATTGATTTTGATCTTTTAAAAAATTGCTCTAAGGTGTGATTTCTTCTTTATCACTGAGTTATACTGGTGTCCCCTGAAGTTTGGGGTCTGAGGCGAGCACCTCCCTAGCCTCCCCCAGCCCTGGCCCTGATTTCCAGGTTCTCTGCTCTGTCGCCTGTCTCCTCGGCGGGGCTTCCTAGGCAGATTCCCCGTCCAGGGGCTCCAGCCGTGGTTGTAAATGAAGGACCATATGATGACAGTCTGGGACCTTCACCAGCAAGAGCCAGTGCCTGTCGCCCATCTTTCCCTCCCTTCGCTTGCTTCTCCGCCAGGGCCTCACTTCAGACAGAGTCTCGGGGATGGTACAGCTGCTCTCGGCGTGGCTGTCAGTCTGTGGCCTCTATCCCTGCCTGATGTGGACCCTGGCTCGTGGGGTCTGCCATTATGGATGAGATACGAGAGAAATTCACTCAGACTACCAAGTCCTGTGGAGGAAAAGGGACGGCATGGCCACTCTCTCAAGAGGAGAGCGCCCCGTGCCCTTGCCCTGACAGGCTTTTATTGTGTTTAATTTGCACAGGAATACAGGTAAAGCTCATTAATCGTTGTCAGGCAGTAAGGTTCAAATAATAGATAACATACAAAGAACTATGAGAGCTTATTCTGAATCAGGGTCTGTCAGCTAAAGGGCTACGAAACTTAGGGAAACAAAACTCATTTCCTGCTCAGACCCTTATCATTTAATGGAGAGCATTCTTAGCAAAGCAGGTTTCACAGGATTTTACGTATTCTTTCTCAGGCCTGATCACCCGGGGAACCCACCCTTTCCAGCACAGAGCTGCACTGACCTATACTGACCTCTGTCATTGTTTCAGGCTTAAGTCAGGCAGGGGAAGCAAGGCATCCAAGAGACTAGGAGACTTCTCGCAGACAAAATGAGGACTCAGGTTATGTCAGGATAGCCGAGGGGCAAGAGTCCATCACCACCTTTTGCTGTAGCCCCCCAAGTCCTTCCTCCACGTTATCGTGCCTGGCTTAGGTTGTTCCCCCTTGGGGAATCTTACCCATCATTGGCTAACCGATCAAGCATTGAGGGCCAGTTACGGATGAAGCAAAAGGAGCAGAAGCGGCGCTCCTGCCAGGGAAATAAGCCTTGTCTCCTTCGTGGCTTACAGTCCAAAGGTTGCTCACTCAGCCTTAGCCATGCGGGGGTTACAGCTTCTGAAACCAGGCAGAGCGGTTCCCAACACCTGCCCCTCATGCCCTGGTCACTTCACCTGTGGGCTTATTCCCCTCCAGGCAAGGATGCACATGACTAGCAGTGGTCCCCTCTACCTTGTACCTGTCCTGGACTCTGGCTCAGGCCTTGACGTAGAGTAGATTCTCAGTGAACGTCTGCCCAGCTCAGCCTCCTCCCACCCTTTTCCACCTCACACGCTGAGCTTCAAAAGCCCCTGTAATAGTGAGGACGGTGGCGGAGGAGGTGGTGGTAATGGTGATGATAATGATGACAGCAGAATGGTGATAACAACTAATATTTATTGAGGGCTCGCTTTGTGCCAGGTACTTTACATGCATTGTCTCGTTTAACTTTGACATCACCCCATGAAGTAGGTACTAACATTATGCTCGTTTTACAAGTGAAGACACTGAGGCTTGGAAAGGTGGAATGCCTTGTCCAGACTCACATTACCAAGAAGTACCAGGCAGAAACAGCTATATAATTTGTGGGACCCAGTGCAAAAAGAAAATCAGGGCCCCTTGCTCAAGAACTTAGTAACTTCCAAGGCCCTGGTTGATGTGGCTCAGTGGCTTGAGCACTGGACTGCAAACCAAAGGGTCGTGGGTTTGATTCCCAGTAAGGGTAACTGCTTGGCTTACAGGCCAGGTCCCCAGTGTGGGGTGTGCAAGAGGCAACCACACATTGATGTTTCTCTCCCCCTCTTTCTCCTTTCCTTCCCCTCTCTCTAAAAAATAAATAAGTAAAATCTCGCCCTGGCTGGTGTAGCTCAGTGGATTGAGCACGGGCCTGCGAACCAAAGGATCGCGGTTCGATTCCCAGTCAGGGCACATGCCTGGGTTGCAGGCCAGTTCCCAGCGGGGGACACATGAGAGGCAACCATACATTGATATTTCTCTCCCTCTCCCTCTCTCCTACCCTTCCCCTCTAAAGATAAATAAATAAAAATCTTAAAATAAATAAGTAAGTAAGTAAGTAAGTAAAATCTTAAAATAAAACCAACTTAATGACTTCAGATGACACCAGCACAGCGTTAAAGCACATGACTGCACAGGACCGTGCCCACGGAGCCAGCTCTGCTACCAGCATTCGAACCCAGAATTCTGACTCTGGGACCCACAAGACTAGCACTTGGGGAAAGGAATAGTAACCACTGTGATTTACTGAGCACCTGCTATGCGCATTATGCAAAATCTTCAGAATCCCTCACAACAGCCCTGAGGCATTTTGACCCTTATGTTTAAGGGTGAGTTTCCCACCCAGGGTTACCCAGTGGGGCTCGTATTTGAACACAGGACAAACTCTGGAGCCCATGTTCTTCTCATATCACACAGCCTGTCAATGACTGACTCATAATATTTTAGGACCTTTGCCCATGGAGCCTGTCACTGGGGGTCGAACAGCCATTTTGCTCAAGATGGGAAGTCCCAAGTCTGCAGATACTTCCAGCGAGGCTTCTGCTTCCACGGACATCGATGCAGGTGAGCACCTCCTCTTGTCGAATGGGAGTGGGCCGGGCGTCACAGGAGGACTTGTCCCTCGTGGGCCATGCATCTCCCTTGAGCCTCTTCGCCCCTCTGCAGCAACTTCTGGGCCGAGCTAGCTCCGGGCCCTGGAGAGGCTATCCCTGTGTCCTCAACCTTCTCCTCCCACACAGCTATCAGCACCTGCAGCCCCCTGGCCGCCTGCAGCCGGGCCGCCGCCATTCGGAGCCACTTGTCACTCTGCCAGGACCCCTGCTGGGACTGACCCGCAGGGGCTCGGAGCCTGCCTACTTACCCTCAGTGGCTGTCGGTTGGGCTGGCCCGGAGGGGTTGGCCAGCCAGAATGAGGAGCTTGGTGGCAGCTCCTGGAAGTTCCTGCCGCCATCATGTGAGTCATCAGGGCACAGCAGGTGGGCACAAGTGGGGTCTGAGGCCCGGGTTCCTGCTGTCCCTGAGCAAGGCTCATGTTTCCTTCCTCCTCTCTCCCGCCTCAGGATCCCTGGCTAGAAACTTTCCTCCCCCTCGGCTGCTGTCTGTGTTCCAGAAGCAGAATATCCTGGTGCCTGTGGCACCAGGCCACATAGTTTCAAATGTCAGCTCCACCATTTAATAGCTGTGTGATCTTGGACAAGTCACTTAACCTCTCTTGGCCTCAGTTTTCACATCCACAAATGGGCACTGATAATAGTACCTACTGCACAGGGTGGTGTGAGGGCGCCATGAGTTCATGCATGTGATATGCTTAGCAAAGTACTAAGTACCTGGCATAGAGAAAACTTTAATGTTAGTGGTTATCAGACTTGCTGTAATTCAGCACTAACAGAAACATAAGTCATACATGTGACTTTTTGTAACAGCTTTATTGAGATATAATTCAACCCCAAAATTCACCTATTTAAAGCATCCTATTCAATATAATATATTCAGAGTTGAAGAAACATTACCACTATCTAATTTTAGGAGATTTTCATCACCCCCAAAAGAGACACATTAGTAGTCGTTCCCTATCATCCCCCAGCCCCCTGCCAGCCACTGGCTCCCACTAACGTACATTCCGTCTCTGTGGACTGGCCGTTCTGGACGTTTCATGTAATGGAATGATATGACGTGTGGCCTTTTGGGTCTGGCTTTTTTTACTCAGCATAATATTTTCTATAATAATAGCTTCACACATAGCATCACGGAGCAGTACTTCACGCCTTTTTGTGGCCAAGTACTGTTCCGCTGCAGACGCACCGCTCCTGTTTTGTTTATTCATCAGTTGATGGACACTTGGGTTGCTTTTGCTTTTTGGCTCTTGAGGGTAATATTGTTATGAGCATTCATGTGCCAATTTTCGTGTGGACGTATATTTTTAGTTCTCTTGGGTGAATACATAGGAGTGGAATTGCTGGGTCGTATGGTGACATGTTTCATATTTTGAGGACCAGCCAAACTTTTTTTCAAAAGTCACATCATTTTATAATTCACGTACATAATTTAAAATTTTCTAGTAGCCACACTTAAAAGAGTAAAAAGTAACAGGTAAAATTAATTTTAATAATATCTTTTATTTAACCCAATATATAAAATGTTATATATCTAATATCAATACCATTATTTCAACACGTAATCAATATAAAATTATTACTGAAATATTTTATTTTTTTTATACTAAGCTTCAAAACCTTATGTGCACGTTACAGCGTATCTCAGTTTGGACGAGCTCTGTGTCAGGTGCTCAGTGGCCACCTGTGGCTGGCAGCTGCTGCGCGGGTGGCAGTTATCCGTGGTTGTGTTAGAGACTTTACAGTCGGGGCTGGGCTCTGGGCTGCCGGGGGCAGGACTTCGTGCGCCCACAGGGCCTTGCGCGCCTCAGTCCATCCGTAGGTGCCTAGATGCCGCTGGAATGAGTAAATGAATGAACGGACCCAGTTTTCCCCGACAGCTGCTGATGGAGACCACAGCCACGCCCAGGAGTCCCGGCCTAAGCCACAGCCTGTCCAGGAGCTCGTGGCCTCACTTCAGAGCATGGACCTGGAGGTATAGCAGGTCCTGGGGGAGGGGGGCGGAGTGAGAGAGGTGCGGCCATGCCGGACCCCGAGGATGCCCAGGCCTGCTGTGCCCTATTTGGGGTGGCAGTGTAGGTGTGTGGGTGGGTGTTCTCCGACCCTTCCCATGGCTGCAGAGGGAGCAGGACAGTCGGGACATCGTGTGTGGCATCTGCATGGACAAGGTGTGGGACAAGCCAGAGGCCAAGCGGATCTTTGGCATCCTGCCCAACTGTACTCACGCCCATTGCCTGGGCTGCCTGCGCACCTGGCGGAAGCGCCGACAGGACTTCCCGCTGGATGTCATCAAGTCAGTGTCATGGAGAGGCCAGCAGCGTGGGGGATGAATGCCCCAGAGGGGTGTGGGCTTGGAGGCCAGCCTGCGAGCTGTGACTGTTCATTCACTCCACAGGGCCTGTCCCCAGTGCCGGGTCCATTCCAGCTACATCATCCCCCACAGGTTCTGGGTGAGCAAGGGGGCTGAGAAGGAGCAGCTCATCAGGAACTTCAAGGCTTGGACCAGGTAAGGCCAGAAGGCGGGGTGTGACTGGGGTTAGGGAAGAAGGGAAGGCAGCCCCTGGTCCATTGCAGATCAGCCACGGGTTCCCCACGCAGGGTCCCCCACATCCTGGAGGTTCAAAGTGATGGAGGTGGCAGGCGAGGGTGTGAGCTATTTCCGCTATTTCTGAAAGCCCAATAAATAAATTCCTGTCCCGCGTGACCGAGACAGCAGCAGCAGAGCAAGGTCACGCTTCCCTTCTAGCCTGGTTCAGATTGATGCAGGCAACTCTGGTTCTTGCTTGGCTTTTTTTTCTGATGTTTTTAAAACAGGACAGTAAATTGATAGGAATACATATTGTTTGATTAATAACCTTGGAAATGTGGGTCTCGGAGGAGACTAAAGGGCAGCCCTTGGAGAGAGGGAAAATTTGGGTAGGTTTTAATCTTCTTGGGGAGGGAAGACATTTATCCAAAACCTGGACTTAGCTACAACTCCAGGTTCTTAATTCTACCTTCCCAAAGGGTTTTTTACACTTGCAATATGCAAACTACATTTGGATAAATGGTGGTATAAAGAAGGTTTTGTCTACCCATGAGACCTTCAGCCTTGTCGTGAAGACCCCTGGATTTTGCCTGAGAACTGTAATAGCTCCGTCAACAAAGTTACTGAGACACACACCTGGGCAAGTCTCACAGAGAGGGAGTATTTGAGCTGGTGCTGGGAGAGAAGCAGGGGCTCCTGTGGGGGGAAGGGGGGGCAGGGAGGCACTCCAGGTAGGCAGAGGCCCAGGCGGGGAACTCCTGGCAGCTGGGGTACCAGTTGGGGGTCTTTACAGGTCCTACCAGTTGGTAGGCAACAGCGTGGGGGATTATTATGTACGACATACTTCACACACCATAAACTCAGTGAAGTAGAGACTTACTGTCCTCACACTGCAAAAGAAGAAACTGAGGCATTGTCTCTGTGACACAAGTGAGGAAGTGGGTTTGAGCTGGCATGCTGACTCACAGTGGGTGCTGGGAGGAACGGTGGTGGCCGTACTGCCTTGAGAGGAAGGAGGACCAGATCCGGGTAGCCAAATGACGATGAGGTTCAAAGGAAAATGCAACATGACTAATGTCCCCACCTTGGTGACCACAGGACTGCTACTGTAGTGAGAGCTAGGTTAGGGAGGCTAATGGGAATTTGGACCAGTCAAAGTGGGGGTTTTGTGGGGCTATGGGGATGGAGTGGTCCTGGCGCTAGCTTTGGTCAAATGGGAGGAGGAGAAAGAAAAAGAAAAAGACGGCTGTTCAGAGGAATTCCCAGACTTCTAGGTTGGGCGGCCAGCAGGGTCCTGCATTCACACTGGGACCAGAGGAAGTGGGAAAGACTCCACTGTTGGAATCGTGCAGAGTGATGACACAGGGAAAAGGTGACAAACATGCACTCTGTCCCCTTCCTCCGTCTTTCTCACAAGAACGCTGCTCTCACTTAAGTGGGTCACAGTTTACCCACATTCCCCTCCTATATCTAACCTTTCCCGGAGTGAATTTGAAACCTCAAAAGTGAGAAACTTCTTAATCCGTTTCATTAATTAGCAATTATCAAATCATAAGAATAGGACATTGTTCTAACTTGGTTACAGAGACATATTTTAGGGTTCTCTGCTATCCCCACTCCTTTGGTGGTATTACTGAAACAGTTCAAAGGAGGAAAGGAGATTCCCAGCTGACTGCTGGCCCAAGTCCAGACTGTGGGAATTAGGGAAAGGCACCCCCTCCTTGAGACTCTACTGCCATCTGCTGGGAAACAGTTGTAATAAATGTGAAATCAACACTGATGCTGGTGGTGGTGCCTGCATGTATGTGGTTGGTGCCTTTGTGCTGAGTCCAACCTGCCAAACCTTGTGTGTCAGCCTTGAGTGCCCCTTGTTCCTGGGGCAACAGGGCCTGAAGGCGATGAGTGGTCTTCTCTCCTCCTGTCATGTCCCCCCGTAGCCAGACCCCGTGCCGGTTCTTCATGCGGGGGAACGGCCGCTGCCCCTTCAAGACTGACTGCATTTACCTGCACCAGCTCCCGGATGAGGCCCCGGCTTCAGATCCTCCCAGCCCTCAGAGTTTCCAGCTGGCCTCTGGGACTGAGGTGGTAACAGCAGGGATATGGGGCATTTTATAACAAATGTCTGTGACAGATGTGAAACCTGTATGATGTCTATGACGTCAATGGAGCCCGTTTAAATGTGGCACCTGCCCGATCTTATGCGGGAGCCCAATTCCATTGTTCCCGGGCAATGCGAGTTGAAGTGGACAGCTTTTCACTGACTTCTCCCTTCAGTCCCAGGTGCTGGGCCCAGCGGCGTTGCCAGAAGACAGCGTGTTCACAGATTATGCCCTGGCCGTGGCCTTTTGGGGTTTCGAACTCCTGCTGGATCCCAACAGTTCTTACCACAGTCCCCTGTAGCCAGGACCATGCGCAGGGGTGGGCTGAGGGGTCTTTCCCTTTTGGGGTTCGTTGGGGGATGAAAGTAGCCAGCCCTCCATCTCCATGACCAAGGGAAGAAGGGTGGGCGGGCTCTGCCTCTCTCCAGGGACTTGGATTTTAACTTTGCTCTTTTGTAGAAGGATTGTGAAAGAAAACCAATAAAATGCACCTAAGCCATCACTGCTGGTGTGTCTGAAAAGTGTCTGCTCACAGCCCGGGTGCCCCGCCCCATCCCAGCCAAAGGGGGCTTCTGCGTTCAGTCTGTTGCAGTATCAACCATCACTCAGCCTCTGGAAAACTTCACTTAACACTCATAAGAGTATGAGTGGAAAGGGCATCTGACATCTCAGTATTATAAAAATAGTAATGCTGTCACAGATCCCATAAAAGTATGTGGAATATCCCCTAGCGTTATTGAATCATGCTTAGAAATTTCCTCCCTGCTCTCCTTGTGTTGGCGAGAATGCAGACCCTGGTGGGCACGGGTTGGAGCCACCAGGAAGCTGAGCTGGTGGTTGAGGACGGTCGGGCAGGGCACCGAGGGCTGTTTAGCATGCTGGCTCTGCCTGCCACTTGTCAGGGCCTGCCCCTACCACAGCAGCTCATCGGAAGACCAAAAACACCTCCTCTAAAGTTAAAATTGCTAACCTGATATAGAGGTACCTAGAACAAGTTTCTTGGCTGCTATTTTGGCCTTTGTGGAGCAGGTACTATCTAAGAAATACTCCTTAGTCTTTTCCAACAACTCCCTTGAAATTATTTGGGAGAAATTTTTTTTTTTAAAAGATTTTATTTATTTATTTATTTATTTATTTATTTATCTTTAGAGGGGAAGGGTAGAAGAGAGGGAGAGGGAGAGAAATATCAATGTACAGTTGCCTTTCGTGTGTCCCCTGCTGGGAACTGGCCTGCAACCCAGGCATGTGCCCTGACTGGGAATCGAACCGCGATCCTCTGGTTCGCAGGCCCGCGCTCAATCCACTGAGCTACACCAGCCAGGGCTATTTGGGAGAAATTTTTAAAAATATATTTTATTTATTTTTAGAGAGACGGGAAAGGAAGGAGAAAGAGAGAGGGAGAAAAACATCGATATGTGAGAGAAACATTGATCAGTTGCCTCTCACACACCCACAACTGGGAGCCACAACCCAGGTATGTACCCTGACTGGGAAGCAAACTTGGCAAGCTTTTGGTCAGCAGGCCAGTGCTCAATCCACTGAACCACATCAACCAGGGCAGAAAAAATTTTAAATTTTGTCTCCAATGGAAATTAGATCCAGCTCAAAATATTCCTTATGGCTTCCCATATTATTCGGAGGAAAAGCCAGGTTCCTCTCTATGACCACAAAACCTCATAAGATTTGGTTATTTCTCTGATCTCATTTCTTATTACACTCCAGCCACATTTCTGCCCCAGGGCCTTTGCATTTGCTCTTCCCTCTGATTGAAATGGTCTCCCCAGAGATCTGACCACCTATTTAAAATTACCTCTCCCTTCCCTACTATATTCTTCTTAAAAGAACTATCACAATGAAATTCTGTTATTTACTCATTTACTTATCTGTGTCTCCACACTTGAGTGTCAGCAACAATGTGAGCAAGGGTGTTTGTTTTGTTCCCTGTATCCCCAGCTCTAGGTGCACAGTAAGGACTCGTTGAACGATATTCTGGGAATGTAAGGTTGGTACAACATTCACAAATCAATAAATGACGTTCACCATGTAAACAAAATGAAGGATTAAAAAACACATGGTCATATCAATAGATGGAGAAAAAGCATTTGATAAAATTCAGCACCCATTTATGATAAAAACTCAGCAAAATGGGATTAGAGGGAACATACCTGAATATAACAAATGCCAGATACGACAAACCCACTACCAGCATCATACTCAATGGGCAAAAACTACAAGGGTTCCCTTAAGATTGGGAACAAGACAGGGATGTCCGCTTTTACTTCTTATTCAAAATAGAACTGGAAGTCCTAGCCATAGCAATCAGATAAGAAGAAGGAATAAAAGGCATCCAAATTGGAAAGAAAGAAGTAAAACTGTCTATTTGCACATAACATGATACTATACATGGAGAACCCCAAAGAGTCCACCAAGATACTGCTAGAATTGATAAATGAATTCAGCAAAGTATCAGGATACAAAATTAATATCCAGAAATCAGTTGTATTTGTATATGCCAATAACTAACAGAAAAGGTAATTAAGAAAATAATCCCATTCACAATTGCTACAAGAAGAATAAAATACCTAGGAATAAAACTAACCAAGGATGTAAAAGACCTGTATGTGGAAAATTTCAAGACACTGAAGAAAGAAATAGAATATACAAATAAGTAAAAACACATACTGTGCTCATGGATAGGTAGAATTAACATCATTAAAATCTCCATACTACCCAAAGCAATCTATAGATCCAATGCAATTCCTGTCAAGATTCCAATGATGTATTTCACAGAACTAGAACAAATATTTCAAAAATTTATATGGAACCACAAAAGGCCCTACATAGCAACAGTGATCCTGAGAAAGAAGAACAAAGTTGGAGGAATCACACTACCTAACATGAAACTTTACTATAAGGCCATAGTAATGAAAACAGCATGGTACTGGCATAGAAACAGGCATATAGATCAATGGAACAGAATAGAGAGCCCAGAAATAAACCCACAGCTTTATAGTCAATTAATATTCAACAGAGGAAGCAAGCACATACAATGGGTTAAAGATAGTTTATTCAAGAAATTGTGTTGGGAAAACTGGACAGATATGTGCAAAAAAATGAAACTAGACCACCTTTTTACACTACACACAAGAATAAATTCAAAATGGATCAAAGACTTAAATGTTAGACCCAAAACCATAAAAATCCTAGAAGAAATCGTAGGCATCAAAATCTCAACCATTGCTCGTAGAAATTTTTTTTTCAGATATATCTCCCCAGGCAAGAGAAACAAAAGAAAAAAATAAACAAATGGGACTTCATCAAATTAAAATTTTTTGCACAGCAAAGGAAGTCTTCAACAAAATAAAAAGACAACCCACAGCCCTGGCTGGTATGACTCAGTGGATTTAGTGCTGGCCTGTGAACCAAAGGGTTTCTGGTTTGATTCCCAGTCAGGGCACATGCCTGGGATGCAAGCCAGGTCCCCAGTAGGGGGCGCGTAATACGCAACTACACATTGATGTTTCTCTCCCTCTCTTCCTCCCTCCCTTCCCCTCTATCTAAAAGTAAATAAATAAAATCCTTAAAAAAGAGAGAGAGAATCCACAGAATGGGAGAACATATTCACTGAATCATCTGATAAGGGGTTAATATCCAAAATTTATAAAGCACTTACAAAACTCAACACCAAAAAAAAA
Organism: Glossophaga mutica; assembly: GCA_039655065.1. Classification (NCBI taxonomy): domain Eukaryota; kingdom Metazoa; phylum Chordata; class Mammalia; order Chiroptera; family Phyllostomidae; genus Glossophaga; species Glossophaga mutica. The sequence continues at coordinate 111,558,961 of CM077306.1, forward strand.
AACAACCCAATTAAAAAATGGGCATGTCTATTTCTCCGAATAGACACTTCTCTAAAGAGGACATACAGATGGCCAATAAACACATGAAAAGATCCTCAATGCCACTAATCATCAGAGAAATGCAAATAAAAACCATAATGAGATACTATCTCACACCTGCCAGGATGGCTATCATCAAGAAATCAAACAACAGCCCTGGCTGGTGTTGCTCAGGGGATTTAGCGCTGACCTGTGAACCAGAGTCACCAGTTCAGTCCCCAGTCAGGGCACATGCCTTGGTTGTAAGCCAGGTCCCTAGTGGGGGAGCGTGAGAGGCAACCTCACATTGATGTTTCCCCTCTCTTTCTCCCTCCCTTCCCCTCTCTAAAAGTAAATAAATGAAATCTTTTAAAAAATCAATCTGCCTTTTGATCCCACTTCTGGGAATATATCCAAAGGAACCCAAAAAACTAACTCGAAAGAACATAAGCACCCCATGTTCATTGCAGCATTATTTACAATTACCAAGATATGGAAGCAGCTTAAGTGTCCATCAATAGATGGGTGGATAAAACAACTATAAGCACTTACACAATGGAATACTACTCGACCCCCCAAAAAAGAAGAAAAAAATTACCCTTTGAAACAGTATTGAAGGACCTGGAGAGAATTATGCTAAGAAGCCAGTCAAAGAAAGACAAATACCATATGATTTCACTCATATGTGGAATCTAATGAACAAACTGAACTAGTATGCAAAATAGAGACAGACTCAGAGACAGCAGGCTGACAGCTAGTGGGGTGAGGGTAGGTGAGGGGGTGGAGGGATTGAGCAAAAAGGGAAAAGGACTCATGGACATGGAGGACAGTGTGGTGATTGCTGTGAGGGAGGGGTTATATGGGGGCTAAATGGTCATGGAAAAAATACAATGAAGATTAAATTAAAAATGTAGAACTCTATGAAGGAAAAAAAAGATTTACTGAATGAATGGATGTGCGTGTAGCAGCAGAAGTTCAGATGATGGGAAATACAAGATGATACCCAAAGAAGAGCTTACGGAGTGCTGGGGGCTCCTCTGCCCTCTCCCTTTATCCCTACCCTGCACACCGTGATCCCTCCTGAAAGGATTCCAGGACTCAGTTCCAGCGTGCGATGTGTGGAAGCTTCCCACACCAACAAGAAATTCTCGGAGGACAGCAGAGACGGAGAATTCAAGTCAATTCTGATACCATCTTCACGAAGATAGAATCAGATTCCACAGGTAAAGGGCTCCGTCCCACCCTCCACTTCAGAGGCCAGTTCGTGCAAACCCTTGCTGTTACCTGTGCTTCTGACCCACCAGCTTCACATCCGAGAGCCCTGAGACCCTTTCTTTGGGTTCGATTAGTTTGCTAGAACGTCTCACAGAACTCAGGAAAGCCTGTATACTCACTAGATTACCGATTTATTAGCAAGGGAATTAAATAACACGAATCAACAGCCAGGTGAGGAGATACATAGAATGAGGTCTCTGCCTCCTGGAGTTTGGGGCCCAGCAAGTGGAAATGTTCTGGTTCCTCAACGTGTCAGCTCAAGGAAGAAGGCCCAGGAGGTATTCTTTTGGGGGGTTATATGGAGGCTTCATTTAGGAAGTCATGATTGACTAACTCATTGGCCACTGGTGATTAATTCAACCTCAAGCACTGCTCCCTCGATTCCCCCAATCAGGGGGTGGAACGGAAAGTTTGACTGACCACACGATAGGCTCCTATTGGGTGGGATCCGAAAGTCACCTCATTAACATAACAACTCCTGCCGCTTCCGAAATTTTAAGGGGGTTGGGAGCTGTGAACCCTACTGTGGAAGATCAAGTATGTCTGCCGTGTAAATTTCAGTCACCAGAATGAACAAATATCTATGTATTTCTTAGAAATCACAAGATTGCACCTCCTTTTGCCGAAGCCTGCCACCTCTAACAAAGTTCCTTCAACCGAAACCCTGAGAGGTGGAGCCAGTCCGGCCCCATATAAACAATCAGAGCGAGGCTGCTTCTTGCCTTTAGGAGGAAGTTCCAGGCAAGACCTTTGGCTATATAGAGGGCGTTAGCTTTTACTGCAACCCCATTATCAGGGATATTCGTACATCAAACATTTCTGGAGAGGACTAAAACCTAAATGACGGCAGTTGATGGCCTGTGAAACAGGTGACGTTATGGTGGGGTGGTAAATTGTGATCAAAGCCTATCTCAGAGCTCATGATCTACAAACAACCTGGGCATCAACTAATATTAAATAACGGTTGGATCCCGAAGTACAACAGGATCCCTGACGTCCTTTGTGCACCCACGTTCTCCGCGGAAGACGGTTAAGGACGCAGCCGAGGCCCCGCCCTTCCATCAAGTCCCGCCCTACCTCACACTCCCTGGTGTGACCCCGCCCACAAACAGACCCCCTTCCTTGTGGCGCTGTTGATGCCAGAGATACGCTCTGGACCTTCCTAGTTCCCCTACTTCTTTCCCTTCAAGCTCATGCTGGCCCCGCCCCTTCCGGCCTGCCGAGGCGCGCCTCTCGCTTCCTTGTTTCTTGCAGCACGCCACTCAAGGGCTGCAGCGGTCTCATTTTGAACCGTGAGGAAGGAATGTGCCGGGGACGGGATAGTCCCTGCCGCGGCGTCCGGGCGAGTACTGGAGTCCTCACTTTCTCCAGGCCTCGGAGCTGAGGCCCGAAACAGAACCGGAGCGGGTGGGCGGGAAGGGAGGCGACGCGGGTCCCAGGCATGGCATCCCGGGACGCGGTGCCCACTCAGGCTGAGAGCTCGGAACTGGCGCCCTGGGCTCAGCTGGAGGCCCCCGCCCGCCTCCTGCTGCAGGCGCTGCAGGCGGGGCCGGACGGGGCGCGGCGCGGCCTGGGGGTTCTGCGGATGCTGGGCAGTCGCAGCGGGGAGGCCTTCCCCTGGGGTCGAGTTCTGGAGGCTCTGTGCCGGGAGGAGGCCGTCACGGAGGGCCCCGACTGTCGGCTGCAGTTGTAAGTGGTCCCGTCGGCCGCTGGCGGAGCGCCCGGCGCCGCATTTCACCCTCCACTGTCGGGTGAGGCAGGGGCTGGCGCCTCCTCCTTTTTCCAGAGGAGGAGTCCGAGGCTCGGTGGGGTTAATTCCCCACAGCGAGGGGGTCCCTGCCGCGCACGGGGAGGTACTTCATTGAGTACCTACTGTGTGCTGGCCAGTTCCGCGTACCTGGACGCGAGACGCCTTCATCTGGGTGTAAATGAATAATTATAAGTTAGTGGGTTCAGATCGATCTTGGTCGTACATTCCATCTCTGAAAAATTGAACTCGTACCTTCAATATAAGCATACTTAAGTACAAAGTGTACACATGTGTTAAAATACAAACATTATAACGTATACAAAAATTGAAATTTAAAATGAGATAAATGACAAACATCTGGTTGTGGTAGCTTTATATTATTTAATTTTTCAAAGCATAACATACATTTTGCGGCATCATCACTTTCCTTAAGGGTGAGGTTCTTGATCATTTCTAGTCTTGGGTGAATTTGAACTTTTTGTTTTCTTTTTTGCCTCTTTATGTGGCTGACAATTTCCACTAGGTGCGGAGGTGTCAACCCTGCCATTCTTATTTGGTCGTGATTCCGTTATTGGTATTCACTTTCTTTTCAGGCAGCCTTATAAGCCCTGTGTCCGTTTTGTGAAGATTCCGTTTTCTTAAAAAGAGTTAATACCGTACTCATAAATGCATTTTACTGTCACATTAACTAAAATACTTGGAAAGTTAAAAAACTGAGTGCCACCCGCAGCCTCTAGGGGTGTGAAGAGCCGCCTTCCGCTCTTGGAAAGCCCTGGCTCAGAATCCGGCCAGGGCCAACCCACGTATTAAATTTTGGTAATACTTAATTTCTTGTGTTTTAGACAAGTCAAAACAGAAATTCTTATATTCTCTTCACACAGTCCCCTTTAAATTTATTTCAAGAGATGGGTCAGGAGAACTTTCACAACCCCCAAATTGGAGGCTATAGAAATGCTTTCCAGCTGTTTGGCTTTTCCTGGACAGAGTAAGGGCAGAGGGGACTTAACCTAAGGTCCCTGCATAGAACTGTTCTTAAGTATCATTGGTTTCTTTTGTAATCATATGTATTTTATTTTATACATTTAACACTTATTCTGATAAGGGGAGTCTATGTAAAAAAAAAGGGGGGGCTAAAAGCCTTTTAAATAGGGTCTTCCTCACCTCTCTACTCCCAAATATCCTTCACTACGAATTGACCATTTTTTTAAATTTATACTCTAGTTTTCTCTCTCACTTAGTGTTCACTTTCCACAAAGAAAGTTGCTTTTTTTCCTCTCATACACATCCAAGACCCTGTGTGTGTGATGTTGAACAGCTCTTCAAAGCTGTGCATAGAGAGGAGCAGAGGCCTGGTGGGTGGTGGGCTAGATGCACCCATGCCTTGCCACCCTGACAAACCTTGGGTCACCCAGCATCTGGATTTGTGCCTTCACAACATTATGAACAGTGACATTGCTATGTTCTCAGCAGCCCTTGCTTGTATCTGGACACTTATTCTCAGAGTTAATTCATTCAGTGAATGTGTACCAAGTGCCTGCTAGGAGCTGGTGCTGTGCTGGGTACTGGGACACAGGAAGGAGACATACTTTCTGCCTCCCAGAACTCATTTTGGTGCACAGAACATCAGGGCTGGGCAGGTGTCTCTGTTACTCCAAGGGAATGCCAAGTGGAGCACGGCCACAGACCGTGTTGCACAGCATCTTGGAGTATTTTTACATAAAGTTTGGGCAAGGACTTTTTTTCTTTTATTATGTAAAACAAGCGTGAGTTTTTGATCTGAAATAGGAAATGTCAAAGAGCAGGGCCCAGCACAGAATAGTAGATGCTCAGTGAACACTTGTTGGGTGATTCGTGCTATCCCCACTCCATCCACACTGACTCACGGGTACCTCCCAGCCCCCCATCTGTCCATTTCCATCTAGCCTCTAGCTCGGCCCTGTCTGCCCTGTGTTCCTTTCAGCAAGACCCTTAACTGCTTGCCTCCCTCTGCTACTCAGGAAACCACTGCTGCTGCGATTGCCCGTGTTATGCCAGCGGAACCTGATGTCTCTGTTGATGGCTGTTAGGCCATCGCTCCCCCAAAACAGACTGCTTCCTCTGCTGCAGATGCTACGGCAGGACTCAGGCCCTGATCCTGATGCCTGGCTCCAGACCCTGGGGAAATTGCTGCAAAGGGACCTGAGTGTTGGGGTCTCCATTGAGGGAGCGTCCCCACTGTCTAAAAGGTGCCAGACGGAGCTCCGAGACCTGTGTAGGCAGCTGGGCCCCGGGGGCAGGAGGTTGAAGTTGGCCCAGTCTGCAGATGCTGAAGAGGAAAAAGAGGAGGACAAGGACTCCCAGCGGCCTAGGAAACGTAGAAAGGAGCCAGAAGAGCCTGTCAGTCCTGAGAGGGAGAGGGCCCCCAAAAGGTTCCGTTGTTTGGAAAGGGAAGAAGAGGGAAATTATGAGGAGGTGAAAGCGGGATGTGAGCCTTTGGAAACTCCGGCAGGTGGAGGAGGCACATCACCCATTAAGAACCAGCCTGTTGTGGGGGCTGAGCCTACTGATGCTGGTCAGAGTGTGGAGGACGCAAAGGGACCAGCTCAGAGTTTGGAGTTGCCGAAAGCTATCCAGGTACAAGGGTGAGGAGGCTGGGTTTAGAGTGATCCCTCAGGAGTAAGGGGTTTATCCAGGGCAAAAGCCGGTTGGGACAACTTTCTCAATTTGTCTATGGAGCAAGGGGCTGGAGGGTGGGGTTAAGGGCATGTAGTCTGCTCTACAGATTCTGGGGAAGGGAGTTAAGGGAGATGGGAAACCCTTGACCTAATGATCTATAACTTGAGGTTAAAGGGTACTAATCAAGAGGAGAGCCACCCTGCCTGCCTTCCCAGCCCAAGGCCTGGGTCTGCCCTCATTGGGGTGGATGCAGAGAAGACAAGTCTAGAGAGCTGGATTTGCATGGCCTGTGTCTACTTTGAGTTCTTAGCTCTTTTCAAAGTTTAGGCTTTATGTTCTTGGCACTCGAGTCATTTTTGCCTACTAGCTCCCTCCAATTTGGGGTCTTCTCAGGAGAGGGAGCTGAGGCTGGGCCGTATGGGTAGGGACTGGCTCTGACTGACTCCTCTACAGGACCTGATTCCCAGGCTGCAGAAGGTGCTCAAGACCTTCGGGGAGGTGAGTGGCCCTCCCCTGTTCACCTTAGCCTTTCACCTTCCTGGAACCCAGCCATGCTCAGGGAGGAGCCAGTGCAGTGAGGCACAGGGCGTTTGGACTAGAGATCCAAGGGCAGTCACTACAGGGTGTGTCCGGGCCGCAGTACAGATACGTCGTCTGGTAGCATCTTCCCAAGTCCCCAGCCACCCACTCCAGTCGAAGGGGTGGCCTCAGTGACTTGTCATCAAGCACTCTGCCAGCCCTGACGCAGGGTTTGCCTTCCCAGGGGTTGGAGGGGCTGGAGAGCGGCCCCCCAGTTGAACTGCGGCTTCTCCATGAATGCAGCCCAAGCCAGGTGAGTCCAGAAAGATTGCCTGGACCTGAGGTTACATCCCCTCTCCCCAGCCCTTCCATTTAACTTCATGTTTCCCTGCCTTGTGTGGCATTTTGGTAGGGGCGTTTTGGGGGGTTTTTTGGTCTCTCAAGTAGGGGTCACCCTGAGTGGTTTTCTTAGCCCTTGACTCCACCCTGTGGGGCAGCTCTCCCAGCCTTACCTTCCCCTGGGTGTCCTTGCCCTACCCCTTTGCTGCCTAGTTGGCTTGAGACAGCCTAGCAGAGGCACATGGAATGTCCCTCTGTCCTCCCTCCTGCTCGGCAGACGGACCTGCTGTGTGGCCGGCTGCAGCTCCCCCAGCTCTCGGACACAGGTCTCCTGCAGCTCTGTACCTGGCTGCTGTCCCTTTCACCAGACCTTAGCCTTGGGAATGCTACTGTGCTGGCCAGGAGCCTCTTCCTTGGACGGGTAGGTGAGCTGGGGTGCACTCAGACTGCCAGGCCCAGGTGGGGAGAGAGTCTGAGCTCTCAGAAGGGTGATGTTTGGGAGAGGGTGTTCCAGCTTTGCAGGGATCTGGCCTGTCCACGCAACCTGGGACAGGGAAAGGGCATGGGCCCCTGAGCCCTCTACCCACATGACATGTAATTCCTGCTTGAACTTCAGACCATTCCAGAAGGATTTGGGTGCAGGGATTTGGGACCTGGGGAAGGGAGCTATATATCTTTTCCAGTGGGCAGGTCCATGTGAGTCCTAGATGAAAGGACTTTTTCCCCCTGTAATGTGTATCACCATCCGAAATATGTATCTGCTAAACATCTGTGGAAGAAGAAATGAATTACAAATTTAATAGTATTTTCCTCTCCTTTGGCTGTAGATCCTCTCCCTGACTTCCTCAGCCTCCCGCCTGCTCACAACTTCCCTGACTTCCTTCTGTGCCAAGTATACCCACGCCGTCTGCAGAGCCCTGCTAGGCCCCGTCCTCCGGTCCCCAGAAGCAGGTAACTCTGGAAACAGCCTTCACCCCAGCGTGACCCTGGCAGGAGCTGGGCATCCAACGAGTAAAACCTGTTACTTCCCTGATGGTGCCCTATAATGAACTGAGCATTCTGTTTGTGCAGTCTCATCCTCTCCTATCACTTTGTCCACACTTTCCCTGTGTGCTGTCCCCTACACAGGTCCAGCTCAAACAGAGTTATTGTGTTGCCTTATGAAGGACGAGGCCCTGGAGCCAGACAGGCAGCTTCTGATCCTCGGGTGAGTGTACAGGCCTCCACACCCCCACTCCCACCTTCTCCCCCTCACCACGTCTGTTCCCGGCATTGTGGAGTTGGAGCCTCTGGGCATCAGCACCTGTGCCCGAAAGATTGGAGGTGCCCCTCCTGCTGTCGTCTGCACCTGACCGGGGCCTTCCCACCTGGGCCCGTGCAAGTTGCTGTTCTGAGCCCTTCCCAAGCCCGGGGTTCCAGTCCTCCTGCCAGGCGCCTTGTGGGATGCAGGGAAGAGGCTGGTGGATTGGGCTCTTGAGTAGTTCACAGTGTAGTTGGCAGTCGGCACTGTGGTGAGGAGCGCTGGCTCGCGGTCAGACAAGACACGGTTTAAATCTCAACTTGCTTTTTTTAAAAAATGTGTAATTCAAATAGATCATTCCATATAAGAAGCTCACAGAGCTTCTTCATTTGAAAAATGGGGCTACTACTCACTATGTAGGATTTTTCTAGATATTAAATGTGATAGTTCATGTGGAGATCTCAGTACAGTACCTGGCACTTAGTAAATGCTAAGAAATCGTTATTAAATGGGAATTAAAATTGGGGAGTCAACACAGACATGTAGAAATAATGAGTAGGCAAGACCCCACTGGATACTAACAATGAAGTATAACATGCTGAGTGTAATATGAGTAGGGGACAGTCTCAAAAATAACATTAGCCTCCACATATTGAGCACTGTCTTGGTGCTTTAGGTCCATTATCTCAGTTAGTCTTCATGCCGTCTGGTGAGGTAGGTGTTGCCACTGCCTTAAAGATGCTCAGAGGGATCTAAGGAAAAGAAGATCAAAAATATGACAATGAAAAGACAGCAAACTCACAGCTATTAAGAACCACACGTAAAACAAAAGCAAACTAAGCAAACAGCTAGAACAGGAACAGAACCACAGAAATGGAGATCATACGGAGGGTTAGCAACAGGGGCGTGGGAGGAGGAGAGGGGGGGAAGGTACAGAGAATGAGTAGCATAGATAGTGGGTAGAAAATAGACAGGGGCAGGGTAAGAATAGTGTGGGAAATGTAGAAGCTAAAGAACTTATGACACAAGGACATGAACTAAAGGGGGGAATGTGGGTGGGAGAGGGTGTGCAGGGTGGGGGGAATGATGGGGGAGAAACAGGACAACTGTAATAGCATAATCAATAAAATATATTTTAAAAAAAAAAGATGCTCAGAGGGGTTAAGGGGTGTGTCCAGAGGTCACACAGTGAGCGAGTGAGAAAGGCTGGGATCAAACCCAAGTCTGGCACCCCAGGAAGCCACACCCCTTAACTGTCTGTGTGACGTGTTGCCTTTCCAGATGAGCTAGGGACCTCGAGGTAGGACAGGAAGCACAGCTGGAGAGGACCCCGCTGTGGGTGGGGCCCCTCGGGGAAGGCCCGCCTGCTCCAGGAGGACTTGTGTGTGTCCTCTCACCCATCATTAGGTTCCCTGGGTCACCCTCAGCTTTTGTACTTAGGATGTGTTCTTGACTCCTGGTTATTTTTCAGGGGACCTTCGTATACCCCACTGCTAAATCCATTGTCAGCTCCCGGGGTCTTGGGTTGTGTCCTTCCCAGCACTGAGTATGGGCTCCGCAACAGTGGCTACTGGGAAGCTGGTGGAGTCGGGGTGTCTGACTCCTTCCTCTGGTGATGGGGTTCCCCAGGGCCTTGCCCTGCCTTCAGGTAGGAGCAGTAGATACCCAGGCTTGGGTGGGGGGCCAGGCTTAACCAACACCGGGCCCTGTGCTTTACAGACAAATCTTGGAGTTGCCCTGGAAGGAGCAGACTTTCTTGGTGTTGCAGTCACTCCTGGAGCGGCAGGTGGGCAGGCTTCCTCCGGGAAGAGTGGAGGAAGAAGCACTGTAGGGCTGTGGAGCAGGGTGCGGGGTTGCGGGGGCTGGGTTTCTGCTCACTTCCGTGATGGAGGTGCAGGCAGGACCGCTGCCCTACAGCAAGGGGTGGGGGGGGGGGTGGGGGGGCTGTGGCTGTGGGGAGTCCTGGGGCTTAAAGGCTGGTAGCGGACAGCTGACTGCCTGGTAAGTCCCATCAATGCCTTTTTTTTTTTTTTTTTTTAATGTGGTCAAAAACGGTGAGTTGTTTTTTTTTTTTTTAAGATTTTATTTATTATTTATTTATCTTTTAGAGGGGAAGGGTAGGAGAGAAGGAGAGGGAGAGAAATATCAATGTACGGTTGCCTCTCGTGTGTCCCCTGCCGGGAACTGGCCTGCAACCCAGGCATGTGCCCTGACTGGGAATCGAACCTCGATCCTCTGGTTCGCAGGCCCGCGCTCAATCCACTGAGCTACACCAGCCAGGGCCCATCAATGCCTTTTACAGGCTCTGGGACCTTGGGGAGGGCCTTTCTGATGTTTGTGTATACATTTAGTTTTATTTCTGAACAGGTAATATATTCATATGTTCACAATTTTGGAAGCTCAAAAAGATAATAGTGATATTCCCCAGCCATCCAGATTCCCCTCCCCAGGGTGAATGGGTGTTAGTAGGGGATCCCTCCCAGAGACACTCTGTATCTACAAGGATACAGCTATAAATGCACTCTTCCTCCGCTTTTTACGTATATGGTAACAGCAAGCTCGGTGCTCTGTATTTTGCTTTATTCACTTAACAGTGTATTTTGACAGTTTTTCCATATCACTACCTAAACTTCTGCCGCATTTGTTCATAGCTTAGGTGTTGATCTCTAACCTCATTATGCCTCAGCTTCCTCATCTACTAAAGGGAGTGACGATAGCACCCACCACAGAAGACTGTGGTGAGGTTTAAATGGGATAATTGGTGTAAAGTGCTCGAGTGTGCCTGGTGCGTAATAATGTTTATTAAGTTATTATTATGAAGAGCTATTATTATTATGCTGGCAGTACTACTCCTGTGTATCTGTAACCACTAAACCAGGCTAGAACTACCCTTGCTTTTAATTTGAGCCTTTGCAAAGGTTGCCGCGATTTTCGGAGACCTATGTGCCAGGTGTATGTGCCTTACCTCATTTAATCTTTTTCACAGCCTTCAGAGTTAGATTTTATGAGCCCCATTTTATAGATGTGGAAACTGAGGCTTAGTTTGGTTAAGTGATCTGCACAGGCCACCTAGTTAAGAAGTGGTGGGACTGGGAATTAAATGCGAGGCCTTTTCTTGTGCTACTGTCTTAAATCCCAATGTGTGCAGGTGGAGACGACCCCCGAGAAGTTCAGTGTGTTGATGGAGAGGCTCTGTAAAGAGGGGCTGGCAGCCACCACATCCATGGCCTATGCCAAGCTCATGCTGACAGTGATGACCAAGTATCAGGCCAGTGTGAGTGCTGACAGGGCCATGAGGGCTGATCCTGCTGCTCTGAACCTGCATGAGGGTGTACATGTGTTTGCCAGGGAGAAAGCTTTGAAGGTTAGCCAAGGCACCCACAAGTTCAAGCCCAGGACTAGGGAATGAGACGACTTAAGAGTTCACTTACCCAGCCAATATCGCTGTGGGCCAGATGCCATATGGGGAATCAACAGTGACCATATTGCAGTCACTACCCTTGACCTGACCCCCTCCCCTAACACCGGGTTAGTGAGAGGGGAGAGAGATGATAAATGAATCATTGTAATATCTGGTAGGAGCCAGGTGACAGGTGTGCACAGGGTTTTTGGCGACAGAGGAAGAGGGGGCAATTAAACCTTGTTCGTGGTTATGAATTGAGACAGGCTTCTTGACTTTTAAAAGGTGATAGTTAAGGGTCAAGATGGAGGAAAAGGCATTCAGGGCAAAGTGACCTGTAAGCAGCGAATGTCCAGGGGGTCTGCAGGTAGGTTGTTGTAGCTGGGGCCCAGAACCCTGAAAGCTGAGGATGGTCGGGGATGAGGTTGGCTAAAACACCAAGAGCTAATACTTGCATAGCTCCTGCTACATCTCAGGCACTGCTCTAAGCCATTTACATATGTTAACTTGCTAGTTTATTACACGCATTAGCACTATGAGAAGATATTATTAGCTCCATTTTACAGAAAAAGAAATTGAGACTCAGAATGGTTAAAGTAACCTGCCCAAGGTCACCTTGCCAAGCCATGGTAGCATCTTACAAAGGGTCCTGTAAGTTATGGTGAGGAGCTTGGACTTTATCTTTTTATTTTCCCTAAGATTTTATTTATTTATTTTTAGAGAGAGGGGAAGGGAGGTAGAAAGAGAGGGAGAGAAACATCAATGTGTGGTTGCCTCACACACACCCCTTATTGGGGACCTGGCCTGTAACCCAGGCATGTGCCCTGACTGGGAATCAAACTGGCGACCCTTAGGTTCATAGGCTGGTGCTCAATCTACTGAGCCACACCAGCCAGGGCTGGACTTTATCTTGAATGCCAGCTATTCCTGGCTGTGGGCTCTTTACCTTTTTCTTGAGAGTCACAGACCCATTTGATGATTTGATAAAAGCTGTAGCTCCTCCCAGAAAAAAAAAAAGAAGATGCAAATGCACATCTTGTGGACACATATCAGGAGGCTCCTGGACCCTTTAGGACAGATCCTGGAAGGACCTCCAATATGAGGCCTCAGGAGTTATCCCAGGGCCTGCAACTGGAGTGACGTGGTCAGGTTTGCATTTTGTAAAGAAACCGCTGGCCTCTTTAAGGAGTGGGGATTAGAGAGTGAAGATACAGGGTTGAGACCTATCAGGAGGTTGTAGCAACAGGTTAGGGAAAGAAAAGTGTGGCCCAGAAGGAAGGTGGCAGTCGCAGTGACTGTCTCTGAACACAGTTTCCTCAGCTGTAACTAGGAGGGTTGTGGGGATTTTATGAACTAATGCACATAATGTACTGCCACATAGTAAGCACTCAGTTGTCAGTTGTTATTAATATGGCTGACTTAGTAAGTTGTGCAGTTAGTACCCAGGTCCACCTGAATCCAAGGACTCTGCTTCACCATAGTGAAATAATGAGGTTCGATTGCTCAGGGAGTCATTGCTTCCCTCCATTGTCCTTAAGTCCAAGATTCCTCCCCTTTCCGAGTAGAGCCCAGGGTCTAATGGGAGGGGAGAGATCAGCTGGCGTCCTGACATGGTTCTTCCTTCTCCCTAGATCACTGAGAACCAGAGGCTGGGCCTGGCCATGCCCCTATCGCTCAACACCACTTTCCTGAGAAAGTCCCTGCAGGCCGCGCTGAGGCATCTGACCCTCTGACCTTCCACCAGGGGCCCGCTCTCCTAGAGCTCTCTCACCAGCTTCCTGAAGGATACTTCTGCCCCCAGCCCCTCTCCTGACCCCTTGCCTGGGGGTAAAGGCTGAGCTTGGCCATCCTAGGCATCAGCTGCCTGCTGTTCAGGCGGCAGAGAGGCCATCTTGACCTCCCAAGCAGCAGCAGGGTGCCAGGCTAAGGGGGCTGGATTTCCAAGGGCTGCCGACCCTGACTCACTCCTTGTCACTTCTACCTCAGAAACTTTCCTGTGAGCCCCAGTAGGGTCACAGCAGACCCAGAATAGACGAAGATGCTCTGGGGGCCCTGTGTGCTCAGCACAAATCTCTGTGCTCCAGTGTGTGTTGTGATCCTTTGTACTGGTCAGACTTGAATAATGATTTATCAGTGGTATTTAATAAAAAGCAAGAAGTTCAACAATGTCTTACTAGAAGTAGTCCCTGCATTCCTATTAACTCTGGGTATTTGTTGAAAGTCAACTTAACTGTACCCCCTGCCACCATTCCACCCTGCCCAGTGACAAGGAGCATTTTTCTCTAGTGGAATGTTCTGTAGAGGTTTATTCATTCATATTCTGTGAACCAGATAATGTGTGATAGCACCCACCCCAACCCTATTAGCTGTCTGTTGAGTAGGGGAGGTGGGCAGCAACCAAGGGGCAGGGCGGGCTTGAAGGTGGGAGTGACAGGGTCTGGAGTTGGGGAAGGCTTTTCGGCAGAAGACATTTGAGTACGGATAGAGGGGTCCTGGGGTTACTGTGGGCTGAGAAGAGGCTGTGGCCTATGGAACATGAAAAGGCAGAGGGTGTGCAATACTGTAGGTGCATCTGTTTTATATCTTGGGTGTGCAATACTGTAGGTGCATCTGTTTTACATCTTCCATAGCACCTAGCTAGGTGCCTTGGTTGTAGTAAACACTTAGAGGTAGATGTTATTGAAGCAACTTTTTTTTTTTTTTTTAAGTTTATTTATCTTTAGAGGGGAAGGGTAGGAGAGAGGGAGAGGGAGAGAAATATCAACGTATGGTTGCCCGTGCTGGGAACTGCAACCCAGGCATGTGCCCTGACTGGGAATCGAACAGCGATCCTTTGGTTCGCAGGCCCGTGCTCAATTCACTGAGCTACACCAGCCAGGGCAGGTGAAAGTACTTTAAAGTACCTTTCCAGCTCTTCCTCATTGCAGGCTTTGAGGGGCCAAGAACACAACTTTTACTGACATGTCCCTTCTCACAATTCCCTCAGGAGCCCCACGTTAGAGCAAGATGAGGGAGAGAGGTGAGGAGAGGGAGAGAGGTGAGGAGATGTGTGGGGACGGCAGGAGGAAGTGGGCAGAGGAAGTCTGAAGACAAACGTGCAGGAATTGCACCCTCTCAGCGGCCTCATATATGTGACTGCTGAAGCTCAAGCCCTGGACCTATCTTCTTCCTTACGGGCCTGGCAGCTACTGCTACAAACAAGGACAGAGTCTCGACGTGCCGCGGGGCATCCAGAACTGCAGCGTCTCATCCAGGACTGCAGCGTCTCAGGTGCTTCCGGCGCTGATCTAGCGGTGACACGCGCGGCAGCGCCCTCCAGCGGCCGCAGACGCCAGCGCTCCCGGGATGAAATGACCGACCGCACTCTGGAGGGAAGCCACAAGGCATCTCTCGCGAGAACAAGATCCCTATTTGAGCGCATGCGCGAGTTGAGTTAGTCCCTTTTCCGGTTTTTGCCGCGTAAGGAGTCATGAGGTGAGTGATATTGAGGGTGCTATCCGTTCTCATCCAGGTCTCCAGGCGCCTCCATGGGGAAGGAGAGCCTACGGATGGGATTGCGGGGGTCCTTGCCCTTGCATCGCTGCGGGGCATTTCTTGCCGGTCGTCCGACCGCTGCACCCGTGTTTAAGTTCTTGCGCCTAGCCCGGCCGCCAGTGGGGTCCCTCTTTCCCGGGGCCTGCATCTGGTTCTCGGACACAGATCTTCTAACCTGTTGTCTGCAACCCCCCATTCGCTAAGTCTGAGGGGCCTCACCACGTCGAAGGTGTTGGTCCGCGGCACCCGGGTCCTGAGCGCGGGTCTTGATTCTCTCTCACAGCAGCAAAGTCTCCCGCGACACCCTCTACGAGGCGGTGCGGGAAGTCCTGCACGGGAACCAGCGCAAGCGCCGGAAGTAAGCGCGGGCCTCCGCGGGAGGGCTGTCCCTGGGGGGCTTGGGGAGACGCGGGCGGCTGGCTAACTTGTTACTTTCTCTAAGGTTTTTGGAGACGGTGGAGTTGCAGATCAGCTTGAAGAACTATGACCCCCAGAAGGACAAACGCTTCTCGGGCACCGTCAGGTTGGCACCGTTCTGACCCCACCCAGCCCTCAGCGCCCCGGTGTCAGGCTCTTGCCTCGAGGCTGCTGTTGAGTCCGAGGGGGGACAGGCACGCGCGGCACTGAAGTGCCCGGGTAGTTCAGACCCCCTGCTCCGGGCAGGCGCGGCTGGACGGACCCCCACCCTGGGTCTTAAAACAAGAGGGGAGGCGTGGGGAGGCCTCGGCCGAGCCCGCCGGCTAGTTTGAGAAGCCAGACTAGTTGTCGGTGAACGTGGACGCTCTGGGTAAGGCTCAGTGGCTGCCGCAGTCCCAGACCTGTTCATCTGCCATGTGACCCAGGGCTGAGCGTGACCTGTCCTGTCCCCACAACCGCAGGCTTAAGTCCACTCCCCGTCCCAAGTTCTCCGTGTGTGTTCTCGGGGACCAGCAGCACTGCGATGAGGCCAAGGCCGTGGACATCCCCCACATGGACATCGAGGCGCTGAAGAAACTCAACAAGAATAAGAAACTGGTCAAGAAGCTGGGTGAGTGTGGGGTTGCGGTGTGGACAGACAAGTGGTAGAAACGTGGTACTTCTGCCATAGGGACTTAAAATAAGGAGGGTGGAATTGTGACCAAAAGGGTGTGCTGTGGTTGGTAAAGTTGAGTTAGGAAAGCTCTCTTTATAGTTTGGGAATTGTATTTTATATGTTTTGAAAATAAACTTTACTATAAGGGAGGGAATCTGTGTGGTGGTTCTTTGTAAACAGGTGAGATCTGTTGACTAGTCAAGTGCTGGTGTTCTGAATTGTAATTTCCACTTAAAGCTCCAATTTAATTTCTTTTGAATCTGTGCTCTAAACGTTTTACAGGTAGGAGAGGGATACCCCAGTTGTCATATAGTGAGAAAGTAGAAAGGCGGGATTAACCAGAGTGATTTTCCATTGCAACGTGGGATGTGGGTCAGCCTGGGCTTCTGGTGCGAGGTTTTCTGTGAATGTTGGACCAGTAAACGTCCAAAGGGTGGAAATGATTACATTGGAGTGAGGAGAGGATTCAAGAGACTTGGTACCTGGAGGCGGGGAGAGTGCTGGTTAGGGGCCACTTCTGTGGTTGGTTCCCAGAGCCCTGTTCGGAGGTCGGCCTTTCAGGGCCCTAAGCACGCAATCCATTACTCCCTTTACCAGCCAAGAAGTATGATGCCTTTTTGGCTTCAGAGTCTCTGATCAAGCAGATCCCACGAATCCTGGGCCCAGGCTTGAATAAGGCTGGCAAGTTCCCTTCCTTGTTGACCCACAATGAGAACATGGTGGCCAAAGTTGATGAAGTCAAATCCACAATTAAGTTCCAGATGAAGAAGGTAAGGAGGTTTGGGTGGATGCGTAGGTTCGACCCTGGTAACAGGTGGGAGGGTCCTGGAGCTTGCCCATGTTCTCTAAATAGGGGCCCCGGTTTGCATTTCTCTGATACTTAAGATAGCCCCCATCTTCCTGGCCTGGGGCTAGAGGGTGGGCCATCTGCCTTGTGTATGTTTCCAGTCTCCCAGTGTTCTCTTCATCTAGCCACCAACCTGTGACTGTCCTTTCCCCACAGGTGCTGTGTCTGGCAGTAGCTGTTGGCCACGTGAAGATGACAGATGATGAGCTTGTGTACAACATCCACTTAGCTGTCAATTTTCTGGTGTCACTACTCAAAAAGAACTGGCAGAACGTCCGGGCTTTGTACATCAAGAGCACCATGGGCAAGCCCCAGCGCCTATACTAAGGCACAGCTTAATAAACCGTACTGCTACCATTAGTTGTGTCTGCCTGTGACTGGGGGGTAGGTGCTTTGGAAGTTGATATTGCATGCCACAGCACAGTGCTGGGTTCCCATTTGTTTGTTTGTTTTAGAGAGAGGGAGAGAAACATCAGTGTGTGGTTGCCTCTCATGTGCCCCTTGTTGGGGACCTGGCCTGCACCCAGGCATGTGCCCTGACTGGGAATCGAACCAGTGACACTTTGGTTCACAGCCCATGCTCAATCCACTGAGCCATACCCACCAGGGCTGGGTTCCCATTTTATACCCATACTGTAAACCAGGAGAGGGATTCTTACTGTCCTCAAAACCGCAGTCTTGCTCTGATCTCATGTCCATAACCTGTGACAGTACAATTGCTAACCAGGACCGAAGCTTTTTCTAATAACCTTCAGGGGCAGGACTCCAGCCTTGTGCTCCTGGTGCTCATTAGTGGGGGCGCTTCACACTGAGGATCTTGACTCGGCTCTTAGTGGCATGCTTAATGCATGCCTTGCGTACTAGGTTCTTAGTGTGCGGTTGGTTGGGTTTTTGTTTCTTACCCCTCTAAATCGTGCATGTGGGATCTTGGTCTGTAGGGTCACAGATTTGTTACAAATGGAGATTGGGTTCCTAGATCCTTCTGTCGGGAGCGGTCCATAAACCCTGAGAAGTTGGTCTAATACTTGCTTGCCTGACCATACACTGAATACTCTGTTTAAGGTAGTGTTTTATTTAATATTTTTAGGAAAATACAATAATTTGTGGACCCTGCTGATCTTTTTTTTAGGGGAGTAATAGGTCCGATTGGGCTGTGGGAATCTCCAGGCTCTGCCTTCTTCCCTGACCCGGAGGGACTTCTGCCGGAAAGTGGCTTGCTGCACTGGCAAACAACTGTGACTTGAATCTACTTAATTTAACTTTGGTAAATAAAGGAATCCAGTCATTCCACTGATTTTAATCAAGCTGAAAGGCTAATCTAAAGCATAAAAAAAATTGCTGCCCCTTCTCAAAACAAGATTTGGCCTCTTTAAAAAACAACTGTACAAGGTTCTCCCTATAGACCTTGAGCGGTTTCTTTGCCATCTAAGCATTTACAAAATTGGCAGGTAGAATACCTGCACAGAATCAGATGAGCAATGAGTTTTGGTTCTGGAGGTAGGCCTAGCTCTGGTCTGTTGAAGCATTAGTAGTGGAATAGGCTTGTTGAATGATGTTCCCTTACCTAAGGAGGGGAAAGCCTGGCTATAAAATTAGGGCCCAATTTTATTGAAATTTATGCATAGTAAAACTGGATGTTTGTGTAAAGTTTGACCATATTTAACTTGGAGTGAAATGATTTTTATTTGGGAATTTCTGAAGTTCTATAATCTGTCCTCTGCGTTGGGGTGGTGGTGGAGGGCAATACTTAAAAATAGGGTAAGAAAGCTTGATGACTAGGGGAATGAAACAAAAGTAATTTACAGCATGAGTATGTTTTATGCTTTGTTTATACCATGAAACTCCTTATAGAGCACTGAATACAGTTTAAAAATAGAGCCATGAAACCCTAGCTGGCATAGCTCAGTGGATTGAGCGCAGGCTGCGAACCAAAGTGGCGCAGGTTCGATTCCCAGTCAGGGCACATGCCTGGGTTGTGGACCAGGTCCCCAGTGGGGGCCATGTGCAAGAGGCAACCACACATTGATGTTTCTCTCTCTTTCTCCCTCCCTTCCCCTCTCTAAAAATAAATAAATAAAATCTTAAAAAAAAAAAAAAAATAGAGCCATGAGGCAAAGGCATAAAACAGGCAGGCCCCCAGCTGCACCTAGGACGGCCCCTCCCGAGGGCCTTGATGGGCACTCGTGCGCAGTCCACCTCAGCCTAAGCCAAGAAGAAATCTGCACCCGCAGCGGTCCTGTAGTGAATAGTGTCACGGGGCAGCCAAGGGTTTCCGAGGTCTCTCGTGACCTCGCATGCATGCTCAGTTTGTGGGTGTGAGATGACCAGTCACGTGATCATCTGTGTGGGCTGAAGTCCCCCCACTGCCTGAGTTTGAATTCCAGGAGACTTGTGAGCCTGTTGAGCATGTCTGTTAACTTCTCTGAAACTCTAGTTTTCTGTTTGAAGTGCGGGTGATGGTGGTACTACCTGAGAGACAGTAGTACCAACTTAAAAGCATTGTGTGCTTTGCATAGTGCCAGACAGAACTCCGACAGCAGCACTAAACTGGTGACTTTGTATAGTCGTGTGCATGAGTGTGCTGGACCTGGTACACAAATGTCAGTGGGGTGTAGGTCAGACTGAGTGGAGACGATCCTGAGGACACCTCGTTAATGTCCCGATGAATGGGGAGAACAAAACCCATCACATCTTGCCTGAAATAAGCCAAGGAATAAAATCTTTAAGTAGTTTTGGAAACTAGAACTACATGGGAACTTGAATCTGAATTTAAGTCAAACCTACTCCATTTTATAAATCTGAGCCCTGTGTATTGGGGTAAGAGTCCTTACAAAGCAACTGTATTAAACAAACACTGACCACTTTGAGCTGGGCTCTGGGGAATCTGTTCAGGGACATGCACCTTGATCAGGAGAAAAGGAAAGTAGGCAGTGGAACGGGAAAGAAAGTGGAGGACACGTGGGAGGATAGGCTATTTCTATTGCAAATGAGGGTTGAGCTACTTTTATCAAATCCCAGCCTGTAGTATGATGGTCCAAAGCTCAGCGTGCACCTGAGTTAGAATCTAGGATTCAGATGTCTGGGGGGGCCCCAGTTTTCCAGCAGTTGTGCTACAGGGAAGTGAAGCACCCTCATGACCCCCCAGGACAGTGCTCTGGCTTTGACTGGAATTGACAAAACACGTCAAATTCCCTCCTCTTCCCCTGGAAACATCAGAGCAGAGAAGCAGAGGGGCAGGATGGCCAGGATACAGGTCCCTTCTTTGGGCTCCAGCTTTGTTGGCCCTTCCGTACAGCTTCCCCCAGCACCTGAAGGGAGAGCCACTTCCCTGAGAGCCCTGGGCGTTGGGCTCACAAGACCCTTCTTATCCTGGTTCCTTCCCTACTTTGGAACCTCAAAAATAGTCATCACCCACTTTGTGTTCCACTTGTGGTTGGGGGCAGCAGGTAGAAAAGAGAAAGCAAGGAGGCTGGTTATATTTCACTCCTTGAATTTTCTGCATGAGAGACCTACATTATTCTTAAAGAAGTTACCTGAAGGCTGACTACTGCAGGAGACCAGCGAAGGCAACAAGCCCCATTCGATGATGCTTCAAGCGTAGAATAGATGTAATCACTTATTAGTGCAGAGATTATATTTTGCATCCAGCCCCAGGCCTGGCACATGGTGGGTCCTTTATAAACCAATTTCTGCCTCCAGGTCCTCCTTCCATCTGGCTGGAGCGCCAAGGTACTCTCCCCATTCTACTAGTGACAGTCTGGAGTCCCTCCAATGTGGTGGACCAAGACAATGGCCACCTGATTACTTAAGTAGTATACCAGGTGAACTGGACTTGGAGTCAGGCAGACCAGGTGTTGTCACTGACAGGCTGAGTGAGCAGAGTAACTCAGCATGTTTCCCATCTGCAAAACTGGAGATTGGACCAGAATGATCTAGAAGACTCTAGATGCTACAGTACGGTTGCCAGATTTAGTAAACAAAAATACAAATGCTGCTGTGGCTGGTGTGGCCCAATGAATTGAGCGCCAGCCTGCAAACCAAAGGGTCCCTGGTTCAATTCCCAGTCAGGGCACATGCCTGGGTTGTGGGCCAGGTCCCCAGTAGGGGGCTTACGAGAGGCAACCACATGTTAATGTTTCTCTCCCTCTTTCTTCCTCCTTCCCCCTCTCTAAAAACAAATAAATGAAATCTTAAAAAAAAAATAAGGAGGGCCCTGGCTGGTGTAGCTCAGTGGATTGAGCGCGGGCCTGCGAACCGAAGGATCGCGGTTCGATTCCCAGTCAGGGCACATGCCTGGGTTGCCAGGCCAGTTCCCGGCAGGGAACATACAAGAGGCAACCGCACATTGATGTTTCTCTCCCTCTCTCCTTCCCTTCCCCTCTGAAGATAATAAAAAAAAAAAAAAATTAAAAAAAAAATAAGGAAAGTACTGATGCCCATTTAAGTCTGAATTTCTGACAAACAATGCATGTCCACTGAGGATACAGCTTCCCTGCCCCCCACCCGCCCCTGAGGTCCCTGCTGTGTGCTTCTCCAGGCATGCGGGAGCAGCGTGGAATCTGGCTTCCCCTGCCAGCAACCATCCACTTGGGAGCACACTCACCCTCCTTGAGGTTCTTTCCTCCTGTGCCAGAGGAGGACTGGAAGGTGAGAACAGTAGTAACAGTGTGGAGGCTGTCGGGGGTTTAGCAGGGGCCCACTGCAGCAGCTGTGTGACCTTGGGCAAGTCACTTCACTTAAAGAAATAAAGCTATTCCATCCAAGTAACTGGTCCCGCAAAGCACAAAGACACCAAAGGTGGTCTTTAGTTTGAATTTTAGATCATAAGGAAAAATAAATAGCTTTTCTATTAAAAAAAAAAAAAAAGGAAGAGAAAGACAAAGCAACAAAAAGGTCAGCCAGCTCTGGGCACAGTTCACTGCTCAGCTCATGACAGGAGGGGCTTGCAGCTGGACAGCTTTCATGGACCCAGAATCATGCCCATTCTGAATATCGGGAGGGCTTGGGGTACCGCAGCAAAGATGGGGGTGACACACTAGGACCTAACCTAGGAGCATCCATCTGAAGCTGATCCAACCCAGAAGTTTGGCACATGACTCACCCACAAACAAATAACTTTAATTCTTTTTTGGAGCAGGCCTTCAGGGCGCCTGCCCCAGCCCTGTGCCACATTTATGATATAACCCATCACAGCTGGATTTAAAAAATACACAAAAAATATATAATACACATTATAAAACCTAGGTTGGGTTTGGAGGTGGCCTGAGCGATATGCAAACTGTGAGGACCTTCAGGAAGCTCAGAGCAGAGTGGGGCGGGATGGGGTGGGGTAGGGGAGGGAAGAACACAGTACTTCATATGAAACTCATAAATACCGGCGGCTGAGGGGCCTGGGTGTTGGGAAGAGGCAGGAGGCAGGACTCACCTTCAGTCCCAGGCCTGGGTCTGGGGGCTGCTGCTCCAGACGGGGGGACTGAGGTGAGGAAGAATACAGGCAGTGGCACCCACTGAGGGTTCACTGAACCATAGTCTTGGGCAAGACAAAACATCAAAGCCTTTGCTGTCCCTTGTCCCTGGGCCATGGGTCTGCCCACAGGCTGGGGTTCCATCTTCCTATATGACCCTCTGGCCTATTTCTGAGCCTGGGCCTGTCCCCCAGGGTCTTCCCTCCCAGGAGGCTGCTAGGGGACTTGCCAAAGGATCTGGGCCAGGAAGGCTTGGGGGAGGTGGAACAGAAGGCTCCGAGGCCCCCTGACTAGATTGCGGGCTGACAGAGGGTGCATGACATGTGCCGAGTACCTGCTGCTCCTCTTTCGTGCCTGGTCAGAAGCAGCTTCTCCTCCTGCCAAGGGGCCCCGACCCAGCTGGCCCCAGTCCCTTGGTGCAGTCTCTCCCCGACCCCCTGGGCCCAGTGCGCTGCAGGGAGGTAGTATAAACCTGGGCTCTGGGGACAGGCAGCCCTGGGTGAAAACTCCAGCTCTGCCCACCACCCCACAGTTCCTCATCCGAGACACTGAGACCCACGCTTGCCTTGCAGGGTCTGAGGGTGCACCAGGCACACAGGGGGCCTGGAACACAGCAAGTGCAAAGAGTGTGGGCCCTTCTCTTCTTCTTAGCCCAACCCACCCCCACACTCCTTTCTGGCCTCTGTGCTCCGCCTCCCCTCGTCTTCCCTCACCCACCCATCACACTCCCCTGAGGGGCCAGTGGCCACGTACACCTGAGCCCAAAAGTGTCCTCCCATTCATTTGAGGCTGGGCAGAACTGGGTGATGGTCTTGGCGTGGGCAAGCCAGCTAGGCTGCCCCACCCCTGAGCTCCCCTCTCTTCTCCCACAGTTAAAAGCGCAGAACAGTGGCAGGGAGTGTGTACGCTGGGCTAACGTGGGGAGGCCTCCTGGTTCCTGGTCCTGAGGCCTGGCAGGCAGATGATCCTCAGTCCTAGACCCCCAGGCACGCCAGGCAGGTGTGTGAAAATGATGTTTGTCCTAAATCCTGGTGGTGGGGACGGAGTGCACCCTAGTCTTTGACAAGCTTGTAGACATGGTGCTGGGCCCCGTGCTCGCTGGTGGAGACTTCGAAGACAAAAGCAATGACAAGCAGGGTCTCCTGGGAGTCTCGGCTCGTGACCACCTGGGGGCCGGGCGGGAAGATTCAGGAGGTCAGGCAGCACAGGGCCGGGGGTGTGGGGGCTGAGCAGGGAGACCCCGCTCCTCTCTGCGGCTCAGTCTCTTCCTCTGAACAATGGGTCTGGCCACATCCACTTTCAAGCCCCCGTGCCTGGCACCCTCCCGGGACCCCCATAACCCTTGCATCACCCTCACCTGCAGGATGGTGAAGTTCTCCAGGACACTGTTCATCATGTACTTCTCGGGCAGGTGCTTCAGCTTGTGGATGAAGTTGATCATGTACTCACACATGGGCGAGCGGTGGATGCGGTACACAAAGCGCCCGTTCTCTAGCCTGGCATACTCGGTCTGCAGAGAAGAGGAAGGCCTCACTAGGCCAGCCTGCTCCCAGCCCCCTCGCTCACCCCCGCGCCCCAGGCCCTCACTCACCTCCACCTTCTCCACCACCTGCTTGCCAAAGGAGCACACCTTGGTGGAGACACTGATGGTCATGCTATCGGCTGAGCTGTACTGGGAGCTGACCCCATAGAAGGCTCCCGGGCCCTCCTGGATGGTGCTGTTGAGGTCCGCCTGGGTGAGGGGCGGGGTGGGTTAGGCGCTGGGGGCCAGAGGGAGGTTTCCTGCTTTACTACATCACAGCCCCACCCAAGCACCTACCTCCACACTGCCCACAGGCCTTGGGGAGAGAGGTGGTCAGGAGGGTGGGCCCGAGTGTATGGTACATTCTGCGGGAGGGACTGTTTGGAGCAGGGAGGGGCCCGGGCAGCTTACCCAGAACTTGACGAGGAAGAAGGCATTAGGGGGCCCCTTCTCATAGAGCTCCTTCAGTCCACCTTTTTTCTCAGGGAACTTGTCGTAGATCTGACGCACATCCACTGCCTCCAGGGGTGGGTCCGAGAAGGCGGGGTTGGTCTGGCCGATGTGCACAAACAGGTGTTTGCTGTACTGTGGGGAGGGCCCAGCCCGGGTCAGCAAGCACTGGAGTGCACAGGCCTTGGGTGGGTGGGGGAGGGGCTGCAGAGACAGAGCTGTCCTATGCTTCCCTACCCGGTGGCCCTGAGCAGTGGCGTTGGACCACCGTGCTGGGGTCTTCCCTCGCCCCACCCCTGAACACATTACCGTGTCAGGGTCTCGCTGCACCTCCATGAAGGCGGAATACTCAAGGAGCCGCAGCCGGGAAGAGGCGATGGTGCGATCCTGCCACACGGGCACAGAGGCAGCAGCCGTGGGGAGCGGGGCCAGGGGCTCGTAACCTGGGAATGAGACGGACCTCAACGCCATGGGCGTGTGCGCGGGGTTCTGTACAGACCCTCCCCCACCTGCGCAGAGCCTTTGCGCAAACTAGAAAACGGCGTCCCTTCCGGGCAGGAACCCAGGCTGGACTGTGACCCCCTGGCCAGGCGTCCCTGTACAGTGTATGACCTGCGTGACTATGCGCGGTGGCCCTAGCAGTACACGCCAGTGGATTTTTTCCTTTGTCACTGTTCATGTGTGTTCTAACAGAAAATACGAACGAGTCAAAAGGGAAAAATAAAAATTTTCCAGAATTCCGCCCTGGCTGCTGTGGCTCAGTGGATTGAGTGCTGGCCTGGAAACCAAAGGGCCTCTGGTCTGATTCTGGGTCGGGGCACATGCCTGGGTTGCGGGCCAGGTCCCCGACTGGGGCCATGCTAGAGGCAACCAATCAATGTTTCTCTCCCTCCTTCTCCCACCCTTCCCCTCTCTCTAAGAATAAATTTTAAAAAAATTATTCAGAATCCCAACACCTAGAGAGAGTGAAGCTCTGTTCAGACATTGGTGTATTTCCTTATGAGGCATTTTACATACATACAACCTGTAAGTGTGATACTGTTGGTTGGCGGTGTACTTGTAGCACAGTGTGAGCCGACACTGTGTAAGGTCAGGAGGCTATTCCTGGCCTGCCCCTCCCTGCAGATCCCACCCACTCCCCTCCCCCTGTGTGTGCACTTGCGCACCCACAGCGGGGCCCAGCTCTTCTGAGCAGAGCACAGGTGCCGCAGAGGGAGGGACAGATGGTGGTGGCGGCAGCCTCATGGGGAACTTACTGCTGAGCGTCGGTGGCAGGGGCGGCTGGATGGGGTAGGCTGGCTGTGCAAAGGGCTTGATGCTGCAGACAGGAGCACAGCCTGGTTAGAGGGTCACCCCTTTCCCACCTTCCATCTGGCCTAGTCACTTGGGGTCTCATCTGGGATCCCCACAGGGAGGAGCCACCCAGCCTTTCTGCAGAGGCCCAGAAATGCATGCTGACAAGCTAACTCACAAGCTTTTTTCTTCCCATTTTAACTTTTGTGAAATCCCGCTGCATCTCACAGTGGATGTGCACATTTAATACAGCATTTCAGCCCCACCTGAAGAGCTGTTCTCAAACTGAGGGTGTCTCTGGAAGAAAGTCATCTGAGAATTGAAGGAACCAAGTACCTCTGACTACTTCACTCACTGACTGAGAGATGAATTCAGAGATTAACTGAGTGAAAAATAATTGCAGGACGGACGACAAGAGAATGAGTGGGTTGATGAATGAACCAACACGTGAGTGAACAGACAGATGCCTGAGCTCTCTTACTGGCGCTCTCGTCCTGTTTTTGAGTTAAAACTGCTCAGCTCTTGCCGGGACCCAGGTGGGAGGGGAAGTCTAGCGCGGTTGCCAAGGGAAAGCAGAGGGTGCGGGAGGACACACCACAATACTCACTCCTGAGAAGGTCCAGGCTGCTGTCCCAGGAGCGGGGGGCTGCTCCAGAACTGCAGAGATGGGACAAGGCCCAGGGGCCCTTCAGTATCCATGACCCTCACCACAGCCCGGCCCTGTGGGCAGTCCCTCGCCCCAGCCCCACCTCCCAGGACCCCCGTACCCGCGAGGAGGCGGAGAAGACGGCCTGGGGCAAAGGGGAGGGTGGGCTGAACTTGTTCTGTAGGACGCTGGCGGAGACGATCTGGGCAGAGGACATGGACGCCATGCTCTGCAGGGCTTTATCCTTGGAGACTTGGTCCTAGGGAGGGCAGGGGTCCTGTGAGGGCTGGGCCAGGCCAGAGGCAGGACCAGCCTATCTCAGGGCCCCTCCCAGGCTCTCCGGGCTGTGGGACCCGGGCCATCGAAGCCCCAGCTCTGCTGTGTGGGCAAAGGGGAGCCTCCGGCCCTCTGCGGGCCTGCCTCCCACATGGGCTTCACCCCTCTAGCCGCAGCCCACAGTAAGAAATAAATTTATTTTAGTCCATAACTCAGCAGGTACCAAAATATTTCCCCTTATTCATGTCATGCACTGTCATATTTTCTGTTCTTTTTCATCATTGGTTCGCAAAGCATGGTCCCTGGACCAATAGCAGCAGTATCACCTGCAAGCCTGTTAGAGATGCACGTGCTCGGCCTGGCTCAGACCTACAGACCCAGAAGCTCTGGGGCCGAGGCCCAGGGATCTGCCTTCACGAGCCCTGCAGGTGATCCTGATGCAGGCTAAAGTTTGAGAGCCACTATACTTCATTCAGAAAAAATTCTGTTTGCAAACCTGTTAAATTGATTTATAATCCATAATTTGAAAATCCTATATCAGGTGCTCTCCCCTCAACTCCCCCTGGGGGAGGGGCGGTGCTACTTACCAGGTTCATGGCCTGTGAAGGAGAGGGAGGACGGATTAGAAGGGCGCATGTGAAGGGCACAGACTGTGGGGGTCGTGTCTTTTCACCTCCCTCCACTCAACGCCCACCTGGCTGGCAGCTTCCTAGGAGCCCAGGGAAGCTCAGAGGTGGCTGTGGACCTTCCTCCCACCCCACTGCTACCCAGGGGGCAGGCTTGTCAGCCGGGGGTGCCCTGGACAGGGTAGGATGACGGAGGACAGGTGCCCCTTGGGTCTGGCACGTCCTCTGGAGCTGTGTTACGGGTGTGGAGAGCTGCGGTGGGAGGCCCAGCCCTCTGGGCAGCTACGGTCAGAGGAAAGGAGATGCAGCCTACGGGGCCCTGATACGGGACCAGGCCACGGGGCTCCTCCAGCACAGAGCAGCCAGGATTGGTGTCCCGTGCAAGGGGCAGCCATGCCCACCACAGCAGCTCTGCCAACCAGTGCCCTCCAGTGCCTCCTCCCTGCCCACCTGAAGTTCCCGTGCAATCAGCAAGCACAGTTAGGAGGAAGGAGAAAAAGGAAAATGGAGAAGAGAGGTGGGCCTTAGTGGCCTCCGACGGTCTTCCTCTCCCTCACTGTAGAGCTGGCTGTCCCCGTGGGCTCCTGCTCAGTCCCCAAAGGCCTACGGTGACCTTTGGGCTTCTTGCTGCTGCTTGTGTTGCTGAGACCCCTCCACTCCCAATAGCTCCTCAGCCCCTGCCCGCCCTGAGCTGGGGTCAGAGAGCTGCAACAGGCCTGGGCAGGGCCAGGCCAAGTGGCAAGGGACCCCATACCTTCAGCTTGGACTGAATCTCCCGAGATTTCCGCCTGGCTAGAACCTGCAAGTGGCTAGAGACCTGTGTAGAGAGAGAGAGAGAGAGAGAGAGAGAAAGAAAAAGAGCAGAAGAAGTGGGAAAAGAGGCAAGAACAGAGCTTCAGCCAGAACGGAGGCACAGCGGGCTGGAGAGCCGGCCAAGGCCAGGCCCGAGCCGTGCAGAGATAGCAGTGGAGGCGCCGTGCGCAAGGGGCCAAGGGGGGCTGGAGGCCCCAGTCAGGCGCCCAACATACCTTGATGCCGACCTGGTACTCCCGCACCTTCTTCCGGGCTAGAACCTGTATGTGGCTGGACACCTGGGGGCCGCCCCGAGCCCAGCCGGAGAGGGAAACACAGACAGTGAGGAGGCGCAGCACGGGTGGCCACGGGCAAGGAGCTCCCCAGCCCTTGTCTCGGGGAACAAATGTGAGTGGGGGGAACTCTGGGGCCCCCGTGGGCAGACACTCCGCAGCCCTGGCAATTCCACTTTCCTCTCGGCCCTGTTTGGGTCTCGAGTCTGCCATGGCTTCCAGGACCACCATGTGAGGGGCGCAGGTTGCATACACGAGCACCGGTCCAGCGAGTGCTAAATTCCAGGCCAAGCCCTGCCGGCTGGGCAGCGAGTCCTGGTGCAGGACTGCATCTAACCCAGAGGAAGAGTATGAGCATCTTCTCATTTTCCCCTGAAGGGATGACGTTTTCTTCCTGGTACCCTCAGAGGAGACAGCTTTTTCTAACTGGCATCACGGAGGCTGGCGAGGGCCATTACATCATACATCAGGCCATATTTTCTACGAACGCTCTCCCCCGTCCCATGCCTACACCTTCCTGTCACCCCAACAGCTTGTGGCCTGTAAGCCAGGTCACCAGAAGCTTTGCTCATGCAGTTCCTTCCCCCAACATGCCTCCCTTCACCTTGGACTAGTAAGTGGCAGTAAACACGAACACACACAGTAGGTGCTCTTAATTACACTGTTTCTACAGCACCTCCTCCCCAGCAAGCCTGAGCTAATCACGGTCAGGGTGTGTGTGCCATTGGCTTGCACGATAGACCCTTGACACTGCCGAGCATCTGACTCGGGGCCTCAGAGAGCCCAAAGGCCACTGTTTCCACCTGAAACACAAGGGACACAGGGCTGGCTCGGCCGGGTTGCTGCGCACTTCATTACCAGCAACTGCTATTGACTTTCTTTGCAAGTTGTTTTTATCCCCACGAAGTAACAGTTTCTTTTTCCTCTTAATCAGAGACTGAAAGTTACTATGTGTACGATGCCGGGCAGCCCCTCAGCTGCCTCATTTGGGGACACTGCGCAGGAGCCAGACACAGGTCCTGTGGGATCACTGACGCTCACCGGGCACACCTGTCGTTCCCCACACTTTACCCGCACGGCCAGCTCATCTCCCCGTCAGGGCAACATTGAGAAGGCGACGTCGGAGCACAGGCGGAGAGACACCCTATCCAAGGTCACACAGCTGGAGGCTACAGCAGGGAACTGAACCCCATGGTCTGACTTCAGAGCCCGCCTGCTTCGCCACCAAGCTCTGCCAGCCAGACTCCTTCGGACCCTTAGCACAGAGAACCATCTCCACACGTTCATCTTGGTGACAGTTGAAAGTCACATAGGGCTTTATCCTAATGCCACATGTAGCCATCTTTTTTCAATATGAAGACATTGTACTTGCTACTAATTACCGTAAATATCTGGAAAAAAACCCCTAAAACTGCATTTTTTTTTTAAGAATTCAAGGCACTTTTTTTTTAAATAAATGTTCCTTTTTTTTAAACTTTTTTTTCCTTTTAGATTTTATTTATTTATCTTTAGAGGGGAAGGGAAGGAGAGAGGGAGAGAAACATCAATGTGCGGTTGCCTCTTGTATGTCCCCTGCCGGGAACTGGCCTGGCAACCCAGGTATGTGCCCTGACTGGGAATCGAACCGCGATCCTTCGGTTCGCAGGCCCGCGCTCAATCCACTGAGCTACACCAGCCAGGGCTTAAAAAACTGCATTTTTTAAACCAAAAAACCAAAATAACCTTGCTGTTAGTTGCTTGCTCTTTGAGACACATAAAGACATGGCTTGTTCTCACAGCCATAGGATGGGTCCCCGTCTAAGGAGGTATTAAGAGGAATGCCATCCATGCAAAGTGACAAAGGTCAGTGGTTTTTAAAATTCCGAGTTTGCTGACAGCTGGTTTAATTAATTAATCTAATTTTTTAAAAGATTTTTTAATTTATTTTTAGAGAGAGGGTAAAGGAGAGAGAGAGAGGGAAACATCAATGTGTGGTTGCCTCTCGCATGCCCCCTATTGGGGACCTGGCCCACAACTCAGGCATGCGCCCTGACTGAGAATCAAACCAGTGACCCTTTGGTTCGCAGGCTGGCGCTCAACCCACTGAGCCACACCAGCCAGGGCTGGTTTTATTTATAACTATTGTTTTATAATTTTATTTTATAATTAAAATAAAACCTCATTGACTGGCCGGTCTTCACAGGATACCTGGCCAGGAGCAGCTGTACCGCTGAGCCCGAACGAAGAAGCTCTGCTGCCCTCCCTAGGCCTCGGGCGGTGAGATCCCTCGGCCCCTGCCCACTCTGACAAAGGCTCCTGTGACACATCTGCTGGGCCGAGACAGTGCCTGCTCTCCCGTCTGGGACGGCCTTCTGTTTATACTGACAGTTATAATAACAGCTACAGCAGCGGCAAGTTCTTGAACATAGCCTCCTCTGCCTTCAGTGCCTTAGCTAACTTAATGGCTGAAGGACAGAGGCTGGGGGCAAAGCACCCCTCCCCACAGGTAGGGAACAGGTATTTAAACCCGGGGGTCTGACTGGTCAGTGCTTCTCCTGGGGTCCCAGCCTCCAGGGAACAGGGCCCTTGGCTGTCTGGTTCCCTGCTGCATCTCTGGTGCCTGGAACTTCGTGGTAGCTCAATACTATGCTAAATAAATCAATCAATGAGTGCTGGGTGATGTGAGCTGGCCGTGGGCAGTGGTTTGTAAATGCCTGAACAAACGAGGCCGAGTCCTGGCTCCTCACTGGGTGGGTGGACTCACAATCTTCCTTTGAGACCTCGGGTGGGACGGGTCAGGCCTCTCCTATGCTCACAGGGGAGCTGGGGAGGTGGATACAAGGTCCAAACCCCATCCAGACCCCAGTGGGGCGGGCGGGCTGAGGGTCAGCAGAGGCTTCCACTCCTCCGGGCACCTGCCTCCAGCCTGCCGCCCTCCTGGACGCCCCACAGGCAGCCCGCCCAGCAACTCCCTTCAGGTTCCCGTCACTGCCCTGCCACTCACCATTGCCACTGGCTGTGCCTGGACGGACGGCCACCCAACCATCTCTCAAGTCACCCGCTGCCCTCACTATTGCCACTACCCAGGCCACCACTGCTGTTGATCTAGGTGCCTGCCTCCAACCCATTGCCAACATTCCTACCACCTGCCACCATGGCCCCCAGCTGCCCCCAGGAGAAACCTGTCCTTCAGGCTCCAGCTGAATCTCTCCCCAATGGCCCTCAGCTCTTTCTATCCTTCCCACCCCACCCCACCCCACCCCACTCCACCCCACCCCACCCCACGCCATGGTGGAAGGTTTTTTCCTGCCTAGTAGGCTGAATCCCAGATCTACCACCTACCAGCCAAGCACCCCTGAGGAAGTTACTCAGACTTCCCCATGCCTCAGTTTCCTCATCTGTAAAATGAAGATAATTACTGTACCTACCTCATATGGTTGCTGTGACCAATTTATTGGTTGGCCAAATAAATTAATATCAAGTTAACTCTATATGGAGTCACAATTATTATTTGTATATACAATTTCCTCAGCCTCTAAGAATCCTCTACCTTTTTCTGCCTGGCTAAATCCTATTCCTTCTTAAAAATGCATCTTGCATGTCCCCTCCCTCAGGAAGCCTTCCTAGCTCTCCCTCCCCCTGCCTGGGCTGCGTTAGAAGCTTGTCCCACTTCAAGTGCACAACGCCATCTCAGCCTTGCCCCTGGCTCCACGCTCATCCGCCTACCGTCCGTCTCCACGGCTGGCCAGGGACCACGCAGCTGCCGCAGCTGCCCGGTGGGGCTTCTCTGTGGTCATTGAACTGAGTTCGGGTCTTGGGTGGGGTGGTGGGAGATCAGAGAGGTGAAGCAGCTTGAGGGGGTGTGGAGTCACGAGGAGGGGGCCGGGCGGGGCAGGCGAAGGCAGCTCCAGGGAGGTGGGCAGGGCAGTAGGATAGGTCAGGACAGGAAGGAACTGCGAGAGTGCATACGGGCAGAGGGGCCACAGCATCAGTAGCCTCTTTACCTGCTTTCTTGTCCGAGTCTTTCCCGTCCTCAATTTAATATAGCGTGCGATCAACTCATTCCGACCTAGATCGGGGTAAGGGAAAAATGAGGGGCTGGAGGCTGGAACCCACACCACACCCCTCTGCACTCCAGTCCCCACCCTCAGAGGCACAAGCAAGGCAGCCTAGGGTGCTGGGGAAGTCCCTGTTGCAGCCCCCACTGCCTCTAGGACCTGGGGGCTACTTGGTGAAGGGGGAGGGGGAGGGTGGGGTGGGGGTGGGGAGGGGAGGGGCAGCAGACTAGGAGGGAGGTGGAACAACGCCAGGCAGTCAGGCGGCCGGACAGGTTCCCTGCAGACAGACAGGGGCAGGTGTGGCCCAAGGGCAGCAGGACAGCTGGGCCCCTCACTCCGGGGCCCCCAGCAGTGCTTCCCTCCTCTAGGGCTTGTTGGCTGCTGCAGATCTCTTAAGGGTATGTAGTGCTGCGTGAGGGAGGTCTGCCTGGACCTTCAGTGTCTTGGGCTGTGCGTGAAAGGGTTCTGGACTGGGTTTCCCTCCCAGCAGTGCTTGCACGATGGCAGACCCAGGGCAGGTCCCTTCCCTTCTCTGGTAAAACAGGCACGAAGGACTGGATGTTCCCCAACACACTCCCTACACACTCCCTGATGTCCGTCAGGATGTGTCACTGTGCCCTTGAGCCTGTCAGCCCTGTGTCACCGGTTACCGGTGTCTTTCCCGCCCTGTGAGAGAGCCCCACTGCCTGTCAGCCGTGGGGCAGGGGCACTGCTCGGCACCACAGACCCTCTGATGGCCCAGAAACTGCCCAGAGCCCGGGGCTTGGCCCTGGGGGAGGGGTGCTTGGGACGCGTGGCTGAGCGTGTGTCAGCATCCTCAGGGTGTGTGCTTCCTACCCCCCAGATCCAGGCCCCCTGCCCCCTAACCTCACAGCCTCCCCAGAATGGCCACATTCTCCGAATTCTTCTTTGATGACAGAACCGGCCCCACTGCTCCTCCCTTCCTGCCTGCCCCTCTCCACCCCACTCCCTCCACCCCATCTAAAAATACCCATGGGGCTGCCCCAGCCATCTGGGAGGTGGCCGTGGGGCCGGGCAGCCCTTGCCCTATGGAAGGTGCCCTGGGACATCTGCCTGCCCAGTGAGGGGCACCCTGGTGCTAGGGGTGGGCGTGGCAAGTGGGCGGGGCAGGGGACATGGGGCAGCCCTTAGCACTGGCCCAGGTGCCTCCTGCCTGCACTGCCATGGAACTGGGTGCCGGGAGGGGGGACAGGCTGAGGGCCTGCCTCCCTCAGCCATCGACTGTCAGGGAGACTTGGAGGGAGCTGGCAAAGAGCCAGGCTGAGAAGGGTTGAGCTATCCCAAAAATGCAGCTCTGGGAGAACCCTCTCAACGCTGGACAAGAGGGGACACTCCCTTCTCAAGGCAGGAGGTGGGCCAGGTGGCAGATAGAGGGGCCAGGGAAGGAGGGCCTTGGGAGGTGGTCTGAGGAATGAACAAATGTCTCCAGCCCTCGTCCCACACAGGCCCTTGCCCCAGTGGGCTTCCCACCACCCTGCAGGCCTCCCCTGCCAGGCCCTGCTGTGCGCTGGAACTCCTGCCCCAGCCTCGCCTCCCCCCCCCACCCCCCGGGCTCCCCGCACCTTCCCAGGGGAGGGACCCTCTCCCAGGCTGAGCCTGGAGCACACTGGACTGTCCCAGTTTCCTGGGCCCACTGAGTCAACCCGAAACCTCCTGGCCAGCAGCAGGGAGAGAAGCCTACAGGGGAGCCGAGGTGTGGGCCGGGCTGCGGTGGAGGAGCAGGCCTGGCTTGTTTATGAGGATCCAGACACACGGGCTTGCACGCACAGACTCGCCCACGGCCCATGCGGGCTGGCAGCCTTAGGACTTGGCCAAACCGGTTGGGTGAGGGGGACAGGGAGCAGGGGGAGGGGCGGGGAGGGCCAAGCTGCCTCCCCCAGTCCTGTCCGGTGTCCCCGTGCCGCCCCACACGCACCGTACATCTTGCCCTCGTCCGACAGGATGATCTTGCGGCGGCCGCAGGGTGGGTAGATGGCCAGGGCCTCCTGGAAGCTCTGCTCGATGTCCGGGCTCCACACCCCCTCCGCATCGTTGTCCAGCCCCTTGTCCAGGCCCTCGGGCCCATCCTCCCGGGCCTCCCCGGGGCTGCTGCTGGTGTTCCAGTTGTTGGACGCTATTGTGCTGGTTACTCTGGGCTCTGGGCCTGAGCCCACTGGGCAGCCTGAGCCTGGGGGGCAGACGCAGGGGGGTGAGGGCCAGGGTCCTCCCAGGCCACAGCAATCTCCCACCCAGGGGCAGGTGCTCTGACTGAGGTGGACGTGACCAGAGGTCCTGCTTATTCAGTGCTGTGTGGCCTTGGGTGAATTACTTCACGTGTTCGACCCGAGGTCCTGAGAAATGAAAAAAGGGTCTGCTAGAGGTTGTGAGGGTTAAAATTAAGTGGCATCACAACAGTGCCTGACTCAGAACACTCACGACGGTGCTGGCGGTGATTGGCGACAACAACAGCAAAGCCTCCTGTCTGCACAGCGCTTCCGTGGGGAAAGGCACTTTCATACTCATTCAGTCCTCAAACCTAAGCCCGGGAGGGCACGGAGTGATACTCAGCGTTTGGGTGAGGAAAAAAGGCTCGCAAGGCCGCGAAGCTGTCAAAGGCAGCGCTGAGCAGGGACAGGAGGATTATGAGGGTGGGCCCTGCAAGTCTGAAGCTCTCAGAGGGGCTCCCGGCTCACCCTGCTGGCGCCTCCTCCCTGTCATCGGGATCCCCAGCTACGGAGCCCCAGCCCCTTCTTCTTCCCCCAGCATCAGGACAGCCCTGCTGAGGGCCTGCTGTGGGATGAGAGGGGTCCCAGACCAAGGAAGGGCGAGATTCTGCCTTCCCCAAAAGATTACTCTCGAGGGCCCTGCCAAGGAACCTAACTGTGGGGCAGGAAGTGCCCGAGGAATCGCAAGGGAGAGAGGCTGGCTGGCGAGGGAACAGCTGAGAAGGTGCCCGGCCAGCAGCCTTGCTCAACCCCACCCGCTCTTCCATCCCACTTCCTGCTCCCGCACCCCTGCGCCTACAGCAGCCCGTAAACCACCCACACGCCCGCCCCGCCCTGGCCCACATTGTGGACGGGCCAGGGCTCTGCAAACTCTGAGTTCCCTGAAAAGCCAGGCTGGGTTGTTAATTTAGACCACACCCAGCCAGTCCCCCCAACACACGCAGCCCCAACCCCGTGCCCCCAGCTGTGGAATCTGCGTGTCCAGTATATACCAGGGTCCTGGGAGCCTCAGAGCCCAAGATGGGCAGACTATGGGACTTTGCTCTGGGCCACAAGGCAAGCAAGAGCAGGGTAGGAAGGTGAGGGACCCCTCAGAAACCAGGGAGGGGAATTCTTTCCCCTCAGACATAAATTCCAGGTCCTGCCGGATGGGTGGAGGGTCTCTCTGTGGGGACCCTTGTTTGCTTAGGAAAGCTTGAAGCAGGTGGCTAGTGGCATGGGGTGGGGAGGGTCTGGGGGGCCTAAATGTCAGATGGACATGGAGTTTACTGACTTAATATTACTACTAATGACAGCACCTGCCAAAAGGCAGGCACTGTTCTGGGATGTTACACACACTGACTCATTTAATTCTCACAATAACCAGTGGAGTAGATACTATTATTATTCCCACTTTACATATGAGGAAATCAATGAACAGAGAGGTTAAGTAACTTGCTCAAGGACACACAGCTCGTAAGTGCTAGAGCAGGGTTCTGAACCCAGGCAATCTGGCTTCAGTCTTTTAAGCAAGGAGATGGGGCTGAGAAGCCCCACCACCTGTAACTAGAAAAGAAGCCAAGCTGTCATGGCAACCACCCGAAATATGGCCAGTGGGGTCTAGGCCATGGGGTCCCCCTTGGCCCTAGCAGCTGGAGCAACCTCAAGGACCCCAACCCCGCTGCAGCCCTTTCGGTGAGGCCTCCTTGACCACCAGGAACATCTCTCCCACGTCGGAGGGCGGCCAGGCAGAGAGGAAGCCCTGCTCCAGACCAGGCAGGGGCCGCGCTCCTCTACTCCCACCCCATCACCACCCTCTCCTCAACTCCAAGGCCAAGTTCTTGGAATGTGAGGAGACAGGGACTCTGAAGGGCCCAGAGACTTCTATACTGAAGACATTGGGATACAGGGCCTCTCGCCTCCAATCAGGCTGACACGGTCACGAGCTGTTAGAGGGGAGGCAGAAGAGGGCTTCAGTGGGCTAAGAGGCCTCCCAACAGAGTCTGCAACCCATTTCCCACCAAACCCTTCCCCGTGGACACCCTCAGAGCAGTGGAGGCCCAGCGCACAGGGGCCCTGGCAGCCGACTTTCAAAGCAACTTTCCTGCCTCCCCCAAGTCCCCGTCCGCCTCCCCTCATCCAGGCGGTGGCCCCCCTTCTCGGGGTGATGTCAGCCCCGCCCCGCCCCCCGCAGGAGCACTGTGGCCAAATATGGCGAACACAGCAGCACTTGGGGGCCGGGACAGACTGGGGGGGCGGGGCAGCCCCTGGCTGGGACCGCTGGCAGCTGGTGAGGGGGAGGGGAGCCAGGGGGTGGCCACAAGGACAGTCAAGGAGAGAAGGACCACCATCGGTCCCTTCCGCTGGTTCACAGGCACTTGCAACACCCACCTTCTAGGAACATTCGTGTGGGCAGACTCACCAACACAGGGCGCACAGGGGGCCCCTACACCACACAGCCATGCGCAGGAGCACATGCGTGCAGGTACGCTCTGTGGGTGCCCAGGTGACACCCACACAGAACATGTGTACCTCCAGGCTGAGGCATGCCCACGGGCAATAGTGGGCAGGCAACTGTACCAGGCCAGGGACTGAACTGGGGTCCCGTCCTCCTGCACACTCAGGAGGGGGCCAGCCTGAGGGGTCCCTCCTGGCTGCCCTGGTCTTCCCAGAGTCACTGCTGTGGGATGAGGACAGAGACTAGTGTGTGCCCACTCTCCTCTCCTTAGACCCCCACAACTCTGGGACCCAACCGGGGGGTGAGGGAGGAGGCTACGGGCTCCTCAGACAGCTGCAAGGCTGGACGGAGGCGTGTGGGACTCAGGCATGGGGGTGGGGAAGGGCTCCCCAGGGGCCTTCCTGGGGTGAGAGGGCAGGCCCCTGGGATGGCAGCCCCAGCAAGGGCAGGGTCTCATCTCCCCTGCACAGAGAGGGTCGGGAGGGGTGGCAGGCTCCCCACCCACACCCACACCCCCAGTCCCCAGCCCCCAGCTCCTTGCTGATGCTTGTCCAGGTGTCTAGAACCTCTGCTTTGCTGGGCTTCAACATCAAGAGGGGAGAGAGAAAGAAAGACCCAAGTGAGGGGCAAGGGAGTGGAGCTTGAGACAGACTCGAGGAAAAGGGGAGACAGCGTGGGGGAGAGTTGGAGGGTGGGGTAAAGAGAGGAGGGGCTAAAAGGGTCGGGAAGAGGAGAGGTCAGTAAGCTCAGGTACAGCCCCGCAAGGAGGAAGAGGACAAGCCAGGAAGGAGAAAGAGAAGGGAGACAAATGACAGAAAGACCCAGAGGCCAGGGCGGATCTAGAAAGAAGGGAAGGAAGCCAGTAGGGGGACTGGGCTCAGCACTGGCCTGTCCAGGGTATCCCCACTCTTGTCCTGTCTGCTCCTCCCACCTCCTCGCAGACGACCTCTCAGCAGAGGCCCTGGGACTACAGCAGGCTTCGGGCCTCCTGTGGCCTCATCTACCTCTACCCTCAGCCTGACCAGCCAGGGCCTCGGGCGTCAGAGCCAGAAGTGCCTCTGGGTGGTAGAAGGGATGGGAGCTAGGAGGCTGTGTGAGCAGGCTTTGGGGCCCTGGGGGGATAAGGGGCACCTTGCTGTCCACTCCCCACCCCGGGGGCCCTGGGGCCAGGCCTGCTGGAACAACTGGCTGGACAGCTCCAGGGATGGAGGCCAGAGCTGGGGCTGCTGAAGAGGCTCCAGGCACCTGCCCCCCAGGTACCCTCCCCACCACAGCCTCCAGACCACCCTCCCTTTCAAGGTTGGGGCACAGGACTGAAGCGTGGGCTCCCCCAGAGCCTTTACCTTGGTGGGTGGGGAATGCAGACAAGGCAAGTCCTGGCAGGGGTCCCCCCTACTCTTAGTCCCTCCCCCTGTACCAGCCCCACTGGGAGGACAAACTGAGTCCGGTGACCCTACCTGATCTGGGAGCCAGCAGTTGTCTGCTCTTGCAGGGACCCCAGCCCCTCAAATTGTGGGAAGGTTAGTGAAATCAGAGGTTCCATCTTGAATCCCACCCCAAACCTGGGCTGGACTGGGCTGGGCTGGCTGGGCTGGGCTGGCTGGGCTGGCTGGCCTGGCCAGGAGGGCAGTTGCTGAGGGCTAATTGAGCCTCCCCACCCCCTGCCTTCCCCTCTTTCTCCCCACCCACCCCACAGCGAGGCCAGCTGTTCTCCAGCTGCCACCGGCTCTCGCTCTAGAAGTGGCCCTGCTCTGGGTGGGACCTGAGAGTGGGAAGGGGTGGGGATGGTGCCGACCCCCCCCAGCTTCTGTCCAGCGACACCTGAGGGACCCTGCCAAGTGGCCGCCCCCTGTCAGGCTGGGGAGGGAGTACCCTCTTCCCTGGAGCAGGGTGGGGATTTTTACAGGAGGAAGCAATTTTCAGAGCCAGTTGGGAGGGAGGTGGGGGACCTCCTCCCCTCTCCCCTGCTTATTAATGTGCTTCCAATTTGGGAATCAAAACTCTGTGCACCCCTCCTGCAGCCCCACTACACAGGGCAGGGGCTTCTTGGGGAGCAGAGGGCCTGGGGTAGCCCCCTGGCTTCCTTCTCCAAAGCTGCTCCTCACTGTCAGTGCTCCCCCCACCAGCAGGGAGAGGGTAGAGACTCAGAGCCCTCAAACTGCCTGCAGAGGACAGGGGCCAGTTCCCAGTCCTCCCTTCTTCCCAGCCTGAGGTTCTTTCCTATCTCTTCTCGTCCCACTCTAGCCAAGGCCCGGTGTTCAAGTTTGGGGGGAACAGAGATAAGCTGAAGGGGAACTTGGGAAATGGTCCCACAGCTCTCACTCACGTGTCAGTGCCCGCCACCTCAGCCTGCCTGCACCCCCCTTGTGCCTGGAGTCCCCGCCCCAGCTGCCAGTCACTCGGTCAATCGCCTGACCACGCGAGTCCCAGTGTGCCTGTCGACACACAGGCTTTGCTTACACTCGTCCTCTCCTCGTTGCCCTGCGCCCTCACTGTTGCCTGCATCTTGTCCTGTTTTTTTTTTAAACTTATTGTGATAAACTATATATAACATAAAATTTACGATTTTAGTTATTTTTAAGTGCACAATTCAGCAGCATTAAGTACATTCCTTCTTGTTTTTAACAGCTAACTATTTGATGGTCCTGCACGCAGACGCCACACGCATCGGCCTCACAGGCCCCCAGCTTGTCACACGGTCTCCCACACCACGCCTCCACGCCTGGCACAGCCCTGAAGGGTGTCGCCCATGCGTCCTGTAGCCCCGAACCATCCCAGAGAGTGACCACCCACAGAGTCAGTCTCAGGGACACCCCGGTCCTCTCACACGCAGCAGCGCGCATGCGGCTTCTCCCTAGTGCGCAGTCTCACCTGCACACCTCACCTCACACCCAGCGCGTCCCCACAGCGTGTGAGCACGCTTGCACCGTGTTGGACATGGTCCCCCATGTCCCGGTGTTTTCCCCGCACACACATGCTCTGT
The DNA here is from genome assembly GCA_039655065.1 of Glossophaga mutica. Classification (NCBI taxonomy): domain Eukaryota; kingdom Metazoa; phylum Chordata; class Mammalia; order Chiroptera; family Phyllostomidae; genus Glossophaga; species Glossophaga mutica. Next base: position 111,598,655 of record CM077306.1, read on the forward strand.
ATTGACATCGTGTATGTGATACAGTGTCATGTACAGTCACACACACAGTCCGCCAGAGTATCTACAAACCCGAGATCATCTCTGATGCTTTTCACACATACAGCATGACAAGTAGTCACGCCACAGCATCATACGTTACAGAGAATGTTGCCTAGCCTACTGACACACCCAGCACCAGAGTCACTTGGGCCCCTCACACATGTGCAGCATCAGAATCCCACCCAGCAGCAGACGCAGGCTCACGCCAACAGCCAGGCTGACAGTTCCTTTCACAAAGGTGCCCCGTGTGATGGCACTCACAGCCACACACTAAGAACACCATTCACATGGTGCCTCTCATGTATATGCAGTGAGCATCACACACACGTGTTACAAAGTCACAACGTCACATACAGTTTCTCTCGTGCATCTGCCCAGGCTCACATGCAGTCACACACACAAACCGGTTTTGCCTGGTTCCTCACAGCGGTACCCACCCCACACGCAGACTCGCCCACACAGGACGGCCCACTCCGTTTCTCTCACACACTTCCAGTGTCACACACAGTTGCACTCCCATTTCCCTCAGTCACTTCCTGTCCTCTAGGGCTGGCAGGGCGCACAGGAAACAATCAGCTCTCTAGGAAACCTCAGGGGCCGGGGCTTCAGGATCCCTAGTGATAGGCTTCTCTGGCCCCGGGGCCCCTTCGTACAGCCTCCTGTGGGACCCCAAGGGGACAGGTAGAGCCCTTTCCCATTCAGTGTCCTCCTGGGAGGGACAGCCCCTCTTCTGCAGACAACCCTAGGCTGGCACAACACCAGGACGGAGGGCAGAGCAGGGCAAGACCACGGGGACAGAGCCAAGGTCATCTGCTGACCTCTGCTCCAGCTCTGCCCAGAGAGGCTTCTGCCATGGCCCCAGGGCTGCCCCAGAGGTCCACGGACACTTGGGTCCTCAAGGCCACCCCTGGGACCTCACAGCTTCTGCAGCTTCCATGTGGGAAGAAGACAGTGTGACCTCTGAGCCACCTCCGCAGAAAGCTGCAGTATTTAGAGCCATCAGGGTGCCCCAGTCCCCTGGGGCCTGGCACGACCAGCACCCTTCCCTGCCCTCGTCACTGGGAGCTGAAGCCTCTGCTCCCCTACGCTCCCTGAGCGAGGAGATGGGTAGGGCGGACAGTTTCAGCGCCCTTCCAGCTTGACATCGAGCCCCTAGAGGGGTCCGGGAGTAAGGCAGAGGGGCCCGCCATCCAAGTGGCCTCTGAACACCATTCATCCTAACCAGCCTTGCCAGACCACATTGCCACTTCAGAGGGCAAGCTCCCCCAGCTCCACCTGGTCTCCCTGTCCCTCAGCCTCTGCTGCCTGCAACTGTTTCTAGCCATGCTCACCTGGTTCAGCTACACCTCTGTCACCTCCTCATTTGTCCTCACCTTCTTCCTTAGACCACTGGATCACCCACTCACCTCTCCAGATCCCCCAAGGTTCAGGTTCCATCATGGGAGGGAAAGGAAAGCTGACTGACTAGGATACAGGAACTCTGGGAGGGGCTGGGAGAAAAGCGATCTGAGAAGTTAACTTATTCTAAGCAGGGAAACTGAGGGCCAAAAACGCCCACCAAGATGACGCAACTGGTTAAAGTCCAGCTGGGCTCTGTGGTTTAGGGGATGGTGTGCTGGCCTGTGAACCGAAAGATCGCTGATTCGATTCCCAGTCAGGGCACATGCCTGGGTTGCAGGCTTGGTCCCTAGTTGGAGGCATGCTCCAGGCAACTGGTTGATGTATCTCTCACACAACAATGTTTGTCTCCCTCTCTTTCTCCCTCTCTTCCCTTTCTCTAAATATAAATACATAAAACCTTAAAACAAAAGTCCAGCTGGGAGCAGATACTTAATCTTGACCTCCTCCGTTGAGGTGTTTCCTTCTAGTTTTAATATTTCCTCAACTGGCCCTGTGTATCAGGTTCTGGTACATTCTGAGAGTGAGGGTCAGGGACAGACACACACACACACACACACACACACACACAGAGCTTGGTCCTCCCAATTACTGACCATTCTAGTCAGTCATTCTCCAGCCCAAATGCACTAATTAACATTAATTATTGTTCTCTCCCTAGGGGGCTAGGGGAAGGCCCAAGAAATTGGACTCCCATTGGCTCCCAGCCTCTCTCTGAGGGGGCATCAGGATCCAGGAAGTCAAAGTCACTGGAATCCTAGTTCCTAGAAGATACTTATGCCCATCCCTGCCCACAGTGAGCAGGGACCCAGATGTCCACAGAATGTCCTGGGGTGACTGACATCCCTTGCAAAAGGAACTACAAAAATCTGAAAGAGAGGACAACATAATTCTCCCAAATCTCCTACTTTTGGGGACTCTGGATTTCCCTCTTTGCCCCAGGCTGCCCCCAGCATTCCGGCAAGGCAGTGTCTGCCCTGGAGTGGAACATGTGTACAAGGAACCAGGCCGCAGAAAACAGGACACAGAGCCACCACAGGGCACCAGCCCCTCAGGGCTGTGTCCAGCCCTCACCCCTATCCCCTGATCTGCTGCTGGGCTACAAGTCCAGGCCTGACCTGGTTCTGCCTCCAGCTGGAAAGAGGAAAGACAGAGGGAGGTGCCCCCTGAGAAGCCCTCCCCCAGGCCCTCATTCTCACTCGTCCAGAAAGAATCTCTCAGCCCTGGATCAGGGCCCCTCTCCTAGCAAGGGGACAGAGAGTGGGGCTTCAACGTCAGAGTCTGACTAGGCTGGACATGAGACGCAGGGAAGCAGTCCCGGCCTTCCCTCCCCGGGCAGGAATAAAGGGCATGACAGACGGTGGTGATGGTGGTGATGGTGGTGATGGTGGTGAGGACAATCCGCCTTCGAATCTAAAGTCTAAACAAGGGCTCTGAGGAAGTGGGGCTAAGAGAAGGCCCCAAATCCAGCCACCTCTGGCGCAAGGCTCACTGCGCTCAGGACAGGAACTCTGAACGTCCACCCCAACACAGGCAGCAGAACTGGAGGGAACGTACGCCCCTGCGTCTCAGGGGGCTCACGACCAGGGCGCACGGCTTTGCTCCCAACACCTTCCACAATCTAGCACAGCCGCGGACACCGCGCGCGGGAGCCGGAGTCAGCTCCGGGAAGCCGGGCCCGCGGCCCGAGAGGCCTTCGTGAAGCTGGCGCCGGGCGGGCTCCGGGAGAGCGCGGGCTTGGAGTCCAAAGGGCGGCGAGGCCCGGGACTGGGCGCCCTGGGTACGAGCGCCTCCCTGGCAGCCCTTCCAACCGTGCGGCCCCCAGACCCTTGCCTTGACACCTCAAAGAGGGGCGTTGGGACAGTCGTTGGCACCGGGGACGATCTCCCGGCTCCCCTACCTTCCCGAACCAACTCGTCCGGGTCGTCGCGGGGTGATAGGGGTGGGCGGGGCTTCCCGGAGAGCTCCCCCTTCCCCCTAAACTTTCCGGCACCCAAATCTGGGGTTCCGTCTTAGGCTGGACAATAGTCCGGGGAGCCAGCCTCTCTCGAGTACCCCCCCCTCCATTCCCCAACCAACCAACCAAACCACCTATCCCAACAGGGCCTCCTTCTGCTGTCCACCCGGCTTACCTGGTCCAAGCTTGCTGGGGCGCTCCGGCCGGGCCGCTCCGCCGGGCCCGAGGGAGCTGAGAGGGGGGCCGGGGAAGGGGGGTCGTGGGGAGGGGGCTGGCCGGAATGTGCGGAATGAGCCGGGCTGGAGAGGGAGGCGCCGAGTGCAGAGGAGGGAGAGAGCGGGACGGAAAGTTTGTGTTGAGGAGCCCGGCTGGGGGTGGGGGCTGCGGAGAAGGAGGGGGCGGGGCCCGATCGGGGGCGTGGCCACGCGGGCCCGCCCCCACCCGGCGCTCCAGCTGCCCACCCCCGGTTTCGCCGCCCGCGACCGCGCTGGCCTGCCTGCGCCCTGGCGCCCCGTTCCTCGCCCGGGGGTGCGACGCTCCCAACCTAAATGGGCCTAAACCCAGGACCCCACCGGAGTTTGGGACTCCGGCCTGGGCGGGGCCGAGGGCGGAGCTCCCGCCTGGAGAACCGACTCCCGTCGGTGTCCAGGCCCGGGTGCCGCGTCACGAAGAGCCGCGCAGAGCCGGAGCGCACGGGCCTCCGCGCTCCCCACCCGCCACCCCCTAGTACAGAGCCGCCGAGGCGGAGCTCCCTCTCCCGCCTGCGCGCCCGGCCCCCCTCCGGGGCCCAGACCCGGCCCCGCCCTGGTGGCTGCGCCCGCCCCGCCCGGACCTGGTCTGTCTGGTTCTCCCCGAGAGGCTTGTTTCTCGAATTTCTCCCTTTCCCCCTCTTCCCGGACCTCCGGGGCCCTCTCTCTCGGCCCAGCTTCCCCGGGCCCCCGCGGGGGGCGTGCTGACCAGGCGAGCTCGCCGAGTTTCGGTAGGACAGACGACAGGCGCGGGGGAGGGAACGCGGGAGCGCCCGGGGCCAGGGCGGGAGCCGGGAAGGACGGCCTCCAGCCCGCCCTCCGGACCCCTTCCGCCGCCCTGTCCTTCGCACGCGCGGAAGAACCACGGCTCCGCTGGGCCAGGGACGCAGTTTTATTGGGGATGTGCGTGCCCGGCCCTCGTCCTCCATCACCCGCCCCACTCCTCCGAGCCTCCCAGCTCCTTGGAACCCTAGCACAGCGCCGAATCGGGTTAAAACAACACTGACTACTGATTCTGGACAGGAAGTGACTGGGGCGGGGGATGGGAGGTGTGTGTGTGTGTGTGTGTGTGTGTGTGTGTGTGTGTGTGTGTGAAGCAGCACAGGCTAGCTCTGTGACCAGATGTGCGGCAGAGCTCCAGATGTTCTTCATCTGCGTTGGACCTGCTGTCTGAGCTCCGCCCCTCGGTCGGTCTGTGCTAGACTGGGAAGTGGATGGAGGTCACCTGGAGACATTGAGGGGTCAGCCCCCGACAAGGGAGGAGTCTTCAGTGGGAACTTTGGTGATGGGACACTGCAAACCTCCACTGAATACTTGCCCCGACCCTGGCGGGCTCAGGGGACGCTGGGGGCTGCTGGAGTCACTCGCAGGCTAGCTTCCCGTCGAAGCTAGAGAGGGCGATGGCGAAGGCCTGCAGGGCGCACAGCGGGTACCGGTAGTCTAGGGTGAAGGCGTCCTCCGCCACGCGGCCGAACTGCAGCACGATATAGTCAGCTGTGGACAAACATAAGGGTGGGAACGTCTGGAGACCTCCTGGGTCCCCACGCTGTCCATCAGTGCCCTCAACATTGGAGCCCCAATACTCCACCATCTGCTCAGTTATTCACCCTCCACCCACTCCCCTTTCCTTATCTCACCCTACCTGCCCCACCTGCAGCTTTACCGCCAGGGACCCAGGGACGGTAAGCCCCTGAGGACTGGACCTTGCCTTATCTTCAGCAGCCCAGGACTATTGCGTGCAACTGCCATTTAAGTACAGGAGCCTGTCAAACTTCCCCAAGCCTAGATTCCTCCCTCCCCAACTTTCCTGTTGTCTTTTGACCCCATTCCTTCTTCCTCCTCCCTCCCAGCCCAACCCAAGTCCCATCTTAGACCACCAGGCTCAATCCCTTGACTAGGCCCCTGGTTCCCTTCCTTATCCAGTGATCCCACTCAGCCCACACCATCTCCTCACCCACCCCCCTCATCCATAGGAACAGGAAGTTGCTAAAAATACCGGCAACTTCACCAGACTAGGCTCCACCAGAAATGTGATCTAGAGAGCAGTTATCCAAGGCCTGGGGACAGGTGACACTGGGGGTACACCCCCAGAATGGTGTGGGGGTTGGTGAGTCGTTCAGTATTAGCTGGCCCTGGGAACCGGTAGACCCTTGGGAAAAAGCTTTCCATTTCATTCCCAAGTTTCCTTATACTAATGTGGACCTCTCCCCAAGCTTGTAACAGGGACTATTTAACTTAAGTATGTTAGGGTACAGCTTGTTTCCCTAACTCCTCAAGGGCAGCCCTTTCACCTCATTTGAGAGAAGACAATAGAGTAGGCACTCAGAAATGCTTGATTAATATTCCCTACTCCTAAAAGTCTAAAGGGGTTAGAAACTGGGCGCTGGAGCCAGACCACCTGGGTTCCAATTCCAGCTTTTCCTCTCACTAGCTGTAGGATCTTGGGCAAGTCACTTACCCTCTCTGTTCTTCAGTTTTCTCATCTACCAAATAGGGATAATTATAGTACCTTTCTCACAGGACTGTTGAAAAGATTTAATGATTCAGTATCTGTGAAGCCCTGAGAACAGCGCCTGGCATGCAGAAAGCACTGTGTAAGTGTTCATAAAGTAAACTTTGAGGGCCAGCGCAGTGCACGGTGGAGCTGAAGGACGGGGTAAGGGCTGCCTTCTCTGAGCCTCAGCACCCTCTTTGACCACAAAGGAGTTGGGCTCTCAGTGTTTTTCACACTCCAGCAGCTTAGCTCCCCTTCAACACAGTTTTGCCCAGAATATCCCAGTTTCTACCCCAGGATTCTGCTAGAATGAGGGCCTGGAATAATGAGCCCTAAGACATCTGCTTGGAATACCTGAGGCTCCTGAGAGCACAGCATTGATGCCCCTGGAGGAGAGAGGAACCTTCCTGGATGTTCTGGCTCCAGGGAAAGAGAAAGGTGGTGGGGAACAGCCTGATCCAGGCCCTCAGGTACTCACGGTCATCAGCGTGGACAATCTGGAAGTTCTTGACTGAGGCCTGCGTGACTCTGCCTTGGAAGTTGAGGGTGTAGGAGCCACTGTCTTCGTTCCAAACAGGTGGTTTGTTGTGCAGCTCGATGAGGCTCTCCAGTGTTTTGTTCTGCCAGCGAACCAGCAGCCCATCACTGGCCTGGGATGCCAGGGGAAGAATTGGGGAGAGGACAGTTAGGGGTGGGCGAGATATCTCAGGAATGACAGGGGGAGGGACCTGGGGACCTATGCATGCTCTTGCACAGCCTGGATGTCAACATCCACTCTGGGTATCCTTGAGAGCATGCTTGGTCTCTGGTGTCCTTGTGGGCAGGGTGTGCATCTGTGAGAATGGGGCTTGCTGTGGGTGCCAAAGTGGAGGCTGGAAAAGGGCAAGTAGCACCTGGCACACAGTAGGTGTTCTGTGCCATTGGTACCCAAGATTTCTTCAGAATGGCCACGTGCTGGCACCTAATTACAAGGATGAACCAGACATTCTAGAACCTACAAGGAGGTCACAGCTGAGCTTCGGGAGATGAACAAGTAAACAGCAGTTAAAGCAAAATTGAAGAGAGTTTCTGGAGGGAAGGAGTGGCATCTGTATGAGGTGCTCTGAGTTATTTCTTTCCTGAGTTTCCTTGCCACCTGTCACGTTCATGGCTTAGAGGGAGTCCACTCAAGGTCATGTCCTCCAAGAAGCCTTCCCAACCCCACATCTGATTTAGATGTGTTAGCTCTGAGCTCCCAAAAACACCTTGCTCTTCTTCCCCTGCACTGTAGTGGGCAAAGTCAGATACTCCAAGGGCAGGCACAGTATTTGAGTAATGTCTCTGTGCCTCAGTTTCCCTCAGTTGTGAGGATTAGATACGTTAACAGCACATGGAGCATTATTTAGATCAGTTTCCCCAGAACAGAGTAAATGCTTAATAAATATTAGATATTGTTTTGATGTTAACTGCTGTGTTGATTTTGGATCTCCAGTGACTGGTTTTCATGAATGGTTGTAGAATGAATGAACTGAGATGATGAAGAGAGACACAGAGCAGCACTGGGTAGTTTTTTACTGAGACCAAATGCACAGAAGACACTTCCTCTGGAGGATGTGTGTGCTCATTATATTCTAGGCATAGGAGGGGCAAGTGTGGGACCCACAGGATCCTCTAGACCAGAACCTCCCACGGCTGGTGCCCCATGGGTTGGCTGGGCCTGATTATCATGTGACTTTCCAGCAGGGAAGAACCTGTGATCGGATGATAGGGATATTATTTTTTTTCACTGAAAATAAGTACAGTGACCTTACTGTGAGCACGGGGCATGCCAGCCTCCTGTCTCTAAGATCCTGGGTTCAAAGGACCCGCATTGCTAAGGAGCCCAGTGCAGGACTGATGCTGAAGGGGGCTACCTTTCTGTGGGATGTCTCTCCATCTACCCTACTTCCACACCCACACCCACACACAACCTTTGCTTTTAAAATATAAGTCAAATCATGTCACTCCTTTGCTCAAAACCCTGCTCTGGCTTCCTGTTTCTCTCAGTAAAAACCAGTTAGGCAGGCCCTATCTGCCCCTCACTCTCACCTATTACCTCATCTCCCTCCAGCCACGCTGGCCACCTGCTTGCTGTTCCTCAAACTTATCAGGCACTGTCCTGCCTCAGGGCCTTTGCACTGGCTCTTCCCTCTGCCTGAGTGGTCTTTCTCCAGGTATCTGCAGGTTTGCTCCCTCACCTCCTTCAAGACTTTGCTCAGCCCTGGCTGGTGTAGCTCAGTGGACTGAGTGCAGGCTGCAAACCAAAGGGTTGCCAGTTTGATTCCCAGTCAGGGCACATGCCTGGGTTGTAGGCCAGGTCCCCAGTGGTGGCCACGTGAGAGGCAACCACACATTGCTGTTTCTCTCCCTCTCTTTCCCTCTCTCTAAAAATAAATGAATAAAATCTTTAAAAAAAAGTTCTTCAACTGTTTCCAGCAATCATTAAAAAAAAAAGACTTTGCTCAAATTTTGCCTTCTCAATGAGGCCCACTCTGATCACTGTGTTTAATATTGAAACCTATAAACACACACCTCTGATCCGTCTCACCCTGTTCAACCTTTTCTTTTTCCCCCAAAGAACTTACCATTTTCTAACATACTATGTAGTTTCTGTACCATATTTGTCGGACTATGAGACGCACTTCCCCCAAATTTGGTAGGAAAGGAGGGTGCGTCTTATAGTCCAAATGTAGTTTACCTGGCTCGCTGTGGTGGGGGCGGTGGTGGAGCAGGGTCACAGGTTATTAAATATTTTACCACATTTTTTGCTTCAAATTTTTTTTCTATTTTCCTCCTCTAAAACCTAGGTTTGTCTTACAGTCCTAAAAATACAGTATTTCTCACAATTATTACTCGAACACCAGCTTCATGAGAGCGGATCTTTGTTTTGTCTGCTGATGTCTTCCAGGTGCCTAGGATAACACTTGGCACTCCATACGTGTGTGTCGAATGAATATGTAAGTGGATGACTGGGTGTAAACTTAAAAAAAGCAACCATTGTGCTTGTTTCAGTGAATTCAATGCAAAAACCTTGAATTCATCCCACAAGTTTCCAGCATGAATTTGCCCTGGAGAGTAGAGTGTGCTTAGGAGGCTGGGTGTTGGGCAAGCTGACTCCCCCACTGAGGCCCCAGCTCCCCAGAGCAGTGAGCCACGTAGTGGGTAGGACCCTCAGGGAGAGAGGTCAGGGAGGTGCGGGGCTCACATTTCGGGGCCGAATGGGGACCCTCTCGTTGTCCGCATTCATGCCCGGAATGATGACCGTCATTCGCCTGGGTCCTCTGAAGCCCAGTACGTTGGTTTCCTGGGAGGAAGATGCGCATTAGGCCAGGCCCTGCAAGAGGCGGGGCCTGCCACAGGGGACAGCGGGGGGTCTCACATAGATCACGGCTGCCAGCTCCTGCCGAAGGCTCCCCACATCAGCGCCGCCTCCTCCACGGTGCGGGTTCTGCCCGTTGTCAAAGACAGTAAAGCGGTTCCCCAGGAGGTTGGCTCTGCAAGAAGGATGGAGCTGGGGGCGGGGCTAAGGGATTCCACGCCCCTACTCCAAGACCCTCCCAGCCAAGCAGTTTTGAGAGCTCCTTGATCGAGGGTGAAGGTGTCTTAGAATAGAGCAATTCACGTCCCCTGCACCAGGCTACCCACATGGGGTATTTTATATAAATGGATTTAGAGACGGCGGTGTGCAAATCTCAGCTGCATCTCTTACTAGCTGTGTGACCTTCGGCAAGTTCCTTAACTTCAATTTCCTCATCTGCAAAATGGATATACGAATAGTATTTACCTCATTTGGTCGATAAGAGGAATCAATTGGTTAATATTTGCAAGTTACTCAGAATTAGGCTTGACTCATGGTCCAGCCCCCACCCCTCGGATTTGTGGTGCGGATCACACGGGGTCTGAGAGGAGGCACAGCACAGGGTAGGTGCGGAACACTTGCTCATCCGTTCACTTAGTGAAGTTTTACGGAGTAGCTGCTGTGTGCCAGGTGCTAGGGATTCCCCATGAACAAGACAGGCCCTGCCCTCGCGGAACTTATCCTCTGTTCCAAGTGAGGTTCCTGAACGAGGGGTGCGGGCATCGCCTGGGTCATTGCTAGAAATACAGAATCTTCCGCGCAAGCCCCACTCCACCCCAGACCCTGAGCCATTTTAGCAAGATCCCCAGGTGATCTGAACAAAGTGTGAGGAGCCCTGGGCCAGGCTGTCCGACGTGGTGGGCGCTTCGCAGGCACAGGGACAGAGAAGACTGGCCATGGACCTCTTGCTGCTCTGAGTCCCCCAGCCCTACCTCAGCTTCCCGGCAAAATTCTCCCCTCCCCGGGACAGGTTGGTAGGGTCGCTGGAGATGAGGTAATTGGCTGTCTTGCTCCGTTTTCGTTTCCTGCCAGCCAAGAGGAACACCTGGGGGGATGCGGAGACAAGTGAGAAGAGAAGATGGGGTGGCAAAGGAGGTGGGTGAAGGGAAGAGAAAGCCTGTTTGCCTTGTAGCCCCTCCCCACATCTTGGCCCCAGACCCTCCCTCAGCCTGCGTCTGGCTCCTCCAATGTCCCTCCTCCTCCCTCTCCCTTACCCACCTTTTTGTCTGTGTCCAGGTGCAGAAAGTAGGAGGGATACAGGCCCCTATCCATACCCTTCTTGTCCCGGGTAAGCCGGCAGCGCACTGTCCTGCCCTGGGGGGCAGGCTGGAGCACGAACTCCCGGGGTTCGCCCACTTCCACAGGTGGGGACGGGGCCCTCTCCTCCTTCTGGATGGGGGCAGAGGGTACGTCAGCCCCAGGGCACTAGCTCCCCTGCCCTCAGCTTGTCCCCAGTGCTGGGACACGGGCAGGGCAGGCAGGACAACTCACCACTTTCTGTGTGGGGAGAGAACAAAGAGGCCAGCTAGAGTGTGGCGGCCCCTCATCTTCGCCAGCAGCTCAGCAGGCTACATTAGGAGGCTCTGGGAGGCTTGCACTTAATTATTATTTCATTTAGCTTGTAGCTAAGAACCCAGACTCTGGAGCCAGAGAGCCTGGGGTCAAATCGGGGTTCCACTACTATTTGTCAGGGTTGTTAAGTGCTCAGACTCAGTTTTTCCATCTAAGGAGTAGATAGGCTGCAGGTAAATCCCCAGGGCAGACCTTACTTAATTTATACATCTCACAAACACTCATGTAAAGTCTACCTATATGCCAGGTGTAGTTCTAAGCACTTTTCAAATATTGCTTCATTTAATCCTCTTATCAATATCCACTGAGGTAACTAGCTGTCCCATTTCACAGATGAGGAAGCTGAGGTTCAGAGAGGTTAAGGAACTTGCCCAAGTTCACATAGTTAGTAAGAAGTGGAGCTGGCATTTGATGCTGTCCAGGTTCCTGTTTGATCCAGAGCCTTTAGAAACAGCTTCCTTCATGTGCATGCGCTCTCACGGGGCGAGGGGGGTGGGGGCTGAAGGCACTGATTGCTGTGTTCTAAGCACACAGTGCAGCGGAAGTATTCGCTGCCACTGTTATTACGAGCACATGGTACTCAATGTAGTAGCCAACCTCCAGGATGGCTCCTAGTCGTCCCCACCTCCTGGTATTGTCCCCTCCCACACTGTTTCAGGGTTGGTCTTTGTGACCAATCAATATGGCAGAAGAGATGGGGTCGTCACTTCTAAGGCTAAGGCATAAAAGGTACTATGGCTTCTCAGCGCTCTCTCTCTCTCTCCTTCTCTCTCCTTCTGTCTCTCCCTCTCTCACTCTCTCTCCCTCTCTCCCCCCCCCCCCCACCCTCCATTCCTGGGCTCGGGGAGGCTGGCTGCCGAGCCATGAGAACACACGGGCTGCCCTGTGAGAGGCTTCCAGCCAACAGCCAGGACAGGGAGCCACTTCAGAAGCGGACCTTCCGTTTCTGGGCAAGCTTACAGAGTGACTGCAGACCTAGGTGACGTCGTGGCTGTGATCTCCTAAGACCCTGACGCAGAACTACCCTGCTAACCTGCTCCCAGATTTCTGACTTATAGAAATTAAGAAAATAAATGTTTGTTGTTTTAAGACACTAAATTTTAGGGTGATTTGTTATATAGCAATACATGGTTAATACAGTGAATGATCAATAAGCAAATTTTGCTCATGGAAAGACTAATAACAATTTGGTGGCATTAGGTTCTCTGGTGGCCGGGCCTGGTGACCCACACTGTCCCATCTGTTCTCACAAACATGGTGCCCTTTGTCCTCATGTTCTATCCCTCACAAGACAGGGAATGAAAATTCCAACTCTAGCTTTCCCCGGCTCTGATGTGCGGTGGGCAGGCACTTTTGCTGAGGGCAGGTTCGTGCTGTGTGTGAGGTGAGGCTGGCACCGGGGAGTGGGCCCTTAGCCTGTGGGCAAGTGAACATCTCTTCTCCACTCTAGGTCACTCCAGAAGAAACTTGTGAAGTGCAAGAGTATGTTTGGAATGTAATCCGGAGAAAACCAGAGCACATTCAAACATTTCTGCAGCTGTGGATTTCAAGGGCCTGCCGTACGGAAGGCTGCACTGCCTCCAGTTCTGTCCCTCCTGGAACGAGTAAATCTCCCTTTCAGTTTACACGTCGGTATCTGGCGACCCTGACTAACGTAAATCAGCCCCCAAGACCTGACCACGCCTGAACAAACTAACAAACCTGTGCTGCGAAGACCCCAGCCACGCCCTTGTGGTGATCTCTCTCGGTGAAACACTTTCTCAAAGACTCTCATCGCGCGCGTTCTCTCCCCAGGTGGCCCTCTCTCTCCTGCTCACTTGAGTGTGTATGTGTGTTGGTGCCTGGGTTTGTAAGGGCAATATTCAACGTATTTAACAACGTGCTCTGCCTGTGGAGAATGCTCATTCAGAATGGACACTGATGGGCCTGGAGGAGGATGCTACAGGCCCCTGACAGCCAGTGTTGACCCTTGAGTTGCTGGAAGGCTGGGAGGCACTGGGTGGGGCAGCAGAAAGCACTTGGGGAGCAGTAGGGTGGGAGTATTTGAACGCCTCTACAGCTGGCTGTCAGCCAGTGGGTGTGCCCCCGGGGCGCACTCACATGTGTGTGCTGGCCTGGTGCTCCACCTCCCTGGTCCAGAAAATGTGTGCCTTTTCATGTGGGGGCTGAACAGGGGAGGGCTTAGAGACCAGAGGACATAAGGGTCCTGGGTGCCCAGTCCCAGCCTGGTGACCCCGTAACTGCCTCTTCTCACAAGCCTTGTGCCCTTTGTCCTCATAGCCTGTCACCAGAGGGGGAGCCAAGATTCTAACCCAAAGGGACTTCATGGCCCTGGCCCACGAGGTCCCACACTCTAGTCCCCTAAGCCCAGGTCCCTGCCACTGTCCCTAAGGGGACCTCAGCCCTTTCCCCTGTGAGACCCAACCTTTTTGCTTTTCCCTTTCGCTTTGCCCTTCTGATTGCTGTTCTTGGTCATCACAGCAGCCGCCTCTTCCTCCTCGCCCTCTTCCTCCTTCCTCTCCTCATCTGAGCCTTTGGAAGTGCCTGGAACAGAGTGGGACAAGCCTCTTAACCTTGGCAGAGTACTTCGTGGTTTGCAAAGTGCTTCTAAAAGCCATGTGTCCCTTGGACCCTTCCCACAGCCACAGAAGAGTAACCCCATGTGACTAGTATCAGAGCCTCAGAAAGTCAGAGACACCTGCCTGAGGCCCCACAGTGATTAAGATGGTGGTCAAGGTGGCCCCAAGTTTCCTGACTCTAGAGCCCACACTCCTGCCCTGCACTGTGCCCCAGCTCCCCACCCCCAGGGCTGCCTCTCCATGTCTGGGCTCCGGAGGCCACTGCCGCCCACCTTTCTCCTTCGGAGCTCTCTCCGCTGGGCCGCCGTCCCCAACGAGAAACATGGCTGCTGGGGTCTTCTGCGCTCTGGCAGAGCTCACTGAGGGGTCCTTGTCAGCTTCCCCAGACCCTGTGTGTGCATGTGCAGGGGTCACAACCCCCACTGCATCCGAGTCCCCTGTTCCTCCTGACAGACACCTGTCTCACCTTTCTTCTTGGTCTTTCTCATCTTGGTCCCTTCCCCTGCTGGCACCTTCTTCTTCATGCGTAGAGGTTTTGGTGGGGGGACAGGGCTTCCCAGGTCCCCTGGAAATGAAGGGTGGGGGTTAGCTCGTCCCCAGGGAGGCGAAAGCCCTGATGGAGCACTGAGTCTGCCGTCTGGTGTGCTTACGTCTGACCCTGGGTGCACAACGGGCCCATTTATACCGACTGCAGCACCTGAGGGACGAGGGCCAGGCCACGGAGCCGCCACTGTGTGTAGTCATTGATTTTTACTGTGACCACACCGACACTTTTATAAAAATTATAACAGTAACTCACACTGAGTTTTAAAAAGGACTAAACAAAAATCCCCTCCCCCCAGTCTCTGCCCTTCCTGGTTCAGGGAGTACCCTGGGTGGGGTGGGGGTGGGGTGGGGGCACATGTTGGTCTATGCCCTGAGGACCATGGGGGAAGAAACCACCAGAGGAGACCTTCAGGTCCAGGCACTGGGTCACTTTGATGTTTCAGCTCCTGTGCATGGATGAGACCCCAAGCCCCGAAGGGCAGGGCTAGTTTCGCCTGCCTGTGAGCGCCCTCTGTGCTGCAGACACCCACCCTTCGGACCCTGGGCCGGGGCCCTCCTTTCCTTCCTGTCTGCAGAAGCCTTCTCTGTAGGGGGCTTCTTGGGAGGCAGAGGGATTTTCCCTTTCTTTTCCTCCTTCTCTTCCTCTTCCTCTTCATGGTCCTCCTCTTCCTCCTCCTCCTCCTCTGTAGGGAGAAACTCCTTATAATGGGGTTGGGGTGGGCCCCATTATTTGGGGAGCCCAGCCCCTCCAGATTGGTGCAAGAGGTGAGTGAGCGCCAGGGGTAGGAGGCTTTCCTTCTGGAACAGGAACAGGAAGAAAGGAGTTCCAGCAGCTTCCCCAAAGAATGGGGGTGACCCCAAAATCTCCGGGGGTGTCCAAGTCGGGAGAGTGAGCTGGAGTTGGGGGGGTGCTGAGGTGTGGGGGTCCTGTTCCGGGAAAGCGCACTTCTCCCCAGGCCTCCCTCCCTCTCTCCGGGACCCTCGCCCGCGCCTCGCGTTTCTCCTTCTCCGCCGCTTTCCCGGCGCGTCTCTTTGAGACGGTCTGACCTTGAGCCAGACCCACTGGGCCACCTCTGGCCCCTAGCTGTAGTTTAATGCGAATCTCTTAACCTCTCTGTGCCTCCTCTCCCCGACCCCAAAAAGGGCGAAAGAACAAGAGAATTAAGCGTTTTTCTGGCTCAAAGACAAAGTGGAGGATGTTTTTTCGTTTTCTCCCCGTCTGCTGCGCGGACCGGCCCCTTCCCTCCTCTCCACGCCGCCGGGCCGACACTTCCCTCGGCCCTCTCTCACCGTCCTCTGCGCCCGGGGCTCCGGCTACCAGGAAGGTTTCTCGGGGGTCGCGCTTCTTGGCCTCGGGGTCCCTGAGGAACTTGGTGTAGACGGTGTGCGGCGCCCGGGCCTCCGCGGGCTCCTCGCGCGGCCGCCCCCTCCGCCCCGCTGAGCCGGAGGCGCGTGTCAGCAGCGAGCCGCCTGCCTCGACAGCGCCCCCGGCCTTGGCCTTGGCGCTCCCCCCCGCCACTCCTGACCCTCGGGGTTCCCTCGGGCTCTGTTTCCACCATGGACACCGCTCCCCGGCTTTCATTCGTCCCTCCACACCCACCTCTGCCCCTGCCCCTGCCCCGCTTCCCCCCCCTTCCCCCTCGTCCCGCCACCCTGGAGCCCTCAGCTCCCTCCCTCCTCGTCCCTCACCCTCGGGGGCGCCCCCAGGCTCGGCCCCCCGCCTGCCTCCAGGTCTCCTGGGCTTGGGTCCCGCAGGGCAGGGGGGTTCGGGGGCCTCGGCCCTCTTCTTCAACTTCTGTCCCCGAGCAGGCCGCTGCGAGGTGCGGGGTCAAGAGGAAGAAGAGGAAGGGAAGGGGGGCCCGGAGGGCTGCCTGTCACACTCTAATCCCTTGAGTAGCCAGAAATAACCACGGATTACGGGGAGGGGAACTGCAGCCTCCTCGTTGGGGCGAGGAAGGATGAGCCTCCCATGCACCAGGGCCACCCGCAGTGCGCCAAGGCCCACGTTCCTCCCCGGACGCTCCATGCCCCCCCCACCCCTTTCCACAAACAGACAAACAAACAAACAAACGAACCCCTTCAGGGAAGCACACCCCTAGACTCTGGTGAGGGCATCCCCCTCCCAGGTCCCCTACCCTGCTTCGACCTACAGTGGGGGGATCTTTCTGCCTCTTTTCCAAGCAGGGGTGACATACCTGCTTGGGGCGCCGCTGGACCTCGGGGCTCCCGTCTTCCTCCGCAGGCCCACTGCGGGTAGAAAAGTAATCAGTCTGCCTCTGTTCCCTTTTCCTGCCCTTCCCAAACCCTCCATGTGGGTGTCCCGGAGTTCAGGGGGCAGCCGGGGACCTCCCGCACCTGTCCGAGGCCCACACCTCCCGGAGGGTGTCGTCCTGCAGCGGCATGGTGCGTTGGCTTGCCTACAGCCCCGTCGGCGGCCACCCTGCGCTCTAGGGGCCTGGCCGCCCGACCCGCTAATCCGGGCTCAACTTCACCCCACCTCTCTCTGGCTCAAGAAGGTGGGGGCCCGGCAGCGCTGTGAGCGTGCTCCTGCCTTCGAACTCCGCCCCCAAGGGGCCCAAGATTCAAGGGAAGAGGCTGCGACCCCGATTTCTTCTGAGACCCCCAGCAGCTGGAGGGTGGCCTCACTGTACCAGCTCCCACCGCCCCCTGGCTTTGAGTTAGTTATCCACTTGTAATTGGTCCTGTCAAAGGGGTGTGGGAAGAAAATATTAGATCAGATACTATGTCTTTATATTTCATAAAAACAAGGTCTAGCCCTGGCTGGTGTGGCCCAGTGGATTGAGCGCCGGCCTGTGAACTGAAAGGTTGCCTGTTCCATTGAAAGGCTGTTGGTTCAATTGCCTGTCAGGGCACATGCCTGGGTTGCAGGCCAGGTCCCCAGCTGGGGGGCATGTGAGAGGCAACCACACATTAATGCTTCTCTCCCTCTCTTCCTCTCTCTCTAAAAAAAATAAATACAATCTTTAAAAAAGTAAGGTCTAGCCCTGGCTGGTGTGGCCCAGTGGATTGAGCGCAGGCTGTTAATCAAAGGGTCACTGGTTCATTCCCAGTCAGGGCATGTGCCTGGGTTGCAGGCAGATCCCCAGTGAGGGGCATGTGAGAGGCAACCACTCACTGATGCTTCTCTCCCTCTTCTTCTCCTTCCCTTACCCTTTCTCTAAAAATAAATAAATAAAATCTTTAAACAAATCTAGAGTTTACTAATATTTAATACATATGAATTGACAGAAGTAGGCATATATACTTTATAAGGAAATATGCCTGTGTGATGGGTATACATTTAAATATTTTTTTGCGGATAGGGGACATGCTTTTTTAAACGTTTGGGGACCAGGGACTGTGTGGCTAATGTCATGAGAGAGGCTTGGTGTGGCACCGAGGAAGCCCAGAGGGTGTCTGCAGCCTGACCTGACACTGGAAGGTGAGTAAGAGTTCCACAGGCAAATAAAAGCGGGGAGGGCTACACGGAAAGGGAACAGGTAGATGAAAGTCTTGGACATTGGCAATAGCCAGATGCATCCAAAGGTCTGTCATCACCAGCATGGTCACCTCAAGCCCAAGCCCTGGGCTCTGCCACATCAGAGCTGAACGTCCCTGAGTGACTTAGCCTCTCTGGGCCTTCATTTGTCATGCATAAAGTGGTTTGATAAGCTTGTGTGACTAAATGAGATGCCAAGCGGAAGCTGCAAGCATCAAAGCTCCGTGCTTCTTCTCAGAGGGCTTCCACTTAATCCATTTCCCCAGCATTTCCAGCACAACTTGACATATTTTGGGGGTTCATTTTTTGAGTGAGGGAATTAATGGGTGCATCTGTATTTCATTTGTTTTGCACATGAGTCCATCCAGTGAGATAGGGTGGAGATCACCTCCATTTTATAGGTGGAGAAACTGAGGCTCAGGGAGAGGAATTGACTTGTTCAGTGTCAGCCAGACCCTGATGTTGCTGACCTGGAGCTTCTGCTGTCAGAGCTTTGCGGGAAAGCTCTGCTAAAATGCGCACGTTTTATGGTCACAGGTTTAGAGAAGGGGGTTGAAAAAAAGGGTCAGGCTTTTTGTCTTTCTTCATTCCTGGTCCACCTGACCAAGATGTGCCATAATTAATCTTTCTAAAATGCTACTTCTTCAGTCGATGCCTTCACTAAAAAATATGCATTGGCTCTATATTGCCTAAGGTTCAAGTTTGAATGTGCTGAGTTGGCATTCAAGGCTCTCCCTGACTGGGTCCTAATCTGCCATTCCAACTACAGGGATGGCTCAAACCCTACTCTCCAACTTCAGAGGATTCCTTGGTGCTTTTATTCTTCCTCTCCTCCATGCCCTTCCTCAAGCTGTTCCTCCTTGGAATGCGCTCACCATTCCACAAAACCTACCCAACTCTACAGAGCTCTCGAATCTCGTCTTCCAAGATTCTCTAGTCCTCAGTTGCCTCTGAATATATAATAACAATAACAGGATTTACTGACCACCTTCTGTGTGTCAGGCCCCCTGCCATCTTCTCTGCACCTCCCAACAACACTTATGAGGCAGACGTTAGCACTGAGGTCAGAGGACAGGGAACTCACAGCCGAAGGCTGGTGAACAGGTATTTCCTGGGCGCCGACCACGCATCAGCCAGGACTGCTCAGTGATAGACAAAGGGTGTGGTCCCTGCCCTCCTGGAGCTCACATGCTTTTGAGTAAGCTAGTAAAGACATAAATACACAATCAGCTGCAATAATTGCATTATTATTAATTGTAATAAATGTCAAGAAGGGAAAGAACTGGATTCCATGAGAATAGCACCTGAGGTCCAGTCTGGATTTAAGACAGACAAAGCTGCTGAGAGTGGAATTTTTAAATTGAGACATGAAGGACTGCAAGGACGGGACAGAGAATGTTCCGCATGTAAGGCACAGCTTAAGCAAAATGTTTCTAGACAGCAAAGAACTTGACACAATGGAGCGGTGCCACCTGCTCGACCAGGGCAAGAGCAGACGCACCTAGGGCCCTCACTTCAGAGAGGCACTGGGAGTGTGAAACTCCAAACAAATACGTAACTAAGACCCACAGGTGCTCAGGCCTCAGCGGACCCCACAGGCAGGAAACCTAAATGTCCACATCCTAACACTGCCCAGGCCCCAGGGAACTCCTCTCCACGCCTCCTGCCCACTGTTCTCCAAACCGCAGGTTTCTGTCTGCCCTGGACGGCAGGGATGGGCACGGCTTTGCAGTGCGGGGAGGAGAAGCTCTTAAGTGAACAAGAAGATAAATTCATTTCTCAAATCTTCCTTCTCAGGTTGCATGGTGTGATAGATACATGCGTAACAAGTGTCCACTTTCTTGCCTCTTTTCATGGTTTGAAGGTTCGGATGAATTAGCGAGGTCTTCATAACAGTGCACGTGACAGCCAAGGACATTGGTGCCTATAAACAGCTCACGTGGCCGCGCAGCTTCCCTGTACGGGGGTCTGGGCGCTCCGTGTAGAGCAAGGTGCAGTTCCTCACACCGACCACTGGGATGCTGGATGCTATTTTGGGACTAGTTCTAAAAATATTTAATAAAATGGAATTAAAATTTCCCAAACCATTTAAATTTGATTAAATTTTTGATATTCATTAATTATAAACTACATTTGTCTTTTTATTTTAATACAAAATTTTGAATGTATTGGAAAAGTCACTTTTGAAAACATGTAAAAATAATTTTAATTTAAAAATCTTTTAACATTTTCTTTCTTTCTTTGCTTTTTTTTTTTAAGACTCAGATGCTTATTTTATTATTGCATAATGTAGGAGGCCTTCCCTACTCCAGGGAAGCTTGGAAGGTGAAGGCTTCCCAGCAAAGAGCTAATAGGTTCCTGGGCAACATCCAACCCAGCACAGTTCAGCTCTTCAACTCTAGTGTACACTTTTTCCCATCTGGAAAGTATTGTAGCTTCAGTGTGGTTTAGTAAACTTAGTCCTAGGAAGTCAATAAGTCTCCCTAAACCTTGGCCTCTGCCCTATTTACTTTGCTTTTAAGACTGACCTAATCTCCCATGGCCAATTAATCAGGTTATCTTTACTTTAATGGACCCAGGCCCTTTCTCAGTCAACCCATGTCCACACTTATCTCCAGTGTGATCACTCAATGCTTCAATATGCCCGCCTGTTGCAAGTTTAAATGATACCACCAACCTATGCATCTCCTATTAAAAATCTTTTAACTGCATTTTCTTTTGAGGAGAATGCATTCAAATTTTGTATGCTTTGAATGCAATTGAATTTTTAAAAAATCCTTTGAGACCTGGCTGATTGCTTCTGTTGGTTGGAGCATCATACAAAAAAGGCTGTGGGTTTGATCTCCCGTCAGGGCACATACAGGAGGCAACAGATTGATTGATGTTTCTCCCTCCCTCTCTCTCTCCCTCCCTCCCTCTTTCTCTAAAATCAGTAAACATATCCTCAGGTTAGGATTAAAAAAAATCCTTTGAGGACTTCCAGGCAAGATGGAGGCATAGGTAGATACGCTTTGCCTCTTTGAACAACCAAAAGAAGGACAACAATAAAAATTTTTTTAATATTCTTTTTTATTATTACTTTTTTTTTTTTTTTTAATCTTTAGAGGGGAAGGGAAGGAGAGAGGGAGAGAAACATCAATGTGCGGTTGCCTCTTGTATGTCCCCTGCCGGGAACTGGCCTGGCAACCCAGGCATGTGCCCTGACTGGGAATCGAACCGCGATCCTTCGGTTCGCAGGCCCGCGCTCAATCCACTGAGCTACACCAGCCAGGGCTATTATTACTTTTTTAAAATATATTTTATTGATTATGCTATTACAGTTGTCCCTTTTCTCCCCCATCATCCCCCTCCACCCTGCACACCCTCTCCCACCCACATTCCCCCCTTTGGTTCATGTCCATGTGTCATAAGTTCTTTAGCTTCCACGTTTCCCACACTATTCATGCCCTCCCCCTGTCTATTTTCTACCCACCGTCTATGCTACTTAGTCTCTGTACCTTTTCCCCCTCTCTCCTCCTCCCATGCCCCTGTTGCTAACCCTCCATATGATCTCCATTTCTGTGGTTCTGTTCCTGTTCTAGCTGTTTGCTTACTTTGCTTTTGTTTTAGGTGTGGTTCTTAATAGCTGTGAGTTTGCTGTCTTTTCACTGTCATATTTTTTATCTTCTTTTTCAAAGATAAGTCCCTTTAACATTTCATATAATAAGGGCTTGGTGATGATGAACTCCTTGAACTTGACCTTATCTGAGAAGCACTTTATCTGCCCTTCCATTCTAAATGACAGCTTTGCTGGATAGAGCAATTTTGGATGTAGGTCTCTGCTTTTCAGGATTTCAAGTACTTCTTTCCAGTCCTTTCTTGCCTGTAAGGTCTCTTTTGAGAAATCAGCTGACAGTCTGATGGGAACTCCTTTGGAGGTGACTGTCCCCTTATCCCTTGCTGCTTCTAGAATTCTCTGCTTCATTTTAATCTTGGCTAATGTAGTTACGATGTGCCGTGGTGTGTTCCTCCTTGGGTCCAACTTCTTTGGGACTCTCTGAGCTTCCTGGACTTCCTGGAAGTCTATTTCCTTTGCCAGATTGGGGGAGTTCTCCTTTATTATTTGTTCAAATAAGTTTTCCACTTGTTGCTTTTCTTCTTCCCCTTCTGGGACCCCTATAATTCAGATGTTGGGACATTTAAAGATGTCCTGGAGGTTCCTAAGCCTCTCCTCATTTTTTTGAATTCTTGTTTTTTCCTCGTTTTCTGTTTGGTTGTTCGTTTCTTCCTTCTGGTCCACTCCATTGATTTGAGTCGCAGTTTTCTTCCCATTTCTATTGGTTTCCCATGCATCTTCCTTCATTTCACATATTGTAGCCTGCATTTGTTCATCTAATTTGTGAGCAAAATCAACTAATTCTGCGAGCATCTTGATGACCAGGGCTTTGAACTGTGCATCTGATAGGTTGGCTATCTCTTCACGGCTTAGAGGAATTGGCTCTGGGGCTTTCATTTGTTCTCTGGTTTGTGTGGAGTTTTTTGTTTTGTTTTGTTTTGGTTTTGGTCTGGCCGTGGCTATTACGTAGTGAAGAGTGGAGCCTCTGGCGCTCCCCAGTGCGGGGCAGCCCAGTTGCTGGGTTGTGACGCTGTATGTGGGGGCGGGGTCTGAGAGGGAACAATGGCGCCTGTTCCGCTCTCTCCTGGATTCAGTCCCCTCCGCCACTTCCCCTCCGCCTGGACTGTCTGCGAGCTCAAATGTGAGACCACCTGGTCAGTCAGCCAGCCGCCTTGTGCGGCCTCACTGGGTCTGCACAGTTTCCCCCCTGTGCCCAGGGTCCACCAGCTGCTGCCTGTGGGCCCGGGGACCGCCAGCCGCCGCCTGTGCACCTGGGAACTGCCAGCCGCTGTTGCTTGCGTTCCTGGGTCCGCACCTCCACTTTCTCCTGCCGCGACTCCGCCCCTCTTACCGGTCTGGATGAATGGTTGTTGGACTTCCGTACAGTTCAATTTTCTATCAGTTCCGGTTGTTTTCTTGTTTCTAAATATTTGTTGTCCTTAATTTTGGTTGTGAGAGGAGGCACAGTGTGTCCGCCTACGCCTCCATCTTGGCCAGAAGTCGACAACAATAAATTTAAAAACAAAAAAGTAGAACGTTCAGAAAATTGAACTGTATGGAAGTCTGATAACAAGGAGTTAAAAAAAGAAACATTCTTCGTCTAGAAGAATCCCCTAGGAGGGGATGCCAGGCAGCCAGGGAGGAGAGGAATTGTGGCAAGGTGGTGGCTGGCAGACCTGGTGGTCCACATTTGCATGTGGATAAACTGGGAGGAACAACTGGGGAGCAAGACATACCACACGACCCAGGGTTCCAGCACAGGAAAAGGAAGCCTCAAAACTTCTGGCTGTAAAATTCTGTGGCGGTTGCAGCAGCAGAATAAACTCCCAGCCTCACAGGAGAGTTAGTTGGAGAGACCCAAATGATCCTAGAATGTACACAAACCCACCCACCCAGGAATCAGCACCAGAAGGGCCCAGTTTGTTTGTAGGTAGCAGAGGAAGTGACAGAAAGCTGGCAGAAAGCCCAGCAAGCAGCATTGTTACTTCTCTGACACCTTCCCCACATACAGCACCACAACACGGAGATGTGGGTTACCCCGCCCTCCTGAATACCTAAGGCTCCACCCCTTACTACATAACAGTGTGGCGAGACAAAGAAATATGGCCCAAGTGAAAGAATAGATCAAAATTTCGAAAATAGAACTAAGCAAAGAAGAGATAGACAACCTATCAGGATGCTCACAGAAAAGATTAAGTATGGTTGTAAAATAGAGGAAGAAATGAAGGCTATACAAAGTAAAATAAAGAAAAATATACAGGGAACCAACAGTGAAGGGAAGGAAACCAGGACTCAGATTAACAATTTGGACAAGAAGGAAGAAATAAACATTCAACCAGTACAGAATGAAGAAACAAGGATTCAGAAAAGTGAGGAGAGGCTCAGGAACCTCGGGGACAACTTTAAACATTCCAACATCCAAATCATACGGGTGCCAGAAGAAGAGGAATAGCAAGAAATCGAAAACTTATTTGGAAAAATAATGAAGGAGAACTTCCCCTGTCTGGCAAAGGAAATAGACTTTCAGAAAGTCCAGGAAGCTCAGAGAGTCCCAAAGAAGTTGGACCCAAGGAAGCACACACCGAGGCACATCATACTTACATTACCCAAGATGAAAGGTAAGAAAAGAACCTGAAAAGCAGCAAGGGGGAAAGGAGTCAGTTACCTACAAAGGAGTTTCCACAAGACTGTCAGCTGATTTCTCAAAAGAAACCTTGCAGGCAAGAAGAGAGTGGAAAGAAGTATTCCAAGTCTTGAAAGGGAAGGACATACATCCAAGATTGCTGTATCCAGCAAAACTATTCTATGGAATGGGAGGGCAGATAAAGTGCTTCCCAGGTAAGGTCAAGTTCAAGGAGTTCATCATCACAAGCCCTTGTTATATGAAATGTTAAAGGGACTTATCTAAGAAAAAGAAGATGATCAAAAGTATGAACAGTAAAATGACAACAAATTCACAACTCTCAATAACTGAACCTAAAAAACAAAAACAAAAACTAAAACTAAAACAAATTACACAAAGAGCTAGAAGAGGAACAGAATCATAGAAATGGAAGATCACATGGAGGATTATCAGCAAGGAAGGGGAGAGGGAAGAATAGTGGAAAAGGTACAGGGAATAAGCATAAATGGTAGGTACAAAATAGACAGGGGGAGGTTAGGAATAGCATAGAAAATGGAGAAGCCAAAGAACTTATATGTACGACCCATGGACATGAACTAAGGGGGTGGGGAATGCTGATTGCAGGGGACATCCAGGACGGAGGGAAATACAGGGGAGATAAAAAATGGGATAACTGTAATAGCATAGTCAATAAAATACACTTAAAAAATTCTTTGAAAAAAAATTCTTTGAGAATTAGTACAGGTCCAGATCATGACAGGAAGAGAAAGGAGCTAAGTGGAACTCAGAAAAAAACGAAAAGGAAGTTCTAGGTTTTGGTGGGGCCAGAGTGGTGAACCTGCGTGGAGACCTTAGAGGCAGTGCAAATGTTCAGATTCGGGTCGGGGGTGGATTTAAGAGCAGACATCAAGCTTTTGGTTAAAATGAGGGTCAGTTTAGGGGAAGAGTCAGAGCATGAACACAGACAACTTCTAGGACCTTCTAATCTGACACCAGTACCCCAGGTCTTTCTCCAAAGAAAACCAGACTTGAGGCTCTATAATTACACCTTGTTTTGGTCTAAAAATGACATCTCTCAATTTGATCACTGGCATTAGTCACCAGACTCAACTCCATAAGAATTGTAGGTGGTTGCTAAAATTAAATCTTCTTTCAGAAGACAGAGGTTTGCTACCACCACCAACGACGATGCTGATAAATATTGACCTGCTGTGTGCCAGGCACTGTGCCGAGTGCTTTGGTTTATCCTCACAGCGTGCCTGCACGTCTGCAGCTCAGAAAAGTCAAGTAACTTGCCCCAGGTCACGCAGCTGGTGCTTGGTGGAGCCGCACCGCTGACCAAACACCTACTATGTGCCTGGTATCTACTTGTGCTAGCTCAAGTCCCTATGGGGACTTTGAAAGGCAGGTGGGCACATTATTTCACCTCTCTAGCCTATAAAGTAGAAGCAATAATTGCACTTGACTTTTTGAAAGCTGTGAGAATTAAACCATTTGATGCACATAAGTGCTTAGCACGGAGCAGCACACACAGCAAGGTCCTGTCAATGTCAGCTGTGTGTTCCTTCACTTTCAGAGCAGAGAGCAAGTGCTTCCCAGGTAAGGTCAAGTTCAAGGAGTTCATCATCACAAGCCCTTATTATATGAAATGTTGGGCCTCAGAAACTGAGGCCCAAGTCCCTGAGCATCAAACCCAGGTCTCCCTGCCTCAGCCCATGCGGAGCCAAGGTGAAAAGGGGGCATTCGCCAAAGTCTGAGCAGGGACGAACAGCTACCGATTGAGTCTGCCCAGAAACAGACTCAACTGTCCGGCTTTGCCAGGTACCAGCTGGGTGACCCTGGGCAAGCTTTCCCCCTTGCTCAGAACCTCTTGCTTTGAACTTCGATTTCTTGACTTGGCAAAATAATAAATTTGCATTGCAAAAGGACCCGTTCAGGTGAGCTTATCAGAAACCTGGGAACTCTGCAGCCTGAAGGTATGTTCAGGCTCCTGCAAAACAGAAAATGGTCCTGAGGTTGGAAATGGCCTCTTTCTGTTGGCTTGTTTTTGTCGAGCTTGTTTGGGGCTTCTTTCATCCATCAGTTCTCTTGGTGTCCCACAACCCCCAGCAGACTGTCCTAACAGGGAGTTTCCCTCAGTGAGCCCAGATGTGAGGGGCCATTGTCCTGGTCTTACCATGGCCTCTCAGAAAAGGACCAGGAGGCTCAGAAAGGCGAAGTCACTGTTGGGGTCTCACAGGTGGGCAGTGAGCAGGATTCAGGCCAGCTGTCCGAGTGTAGTTCCCTGGAGCAGTACTGCGGTGGCCCCCGGGGGCTCGATTGCCTACTGAATGAAGCCCTGGAGGCTGCCAGGTGCAGGCTGCCGGAGTTGAAAATGGGATTCGAACCCAGTTTTGACTGTTATAAAGCTCATAGTCTGGGTTAGGGGTGGCTGTGGGGGCACAGAGGATGAAACAAGGGTACTGCTGTCTCCTCGAGAAAGCAGAATGTGACCGCTGATGCCAGTTGGGACTCCCTGGCTTTTCACAGGGTCTGTGTGGACCTGCCCTGGAGGGGCAGATAGGCCCTGCACTGCGGCCTCCAGCAGCCAGGGGTTCTCCTCTGGGCACAGACCCCTCACTGCCCTCTGAAGCCACTGTTCCCCACAGAGACAGGAGACCAGAACCGTTTCTAGCCTGTCAGCCACCCGGACCAGCCGCAGGAGACCCGTCTGAGGAAGGGGCTGACACGGTGGGTGAGGGCTGGAGCCGGGGAGGGACAGTGGGGCCCCACTGTGTGCTGTTCTGGGCGCTCCACGAACAGCAGTAAATGAAATGGACTAAAGTTCCTACTCTTGTAATGCTGACAATTTAAACTATTGTGCCATAAGGTGATATGTACTGTGCCAAAAATAAAAGCAGGATGAGAGGAAAAAGTGTAAAAGTATGAGAGGAGGGCGGGCTGCAGTTAATCGGGGTGATCAGGGAAGGCCTCACAGAGAAGGTGACATTTGAGTAAAGACCTGAAGAGGTGAGGGGTGAGCCACACCAATGTCCGGGGGAACAGCATTCCAACAAATGGAACAGCAAGTACAAAGGCCCTGAGGTAGAAGCATGCTCAGCCACACCTGAGGGATAGCAAGGCTAGACCAGCGTGAGCGAGGGGACAGTAGTGGATGAGGTCAGAGAGGTAGTAGAGGTGTGATGGGGGCTGGGAGCAAGGATTAAGGTAATGTTGGGTTCTACTCAGTGAAAACTGTGGGACGTTGAAGGGTTTTGAGCAAGTTTTAACAAGACCACTCTGGCTTTTGTGTGGAGAGCTAGGAGGGTGAGGAAGCCGGCAAGGAGGTTGTTGCAGTCCCCCAGGCAGTGGCCAGGTGAGAAGGTGGTGGACATGACAGGCTACCCAGAGGCACTGGGTGTGGGGCATCAGGGGTCAGAGGTTCTGTTAGCTGCGGTGAGGAGGACTGTGGAGAGTCAGGTGTGGAAGGTCAGGAGTCTAGTGCTGGACGCTTAGGTTTAAAGTGCCCGCTGGACATCCACGTGCGATGGATGTAAGTCTGGACTAGAGGTACAAGGTCGGGAGTCATCAGCTCGCATATGGTAAAGGCAAACATCTGGCTGAGGTGGCCAAGGGAGCTGGCGAAGGTAGACCAGGCGGGGGTCTGAGGGCCCGGCTTGCGGTGGGTGGGGGTCAGCAGTAGAGGGGAGACAGGCTGAGGAGCCTGAGGAGGAGCAGCCAGGGAGGGAGGAAACTGGAATGTGGAAGGAGGGAGTGACAGGTGTCGGGTGCCACGGGGAGAGAGGATGACAGTGTAATCGATTGTCCAAGCCCAGACACTTGTGAAGGGGGCGCTATTCATAACCACACCAGAGCAGCAGAGATGAGCCAGGGCTGTCCCAGCGAAGCCAGCCTGTGTGGACGCCTGTCGGGATGGGCCAAGGGAGCGGGGCAAGGAAACAGGTCGCTGACCTGCGTACCGTGAGGTGGCTGGTGGCCTCGACTAGGGCAGTGTTGCAGGGGTGGGGTGGTGAGAGGGAGAGCTGGGGAGTGGGAGAACCGAGCGGGACTGGGGGAGCAGAGAGATGGGGGGCTAGTTTGAGGGGGAGGTAGATTCCAGAGGGGTGTTTTTGTTTTGTTTTTCAGTTAGGAGAAATAACATATTTGTAAGCTAAAAGCAGGAAAAATGTGACGACAGATCATCCGGTAGATGCAGTGTCTGTGAGGCTGAAAGGTGGTGGGAGCTGGGGAGCGAGAGCGGGGAGCTGGGTTAGAGAGTGGGAAGGAGGAAATGGAAACTTAGGGGGTCAGTGATGACACAATCTAGTGGCAGAAGGAAGGTGGAGGACCAGACCATTGAGGCAAGGGGGCCCAGGAACGGAGGGGCTGGGCATTGGGGGGTTGGCTTGGATGTGGAAATCCCCACGAATTAGGGCAGGGACACGCTGGGGAGTGAGAGCCAGGAGCCCGAATCTTCAAAGACTGGCGTAGTCTGATGACACGGGACTCAAAACCCAGGTTCTTCAGTAGGGGCGGCGAGGGAGGGGCGATGGTCTGGCGGCATCAGCTTGTCCTCCAGCGTGTCCTCTTTCTTACTGATAACATCTCAGTATGCAGCTGAGCACGTGGACACCCGGGAAAACACATTCCGCAGCTTTCTTGCAGCCATGTGGTCATGTGGCCAAACTTTGGCTCTTGGGCTGTAAGTAGAAGTTTGTATGTCACTTCTGGGAGGCGTCCTTATAGGAGCGGTGCACCCTTCTTGGTCACTTTTTCCTTCCCGTTGGCTGGCAAGAGGACCTAAGGGCTGGAGCTCTAACAGCCGTTTTGGACTCTGAGGTAACCTTGGGAATGTGAGCTGTGACTGAGGAGCAACCAGCCGGGGGCCTAAATTTGAGAGAGAAGGATGGAAAAAAGACAACAAACAGATCTTGTTTAAGTCGCTATGACAGGGGAGTTTTCTGTTACTTGTAGTTAAACCTGACGCTAATGGCTACAACTGGAAAGCTACTTTGGGGTCACACTGAAGATGACATTTGACACCAGTGGGCAGTGATGGGTGCTAAGAAGCCTTTGAAAGTCGTTGAACTGGATGTGAGCTGATGGGAACTGTACATCCAGCAAGGCTCTAGAGAATAAATTGAAGACAAGGAGGAGAGCCCTGACTGGTGTGGTTCAGTGGGTTGGGCATCGTCTTGCGGACTGAAAGGTCATCAGTTCGATTCCTAGTCAGGGCAGGTGCCTGGGTTGTGGGGTCAGGTCCCTGGCTGGGGGTGTGTAACAGGCAACCGATTGAAGTTTCTCTCTCTCTTTCTCCCCCACTTCCCCTCTCTCTAAAAATAAAGAAAAATAAATCTTTGAAAAAACAAGGAGGAGAGAGCTGAGGGGAGTGTATGCAGTTGAGGGATAAGTGCTGGAGACTCGGGTCAGTGAGGCGTCTGTTGGACTGTTCTGGAGGTCGGGCTCTAGGAAGGTTGTGAAGTCAGTGTTAAGTTTAACAAGCAATCCAGGAACTTCACTATGGCTAGAATTGGGTTGTGTGAGGTTTGAGGTGGAAGTTTATTGAGGCAGAGTTGGATTTCCAGTCAAAAACAGGCAGCGTGCAATGGCAGGGTGAGGGTCTCTGGCAGCATCTGGCAGACTTAGGAAGGAACCTTTAAGAGTCCTCGAAGATGCCTGGTGCTAGGGTTAGCGTTTGGTGCAGAGGCTGACAGGCAGAGCATTTGGAAACATGTGGGGTGCTTTGAGTTGTCACAGTGACTGGGGGTTGGTTGCGTGTGGCACTTAGAGAGGAGCCGAGGCGCTAGATGTCCTGTAAGCTGGCAAATGGGCGCGGTGGTCCAGCCCCAAGCACCATGCACCTCTGGGAAACTCGAGGCAGAGCAGCGCTGGGATCAGGAACAAGCTGGACAGTGTTAGGTTTGAATTCCCGCTCTGCGGCTCTCTCCCCTGGGTAAAGAGAAGCCCTCAGTTTCCCCATCTATAAAATGGGATGACGATGGAGACCTTGCAGGGTTGGGAGAACACTGATAATGGCGTTTGCAGGTGGCCCAGCACAGGGCTGGCCACAGGCTGCAGCTGGGAGTGGCAGATGTCCTCAGAGTGGTGGGCGAAGTCAAAGGCAAATCTGGGGAAAGCTGAAGTCCAGTCTGGTTATTTGGGGCCATGGTGTCCTACTGTGCTGCACAGCAGGCTCACTCAGGGGCTTTAAAAAATACTG
This sequence comes from Glossophaga mutica, assembly GCA_039655065.1. Classification (NCBI taxonomy): domain Eukaryota; kingdom Metazoa; phylum Chordata; class Mammalia; order Chiroptera; family Phyllostomidae; genus Glossophaga; species Glossophaga mutica. The sequence continues at coordinate 111,628,780 of CM077306.1, forward strand.
ATGCTTACTCTTACTTCCTAGAATTCCGAGTTAAATAGTAGGAAGTGAGGTTTGGGCAGCAGGAGTTTTAAAGGCTCCTTGGGTGATCAGAGCCTTCTGTGGGGCTTGAAACTCTCACTCTTTAAATTACTCCTTTCAGTAAAGCCATGATTCTCAAAGTGGGCATCCTGGACCAGCAGCATCAGCGCCACCTGGGACCACGTAAGAGGTGCAGATTCCCTCTAACACGGCCTCACAGCTGACCATCAGAAGCTCTGTGTGGGGCCCAGCAATCAGCACCCCAGCACACCTTGCAGGCAGCTCCGACGCCCACTCCAGTGTGAGACCCACTCCGGCACTGCTTTGCCTCCAGGAGGCCTTTGAGGAAAGGCTGACACTGTGTCACCCTTGGCTGGCTCTCCACACGTCTCTGAATACGGGAGCAGGCCACGTTAGCCGTGGGTGACTGTGGGTGGCAGGCTCCATGAGGCCAGGGACTTTGTCCATGCTGTTCAGGGTGTCTCCCCAGAGCCTGGCCCGGAGTCGGTGTTGCATGCGTGAATGGGGGACGGAGAAACTACTGTGACCTGGGAGCGGAGAGCCTGCGTTCTCTTATTCTGTCCTGGCTCCACGACATGTGAGTGTGGTGTGTCTGCTGTCCGCAGACACAGACCTCTGGCACCGATGGGCCCTTAACCGCCCGCCCATCGCCTGGCGCTCCTTCAGTGTCCGTGCGTGTCTGTGAAGTGGTGCGTGAGGGGAGCGAGGGCACGCCACCTGACAGGTGGTTTGAGATTTTTTTCTTTTACTTTTTGTTTTGAAACAATTCCAAGTTTACACATAAACTGCAAGAATAATACAATGAACTCTGGAATAACCTTGGCCAAAGACCCGTTCACGTTTTGCTAACTGTCCCCATAATGGCTTTAATAGGTCTAGAACCACACTTTGCATTGATTTTGTCTCTCTAGTCCTCTTTAACCTCTGGGGGATTGCCAAGGGCAATTTTCCTGTATGCGATTTTCACTCGTGGGCAATTAATGTGACTTGGAAGTTGTCTTCAGGACCCGACCTCCACCTAAAAAGCCGTTCACAGGACGTGTCTCAGCTGAATCCCCAGTGGCCCTGGGGGAGAGCAGGGACTATGAATCCAACCAAGAGCCAGGCAGGACTCTGATGATGGCTTGGGACAGAAGTCTGGTGCCAGCTAGAGTAAGCTCAAAAGCTGACTGGCCCCTTAACTGAGCCAGCTAGAAGCGTTCTCACCTCAGGCATGGCTCTACCCAGTGGCTCGAAAAGTGTCCTTGAGTCTCTCACTATCTCTGCTTTCCTCTGTGTTGGTGGGAAAGGTGACCACTGGCGGCTCCCTGACCATATGGAGTCCCCCATAGCGGGGACCTGGTGGGCTCCACTGGAGTCACTCGCTAACCCGCGGATTAGTCTGTACAGTCCGAGAGGATGGGACACTATGACTCGAGTCCTGTGCTCGCCTCTGGGCGGGGCTCTCTGTGATAGCCCCACCCTTGGGAGAATGGTAGTTCTAAAAAGGACAAGAGGGGTTCTGCTACTTCTGATTAATGGGCAGTAGTCTCCGAGGGGAGCTATCGTCAGAATCAGGACTAATGAATGATACTAGCAGCGACAGTAGTTGTAATAATTTACTGAGAGCTTGCTGGGTTCCAGGCACCGTAATAAGTGCTTTATCTGTGTTCACTTAATACAACCATTTTTTTTTTTTTTTTTGTGCGGTAGCTGCTTTCATACATGTTTCACATACAAGGCAACTTCACAAAGAGGTGCAGTTACTGGCCCAAGGCCACACAGGCAGTGCACAGCAGAACCGGGACCCCACATTCCCCAGCCTCACTCCGGGGCACACCCGGTGACTTGCCCGCCGAGCACACCCTCCACATTCGGAGGTGCAGTAAAGCCAGGCCTCTGGCTCCAGGCGGGGGGCTGTCCTGCGGCGCCCCCCCAGTGCACCTGTGGGCCCGCAGGGGGAGCTGAACCTCTCCGTACAGATCGCTAATTCGAGGTTTGCCATCACCCCCAGAGCGAAGAGCAGAGCCTCAAGGTACAGAAAACAGAATGGATGAGTTCAGAGCAGCCGCTAGAATATTTACCGAACTTTACAAAGCCCCGGTGCTCGAGCCGCACCCCAGATCAACGAACCCAGGCATTAGTGTTCCCCAGGGGAATTCCGTGTTCAGCCGAGATGAGGAACCAGTAGTTTAGAGGCCTTATGGCTTAGTGGAAATAATCGTGGGTTAAGATCCATCCGGGTTTGAGATGTGGCTCCGTCATTGCAAACTGTGTGACTTTGTGCCCGTCACTTAACTTCTCTGAGTCTCAATTTCCTCTTGGAAAGGTGTAATTAAGTCCCTCTGCCTTATACAGGGGTTGTGAGGGCCGAATGAGACGTTGTCCGTAAGCCCCCTGACAATGAGCTGGCACTCAGCTCCAGCATTGCTGGAGGGGGCAGAGCAGAGAGCCCAGGTCTCTTGCCCGGTCAGGCCTGCCCAGGACCACCTCGGTGGTCCACTCGCAGGCGGAGTGTCACCAAGGACTCACCTTCACCCGGATGAGGATGTGGAATGCACTTTCGGAGCTGCTGGGATCCTCGAACCCCAGCCCCCCACTTGGGCTTCCGACTTCACCGAGGGGCTTGAGGCTTCTGAATCAGGTGAGCTTGGGATGGGATCTGGTTGGGTGAGTGGGGGTGGGTAGGCTTTGGGGCTCAGCGAGGTCCAAGAAGGGCGAAGTGGCTGTGTGAGTGCACTGGCTTAGTCTCACCGCCAGGTGGCAACAGGAATCCAGCCACTGGGCGAGGACACCAGTCAGGCTGAAGGACCGCTGGGAATAACACAAAGATAACTTTTTTTTTTTTTTTTTTTTAGTACTAGTAGTACGGGCTAAAACCTTATTTTCTTTCTTTTCCATTGACTTCGTGTAACAGTCCTATGGAGGCGCCATTACTGTCCTTTAGGGGGTGAAGAAGTTGGTGCTGGTATCCAGCAACTAGAAATGGACTCCAGTCAGTCTGACTCCAGATTAATCTCTTAGCCCCTGAGGTCATAGGAGGTCAGAACTGTGACGGCCTTTGGAAATCCTCAGGTCCTGTGATTCCTAAACCTGTATGATGATAAAAAGCACCTGAGGCTCTTTAAAAAATATTCCAAATTCCTGGGCCCCAGGCACTGAATTAGATCTCCCAGGAAAGGGGCCTGGGAACACGTGTGGTTAAGAAGGGTCCCTGTTTGGAAACAGGATCTGATCTCAGAGAGGGAAAGTGACCTGCCAAGGTCGTACAGCTAATTCTCTGGAGTTCCTGATATCCTCTAATTCGGAAGCCAGACCGCCCTCCAAAAAGACAAGATAATACACCATATGATCCAGCAATTCCACTTCTGGGTGGCTACCCCAAAGAATTGAAAGTAGGGTCTGGAAGAGATATTTGAACACCCATGTACCTAGCAACATTATTTCCTGTGGCCAAAAGGCGGAGCAGCCTGAGAGCCTAGTGAGGGATGCGTGGAACAAACGTGGTAACGTACAACGGAATATTACTCAATCTCGTAAAGGAAGGGAGTTCTGACTTGTGTTGTAACACAGATGAACCCTGCAGACATTGTGCTACGTAAAATGAGCTCATCATAAAAAGACGAATTCTGTATGATTCCACTTACGTGAGGGACCTATAACAGTCAAGTCACAGAGACAGAAAGTAGCATGGGGGAGCCAGGGCCGACGGGAGTGGGGTGGGGAGTTACTGTTTAGCGGGCGCAGGATTTCGGTTCTGCGGGATGAGAGAATCTGGAGGCCTGCGGCGGTGGCGATTGCGCAGTGATAGGAATGCTCGTCACAGCACAGCCGCACACTTAAAGTGGGTAAGGTGGGTGATTTTGGGTTATGTGTATTTTACCACTACGACAAAATGAGGGCCCTGGCTGGGCGGCTCAGCTGGTTGGAACGTTGTCCCTCCCCCCTCCTCCGTGCACCGAAAGGGCACGGGTTTGATTCCCGGCAGGGCGCGCACCCAGGTTGCAGGTTCATCTCCAGTTGGGGCACATGCGGGAGACAGTGGATCCATGTGTCCTTCTCACAACAGTGCCTCTCTGTCTCTCTCCCTTCTTGTCTCTCTAAAATCAATAAACATATCCTCAGGCGAGGATTCAAAAGCCATTAGGGGGGAAAAGAAGAGGATATGTGCCTAGCCCTGGAGGGTGATAGTGGAGAGGACTGAAAATGTATGATTTTCTTCATCTTTTGAGTAATTTTGTGAATAAATATAATGTGGAATTTGATGAATATTGTCAAATAACCTCTCTGCTTGAAAAGGATTGCACTAAAAATGCATGGGTATATTTTTTCCCCAATAATTTCACCACCTTTGGGTTTTATTATTTCACATTTCTCTGTTTAATGGGTGAGAGATGGTACTTCTTTATTCTTTAAATTTGCATTAAAATTTATTAGGTCTCAAGTGGAAGGTCCATAATTTACCAATATCATTGGCAGCCTAATTTCCCCCTAAATGTTAATGCCTAATTTACTCGACTAAATAAAACAAATCCATATTTACTGTTAAAGTTAATCAACAAAACTACTAGGTCTGTTATTGAGAAGAGAAAGAAATTCCTGCTTGTGTTTCTGTCTTGATTGCTCCTGCTTATTCAGCATGAATTCTGGGTTCTCAAACAGAGGCTGTCAAGGCAGGGGCTGGGGTTGGGGACCGCAAATGTGCAACTCTGCTTCACCTCACTGCGCCCCCTGCTGGTCCTCCCGGTGGCTATTACTGGTATGTAACTCCCAGGTCACTCTCCCCGTGGTAGGACAAAATGATCAGTGACAGGCTGGGCACGATTCCCCCCTCCTTGGTCCACTAAAAAGAGCCCTGTGATTGCTAGTTCAATTTCTCCTCCATATCTCTTTCCTTCCTAAAAAGACTGATGCTCGCATGGCTGGAAATGGCTAAGCTGAGCTGGATATGGAGGAGGAGCTTTTTGTTTTCTTTTCGATTTTGTTTGGCGGGAGCTGGAGGTTGAAATGAGCAGCACAGAGAAGCTTCAGGGCATGGGGAGAGAGAAGAGGGGCGATTTTAATGACTGTGGCTTTGAATTGTGTATATGAGTCCCTTTCAAGTCCTTTGAGCATGTGACAAAGAATGGAATTGCTTGTTAATTACTTCAGGCTATTGGGTTGTATTTCTTGTGTTAGATACCATTCAGAGACCAATCACATGTGACTGTACTTTACTAGGGTTCCACCCTTATTAATGAACTTGAGCACCGGCTCTCCTGTGCCCAACACCTCAGTGTTGCCACCTAACCCCAAGGTCACACCCTGGACCCTGTCATTACCTGAAATGGCTCCACCCCTGAAGTCACATTTCAGACATCCCACTCTGAGCGGACAGTCTCCTCCCCTCCCCCTTCCCACTTTCCTCCACCACACCTCTCCTTTGACCCCACTGGGGACTTCAGCCCCAGGGTGCCAATTCTTATGCCCAATCACCTTTTCCCTTTTCTCTTGGCAATGGTGCCCACATTTTCCTCGAAGGAAAATTCATTTTTTCTGCCATATGGATAATGTGATTCGGCTGAGGCCAACTCTTCCCTCCCCGACCCAGGACAGGCACATCTATCTGGGTAAGCGTATTTCAGACCCCTCGCCACAGCAGTGGTCAGGGATGGTCAGCCCAGGGACAGTGAAGCCGGGACTGTGGCTGAGACTCCAGAGAAAGGAGTCTCAGCCACAGTCCCTTGCTGCTCAGGTGGTTCAACTGGCAGGACATCATAGCCTGGACCTGCTGGGGGCCATCCTGGGCAGGAGAGCCTCCAGGATAGTGTGAAGAGCTGTGCAAAAGCAGGAGATTCCTGATGGCTTTTAAAAAATATATATTTTATTGATTATGCTATTATAGTTGTCCCATTTCTCCTCCATCATTCCCCTCCACCCTGCACACCCCTTTCCACCCACATTCCCCCCCTTTAGTTCATGTCCGTGTGTCATAAGTTCTTCAGCTTCTACATTTCCCACACTAATCTTGCCCTCCCCCTGTCTATTTTCTACCCACCATCTATGCTACTTATTCTCTGTACCTTTCCCCCCTCTCTCCTCCTCCCACGCCCCTGTTGCTAACCCTCCATATGATCTCCATTTCTGTGGTTCTGTTCCTGTTCTAGTTGTTTGCTTTTGTTTTAGGTGTGGTTGTTAATAGCTGTGAGTTTGCTGTCTTTTCACTGTCGTATTTTTATCTTCGTTTTCTTAGATAAGTCCCTTTAACATTTCATATAATAAGGGCTTGGTGATGATGAACTCCTTGAACTTGACCTTATCTGAGAAGCACTTTATCTGCCCTTCCATTCTAAATGAAAGCTTTGCTGGATAGAGCAATCTTGGATGTAGGTCCTTGCCTTTCAAGACTTCAAATACTTCTTTCCAGCCCCTTCTTGCCTGGAAGGTCTCTTTTGAGAAATCAGCTGACAGTCTGATGGGAACTCCTTTGTAGGTTACTGTGCCCTTATCCCTTGCTGCTTCTAGAATTCTCTTCTTCATTTTAATCTTGGCTAATGGAATTATGATGTGCCTTGGCGTGTTCCTCCTTGGGTCCAACTTCTTTGGAACTCTGAGCTTCCTGGACTTCCTGGAAGTCTATTTCCTTTGCCAGATTGGGGAAGTTCTCCTTTATTATGTGTTCAGATAACTTTTCCACTTGTTGCTCTTCTTTTTCCCCTTCTGGTACCCCTATAATTCAGATGTTGGGACGTTTAAAGATGTCCCGGAGGTTTCTAAGCCTCTCCTCATTTTTTTGAATTCTTGTTTCTTCATTCTTTTCTGATTGGATGTTTCTTTCTTCCTTCTGGTCCACACCGTTGATTTGAGTCCCTGTTTCCTTCCCATCACTATTGGTTCCCTGTGCATTTTCCTTCATTTCACTTAGTGTAGCCTTCATTTGTTCATCTAATTTGTGAGCAAAATCAACCAATTCTGTGAGCATCCTGATAACCAGGGCTTTGAACTGTGCATCTGATAGGTTGGCTATCTCTTCGTTGCTTAGGTGAATTGGCTCTGGGGCTTTGATTTGTTCTCCCGTTTGAGCCATTTTTTGGTGTTTTGTGTGTGTGTGTGTGTGTGTGTGTGGTTGCAGCTGTTACATAGTGAGGGATGGAGCCTTAGGTGTTCCCCAGTACAGGGCAGCCCAGTCACAGAGTTGTGACACTGTATGTGGGGGTGGGGTCCAAGAGGGAACAATGGCGCTTGCTCCACTCTCTCTTGGATTCCAGTCCCTTCCACCGCTTCCCCTTCACCTGGATTATCTGTGAGAATGTGAGACCACCTGGTCAGCCAGCCGCCTTGTGTGGGTCTGCACAGTTGCCACCCTGTGTCCGGGGTCCACTAGTTGCCACCTGCATGCCTGGGAACCGTCAGCTGCTGCTGCCTGCGTTCCCGGGTCTGCCAACCTCCACTTTTCCCTACCGAGACTCCGCCTCTCTTACCTTTCTGGATGAATGGTTGTTGGACTTCTGTACAGTCCACTTTTCTATCAGTTCAGCTTGTTTTCTTGTTTCTAAATCTTTGTTGTCCTTAATTTTGGTTGTGAGAGGAGGCACAGTGTGTCCACCTACACCTCCATTTTGGCTGGAAGTTCCCTGATGGCCTTTTCTGAAGCTGCCCTGGGTTTTTCGTGTGTAAGTCACTGTCTGGGATCCGTGAGTCAGGGTTGGATTCTATCATCTGGAACATACCTGACTATTACAGCATCACTCCAGCCAGGCCCAGTGGTCCATACATGTGAGGCCCATCAGAATCACATGGGAAGATTTTCTTCTTAAAGCCTTTATGTGAAGGATAATATAGATACAGAAAAATGTACCCAGTATAAATGTACAAGTTAATGCATTATAAAACCACCTCCCATGTGACCTCAGCAAGGTCAAGAAATAAGACATTGTCAGTACCATCTCCCTGTCCTGGGCAGTTTTGTCCTTGCTTCCTCCATCATTTCCAGCCTGAGTATGCTTCCCTGAACACTAAGGTGTACCTTTGCTGTTTTAGAATGTTGTAGAAATGGGATTATTTATTAATCTTAATGAAACCAAGTTTGTCAGACTTTTCATTTAAGGTTGGTGCTTCCGTGTCATGAAAAGAAGTCTATCATCACCCTGAGGTTTTCATCCTGAATCTTCTCATCTTCTCTTTCACTTTCTATCATCTTCCAGAATCCTTATTGTTCTGTCCGCCCCCACCCTGCCCCCAGGTTGACAGCCCATCTGGGGTTTCTCTGTTTTGGGTGTGAGGTGAGGAGCAAGTGTCATTTTTTTCTCCTTGTGAACACTTGATCTGTTTCCTAAAAAGGCTCATATGTCTTTGGTGCCACATGGGTCACTCCTTGTGTGACTCAAGTGTGTCTTTCCTCGCACAACACCTCCCTCTCCTCATCACTGTACTTTTATAACAAGTCTTGATATCCAGAAAAGCAGTATTCCCATGTTCTTTTTTTAGGATGCTATTCTTGACCCTTTCATTTCCATGTATGTATTTTGCATGGACATAAGAGATGAGAGACATTGATTGGCTGCTTTCTCATAAGCACCCCAACCAGGGATGGAACCCAAAGGCTGGGTATGTGTCCTGTCCGGGAATTGGACCTGACACCCTTGGATCTGCAGGACTATGCTACAACCAACTGAGCCACACCAGCCAAGGCTCCAGATGTATTTTAGAATCAACCTATCACATTCAAACAAACAGACAAACAAACAAAAAACCTAGAGTGTTTTTATTTGATTGCATTGAATTCATAAATCAATAAATCATTCAACATTGAGTCTTCTAGTCTTTTTATTTTTTTTGGAAGATATTCATATATTAAGAAGAGAACATAGAGGATGGGGGACCTAAAGTAATTTTCCCCCCAGTTTTATTGACATACAGTTGACACAGTGTTGTATAACTTTAAGGTATATGATGCATTGATTTGGTGCATTTGTATGTTGCAAACTCACTGCCACCACAACGTTAGCTAACACCACCCTCCTGTCACAGGGTCACTGGCTCTTTCGTGGGGGGAGAGCGTTTAAGGTCTGCTCTCTTGGCAAATTCCAAGTGTGTAACTCAGGACTATTAGCTATAATCACCACGCTGTTCATTAGCTCTCCAGCACTTGTTCCCTTGTGACTGGGAGCTCGTACCCTGGAAGTTTGTCTTCCAGTCCTTGACGTGGAGTGTGGGTGTGTGAGCTCATGTGTATACTCACACACACACTGACTCAATTGATTAAAATTTTTGTATGCTTTTTGCGTATCCCTTATAGGATTTGATCCAAGATGATTGCTGTATATTTTAATGCTATTCAAAGGGGTTATTTGAAGTCCAGAGCCTTTGGCTTGACCTTTGGAAAGTCCGAGTGAACAGTCCTGGGGTGGGCCCAGATGTAAATGTGGAGAAAGCTGCCGGGGTGACTCTGATGCGCAGCCAGGCTTGGGAACGTGGCCTCTCTGGGGCCCTGCTCTGACCGCTGTTCAGTCCCCTTCGCCTCCCTCCCCTCCCCACTGGCCCGGTCCCATAAGGCAAAGAACATGCTCAAGTCTCTGTCTTGGAGGAAACCTCCTAATCCCTTCAAGGTCCTGCCATCAACTTTTTCTTCCATTCACAGCTATGCTTTCAGAAGGGATTGTCTACGCCTGTGATTCCACCTTTTTATGTGTGTATATTCCTTTAAATAAATCTGAAAAATCATGTAGCTCCTCACACAGTTTTAAACTGATATCTAATTCAATCCATCTTTCCCCTCCCCTGCACTCTTCCGGTCTACCAGTCAGGCTCTGCTGTCCAAGTCCGCCCCCCCCCAAACAAACAGCTCCTCCACTATCTGCAGGCGACTTCAGACGCCTGCACACCACTACGGCTGCTCCACTCAGGTCTTTAGACTTTGGTGTCACTAAATTGTGGGGATGATTCCAGTCTTTGTCCTTCCCCTCCCTCCTTCCCCTCTTTCTGAAAGTAAATAAATAAAATCTTTTTAAAAAGTGGGTGTATTTCAATTTTAATAGATATTTCCAGATTGTTTTCCAAAAAGGCTGTAAGGAAACACGTTTTCATCAGCAATGAATGAGGATGGAGTCATTTTGCCCATATCTCTACAGCCAATAGAGATCACTGGTGTCTTTATTTTTGGCTGGTCTGTGGTGTTGTGATAGCACACACCCACTTTGATTTACTTTTCCCTGGCAACTCCTGAGACTGAGCATCTTTTCACGTGCTCATGACACCTGGGTTTACTCTTCCTCGAACTCTTCCTGTCCTTTCCCTCTTTCCGGTGGATTACTTGTCTTTCTTATCAGTTTGTGGGAGCTCTCTGTTCAATGTGGATATTAAGTTGGCTCTCATCTTGATTTAAATGGTTTCTTATTCTATTAAATCCCTCTTGACTTTGGTAAGTTATCTTTTGTCATAAACAATTTATAATTTTTATATAATTAAATGTGCTAACTTTTCTCTCAGAGCTTCTAGGTTTCTGGTCTGGGTTAAAAGGTCTTTCAGAAGATACATTTTATATATTCTGAGTATTGTTTACATTTGTATGTTTAAACCATCTGACATTTACTTTTTATTTGGTGCCAGGTAGGGCTCCACCTCATTTTCTTCCCAGTTGAGTCAGCATCACTTATTAAGTGTGATACCATTTTTTTCCTGATCAAACTGAAATTCTGCCATTATTATTCAGGGTCTGGCACAAATAGTACCCCTTTTTATTAGAAAATCTTTTATTACTTTTATTACATCTTTCAATACATCTTTTATTACATTCATATGCTTATGATTTCAAAATCATAAGCATGTAATTCTGTAACATAACAGTGTCACACCCAAGCACACCATATGACATTCTAGGTGAAATGTTCAAATTAAAACTATAAATTATCATGCCCATATTATTACCCAACCAACCAACTCAAGCAGGCCTTACTTCTGCCACACCCTGCATATTAAATCAAGTCTATATGGGGGTCTGTTCTTGTGCTTTCTTCTCTTTCACTGACATTTTAAAAAATTTTATTTTTCACTTACAGTTTACATTCAGTATTACTTTGCATTCATTTCAGGTGTATGGCATAGCAGTTAGACCGTCATATACTTTATCAAGCACCTACCTGCACCATGCAGAGTTATTACAATATTACTGACTATATTCCCTACACTCTACTTTACATACCCATGACTATTTTGTAACTACTAGTTTGTGCTTCTTAACTCCTTCACCTTTTTCACCCAGCCCCCCAAGCCCCATCCCCTCCGGCAACCACCGGTCTGTTCTCTGTATATATGAGTCTGTTTCTATTTTCTTTGGTCATTTATCTTGCTTTTTAACATTTTTTTTAAAGATTTTATTTATTTATTTTTAGAGAGGGGAAAGGAGGGAGAAAGAGAGGGAGAGAAACATCAATGTGTGGTTGCCTCTCACGTGGCCCCCACTAGGGGCCTGGCCTGCAACCCAGGCATGTGCCCTGACTGGGAATCGAACCTGTGACCCTTTGGTTCACAGCCCGCGCTCAATCCACTGAGCTACACCAGCCAGGGCATTGCTTTTTAGATTCCACATATAAGTGTGATACCATATGGTATTTGTCTTTTTCTGTCTGACTTATTTTACTTAGCATAATATTCTCTAGGTCCATCCTTTTTTTTTTTTTTTTTTTTTCCAAATGGTAAGGTTGCATTCTTTTTTATGGCCAAGCAATATTCCATCGCATATATGTACCACTTCTTCTTTATCCGCTCATCAATGGATGGGCACTTAGGCTGCTTCCATAGCTTGACTATTGTAAATAATGCTGCTAAACATAGGGGTGCATATAGTCTTTCAAATTAATATTTTGGCTTTCTTCAGATATATTTCCAGAAGTAGAATCTCTGGGTCATAAGGCAGGTCCATTTAAATTTTTTGAAAAATCTCCATACTGTTTTCCACAGTGTTAGCACCAATCGGCATTCCTACCAACAGTACATGAAGGCTCCCTTTTCTTCACATCCTCACCAACACTTGTTGTTTATTGATTTACTGAAAATAGCCATTCTGCCCTGGCTGATATGGCTCAGTGGACTGAATGCTGGCCTGTGAACCAAAAGGTTGCTGGTTCAGTTCCCAGTCAGGGCATAGGTCTGGGTCGTGGGGTCCTAGTTGGGGGTGTGTGAGAGGCGACCACACATTGATACTTCTCTTCCTGTCTTTCTCCCTCCTGTTCCCTCTCTCTAAAAATAAATAAATAAAACCGGGGGTGGGGGAATAGCCATTCTGACAGGTGTGAGGTGATAGCTCACTGTTGTTATAATTTTCGTTTCCCTGATGGTTAGTGATGTTGAACATGTTTTCATATGTCTGGTGGCTGTCTGTATGACCTCTCTGGAGAAGTATCTATTCAGGTCCTCTGCTCACTTTTAATATTATTATTATTATTTTAATATTTTATTTATTTATTTTTAGAGGGAGGGGAAGGGAAGGAGAAAGAGAGAGAGAGAAACATCAATATGTGGTTGCCTCTTGTGTGTCCCCTACTGGGGGCCTGACTTGGCCTGCAACCCAGGCATGTGCCCTGACTGGGAACGGAACTGGTGACCCTTTGGTTTGCAGGCCACTGCTTAATCCATTGAGCCACACCAGCCAGGGCTTATTTTATTATTATTTTTTTTTATTCTCACTCAATGATATATTCATTGATTTTAGAGACAGAAGATAGGAGAGGGAAAAACATCAATGTAAGAGAGAAACATTGATTGGTTGCCCCCCATATGTGCCCCAAATGGGGATTGAACCTGCAACCTAGGTATGTGTCCTGGCCCAGGGTCAAACCTGCAGACAACTTTTTGGTGTCTGGGATGACACTCCAACTAACTGAGCCACGCAGCCCAGGATCTGCCCAGTTTTAAATTAGATTGGTTTTTCTGGTATTGAATCGCTGACTTTAAAGAAAAAATAGTTCTTGGAAAGGTGTTGTCAGCAGTCAGAGTTCTGGAAATGCCCATTGTCCCCATGTCCTTGGGCAGACTTGAAGAGCAGGTCACCCAGATTACTGCTCTGACAAGACACCCCCAGCCCGCATGTACGGGGCTGCGCCTGCGCTGCTCGTCTGCGTGCACTTCTCTGCGCCCTGCTTTGCTCCCTGCCAGCCTCGCCAGCATGCAGCCTCACCACAGCCCTGCTGCAGACAGCAGGACTAATCTCATTACACCCTCCGTCCCTGCTTACCTGCGGTTAGCCTTCTCCCTGCATCTAATCCCCATCTGGCCCCCCTTCCCCTTTGCTCAAGCCATCTCCCATCCCCTAACTACTGAAACTCTCCACATGACTCAGGCATGTGAGGGGCCTTAGGATCTGTCTTCGACGAAGAGTCCCTTCAGCCTCAGCTCTTCTGGAAACTGCCTCTCCCTGAGGACCCTGCTCCCTCACTGCAAGATCCAATGGTAGATGAGTTCCCTCCCTCACACCTCCTGCCACTGGGCCAGGAGGTGGGGCTGGTGACCTCCTTGTTCCACTTGCAGAATATGGCCCTTCCTTCTTCTCCCCAAACTCACTCCCAGCTTTCAATCTCATGCCATCTTTTAAAATATTTTATTTATTTATTTATTTTTAGAGAGAGGGGAAGTGAGGGAGAGAAACATCAATGTGTGGTTACTTCTCACATGCCCCCTACTGGGGACCTGGGCTGCAACCCAGGCCTGTGCCCTGACTGGGAATCGAACCAACAACCCTTTGGTTTGCAGGCCAGCACTTAACCCACTGAACCACACTAGCCAGGGCTAAATCTCACGCTATTTAACAATACTTTTTTTGCAGACATCTAGGCACTGGTCTCTCCTCATTGCTTGAAGAGTTTAGCACCTGACTCACTACGTTTCTGTCTGACACCATTCCAGCCATAAGTCTTTTTTTTAATTCTCACTTGAGGACAGTTTTTCATTGCTTTAAGAGAGAGAGAGAGAGAGAGAGAGGAAGGGAGGGAGGGATGGTGGGGGAGAGAGAGAAAGAGAGAGAGAGAGATGATAGAGAAACAGAAACATCAATTGGTTGCCTCCTATATGTGCTCCACCTGGGGACTGAACCCACAACCTAGGTATGTGCCCTGACTCAGAATCAAACCCACAACCTTTCAGTGTATGGGATGATGCTCCAACTAACTGAGCCACACCAGCCAGGGCTCCAGCCATAATTCTTGACATGGTCAGGGTCCACAGTCCTCTCCTCCTCTCTACCTGTGACCTTGCCCTTCCCTTGGCCTTGGCACTCTCCTCATGGTCACGCCGCGGCTTTGCTGGTACCAACAACAGGCCTCTCCCCTTAGGGCCTCTGCGTGCTGGCTCCACCTGAGATCTGAGGGGCAGGCGTCCTCTCTCCACTTACCTCCCCACTGTTCCCTCATCTTCACTGCTTTGGGCACCCTCTTTGCTTGTTCTGTAGCTGGGGTTTTAGCTATCTGCTGGATTCATTGATACGAAGTCACTTACCAGAGACTCTGGATGGGAAGTGTGCCCCAGTTTTCTGCTGCTATATAGCTCAGTGGCATAAAACAACTGTTTTATTTTTTCATGCTTCTCTGGGCTAGGGATTTGGCTCAGCTCAATCCAGCAATTCGTCTGCTGGTCTCTCCTGGGATCATCCGTGTGGTGGCAGTTGTCTGGTGGCTTGTCTGGGGCTGGGTGGAGGACCCAAGATAGTGGGCCTGTCGGTGCTGGCCACCAGTTGGGACTGTCTGCACTCGGCCTCTCGTCCTCCAGGAGGTCCGCCCCAGCTCCTTTCTCTGACAGTCTGGGGGCAGCACGAGAGGGAGAGGGGAAGTTGTAAGGCTTTGGGGGACCCAGGCTCAGGACACCCACAAAATCATGTCTGCCGTGTTCTGTTGGTCATAGCACGTCACAGGCCAACCTGGACATAAGGGAGTGGAGAAACAGACCCTGCCTCTTGAAGGGAGTGGCAGTGAAGTCGCACTGCAGAAGGTGGAGGGGAGGGCCTTCCGGCCATTGATTCCGAAGTCCAGCTCTGCCCGTTGGCGTGTGCTGCTGGGAGAGGAGGCAGCAGTTCCCTTTGCTGATGGACTGTAACTTGGACTTAGCGATGAGCTCCATTGGATGAAGCCGAGGTGCTAGGAAGTTCCTGGAATTATGTAGAAGGAATTCAAAACCACACGAAGGGAGAAATGTGAAGTGGATTTGTCGCGTGTGACCTGCACATCCCTTCCTTATTGCGTCCACAGAGGATGCGGCCAACATGGGGCATTAGAAATACGACATCCAGGGGGGTACCAGTGTCCTCAAGGGGCTCATGCTGGCCATTTCCCACAGCCCGGGAGCAGCCGGGGAGGCCCACCCCTGGGATGCTCACTGGAGTCCTGGAGTAGGAGAGGCCAATGGCAGCCATCTAGTGCCCAGAGTTTCAATGAGCATCAGGATGGTGATCGGAATGTTTGATGCACAGGTTTTGAGGGTGGCTAATGGACTGGGGTGTCCCTAGGAATAAAATAGATAGGCAGCCTGAACTGAGGCCAGGATCCCTTTGAACAGGACATTGCAACATCTCATAAACGTGCAATATAAATCTTCCCCAAAGCTTCTCTCAAGGGACCTTGCACCATTTACTCAGGTAACTGTGTCCCAAGGAAAAGGACATTCTCAGAATTTTTGGAGATTACTAGATACTGGCTTGATTTGTCATTAATTCCTGGTAATCAAAAAAGCCAGTAGGGGCTGATGCTGGTTAGATGATAAATGGAATTTTGGCTAAAGTTTAGCCAGTGGGACCACAGACCCATCCTGTGGTTATTCCCGAGTTCTTCAATGAATGCTTGGCTGGTGGCCGAATCCTCGCATTGGCTCAGGGGAACACCGAATAAGGCTATCATGGTGTGAGGGACCACAGGAAGGAGCCCAGAACTTCCCCTCCCATCTGGACAGGAACGGAAAGTGATGCTGTACTCGCAGGAAAACTGCAGGGGTTTGCTGCCTGCGACACCCCCATTTATCTCACCTGTTGGCCTCTGCAGAAGGCAATGGCTTTTAGGGAATTTCTGTAATTCATTGTACTCATAATCTGTTCCAGGTGATAGCTCTTTATTGGAGCAAATTAGCGTAGCCCTTGGTCCCGCTGCTACATTGGTCTGGCAAACGATTTTCCTCTCTGTAACGACTTGCAAGTTCAGTATTGCCAGCATGTGTGTTCCTTCACAGTGCATGGTACCTCTGCACAGTCCTGACTCCGGGCTCTGCCCAAACTCGGATTCTCTTGTAATCTGGTCTGAGGAGGTTTCAGTCATTCTACTGCCTCCTAGAACATTTACTTTGCTGATGATGTTACTCTGATTGGATCTAAGGAGCAGGTCATAGTAAGGACTTTAAATTCCTCAGTAAGGCAAGCAATCCATTGTGTGGGAACAGCCCATAAATGTAGGCACTTGCTGTCTCAATAAGATTTCTGGGGGTGCAGTGATTTGAGCAAATTGGCTATTTCTTTAAAGGTGGATGTTATACCTTGTATTACCTATGACTAAATATGAGGCCCGATGCTCTGTAGGTCTTTTTGGATTTGGGGGTGGTGTGGTTTGGACTGTGTTTCCCCCAAGATATGTTGATGTCCTAACTCCTGATACCTTGGAACGTGAGCTCAGTTGGAGAGAGGGTTTTGCAGATGCTATCAAGTTAAAATGAGGTTGTTAGGGTGGCCCTATTCCTGTGTTCCAGTATGACTGGTGTTCTTGTGAGAAGAGGGAACTGTCACGTGAAGACAGTCGCACAGGGAGAACCTGTGCTCTGGCAGAGCCAGAGATCAGAGCGACGTGTCTACAAGGATTGCTGGGAACCAGAAACCAGGAGAGGGTCAGGGGATGGGTTCTCGCCTATACTCTCTGAGAGCGGATGGCCTTGCGGCACCTTGATTTCAGACTTCCAGCCTCTAGAACTGCAAGGAAATACATTTCTATTGTTTTAAGCCACCCCACTTTGTGGTTCATAGCGGCCCTGTGAACGAATACAGGAGGCAGCAGATATCACCTGTGAGCATGCAGCTGACCCAGTTACTGAGTTTTGAGTGGGGCCCACACAGGTGCTGGCTCTGTAGCAGATGGCCCGCCACTTGGGCTTTTGACCCAACAGGTCCAATGACAGCTGACATATCTGAAGCAAACAGGGGCCACTGGGAAGCCCTAATGAGGAACCCCAGCACACACACACAGACACACACAAGCTTTCAGAGAAATTCCACAACCTCTTCTGCAGAAAACTACTCCCCTTTTGATTTAGTTCCAGGCTTACTACTAGGCCCCGCAGAGAATGGACGTTTGGCCAAAACATCAAGTGGCCATGTGATCTGAGGTGCCCATTAGGTACTGGGTATTGTCTGACCCACCAAGTCATAGGGAGACAACATCTTGAAATATGGGGGTTCACCCTACAGGATGACCTGCCTTCAAGAAGCACCTGGGATATGTAGAACTGGGCACCAAAGGGAGGAAGGGTAAGCAGTTCCTCTCACAGTTACACCTAACATTCTGTTCACAGGCTTCCTGCTTCCCTTTCCTGCGGCTCGGAGCTCTGCTGGTTTAAAGATCCTGGTTCCCCATTGAGGAAGCCTTCCACGGGACATGACCCTGGTTTCACTGGCTTGGAAGCTGAGACTGCCACCTGGCCATTTGGGGCTCCTGAACCAACCAAGGAAGGGGCTACTGTACTTGCTGAAATGATCAAACCTGATAACCAAGAAAAAATAGGGTTGCTAGTACGTGATGGGGTCAGAACTGTGTCTAGTGTCTGGGTGTTCTCTGGGGGGCCACATAGTACTTTTATATTCCAAAGTCAAAGTTAATGGAAAACAATAGCAACCAACAAAAGACAAGACTACTGAGAATTCATATCCTTCAGGAATTAAATGAAGGATTACCCCCATCAAATAGAGAATTCAGCCAGCTGAGGTGCTAGTTGAAGGCAAAGGCAACGCAGGATGGGGAATGGAAGGGAGAAGTTATTAACATCAGCTGCGGTCCTGAGCGAGCCCAACAACAAGAATGGACCGGCTGGGCTCTTTTTCTTCTTGTTTGCTGTGCTCGAGCATGAACAACCAGTTTCCTAGTAACAGAGCCACGGGATGTGTGGCTTAAAAAACAACAGAAATTGCCCTGACTGGTGTGGCTCAGAGGGTTGGGCGTCGTCCCCCCAACAGAGGACTCACCTGTTCGGGTCCCAGTTGGGGTCAGGGCGCCTGCCTGGGTTGAGGACCTGGCCCCTGGTTGGGGGCCTGTGGGAGGCAGCCCACCAGCCAATTGACGTTTTTCTTGCACAGCAATGTTTCTCTCCCTTTCTCCCTCCCTTCCTCTTACTCTTGTTTAAAAAAATAAACAAAGAAATAAAAATCTTAAAAAAATTGACAGAAACTTATTCTCTCACATTTCAGGAGGTGGGAATCTGAAATCAAGCTGTAGGGAGCATTATGCTCCCTCCAAAGGCTCCAGGGAAAGAAAGGGGGTTTTCTTCTTTTTTCAGCTTCTGGTGGTCCCCAGTGGTCCTTGGTGTTCCTTAGCTCGTAGACACATAGCGTTCTCCCTGTGCCTGTGTCTCCACATGACCTTTTCTTTCTTATAAAAACACCAGTCAAATTAGGACACATCCTAATGACCTCATTTCTTAATTTGGTTACTTTTGCAAAGACCCTGTTTCTAAATGAGGTCATATTCCAAGGTATTGGGGGTCAGGACTTCAACCTATGTTTTTGGAAGACAACTCCATGCATAACACACACACGGAGATGTGTATATTACCATATTTCACCATGTATAATGTGCACCCACAGTTTTGTGCACATTATACATGGGATTATTATACATTATTATAATGTAATCATTATACCCATGTATAATGTGCATCCTTATTTTTCCCTCAAAAATTTGGGCAAAAAAGTGTGCATTATACATGACAATCAGTCATGCGTACACACACACACACACACACACGCACATATACAGTTGGCCCTTTGTATCTACAAGTTCTGTATGTACAGATTCAACCAACCAGTGATTGAAAATACAGTCATTACTGCATAATGATGTTTTGGTGAACAATGGAGGTCCCATAAGGTTATAAAGGACTGAAAAGTCACCATCGCCCAGTGACGTCACAGGCGCAGTGACGTCATAAAGCACAGCGCCGCACAAGCAGCTGCCATCGCGTCATCATCGCCTACAGCACAGTAACTTGCGGCGCAGGTCTGCGGCCTGCAAGCTGTAGGGAGGCAGGGTTTGTCATCCCAAACTCTGCCCCTTTGGCATGGGTTTATTTTAGGTTGCTTAATTTTAAGAAATAGCAGGCAGGAGAGAAGTTCTGAAAACAAGTAGACGTTACCCTGTACAAAAGACACTTATATTTCAAGAAAAAAAATATCTCCATTTATGAGGGTTTCTCACTGGCTGTACCAGGAAGAGGGAAATGACCTTATCTCTAGAAACTCCTATCAATGCAGACGATAGCTTAAATCTGCATAAATAAAAAACTTACCCTTTTTTTAAAAAAAAATTTTATTTATCTATTTTTAGAGAGGGGAAGGGAGAAAGAGAGGGAGAGAAACATCAATGTGTGGTTGCTTCTCCCACGCCCCCAACCGGGGACCTGGCCCACAACCCAGGCATGTGTCACAAATGGGAATTGAACCAGCGACCCTTTGGTTCGTAGGCTAGCACTCAATCCACTGAGCCACTCCAGCCAGGGCATTCTTACCCTTGTTTACTGTGCTTTTTTTGGTAACCTCCCATAACTGACTGCCCCCAGCCCGACATCTGTTGTCTTCAGCTGAAGATGGTATTTAATGTGCAGCCTGTAGCCATTTTGTGAGTTACTCAGTTTCCCTTGGAGATATACATGTTATTCAGTTGTCGTTTGTTTTTCTTCTGTTATCTGGCTTTTATTACCGGGATGTCCCAGCTAAGAACCCAAAAGGGTAGAGGAAAATTTACCTTTCCTCCTCTACAGAGCAATAGGCTATACCACAGCCTAGGTGTGTAGTGGGCTGTGCCCTCTGCGTTTGTGAAAGCACGGGGTGGACGCAGAAGGGACACTGTAATAAATCTCTCTGGAAGTCACCCCATGGGGCGATCTGATCGAAAATTCCCAACTGGGCAGGTCGCAGTGGGTAGTGTCATCCCAGGCAAATAACTCCTTTAGTAAAATGTTTGTCTTTGTCGTAAGCAAGTGTGCAAGTGTTTATTGTACACCTAGTTCAACCTTTGCGACACCCTAGGGAGCGCACATAATCTGGTTAACTTTCCTGTAACCCAGTCCCCACCTTTCTTTCTTCTACCTTCATAGAATCTTCTTTTAAATATATTTTATTGATTATGCTATTACGGTTGTCCCATTCCCCCCTTTATTCCCCTCCACCCTGAACATCCCCTCCCACCCACATTCCCCGCCTTTAGTTCATGTCATGGGTCATACATATAAGTTCTTTGGCTTCTACTTTTCCTATACTATTCTTAACCTCCCCCTGTCTATTTTCTACCTACCATTTATGTTTCTTATTCCCTGTACCTTTTTCCCCTCTCTCCCCCTCCCACTCCCCTGTTGCTAACCCTCCATGTGATCTCCATTCCTGTGGTTCTGTTCCTATTCTAGCTGTTTGCTTATTTGCTTTTGTTTTTGTTTTAGGTGTGGCTGTTAATAATTGTGAGTTTACTGTCATTTTATTGTTCATATTTTTATCTTCTTTTTCTTAGATAAATCCCTGTAACATTTCATATAATAAGGGCTTGGTGATGATGAACTCCTTCAACTTGACCTTATTTGGGAAGCACTTTATCTGTCCTTCCATTCTAAATGACAGCTTTGCTGGATAGAGCAATCTTGGATGTAGGTCCTTGCCTTTCATGACCTGGAATACTTCTTTCCAGCCCCTTCTTGCCTGTAAGGTCTCATTTGAGCAATCAGCAGACAGTCTGATGGGAACTCCTTTGTAGGTAACTGCCTCCTTATCTCTTGTTGCTTCTAGGATTCTCTCTTTCATTTTAATCTTGGCTAAGGTAATTATGATGTGCCTTGACGTGTGCTTCCTTGGGTCCAACTTGCTTGGGACTCTCTGAGTTTCCTGAACTTCCTGGAAGTCTATTTCCTTTTGCCAGATTGGGGAAGTTCTCCTTCATTATTTGTTCAAATAATTTTTCCACTTGTTGGTCTTCCTCTTCTCCTTCTGGTACCCTTTTAATCTGGATGTTGGAGTGTTTAAAGGTGTCCTGGAGGTTCCTAAGCCTCTCCTCATTTTTTCGAATTCTTGTTTCTTCATTCTGTTCTGGTTGAATGTTTCTTTCTTCCTTCTGGTCCACACCATTGATTTGAGTCCCAGTTTCCTTCCCATCACTATTGGTTCCCTGTGCATTTTCCTTTATTTCACTTAGGATATCCTTCATTTTTTCATCTAATTTGTGACCAAATTCAACCAATTCTGTGAGCATCCTGATTACCAGTGTTTTGAACTGTGCATATGATAGGTTGGCTATCTCTTTGTTACTTAGTTGTATTTTTTCTGGAGCTTCGATCTGCTCTTTCATTTGGGTCATGTTTTTTTCCTCAGAGCACCTGCCATGTACTTTGGGGCTGAGGCTTAGGTGTTCCCCAGGGCAGGGCAATCCAGTCGCTGCTCTGTGACACTATATGTGGAGAAGGGGTCTGAGAGGAAACAATGGCGCTTGCTCCATTCTCTGCCGGTTTTCAGTCAGTTCCCTCACTTCCCACAGGCAAAGTGGGCCCTTCTGGTGCTGATTCCCGGGTGGGTGGGCTTGTGTACATTCTAGCACCCTGTGGGTCTCTCCAACCAACTCTATGAGGCTGGGAGTCTCTCCCGCTGCTGCCTCAACCCCCACAGGTGTTTTCAATGAGTGGTGTGAGGCTTTATTTCCCCACGAGGGAGCTCTGGGCCACGAGGTCTGTCACGTTCCCCAACTGATCCTCCGGGTTTATCTGTGTGCGAATGTGGGGCCGCCGGCTCCACTAGCCGCTATCTTGCCAGCCAGCCACCACCTCGCCTCGAGTCCTCTCCACCCCTCCTACTGGTCTGGATGAATGTTTCTTCTTTAACTCCTTGGTTGTTGAACTTCCATACAGTCGATTTTCTGTCAGTTCTGGTTGTTGTTTGTTTTTAAATTTGTTGTTGTCCTCCTTTTGGTTATGCGAGGAGGCACAGGGTGTCTACCTATGCCTCCATCTTGGCCAGAAGTCCACCTTCATAGAATCTTTCTTAGGTTCCCACCTTAATTTCAAATGCATAAAAGAGCTGCAAAGCTCATTCTCCAGAGCATTTGAGATCTTGCTTCCTGGCAATTGTTGTCAGTTTTGGCTCAAATAAACTCTTATAAAAATTATCTATAGGTCTGGAGATTTCTTCTGTCAACATTTACTGTTCTATGTTTAATTCCAAATGTGTAAAGGAAACCGCAAACCGCCATCTGGTGAGCGTTTTTCTCGGCCTGTTGAGATCTTGCCTTCAGGTATATCTGTTTGGCTCTAATAAACTCTAATAAAGTCTTACAAAACTCTTCTATAGGTTTAGACATTCTTACGTCAACAATGCTCTATGAAGTTCACACAATGATGAAATAGCCTAACAACTAAATTCTCAGAAGGTGTCTCCTTTGTTAAGGGGCTCGTGACTGTTTGAAGGACAAAGATTTGTGTTGCTGACGTGTACGTGCAGGTAGGTCTATAACGGTTGAGTTGGTACTGAACACACACTTGTTTCCCTGTCATTATATTCTACATGATACAGTATAACAGCTGTTTACATAGTGTTAGGTATTATGACTAATCCAGAAATGATTTAAAGTATACGGGAGGATGGGTGTCGGTTACATGCAAATACTGTGCCGTGTTATATAAGGTACTTGAGCATCCACAGATTTTGGTATCTGAGAGGGTCCTGGAATCGACCCCCTATACATACTGAGTGATGAATATATTTCTGTCTTCAGTTGCCCTTTTTATTTTACATAAGCATTGTTATTGATACTGGACCGCTTTGGTGTGGGGGCTGACCCGTCCCAGCACGGTCCGGGAACTTCCGCATGTGAGGTGAACTCCAGGTTCTTGACTCACCCAGAAAAATTTCAAGGGTGAGTCGCACAGAGAACAAAGCAAGTTTTATTTAGGTAGAGAAACAGAAAGAGGCCAGGGTTGGGCGCCATGTGGCTTCCGAGTGGATGTCGGCCAACTTGCAAGTGAGTTGTGCCTGTAGTCAGTTAGTTCTTGGGAATTTACGTATTTCCAAGGGTGAGGGCATCTCCAAGCTTTTTGGCCCCAAATTCTGACTCTGTCTTCTGTTTGGGAGGCAGGGGCTTTCTTCCTAATGTGGTTCCTTCCAGAAGCATCATGGCCTTTATCTCCCTTTGCCCCCTTTTTACTTGTGGGTCAATTTTCATTATAATGATGGTATAATGAGCTTTGGGGTCCTTTTCTGATCAATTTTCCCTGCATCTTGGATTGGTCTGCATCTAACTGGTTTTCGTTATCTACCTTCTTGACTACGGTGACTTAAACCATCCGCTGTTAGGTGTCTTTGGTGAGGGAGCATAGGGTCTTGTGTGTCACATGGCTGTTAATTGCTCAGGTGTTCCAGCCATTTGTTCGTTCAGCCATTTGTCTCAGTTTCCTCATTCCACTTCCCAAGGGATTTTCCTGTTTTCTTCACTAACCTGCCTCAGTTAACATTATAATTTAGTCTCTAGATACAGAATATCCAGCTAGAACTGTAATTGAATTCAGGAGTAATTAACATCATTTAGAGATGGCTGCAAGGAGTTTGTATCTCCCCTTTTGGGGAAAGGGTGAGAGTGTCTTCACTTTTCTGAAGGACAGTTGCATCTACCTTGTTAAGCAGAAGCATAAAGTTGTTTTGTTGTTATACGGAAGTTCAAACATAGGCAGAGGGGTGGGTATGGATGCTGAGTGGCCAAAGGGTGGAGACTGTTACTGTCTCTCAGCTCTTAATCTACCATTCTGCTTGCCGCTTCATCCTGTTGGAGCTGGAACTCTGCCCCATTTCTCAGATCAGTTGGCTTCCTGTGAGGTCCTGCCAGCAGGGGGCACTAGAGGGGGTACTGGAGGGCAAAGTTGGGACTTGCCCTGTGTACTCGCAGGGCCTTGTCAACAATGGACTTGTCACCCCAGGCAGCAAGGGTTGGCCTCAGCCTCAGCTTGTTTCGGGAGCCTCAGCCCCAGGCTCCCCACGGCCCCTTTGGACACTCCCACCAGTCACACAGCATCTCCTCTCCACAGAGGTCTGAGCCCCAGTTTTGGGAGCCCCTCCTCTGAGCTGTTGGGAAAGTAGCAGCAGCTGGACACCACCCCACCTCAGAGGTCCAAAACTCACCTCCAAGGGCCACCCCCGCCAAGCTTCTAGGATCTTCCTTTTGTTCCCGAGCTCTACCTGAGTAACACACCTCTGTGCGACCTCCGTGTCCCCTTGGTGGTTTTTCAGTCCTCCGGCCCCTCTTTAACCAATGTCCTATTTTACATTCTCTCTGTTAAAATAACCAGTGTGGTATCAATTTTCTTGACAGGATCCCGACTGATATAGACACTTTCTAGGTGGGGTGGGTGGGGGGAGCAGCATATTAACTTTACTGTATTAAAATCAGAAGTCAAGGACCCCAGTTTATAATTTTGGGTGTATTCCCAAGACTGAACAAAGACCCCTGCAAGTATTCCATGAATGGCTGAGGACTGAGTGCTGACCAAATCAATGTGTCCATGAAAGCTATCTGTGTCCTAATCTGTGGAGCCCGTGAATGTCTCCTTACACAGGAAAGAATGGGTCTTTGCAGATAGGATTCAGTTAAAGATTTGAGCTGGCAGATTATCCTAGGTTATCTGGGTGGGCTCTAAATGCAAACACAGGTACCCTCCCAATAAGAGGGATGCAAAGAAGATTTG
This sequence comes from Glossophaga mutica, assembly GCA_039655065.1. Classification (NCBI taxonomy): domain Eukaryota; kingdom Metazoa; phylum Chordata; class Mammalia; order Chiroptera; family Phyllostomidae; genus Glossophaga; species Glossophaga mutica. The sequence continues at coordinate 111,653,710 of CM077306.1, forward strand.
ACAGACAGTGGAGAAGGTGAAGTGACGATGCTGGCCTGGAAGGGCGGAGTGAGGCCGCTGTAAGCCAAAGCTTGTGGGCTGCCGCTGGAGGATGGAAGAGGCAAGTAAGGGGCTTTCCCCTAGAGCCCCAAGGACTGTAAGCCTACGCTTCAAGTTTATGGAGATTTGCTACAGCAGCCACAGGAAACTGATACGTCAACATTGGATTGGATCGAATTGTCCTTGGGAACACAGAGTACAAAAGCCACAGCCAAGGCATTAAAGCAAGAAGCGAGGAAGAGGGTAAGAGCAGAGCCACAGAACGACCGGGAGGTGACTCTTGTAAGGAAAGTAGCTCTTCTGGTGTCACACGCCGGTGGCTTAACCAGACAGCTCAGTGTCCTATCTGTTTTGGTTCCACTGGGGCCTCTCATTTTTAACCCTCTGATTTGTTTCATATTACAATTCACCTGCTACCTGAAAGGATCTGAGGTGGTTTGGAGTAAAGATAGCCCTGAGTAAATGTAAGATGATGCAGGGGTTCAGGACAAGGCGCCCTAAGGTGTGCATGTGTTGTGTGTGGGTTCTCGAGCCAAAGATAATCAAGAACTTTGGGCTCAAGAGAAACTTCTGTTCCCTCTCTTTATTACCTAGAAGAATTTAAATTAGAAAACTTACCCATAAAAAAGATTATAACCAGGGATGACATTTTTGACCTCTCTATGTGGCAGGGTAAACATCTAATTCCTGAGCCTCTGCTCTCGTGGACCCACCAATGCCCCTCTCTCCTTCCGATGTCTCACCTTACTCCCTAGTTCAGGGTGTCATATACACCTCATTGTACCTTTCTGCCTCTGAGCCTCTCAGTGTGCGGGGTCTCCTGCACACAAAATTAGATTTTTTTCTGTTAATCTGTCTTATATCAATTTGATTATTCAAACAGCCAAAAGGACCAGAAAAGAAAAGGGGAAATTTTCCCTCTTCCCACAATACAAAAGGAAGAACTGAAGTCCCATTATAGTGGTCGTCACTCATTCATTTATTCAGCCTTATACTTATTTTAAATATTCTACACATGAAATGGACATACTCAGCACTGTGCTTGTTTTGATAAAGACAATCCTCATGATACGAGTCAAGAAATACAACAATTATGAAACTAGTGTCTATGTAAGAAATGCCCAAGCATGTAGAGAGTTTTTAGTTTATTTGAGCCAAACTGACAGAAATTCCAGGAAGCAAAAGCTCAACAGATTGAGAACATGCTCCAGAAAATGTCAGTTCTGCACCATATTTTATTTATTTTTTAATTGACTGATTTTAAAGATTTTATTCATTTATTTTTTAGACAGAGCGAAGGGAGGAAGAAAGAGAGGGAGAGAAAACATCAGTGTGTGGTTGCCTCTCACACACCCCGCACTGGGGACCTGGCTTGCCACTAAGGCATGTGCCCTGACTGGGAATTGAACTGGCAACCCTTTGGTTCACAGGCTGGCACTCAATCCACTGAGCCACACCAGTCAGGGCTGCACCATATTTTATACATAACAATCAAAGGAGGAGGTTACGTGAAATTCGCTGGTGATAGATTAGGGAGGTGGGAGAAAGCAAAGTGGAGAAGTCTCTGAGATTGGATAAAGAATAAAACAAAGAGACAAATACTTTTTTTACATTGGTGAGTACAGGTTAACAATGAACATTTACAGCACACAGAGATGGTAGGAGGGGTGGGCGGGGATGAGATAACAATGTGGGGTTCTGTGGTCTGTGTTCTGGGGGAGGTTGTGCCCTGAGGAGTCTGGAAAAAAGGGATTACTCAGACATTCCTAACATGTGTTATCTTAGATGTGAAAAGACAACAGACAGGCTCAGTTAAGGTAAAGGTTGACCTTTGTCAAGGAAAATACCGGCCTGGGGCATGACTACCCACCATTAGTTAGGGAGATTTAATTTCAGACCGCCCATGTGGTTACTGTAGGTCTCTGAGTTTGTAGGGCCCGCTATGCAGGCCTCCCCGAGCTTGTCAGGGTTAGCGTGTGGCCCTTTTCCGTCCACACTAGAATGGACTTAAGCAGCTTGGTGTCTGGGCTCAGCATGGCTGAACACTGGGTTCTAGGCCCACAGCAGGCTGCCTATGCCCTAGTCCCCACTCTGCTACTTGTCTTGTTATGGGCCTCAGTTTCCTCCAATGGCCTGGGTACCTGAACAACAGCCTGAAGAAGGCTATTCACCTGTTCACTACCCTTATATATATAACACAAAGGAATATGAGTGTTACATATTTTGGGGGGCTCTTCATTGTAGCAGCTGGCCTGTCCTAATTAATACAGCATTCTAGGGCAATGGGCTGGGTACTTGTTGGGGAGCAAGTTCTCTGCTGATTTCAGGGGAGGGCCGAGGCAGCCTGTAATATTGTGGCTTCTGTGAAATATGTATTTGGTCTTCCTCCTGTTTCTGGCACAGAGCCCCTAAAGCCCTTAGAATTTCCTAAGCTTGACAAGAGCAACAGGAGCATCTTCTGTTATAATACTTGGCATTTTGTCTTTGGTTCCTGAATTATTCCAGAGCCATAAAGGCAAAAGGAGTGTCTTGTTGTACACCTGAAACTAATATAATATTGTATGCCAGCTGTAGTTAAATGAAAGAGTTTTACATTACAGAATGGACCTTTTTTTATTTTTATTTTAAAATTTTATTGATTATGCTTTAGAGTTGCCCTGATTTTTCCCCCTTTGGCCCCTCCACCCAGTACCCCACTCCCTCAGGCAATCCCCCCACCATTGTTCATGTCCCTGTGATGGGAGACTCAAGAGTTGGAAAATTTTAGTTTCAGGTAATAGCTAATAAGTTTAGTAATCAGTGCATGTAAAAGCTGTTGTTTCAGGAACTGAAGGTTTGAGCCTCCCTGACTCCAGGAGACCACAAGCAGTTCCACCTTTGTGCCCCAGGACGACTGCAAGCAATGAAGATGGGATCTGAGTCACCGCCCTCCAGGGACAGATGTCCACCGCCCAGGACGCAGATGAAAGAACGCTGCAGCTTTAATCTGACTAACTTTTCCCCTGAATTCCAAACCCCTTACCTATACCTTTTTTCTCCTTATAAAAAGGATCAGTTTGAAATGGAATTTAAGACGGTCTGTTAGGGTACAAAACCGCCATCTTCTCAGATCGTCGGCCATCTGTATAAAGAGCTCTTAAAGATTCAATCCCTGTCCCTGCTTATCGGTTCTGGTAATGACAGGCAATACAAACACTGGCTTTTCCATTTTCACGTGGGTCCTGTGTATACGTTCTTTGGCTACTCCATTTCCTACACTGTACTTTACATCCCCATGGCTATTCTGTAACTACTTATTCGTACTTTTTAATCCCCTCACCTCTTCACCCATTCCCCCACGCCCCCTTCCATCTGGTAACCATTAAAATGTTCTCCATATCCATGATTCTGTCTCTGTTCTTCTTGTTTGCTTGGTTTATTTTTCTAGATTCAATTTTTGATAGATATGTATTTATTACTATTTTATTGTTCATAGTTTTGAGTCTCTTCTTTTTCTTAAATATCTTCCTTTAATATTTCATATCATAATGGTTTGGTGGTGATGAACTCCTTTAGTTTTTTCTTGTCTGGGAAGCACTTTATCTGACCTTTAATTCTAAATGATATCTTTGCTGGGTAGAGCCATCTTGGCTGCAAGTCCCTGCTTTTCATGACTGAATATTTTTTGCCAATCCCTAGAAGTTTGTAAAGTTTCTTTTGAGAAATCACAGGATGGTCTTATGGGAACTCCCTTGTAGGTAACTAACTGCTTTTCTCTTGCTGCTTTTAAGATTCTCTCTTTATCTTTAATCTTTGGCATTTTAATTATAATGTGTCTCAGAGTGGGCCTCTTTGCATCCATCTTGTTTGGGACTCTGTGCTTCTCAGACTTGCATGTCTATTTCTTCTAACCAATTAGGGAAGTTTTTTTTCATTATTTTTTCAAATAGATTTCCAGTTTCTTGCTCTTTCTCTTCTTCTTCTGGCACCCCTATGATGAGAATGTTGGATCTCTGGAAGTTGTCTCAGAGGCTGCTTACACTGTCCTCATTTTTTTTTTTTTTTTTTTGGATTCTTTTTTTCTTCTTGTTGTTCAGACTGGTTGTTTTTTTGCTACCTGATGTTCCAAATCATTGATTTGATTCTTGGCTTCATCCACTCTATTGTTGTTTCCCTGTAAATTGTTGTTTATTTCAATTAGTCTGTCCTTCATTTCTGACTCACTCTTTTTTATGCTGTTGAGGTCCTCACTAAGTTCCTTGAGCATCCTTATAACCAGTGTTTAGAACTCTGCATCGGATAGATTGCTTAGCTTCATTTCATTTAATTCTGTTTCTGGAGTTTTGATCTGTTCTTTCACTTGGGCCATATTTCTTTATCTTCTAGTTTTGGCAGCCTCTCTGTGTTTGTTTCTGTGTATTAGATAGAGCTGCTCTGACTCTGTGTCTTGGTAGTGTGCCCTAATGTAGTAGGTGTCCTGTAGGTTCCAATGGCACAGCCTCCCCTGTCACCCAAACTGGGTACTCAAGGTGTACCCTTCCTGTGGGCTGAGCACACCCTGCTCTTGTAGTTGAGATTTGATTGCTGTTGGTAGGTCAATAGGAGGGATTTACCCAGGCCAGTCAGCTGCAAGGACTGGCCACTGGCCACTGACCACTGACCACCAATATCTGCCCTCTGTGGAGGATCAGCTGTGTAGGGGCAGGGTGGTGGTGCTCCAACATGGTCTGTAGCTGTCCACTGGGTGCGCAGGCTCTGGAGTGTCCCAACTGGTACAGGCCAAGGTCAGCCCCCAGCTTTGTTTAACCCAGGGCACTCTGCCTCAGATTGCTATGGAGCAATCTCAGATGGCTGCTACTTGTGCTGGGCTTGGGGATTCCTAGGTGAAGCCACACCATGAAACAAGGCTGGCTGGCTGCTGGTAGTGCTGGGTCTGAGGCTCACTGAGGCCAGCTGTCGCTTGTTTGATAGGATTTAGGAAGTTGTGAAGCATGAGCCAAGACCAGTCATTTATATGGAAAAGCAGCTTGGGTGGGTCTGTAAATTGGGATGGGCGGAGTCTCTGGGGATCTCCAAGGTGGGTTAAACAGTGTTAGCCAGGTTGATGGAGTCTTAGATATGGCACCAGCTTGCTGGCTCTGTGGCCACAGGATTTAGCAAAGGCACAATGACCTCTGCTCCCCTTGATGCCAGACACTTCAGTTTCTACCTGTATAGCAATGGTGCCTTTCAAGCTGCTACCCCAGTGCTGGAGCTCAGAGGGAGTGAATCTGAGTAGGTGAGTCTGTGTGTGGGCTCTTTAAAAGGAACTGCTTGGGTGGTGGGTTGGGGTGAGACTAAAAGACAGAAAACTGTACAAGATCAACAATTAAAATTAAAAAAAAATAAAAGGAACTGCTTGGGGCTCCAGCAGTTTTCTCCACCCACCCTATCCTATCCCTGGTGGTTTTTGTGGCTGGAAGTTGTGGTGACTTATCTTCCTGACACTGGAACCCTGGGCTGGAGGGCCTGGTGTGGGGCCTGGAACTCCTCACTCCCAAAATATTCCTCCCAAATTTTTATCCACCACACATGAATGAGGGACCAGCCTGTTCTGTGTCTGTACCCCTCCTACCAGTCTAGATGGATGTGGTTATTTAATTCCGTAGTTGTCAAACTTCCATTCAACTCAATTTCTGTCAGTTATGAGTGATGGTTGTTCTATATTTTAGTTGTAATTTTGATGTGGTTGTGTGAAGAGGTGGTCCATGTCTGCCTGTGCTGCCATCTTGACTGGAAGTACCCCCCAAATTTTAAAGAGGAGTATCTTGTTATTCATAACAAACCCCTTTCAATCACTCCAGACTATGTTAATGAGGTGACTTTTGGAAGGCACTAAGGGTGGGGAGCTGGTAGTTGGGGGAACCCAACTTGATTGGAAGGTTGGAATTGTAGCCCTTCTGTTCTCCTGAAAGGGAGGAGGGGCTGGAGATTGAGTTTAATCACTAGTGACCAATGATTTAATCAATCATGACTATGTAACGTAACTTCTATAAAAACCTAAAAAGATTAAATTATGTTTTGTAGTGTTCAGTGTATAAGTCTTGTACTTTTTTTTAATTAAATTTACTCCTAAGTATTTTCTTTTCTTTCTTTCTTTCTTTCTTTCTTTCTTTCTTTCTTTCTTTCTTTCTTTTTTTTTTTTGATGCTTGTATGAATGGAATTATTTTCTTAATTTTATTTTCATTTTTGGATTGGTCATTGCTAAGTGTAGAGAAATACAAATGGCCCTGGCTGGTGTAGCTCAGTGGATTGAGCGCGGGCCTGCGAACCGAAGGATCGCGGTTCGATTCCCAGTCAGGGCACATGCCTGGGTTGCCAGGCCAGTTCCCGGCAGGGGACATACAAGAGGCAACCGCACATTGATGTTTCTCTCCTTCTCTCCTTCCCTTCCCCTCTAAAGATAAATTAATAAAATCTAAAAGGAAAAAAAAAGTACTTAAAAAAAAAAAAAGAAATACAAATGATTTTTGTATATGGATCTTGTATTTTCCAACTTTGCCGAACTTGTTTATTCTTCTAATAAAACTAGTAGTTCTAGCAGGCTTTGTTTTCCATTTTGTTCATTCGTTTCTTCAAAATATATCATAGCTGCTTTGATCTTCTGTTCATTCATGGACACCTTTAAATAATTTATTTTGTTATTTAAAAAAATTCTGCAGAGCTTGTTCAATTGATATCGTCTCTTTTAAATTTTTTTCTTTTATTGATTTGAGAGACAGAGGGAAAGGGGGAGAGAGAGAAACATTGATACGTTGTTCCACTTATTTATGCATTCAATGGCTGGTTCTTTTTTTTAAAGACTTTATTTATCTTTAAATAAATAAAGATAAATAAAGGGGAAGGGAGGGAGAAAGAGACGGAGAGAAACAGCAGTGCGTGGTTGCCTCTCACTTGCCCCTAACTGGAGACATGGCCCGCAACCCAGGTGTGTGCCCCGACTGGGAATTGAACTGGAGACTCTTTGGTTCACAGGCTGATGCTCAATCTACTGAGCCACACCAACCAGGGCTGTTGTTGAATTTTAGAAGTTCTCTATATTTTTTGGATATTAAGCCCTCATTGTAATGGGGTACAGAGTGAGGGGTCCCTAAAATAGCAGAGGTGTCCCCCACAACTCTTGATTGGAGGAAGGGGGAAGTGGTTGATACAGCGTTTAAGATACCTTGCATAACGATGGCACGTTAAGAGCCATGCCTCTCCTGAAGGGAAGAAGACTGCCTCCCTAAGGTATACATGACTTTAAGAGCATATAGTGACTTGAGCTTATAGCCAGGGGAAGCAGATGCCAGCCTTGGATGCCTCTGTGTCACTAGGAACTCTTTCCCTGACTAAAGATGGCAGCAAAAGAAGGTAAAAGATATGGGGGAACTGGCAAAAATGGCAGACACTAACGCACCATAGGAGGGGCCAGATATGAGGTCACATAGGAAGTTCTGAGCCGAGTTCCCAAAAGCCCAGCAAGGGCTAAAAGAGAAGGGGCGTCCGCCACGAGGTTTGGTGTGTGTAGGTGAGAGTCCGCCACGAGGAGAAGAGGTCTGGAGGGAATGACACCTGAGTAAGAGCATGCCATGAGGTCTGGAATAAGAAAGAGGAGGCTGCTGGGAAGCCTGCCTGGAGAAGACGGCAGCAGAGCTGATGGAGCTGCGGGGACGTACCTACCCAAGCATGGATTCGTGGGAGTTGCTTGGAGCTGAACTGGGACTGGGACTGCTGAGCTGCAGACTTCTGCTTCTCTGAAGGACGCACAGATAAGTCACTCTCTTAGGACTGTGCCTCCCTGGACCCACCATGACCCAGTGTAACAAGGCACGTGTTTTCCTGAACCACTGTGTGGAGGCTGAGAACAATGTACCCCAGATCCCGAAGGAGACAGCTGCTGCGGGAGGATGGAGACTCCGAAACCCACAAGCACACCTTCCCGAGGGGATGGGGATCTGTCTGCAGGACCAGCTTGAGGACAGATAAGGACACAGGGAACTTTCTGGCATGTTTTGGCTTGTAGACTTTTGGGGAGCAGGGGAAGTGCTGGGTTTCATGGGAGAAGAGGGTTCTGAGCTGGAGTGCTCTCAGCTCCCCTGAGGCTGGAACTCTTTTAATAAAAACCTGTTTTCTTCAACACTAATTGTTGGGTCATGTGTCAAGGTGCCACGTGGCTGAGCCCCTGTTTGCTTGGTTAAATTACCAGGTATGTGATTTGCAAATATTTTCTCCTATTCAGTGGATTGCCTTTTTACTCTGTGAATAGTGTATTTCGATACACAAAAATGTAAATTTTCAGGAAGTCTAATTTGTTTTTCCTTTGTTATCTGTGCCTTAGTTGTCATACCCAAGAAATCACTGCCAAACCCAACGCTGTGAAGACTTGTGGATGAAAAAAGGGGCTGCATACTAACCTGACAGGCTCAGGGGAGGCCTGCGTGGTGGCCTTATAGACTCAGAGACCTGAAGTAACCACAGATGATGATGTGAAATTAAAACTTATTAACTAAAAGCAGTTTATGGCAGGTAGTCATGTCCTAGGCTAGGATCTTCCCTGACAAAAGTCAACCTTTACCTTAATTAAGCCTGTCTATTGTCTTTTTGCATCTATAATAACATACCTTTGGAATGTCTGAGTAATTTCTCTTTTTCAGACCCCTCAGAGCAATAGTACCCCAGATACCGCACCAGATCACCAAAGCAGAGACCACAAGTTCCCTCATTGTTACTCTGCACCCAGTTCTCACAGGGTGCAGAACTGCCATTGTCTGGGGCATTTCCTCTAGCCATTGAGACTTTTCTTCTCAGTGATTGACCTTAGTTTGGCTCAAATAAACTCACAAAAATTCTCTACAGGTTTGAATGTTGCTTATGTTGATATGTCCTGTGTTTTCTTCTAAGAGTTTTCTTGTTTTAGGTTTAACATTTAAGTTCTGGATCCATTTTGAGTTAGTTTTTGTGTATAGGGTTAGGTAAGTCTCCAACTTTAATCTCTGTGTGTGGATATGTAGTTTCCCCAGCATCACTTGTTTAAAAAGACTATTCCTTCCCCTCTGAACGGTCCAGGCGCACTTTGTCAAAAACCATGTGACCATATATGCAAGGGTTTATTTCTGGGTTCTCTATTCTATTTCGTTGTTTTACATGTCTGCCTTTATGCCCATACCACACTTTTTGTTTTTATTTCATAACATTTTTTAATTTCACTAATTTTGTGATTTTTGAAATTGGGAGTGTAATTGTACAGTTCTTTTTCAAGATCATATTGGCTATTTGGGGTACCTTGAGATTCTACATGAATTTTATGATGGGTTTTCCTATTTCTACAAAAAACCATTAGGATTTTGCAGGGATTATATTGAATCTGTATCCATAAACATGGCATGTATTTCCATTTATTTATTTCTTCTTTAATTTCTTTCAGCAATGTTTTGTAGTTTTCATTGTACAAATCTTTTACCTCCTTGGTTATTTAATTCCTAAGGACTTTATTCTTTTTGATGCTCTTGTCAATGGAATTGTTTGTGTAATTTCCTTTCGAATAGTTTATTGTATATAGAAATGCAAATGATTTTCTGGTGATGACATTGCATCCTACTACTTTGCTGAATTAATTCATTTCAACAGCTTTTTTTTTTAGTCTTTAGAGTTTTCTATATACAAGTTCATATCATCTGCAAACAGAGATGATTTTATTTCTTTCTTCCAAATTTGGATGCCTTTTATTTCTTTTTCTTGCCTAGTTGTTCTGGCTAGAACTTCCAGTACTATGTTAGAAATCATCTTTTTTACATTTTTTTTTTAAAGATTTTTTTAAGTACTTTTTTTTTCCTTTTAGATTTTATTTATTTATCTTTTAGAGGGGAAGGGAAGGAGAGAGGGAGAGAAACATCAATGTGCGGTTGCCTCTTGTATGTCCCCTGCCGGGAACTGGCCTGGCAACCCAGGCATGTGCCCTGACTGGGAATCGAACCGCGATCCTTCGGTTCGCAGGCCCGCGCTCAATCCACTGAGCTACACCAGCCAGGGCTACATTTTTAAAAAAATTGATTTTTTGAGAGAGAGGAAGGGAGAAAGAGGGAAACATCAATTTATTGTTTCACTTATACATTCATTGGTTGGTTCTTGTATGTGTCCTGACCAGGGACTGAACCCACAACCTTGGTGTATTGGGATGATGCTCCAACCAAATAAGCTGCACAGTCAGGGCAAACTTCCAGTCCTATGTTGAATGGAAGCGGTGAAAGTGGCATCCTCATCTTGTTCCTGAGCTTAGAGGAAAAGTTTTCAGTCTTTCATTGTTCAAAGCATTGTTGTTTCTGTGATTTTCATACATGGCTTTTATTATGTTGAGGTAGTTTGCTTCTACTCCTATTCTATTGGAGTGTTCTTATCATGAAAGGGTATTGAATTTGTCAAATTCCTTTTCTGCATTAAGTTTCTTCATTCCATTGATGTGACATATTACATTGATTGATTTCCGTATGTTGAACCACCTGTGCATCCCAGGATGCTTGCTCGTGGTGCATAATCCTTTCAATATGCTGCTGAGTTCTGTTTGCGGGGATTTGGTTGAGCCTTTTACACCAGTGTTCATAAGGAACACTGGTGTGTAGTTTTCTTTTCTTGTGTCTTTGATATCCGGGTCACACTGGCCTCAGAGAAGGTACAAGTGTCCCCTGTTCTTCAATTTTTTTTTAAGTTTGAGAAGGTTTGGTATTACGTCTTATTTAATTACCAGTGAAGCCTTCAGCTCCAGTGCTTTTCTTTGTTGGGAGTTTCTAAATTGATAACATTGTATTAGTTTTAGATGTACAACATAATGATTTGGCATATGTATATATTTTTAAATCATTATCATAATAAATGTAATTAACATCCATCACCACACATAGTTACATTTTTTCTTGTAATGAGAATTTGTTTTTTAAAAGTTGATATGAGAGAGAGAGAGAGAGAGACAGAGAGAGAGAAACATCACTTTCTTGTTCCACTTATTTATGTATTCTTTGGTTGTTTCTTCTATGTGACCTGACTGGGAACTGAACCTGCAACCTTGTTGTATCAAGATGATGTTCTAACCAACTGAGCTAGCTGGCCAGAGCTATGATGAGAAGTTTTAAAATTTATTCTCACCCTGGCTGATGTGGCTCAGTGGATTAATTGCTGGCCTGTGAACCAAAAGATTGCTGGTTTGATTCCTGGTCAGGGCATGTGCCTGGGTTGCAGGCCAGGTCCCTGGTTGGGGGCGTGTGAAAGACAAACAACTGATGTTTCTCTCCCTCCCTTTCCCTCTCTCTGAAAATAAATAAAATCTTAAAAAAAGATTTATTCTCTTACTGGCTTTAAAATATACAGTATCATTAACTATAGTGGCCATGCTGTACATCAGTTCCCAGGACTTATTTATCTTATAACTGGAAGTTTGCACCTGTTGCCCACCTTCACATACTTTGCCCATCCCCAACCTTCCACCTCTGGCAACCACCACTATGTTCTTTGTATCTATAAATTTGTTATTTATTTATTTAGGGAAACATCAGTGTGTGGTTGCCTCTCACATGCCTCCGTACTAGGAACCTGGTCGGCCACCCAGGGATGTGCCTTGATTGGCAATTGAACCAGCAACCCTTTGGCACTCAACCCACTGAGCCATACTAGCCAGGGCTATTTATTTATTTAGATTCTACAAATAAGTATTTGTCTTTCTTCGTCTAACATATTTCATTTAGCATAATCCTCTCAGGCTCCATCCATGTTGTTGTAATGGCAAGACTTTCCTCTTTTCATGGCTGAATAATATTCCATTGTGTCTATGTATACACCTATATCTGTAATTTATATACGTACATACACACATCACATTTCCTTTATACACTCATCTGGCAGTGGACACTTAGGTTGCATCTATATCTTGGCCATACAATAGCCCCCAGTTACCTGCACAGGGATGTGTTTGAAGATCCCCGGTGAATGCCTGAAGCTGTGGATAGTACTGAGCCCTAGACATACAACCTTTTTCTTGATGAAATTTAAACTAGTCTTGCACTTTGGGGCCATTATGAAGTAAAGTCAGGGTTACTTGAACTTAGGCACTGTGATACCACAGCAGTGATAACCCTGACAGCGACTAGGTGACTAATGGGCAGCAGGGCATGCAGGACACAGGGATGACTGACAGAATGGGACAGCATGAGACCTAAGCACACTGCTCAGAATGTGTGCAGTTCACAACTTATGAATTGCTTATTTCTGGAACCCCACATTTGATGTTTTGGAGCACGGTTGACTAGGTAGCTGAAGCCACAGAAAGCAAAGCTTCGCTGTAATGCTGCAGCGGACACAGGGCGCAGGTGTCTTTCTGAGATGGATGATTTCATCTCCGCTGGGTAAGTTCCCGACAGGGGAATTGCTGGATCTTAGGGCAGTTCTGTCTTTAGTGTTTTGGGAGCCACCGTACGGGTTTTCAGAGTGCCTGCACTAATTGACGTCCCCACGAACAGCGCACGGGGCTCCTTTCTCTGCATCCTCGCTAACACTTATTCTATCCTGTCTTTTTGACAGTAGCCATTGACCAATGAGGTGATATGTCATTGTGGTTTTGATTTGATTTCCCTGCAGATTAATGATGTTGAACATCTTTTCATGTACCTGTTGTATAACTGTATGTGATCTTTGGGAAAAAAATGTCTATTCAGATCCTCTTCCCATTTTTCAAATTGAATAGGTTTTCTTCTATTGAGTTGTATGAGGTCTTTATATATTTTGGATATTATCAGATATCCTATTAGGTAGCCTGCTTTTTCATTTTGTTGATTTTTAAATTTTTCTGGGAAGAAGCTTTTTAGTTTGATGTAGTCCCACTTGTTTTTCTTTTATTGCCTTTGCTTTTGGTGTCAAGTCCAGAAAATCATTGTCAAGATTAACACCAAAAAGGCTTCCCTCTGTTTTTTTCTTCTCGGGGTGTTATGGTTTCAGGTGTTATGTTAAAGACTTTGCCCCACTTTTGTGTATGATTTTTAGCTGATTTTCATGTATGTTATAAGATAGCAGTTGAGTTTCATTTTTTTGCACATGGCAGTTCACTTTTTTCAACACTATTTATAAAAAAAACAACAAACCTGTCCTTTCTCCATTGTAATATATTCTGTAACCTTTGTCATAAATTAATTGACTGTGTATGTGTGGGTTACAACCGGACCCCCTGTTCTGTTCCATTGACCTGTGTGTCTGTGTTTTTGTCAGTACCATACTGTTTGGTACCATAGTTTTATAATAGTGTGAAATCATGGCGTGTGATGCCTCTAGCTTGTTCTCTTTTTCAAGTTTTTTTTTTTGTCTATTTAGGTTTTTTTGTGGTTCCATACAAGTTTAAGGATGACTTATTCTATTTCTGTGAAAATACCATTGGATTTTTAAAAACTGACAGAATGAGAGAGAGAGAGAGAGAGAGAGAGAGAGAGAGAGATCAATTGCCTCCCGTATGCACCCCGACCAGGGAGGGATCAATCCCACAAACTTTTGGTGGATGGGGCAATGACCCAACCAACTGAGCCACCTGTCCAGGGCACCATTGCATTTTGATAGGGATTGCATTAAATCTGTACGTTGCTTTGAGTAGCATGGACATTTTAACAATATTAATTCTTCCATTCTATGAGCATAGAATATCTTTTCACTTATTTTGTTCATCACAGTCTTATAGTTTTCAGTGTGCAGGAATTACACCTTTTTGGTTAAATTTGTTCCTTGGTATTTTATTCTTTGTGATATAATTATAAACAGAATTTTTAAAAATTTCTCTTTTGAGAGTTTGCTATTAGTTTATAGAAACATAATAGATTTTTTTAAAAGATTTTTTTAAGTACTTTTTTTTTCCTTTTTTAGATTTTATTTATTTATCTTTAGAGAGGAAGGGAAGGAGAGAGGGAGAGAAACATCAATGTGCGGTTGCCTCTTGTATGTCCCCTGCCGGGAACTGACCTGGCAATCCAGGCATGTGCCCTGACTGGGAATCGAACCGAGATCCTTCGGTTCGCAGGCCCGCGCTCAATCCACTGAGCTACACCAGCCAGGGCGAAACATAATAGATTTTTGTATATTGATTTAGTGTCCTGCAGCTTTACTGAAATTGTTTATTAGTTCCAACAGGCTTTTTTTTTTTTTTTTTAATGGAGGCTATAGGGTCTTTAACATACAAGATCATGTTATCTGAAAGTGTGACATTTTACTTTTTCCTTTCCAATTTTGATGCTTTTATTTTCTTGACTAATTGCTCTGTTTAGGACTTCCAATATTATTTTGAATAAAAGTGGCAAGAGTGGACATTCTTGTCTTGTGCCTGAACTTAGAGAAAAACCTTCCAGCTTTTTATCATCGAATATGATTTTAGCTGTGGGATTCTCACATGTGGACTTAATATGTTGAGGTATGTTCCCTCTGTGCACACCTGTTTGAGAGTTTTTGTCATCCGTGGATGGTAAATTTTGTCACATGTTTTTCCTGCATCTACTGAGAGGATCGTGTGATGCTTACCCTTCGTTTGGTTTAGGTGACGTATCCCACTGATTGAGCTGTGGCGTTTGAACCATCCCTCGTATCCCACTTCACCACGGTCTACGGTGACTGGAACGTATGCTGGGACTCAGTTTGCTAGTGTTTTGTTGATGATTTTTGCGTCTCTGTTCTTCAGGGATGTTGGCCTACAGTTTTGTTTTCTTGTGGCATCTTCGTCTGGTTTTGATGTCGGAGTGATGCTGGCCTCCTAAAGTGGGTTTGGGAGTGTTCCCTCCTCTTTATTTTTTGGTGCAGTCTGAGAAGGATTGGTATTAATTCTTCTTTGAATGTTTGATAGAATTCACCAGCTAATCCTGGTCCTGGACTTTTGTTTGTTGGGAGGTTTTTGATTACTGATTCAATGTCCTGACTAGTAATTGGTCTATTCAAATTTTCTATTTCTTCCTGATTCAGTCTGGGTAGGTTTTATGTTTCTAGAAACTGATACACTCCTTCCAGTTCACCAATTTGTGGGCATATAATTGTTCATAGTAGTTCTCTTACACTTTGTATTTCTGTAGTATCAGTTGTAATGTATTCAGTTTCATTTCTCATTTTATATATTCGAGTCTTCTCTCTTTTTGTTCTTGATGAGTCTAGGTAAAGGTTTGTTTATTTTATCTTTTAAAAGAACAGCCTTTCATTTCATTGACATTTTCTACTGTGTTTTTAGTCTCTACTCCATTTATTTTTGCTCTGATCCTTGTTGTTTCCTTCTCTCCACTAATTTTGGGCCTTTTCTGTAGTTACCTGAAGTGTAAAGTGAGGTTTTATTTTCAGATTTATTATTTCCTGATGCAGACATTTATTCCCACTCACTTTCCTTTTAGAACTGCTTTTGCTGCATCCCATAAATTTTGGTATGTTCTATTTCCATTTTCATTTGTCTCAAGATATTTTTAAGTTTCTCTTTTGATATTTTTTGATCCATTGATTCTTCAGTAGCATGCTTTGAAATCTTCACATATTTGTAAATTTTTCAGTTTTCTTCTTATAATTGATTTCTAGTTTTGTACCATTAATGAAAAAGTGTTTGATATAATTTCAATCTTACATTTATTAACATTTGTTTTTCGGCCTCACTTATAATTATCCTGGAGAATGTTTACAATGTTGTAAACAAATGTTGTAAACATTTGTACATGTTTACAAATGTGTGTCCTCTGGTTGGCTTGACCATCTTATCATTATGTAATACCATTTTGTCTCTTAAGACAATCTTTGTTTTAAAGTCTATTTTGTACGCTGTAAGTGTAGCTACTTCAATTTCTTTTGGTTTTCATTTGCGTAGACATCTTTCCAGCTACTCCTTTTCAGTCTGTGTGTCGTTACATCTGACAGGAGTCTCTTGTAGGCAGCATATCAAGGGATCTTGTTTTATCCATTCAGCCACTCTGTTAGAATGATCTTGAGACTGGAGAATGTAGTCCATTTATATTTAAATTGATTATTGATAGATGTGTACTTACTGCTACTTTGTTGATTGTTTTCTGGCTTATTTGTAATTCCTCACTGTTTCTTCCTTCGTGCTTTGATGACTTTCCTTAGTGGTGTGCTTAGATTTCTGTCTTTTTATCTCCCATGTCTCTACAACAGGTGTTTGTTTCGTGGTTATTATAATGCTTACATATAACAAATTATGTTTATAATAGTCCATTTTAAGTTGATAACAGCTTAACTTCGAATGCATTCTAAAACTCTGCATCTTACTGTCCCTCCCCCATGTTTCGTGTTTTTGATGTAACATTTTACATCTTTTTATCTTGTGTGTCACTTAACTAATTATTGTTATAGTTATTTTTACTAGTTTTGTCTTTTAACCTTTATACTGGCTTTATAAGTGATTGATCCATTGCCCTTACTACATATTTACCTTTACTAGTGAGATTTATACTTTCACATGTTTTTTTCTTACTATTTAGTGCCCTTACTTTTCACATGAAAGAAGTCCCTTTAATGTTTTCCGTACGGTCAGTTTGGCGGTGATGAGCTCTTTTAGCTTCTCATTTGCTTCTCTAAAAAACTATCTCTGTTTCAGTTCTGAATAACTTTTCTAGGTAAACTATTCTTGATTGGAAGTTTTCTAGAATATATTTAATTGATTATGCTATTAGAGTTGTCCCAATTTTCCCCCCTTTGTGCCCTCTGCCTGGTACCCCCATTCCCTCCAGCAATCCCTCCCTTAGTTCATGTCCATGGGTCATGCTTATAAGTTCTTTGATTACTCCATTTCCTATACTATTCTTAACCTCCCCTATTTTTCACCTACCAATTTGCACTTCTCTATCCTTGCATGTTTTCCCCCATTCTCCCCCCACCCCCCGCCGATAACCCTCCAAATGATCTCTGTGTCTATGATTCTGTTCCTGTTCTACTTGTTTGCTTAGTTTGTTTTTTAGATTAAGTTGTTGCTAGTTGTGAATTCGTTACCATTTTATTGTTCATAGTTTTGATCTTCTTTTTCTCAAATAAGTCCCTTTAACATTTCATATAATAAGGGCTTCATGATGACAAACTTCTTTAACTTGAGCTTATCTGGAAAGCACTTTATCTCTCCTTCCATTCTAAATGATAGCTTTGCTGGATAGAGCAATCTTAGATGTAGGTCCTTGCCTTTCATGACTTGGAATACTTCCTTCTAGCCCCTTCTTGCCTGCAAAGTTTCTTTTGAGAAATCAGCTGATGGTCTTATGGGAACTCCTTTGTAGGTAACTCTCTCCTCTTGCTGCTTTTAAGATTCTCTCCTTATCTTTAATCTTGGGTAACGTAATGATGATGTGCCTTGGTGTGTTCCTCCTTGGGACCAACTTCTTTGGGACTCTCTGGGCTTCCTGGACTTCCTGGAAGTCTATTTCCTTCACCAGATTGGGGAAGTTTTTCTTCATTATTTGTTCAAATAAGTTTTCAATTTCTTGCTCTTCCTCTTCTCCTTCTGGCACCTCTGTGATTCAGACATTGGAATGTTTAAAGTTGTCCTGGAGGTTCCTAAGCCTCTCCTCATTTTTTTGAATTCTTGTTTCTCCATCTGTTCTGGTTGGATGTTCTTTTCTTCCTTCTGGTCCAAATCATTGATTTGAGTCCCAGTTTCTCTCTATTCACTGTTGGTTCCCTGTATGTCTTGCTTTATTTCACTTTGGGTAGCCTTCATTTCGCAATCATATTCAATCATTTCTTTGAGCATCCTGATTACCAATATTTTGAAATCTGCATCAGATAGCTTGTCTTTCTCCTTGCTGTTTAGCTCTTTTTCTGAGTTTTGATCTGTTCTTTCATTTGGGCCATATTCCTTTGTCTCAGTGCACCTTTTATGTTATAAGGGGTGGAGCCTTAGGTATTCACCTGGGTAAGGCAACCCTCTTTGCTGGGTTGTGGTGCTGTTTGTAGGGGAGGGGTCAGAGAGGGAACAATGCCGCTCACTCACTCTGCTCTAGCCCCACTTTCCAACGAACTCTCTCATGTGAGATTGGCAGTTCCTCCTGCATGGCAACCCCCACAGACGTTTACAGCTAACTTGAGTCTTTAGTTTTCCACTCAGCCAGCCCTGCCTTACTTGCCCGGTCTGCTGTCTTGCCACGCGTCCTCTCTGCTAGGCTGCCCTTCTCTGTCCCTCATACTGGTCTGGGTGAATGTTTCTTTGACTCCTTGGTTGTCCCAGTTCCATGCAGTTTTATTTTCCGGAACTTCCGGTTGTTTATTGTTTTTAGATTGCTTGTTATCCTTCATTTGGTTGTGTAAGGAAGTGAAGCATTACACATTTTCAAAGTATTTGAATCAACTGACTCTCGCACCAGAAATAACGAGAAATAGAATTAGTCCCAATGCTTGCTGAGAATTGATTTTGTCTGAGTTTAATTTTCACCGTGCTGAGAGTTGTGCGGTGATGCCATATTATGGCATCACCACTTCTGTTTGAGAAGCGGTTTGTTTGGGATCCCAGCCATACCGGAGACCGATCATACAGGTATCAGCCTGAAAGGGTTGTCAGGGGAAGAATCAAAACTTTATTTGACAAGTGAGACATATTTTCCATAAACATTTTTGTCACAAATTGAATTGTTCGAGATGGGACACATTTGAGAACTGAGGTCTGACTGTATCCAGTCTTTTCCCTGGTTCCTGGCACAGAGCTCCTAAAACCCTTGGAATCTCCTGAGTGACAAGGATGCTAATGAGGTGGCGCTTGGCCGAGGGTGCTGGACAGTTTCAGGATGGGAGCCGGTCACCAGAAACACCAAGTCTGATCAGAGGGTCAGAACTTTCAGCCTCACTGCCCAGCCTCTGGGAGAGGGGATGGGGTTTGAGTTCAATCACCAACGGCCAACGATTTAATCAAATCTGTCTACATAGTGAAACCTTCATAAAACCCCCTAATAATGGGGTTCAGAGAGCTTCTGAAGTAGTGAACCCCTCCCCATGCTGGGAGTTGGGGGTGACATTTTCCTGCTCCATGGTGACAGAGCCTCCGGCACTTGGAACCCTTCCCCACCTCACCCCATGTCCCTCCTCATCTGGCTGCTCACTTGTATCGTTTATAATAAAATGTACAGTACGCACAGCATTTTCCTGAGTTCTTCGAGTTGATCCAGCAAATTAATGAACTTGGTGGGGAGCCCCTACCTTTTGTGGCCAAGTCAAACAGACCTGCAAGTAACATGGGGCCCTGAACTTGAGACTTGCTCTGAGGGGAGGGCAGTCTTGTGGGACCGACCCTGAGCGTGTGGGGTCTGAGGCTAACTCCAGGGAGTTCACGTCGGAGTTGAGCTGAACTGTAGGAAACACAGCTGGTGTCTGAGAATCAGAGAAGTGGGTCAATGGAGGACAACATGCCTCACCGTCCCCCAGAGAAACTCGGAGTAAGAGCAAGGAAGACACCCTCTGCTTGGGACGTCATTTATTGGTCATGGGTTCTTCCAGCCAAACCCGAGTGCCTGTAATGCACCAGAAAGTTCCAATCTCAGACCTTTGCTCCAAGGACTGAAACGTGTCTTTCTTTTCCTCCCCCACCCCAGCCCCTGAGCTCTGTTCCTACAGGGGAAGGCTCCACACCTAGAGGCCTGGTGGGCGCAAACTGCGCTTTCCCTCCCCCTCCTTCCCCCACAGGCGGGCATGTCCTAAACTCTAAGGGACCCCAGGAGACTTGCAGCCAGGGGAGCGCTGGGCAGCAGCAGCTCATCCCAGGCTGACCCCCCAACTGTCCCCTAGGCCCCCTTTTCTCTGACTCCCCAGTGAGCTGACAGCGGCCCCACCCGGTCTCCTGTTGCTTCTTCTGTTCTAGGCCCTTCCTTGCTTCACCGTCCGCAGTGAACGTTAATAAGCGTGCTCTCCAAAAACGAAGAGTCTCGGTGGGAGGCAGAGACCACGTCCCTCCATGAAAGAGGGAACCCACGTCCCCAACGTTTGTGCATCTGGACTCGGCACGAGGCTCCACCAGTCAGGTGACCACATGCCAGACCCTGACTCAGGACGTGGTGACACAGAGAGGCTGGGACTGTGCACAGGGCACTCGGCCAGGGTGGCAGGAGTAGCAGCAACAGTGTCCTGGCGCCAGAGCTGCAGAGACAACAGTCGGAGCCACAGGGCCCAGGGTCCCACCTCAGGGCAGTCGGTGGGGTGAGCAGTGACATCTGTGCCCGGCAGCAGGGCAGCGGGGCCCGTGTGGGACCCAACCCAGGCTGGGCCGTGGGCTGCTCCTGGTGGTGCGGCCTCTACTATGTTTTGCGGTTTCCCCTCCAAAACATCAGAACCCAATTACTCTTTTATAGCTAAGTTAGAATAATTAGGATTCCATTGTTTCCTACAAGAAATGTACCTGGGGAACAGATGCACTCAGAGATTTTATTCTACTGACCCGGGGCCGCCTCCTAAACCTTCCACCTGACTCTACCCCATGGTGGAGAGAACAACTGTACCTCCCAACATCACGTCTCATAAATGACAATCCATGTCCTCCCTTTTTTTTCTGAGGAAAAAAAAAGCTACTAAATGTGGATTGAAGACGCCTCCCCACCCTGTGCTCTGTCACTGACCTCAGTGGTCCCCGTCTGCCTGAGCCCCAGGATGGCTTGTGGAGCTTCTTACAACCCCCAGGCCCCTCCCAGTCCCACGTCTCAGGGGACTGGGTCCCAGGCTGGGATCACTCGTGTGACAAGCCCTGCAGACAAGGCTGACGCACAGCACAGCCGTGCGGGATCCTGTCTGGGTTCCTGCCGCTGAATGTGGGACCTGAAGGCCAGCAGCATCCGCACCAATCTTGTTACAAATCCAGAATCCCACTCTCTGCTCCAGACTTCCTGAGTCTTAGCAAAGTGCGCAGGTAACTTGTGGGCACAAGAAAGTTTGGGACTCGGAGCTCGACAGCCTTCTAGACGCGGAGACAGACGGTGCAGGCGGCTCTAGCGTGCGGTCCACTCAGGTCGCTCACACTGGGGCCCTGGGTTCCGTCCTTCCTCCTTCCTCTTCTGCAGCTGTCACTCCCTTGGTGACCTCGCCCACGCTCACGGCTGTAAATAGCATTTGTGCGTGTGGCCCCCCAAGTCTGTCTGTGCAGAGTCTCCCCATCTCCAGACTCAGCGGTCCGCCTGCCAATCGGACGGCTCCCTGGATCTCTCACAGACGTCTCAGCTCCAACGTCTCTGACCATGAACGTCTGTGACGTCCCCTCAAACACGCTGCTTCCAGAGTCTCCCCGTCTCTGCTGACGCAACTCCGTCTCTCCGCTTGTGTCCTGTCCTCTGAGATGTTTGGTGACCTGGACTCCTCTCCCTCGTACCCCAGATTAAGCATTAGGAATGCCGCCAGGTCCCCCTCAGAAGAGATCCAGGATCCCCCCACACCCACTATTCCCGCCGCTCACCCCGGGAAGCATCCCCAGCCTGGAGCCCCGCCCAGACCCCTCCTGCGTCCACGCTGCCTCCCTCGCCTCCCCAGGCTGCTCTCAGCACAGCAGCCGCTGGGACCCATTGAAGGGGACGTCAGGCCATGTCCCCTCCTGCTCTGCACTGTCCTCTGACACCCGTCTCACTCAGAGCACAGTCGTGTCCTCCCAACGTCCTCCAGGCCCACGTGGCCTGGCCGTGCCTCTCTCATCCCCATCACTCCCTGCTCCATTCCCACGCTGACCCCCACCCCGCCTCCTCCTTCCCAGACTCCAGACACACCACTGCCCCGGGGCTTTCCCCATGGAGGGTCCCCTGCCCGGACAGACTTCCTGCAGACGTCCTCGTGGGGAAGGCCTCATGTCCTTCAAGTCTTCCCTCAAGGCCACCTCCTCAGCGAGGTCCACGCTGACCACCCAAATCAAGCAGCCGCCTTCCCTGTCCCCACTGGGGACCGCTGTCCCCTCTGCCTCTTCCCAGACCCCTTACCCTCCCACGGACACCTCCCTGTGTGCTGTGCGCACACCCACTGCCCCCCCCACACAGCACGAGCCCCACGAGGCCGGCAGTGATCCCGACTGTGCCTCAGTGCTGTCCCCACATGCAAACCAGTGCCACGCGTCTGTCACGCAGCCACCACTGCTTCACAAATGGTCAGGGCAGGGCACCTCCCTATGCTGCAGGCTGTGTCTGTGTTAACGTGGCCTCGACCACAGCTGCTCCGTGGCAGCTACGGCCCCACATGCTGCCCCGAATCCGCAGCAGACCCCACTCTGCGCATCCCCCAGTGCGCACCGCAGCCAGCACTGGAGCGAAGGGCAGGGAGAAGGCGCGGGCGAGCGGAGCGGAATTCCAATGGGGACTTATCTCAGACGGGAAATGACAGGATCCCAGCTCTGCTCAGCCCAGAACCCGCTCCTCTGAGAGTTTAGGAAGAGATGAAAGATCGGCCAAGCCCTAGAGGAGGCAAGAGCAGGACGGGTCTGACAATTCATTTCTCCGCACCACGGACTCCTGTGTGCAGGGACCCCTGGGCCTGGTGGGGACCGTGACAGGCAAAACACCTCTGCTGCTCACAGACAGGGACACCCAGAGGAGAACGAGACCAGAACTCCTAACAAGGACAGACAAAGTCACGCTGCTCTACAGAAACAAAGAAGCAACAAATAAAGACCCAGAAGATGGGGCTGAGTGGCGACCTAGCCCTGAGCCTCGGCTGACCCGGCCATACACAGCCCTCACTGCCCACCATCCTGGAGATGGGCTTCACCGGGACAGTTTACAAGGCCTGGGTGATGTTGGGCTCCTGAGATCACAGGTCCTGCTGGGACAAGGTTCTACTGAAGGGACAAGGCCAAAGGGGCAGAGGGTGACCCAGTGAAGAGGGACCAGGTCAAAGCCCATGATGCACTGAGCACTGACTGGGCACAGCCCCAACCACGCTCGGTCCTCACAGCCTCTCCTGTCCCTGCAACAGACTCAGCACAGCAAACACACGGGTTCTGGAAACCTCTTGATGATTCCATTTATTTCTTTCAAAACTTAGGATCTTCAGCTTTTTAATCAACAAATCAACCGCTCAAGGCAAGAACTGAAAAGGTAATTTACATTCAGAGTCTTATTTCCACAAGGGAGTGAGAGGTTGCAGCTCAGACACTGGGAAGCACACACAGGGCTGGGGAGGGCCCAGGCCCCCTCTGCTGAGACAGGAACGTGTGGGGAGGGGGAGAGGTGGGCGGGGGGGGCAGCCTCCCACCTCCTCACATGCTGCTGATGGGAACGCAGACATTCGGATGCCTGTTGCAGAAGCAGAAGTGAGATGTCCCTGAAGTCACAAACAGGGGTTGACAGGTATATGCTTGTGAGGAACCTTTCATCGCTGATTCCCCGACAAGGCAGCTGTCTCACGCTGGAGAAGAAAATAATCATGAAGAAATATCAGTCAGTTGCTGTAGGCAGTGACATTTTCCAACAGCCCTCCTTTTGTTCAGAATGTCCCAGAGAATCCCCATTACCCAGTCCCATCCTCTCCACCCCAACCCACCCATGTCAGAGTCTCACCTTTAGAAGCTGTGAGAGACACATCAGAGCCCTGGGCACTGTCACTACCTGGGGTGGCACAAAACAGGATGTGGTCAGAGCCCCCAGGACAGGAGACTAAGTAGGTACTATGAGGGAGGAGGTCCCCCATGGGCTCCCATCTGCACCAACAGAAGGTCTCAGGGGTCCCCCCTCCATACTCACTGGCAGCCTGAGCGTAGCTCCCTCCTTTTCCACCTGTGGGAAGAAAACATCCTGTAGGACACCAGGGAGGAGACAGGGCCCTGAGGTCCTAAAGGAAGCCCTGGTCCTGGACCCCAGGGAAGTTTCCAGAACTCCGACTACAGATCCAGGCCAGGTAGGGGAACCTGAGGAAGTTCATGTGCAGGAACCCGACCAACCGCCCTCCTGCAGGTCTGTCCTCAGCAGGGACCCTCCCCTTGGACCTGTGACTGTTGGGAAGCAGGTCCCCGTCACCAGAATCATCAGGGTGACCAATCTGTCCCTTATTTCACACATGCCTTCCTAACCAGTCAGTGTAGCAAGTAGGGCCCCAGACTGGCCAGCACCTGAGTGAGGACCATGCTTCCCTTTAATGAAGCCGGACACACTGTCCTGGGCTTGAGATCCCCAGTGAGACAAGAAATCAGACCCCACCTGCCCTACCTGAGCGCCTCCTCCCCCACATCACCGCTCCAGCCACAGCTGCAAACAGGACCAGGCCGCCGAGGACGCCCAAGATGATGATGATGGTGTCGGTCTGAGGAGGCGGCTCTGCGAAGGGACAGGGAGGTGAGGGCCCTGCCCCCCAGGTCCCGCCCCGACCCCGCTGAAGACCCTGGAGACCCCTCCTCACCCCATCGCAGCGTCAGGGGCTCGCGCAGCCCCTCGTGCTGCACGAGGCACGTGTATCTCTGCTCCTCCCCGGGCGGCACCAGCACCGCCGCCCACGTCTGGAAGGTCCCGTCCCCCGCGGGCCTGGTCTCCACGAGCTCCGTGTCCTGGGTCTGGTCCTCCCCGTCCCGCCGCCAGGTCAGGGCGATGTCCGCAGGGTAGAAGCCCCGCGCCCAGCACCTCAGCGTGGCCTCCCGCTCAGACGTGGGGTGGCGGGTCACTCGGGCCTCTGGAGGGTCTGAGGGGAAGGATGGGAAATTCGGGGACTTCGCGCGGCCGTGGGGCAGTCCAGCCGCGCTCCCGTGGCCGCCCCCACACTGGACAGGACAGGGGTGGGGAGGGCGCAAAACCCAGACCCCACCTGGACAGAGGCACCTCGGGGGGATCCCTGGTCTGTAGAAAGTTCTAGAACCAGAGGGACACAGCCCGGGTGGAGGCCCGTCTGCGCGGAGAGAAGCCTTCCTGGTCCAGACTCGGGGGGGGGGGGGACCCGGGTCGGACCGAGACCCGCGCGTGCGGGGCGGGAACGGGCCTGAGAGACGAAGTCCCCACGGGCCGGGGCCGCCGGGGTCAGAGGAGCCGCTGACCCGAGATCTCGGGGTACGACACCCCCGTCCCCGGAGCGGCTGCCCCCCGAGCGTCCCCGAGAGAAGCGGGGTCGCCCTCCGGGACAGGGGCAGACAGTCCGGGCGGACTCGGTCCCCCGACGCAGAGGGCGGTTCCGACCGCGGTCCCGCGCCCCGTTTCCCCCTCGGAGCCCCGCCCAAGTGGGGGCGCCCCGCGGCCCGGTACCTGCGCGCTGCAGCGCCGCCTTCCCGCGCTCCAGGTACCGCAGGAGCGACTCCCGGCACCGGCCGTGCACGTAGGTCCTCCAACGCTCCGCCACGTCCGCCGCCTCCCACTTGCGCTTCGTGATCTGAGCCGCCGTGTCGGCCGCGGCCCAGGAGCGCAGGTCCGCGTTCAGGGCGATGTAGTCGGCGCCGTCGTAGGCGGACTGACGGTACCCGCGGAGGACGGTCCCGTTCGGGGTCACGTCGCAGCCGGACATGGTCTGGAGGGTGTGAGACCCTGACCCCGCCCCGAGGTCAGCCCCGCCCACCGACCCCGCCCCGAGGTCGGCCCCGCCCACCGACCCCGCCCCGGCCGCACCCGCGGGGATCGAACCGAAACCGAAACCGAACCCGGGCCGGAGTCCCGCGGGCTCCTCTCGGGGGGAAGCCCGGACGCGGACACTCGGGGCGGCCCCGCCCGTCCGCGGGGAGGGGGGTCGTGCCCGGCCCGGCCCCGCGCTCACCGTCCGCGCTCTGGTTGTAGTAGCCGCGCACGTTGTCCAGGCTCCCTCGGAAAATCTGTGTGGCTTCCTGGCAGACCCGCGTGTTCCGGTCCCAATACTGCGGTTCCACCTGCTCCACCCACGGCCCCTCCATCCACGGCGCCCGCGGCTCCTCCCTCGGGTTCGCGGCGTCGCTGTCGAACCGCACGAACTCCGTGCCGTCCACGTAGCCAACGGAGAAGAAGCGGGGCTCCCCGCGGCCGGGCCGGGACACGGCGGTGTCGAAATACCTCAGGGAGTGCGGGCCTGCGGGCGGGGAGCGGTGAGACCGGCGACCCTGCGCCCGGCGCGGGTCCCGGGTCCGCCGTCGGGGGGACGAAAACGGGGCGGGATCCGGGGTCCGGGCCGGGCGGTGGGGACGCGCCCTCCCCGGGGCCCCGCGCCCCCGCCGGTCCGCGCGCCGCCCCGCAGAGGCCGCCCCCGCCCGACCCCGGCTCACCCGCCCGGGCGCCGGTCAGCGCCAGCGCCCCCGAGAGCAGCAGCAGGAGGCTCGGGGACCGCATGACGCGCATCCTCGGGGTTCGGGGGGAAGACGGAGTCCGGGCGGGTCGGCGGACACTTATAACCGGGGAGCGGCGGGGACGCTGATTGGCTGCTCTGGACACCGGCCACCAATGCGAGAGGCACGTGGGGCCGCGTCACGAGTATCCGGGAAGGAGGCCGCGGCGCAGGTTGGGAGACGCAGAAGTGAAACCGGGAGACGGGGCTCCCCAGCGCGGGGCTTCCCCGCCCGGACTCCGCCCTCGGGCCGAGGCCCTGAGCGCCGGGCCCGTACCTGGGACTTTGCCGCATCCCCCTCCTCCTGCTCTGAGGGCTCGTTGTCGCACCGCGTCCCCGAGTCCGGGTCCGAGTCTGTTCGGGGAAACCGAGGAGCGACCCCCAGGCTGGGCCCGGCCCCCTGTCCTCGTCTCCGTCCCCGGAGCCCCTCTCCCGGGAACGGACTCCGCCTCCCTCCCCCGATTCCACCCCCCCCGGACTCTTCTAGAGGGAAACTCGCCCCGGGGACCTGACGCCGGAGAGGAGCTGCCCTGGGAGTGGGGGTGGGGGGACCGGGGCGGTCTCTGATCCCGGGGGAACTGGGCCTGAAACGCCGGCAGAGACTCTCCGAGTCCGGTGTCCCCGTTGTCCGCGGACTCTGACCATCGGGAAGCTAATAATCTGTAAAAGGGGGTGTGGGCCCCTGCGTTCCGAAATGCGTCCGAACGGCCCTGCAGTCGGACCCACAAGCCCCTGGATCCACTTCCCACCCCGTGTGCGTGCGACTCGGGGTTGTCGTCTCTGTGAAATGACCGTCGCCCGCAGCCCTCGGCGTGTCCCTGGGAGGCCGCGTCCCGAACGCGGAGCCGCCGGGGGAGCAGCTCCCGCGGGGCTCGCCCGGCCTCGGAGCTGCGGGGGCTCCGTGCAGCCGCCCCCGGGACGGGAGGAGGAAGGGCGGCCGGGGGTGTCCCGGGCCCAGGGCCGAGGGAGGGAAGTTCAGAGAGGGCGCGGGGGACCCTGGGGCCTGTCCGCCTTCGGGGGAGCAGGGGCCCTGCCTCAGTTTCCCTGCTGCTCTCAGTCTGTGCCAGGAAGAAGCCTGTGAGAGGCCAGGGCCCAGAGCGGACGGGGCAGCACGTGAGAGGGCACGGCAGGGGGACATGGGTCAGTCCCACTCCCTCAGGTGGGGTCTGGGAGTCGTTCTCCTGCTGACGCGGGGTCGGATGGAGGAGGGGAAATGACGGGAGAGCGAAAGGGACGCGCTGCTGGGCCGGCACCTGGAAGCCGAGGAGGGGGGCGAGGCCTCGGGCGGCAGCGGGGGCACCGGCTCTGGCTGGGAGCGGGGACGGCTCCCCTGTGGCGAAGGTCCCCACGCGGACGGCGTCTTCTGACGTGTCCGGTTGTCTTGGTGGGGCGGGAAACAGGGTCACCGGCAGCAATAAGGGGGGAGGGCGGTGGGCGTCTGAGCAGAGGAAGGGGGACCCTGAGGGAGCCCTGCGGGGACAGGACTGAGGGCAGCGGACACGTCAGCGTGGTGGCCCCCGCGGTCTGGGTCACCACGTTACGGTGACGGCGTCGGCGTGGCTGTGCGGGGCTGCAGCCTCCTGTGGCCGGTGGGGCAGGTGCGGGGCAGGCGGAGGCCCAGTCGCCGGCTGTGCAGTTTCTCCAGGCAAGGCCGGCAGAGCCAGGGGGAGCCAAGGGGCAGGTTGAAATGGTGCCCCATGGAGGTTAAGAACAGGGAGGAGGGGACACCGAGGGGTGAGGGACAGTGAACAGACGGCAGGAGCACAGACTGGGGACCCAGTGGGCTCCAGGGGTTGGTGGAGGTGATGACTCGGGCCTGGAAACAGACACAGCAGTGAGGAAGGTTTGCTGACCTCACAGTACAGCCTGTGATCAAACAATCGCGCCGGTGTTTTCGGAGCTCGGCCCGCTCTGCTTTTAGGGTTTACATGACCTGACTGGCCCACCCAGATAATGTGGGGGAGTCTCCCTGTCCCACGGTCCTTAACCTCAATAACATCACCCAGGTCCCTTTGCCACGGGAGGAAAGCTGTCACAGGCTCCACGGACCAGGCTGGGCGTCTCTGGGGACCACTGTTCAGCCTTCCACCTCTGATGGCGTTGACCTCACCGAGGGTCAAGGAGGCAGCGCTCTGGGAGGGTGACAGTGGGCCAGGAGCTGAAAGAAATGGGGAGTGGTCTGGGGTCCTCAGGGAATCCCTACGATGAGGGAGTGGGGGCTCCAGTCTGATGGCAGATTGGGGGTGCGAGGGAGGAGGGAGGGGAACAGGTGAAGCAGTGGAGGAGCTGGGACCCGCCCCCTCCACACCCAGGGCACCAGGTCAGTGGGAGGGGGGACACCCATGGGAGGACTTCAGAGGGGGCGGGGCCCTCCGGGAGACCCAGGTTCCTGTCAGAGCTGCGAGGTGCAGGCACATCCTGGGACGGGGTGGGGGGCGGCGGGGGCTGCGCAGGTTCAGCTGGTCCTCCGCTGAGCACTAGGGGGCGCAGTGGGCAGGTTTCAGAGGTTGAGGAGGAGGGGGCGTGTGCGAGGGGACAGAGTGGGGGCTGCAGAGCCTGTGGAGACCAGGTGCAGGATGTTTGGGGACCAGGGGTGACTGAGACAGACGGGGACAGGGACAGATGAGGTCGGTCCTGGTGGCTTCAGGGGGATGGCGGTGAGGGAGTGAGAGGAGGGGGAGGAGCAGGGGTTGGGCTCTCCCTGGGGCCCTGTGGGTGGGGATGAGGGGGTTGGGGTGGGGGTCTCAGTCCCAGTCCTGACCCCTGACTGTGGGGTGGAGGGCCTGGGGGAGAGGCGGGGTCTTGGAGGATGAGCATGAGTTTGCCATGAACCCTGAGAGAGGGGGCTGTGCTCACTCCAGGTCTCAGTGGGACAGCTGCTGTTGGAGGTGTGACCTCTGGGGCCTCAGGTGTGGCCCTGGTGCCAGGGCCCCTCTCCTGTCCTGCTGAGGGGACAGAAGGCCCCGGGCAGCTGCGGTCCTCGTCCCAATCGTCCCGATGTGCGTATCTACACGGGGAAGATGTAGAGGTTGAGATGCTGTTCCCAATAAGAGATGATTTCATTTCCAAAACTGAGTTTAAAAGACAGAAAGAGCAGGTAGAGGAAAATGGCCTACTTCAGTTTCCCTGGCATCCCCGTCAATGTCGAGGGGAAGGAGGGAGGGGTGCAGGGGGGTGATGGGGGCGACATGGATGGTTCGAGGGCCCCTGAGCGCTCTCCTCTCCAAATGGGGGGCATTTGCAGGATAAAGTGGAGAAGTTTATGTTACTTTGACATTTTAGAATATTAGGGAGTTACCATTACTTTCTAGACTGCAATAATATTGTTTGAAGAGAAAGGTTATTTTTTCAGAGATGAACACTGAGATATTTAGGGGAGAGGGTCATGATGCTGGCAGATGATTTTCAAATGTGTCAGCAAAAATTACAGAAATACATTCCACCAGTAAATAGGACAGAATATCGAAGTGGTCAAACCTAGGGTGACCACCGTGTTAGTCTTTCAAACTTCAGGTGTCTTTTAGGTAAATTTCGCAGTCCTTTGGAGCAAAGCTTAGAAATGATGCACGCTGACCTGGGGTGTTCACACGTGAAGTTACATGGGAAGTAGGGATTAAATGTGAGTGTGCATGTGTGTGTGTGTGTGTGTGACTGTCAGTGTGTGTGAGTGTGTCCCTGTGGGTGCGGTGTCTGTGCGTCGGTGCACAGCAGGGTGTGTGCAGTCTGTGACTTCACTCAGTCACTCACTCAACAGATGATTTAAAATCAGCTTTCAGGGCCCTGGAAATACAGCTGTGAAAATCAAATCCCTGTCCTTGTCCTCATAAAGCGTGTGTTCTCAAGGAGGGATGGACAGTAAACAATTGAATAAATACGTTGACAATGGGTGTTAGTGAACTGGGTGTGAGCAAAAGCAAAGCGGGTGGGGTTGGGGGGAGGCTGGAGGGGCCCGGGCAGGGCAGGTGCAGGGAGGGCCGCTCAGCGAGGACACTTGGGGACCCTGTCAGGGAGGGAGGGGCTGCCTGGGTGACAGGTTTTCAGGCCCAGGACCAGCAGTGCCGGCTCCGAGGTGTGACAGCCTGGGCGCCTGCGCTGGAGAAACACGGGGAGGACCCAGAAAGGGCCCTGCAAATGTCACACATTTAGAAAAGCTCGCTGCAGACGACACAAGAGGTGGACCGGGGAAGCTTTCCTCCCTCCCCAGACCCCAGGCACCCAGGATCCCTGCCATGGAGGAGCATGTTACCAATGTTTCATGTATCCTCCTGAGGAAAACGTCTTCAAATCTTGTTACTGTTGCTACATCAAGAAGGAGTACTATGAAAAACAGAAAGTAGATAAAATGTTTCTTTTCACTTTCCCCCGGGTGTTGTCATCACTGGGCTGGAGAGAGGGGTCGCAGTGGGGAGGTGGAAACCTCAGTGGTGGCCCAGGCCTCTTGAGCGCTCCTCTCTGTCAGTCCTTGTTCAGTCCCTGACCTTGACACCTGTGGAGTCCAGGACTGCTCGGAAGCTACTTCAAACCAGTGCCGGTGCCCAGCCTCCAGATCAACTACCTCTGACCACTCACAGCGAGGACCCTCCCAGGGCTCAGTCAGCCTCCAGCAGCAGCGCAGCGGCGCCCTCGTGTGGTCACGGAGCAGACGACAGAAGACCATACTCCCTCCCCTTTCTGCTGCTCAGCCAGGACCTCCCAGGGTCTCTCCCTGTGCTCCCAGCTCCAGAACAGGGCTTTGAACGCAAGACGGGGTCCCCGTCCAGTGTCAGGCTCGGGATGCAAAGTGTTTCTCACAACCCACACTGACTTAGGTGTTCCCTCCCCATAGAGTCACCGTGGATGCTCCCTCAGGGAAGGGTGAGGTCTCCTGGCCACCACAGCTGGTTCCCAGGTCCAGGATGGACCCCACCAACCAAGTAGGTGCCCTTAGTCCCCTGGAATGGGACCTGGGACATCCAAGTCCCTGTCACATGTTCCTGCTGCTCCCTCTGGAGCTAGAGGACCGTCTACCTGGGAATCAGTCCAGGGAGTCTCAAAACATGGGGTGGGGGTGGGGGCGGGGGCAGGGGCTGGGAGGTTAGGTCCGGGAAGGAGAGGGTGCTCCTGGGGAAGTCAGGACACATGGAAGGAAGCACATCAGAGGGGCGGGGGTTGCAGGGGGAATAGAGGAAGGAGCCAGGAGGAGAACAGCAAGGGGAAGGCTGGCCATGGGGACACCTGTCCGTGTTTGGAGAGGGCCCTCCAGGTCATAGACAGCAAGGGCTGTGCTGTCCCTGCAGGGATGAGCCCTGGTCCCACATTCCTGGGGATTCCAGGGTCCCACTAACTGTGCTAGCACCCCCCTGCCATGTCTGCCCCCAGTCCTGAGTAGCAGGTTGTCGCAGCCTTCAGTGGTCCCTCCCTGCTGTAGGACAGGGCAAGCCGTTGGGCCAGGCCGAGGGTCCCTGAGGACCCGGTGCTGAACGCGGGTGTGCTCTGCACCCACTGTGGGTAACCGGGACCTCAGCGATGGGAACCAGGCTGCCCATTTCCCAGGGGCGGTCCCTACACCCTCCAAAGCTCACTCCCCGAGGACTCTGGGATCCCCTCTCTTTCCCCTGGGCTCACCCACGCACCACATCTGCAGACTGGACCGTCCAGGGCCGGCTCTCTGTACCCCCAGTCCCTGAAATTGAAGGAACTCTGCAGCCTCGGCCCTAAATCTCATTTCTACCCGGACAACTGACCCACCCCCTGGGGTGCTATGGACTGAATGTTTGTGTCCTCAGAGTTCATATTGAAACCTAAGCCCCAATGTGATGGTGTTCGGAGGTGGGGCCTTTGGGGGGTGATCAGGTCAGGAGGGCAGAGCCAGTGTAGAGGAGACCCTGAGAGCTCCCTCGCCCCGCCCACCGTCAGAGGGCACAGCTGCCTGTGAACCAGGAAGTTGGCCATCACCAGACACTGAATGTGCTGGTACCTTGATCCTGGGCTTTCAGCCTCCAGAACTGTGAGAAATAGATGTCTGTTATTTATAGCCAGTCCATGGTGGTGTTTTAGCATCCCCAATGAACCGGGGGGGGGGGGTCCTGCAAGCCGGGGCAGGGTCCCCCAGAGCTGTGTGTGACAGCTGAGTCACAGCTGCAATCTGAGCATCGGTCACCCGTGACCCTGTGACCCAGACGGACCCCAGCCCCAGGCCAGAAGACATGAGAGGTGGTGGGTGGCCAGGTGCCTCCCGTCTGCTGTTCTCTGTGGTGAGACCAGAGCTTGCGGGGGCACCGAGCATCACACGTCATGAGGGGCCCAGGGAATGGAGACCAGCTGGTAGGTAGCAAATGCACGCGTCATAGGGGACCCCTGTTCCGGACAGAGTTGTGTCCCCCACTATTCGTGTGTTGAAGCACCAGCCCCCAATGTGATTGTATTTAGACACAGAGCCTTTAAGGGGAGACCATTAAGGTTAACCGAGGTCATGGGGCGGGGCCCTGATCTGACAGGTCAGGTGGGGTCCTGGGGGAAAAAGACCTCAGATACCTAAACCCAGCCCTGCCCTCCCTCCCCCTCCTCACACAGGGGAGAGGCTGTGTGAGGGCACAGGGGGAAGACAGCCGTCCACAAGCCAGGAAGAGGCCCTCAAGCAGAAGCCAAATTTCCCTGCACTTTGACCTTGGACTTCCAGCCTCCAGAACTGTGAGAAAAGGAACTTCTGTTGTTTGAGCCGCCCAGTTGGTGGTATGTGGTTAAGGGGACAACCCCCAAACCAAACACCGGCAGCCCCAGTCCCAGTCCCAGACTCAGCTGTAAGGAGCCGGGTCCCAGTGCGTTCACTCGCTCACTCACTCACTCACTCACTCACGGTGCTCAGGGAGGCCCCTGCCAGGCTTCTCCTTGGTCCTGGGGGTCGTTTAATGCAAACGGACAGCACACCTGCTCTCCTGGTGCCCACAGCCTGACGGGAAGACAGACAGGGATGAGGACACACTGACAGTGGGCGACTACGTGGTCTGTGTTCCCGTTACCTGCCGCTGGGGACCAAACAGCCCGCAATGACCTTTTGTTCTCTCCTGTCTGTGGTCGACTGGGTCCGTGGGCGGCTCCTCTGCCCCGAATGACATGGGCTGGGGCTGCTGTCGCTGGAGGCCAGGCTGGTCCAGAACATTCCAGAGGGTCCCTGACGGGCTCATCAGGTGCCGGCTGTGCTGGGAGCTCCCTGGGGCTGCTGACCGGGTGGCCTGGGGCCCCTCCGCCTGCTCCTCCACTTGGCTTGGCTGCTCCCAGCGGGGCCCTGCTCCCAGAAGGGCGTGTTCCCAGTGCACAGTCAGACACCACGGGCACCTCGTGTCAGAGCCCCGGCTCTCAGTCATGGTCCCCTTCCTCGTATTTCAGTCATCAGAGCTACTCACAGGTCCGAGGGCCTCCCTCCTCTAGACAGGGGACGGCCAGGTCCCATCACAAAGAGCATGTGGGTGGGGGACGCTGCTGAGGCCATCTCTAGAAAAAGAAACCTTCACAGTCTGTGAGAAAGTGGTAGAAGAGACAGAGAAACAAACAATTCACAGCAGACGGTCAGTGAAAAGTGACGGGAGAGGTGGCACTTTTATTTACTTTAATATTTCAACTACAGTTGACAGTCGGTGGTATTTTACGTCAGTGTCGGGTGTACAGCGTACTGGTCAGACATTACGTAATGTACACCGTGGTCCCTGGCAGGTGAAGCCCCACTGGGAACCGCCCACGGCCGTGGCTGTGTTACTGACTGTGTTCTCTGTGCTGTACTCCCCATCCCCATGAACTATGTTGTGACTGCCAAGTTGAGAAAAATTGTAAGTTATGTAATTGTTTTAATTTTGTTTTTGATAAAGAAGTTGAACATTTTAAATAAGATTTTTGGCTGTTGGAATTATTTCTTAAGTGAATTGTGTATGGGTATATATTTTGTTCAGGCTTTATTCAACCCCTACGAAGGTGGAGAATTTGAAATTCTTAACCCCTCCACCTTGCTCACCCAGCCTCCCCACCCCTCCCCTCTGGCAACCATCAGATTGTTCTCTGTGTCTGAGTCTGCTCCTGTTTTCTTTGTTCATTTATTTTGTTTTTAGATTCCGTATGTAGGCGAAATATTTCATTTAGCATTGACACCCTCTAGGTGCATCCATGTCATTGCCAATGGTAAGATTTCATTCTCAATGCAGACACTGGCCCGCAGTGTCCACGTCATTATGGATGAAAGGAGACATTCAGACGGACTACTGAGTCCCGTGGAGGGAAAGGGACAGCGTGGCTTTTCTCTCAAGGGGAAGAAAAAGCCCGGCCCCTGCCGGGACCGGCCTTTATTGGGTTTCTGGTCACATTACATGATGGTCCTCATTTACTATGCACAGGTTGGCTTTTACAGACAACAAAGGAGACAGTGCTGCTAATCACATCACAGAAGAAGAATTTTTGCAAATGAAAAGGGAAAAGTGGTTGAGCTGGTTACACTGGTCCTTGCAAGGTTTAGCATGGATTTTAGGAAGTTACATTGCAGTAAATGTTTGCTGCAATTCAGGGTGAGGGAGTTTTCAGGGAAGGCAAGACTCAAAGCAGCCTAGGCACTTTGCAGGCCTGATTCCCCACGGGAGAACCTGTCCGTCTGCGTGGGTCCTGTGCCTCTCCGAGTGGGAGCTGGGCCCACACCACGCAGAACGGTCTCCTACACATTCTTTTTTGTGGCCAAATAATATTCCACTGGATACATGTACCAAATCTTTGTCTGATACCATTTGGGTCAGAGAAGATGCTTGATATGATTTCAGTCTTGTTAAACTCACTGAGACTGGTTTGGTGCCCTAACATGGGGTCCGTCCTGGGAAATGTTTCCTGTGCACTTGGGAAGATGTGTGTTCTGCCGCTTTGGGGTGAAATGCTGTAAATTACCCACAAGTCCATCAGGTCAGATGTGCCATTTAAGGCTGCCGATTCCCTGTTGATTTCTGTCTGGAAGATCTGCCCACTGATGACAACGGGGTGTGACAGTCCCTCCTGTGACTGTACCACTGTCACTCTCTCCCTTCATGTCCGTCAATATTGGCTTTACACACATGTATAGGTGTCCCTGTGTTGGGTGTGTAAATGTTACAAGGGTGACAGCCTCTGGTTGGATCAACCCCCTGATCATCAGGAAATGTTCTTGGTCCCTCATTACAGCCTTTGGTTTAGAGTCTGTTCTGTCTGAGAGAGGACGGCCACCCCAGCTGCTTGCTGGTCTCCGTTTGCCTGAGACGTCTCTCCCGCCCCCTCACTCTCGGTCTGTGTCGTCCAGTCTGAGGTGGGTCTCGTGTAGACAGCACGTGTCTGGATCTTCTTTTCTAATCCATTCGTTGACGGGAGCATTTAATCCATTTACATTAACTGTGATTATTGATAGGTATGGAGATGTTACCACATTATTACTCATATTTATGTTTGTTCTTACAGCGTCCCCTGTGTGGGGGTGGGTATCCCCCTGAGGAGGTTGAGCCGTGGTTGCTGCTGGTGTGTCCGTGGATGGGGCTGACCCCAGGCCCACTGGCTGTGAGTCTGGCCACAACCACAGCACACGAGCTCCTGAGTGGGGGCTGAGCCCTCGAAGTGGGATTCACCCCAGCAGGGCCTGGGCCTGCCGAAACCCTCCTTTGGACGTCCTGCTTGTGGTGCTAAGAGGGTGGAACTCTGCTGGGGTCTGAAGACGGCCACCCAGCGCGTCGGATCCTAGGCCTCTCGGGAGGGGCTGTGGCGCAGGCCCAGGCCCAGCACTCCTGGTAGGAGCTGCAGAGGGAGCCCCGGTTGGCAGCTGTGACCCAGGCCGGCTGCCCCCAGTGTCAGGCCTGGGGCAGGTCAGCAGAAGGCACAGGGCACCCCGAATCTTATTGCTGCCTGAGGTGCCTGTGAGGCTCAGCCAGTGAAAGAGCCTCAGGTGGTACCTGAGCTGGATGAGGCCGGGTCTCAGGGAGTCACCAGGGTGGGACGGGTGGCGTTCAGCAGGCGAATGCAGACTCGTGTTTGGCCGTGTGGGGGGAGGGCTCAGCACAGGAAAGAGGCAGCTGTCCCTCCAGCCCTCACCCTGAAGTCGCACCACTGTTTCTCCCCGTGTGTCACGGGTATCCCCTGAACCACTGTCCCTCCTCTGGAGCCTAGGGTGAGTGCCTGAGGGAGTCTGTGCTGGCCCTTTAAAA
Source organism: Glossophaga mutica (assembly GCA_039655065.1). Lineage (NCBI taxonomy): Eukaryota > Metazoa > Chordata > Mammalia > Chiroptera > Phyllostomidae > Glossophaga > Glossophaga mutica. Next base: position 111,690,118 of record CM077306.1, read on the forward strand.
GGAACACCTGGGCCCTGACCAGTGTGGCTCCGTGGGCTGAGTGTTGTCTTGCAAAGCGAAAGGTCGCTGGTTCGATTCCCAGTCAGTGCATGTAGGCACGAGCCCTGGGTGGTGGGGACGGGTTCGGTCCCTGGTCGGGGTGCCTACAAAAGGCAACCCATCGATGTTTCTCTCTCACATCAGTGTTCTCCTCCCTCCCTTCCCCTCTCTCTAAAAACAAATAAGTAAAATCTTTTAATAAAGTAAAATAAACAGAATGCCCGGGCCCTGGCCTGTGTGGCGCGCTGGGTCGGAGCACCGTCCTGCAAACAGAAAGGTCGTGGGTTTGACTCCCGGTTGGGGCGTGTGCTGGGTGGTGGGTTCGCCCCTGACTGAGGTGCGTACAAGGGGCAACCAGTCAACATTTCTCTCCCTCACACTGATGTTTCCCTCCCTCCCTCTCTCTTTCCTTTCCCCTCTGTGAGCATTGTCCTAGGGTGAGGATTAAAAAAATTCTGCTGTTTAGAAAAATAATTAAACGAAGTGAAAGAAATGCCTGGGACCCCAGCAGCCCCGTGTCTCCCCCAGTGAGACGGGGTCCCCGCTGGTTTTCACAGGCAGACGCTGTGGGCTCCTCTTCCCACCACTGACGCTCCTCCGGGCTGGGGAGCCCCGTGTGGGGCGGGGACCCCTCGCTCTTTGTGGGAACCTCCGTGCCTGAGATATCTCTCCCAGTTCTCCACTGTCACACGCGGGTGTGGGGCCAGCCCCCTTCATGTCCCCACCCCTCCTAACAGTCTCAACGTGGCTTTTTCCCTTACACCCTCTGTGATAAAACTCTGGTCCGTAGGTTCTCCAGGCTGATTGTTCTGTAATTCAGCTGTGATTTGATGTGGTCATAGGAGGGACAAGCGTTTACTTTGCCATCTCGAGTGGAACCCTGACGAGGCACTTTTAACTGGGGGGGTCGGAGTGGGCCCACGGAGGTGACAGGTGAGCAGACTGAGGCAGTGGAGACCCTGAGCCACACGGGATGTGAGGGAGGGACGTCCCTGCATCGCCCTCTGCACGTGCCCAGGACCCTGACGGGGTGGCAGTAACTCTGTGGTGGGGACACAGAGGGACACACATGGCAGCTGCCTGGGGGAACGGGGGGGTCCCGTCTCTCCCCTCCTGAAGCTTGGGGAGGGAGGCGGCACTGCTGTGTGGGGGGGACTAGGAGAGGAGGGAGGAAGCAAAGATGGGGAGATGAGGTGGGAAGCCCACACTGTGTCTCTGCTGTCACCTCTCTGCATCCAGTGTCCCCCCCCCGCCGTTGTGGTGACTGAAGTGGGACAGTGGGGCCGTCACACTGTGACAGGCTGAGCATTGGTCTCTTCACCTGCCAACAACAGGCTGCCCTGCCTGCAGGGAGGGGAGTGCGGACTGTGGACTCAGGACTGAGGGGAACTAGACCTGGGGGGACAAGACACATCAGTGATAGGCAGCTGTGGGGTCCTCCCCAGGGAGGAGCTGAGACACACCTGCCTGGGGGAGCACCCAAGGGTCCTCAGTGTGACCTGGGGTGAGGTGCTGTCAGAGTCCAGGGGTGAAGGTGAGGGTGGGTCTCAGCCACACTCTGCCCCAGCTCTCTGCCCCTGTCCCCAAGGCCCTCCCTGCTCTCCTAAGTGAAGAGGCCAGGAACGTCCTTGGTCTGTCTGATTACTCATTCGGAAGTCCTTCCTGCTCTCACCTCCTTCCTTCTTGCTGCACCTTATCCTACCACCCTGGGTCAGACCTCTCCCCTCTGCCCTCCAGTGGTGGGAACGGCTCACGTCCCACTGAGCAGAGGGCTCCAGGTGAGAAGCTGGGCTCTCCCTGAGGCTGAGAGAAGGAAAGGCTCCGGGCCAGGGGCTGGGGAGGGAGCAGGGGCACAGCCAGAGGAAAAGCTGAAGGGCTGGGGGAGGTGATGGGAAAAAATGTTTCCACGTCATCATTTTTCTCTCACAGTCTGAGGGAGCCCCCCACCCACCCCCCACCCACCAAGCCCAAGGCTATGGAAAGAGCAGCAGGACCAGAGAAATATCCCACATGAAAGAAATATATGATTCCTCCCTCTCACTCTTGCCTGTTCTGGTCAATGTTGTATCCCGATTGCGAGACAAATGACCAAGTCGGAGACAGGTGAAAGTGAGGATGGGATTTATTAACCTGCGCAGGGGTGAACTCCCGACTGCCTAAGCAGGAGATACAAATAGGAGTCGTGCCCTGCACTTAGAAGGAGCTCCTTTTATGCATGATTAGCAAGCAAGCAGTTTACAGAAGCAGAAGTTGCAGTTATTGCTAGGGTACACAAGGGTCCTGGCTTGTGTCCTAATTTTACCTTGGAAACGTAAGTCCTGGCTTGTGTCCTGATTTTACCTTGGAAACGTCTAGTTCCTTAGTATTGTTGTGTCAACGTTTCTCATTTCTTAGGGTTGCTGAGGCCATATCCTTGAGGTTCTGTTAGTTCTCCTTTGTTTCAAACCTAGGAGACCTTACCAAACTTCCTCCTCTATGGTCCTGTGACTTCTATGAATGGGTCGTTTGTTTGGAGGTCTGACAGTTTTAATTACTCATAAAACTAGCCTTCTACATGTTGGGTCCTGAGGCTGCACTGACCGAGCTCTCAGGTGGCGCTGAAGTGAGGCCACCTGTGAGCTGCGTGAGCTGGGGCAGCTCCTGGGACCTCTGTGTCCTCCTCAGAGAAGGGACATGAGCCCGATCCTGGTCTGAGATGTCATCCTCCGATAAAGGAACCAGGGCCCCTTAGAAGAGGAGCTAACTCCAGGGCTCAGACAGAAAAACCAAGATGAGGCTGGAGCACCCTGCACTGTCAGAAAGGGGGTGCGCCCCTCCCCCCCCCCACACACAGGGCAGGTCACAGGGATGTGGGGCCAGCCTGGGGGAGCTCCCCAAGGACACAGCCGGGACAGTGTGAGCCCCATGTGGCACTGGTGGTGCTTATAACCCAAACTATGATAAAGTAAGTACCCACGAGTTCATACTGTGTAAATGATTTGCTTTGTTTCAATGAGGGTGTAGGTACAGATCTTCCTTCTAGATTCCCAAGTTGCACATGAAGGGAATCCCCCTTCCAGGAGGTGGAGCTGGATTCCTCCCCGTGAATGTGGGCCGGGCATGGGAACTTGCTTCCAAAACGTAGAATATGGAAAGTGAAAATTTCCACTAACGGTAAAGTGACTCCAGTGACCCTTGAACAACACGAGTGTGGACGGTGCAGGTGCACTTGCACACAGATTTCCCTCAGTAATGTGTGCAGTGTCGTAAGTGTATTTCCTCTTCCTGATGACTTTCTTTCTTTTTTTTAAATACATTTTGTTGATTATGCTATCACAGTTGTCCCATTTCTCCCCCATCACTCCCCTCCACCCTGCACACCCCCTCCCACCCACATTCCCCCCTTTAGTTCATGTCCATGTGTCATAAGTTCTTTAGCTTCTACATTTCCCACACTATTCTTGCCCTCTCCCTTTCTATTTTCTACCCACCGTCTATGCTACTTATTCTCTGTACCTTTTCCCCCCTCTCCTCCTCCCACGCCCCTGTTGCTAACCCTCCATATGATCTCCATTTCTGTGTTTCTGCTCCTGTTCTAGTTGTTTGCTTAGTTTGCTTTTGTTTTAGATATGGTTGTTAATATCTGTGAGTTTGCTGTCTTTTTACTGTCATATTTTTATCTTCTTTTTCTTAGATAAGTCCCTTCAACATTTCATATAATAAGGGCTTGATGATGATGCACTCCTTGAGCTTGACCTTATCTGAGAAGCACTTTATCTGCCCTTCCATTCTAAATGACAGCTTTGCTGGATAGAGCAATTTTGGATGTAGGTCCCTGCCTTTCAAGACTTCAAATACTTCTTTCCAGCCCCTTTTTGCCTGGAAGGTATGTTTTGAGAAATCAGCTGACAGTCTGATGGGAACTCCTTTGGAGGTGACTGTCCCCTTATCCCTTGCTGCTTCTAGAATTCTCTCCTTCATTTGAATCTTGGCTAATGTAATTACGATGTGCCTTGGTGTGTTCCTCCTTGGGTCCAACTTCTTTGGGACTCTCTGAGCTCCCTGGACGTCCTGGTAGTCTATTTCCTTTGCCAGATTGGGGAAGTTCTCCTTTATTATTTGTTCAAATAAGTTTTCTACTTGTTGCTCTTCTTCCCCTTCTGGTACCCCTATAAGTCGGATGTTGGGACATTTAACGGTGTCCCAGAGGTTTCTAAGCCTCTCCTCATTTTTTTGAATTCTTGTTTCTTCCTCGTCTTCTGTTTGGTTGTTAGTTTCTTCCTTCTGGTCCACTCCATTGATTTGAGTCCCAGTTTTCCTCCCATCTCTATTGGTTCCCCATGCGTCTTCCTTCATTTCACGTATTGTAGCCTGCATTTGTTCATCTAATTTGTGAGCAAAATCAACCAATTCTGTGAGCATCCTGATGACAAGTGCTTTGAACTGTGCATCCGATAGGTTGGCTATCTCTTCATGGCTTAGAGGAATTGGCTCTGGGGATTTCATTTGTTCTCTGGTTTGTGTGGAGTTTTTTGTTTTGTTTTGTTTTGTTTTTAGTCTGGCCATGGCTATTACGTAGTGAGAAGTGGAGCCTCAGGTGCTCCCCAGTGTGGGGCAGCCCAGTTGCTGGGTTGTGACGCTGTATGTGGGGGCGGGGCCTGAGAGGGAACAATGGCGCCTGCTCCGCTCTCTCCTGGATTCAGTCCCCTCCGCCACTTTCCCTTTGCCTGGACCGTCTGCGTGCATGAATATGGGACCACCTGGTCAGCCAGCCGCCTTGTGCGGCCTCACTGGGTCTGCACAGCCACCCCCCTGTGCCCGGGGTCCGCCAGCTGCTGCTTGTGTTCCCGGGTCCGCACCTCCACTTTCTCCTGCCGCAACTCCGCCCTTCTTACCGGTCTGGATGAATGGTTGTTGGACTTCCTTACAGTTCAGTTTTCCATTAGCTCTGGTTGTTTTCTTGTTTCTAAATATTTGTTGTCCTTAATTTTGGTTGTGAGAGGAGGCACAGTGTGTCTGCCTACGCCTCCATCTTGGCTGGAAGTCCTGATGACTTTCTTAACAACACTTTCTTTCAGAACAGAGCACATGTAACACGCAAACTGCGTTAACCGTCTGTTACTGGTAAGGTGTCTGGCCTACAGTAAGCCATTGGTAGTTCAGTTTTGGGTGACTCGAAACTTATATGAAGATTTTCAATTGTGTTGGGGACCGGTACCATGAACCCCCGTGTTGTCAAAGGTCAACTATATCTTACAGTGGAGAACTTGGCAGACATAGTAACCTTAACCATGTGATAAAGGTCATGTGAATATCGTGTGCCCTCTGATACGATGTGATGAGAAGGGCACTTTGCCAGCTGACAGTCTTACGGGAACTCCTTTGTAGGTAACTCTCCTTTCCTCTTGCTGCTTTTAAGATTCTCTCCTTCTCTTTAATCTTAAGTAACTTAATTATGATGTGCCTTGGTGTGTGCTTCCTTGGGTTCAGTTTCTTTGGGATTCTCTGGGCTTCCTGGACTTCCTGGAAGTCTATTTCCTTTGCCAGATTGAGGAAGTTCTCCTTCATGATGTTTTGAAATAAGCTTTCAGTTTCTTGCTCTTCCTCTTCTCCTTCTGGCATCCTTGTGATTCAGATGTTGGAACGTATTTTTTCCCAAAGCACATAACCCCAATCAAATCATGAAGAAATATCAAACAAACCCAAAAGGAGTAACATTCTGCAAATTATCTGTTTGGTATTTTTCAAAAATTTCGAGGTCTCGGAAACAGGTAAAGCAATTTAACAGATGAGAGGAGACAGAGGAGATGTGGGAACTGACTGCACTGAGGGGCCTGGATGTGACCCCAGAACAGAGAAGGAGCGTCGGTGGGAAACTGCTGAGACCCGAACGAAGACTGCAGTTCAGCGAACAGCCCTGCACCCGGGTCGGACGCCCCTTTCTCAGTCCTGACCTGACCTCGTTGGGTGTCAACACCCAGGAAGCCGAGTGCGGGGTGTAGGGGACTCTGTCTTGTAGCTTGACAGCTCTTCTGTGAATCTCACATTACTCAAAAATAATTTTATTTTTTTAAATACATAAATAAATACATTTTATTGGTTATGCTATTACAGTAGTCCCAGTTCTTCCCCTTTTGGCCCCCTCCACCAAGCACCCCCACCCCCTCAGGAACTCCCCCCACCATTGTTCATGTCCATGGGTCATGTATATAAGTTCTTTGGCTACTCCATTTCCTGTACTGTACCTTATACATTCCCATGGTTATTCTGTGACTACCTATTTGTACTTTTTTAAAGTATATTTTTTGATTATGCTATTACAGTTGTCTTGTTTTTTTTCTCTGCTTTATCACCCTCAGCTTGCACCCCCCTGTGCCACTATCATTCCCCACTTAGTTCATGTCCATGGGTCGTACATGTAAGTTCTTTGGCTTCTCTATTTCCTATACTATTCTTAACCTCCCCCTTCTCTATTTTGTACCTACCACTTATGCTCCTTATTCCCTGTTCCTCTCTCCCATTCTCCCTCCATCCCAAGCTGATAACCATCCATGTGATCTCCATTTCTCTGATTCTGTTCCTGTTCTAGTTGTTTGCTTACTGTGTTATTTTCTTAGGTTCGGTTGTTGATAGTTGTGAGTTTGTTTTCATTTTGTTGTTCATAGTTTTGATCATGTTCTTTTTCTTAAATAAGTCCCTTTAACATTTTATATAATAAGGGCTTGTAATGATGAACTCCTTGAAGTTGACCTTATCTGGGAAGCACTTTATCTGCCCTCCCATTCTAACTGACAGCTTTGCTAGACAGAGTAATCTTCGATATAAGTTCTCACCTTTCATGACTTTGAATACTTCCTTCCAGCCCCTTCTTGCCTGCAAGGTTTCTTTTGACAAATCAGCTGACAGTCTTATGGGAACTCCTTTGTAGGAAACAGTCTCCTTTCCTCTTGCAGCTTTTTTTTAAAATATATTTTATTGATTATGCTATTACAGTTGTCCCATTTCTCCCCCATCATTCCCCTCCACCCTACACACCCTCTCCCACCCACATTCCCCCCTTTAGTTCATGTCCATGTATCATAAGTTCTTTAGCTTCTACACTTCCCATACTATCCTTGCCCTCCCCCTGTCTATTTTCTACTCACCGTCTATGCTATTTATTCTCTGTACCTTTTCCCCCCTCTCCTCCTCCCACGCCCCTGTTGCTAACCTTCCATATGATCTCCATTTCTGTGGTTCTCTTCCTGTTCTAGCTGTTTGCTTAGTTTGCTTTTGTTTTAGGTGTGGTTTTTAATAGCTGTGAGTTTGCTGTCTTTTCACTGTCATATTTTTATCTTCTTTTTCTTAGATAAGTCCCTTTAACATTTCATATAATAAGGGCTTGGTGATGATGAACTCCTTGAACTTGACCTTATCTGAGAAGCGCTTTACCTGTCCATCCATTCTAAATGATAGCTTTGCTGGATAGAGCAATTTTGGATGTAGGTCCCTGCTTTTCAAGATTTCAAATACTTCTTTCCAGCCCCTTCTTGCCTGGAAGGTCTCTTTTGAGAAATCAGCTGACAGTCTGATGGGAACTCCTTTGTAGGTGACTGTGCCCTTATCCCTTGCTGCTTCTAGAATTCTCTGCTTCATTTTCATCTTGGCTAATGTAATTACGATGTGCCTTGGTGTGTTCCTCCTTGGGTCCAACTTCTTTGGGACTCTCTGAGCTCCCTGGACGTCCTGGTAGTCTATTTCCTTTGCCAGATTGGGGAAGTTCTCCTTTATTATTTGTTCAAATAAGTTTTCCACTTGTTGCTCTTCTTCGTCCCCTTCTGGGACCGCTATAATTCGGATGTTGGGACATTTAACGGTGTCCCGGAGGTTTCTAAGCCTCTCCTCATTTTTTTGAATTCTTGTTTCTTCCTCGTCTTCTGTTTGGTTGTTAGTTTCTTCCTTCTGGTCCACTCCATTGATTTGAGTCCCAGTTTTCCTTCCATCTCTATCAGTTCCCCATGCATCTTCCTTCATTTCACGTATTGTAGCCTGCATTTTTTCATCTAATTTGTGAGCAAAATCAACCAATTCTGTGAGCATTTTGATGACCAGTGCTTTGAACTGTGCATCTGATAGGTTGGCTATCTCTTCACTGCTTAGAGAAATTGGCTCTGGGGCTTTTATTTGCTCTCCGGTTTGAGCCATTTTTGGTGGGGTTTTTTGTTTTGTTTTGTTTTAGTCTGGTCGCGACTATTATGTAGTGGGGGTGGAGCCTTAGGTGTTCCTCAGGGCGGGGCAGCCCAGTGGCTGGGTTGTGACGCTATAGGTTGGGGCGGGGTCTGAGAGGGAACAATGGCGCCTGCTCTGCTCTCTCCTGGATTCAGTCCCCTCCGGCACTTCCCCTCTGCCTGGACCATCTGCGAGCGCGAATGTGGGACCACCTGGTCAGCCAGCCACCTTATGCGTCCTCGCTGGGTCTGCACAGCCACCCCCCTGTGCCCAGGGACCGCCAGCTGCCGCCTGTGCACCTGGGAACTGCCAGCCGCTGCTGCTTTTGTTCCCAGGACTGCACCTCCACTTTCTCCTGCCGAGACTCCGCTCCTCTTACCAGTCTGGATGAATGGTTGTTGGACTTCCGTACAGTTCAATTTTCTATCAGTTCTGGTTGTTTTCTTGTTTCTAAATATTTGTTGTCCTTAATTTTGGTTGTGAGAGGAGGCACAGTGTGTCCGCCTACGCCTCCATCTTGGCCAGAAGCCCCTCTTGCAGCTCTTAAGATTCTCTCCTTATCTTTAAACTTGGGTAACTTAATGGTGATGTGCCTTGGTGTGTGCTTCCTTGGGTTCAGTTTTTTTGGGACTCTCTGGGCTTCCTGGACTTCCTGGAAGTCTATTCCCTTTGCCACACTGAGGAAGTTCTCCTTCATGATGTTTTCAAATAAGCTTTCAATTTCTTGCTCTTCCTCTTCTCCTTCTGCCATCCTTATTTTTCGGATGTTGGAATGTTTAAAGTTGTCCTGGACATTCCTAAGCCTCTTCTCATTCTTTTTGAATTCTTGTTTCTTCATTCTATTCTGGTTGAATGTTTATTTGTTCCTTCTGCTCCAAACCATTGATCTCAGTCCCAATTTCCTTCCCTTCACTGTTGGTTCCCTGTATATTTTCCTTTATTTCACTTTGCATAGCCTTCACTTTTTTTCTATTTTGCGACCACACTCAACTAATTCTGTGAGCATCCTGATTCCAATGTTTTGAACTCTGCATCTGATAGGTTGGCTCTCTCTTCATCGCTTAGTTGTATTTTTTTGCAGCCACACACACAAAAAACACACAATGGAATTTCATAAAAACTTAAAAATAGAACTACCTTATGACCCAGCAGTCCCACTACTTTGCACACATCCAAAGGAAATGAATCTGGATTTTGAAGAGACACCTCCACCCCCAGGTTCACTGCAGCATTATTCACAATGACCACGGTATGAAAGCAACCTACATGTCCATCCATGGGTAACTGAGTAAAAACTGTGATAAACACACACACACATGGAATAATATTCAGCTTTAAAAAGAAGGACATTCTGCTATTTGTGACAATGTGGATGCACCTGGAGCACATTATGTATGTGACGTAAGTCAGACACAGACAAATGCTGCACGACCTCTCGTCTGTAGAATCTAAGACAGAAGAATTCACAGAACCAGGGAGCAGAGTGGCTTCATTAGGGGCTGGGGCAGGTGGGAAGGGGGAGATACTGGCACAGGGCACAAAGGTTCAGTCACACAGGAGGAATGAGCTCTGGACATGTGTGCACAGCATGGTGACTACAGTTAAAACGATACTGAAATCTGTTAAGTGGTAGATCTTAAGTGTTCCCACCACACACACACACACACACACACACAGAGAAAATGGTTACTATAGAGGTGATGGATATGTTAATTAGTTTAACTGTGGTAATCATTTCACAATGTACATGTATATTAAAACATTAAGTTGTATACCTTAAATACTTTTAATTCCTCTTTGTGAATTATACCTCACTAAAGCTGAAAAAAAAAAATCCCCAGGGTGTGCAAACACATGGAATCACTAGAGAGCTGATTGAAAACGTAGATTTCCAGACCTCACCACCCACTGGATCCTGGTCTCTGGGCAGCGGTTCTGGGGGAGTCTGTGCTTTGGGGAAGACCTGCAGGAGGCCGTGCTGAGTGGAGCTGGTTTGGGACCTGCTGTCCTGGAGGACGAACCCGAACCCCCTCTGGCTGGCCCCCCGGGCTCCCTGCAGCCTGGCAGCTGACTGCGGCTGGAGAGGATGGTGTCACATCGAAGGTCTGCGGCTCTGCGACGTCCCGGAAGGGCCCTCGCCAGTCTCCACTCCGGTTCCTGGTCCTGGGCATTTCTGTCACCTTAGCAACTTGCCTAAATGAGCGGCACTCTAATTCCTAATCAATTTCTTCAGTTTCCAGGAAAAAGAGGAAACAGAAGCTGGACCTCCCACAGCCTCTCTCTCCCACCCTTCACCCTTCCCCTTGTCTCCCTGATAGGGTCCTGTCTTCTCCGCCCTCCACGTGGTTCCCTCTGGTTGGTGCTCCAGGTCTCCAGGCACCGGGTGACAGGAAGAAGCCTTGAGCATCCTCTCGGTTCTGCACGCACCTCACCTCTCTCCTTCCTGTTACACCCCGACTTCCTGAAAGAACAGCACAATCCAGCTCCAACCCCGCTGTGGTCTAGCGATGGGCAGCCCAAGACAAACAAAGTGCCATCTCAGCCCCCAGGATCTCATGGCCCACCCCCACCCCGCCCCCACCCTACTTCTCAGCCAATGGCGCTGTGGCTTCTGCGGGACCTGCTGCAGCCAGCCTGCTCTCCCCAAGGCCTCCCAGAGTTCCAAACCACCCTCCAGCTGGTCTGTGCTCCCCCTTCCTAAGTCACTGGTGCCACTGTCCACTGTCTTGGGTCACCCTCTCAGCCTCAGCTCCTCTGCCACTTTTCTTCCCAGATTCTCCTGACACCCTCTCTTTACTTTCTGGAACCTTCTTTTAGCCAACGTCGGTCACAGTTGTTCACGTTCCTAGGAGTCAGTCCTTTGCTCTCTTTCCATTGGTTCTTCTTCCCCGGGATGATCTCATCCGGTCCAGAACCTTCTACTGAGCCCCACAGCCTTCACGGTGACTGTGCATCAGACAGCGCACTGGTGTCCCCCAATCGTCCCCCCTCCCCCCAGCGTGTCTTCTCCACAGCACCTGCTGCAGGGGCACCACCGCCAGCCCCATCTCCCCAGCACACACCCGGGGGTGACTCTGTCTCCCTGTGTCCCTCAGCCCCACACCCAGCAGTTGCCAGAGCCCATAAACTCCCAACAGTCTTATGTCGTTTCACTCTCAGCCCCGCAGTGGTCCTCAGACTCGCTCCCTCCCCATCAGCCCCAGACCCGAAGTCCCCCTTCGTGCTCCGTGGGACAGCCTGCGGTCGTCAGGTCACCCACTGCCCCCTGTTCTCCGAGCTGAGCTCCGCTCCCCGCCCCCCCCCAAACCTCACCTGGGAGCTTTGGGACGAAGCCCCCGTCCAGCTCGTGGTTGTCTGCAGCCCTGTCCCCGCGTCTGTCCTTTCCGGTCCTCGGCGACGGACCGTCCGTCCCAGCGCGGTCACCCCCGGTCCCCGGCATCACAGTCCCAGCACAGACACCACTCCCGGGGGTCAGTGTCACAACCCGCACACCCGCCGAGACCCCGCACGGGGCCCCGGGGCTGAGCATCCACTGTCCCCGGATCCCCCCACCCCCTCGCCAGGGCGCTTCCAGGGCCCGGAGCGGCGCTGTCCCCAGACTCAAGACTCAAACCCCAGGTACCCCGGGCCCATGGGCCTGAGGGCGCTGACCCGGAGCCCCTGGTCCTGGTGCCCGGAACCTGTCAGCCCTGCTGTGTGTCTGTCCAGCTCGCGCTGTGTCTCCGCCCCGCATTTCGGGAGCGGTGTGCGCGGTCCATCCAGTGTGTCCGGTTCTAGCTCCCCTCCCCCAAACCTCCCACCTCAGGCTGCGTTTCTAAACTCTGTCTCTTCTAACAACGAGTGAGGGGGCCACAGGCAGGTCACAGAAACTCTGCAGGTCTCCCGGTCCCCACCTGTGAATGGAGAGGATTTCACTGAAGTCCTGTCTAGCATTGAGTAATAGAAAGACCCCTCACAAGGAAAAGAAGTTAGTAAGTGAATAAATACCCATACACACACGTACATAAAGATATGAATTGTGAGTCAGTGCTAAGGGGCGGCTCAGTGACCTTTAGAGAGGGCGGGTCATACCGAGCAGAGAGCATGGAGTCCTCCCAGGAGAGGGTGTTTCTCGGGGGTCTCAGGGAGGAGCCGAGTCTCACAGGGGAGAGGCCTGAGCAGAGGCCCAGCTGGGCCAGAGGAGCTGGGGAAATGGAGGGTGTGGTTCTTTCCGACTCCTTTCCCTCCACTGTCGTCCTGGGGACAGTCTGGGCTCCAATGTCACCTCCTCCAGGAAGCTTCCTCGTATTTCTTCCACTTTTCCACAGTTAGGTATCTCTCTTCCCTGCCAGTGTTACGTCTTGAATATACCTCCGTTTTGTTGAGCTGCATTGCTACAAATGTGGACCTAAATGTCTTGAAGCTTCCTTAGAGCTTGGTGTAAGAAAGGCTTCCTAATTCGCAAGTTAACGCATCTTCTCACTTTTCAAGCCCGGCTGTGGAGAGACCTGACTCAGAAGGTGAGGAAGGTCCCCTGATCCGTGAACATCGTCACAACCTCCAGAGACCAATGGGGGTGGACGCCGTGTTCCTGGAGGCATTAACGATGTAATTTTTAATATAAAAATTCGGCAGCCTCTACGCGCTCCTCTTGGCAGGGAGAGCCGCCGGCAGCGCCCTGGCGGGTGTGTGTCTGCACAGAGGTGACCGTGACCCGGCACACGGCTGTTCCTTCTGTCTGAGTCCCCGGGGGCCCGCTCCGTTCTCAGTCCCATCTGGGAATCAGGGAGGTGAGAGTGTTTTGTCTGTTTCATCCTCTTCTGATGAACTTCTCCAGGCAAATACCTACTGTCTTCTTTTTTTACTGAGTGTCTACCGTAGTGCTTAGTAAAAGTTTGTGCATTAGTAAGTGAATGAACATAAATGAACTAGGTGCTTGGAACATGGGAAGAAGCTGTAAGGTTTATGACATGTGTGTTTTAAATAGCCATCTCTTATCTCATAAAAAGAACATATCAAATCTCAACACCAGAGCGAATGTGTCACACAACTGTTGGGATGTCATTTAATTACAGGTGTGGTGGCTGCAAATGTTTTTAAATAGGATGCTCACCTGTCTTTCACCCCGTCAGGGGAGGACTGGGGAAGGGTGAGCCAACCAGGAGAACTAAAGCCCCAGATGAAGCTGCCCTAAATGCTGGGCGGCTTCCCTGAGCACAGAAGAAAGGACGGAGGTGTTCCCGGGAAGGGGCGGGCCCACTGCTGGTCGGCCTCAGGTCGGCCTGTCCTGTGTGGGTTCTGTACTTTGTGTGAGAAGGATTTCACAACGCGAGTCCAGTGATTTTGAGAGCACTTTTAATAAGGCCGGGGGCGGTGACACTGAGGACGGACTTTGGGTGACAGAAGTAACCGGGGAGAGCCTGGGTGGGGCTGCTTCGGCTCTCTGGAAAAGTTGTAAGAAAGGTCCAGTCAAGGCGGGGCTGCTGTTAGCTCGCTGTAAGTCAGAGAGAAAGGGGCCTTGGAGGCAGGATCGGGGTGAGCCCGGGCTGAGCTGCTGCTGTTCACTGCTGCCCTGGCTGTGAGTGTCCTTGGGACCCTGAGAGTTTGGGAGGAAGCAAGAGGTTCCTGCAGGGGGAAGGGGCGGGAGCTCAGGCTGAGTCTTTGTCCTGAGGGCTATTTGTGTTTTCTCTGCAGGTGAGAACCTTAGGGGAGGGTTTCAGCAGAATAGTCATCACCTCCCAGACGCATTTCTAACATGCTGTTGCATCAGAACGAGCACATAAGGGGTTTGCAAATATTCTTTGGTCTGCTTTACTGTTTTACTAACATCTTGGGTCTGTCTGGCTTTTAGTGGGGTTTTTGTTACTCAGTCCCCTGACTTCATCTGTCCTTGGGTTCAGCTGGCACAAATGACATCAATTGGGTCTCCGTTCTCCATTTTCCCAGACCAGGGAGATTTAAGCCGTGTGTTCCCTGGTTAGGGAGGGGAGGTATGAACTGTTGCTCTCAAGGCTTTGGTTGGGGGAGATAAGGCCTTGGGATTCACCAGCTGGCTGTGAGTTGCCCAAACTGTTTGGCCTTGTTTAATTTTCTTGTCTGTTTCCCCATCCACTTGCCCAGGAATTTCCTAGCTTCTTTTTTTTTTTTTTTAATTTTTATTTATTTATCTTTAGAGGGGAAGGGTAGGAGAGAGGGAGAGGGAGAGAAATATCAATGTATGGTTGCCTCTTGTGTGTTCCATGCTGGGACCTGGTCCACAACCCAGGCATGTGCCCTGACTGGGAATCGAACCGCGATCCTTTGGTTCGAAGGCCCGCGCTCAATCCACTGAGCTACACTAGCCAGGGGAATTTCCTAGCTTCTTACTCTCCTGTCACAGAGGTTCAAGGAGCAAGCAGGGGGCCAGCCACAGGTGATCTGCCTGCTCCCTCTGTCACCCTAGTGATGGTTAGAATGGCTCTGGTTCCTCTGTCCTACCACTTGCTCACTGGAATCCACACAGCTGGTGGCAGAGGACAGAGAGAGGGGGTAGGGATAGCCACAGGGACCACCAGCGAAGCCTTTTGACTACAGGGTCATTGTTAAGGCAAGATCCCACTTCCTGTTGCAGACGTCTGACCCGCCTCCTCTCCTGGTGCCTGGAGCCCCAGGACCCTGAGCCTGTGGGCCCTTTTCTGCCCAGCAGTCTCTCTCCTTCTGCCAGCCCTCGGCCTCTCCCCACCCCGCTAGTTCCGAATGTGTTCCTGTAACTTTAACCAGTTAGTCCCTGTTTCTCCTCCACATTTAGCAGTCAGGGAACATTTGTCAGTTTAGAAAAATAATTTTGAAGTTTTGGGGATAATATTTATCTTTTTATTAAAAAGGCTCAAGTGTCAGCTCTAATATTGGGTTGCCCAAAAAGTTCCTTTAGTTTTTTCCATACGAAGGCTCTAGTAAAGCTTAGTTGTGTTTAACTTCATTCGAAACTATTTTGTTAGATTGTACTGTGACAGCTGTGACAGCATGCATTAACTAAAACTTATCAAAATCTGTGGATTTTTGTGCAGCCATTTTAATATTGAAGATGGAAGTAAATATGCAACAGTTTCAGTGTAGTATGGTTTATTATTTCAAGAAAGGGAAAAGCAGAACTGAAATGCAGAAAATGATTTGTGCAGTGTATGGAAAAGGTGCTGTGACTGATCGAACGTGTCAAAAGTGCTTTGCGAAGTTTCTTGGTGCTATTGACATTTAGGCCAAATAATTCTTTGCTGTGAGCTGTCCTCTGCATTGGAAGATGTTCAGCAGCACTCCTGGCCTCTACCCACTTGAAGCCAATAAGTGGGAGATAGCCAACATACTCAAAGTATCCAAATCAATAAAGTTATTGGTGAAAAATGTGTCTTTTATTTTATGGAAAAAACAAAGGGGGCTTCTGGCCAACCCAATATGTTCTTCTGAGCAGGAAGAACCCGAGTTTCCATCTCCTGAGACGTAGACCAGGGATGACCCTACTGACCCTGAGGGACTGACGGTGAGACTGGACCAGTGAACTCGTGAGAAATGTGCAGTCTGTGGCAGCCCTCCCCCCCCGTGGGTGACCAGTTTCATACGCGCACAGTTTAAAGGAACTCCTGGGAGAGACCCGTGCAGCCCGCACCTGCTACGGAAAAATCTCAAGAGGAGGTGCTGTTTGGACCAGACCTTAGGGGTTGAAAAGATTTTGTTGACTGCTGGGTAAATCTCCCAACCTGTTTTCTTCAGTGGTTTTATTTACTTGGGAGATAAGGAGGACAAAAGAGTCGGTACAAAACCTCACACCCACAATAATTTTCTGCAGCTGCCTAGGTGCTGTGACGGGGGGACCTGGGACTGTGGCTGGAGGCTCTGGGGCAGTGAGTGTGGGGGAGGGGGAGCCCCGCTGGGAAGTGTCAGGCGGACAGGATGTCGCCTCCAGGAGTCTGGTTTCTTCAAGCAGGTGTGCTGCCTCACCTCCCGCTCACTAGGGTTTCCCGGCTTCCTTACGCCTCAGCCCCCCTCTCAGGCCTTTTCCCTTCTGCCCTGTTTGAGGTTGGGGGTGGGGCTGGAAGGCCAGGAAGGGCGTGGTGGCATCGCCCCGCCCACTCTCCCCACATCCCCCCCCCCCCCCCCACCCGTGACGCCCACGCCTCTGTCTGCAGGTTCTGAGTGAACATTTGTTCTGGGTCCGGAGCCCTGGCCACCGGCCCTCACCCTCCCACACACTTGCACATCCTCACCTCATTCTCACGAATCTCAGGGCACCCGCTGCCCCTCCAGTCCGTCACACGCAGCCTTTGCTCTCTGTTTACCCTTGTCGACGGGGTGGAGGGGGGGGTTCCTTGACGGCTGCCCCCTACGTCCATTGTCCTACAGAGCAGCTTTTCTTATGGGATCCTGGCACCGCCTCCCCTCGCCCCCTGCTGGACGTTATTCAGTATCACTCAGCACGGCCTCAGCTTCCCTCTTTTCCCAGCCTGACTCCCCCCTGCTTCCTGGGCTTCTGAAGGCACAGGCTGCACCACTGAGCGGCCCTGCTGGTTCGTTCCCAACCCCTGTGTGTGACGAACAGCGGCTGAGGTCCCCTTCCCATCTCAGCCCGTGGTCCCAGGAGGGTAGGAGTGGGGTCTCGGGCTTTGAAGGGCTGTCCTCAGGAGACACAGACACCCTCACCCTTGGAATTGAGGCAGCAAGATGAAGACAGTCTCTCCCAGGTGTATCCCAGGTGAAGGTGGGGAGGATCTAAAAGAGGAAAGACCCATGGGAGGGAAGGTAGAAGTTGGTGGAAAACTAAGAACACCTTGTTCATAGCCCTTCCTCTCACGGTGTTGGGTATAAATGTGAACCAGGGAGGTCAGGAGCCTTCTGAGCAATAAACACAGGACCCTAGAAGCCACCACATTAAATCAGCCACAGGGAGGCGGCGCGGAGAGGAGGCCTTTCCCTCAGTCACTCCGTCCTCGGCTTCTACCACGTCCCTCACATTCTCGTTTCATTCTTCCCACAAATCTCAGTCCACCCTCACACTCTCATAGGGCGCAGGGAAAGCCCTCCTAAGGGGAAATTTATAGCTGTAAATGCTTATTTTATTTTATTTTTTTAAAGATTTTATTTATTTATTTTTAGAGAGGGGAAGGGAGGGAGGGAGAGAGAGAAACATCAATGTATGGTTGCCTCTTGCATGGCCCCCACTGGGGACCTGGCCCACAACCCAGGCATGTGCCCTGACTGGGAATTGAACCTGCGACACTTTGGTTCGCAGCCTGCGCTCAATCCACTGAGCTACGCCAGCCAGGGCTTTGTAAATGCTTATTTTAGAAAAGAAGAAAGACCTCAGATCGATCACCTACTTTACAAATTCACGAACTAGCAGAAGGAGAACTAAACCCAAAGCCAGTAGATGAAAGGAAATAATAAATTTTAATAAAGATAAATAAAACAGGGAAGAGGAAAGCAACAGTGAAAATAAACAAAACCAAACGCTGGTTCTTTGGAAAGATTAACAAAATTGAGAAACCACTGTGTAGGGTGACTAAGGAAAATAGAGCAGATCAAGTTACTCAGGTCCCAAGTGAGGAGGGGACACCACTACTGACGCCACAGAGTAGAAAGGATGAAAAGAGAGTCCTGTGCACAATCGCATAACCAGCAACTCGGTTACTTCGATGGAGTGGACAGACTCCTAGAAACTCAGAACCTACCGGGACTGTATGAACAAGAAACAGAAAGTCTCAGCAGACCTGTGACCAGGAAGGAGACGAATCAGTAATCTAGATCCTCCTGACGAACAAACGCCCTGGAGCTGATGGCTTCGCTGGTGAATTCTACTAAATAATAAAGAACTAATACCAATTCGACTCAAATTCCAGCAAAGAATCGGAGAGGACAGAACACATCTTAACTTAGTCTGTGCAGTTGGCCCTGCCCCGACACCAAACCCCGGCAGAGACACTGCAAGAATGAGACCGGCATCCTTTACAAACGTTGACGCAAAAATCAGCAACATGTCAGCAAACCGACGCAGCAGCCCGTTAGGTGTGTTACACAGCAGGCGGGGTCAACGCCCAGAACCCGATTGGTGAGGAACACCATGTTAACCGAATGAAGGGAAACTCTTCATCAACTCGGTAGGTTCAGAAAAAGCATTTGACATAACCCAACACTCTTTTGTGGTAAAAGCAGGCAAGAAATCAGTGTTTTCAACATTAATAAGGAAAAAGAGAAACTACCTTAGCACAGTGACAGCCATACCCCACACCCCACAGCGGACGCTGTGCTTGATGATGGGGACCGGGCTTTCCTGTCATTTCTGGGAGAGGCCGAGGACGCCTGCTTTGCCCACTTCTGTGCAGACTGGCGGTAGGAATTCCACCAGAGCGGTTAGGCAAGAAAAGAAACAAGAGGCATCCAAATTGCAAATGGAAAAGGAAAATGATCTCTCTTCACTTGTGACACAGTCTTGTCATTAGAAAACCATAATATTCCACAAAAAAACTGTTAGAATAGACAAATGAATTCAGCAAAGAGGATACACAATCAACACGTAAAAATTAGTTGTTTCTATACATTCATAATAAACAATCCTAAAATAAATGAAAGAAACAGTTCCATACAGAACAGCAGAACAAAGAATAAAATCACTGAGAATTAACAAAGGAGGTGAACGCTGTGTGCGCTGGAAACTACAAAACGCTGCTGAGAGGCATTGAAGGGGCGCAGACGGGTGTCCCACGTTCATGGACTGGGAGGCTAATGTTATTAAAATGTTAGCACTGCCCAGAGCAACTTACAGATTCGATGCAATCCCTATTATAATCTTAATGATGCTTTTTTCGGAAATAAAACTACTCATCCTAAAATTCTTATGGAATCACAAAGAACCCTGAACTGCTCAAACAATCTTGAAAAAGAGAAAAAGAGTCAGATGCTCGCACGTCCTCACTGAACGTTCACTGCAGAGCCCAGCGCGGCGCTGGAGGCAGGACCCGCACACGGACCCGTGCGGTGAAGGGGCTGAAACGAGCTCTGTGTGGTCGGATGATTTCCAACACGAGTTCAAGACAGTTTAGTGGGGGAAGGACAATTATTTTCAACAAATTGTACTGAGAAAACTGGATATTAGACGTAAAAGAATCAAGTTGGACCCTTACTTGCCTAACACCATACATAACAATTAACTCAGACTTAAATGTGAGAATAAAAACTGTAACACTCTCAGGAGAAAACATAGGAAAAAAGTTACATGATGCTGAATTTGGCAGTAATTTTTTTATATGAAACCAACGCACAGGTAAGAAAGAAGAAATGGAAGAATTGGACTTCATGAAAATTAACTTTCATTTATCAAAGGATACTGTCAACAGAGTAAAAAGTCAACTCACCAAATGAGGAAAATATTTTAAAATCACACATCTGAGAGGAGATTAATACCCAGACTGTACAGGGAGCTCCTACAACTGAACAACATGGAGAACAATATAAATGATGGCCCTAAGGACTGAACAGTCTTTTCTCCAAAGAAGATGCACAGACATCCAGTAAGTGCAGGATCAGACGCTCAGCCTCACTACTCAATCAGGAAAGGCTTACCAAGGCCACTAGGAGGCACCACCGCCTCACACCCAGTGGGCTGGCTGCTGCCAAAGAGCGGAAAACAAGTGTGGGAGTGGGCGTGGGCGTGGGTGTGGGTGTGGAGAAACCGGAACTTGGTCTGTCCCAAAAAAGAGATGAATTTTTTTTAAAAATGTATATTTTAAATGGGAAGAGCTACATCTGTACTTTTAATGGTCCGATTTAGGGGTTTTCCTACCACCATTTCAAATTGTTGCTCCAGATCATAATGAGACTGGTTGTATATTTTCTTAAGACTTACTTTTAATGTGTAAATCTCAGACTGTCTACTACAGATACAAAGGAAGGGGGATTTTAGTTTGAACATTTTCAGTTTCTCCCCAGGAGACAGAGGGTTTGGCTCTGAGATTTGGAGGTCAGGGGACAGGAGGGAGAGTTCTAGGGCCTGGAGCGACGTGACGGGAGCCCCAGGCCTGGACAGGGAGGACCAGTAAGAAACCCGCTGCGGCAGAGCCGCCCAGCGACCTGGGCGGTGCGCTTGTCCCAGCAGGTGGAGCAAGAGACGGTGCGGACCACCTGGCAGAGGTAAGCACACACGTGCATCACTTCTCTGTCCAGGACATTCTGGAAAGGGAATTAGACCTCCTGAATTCCTGCAGTTATGTGGGTCAGGTGCTTGAACTATTCACTAATTACTAAGGAAAGGGTCACCCTAGAAAGTTAAAGACCATGTAGATGTCTATATTGCACGTTAGTACAATGGGATTTCTTCCTTTTATCACATCCCTTTAGGTCTGTGGGCAGCCTTCTGTGATAGATGAAGAGACCTTCGATGGAAGGAACCGCAGCTGTGATCCCAGAGCCTTGCGCAGTGCCAGAAACACAACAGACTAATCAAATACACGTATACAGGGTGGGGCAAAGGTAGGTTTACAGTTGTTCATGTGGAAAACGACTTGCAGGTTATGATTATCACAATAGTTCATAAACTCTGGTTCGTGTACTCAGAACTGTAAACCTACTTTTGCTCATTCCCTGTACACACTCAAAATAGATTCAACGCCCCCCTGGCTGGTGTGGCTCAGTAGACTGAGTGCCGGCCTGTGACCCAAAGCGTCACAGGTTCAATTTCCAGTCAGGGCACATGCCTGGGTTGCAGGCGGGGTCCCCATTTGGGGGCGTGGGAGAAGCAACCGCACATTGATGCTTCTCTCCCTCTCTTTCCTCTGCCTTCCCCTGTCTCTAAAAATAAGTAAAATATTTTAGAAATAAAAAGTGTTTCCCAGGGGGGAAAAAAAAATAGATTCAACGACTAAAACAGGAAAATTGGAAGGTGAGATGCCCTCTGGTGGAATCTGTAGGTAATAACGGAAGGAGCCAGAGACACTGGTCAGCAAGATGCTTAAACTGAGGAATCTAAGGAATGAATGGCCAACTGCGAGCCAACCAACCCCACCCAGAGCAGCACTGTCCACTGGAAATACAATGGGAGATGCATATTTAATATCAAAGTGTCTACTAGCGGCAGGAAGAAACTAATAAGAAACAGGTGAAATTAATATATTTTAAACCCAATGAATTCAAAATATTGTTAATTAAGCACTAATCATATAAAATTATTAATAAGATTACTTATTTACATATATAATATACTTTTAATTTTTATTATTTTGGGGTTTTAAGTTTTATCTTGTTTTTCAATCAGTTCACATTCAAAACCATTCTGTATCAGTTCCAGATGTCCAGCGAAGTGGCCAGAAAACCACGCACCTCACAGAGCGGTCCCCTTGCTGCCTCAGGCACCCACCTGGCCCCGCACACATTCATCACGGCGTCATGGACGGTGCGCCCTCTGCTGCGATCCACATCCGGGTGACTGCTCCGTAACTCCCCGTCTGCGCTGCTCAGTCCCTTCGCCTTTTCCACCCAGCTCCCCAAACCCCGCCCCTCTGACCACTGTCAGTCTGTTCCCTGTATCTGGGAGTCTGTCCTGTTTGTTTGCTTGTTTGTTTTTGTCATTAGATTGCACATATAAGTGAAATCATATGGTGTTTGTCTTTCTCCGCCTGACTTATATCACCTAGCATAGTACCCTCTTGGTCCCTTCATGTTGTCACCAAAGATTTCATTCTTCTTATGGATGAGCAACATTCCATTGTGCACGTACCACTGCTTCCTGTCCTCTCCCCTGTCAGTGGGCACTGGGGCTGCTGCCACGTCTGGCTACTGTGAACAGTGCAGCAGTGAACACAGGGTGCAGATATTCTTTCGAATTAGTGTTTGGGTTTCTTCAGATGTATTTCCAGAAGTGGAATCGCTGGGTCATAAGGCAGTTCCCTTTTCAGTTTCTAGGAAACTCCACACTGTTTTCCACAGTGGCTGTGCCAATCTTCATTCCCACTGACGGTGCAAGAAGTTTCTCTTTTCTCCACGTGCTGGCGGGCACTTCTTTGTTGTATTGATGATAGACATTCTGACAGGTGTGAGGTGGTATCACTGTGGTTTTAATTTGCATCTCTCTGATGATCGGTGACACTGAGCACTTTTTCCTGTGTCTATTGGCCATCTGCATGTCCTCTTTGGAGAGCGGCCTAGTCACATCCTTTACCCCCTTTTAAATTGGATTGTTAGTCTTCCGGGTGTTGAATGTGTACGTTCTTTCTGTATTTTGAAAATTAATCCCTTATCAGATGTCTCATTAGCAAATATGTGCTCCCATCCAGTGGGTTCCCTTTTCATTTTGTTGATGGTTTCTTATGCTGTGAAAATTTTTAGTTTGATGAACTAAAAATAAACATTGGTTTATTTTTTCCTTTATGTCACTTGCCCTAGGAAACATATCAGTAAAAATATTGCTACTAGAGATATCTGAGATTTTACTGCCTATGTTTTTTTTTTTCCCTAGGATTTTTGTGGTTTTGAGACTTACACTGAAGTCTTTTATCCATTTTGAGTTCATTCTTGTGTGTGGTGTATATCGCTGCTCTAATTTATTATTTTTTAGCATGTACCTGTCCAATTTTCCCAACACCATTTATAAAAGAGACTGTCTTTACTTCACTGTAAGCTCTTGTGGCCTCTGTCAAATATTAATTGACCACATAGGCATTGGGTGATTTCTGGGCTCTCTTCTGTCTCGTTGATTTATATGCCTCTTCTTCTGCTAGCACCAGGCTGTTCTGATTACAGTGGCCATGTAATACAGTTTGATATTAGGTAGGGTGATTCCTGCAACTTTATTCTTCTTTCTCAAGATTGCTGGGACTGATATGAATGTTTTTTTCTTTTTGTGTGTTTTTTAAAGATTTCATATATTTTTATTTATTTTTAAATATATTTTATTGATTAATGCTATTACAATGGTCCCATTTTTCCACCCTTTATTCCCCTCTGCCCAGGGCACACTCTCCCACCTGCATTCGTCCCCCACCCCTTAGTTCATGTCCATGGATTGTACATAGAAGTTCTTTGGCTTCTACATTTCCAATACTATTCTTAACCTCCCCCTGTCTATTTTGTACCTACCATTTATGCTAATTATTCCTGTACTTCCCCCATGCCTCCTCTCCCCTTTAATAATCCTCCACGTGATCTCCATTTCTTTGATTCTGCACCTGTTTTAGTTATGTGCTTAGTTTGCTTTTTTTTTTCAGGTTCAGTTGTTGACAGTTGTGAGTTTGTTGTCATTTTATTGTTCATATTTTTTGTTACTGTTCATATTTTTTATCTTCTTTTTCTTAGATAAGTCCCTTGAACATTTCATGTAATAAGGCCTTGGTGATGATGAACTCTTTTAACTTGACCTTATCTGGGAAGCATTTTATCTGCCCTTCCATTCCAAATGATAGCTTTGCTGGATAGAGTAATCTTGCATGTAAGTCCTTGCCTTTTATGACTTCAAATACTTCTTTCCTGCCTCTTCTTGCCTGTAAGGTTTCTCTTGAGAAATGAGCTGATAGTCTTATGGGAAGTCCTTTATAGGTAACTGTCTCCTTTTCTCTTGCTGCTCTTAAGATTCTCTCCTTATCTTTAATCTCTGCTGATGTAATTATGATATGCCTTCATGTGTGCTTCCTTGGGTCCAAGTTCTTTGGGACTCTCTGAGCTTCCTGGATTTCCTGGAAGTCTATTTCTTTTGCCAGATTGGGGAAGTTTTCCTTCATTATTTTTTCAAATAAGTTTCAATTTCTTGTTCTTCCTCTTCTTCTGGCACCACTATGAATCGAACACTGGAACATTGAAAGTTGTCCCAGAGGTTCCTAAGGCTCTCCTCATTTTTTTGAGTTCTTGTTTCTTCATTTTGTTCCAGTTGAATGCTTATTTCTTCCTTCTGGCCCAGACTGTTGATTTGAGTCCTGGTTTCCTTCCATTCATTGTTGATTCCCTGTACATTATCCATTATTTCACTTTTCATAGACTTTACTTTTTCCTCTGTTTTGTGACCATACTGAGCCATTTCTGTGAGCATCCTGGTTACTAGTGTTTTGAACTGTGCATCTGATAGGTTGGCTATCTCTTTGTCACTTAGTTGTATTTTTTTCTGGAGCTTTGATCTGTTCTTTCATTTGGGCCATTTTTTTTTTGTCTTGACTCACATGTTATGTAGTAAGAGATGGAGCCTTAGGTATTCACTGGGGTGGGGGGTGACAACCCAAGTCACTGTATTGTGGCACTGTATGTGAGGTGGAGTCCAAGGGGGGAAAATGCCACTTGCTCAGCTATTGGCAGGCTTTCAGTCACTTTCTCTGCTACCCACAAGCAAATCAGGCCCTTCTGGTGCTGATTCCTGCGTGGGTGGGTTTGTATATGTTCTAGGACCCTGTGGTTCTTTCCAACAAACTCTCTTGTGAGGCTGGGAGTTTCTCCCACCCCTACAACCCCCACAGTTTTTTCAATCAGATGTTCTGAGACTTTATTTACCTGATTGGAACTCTGGATTTCATGATGTGTTTTACTCCCCAGTTGTTCCTCCTCATTTATCCACACATGAATGTGGGACGGTTGGGAACCATCCTGCCTGGTTTCAGAGGCTGTAACCCCACTGAGAGGTGAAAAGGCCCCTTGGCTGGGGACCTTGGGACCATAAGCCACTAAGGAGACAAAACTTATACTCTCAGCAGAGGCTGCACCTCTGCCCCCTTCACTTCACCTTGCTTGGCCCCTGGAGGGGGCTGGATAGTCAATGATGGGTAAGATTCTTCAAGAAAGGAACAACCTAAAACTGACAGTCACTAAGAGGCCATCAGGGAAGGACTTAGAAGATTGTGGAGAAGGGACAAAAACCCTCGCCCCTCGGCTTCATATAGCCTGAGTCCTCATTCTATCTGTAAAAAGTCTCCTAATCTCTTGGCTGCCTTGTTTTCCCTGCCTGATTCAGGCCTGAAACAATGCCAAAGGGGAGTGCAGCCCTGTGCCTGAACCAGCGGTTCCCGCTGGGGCGTGATCAGGCTTAAGGAAGAATACATAAAGTCCTGTGAAACTTGATTTGCTAAGAATGACTTCAATTCAAATATTGGGGTCCAAGCACAAAATAAGTTTGTTTCCAAGGTTTACAGCTGATCAGCCTCACCCTGTCTAGCCAACCCTGACTCAAAAGGACCCCCGTGATCTCAGAAATGTTATCTGTAAACCATACCTCCTTTCTTTGATATGCATTGCTATGCAAGCTAAACTCAATAAAAGTCCGTTGAGAGAGAGAGGCTAAAACACCAATTTCTCCTCTGAGAGATTGGTCAGCCTTCCTCTGCGAGCAGATCATGTCTTGGTAGATTTATTCTCATCTACAGAGGCCAGGGGAGCCTGCTGGATAAAGCTCCCCGACATGGCACTGCCTGCTCTGCCTGTGGCTGCCTTGCTGCAAGTCCTCTTTGCCCGTCTTCCCATCTCCACCCCTACTACCAATAACGGTCTGCATGAATGTATCTTCTTTAACTCCTTGGTTGTTGGACTTCCATACAGTTTGATTTTCTGAAAGTTCTGCTCGTTGTTTGTTTTTAAATTTGTTGCTGTCCTTGTTTTGGTTGTGTGAGGAGGCACAATGTGTCTCTCTATGCCCCCATCTTGTCCAGAAGTCTGTTTTTTTCTTTTTTTGGTTCCATATACATTTTGGGAATATTTGTTCTAGATCTGTGAAACATGCTATTGGTATTTTAATTGAAGTTGCATTGCATCTATAGATTGCTTTTGAGATACAGACTTTAAAAAAATTATATTGTATCGATTATACTATTACAGTTGTCCTCATTTTCTCCCTCTGTCCCCCTCCACCTAGCCCCCTGCACATACTCCCTCAGACAATCCCCCCACCATTGTTCATGTCCATGGGTCATGTGTATAAGTTCCTTGGCTACTCCATTTCCTATACTGTACTTTACATCCCCATGACTATTCTGTAAGTACTTATTTGTACTTCTTAATCCCCTCACTTCTTCACCTTTCCCCCCATACTGCTGCGTCACACGGCAACCATCAAAACACTCTCCATATTCATGACTCTGTCTCTATTCTTCTTGTTTGTTCAGTTTGTTTTTTAGATTCAATTGCTGATAGATATGTATTTTTTGCCATTTTACTGTTCATAGTTTTGATCTTATTTTTCTTAAACAAGTCCCTGTATCATCTCATATAATAATGGTTTGGTGATGATGAACTCCTATAGTTTATTCTTCTCTGGGAAGCTCTTTAATTGTTTTTTGATTGTAAATGATAGCTTTGCTGGGTAGAGCAATCTTGACTGTAGGTCCCTGCTTTTCATGTCTTTGAATATGCCTCACTAATTCCTTCTAGCCAGAAAAGTTTTTTTTTTTTTTGACAAATTAGCTGACCGTCTTTTTTTAATAAAAAAGATTTTATTTATTTATTTTTAGAGGGGGAAGGAAGGGAGAAAGAGAGGGAGAGAAACATCAGTGTGTGGTTGGCTCTCATGCAACCCCTACTGGAGACCTGGCTGGAGCTGACAGTCTTATGGGAACTTCCCTGTAGGTAACTAACTACTTTTGCCTTGCTGCTTTTAAGATTCTCTCTTTGTCTTTAACCTTTGGCATTTGAATTATGATGTGTCTCAGGTGGGCCTCTTTACATGCATTTGTTTGGGACTCTGTGCTTCCTGGTCTTGCATGTCTATTTCCTCTGCCAAATTAGGGAAGTTTTCATTCATTATTTTTTGAAATAGATTCCCAATTTCTTGCTCTTTCTCTTCTTCTTCTGGTACCCCTATGATGCAAATATGGGACCTCCTGAAATTGTCCCAGAAGGTACTTACACTACCCTCATTTTTTTAAATTCTTTTTTCTTCTTGTCACTCTGCATGGTTGTTTGTTGCTTCCTTATGTTCCAAATCATTGATTGGATTCTCAGCTTCATTGACTCTATTGTTGTCTCCTTGTAAATTTTTCTTTATCTCAGTTACTGTATTCTTCATTTCTGACTGTATTCTTCATTTCTGACTTTTATGCTGTTGAGGTCCTCACTAAATTCCTTAAGCATCCTTATAAACAGTGTTTTGAACTCTGTATCTGATAGATTGCTTATCTCCATTTTATTTAGCTCTTTTTCTGGAGTTTTCTTCTGTTCTTTCATTTGGGCCATGTTTCTTTGTCTCCTGGTCTTGGCAGCCTCCCTGTGTTTGTTTCTATGTATTAGGTAGAGCTGCCATGACTCCATGTCTTGGTAGTGTGGCCTAATGCATTCTTTTTATTTATTTATTTTGCTGCTCTGATTCTGTGTTTTTTCTACCTTGTCTTCCAAATTGCTGATTCAGTCCTCTGCTTCATCCAAACTACTGTTTATTCCTTCCAGTATATTCTTGATGTCAGATATGGTATTCTTCATTTCTCACTGGTTCTTTTCAATGGTTGGTATGTCCCTTTTCATGCTGATGTAGTTCTCACTAAGTTCCTTGAGCATCCTTACAAACATTATTTTGACCTCTATATCTATCTGATAGATTGCTTTCCTGCACGTCATTTAGCTCTTTATCTGGAGATTCTTCCTGTTTGTTTTCTGTTTGGGGCCTGTTTGTTTTCTTTGCCTCCGCATTTTGTCTGTTTCTTTGTATTTCTTTCTGTGTATTAGATAGATCTACCATGACTCCCTGTCTTTGGGGGAGTGGCCTTATGTTGTAGGTGTCCTGTGGGATCCAGTAAGACAGTCTTCTTGATCTCCTGAGTTGGGTTCTCTAGGAATGTGCCTTGTATGTGTATGTGGGACCACCTGTTGTAGTTGAGCCTTGTTGCTGTTGGCCCTTTCATGAGGATCAGCCCTCAGGCTGGGTGACAGTGAGGCTCAACCCCAACCACAGTGTGTGAGCTGCTGTGCAGGGGCAGTCTCCGTGTGGTTTTCCCTGGAAATTCTTGGTTGTAAGACTCCTCTTCAGCTAGTCTCTCTTTGTTCACGCAGGGCGATTCTTCCCCAGTTCAGTTGTATTTCCAGTTTAGTCTTGGGAGGAGGTGAGTGCAGTATCTACATACTCCACTGCCCTGCTGAAAAGTGAGAAATGCATTTTTTTAATTCTCACCAGAGGATGTTTTTTACCCAAGGAATCTTTTTTTTTTTTTCATTGCTTTTAGAGAGAGGGGAAGGGGGAGTGAGAAGAGAGAGGAAGAAAAACATTAATGTGAGTGGGAAACATCCATCGGTTGCCTCCTGTATGCACGCCTACTGGGGACCACATGCCCAACCTAGGCACATGCCCTGACTGGGAATCCCATCCACGACTTTCCAATTCACAGGATGAGGCTCCAGCAAACTGAGCCACCCAGCCAGGGCCTAAATGCATGTTTGAAGTATGATATTTTTAACTTACAATGAGTTTATCAGGATGTCACCCTATGATAAGTCAGAGTGTCTGACTATAATATGATATAATATAATATTGTAATGTAATATCAAGTATAATACAAGTAATATATATTTTAACTAGGCCTTTGAAGTCCAGTCGCTCTACATTGATAGTATATAGCGATTCCGACCGGCCGTATTGCAAGTGCTCCACAGCCACATGTGGCAGGTGGTGACTGTTTTGGACGACACGGTTCCAGAAGGAGGGGCCCCGTCCTGCTCTTCTCTGTTTCCCTGCAGGGCACAGTGCCCTGGACACAGTAGGTGTTTCATAAATATGTATTTAATGAATAATATCTCATAACACCTACCTCAACTTATCAGGCCAGAGAACAAAATAGATACAACTACCATCTTCTCAGAATCATTGTCTTGGTCCATGTAGAGCAATTGAATTGGTCACAGTCAAAGAGTAGACAGTTCACTCAGATATTTTTGATGAGCCTGTGTCTGTTTCTGGTATTTGTTCCCGGTATGGGAATGTCTCTCCCCAGAACCAATGGTATTCACTTTATTTACTTTTATTTTTGTTTATTTGACAAGCATTTAATTGATACTGTGCTAGCATTTGGGAAGTGGGAAGGCTGTATAACAAAGATTCAATAAGTCATGACCCATTGACCTTTTCATCTTGGAGAAATGGTGTTCGTACATATATATGACACGAAACTAATAGAGACACCTGCTTCCTGCCAGAATAAATTAGCATTTGTTGTTGGTTCCCACCCATTAAAATCAACCCTGGGAAACCACAGGGGGAAAGCAGTGGGGTCCCCTCGTGAGAATGAAGGGTGTTTTGAACAAGCAGGCAGGCTGTTCGCTGTCCCTCGAGAAGACCTGTCAGAAATGTCTGCTCTTCACGGGGCAGGAGAGAGCAGGGGGGAAACGGTGGGACAACTGTAACCGAACAACAGTAAAAAAAAAAAAAAAAAAATGTGTCTGCTCTTGCCTCTCCCCAGTGTTGGCCTTGGACAATCATCCCTGCCCCACGCTGCAGGAAACATCGCCAGACCCTGACTGTCGTCCAGCTGTTGAGGATTGGGGAGAAAAATCAAGGCTGAAATCCCTGCTGGAGTGGGGAGCAGACGGGGACAACAGTCACAACCGACTGCCGCGGTCATTTGCTCTGCCAGCACTTCAGCAGGAAGGACCAGCCCTTCGCCATGCTCAGCATCCTGAAACCCCCACCCGGAGCATCACTTGTCCAGGTGACGGCAGAGGGACGGTAACTGTGGCGTGGTGCTGTCCTACGGCTCCTCCCCTCCCCTCTCTGTACACTCAGGGCACTGACACAGGTGAGCTCTCACCAGACAATCCAACTCCTCCCTCCCTATAAAGAGTGTCACCACCTCAAAAGAAAAATCAACAAACAGGCCATACCTGTCCTTAAAGAGGAAGTATTAGAAAATATAGACTAGCCACTTAAAATGAGCATGACAGTGCGTTAAAAAATAAAAGAAGCTATTAAAATATAAAAATATAGGGAATATAGGGAAATCTATAGAGAAGTTCCAGGTGTAAAAAATATATAACCGTCAAAATAAAACAGCATTAATGGCAATAAACGGTGGGAGAGATACGCCTGAAAAACAATGAGGAAGTCGGAGGACTACACTGAAGAACTCTCCAGAATAAGAGAAGGATAAAGAAATGGAGTATAAAGCCTAACAGAGAAAGAGAAATACCATATGTTTTCACTTGTAGGTAGAATCTGAAAAACAAAAGAAACAAACCAACAAGACAGAAAACCCTCATAGATGCAGAGAACAGAATGGCGGTTGCAGATGGGAGGGAGGTTGGGGGACCGGGTGAGAAAGGTGAAGGGATGGAGAAGTAGGAATTGGCGGTTGTGGAAAAGTCACAGGATGTAAAGTCCAGTGCAGGGAATGCAGTCAGTAACATTGTAATAACTGTGTATGGCGCCAGGTGGGTACCAGCCTCATTGGAGTTGGTCGCTTCTTAAAGTATGTACATGTCTAATCACCGTGTTGTACACCTGAAACTGATATAATACTGCATGTCACCTGTAACTGAAAAAAAGATGTTGATTATAGAGTAGAAAATTCAAAAGAGGGAGGAGATAAGTGCTCTAATAAGGATAATATGTATTTCAAAGAGAGAACAAAATAAAAATAGAGAGGATGAAAGAGATGAACTTCCAGAACTGAAAGGTAGAGAAGACCCACAACACCCTACAGCAAGAGAAGGGAAAACCCAATTTAGCTATAAGAAAACAAAATATTGCCCTGGCTGGTGTAGCTCAGTGGATTGAGCATGGGCCTGTGAACTAAAACGTCACTGGTTCAATTCCCAGTCAGGGCACATGCCTGGGTTGCCAGCCAGGTCCCCAGTATATGGGCATGAGAGGCAACCACACATTGATGTTTCATTCCCTCTCTTTCTCCTTCCCCTCCCCCTCTCTAAAAATAAGTAAATAAAATCAAAAAAAAAAAAGGAAAAGAAAACAAAATATCAAAGACAACGGGAAATTTTGAGATTCCCAAAGGGTAGACAGACATCAGATTTCCTAACTGTAACACTGGATGCAAAATGACATTCGGCTGACATCATTTAAGAGATAGAGGAGAAACTTCAAACTTAGAATTTAATGCACAGCTAAACTTTATTTGAAAGTAATGGTATAATAACATTTTTCTTAAGCAGGCAAAACTGAAGAAGATTTGCCACACAAATATCCTCATTTAGGACATTTTCGGAGAAAGCTTTCCAGTAAGAGAAAAATGTTCGGAGGTAGCAAACGGTGTTGGAAACAGGTAGGTCAAACCCCGTGGTGAGGAAGCAGAAGCATGTACATGGACTTGAGAGCGTGCTAAGGTTCTTACCTGGTGAGAGGAAAGGCAGAGAAGGTACAGAGAACACCTCTTTAAAAATGGTGAAGACTAAACAAGGGAAATTAAGAAACAATATTGAAATAAATAAGGTATTAGGAATGAGTCCAAATGCATCAATAATCACAATAAATATAGTTGGGATGGGCAGACTGTGTCTGTGATCACGAAACCATTACGTTTTCCCGAACACAAGACTAAACTGCCTTTTCTCAACCCCCTCGCACGTGGGCAGGTCACTGTTTGGTCCTTGCCGACGGAGTGGGAGCAGAGACGGCACGGGGTCTCTGTCCAAAGCTGTGAGAACAGGTGTGCCTTCCCCAGGCTCTCTCTCCGGTCTGCAGATCTGGGAGCAAAGTGCTTTCTGACAGTGGAGATGCAGCAGGCAGCTGCCCGGGTTCCTGAGGCACCTTCTGGGGAAGAGCTACAGGGAGGGTGCCACCTGCCTCGGACTGCACGTGGGTGAAAGGTCACCCTGTCTCTGGTCAACCGCTGAGGTTGCAGTACTTGTTGCAGGAGAAAGTTTGTTCATTTTGACTAATACAGGGATGGAACCACCAGTTGGAAGACAGGGATTGTCAGACTGAAGCAAAAACAAAATCCATCTTAATGATAATTGCAAGAGCTACATCTAAAGCACCATGCATAGAAGTGCACGTGCCAAACAAATACTAACAAACAGAGAGCTGGGTTGCTGTGTTGACATAAGACAGAGCAAGACTGTCAGTGAAAACTGGGAAAAGCCTCAATTCACTGAAAATGTAATTCCCTAAAGTGAGCTCCTAATAACCTGAATATATAGAGGGCAAAAGTTGATTTAAAAAATGGAAACAAATAGAAAAATCATACAGTCACAACTAGATATTTAAATACACCAGTTGTAGCCCTGGCTGATGTGGCTCAGTGGATTGAGTGGCATCCTGCAAACCAAAGGGTCACCAGTTCGATTCCTGGTCTAGGGCACATGCCGAGTTGGGGACCAGGTTCCCAGTAGGGGCATGCCAGAGACAACCACGCACTGATGTTTCTCTCCCTCTCTTTCTCTCTCCCTTCCCCTCTGTAAAATTAAATAACTAAAAGTCTTTTTAAAAAAGTAAATACACCAGTCTTAGTTATTTATAGGTCCACCCCCCCAAAAAAGGAAAGATATAGATAGGAATGAGAAAAATGAACACACTTGAACCAAGAAACATTATAAAATTCTGCATCAGACTGTCAGAGCACATGTGAAGGTTTACAAGCACTGACCACGTTCAAACCACAAAGCAAGTCTCAGTGAAGTTCCAACATGCATCCTACTGACCAGATTCTTGGCTTATCATACAATTAGATCAGAAGTTAATAACAAAAACCTCATACATCTAAACATTCCCAATGTATTTTGAAGTAAAAACACTTAATACCCAGTTGGTACTAAACAAAGAAACGACATCCATGTCACGAGCTCTGCATGATTACGGATCTGGTGTCTCATCGTCCTGTGGTTCCAGCTCCCACCCCACAGGAGAAAGGTGCTGAGGGACCCACCCAGGACAGAACCACTGGTTCATGGGCAAATAGCTATTGAGCACCCACTATGTGCTTGCCTGGGGGAAGCAAACAGAAAGAACTAAGGTTACAGTTCCCATAAACTGTGCCACCCATGTCTGTTGCTAGTTGTGATTTGGTTGATTTGAGGTCAGAAGCTATGATCTGCTCCCCTCAGTGGAGGGCCCCCTATTCATCAAGAAAAGAGCATCAGAGGGTTTTTTTTTGTTGTTGTTTTGTTTTGTTTTTGTTTTTCAGAAGTCAGCCCAAGAATCACCTGGGGAGCACACTAAGCACCCTGTCCCCCTGCCCCTGCCCTTGGAAAGGCTGCTTTAACTCAGGGCAGGATGGAGCCCCGGAGTCTGTGTTGTTAGCAAACTCCCCAGGGGACTCTCTCGGGCAGCCAGGTTTGGAACCACAGACTCAGATGAGTCCTTAGATCCCTTCCACGTTGAAACTCGTTATTTCATGGTCTCTGACAAATGGTCTGCAGACATTAGGTTAGATTCCTCTTTACCTGGAAGGACAGTTGCCGCAGTCCAGCTGCAGCAGGATCCAGGGGGTCCCAAAGGTGGGTAAGGCGTTGGTGATGGGAGACAGACAACTACACAACTCGATGGCTGTGCAAAGCTGTTCCACTTTATTATCACTTTAACATTGCTTATATACAGATTTTTTGGCAAGCGTTAACTTTTTGTGGTTACAGATTTATGGTTAGGCTAAACAGAAAATCATAGTTTAACATACAATGACTTTATAAATTGAAAATAAGTATTTGACTTGCCAAACAGAGTCTCAGTGAATTCTTTTGCCTGTGGTTAATGATTGATCCGTGATCTATGTCTATATCCTGATTCTATTCTACTAAAATGTTATGAAAGACTAAGTGCGCTTTCTATTATTATGTGTTCCTGTAAGATTATTTTGTTCTACTTACTTACAATGGGTGAACTGATTTAAGTCTTTCTGATTAATTTTCTTCAGCCAACCATCCTTCATTGCCTTTAAACAAATACGGACAGTCACCAAGGGGGACTTTGGCATGTTAGTCATTTCATAAAAGGTACACTTTGCCAAGGAACATGTTTTCTATCCTTATTGACTATTCTTATGCCCTCAAAATAGGTTCCTGTAAAGGACAATGGGTGAAACAGTTTTTCTTTATTTTCCTTAATGACCAAGCGACTATGGGAGGGGGAATTCTTTGCTAACTTAACTAGTAAATTGTTAGTACAATCTGGACACGCAGTTACAGATGATTCAGGAGTGGCGGTGACTGTGTCTAGTTCTGTGGAAGCTGGAATCACATCCAAGGCTTGCCTATCGGTTTCATTCTCATGTGTCTTATTCATCTTTCCCAGGTTAATCATATATACAATGAAAATTATGACTCCTAGAAATATAATTCCCATACTACCAATTATCCCTATGCTGCATCCTCTTCCCGGAGGACGCCTTCCTTGAAGCTTCTCTCCCCATATCCGGACCTTGTCAGACAATATGGCTGGAAGAGGATGCAGCAGACAGTGAGCTCGATATGGATACTTTTTATATTGGATGACATTCAGCCAATGCCTCTCATGGGCTGAGCCCAGCCAGAAGCCAAGGCGAGTGTGAGGATTCGGGTCAGCGCCAGGCAGCGTGGAGAGGGGTGCCCAGGAACCCATTGGGACCCAGGAAGGTCACACAGCACCCTCTGCCCTCTGAACAGTCCACTGAAGCTCCTTACAGCCTTCCTGAGACTAAGCATCTCCAACAATTAGCACATTGTTTTTCCCACACAAAGAAATAAAGTAATATTTTCTTAAGTGATTCATAGGCTTAAAGTATTTTCATTCTACTGAATATCCATAGATTCTAGTTCCAAGTTTCTTCGAAAAACTCCCATTTTAACTCCAAACTCGTGTGCAGAAACGTCCAGGGAGAGTGTGACTCTCCACACCACAGGTCAGCCCTGAGGGAGGGTGTGTCCGAGCTCAGCTGCGCGCTGCTCCGGTGGCCTGTTCTCCCCTGGGTCCCTCTGGAGGATGGAGTAATGGTTGATCAAAGGCCTTCCTTATCCCCCAAACAGAAATTTCCTTTTGATGCTCCTGTGGACCAAGCCTCCCTGGTGCACAAGGACCCAGTGAATGCTCTTGTCTTCTCACCCAGGCTCTTTATTTCTTTGCCCAGCAACAGCCACATTAACGCAGAGGATTTCTCTGATTGGCTGAATACCGCAGGGTTCTCCCCCATTCTAGAGCCTGTTTTCTTCTTCTTTAGCTCTGCCTTGTTCCTTTACCCCCACACCTACAGAGACTTGTTTGGTTAAAGCACCGGAGGGCAGTGGTCCCCAGTGGGTCCCCAGTGGTCCTGGGACTCCCCACCTTGATGACACTCCTGGGCCCCCAGGAAGCTGGGGCCATCAATGGCGAGAGCTGAGGGCCACTGGGTGAGGAGATTTAGGGTGTTGTGTCATGTGAGAGACAGCACAGAGCACGAATTGTTCCTCTCCCTCTGTGGTTCATGGCAACTTTCCTTCCCGAGGGATCCCCCGTCCCTTTCCCCTGTCGTGTCCGTCCTGAACCTAGAGGACAGGTGCAGCTCAGTCGAGCCAGCCAGGGTCTGGCTCAGACTTTCTCAGGTTCAGGTGCCTCCCCAATTCCTCCCCAAACCTCCATCCTTCGGCCTCCCAGCGCTCTGATTGCTCCACCACTTCCTGGCGTGGAGCCCTCCCACTCAAGTCCAGTTCCACTGCAGGATTTACCGCCACGTCACAGGCACCTGTTTGTCTGTCTTTATGCTGCTCCAGACGTGAGCCCCGCGGGTGTGGGGTCCACAGCTGGCTCATCTGTGTGTCCTCGGCATCTGGCTGGGCACACAGCGGTCCCTCAGTGACTCCTGAACAAGCACTTTCCCAGAATGCTACAGGAATCTTAGCAGATACAGAGAAGAGGCTGGTGGTTGCCAGAGTGGAGGAGAGTCGGGGCTGGTGAAAAAGGTGAAGGGATGAGGAAGGACACACGGTAGTTACAGACCAGTCCTGGGATGTAACGTACAGCACAGGGAATGTAGTCAGAAATATTGTAAGAACTCTGTGCGGTGCCACGTGGGCGCTCGAAACCCCAGACGGGACACTTTGAAAAGTGTATGACTAACTGCTATATTTTGCACCTCAAACTAATACAAAATAATATTGAATTTTAAAAATAAATAAGTCAAATAAAAATCGAGCAGAAGTTGCAACACAATAAAAGAAGTAAATAAAAGTAAGAAAGGAATCTTGCCAATTAAAACCTGACCTGTAACTTCCAGAAAACTGACCTCAGTTACGGGAAGAGACTCGTCCCATCCCGATGCTCTGAGAGGGGAGAGTCGGACGTGAACCTTGAACTTCTGGCCCCTTTTCCAGTGCTCTGGGCCATCCCTTGGGCTGCCTTGTCCTCGCCTTCGGTTTCTGTGTCACAAGTCTGACCCCTGCCACACCGCCTTCCCCCCCCCACACCCGTCCACGCTGCATCTCTGCGCCCGAAGCGCTCCTGCCCTTCCTCACCTGCTCACCGCCCCCCCCCACGCACCCCCCATCCCCCACACAGGACCTGATAGTAGTGCAGTCAGAGCAGAGGGTCGCGGCCAGGATTTAATCCTGGGGATCCCGACCACGGTGTTAGGGAGCCTCCGCTCTTCCCAGCCCGGTGGGCCAGGCCGTCCCCTGCCCCTGTGCCGGCCGGAGTGTTGGGCACACGCCCCTTTCTCTCCGTCCTCTCCCTTCCACCCCGGCAGCACTTCCGGTCCCCAAGGACCAGCTCAGGTCAGAACAGGGCTGGTCCCCTGCGAACCCAGGATGGGGCTCGGGCTCAGAGACGAACAGATCACGTGTCATGGATGAAGCGGATACGTTTCTTCTCTCTCCCTGACCTGAGCTCACCTAACTCAGCTGACCGCATGCACGCCTATGGGCCGGCCTTCCACCAGTCCTACGGGGTCTCGGGGCAGCTCACCCATGAGTGGAGGGGGGCAGCTGCTCTCTGTGGAGCCAAGGAGGAGGGAGGCTGTGAGGCGCCAGAGTTTGGAGAATTCACCACTCTGACCAGCAGGAGGGGCTGGCCAGCACTGTGGTGATGACAGCCCATCTGGACGTCTCGGTGGAAGGAACGCTCCAACTGCACCAGAGCCACCAGAGGTATCTGGCCTTTCCTCTGACACCCCCTCCTCCGAGAGACAAGGGAAGCCCAGAGCCGCCTCCTCCCCGCTCCCAGGCCCCCATCCGCGCTGGCACTGGGCCCCCAGAGTCTGCCCCTTCCTTTCCCAGGAGGCTCTAGATCTCTCCCACCCCCTCAGCAGCCCTTCCTTCTGGAGGAAGGAGCCCCCCCCACAGGGACTCCCCTGCAGGGGTCTGTCAGAGGCAGGAGCCGGGGGTGCACCCACTGCCCCCCCCCACTCTCCTCCCTCTGCCCGACCTGCTCCTGTCCCAGGGGCTGTCTCCCCGCAGATGGCTGCATAGGAGGGAATGTCCCTCAATCCCAGTCCTTATAAGGCCCAGCTGCAGGGATGATCCTTTGGGATTCAGGGCCTCCTTTCTCCTGGCACCTCCGAGGGTGACCGCACTACCTGAGTCTCACCTGCAGCTGGGCCAGCCCAGCGTCTTCGTCTGCATCGTGGACAACATCTTCCCCGGCTCTGGTCAACACCACCTGGCTGTGCCATGGTCCCACAAGCACCGACGGGGTCGCCCAGAGCAGCTTCCTTTTCCAGCCCGAGCACTTGCTCTCCAACTTCTAATACCTGACCTTCGTGCCCTCAGTGGATGATGTCTGTGACTTCCAGGGGGCACTGGGGCCAGGACGACTGCTCCTCTGGCACTGGGGTGTGGAACCCCCTCCCCCTCAGTCCCACTCCTCTCAGTCCCTGTCTCCTTCACCCTGGAATCTCTCCACTGCGCCCCTGACCTTCCTTTCTCTCCCAGAGTCCCAGGTGCCTGTCGGGCTGCCAGACACCACAGAGACCCTGGTCTGGGCCCTGGGCCCGGCCATTGGCCTGGTGGGTGTCCTCACAGGGACCATCCTCGTCATCACAGGCACATGCTTGTCCAGTGCCCCCAGGCGCAGAGCCGGGGGGGTTGGGAGGGAATGGAAGAGGCTGAACGTAGCTTTGCGCGGTGGCTGTATTGTGGCCAATGAGGTTTATCTGAGGCGCGATTACTGCTAAATGGAAGAGGCTGAACGAAATGAGGGTGGGGAATCAGAAATGCTGCGGGGAGGGATGGGGTCAGGGGAGTGTGACCGGGACAAGGAGAGGACAGGGAACAGAAGAGCAGAGGTGAGGGGAGGGGGGAGGTTTCGGGACGGTGGCAGTCAGAGGTAGGGTCCCAGAACTGCGAGCCTGACCAGCCTTGGTCATGAGGGTTTTTCTTCTGTAGGTGATGACCCTTCTGAGAGAAATGGATTGTGGGAGATTCCCACAATTCCTCGAAGGTTCTGGCATCCCTTGTGTGGTCCATGCCACAGTCCTAGTACATCCCCCTGTGCTGACTGGAATGGGAACAACCTCTGTCCCCTAGGTCTCCTCCTTTCTGTCCCCAGTACTCACCGCAGGACTTGTGGGGCACCAACTAGCAGCCCCGCTCTCCTCAAGCACATACACACCCCAACACACACCAACACATGCACACATACACACATAGCCACACTGGCATATAACACATGCACATGAACACACACACATACAAACACACACACACACACACTTCGTTGCTCTACCCAAAGCTCTGGCTAGCAGCAATAAATTTATCAGTGACGTCTGCACTGGACCCTCTCACCAGTCCACGGCCGGTTCCCCCAGATGTGAGGGATGCTGGGACTTGGGAGAGGGATTGGGGGTGATGGTCACTGAGCATGACCACCTGGTCATTTGATTGGCAGTCAACATCAGGCTTGATTGGCAGTCAACAGCAGGCTGGCCTGGCTTCATTTGACTCATCAATTCAGGGCCCATTGTGAATGGGCTGCTCCCAGGGACTGCAAGGAGTTTGCCTCCTGATTTTACATTTTCCCTGAACAGGATGCGGAGTGGTCTGTTTGTTGCAACTACCTGCAACCAACACCAGTTCTGTCGGGCACAGGCTGAGGAAGGTTCATGAGAATTCCTTCTTGTCCAGACTTTCTCTGTAATGAAGAAGCCATCGGTGTCTAACCATGATCTACAGCGTCATCTTTTTCCACGTTCCCTAGAGTCACATGCATGACAAAGAGCGTCCTGAGGTTTGAATAAGATGACTGCTTCCTCATCCTGGGGTCAGTTGTATCAGTTAAGAGGGTGTGGAGTAGATCTGCAGGTGTCTGGTAAGAGGGAAGGTCTAGTAAGTCGGGGGGGGGGGCGTGTAGCTCTGGCCACTGTGGCTCAGTTGGTTGGAACATCCTACCATAACTGAAAGGTTGTGGGTTCAATTCCTGGTCAGGGCACGTGTCTAGGTTGTGGATTTGTGTGGATGTTTTTCTCTCTCCATTCTTTTCCCTCTCTTAAAAAAAAAAAAAAAGAAGAAGAATGAATGAATGAATGAAAGAGTGTCCTCTGGTGTGGATTAAAAAACAGAAAGAGTCCCTGTCTGGTGTAGCTCAGTGGATTGAGTGCAGGCTGTGGACCAAAGGGTCGCTGGTTCGATTCCCAGTCAGGGCACATGCCTGGCTTGCAGGCCAGGTCCCTATAAGGGTCACACAAGAGGCAACCACACATGGATGTTTCTCTCCCTGTCTTCCCTTCTCTCTAAAAATAAATAAATAAAAAACAGAGAGAGGAGGTATTTTTAAGACAGTTTGGCTTGAATGCTTTCTAAATATGGGGCCTATATATAATGGTTTACTGTGCATAAAATAAAAAATACACGGAGAGAAAAGCAACCATACAAACTAGTTTGTGTCAAGGACCAAAGGAGTGGTACAGTGAAGTGGTTTTCTAATCACAATGAACATGAAAGAATCACTTGGGAGCCTTTTAAAAAGTGCAGGCTCCACCCAGATCTACTGAACTAGCTTTCGGGGAGGGCGGAGGAGGGACAGGGAGTCGGTGGTTTGGACACGCTCCGGATGATGCTTCCTTTACTTCTAACCCCTGGAAAGCCTCCTGGGAAGTGACCACGCCTTTAGGGGAGCTGTCACCTCCCCTCAGGGAGCACTAACTGTGACCCGGATCCCTCTTGTGGTTGATGCCCCTGCTGTAGAGGCTCCAAATCCGAGCAAGCCCAAGTCTCCCAACCAGGGGGCTTTCCAGCGCTTCTGGCCCCTGGAAACTTTCTGCTGCCTCTTCCCTAGAGCCTCAGCCCCACTGCTGAGACGAGGCTGGATTCCCAGTTGCCCTTCACGCCGTCCTTCAGGCCGTCAGTCTGCGACTCGGCCCCAAGTACAAGTTCTGACCGTGACACCTGGGACACGGTGGTTACTCAACCAATGTTGAAACAGCAAACCAACTAAAGAGTCAAGTGCGTCCACTCAGCTCTCAAATTTCTAATGACATGCCCAGATAAAGGAAAATAAATAATACGATGCTCGCTGCTGTTACTCGTATCACGATCATCTGTCATTTCCTGAGCACTTCCCGGGTGCCCAGCGCTAGTCTAACCACCTCACTTCTGTCAGGTTTCCTGGTCTGCACGTTCACCATGAAGCGCACAGTTTCCTGAATTGTTCCAGGAAACTCAAGTGTTCTGAGGAATGTTAATTAAAAACAAATCAACATAAGTCATATTTTTCTTCTAAAATATATTTTGATATGTGTAAGGAAATGCCAACCATACGTAAGAGGTCACTATTAAAGAGGCCCTCCGCTGTTTAAGACCGACACTCCATGGTTGTAACTGCAAAGGTTAGAACGCGCTCGCTCGGGGCGAGCGGGGAGGTTGAGAAGCGGCGGCACGCCCGCACAGCAGGGCAATGCAGGGCTGGTAGAAAGAACGAGGGAGGTGTCTCTTGTTTGTTTTGCTTTGCTGTCCTTTATCCTCATCCAAAGACAGTTTTTCATTGCTCTCAGAGAGAGGGGAAGGGAGAGGGAGAGAGGGAAACAGCGATGTGAGAGGGAAATGTTGGACGGGTGCTTCCTGTACGCGCATGCCCCCACCAGGGATCAAACCCGCAGCCCCGGCGTGTGCCCTCAACAGGAATCGAACCTGCAGCCTGTGGGTGTGCAGGTCAGTGCCCCAACCAACCGAGCCACACCTGCTGTTGGACAATTTTGTATAACATGTTGCACAATTTTAATAAAAACCAAGCAAAAAATTGTAAAATTTAAAATAAACAGAAGCAAATAAAACACACAGAGAAAATGTTAGTTAAAGCAATTAGTTAAAAATTAAATTAATTAGAAAACAATACTGTATATTTTTAGTGGAATATATTGTAAGGACAAAAAAATACCCCAAAATGTCGAACATCACTCAATAGTTTTAATAGTCATTGTTCATTGTAATACTGTGTATTATTTGAAACTACATTATGTGTATTGCAGATAGAGCAAATCAGTGATTGCTGATGTAATATGGTTAGGAATGAAGATCTTCGATGTATAAAAAGGAAGAATAAAGAAGCTGAATGATAACAAACATCGATTCTAACTAATAATTTACTTTATATCTATAAACCCTAGCCCCAGCAAACGGAGAGCCCGGAACCAACGCTGCCTCGGCAGCAATGAGCGTCCCAGCGCCCCGACTGCAGCTTCCAAACCCCCCTCCCCCCCTCCCCCGCCCCTTCCATGAAGGGAGGCGGAGCTTCCCAGAGAAGGACTGACTTCAGGTCTGGGTTAGGGGAAGTCAAGGCAAGCGTGTTTTAGAAAACAAGGAAGTTTCAAAGACCGACAGAGTCCTGTCAGAAGAAAAGAGCAGCCGGCTTGAAGGGGTTCTCATATGGGACAATCTGAGCATCGGAAAAATGACCACACTTGACGTAAATCATTGAATACATAAAAATCTATGATCCCTGAAAATGAATGAATAAAGATGAAACGCACAGGCAACAACAAAACTTTACTGTCACCGCTTCACGTGACAAGGTAATTGCTAACACAGAACCCTGGTACTTACACAAAACAGACATCTCTCCGGACTTTTCAGAAGGAACCACGCAGTGAGTGCCCTTGGTGAGAAAAGCCCTCCGTTTTACGTGCTGCCTCCGGTTCTGCTCACAGCCTGGCTCCCTGGGCGCTGCACATGCACCTGAAGACGGAAGGAGCCAGACCGGAGCCGTGGTCCTGCCCAGCATCGCCCCGCTGCCCTTCTGGCCCCGGTGGGGCCATCAGGGGTGACGCTCAGGTGGACCAGAGAGGGTGGGGACTGCGGCGGGGGGGGGGTTGTAGCCCCAGGTGCTGCTGTCCATCCTGAGCCTCTTCTCTCCTTTTTCCCTCTTGTGTGAGGTCATCTTGTCCCCTCTCGTTCTAGCAACAGGAATACCCACCGTTTATTGAAACTTCCCAAGTGCCAGATCTCATTTCATTTTCACAACAACCGTTTCAGGAAGGCGTTTATCACTCTCAGTTTAGAAATGAAAAGACAGAGGCTCAAAGAGACTCATAAATGTCTCACGAGCCCCATGGCCCAGTGCTGATGACTGAAGAGTCACAGCTCCGCATCCTCCAGGACAGTCTGCCTCTCTGCCATTTCCGAGGCAAACCTCTTGAAATAAAACCTGTGATGTCTGTTTTTGACTTTCTCCCGTTTCATTTCGTCCTCAATTCTGCGTTCTCCCTGAGCCTCCCCACCTCTGATAGTCTCCACGCAACAGAACCAGTGGTCACTTCTCTCGGTATCTTACCGGCGTGATTAGGAATATTTGCAACGTGACCGCTTCCTCCTTCCTGGAACTTTCCTCTTGTTCCATCCTTCATGAGCACCTTCCTCCTTGTTTTCTTCCTGCTGTTTAAGCCTGTCCTTTTCAGCCTTTGGTGAGAACACAGGACCACACACTCAGATCCTGCTTTTATGACTTTAAATATTTTTCTTGGGTGACCCAATCCAAACTTACAACTTCTCCCACTCAGAGGACTTTTAGCCTATGCGCCTGGTCCAGTCCAGCCCAAGATTCATCCATTTATTTCAACCGCCCTCAGATCAACTCCATGTTGTCATCTGGAAACTCAAACTTAGCATGTGCCAAAAAGAACACTTACACTTCTCTTGATCACTTTCCCGTCCTTCATTACCTTCTCAGATGCCACAATTCTCCACGTGCCCAGTTCTTCTGGACCTCACATCCCTACTCCCATCTTACCGTGTACCCATTCCTGTGGCTTCTCATCTTTCTCTCTTTTTAAAGATTTTATTTATTTATTTATTTATTTATTTATTTATTTATTTATTTAAGAGAGGGGAAGGCAGAAAGAGAGGGAGAGAAACATCAATGTGTGGTTCCCTCTTGAGTGTCCCTTACTGGGGACCTGGCCTGCAACCCAGGAATGGGCCCTGACAGGGAATTGAACTAGTGACTCTTTGGTTCACAGGCTGGTGCTCAATCCATTGAGCCACATCAGCCAGGGCAGCTTCTCATCTACCATTCAGACCCACCCACTCTTCTCCTCACCCTGTGTTCCTGCCCCACCGAAACCTCCTCACTTCTCACCTGATTGCCCAAGAGTCCTACTGGTCTTGCCTTCAAACTGGCCTCCCCCAGTCCACCTGCCCTACTGTTGCCGCCTCCAAGAACAAATCTGACCATGTCGCTGTCTTGACCGAAAGCCTTCCACGATTTCCCAGGGGCTGTGGGATAAAGTCCAAACCCCTGCTCAGCTCAGGGCATGTCATG
The DNA here is from genome assembly GCA_039655065.1 of Glossophaga mutica. Taxonomy (NCBI): domain Eukaryota; kingdom Metazoa; phylum Chordata; class Mammalia; order Chiroptera; family Phyllostomidae; genus Glossophaga; species Glossophaga mutica. Next base: position 111,733,868 of record CM077306.1, read on the forward strand.
GGGCAGCCCCCACCCCTCAGCTCTGTCACACAGACCACAGCTTCACTTCTCCAGGCCCTTTCACGCCTCTGCACTCCCGAGCCCACGTCCCTGCTAGCGATGCCACTTCCCCCTTTCTCTGCTTCACTAACCGCAGGAAAACCCGAGCGCTAGGAAGCCTCCCTCAGATCTCATTTTGACGTCCATTCTTCCTTTTGCTCCCGAGCAGCGTCTTGGGTACATCTCATGATTCCTCGGCAGTGATCAGACCAGGTGCGGTGTGTGCAGTAACAGTTTGTCTTTCTCGTTCTTTGGATTCCGAGCAGCTTGAGGACAAGGGCCGTGTGTTCTGAGTTATATTCTTGGCTCCTGGAGAGTGAAACTTCATAATAAATGTTTTCTTGACCTAATAAAAATTAACATGTTTGCTTCAAAATGCACAGACCTTCAGTTTTAAGAAGTTGTGAAAAGGATAAAAATTAAATATCTGCTAGGGCTGATGTGCCTCAGTGGATTGAGCCCTGGCCTGAGAACCAAAGGGTCACCAGTTCGATTTCCAGTCGGGGCACAGGCCTGGGTTGCAGGCCAGGTCCCCAGTTAGCAGCTCATGACAGGCAACCACACACTGGTGTTTCTCTGTCTCTCTTTCTCCCTCCCTTCCCCTCTCTCTAAAAACAAATAAATGAATTTTTTTTTTAAAAAAAGAAATATCCTAAGGTGAAAAATACTACATCCATATAGCTAAGTCTGTACCGTTTTTTCCCTCCTTGCATTTCATTTTAGCTTCTTTTACGTGGGCGAGCCATTCTCTAGCCACTATATTCAGAGGAGGACCCCAAGCAGTCACATGTGAGGATGGATCCTGTCACTAGCAGTGCTAAGGAGAGAATTGTTTTCCACGGATTGGGGCTGTGAGGACGGGTCTTTAATTAGGGAGTTAGAACCCTGCGGTGTCAACTCCCCTGAGGTCCTCTACCTTTCTCAAACCCACACTCGTCATTTTCATTGTTTTATAGTAATACTAATAGAGTGTTTGTTGTCAACCTGTTGCTGCTTCTTACTCATCAGTTCAAACTAAGACATTATCCCAGAGGTGTAAATGTAACAACTTCATTTCCAATGGCAACTGCAGTTAAACACATACTTTCAACAAGAAAATTTGTGAATGTGTAAATAGTAGTATTTTTTAATTTAATATGCCTAAAATGGAAGTGTTGTGAACAAAATTGCATGCTTTACCATTTTTCTTAAATAAAGAAAGTAACTTGGAGTCTATATGTAGCACCAAAACTCCAGAGGGTTTTTTATTTCTTGCACTGTTTAGACAATTTTCCACTCTGAAACAGTTTTATTCCTCTCCCTGCCCCATTCTGTGGTTTCCTCACGTCTGATCCTATAAGGCTTCTCAGAGACCATGGTAGTGGGGTGGGGTGGATGGTTCAATGTTGCTTCTACTGGGAGTTGTGTTACTTAACTCCTGTTACTCTCCAGTTACTTAACCCCTGTGGTCAGTGCCCTAATAAGCAAGATAATGCTCCACCGAGGGGTGGGCGGGGGGAGTGAAGATTCAGTGAGTAAGTTGAGCTCATGGTCAGTCCTCAGTAAAAAGTATCTTATCATTGTGTCCAACATTATTATTATTGTACTGGAGTGACGGATGCTTAAATCTTCAGGGACAAGAGAAGCAGTCTGAATTTTCAAGAAGTCGTTTCTCTTGCAGTTTTTCCCATTTCTTTTTTTTTCTTTCACGCTGCATTTTGTACATTCTGTGTTTTTCCTTCACGTTGCCAAGAACCCTCCTTTACCTACTTGCTTTCTGTGTTCCGTTCACTTTTCCTACTTACTCACCTGTCCACCAACCTCCCCTCTTGTACTTCCTGCAGCGGACCACGTGTCAAAGTTTGTCCAGACTCACAGGCCCTCCGGGGAGTTCATGCTCGAGTTTGACGAGGACGAGCAGTTCCACGTGGACCTGGATAAGAAGGAGACTGTCTGGCATCTGCCGGAGTTTCTTCACGCCTTTGACTATGATGCTCGGAGGGGTATTGCTGACATCACCGTGGCAAGAAAGAACTTGAACACTCTGATCCATCGGTCCAACCGCACCAGGGCCACAAATGGTACTGCTTACCCTCACTCGCTCCTCTCCAGCCCCACTGCAGGGTGGGGGAGCCTCTGTACCACACACGGGGGAGAGGAGACCCAGATGCCCACTTGTGATGAACCCCTGAGAGTGGGCAGGATTCCGTACACAAAACAGGGCACTTAGGCCATCAGAGGAGGCATTTTCCTTTGACCAAGAATGAGGCTGGGATGAGGGAGGCCGGGTCAGAAGCCTGAGAAGCTGTGACTCTGACCTGGGAGCCCTGGGGGCAAAGGGTGGGCCTGACAGAGGTGGGTCCTCATCTGGAGAATATTGGGCCTGAGGTGGGCCTTTGAGATGCAGACGAAGGTGGTAGACTCACCAGGTCCTGTCCCCTCTTAGAGCCTCCTGAGGTGACTGTGTTTCCCAAGGAGCCTGTGGAGCTGGGTCAGCCCAACACTCTCATCTGCCACGTGGACAAGTTCTTCCCACCCGTGCTCAGTGTCACCTGGCTGCACAACGGGCAGGCAGTGACCGAAGGGGTGGCTGAGACCATCTTCCTGCCCAGCACAGAACTCAGATTCCACAAGTTCCACTACCTGACCTTCGTGCCCTCAGCAGTGGACCGCGGGTGGGGCACTGGGGCCTGGACCGGCCACTCCTCCGGCACTGGGGTACGGAGCCCCTCCCTTTGCCAACGCCCTCCTGACACCATCTGTACTCCCAGGACCCATCTCTCCCCGGTATCCGCTTTCCTTAATTCCGTGGTTTATTGTCACTGTATCCAAACCTCACATCTCCTGGCTTCTGACTCTTAATGCCCCACCCCTGAGGCCAGGCCTGCTCTTTGCATCTCTGACTCCATCTTTCCTTTGTGCCCCAGAGGCCCAGGAACGGATCCAGGTGCCTGAGACGACGGAGACTGTGGTCTGTGCGCTGGGCCTGGTGGTGGGCCTGGCGGGGATCATCGCTGGCACCATCGTCCTGAAGACCAGGAAAGCCAAGAGCACCCCCAGGTGCAGGCACCCCTGTGAGTCAGCCCAGGTCGGGGGTATTAGGGACACAGTGGGGAGAGGCGTGTGCTACTGAACGAGGGCCTGCTGCCCTACCACATAGAAGCCAATCCTGTGGCACCGGCCTTGGAGAGAAGAAAGGGCTTCATTTGTGAGTCACTGGCAAGGAAACAGGAGGCAGCTCAAGTCTGTCTCCCAGGATCCAGGGTTGGGGGCGGGGCTTTAAGGGGGAGCAGTTGAGGGTTCACAGGGGTTACTCGTGAGTGGTGTCTCACACGTGCTACTGGTAAGTGATGCATCCACCGTTTAGACTCTGGTTCTGGGCCTGGTTGGAAACCGCACAGGACCAGTCTGAGCTAGCTCTGTGCGACAGATGGGAAGGAGAGACACTGCAACAGTGTCTGGTCACTGAACTAGAGGGAGGCAACAGCAAAGGCCCCGGGGAAGCACGTCAGCCGCGGTGCTGACTGTGAACCAGGCACTGTGCTGTGTGCCTCTTGTGTGTACACTTCCTTATGTTTGGACATCGTACCATGATTTCTCATGGGACAGACGGGGAAACAGACATGTGGGGAGGTGGAGGAATCTGTCCAAGGTCACACAGCTTGAAAAGTGCAGAGCCTGGATTTGAACTTGGGATTGGGGCTCCAGAGGCTGCAAACTTAGTCAAGATGTGGATTTTATCATCTGCGGCCAGTATCTCCCCACCCTTACAATGTTCATTGACTTCATTTTCTTCTGCTCTCTTAACGATGTCTAGAACCTCTGATGCTACTCCGACATGTGTAATACGGGACATGCTACATTTTGTATAATCTCAAAGGGAATGCATCTAATTTCTCCAACAATATATTTGCTATAGATTTTTGGCTTGCCATCTTTACCATGTGCTGAATTGATCAGATTTTGTTTATGTATTTATAGAATTGAAATCACTTGACATTAAAATGGATTTTCTTTTTTGGCTTGCTAATTTTGGGTCACATTTTAGCTCTCTTGACATTGAACCCTTGTTGCATCCCTGGGCTTTTCTGTAGGTCTCAGCCTATCAGTGGTGAGGCCATCAGCTGTGAATACCCGGGGCCCTCGCCTGGGCGCCCAGTTCTTGTGGAGACAGACCCCCCCACAGACATTCCCCGAAGCAGAGCCAGTGTTGTGGCTGGACTGGCCCTTGTGGTTCGTGTTATGACCGCAAGATGCTTCTCAGTCACAATCATCAGGGGACTGTTGACAAACAAGGTTTATGACTGACAGGCCCTGGAGGGTTGTGGTAGTGTGCCCAGGGCTGCACAGGGAGAGGGAGGGAGTGGGGGGGAGACACACACACACACACACACACACACACACCCGGGGGTTCTTCCTTTATTGGGGTTGAGAGTAGGTTGCCTAGGGTTTCCTGGTCCACTCGTTATTGGTGAATTTAAAACAATAGAGCCAGAGTTAAAGCAATAGCAGGGCCCTTCAAGCAGTCAGCCATCTAAGTCACCCAGGGCTTTCCAACGGGGCACTTCCTGGGTGGAGCGGCCGGCCTCTTTCCCTGGTTGTGTAGCTGACATATGTGCGTCTAAAGTGGGTGGTTTTGAATAGATGCCTCTACAGTCCAAAGCTTAATGTCAGGCACTTACATTACAATGTACAAAGCTGATTGTCAGGCATTCACACTAGGCCAGGATAACTCTTAATTGCTCAAAACAAATTATTTTTGTAATGCAGTGTTGGATTCGGTGGATCCAACATGGAAGAAGTTACTGTATTATTTTCTTCTCTGGTACTGTCCTTAGCTGTTTCTGGAAAGAAAGATGCACCAGCATCACAAAATGATTTGGAAAGCTTTGTTAATTTCCATGTTCTAGAACAGCACTCACAGGAGAGGAACGATTTGTTTATGAGATGTGGTTGGACTCACCCACCTGCAACATTTCCCGGACAGGGCCTCCGGGAAGGCATTCTTTGCCTTTCGGTTGAATGTCTCTGACGGTCATTACCTTATTTTGGTTTTCTACTTTTTCCTGTAGTTTTGACCTCTAATCTTTCTAGAAATTTATCCATCTTATCTAAAATTTTAGACATTGGCGTAGAGTTAGTTTATCATAAGTTTTTTTTAATATATTTTATTGATTATGCTATTACAGTTGTCCCATTTCTCCCCCATCATTCCCCTCCACCCTACACACCCTCTCCCACCCACATTCCCCCCTTTAGTTCATGTCCATGTGTCATAAGTTCTTTAGCTTCTACATTTCCCACACCATTCTTGCCCTCCCCCTGTCTATTTTCTACCCACCATCTATGCTACTCATTCTCTGTACCTTCCCCCCCTCTCCTCCTCCCACGCCCCTGTTGCTAACCCTCCATATGATCTCCATTTCTGTGATTCTGTTCCTGTTCTAGCTGTTTGTTTGGTTTGCTTTTGTTTTAGGTGTGGCTGTTAATAGCTGTGAGTTTGCTGTCTTTTCACTGTCATATTTTTATCTTCTTTTTCTTAGATAAGTCCCTTTAACATTTCATATAATAAGAGCTGGGTGATGATGAACTCCTTCAACTTGACCTTATCTGAGAAGCGCTTTATCTGTCCATCCATTCTAAATGACAGTTTTGCTGGATAGAGCAATTTTGGATGTAGGTCCCTGCTTTTCAAGATTTCAAATATTTCTTTCCAGCCCCTTCTTGCCTGGAAGGTCTCTTTTGAGAAATCAGCTGACAGTCTGATGGGAACTCCTTTGTAGGTGACTGTCCCCTTATTCCTTGCTGTTTCTAGAATTTTCTCCTTCATTTTAATCTTGGGTAATGTAATTACGATGTGCCTTGGTGTGTTCCTCCTTGGGTCCAACTTCTTTGGGACTCTCTGAGCTTCCTGGACGTCCTGGTAGTCTATTTCCTTTGCCAGATTGGGGAAGTTCTCCTTTATTATTTGCTCAAATAAGTTTTCCACTTGTTGCTCTTCTTCATCCCCTTCTGGGACCACTATAATTCGGATGTTGGGACATTTAATGATGTCCCGGAGGTTCCTAAGCCTCTCCTCATTTTTTGGAATTCTTGTTTCTTCCTCGTTTTCTGTTTGGTTGTTAGTTTCTTCTTTCTGGTCCACTCCATTGATTTGAGTCCCAGTTTTCCTTCCATCTCTATCAGTGCCCCATGCATCTTCCTTCATTTCACGTATTGTAGCCTGCATTTTTTCATCTAGTTTGTGAGCAAAATCAACCAATTCTGTGAGCATTTTTATGACCAGTGCTTTGAACTGTGCATCTGATAGGTTAGCTATCTCTTCACTGCTTAGAGGAATTGGCTCTGGGGCTTTAATTTGTTTTCCGGTTTGAGCCATTTTTGGTGGGTTTTTTGTTGTTGTTGTTGTGTTGGTTTTAGTCTGGTCGCAGCTATTACGTAGTGAAGAGTGGAGCTATTACGTAGTGAAGAGTGGAGCCCAGTCGCTGGGTTGTGACGCTATAGGTGGGGGTGGGGTCTGAGAGGGAACAATGGCGCCTGCTCCGCTCTCTCCTGGATTCAGTCCCTTCCACCACTTCCCCTCTGCCTGGACCGTCTCTGCACGCGAATGTGGGACCACCTGGTCAGCCAGCCGCCTTGTGTGGCCTCACTGGGTCTGCACAGTTGCCCCCCTGTGCCCGGGGACCGCCAGCTGCCGCCTGTGCACCTGGGAACTGCCTGCAGATGCTTCTTGCGTTCCCGGGTCCGCACCTCCACTTTCTCCTGCCGCGACTCCGCCCCTCTTACCGGTCTGGATGAATGGTTGTTGGACTTCCGTACAGTTCAATTTTCTATCAGTTCTGGTTGTTTTCTTGTTTCTAAATATTTGTTGTCCTTAATTTTGGTTGTTAGAGGAGGCACAGCGTGTCCCCTTATGCCTCCATCTTGGCCGGAAGTCCTTATCATAAGTTTTTGTTTCATCGAAAATGGCCTGTGTATATAATTATTTCTCCTTTTCATTCCAAATTTCCTATATTTTCACTGACAGTCTTGCCAGAGGTCTATTAACCTCTTTAAACTTTCCCTTGAATCAAAACCCGATTTGGTTCATCTTCCCCATTTTTCCTGTTTCACTGAATTCTGTCCTGTCTTCATTATTTACATTTTACTTCGCTTTGCTGTTTTTCTGCTTTTCCATCCTCTTAGTGGAAATGATGAGCTCGTTCACCTTCAGGCTTCCTTTCCCCAGTGAATGTGCTGAAAAGCTAGACGTTTCCTTCTGTGCACTGCCTTTGATACACAGCCTTTCCCTGAGAACGAAGTCTCCCATCAGTTATCTTCACAGTGCCACGGTTATTTCACTGTGTATTTCAAGTATACGGAATTAATTAATTAATTTTTCAAAATGGACTTAGAATTCAGTTGCATTATGGACAAAGTCTATATGATATTGATTAATTGGAACATACTAAGGCTTCCTGTGCAGCTTAGTAAATGTTAGGTTTTCAAAAATTTTCCTTGTGTGCTTGAAAATAGTGTGCATGTTATACTCTTTTGTTGGTTGTATCAATCTCCATGTGACTAATTATCTGACTCTTTTCATTTTATTATTTACATCATCCAGAACTCTGTTTATTTTCTCTCTGCCTCAGACCTTAGTTTTTTAGGATATGTTAAAGTCTTCAGCTAAAATTGTAGATTTTCCATTTTTAGTCTTTTCCACATTCCTGTTATTTGTTGCTCTTATATTTTGAAGTTTTATTTCCAGGGTTATGTGTGCTCATGATTATTATGGTTTTTCTTTTGTTTTTAATTTTCTTTTTTTGGGCAGGCACTAGATTTCTTACGTCAGCTATGTTTATTTCAGATCTGCCTGAAATGTCTTTTCCCATTATTTCAACATTTCCATTTATTTCTTTTCTTATGTTTGACTTCGTTAGCTCTCGTTGAAAACACAATCTGAGAGTTTGTTCGTTTTAATTGGTTAACTCAGTCAATCAGCAATTGCCATTATATTAAAACCATACTATGATATTATTAAAATGTTTTGCTTAATATACGCTATTTTTATTCATTTTTCCCATTTCTTATTTTCTAAATGATAGGCCAAATTCTGTTGTTAAATAGGCTGTATGTTCTAATTATATGCATAAAATGGTTTACCCTAACTTAACGTCCGTAATTACGTTTATTTACTCTACTGACTTTAGGAACTGGTGACATCCTGTACTCTCCGTGCTCCACAGAAAAGACAAGAGCTTTGCCTCACTTTTGTTCGCCCCATTATCACCACCTTCCACCTCCGCTACGTTCATATTAACTACACTTTTAGTTTTGGGGCTTTTTAAGTTGGAGTTATTGGGGCGACATTGGTAATAAAATTACACAAGTTTCAGGTGTACAATTCTGTAACACATCATCTGTAGATTGTACTGTGTGTGTTCACCACCCTGAGTCAAGTCTCCTTCCATCACCGTCGTCCCCCCTTTTCCCTCTTCTCCCTCCCACCCCCTTTTCCTCTGGTCCTCACCACGCTGTTGTCTGTGTCCCTGAGATTGTTTTCTTTTTGCTTAATGCTTTCACATTCTTCACCCAGCCCTGCAAACCCCCCTCCCTTCTAATAGCTGTCAGTCTGTTCTCTGTATCTACGAGTCTGTTTCTGCCTTGTTTGTTAGTCTTTTTATTTCATTAGATTCCACATATAAGTGGGATTATGTCACACTTGTCTTTCTTTGTGGCTTATTTTACTTAGCATAATAGTCTCCAGGTCCATCCATGCTTCACAAATGGTAAGATTTCTTTCTTTTTTTACTACTGAGTAGTATTCCATGGTGTAAATGTACCGCAGACTTTTTTATCCACTCATCTACTGATGGGCACGTGGGCTGTTTCTGAACTGTGGCTATCATAAACAACACTGCAATGCACATGAGGGCGCGTATATTCCTTTGAATTAGTGTTTTGGATTCTGCAGATAAATTCCCGGCAGTGGAATCACTGGATCATAAGCTGGGTCTTACACACAGTTTCTCTTACCCCTTTTAAAAATTTAGTCTCTGCTTTTAAAGAGAACAATAAATTCTGTTAAACTCTGTGGTCTTTCTTATTTTCCTCATTTCTTATAGCATCCTGTTGGATGTGTTTCTCTTCTGTGGGGGAGCTTTTTCTAAAGCATTTTAAAGTGGTTCTTTGAATAGCAAAGTGTCTGAGGTTGAGATGTTTGAAAATTTCTCTGTATTGTATTAAAACGACCGCTTGTCAGGATACAAACTCGGGGATGGAGAGTTCCTTCCCCCCTCTATGGAAGGAGCGCCCACAGTCTGCGGCGGTGAGTGCTGTGGTGACGAGAACGACGTGCGTCTGATTCTCGTGCTTTTACGGGCGGACGGGCTCTCTCTGCAAGGGTCTAGAATTTTGTTTGTCTTTTGAGTTCTTACAGTTTCCTCACAATGTATCTAGATATGTGTGTTTTTGTAAATATGTATTCTAAAGAACCTGTTTGTCACTCAAGGCACCATTTCAAACGAAATAATTACACCTTTCTCTGAACCCTGAAATCTCTCCCCCACCCCCAGATCTCATCTCCCTTTACTCTTTCTCCTACTTTGTAAGTGTCTAGTCATCCAGATATCAGAATATCTGTGTCTGGTCTTCCTGTTTCATTGCTTTTCTGTTGCATTCCCTATTGTTTAATCTTTCACTCTGCTCTCGTGTTCTTTAATTATTCTTCAGTTGCAAAAGTCCCAGTAATTATTTCATCTAAAAACTCTTTATTCCAACCACTGTAAAAACTCAATGTTTCTGCTTGAGGCATTGCTTCTTGTGTTTCCTTCGAATTCCTTATATCCCCTCTCCTTCTCTCTTTAAACCTTTTCACTGCGAACAGAAGACACGTGTAGGAAATTCACAAGACATGAATGTATAGCCAGTGGTTACCAAGCAGACACCATGGAGCCAGTCCCCGGGGTCAGGAAGGGGGACCCTGCCAGCACCCCAGGGGTCCTCTCCTGACCAGCAGGTAACTGGTGAACTTCTCAGGAAGCAGAGGCTCCTTTAACCCACAATGCCTAGCATGGGTCCTGGTACATAGTAGGTCGTATCAGTGAGTAATTATTACTTATTTAATATGTACTCATTGAATACTCACTACTTCCAGAGATTCCAACTCCTCTAAAGCTAGACACACCCATGTGATCTGCTTGGGACAGTGAGATGTGAGAAGGGACGCGCTGTTTCCGGGAGGGATCAGTGAGAGCCACGTGGGGTCCCTAGGTTGCCTTCCCTCAGCTGGGAGATGACGGGAGCAGAGGTGGAGAAGGCCTGGTGGCCTGGCTCCAGAGGGACTGACCCACGGAGCTGCCCACTGACCGCACTGCACAGGAGGCGGGAGCCGAGGCCGGGCGTCAGGGAACTCCCCCGCAGCCCTGCGCGTCTTCTCACTGCACAGAAGGCCCGGGGAGGGAGGGGCTCGGAGACTCGGAAGAGCAGGGAGGCAGGAGAGTTAGAAAAATGTTTCCTCACATAGGTCAAGGGAGCGGGAATCTCAGGAAGGAGGAAATGGCCAACGGGGTTAGAGTCCACGAGCTGTCGGCTAAGAGAAGGACCCCTGGGCCTGGTGGTAAATGGCTCCTGGAGCTGCTTTAAGGAGCAGCTTCTCCCAGCGCCCGACCCCCAGCTCCTCCCGCTCTCTGCATCGCACCGCGGGGCTCACTGTCTGCAGTGTCCCAGCAGGCGGGCTGTGCAGAGCTGGGGAGCAGGGGGGAGCCTCCTGAGGGTGCCCCTGACTTCTCACTGATCCTCGTCTGTGGGCAGCAGCACCTGCTGGGGAGGCACCTTCTCCTGGGAGGAGGAGTCCCCTTCTTCCCTGTGAGGGAGGACATGGAAGGGACAGGTGGGAAGGGACGGGGGACCAGTGCTGCCCTGGGTGTCCTAACCCTACTCTGTGTCCTACTGCAGGTGACGAGCTTTCTGTGACAGAAGAGGACACAGGGGAGACCCCAGGGTCAGGTCTACTTTAAAGTTCAAGTCCCTTTGAATCTCTGTGCTCATCACCAGTGACGGATGTCCCCAAAGACCCTTCCAACTGCTGCCTATGATCTTACTTGCTCTTAGCAACCTGCAAAGGCCTCACGCATAGAAAGTGCTCAATAAGCATTGAAATCTGAAGTGTGGTGACACCGCGTGGTCTGTGAGCCCCAGTCTCCTCTGGGCCTTCTCCCCACACAGCGTCCTGCCCAAGAAATCCCGGAGACCAGAGAACACCTGAGTTTGTCTGACCTAGACAGGGCTGGTGGCTTGTTTGCGACTCCAGGGCCCCTTCCCGGTCCCTCTTCCCCGTCAGTTCCCCAGAAGCATGTGTCCTGGGCCTGTCCTGTGGGCGAGGCACTTCCCGTTGTGACCCTGCAGGAGGCGGGTCTGGAGAAGGAGGGCTCCGCCGGGCCCGTCCTGACCTACGTCTGGGGCACAGGGAGCAAGAACGTCAGGCCCCCTGTGGGGCTGGTCTACTCCGACGTGTCCCTCACGTCATCTCCGTGCCACTGCTCCCCTCCGTGGACCCCCTCGCTTACTTCACCCAGAATTCCCACTGCACTGGACCCTCACCATGGGCCCCCCTCCTCCTCCAGGCAGCAGGAAAGACCCAGCTCCCACCAGACCCCCTGTTTTGCAGGAGTTTTCCGAAGTAAAGGTGTCAAGCCCTAGGGACTCCATGTCTCCTTTCACACCACAGCCCCCTCCAGGGCACAGAGGCATCTCAGCCGGGCTGATTCTGGGAGAAGGACCAACACAGTGTCACCCGTACTGTATCCACTGGAATCCCCCTACCCCCGTCCTCCCAGACATTATTTTATCCCCCCGCCCATCTTGTTCTTTCAGAAGCCTTCGAAGCCACCTTTGGAGACGCCCAGTGTGTCTGCTGGCTTACTCACGTCTAAATCCCAGCTGTGGGTTAAGGTCCTGTCTCTCCCCCAAGGTACGGGGCCCAGAGCAAAGCATGGGAATATGGATGCGTGTTAGTTTCAATCGGCAAATTCTAACACGAACTACATTCCCAGTCTATCCTGCATGATCGTGGTGGTGAACTGGAACTAGAAGGTCAGAGGGGCCATGAGGATTTGATACCAACCTAGAAGTCTTCAAATTCAATGTCGCATAAGGGGCAGCCTAGGGAGGAGGTGTTTCCTGTTTCTCACTCCCTCTCTGAACCCATCCTTCAGGCTGGTGTGGGGGCTCAGGGCGTGGGGGTGCAGCCGGCGTCCTCTTGTCCTCAACCTCAGCTTGTCCTCACCAACCCCCTCTGCTCCTCCGGCCATCACTGGTCACAGGACAGGCCCCGCCCGGCTCTGTGGAAAGGCCTCGGCCTGGAGCCCTGGCTGCACAGCAGGGTCCTGGGACCCTGGACACAGCTGAGTGACCGTGGCTTCTCTTTCCGATTTTTGATGTTGAAGTGTCTTTTTCTTGTATTTTTGGTTTTTGGGGGATTTGTATTTTTTGTTGAGTTACAGTTGACATTCAACATTACATTAGTTTCAGGTGTTGCTAAGAGAGTAACAAAAGTTTTTATCACAAGGAAAAAATTTATAACTATGTACAATGACAGATGTTAACTGGACTTACGGTAATCATTTAAAAATATATGCAAATACCGAATCATCATGTTGTACACCTGAGTGTCATCTTGCCCCTCCGTGAGAACCTTGTCCCTCCAAAATCCATCCAGACCACCAGGTACCACAGTGTCCAGTACAGACACAGACACACACACACACACACACACACACACACATCTTCTTTCTCTGGTGGGAATCGTGGCCCTGGAGGATGTTGGACCCCAAGGCCTGTCTGTGGGTGGGGCTCACATGGGAAAGCCCCAGGGGTCATTCTCCTGAGCCGAGCCTCCAAGGGCAGCAGCTCTGCCCTTACCTGGGGGGTCTCTGCCCGGAGCCAAAAGGGTGTTCAGCGTCACCAAGGACATCATCAGAGCTGCCATCCAGGCCCCCCAGGGACCTGCAGGACCACCATCCTGGAGCCTGGGAAAGATCATCATTTGTTTTATGTCTGATGTTCTAGTGAAATCTATTTTTATTGAAGTAGATCTATTTTCATTGAAAATAGATAGATCTATTTTTATTGAAAGTGTTCTGTAAACAACTGCTTAATCCTTAGCAATAATCTCTTCCAACAGTACCGCCCTCCATGTACTCTCTTTGCCTCTGGGACTTTAGATAACCTCTCCATTCAGTCACCAAACATGCCATAGTAGGCAGAAGAATAGATGTGCAAACACGTCCCCGCCCTAGTCCCTGGGACCTGCGCGTGTGGTAAACATGCCCAGCAGAAGGGACTGTGCACAGGTGACCGAAGGCGTGCGTCTGCCATGAAGAGACACTCCCGAACGCAGGGAAAGAGGCTAACCTGATCACCCGGGACCTTCCAAGTGACCGTGACTAAGGAGTGTGGGCCAGATGGAGACCTGAGATCCAGCTGAAGTAATTTCTACACACTGAGATACAGGCATCCCTGTGTTTTTATTCTTTAAGTGGTGGGTTTCATTCGTGGGATACCTGATTTGGACAAGATATTTAATCGTTCTATAGGACGTTGGTAGATATAACCTACTATTTTCTCAGAATTTTCACAACTCCTTTCTTAAGTATGATTTGCTTTTTTTCCTTGTTTGTTCCCTAACCAGCTTTAGGGTCGATGAGTTGTTGACTTTCCCCATAATTTTCATTTTTCTTCAGTATTTTATAGAGGATCAGGAGCCTTCCTTGACGGTTTGGTAGAACTTACCTGTAAAAGACTCCAGATACGGCTGAAGGAAAGAAGAAATTTTAACCTGCTTTACCTTCTTTCTTTGCAGTCTTTTCCATTTACACAATTTCTTCCTAGTTTTAGGATTGTTGAAATCCCTCCCATACCTGCACTAATGTATTTATCTAAGACCCCTCTGTTTTGTTCTTACTTAATTTCACAGGTTTTATTTCGCTTTTCACAGAACAAGCTGCTCCAGCAGGCGGGGCAATCAGCAGGCAGCCACCAGATCAGCCTCAGTGAGTGGGAGCCCCGGTGGGCACAGTGTGCAGGGACCCCATGAGCAGCCCTGTGAGTCTGGGGAGGGGCTAAGTGACCCCATCGGTCCAGGCCTCTCCCCACCCGAGTACAACCACCCGCCCCCCACACACAGACACCCTCTGCTGGCATCCCCTCCCGCTCCAGTACCTCCACCCCCCCCCCCAGCAAGAGGCCCACCAGCACGACTCCCCTCCCCCTCTCAGCTCCCAGGGCATTTTCCTCAAGTTCCTGACCGGCCAGCCAGCCCACTAGCCACTGTCCACGGGTCACTCCTGCACCCCTCAGGGGCATCTCTCACACCCCCTCCCTCCCCGGGGCCTGCTGGGGTTCGATCCCTCGTCCTGGCCTGACCGCCGTTCCCACGGCTGTCTGGGAGTCAGCCCCCAGGCTCACTGCGCTCGCATTAGACTCTCTTCTTACGTCTCCACCACAGAAATGTGTTTCCTTGGATTTTTTTAATTGCAGAGATTATTTTCATTCAGCATTTCTAAAAGGTTTTAGTAAGAATAGTTCTATATTGGCTTAAAAAGAACTATTTTAGAAATCCAGAAAAGTATCCTCTCATGAGAAGCACACCCACAGAGAGAGGTGGACACACCACAAGTGCGCAGTGGGTTTGCACAGAGGGAACATTGGGATAAACGCGCGGGGACACTTCCAGCCCCCAGGGGGCGCTCTTGAGTCTTAGTCAGTCACGAACCTTCCCCACCCCGAGGGACCACTCTCTGGGCGTGTGACATCCCGGTGAGCTCTGTCAGCTGTTCAGAGGACGGGATATTACAGCGGACTCCGCTCTGCACCCGGGTCCCACCCAGCGTCCTGTCCCGGGTCTCGTCCCCATGGCTACGAAGTTGTGGTTTGTTCACTCTCGCGGCTGCAGGGGGTGCCACTGTGTGAACAGCCCACATCTGTGGTCCTCTACTGCACATGAGCAGTTGTTACACCCAGATTGTACAAATTGTGCTACTATGAATAATTTCCTCATATTACTTGGTGCACACATGTGCCCATGTCTCCGGGGTGTGCAACTAGAAGGGACATGCTGGGTCCTGGGGTGAGTGACATTTGGCTGTAGTAAGTCCCACCATAGCATTTTAAAGTATTTGTTTTTTTAAGCATATTTTATTGATTATGCTATTATAGTTTTCCCAATTTTCCCCCTTTATCCCCTCTCCTCCCTTCACCCCCCCAACCCTCCAGCATTCCCCCACTTAGTTCATGTCCATGGGCCATACACATAAATTCTTTGACTTCTCCATTTCCTATACCATTCTTTACCTCCCCCTGTCTATTTTGTACCTACTTCCCGGTACCTTTTCCACCATTCTCCCCCTCCTCCTCCCAGTTGATAACCCTCCTTGTGATCTCCATTTCTGTGATTCTGTTCCTGTTCTAGCTGTTTGCTTAGTCTTTATTTTTGATTTTTAGGTTCAGTTGTTGATAGTTGTGAGTTTGTTGTCATTTTACTTTTCATAGTTTTTGATCTTCTTTTTCTTAATAAATCCCTTTAACATTTTGTTTACTAAGGGCTTGGTGATGATGAACTCTTAACTTGACCTTATATGGGAAGCACTTTATCTGCCCTTCCATTCTAAATGAAAGTTTTGCTGGATGGAGCAATCTTGGAGGTAGGTCCTTGCCTTTCATGACTTGGAATACTTCTTTCCAGACCCTTCTTGCCTGCAAGGTCTCTTTTGAGAAATCAGCCAACAGTCTTATGGGAACTCCTTTGTAGGTGACTGTCTCCTTTTCTCTGGCTGCTTTTAGGATTCTCTCTTTATCTTTAATTTTGGGTAACATAATGATGATATGCCTTGGTGTGTTTCTCTTTGGGTCCATTTTCTTTGGGATTCTCTGGGCTTCTTGGACTTCCTGGAAGTCTATTTCATTCACCAGACTGGGGAAGTTTTCCTTCATTATTTGTTCAGATGAGTTTTCAAATTCTTGCTCTTGTTTTTCTCCTCTGGCACCCTTTTGCTTTGGATGTTGGAAGTTTAAAGTTGTCCTGGAGGTTGTAAAGCTGTCTGTGGGGGAGGGGTCCGAGAGGGAACATGCCCTTCACTTGCTGGGCTCTAGCCCCACTTGCCAATGAGCTCTCCTGTGAGACTGGGGGTTTGTCCCGCCCCAGCAACCCCCACAGTGGATTACAGCTAGCTTTGAGTCTTCAGTTTCCCATTCAGCCGGCCAGCCTCGCCTGTGTGGTCCCCCGCCTTGTAGCACCTCCTCTCTGCAGTCTCCACCCCACCCACCGATCTGGGTGAATGCTTCTTAACTCCTTGGTTGTCAGAGTTCCATGCAGTTTGATTTTCTGGCACTGCTTTGTGGAGCACTTTGATTTTCTGTTTATTGTTTTTAGATTGGCTGTCATCCTTCTTTTGGTTGCGTGAGGAAGTGAAGTGTTTCACATTTTCGAATTATTTGAATCAACTGACTCTTGCACTAGCAATAACGAAAGATAGAATTATTATGATTTTGTCTGAGTTTAATTTTCGCCGTGCTGGGAGTTGTGCAGTGACATCACATTATGGTTTACTTTGAACTTCCCCTCTGATGCAAACTGTTGGGCAATTTTCATAAATGTCTGGGCCCTGTGAACACGCTCACATGGAGGACAGACTGGGCCCATCGTCAGAGACTGAACGGGCTCTGGCAGGGAGCCCTCGGCATCTCCCTGTTCTGATGCCCTTTCCTGCTCGTGGGTCTGCGGGGAGAGACCTGCGGTCTGACACAAAAATGCAGCAAAACCTCGCTTCTCGAGCTTAATTCATCCTGGAATTTCATTCAACATGCAGTTTGTTTGGGATCCCAGCCATACAGGAAACTGATCACACAGGTATCAGCCTGAAAGGGTTGTCAGGGGAAGAATCAAAACTTTACTTGACAACTGAGACATATTTTCCAAAAAACAGTTTGGTCACGAATTGAATTGTTCGAGATGGGACACATTCGAGGACTGAGGTCTGACTGTATCCAGTCTTTTCCCTGGTTCCTGGCACAGAGCTCCTAAAACCCTTGGAATCTCCTGAGTGACAAGGATGCTAATGAGGTGGCGCTTGGCCGAGGGTGCTGGACAGTTTCAGGATGGGGGCCGGTCACCAGAAACACCAAGTTTGATCAGAGGGTCAGAACTTTCAGCCTCACTGCTCAGCCTCTGGGAGAGGGGATGGGGTTTGAGTTCAATCACCAACGGCCAACGATCTAGTCAAATTTGTCTACATAGTGAAACCTCCATAAAACTACCTAATAATGGGGTTCAGAGAGCTTCTGAAGTAGTGAACCCCTCCCCATGCTGGGAGTTGGGGGTGACACTTTCCAACTCCATGGTGACAGAGCCTCCGGCACTCAGGACCCTTCCCCACCTCACCCCATGTCCCTCCTCATCTGGCTGCTCACTTGTATCGTTTATAATAAAATGTACAGTACGCACAGCATTTTCCTGAGTTCTGCGAGTTGATCCAGCAAATTAATGAACTTGGTGGGGAGCCCCTACCTTTTGTAGGCAAGTCGGAGAGATGAGCAGGTAACATGTGGCCCTGAACTTGAGACTTGCTCTGAGGGGAGGGCAGTCTTGTGGGACAGACCCTGACCATCTGGGGTCTGAGGATAACTCCAGGGAGTTCACGTCGGAGTTGAGCCGAACTGTAGGAAACACAGCTGGTGTCTGAGAATCAGAGAAGTGGGTGAATGGAGGACAACATGCCTCACCGTCCCCCAGAGAAACTCGGAGTAAGAGCAAGCAAGACACCCTCTGCCCGGGACGTCATTTATTGGTCACGTGTCCTTCCAGCCAAACCTGAGTGCCTACGAAGTACCAACGTTCCAGTCTCAGACCTTTGCTCCAAGGACTGAAATGTGTCTTTCTTTTCCTCCCCCACCCCAGCCCCTGAGCTCTGTTCCTACAGGGGAAGGTCCCACATGTAGGGTCCTGGTGCGCACAGTCTCCCTCCCTGGGGAACAACTGCGCTTTCCCTCCCCCTCCTTCCCCCACAGGCGGGCATGTCCTAAACTCTAAGGGACCCCAGGAGACTTGCAGCCAGGGGAGCGCTGGGCAGCAGCAGCTCGTCCCAGGCTGACCTCTGACTGTCCCCTAGGACCCCTTTTCTCTGACTCCCCAGTGAGCTGACAGCACCCACCCAGTATCCTGTTGCTTCTTCTGTTCTAGGCCCTTCCTTGCTTCACCATCCGCAGTGAACATTAATAAGCGTGCTCTCCAAAAAAGAAAAGTCTCGGTGGGAGGCAGAGAGTTCCTCCATGAAAGAGAGAACCCATGTCCCCAACATTCATGCATCTGGACACGGCACGAGGCTCCACCAGTCAGGTGACCACATGCCAGACCCTGACTCAGGACGTGGTGACACAGAGAGGCGGGGACTGTGCACAGGGCACTCGGCCAGGGTGGCAGGAGTAGCAGCAACAATGTCCACGTTTCGAAGCAGCAGAGGCAGCAGTCCCAACCTCAGGGCCCAGGGTCCTGCCTCGGGGGAGTTGGTGGGGTGAGCCATGACATCTGTGCCCAGCAGCAGGGCTGTGGGGCCCGTGTGGGACCCGACCCAGGCTGGGCTGTGGGCTGTTCCTGGCTGTGCGGCCTCTGGTCTGTTCTGTGACTTTCTCCAAAATAGCATCAGAACCCACTACACTGCTTTATATCTAAATGAGAAAAAATTAGGATTCCATTTGTTTGCTCCAAGAAATGTACCTGGGGAACAGTTTCACTCAGAGATTTTATTCTGCTGACCCGGGGCCGCCTCCTAAACCTGCCACCTGACTCTACCCCGTGGTAGAGAGAACAACTGTACCTCCCAACATCACGTCTCATAATTGACAATCCATGTCCTCCCTTTTCTTTCCGAGGAAAAAAACCCACTAAATGTGGATTGAGGACCCCTCCCCACCCTGAGCTCTGTCACTGACCTCAGTGGTCCCCGTCTGGCTGAGCCCCAGGATGGCTCGTGGGGCTTCTTACAACCCCCAGGCCCCTCCCAGACCCACGTCTCAGGGGACTGGGCTCCAGGCCAGGATCACTCGTGTGACAAGCCCTGTAGGTGAGGCTGACGCACAGCACAGTCGTGTGGGATCCTGTCTGGGTTCCTGCCGCTGAATGTGGGACCTGAAGGCCAGCAGCATCCGTACCAATCTTGTTATCAATCCAGAATCCCACTCGCTGCTCCAGACTTCCTGAGTCTTAGCAAAGTGCGCAGGTAACTTGTGGGCACAAGAAAGTTTGGGACTCGGAGCTCGACAGCCTTCTAGACGCGGAGACAGACTGTGCAGGCGGCTCTGGCGTGCGGTCCACTCAGGTCGCTCACACTGGGGCCCTGGGTTCCGTCCTTCCTCCTTCCTCTTCTGCAGCTGTCACTCCCTTGGTGACCTCGCCCACGCTCATGGCTTTAAATAGCACTTGTGTGTGTGGCCTCCCAAGGCTGTCTGTGCAGAGTCTCCCCATCTCCAGACTCAGCGGTCTGCCTGCCAATCAGACGGCTCCACCATCTCTGACCATGAACGTCTGTGACATCCCCTCAAACACGCTGCTTCCAGAGTCTCCCCATCTCTGCTGACACAACTCCGTCTCTCCGCTTGTGTCCTGTCCTCTGAGATGTTTGGTGACCTGGACTCCTCTCCCTCGTACCCCAGATTAAGCATTAGGAATGCGGTCAGGTCCCCCTCAGAAGGGATCCAGGATCCCCCCACGCCCACTATTCCCGCCGCTCACCCCGGGAAGCATCCCCAGCCTGGAGCCCCGCCCAGACCCCTCCTGCGTCCACGCTGCCTCCCTCGCCTCCCCAGTCTGCTCTCAGCACAGCAGCCACTGGGACCCATTGAAGGGGACGTCAGGCCATGTCCCCCTCCTGCTCTGCACTGTCCTCTGACACCCGCCTCACTCAGAGCACAGTCGTGTCCTCCCAACGTCCTCCAGGCCCACGTGGTCTGGCCGTGCCCCTCTCTCTCCCCATCACTCCCTGCTCCATTCCCACGCTGACCCCCACCCCGCCTCTTCCTTCCCAGACTCCAGACACACCGCTGCCCCAGGGCTTTCCCCATGGAGGGTCCCCTGCCCGGACAGAACTTCCTGCAGACGTCCTCGTGGGTAAGGCCTCATGTCCTTCAAGTCTTCCCTCAAGGCCACCTCCCCAGCGAGGCCCGCACTGACCACCCAAATCAAGCAGCCGCCTTCCCTGTCCCCACTGGGGACCGCTGTCCCCTCTGCCTCTTCCCAGACCCCTTACCCTCCCACAGACACCTCCCTGTCACACAGCCACCACTGCTTCACAAATGGTCAGGGTAGGGCACCTCCCTATGCTGCAGGCTGTGTCTGTGTTAACGTGGCCTCGACCACAGCTGCTCCGTGGCAGCTACGCCCCCACTTGCTGCCCCGAATCCACAGCAGACCCCACTCTGCGCATCCCGGAGTGCGCACCGCAGCCAGCACTGGAGCGAAGGGCAGGGAGAAGGCGCGGGCGAGCAGAGCGGAATTCCAATGGGGACTTATCTCGGACGGGAAATGACGGGATCCCAGCTCTGCTCAGCCCAGAACCCGCTCCTTTGAGAGTTTAGGAAGAGATGAAAGATCGGCCAAGCCCTAGAGGAGGCAAGAGCAGGACGGGTCTGACAATTCATCTCTCCGCACCACGGACTCCTGTGTGCAGGGACCCCTGGGCCTGGTGGGGACCGTGACAGGCAAAACACCTCTGCTGCTCACAGACAGGGACACCCAGAGGAGAATGAGACCAGGACTCCTAGCAAGGACAGATGCAGTCACGCTGCTCTACAGAAACAAAGAAGCAACAAATAAAGACCCAGAAGATGGGGCTGAGCGTCGACCCAGGCCTGAGCCTCGGCTGACCCGGCCACACACAGCCCCCACTGCCCTCGGTCCTGGAGATGGGCTTCCCCGGGACAGTTTACAAAACCTAGGTGATGTTGGGCTCCTGAGATCACAGGTCCTGCTGGGACAAGGTTCTACTGAAGAAACAGGGACAAAGGGGCAGAGGGCGACCCAGATGGGGAGGGACCAGGTCAAAGCCCATGATGCACTGAGCACTGACTGGGCACTGCCCCGACCACGCTCGGTCCTCACAGCCTCCCCTGTCCCTGCAACAGACTCAGCACAGCAAACACACGGGTTCTGGAAACTTTTTTTAAAATATATTTTATTGATTATGCTATTACAGTTGTCCCATTTCTCCTCCATCATTCCCCTCCACCCTGCACACCCTCTCCCACCCACATTCCCCCTCTTTCGTTCATGTCCATGTGCCGTAAGTTCTTTAGCTTTTACATTTCCCACACTATTCTTGCCCTCCCCCTGTCTATTTTGTACCCACCATCTATGCTACTTATTCTCTGTACCTTTTTCCCCTCTCTCCTCCTCCCACTCCCCTGTTGCTAACCCTCCATATGATCTCCATTTCTGTGGTTCTGTTCCTGTTCTAGTTGTTTGCTTTTGTTTTAGGTGTGGTTGTTAATATCTGTGAGTTTGCTGTCTTTTTACTGTCATATCTTCTTATTATCTTCTTTTTCTTAGATAAGTCCCTTTAACATTTCATATAATGAGGGCTTAGTGATGATGAACTCCTTGAACTTGACCTTATCTGAGAAGCGCTTTATCTGTCCTTCCATTCTAAATGACAGCTTTGCTGGATAGAGCAATTTTGGATGTAGGTCCCTGCCTTTCAAGACTTCAAATACTTCTTTCCATCCCTTCTTGCCTGTAACGTCTCTTTTGAGAAAACAGCTGACAGTCTGATGGGAACTCCTTTGTAGGTGACTGTCCCCTTATCCCTGGCTGCTTCTAGAATTCTCTCCTTCATTTGAATCTTGGCTAATGGAATTATGACGTGACTTGCTGTGTTCCTGCTCGGGTCCAACTTCTTTGGGACTCTCTGAGCTTCCTGGACTTCCTGGTAGTCTATTTCCTTTGCCAGATTGGGGAAGTTCTCCTTTATTATTTGTTCAAATAAGTTTTCCACTTGTTGCTCTTCTCCTTTCCCTTTGGGTACCCCTATAATTCGGATGTTGGGACGTTTAAAGATGTCCTGGAGGTTCCTAAGCCTCTCATTTTTTTTTTGAATTCTTGTTTCTTCCTTGTTTTCTGGTTGGTTATTTGTTTCTTCCTTCTGGTCCATCCATTGATTTGAGTCCCAGTTTTCCTCCCATCTCTATTGGTTCCCCATGCATTTTCCTTCATTTCACATATTGTAGCCTGCATTTTTTCATCTAATTTGTGAGCAAAATCAACCAATTCTCTCAGCCTCCTGATCACCAGGGCTTTGAACTGTGCATCTGATAGGTTGGCTATCTCTTCGTCGCTTAGAGGAATTGGCTCTGGAGCTTTCATATGTTCTCCTGTGTGAGGCATTTTGGTGTGTGCTTTTTTTTTGTTTTGTTTTGTTTTTGGTCTGTTCACAGCTGTTACATAGTGAGGGATGGAGCTTTAGGTGTTCCCCAGGGCAGGGCAGCCCAGTTGCTGAGTTATGATGCTTATGCAGGGGCGGGGTCTGAGAGGGAACAATGGCACTTGCTCCGCTCTCTCTTGGATTCCAATCCCTTCCACCACTTCCCCTTCGCCTGGATTATTTGTGTGTGAATGTGGGAGCACCTGGTCAGCCAGCTGCCTTGCGCGGCCTCACTGGGTCTGCACAGTTGCCACCCCGTGCCCGGAGCCCGCTAGCCACCTCCTGTGCACCTGGCATCTGCTAGCCGCTGCTGCCTGCGTGCCCAGTTCCGCACCTCCGCTTTTTCCTGCCGTGACTCCACCCCTCTTACTGGTCTGGATGAATGGTTGTTAGACTTCCGTACAGTTCAATTTTCTATCAGTTCGGGTTGTTTTCTTGTTTCTAAATATTTGTTGTCCTTAATTTTGGTTCTGAGAGGAGGCACAGTGTGTCCACCTATGCCTCCATCTTGGCTGGACAGTTCTGAAAACTTCTTGATGCTTCTATTTATTTCCTCTCAAAACTTAGGATCTTCAACTTTTTAATTAATACATCAATCACTTGTGGCAAGAATTGAAAAAACAAATTTACATCCAGAGCCTTACTTTACTGAGGGAGTAAGAAGTTGCAGCTCAGGCACCAGGAAGCACAGACAGGGATGGGGAGGGCCCAGTCCTGCCTCTGCTGGGACAGGAACGTGTGGGGAGGGGGCGAGGTGGGAGGGGAGGGGAAGCCTCCCACCTCCTCGCATGCTGCTGATGGGAACGCAGACATTCGGATGCTAGTTGCAGAAGGAGAAGTGAGATGTCCCTGAAGTCACAAACAAGGGTTGGTGGGTTCATGTTTGTGAGAAACCTTCCATCACTGACTCCCCGACAGGGCAGCTGTCTCATGCTGGAGAATAAAATAATCATGAACAAATTTCAGTCAGTTGCTGTAGGTGGTTACATTCTCAACAGCCCACCTTGTGCTCAATAATCCCGCAGAGTCCCCCCATTACCCAATCCCATCCCCCCAGATTCAACCCCTCCCTACATCAGAGTCTCACCTTTAGAAGCCGTAAGAGACACATCAGAGCCCTGGGCACTGTCACGGCCTGGGGTGGCACAAAACAGGATGTGGTCAGAGCCCCCAGGACAGGAGACCGAAGGAGAAACTATGAGGCGTGAGGTCCCCCATGGGCTCCCATCTGCACCAACAGAAGGTCCCAGGGGTCCCCCCTCCATACTCACAGGCAGCCTGAGCGTAGGTCCCCCCTTTTCCACCTGCGGGAAGAAAACATCCTGTCAGACACCAGGGAGGAGGCAGGGCCGTGAGGTCCTAAAGGAAACCCTGGTCCTGGACCCCAGGGAAGTTTCCAGAACTCCGACTGCAGACCCAGGCCAGGTACAGGGAACCTGAGGAAGTTCATGTGCAGGACCCGGACCAACTGCCCTCCTGCAGGTCTGTACTCAGCAGGGACCCTCCCCTTGGACCTGTGACTATTGGGAGGCAGGTCCCCGTCACCAGAATCATCAGGGTGACGAATCTGTCCCTTACTTCACACGTGCCTTCCTAACCAGTCAGTGTAGCAAGTAGGGCCCCAGACTGGCCAGCACATGAGTGAGGACGATGCTTCCCTTTAATGAAGCCGGACACACTGTCCTGGGCTTGAGACCCCCAGTGGGAGAAGAAATCAGTCCCCACCCGCCCTACCTGAGCGCCTCCTCCCCCACATCACGGCTCCAGCCACAGCTCCAAGCAGGACCAGGCCACTGACCACGCCCAAGATGATGATGATGGTGTCGGTCTGAGGAGGCGGCTCTGCAAAAGGACAGGGAGGTGAGGGCCCTTCCCCCCGCGTCCCGCCCCGACCCCGCTGAAGACCCCGGAGGCCCCTCCTCACCCCATCGCAACGTCAGGGGCTCGCGCAGCCCCTCGTGCTGCACGAGGCACGTGTATCTCTGCTCCTCCCCGGGCGGCACCAGCACCGCCGCCCACGTCTGGAAGGTCCCGTCCCCCGCGGGCCTGGTCTCCACGAGCTCCGTGTCCTGGGTCTGGTCCTCCCCGTCCCGCCGCCAGGTCAGGGCGATGTCCGCAGGGTAGAAGCCCCGCGCCCAGCACCTCAGGGTGGCCTCCCGCTCAGACGTGGGGTGGCGGGTCACTCGGGCCTCTGGAGGGTCTGAGGGGAAGGGTGGGAAATTCGGGAACCTCGGCCGTGGGGCAGTCCAGCCGCGCTCCCGTGGCCGTCCCGAGACTGTACAGGACAGGGGTGGGGAACAAAGCCCAGACCCCGCCTGGACACACAGAGGCACCTGGGGAGGAAATCCCTGGTCTGTAGAAAGTTCTAGAACCAGAGGGACACAGCCCGGGTGGAGGCCCGTCTGCTCGAAGAAAAGCCTTTCTGGTTCATACTGGTTGAGAGGGGCGGGGCTGCCACGTGGCTGCGGAGAGCCAGGTCGGAAGGAGACCCGTGGGTGCGAGGCGGGAACCGGCCTGAGAGAGGAAGTGCCCACGGGCCGGGCGCCGCCAGGGTCAGCAGGAGGCCGCTGACCTGAGATCTCGGGGTGCGACCCCACCCCCTCCCCGTCCCAGGAGAGGCTGCCCCCCAAGCGTCCCTGAGAGAAGGCGGGGTCACCCTCTGAGACCGGATCAGAAAGTCCTGGCGGACTCGGTCTCCCAACACAGCTAGTGGGGTTCTGACCCTGGTCCCATCGGAGCCCGGCCCAAGAGCGGGGGGGGGGGGGCCCCCCGTGAGCCCCGGTACCTGCGCGCTGCAGCGCCGCCTTCCCGAGCTCCAGGTACCGCAGGAGCCACTGCACGCACTCCCCCTCCAGGTAGTTCCTCCATCGCTCCGCGCACCCGCCTGCCTCCCACTTGCGCCGGGTGATCTGAGCCGCAGCATCGGCTGCGGTCCAGGAGCTCAGGTCCTGGTTCAGGGCGATGTAGTCGGCGCCGTCGTAGGCGGACCGGTAATACCCGCGGAGGAAGTGCCCATCCGGCCCCACGTCGCAGCCGTGCATGGTCTGGATGGTGTGAGACCCTGACCCCGCCCCGAGGTCAGCCCCGCCGCCTCCCGACCCGACCCGCGGGGATCGAACCTACACTGAAAACGAACCCGGGTCAGAGTCCCACGGGCTCCTCTCGGGGTGAAGCTCGGACGTGGACACTCGGGGCGACCCCGCCCGTCCGCGGGGAGGGGGTCGTGCCCGGCCCCACGTGCTCACCGTGCACGCTCTGGTTGTAGTACCCGCGCCGGGTGTTCAGGTTCCCCCGTAAAGTCTGTGCGTTCCCCTTGGCTCTCCGCGTCCGCTCGTCCCAGTACTGCGCGTCCACCCGCTCCATCCACGGCGCCCGCGGCTCCTCCCTCGGGTTCGCGGCGTCGCTGTCGAACCGCACGAACTCCGTGCCGTCCACGTAGCCGACTTCGAGGAACCAGGCCTCCCCGGGGCCGGGCCGGGCCACCACGGTACGGAAATAGCTCAGGGAGTGCGGGCCTGCGGGCGAGGAGCGGTGAGACCGGTGACCCTCCACCCGGCGTGGGTCCCGGGTCCGCGGTCTAGGGGACAGGACGGGGACGGAAACCCGGACGGGAGAGGGATCCGGGCCGGGGCGGCAGGGACGCTTCCCCGCCGGTCCGCGCCCCTCCCCGCACAGGCCGCTCCCTCCCGACCCCGCGCTCACGCGTCCGGGTCCTGGTCAGCGCCAGCGCCCCCAAGAGCAGCAGCAGGAGGCTCGGGGAGCGCACCGTGCGCATCCTCGGGGTCTGGGGAGAAGCTGAGCCCGGACGAGTTTGCGGAGGCTTATATTCAGGACGGCGGAGAGGCTGATTGGCTGCTCTAGACACGTACCACCAATGAGAGAGGCACGTGGGGCCGCGTCACGAGTATCCGGGAAGGAGGCCAGGAGCGGGCTGTGAGACGCAGAAGTGAAACCCGAAAGACTGGACTCCCCAGCGCTGGGCTTCCCCGCCCGGACTCCGCCCTCGGGCCCAGACCCTGAGCGCCTGGTCCGGCACCTCGGACTTTGCCCGGATCCCCTCCTCCTGCTCTGAGGGCTCGTTGTCGCACCGCGTCCCCGAGTCCGGGCCCGAGTCCGTCCGGGGAAACCGGGGAGAGACCCGAGGCTGGGCCCGGCCCCCTGTCCTCGTCTCCGTCCTCGGAGCCCCTCTCCCGGGAACGGACTCCGCCTCCCTCCCCCGATCCCCGCCCCGACTCTTCTAGGGGGCAACTCGCCCCGGGGACCTGACGCCAGAGAGGAGCTGCCCTGGGAGTGGGGTTGGGGGGACGAGGGCGGTCTCTGATCCCGGGGGAACTGGGCCTGAAACGCCGGCAGAGACTCTCCGAGTCCGGTGTCCCCGTTGTCCGCGGACTCTGACCATCGGGAAGCTAATAATCTGTAAAAGGGGGTGTGGGCCCCTGCGTTCCGAAATGCGTCCGAACGGCCCTGCAGTCGGACCCACAAGCCCCTGGATCCACTTCCCACCCCGTGTGCGTGCGACTCGGGGTTGTCGTCTCTGTGAAATGACCGTCGCCCGCAGCCCTCGGCGTGTCCCTGGGAGGCCGCATCCCGAACGCGGAGCCGCCGGGGGAGCAGCTCGCGCGGGGCTCGCCTGGCCTCGGAGCTGCGGGGGCTCCGTGCAGCCGCCCCCGAGACGGGAGGAGGAAGGGCGGCCGGGGGTGTCCCGGGCCCAGGGCCGAGGGAGGGAGGTTCAGAGAGGGCGCCGGGGACCCTGGGGCCTGTCCGCCTTTGGGGGAGCAGGGGCCCTGCCTCAGTTTCCCTGCTGCTCTGAGTCTGTGCCGGGAAGAAGCCTGTGAGAGGCCAGGGCCCAGAGCGGACGGGGCAGCAGGTGAGAGGGCACGGCAGGGGGACATGGGTCAGTCCCACTCCCTCAGGGGGGGGTCTGGGAGTCGTTCTCCTGCTGACGCGGGGTCGGATGGAGGAGGGGAAATGACGGGAGAGCGGAAGGGACGCGCTGCTGGGCCGGCACCTGGAAGCCGAGGAGCGGGGCGAGGCCTCGGGCGGCAGCGCGGGCACCGGCTCTGGCTGGGAGCGGGGACGGCTCCCCTGTGGCGAAGGTCCCCACGCGGACGGCGTCTTCTGACGTGTCCGGTTGTCTCGGTGGGGCGGGAAACAGGGTCACCGGCAGCAATAAGGGGGGAGGGCGGTGGGCGTCTGAGCAGAGGAAGGGGGACCCTGAGGGAGCCCTGCGGGGACAGGACTGAGGGCAGCGGAGTGGCCCCCGCGGTCTGGGTCACGACGTTACGGTGACGGCGTCGGCGTGGCTGTGCGGGGCTGCAGCCTCCTGTGGCCGGTGGGGCAGGTGCGGGGCAGGCGGAGGCCCAGTCGCCGGCTGTGCAGTTTCTCCAGGCAAGGCCGGCAGAGCCAGGGGGAGCCAAGGGGCAGGTTGAAATGGTGCCCCATGGAGGTTAAGAACAGGGAGGAGGGGACACCGAGGGGTGAGGGACAGTGAACAGACGGCAGGAGCACAGACTGGGGACCCAGTGGGCTCCAGGGGTTGGTGGAGGTGATGACTCGGGCCTGGACACAGGCACAGCAGTGAGGAGGGTTTGCTGACCTCTCAGTACAGCCTGTGATCAAACAATCGCGCGGGTGTTTCCGGAGCTTGGGCCGCTCTGCTTTTAGGGTTTACGTGACCTGACTGGCCCACCCAGATAATGTGGGGGAGTCTCCCTGTCCCACGGTCCTTAACCTCAATGACATCACCCAGGTCCCTTTGCCACGGGAGGAAAGCTGTCACAGGCTCCACGGACCAGGCTGGGCGTCTCTGGGGACCACTGTTCAGCCTTACACCTCTGATGGTGTTGACCTCACCGAGGGTCAAGGAGGCAGCACTCTGGGAGGGTGACAGTGGGCCGGGAGCTAACAGAAATGGGGGGGTGGTCTGGGGTCCTCAGGGAATCCCTACGATGAGGGAGTGGGGGCTCCAGTCTGATGGCAGATTGGGGGTCCGAGGGAGGAGGGAGGGGAACAGGTGAAGCAGTGGAGGAGCTGGGACCCGCCCCCTCCACACCCAGGGCACCAGGTCAGTGGGAGGGGGGACACCCATGGGAGGACTTCAGAGGGGGCGGGGCCCTCAGGGAGACCCAGGCTCCTGTCAGAGCTGCGAGGTGCAGGGACCTGGTCGGGGGGTGGGGTGGGGGGGGGCGCTGCGCAGGTTCAGCTGGTCCTCGGCTGAGCACTAGGGGGCGCAGTGGGCGGGTTTCAGGGGTTGGGGAGGAGGGGGTGTGTCAGGGGACAGAGTGGGGGCTGCAGAGCCTGTGGAGACCAGGTGCAGGATGTTTGGGGACCAGGGGTGACTGAGACAGACAGGGACAGGGACAGATGAGGTTGGTCCTGGTGGCTTCAGGGGGATGGCGGTGAGGGAGTGAGAGGAGGGGGAGGAGCAGGGGTTGGGCTCTCCCTGGGGCCCTGTGGGTGGGGATGAGGGGGTTGGGGTGGGGGTCTCAGTCCCAGTCCTGACCCCTGACTGTGGGGTGGAGGGCCTGGGGGAGAGGCGGGGTCTTGGAGGACGAGTATGAGTTTGCCATGAACCCTGAGAGAGGGGGCTGGATTCACTCCAGGCCTCAGTGGGACAGCGGCTGTTGGAGGTGTGACCTCTGGGGCCTCAGGTGTGACCCTGGTGCCAGGGCCCCTCTCCTGTCCTGCTGAGGGGACAGCAGGCCCCGGGCAGCTGCGGTCCTCGTCCCAATCGTCCCGATGTGCGTATCCACACGGGGAAGATGTAGACGTTGAGACGCTGTTCCCAATAAGAGAAGATTTCATTTCCAAAACTGAGTTTAAAAGACAGAAAGAGCAGGTAGAGGAAAACGGCCTACTTCACTTTCCCTGGCATCCCTGTCAATGTCGAGGGGAAGGAGGGAGGGGTGCAGGGGGGTGATGGGGGCGACACGGATGGTTCGAGGGCCCCTGATCGCTCCTCCTCTCCAAATGGGGAACATTTGCAGGATAACGTGGAGAAGTTTATGTTACTTTGACATTTTAGAATATTAGGGAATTACCATTACTTTCTAGAGTGCAATAATATTGTTTGAAGAGAAAGCTTTTTTTTTTCAGAGACGCACACTGAGATATTCAGGGGAGAGGGTCATGATGCTGGCAGGTGATTTTCAAGTGTGTCAGCAAAAATTAAAGAAATACATTCCACCAGTAAATAGGACAGAATATCGAAGTGGTCAAACCTAGGGTGACCACCGTGTTAGTCTTTCAAACTTCAGGTGTCTTTTAGGTAAATTTCGCAGTCCTTTGGAGCAAAGCTTAGAAATGATGATGCACGCTGACCTGGGGTTTTCACACGTGAAGTTACATGGGAAGTAGGGATTAAATGTGAGTGTGCATGTGTGTGTGTGTGTGTGTGTGACCGTCAGTGTGTGTGTGTGAGTGTGTCCCTGTGGGTGCGGTGTCTGTGCGTCAGTGCACAGCAGGGTGTGTGCAGTCTGTGCCTTCACTCAGTCACTCACTCAACAGATGATTTAAAATCAGCTTTCAGGGCCGTGGAAATACAGCTGTGAAAATCAAATCCCTGTCCCTGTCCTCATAAAGCGTGTGTTCTCAAGGAGGGACGGACAGTAAACATAAATATGTTGACAATGGGTGTTAGTGAACTGGGTGTGAGCAAAAGCAACGCGGGTGGGGTTGGGGGGAGGCTGGAGGGGCCCGGGCAGGGGTGGTGCAGGGAGGGCCGCTCAGCGAGGACGCTTGGGGACCCTGTCAGGGAGGGAGGGGCTGCCTGGGTGACAGGTTTTCAGGCCCAGGATCAGCAGTGCTGGCTCCGAGGTGTGACAGCCTGGGCGCCTGGGATGGAGGAACACGGGGAGGACCTGGAAAAGGGCCCTGCAAATGTCACACATTTAGAAAAGCTCCTCCAGACAACAGAAGAGGTCGACCTGGGAAGCTTGCCTCCCTCCCCAGACCCCAGGCACCCAGGATCCCTGCCAGGGAGGAGCATGTTACCAATGTTTCATGTATCTTTCCGGAGGGAAACTTCTGCAAATGTTGTTACTGTTGCTACATCAAGAAGGAGTACTATGAAAAACAGAAAGTAGATATAATGTTTCTTTTCACTTTCCCCCGGGAGTTTTCATCACTGGGCTGGAGAGAGGGGCAGCAGTGGGGAGGTGGAAACCTCAGTGGTGGCCCAGGCCTCCTGAGCGCTCCTCTCTGTCAGTCCTTGTTCAGTCTCTGACCTTGACACCTGTGGAGTCCAGGACTGCTCGGAAGCTACTTCATACCAGTGCCGGTGCCCAGCCTCCAGGTCAACCACCTCTGACCGACCACTCACAGCAAGGACCCTCCCAGGGCTCAGTCAGCCTCCAGCAGCAGCGCAGCGGCGCCCCCGTGTGGCCACAGAGCAGACAACAGAAAACTGTCCTCCCTCCCCTTTCTGCTGCTCAGCCAGCACCTCCCAGGGTCTCTCCCTGTGCTCCCAGCTCCAGAACAGGGCTTTGAACGCAAGACGGGGTCCCCGTCCCGTGTCAGGCTCGGGGTGCAAAGTGTTTCTCACAACCCACACCGACTTAGGTGTTCCCGCCCCATAGAGTCACCGTGGATGCTCCCTCAGGGAAGGGTGAGGTCTCCTGGCCACGACAGCTGGTTCCCAGGTCCAGGATGGACCCCACCAACCAAGTAGGTGCCCTTAGTCCCCTGGAATGGGACCTGGGACATCCAAGTCCCTGTCACATGCTCCTGCTGCTCCCTCTGGAGCTAGAGGACCGTCTACCTGGGAATCAGTCCAGGGAGTCTCAGAACATGGGGTGGGGGCAAGGGCTGGGAGGTTAGGTCCGGGAAGGAGAGGGGGCTCCTGAGGAAGTCAGGACACACGGAAGGAAGCACATCAGAGGGGCAGGGGTTGCAGGGGGAGAGAGGAAGGAGCCAGGAGGAGAACAGCAAGGGGAAGGCTGGCCATGGGGACACCTGTCCGTGGTTGGAGAGGGCCCTCCAGGTCGTAGACAGCAAGGGCTGTGCTGCCCTGCAGGGATGAGCCCTGGTCCCACATTCCTGGGGATTCCAGGGTCCCACTAACTGTGCTAGGACCCCCCTGCCATGTCTGCCCCCAGTCCTGAGTAGCAGGTTGTCGCAGCCTTCGGTGGTCCCTCCCTGCTGTAGGACAGGGCAAGCCCTTGGGCCAGGCCGAGGGCCCCTGAGGACCCGGTGCCAAACGCAGGTGTGGGCTGCACCCACGGTGGGGAACTGGGGCCTCAGCGATGGGACCCAGGCTGCCCATTTCCCGGGGAAATGGGCTCACTCCAAAGCTCACTCCCGGAGGACTCTGGGATCCTCTCTTTCCTCTGGGGTCACCCACGCACCACATCCGCAGACTGGACCGTCCAGGGCCTACTCTCTGTACCCCCAGTCCCTGAAATTGAAGGAACTCTGCAGCCTCGGCCCTAAATCTCATTTTTACCCCGACAACTGACCCACCCCCTGGGGGTGCTATGGACTGAATGTTTGTGTCCTCAGAGTTCGTATTGAAACCTAAGCCCCAATGTGATGGTGTTCGGAGGTGGGGCCTTTGGGGGGTGATCAGGTCAGGAGGGCGGAGCCCGTATAGAGGAGACCCTGGAGAGCTCCCTCGCCCCGCCCACCGTGAGAGGGCAGAGCTGCCTGTGACCAGGAAGTCGGCCTTCACCACACACTGAACTTGCTGGCACCTTGATCCTGGGCTTTCAGCCTCCAGAACTGTGAGAAATAAATGTCTGTTATTTATAGCCAGTCTATGGTGGTGTTTTAGCAGCCCCAATGAACTGGGGGGGAGGGGTCCTGCAAGCCGGGGCAGGGTCCCCCAGAGCTGTGTGTGACAGCTGAGTCACAGCTGCAATCTGAGCATCGGTCACCCATGACCCTGTGACCCAGACGGACCCCAGGCCCAGGCCAGAAGACATGAGAGGTGGTGGAAGGCCAGGTACCTCCCGTCTGCTGTTCTTTGTGGTGAGACCAGAGCTTGGGGGGGCACCAAGTATCACGCTTCATGAGGGGCTCAGGGAATGGAGCCCAGTTGGTAGGTAGCAAATGCACACATCATAGGGGACCCCTGTTCAGGACAGAGTTGTGTCCCCCACTATTCGTGTGTTGAAGCTCCAGCCCCCAATGCGATTGTATTTAGACACAGAGCCTTTAAGGGGAGACCATTAGGGTTAACCGAGGTCATGGGGCGGGGCCCTGATCTGACAGGTCAGGTGGGGTCCTGGGGGAAAAAGACCTCAGATACCTAAACCCAGCCCTGGCCTCCCTCCCCCTCCTCACGCAGGGGAGAGGCTGTGTGAGGGCACAGGGGGAAGACAGCCGTCCACAAGCCAGGGAGAGGCCCTCAACCAGAAGCCAAATTTCCCTGCACTTTGACCTTGGACTTCCAGCCTCCAGAAATGTGAGAAAATGAACTTCTGTTGTTTGAGCCGCCCAGTCGGTGGTATGTGGTTACCGGGACGACCCCCAAACCAAACAGCGGCAGCCCCTCCCAGTCCCAGACTCAGCTGTAAGGAGCCGGGTCCCAGTGCGCTCACTCACTCACTCACTCAGTCACTCACTCACGGTGCTCAGGGAGGCCCCTGCCAGGCTTCTCCTTGGTCCTGGGGGTCGTTCAATGCAAACGGACAGCACACCCGCTCTCCTGGTGCCCACAGCCTGACGGGAAGACAGACAGGGGTGAGGACACACTGACAGTGGGGGACTACGTGGTGTGTGTTCCCGTTACCTGCTGCTGGGGACCAAACAGCCCACAATGACCTTTCGTTCTCTCCTGTCTGTGGTCGACTGGGTCCGTGGGCAGCTCCTCTGCCCGAATGACATGGGCTGGGGCTGCTGTCGCTGGAGGCCAGGCTGGTCTGGAACATTCCAGAGGGTCCCTGATGGGCTCATCAGGTGCCGGCTGTGCTGGGAGCTCCCTGGGGCTGCTGACCGGGTGGCCTGGGGCCCCTCCGCCTGCTCCTCCACTTGGCTTGGCTGCTCCCAGCGGGGCCCCTGCTCCCAGAAGGGCGTGTTCCCAGTGCACAGTCAGACACCACGGGCACCTCGTGTCAGAGCCCCGGCTCTCAGTCACGGTCCCCTTCCTCGTGTTCCAGTCGTCAGAGCTACTCACAGGTCCGAGGGCCTCCCTCCTCTAGACAGGGGACGGCCAGGTCCCATCACAAAGAGCATGTGGGTGGGGGACGCTGCTGAGGCCATCTCTAGAAAAAGAAACCTTCACAGTCTGTTAGAAAGTGCTAGAAGAGACAGAGAAAAAGTAATTCACAGCAGACAATCAGTGCAAAGTGACAGGAGAGGTGGCACTTTTATTTATTTTCACTTTTCAATTACAGCTGACAGTGGTACTTTACGTCAGTGTCGGGTGTACAGCGTACTGGTCAGACATTACGTAATGTACACCGTGGTTCCTGGCAGGTGAAGCCCCACTGGGAACCGCCCACGGCCGTGGCTGTGTTACTGACTGTGTTCTCTGTGCTGTACTCCCCATCCCCATGAACTATGTTGTGACTGCCAAGTTGAGAAAAATTGTAAGTTATGTAATTGTTTTAATTTTGTTTTTGATAAACTAGTTGAACATTTTAAATGAGATTTTTGGCTGTTTGAATTATTTCTTAAGTGAATTGTGTATGTATATATATTTTTGCTCAGACTTTATTGAGCCCCTACGAAGGTGGAGAATTTGAAATTCTTAACCCCTCCACCTTGCTCACCCAGCCTCCCCACCCCTCCCCTCTGGCAACCACCAGATTGTTCTCTGTGTCTGAGTCTGCTCCTGTTTTCTTTGTTCACTTATTTTGTTTTTAGATTCCATATATAAGTGAAATATTTCACTTACCATGACACTCTCTAGGTCCATCAATGTTGTTGCCAATGGTAAGATTTCATTCTTTTTTATGGCCAAGTAATATTCCATCATATACATGTACCAAATTTTGTCTGATACCATTTTGGTCAGAGATGCTTGATATGATTTCAATCTTGTTAAACTCATTGAGACTGGTTTGGTGCCCTAACATGGGGTCCTTCCTGGGAAATGTTTCCTGTGCACTTGGGAAGATGTGCGTTCTGCCACTTTGGGGTGAAATACTATAAAATACCCACAAGTTCATCAGGTCAGATGTGCCATTTAAGGCTGCCGATTCCCTGTTGATTTCTGTCTGGAAGATCTACCCACTGGTGACAACGGGGTGTGACAGTCCCTCCTGTGACTGTACCACTGTCACTCTCTCCCTTCATGTCCGTCAGTATTGGCTTTACACACGTGTGTAGGTGTCCCTGTGTTGGGTGTGTAAATGTCACAAGGGTGAGAGCCTCTGGTTGGATCAACCCCTTCATCATCAGGAAATGTCCTTGGTCCCTCATTACAGCCTTTGGTTTAGAGTCTGCTCTGTCTGAGAGAGGACGGCCACCCCAGCTGCTTGCTGGTCTCTGTTTGCCTGAGACGTCTCTCCCGCCCCCTCACTCTCGGTCTGTGAGGTCCAGTCTGAGGTGGGTCTCGTGTAGACAGCACGTGTCTGGGTCTTGTTTTCTTATTCATTCATTGACGGGAGCATTTAATCCATTTACATTAACAGTGATTATTGACAGGTATGGAGTTGTTACCACTTTATTACTCATATTCATGTTTGTTCTTACAGCGTCCCCTGTGTGGGGGTGGGTGTCCCCCTGAGGAGGTTGAGCCGTGGTTGCTGCTGGCGCGTCCGTGGATGGGGCTGACCCCAGGCCCACTGGCTGTGAGTCTGGCCACAACCACAGCTCATGAGCTGCTGAGTGGGGGCTGAACCCACAAAGTGGGATTCACCCCAGCAGGATCTGGGCCTGCCGAAACCCCCCTTTGGACGTCCTGCTTGTGGAGCTAAGAGGGTGGAACTCTGCTGGGGTCTGAAGCCGGCCACCCAGTGCGTCGGATCCGGGGCCTCTCGGGAGGGGCTGTGGCGCAGGCCCAGGCCCAGCACTCCTGGTAGGAGCTGCAGAGGGAGCTGCGGTTGGCAGGCATCTGTGCTGGGCCTGGAGGTACGTGGGGGAGACCGAGCTGTGGCTGAGGCCAGCTGCCACCAGTATCAGACCTGAGACAGGTCAGCAGAAGGACAGGGCACCCCGAGTCTTATTGCTGCCTGAGGCTGCCCGTGAGGGGCAGCCAGTGAAAGATCCAGTGAAAAGGTGACGGGGGGGGGCTCAATGCAGGAAAGGGACAGCTGTCCCTCCAGCCCTCGCCCTGAAGCCACACAACTCAGTTTCTCCCTGTGTGTCCCTGGTATCCCCCAAACCACTGTTCCTGATCTGGAAACTTGGGTGAGTACCTGAGTGAGTCTGTACTGGCCCTTTAAAAGGAACACCTGGGCCCTGACCAGTGAGGCTCAGTTGTTTGGGCATCTTCCCGCAAAGTGACAGGTTGCTGAT
Organism: Glossophaga mutica; assembly: GCA_039655065.1. Taxonomy (NCBI): domain Eukaryota; kingdom Metazoa; phylum Chordata; class Mammalia; order Chiroptera; family Phyllostomidae; genus Glossophaga; species Glossophaga mutica. Next base: position 111,769,732 of record CM077306.1, read on the forward strand.
TGGACTCCAGGTCAGGGCACTTGCTTGGGTGGTGGGTTCGGTCTGGTTGAGGCTAGTATGAGAGGCAACCAATCAGTGTTTCTCTCTCACATCAGTCGTACTCTCCCTCTCCCTCTCTCCCTTTTCGTCTGAAAGCATGTCCTCAGATGAGGATTAAAAAAATTGTGTTGTTTATGCCTTTTGACCCCTCAGTTCCACTGCTGGAATTATACCCTAAGAATCCTGAAACATCAATTCAAAGGAACCTGTGCACCCCAGTGTTCACAGCAGCACAATTTACAAGAGCCAAGTGCTGGAAACAGCCTGAGTGCCCATCAGTAAATGAGTGGATCAAAAAACTGGGACATTTACACGATGGAATACTACACAGCAGTAAGAAAGAAGGAACTCGTACCCTTCATGACAGCGTGGATGGAACCAGAGAGCATTGTGCTAAGTGAAATAAGCCAGGTGGTGAAAGACAAATAGCATATGATCTTCCTATAAGTAGAACCTAATCGACACAGCAAACAAATGAGCAAAACAGAACCAGAGACATGGAAATAAAGAACAAACTGACGGTGACCAGAGGAAAGGGGGGAGGGGGATAAGTGGTCAAAGAAGGAGAAGGGTCAAGTCAGGGAACGTGTGTAAAGGACCTATGGACAAGGACAAGGGGGGTGGGGGGGATTCAATGTGGGAGGTGGGGGGCATGGATAGGACAGGGGAGAGTAATGGGGGAAAATGGGGGCAAGTATAATTGAACAACAATAATATTTTAATTAAAAAAAATTTTTAAATTCTGTTTAAAAATAAATAAATAAATAAATAAATAAAATGGAATGCCTGGGACCCCGGCAGCCCCGTGTCTCCTCCCGTGAGACGGGGTCCCCGCTGGTTTTCACAGGCAGATGCTGTGGGCTCCTCTTCCCACCACTGACGCTCCGGGCTGGGGAGCTCTGTGTGGGGCGGGGACCCCTCGCTCCTCTGAAGGAACCGTCACAGCTGAGACATCTCTCCCAGTTCTCCACTGTCACACGTGGGAGGGGGCCATCCCATTCCCTGTCTCGACCCCTTTTAGCAGTCTCAATGTGGCTTCTTTATACTGAGTTAAAGGACTTCTGGTCCGTAGGTTCTCCAGGCTGATTGCTCTGTAATTCAGCTGTGATTTGATGTGGTCATGGGAGAAAGCAAGTGTTTACTTCGCCATCTCGAGTGGAACCCCGACGAGGCACTTTTAACTGGGGGGGTCGGAGTGGGCCCACGGAGGTGACAGGTGAGCAGACTGAGGCAGTGGAGACCCTGAGCCACATGGGATGTAAGGGAGGGACGTCCCTGCATCGCCCTCTGCACATGCCCAGGACCCTGACGGGGCGGCAGTAACTCTGTGGTGGGGACAGAGGGGGGCACCCATGGCAGCTGCCTGGGGGAACGGGGGGGTCCCGTCTCTCCCCCCCCTGGAGCTTGGGGAGGGAGGAGGAGGCACTGCTGTGTGGGGGGGACTAGGAGAGGAGGGAGGAAGCAAAGATGCGGAAGAGGAGGTGGGAAGCCCACACTGTGTCTCTGCTGTCGCCCCTCTGCATCCAGTGTCCCCCCCGTTGTGGTGACTGAAGTGGGACAGTGGAGCCATCACACTGTGAGAGGCTGAGCATCGGTCTCTTCACCTGCCAACAACAGGCTGCCCTGCCTGCAGGGAGGGGAGTGCGGACTGTGGACTCAGGACTGAGGGGGACTGGACCTGGGGGGACAAGACACATCAGTGATAGACAGCTGTGGGGTCCTCCCCAGGGAGGAGCTGAGACACACTTACCTGGGGGAGCACCCGAGGGTCCTCAGTGTGTGACCTGGGGTGAGGTGCTGTCAGAGCCCAGGGGTGAAGGTGAGGGTGGGTCTCAGCCACACTCTACCCCAGCTCTCTGCCCCTGAACCCAAGGCCTGCCCTGCTCTCCTGAGTGAAGAGGCCAGGAACGTCCTTGGTCTGTCTGATCACTCATTCAGAAGTCCTTCCTGCTCTCATGCCCTTCCCTGCTGCTGCACCTTCTCCCACTGCCAGGACCTCTCCCCTCTGCCCTCCAGTGGTGGGAATGGCTCACGTCCCACTGAGCAGAGGGCTCTAAGTGAGAAGCTGGGCTCTCCCTGAGGCTGAGAGAAGGAAAGGCTCCTGGCCAGGGGCTGGGGAGGGAGCACGGGCAAAGCGAGAGGAAAAGCTGAAGGGCTGGGGAGGTGATGGTGAAAAATGTTCCCACGTCATCATCTATCTCTCACAGTCTGAGGGAGCCACCGACCCTGAGGCCCAAGGCCATGGAAAGAGCAACAGGAGCAGAGAAATATCCCACATGAAAGAAATATATAGATGATTCGTCCCTCTCACTCTTCCCTGTTCTGGTCTATTTTATAAGTGAAACTGTTACAGAAACTTGAAATTATTGCTTTGAGGAGAATCTCCAAATACTGGGGAATATAATTATGAATGAGTAAGCCCTGCAGACGGGAACAGCAGAGGCTTTAAGAACAAAGGCAGGTGTGGGGACCGGCCACCTTGTGCTGGTCCTGAGGCTGCCCTGACCAAGCTCTCAGGTGGCGCTGAAGCGAGGCCACCCGTGAGCTGCGTGAGCTGGGGTGGCTCCTGGGACCTCTGTGTCCTCCTCAGAGAAGGGACATGAGCCCAATCCTGGTCTGAGATGTCATCCTCCGATAAAGGAACCAGGGCCCCTTAGAAGAGGAGCTGACTCCAGGGCTCAGACAGAAAAACCAAGATGAGGCTGGAGCACCCTGCACTGTCAGAAAAGGGGTGCGCCCCTCACACACGGGGCACGTCACAGGGACTCGGGACCAGCCTGGGGGAGCTCCCCATGGACACAGCGGGACAGTGTGAGCCCTGTGTGGCACTTGTGGTGAGTATAACCCAAACTATCATAAAGGAAGTACCCGTGAGTTCATACTTGTGTAAATGATTGAAACTTTTTAAATTAAGGGATTAATGGCAAATCTTCCTTCTAAATTTCCAATTTACACATGAAGAGAATCCCTCTTCCAGGAGGTGGAGCTGGATTCCTCCCCATGAATGTGGGCTGGGCATGGGAACTTGCTTCCAAAACGTAGAATATGGAAAGTGAAAATTTCCACTAACGGTAAAGTGACTCCAGTGACCCTTGAACAACACGAGTGTGGACGGTGCGGGTGCACTTGCACACGGATTTCCCTCAGTACTGTGTGCAGTGTCGTAAGTGTATTTCCTCTTCCTGATGACTTTCTTAACAACGCTTTCTTTCACACGGCTCCTCTGTGTCAGCGTGCAGAACAGAGCACATGTAACACGTAAACTGCGTTCACCGACTGCTTGTCATCGGGAAGGCGTCTGGCCTACAGGAGGCTACTAGTAAAGTTTTGAGTGACTCAAAAGTTATATGAACATTTTCAGTTGTGCCGGGGACCGGTGCCACAAACCCCCATGTTGTCAAAGGTCAACTGTATCTTACAGTGGAGAACTTGGCAGGCACAGTAACCTTAACCATGTGATAAAGGTCATGTGAATATCGTGTGCCCTCTGCTATGATGTGATGAGAAGGCACTTCGCCTCTATGGTATTCTTTCCCAAAACACGTAACCCCAATCAAATCACAAAGAAACATCAAACATACCCCAAATGAATGACATTCTGCAAATTATCTCTATGGTTTTTCTCAAAATTTTCAAGGTCATGAAAATGGGTAAAGAAATTCAACAGATCACAGGAGACAAGAGACATGACAGCTTACTTCATTAAGGTACCTGGTTTGGTCCTGGAACAGAGAAGGAACATTAGTGGTCCTGACTTGCGGGGGCCCCTGTCCTGGGCGCCAGATGTGGGGGAGCTCCGCCCACAGAGCCCCATCCCTCCATCACAGATGAAAATAAAAACTACCAAGACATGATCTGCTTGGAGAGGAAAGGTGGTCAAACTCTCAGAGGAGAATGACCCAGAGCCCCTTCCTCACTAGGCTTTTATTGGGTTCAAATACACAGGGATACAGGTATGTCAGGCAGCAAGGATCAAACAATGATTAACATTTCAAAGAAATCTGAGGGCTTAATCTGAGTCAGTGTCTGTCAGGAAAGGGGGTTGTAAAACTTTGGGAGACAATCTCATTTCTTCCTTGGACCCTTATCACTTAAGTGAGAGCACTCTTAGCAAAGCAGGTTTCACAGGACTTTAGGAATTCTTTCTTATGCCCAATCACCCAGGGAACCGTCCTGGCCAGGACAGGGCTGCACCACTCGCCCTCATAGTTTCAGGCTTTAAGCCGATTAGGAAGCAGGAGACATCTCCCAGACGGAAATGAGGACTCGGGCTATGTCAGAATAGCCGGGGGCGAGGGTCCATCATATCCTCTTTGCTGTAGCCCCCTCTCCCCCCGAGTCCTTCCATGAGGGCCTCCCAGGTGGTCGTGTCTGGCTTAGGTTGCCCCTCCCATGAGGAGTCTTACCTGTCATTGACTGCCAACCAAGCATTGGGGCCAGAGATGGATGAGGCAGAAGCAGTATTCCTGCCAGGGAGATAAGCTTTGTCTCCTTAGTAGCTCACGTCCTCTTGACGGAACAGACCCAGATGAAGTGGGTCCCTTGGTGGTACAACTCCTGAAACCAGGCTGAACGGTCCGCAACACTGACTGCTGTGGCTCAGGGGACTGAGTGCCAGCCAGCAAACCAAAAGTTGCCGGCTTGATTCCCAGTCAGGGCACATGCCTGGGTTGCAGGCCAGGTCCCCAGTAGGGGGCTCGCAAGAGACAACCACCCAGGGATGTTTCCCTCCCTCTCTTTTCCATCATTTCCCCTCTCTCTAAGAATAAATAAACAAAATCTTTTTTAAAAAAGAAAAAGAATGTTAGTGGAAAAACTGGTTAAATCCAAATGAACTCTGTAGTTTACTAACCGTGTTGTACCAGTGCTACATTGCTGCCTTTCTTATTCTTCACGTGATTTCATTAGAGGTTAACAAGAATGAAAGCTGAGTGAAGGGAGTAGGGGAGTTCTGTTTTCTCGCTTGACAGCTTTTCCATGACTCTAACGTTACTCAGAAATAATTTTATCCCTGGCTGGTATGACTCAGTGGATGGAGGGGAGGCCTGCGAACTGAAGGGCTGCCCCTTCGATTCCCAGTCGAGGCACCTGCCTGGGTTGTGGGCCGGGTCCCCAGGTGGGGGCGTGTGGGAGGCAGCTGATTGATGTATCTCTCACACATCAATGTTTCTCTCCCTCTCTCTCCCCCTCCCTTCCCCTCTAAAAAAATAATAAATAAAATCTTCAAAAATTTTTTAAAAAGTGAAATGCCATAGACAATTTAAATATATCTATAGTTATCAAAGACATCAAATCAATAATTAGTAACATTCCAAAACGGGAAACACGAAGCCCAGATGGGTTTATGGGTGAATCCTACCACACATGTAGGGAAGACATTATACCAGTTCTCTACAATCTCTTTCAGGACACAGGAGAGGGAATTCTTCCTACTTTATTCAATGAGACCAGCATTATCCTAATACCTAAACCAGACAGACATTATAAGAAAACTATAAACCAATATCTCTCAAGAACATAGGTGCAAGAATTCTCAACACAATGTTAGAAAATCAAACAAACCCCCAATGTGCAAAAAGAACTACTCACCACCACCCAGTGGGATTTATCCTGGGTATGCAAGGCTAGTTTCAACATTTTTCATTTCATGGCACACGTAATCTAATCACTGAAATTCTGTGGCACACCAAAGAATATATTATATTTGTTGCTGATCTGACAGAAAATAGGTATAATTTTGATTCATTCATACTGGATGGCTGTTCTGTTAGTTGTACTAATATTGTTTTACAGTTGACAATCTAAGGGAGAAGAGGTCAGTGCCCCTGACTGAATAGTCAGGTATTGCATGCTTTAAAAACCCTTGCAGCACACCGGTGGGGCACGACTGCTCTATACTTCACGCAAAAGGAACACTTAGACCAAACATGGCCTCTGTCCTGACTCAATGATAGTTTTACATGGAGCACAAAACCAGCCATCAGTTGAGATGGTAGAAGCAGGTTCCTGAATGAGCAAGAGAGCTGTATCTGTTGGTTTGAGCCTTTTTAACAACAGGGATGTGTCTCCCACTGTGAGAATGGCCAGGATGGGAGGTCTGGGTGGGCAGGTGCGCACAGACCTAGAGGAGAAGTCCGTACCTTCTACATGTTGATGCATTAAAAAGGGTTAGCTTCTTTTTGGTCAAGAACTATTTCTTATTGCATGCAAAGAAAAAAATTACATTTATTATATTACGTTTCTAATTTTAAATTGTGGTTCGAAGTTGATGTCTAATGGTGATAATAGACACACCCAGGCCCAGCAGAGGGAGCCGCCCACAGTGGATCGCCGACAGCGCCACGCGGGATGCCCAGGGCCAGTCACAGGCAGCGTCTGACAAAGGCGGCAACAGAGTCTTTGCAGATCTACCTGATACATAGAAACAAAATCAAAGAGGCAGCCTGGGGGAGGGGGGCCCTGTCCTGGTGCCAGATGTGGGGGGGCTCCACCTGCAGAGCCGCATCCCTCTGTCATGGATGAAAATAAAAACTACCAAGACATGATCTACTTGGGGAGGAGAGGTGGTCAAACTCTCAGAGGAGAACGACCCAGAGCCCCTTCCTCACTAGGCTTTTATTGGGTTCCAATACACAGGAATACAGGTTTAACATGTCAAAGAAATCTGAGGGCTTAATCTGAGTCAGTGTCTGTCAGGAAAGGGGGTTGTAAAACTTTGGGAGACAATCTCATTTCCTCCCCAGACCCTTAACATTTAAACGAGTGCACTCTTAGCAAAGCAGTTTTCACAGGACTTTAGGAATTCTTTCTTATGCCTGATCACCCATTCTGGCCGGCACAGGGCTGCACTGCTCACCGTCATAGTTTCAGGCTTTAAGCCAATTAGGCCCAGGAAGCAGAAGACATCTCCCAGATGGAAATGGGGACTCGGGCTATGTCAGAATAGTTGGGGGGTGAGGGTCCATCACATTCTCTTTGCTGCAGCCCCCCGAGTCATTCCATGAGGGCCTCCCAAGTGGTTGTATCTGGCTTAGGTTGCCCCTCCTCTGAGGAGTCTTACCCGTCATTGACTGCCAACCAAGCATTGGGGCCAGAGATGGATGAGGCAGAAGTGGTGCTCCTGCCAGGGAGATAAGCTTTGTTTCCTTAGTAGCTCATGTCCTCTTGACAGAACAGACCCAGATGAAGTGGGTCCCTTGGCTCTTACACAGTCCACCATGGGGTGAGGGTTACAAGTCCTGAAATCAGGCTGAACAGTCCGCAACAGCAGCTGAAATGGGAAAACAAAGAAATAGGCCCAAACTGAAAAAGCAAGAGAATTCTTCAGAAGAAGAACTAGATGAAATTGAGGCAAGCCATTTATCAGGTTGAGAGTTTAGAGTAATGATTATAAAGGATAGTCTACAGCATTTAAAAACAAACATGGCAACCATGAAAAAAGTCAGAAATAATGAATGCAATATCTGAAATAAATAATATACTGGAAGGAATAAACAGTGGGTTAGATGGAGCAGAGGATCAAATCAGTGATTTGGATGACAAGGCAGACAAGCAGAATAGCAAAAAGAAAGATTTTTTTAAAAATGAGGAGAGCTTAGGAAACCTTTGGAACAACATGGAGTGTAACACCACCCACATCGTTGGAACACCAGAAGGAGAAGAGAGTGATCAAGGGGTCGAGAACCTATTTGAAGAAATAATGACTGAAAACTTCCCTAATCTGGTGAAGGAAAAAGACACGCAAGCCCAGAAATTTCAGAGAGTCCCAAACAAGTTGGATCCAAAGATGCCGACACCAAGACACATCATAATTAAAAAGGCAAGGCCCAAAGACAAGGAGAGAATCCTAAAAGCCACAAGAGAAAAGCAGGTCGTTACCTACAAGGGAGCACCAGACTGTCATTTCATTTCTCAACAGAAACATTTCAGGACAGAAGGGAATGGCGTGAAATATTCTAGGTGATGAAAAGCAATAATCTACTACCAAGGCTACTTTTCCCAGCAAGGCTATCATTTAAAATCTAAAAAGAAATAAGGAGCTTCCCAGAGGAAAAAAAAAAAAAGCTGAAGGAATTTGTTAACACAGAACCAGTATGGCAGCAAATGTTAAAAGGCTTGCAAGGAGGAGAAGGAGGAGGAGGGGGAGGGGGAGGGGGAGGAGAAGAAGAAGAAGAAGTGGAGGAGGAGGAGGAGAAAGGAAAAAACAGAGGAAAATAGTCTAACAGTAAAATGGGACTAAATACGTATCTAAACGATAACGATAAAGCATCTCCTAGTCAGTCACAGGTTGAATCCGCGCTGTGGGAATGTGGGTCAGATAACCCGGAATCCCAGTCCGCTCGTCCTCGAATATCTGAGAACAATGGTCCCCGAGCTCCCCGGGTGAAGGCAGCACACGTGCACCCGGGCAGCCCGACGACGCAGGGCAAGTTCAAGGGAGGCCCGTCCAGTTTGCCCCCTCGCCCCGTAGCTGGGCCACCCCCCCGTCCACGTTTCCCTTCTCACCTGCGTCTACACACAACGAACGTCCTCATGGCCTCCTCCTGCCCACCGACCGACCGACCGAGGTCCTCAGACACAAACAGCAACGGCGGAGATGACTTGCTGCGCAGTGTTAAGAGGAAGCGGACAGGGACACTGAGTTTCCCTGATTCGGGGGTGACAAGGAAGGGCCTTGGTGAGAGCCCGGGGAGGGAGGCTGTGCGGGAGTCAGAGGGAAGGGCCAGGGGCACGAGTGTCAGAGCAGCGGGGGGCTGTCCCCGAACCACCCTCTGGGACTGAAGACACGCAGAGACGCACTCTTTCCAAGACACGAACGGTCCTTCGGGTCAGACCAGGAGCCTGTGCAGGGGACGGACGAAGTGAGCCTCGTTGCTGACCCCTCTTCCTCTAAGGCCAAGAAGGCAGATCTGCGGGGAGAGACTGCGTCAGCGGGATGAACGCAAGAGTTTGCCTGGGCTTCCTTCACCGATGCGGGAGTTCATGCTGTTTCCCACGCGCAGCCAAGGGCTGAGGTTCACTGAGAACTTCAGGCCTGAGCTTCCTCCCTGGGGCTGCCTCAGAGGCACGTGCAGGGAAGGGGCTTTCATCCGTCTGCACCCCACCCCCTCAGGCAGACAAGGCAGGAATGTTGCCTGTTTTTCAAGATCCTCATTGAACTAAAGGGAGAGGAGGAAAGATAGTGTATTCAGCCATTAAAACACCTTTGCAAGTCCTGGCCGGGCAGCTCAGTTGGTTAGAGGGTTGTCCGATACACCAAGGTTGCAGGTTCAATCCCACTCGTCACGTACAAGAATCAACCAGTGAGTGCATCCATAAGTGGAAAATAAATCGATATTTCCCTCTCTCTCCCATCCTCTCTCTCTAAAAGTCAATAAATACAGTGAGTTATTATCTTAAAAACAACACGGTAGACAATTACACAACCTTCTCCATCCCACGACCCCATCACTGGGGTTAAGGCAGGGCCGCAGGAAGGCTGACCCAGCACTGAATGGGCCCCCTGCATGAGTCCAGTCCCTGGAGACCCCAAGTGTCTGCTGCGATAAGGGTCCAGCCCGGGGATTCCTCTCTCCCCTCAGGCTGTCTTTTCTCCCCGACACTCTGATTTCAGCCCCCCTAGATCTCTTCGCCTTTGCTTCCCTGTGTCAGCCCCAGATCGTGGGAGGTGGGTGAGTAATTCAGGGGAAAGGCAAACCTCAGTCACCGCTCTGGCTTTGTTACCTTTCTCTCACCTCAGATGCACGAAGGCGTTCTCTACAGGGAGATAAGCCCGAGCTCAACGCCTGAGACCCAGCCAGAATCCTGCTCCAGGCAGAACAGACGCAGGGCAGGCTCACGTCCACCTGCAGCCCCAGCTCAGGTACAGTCTGAGGTTCCGGAGCCTGATGTAAAGCCCCAGCACGAGGACAGTGAGGGATACACACCTTGGAGGAGGAGGAACTTACAAAGGACCTCCAGGTCCTGGCACTCAGAGTGCACCCTCTAAACAGCACAGGTGACAGTGCAGGTGACAGCACACATGCTGATGCTGGCAGCGGCCTGTCCCCATCACTCAGACGTGGCTAGGAGGAAGAGAGCAGCTCCCAGGTGTGAGGGCCACTCGGGAAGTGGTCCGAGTTTCCTGAGTTTCCTGACAAGGGCGCAGATCGATGAGTCCTTAGCATCTCCTGGGTCAGGCATGGGCACCTCCGCATTGCCCCAGCTCTGAGCTGTTCTCAGGGGCTTGTGTAAGAAGAAGAGGGGTGTAGATACGACCCTGGAGTACAGACACACAAGAGGAGAGGAGCGGACCCCAGAGTAGGGTCCAGAGGGTCACCAGGGAGTCACTCCCTCCCCTCCACGGTGACAGGTCAGCAGCCTGGGGAGCTCCCCTGGCAGGTGCAGATGCCTCCTGCTGGGGGTCATGTCCAGCATCACGGGGATCCGGAAGGTCCAGTCTCTGTTGTGGGTCTGGTTGTTGGGCACAACCCCAGCTGTCTCCTCGTGTCCAGTCAGGAACCAGCAGGACTGAATGTTCCCGGGACGGAAACCCGCCACGGGGCAGACACACAGGCTGGGACACTTCAGGGGCCCCTTCTTGGCAGGGGAGCCGTTTACTTTAGGCTTAACTAGGATTGGAAATTTGAAAAAGGTAACGGGCTTTGAGATGACTACTTCTTAGACATTTGTGTTACAGAATTGAATTCTAGATATTTAAAATATATATGCTATAATTATGTTAGTAGGAAAGGGGGGAACCGAAAAGTGAGAACTAGATCTTCAAATGGAATATGTATGACCTTGATCCGTATCAGGTATCAAAGACTGGCCTCCTACCCTCTGTCCCAAACTATACCCTTTGTCTCTTTCCGAAGCCCTCTCTGCCCCCCTCCATTGGCGTTTCTTCCTCACGTTTGCAGGGTGATGTCCAGAAGCTCGTTATTGTTCCGGGGGTGCAAGCTGCCTATGGATCCTGTGAACAGAAGGAACTGGAGTGTGAGGGGAACTGGAAGGAGAGACCTCAGAAACAACACTCTTACAGAGCCCAGAGATCTCCACAGCAGCAACCATCAAGACTTCATAGGCCCCAAAACCAGGAACCCCAGAGACAGGTGAGGGAGCTAGGTGGACCCCAAACTAAAGCACACCCCAGGGAGGGAAGACACTCGGACAGTCCTCCAAGAGAATTCCTCCAATGTCCAGAGCACCCCATCCTATTTGGGCCTCCTGTTCCCCCCTCCCCAGCACCCTTCCCCAACCACACCTCCCTGTTCCCATCACTCACCCCCCAGTCCTCACTCATCAACCTTTTTATTTTCATTTCAAAATAAAAAGAACCATTATGAAGAATTTGTGGCTGGGAACCGTGTCCCCTCCTTGTGTCTCCTCCTCTGCCAGTCTTCCTGGAACTGTCCTTGGGTTTCCCATTCCTTCATTGAATTAAGAGATTAGGAGAGAGGGTGAGGGGCTGAGACTTTAGGACAGAGGATAGGAGAGCAGATTATGGGAGGGAGAGAAACAGGAAGAAAGAAGCTGAAGTGGTGAGAAATGGGGAAGGAGTAGAAGATAGAGGGAATCCCAAAAGAGTCTCTGGAAGGTGGAGGTGGGGCCATGTCTGGCCCCCTGTCCATGGAGGTGCAGGATGAGGGGCAGTGTGGGGAGAAGGGCAGCGAGACTCTGGAGTGGGTAGAGTTCTGAAGGTTAGGGTGACAGACTTGACCTGGGGTCAGTGGTCTCAGATCAGAGTGCCAATCTCTTAATTGTGTCTGCTTCTGTCCCACACGCGGGATCCATCCCCCTTTTCCTGCCTCTCCCCATCCTCTCCTGTCCCCCAACCTCTCTTTTCATCTCCAACTCTGTTTCTCAACTTCATGCCTATCCTGTTCCCGGATCCGGAACCATCTCACCTCCCTTACTCTACCCTCCCCCGACCCTCCACTCCTTCCTACCTGTCCTGCTGCCCCTTCCCTAACCCCAGCCCACTGAGTCTCTCCACTATGACTATGAGCCCCTCTATTATGAAGTGATGACTGCGAGGACGACCCCTGATTACCAGGTAAACTTGAGAGACCTCTTCCTTCCTTTTATTTCTCCCACCACCCTGCGCAGATATCTGTGACACCAAGTGTGAGGAAAGACGCCATATATTTAGATAATGGGAGTTTCCTCACTGCCCCCTCCCATGTCCCTCTGCTGCAGAGGCCTGGGAGCCCCAACCACAGGGCTCCCCCTTCCCTCAGGTGTTGCCACACCCCACCCTGAAAGTCTACCCCACCTGTCAAGAGGTCAGCAGTCTGGCAAGCAGCCCCCTCACCAGGCTGGAGACCCTCTTGAATTGGAGGTTCTGGGCCAACATGGGGCCAGCCTCCCCACTCTCGATGCCCAGCTCAGCAGACAGCCCTCCCCACTGTCTGGGGCCCCCTCAGGACCAGAAACAACGGCTACCGGCAGGTAGAGCCAGGGCATCCAGATCTCTGCTTCCAAACCTCTGTGATCACAGGGAGTCACTCTCCCTAAACTGTCCCCCTCCAAAGGGGCTGTAAGATCGGAGATTCCCCCACCCCTAGCACAGACAGACACTACCCTCGGGGAGGGGGACACGGTGCTGCTTTGGTCGCTTTGCCGCCCTACTTGCTAACCTCTCTTTGTCCCTTCCCTTTCCATCCCACCCCCATGCTACTCTCCTCCCCCTTCTCCCTGGGATTAGTACCCCACCCCAGGTGAAGAGGAAGGAGTCCTGGAGTCCAGTCCCTTGCCACCCCCTGGGGAGGTAATTCCATCCCCCACATTCATCCCAGCTGGGGGCCGTGGGTAGCTGTGACCCACCCCTCAGGCCCCATGCCATCTGGATGAATCAGCCCCTCCTCTGGCCAGAGGGTTCTTCGTCATATTCATTTATGGTCTTCTGTCTGCTGGTCATTCCAGACCGATGGGTCTACTTGTCTCTCTCAGTACAACCATGTTTCTTTAGTGTCCATGTCTCCTTCCATTGTTCTTTGATTTCAGAGTAGCCTCCTCTCCATGTTGCTGTCAAATGGTTTTACTTCCTGCGTCATATTTCTGTTTAAGAGCCATTTTCTGTCCAGTGTTATCCTTTGTTCTCTTCTTCCCTTCTTTCCACTCATTTTTTTGGCCATTCCCTGAACTTCATTGTCTGTCATGTCCATGGACTGTCCACACTGAGTCCAGCCCTCTGGCCCCCTTCTTGTTATTCACCATTTCTTCCTACCAAGCCCATTTTCTGGATATCCCTCCTGATTTAGGGTCTTGATGGCCATCACCTTTCTGTACAACTGCTCCCCTTGCTGTTCTTGGGAGAAAAACTCCAGTCCCAATTACCTTCATAATCCTTTGGGCTAGAAGTTTTCACACCTGGGGTCCAGGGAAAACTCCTTTCAGCCCTAACGCCCCTGTCTACCCGTCTCCCTCCCCATCCCCGGAAAGGAGCAGACAGATCTCCAGGTCCCCTCCACAGCCAGCAGGTTCCTGACAGAGGAACCTGGGGAGGGGGGCACAGACCCCCCAGCAGGGCCCTACGATCACACCTATGGCTATGGGGACGATGATCGTGAGGAGACGGAGCTTGGCCCTGCCCTCTCTGCGGAGACAGCCCGCTCAGGAGCCGGAAGTGAAAGGAGCTCCTCTTCTGTGCTTGACCTCCAGTGGGAGCTACAAGAATTGCTTCCTGTTGTTTTTAGTTATTGTCTGTTGGCTGTGAGCTACTTCACATCGGTGGTTTGCCATTTTCCATCCACATAAGGTGTACATGTTGCTTGAATATATAACTTCCTGTCTTCCCCTGTCAAATGTCTTACCCTGTGACTCTTTATGGATTCTTCTGCTCTGGGCAATGGGATTTTTAAAAAGTCTTATGGCAACTTCCTGTCTTTTTTGCCCACTTCCTGTCTCAATCAAGATGAATTTCATAAAGCTTTTCGTCAATAAGCCCTTACCTTGTGTCCATTTTCAGTCTGTCTCCATCATTTCTTCTTGGTCAAAACAGTTTTATCCATGTTGCTGCCAAATGATCTTGTTTCCTGTGTCACACTTTCTAACCTAAGGGCCACTGCCTGTCTGTCCCTTCCTGTCTTCTCCAGTCATGCTACCCATCTTGGTGACTGTACCATATTAGACTGAAAGGGGCCTTATTTGTACTTTGACTAGTTTTTCATGCTGTCTGTGACAATGTCATTTGATAATGAGTTACTTTCTGCATGTCTCAGGTCATCCCAAGCATAAAGTTTCTATGTGGGCGTAGACATTTATCGTGGTCATTTCCTGTGTGTGCTTGCTGTCATGTTTGTGTTTTCTGGGGGCGTTGTCTTTCATTCTCATCAGCTCCTGTCCAGGAGTCACTTTCTGTCTGCTTTGTGAATCTCTTCTTCCTCTTGGTCATTGTAGTTAGGTTGTTGTTGAAAGTCCGCTTCCTAAATTTTTTTCTCTTGGTGGCTTATTATTATTATTTTTTTTATTTTTAATGAGAGGGAGAGAGACATCAATGTGTGGTTGCCTTTTGCACACCCTCAAGTGAGGGCCTGGCTTGCAACCCAGGAATGTGCCCCAACTAGGAGGCAACCATTTGGTTCACAGACCAGTACTCAATCCACTGAGCCACGCCAGCCAAGGCTCTTGGCTACTTCTTGTCTGTCCAGCCATTTCTTGTTTGTCCAGTTCATTTTCTGACCATTTTGGGGATGTTTCATTTTTCTCGGCCCTGGCATCATTCTTGTTTCCAAGTGTTTGTCCCTTCATTCTATTTCCCATAGTTGTTTTCCATGTCTTCAACCACTGCCTGCTGGTTGGGAGGTTCCCTGTCTGCTCACCGCATCTTCTGCCTGCCTTGCAGCTAGAGCTACCTTCTCCGCCTGCTGCCTCACACCATACCTCCCTTCTCTAATACTGCCATGCTTTATCCTCTGTTGCCTTTTTTTAATGCTGCTTTCTGGAAATTTGAAGTTGATCTACGATATGGGAGAGTTTGGAAATTGATCATTACTGTCTGGTCAGTATGGAGGTGGAATTCTGGAGATCTTTGTTGGGAGAGTTGGGTGGTGGTGGTTAATGTCCTCCATTCTCCCTGCCCTCATCTTGGTTCTGGCCCCAGAGGTTAGGGTGGGCATCCGAGTGGGAGTGTGGCAGGGAGGCAGTTGGTGGGCTTGGAGTACAAATAAGGGCCAGAGGGAGGGTGCAGTGTCCTTCCTGGGAAAGGAACTGTGGAGGCTTGAGGGGATCTGCTCAGAGTCTTGAGCAACTTAGCCCAAGAGCTGTATTTTTTTCAAAAACCAGTTCTGGGGTCTGAGTTTGGATATCAGTGGGGAGTGCCCTCCAAATTTACTTAGAGTATGATGTTTAACCTCCAGGGAATTTTAAACTTGTGAACTCCTTAAAATTCTAAGAAAAAATCTGTGCATAAGGGCATACATTTTTTCTTTTCTGAAGACTCCGTAGGTTACATTAGACTCTCATATGGGTCCATGCTCTTACCCCAAACCCTAATACCTATCTGTCCATTATCTTGGAGAGATTCTAATTGGGTGGGTTGGAGTTAGGGTGAAGAAGTTGATGATTTCTTAAGGTTCTAAGGATTCCTGGGGTCAGAGGAAGTTTGGGGGATAAGGAGGGTCCACCAGAAGAGGCTTTGGGAAGGTTGGGGGGTTGGATTCCCTTGAAGGTTGTGAGGATCTTCCTGAAGGAGGTTCTCAGGGAGATGAGGAGGCTGTTTTTGCTGAAGTGGGGCTGAGAATTGGGGTATGGGGAGCCCTGTGGTCTCCTTCACAGGCCTGGAGGTCTGTGAAGAGTCTTGGGGGAGGGGGAGGGGATAGGGTCAAGGTCTCCAGAAGACCTGAAAATGAAGGTGGGGGTTGGGATGGGAGAAGCCCCAGAGTTATGGCTGCACTCAGGCCTCACTGAGGGTTACATGTGTGTCTCCCTCAGGCTGCCCAGGGACCTTGGGGGCTAAAGGGAGAGAAGGGGGAACCTGCGGTGCTGGAACCTGTAAGTCACTCCGGTCATTGAACTAAGGACAGTGGGAAGAAGGGAAGAAGGTAGGGTGCTAGTGCTGTAGCCTCTGACTTTTAAACTTTGACTCCGCAGAGTATGCTAGTGGAAGGACCACCTGGCCCAGAAGGCCCTGCGGTGAGTCTAGCTGTGACCCATAAGTCTCTGTTCTTTCCTCAGAAATCCCTCCTACACACTCATTTGTGTCTTCCCCACATGTGCCCAGGCCTCCTTCTCAGAACTGCAGAGCGTTCTTCCAACCAAAGCCCCCAGCTCCACAGATCTCTTCTGTAAAGACCACTCCCTAGCCACATACCCATCTTCTCTCTGAATGCCCACACCTGACCCCCTCCTCTTTTGTTCCTTAGGGGTTGACTGGTCCCCCTGGCATCCAGGGCAACCCAGGCCCAGTTGGTGACCCTGGCGAGAGGGTAAGAGAGTGTCCTCTATTGGTGACCTGGGGGGCGATGAGCAGAGGCCACAGAGAAGCTGCTAGTACCCAATGGGGCACCATGCCTAGTAATTTCTCATTAGCTGGCTGATCAGTGAACAAGGGACTGGTGTGCTCCCCAGTACTCACAAGGGAGGGCAGACTGGTTGGCGAGGAGGACAGTAGTCTGGTGTCTTCCCCTCATTTTTCTCCATGGGGTTGGGGTGGAGTTCAGGAAACATCTAGGGAAACCTCCATGTATCCTGTTGCGGGGGGCTTCCAGATGGTGCCAGGACTCTAATATGCCCCTATCTGTCACCTGTCCTCCTCATTCTCTCCCCACTCCAGGGCCCCCCTGGCCGAGCAGGGCTCCCTGGATCAGATGGGGCCCCTGGCCCTCCCGGCACATCCCTCATGCTTCCAGTGAGTTGTCTTCTGAGCTTTGGAGCTGGCTGATGGGGAGGGCAGGGGGATTCTGTTGTGCCATCAAGAACCAAAGGTCAGGGAAAGCTGGGGAGTCTCTGAAGACCATTAACCCAAGCGATTGATCATTGGGTTGGAGGAACCAGGGCCTCATTAGATGAGCCAGAACCCAACATGGATCTTCTAGAATCAAACTTGGATCATCTGGAACTGAGCAGACAGTTGTATATTTCAGAGTCTTTTGTGGGGGAAGAGGCTAGAGAGTTGGGGAAGAGGACAGGAGCTGAGTTTCTGAAAACGTCTAAGTGACCATCTGAAAACGTCCTGTGGAAGACGCAGGAGGAGGGCACAGAGGGTGTCCCTGAGCCTGGGAGTTGGGGCAGGAACGCTGGATGACACCTCTGGCTGGGCAGGTCACTCGGATTTCCTGAAAGAGAACCTGGGTCTTCTCCCCCTGCCCATCAGTTCCGGTTTGGCAGTGGTGGGGGTGACAAGGGCCCTGTGGTGGCTGCCCAGGAGGCTCAGGCCCAGGCGATTCTGCAGCAGGCACGGGTGAGTGGGGCTGAGAGCACCTTGGTGGAGGGAGGTGTATGGTGGGAAAGGGAAGGCTCTAGGAAGGGTTGGAAGGGTAGGTTGGAGGGAATGTAGGGCAGGGAAGGTCTGGGTTGGTTTGGGGCTGAAAGGTTGGGCAGCATATAGGACAGCGAAACAAGGATTAGGAGTGGAAGGGCGAGTTTGGAGGGAGTACTGGGGTTGGGAGTTCTCCAACCGCCTCTTCTCAGCTCTGCTGTGTCCCCTGCCCCTCTAGCTGGCACTCCGTGGACCCCCTGGACCCATGGGATACATACACAGGCCGCCCTGGACCCTTGGTGAGTGAGTAGGGTGTGGGGTAGGAGATTCTTCATTTGTGTGTTGGGGTATGGATAGTTCTGAAAAGGAAACGCATCGGAAGTTATTTTTCTTCTTTTGGGGGGGGCTTTGCGGTCACTGTTGGGTGTGTCCTTCGGTATAGTCAACCTCCCTTCTCTCTTTCTCACGGGGACAACCTGGGAGCCCTGGCCTGAAAGGAGAATCTGGAGATCTAGGACCTCAGGTGACACTCCCATGCATTTGGTCCCCAACTCAGCACCTCCCCCTCTGATGCCCATTGACCCTGGCCCCGACTTTCCCTCCCTAGGGTCCCAGAGGACCTCAGGGCCTCACAGGCCCCCCTGGCAAGGCTGGGCAAAGGGTAAGTGACTGAGTGTGAGATGGGTGTGGGTGGGAGAGGGGGCACAGAATGTGGAGGACTGTCCCCTGCTTGCTCTGACACTTCCCTTGCATCTGCAGGGCCGAGCGGGTGCTGATGGAGCTCGAGGGATGCCTGGAGAACCTGGAGTAAAGGTGACAGACTGGGCCCCTCCCCTCTCTGACGCTGAGCTCACAGCTCCATCTGAGCTCATTAGTTTTCTGAGGATGACTGAGTTCCCCAGGTTCCTTTACGAAGTGGCACCTCCCCTCACAGGACACAGTAGGGAGGGGTGGGAAAGGGACTGGGACTTCACATGGGCTGCCCCCTTTTCCCTTAGGGTGACCGAGGCTTTGATGGACTCCTAGGGCTTCCTGGGGAGAAGGGACACAGGGTGAGTATATTAGGGGGTAGGGATCTCAAGGCAAGGGAGGGAGGCTGAGGGTCCCAGCAGGAGCACAGTGGCTGAAACTGGTTGGCTAATTGGAGAGGGTCAGTGTCTGCTATCTTGGGGATTCTGAGGCCCCTCCTACCTGTTTGCCCATTTTCCAGGGTGATACTGGTGTCCAGGGCCTTTCTGGGCCCCCTGGCGAGGATGGAGAGCGGGTAAGTGCTGTGACCAGGGCAGGGGCTCAGTATGGGAGAGGGCTGGAAGGTGAGGCCTCTTCACCACGTCCTCTTCCTCCAGGGAGATGATGGGGAGATTGGGCCTCGGGGGTTGCCTGGAGAGTCGGTGAGTGTTCAGGGGCTCAGGTTGTGGGGGGGATGGGGGGAGGAGGACGGATGGTGGGGACAGGGAGGGTCCTGTGGATGCCCGAGGATGGCCGTGGATGTGGATACGAAAGGGACACTTTTTCTCTCCCTCACCCATGCATGCCGTATCTTCCCCTCACCTGAGTGCAGGGACCTCGGGGTCTCCTTGGCCCTAAAGGCCCACCTGGTATTGCTGGACCACCGGTAAGTGACTGCCCCTGACTTCTGACCCTGATCTTGCCCGCTGACTTCTCCAAATCTCCACTTTCCAAACTGCCCCTGCCTCCCTTCCAGTTCTACCTCACTAGCCCCCACCCAGCCCCACTTCAGCCTCCACCCCCAGGTACCCTTTTAGGGCCTTATGGTGCAGGGCACAAAAGGCTCTGAACATAGCCCCCCCCCCCAAAAAAAAAAATCCTCAAGAAAAAACAGACAAGCCCACAGACCCACGCCCTGTGGATCTGGGCCGGGTGCGTTTGCTTGGGTCTGGGATGAACTGGAGGACTGACCCTTGTGGCTCTGCCTGTCTCACCCCCTGGAGAGGCCAGGCCTCTCGGAAACCACAGGTCTCTCCAGGGCTGGGCCTGCCTTCCAGCCTGCTCACACCCCTCTCATGTTTCAGGGAGTCCGAGGCATGGATGGTCCCCATGGTCCCAAAGGGAGCTTGGTGAGTGATGGGACTCCACCTGACCTTTAGCCCCCAAGTTCCCTGCCAAGGTTTTGTTTCCTCTGCCCCCACTCTGCCCCCTGCCGGCTGTGGTTCTGGCCCTCTGGCTATTCCTGCTGTGACTCAGCTCCACCCTAAGTGTGTCACCATCTCATTCTTACCCGTGGCTGGTTGCCTGTTTCTAGGGACCACAAGGAGAGCCAGGACCTCCTGGACAGCAGGGCACTCCTGGGACCCAGGTGAGGAGTCCTGTCCACCCCGTCTCCAACTTTGGTGACTTCTCCTGGGCTTCCGCAGGGGGTCAGACCTGGATGGGGACCAGAAATTAAGGGTCTCAAGTCTTCACCGTTCATGCCTTGAATGGGGGATGCTGGCTGGAGGGGAGCGTGCCCATTTCTGTGGGGCCCCTGTGACTTCTCTCTCCCGTGTATAGGGTCTCCCTGGGCCTCAGGGTGCCGTCGGCCCCCACGGAGAGAAGGTGAGTGACTAAGTAATCTGGGGAACAGGATGTGAGCTGGTGGGGGGCTGTCAAGACGGCCTTAAATGTCTGGCTAGGACTTTAGCCATGTTCAGACCTGACCCTTCCGGTGACCCTGAACTTCCTCATCTTCCTGCAGGGTCCCAGAGGGAAACCAGGGCTCCCTGGCATGCCTGGCTCCGATGGATCCCCGGTAAGTGGGCCCCCACTTATTCCAAATGCCCTTTCCCCCTTCACCCACTGAATGACCTCCAAGGACCCTCAGCGACTACCCGTACTACGTGCCCCTTGCACTGGGAGGTCGCTTAGGCTGCCTTCCCACGATCGGTCGGCTTCATCAGGTCACGGGAGGATTTGGGCTGAGGAAGTACGGAGAGGGGTGCAGGAAGGTGACAGAGGCCCGTGGTCACATTTTCCTTCCCTACCCCCAGGGTCACCCTGGGAAGGAAGGCCCCCCTGGAACCAAAGGAAACCAGGTGAGATCTTCCCTGCCCCCTTCTATCCCCTGAAGGGGTTTCCACCCAGACTGCACCCTCAGAGTCCTTGGGATTTGTCTCCTCATTCGTGGGCTCTGATACTTTTCTCTGGTGTCACTTCCTTTTTTCCGAACCCCCGAGGCCCCCACCCTATGACCCCTTTAGAGACACCGCTCTCTCTTTTTCCAGGGTCCATCTGGACCTCAGGGTCCTCCAGGATACCCTGGACCTCAAGGTGTCAAGGTACAGACCACCAGACTGGGGGAAACAGGACTGCGTTTGGGGACGCCAATTCGGGTCTTTGGAGCTGGGCCCTTGGAACCTAACTTCCATCCCTGATTTCTGTCTCTGTCCTCCTGTCTAACTCCAGGGTGTGGATGGCATTCGGGGTCTGAAGGGCCATAAGGGTGAGAAGGTGAGCAGTGTGCCCTGACTTCCCAACACCTCCATCCTGCCCCCACCAACCTCGTTGTCCCTCTCTTCCTCACGTCCGTCCCTCTTGCCTGCCCCATGCTGCCCTTCAGCTCCTGGAATCCACCCTCCACCCATGTTCTCCAAGTCCTCCATTTTAACCTCCTGACCCTGTGTCATCTGGGGTGTCTTCTCACTCCCAATTTTTTCAGGGCGATGATGGCTTTCCCGGGTTCAAAGGTGACATGGGTGTGAAAGGTGACAGGGTGAGTAGAAACCTCTGCACTGCCCCCGAACTCTAAGTCCTAATGATCCTCCACTTCAGACCACCCAGCCGGTTCCATTGGTACCCGGAGTCCCCCTCCCTGGTGCTCTGCCCTCTTCGGGGCCGATCCCAGCAGCATAACAACCCCTCTGGTCACAGCAGTCTCCTGCTCCTGTGCGGCTCCCTGCCCTGCGAAAGCTTCTGGGACCCCTGCCAACCCCACTTGGCCTGCCTCTCCCCTTGGGGCCAGCCCCCACCCCCAGTCCCTGACACCCACCTCTCCAACCCTCTCACTCAGGGTGAAGGTGGAGTCCCTGGTTCTAGAGGAGAGGATGGTCCTGAGGGGCCGAAGGGACGTACTGGGCCCACTGGAGACCCTGGGCCCCTGGGGCTCATGGGCGAGAAGGTGACAGGGGATGAGGGAATCCGTGTCTGTGTTTCCTAGGGACGTGGAGGGAGTGAGGGCCTGGGCACTGGGATAAGGGTGGGCACGGGGTTGCCAGCAGCTGCAGCCAGTGAGTGAGTCAGATACGACCATGCACTGATCATGCTCCTCTCTCTCTGTGGCACCTCCGGAACACTGATGGGGTGAGGGTCAAGGGAAAGCCCCTGTCCTGAAGAGCTGACCACAGATTGGTGGGAACAGGGCATAGAGGCTGTCACTGGGTAACTGTAGGTGCAAGGCGGACACCGCGCGTGTCCAGACTCAGAGCAGTAGGAGTTCTGAGAAGGGAGGGAGTCAGGAGCTGGCGGGCTCTGGATCTTCAGAGCTAACTCTCACTTACTGTGCGAGCACTTACTGTGCGCCGGCACCGTGCTAACTTGTCGCACCCACCCTGTGCTGTCAAGTTACAGGTACTATTACAGTCCTGCTTCACAGAGGCACCGCAAGGTTAAGACGTTTGTTAGTCAGGGAGGGGCAGAGCCAGGCTAGGAGCCCAGGTAGCCAGGTGGCAGAATCCCTGCTCCCAACCTCCGCTCCACAGCTGCCCGGGCAGGATGGGCCCGCAGCACCAGGAGGCAGGGGTGCACGCTCAGGGCGTTGGGTGGTGCAGAGCATGAGCAGAGGGCGGAGGCGGTCCCCAGCTACGTGGAGGCCTGCAAGGGACAGGCATGTGTGCTGAGGAAGGTGGAGCCGAGGAAAACAGGTAGGCAGGGACTAGATCGCAGCCCCCAAGGACTTGCTGGAGCAGCAGACTGTAGTCCCCAGACACCAGGGAGACAAGATCCCTGCGCCGGACTTGGGGAAAATTCACTCTCAGGGAGGAGAGCTCACAAAAGCCAGGCAGCCCAGGAGGTGGGAGCTGAAGGGCCCGAGGTCTGGTGGGGCATGTTGCTGGGCAGGGGCTGGCTCCCGTCTCTGAGGGCTGGGTTTTCCAGGGCCGGACTGGTGCCGCGGCTCCTGTGCTCCTAACCGCTCGCCGTCCCTCCACAGGGCAAGCTGGGTGTTCCTGGTCTGCCTGGTTATCCTGGACGCCAGGGCCCCAAGGTGACACAATGCCCCATTTGCACCCCTCCTCCTTTTCCCTTCCCTGACACCTGATTGTAGCAAATGCAGGCCGAGGAAGCAGCGGGGTTGTAGAGAGGATTTAGCCCACCCGGTCCCTAGAGGAGGGCACAGAGGCCCAGCGAGCAGCAGGGGTTTGACGGCCAGAGGCCAGGTCTCCCGCACCGGGCCTCCACCACCTCGAGTTCTGACTCCCTGTGGCCCTTCCTAGGCCCTTCCCTTTTCCGACCATGCAGGTTTTTTCTTCTCCATTTTCACCATGGGTCCCTGGGATTCCCTGGTTTTCCTGGAGCCAGTGGAGAGAAGGGCGCTCGGGTAAGCCGGCGGAAGAAAGGGCGCAGAGGGAAGGGCAGCTCTGTGGGGAGCCCCGCCCTGGGTGATGCTGTCGCTGCTTCCTTCCCACCAGGGCCTGTCGGGCAAATCAGGGCCTCGGGGAGAGCGGGGCCCCACGGTGAGTGCAGCAGGGAGAGAGACCTGAGGCTCAAGATCCGAAGGGGTGTGTCGGTTTTTCTAACTCCTCTCTTCTCTTCTAGGGTCCACGGGGTCAGCGGGGACCCCGAGGAGCCACTGGGAAGTCTGGAGCTAAGGTTAGTGGCCTTGGCAGGGCCCCGTGGGCAGTCTGTCCCTTAGCTGCCCTGCGCTCCTCTGACCTGGGGGAAGTGGGAGAGCAGCTCCTCTGACTGTGTTTCCCGGCAGGGAACGTCGGGTGGCGATGGCCCCCACGGGCCCCCTGGAGAAAGGGTGAGTGTGACTGGACCGTCCCTGTCCCCACGCTCCCCAGGGAGCCTGACTGGAGCAGCTCCCTCTTACCTCCGGGAGGAAGCTGTGTCCCCTGTGCAGCGTCCCATCCCATTTTCCCTGCTCAGCCCAGCTCTGTCTCCAGGGTCTCCCAGGGCCTCAGGGCCCCAACGGATTTCCTGGTCCCAAAGGACCTCCGGTAAGCTGACCTCTGATCTCTGGCCTACCTTGGTTCTCTGAGTCCTTCCTCCCAATTCACTTCCCTGCCTGAAATTCACCTGACATTTGAACCCCTTTCAGGGGCCCCCTGGGAAGGACGGGCTGCCGGGACACCCAGGCCAGAGAGGAGAAGTGGTAAGTGATGCCCTGGCCCGCTCCGACCCTCAAACTCCAGAGCTGTCCGGAAGGCCCACCAGGCCAGGGAGGCTCTCCTGGCAGAGTGGAGAGCCTCCTGGTGTTCACCACTCAGACCCATGGCCAAGGACAGGATGGTGACCCCGCCCTTCCTCCAGGCACTGGGGCTTCACCCCCTGGTGTTCATGCCTGACTGTCCTCACCGCGCTCTCCTCTCTTCCTCTCTCAGGGATTCCAAGGGAAGACTGGCCCCCCTGGCCCCCCAGGGGTGGTGGGACCTCAGGTATGCCTGCCCCCTGGAGTTGGTCTACCTGCCTTCTTCTCTCCTTTCTCCATCACAAGGCCCTGCCCTGGACCCCAGGGCTGGGGTAAAAGGCGGGGCTGCGATCCATGGTGGGGATGGGGTTTGGCGATCTGATGCCCAACGTCAGCCTGTTTCCTGGGCCAGTTCTCATTTTCTCGGCTCAGAGAAGCGGCATTTCCCCGGTGGGAACGTGAGGTGATGTTGGTACTCCCCACTGGTGACTGAAAACCAGAACACTGGCCTAGGAGAGCCCCCAGGAATTTCCCAGAAGCCTTGAGGCAGGGATAAAGGGGTTCTAGAGGGGTATTTGAGGGAGGCCGGGCGGCCGCTTTGGGCAGATAGTGGGGCGAAGGGTCTGAGACTGGAGTCTCTCTGACTCTTTCCCAGGGAGCTGCAGGAGAAACCGGGCCCATGGGGGAGAGAGGTCATCCAGGTCCCCCAGGACCCCCTGGAGAGCAGGGACTGCCGGGAACAGCTGGAAAAGAAGGAACAAAGGTCAGTAAGGGGCTGGGCAGAGGGAACTTGGGGACCAGGGTTGGGGATTTGAGGGGGATCATAGATTTCTCTGCATGATTTGGGAGCATGGCTGTGGCTCACCACCTTTCCTTTCCTTTTAGGGTGACCCTGGTCCTCCTGGGGCCCCAGGGAAGGATGGTCCTGCTGGGCTGAGGGACTTTCCAGGAGAGAGAGGCCTCCCGGGCACTGCTGTGAGTGTGACCCTAGCAGACCACCTATAAGAAGTCACTGCAAGTCCTGGTGCCCCTCAGAATCACCCTACTCCCATCTCTCTGAGCCTGTCCCCCTCCCCTAACCCTACATATCTCCTGGACCCCTGTTCCTACGATGTCCCCCCTTCCTGTCTCACATATGTTGTCCCAAATCTCTGGTTCATAGGGTGGACCTGGTCTGAAGGGAAGTGAAGGTCCGGCTGGTCCCCCTGGCCCTGCAGTGAGTCTGGGGTCCCTGGGGGCAGAGGGGAGGAGCCAGGAAAGGGAGTGAAGAGTGAAGAGTGGCACCTGGATCTAGGCCGGCCATGCCTGGGCACAGGGGACTGTGGGGGGTTGGCCATCATGCACCTGATGTTGGGCTGTTCTGGGAACCATGGTCAGGGGTCCTCTGTGTGGGTAGGCGGTGGTCTCTTCCTTGGGGGTCTGGCTCCATTTTCTCTCTTAGGGATCCCCTGGGGAGCGAGGTGCAGCAGGATCCGGAGGACCCATTGGTCCTCCAGGGCGCCCAGGACCTCAGGGTCCCCCTGGAGCAGCAGGAGAGAAAGGTGTCCCGGTGAGTGTTGGGGCCTGGGAGAGGTCCGTGAGCTTCTGGGTTCCAGAGGGTTTCCTGTGGGGGGTGTGAGGGGGAGGGCTGTCTTCAGGTCATGACTCTTCTCTTTGCTTCCCACAGGGTGAGAAGGGCCCCATTGGTCCTACGGGCCGCGATGGGGTGCAGGGTCCCGTGGGGCTTCCTGGTCCTGCTGGACCCCCGGGTGTGGCGGGAGAGGATGGAGACAAGGTGAGGGAACCCACAGCCCCTGGACCCAGATCCTTTCCAGATGCGATTGCGGATCTGGGCGCGGCCCCCATCCCTGTCTCGTTACTGTCCCCACTCAACCCCACCTCCTTTCTCTAAAGACTCATTTGTCTTCTCCCAGGGTGAGGTGGGAGACCCCGGACAGAAGGGCATTAAAGGGAACAAAGGTGAACATGTAAGTGTTTATGACCTTTGACTTTTGACCCCTGCCTGGCCTTCCACCTCATTCCCACTTGATCTTCCTCCCTGTTTTGGTATCTCTGACTCTTCCTTCTCCCCCAGGGCCCTCCTGGACCCCCTGGACCCATCGGTCCCATGGGGCAGCCTGGAGCAGCGGTGAGTGACTGATTCCCGGCCCGCTGCACCAGAGGCCCCGGCCGTCCCCGGTGGCCAGCAGTTCCCCTCCACCTTTGGGGTTGGGGATGGGAGGAGGGGGCTCTGGGCCTGCCCCCCAGCTCTGTGTGGGGTTTGTGGATGGAGAACATCTGACCGTGACCACCTGTGTCTTTATCCCTGCCCTCCCCCTACCTCAGGGAGCAGATGGGGAGCCCGGACCCCGGGGACCCCAGGGACACTTTGGAGCCAAAGGTGATGAAGGAACAAGAGGATTCGATGGGCCCCCAGGACCCATTGGCCTGCAGGTGAGTTGTGGGGTGGAGATGGGCTGAAAGTTGGGGTCAGGGGCTGATGTCTGCCTCAGACCCCGCCAGCCCCATTCTGTAAGGAAAGGGGAGATGGGAGTGAGGAATGAGGGCAGGCCCGTGGGACCCGACAGAGGGAACTGGGGGCCCAGGGTGGGTTGCTCACCTGGGTCTGTGCCGCGTGTACCACCTGCACAGGGTTTGCCGGGCCCCTCTGGAGAGAAGGGAGAAACAGGAGACGTGGGCCCTATGGTGAGTGTGAACCCACTGATGATGCTGTGTGACCCCAGCTGGCCCCAGCCCCACCTTCTAATCACTCCCCACCCATCCAGCCCACCCCAGCACCCCACTGCTACTGCCCCCCCCAACCCCTGGGGCCTGGCTGCCCTCCTCCCTGCTCAGGATCTCTGCTCAGCCCGACCCCCCACAATTCATGTGCGCCCGTTGCTGTGTCCCTCACTTCCTTGCCTTATCTCAGGGTGTATCTGTTTCTCCCCAGGGACCACCTGGCCCCCCAGGACCTCGAGGCCCAGCTGGACCCAGTGGAGCTGATGTGAGTCCTCTCAGTCCCTTGTCCCTTTAGATCAATGTGGCCAGTCCTCTGCCTCCCTTTCCCCAGACTATGAACTCTAGTCTCACCTCAGGTGCCACTAGAAGCCCCTGGAAGAAGGCCTCCTGCTGTCTCACTGCTGCCACCTGGGGGCCCTCGTCCAGGCCCCGCCTCTGGAATGGTGCCTCCTCTCCTGAACCATGATCCCTATTTCTGTTCCTCTTCCAGGGTCCTCATGGTCCCCCAGGAGGTGTTGGGAACCTGGGTCCCCCTGGAGAGAAGGTAACTAGGAAGGGGTGAATGGCCTGGTCTCAGGAGGGTGTGGGGTTGGACTTCTGCCAATTTTAGTTGGGGGTCAAGAGAGAATGAGGCATGGGTAACATCAGGATATTTTTGTGGGGAAGGAGGATTTTGAACCCGATCTCCTTGCAGGGGGAGCCAGGAGAGTCAGGATCTCCCGAGGTCCAGGGTGAGCCAGGTGTCAAGGTGAGTGACGGCTTTGAGGCAGCCCTTCCCAATCCCTTTCACCCCTCAACGCCACCCCCACTTTTGTCATGACCTCCTGGAGCTGGGCCTTCTCCACTGCCCGGGAGTCTGTGCCCCAGCCACTCTCTCTGGGTCCTGGTCCCTGAGTCTGAGTGAGCCCTGCCACCCTCTCCTCCGAGGGAAGAGAGGGCAGGAGACCCGCCATGGGCTTGCCTGTCTGTGCGCATCCTGCTGTCACTGAGGGGACTGGGGGAGGCCGAAGGTGTCCTGGAAGCAGAGGCTGCATCGTTGGTCTTCAAGACCCCCTTGGGACCATCTCTATCCTCTACTCATTCTCCAGGGCCCACACGGGGAGCATGGGGAGAAAGGAGAGTCAGGGCAGCCAGGAGAGGCGGGACCCCCAGGGCCTAAAGGCCCCACCGGGGATGATGGCCCCAAAGGAAACCCTGTGAGTACGGGGGCAGGGGCTGAGAGGAGAGTCCTGGGAATGGGTGTGTGAGGATCTTGGAGTGTGGGGAGACCAAGAGTGAGGGGTACCTGGGAGGGAGACTCTGGGAATAGGCTCTTCTGGGGAGGCTATACAGAGTCGAGGATCCAGAGAGAGAAAACATGAGAGACAGCCGCTAGCTAATGCCCAAACGTGTCAGGGCATTGTGAGCATGGGGGTGGGGTGCAGGAGACCCTCTTCCTCGGGTGGTGCAGCTGGGCACTGCTGGCAGAGAGGGAGAGTGCGGCGTGTGCCCGCAGGGGCCTGCGTTGGCCCTGGGTGGGCTTGGGGTTGCGAGCCTGACCTTTGTTTTCCTTCTGCATTAGGGTCCTGTTGGTTTTCCTGGTGACCCTGGCCCTCCTGGAGAAGGTGGCCCTCGAGTGAGTCCTACGCGGTGGGGGGAAGGGGCAGAGGCGGTGGGCCTCTGTGTAGCTGGTGGGCCTGGCCGTTGGAAGCCAGGGGTGTGCCAGAGCAGCCAGAGGGATGGGAGAATCAGCAATTTTCCCGTGGTACCAGCCGGGTTGGGGCCCTCTGACCTTCCTTCATCCCTGCAGGGCCAAGACGGTGCAAAGGGTGATCGTGGAGAGGACGGCGAGCCAGGGCAGTCTGTGAGTGACCAGGGAACCCCTCTCCCCACCACCGAGCCCGGGCCTTCGGACCCATTGCTTCTCTTTGCCCCACCCCTGATAGGTCCCTTGGCTGGAGGCTAAACACTCACTCACCATCCCTAGGGATCGCCTGGTCCCACTGGGGAGAATGGACCCCCTGGACCCCCTGGAAAGTGTGTAAGTGAGGTGGACACCTGGGACCTTCAGGGGCAGTCCTTGGGTGGGGTGGGCAGAGGGTGGGCAACGGCAGATGGGATGCCTGGCGTCTGGGCTGTCCCGGGGTGGCGGGGTGCCTGAGCCCATGTGTTTGTAAGGACTCCACGCATGTTTAGGTACGTTTGCTCCTCGGGTTTGGTCTGAAAGTCCTTGCCAGGGGTGGTGGTGCATCAGAACAGGCACTGGAGGAAGGGCCCCTGCTGGGCCAGGGGCTCACCCTTTAGTTGCTGGGGTAGGAGGTGGGGCGCCAGACGCTTAGAACTACTAAGTATTTTTACGACTGGTCCAGCGGTGCCCGCTCTCGCCACCTGTGAATGGGCCTCTGCACCCGCATCCACTCTTCCTTTCTGCCTCCACCTGCAGGGTCCTGCTGGCACACCTGGTCCTGAGGGGCGACAAGGGGGGAAGGGAGCCAAGGTGAGGGAGAGGCTGCTTTGGATGCTGGAACATCCCCCTCATCTTCCCGCCCCTTTGCCCCTCAGATTCCTCTGTCTGCCTCCCTCACGCTGAGCCCCTTGTGGGAATTCGGTTCCCCACACTTGCTTCTGCCTCTGAGGGTTCAACCCTACTTTCTGCCTCAGTCTACCTTGGACTCCCTGCCCCCACCCCCACTCCCCGCCTCTGCCCCTTAGGGCACATGCCTTGCGTGTGTTTCAGGGGGATCCTGGTGCTGTGGGTGCCCCGGGAAAGACGGGCCCTGTGGGTCCTGCAGGCCCATCAGGAAAACCTGGTCCCGATGGTTTGAGGGGGCTCCCGGGCCCAGTGGTGAGTCATGGAGGGGAGAGGCTGGGTGGGGAGGGGTGAGGAGCCATGGTCGGGGACACTCCTCCTGACCTCTGTGATTTCCTCAAATCTGTAGGGCCAGCAAGGTCGTCCTGGAGCCACCGGCCAGGCTGGGCCTCCAGGTCCTGTGGTGAGTGACTATGGATTGGGCGGGGTGAGTGGGGGTGATGGGACACCTTGGGACAAGTGGCATCAGCTGAAGCCCTGGAGGAAGTGGGAGGTGGTGGGCGGAGAGCTTGGTTTCACCTCTCCCTGGAAAGAGTAACTTCCAGTCTCCCCACAGGGACCCCCAGGGCTTCCTGGCCTCCGTGGTGATGCTGGGGCCAAGGGAGAGAAGGTGAGTGACAGACAGATAAGTAACCGGGTGCCTCTCCCCTCGCCCTCAGACTTACCTCCTGAGACCTGCGGGAATGCCCGCTGCTCCAGGCCTCCAGTACCAGGTCTTCGGGGTCCTTGCTCAGTGAGGACCGTTCACGGCCCCTGTGCCCACGTCTCTCCTACCTTCTGGGCTCTGACTCCCATGGTCTCCTCCAGCACCCGTGCGTCTCCTCTCTACGTCCCCCTGACCACCTGTTCTCTTCTCCAGGGCCACCCAGGTCTCATCGGATTGATTGGGCCCCCTGGGGAGCAGGGAGAGAAGGGTGATAGGGGACTTCCTGGCCCTCAGGGCTCCACTGGACAGAAGGGAGAGATGGTGAGTAAAGGGCATGGTCCTGGAAGGTCTGGGTGGGGTGGGGGTGGAGATTCCCACTGGGGGTGGGCGGGGTTGTGAGTGGAGACTCAGGGCGGCGTGCGGGAGGGAGTGGGGAGGAGGACCCAGTTGAAGGAGGCCCGCCCTTTCCTAGGGTATCCCAGGAGCCTCTGGCCCCATTGGTCCTGGAGGGCCCCCTGGCCTCACTGTGAGTATCCATCTGTTCCTCCACCAAACCTCACTGCTTCTCCTATAATTCCCCAGTGGGTTCCATGGCCACTGCCAGTCCAACAAGCATAGGCCTCAGTTTCTCTTGTGTGTTCTTACGCCTGCAGTGTTTCCTCCCCTGTCCTTCCAAGGTCTCCCGACTGTCCCTGTGTCCCCACGCCTGCCCCGCCTGTGGTAATACCACTGTCCTGTGGCCTCAAAACCTTGCCTCTCCATTCCCCTGGGTTGCAGCCTTCTTTTTGTGGTGACCATCCCTTTCTTGTTTTTCATTTCACAGGGACCTGCTGGCCCCAAGGGAGCCAAAGGAGCCACAGTGAGTAAACCCCAACCAGCCTTGACCTCTGCACCTTCCCCAGGCTGGACTTGGGATGGTCTCTCCAGAGCAAACATGCACCCCCAGTGCAGCCCTTCATTCCCTGCCTGGATACTGACTTGGCCCTTCCGTGATATTGACCCCTCCGTGACCTCATTTACTCTTTGGGCAGGGCCCAGCGGGACCCAAGGGAGAGAAGGGCGTCCAGGGCCCTCCGGGACACCCGGTGAGTGGGGAGTCATGGCCTGCTTCTTTGACTGTCCCTCTCTGTCCTGGTGTTTCTCTGCCCCCCTCACCCTCTCCACTTGTCCCTCCATCCAGGGACCCCCAGGTGAGGTGATCCAGCCCCTCCCCATCCAGATGCCCAAGAAGACTCGGCGCTCAGTGGACGGGAGCCGCCCGATGCAGGAAGACGAGGCCACACGAACTGGGGGGGCCCCAGGCAGTCCCGGGGGGCTGGAGGAGATCTTTGGCTCACTTGACTCCCTGCGGGAGGAGATAGAGCAGATGAGGCGGCCCACAGGGACCCAGGACAGCCCTGCCCGCACCTGCCAGGATCTGAAGCTCTGCCACCCAGAGCTGCCCGATGGTCAGTGCTGGCCTCAGGATGCAAAGCTATTCACAGCAGCATGGGCCTGCACCAGCACAATGGCTGCTGCGTGAATCTTGGGGAAGGTGTTGTGGGGGGGTGAGGGGTGAGGGAACTGGAACAGTGGCTACTCACCAACCAGGTCAGAAGTATTTCAGCACCAGAAGCTGATATGGTCGCACCAGTGTGCACCAGCCCGATGTCCACGTACACGTGTGTAAACACAGACGTGTGCAGACCCACAGCCACACATCCAATCAGGAGCCCGGGGGTGGTGCTGGGGTCCGGGTGTCATGGATGGGGCAGGGATACGGGTGATGAGGGAAACCGAAGTGGGGGCCTGTGTTAGGGGCCCGGAGTCCCAGGGCTGGGAGGGGGCGGCATTGCGGGCAGGGCTGGGGGAGTGGGGACGTGGGGCAAAACGAGTCTGGGGTCCAAGTGCCCAGGGCCCTGACCTCCCCTCTCCCTCGCCCCACAGGAGAGTACTGGGTTGACCCCAACCAGGGCTGTGCTCGGGTCGCCTTCGGGGTGTTCTGCAACTTCACAGCGGGAGGGGAGACCTGTGTGCTGCCACGGGATGATGTCACACAGGTGAGAGCTGGCCTGGGGCCGCCCCCTCCCTGTCAGGAGGGAGTGGGCTGTGGGTGTGTGTGACAAGCCCCCTGGCCCTTCTCCTTTCCTTCTCACCAGCCCTCCGACGTTCACTTCGTCTCCTTCCCGTGGCAACCAGGACACACGTTAGCCTGCTCTTTACCCCCAGTCTCCTGGCTCCCACCGGGCCCTCTTTCCTCCCCAGCCCTTTCCTCCCTCCCACCCGTTCCCTGCTCACGCCCCCGGCCCGGCCGTCCTCTTCTGGCTGCCCTGCCGGCCCTGACCCAGCCCCCTCTCCTGCCAGTTCTCCTACGTGGACTCGGAGGGCTCCCCGGTAGGCGTGGTCCAGCTCACCTTCCTGTGGCTGCTCAGCGTCTCCGCCCACCAGGACGTCTCCTACCCGTGCTCTGGGGTGGCCCCGGAAGGCCCGCTGAAGCTCAAGGGAGCCAATGAGGATGAGCTGAGCCCTGATACCAGCCCCTACGTCAAGGAATTCAGACAGGGCTGTCAGGTGGGAAGCAGGAAGAGCCCGGGAGGGGCGGGTCCCAGGTTTGGGCTGCGGGAAGACCCCTGGGGCAGGGGCACCTGGGAGAGCAGGGGGCTAGCTCCCTGGTGAGGTATGGCTGAGGGAGCTCAGATGGGGGAGGGGGGTGGGGAGGATGGAAGTGGGGTTCACCTGTGTGCAGACGCAGTCACCTAAGCACACACGTTTACACAGGAGCCCAGCAGGGGCACATGGATGGGGCAGAGGGGCAACACCCCGATGGAGGCGCAGGCGCACAGACCCCCCAAGCTGCACATACATCCCCACACACGTGTGGGATCATGCGGGCTAGTATCGCGCAGCGCCCCCCACCCTTGCCGCATGTACACACACCCCTGAGGAGGCACTCAGACTCGCACCGCACCACAGGCAGGCAATCTCAGAGACAAACGCAAAGCCGCACACACCGGGTCACGAGTGTGCGCACGCACACACCCCGCACACACGGACATAGACAGCCTCCTGGCTCTCCCGGCCTGACTCTCTGGAGGAAAATTCAGCCAGTCCGAGCATGTGACGCTGTGTGGGGAGCTGCTCAGGCTCTCAGAGGAGAGGCTCCCACCCCACCCCACCCCCGGGGCCTGAGGGTGGGGCACCTGTGGGTGCAGCCCCTCCCCCATGCTCACCCCCCTCCCTCCTGTCCCCTGCAGACACAGCAAGGCCGGACGGTGCTGGAGGTGCGGACGCCTGTGCTGGAGCAGCTGCCCGTGCTGGACGCCTCCTTCTCATGTTACGGAGAAATGAAACGATCCAGGCGCAGGGAGTTCACGAAGCACGACTCTTTATTACACGCGTGGTCCCAGAGGAGGCAGTCTCCAAATTCTGGGCCCCGATCTCAGGGAAAACTCTTCCTTTTAAGCATCTTACATCTCGGCTCCCGTGGCAGATGTGGTCGTAAATCCTTAACTCCCCCTCCCCTTTGTCCTGGTTTATCTCTTCTTTTTAGTCAAGGGGGTCAGGAATGGAATTTGTATCTTGCCATAATTCTTTTCTTACACTAATGGAACTGCTATCTCTTTTCCATATCAGTCCCCCCCTTTTTTTTGGATGCTAGACAGAATCTTCTTCTGTCTCAGCATGTATTACTGGGAGTCTTTAATTTTATTAAGTTGGTTAAGGTTCTTTTTTACTATGTTGCTTTTACTGGCAAAGTTTTAGGAGGGCCATCCCCTGTCTGATAAAATGGCTGCCAGTTTCTTGAACTGGTCTGGGTGGCCACCTCCTTTCTTTCTATGTATTTTTGAACCTGCTTAACCGTGGTGAGCCCTGTTCTTGTTATTTCTTTTCTTTTTTTTTTTTCTATAGATGATAATATCTCCTCCTGGACTTGGGTGTAACTCGTTTACGTATATCTTCCCTTTAACTCCTTGAGCCTACTCATGGCTTTTTGCTCTATCTATGTTAATTACTATTTCTTTTCCATCGGTCACATGGGCTCTGCAGCCCCTGTAAGGGCATCCCCCATATTTCTCTGGCCATCTTCGGCAATATTTCCTATCTTGATCTATTGGGAAACATATTCTTGGGTTCCTGTACCAGAACCAATCATCTATGGACTTTATTAGCGCGCTGGGGAACTTTAACTGTATTTTCCCTCTACACATACCCTTGCATGAGGTGTGGGATATTTCCTGCACCTTTGTCCAGGTTCCCTGGGTAAAACCTCTTGGACTATAAAAGTCTCATTTATTTGCATCTGTGAAGCTGGGGCTGATGCTGGGAGTAGGCTTAAAATTCTTATGATGATAATGAGTGGGGCCATTTCTTATATAAAAAGTAGACCAAAGGTACAGATTATTGCTAGATAACACAGCTGTATCCCCACCCTCTCCCCTATTGTCCGCCCAGTGGGGCTCGTGAACCACAGTCCAAGTCCTTTGAAGATGATGACGGTTCCTAGGATGAGAAAGCCGAGGAGGGTCTCCCAGGAACAATTGTCCATTCCTGACGTCGCTCGCCTGGGTTCCTTCGTAGCCTCAGGATGGGCAGCTTCGGGAGAGGCACCTCTGTAGATTCTGTCGCCGCCTTGGCTCTCGTACCCTGTAACTTTTAAGGCATGGTTAGCAATACCAAAGTATCTGCTTTTGGGTGGAATGGCTTTTTTTTTTTTTTCAATTCTTTACCTATATGTACTGATGTGGCTTAAGGGATGGGCTGGCCCCCTTTTGGTACTGGGTCTAGCACAATTTGGGCTTTCCTGATTTGATTTAATTCTTTTCTCTAATATAGAGAGGTATTTTGTCTTCCCTAGCCCCCTGTCAAAGTTAGGTTAGTGGGCCTGGCTACCCTGGTTATGGGGGTTAGTCTCCTATAAACTAACTCGTATGGGGTGTATCTTTTAGCATTCGGGGTACTCCTCACTCAGAGGAGAGCTAGCGGTAGGAGATCAGTCCAGGGCAGCCCGGTTTCTTGACATAATTTGGCTAGAGCCTCTTTAAGAGTCTGGTTTATTCTCTCTGCTTGTTCAGAGCTTTAGGAGGCGTGGCTCCCCTCCCAGCCTGGGCTCCCTGAGCTGGCTGCGGCTGTGTGGAGTTTCTCAGCAGGGCGCTTGAGGAGGTGGGGGAGGTGCCCAAAAGTGCTCGGAGTCTCAGCCGGGAGTCCGGGGCCGCAGGGTACGAGAGGCTGTCAGCGAGGGCAGGCAGCCCGCAGGGGCTCTGGTTCCAGGAATGAGGCTGTCCCCCTGCGCCCGATATCAGGCACTGGCCTGCAGGATCTCTCTCCACCCTGGCGCAGCTGCGGCTGGAGAGGGCTCCTCTGCGCCCGAGCACTGCCCTTGTCTAAGTGCTTTGGCCAGGCCTGACTGGGCAGCTCTATTTCCGAGACCCGGGAGAGGGCAGGGAGGCTTCGGGGCGCTGCTCCCTCCCCGAGCTCCGGGACTGTCTTCCCTCCTCTGCCCAGCCAAGTCTTCCTAATTTTATTGTCCGAGCCTGGCAGAACTTTCTCAGGGCTGCGGACAGTCCCGTCGCTCTTCGGATTAAGACTTTCTTCCCGGAGGGCAGGGCTACGGGTTAGTAATTACTGAATTCTCCGCTCCAGTATCTACTATAAAGTCTATTTCTCGGCCCTCCCTACTGCAAGACGGACCATGGGCTCTGTGGGGCCAGGTGGGATGACGCCCTGTCTTCCTCATTAGGTCTCTAAATTCTTAAGGCTGAAGATGCTCGGAGCCTGGGGAGCTGGCGGGGTCTTGATTTCTTGTAGTAGCCAGAAGAGCTACCTGATTTTTTTCTCCCCGCGCTTCTAATGCGGCTTTGCCTCTATTATTATAGACTTTGTTAGCGACTGCTAGAAGCTGACTTATGGTTATGCTAGTGAACTCTTTAAGCTTCTGGAGTTTCTTTCTGGTATCCGGAGCTGACTGGGACACAAAAGTCATTACTACTATGCACTGGTTTTCAGGACTCTCTGTGTCACACTGGCGACTTTGGCCATGTTTGTCCAGGTTTTTGGACCACTTTACTTTGCTCAGTGTTTGGGTCCCAGTTTAGTTGTATCTCACATGCGGCGGCACAGGCGAAATCAGTGAGGTTTAGGGTCCTCAGCAAGGGTCCTAAAGCTTCTCAATTGCGGTGAGGATATGACAGTTCTGGACTATGACTCTGGCCTGGCTCTGCGGGACAAACACTTATCTGTCAGGCAATTTTTACTGCCCCTCTGGGGTCTTAGTGGCTCAGGCCTGCTTTGCCCAACAGTTTTCTGTCTCACGATAATTTTGAGCTTGAACTGGAGAACAGATGAGGGGGGCTTTTGATGGTAGGCTTTGGTGTCGCCCCCGAGCTATTTCTCTAGTAGTTTGGTCTGCCAGCCGGTTGCCGGGTTCTGGGAGGGCGCGCCTGCCTGTCCCCCGTCCCTCAGGAAGGCGCCGCCAGCTGCCTGTTGTACTCAGGCCCAAATCAGCTGCCCGCATGCTGCGTGCCTGGCACGGGGTGCTCTGATGGCAGGCACCGGGCTCACAGTCCCCGGAACTGCCGTCGCCGTCGCCACAATGAATTCGGCCACAATGAATTCGGCCGAGGAGCCTTTTACGTCTCACTCTCATGGCTCTTTCTCTTGCTCTTTTTTGACCGCCCCTAGGAATTCTCAGGGTCTTTTTCCGGTGGCAGGGACAGACATCTGATTGATGACTGCTCCCTTCTCTATCTCTAAGGCTTGCTAGCCCTGGCTGATTAGAAACTCAAGGTACTTTGCTTCCTACTGACAGAGCTGTACTTTCTTCTTTGAGACCCGATATCCCCCGGCTTCCAGTAGCCGGAGAAATGCTCGCGTCCCTTCCTGGCATTCTTTTAATTTTCTGGCTTGGCTACTAAGACAGCTGTCGTATTCTTACTTGGGCGCAAGCAATAGCCCTCTATTCTTTTGAGCCGGTGGTGCCGTCTCTTTGCGCTCTCCTCCCGGTAACTACCAGGTGGGCTGCCCTAATGGTGGACAAATTGAGGGTTCCCTTAGGGGGCCAGCCTACCCCGAAAGTGGGTCATTCTAGGGTACACAATGTTTTAAGTTTGAAGCAGGAGACAGCATAGGAAGAACTCCGAGACTGCAATACTGTTACTGTCCAGCATTCAGCACCCTGGTTGCTAGGAAACGTCTTTTACCAATTAAGTAGAATAAATGGTAAACCAAGGCAGGGAGGAGGAGGGAGACATGTCTCACACGCTAACTCAGCAGTCCTGAGCCTGGTCTGATAATATTGCCAGGTGCTCCAACACCACAAGAAACACTATATTAACAAGGAAGAAGGGAAGTCCTTGAAATTCTATGTAACATTTCTATTATCTGAGAAAGAAAACTTTGAAACTGTGCTTTCATCTCAAGGCCTGGAATGTGGGAGAGGGTCCCTGGTGCCCAGAGAAGAAGCCCATAAAACAACTTTGGTTAATTGCCTGCCTCTGGTCACTATCTGTTTTACGAGGTAGTCTCTGATGCTTACAGAAAAGGCCCATAAATAACTTTGGAAAGTGCCCCAATTTTAATTAACTGCCTCCTGTCACGTATTTGTTTTACAACAAGACGAACAAATGGGGTCTGGAGCAAGATAAAGATTCAGGCTAACAGACCCCCCCCACACACCCAAGCCTGGGGCAATCACATTTCCCCAGGAAAGCCGGCACCACATGTACCCATCAATAAACATGCAACACTTTCCTTCTATCCCACCAACTGTACAAGTCCTGAGAACAAAGGACTCGCTCTCTCTCCCTCTGGGGCCCAGGGCGCTCCTGGCTCTCGGCCACAGGGCCCCTGGCCACCCGGTCCCAGGCTGCCCAGGGGCCCGCCACTCCGGTCCTCAGCCACTCTTAACTTTTCTTACCGTGTCCTACCCTGAAACTTTGCCTTTCATCCCCCACTCCATCCAGCCCCGTTCTCATTCATGGGAACGGACCACCAACAAACCGACTCCACACTACAAGATTTGCTGACAAGTAATTCTTTACATGCGTCTGCAAGAAGAACCAGGTCTCTTCCTTCAACAAGCTGGTCTGGATTCAGGGATGAGTCATGTCCCTTGAACCGGCCGGAATTCTGAAGCAT
Organism: Glossophaga mutica; assembly: GCA_039655065.1. NCBI lineage: Eukaryota > Metazoa > Chordata > Mammalia > Chiroptera > Phyllostomidae > Glossophaga > Glossophaga mutica. Next base: position 111,807,563 of record CM077306.1, read on the forward strand.
ACAATTCAACACTGTGGACGCCACCGCCCCCCTCACCATTTTTCTCCCAACGGCGCAGACAAACAAAGGGTGAGGGTCATTTGCTTGCCCGCCTGGCCTGCCCTCTCTCGAGGCGAGGTCGATCTTGGCTAAGGTTGCCCCAGCAGAATTCGGGATTACTGCCAACCGTTATGCCATATGATCTGACACAGGAACCGCAAGTGAGGGCCCACTCATGCTCCGTGGGTTTTTCACCCGTGAAGCCACAAACACATTCACACATTCATACTCTGCACACTCTCACAGAATCTATTACATTTCTCTCCTGACCGGCAGGACCTTTTTTTTTTTTTTCTTTTTCTTTTTCTTTCCGGAGGGGATTCCTTTCCCCTTACAGGTCTCACATGGAGCACTTCCAGGTCCCCGACGTGGGGCACTTCGGGTGGGGAATCTCTTCCCCCCTGATTCCCCCTTGCGGGGGTGTCTGGTCTCCCTGAAAGGAGATTCTGATTGGGGCTTTTTCTCTTCCCCCCTGGTCCCTGGGCACTTACCGGTTTGGCGCCTTCTTAATTGTTCGTGGTTCGTCTCCCCCTTCAGAGCCCGAGTCTCAGAGTGGCCACGACCCGGTGTCCAGCGCCCAAGGCGGGGAGACCTGAAAAATCCCAGGGCACGTTCTTCCCCCCTTTCCTGGGGCGCTGCACGCCGAGCCCCAACTCGCCGACACCGGAGGCAATCTGCCTGCTTCGAGTGTGGTCGTTTCCCGGTCAGGGAACCAAAATGTTACGGAGAAATGAAACGATCCAGACGCAGGGAGTTCACGAAGCACGACTCTTTATTACACGCGTGGTCCCAGAGGAGGCAGTCTCCAAATTCTGGGCCCCGATCTCAGGGAAAACTCTTCCTTTTAAGCATCTTACATCTCGGCTCCCGTGGCAGATGTGGTCGTAAATCCTTAACTCCCCCTCCCCTTTGTCCTGGTTTATCTCTTCTTTTTAGTCAAGGGGGTCAGGAATGGAATTTGTATCTTGCCATAATTCTTTTCTTACACTAATGGAACTGCTATCTCTTTTCCATGTCACTCAGACCTGGGGGCGCCCCCGAGGCGGGGCCGGGTGCTGCTGGGGCCTGTCTGCTTCATGGGCTAGGGCCTTCTCTGTCTGACCCTGTCCGTCGAAACCAGGCCCACCCGGAGTCCCACAGCATCAGCTCCGTGCCACCTCCAGAGAGGGCTCCTCACCGTCTGGGGACCTTGGGCACTGAGAGCCTCTGGTATGAGGCAGGCCAGGGGAGGGTGAAGCGGGGTGCTGGGACACCCCAGGGGAGGGGAGGCATCTGGGGTTTGTGGGCCTCCCACCTGGAGCCCGTGACCCGCTAAACAGCTGATGCACTCACTTAAAACTGGCCTCCCAGTCTCCCCAAACAAGAGGAGAAGAGAAAGAACACCGAGTATTTTGTATTTAAAAGTAATTATAATAATTATTTAAAGAGTGAAAAACTAAGTAAGTACAAAGATAAAGAGAGAAATGCCAACAAAATTCGGTGGGCTTTGGAGACAGGGCTCTCCAGGATGCGCCCTGGTAGCCTCGTCCTGGCCCAGGGCCTGTCCTCAGTGACTGGGGGGAGGGGTTCGGGGCGGAACCCAACTCCCCTGCCCCCCGCCTGTGGCACCCGCTGTGAACACTGCAGCACGCGGTCCCCTTGGGCTCAGGGCTCTGACTCCTCATCCCCACGGACCGGCTGTCTGGCTCCCCGACCCACGGCCTGCTCTCCTGTCCCACTGGCTCTGGGCCTCGAGGGAACGGACTGCTACCCGGGGACCCGGCCACTGCCCTGGGGACACACAGGACAGTGAGGGCCGTGTGCAGGGCCTGTATTCAGCGGGAGGTTGAGACATCCAAATCTGTAATAGCAGGAAGTCACTACTGCCCTCAGTCCCCTGAGTATCCCATTGCCATCCTGTTCCCCCAGTCTGTCCCTGGGCACCCCCTCCCTCTCCCTGACCCGGCAGTTGAAGGGAAAATGTGTGGCATATGGATGGAAGGGACTCCCAGGACCTTGTCGAGCCCTATGACCAGCGTCCAATCTGACTGATGGTTAAAAAATGTGACTGTTTCCTCCCGGGGTGTGTGTATGTGATGCTTGTGTTGTTACTTCCGTCCCCACCAAACCTCTATCCCCCCTCCCCCCTCCCCCCACCCCATTCTTCCCGATGAGCTGCCGCCAGAGTGGACGGCTTAATCCCTGTTCCCTGCAGGGCCTGTCCAGCTGGGGTGTCACACAGCCTGGCTGACATGCAGACTCTCAGATGGTTCCCCCAGTTCTGCCTCCCACTGCTGCTGGGCTGGTTCTGGGGAAGGGTGTGCCTTAAACACCCCTCCCCATGTTTCGGGGCTAAAAGCCCGGAGGGAGCCTTAGATGGCCCGGCCTGAACTCTCTGCAGGTGGGGAGAGCAGGTGGGGAGACGGAGGCTCCCTTCCACAGCGACGTTTCCTGCGCCTGTAGCGCTGGCTTTCTCATCCCTCCCCCTCGGGCCGGCCCTGTCCTGTCACAATGAGGCAGGGCTGTGGCGGCCCAGGCTGTGCCCCTGCGGGCGTTGGAGTCTAAGTCGTTCCAGGCTTTGCCTTCTGTCGAGATGCACGGTGTCCGCCTGTCTCCTCCCACTCTGTGCTGCTCCCCCCAACCACCCCCACCCTGCGCCCCAACCCCAGCGGCCCCTCCCAGCGCTTATGTTTCATGCGAGTCACCGTGGTCCCGGTCGGTCTGTCTCTTCTGTTCAGGGCGGCCGCACACCCGGGCATCCCCAGCTGGCTCCCTGCCTCTCCTAGGACTTCCCGTCCTTCCAAACGGTACTTCCTGGCTCCTGCCCTTCCTGCCAGTGGATTAAAATTTATTCCAGGGCCTCACCCCAGTCAGGACGCCCCTTGTTTTGCTGGACGCCTGGCTGTGGGGGGCAGGCGGGGGATGGGTGTACATGCATGCTCACGGGTGTGTGTGCGAATTTCGAGTCTGTAAGACCCGGAGTTGCTTTGCACCCCCGACCTGGAGTAACACCCCCATCCCCCACGCTCATAACGTGGGTCTCCGACGGCACCGCCTTGATCCCAAGGACAAAATCCCGATCTTTGAAAACTCAATGTAGGAGCTACTCCTCTGTGCAGGGAGCTCTCCCATGCGCGCCTGGAAGCCGAGCCAGAATCCGGGTCGCAGGTGAAACCCCTCCGCGTGCAGGAGCCTCTATCTCTGCCTCTGCGGCCCCCTGGGGACCTTGTCGACACCACTAACCGGCCGGTGGAAAGATTCCAGCCCCTAAGATGTCCAGAAAGTGCTGCCCCTCCTTCGTCACCACTGAACCCTCACTCTCTCATCCTGCCCAACCTGTTACGGAGAAATGAAACGATCCAGATGCAGGGAGTTCACGAAGCACGACTCTTTATTACACCCGTGGTCCCAGATGAGGCAGTCTCCAAATTCTGGGCCCCGATCTCAGGGAAAACTGTCTTTTAAGAATCATTATATCCTGGCTTCCTTGGCAGATGCGGTCGTAAATTTTAACTCCCTTTCCCCCTTTCTCTGATTTATTTCTTCCTTAATTAGGGGGCTTCAATCAGGGCTTGTATTCTGACCTATTTTTACTCTCAATGAGGGTTTTGTATTCTGATTATTACTTTTTCAATTAGGGTCTAAATTAGGACTTGTATCCTGACATATTTCTTTCTATATCATTCCCCCCTTTTTTTGGATGCTAGACAGAATCTTCTTCTGTCTCAGCATCTGTTACTGGGAGTCTCTAATTTCATTAAGCCAGTTAAGGTTCTCTTTTACTATGCCGCTTTTATTGGCAAAGTTGTAGGAGGACCATCCGCTGTCTGATGAGGCATATCTAAGAAAACGGCTGCCAGTTTCTTGAACTGGTCTGGATAACCTCTTTTTTTTTTTTTATGTATTTCTGAACCTGCTTAACCGTGGTGAGCCCTGTTCTCGTTATTTCTTCTTTTTTATATATGATAGTATCTCCTCCTGGACTTGGGTGTAACTCGTTTACGTATATTTTCCCTTTAACTCTTTGAGCCCTCTCATGGCTCTCTGCTCTATCAATGTTAATTACAATTTCTCTTTCGTCAATCACGTGGGCTCTGCAGCCTCTGTAGGGACATCCCTTATATCTCTCTGCCCATTTCTGGCAATATTTTTTATTTTGATCTACTAGGAAATATACTCTCAGATTTCTGAACTAAAACCAGTTGTCTAGAGCCTTTATTAGTGCACTGGGGACTTTGACTGCATTTTCTCTATATATACTTCACTGGTACATGGGATCCTGAATACCTCTTGAACTCCTGTCTAAGTCTCTTGGGTATAAATCTTTTGGACTATGAAGGTCTCATTTATCTGCACCTGCGAGGCTGGAATTGGCACTGGGAGTAGGCTCAGGATCTCTGTGATGATAACAAGAGGGGCTATTTTTTATATACACAGTAGGCTCAATAGGGTGTAGACTAGTGTTAGATAACACAGCTGTAGCCCCACCCGCTCCCCTATTGTCCACTCAGTGGGTTTCGTGAACCACAGCTCAAGTCCTCCGAGGATGATGATGGTCCCAGGGATGAGAAAGCCAAGGAGCGATTCCCAGGAACAACTGTCCATTTCTGACGCAGCTTGGCTGGGTCTCTTCGTAGCCTCAGGATGGGCAGCTTTGGGGAAGGCACCTCCGTAGATTCCGCTGCCACCTTGGCTCTCCTACCCTGTACATTTTAAGGCATGGTTAGTAGTACCAAAGTATCCACTTTGGCTGGAGTGGCTCTTTTTCCAATTCTTTACCCATATGTACTGACTTGGCTTAAGGGATGGACTGGCCCCCTTTTGGTAAGGTCTAGCCCAACTTGGGCTTTCCTGATTTGATTTAATTCTTTCCCTAATACAGAGAGGTATTTTGTCTGCCCTAACCCCCTGTCAAGGTTAGGTTAGTGGGCCCGGCTACCCTGGTTATGGGGGTCAGTCTCCCATAAACTAACTTGTATGGGGTGTATCTTTTAGCATTCGGGATACTCCTGACTCAGAGGAGAGCTAGTGGTAGGAGATCAGTCCAGGGCAGCCCGGTTTCTTGACATAACTTGGCTAGAGCCTGTTTAAGAGTCCGGTTCATTCTCTTTACTTCAGAGCTCCTGGAGGCGTGGCTCCCCTCCCAGCCTGGGCTCGGCTGAGCCGGCAGTGTGAAGTTTCTCAGCAGGGCGCTTGAGGGTGGGGGAAGGTGCCCAAAAAGGCTCGGAGTCTCACCCGGGAGTCCCGGGCGTGCGCAGGGCCAGAGAGGCTGTCAGCAGGACTGGCAGCCCGCAGGGGTTCTGGTCCCAGGAACGAGGCTGTCCCCCTGCGCCCGATTTCAGGCACTCGCCTGCGGAATCCCTTCCTACCCCGGCGGGGCCTGATTTTGCGTCCGGCCGGGGCTGGAGGGGGCCCCTCTACGCCCGAGCGCCGCCCTTGTCTAAGTGCTTCGGCCAGGCCTGACTGGGCAGCTCTATTTCCGAGACCCGGGAGAGGGCAGGGAGGCTGCGGTGGTGCTGCTCCCTCCCCGCGAGCGCCGGGACTGCCTTCTCTCTTCTGCCCAGCTAAGTCTTCCTAATTTTACTGTCCGAGCCTCGCAGAACTTTCAAGGGGCTGCCAATGGCCCCGTTCTTTGCAGTTTGTATATTGGTCTTTCTCGATTTTGAAGTGTCCTTTCGATTTCTTTTGCTTGGGCCGCAGGTTGGTTTGGGACAGACGTGGCAGCCAGGAGGGCCGCCTGATTTTCTGCGCTTCTAACGCGGCTTCACCTCTATTATTATAGACTTAGCGACCGCTAGAAGCTGACTTATGGTCATGCCAGCGAACCCTTTAAGCTTCTGGAGTTTTTTTCCTGCTATCTGGAGCTGACTGGGACATGAAAGTCATCGCTACCATGCACTGGTTCTCGGGACTCTCTGGGTCACACTGGTGACTTTGGTCATGTTTGTCCAGGTTTTGGGCCGCTCTGTTTTGCTCGGTGTTTGGGCCCCAGTTCAGTTGCATCTCGAACGTGGCGGCACAGGCAAAATCAGTGAAGTTTAGGGTCCTCGTTGGGGCATGAGCTTCTAAATAGCGGTGCGCCTCTTGGAGGATTTTGTACCTTTCCTCAGTGTTGAAGAGGGTGAGGATATGACAGTTCTGGACTATGACTCCGGCCTGGCTCTGCGGGACAAACACCTATCTGTCAGGCAATTTCTACTGCCCCTCTGGGGTTTTAATGGCTCGGGCCTGCTCTGCCCAACAGTTTTCTGCCTCATGATAATTCTGAGCTTGAACTAGAGAGCAGATGAGGGGCTTATGATGGCAGGCTCTGGTGTCGCCCCCGAGCTATTTCTCTAGCAGTTCGGTCTGCTAACTGGTTGTTGGGTTTTAGGGGCGCGCCTGCCTGGTCTCCGTCCCGCAGGAAGGCGCCACCAGCTGCCTGTTGTACTCAGGCCCAAATCAGCTGCCTGCATGCTGCGTGCCCGGCGTGGGGTGCTCTGATGGCAGGCACCGGGCTCACAGTCCCCGGAACTGCCGCCACCGTCGCCACAAGGAATTCGGCCGTGGAGCCTCTCACGTCTCACTCTCTCGGTTCTTTCTCTTGCTCTTTTCTGACTGCCCCTAGGAATTCTCAGGGTCTTTTTCCGGTGGCAGGGACAGACATCTGATTGATGACTGCTCCCTTCTCTATCTCTAAGGCTTGCTAGCCCTGGCTGATTAGAAACTCAAGGTACTTTACTTCCCACTGACAGAGCTGCACTTTCTTCTTTGAGACCCGATATCCCCTGGCTTCCAGTAGCCGAAGAAGTGCTCGAGTCCCTTCCTGGCATTCTTCTAATTCCCTGGCTTGGCTACTAAGACAGCTGTCGTATTCTTACTTGGGCACAAGCAACAGCCCTCTATTCTTTTTGAGCCGATGGTGCCGGCTCTCTGCGCTCTCCTCTCGGTAACTACCAGGTGGGCTGCCCTAATGGTGGACAAATTGAGGGTTCCCTTAGGGGGCCAGCCTACCCCGAAAGTGGGCCATTCCGGGGTACATAATGTTTTAAGTCTGAAGCAGGAGACAGCATAGGAAGAACTCTGAGACTGCAATACTGTTACTGTCCAGCATTTAGCACCCTGGTTGCCAGGAAACATCTTTTACCAATTAAGTAGAATAAATGGTAAACCAAGGCAGGGAGGAGGAGGGAGACATGTCTCACACGCTAACTCAGCAGTCCTGGGCCTGGTCTGATAATATTGCCAGGTGCTCTAACATCCCAAGAAACACTATATTAACAAGGAAGAAGGGAAGTCCTTGAAATTCTATGTAACATTTCTATTATCTGAGAAAGAAAACCTTGAAACTGTGCTTTCATCCCAAGGCCTGGAATGTGGGAGAGGGTCCCTGATGCCCAAAGAAGAAGCCCATAAAACAACTTTGGTTAATTGCCTGCCTCTGGTCACTATCTGTTTTACGAGGTAGTCTCTGATGCTTACAGAAAAAGCCCATAAATAACTTTGGAAAGTGCCCCAATTTTAATTAACTGCCTCCTGTCACGTATTTGTTTTACAACAAGACGAACAAATGGGGTCTGGAGCAAGATAAGGATTGGGGCTAACAGACCCCCACACATAACTAAGTTTGGGTAGTCACATTCACCCAGGAAAGCTGGCACCACATGTACCTGTTAATCAATATGTAACTTTTTTCCCTCCTATCCCACCAACTGTATAAGTCCTGAGAACAAAGGACTCGCTCTCTCTCTCTCTGGGGCTCAGGGTGCTCTTGGCTCTCAGGCCACAGGGCCTCTGGCCACCCAGCCTCAGGCTGCCCAGGGACTTGCCGCCCTGGTCTTCAGCCACTCTTAACTTTTCTCACTGTGCTTTGCCCTGAAACTTTGCCTTTCACCCCCTACTCTATCCAGGCCTGTTCTCATTCATGGGAACGGACCACTAATAAACTGATTTCATACTACAAGATTTGCTGATATGTAATTCTTTACACGCGTCAGCAAGAAGAACCAGGTCCCTCTCATCAACAAGTTGGTCCGGATTCAGGGATGAGTTGTGTCCCTTGAACTGGCCGAAATTCTGAAGCATACAATCTAACACTGTGGACGGTCCCCGCCCTCCCTGCCCTCTCCCAACGGCGCGGACAGACAAAGGGTGAGGGTCACTCGCTTGCCCGCCTGGCCTGCCCTCTCTCAAGGTGAGGTCGATCTGGGCTAAGGTTGCCCCAGCAGAATTCGGGATTACTGCCAACCGTTATGCCATACGATCTGACACAGGAACCACAGGTTAGAGCCCACTCATGCTCCGTGGGTTTTTTGCCCGTGAAGCCACAAACACATTCACACATTCACACTCTGCACACTCTCACAGAATCTATTACATTTCTCTCCTGACCGGCAGGACTTTTTCTTTTCTTTTCTTTTTTCCTTTTTTTTTTTTTCCTCTCACGGAGGGAATTCCTTTCCCCTTACAGGTCCCACATGGGGCACTTGTAGGTCCCCGACGTGGGGCACTTCGGGTGGGGAATCTCTTCCCCTCTGATTCCCTCTTGCGGTGGGTCTGGTCTCCGTGAAAGGAGAGTCTGATTGGGGCTTTCTCTCTTCCCCTCTGGTCCCTGGGCACTTACCAGTTTGGCGCCTTCTTAATTGTTCGTGGTTCGTCTCCCCCTTCAGAGCCCAGGTCTCAGAGTGGCCACGACCGGGCGTCCAGTGCCCAAGGCGGGGAGACCTGAAAAATCCCAGGGCACGTGCTTCCCCCCTTTCCTGGGGTGCTGCACGCCGAGCCCCCACTCGCCGACACCGGAGGCAATCTGCCGGCTTCGAGTGTGGTCGTTTCCCGGTCAGGGAACCAAAATGTTACGGAGAAATGAAACAATCCAAACACAGGGAGTTCACGAAGCACGACTCTTTATTACACGCGTGGTCCCAGAGGAGGCAGTCTCCAAATTCTGGGCCCCGATCTCAGGGAAAACTGTCTTTTAAGCATCATTTCATCCTGGCTTCCTTGGCAGATGTGGTCGTAAATTTTAACTCCCTTTCCCCCTTCCTGTGATTTATTCTTTCCTCAATTAGGGGGCTTCAATCAGGGCTTGTTTTCTGACCTATTTTTACTCTCAATGAGGGTTTTGCATTCTGATCATTACTTTTTCAATTAGGGTCTCAATTAGGACTTGTATCCTGACATATTTCTTTCCATATCAAACCTAGGAGGAGGCCTAATGGAGGGGAAACTCCTGATCTCATCTATTTGGGGTCAGGCGACAATCGGCGTTTCTGGGTCCATCCACACCCTCGGTCTCAATGTCCAAGTCCTGAGGGCTTCAGACAACCCGCCTGCCTGCCTGCCTTCCCTCCTTCCTTTTTTCCTTCCTTTCTCCCTCCCTCCCTTCCTCTCTCCCTCCCTCCCTGGCCTCCACTGTAGAGTTGATCAGGCATAAACAAATGCTCCCCACTCTCCTCTCCTGCACCCGCTCCCAGGCAAGGCCTGCCAGAGCTGAGGTTTCTCAGCGCCCTCTCTCTGCTTTGGAGCCAAACCCACAGAGGTAGCCCCTGAGCACAAAGGGAGGGTCCCCAAAGGTCACTTTTGGTCTGATGCTCTGAGCTCAGAGGGCTTTTCTCCTCGGAAATGAGGCCATACAGTCGGTCAGACAACATTTATACTCGGCGGTTAGGTGCCCAGGCCAACACACAAAAGCCTATTTTACAAGCGATTCTGTGCCAAGTTGCAGCTTGAGGATGCCAGAACCACAACCCTTCTTGCAGCGGGACCTCTCCCTCCCAGGGCAAGTGGTTCCTGGGCTCCAAGAAAAGATGTGAGGAGTTGAAGGGCGGGGCTCCGGAGCTGGGGGCTTGGGGTGGGGCTGGGTAGAGGCCCTGGCATTTGGACAGGTGGGTGCTGGCAGTGGCTCCAGTGGCTTGTGGGCAGTGGAGGCTTCTGGGGAGGACATCAAGGAGAGAGAGGCAGGGACTCTGGCGGCTGTGGGTTTGATGGGGTCAGAATATAAGCTCTTGTAGGAGGGTCTGGGTTCTGAAATATCTTCACTGCCTCCCAAAGGAGCTTAATTGGAACCAAATAAGAAAGAGGAAGGTACTGAAGGTGTTCGAAAAGGTAAGTGATAGGATGGCGTTGTGTGGTACCAAGGCCCCACCAGGGCGGATGGGGGTGTGAAGGAACTGGAGGAAGGCACCCAGCCGACAGCTGGAGCTTTAGGAGAGGCGGACCTGGACTGGAAGAGTTCACATCATTAAAACATCCAAACTACCCAAAGCAATGTATAGATTCAATGCAATCCCTATTAAAGTACCAATGACATATTTCACAGATATAGAACAAAAATTACAAAAGTTTATATGGGACCATAAATGACCCCAAATAGCTGCGGCAATTTTGAGAAAGAAGAACAAAGCAGGAGGGATCACAATACCTGATATCAAACTGTATTACAAGGCCACTGTAATCAAAATGGCCTGGTACTGGCATAAGAACAGACACACGGACCAATGGAACAGAATAGAGAGCCCAGAAATAAACCCAAGTCTCTAAGGTCAATTAATATTTGACAAAGGGGGCAGAAGCATAAAATGGAGTAAAAATAGCCTCTTCAACAAATGGTGTTGGGAGACCTGGTCAGCTACATGCAAAAAACTGAAACTCGATCACCAACTTACACCATACACAAAAAATAAATTCAAGGTGGATAAGCCCTGGCTGGTGTAGCTCAGTGGATTAAGCTCTGGCTGTGAACCAAAGGGTCGCCAGTTCGATTCCCAGTCAGGGCACATGCCTTGGTTGCAAGCCAGGTCCCCAGTGGGGCCATGTGAGAGGCAACCACACATTGATGTTTCTCTCCCTCTCTTTCTCCCTCCCTTCTCCTCTCGCTGAATAAATAAATAAAATCTTTAAAAAAATCAAGGTGGATAAAAGTTAAATATAAATTGTGACATAATAGAAGTCCTAGAGGAAAATATAGGCAGAAAAATCTCAGATAGTCCATGCAGCGATATTTTCACTGATATATCCCCTAGAGCAAGGGACATAAAGGAAAGAATAAAAAAATGGGACCTCATCAAATTAAAAAACTTCTGCATGCTAAAGAAAAAAGCATTAAAATGAAAAGAGAGCCAATTGCATGGGAAAACATATTTGCCAGTGACACATTGGACAAGGGTTCAATGTCCAAAATATATAAAGAACTCACATGAGTCCACTCCAGGAAGACAAAAAACCCAATTAAAAAATGGGCAAAAGACCTGAACAGACACTTCTTCAAGGAGGACACACAGAGGATCCAGAGACATAAGAAAAGATGCTCAGCATCACTAGCCATCAGAGAGATGCAAATTAAAACCACAATGAGATACCACTTCAAACTGTGAGAAGGGCCATCATAAACAAATCAAATAATTGTTGGAAAGGATGTGGAGAAAAGGGAACCCTAGTGCACTGTTGGTGGGAATGCAGACTGGGGCAGCCACTGTGGAAAACAGTATGGAATTTCCTCACAAAACTAAAAATGGAACTGGCTTTTGACTCAGCAATTCCACTACTGGGATTATATCCTAAGAACCCTGAAACACCAATCCATAAGCATTTATGCACCCCAATGTTCATAGCAGCACAATTTATAATTGCCAAGTGCTGAAAGCAACCTAAGTGCCCATCAGTAAATGAATTGATTGAAAAACTATGGTACATTTACATGATGGAATAATATACAGCAGAGAGAAAGAAGGAGCTCCTACCCTTTGCAGCAGCATGGATGGAACTGGAGAGCATTGTCCTAAGTGAAATAAGCCAGGTGGAGAAAGACAATTACCATATGATCTCACTTTTGAATGGAACCCAATCAATAAAATGAACAAACAAGCAAAATATAACCAGAGACACTGAAATTAAGGATAAACTGACAGTAACCAGAGGGGAGGTGGGAGGGGATAATGGGGGGAAGGGTTTACACGAACCACAATAAAGGACACATGGACAGAACCAAGGGGGCCTGGAATCAGGGGAGGGAGGTGGGGATGGCTGGGTGGTGGGGGAGTGGTGGGGGAAATGCAGACAACTGTACTTGAACAACAATACAATAATTTTTAAAAAAACGAGAGGTGTGGCCCTGGCTGGTGTAGCTCAGTGGATTGAGCTCGGGCCTGCGAACCGAAGGGTCGAGGTTCGATTCCCAGTCAGGGCACATGCCTGGGTTGCCAGGCCAGTTCCCGGCAGGGGACATACAAGAGGCAACTGCACATTGATGTTTCTCTCCCTCTCTCCTTCCCTTCCCCTCTGAAGATAAATAATAAAATAAAAAATCTAAAAGAAGAAAAAAAATTAAAAAAAAAACAAAAAAAAAACGAGAGGTGGACTTGGAGTGGGGAGAGCAGTGAGAGTATAGCGGGAAGGCTGTGGGGACGGGTCCTGTACCTGTTACTCCCTTGGAGCTGCTTCTCAGACTTGGACTGATAGTTTTTGACTTGTCAAAAAACAACTTGTAAAATTTGAACCACTTAGATCACTCACTGTACCTGGGAACACTACATATCCCAGAGGGACAGGAATATATATTTTCCCTCCCTTGGCCATGGCGCATGCTGGGATTTGTAGTTTCAGCACGGACAGGGCCGGTGTGGGGTGGAGCTGAGTAGGAAAGGGACTGGGTCAGATCAAGGCTGGAGCTGCCTCAGAAAGAAGTTCCTGCGTAGTGGGGGTGGTGCCCCATTTTTGTGGCTGTGTGGCCCCTACTCCTGCAAGTGCAGTATGGTCAGCAGGGGTGTCAGGGCCACACCCTTGCTTCTTCCTGGGCAGGTGTGCAGAGCAGGTCACAGGGCGCGATCAAGTCTCCCCATGCAATCCTGCTGAAGGGAGCAGTCGTCCCTGGGCGCTTGCACTGGGCTTTCTGTTACCTTTCCCATCTGCAGGGCGGTTCCATGGGGGCTGGCACTGCGAGCAGAGCCATCTCAGTGGGAAGACCCGTCCTGGGTCGTCCTTGAATGAAGACCAGGCACATTTGCAAGGGCACCTCCTTCGGGGCCACCCCCAAACAGCCGGGACGGTGGAGCGGGCCTCAGTGAGCGCCAGCACACCAGGCCGCCTCCCCTCAGCTGGCGGGGCGTGGCCATCCATTTCATTTGCTTTGTTCTGGCCTCTCCTTCTATTAGCAACATCTTGCTTCCAGGCTCAGGATTTGAAGGAAGGGTGATTCAGGTGGGAAGAGCGAAGGCAGTTCTGGGACCTCGGGGTTCTTCACGGACTTTATCCCGGGAGCAGGGCCGCAGGCGCCACCCAGCTGGCCTGTTCTCAGTCTCTGTCTTAGGGCTCCGAGGCTCAGATTCACCCTGAGTGCAAGTCTGCCTGGCCCAGCTGCTGGGTCCGCTGTCTCCCTGAGAGCCCACGAACCCTCGTCCTGTGGCAGGGGGCCCAGGGAAACATATATGAACAATACATATGAAGCACATATGAAGCACTGGGGTGGGGGGTAGAGAAGTGTTGGGGGCACTCTTCCCACATCAGGTGGAAAACTGAGACACCCCAAGAAGTGTCCGCTGTCTTTCCCCTTTCTGTGCATTTGACCAGCCTGATCCAACCAGCGGTTTCGTGACTACACCTGCCCTCCCCTTCCCCTCTCCCCTGGGGGAGCCGGAAGTCACGTTCAGCTGTTGCAGCCACGATGTCATGAGCTGTCTATCCTTGGCGTCCAGCGTCTCTACTAGTTTGCATTTTGCCGCTTTGCTGTTCAGCACGTAAATGTTCGTGACCACGTACCCAGGGCCTCGGTCCGACCCTGTGGGCCCTGGGCCCCGCCGTCCTCTCTGGGCCCTTCCTGCCAAAAATAATAATAATTAATGGTAATAATAATTCAAAGTTATATTTGATGACTTTGCTGGTATACAGATAATTATGTTAATATTGTACAGATAAATACATTAATATAGTCAGATATGTTCTTCAGCCGAAAAGTTTACTTTGCGTTGTGAAAGGAATGTGAACACTTTCCTGGAACCAGAAAGGACCGTGGGTCCTGCGCTCCGTGTCTGCTGTGCCTGATGGGACGGGCCCCGACTGTGTCTCTGTTCAAGATTTTATACTTTACTGCAGTTTATTATACTTGATTAATTTAAAAAATCCCTTTTCCTGTTTGCTGGATTTGTCTTGGTCAGCGATTTTCTACTGGTGCCGCAAGAATTTTTAAAACATGCAATACCTGACTATTTAGTCCGGGGCACTGACCTCTTTTCCCTTATGATGTCAAATAAAAATGACAATAGCCACCACAACAACAGCTGCACTGTGTGAATGAATCAAAATTGTACCTATTTTTGTTAGATTGGCAAAAAAATATAATTTGTGGTGTGGTGCAGAATTTTAGTAATTAGTTTAAGTGTGTCACGAGATGAAAAAGGATGAAAATTGCTGATCTTGATTAATATACTTTGTGTTTTTTTTAAAACCTGCTTTCTTCTGTATCTGGTTTATATATGCATATCATCTATCTTAAAACGTTTTATTATGCAAAATTTCAAAATACAAACATGTAGCGAATAGCTCTCCATCAGCCATGAGCTGATAAAAATGTTTAGCTCATGGCCAATCTTGTTTCATCTCTACCTCACCGACTCCTTCCTTGTCAGCTGGGTTATTTTGAAGCAATCCCAAATATCATATAATTTCATCTGTGTGTGACCCTGAAAGATAAAGACTCTTAAAATACAATCACAATTTTATTATCACATCTAAAAATTTATAATTATTCCTATTGTCATCAAATATTTACTCAGTGTTCCGATTTCCTAGGTTGTTTTGTGGGTTTCTGTGGCTGTTTGTTTGAATCATGATCCAAATAGAGTTGATAAAAGTCCTTTTTTAAGTATACTTTATTGATTATGGTATTATGGTTGTCCCATTTTTTTCTCCCTTTTATCCCCCTCCGCCTTGGACCCCCGCTCCACTCTCCAACACCCCCCCACTTACTTCATGTCCATGGGTTGTACATACAAGTTCTTTGGCTTCTCCATTTCCCATACTATTCTTAACCTCCCCCTGTCTATTGTGTACCTACCATCTATGCTTCTTATTCCCTGTACCTTTCCCCTCATTCTCCTCCCTCCCTCTCCCCACTGATAATCCTCCCTGTGATCTCCATTTCTGTGATTCTGCTCCTGTTCTAGTAGCGTGCTTAGTTTTTGTTTTTGTGTCTTAGGTTCCGTTGTTGATAGTTGTGAGTTTGTTGTCATTTTACTGTTCATAGTTTTTGATCTTCTTCTTTTTCTTAGGTAAGTACCTTTAACATTTCATATAATAAGGGCTTGGTGATGATGAACTCCTTTCACTTGACCTTATCTGAGAAGCACTTTATTTTCCCTTCCATTCTAAATGAAAGCTTCACTGGATAGAGCAATCTTGGATGTAGGTCCTTGACTTTCATGGCTTGGAATACTTCTTTCTAGCCCCTTCTTGCCTGCAAGGTCTCTTTTGAAAAATCAGCTGACAGTCTGATGGGAACTCCTTTGTAGGTGACTGTCCCCTTATCCCTTGCTGCTTCTAGAATTCTCTCCTTCATTCGACTCTTGGCTAATGTCATTATGATGTGTCTTGGTGTGTTCCTCCTTGGGTCCCAACTTCTTTGGGACTCTCTGAGCTTCCTGGACTTTTTGGTAGTCTATTTCCTTTGCCAGCTTGGGGAAGTTCTTTATTATTTGTTCAAATAAGTTTTCCACTTGCTCTTCTTCTTCCCCTCTGGTACCCCTATAACTCAGATGTTGGGACATTTAAAGATGTCCTGGAGGTTCCTAAGCCTCTCCTCATTTTTTTGAATTCTTGTTTCTCCATTCTTTTCTGATTGGATGTTTCTTTCTTCCTTCTGGTCCACTCCATTGATTTGAGTCCCAGTTTTCCTCCCATCACTATTGGTTCCCTTTGCACTTGTCTTCATTTCACTTATTGTAGCCTTCATTTTTTCATCTAATTTGGGACCAAAATCAACCAATTCTGTGAGCTTCCTAATCACCAGGGCTTTGAACTGTGCATCTGATAGATTGGCTATCTGGTGGTCGCTTGAAGGTATTTGCTCTGGAGCTTTGATCTGTTCTTCTGTTTGGACTATTTCTTTCTTTCTTTTTATTTTTTTGGTCTGGTTGAGCCTGTTACTTATGAGGGGCGGAGCCTTAGGTGTTCAGCAGGGCAGTGCAACCCAGTCACTGGATTGTGATGCTGTATGTGGGGGTGGGGTCGGAGAGAGAATAATGTCGCTTGCTTTGCTCTCTCTTGGGTTTCAGTTCCTTCCAGTGCTTCCCACAAGCAAATTGGGCCCTTCTGGTGCTGGTTCCTAGATGGGTGGGCTTGTGTACATTCTAGGACCCTATGGGTCTCTCCAACGAACTGTTCTGTGAGGCTGGGAGTCTCTCCCGGCACCTCAACCCCCACAGGTGTTTCCAATCGGTGCTTTTAGGCTTTATTTCCTGGTGCTGGGGCTCTGGGTTGAATACTATGTTTTGCTCCTCATTTTCTGCTGGTTTATCTGTGTGCAATGTGTGACTGCCCGGTCAGCCAGCCACCTTGGGCGCCTCACTGGGTCTGCCCATTGCCACCCTGCTCCTGCGGTCTGCCAGCTGCTGCCTGTGAGCCTGGTGCACCAGCCACCGCTTTTTCCTGCCCTGACCCCTCTTTGCTGGCTGCTGACTCCACCCCTCTTACCGGTCTGGATAAATGTGAATGGTTGTTGGACTTCTGTACAGCTCAATTTTCTGTGAGTTCTTGTTGTTTTTTTTTTGTTTCTAAATTTTTGTTGTCCTTAATTTTGGTTGTGTGAGGAGGCACGATGTGTTTACCTACGCCTCTATCTTGGCCGGAAGTTAATATGTTGTTTTTTTTTTTAAAAAATAACATAAAAAGGCAGCTTTGTTGTCTGATGTTCGTGGGGGGCCGGTGAGCAGCCTGCCTGACTCCAAGCTGAGGCTCTCTGAGGCCCAGGGCCCAGGGAGCTGAGGCGGCTCACACTACATGCACCAGCCCCTGAGGGCTGCCCAGGCCACGCCTGCAGAGTAGGGGGCAGGACATCTCCCCCACAGTCAGCCCAGCTGGCTGGGCAGCGCTCTCACCAGGGCCCAGGCCACTCCCTCAACTCCACGCGGGTCTTGTCACAAAGGCCTTCTGCTCTTACTCACGGGCCTTGGCTTCTGGACCCGTCATGTCTGAGCATGGCTCTCAGAAGAGCAGCCACACTCCACATGGAGTCAGGCCCAGCCCTGGGCTCCGTTATTTCCTCTCGGGTGGACACGGCCCCCTCAGCCCTCCAGTCTCGGCTCTCCCTCGCTCACAGAGGCGGTGGCTCCCAGGGTGAGACTTGGAAGCCAAGTCGGAGGCCCCTTGTCCCCACACCTCAGAGTGCAGGCCAGCAGGAGAGCTGCTTCCCAATCTCCCCTTCCTTCCCACCCTTCCCCTTCACTCCCCTTCCCTCCCACCCCCACCCCCATCTCTTACTCCCTCCATCCACCTCCTTCCCAGCCCTCACTGGGGGGTGTCTCCTTTGTCAGGCTGCCTGAAGGAGCTGCCAGCCCCCAGGGCAGGTGCACAAGACAGGAAAACAATTGGCGAGCCCAGGATGGGAGAAAACCCACCAAAATCAGGGTTGCCTTTGTCTACAGATCACGGAGGCTCCCAGCTGCGGGAGAGTCTGCTCAGCTGGGAAGCTGGGCGTTCTCTGGAGCTGAGGACAATCCTGTTCGCCTCCTTTCCGGGTCAACTCCCCTGTCCCCAAGAACCCACACTGAGGGAGACCTGGAGGGGCGTGCATTGTGCGTGCACCTGCACTGCCTGGGCTCATGTTGCACACACATGCACACAACTGAAGGGGTGCCCCTGCTCCTCAGGGGTTTCTCTGTAGTAACAAAATTCCGTGCATGCACACACATGAAGACAGGTGCATGCACATGTGCACACACACTAGATTCTCAGGGAGGGTAGGGGGTGGGGTCCCCTGAGGCCCACTGGACCTGGGCTGGGTAGAGGGCTGCCCAGAACGCAGTGGGCTCCCATCTGGGCAGGTCAGACGGTGGCTGGGTGCAGAAGGTTGTAGATCCGCTTGCTGTCAGCCTAGAGAGTGCCTTAAATAGCATGACAATAAAGCAACTGGATGGTGATCCAGCTGTCCAGAATCTTCTTGTTCCAGTTCTTCACCGTTTTTGCAGTGGCTCAAGGCAATGATGTGGAGCTCAGCCTTGCTGTTGCAGTTTGTTGCTCCGTCAGGCCCCGCAGCGGACTCTGTGTTGGACACTCATGCTGCTCCTGCAGCTCGCAGGCAGGATCAGATGCTGCTTTCGCTTCTCCTTGCTCCAGGAACCGCCTATTCTCATCTTGCTCCCTAAATCGTCCTCGGTGGTCCTGCCACTGCGTTTCACCTGGACTTTCAGGGACAGGGCTTTTTGGAGGTGATCCTGCATAGGCCACTTGGCCACAGCGGGTTCCATCACTGCGCACCCTGACTGTCCACTCAGTGCGTGGTACTCTGCCCACCCAAGGGCCAATGGCCAAACTCAAGTGGCCATGACCCAGATCCTGCAGGCCACGGCCCTGCCCGCTGCACACAGCTGTGGCAGTGCTTGCTGTCCTGGCCCTGGTCTCCACGGCACCTAGAGAGGTAAGGGCTGCCCTTGAGGCCAGGGTCACCCCTGTCTTGGGGCCATGGTCACGGTCCTCTGAATGCTGTTTCCAGCCCACCTCAGGATCCGAGGAGAGGGATTGGAACTTGGTGGGGCTCTCCTGTGGAGGAGTTGCCTCAGGGTGTGTGGCAACAGGGGGCTGGAGGGGGTCCAGTTGAAGCTGGAGTTGCCAGCAGCGGCCGCCTCAGGGGGCTCTCCGGCAGGGCCTGGGTGAGCGGCAGGGTGCTGCGGCAGCTCTCCACCTTGTTGTGGGCACTGGGGTTGCCCTTGTCAGACTTCTCAGGCAGCTCAGAGATGTTGGGCAGCTCACGGTTCTTGGGCTTGCCACCCTCTCACCCCTCTGGCCTCCACCCTTCCTGCTCACAGAGGCTCTCCTCCTCCTTGTAGTGCTCCTGCAGCTGCTGCATCTTTTCCACCGGCAGGAGGTTGCGGCACTGGAGTTCCAGCTGCCTTAGCTCCTGCTCCCGCATGGCCATCTCATGGCGCGGGCTCTCACTGCGGGCTCTCTCTGCGGGTGAGTCCTGGGCACTGTTGCCGTAGGAGGCACAGGGGGAAGAGGAGGCCTGACTGGACTGGTTGCGGTTCTCCAGGTGGCACGTGATCTCCAGCAGCTCCCCGTAGTGCTGGTACACCTGGTAGGTGAGGCCAGGGTGCTCCCCACCCCCAGCCCAGCCCAGCCCGCTCAGCCAGCAGGGCGTCCCTACTCTGCAGGGTGTTCCCTGCAGGCCAAAGTCATGCAGGGTCCCAGGTGTGTTGGTGGCTCTCTGGGGCTCATCTTCCAGCAGGTCATGCTCAGAGCTCTCCCCTGCAGATGCTCTCCGTCAGTCAGGCCCACCCCACTGTCCAGCTCCTAGCTGTTGGTGATTCCTGGGCTCACATTGGAGGGGACCCTTGCTCCTCTTCATTTCCGAGCTGCTGGGCAGGGGTGATTTCAACTTCCGAACATCCAGGTCCCCCTTACTTTCTAAGTCCAAGTCATCCAGCAAGTCATCCCGTCACTGTCCTTCCATCGCTTTGCCAGCTGGCCCTCAGGCCGGGCCACCAGCAGGGAGATGTTGGTGTTCTCCCCTTGTGTGCCTGGATGATTCCGTCTCCCTCTCCAATCTCACCTTTGGCTGCAGTGCTGCCAGGATTCACCTCCCAGCGCCCACGCCCAGGTGCTCTGCACTGTCTGTGTGGCAGCAAACCATCGGGCCCAGCCCGTCTCTGTGGCTGGCTTTGCGCAGCTCCCTCCTCATACTCCTGCTGGTCCTCACTGATCAGCCTCCTGCTGGCCACTCTCGCTGAACTCCGCTGGGTCCTGATACTCATGGCTGAAGGGGGAGCTGAGACAGGACGTTGGCTCCAGGGTGACCATGGGCATGGTGGGTGGGCTTAGCTTGAAGGTGACGTCAGTCTGAGTGCCACTGTCCACCAGCTGCAGGCTGGGACAGGAGCTGTCCCCCCAGAGGTGGGGGCAGCACCTCAGCACCTGGATCTCCCGGGACTCCTTGGAGGAGGGCAGGGCCTCCACCGTGTGCTCCTGAGACAGCTGGGAGAGCTCCTTCCCGCTCCCCTGGGGCAGCACTTCTGGCTGCTCCTTGGTTTCTGGACTAGGGACCCACACAGCCCCTCCCACCGTGCCCACCGCCGGTGAGAGGAGGGGGGGAAACGTGGAAAAGGCTGTCACTGGCCCTTGTGCGGGACCTTAAAGATGGTTTGTAAACTAAGTCCTTTTAAGTATTACTCACAGTAATGTTAAATTAACACTTAGACTTTATAAACACTGGTTTCTCAGCCCTGTGCTGACGGGTTTGTTTATTTCTCCTCAAACCCCAACTCTGAGCCTCTCTCATCTCAGCGCCCACAGTGCGGCTCGTCCCCGACGGGAAATTCTTCGGGCGCAGAGTGACCGCCCCTCTCTTTTCACCGAGATGATTGACAGGGGCCACATCCAATTACTCCTTCTCTTTCTCATTTGGGGCACTGGTTCCCAACTAGAAGTATCACAGAATGGAAAGCAGGTTTAGTGTCTCATGGCAGAGAGCAAAGGCAAAAATTTCATACAATAGAATACTTTCATCTGCATCCTTGGTGTGTAACTTCAGCTTTTCAAAAACTGCTTAAATGCTAATAGGATTCATAAAACATTTGTAATATTAATTTCACATAATAATAAAACAAATTATGTGAATTTAGCTCTGTCTTCTGCAATAACCAATGTTTCCAGAAAACTAGGATTTAAGAGTGTTTTCTGTGTGAATGTGTGACTTGCTTTGATAAAAATGGATACTCACATTACCTTGAAAATTGTCCACAAATGGATGGTTTGCACACGTGCAGAAAAGCATGAACCTGGCTGGTCCGACTGCCGTCCTGTGAGGGGCCTGCTTACGAGGTCGGCCCCTGGCTCGCAGCCAGGAACTTGGGGAGAGTTCCCGCCTTTCTCAGGACTGGTGAGAATGCCCCTGAACTGTTTGTACAAGCGTTAGGGTTTATGGTGACACCTTCTGGGCGTCTGGAATTCTGGTCTGTGCCCAGCAGAGGGCGCCCACGTGACCAGCCCCCAAGAAAACCCCTGAGAGCTGAGTCTTGGCTGAGCTTTCAGAGGACAGCGCTCCTGTGTGGCCACGACTCACCGCTGGGGGAATTAAGTGCGTCCTGTGGCTCCAGTGGGAGAGAGACCCTTGGGAGCTCACCCAAGTGCCTTTTCCCTTTGCTGACTTTGCCTTGTAACCTTTTGCTCTAATCAATCAGAGCCGTGAGTACAACTGTGTCATGGGACCTGTGAGTCTCAGTGAATCATCAGTCTGGGTGACCTTGAAGACCCCAACATAGTCCCTTATGGGAACTGGTACCTCATAATATTTCAAATCACCAAAACCAACTTCTAGTCATGATGTATAAACATATCTCATTAGAGTGATTTCCCAGAAGCCCATGCAAGAAAGTCAGTGAAGAAAGGAAACCTGAAGGTTGGTCAAGGCCGAGGTTCGTGTGACAGGTGACAGTGATGTGTGGGCACTGCAGGGAGCTCTCTGACCCCTGTTGCGTGTGACAGGTGACGGTGACATGTGGGCACTGCAGGGACCCTTCTCCCTGCCTCAGTGTTGCCTCCTCCAGTTCGCCCTCTGACTTAAAGTCACACATGCCTCAGTGTGATGTCCTGTCTTCCAACGTGACGAGCAAGGCTCTTTACCATCTGACCCTGCTCACCTGACCAGGTTCCGCTCCTGCCCCCTGCCCTTCCGTTCAGTCATTCTATGGTTTTACAAGGGTGAGCACCCTACCAACATAAAGAAAAACAAAATTCCCATCTGGAGGGTGGTCCCCTTATAGTACAGGCTTCCCCCAGTAGGTGAGTGTTCTAGGAACCCATCTGCATCATGTACCAGCTGGTATTGTTGTGAGAGGCTGCAGTTGGCTTCAGTGAATTTTTTTCAAAGATTCTTTCAACAAGTTTGCCCATTCATGACGGGTGATTTACGAGCGCACCTGCCCACACCGCACTGCGTGTTCAGCAGTTTATGACTGAAAAGGGCATGACCCCCGTGCCCCACCTCCCTATTCCCCTGACCTGCGTGACTTTTTTGTTTCCCTGGATGAAAAAAGACCTCAACGAGGAGTGTTTTGCTGATGGGGAAGAGGTGAAACAAAAAGTGGCAGAAGCACAAAAAGGCATCAAAATTGATCACTTTAAAAACTATATTGAGCCGTGGGAAAAAAGTTTTGATAGGAGTATTGAATCAAAAGGAGAGTAGTCAGAAGAAGTAAATGCAGTTTAAACGTGTAAGAATAACTACACAACTTCTTATGGATACGTTCCAGTTTTTAGGGTCTGCTCTCCTATCTTTGTGATTCCTTTGTCTTTTTGTGTTGCTTATTTCACATTGCATAGTATTTGCATATTATCCAAATAAAAATAAATGAAAGTGCAAAGTAAAAACGTATTTTGGTCCTGATGTTCAAACTAAAAATGCCCAGTTCCATCTTACCCTTCAGCACCAGGCTGGGTGTCACATTCTCTGAGAGACGTTCGGACGTTCCGAAGTTCTCTTCCCCGCCCCACGGTCACCCCTCGTCCACCTGCAGTGCGCTTGCGGCTGTGCACCCTGCTCCCATCTGCTTACAGACTGAACCCTGGCTCTTTACCCTCCCCCTGCATTTGCTCAGTTCTAGGGGCCCCTGGCTGAGTGAGCGCCACCACCCGTCAGGTTCAGCAAACTGATCCGACTAGGGCCTGGGGCTGATGTGCCCTGGCGCCTCCTGAGCCGTGACCTCTCAGAAAGCCCGCACAGTGAAGTCAGGGAGGATTGGCGCGGAACAGGGAGCTCAGAGTCTGTGGATTCATGGGACCTGACGCACAACAAAGAAGCCCTCCGCAGATGGGGAGAGAAAGTTAGTTAGCAGCTGGGGTTGGAAAAACTGGCTTAGATGTGGAGGGAAAATACCTAGATCTGTACTTAACATAAACTCTTGGACCCTGGAAGGATTAAAGATGTAAATACAAATCGTAAATTATAAGATAAATGTAAGAATATATAAGAGAATATAATTATGAACATGGTGCCAGGAATCATTTCTTAAGCCAATGTAAAAGCACAAGGCAAAAATATAATAAAATGGCTTACTTTAAAATTCAATACTTCGACTTCCGGCCAAGATGGAGGCGTAGGCGGACACACTGTGCCTCCTCTCACAACCAAAATTAAGAACAAGAAATATTTAGAAACAAGAAAACAACCAGAACTTATAGAAAATTGAACTGTACGGAAGTCCAACAACCATTCATCCAGACTGGTAAGAGGGGCGGAGTCGCAGTAGGAAAAAGTGGAGGTGCGGACCCAGGAACGCAGGCAGCAGCGGCTCGCAGTTCCCAGGTGCACGGGCGGCAGCTGGAGGACCCCGGACACAGGGGAGCAACTGTGCAGACCCAGTGAGGACGCACAAGGCAGCTGGCTGACCAGGTGGTCCCACATTCGCGCACGCAGACGGTCCAGGCAGAGGGGAAGCAGCAGGGGGGACCAGAGTCCAGAAGAGAGAGTGGAACAGGCGCCATTCTTCCCTCTCGGACCCTGCCCCCACCTATAGTGTCACAACCCAGCGACTGGGCTGCCCAGCCCTGAGGAACACCTAAGGCTCCACCCCTCATACGTAATAGCCGCGACCAGACTAAAACCAAAACAAAACAAAACAAAAAACCCCACCAAAAATGGCTCAAACCAGAGAACAAATGAAAACCCCAGAGTCAATTCCTCTAAGCAACGAAGAGATAGCCAACCTATCAGATGCACAGTTCAAAGCACTGGTCATCAAAATGCTCACAGAATTGGTTGATTTTGCTCATAAATTAGATGAGAAAATGCAGGCTACAATACGTGAAATGAAGGAAGATGCATGGGGAACCGATAGAGATGGAAGGAAAACTGGGACTCAAATCAATGGAGTGGATCAGAAGGAAGAAATTAACAACCAAACAGAAAACGAGGAAGAAACAAGAATTCAAAAAAATGAGAGGCTTAGGAACCTCCGGGACATCGTTAAATGTCCCAACATCCGAATTATAGGGGTCCCAGAAGGGGAAGAACAAGAGCAACAAGTAGAAAACTTATTTGAACAAATAATAAAGGAGAACTTCCCCAATATGGCAAAGGAAATAGACTACCAGGACGTCCAGGAAGCTCAGAGAGTCCCAAAGAAGTTGGGCCCAAGGAGAAACACATCAAGGCACATCGTAATTACATTAGCCAAGATTAAAATGAAGCAGAGAATTCTAGAAGCAGCAAGGGATAAGGGGACAGTCACCTACAAAGGAGTTCCCATCAGACTGTCAGCTGATTTCTCAAAAGAGACCTTCCAGGCAAGAAGGGGCTGGAAAGAAATATTTGAAATCTTGAAAAGCAGGGACCTACATCCAAAATTACTCTTTCCAGCAAAGCTGTCATTTAGAATGGAAGGACAGATAAAGCGCTTCTCAGATAAGGTCAAGTTCAAGGAGTTCATCATCACCAAGCTCTTATTATATGAAATGTTAAAGGGACTTATCTAAGAAAAAGAAGATCAAAAATATGACAATGAAAAGACAGCAAACTCACAGCTATTAAGAACCACACCTAAAACAAAAGCAAACTAAGCAAACAGCTAGAACAGGAACAGAACCACAGAAATGGAGATCATATGGAGGGTTAGCAACAGGGGTGTGGGAGGAGGGGGTGGGGGAAGGTACAGAGAATGAGTAGCATAGATAGTGGGTAGAAAATAGACAGGGGCAGGGTAAGAATAGTGTGGGAAATGTAGAAGCTAAAGAACTTACAACACATGGACATGAACTAAAGGGGGGAATGTGGGTGGGAGAGGGTATGCAGGGTGGGAGGAATGATGGGGGAGAAATGGGACAACTGTAATAGCATAATCAATAAAATATATTAAAAAAATAAAATTAGGTTGATAATCTAAAAAAAAAATTCAATACTTCTGTTAAGCAAAAGGCATTACTGATAAGTTCATAGACAGGGAACAGAAGTAGACTCACAATATTTAAAATGGAGATGAGGCTAACGTCTACAACATACGAGCAGCTCTTTAATGAACAAACACAATGAAGAACTGCAGTAGAAAAGTGGGTAAAGGGCGGGAACGGGGGAGAACAGGAGAGCAAGCGGGCAAGGCTGACTTCCGTCCCCCGGTGCAGAGGGGACTGCACGTCAGGGAAGCAGAGAGCCCAAGATCAGGAGGCTTTGCACAGTCACCGCACGGGGCGGGGGCAGGGACCTCCCCAAGCTGCTGGTGGAGCGCAGACCCCGCACGCGCGCGCGGGGCAGAACGCGCGCAGGGGACACTGGGTCCAGTGCAGTCGATGGACACCTGCGGCCCAGCACCCGCATAGCTTGTCACACAGCAAAAATGTGCGTACGGGTCCGGAGAGGGGCAGGTCGGCGCTGCCGCGGGCTGAGGCATTACTTCTAAACTGAGGAGTTTGGTCCATCGATTTGATCGCCACTGGGATGGTCAGTACCTGCCCTGCAGTCGGCGCGCGCGGTGGGAGGTTAGGCAGCGGTGGGAGGAACCGGGTGATTGTGCTCCTCACGGCGGAGTCAGACCTTAGACACGTTATGCTGAGAGGGACAGAAAGGAAACGGTGTGCTTCCTGACATTATATAGTCACATTAAAAATGCCCCCTGGCTGGTGTAGCTCAGTGGATTGAGCGCGGGCCTGCGAACCAAATGATCCAGGTTCGATTCCCAGTCAGGACACATGCCTGGGTTGCAGGCCAGTTCCCAGCAGGGGACACATGAGAGGCAACCATACATTGATATTTCTCTCCCTCTCTCTTTCCTACCCTTCTCCTCTAAAAATAAATAAATAAAATATTAAAAAAGAAAGCTGTCTCTATTTAAAAAAAAAATGCAGGAAAATGAAAAGTACGTGTCCTGAAATAATGCACACAAACAAAAGCTGGGCGGGAAACCATTAGAATGGGTGGGTGTGTTCTCTGTCTGGGCGCCTTAAATCTTATCACAATGCGGACATTCGGGACACGGAGATGATGTGATTTTTGTGTCTGTCTTATTTTCTATGCTTGGACATATTAAGGCAAACTATTAGTTTATTTTTATTTCTATACAGCACCTAACCTAAGCCTTCGTCTTATGAATCAAAGAGTGAGCAGAGAACTGATTTTATTTTTTAAAAAACGTTTCCAGCTTTCCGAGGTGTACTTGACAATCAGAAACTGCACATATTTACGGTGTGTGGCCGGATGGCCTGGTACCCGGACGTTGTGAACTGTTGTGCTTCGGTCTCTCAGCACAACCAGCACCGTCAGCGCGCCCGTCCCCTCCCACCACTGTCCCCCTGCTGTCCCTTCCCGTGTGAGCCCCCACACGAGAGCGCCCCCAACCTGCTCTTCGCTGTTCAGCGCACAGCGCGGTCCTATCGCTGCCGCCGCCCCTCCCTTCGGTGCGCGGGGCTGCGGGGCGCGCTCAGCTGCGGGGCGAACCTCCGTCCTCCTTGACCAGCGTCTCCCACCCCCTCCCACCGGCCTCGGCGATCACCGCCCCGCCCGCTATTTCTGTGGGTGCCACTGGGTTAGAGTCCGCGTCGTGTTTGTCCTTCTGCATCCGACTTGTTTCACTGAGTGAGCGTAACATCCTCCGTGGTTATCCGCATTCTCCCAAACGGCAGGATCCCCCTCTTTTAAAAGGCCGAGTAATAATATTTCACTGTGCAGATGCGCGTTCTCTGTGCCCGTCCAGCAGTCTGTGGACATTTAGGTTGCGTCTGTATGTTGACCGTTGTGAACAAAGTTGAAACGAGCAGAGCAGTGAGATACCTCTTCAGGACCCAGATTTCATTTCCTCTGATCTCCGTGTGTACTCAGGAGTGGGGTTAGCGGACTGTGGGGCAGCTCTGCTGTCACTTTGTGGGGAATCTCCGTACTGGTGTCCACAAGGGCCGTGCTGATTTACATTCCCACCAACAGTGCCCGAGGGTTCCCTTTTCTCTACGTCCTCGCCAGCCCTTGCTGTCCCCCGGCTTTTGATAACAGCCACCGAGCAGGTGTGCGGTGCCCACATCTCGCTGTGGTTTGGCGTTGCATTTCCATGGTCACTAGGAAAGTTCAGCACCTTTGCACAGACCTGTTGGCCATTTGTATTTCTTCTTTGGAAAATGTCTGTTTAGGTCCTTTGCTGACATTTATTATTTTGTTGTTGTAATTGGGGTGTACGAGCACCTTCTGTATTTCAGATATTAATCTCTTATCAAATACATGACTTGCAAATATATTTTCTCCCGTCTCCATAGCATTCCTTTTCGCTATGGTGATCATTATTTCTTTTTCTGCAGAAGCTTTCTAGATTGATGCAGTTCCATTTGTATATTTTTTGCTTTTGTTGTGTATGTTTTTGGTGTCACATCCAAAAAGGCATAGCCAGATCAGTGTCAAAGAGCTTTTTCTCTGAGATTTCTTCTAGGAGTTTTATGGTTTCATCTCATTCCTCTTACTAATCGGAACTCCCCGGTCTCCCCCACATCCACCCACCACACTGCTCACTATTCACCCCAAAGAAGCCTCACGCCCGGATTTCAATGAACTCACGTCGATGGCCACCACCGCCGGGCTCCCAGAAGAGCTTCTCCTGGGCCCGCCCTGCACCGCCTCTCCTCCCGCCTCCTGTGGGGCACCCGCCCATCTCACCCGCTTCTCCCACAGGCCGTCCTGCCTCTGGGACTCCAGCGCCTCCATTTCTTCTCTCACCGGCCGGCACAGGCTGCACAGCTGAGCGGCCCTGGTCCGCTTCCCTGCCCACCTGAGTGATGAGCATCAGGAAATCTTCCCCTTCCCTCTACCTGAGACATGGGCACAATGGGATGGAGTTTCGGCGGATGGATTGGGAAGTTTCAAAGGCTATTAATCCTGGAAACTGGGAAAGAAGCCTGGGAAACTTGATTCTCAGGAAGAAGTGGGGCTGGCTTTATGGGTGGAGATGGAGAGGCTGGGAATTTTAACGTAAGCGACTTCACCGTTCTGTTCCCTGTTCTATCATGCACGGGCTTGGTGGAAAACTGGGACCAAAAGAGGCTGTTTCCTGTTTCTCACTTCCTCTCTGGCCCTATCCGGGTATGCTCTGATCGGTTCCTGACCTGGTGACTGTCAGCTGCAGTAGGTGTCCTGTCGGCCTCAAACTCAGCTCACCCTCACTGCCCTCCTCTGCCCCTCTGGCCATCACTGGTCCTGGGACGGGCCCCACCCGGCTCTGTGGAAGGGCCTCCGCCTGGAGCCCTGGCTGTACAGCAATGGTCCTGGGATCATGGACACAGTTGAGTGACCGTGGCTTCCCCTTTCTGATCTTTGATGTTGAAATGTCATCTTGACCCCTCCTTGAGAACCTTGTCCCTCCAAAATCCATCCAGACCACCAGGTACCACAGTGTCCAAAAGACACAATCTCCTTCTCTCTCTGGTGGGAACTGTGGCCCTGGACCATGTCGGACCCCTAAGGCCTCTCTGTGGGTGGGGCCCACATGGGAAAGCCCCAGGGGTCATTCCCCTGAGCCAGGCCTCCAAGTGCAGCAGCTGTGCTCTTACCTGGGGGGTCTGTGCCCTGAGCCAAAGGGGAGCTCAGCATCACCAAGGACACCATCAGAGCTGCCATCCAGGTCTCCCAGGGACCTGCAGGACCACCATCCTGAGCCTGGGAAAGGCCAGGTCTGTGAGCATCTCAGTCAGAGCAGCTCTCACTGCAGGGGCCTCCCTCCTGAAACACCAGAGACGATGAGCCAGGGCAGCCTCCTGCATCCCCTGGGTGCAGCCGGGTTCCAAACAGGAACCAGTTAGTAGGAAATGTCCTCACTCTCCGGACAGAGGGTTGGTGTAAAGCGTGTGATCCTTCAAGGTGTAAGATTCACTGACAGCAGTGTGAGAAAAGGGGTCCTGGTTCTGAGGGACTGGGTGAGTCCCGAGGGTCCGTGTTCTGTGTTTTCCTCGCTGTGGTGCAGACACCAGGCACGTCACCCCACCTCTGCAGTGAATGCCACCCCCCCCCCCATGGCCGAGTCCTGGGAATGAGCGAGTCCTGCGCAGTGTGTCAAAGGTCCAGGCGGTGCCCTGGCCGGTGCAGCTCAGTTGGGTGGAGCGTCGTCATGTGGTCCCAGGGCTGTGGGTTCAGTCCCTGGATTGGGCGTGTACAGGAGGCACCCGTGGACGTTTCTTTCTTACTTCCATGTTTCTCCCCTTCCCTTTTTCTCTCCCTTCCCCACTCTCTAAAAAGCAATGACAAAACGTCCTCAGGTGAAAAACAAATCCAGGGGCCGCAGAGCTCTGACTTCGCCCCGGGGTGCACGGCAGTCGTGCGGAGTGTCGGGTGCCCGCCCCCCCCACCCCGCCCACGTTCCATTTGCTCTCAGAGCTCCACAGACGTGAATAGGAAGGTCTCTGCCTTGTAATACCAGAAAAGGCATGGAACTAGAGGTGCAACTTTTGGCGAATTTCTTGTCCTTTCTGGTCCACGGTTTCTTCTTTTCTGAAACAGGGATGGCAGCCCCTGTCCTCTCAGTAACACCGTCTGCGCGAAGTGAGAGCATCCCGTGAGCTGCCTCAGAAGCGTAAAGTTCTCAGAGCTTTCAAACAGACCAACGCAGTCACCAAGGACCACCTTTTTTTGCAATTCAGTATATTTTGGGGGTAACTTTTTAATGCAAATAACCTCCAAGAAACAAATTCACAGACAGTTCCTGAAATGAGGTAAATACACTCTCCTGAACACAAACTTAAGAGGAAAAATGACAAAAGAATATAATTTCCAACAGGTGTTTAAATACTTAGGTGAAACACTGATGCACTGAATGAGAGCATACACAAGCATCGGACCCGGGCTTCCCGTTAGGAACAGGGCTGTGATCGGGCGCAGCCGTCAGACCCGGGCTGAGAGCGAGGCTTCCCGGCTGCGGAGCCCTTTCGGCTGCTTCCCGGCCTCCTGACCTCGGACGGGCCGTGCAACTGGGGACCGCTGAGGAGCCCATGGCACTGGTTTACTTGTAAATCTGATTGGGATCACACTCAGTAGTTGTGAATCTCTGGAACAGAGCTTTGCACATATTTAATTATTATAATTAATTACAATAATTATAATGAACTATAATAAGTTAATTACTATAATGCAAAGCTAGTCCAGAACACCAAAGATCTCTTTATTCAACATGACACATTATTTAATCCAACAATATGTGTTCTAGTACTTTTACAAGAAATACCAGAGAAACTTACTGTAGTTCTTCTCCCCTTTACTATAGTTTCAAACTTCTCTGTAATAAAACAGAGATTACAAAGGAAAGAGCTACTAAATGTGAAATGATTAGAGAAATTGTTCTTAAAATAAGGTTTAAATGAAGGTGCCTTATATTAGCATATCCTCATGTGAAGAAGAAATAAAAAGTGTAATAATTAGAAATGAAACAATGAAATATTTGCGTTCTGTTTACATATTTGGAAGCATCAAACAATTCCTCTAAAATTATCAAAGGTATAAAATAATAAAAATATCATTTGATAAAAATGAAATGAACTGCTATATGGTACTAAGAATCACCATGAAATTATAAAGATAATTATCCATTCAGAAAAGTCACTACAGATAAAACTACTCGACGACGTATTTCCAAGCCTCCCCATTAAGGAAGGTGGTCACTGTGTCTCCTCCTAGAGTCCTCCTCTCATCCCCCACCCACACGCGGGTCCTGACGGCTCTCCCACCTCTGCTCCCAGTGAGGCCGGAACGTTCATTCCCACTGAGATGCCCCTTCCCACCGTCTCTGGTGGCTGAGCCCCATCAAGCTGTCCCACCTCCCCCTTCTCCCTCCACAGGGGAGGGAGGTAAGCACAGGAGTCAGGTCCTCCCCGCCCCCCACTGCCTCCTTTCCCCCTCACCGCCTGGCTCACAGGTCCCTGCAGATGCACCTTGAATAGGTAAGGAAAAGAAAACAAAACCGTGCCCTTGTCCCTGAGTGATGAGGACTGAACGAAGCCACGCATGCACTTGGTCACAGGGGTCGTGGTTGATTTCCACGTCCCCTGGACGTGCTCACTTTCTGCAGACCCCACGATCCTTATTTCTGGGTCAGTGACATGGAATCTACACCTTCAGCCTCCACCCCTCTTGGAAATGGGGGAGCTGTCCCAGATGAGGACATGATGTGGGAGGGGAGATGCATGAGGGGAGCATGGGAACTGATGGGGTGGTGGTCGGAAGGAGCAGAGAAACAGGGGCACCTTTGGGTGTCAGATCTGCTGAGCAGTCAGCCTGTGCCTGGGGAGGGAACACTCCAAGCCAGCGATCTTCAACCTTTCTCATCTCATGGCACACATGCACTAATTACTAAAATTCTGTGGCGCACCAAAAAGTGTGTTCTATTTTTGCCAATCTGACCAACAAATGAGTATAATTTTGATTCGCTCACACCAGATGGCTAGTGTTGTGTCAGCTGTTGTCATTTTTTAATGTGACAGCCTACGGGAAGAGAGGTCAGTGCCCCTGACTGAACAGTCAGGTGTCGCATGATGTAAAAATTCTTGCAGCACACTAGGTAAAATCGCTGTCTCAGAGTCCCCTGTGCCGGGTCAGCCTCTTCTCAATCCTGCTTGGTTGGTCCTCTCCCTGGTTCAAGTTGCTCCCAGAGATCTTTGCCCGCAGCATGAAAAGCGAAGCTTCACTTGCCCTGCACCTGAATTCTTCCTCCTCCTCCGAGTCCTTCTCAGGTAGACATTTCTTCGAAAGATTCCTGAGTCGCTTTGCCTTCCAAGTTCAATATTCATTCTTTCCTTTTACAAAGTTGACGTATTTCTCAGAAACACCAATGTCCCATCATGTGTTTTTCTAATTGTCAGCGTGCCCCAGCTCACAGTTCAGGAGCAGGAAGGGTCCCCTCCCCAGCGACCCCTTCCCACCTCAGTCCCCGAGATCCTCGCCCTGGGCATCCTTGCTGTCCCCCTCCCAGTGGCTCCGCAGCAACATGGCCCCAGGAAGCTGCCGCCGAGGCGCTGGAGAGTGAAGGGATGGGGAGAGCTTAACAGTTTGAAATGTACATTCATCTTGCTGTTGAGTTTTAAACGATTCATGCATCTCACTTTGGGTTTGTGGCAATAAGCCACCTGGAGTCAACCATGGAATTAAGGTCAGGGAGTGCAGGTGTGGTTCTCCCTGGAGTTACTGCTGACACCACCTGCGGTTGTACCAGCCCCGAGTCCAGTCACTTCCCACACCCCATCTGGGCACCGTCCTCCCACAACAGGAAACAGGTGGCCTTCCCGCTGGGCTCCTGCTGCCCCTCCTGCCCATCACCCATGTGACAGACACGGTGACCTTCCCGTTTTGAATCAGGGCGTGTCCTCACCACCGCCTCCCACATAACACTCCAGCGTCCCCCTCCTTGGGCAGAGTGAGCTCCCGCCCTCACCACTGCCCACCAGCCCCTCAGGACAGGGGCCTCTGACCATCCTGGCCTCTTCCCACCGCTCTCAGCCCGGCTCACTGGTCTCTCCTCACCCGGCCTCTGGACACGGCCCCGTCCTCACTCAGGCGCCTGCCCTGCAGTGACCCCTGCGGGCCCTTCCTCTCCAGGGACCACGTGGCTGCTCCTCACACCACTCAGGTCCCTGCTCAAGTGTTCAGGGTCAAGTCCCCGGAGACGTCCTGTCCAACAAGCTGAGAATACGCTCTGCCGTCCCGCACCCCCAGTCCAGCCCACGCGTGGTTTTCTCCACAGCAGTTACCGCTGATCGTGGAACAAATTTGTTTACAGTCAGTGAGTATCACTGAAGTGCACGTC
The DNA here is from genome assembly GCA_039655065.1 of Glossophaga mutica. NCBI lineage: Eukaryota > Metazoa > Chordata > Mammalia > Chiroptera > Phyllostomidae > Glossophaga > Glossophaga mutica. Next base: position 111,840,508 of record CM077306.1, read on the forward strand.
CAGGGAGCGAGGGGCCTTGGCTGACTCCTCACCACTGCGTCCCCAGCGCGGGCACCAGCTCTCAGAGGGGCTCAACGAATCCGTGTGAAATGAGGGGATGTGTCGGTGCAGCGATTTCGAGAAGCCATTTGACCCTACGTGTGAAGAGGCGTAAAAATGTTTAAATGCTTTGACCTAATGTTGACCATTTAAGTAGCCTGTCAATTTAAATATTGCAAGCATAGAAGAATCTTTATGGACAGTGACGCTCATCCAATCATTAGTTACAAGAAGAACAGATGAAAGCAGGTGGATGAAGGAAGGGTCTGGTTGTGTTCTGTTGTCTGAAATTATATGCAGCTTGTAAAGTGGTATAAATTCATGCAGAGTTTACAACATGCAAAACTACTTGTATAATAACACATTTTACATATAACATTCAAAGTAACTTATAACATAAATACAACTTTCTAAAATGAACACACACACATTTTTATATAATACACAATCATATATTTATACAGAATTATACAATATAGAACCTTTTAATACTTATTTTTAATTGTATTTTTCAATTGCAGTTGATGTTCAATGTCATTTCTGTTTGTTACAGGTGTGCGGCGTGGTGGCGGTTGGACAGTCACGGAACTTCCCCAGCGTTCCCCTCGACATTCCCAGTCCCTCCTGCACCACGCACAGTCATCACAGTGTTACCGACGCTGTTCCCTGAGCTGCACTTTACACCCAGAAAACCGCAGAATGGGAACCAGGACCCCACACAGGGCGGCCCTGGGGAGCGCTGCTCCCACTGGGGTCCAGGAACTTCCCCCGGTGGGATGGCTGGCAGTGGTCTGTGAGGGGAGGCCGTATTTCTCTATTTCGTCTGTGCGTTGTAAAGTCTTCTGTAGTTGAAAGGCTTTTTACTTTTCTTATATGAAAACCACTTTACATCTCAAAATAAAACATTTGAAGTAAATACTTTGTGCCGACCTCACACACAGTCTCTCAGCTGGACTCCAGAGAACAGAAGTCCCTGCCGGTGGCTCCTCAGAAGAAGGACCGAGCTCCTCCTCCGCAACCCGTGACCCCCCCCCCCACCCCTGGGTGACGGAGCGCAGAGAAGCCGCAGGGGTAGCGCCGAGAATGCCGTCAGCGTGCAGGCCGCCGCCTGCGTGGCCTGGGCTCACTCGGGAAGTGTTGGCCTTGAGACTTCGAGGGGCCTGTGGAGCCCACCTGGGCGTGAGCTGTGTGCACGAGGCCCCACAACGTGGGAAAGCAGCCGGGATCCCAGGACGGGTCCCGCTCGCAGTGCGTCCTGGTCGGTGGAACCCAGTTGAAGGGTGGGCCCGGGGAAGAGTTCCCGCCTTTCTTCGGTTGTGGGGGCAGGTGGGTGAGTCTTCAGCGACCAGCGAGGTGCAGGTGCCTGGCAGTCTTTGGGCCACCTCTAGTTCCTCTGCTGAGGACCCTCCTGCACGACCCAAAACTACACGGTCATTTGCGAGCAGGTTTTCTTCTCTAAGGCAGGCGTGACATCCTGGCATTAAGGCTAATCATGTCATTCCTGGCTAATCATGTCATTCCCAGCGAATCCTGCTGATAGGATCAGCTCCTAACCCCCACTGAAAATTAGCCTCAGACTCGCATCTGAGGGTTTGGGTCGGAGGCCGGAGGTCATGTTGGGGTTTAGACCTGGTGGATCTAGAGGGTGTTCTGACAGACAGGTTTCTCCAGGGGGGAGAAGGGGAGCTCTGAGGGGCAGATGAAGTCCTGGCGGGAGCAGACGGGTGGGCAGACTCTAAAGAGACCTGAGTTTACCACACAAAGGCTTTTGGGATATATTTCCAAGCCTTTTAAAAAATTAATAGAAAAAACACGTCACTTAAAATTGACCATTTGAAGTATAAAACTCAACGATACTTAGAACATACACAGTGTTCTGTAACCCTCACCACAACCCAGCTCCAGAGCAACCCCGCCCCCAATGAGGAAACCGCTCACCCGCTGATCGGTCGCCCCCACCCGTCGACCCGGCCCACGGAACCGCTGACCCGCTTCCTGTCTCTATTCGCCCCTTCTGGACACTTGATATAAATGGAATCACACAGTATGTAGCCTCTTGTGTGGCTTCTTTCATTTATCAAAATGTTTCAAGGTTCGTCCGTATTGCAGTCTGGTGAGCACTTCATTTTTTCATCGCCAAATAACATTCCCTGGGGATTGTTTTCATTGTTCATTGTGGGTTACAGTTGGTTGTTGAGTGACTTTTCTAAACCATTTTTTATAGACTCTATGCTTTGTCCGTGGTCCCTGAAGCCTCCGTTCTGTTAGCGGGGTGGTCAGCTAGCGACCTGATGGACATTTCCTTAAGTGCCTGGAGACAGAAGAACAAGAGAAAAGCCCGCTAACAGAACACGCCTTCAACACCCGTCTCTGCAGTTTGCAGCTCTTGCCTTTGCCATCACTTCCTGCTCCTGTGCAGACTGAAGACCAGCCAGAGGTCTGACCTCGCGGTCTTCTCGGGTCTTCTCAGATCGCACGCCCCAAACTGGGCGTGGACATGGCCTTCTAGGTTCCCAGGGAGATGTGAACGTTTTCACAGCCCTTACGGCCCATGGCCCCTCACTCCCCAGCTCTTTCTCCCACATGTTTCCCCACGTCCATTATTCGCTCCGGCTGCGTCTTTGCCCCATGACAGCTGCTGGTTCATTGGCACTTAAGTCGTTCTGGGAAGAGGTCTTTGCCTCAGTTCGTTCTCTACCCCGAGAGGGTTCTGAGTCAGAGGAAATAAAGATGAGCCGTTCGCATCCATTCTGCAAGGAGCCCCCGACGGATCACCGCAGAAAGCCCCAGGGCTCTGACAGCATCCACACCGACTCCTCCCACCCTGAGCCTGGCAAGGTCATGGCTCCGCTGGGGAGCGGGGGTCCAGGGCACCAGACCACACAGAGCTGTCATGTTCAGTTTCGGTTGCTTTCTCTGTTTTTATAATTTTCTTGGAGCTATAAACGCTGCACATTTTTCCAGAGTTCTGATGAAATCAATTGACAGTTTTTGCTAGTTTTGCATCATTTTGTGTTTGTCACTCCATTCTGCCTCTTTTAAACGGTGCTTATGCATCACAATTCCTGGTCTTCTAAGGACCAGGAAACTCATTCATTTAGTCACATTGATGAATACCTACCTTGTCCCAGGTGCTGTGTATAGGAAGTCGCATCTGAATGAAAGCAACCAAGCTCTCAGCCGGTCAGGGATGACACAACCTCGGTGTGTGTGGGAACATAGTAGGTAAAGAAATTATAACACAACATGGTATTTTACTATCTTGTTTCTGTGTTTTGAACCTGACATTGTTAATATTCCATAGAGATAGTATTAATTTATTTGTACTTATCATTTCCAGTTATTTTTGGTTTTATTCTTATATATTTCTTCGACATTGTAAATATATTTAGAATAGGTATTTTGCTAATAAATCAAGTTGTACTTATATGAAAATGCCCTTTTTTCACTCTCACACTTGAAAGATCCATTTCCCAGTCCCAAATTCCTAGTCCGATACTGTTTTTTTTCCCTCAGTCTTCTACGACGATACGTCACTGCCCTCTGGTGGCTGATCCTGAGAAGGAGCAGTGACCACATTCTAACTGCAGTTCTTTCTAGATGGTCTGTTTTTCTTCTGCAGCTGCTTTGAGATAATGGTCTGTCTTTCTGTCTGATGTCCCGGGGAAATATGAACCCATGTGGATCTCTGCGAACGTTTGCTTCATCCTCACCATCATCTCCCCACACGGCCTCCGCCACGTCCTCTCTTGTCACCTCACCAGACTCATGGTAAACCTCTTCGTTCAGTCACCGTATGTGCTGTGGTCGGCAGATAAATGGTACAGAAACATGTCCCAGCCCTGATCCCCAGGACCTGTGAACGTGTTCCCATACACAGCAGAAGGGACTTTGCAGCTGTGATTCAGGCACAGACCCTGGAATAAAGAGCTTATCCTGATAACAGGCAGGGGGCTACCCAATAACCCGGGTCCTAAAAGTGAACAACATGGAACAAGTGTGGGTCAGACGGAGCACTGATTCCATCTGCCGTGATTTCTGCACAGTGAGATATGCCCACCCCGTCTTTGTTATTTTTAAGTGGCGGACTTCACTCAAAGATTTAAAGTGTAAACACCCCTGCATTCCTGGCATGCCTAACTTAGCCACAATACTTAAGGCTCACAGAGCACTGATAGATACAGTTACTGCGTTTCCTCAGATTTCCACATCTGCTTTCCTAATGTTTCTTATTTGTTCCCTAACTGGCTTTAATGGCTCACAAATGAGTTGTTTGGCTTTTCCTATGTTTCTTCACTCTCCTGAATATTTTAACAAACATCAAGAGTTTTCTTTGAAGGTTTGGTAGAACTTACCTGTAAAAGACTCCGGATACGGCTGAAGGAAAGAAGAATTTTAACCTACTTTACCTTCTTTCTTTGCAGTCTTTTCCATTTACACAATTTCTTCCTAGTTTTAGGATTGTTTAAATCCCTCCCATACCTGCACTAATGTATTTATCTAAGACCCTTCTGTTTTGTTCTTACTTAATTTCACAGGTTTTATTTTATTATTATTATTTATTATTATTATTTTTTTTGCAGAACAAGCCGCTCCAGCAGGCGGGGCGATCAGCAGGCAGCCACCAGATCAGCCTCGGTGAGTGGGAGCCCCGGTGCTGAGCCCCTGCGGCTCCGCCCGGTGGGCACAGTGTGCAGGGACCCCATGAGCAGCCCTGTGCGGCTGAGAGGGGCTAAGTGACCCCATCGGTCCAGGCCTCTCCCCACCCGAGTACAACCACCCCCCCCCCACACACAGACACCCTCTGCTGGCATCCCCTCCCGCTCCAGTACCTCCACCCCCCTCCCCCAGCAAGAGGCCCACCAGCACGCCTCCCCTCCCCCTCTCAGCTCCCAGGGCATTTTCCCCAAGTTCCTGACCGGCCAGCCAGCCCACTAGCCACTGTCCATGGGTCACTCCTGCACCCCTCAGGGCCATCTCTCACACCCCCTCCCTCCCCGGGGCCTGCTGGGGTTCGATCCCTCGTCTTGGCCTGACCGCCGTTCCCACGGCTGTCTGAGAGTCAGCTCCCAGGCTCACTGAGCTCGCATTATACTCTCTTCTTACGTCTCCACCACAGAAATGTGTTTCCTTGGATTTTTTTAATTGCAGAGATTATTTTCATTGAGCATTTCTAAAAGGTTTTAGTAAGAATAATTCTATGTTGGCTTAAAAAGAACTATTTCAAAAATCCAGAAAAGCATCCTCTCATGAGGAGCACACCCACGGAGAGAGGTGGACACACCACAAGTGCGCAGTGGGTTTGCACAGAGGGAACGTTGGGATAAACTCGCGGGGACACTTCCAGCCCCCGGGGGGCCCTCTTGAGTCTTACTCAGTCACGAACCCTCCCCACCCCGAGGGACCACTCTCTGGGGGTCTGACACCCTGGATGAGCTCTGTCAGCTGTTCAGAGGACGGGATATTACCGCGGACTCTGCTCTGCACCCGGGTCCCACCCAGCGTCCTGTCCCGGGTCTCATCCCCACGGCCGTGTGCGGTTGGGGTTCGTTGACTCTCACGACTGCAAGGGGCGAGATTGAGTGAACAGCCCACACTCGTTGTCCTCTGCTGCTCACAGGCATTTGTTACCCCCAGATTGTACAAACCATGCTGCTATCAGTAATTTCTTCGCACTACTCGACACACACATGTGCGCATGTCTCCGGGGTGTGCAACCAGAAGGGACGTGCTGGGTCCTGGGGTGAGTGACGTTTGGGTGCAGTAAGTCCCACCATAGCATTTTCCAAGTATTTGAATCAACTGACTCTCACACCAGCAATAATGAGAGAGAGAATTAGTCCCAGTTCTTGTCAAGAACCGATTTTGACTGAGTTTAATTTTCACCGTGCTGGGAGTTGGGGAGTGACGTCACATTATGGCTTACTTTGAACCCCCCCTCTGACGCAAACTGTTGGGCAATTTCCATAAATGTCCGGGCCGTGTGAACACGCTCACACGGAGGACGGACTGGGCCCATCATCGGAGACTGAACGGGCTCTGGCAGGGAGCCCTCGGCATCTCCCTGTTCTGATGCCCTTTCCTGCTCGTGGGTCTGCGGGCAGAGACCTGCGGTCTGACACAAAAACGCAGCAAAACCTTGCTTCTCGAGTTTAATTCATCCCGGAATTCTGTTCGAGAAGGACTTTGAGATCCCAGTCATACAGGCAACCAATCATTCAGATATCAGCCTGAAAGTGTGGTCAGGGGAAGAATCAAAACTGTTCAAAAACTGAAACACATTTTCCATAAACATTTTTGTCACAAATTGAATTGTTTGAGATGGGACACATTTGAGAACTGAGGTCTGACTGTATCCAGTCTTTGTCCTGGTTCCTGGCACAGAGCTCCTAAAACCCTTGGAATCTCCTGAGTGACAAGGATGCTAATGAGGTGGCGCTTGGCCGAGGGTGCTGGACAGTTTCAGGATGGGGGCCGGTCACCAGAAACACCAAGTCTGATCAGAGGGTCAGAACTTTCAGCCTCACTGCCCAGCCTCTGGGAGAGGGGATGGGGTTTGAGTTCAATCACCAACGGCCAACGATTTAATCAAATTTGTCTACATAGTGAAACCTCCATAAAACTCTCTAATAATGGGGTTCAGAGAGCTTCTGAAGTAGTGAATCTCTCCCCATGCTGGGAGTTGGGGGTGACACTTTCCTGCTCCATGGTGACAGAGCCTCTGGCACTCGGGACCCTTCCCCACCTCACCCCATGTCCCTCCTCATCTGGCTGCTCACTTGTATCATTTATAATAAAATGTACAGTAAGCACAGCATTTTCCTGAGTTCTGCGAGTTGATCCAGCAAATTAATGAACTTGGTGGGGAGCCCCTACCTTTTGTAGGCAAGTCGGAGAGATGAGCAGGTAACATGGGGCCCTGAACTTGAGACTTGCTCTGAGGGGAGGGCAGTCTTGTGGGACAGACCCTGACCATCTGGGGTCTGAGGATAACTCCAGGGAGTTCACGTCGGGGTTGAGCTGAACTGTAGGAAACAGAGCTGGTGTCTGAGAATCAGAGAAGTGGGTCCATGGAGGACAACATGCCTCACCGTCCCCCAGAGAAACTCGGAGTAAGAGCAAGCAAGACACCCTCTGCTTGGGATGTCATTTATTGGTCATGGGTTCTTCCAGCCAAACCTGAGTGCCTACGAAGTACCAACGTTCCAGTCTCAGACCTTTGCTCCAAGGGCTGAAACATGTCTTTCTTTTCCTCCCCCACCCCAGCCCCTGAGCTCTGTTCCTACAGGGGAAGGTCCCACATGTAGGGTCCTGGTGCGCACAGTCTCCCTCCCTGGGGCACAGCTGTGCTTTCCCTCCCCCTCCTTCCCCCACAGGCGGGCATGTCCTAAACTCTAAGGGACCCCAGGAGACTTGCAGCCAGGGGAGCGCTGGGCAGCAGCAGCTTGTCCCAGGCTGACCTCTGACTGTCCCCTAGGACCCCTTTTCTCTGACTCCCAGTGAGCTGACAGCACCCAGCCCAGTATCCTGTTGCTTCTTCTGTTCTAGGCCCTTCCTTGCTTCACCGTCCGCAGTGAACGTTAATAAGCGTGCTCTCCAAAAAAGAAGAGTCTCGGTGGGAGGCAGAGACCACGTCCCTCCATGAAAGAGGGAACCCACGTCCCCAACGTTCATGCGTCTGGACACAGCACGAGGCTCCACCAGTCAGGTGACCACCTGCCAGACTCCGACTCAGGACGTGGTGACACAGAGAGGCTGGGACTGTGCACAGGGCACTCGGCCAGGATGGCGGGAGTAGCAGCAACAGTGTCGGTGTGTCAGAGCAGCAGAGACAGCAGTCCCAACCTCAGAGCCCAGAGTCCCGCCTCAGGGGAGTCGGTGGGGTGAGTGGTGACATCTGTGCCCGGCAGCAGGGCAGTTGGGCCCGTGTGGGACCCGACCCAGGCTGGGCCGTGGGCTGCTCCTGGGTGTGTGGCCTCTGGTCTGTTCTGACTTTCTCCAAAATAGCATCAGAACCCACTACACTGCTTTATATCTAAATGAGAAAAAATTAGGATTCCATTTGTTTGCTCCAAGAAATGTACCTGGGGAACAGTTTCACTCAGAGATTTTATTCTGCTGACCCGGGGCTGCCTCCTAAACCTTCCACCTGACTCTACCCTGTGGTAGAGAGAACAACTGTACCTCCCAACATCACATCTCATAATTGACAATCCATATCCTCCCTTTTCTTTCCAAGGAAAAAAACCCACTAAATGTGGATTGAGGACCCCTCCCCACCCTGAGCTCTGTCACTGACCTCAGTGGTCCCCGTCTGGCTGAGCCCCAGGATGGCTCGTGGGGCTTCTTACAACCCCCAGGCCCCTCCCAGACCCACGTCTCAGGGGATTGGGCCCCAGGCTGGGATCACTCGTGTGACAAGCCCTGCAGACAAGGCTGACACACAGCGCAGCCCTGCGGGATCCTGTCTGGGTTCCTGCTGCTGAATGTGGGACCTGAAGGCCAGCAGCATCCGCACCAATCTTGTTACAAATCCAGAATCCCAGTCTCTGCTCCAGACTTCCTGAGTCTTAGCAAAGTGCGCAGGTAACTTGTGGGCACAAGAAAGTTTGGGACTCGGAGCTCGACAGCCTTCTAGACGCGGAGACAGACGGTGCAGGCGGCTCTGGCGTGCGGTCCACTCAGGTCGCTCACACTGGGGCCCTGGGTTCCGTCCTTCCTCCTTCCTCTTCTGCAGCTGTCACTCCCTTGGTGACCTCGCCCACGCTCACGGCTTTAAACAGCACTTGTGTGTGTGGCCCCCCAAGTCTGTCTGTGCAGAGTCTCCCCATCCCCAGACTCAGCGGTCCGCCTGCCAATCAGACGGCTTCCCGGATCTCTCACAGATGTCTCAGCTCCACCGTCTCTGACCTTGAACGTCTGTGACGTCCCCTCAAACCCGCTGCTTCCAGAGTCTCCCCATCTCTGCTGACGCAACTCCGTCTCTCCGCTTGTGTCCTGTCCTCTGAGATGTTTGGTGACCTGGACTCCTCTCCCTCGTACCCCAGATTAAGCATTAGGAATGCGGTCAGGTCCCCCTCAGAAGGGATGCAGGGTCCCCCCCATACCCACTATTCCCACCGCTCACCCCGGGAAGCATCCCCAGCCTGGAGCCCCGCCCAGACCCCTCCTGCGTCCACGCTGCCTCCCTCGCCTCCCCAGTCTGCTCTCAGCACAGCAGCCGCTGGGACCCATTGAAGGGGACGTCAGGCCATGTCCCCTCCTGCTCTGCACTGTCCTCTGACACCCGCCTCACTCAGAGCACAGTCGTGTCCTCCCAACGTCCTCCAGGCCCACGTGGTCTGGCCGTGCCCCTCTCTCATCCCCATCACTCCCTGCTCCATTCCCACGCTGACCCCCACCCCGCCTCCTCCTTCCCAGACTCCAGACACACCGCTGCCCCGGGGCTTTCCCCATGGAGGGTCCCCTGCCTGGACAGAACTTCCTGCAGACGTCCTCGTGGGGAAGGCCTCATGTCCTTCAAGTCTTCCCTCAAGGCCACCTCCTCAGTGAGGCCCACACTGACCACCCAAATCAAGCAGCCGCCTTCCCTGTCCCCACTGGGGACCGCTGTCCCCTCTGCCTCTTCCCAGACCCCTTACCCTCCCACAGACACCTCCCTGTCACACAGCCACCACTGCTTCACAAATGGTCAGGGTAGGGCACCTCCCTATGCTACAGTCTGTGTCTGTATTAACGTGGCCTCGACCACAGCTGCTCCGTGGCAGCTACGCCCCCACGTGCTGCCCCGAATCCACAGCAGACCCCGCTGTGTGCATCCCCCAGTGCGCACCGCAGCCAGCACTGGAGCGAAGGGCAGGTAGAAGCCGCGGGCGAGCAGAGCAGAATTCCAATGGGGACTTATCTCGGACGGGAAATGACGGGATCCCAGCTCCGCTCAGCCCAGAACCCGCTCCTTTGAGAGTTTAGGAAGAGATGAAAGATCGGCCAAGCCCTAGAGGAGGCAAGAGCAGGACGGGTCTGACAATTCATCTCTCCACACCACGGACTCCTGTGTGCAGGGACCCCTGGGCGTGGTGGGGACAGTGACAGGCAAAACACCTCTGCTGCTGACAGACAGGGACACCCAGAGGAGAACGAGACCAGGACTCCTAACAAGGACAAACCCAGTCATGCTGCTCTACAGAAACAAAGAAACAACAAATAAAGACCCAGAAGATGGGGCTGAGCGTCGACCCAGCCCTGAGCCTCGGCTGACCCGGCCACACACAGCCCTCACTGCCCACCATCCTGGAGATGGGCTTCACCGGGACAGTTTACAAGCCCTGGGTGATGCTGGGCTCCTGAGATCACAGGTCCTGCTGGGACAAGGTTCTACTGAAGGGACAGGGACAAAGGGGCAGAGGGTGACCCAGTTGGGGAGGGACCAGGTCAAAGCCCGTGATGCACTGAGCACTGACTGGGCACAGCCCCGACCACGCTTGGTCCTCACAGCCTCCCCTGTCCCTGCAACAGACTCAGCACAGCAAACACACGGGTTCTGGAAACTTCTTGATGATTCCATTTATTTCTTTCAAAACTTAGGATCTTCAGCTTTTTAATCAACAAATCAACCACTCATGGCAAGAACTGAAAAAGCAAATTTACATCCAGAATGTTATTTCCACAAGGGAGTGAAAGGTTGCAGCTCAGGCACCAGGAAGCACAGACAGCGCTGGGGAGGGCCCAGGCCCCCTCTGCTGGGACAGAAACGTGTGGGGAGGGGGCGAGGTGGGCAGGGGGGTAGCCTCCCACCTCCACATGCTGCTGATGGGAACACAGACATTCGGATGCCTGTTGCAGAAGTGAGATGTCCCTGAAGTCACAAACAGGGGTTGTATATGCTTGTGAGGAACCTTCCATCACTGATTCCCCAACAAGGCAGCTGTCTCACGCTGGAGAAGAAAATAATCATGAACAAGTATCAGTCAGCTGCTGTAGGCGGTGACACTTTCCAACAGCCCACCTTTTCTTCAAAATGTCCCAGAGAATCCCCATTACCCAGTCCCATCCTCTCCACCCCAACCCTCCCCACATCAGAGTCTCACCTTTAGAAGCTGTGAGAGACACATCAGAGCCCTGGGCACTGTCACTACCTGGGGTGGCACAAAACAGGATGTGGTCAGAGCCCCAGGACAGGAGACCAGAGGAGAAACTATGAGGTGTGAGGTCCCCCATGGGCTCCCGTCTGCACCAACAGAAGGTCCCAGGGGTCCCCCCTCCATACTCACAGGCAGCCTGAGCGTAGCTCCCTCCTTTTCCACCTGCAGGAAGAAAACATCTTGTGGGACACCAGGGAGGAGGCAGGGCCGTGAGGTCCTAAAGGAAACCCTGGTCCTGGACCCCAGGGAAGTTTCCAGAACTCCGACTGCAGACCCAGGCCAGGTACGGGGAACCTGAGGAAGTTCATGTGCAGGACCCGGACCAACCGCCCTGCTGCAGGTCTGTCCTCAGCAGGGACCCTCCCCTTGGACCTGCGACTGTTGGGAGGCAGGTCTCCGTCACCAGAACATCAGGGTGACAAATCTGTCCCTTACTTCACAACTTGCCTTCCTAACCCATCAGTGTAGCAAGTAGGGCCCCAGACTGGCCAGCACATGAGTGAGGACGATGCTTCTATTTAACAAAGCCGGACACACTGTCCTGAGCTTGAGACCCCCAGTGGGACAAGAAATCAGTCCCCACCCGCCCTACCTGAGCGCCTCCTCCCCCACATCACGGCTCCAGCCACAGCTGCAAACAGGATCAGGCCGCCGAGGACGCCCAAGATGATGATGATGGTGTCGGTCTGAGGAGGCGGCTCTGCAAAGGGACAGGGAGGTGAGGGCCCTTCCCCCCGCGTCCCGCCCCGACCCCGGTGAAGACCCCGGTGAAGACCCCGGAGGCCCCTCCTCACCCCATCGCAGCGTCAGGGGCTCGCGCAGCCCCTCGTGCCGCACGAGGCACGTGTATCTCTGCTCCTCCCCGGGCGGCACCGCCACCGCCGCCCACGTCTGGAAGGTCCCGTCCCCCGCGGGCCTGGTCTCCACGAGCTCCGTGTCCTGGGTCTGGTCCTCCCCGTCCCGCCGCCAGGTCAGGGCGATGTCCGCAGGGTAGAAGCCCCGCGCCCAGCACCTCAGGGTGGCCTCCCGCTCAGACGTGGGGTGGCGGGTCACTCGGGCCTCTGGAGGGTCTGAGGGGAAGGGTGGGAAATTCGGGAACCTCGGCCGTGGGGCAGTCCAGCCGCGCTCCCGTGGCCGCCCCGAGACTGGACAGGACAGGCGTGGGGAACAAAGCCCAGACCCCACCTGGACAGAGGCACCTCGGGGGGATCCCTGGTCTGTAGAAAGTTCTAGAACCAGAGGGACACAGCCCGGGTGGAGGCCCGTCTGCGCGGAGAGAAGCCTTCCTGGTCCAGACTCGGGGGGGGGGGGCGGGGGACCCGGGTCGGACCGAGACCCGCGGGTGCGGGGCCGGAACGGGCCTGAGAGACGAAGTCCCCACGGGCCGGGGCCGCCGGGGTCAGAGGAGCCGCTGACCGGAGATCTCGGGGTGCGACACCCCCGTCCCCGGAGCGGCTGCCCCCCCGAGCGTCCCCGAGAGAAGCGGGGTCGCCCTCCGGGACCGGGGCGGACAGTCCGGGCGGACTGGGTCCCCGGACGCAGAGGGCGGTTCCGACCGCGGTCCCGCGTCCCGTCTCCCCGTCGGAGCCCCGCCCGAGTGGGGGCGCCCCCGGGCCCGGTACCTGCGCGCTGCAGCGCCGCCTTCCCGCGCTCCAGGTACCACAGGAGCGACTCCCGGCACCGGCCGTGCACGTAGGTCCTCACGTGCTCCGCCCAGTCGGCCGCCTCCCACTTGCGCTTCGAGATCTGAGCCGCCGTGTCGGCCGCGGTCCAGGAGCGCAGGTCCGCGTTCAGGGCGAGGTAGTCGGCGCCGTCGTAGGCGAACTGACGGTACCCGCGGAGGACGGTCCCGTTCGGGGTCACGTCGCAGCCGTACATCCTCTGGAGGGTGTGAGACCCTGACCCCGCCCCGAGGTCAGCCCCGCCCACCGACCCCGCCCCGAGGTCGGCCCCGCCCACCGACCCCGCCCCGGCCGCACCCGCGGGGATCGAACCGAAACCGAAACCGAACCCGGGCCGGAGTCCCGCGGGCTCCTCTCGGGGGGAAGCCCGGACGCGGACACTCGGGGCGGCCCCGCCCGTCCGCGGGGAGGGGGGTCGTGCCCGGCCCGGCCCCGCGCTCACCGTCCGCGCTCTGGTTGTAGTAGCCGCGCACGTTGTCCAGGCTCCCTCGGAAAGTCTGTGCGGCTTCCTGGGCTCTCCGCGTCTCCCGGTCCCAATACTGCGGTAGCACCTGCTCCACCCACGGCCCTTCCATCCACGGCGCCCGCGGCTCCATCCTCGGGTTCGCGGCGTCGCTGTCGAACCGCACGAACTCCGTGCCGTCCACGTAGCCGACTTCGAGGAACCGGGCCTCCCCGCGGCCGGGCCGGGACACGGCGGTGTCGAAATACCTCAGGGAGTGCGGGCCTGCGGGCGGGGAGCGGTGAGACCGGCGACCCTGCGCCCGGCGCGGGTCCCGGGTCCGCGGTCGGGGGGACGGAAACGGGGCGGGATCCGGGGTCCCGGCCGGGCGGTGGGGACGCGCCCTCCCCGGGGCCCCGCGCCCCCGCCGGTCCGCGCGCCGCCCCGCAGAGGCCGCCCCCGCCCGACCCCGGCTCACCCGCCCCGGCGCCGGTCAGCGCCAGCGCCCCCGAGAGCAGCAGCAGGAGGCTCGGGGAGCGCATGACGCGCATCCTCGGGGTTCGGGGGGAAGACGGAGTCCGGGCCGGTCCGCGGACACTTATAACCGGGGAGCGGCGGGGACGCTGATTGGCTCCTCTGGACACCGGCCACCAATGAAAGAGGCACGTGGGGCCGCGTCACGAGTATCCGGGAAGGAGGCCGCGGCGCAGGTTGGGAGACGCAGAAGTGAAACCGGGAGACGGGGCTCCCCAGCCCCGAGCTTCCCCGCCCGGACTCCGCCCTCGGGCCCAGGACCTGACCGCGGGCCCGCACCTGGGACTTTGCCCCCATCCCCCTCCTCCTGCTCTGAGGGCTGGTTGTCGCACCGCGTCCCCGTCCCCGAGTCCGGGCCCGAGTCCGTCCGGGGAAACCGGGGAGCGACCCCCAGGCGGGGCCCGGCCCCCTGTCCTCGTCTCCGTCCCCGGAGCCCCTCTCCCGGGAACAGAGTCCGCCTCCCACCCCCGATCCCCGCTCCCACCCCGGACTCTTCTAGGGGGCAACTCGCCCCGGGGACCTGACGCCGGACAGGAGCTGCCCTGGGAGTGGGGGTGGGGGGGACGGGGCGGTCTCTTTGATCCCGGGGGAACTGGGCCTGAAACGCCGGCAGAGACTCTCCGAGTCCAGTGTCCCCGTTGTCCGCGGACTCTGACCACCGGGAAGCTAATAATCTGTAAAAGGGGGTGTGGGCCCCTGCGTTCCGAAATGCGTCCGAACGGCCCTGCAGTCGGACCCACAAGCCCCTGGATTCCACTTCCCGCCCGGTGTGCGTGCGACTCGGGGTTGTCGTCTCTGTGAAATGACCGTCGCCCGCAGCCCTCGGCGTGTCCCTGGGAGGCCGCGTCCCGAACGCGGAGCCGCCGGGGGAGCAGCTCGCGCGGGGCTCGCCCGGCCTCGGAGCTGCGGGGGCTCCGTGCAGCCGCCCCCGGGACGGGAGGAGGAAGGGCGGCCGGGGGTGTCCCGAGCCCAGGGCCGAGGGAGGGAGGTTCAGAGAGGGCGCCGGGGACCTGGGGCCTGTCCGCCTTCGGGGGAGCAGGGGCCCTGCCTCAGTTTCCCTGCTGCTCTCGGTCTGTGCCGGGAAGAAGCCTGTGAGAGGCCAGGGCCCAGAGCGGACGGGGCAGCACGTGAGAGGGCACGGCAGGGGGACATGGGTCAGTCCCACTCCCTCAGGTGGGGGTCTGGGAGTCGTTCTCCTGCTGACGCGGGGTCGGATGGAGGAGGGGAAATGACGGGAGAGCGGAAGGGACGCGCTGCTGGGCCGGCACCTGGAAGCCGAGGAGGGGGGCGAGGCCTCGGGCGGCAGCGCGGGCACCGGCTCTGGCTGGGAGCGGGGACGGCTCCCCTGTGGCGAAGGTCCCCACGCGGACGGCGTCTTCTGACGTGTCCGGTTGTCTCGGTGGGGCGGGAAACAGGGTCACCGGCAGCAATAAGGGGGGAGCGCGGTGGGCGTCTGAGCAGAGGAAGGGGGACCCTGAGGGAGCCCTGCGGGGACAGGACTGAGGGCAGCGGAGTGGCCCCCGCGGTCTGGGTCACGACGTTACGGTGACGGCGTCGGCGTGGCTGTGCGGGGCTGCAGCCTCCTGTGGCCGGTGGGGCAGGTGCGGGGCAGGCGGAGGTCCAGTCGCCGGCTGTGCAGTTTCTCCAGGCAAGGCCGGCAGAGCCAGGGGGAGCCAAGGGGCAGGTTGAAATGGTGCCCCATGGAGGTTAAGAACAGGGAGGAGGGGACACCGAGGGGTGAGGGACAGTGAACAGACGGCAGGAGCACAGACTGGGGACCCAGTGGGCTCCAGGGGTTGGTGGAGGTGATGACTCGGGCCTGGACACAGGCACAGCAGTGAGGAAGGTTTGCTGACCTCTCAGTACAGCCTGTGATCAAACAATCGCGCGGGTGTTTCCGGAGCTCGGCCCGCTCTGCTTTTAGGGTTTATGAGACCTGACTGGCCCACCCAGATAATGTGGGGAGTCTCCCTGTCCCACGGTCCTTAACCTCAATGACATCACCCAGGTCCCTTTGCCACGGGAGGAAAGCTGTCACAGGCTCCAAGGACCAGGCTGGGTGTCTCTGGGGACCACTGTTCAGCCTTCCACCTCTGATGGCGTTGACCTCACCGAGGGTCAAGGAGGCAGCACTCTGGGAGGGTGACAGTGGGCCGGGAGCTAACAGAAATGGGGGAGTGGTCTGGGGTCCTCAGGGAATCCCTACGATGAGGGAGTGGGGGCTCCAGTCTGATGGCAGATTGGGGGTGCGAGGGAGGAGGGAGGGGAACAGGTGAAGCAGTGGAGGAGCTGGGACCCGCCCCCTCCACACCCAGGGCACCAGGTCAGTGGGAGGGGGGACACCCATGGGAGGACTTCAGAGGGGGCGGGGCCCTCAGGGAGACCCAGGCTCCTGTCAGAGCTGCGAGGTGCAGGGACCTGGTCGGGGGGCGGGGGGGTGGGGGCGGGGCGCTGCGCAGGTTCAGCTGGTCCTCGGCTGAGCACTAGGGGGCGCAGTGGGCAGGTTTCAGGGGTTGGGGAGGAGGGGGTGTGTCAGGGGACAGAGTGGGGGCTGCAGAGTCTGTGGAGACCAGGTGCAGGATGTTTGGGGACCAGGGGTGACTGAGACAGACCGGGACAGGGACAGATGAGGTCGGTCCTGGTGGCTTCAGGGGGATGGCGGTGAGGGAGTGAGAGGAGGGGGAGGAGCAGGGGTTGGGCTCTCCCTGGGGCCCTGTGGGTGGGGATGAGGGGGTTGGGGTGGGGGTCTCAGTCCCAGTCCTGACCCCTGACTGTGGGGTGGAGGGCCTGGGGGAGAGGTGGGGTCTTGGAGGACGAGCATGAGTTTGCCATGAACCCTGAGAGAGGGGGCTGGGTTCACTCCAGGTCTCAGTGTGACAGCTGCTGTTGGAGGTGTGACCTCTGGGGCCTCAGGTGTGACCCTGGTGCCAGGGCCCCTCTCCTGTCCTGCTGAGGGGACAGAAGGCCCCGGGCAGCTGCGGTCCTCGTCCCAATCGTCCCGATGTGCGTATCCACACGGGGAAGATGTAGACATTGAGACGCTGTTCCCAATAAGAGAAGATTTCATTTCCAAAACTGAGTTTAAAAGACAGAAAGAGCAGGTAGAGGAAAATGGCCTACTTCACTTTCCCTGGCATCCCTGTCAATGTCGAGGGGAAGGCGGGAGGGGTGCAGGGGGGTGATGGGGGCGACATGGATGGTTTGAGGGCCCCTGAGCGCTCTCCTCTCCAAATGGGGGGCATTTGCAGGATAAAGTGGAGAAGTTTATGTTACTTTGACATTTTAGAATATTAGGGAATTACCATTAATTTCTAGACTGCAATAATATTGTTTGAAGAGAAAGGTGATTTTTTCAGAGACGCACACTGAGATATTCAGGGGAGAGGGTCATGATGCTGGCAGGTGATTTTCAAATGTGTCAGCAAAAATTACAGAAATACATTTCGCCAGTAAATAGGACAAAATATCGAAGTGGTCAAACCTAGGGTGACCACCGTGTTAGTCTTTCAAACTTCAGGTGTCTTTTCGGTAAATTTCGAAGTCCTTTGGAGCAAAGGTTAGAAATTATGATGCACGCTGACCTGGGGTGTTCACACGTGAAGTTACATGGGAAGTAGGGATGAAATGTGAGTGTGCATGTGTGTTTGTGCGTGACCGTCAGTGTGTGTAAGTGTGTCCCTGTGGGTGCGGTGTCTGTGTGTCGGTGCACAGCAGGGTGTGTGCAGTCTGTGCCTTCACTCAGTCACTCACTCAACAGATGATTTAAAATCAGCTTTCAGGGCCGTGGAAATACAGCTGTGAAAATCAAATCCCTGTCCTTGTCCTCATAAAGCTTGTGTTCTCAAGGAGGGACGGACAGTAAACAAATAAATACGTTGAAAATGGGTGTTAGTGAACTGGGTGTGAGCAAAAGCAAAGCGGGTGGGGTTGGGGGGAGGCTGGAGGGGCCCGGGCAGGGGTGGTGCAGGGAGGGCCGCTCAGGGAGGACACTTGGGGACCCTGTCAGGGAGGGAGGGGCTGCCTGGGTGACAGGTTTTCAGGCCCAGGACCAGCAGTGCTGGCTCCGAGGTGTGACAGCCTGGGCGCCTGGGTGCCTGCGCTGGAGGAACACGGGGAGGACCCGGAAAGGGCCCTGCAAATGTCACACATTTAGAAAAGCTCCCTCCAGATGACACAAGAGGTCGACCTGGGAAGCTTTCCTCCCTCCCCAGACCCCAGGCGCCCAGGATCCCTGCCAGGGAGGAGCATGTTACCAATGTTTCATGTATCCTCCCGAGGAAAACTTCTGTAAATGTTGTTACTGTTGCTACATCAAGAAGGAGTACTATGAAAAACAGAAAATAGATAAAATGTTTCTTTTCGGTTTCCCCCGGGTGTTGTCATAACGGGGCTGGAGAGAGGGGTCGCAGTGGGGAGGTGTAAACCTCAGTGGTGGCCCAGGCCTCCTGAGCGCTCCTCTCTGTCAGTCCTTGTTCAGTCCCTGACCTTGACACCTGTGGAGTCCAGGACTGCTGGGAAGCTACGTAATACCAGTGCCGGTGCCCAGCCTCCAGATCAACTACCTCTGACCACTCACAGCGAGGATCCTCCCAGGGCTCAGTCAGCCTCCAGCAGCAGCGCAGCGGCGCCCCCGTGTGGTCACAGAGCAGACGACAGAAGGCCGCCCTCCCTCCCCTTTCTGCTGCTCAGCCAGGACCTCCCAGGGTCTCTCCCTGTGCTCCCAGCTCCAGAACAGGGCTTTGAACGCAAGACGGGGTCCCTGTCCAGTGTCAGGGTTGGGGTGCAAAGTGTTTCTCACAGCCCACACTGACTTAGGTGTTCCCTCCCCATTGAGTCACCGTGAATGCTCCCTCAGGGAAGGGTGAAGTCTCCTGGCCATGACAGCTGGTTCCCAGGTCCAGGATGGACCCCACGAACCAAGCAGGTACCCTTAGTCCCCCATAATGGAACCTGGGACATCCAAGTCCCTGTCACATGTTCCTGCTGCTCCCTCTGGAGCTAGAGGACCGTCTACCTGGGAATCAGTACAGGGAGTCTCAGAACATGGGGTGGGGGCAAGGGCTGGGAGGTTAGGTCTGGGAAGGAGAGGGTGCTCCTGGAGAAGTCAGGACACACGGAAGGAAGCACAGAGGGGCAGGGGTTGCAGGGGGAGAGAGGAAGGAGCCAGGAGGAGAACAGCAAGGGGAGGCTGGCCATGGGGACACCTGTCCGTGTTTGGAGAGGGCCCTCCAGGTCATAGACAGCAAGGGCTGTGCTGCCCTGCAGGGATGAGCCCTGGTCCCGCATTCCTGGGGATTCCAGGGTCCCACTAACTGTGCTAGCACCTTCCTGCCACGTCTGCACCCAGTCCTGAGTAGCAGGTTGTCGCAGCCTTCAGTGGTCCCTCCCTGCTGTAGGACAGGACAAGCCCTTGGGCGAGGCTGAGGGTCCCTGAGGACCCGGTGCCGAACTCGGGTGTGGGCTGCACCCACTGTGGGGAACCGGGACCTCAGCGATGGGAACCAGGCTGCCCATTTCCCAGGGGTGGTCCCTACACCCTCCAAAGCTCACTCCCCAAGGACTCTGGGATCCCCTCTCTTTCCTCTGGGCTCACCCATGCACCACATCCGCAGACCGGACCCTCCAGGGCCTGCTCTCTGTACCCCCAGTCCCTGAAATTGAAGGAACTCTGCAGCCTCGGCCCTAAATCTCATTTCTACCCCGACTACTGACCCACCCCCTGGGGGTGCTATGGACTGAATGTGTCCTCAGAGTTCGTATTGAAACTTAAGCCCCAATGTGGTGGTGTTTGGAGATGGGGCCTTTGGGGGGTGATCAGGTCAGGAGGGCGGAGCCGGTATAGAGGAGACCCTGGAGAGCTCCCTCGCCCCGCCCACCGTGAGAGGGCACAGCTGCCTGTGACCAGGAAGTCGGCCCTCATCACACACTGAATGTGCTGGCACCTTGATCCTGGGCTTTCAGCCTCCAGAACTGTGAGAAATAAATGTCTGTTATTTATAGCCAGTCTGTGGTGGTGTTTTAGCAGCCCCAATGAACCGGGGAGGGGGGGTCCTGCAAGCCGGGGCAGGGTCCCCCAGAGCTGTGGGTGGCAGCTGAGTCACAGCTGCAATCTGAGCATCGGTCACCCGTGACCCTGTGACCCCGTGACCCCGACGGACCCCAGCCCCAGGCCAGAAGACATGAGAGGTGGTGGGTGGCCAGGTGCCTCCCGTCTGCTGTTCTCTGTGGTGAGACCAGAGCTTGGGGGGGCACCGAGCATCACGTGTCATGAGGGGCTCAGGGAATGGAGACCAGCTGGTAGGTAGCAAATGCACGCGTCATAGGGGACCCCTGTTCCGGACAGAGCTGTGTCCCCCACTATTCGTATGTTGAAGCACCAGCCCTCAATACGATTGTATTTAGACACAGAGCCTTTAAGGGGAGACCATTAAGGTTAACCCAGGTCATGGGGCGGGGCCCTGATCTGACAGGTCAGGTGGGGTCCTGGGAGAAAAAGACCTCAGATACCTAAACCCAGCCCTGCCCTCCCTCCCCCTCCTCACGCAGGGGAGAGGCTGTGTGAGGGCACAGGGGGAAGACAGCCGTCCACAAGCCAGGGAGAGGCCCTCAAGCAGAAGCCAAATTTCCCTGCACTTTGACCTTGGACTTCCAGCCTCCAGAAATGTGAGAAAATGAACTTCTGTTGTTTGAGCCGCCCAGTCGGTGGTATGTGGTTACCGGGACGACCCCCAAACCAAACAGCGGCAGCCCCTCCCAGTCCCAGACTCAGCTGTAAGGAGCCGGGTCCCAGTGCGCTCACTCACTCACTCAGTCACTCACTCACTCACTCACGGTGCTCAGGGAGGCCCCTGCACCAGGCTTCGCCTTAGTCCTGGGGGTCGTTTAATGCAAACGGACAGCACACCCGCTCTCCTGGTGCCCACAGCCTGACGGGAAGACAGACAGGAGTGAGGACACACTGACAGTGGGCGACTACGTGGTCTGTGTTCCCGTTACCTGCCGCTGGGGACCAAACAGCCCGCAATGACCTTTCGTTCTCTCCTGTCTGTGGTCGACTGGGTCCGTGGGCGGCTCCTCTGCCCCGAATGACATGGGCTGGGGCTGCTGTCGCTGGAGGCCAGGCTGGTCCGGAACATTCCAGAGGGTCCCTGACGGGCTCATCAGGTGCCAGCTGTGCTGGGAGCTCCCTGGGGCTGCTGATGGGGTGGCCTGGGGCCCCTCCGCCTGCTCCTCCGCTTGGCTTGGCTGCTCCCAGGGGGGCCCTGCTCCCAGAAGGGCGTGTTCCCAGTGCACAGTCAGACACCACGGGCACCTCGTGTCAGAGCCCCGGCTCTCAGTCACGGTCCCCTTCCTCGTGTTCCAGTCGTCAGAGCTACTCACAGTTCGGAGGGCCTCCCTCCTCTAGACAGGGGACGGCCAGGTCCATCACAAAGAGCATGTGGGTGGGGGACGCTGCTGAGGCCATCTCTAGAAAAAGGAACCTTCAGTCTGTTAGAAAGTGGTAGAAGAGACAGAGAAAAAGTAATTCACAGCAGACAATCAGTGCAAAGTGACAGGAGAGGTGGCACTTTTATTTATTTTCACTTTTCAACTACAGTTGACAGTCAGTGGTACTTTACGTCAGTGTCGGGTGTACAGCGTACTGGTCAGACATTACGTAATGTACACCGTGGTCCCTGGCAGGTGAAGCCCCACTGGGAACCGCCCGAGGCCGTGGCTGTGCTACTGACTGTGTTCTCTGTGCTGTACTCCCCATCCCCATGAACTATGTTGTGACTGCCAAGTTGAGAAAAATTGTAAGTTATGTAATTGTTTTAATTTTGTTTTTGATAAACTAGTTGAACATTTTAAATAATATTTTTGGCTGTTGGAATTATTTCTTAAGTGAATTGTGTGTGTATATATATTTTTTGTTCAGACTTTATTGAGCCCCTACGAAGGTGGAGAATTTGAAATTCTTAACCCCTCCACCTTGCTCACCCAGCCTCCCCACCCCTCCCCTCTGGCAACCACCAGATTGTTCTCTGTGTCTGAGTCTGCTCCTGTTTTCTTTGTTCATTTATTTTGTTTTTAGATTCGGTATGTAGGTGAAATATTTCATTTAGCATGACACTCTCTAGGTGCATCCATGTTAATGCAAAAGGTTAGATTTCATTCTTGATGCAGACACCGGCCCGCAGTGTCCGTGTCATTACGGATGAAAGGAGACATTCAGACGGACTACCGAGTCCGGTGGAGGAAAAGGGACAGCGTGGCTTTTCTCTCAAGGGGAGGGAAGAGCACAGCTCCTGCCATGACCGGCCTTTATTGGGTTTTTGGTCACATTACATGATGGGCCTCATTTACTATGCACAGGTTGGCTTTTACAGACAACAAAGGAGACAGTGCTGCTAATCACATCACAGAAGAAGGATATTTGCAAATGAAAAAGGAAAAGTGGTTGAGCTGGTTACACTGGTCCTTGCAAGGTTTAGCATGGATTTTAGGAAGTTACATTGCAGTAAATGTTTGCTGCACTTCAGGGTGAGGGAGTTTTCAAGGAAGGCAAGACTCAAAGCAGCCTAGGCACTTTGCAGGCCTGATTCCCCACAGGAGAACCTGTCCGTCCGCATGGGTCCTGTGCCTCTCCGAGTTGGAGCTGGGCCCACGCCACGCAGAACAGTCTCCTACATATTCTTTTTTGTGGCCAAATAATATTCCACTGGATACATGTACCAAATCTTTGTCTGATACCATTTGGGTCAGAAAAGATGCTTGATATGATTTCAGTCTTGTTAAACTCCCTGAGACTTGTTTGGTGCCCTAACATGGGGTCCGTCCTGGGAAATGTTTCCTGTGCACTTGGGAAGATGTGCGTTCTGCCGCTTTGGGGTGAAATGCTGTAAAATACCCGCAAGTCCATCAGGTCTGATGTGCCATTTAAGGCTGCCGATTCCCTGTTGATTTCTGTCTGGAAGATCTGCCCACTGATGACAACCCTCAGGTGTTGTCAGTCCCTCCTGTGACTCTGCCACTGTCACTCTCTCCCTTCATGTCCATCAATATTGGCTTTACACACGTGTGTAGGTGTCCCTGTGTTGGGTGTGTAAATGTTACAAGGGTGACAGCCTCTGGTTGGATCGACCCCTTCATCATCAGGAAATGTCCTTGGTCCCTCACTACAGCCTTTGGTTTAGAGTCTGCTCTGTCTGAGAGAGGACGGCCACCCCAGCTGCTTGCTGGTCTCTGTTTGCCTGAGACGTCTCTCCCGCCCCCTCACTCCCGGTCTGCGTCGTCCAGTCTGAGGTGGGTCTCGTGTAGACAGCACGTGTCTGGGTCTTGTTTTCTTATTCATTCATTGATGGGAGCATTTAATCCATTTACATTAACTGTGATTATTGATAGGTATGGAGATGTTACCACATTATTACTCATATTTATGTTTGTTCTTACAGCGTCCCCTGTGTGGGGGTGGGTGTCCCCCTGAGGAGGTTGAGCCGTGGTTGCTGCTGGCATGTCCGTGGATGGGGCTGACCCCAGGCCCACTGGCTGTGAGTCTGGCCACAACCACAGCACATGAGCTGCTTGCTGAGTTGGCGCTGAGCCCTCGAAGTGGGATTCACCCCAGCAGGGCCTGGGCCTGCCGAAACCCCCCTTTGGACGTCCTGCTTGTGGAGCTAAGAGGGTGGAACTCTGCTGGGGTCTGAAGCCGGCCACCCAGCGCGTCGGATCTGGGGCCTCTCGGGAGGGGCTGTGGTGCAGGTCCAGGCCCAGCACTACTGGTAGGAGCTGCAGAGGGAGCCCCGGTTGGCAGCTGTGACCGAGGCCGACTGGACTCAGTGTCAGGCCTGGGGCAGGTCAGCAGAAGGCACAGGGCACCCGGAATCTTACTGCTGCCTGAGGCTGCTTGTGAGGCTCAGCCAGTGAAAGAGCCTCAGGTGGTACCTGAGCTGGATGAGGCGGGGGCTCAGGGAGTCACCAGGGTGGGACGGGTGGCGTTCAGCAGGTGAATGCAGACTCGGGTTTGGCCGTGTGGGGGGAGGGCTCAGCACAGGAAAGGGGCAGCTGTCCCTCCAGCCCTCGCCCGGAAGCCTCATGACTGTTTCTCCCCGTGTGTCGTGGGTATCCCCCGAACCACCATCCCTCCTCTGGAGCCTAGGGTGAGTGCCTGAGGGAGTCTGTGCTGGCCCTTTAAAAGGAACACCTGGGCCCTGACCAGTGTGGCTCAGTGGGCTGGGTGTTGTCCTGCAAAGCGAAGGTCGCTGGTTCAATTCCCAGTCAGTGCATGTAGGCACGAGCCCTGGGTGGTGGGGACGGGTTCGGTCCCTGGTCGGGGTGCGTACAAAAGGCAACCCATCGATGTTTCTCTCTCACATCAGTGTTCTCCTCCCTCCCTTCCCCTCTCTCTAAAAACAAATAAGTAAAATCTTTTAATAAAGTAAAATAAACAGAATGCCCGGGCCCTGGCCTGTGTGGCGTGCTGGGTCGGAGCACCATCCCGCAAACAGAAAGGTCGTGGGTTTGACTCCCGGTTGGGGCGTGTGCTGGGTGGTGGGTTCGCCCCTGACTGAGGTGCGTACAAGGGGCAACCAGTCAACATTTCTCTCCCTCACACTGATGTTTCCCTCCCTCCCTCTCTCTTTCCTTTCCCCTCTGTAAGCATTGTCCTAGGGTGAGGATTAAAAAAATTCTGCTGTTTAGAAAAATAATTAAATGAAGTGAGAGGAATGCCTGGGACCCCGGCAGCCCCGTGTCTCCCCCAGTGAGACGGGGTCCCCGCTGGTTTTCACAGGCAGATGCTGTGAGCTCCTCTTCCCACCACTGACGCTCCTCCGGGTTGGGGAGCCCCGTGTGGGGCGGGGACCCCTCGCTCTTTGTGGGAACCTCCGTGCCTGAGACATCTCTCCCAGTTCTCCACTGTCACACGCGGGTGTGGGGCCAGCCCCCTTCATGTCCCCACCCCTCCTAACAGTCTCAACGTGGCTTTTTCCCTTACACCCTCTGTGATAAAACTCTGGTCCGTAGGTTCTCCAGGCTGATTGATGGATAATTCAGCTGTGATTTGATGTGGTCATGGGAGGGACAAGTGTTTACTTTGCCATCTTGAGTGGAACCCCGACGAGGCACTTTTAACTGGGGGGGTCGGAGTGGGCCCACGGAGGTGACAGGTGAGCAGACCGAGGCAGTGGAGACCCTGAGCCACACAGGATGTGAGGGAGGGACGTCCCTGCATCGCCCTCTGCACGTGCCCAGGACCCTGATGGGGTGTCAGTAACTCTGTGGTGGGGACACAGAGGGGGGCACCCATGGCAGCTGCCTGGGGGAACGGGGGGGGTCCCGTCTCTCCCCTCCTGGAGCTTGGGGAGGGAGGCGGCACTGCTGTGTGGGGGGGACTAGGAGAGGAGGGAGGAAGCAAAGATGGGGAGAGGAGGTGGGAAGCCCACACTGTGTCTCTGCTGTCACCCCTCTGCATCCAGTGTCCCCCCCCCGCCGTTGTGGTGACTGAAGTGGGACAGTGGGGCCGTCACACTGTGAGAGGCTGAGCATTGGTCTCTTCACCTGCCAACAACAGGCTGCCCTGCCTGCAGGGAGGGGAGTGCGGACTGTGGACTCAGGACTGAGGGGGACCGGACCCTGGGGGGCAAGACACATCAGTGATAGGCAGCCGTGGGGTCCTCCCCAGGGAGGAGCTGAGACACACCTGCCTGGGGGAGCACCCGAGGGTCCTCAGTGTGACCTGGGGTGAGATGCTGTCAGAGCCCAGGGGTGAAGGTGAGGGTGGGTCTCAGCCACACTCTGCCTGAGCTCTCTGCCCCTGTCCCCAAGGCCCTCCCTGCTCTCGTAAGTGAAGAGGCCAGGAACGTCCTTGGTCTCTGATCACTCATTCGGAAGTCCTTCCTGCTCTCACCTCCTTCCTTCTTGCTGCACCTTATCCTACCACCCTGGGTCAGACCTCTCCCCTCTGCCCTCCAGTGGTGGGAATGGCTCACGTCCCACTGAGCAGAGGGCTCCAGGTGAGAAGCTGGGCTCTCCCTGAGGCTGAGAGAAGGAAAGGCTCCTGGCCAGGGGCTGGGGAGGGAGCAGGGGCACAGCGAGAGGAAAAGCTGAAGGGCTGGGGGAGGTGATGGGAAAAAATGTTCCCACGTCATCATCTATCTCTCACAGTCTGAGGGAGCCCCCCACCCACCCCCCACCCACCAAGCCCAAGGCTATGGAAAGAGCAACAGGACCAGAGAAATATCCCACATGAAAGAAATATATAACTGATTCCTCCCTCTCACTCTTGCCTGTTCTGGTCAATTCTGTAAATGACACTTGTTACAGAAACTTGAAATTATTGCTTTGAGGAAAATCTCCAAATGTTAAGGAATATAATTATGAATGAGTAAGCCCCACAGACTGGAACAGCAGAGGCTTTAAGAACAAAGGCAGGTGCGGGGACTGGCCACCTTGTGTTGGGTCCTGAGGCTGGGCTGACCGGGCTCTCAGGTGGCGCTGAAGTGAGGCCACCTATGAGCCTCGTGAGGTGGGTTGGCTCCTGGGACCTCTGTGTCCTCCTCAGAGAAGGGACATGAGCCCGATCCTGGTCTGAGATGTCATCCTCCGATAAAGGAACCAGGGCCCCTTAGAAGAGGAGCTGACTCCAGGGCTCAGACAGAAAAACCAAGATGAGGCTGGAGCACCCTGCACTGTCAGAAAGGGGGTGCGCCCCTCCCCCCCCCCACAGGGCAGGTCACAGGGACACGGAGCCAGCCTGGGGGAGCTCCCCATGGACACAACCGGGACAGTGTGAGCCCCATGTGTCACTGGTGGTGCTTATAACCCAAACTATCATAAAGTAAGTACCCGTGAGTTCATACTGTGTAAATGATTTGCTTTGTTTCAATGAGGGTGTAGGTACAGATCTTCCTTCTAGATTCCCAAGTTGCACATGAAGGGAATCCCCCTTCCAGGAGGTGGAGCTGAATTCCTCCCCGTGAATGTGGGCTGGGCATGGGAACTTGCTTCCAAAACGTAGAATATGGAAAGTGAAAATTTCCACTAATGGTAAAGTGACTCCAGTGACCCTTGAACAACACGAGTGTGGACGGTGCAGGTGCACTTGCACACCGATTTCCCTCAGTAATGTGTGCAGTGTCGTAAGTGTATTTCCTCTTCCTGATGACTTTCTTTCTTTTTTTAAATATATTTTATTGATTATGCTATTACAGTTGTCCCATTTCTCCCCCATCATTCCCCTCCACCCTGCACACCCCCTCCCACCCACATTCCCCCCTTTAGTTCATGTCCAGGTGTCATAAGTTCTTTAGCTTCTACATTTCCCACACTATTCTTGCCCTTCCCGTCTATTTTCTGCGCACCGTCTATGCTACTTATTCTCTGTATCTTTTCCCCTCTCTCCTCCTCCCACTCCCCTGTTGTTAACCCTCCATATGATCTCCATTTCTGTTTCTGCTCCTGTTCTAGTTGTTTGCTTAGTTTGCTTTTGTTTTAGGTATGGTTGTTAATAGCTGTGAGTTTGCTGTCTTTTTACTGTCATATTTTTTATCTTCTTTTTCTTAGATAAGTCCTTTTAACATTTCATATAATAAGGGCTTGATGATGATGAACTCCTTTAACTTGACCTTATCTGAGAAGCACTTTATCTTCCCTTCCATTCTAAATGACAGCTTTGCTGGATAAAGCAATTTTGGATGTAGGTCCCTGCCTTTCAAGACTTCAAATACTTCTTTCCAGCCCCTTCTCGCCTATAAGGTCTCTTTTGAGAAACCAGCTGACAGTCTGATGGGAACTTCTTTGTAGGTGACTGTCCCCTTATCCCTTGCTGCTTCTAGAATTCTCTCCTTCATTTTAATCTTGGCTAATGTAATTATGATGTGCCTTAGTGTGTTCCTCCTTGGGTCCGACTTCTTTGGGACACTCTGAGCTTCCTGGACTTCCTGGAAGTCTATTTCCTTTGCCAGATTGGGGAAGTTCTCCTTTATTATTTGTTCAAATAAGTTTTCCACTTGTTGCTCTTCTTCTTCTTCTTCTTCTGGGACCCCTATAATTCGGATGTTGGGACGTTTAACGATGTCCAGGAGGTTCCTAAGCCTCTCCTCATTTTTTTTGAATTCTTGTTTCTTCCTTGTTTTCTCTTTGGTTGTTTGTTTCTTCCTTCTGGTCCACTCCACTGATTTGAGTCCCAGTTTTCCTCCCATCTCTATTGGTTCCCCATGCGTCTTCCTTCATTTCACGTATTGTAGCCTGCATTTGTTCATCTAATTTGTGAGCAAAATCAACCAATTCTGTGAGCATCCTGATGACCAGTGCTTTGAACTGTTCATCTGATAGGTTGGCTATCTCTTCACGGCTTAGAGGAATTGGCTCTGGGGCTTTCATTTGTTCTCTGGTTTGTGTGGGGTTTTTTGTTTTGTTTTGTTTTGGTTTGGTTTTAGTCTGGCCGTAGCTATTACGTAGTGGGGAGTGGAGCCTCTGGCGCTCCCCAGTGCGGGGGCAGCCCAGTCGCTGGGTTGTGACGCTGTATGTGGGGGCGGGGTCTGAGAGGGAACAATGGCGCCTGCTCCGCTCTCTCCTGGATTCAGTCCCTTCCGCCACTTCCCCTTTGCCTGGACCATCTGTGTGCATGAATGTGGGACCACCTGGTCAGCCAGCGCCCTGTGCGGCCTCACTGGGTCTGCACAGTTGCCCCCCTGTGCCCGGGGTCCGCTAGCCGCCACCTGTGCACCTGGGAACTGCCAGCCGCTGCTGCTTGCGTTCCTGGGTCCGCACCTCCACTTTCTCCTGCCGCAACTCCTCCCCTCTTACCGGTCTGGATGAATGGTTGTTGGACTTCCTTACAGTTCAGTTTTCCATTAGCTCTGGTTGTTTTCTTGTTTCTGAATATTTGTTGTCCTTAATTTTGGTTGTGAGAGGAGGCACAGTGTGTCTGCCTACGCCTCCATCTTGGCTGGAAGTCCTGATGACTTTCTTAACAACATTTTCTTTCAGAACAGAGCACATGTAACACGCAAACTGCGTTAACCGTCTGTTACTGGTAAGGCGTCTGGCCTACAGTAAGCCATTGGTAATTCAGTTTTGGGTGACTCGAAACTTATATGAAGATTTTCAATTGTGTCGGGGACTGGTACCATGAACCCCCGTGTTGTCAAAGGTCAACTATATCTTACAGTGGAGAACTTGGCAGACATAGTAACTTTAACCATGTGATAAAGGTCATGTGAATATCGTGTGCTCTCTGATACGATGTGATGAGAAGGGCACTTTGCCAGCTGACAGTCTTACGGGAACTCCTTTGTAGGTAACTCTCCTTTCCTCTTGCTGCTTTTAAGATTCTCTCCTTCTCTTTAATCTTAAGTAACTTAATTATGATGTGCCTTGGTGTGTGCTTCCTTGGGTTCAGTTTCTTTGGGACTCTCTGGGCTTCCTGGACTTCCTAGAAGTCTATTTCCTTTGCCAGATTGGGGAAGTTCTCCTTCATTATGTTTTCAAATAAGCTTTCAGTTTCTTGCTCTTCCTCTTCTCCTTCTGGCATCCTTGTGATTCAGATGTTGGAACGTATTTTTTCCCAAAGCACATAACCCCAATCAAATCATGAAGAAATATCAAACAAACCCAAAAGGAGTAACATTCTGCAAATTATCTGTTTGGTATTTTTCAAAAATTTCGAGGTCTCGGAAACAGGTAAAGCAATTCAACAGATGAGAGGAGACAGAGGAGATGTGGGAACTGACTGCACTGAGGGGCCTGGATGTGACCCCAGAACAGAGAAGGAGCGTCGGTGGGAAACTGCTGAGACCCGAACGAAGACTGCAGTTCAGCGAACAGCCCTGCACCCGGGTCGGACGCCCCTTTCTCAGTCCTGACCTGACCTCGTTGGGTGTCAACACCCAGGAAGCCGAGTGCGGGGCGTAGGGGACTCTGTCTTGTAGCTTGACAGCTCTTCTGTGAATCTCACATTACTCAAAAATAATTTTATTTTTTTAAATACATAAATAAATACATTTTATTGGTTATGCTATTACAGTAGTCCCAGTTCTTCCCCTTTTGCCCCCCTCCACCAAGCACCCCCACTCCCTCAGGAAATCCCCTCACCATTGTTCATGTTCATGGGTCATGTATATAAGTTCTTTGGCTTCTCCATTTCCTGTACTGTACCTTACATCCCCATGGTTATTCTGTGACTACCTATTTGTACTTTTTTAAAGTATATTTTTTGATTATGCTATTACAGTTGTCTTGTTTTTTTCTCTGCTTATCACCCTCAGCCTGCACCCCCCGTGCCACTATCATTTCCCCCTTAGTTCATGTCCATGGGTCGTACATGTAAGTTCTTTGGCTTCTCTATTTCCTATGCTATTCTTAACCTCCCCCTTGTCTATTTTGTACCTACCACTTATGCTCCTTATTCCCTGTACCTCTTCCCGATTCTCCCTCCATCCCAAGCTGATAACCGTCCATGTGATCTCCATTTCTCTGATTCTGTTCCTGTTCTAGTTGTTTGCTTACTGTGTCATTTTCTTAGGTTCGGTTGTTGACAGTTGTGAGTTTTTTTTCATTTTGTTGTTCATAGTTTTGATCATGTTCTTTTTCTTAAATAAGTCCCTTTAACATTTCATATAATAAGGGCTTGTAATGATGAACTCCTTGAAGTTGACCTTATCTGGGAAGCACTTTATCTGCCCTCCCATTCTAAATGACAGCTTTGCTAGATAGAGTAATCTTTGATATAAGTTCTCACCTTTCATGACTTTGAATACTTCCTTCCAGCCCCTTTTTGCCTGCAAGGTTTCTTTTGACAAATCAGCTGATAGTCTTATGAGGACTCCTTTGTAGGTAACAGTCTCCTTTCCTCTTGCAGCTTTTAAGATTCTCTCCTTATCTTTAAACTTGGGTAACTTAATGGTGATGTGCCTTGGTGTGTGCTTCCTTGGGTTCAGTTTCTTTGGGACTCTCTAGGCTTCCTGGACTTCCTGGAAGTCTATTCCCTTTGCCACACTGAGGAAGTTCTCATTCATGATGTTTTGAAATAAGCTTTCAATTTCTTGCTCTTCCTCTTCTCCTTCTGCCATCCTTATTTTTCAGATGTTGGAATGTTTAAAGTTGTCCTGGACATTCCTAAGCCTCTTCTCATTCTTTTTGAATTCTTGTTTCTTCATTCTGTTCTGGTTGAATGTTTATTTCTTCCTTCTGCTCCAAACCATTGATCTCAGTCCCAGTTTCCTTCCCTTCACTGTTGGTTCCCTGTATATTTTCCTTTATTTCACCTTGCATATCCGTCACTATTTTCTCTATTTTGCGACCACACTCAATGAATTCTGTGAACATCCTGATTCCAATGTTTTGAACTCTGCATCTGATAGGTTGGCTCTCTCTTCATCGCTTAGTTGTATTTTTTTGCAGCCACACACACACAAAACACACAATGGAAGTTCATAAAAACTTAAAAATAGAACTACCTTATGACCCAGAAGTCCCGCTACTTTGCACACATCCAAAGGAAACAAATCTGGATTTTGAAGAGACACCTCCACTCCCAGGTTCACTGCAGCATTGTTCACAATGGCCGAGGTATGAAAGCAACCCACATGTCCATCCATGGGTAACTGAGTAAAAACTGGGATAAACACACACACACATGGAATAATATCCAGCTTTAAAAAGAAGGACATTCTGCTATTTGTGACAATGTGGATGCACCTGGAGCACATTATGTATGTGACATAAGTCAGACACAGAGAGACAAATGCTGCACGACCTCTCGTCTGTAGAATCTAAGACAGAAGAAATCACAGAACCAGGGAGCAGAGTGGCGTTCATTAGGGGCTGGGGCAGGTGGGGAGGGGCAGATACTGGCACAGGGCACAAAGGTTCAGTCACACAGGAGGAATGAGCTCTGGACATCTGTGCACAGCATGGTGACTACAGTTAAAACGATACTGAAATCTGTTATGAAGTAGATCTTAAGTGTTCCCACCACACACACACACACACACACACACACACACACAAAGTGGTTACTATGGAGGTGATGGATACGTTAATTAGTTTAACTGTGGTAATCATTTCACAATGTACATGTACATTAAAACATTAAGTTGTATACCTTAAATACTTTTAATTCCTCTTTGTGAATTATACCTCACTAAAGCTGAAAAAAAAAATCCCCAGGGTGTGCAAACACATGGAATCACTAGAGAGCTAATTAAAAACATACATTTCCAGACCTCACCACCCACTGGATCCGAGTCTCTGGGCAGTGGTTCTGGGGGAGTCTGTGCTTTGGGGAAGACCTGCAGGAGGCCGTGCTGAGTGGAGCTGGTTTGGGACCTGCTGTCCTGGAGGACGAACCCAAACCCCCTCTGGCTGGCCCCCCGGGCTCCCTGCAGCCTGGCAGCTGACTGCGGCTGGAGAGGATGGTGTCACATCGAAGGTCTGCGGCTCTGCGACGTCCCGGAAGGGCCCTCGCCAGTCTCCACTCCGGTTCCTGGTCCTGGGCATTTCTGTCACCTTAGCAACTTGCCTAAATGAGCGGCACTCTAATTCCTAATCAATTTGTTCAATTTCCAGGGAAAAGAGGAAACAGAAGCTGGACCTCCCACAGCCGTCTCTCCCACCCTTCACCCTTTCCCTTGTCTCCCTGATAGGGTCCTGTCTTCTCCGCCCTCCACGTGGTTCCCTCGGGTTGGTGCCCCAGGTCTCCAGGCACTGGGTGACAGGAAGAAGCCTTGAGCATCCTCTCGGTTCTGCACGCACCTCACCTCTCTCCTTCCCGTTGGATCCCGACTTCCTGAAAGAACAGCACAATCCAGCTCCAACCCCGCTGTGGTCTAGCGATGGGCAGCCCAAGACAAACAAAGTGCCATCTCAGCCCCCAGGATCTCATGCCCCACCCCCATCCCCGCCCCCACCCTACTTCTCAGCCAATGGCGCTGTGGCTTCTGCGGGACCTGCTGCAGCCAGCCTGCTCTCCCCAAGGCCTCCCAGAGTTCCAAACCACCCTCCAGCTGGTCTGTGCTCCCCCTTCCTAAGTCACTGGTGCCACTGTCCACTGTCTTGGGTCACCCTCTCAGCCTCAGCTCCTCTGCCACTTCTCTGCTCAGACTCTCCTGATACCCTCTCTTTACTTTCTGGAACCTTCTTTTAGCCAACGTCGGTCACAGTTGTTCATGTTCCTAGGAGTCAGTCCTTTGCTCTCTTTCCATTGGTTCTCCTTCCCCGGATGATCTCATCCCGTCCAGAACCTTCTACTGAGCCCCACAGCCTTCACCGTGACTGTGCATCAGGCAGCACACTGGTGTCCCCCAATCGTCCCCCCTCCCCCCAGCGTGTCTTCTCCACAGCACCTGCTGCAGGGGCTCCACCGCCAGCCCCATCTCCCCAGCACACACCCGGGGGTGACTCTGTCTCCCTGTGTCCCTCAGCCCCACACCCAGCAGTTGCCAGAGCCCATAAACTCCCAACAGTCTTATGTCGTTTCACTCTCAGCCCCGCCCTGGTCCTCAGACTCGCTCCCTCCCCATCAGCCCCAGACCCGAAGTCCCCCTTCGTGCTCCGTGGGACAGCCTGCGGTCGTCAGGTCACCCACTGCCCCCTGTTCTCCGAGCTGAGCTCCGCTCCCCGCCCCCCCCCCAAACCTCACCTGGGAGCTCCGGGACGAAGCCCCCGTCCAGCTCGTGGTTGTCTGCAGCCCTGTCCCCGCGTCTGTCCTTTCTGGTCCTCGGCGACGGACCGTCCCAGCGCGGTCACCGCGGGTCCCCCGCATCACAGTCCCAGCACAGACACCACTCCCGGGGGTCAGTGTCACAACCCGCACACCCGCCGACAACCTGCACGTGGCCCCAGGGCCGAGCAGAGCAGCATCCACGGTCCCCCCGGACTCCCCCCCGCCGGGGCGCTTCCAGGTCCCGGAGCGGCGCTGTCCCCAGACTCAAACCCCAGTGACCCCAGACCCACGGGCCTGAGGGCGCAGACCCGGAGCCCCTGGTCCTGGTGCCCGGAACCTGTCAGCCCTGCTGTGTGTCTGTCCAGCTCGTGCTGCGTCTTGGCCCTGCATTTCGGGAGCGGTTTGCACGGTCCATCCAATGTGTCCGGTTCTAGCTCTCCTCCCCCAAACCTCCCACCTCGGGCTGCGTTTCTAAACTCTGTCTCTTCTAACAGCGAGTGAGGGGGCCACAGGCAGGTCACAGAAACTCTCCAGGTCTCCGGGTTGCCACCTGTGAATG
The DNA here is from genome assembly GCA_039655065.1 of Glossophaga mutica. Lineage (NCBI taxonomy): Eukaryota > Metazoa > Chordata > Mammalia > Chiroptera > Phyllostomidae > Glossophaga > Glossophaga mutica. The sequence goes on from CM077306.1 coordinate 111,874,550, forward strand.
GAGAGGATTTCACTGAAGTCCTGTCTAGCATTGAATAACAGAAAGACCTTTCACAAGGAAATGAAGTAAGTGAATACACACACGTACATAAAGATACGAATTGGAGTCAGTGCTAAGGGGCGGCTCAGTGACCTTCAGAGAGGGCAGGTCATACTGAGCAGAGAGCATGGAGTCCTCCCAGGAGGGGGTGTTTCTCGTGGGGTCTCAGGGAGGAGCCAAGTCTCACAGGGGAGAGGCCTGAGCAGAGGCCCAGCTGGGACAGAGGAGCTGGGGAAATGGAGGGTGTGGTTCTCTCCGACTCCCTTCCCTCCACTGTCGTCCTGGGGACAGTCTGGGCTCCAATGTCACCTCCTCCAGGAAGCTTCCTCGTATTTCTTCCACTTTTCCACAGTTAGGTATCTTTCTTCCCTGCCAGTGTTACGTCTTGAATATACCTCCGTTTTGTTGAGCTGCATTGCTACAAATGTGGACCTAAATGTCTTGAAGCTTCCTTAGAGCTTGGTGTAAGAAAGGCTTCCTAATTCGCAAGTTATCGCATCTTCTCACTTTTCAAGCCCGGCTGTGGAGAGACCTGACTCAGAAGGTGAGGAAGGTCCCCTGATCCGTGAACATCGTCACAACCTCCAGAGACCAATGGGGGTGGACGCCGTGTTCCTGGAGGCATTAACGATGTAATTTTTAATATAAAAATTCGGCAGCCTCTACACACTCCTCTTGGCAGGGAGAGCCGCCGGCAGCGCCCTGGCGGGTGTGTGTCTGCACAGAGGTGACCGTGACCCGGCACACGGCTGTTCCCTCCGTCTGAGTCCCCGGGGGCCCGCTCCGTTCTCAGTCCCATCTGGGAATCAGGGAGGTGAGAGTGTTTTGTCTGTTTCATCCTCTTCTGATGAACTTCTCCAGGCAAATACCTACTGTCTTCTTTTTTTACTGAGTGTCTACCGTAGTGCTTAGTAAAAGTTTGTGCATTAGTAAGTGAATGAACATAAATGAACTAGGTGCTTGGAACATGAGAAGAAGCTGTAAGGTTTATGACATGTGTGTTGTAAATAGCCATCTCTTATCTCATAAAAAGAACATATCAAATCTCAACACCAGAGCGAATGTGTCACACAACTTTGGGACGTCATTTAATTACAGGTGTGGTGGCTGCAAATGTTTTTAAATAGGATGCTCACCTGTCTGTCACCCTGTCAGGGGAGGACTGGGGAAGGGTGAGCCAACCAGGAGAACTAAAGCCCCAGATGAAGCTGCCCTAAATACTGGGCGGCCCCCCTGAGCACAGAAGAAAGGATGGAGGGAAGGGGTGGGCCCACTGCCGGTCAGCCTCAGATCGGCCTGTCCTGTGTGGGTTCTGTACTTTGTGTGAGAAGGATTTCACAACACGAGTCCAGTGATTTTGAGAGCACCTTTAATAAGGCCGGGGGCGGTGACACTGAGGACGGACTTTGGGTGACAGAAGTAACCGGGGAGAGCCTGGGTGGGGCTGCTTCGGCTCTCTGGAAAAGTTGTAAGAAAGGTCCAGCCAAGGCGGGGCTGCTGTTAGCTCGCCGGAAGTCAGAGAGAAGGGGGGCCTCGGAGGCAGGATCGGGGTGAGCCCGGGCTGAGCTGCTGCTGTTCACTGCTGCCCTGGCTGTGAAGTGTCCTTGGGACCCTGAGAGTTTGGGAGGAAGCAAGAGGTTCCTGCAGGGGGAAGGGGTGGGAGCTCAGGCTGAGTCTTTGTCCTGAGGGCTATTTGTGTTTTCTCTGCAGGTGAGAACCTTAGGGGAGGGTTTCCTAGATGCATATCTAACATGCTGTTGCATCAGAATGAGCACATAAGGGGTTTGCAAATATTCTTTGGTCTGCTTTACTGTTTTACTAACACCTTGGGTCTGCCTGGCTTTTAGTGGGGATTTTGTTACTCAGTCCCCTGACTTCATCTGTCCTTGGGTTCAGCTGGCACAAATGACATCAATTGGATCTCTGTTCTCCATTTTCCCAGACCAGGGAGATTTAAGCTGTGTGTTCCCTGGTTTAGGGAGGAGAGGTATGAACTGTTGCTCTCAAGGCCTTGGTTGGAGGAGATAGGGCCTTGGGATTCACCAGCTGGCTGTGAGTTGCCTAAACTGTTTGGCCTTGTTTAATTTTCTTGTCTGTTTCCCCATCCACTTGCCCAGAAATTTCCTAGCTTCTTACTCTCCTGTCACAGAGGTTCAAGGAGCAAGAAGGGGGCCGTTTAGAGGTGATCTGCCTGCTACCTCTGTCACCTTGTGATGCCCAGAATTAATGGTTCCTCTGGTAAGTCCTGTCCCACCTCATGCTCAGTAGAATCCGCACAGTTGGTGGCAGAGGACAGGGAGAGGGGGTGGGTGTGGCCTCAGCGGTCACCAGAAAAATCTTTTGACTACAGGGTCATTGTTAAGGCAAGATCGCACTTCCTGGCACAGATGTCTGACCCGCCTCCTCTCCTGGTGCCTGGAGCCCCAGGACCCTGAGCCTGTGGGCCCTTTTCTGCCCAGCAGTCTCTCTCCTTCTGCCAGCCCTCGGCGTCTCCCCACCCCGCTGGCCCAGTTCCGAATGTGTTCCCGTAACTTTAACCAGTTAGTCCTTCTTTCTCCTCCACATTTATCAGTCAGGGAACATTGGTCAGTTTAGAAAAATAATTTTGAAACTTTTGGGGCTAATATTTATCTTTTTAAAAAAGGGCTCAAATCTCAGCTCTACTACTTAGCTGTGATGTTGAGCACAAAGAACCTGAGTTTCCATTTCCTGAGACGTAGACCAGGGATGACCCTGCTGACCCTTAGGGACTGACGGTGAGACTGGACCAGTGAACTCGTGAGATATGTGCAGCCTGTGGCAGCCCCTCCCCCTCCCCCGTGGGTGACCAGTTTCATACGTGCACAGTTTAAAGGAACTCCTGGGAGAGACCCGTGCAGCCCGCACCTGCTACGGAAAAATCTCAAGAGGAGGTGGAGGTGCCGTTTGGACCAGACCTTAGGGGTTGAAAAGATTTTGTTGACTCTGCCAGCTAAATCTTCCCACCTCCCGCTTTCCCTGGTGGTTTCATTTACTTGGGAGACAAAGAGCACAAAAGAGTAGGTACAAAACTCACACCCACAATCATTTTCTGCAGTTGCCCACGTGGTGTGACAGGGGGGACCTGGGACTGTGGCTGGAGGCTCTGGGGCAGTGAGTGTGGGGGAGGGGGAGCCCCGCTGGGAAGTGTCAGGCGGACAGGATGTCGCCTCCAGGAGTCTGGTTTCTTCAAGCAGGTGTGCTGCCTCATCTCCCGCTCACTAGGGGTTGCCCCCCTTCCTTACGCCTGAGCCCCCCTCTCAGGCCTTTTCCCTTCTGCCCTGTTTGAGGTTGGGGGTGGGGCTGGAAGGCCAGGAAGGGCGTGGTGGCATCGCCCCGCCCACTCTCCCCACATCCTCCCGTGACTCCCATGCCTCTGTCTGCAGGTTCCGATTGAACATTTGTTCTGGGTCCGGAGCCCTGGCCACCTGCCCTCACCGTCCCACACACTTGCACATCCTCACCTCATTCTCACGAATCTCAGGGCACCCGCTGCCCCTCCAGTCCGTCACACGCAGCCTTTGCTCTCTGTTTACCCTTGTCGGCGGGGTGGAGAGGGGCGTGGAGGGGTTCCTTGACCGCTGCCACCGCATCCATTGTCCCACAGGGCAGCTTTTCTTATGGGATCCTGGCACCGCCTCCCCTCGCCCCCTGCTGGACGTTATTCAGCATCGCCCAGCACCGCCCAAGCTTCCTCTTTTCCCAGCCTGATCCCTCCCTGCTTCCTGGGCTTCTGAAGGCACAGGCTGCACCACTGAGCAGCCCTCCTGGTTCGTTCCCAGCCCCTGTGTGTGACGAACAGCGGCAAGGTCTCCCTCCCATCTCAGCCCGTGGTCCCAGCAGGGTAGGAGTGGGGTCTCGGGCTTTGAAGGGCTGTCCTCAGGAGATACAGACACCCTCACCCTTGGAATTGAAGCAGCAAGATGAAGACAGTCTCTCCCAGGTGTATCCCAGATGAAGGTGGGGAGGATCTGAAAGAGGAAAGACCCATGAGAGGGAAGGTAGAAGTTGGTGGAAAACTAAGAACACCTTGTTCATAGCCCTTCCTCTCACGGTGTTGGGTATAAATGTGAACCAGGGAGGTCAGGAGCCTTCTGAGCAATAAACACAGGACCCTAGAAGCCACCACATTAAATCAGCCACAGGGAGGCGGCGAGGAGAGGAGGCCTTTCCCTCAGTCACTCCGTCCTCGGCTTCTACCACGTCCCTCACATTCTCGTTTCATTCTTCCCACAAATCTCAGTCCACCCTCACACGCTCATAGGGCGCAGGGAAAGCCCTCCTAAGGGGAAATTTATAGCTGTAAATGCTTATTTTATTTTATTTTATTTTAAAGATTTTATTTATTTATTTTTAGAGAGGGGAAGGGAGGGAGGGAGGGAGAGAGAGAAACATCAATGTATGGTTGCCTCTTGCATGGCCCCCACTGGGGACCTGGCCCACAACCCAGGCATGTGCCCTGACTGGGAATCGAACCTGCGACACTTTGGTTCGCAGCCCGTGCTCAATCCACTGAGCTACGCCAGCCAGGGCTTTGTAAATGCTTATTTTAGAAAAGAAGAAAGACCTCAGATCAATCACCTACTTTACAAATTCACGAACTAGCAGAAGGAGAACTAAACCCAAAGCCAGTAGATGAAAGGAAATAATAAATTTTAATAAAGATAAATAAAACAGGGAAGAGGAAAGCAACAGTGAAAATAAACAAAACCAAACGCTGGTTCTTTGGAAAGATTAACAAAATTGAGAAACCACTGTGTAGGGTGACTAAGGAAAATAGAGCAGATCAAGTTACTCAGGTCCCAAGTGAGGAGGGGACACCACTACTGACGCCACAGAGTAGAAAGGATGAAAAGAGAGTCCTGTGCACAATCGCATAACCAGCAACTCGGTTACCTCGATGGAGTGGACAGACTCCTAGAAACTCAGAACCTACCGGGACTGTATGAACAAGAAACAGAAAGTCTCAGCAGACCTGTGACCAGGAAGGAGACGAATCAGTAATCTAGATCCTCCTGACAAACAAACGCCCTGGAGCTGATGGCTTCGCTGGTGAATTCTACTAAATAATAAAGAGCTAATACCAATTCACCTCAAATTCCAGCAAAGAATCGGAGAGGACAGAACACATCTTAACTTAGTCTGTGCAGCTGGCCCTGCCCCGACACCAAACCCCGGCAGAGACACTGCAAGAATGAGACCAGCATCCTTTACAAACGTTGACGCAAAAATCAGCAACATGTCAGCAAACCGAAGCAGCAGCCCGTTAGGTGTGTTACACAGCAGGCGGGGTCAACGCCCGGAACCCGATCGGTGATGAACACCACGTTAACCGAATGAAGGGAAACTCTTCATCAACTCGGTAGGTTCAGAAAAAGCATTTGACATAACCCAACACTCTTTTGTGGTAAAAGCAGGCAAGAAATCAGTGTTTTCAACATTAATAAGGAAAAAGAGAAACTACCTTAGCACAGTGACAGCCATACCCCACACCCCACAGCGGACGCTGTGCTTGATGATGGGGACCGGGCTTTCCTGTCGTTTCCGGGAGAGGCCGAGGACGCCTGCTTTGCCCACTTCTGTGCAGACTGGCGGTAGGAACTCCGCCAGAGCGGTTAGGCAAGAAAAGAAACAAGAGGCATCCAAATTGCAAATGGAAAAGGAAAATGATCTCTCTTCACTTGTGACACAGTCTTGTCATTAGAAAACCATAATATTCCACAAAAAAACTGTTAGAATAGACAAATGAATTCAGCAAAGAGGATACACAATCAACACGTAAAAATTAGTTGTTTCTATACATTCATAATAAACAATCCTAAAATAAATGAAAGAAACAGTTCCATACAGAACAGCAGAACAAAGAATAAAATCACTGAGAATTAACAAAGGAGGTGAACACTGTGTGCGCTGGAAACTACAAAACGCTGCTGAGAGGCATTGAGGGGGCGCAGACGGGTGTCCCACGTTCATGGACTGGGAGGCTTAATGTTATTAAAATGTTAGCGCTGCCCAGAGCAACTTACAGATTCGATGCAATCCCTATTATAATCTTAATGATGCTTTTTTCGGAAATAAAACTACTCATCCTAAAATTCTTATGGAATCACAAAGAACCCTGAACTGCTCAAACAATCTTGAAAAAGAGAAAAAGAGTCAGATGCTCGCACGTCCTCACTGAACGTTCACCGCAGAGCCCAGCGCGGCGCTGGAGGCAGGACCCGCACACGGACCCGTGCGGTGAAGGGGCTGAAACGAGCTCTGTGTGGTCGGATGATTTCCAACACGAGTTCAAGACAGTTTAGTGGGGGAAGGACAATTATTTTCAACAAATTGTACTGAGAAAACTGGATATTAGACGTAAAAGAATCAAGTTGGACCCTTACTTGCCTAACACCATACATAACAATTAACTCAGACTTAAATGTGAGAATAAAAACTGTAACACTCTCAGGAGAAAACATAGGAAAAAAGTTACATGATGCTGAATTTGGCAGTAATTTTTTTATATGAAACCAACGCACAGGTAAGAAAGAAGAAATGGAAGAATTGGACTTCATGAAAATTAACTTTCATTTATCAAAGGATACTGTCAACAGAGTAAAAAGTCAACTCACCAAATGAGGAAAATATTTTAAAATCACACATCTGAGAGGAGATTAATACCCAGAATGTACAGGGAGCTCCTACAACTGAACAACATGGAGAACAATATAAATGATGGCCCTCAGGACTGAACAGTCTTTTCTCCAAAGATGCACAGACATCCAGTAAGTGCAGGATCAGACGCTCAGCCTCACTACTCAATCAGGAAAGGCTTACCAAGGCCACTAGGAGGCACCACCGCCTCACACCCAGTGGGCTGGCTGCTGCCAAAGAGCGGAAAAGAAGTGTGGGAGTGGGCGTGGGTGTGGGTGTGGGTGTGGAGAAACCGGAACTTGGTCTGTCCCAAAAAAGAGATGAATTTTTTAAAAAAATGTATATTTTAAATGGGAAGAGCTACATCTGTACTTTTAATGGTCCGATTTAGGGGTTTTCCTACCACCATTTCAAATTGTTGCTCCAGATCATAATGAGACTGGTTGTATATTTTCTTAAGACTTACTTTTAATGTGTAAATCTCAGACTGTCTACTACAGATACAAAGGAAGGGGGATTTAGTTTGAACATTTTCAATTTCTCCCCAGGAGACAGAGGGTTTGGCTCTGAGATTTGGAGGTCAGGGGACAGGAGGGAGAGTTCTAGGGCCTGGAGCGACGTGACGGGAGCCCCAGGCCTGGACAGGGAGGACCAGTAAGAAACCCGCTGCGGCAGAGCCGCCCAGCGACCCGGGCGGTGCGCTTGTCCCAGCAGGTGGAGCAAGAGACGGTGCGGACCACCTGGCAGAGGTAAGCACACACGTGCATCACTTCTCTGTCCAGGACATTCTGGAAAGGGAACTAGACCTCCTGAATTCCTGCAGTTATGTGGGTCAGGTGCTTGAACTATTCACTAATTACTAAGGAAAGGGTCACCCCAGAAAGTTAAAGACCATGTAGACGTCTATATTGCACGTTAGTGTAATGGGATTTCTTCCTTTTATCACATCCCTTTAGGTCTGTGGGCAGCCTTCTGTGATAGATGAAGAGACCTTCGATGGAAGGAACCGCAGCTGTGATCCCAGAGCCTTGCGCAGTGCCAGAAACACAACAGACTAATCAAATACACGTATACAGGGTGGGGCAAAGGTAGGTTTACAGTTGTTCATGTGGAAAACGACTTGCAGGTTATGATTATCACAATAGTTCATAAACTCTGGTTCGTGTACTCAGAACTGTAAACCTACTTTTGCTCATTCCCTGTACACACTCAAAATAGATTCAACGCCCCCCTGGCTGGTGTGGCTCAGTAGACTGAGTGCCGGCCTGTGACCCAAAGCGTCACAGGTTCAATTTCCAGTCAGGGCACATGCCTGGGTTGCAGGCGGGGTCCCCATTTGGGGGCGTGGGAGAAGCAACCGCACATTGATGCTTCTCTCCCTCTCTTTCCTCTGCCTTCCCCTGTCTCTAAAAATAAGTAAAATATTTTAGAAATAAAAAGTGTTTCCCAGGGGGGAAAAAAAAATAGATTCAACGACTAAAACAGGAAAATTGGAAGGTGAGATGCCCTCTGGTGGAATCTGTAGGTAATAACGGAAGGAGCCAGAGACACTGGTCAGCAAGATGCTTAAACTGAGGAATCTAAGGAATGAATGGCCAACTGCGAGCCAACCAACCCCACCCAGAGCAGCACTGTCCACTGGAAATACAATGGGAGATGCATATTTAATATCAAAGTGTCTACTAGCGGCAGGAAGAAACTAATAAGAAACAGGTGAAATTAATATATTTTAAACCCAATGAATTCAAAATATTGTTAATTAAGCACTAATCATATAAAATTATTAATAAGATTACTTATTTACATATATAATATACTTTTAATTTTTATTATTTTGGGGTTTTAAGTTTTATCTTGTTTTTCAATCAGTTCACATTCAAAACCATTCTGTATCAGTTCCAGATGTCCAGCGAAGTGGCCAGAAAACCACGCACCTCACAGAGCGGTCCCCTTGCTGCCTCAGGCACCCACCTGGCCCCGCACACATTCATCACGGCGTCATGGACGGTGCGCCCTCTGCTGCGATCCACATCCGGGTGACTGCTCCGTAACTCCCCGTCTGCGCTGCTCAGTCCCTTCGCCTTTTCCACCCAGCTCCCCAAACCCCGCCCCTCTGACCACTGTCAGTCTGTTCCCTGTATCTGGGAGTCTGTCCTGTTTGTTTGTTTTGGTCATTACATTGCATATATAAGTGAAATCATATGGTGTTTGTCTTTCTCCGCCTGACTTATATCACCTAGCATAGTACCCTCTTGGTCCCTTCATGTTGTCACCAAAGATTTCATTCTTCTTATGGATGAGCAACATTCCATTGTGCACGTACCACTGCTTCCTGTCCTCTCCCCTGTCGGTGGGCACTGGGGCTGCTGCCACGTCTGGCTACTGTGAACAGTGCAGCAGTGAACACAGGGTGCAGATATTCTTTCGAATTAGTGTTTGGGTTTCTTCAGATGTATTTCCAGAAGTGGAATCGCTGGGTCATAAGGCAGTTCCCTTTTCAGTTTCTAGGAAACTCCACACTGTTTTCCACAGTGGCTGTGCCAATCTTCATTCCCACTGACGGTGCAAGAAGTTTCTCTTTTCTCCACGTGCTGGCGGGCACTTCTTTGTTGTATTGATGATAGACATTCTGACAGGTGTGAGGTGGTATCACTGTGGTTTTAATTTGCATCTCTCTGATGATCGGTGACACTGAGCACTTTTTCCTGTGTCTATTGGCCATCTGCATGTCCTCTTTGGAGAGCGGCCTAGTCACATCCTTTACCGCTTTTTAAATTGGATTGTTAGTCTTCCGGGTGTTGAATGTGTACGTTCTTTCTGTATTTTGAAAATTAATCCCTTATCAGATGTCTCATTAGCAAATATGCCCTCCCATCCAGTGGGTTCCCTTTTCATTTTGTTGATGGTTTCTTATGCTGTGAAAATTTTTAGTTTGATGAACTAAAAATAAACATTGGTTTATTTTTTCCTTTATGTCACTTGCCCTAGGAAACATATCAGTAAAAATATTGCTACTAGAGATATCTGAGATTTTACTGCCTATGTTTTTTTTTTCCCTAGGATTTTTATGGTTTTGAGACTTACACTGAAGTCTTTTATCCATTTTGAGTTCATTCTTGTGTGTGGTGTATATCGCTGCTCTAATTTATTATTTTTTAGCATGTACCTGTCCAATTTTCCCAACACCATTTATAAAAGAGACTGTCTTTACTTCACTGTAAGCTCTTGTGGCCTCTGTCAAATATTAATTGACCACATAGGCATTGGGTGATTTCTGGGCTCTCTTCTGTCTCGTTGATTTATATGCCTCTTCTTCTGCTAGCACCAGGCTGTTCTGATTACAGTGGCCATGTAATACAGTTTGATATTAGGTAGGGTGATTCCTGCAACTTTATTCTTCTTTCTCAAGATTGCTGGGACTGATATGAATGTTTTTTTCTTTTTGTGTGTTTTTTAAAGATTTCATATATTTTTATTTATTTTTAAATATATTTTATTGATTAATGCTATTACAATGGTCCCATTTTTCCACCCTTTATTCCCCTCTGCCCAGGGCACACTCTCCCACCTGCATTCGTCCCCCACCCCTTAGTTCATGTCCATGGATTGTACATAGAAGTTCTTTGGCTTCTACATTTCCAATACTATTCTTAACCTCCCCCTGTCTATTTTGTACCTACCATTTATGCTAATTATTCCTGTACTTCCCCCATGCCTCCTCTCCCCTTTAATAATCCTCCACGTGATCTCCATTTCTTTGATTCTGCACCTGTTTTAGTTGTGTGCTTAGTTTGCTTTTTTTTTTCAGGTTCAGTTGTTGACAGTTGTGAGTTTGTTGCCATTTTATTGTTCATATTTTTTGTTACTGTTCATATTTTTTATCTTCTTTTTCTTAGATAAGTCCCTTGAACATTTCATGTAATAAGGCCTTGGTGATGATGAACTCTTTTAACTTGACCTTATCTGGGAAGCATTTTATCTGCCCTTCCATTCTAAATGATAGCTTTGCTGGATAGAGCAATCTTGCACGTAAGTCCTTGCCTTTTATGACTTCAAATACTTCTTTCCTGCCTCTTCTTGCCTGTAAGGTTTCTCTTGAGAAATGAGCTGATAGTCTTATGGGAAGTCCTTTATAGGTAACTGTCTCCTTTTCTCTTGCTGCTCTTAAGATTCTCTCCTTATCTTTAATCTCTGCTGATGTAATTATGATATGCCTTCATGTGTGCTTCCTTGGGTCCAAGTTCTTTGGGACTCTCTGAGCTTCCTGGATTTCCTGGAAGTCTATTTCTTTTGCCAGATTGGAGAAGTTTTCCTTCATTATTTTTTCAAATAAGTTTCAATTTCTTGTTCTTCCTCTTCTTCTGGCACCACTATGAATCGAACACTGGAACATTGAAAGTTGTCCCAGAGGTTCCTAAGGCTCTCCTCATTTTTTTGAGTTCTTGTTTCTTCATTTTGTTCCAGTTGAATGCTTATTTCTTCCTTCTGGCCCAGACCGTTGATTTGAGTCCTGGTTTCCTTCCATTCATTGTTGATTCCCTGTACATTATCCATTATTTCACTTTTCATAGACTTTACTTTTTCCTCTGTTTTGTGACCATACTGAGCCATTTCTGTGAGCATCCTGGTTACTAGTGTTTTGAACTGTGCATCTGATAGGTTGGCTATCTCTTTGTCACTTAGTTGTATTTTTTTCTGGAGCTTTGATCTGTTCTTTCATTTGGGCCATTTTTTTTTGTCTTGACTCACATGTTATGTAGTAAGAGATGGAGCCTTAGGTATTCACTGGGGTGGGGGGGTGACAACCCAAGTCACTGTATTGTGGCACTGTATGTGAGGTGGAGTCCAAGGGGGGAAAATGCCACTTGCTCAGCTATTGGCAGGCTTTCAGTCACTTTCTCTGCTACCCACAAGCAAATCAGGCCCTTCTGGTGCTGATTCCTGCGTGGGTGGGTTTGTATATGTTCTAGGACCCTGTGGTTCTTTCCAACAAACTCTCTTGTGAGGCTGGGAGTTTCTCCCACCCCTACAACCCCCACAGTTTTTTCAATCAGATGTTCTGAGACTTTATTTACCTGATTGGAACTCTGGATTTCATGATGTGTTTTACTCCCCAGTTGTTCCTCCTCATTTATCCACACATGAATGTGGGACGGTTGGGAACCATCCTGCCTGGTTTCAGAGGCTGTAACCCCATCGACAGGTGAAAAGGCCCCTTGGCTGGGGACCTTGGGACCATAAGCCACTAAGGAGACAAAACTTATACTCTCAGCAGAGGCTGCACCTCTGCCCCCTTCACTTCACCTTGCTTGGCCCCTGGAGGGGGCTGGATAGTCAATGATGGGTAAGATTCTTCAAGAAAGGAACAACCTAAAACTGACAGTCACTAAGAGGCCATCAGGGAAGGACTTAGAAGATTGTGGAGAAGGGACAAAAACCCTCGCCCCTCGGCTTCATATAGCCTGAGTCCTCATTCTATCTGTAAAAAGTCTCCTAATCTCTTGGCTGCCTTGTTTTCCCTGCCTGATTCAGGCCTGAAACAATGCCAAAGGGGAGTGCAGCCCTGTGCCTGAACCAGTGGTTCCCGCTGGGGCGTGATCAGGCTTAAGGAAGAATACATAAAGTCCTGTGAAACTTGATTTGCTAAGAATGACTTCAATTCAAATATTGGGGTCCAAGCACAAAATAAGTTTGTTTCCAAGGTTTACAGCTGATCAGCCTCACCCTGTCTAGCCAACCCTGACTCAAAAGGACCCCCGTGATCTCAGAAATGTTATCTGTAAACCATACCTCCTTTCTTTGATATGCATTGCTATGCAAGCTAAACTCAATAAAAGTCCGTTGAGAGAGAGAGGCTAAAACACCTTTCTCCTCTGAGAGATTGGTCAGCCTTCCTCTTCGAGCAGATCATGTCTTGGTAGATTTATTCTCATCTACAGAGGCCAGGGGAGCCTGCTGGATAAAGCTCCCCGACATGGCACTGCCTGCTCTGCCTGTGGCTGCCTTGCTGCAAGTCCTCTTTGCCCGTCTTCCCATCTCCACCCCTACTACCAATAACGGTCTGCATGAATGTATCTTCTTTAACTCCTTGGTTGTTGGACTTCCATACAGTTTGATTTTCTGAAAGTTCTGCTTGTTGTTTGTTTTTAAATTTGTTGTTGTCCTTGTTTTGGTTGTGTGAGGAGGCACAATGTGTCTCTCTATGCCCCCATCTTGTCCAGAAGTCTGTTTTTTTCTTTTTTTGGTTCCATATACATTTTGGGAATATTTGTTCTAGATCTGTGAAACATGCTATTGGTATTTTAATTGAAGTTGCATTGCATCTATAGATTGCTTTTGAGATATAGACTTTAAAAAAATTATATTGTATCGATTATACTATTACAGTTGTCCTCATTTTCTCCCTCTGTCCCCCTCCACCTAGCCCCCTGCACATACTTCCTCAGACAATCCCCCCACCATTGTTCATGTCCATGGGTCATGTGTATAAGTTCCTTGGCTACTCCATTTCCTATACTGTACTTTACATCCCCATGGCTATTCTGTAAGTACTTATTTGTACTTCTTGATCCCCTCACTTCTTCACCTTTCCCCCCATACTGCTGTGTCACACGGCAACCATCAAAACACTCTCCATATTCATGACTCTGTCTATATTCTTCTTGTTTGTTCAATTTGTTTTTTAGATTCAATTGCTGATAGATATGTATTTTTTGCCATTTTACTGTTCATAGTTTTGATCTTATTTTTCTTAAACAAGTCCCTGTATCATCTCATATAATAATGGTTTGGTGATGATGAACTCCTATAGTTTATTCTTCTCTGGGAAGCTCTTTAATTGTTTTTTGATTGTAAATGATAGCTTTGCTGGGTAGAGCAATCTTGACTGTAGGTCCCTGCTTTTCATGTCTTTGAATATGCCTCACTAATTCCTTCTAGCCAGAAAAGTTTTTTTTTTTTGACAAATTAGCTGACCGTCTTTTTTTAATAAAAAAGATTTTATTTATTTATTTTTAGAGGGGGAAGGAAGGGAGAAAGAGAGGGAGAGAAACATCAGTGTGTGGTTGGCTCTCATGCAACCCCTACTGGAGACCTGGCTGGAGCTGACAGTCTTATGGGAACTTCCCTGTAGGTAACTAACTACTTTTGCCTTGCTGCTTTTAAGATTCTCTCTTTGTCTTTAACCTTTGGCATTTGAATTATGATGTGTCTCAGGTGGGCCTCTTTACATGCATTTGTTTGGGACTCTGTGCTTCCTGGTCTTGCATGTCTATTTCCTCTGCCAAATTAGGGAAGTTTTCATTCATTATTTTTTGAAATAGATTCCCAATTTCTTGCTCTTTCTCTTCTTCTTCTGGTACCCCTATGATGCAAATATGGGACCTCCTGAAATTGTCCCAGAAGGTACTTACACTACCCTCATTTTTTAAAATTCTTTTTTCTTCTTGTCACTCTGCATGGTTGTTTGTTGCTTCCTTATGTTCTAAATCATTGATTGGATTCTCAGCTTCATTGACTCTATTGTTGTCTCCCTGTAAATTTTTCTTTATCTCAGTTACTGTATTCTTCATTTCTGACTGTATTCTTCATTTCTGACTTTTATGCTGTTGAGGTCCTCACTAAATTCCTTAAGCATCCTTATAAACAGTGTTTTGAACTCTGTATCTGATAGATTGCTTATCTCCATTTTATTTAGCTCTTTTTCTGGAGTTTTGTTCTGTTCTTTCATTTGGGCCATGTTTCTTTGTCTCCTGGTCTTGGCAGCCTCCCTGTGTTTGTTTCTATGTATTAGGTAGAGCTGCCATGACTCCATGTCTTGGTAGTGTGGCCTAATGCATTCTTTTTATTTATTTATTTTGCTGCTCTGATTCTGTGTTTTTTCTACCTTGTCTTCCAAATTGCTGATTCAGTCCTCTGCTTCATCCAAACTACTGTTTATTCCTTCCAGTATATTCTTGATGTCAGATATGGTATTCTTCATTTCTCACTGGTTCTTTTCAATGGTTGGTATGTCCCTTTTCATGTTGATGTAGTTCTCACTAAGTTCCTTGAGCATCCTTACAAACATTATTTTGACCTCTATATCTATCTGATAGATTGCTTTCCTGCACGTCATTTAGCTCTTTATCTGGAGATTCTTCCTGTTTGTTTTCTGTTTGGGGCCTGTTTGTTTTCTTTGCCTCTGCATTTTGGCTGTTTCTTTGTATTTCTTTCTGTGTATTAGATAGATCTACCATGACTCCCTGTCTTTGGGGGAGTGGCCTTATGTTGTAGGTGTCCTGTGGGATCCAGTAGGACAGTCTTCTTGATCTCCTGAGTTGGGTTCTCTAGGAATGTGCCTTGTATGTGTATGTGGGACCACCTGTTGTAGTTGAGCCTTGTTGCTGTTGGCCCTTTCATGAGGATCAGCCCTCAGGCTGGGTGACAGTGAGGCTCAACCCCAACCACAGTGTGTGAGCTGCTGTGCAGGGGCAGTCTCCGTGTGGTTTTCCCTGGAAATTCTTGGTTGTAAGACTCCTCTTCAGCTAGTCTCTCTTTGTTCACGCAGGGCGATTCTTCCCCAGTTCAGTTGTATTTCCAGTTTAGTCCTGGGAGGAGGTGAGTGCAGTATCTACATACTCCACTGCCCTGCTGAAAAGTGAGAAATGCATTTTTTTAATTCTCACCAGAGGATGTTTTTTACCCAAGGAATCTTTTTTTTTTTTTCATTGCTTTTAGAGAGAGGGGAAGGGGGAGTGAGAAGAGAGAGGGAGAAAAACATTAATGTGAGTGGGAAACATCCATCGGTTGCCTCCTGTATGCACGCCTACTGGGGACCACATGCCCAACCTAGGCACATGCCCTGACTGGGAATCCCACCCACGACTTTCCAATTCACAGGATGAGGCTCCAGCAAACTGAGCCACCCAGCCAGGGCCTAAATGCATGTTTGAAGTATGATATTTTTAACTTACAATGAGTTTATCAGGATGTCACCCTATGATAAGTCAGAGTGTCTGACTATAATATGATGTAATATAATATTGTAATGTAATATCAAGTATAATACAAGTAATATATATTTTAACTAGGCCTTTGAAGTCCAGTCGCTCTACATTGATAGTATATAGCGATTCCGACCGGCCGTATTGCAAGTGCTCCACAGCCACATGTGGCAGGTGGTGACTGTTTTGGACGACACGGTTCCAGAAGGAGGGGCCCCGTCCTGCTCTTCTCTGTTTCCCTGCAGGGCACAGTGCCCTGGACACAGTAGGTGTTTCATAAATATGTATTTAATGAATAATATCTCATAACACCTACCTCAACTTATCAGGCCAGAGAACAAAATAGATACAACTACCATCTTCTCAGAATCATTGTCTTGGTCCATGTAGAGCAATTGAATTGGTCACAGTCAAAGAGTAGACAGTTCACTCAGATATTTTTGATGAGCCTGTGTCTGTTTCTGGTATTTGTTCCCGGTATGGGAATGTCTCTCCCCAGAACCAATGGTATTCACTTTATTTACTTTTATTTTTGTTTATTTGACAAGCATTTAATTGATACTGTGCTAGCATTTGGGAAGTGGGAAGGCTGTATAACAAAGGTTCAATAAGTCATGACCCATTGACCTTTTCATCTTGGAGAAATGGTGTTCGTACATATATATGACACGAAACTAATAGAGACACCTGCTTCTTGCCAGAAGAAATTAGCATTTGTTGTTGGTTCCCACCCATTAAAATCAACCCTGGGAAACCACAGGGGGAAAGCAGTGGGGTCCCCTCGTGAGAATGAAGGGTGTTTTGAACAAGCAGGCAGGCTGTTCGCTGTACCTCGAGAAGACCTGTCAGAAATGTCTGCTCTTCACGGGGCAGGAGAGAGCAGGGGGGAAACGGTGGGACAACTGTAACCGAACAACAGTAAAAAAAAAAAAAAAAAAAAGATGTGTCTGCTCTTGCCTCTCCCCAGTGTTGGCCTTGGACAATCATCCCTGCCCCACGCTGCAGGAAACATCGCCAGACCCTGACTGTCGTCCAGCTGTTGAGGGTTGGGGAGAAAAATCAAGGCTGAAATCCCTGCTGGAGTGGGGAGCAGACGGGGACAACAGTCACAACCGACTGCTGCGGTCATTCGCTCTGCCAGCACTTCAGCAGGAAGGACCAGCCCTTCGCCATGCTCAGCATCCTGAAGCCCCCACCCGGAGCATCACTTGTCCAGGTGACGGCAGAGGGACGGTAACTGTGGCGTGGTGCTGTCCTACAGCTCCTCCCCTCCCCTCTCTGTACACTCAGGGCACTGACACAGGTGAGCTCTCACCAGACAATCCAACTCCTCCCTCCCTATAAAGAGTGTCACCACCTCAAAAGAAAAATCAACAAACAGGCCATACCTGTCCTTAAAGAGGAAGTATTAGAAAATATAGACTAGCCACTTAAAATGAGCATGACAGTGCGTTAAAAAATAAAAGAAGCTATTAAAATATAAAAATATAGGGAATATAGGGAAATCTATAGAGAAGTTCCAGGTGTAAAAAATATATAACCGTCAAAATAAAACAGCATTAATGGCAATAAACGGTGGGAGAGATACGCCTGAAAAACAATGAGGAAGTCAGAGGACTACACTGAAGAACTCTCCAGAATAAGAGAAGGATAAAGAAATGGAGTATAAAGCCTAACAGAGAAAGAGAAATACCATATGTTTTCACTTGTAGGTAGAATCTGAAAAACAAAAGAAACAAACCAACAAGACAGAAAACCCTCATAGATGCAGAGAACAGAATGGCGGTTGCAGATGGGAGGGAGGTTGGGGGACCGGGTGAGAAAGGTGAAGGGATGGAGAAGTAGGAATTGGCGGTTGTGGAAAAGTCACAGGATGTAAAGTCCAGCGCAGGGAATGCAGTCAGTAACATTGTAATAACTGTGTATGGCGCCAGGTGGGTACCAGCCTCATTGGAGTTGGTCGCTTCTTAAAGTATGTACATGTCTAATCACCGTGTTGTACACCTGAAACTGATATAATACTGCATGTCACCTGTAACTGAAAAAAAGATGTTGATTATAGAGTAGAAAATTCAAAAGAGGGAGGAGATAAGTGCTCTAATAAGGATAATATGTATTTCAAAGAGAGAACAAAATAAAAATAGAGAGGATGAAAGAGATGAACTTCCAGAACTGAAAGGTAGAGAAGACCCACAACACCCTACAGCAAGAGAAGGGAAAACCCAATTTAGCTATAAGAAAACAAAATATTGCCCTGGCTGGTGTAGCTCAGTGGATTGAGCATGGGCCTGTGAACTAAAACGTCACTGGTTCAATTCCCAGTCAGGGCACATGCCTGGGTTGCCAGCCAGGTCCCCAGTATATGGGCATGAGAGGCAACCACACATTGATGTTTCATTCCCTCTCTTTCTCCTTCCCCTCCCCCTCTCTAAAAATAAGTAAATAAAATCAAAAAAAAAAAGGAAAAGAAAACAAAATATCAAAGACAACGGGAAATTTTGAAAGATTCCCAAAGGGTAGACAGACATCAGATTTCCTAACTGTAACACTGGATGCAAAATGACATTCGGCTGACATCATTTAAGAGATAGAGGAGAAACTTCAAACTTAGAATTTAATGCACAGCTAAACTTTATTTGAAAGTAATGGTATAATAACATTTTTCTTAAGCAGGCAAAACTGAAGAAGATTTGCCACACAAATATCCTCATTTAGGACATTTTCGGAGAAAGCTTTCCAGTAAGAGAAAAATGTTCGGAGGTAGCAAACGGTGTTGGAAACAGGTAGGTCAAACCCCGTGGTGAGGAAGCAGAAGCATGTACATGGACTTGAGAGCGTGCTAAGGTTCTTACCTGGTGAGAGGAAAGGCAGAGAAGGTACAGAGAACACCTCTTTAAAAATGGTGAAGACTAAACAAGGGAAATTAAGAAACAATATTGAAATAAATAAGGTATTAGGAATGAGTCCAAATGCATCAATAATCACAATAAATATAGTTGGGATGGGCAGACTGTGTCTGTGATCACGAAACCATTACGTTTTCCCGAACACAAGACTAAACTGCCTTTTCTCAACCCCCTCGCACGTGGGCAGGTCACTGTTTGGTCCTTGCCGACGGAGTGGGAGCAGAGACGGCACGGGGTCTCTGTCCAAAGCTGTGAGAACAGGTGTGCCTTCCCCAGGCTCTCTCTCCGGTCTGCAGATCTGGGAGCAAAGTGCTTTCTGACAGTGGAGATGCAGCAGGCAGCTGCCCGGGTTCCTGAGGCACCTTCTGGGGAAGAGCTACAGGGAGGGTGCCACCTGCCTCGGACTGCACGTGGGTGAAAGGTCACCCTGTCTCTGGTCAACCGCTGAGGTTGCAGTACTTGTTGCAGGAGAAAGTTTGTTCATTTTGACTAATACAGGGATGGAACCACCAGTTGGAAGACAGGGATTGTCAGACTGAAGCAAAAACAAAATCCATCTTAATGATAATTGCAAGAGCTACATCTAAAGCACCATGCATAGAAGTGCACGTGCCAAACAAATACTAACAAACAGAGAGCTGGGTTGCTGTGTTGACATCAGACAGAGCAAGACTGTCAGTGAAAACTGGGAAAAGCCTCAATTCACTGAAAATGTAATTCCCTAAAGTGAGCTCCTAATAACCTGAATATATAGAGGGCAAAAGTTGATTTAAAAAATGGAAACAAATAGAAAAATCATACAGTCACAACTAGATATTTAAATACACCAGTTGTAGCCCTGGCTGATGTGGCTCAGTGGATTGAGTGGCATCCTGCAAACCAAAGGGTCACCAGTTCGATTCCTGGTCTAGGGCACATGCCGAGTTGGGGACCAGGTTCCCAGTAGGGGCACGCCAGAGACAACCACGCACTGATGTTTCTCTCCCTCTCTTTCTCTCTCCCTTCCCCTCTGTAAAATTAAATAACTAAAAGTCTTTTTAAAAAAGTAAATACACCAGTCTTAGTTATTTATAGGTCCACCCCCCAAAAAAAGGAAAGATATAGATAGGAATGAGAAAAATGAACACACTTGAACCAAGAAACATTATAAAATTCTGCATCGGACTGTCAGAGCACATGTGAAGGTTTACAAGCACTGACCACGTTCAAACCACAAAGCAAGTCTCAGTGAAGTTCCAACATGCATCCTACTGACCAGATTCTTGGCTTATCATACAATTAGATCAGAAGTTAATAACAAAAACCTCATACATCTAAACATTCCCAATGTATTTTGAAGTAAAAACACTTAATACCCAGTTGGTACTAAACAAAGAAACGACATCCATGTCACGAGCTCTGCATGATTACGGATCTGGTGTCTCATCGTCCTGTGGTTCCAGCTCCCACCCCACAGGAGAAAGGTGCTGAGGGACCCACCCAGGACAGAACCACTGGTTCATGGGCAAATAGCTATTGAGCACCCACTATGTGCTTGCCTGGGGGAAGCAAACAGAAAGAACTAAGGTTACAGTTCCCATAAACTGTGCCACCCACGTCTGTTGCTAGTTGTGATTTGGTTGATTTGAGGTCAGAAGCTATGATCTGCTCCCCTCAGTGGAGGGCCCCCTATTCATCAAGGAAAGAGCATCAGAGGGTTTTTTTTTGTTGTTGTTTTGTTTTGTTTTTGTTTTTCAGAAGTCAGCCCAAGAATCACCTGGGGAGCACACTAAGCACCCTGTCCCCCTGCCCCTGCCCTTGGAAAGGCTGCTTTAACTCAGGGCAGGATGGAGCCCCGGAGTCTGTGTTGTTAGCAAACTCCCCAGGGGACTCTCTCTCGGGCAGCCAGGTTTGGAACCACAGACTCAGATGAGTCCTTAGATCCCTTCCACGTTGAAACTCGTTATTTCATGGTCTCTGACAAATGGTCTGCAGACATTAGGTTAGATTCCTCTTTACCTGGAAGGACAGTTGCCGCAGTCCAGCTGCAGCAGGATCCAGGGGGTCCCAAAGGTGGGTAAGGCGTCGGTGATGGGAGACAGACAACTACACAACTCGATGGCTGTGCAAAGCTGTTCCACTTTATTATCACTTTAACATTGCTTATATACAGATTTTTTGGCAAGCGTTAACTTTTTGTGGTTACAGATTTATGGTTAGGCTAAACAGAAAATCATAGTTTAACATACAATGACTTTATAAATTGAAAATAAGTATTTGACTTGCCAAACAGAGTCTCAGTGAATTCTTTTGCCTGTGGTTAATGATTGATCCGTGATCTATGTCTATATCCTGATTCTATTCTACTAAAATGTTATGAAAGACTAAGTGCGCTTTCTATTATTATGTGTTCCTGTAAGATTATTTTGTTCTACTTACTTACAATGGGTGAACTGATTTAAGTCTTTCTGATTAATTTTCTTCAGCCAACCATCCTTCATTGCCTTTAAACAAATACGGACAGTCACCAAGGGGGACCTTGGCGTGTTAGTCATTTCATAAAAGGTACACTTTGCCAAGGAACATGTTTTCTATCCTTATTGACTATTCTTATGCCCTCAAAATAGGCTCCTGTAAAGGACAATGGGTGAAACAGTTTTTCTTTATTTTCCTTAATGACCAAGCGACTATGGGAGGGGGAATTCTTTGCTAACTTAACTAGTAAATTGTTAGTACAATCTGGACACGCAGTTACAGATGATTCAGGAGTGGCGGTGACTGTGTCTAGTTCTGTGGAAGCTGGAATCACATCCGAGGCTTGCCTATCGGTTTCATTCTCATGTGTCTTATTCATCTTTCCCAGGTTAATCATATATACAATGAAAATTATGACTCCTAGAAATATAATTCCCATACTACCAATTATCCCTATGCTGCGTCCTCTTCCCGGAGGACGCCTTCCTTGAAGCTTCTCTCCCCATATCCGGACCTTGTCAGACAATATGGCTGGAAGAGGATGCGGCAGACAGTGAGCTCGATATGGATACTTTTTATATTGGATGACATTCAGCCAATGCCTCTCATGGGCTGAGCCCAGCCAGAAGCCAAGGCGAGTGTGAGGATTCGGGTCAGCGCCAGGCAGCGTGGAGAGGGGTGCCCAGGAACCCATTGGGACCCAGGAAGGTCACACAGCACCCTCTGCCCTCTGAACAGTCCACTGAAGCTCCTTACAGCCTTCCTGAGACTAAGCATCTCCAACAATTAGCACGTTGTTTTTCCCACACAAAGAAATAAAGTAATATTTTCTTAAGTGATTCATAGGCTTAAAGTATTTTCATTCTACTGAATATCCATAGATTCCAGTTCCAAGTTTCTTCGAAAAACTCCCATTTTAACTCCAAACTCGTGTGCAGAAACGTCCAGGGAGAGTGTGACTCTCCACACCACAGGTCAGCCCTGAGGGAGGGTGTGTCCGAGCTCAGCTGCGCGCTGCTCCGGTGGCCTGTTCTCCCCTGGGTCCCTCTGGAGGATGGAGTAATGGTTGATCAAAGGCCTTCCTTATCCCCCAAACAGAAATTTCCTTTTGATGCTCCTGTGGACCAAGCCTCCCTGGTGCACAAGGACCCAGTGAATGCTCTTGTCTTCTCACCCAGGCTCTTTATTTCTTTGCCCAGCAACAGCCACATTAACACAGAGGATTTCTCTGATTGGCTGAATACCGCAGGGTTCTCCCCCATTCTAGAGCCTGTTTTCTTCTTCTTTAGCTCTGCCTTGTTCCTTTACCCCCACACCTACAGAGACTTGTTTGGTTAAAGCACCGGAGGGCAGTGGTCCCCAGTGGGTCCCCAGTGGTCCTGGGACTCCCCACCTTGATGACACTCCTGGGCCCCCAGGAAGCTGGGGCCATCAATGGCGAGAGCTGAGGGCCACTGGGTGAGGAGATTTAGGGTGTGTCATGTGAGAGACAGCACAGAGCACGAATTGTTCCTCTCCCTCTGTGGTTCATGGCAACTTTCCTTCCCGAGGGATCCCCCGTCCCTCTCCCCTGTCGTGTCCGTCCTGAACCTAAAGGACAGGTGCAGCTCAGTCCAGCCAGCCAGGGTCTGGCTCAGACTTTCTCAGGTTCAGGTGCCTCCCCAATTCCTCCCCAAACCTCCATCCTTCGGCCTCCCAGCGCTCTGATTGCTCCACCACTTCCTGGCGTGGAGCCCACCCACTCAAGTCCAGTTCCACTGCAGGATTTACCGCCACGTCACAGGCACCTGTTTGTCTGTCTTTATGCTGCTCCAGACGTGAGCCCCGCGGGTGTGGGGTCCACAGCTGGCTCGTCTGTGTGTCCTCGGCATCTGGCTGGGCACACAGCGGTCCCTCAGTGACTCCTGAACAAGCACTTTCCCAGAATGCTACAGGAATCTTAGCAGATACAGAGAAGAGGCTGGTGGTTGCCAGAGTGGAGGAGAGTCGGGGCTGGTGAAAAAGGTGAAGGGATGAGGAAGGACACACGGTAGTTACAGACCAGTCCTGGGATGTAACGTACAGCACAGGGAATGTAGTCAGAAATATTGTAAGAACTCTGTGCGGTGCCACGTGGGCGCTCGAAACCCCAGACGGGACACTTTGAAAAGTGTATGACTAACTGCTATATTTTGCACCTCAAACTAATACAAAATAATATTGAATTTTAAAAATAAATAAGTCAAATAAAAATCGAGCAGAAGTTGCAACACAATAAAAGAAGTAAATAAAAGTAAGAAAGGAATCTTGCCAATTAAAACCTGACCTGTAACTTCCAGAAAACTGACCTCAGTTACGGGAAGAGACTCGTCCCATCCCGATGCTCTGAGAGGGGAGAGTCGGACGTGAACCTTGAACTTCTGGCCCCTTTTCCAGTGCTCTGGGCCATCCCTTGGGCTGCCTTGTCCTCGCCTTCGGTTTCTGTGTCACAAGTCTGACCCCTGCCACACCGCCTTTCCCCCCCACACCCGTCCACGCTGCATCTCTGCGCCCGAAGCGCTCCTGCCCTTCCTCACCTGCTCACCGCCCCCCCCGCCCACGCACCCCCCATCCCCCACACAGGACCTGATAGTAGTGCAGTCAGAGCAGAGGGTCGCGGCCAGGATTTAATCCTGGGGATCCCGACCACGGTGTTAGGCAGCCTCCGCTCTTCCCAGCCCGGTGGGCCAGGCCGTCCCCTGCCCCTGTGCCGGCCGGAGTGTTGGGCACACGCCCCTTTCTCTCCGTCCTCTCCCTTCCACCCCGGCAGCACTTCCGGTCCCCAAGGACCAGCTCAGGTCAGAACAGGGCTGGTCCCCTGCGAACCCAGGATGGGGCTCGGGCTCAGAGACGAACAGATCACGTGTCATGGATGAAGCGGATACGTTTCTTCTCTCTCCCTGACCTGAGCTCACCTAACTCAGCTGACCGCATGCACGCCTATGGGCCGGCCTTCCACCAGTCCTACGGGGTCTCGGGGCAGCTCACCCATGAGTGGAGGGGGGCAGCTGCTCTCTGTGGAGCCAAGGAGGAGGGAGGCTGTGAGGCGCCAGAGTTTGGAGAATTCACCACTCTGACAGGCAGGAGGGGCTGGCCAGCACTGTGGTGATGACAGCCCATCTGGACGTCTCCGTGGAAGGAACGCTCCAACTGCACCAGAGCCACCAGAGGTATCTGGCCTTTCCTCTGACACCCCCTCCTCCGAGAGTCAAGGGAAGCCCAGAGCCGCCTCCTCCCCGCTCCCAGGCCCCCATCCGCGCTGGCACTGGGCCCCCAGAGTCTGCCCCTTCCTTTCCCAGCAGGCTCTAGATCTCTCCCACCCCCTCAGCAGCCCTTCCTTCTGGAGGAAGGAGCCCCCCCACAGGGACTCCCCTGCAGGGGTCTGTCAGAGGCAGGAGCCGGGGGTGCACCCACTGCCCCCCCCCAGTCTCTCCTCCCTCTGCCCGACCCGTTCCTGTCCCAGGGGCTGTCTCCCCGCAGATGGCTGCATAGGAGGGAATGTCCCTCAATCCCAGTCCTTATAAGGCCCAGCTGCAGGGATGATTCTTTGGGATTCAGGGCCTCCTTTCTCCTGGCACCTCCGAGGGTGACCACAGTACCTGAGTCTCACCTGCAGCTGGGCCAGCCCAGCGTCCTCGTCTGCATCGTGGACAACATCTTCCCCGGCTCTGGTCAACACCACCTGGCTGTGCCATGGTCCTACAAGCACCGACGGGGTCGCCCAGAGCAGCTTCCTTTTCCAGCCCGAGCACTTGCTCTCCAACTTCTAATACCTGACCTTCGTGCCCTCAGTGGATGATGTCTGTGACTTCCAGGGGGCACTGGGGCCAGGACGACTGCTCCTCTGGCACTGGGGTGTGGAACCCCCTCCCCCTCAGTCCCACTCCTCTCAGTCCCTGTCTCCTTCACCCTGGAATCCCTCCGCTGCGCCCCTGACCTTCCTTTCTCTCCCAGAGTTGCAGGTGCCCGTTGGGCTGCCAGACACCACAGAGACCCTGGTCTGGGCCCTGGGCCTGGCCATTGGCCTGGTGGGTGTCCTCACAGGGACCATCCTCGTCATCACAGGCACATGCTTGTCCAGTGCCCCCAGGCGCAGAGCCGGGGGGGTTGGGAGGGAATGGAAGAGGCTGAACGTAGCTTTGCGCGGTGGCTGTATTGTGGCCAATGTTTATCTGAGGTGCGATTACTGCTAAATGGAAGAGGCTGAACGAAATGAGGGTGGGGAATCAGAAATGCTGCGGGGAGGGATGGGGTCAGGGGAGTGTGACCGGGACAAGGAGAGGACAGGGAATAGAAGAGCAGAGGTGAGGGGAGGGGGGAGGTTTCGGGACGGTGGCAGTCAGAGGTAGGGTCCCAGAACTGCGAGCCTGACCAGCCTTGGTCATGAGGGTTTTTCTTCTGTAGGTGATGACCCTTCTGAGAGAAATGGATTGTGGGAGATTCCCACAATTCCTCGAAGGTTCTGGCATCCCTTGTGTGGTCCATGCCACAGTCCTAGTACATCCCCCTGTGCTGACTGGAATGGGAACAACCTCTGTCCCCTAGGTCTCCTCCTTTCTGTCCCCAGTACTCACCGCAGGACTTGTGGGGCACCAACTAGCAGCCCCGCTCTCCTCAAGCACATACACACCAACACATGCACACATACACACATAGCCACACTGGCATATAACACATGCACATGAACACACACACACACACATACAAACACACACACACACACTTCGTTGCTCTACCCAAAGCTCTGGCTAGCAGCAATAAATTTATCAGTGACGTCTGCACTGGACCCTCTCACCAGTCCACGGCCGGTTCCCCCAGATGTGAGGGATGCTGGGACTTGGGAGAGGGATTGAGGGTGATGGTCACTGAGCATGACCACCTGGTCATTTGATTGGCAGTCAACATCAGGCTTGATTGGCAGTCAACAGCAGGCTGGCCTGGCTTCATTTGACTCATCAATTCAGGGCCCATTGTGAATGGGCTGCTCCCAGGGACTGCAAGGAGTTTGTCTCCTGATTTTACATTTTCCCTGAACAGGATGCAGAGTGGTCTGTTTGTTGCAACTACCTGCAACCAACACCAGTTCTGTCGGGCACAGGCTGAGGAAGGTTCATGAGAATTCCTTCTTGTCCAGACTTTCTCTGTAATGAAGAAGCCATCGGTGTCTAACCATGATCTACAGCGTCATCTTTTTCCACGTTCCCTAGAGTCACATGCATGACAAAGAGTGTCCTGAGGTTTGAATAAGATGACTGCTTCCTCATCCTGGGGTCAGTTGTATCAGTTAAGAGGGTGTGGAGTAGATCTGCAGGTGTCTGGTAAGAGGGAAGGTCTAGTAAGTCGGTGGGGGGGGGGCGTGTAGCTCTGGCCACTGTGGCTCAGTTGGTTGGAACATCCTACCATAACTGAAAGGTTGTGGGTTCAATTCCTGGTCAGGGCACGTGTGTAGGTTGTGGATTTGTGTGGATGTTTTTCTCTCTCCATTCTTTTCCCTCTCTTAAAAAAAAAAAAAAAAGAAGAAGAAGAATGAATGAATGAAAGAGTGTCCTCTGGTGTGGATTAAAAAACAGAAAGAGTCCCTGTCTGGTGTAGCTCAGTGGATTGAGTGCAGGCTGTGGACCAAAGGGTCGCTGGTTCGATTCCCAGCCAGGGCACATGCCTGGCTTGCAGGCCAGGTCCCTATAAGGGTCACACAAGAGGCAACCACACATGGATGTTTCTCTCCCTGTCTTCCCTTCTCTCTAAAAATAAATAAATAAAAAACAGAGAGAGGAGGTATTTTTAAGACAGTTTGGCTTGAATGCTTTCTAAATATGGGGCCTATATATAATGGTTTACTGTGCATAAAATAAAAAATACACAGAGAGAAAAGCAACCATACAAACTAGTTTGTGTCAAGGACCAAACGAGTGGTACAGTGAAGTGGTTTTCTAATCACAATGAACATGAAAGAATCACTTGGGAGCCTTTTAAAAAGTGCAGGCTCCACCCAGATCTACTGAACTAGCTTTCGGGGAGGGCGGAGGAGGGGCAGGGAGTCGGTGGTTTGGACACGCTCCGGATGATGCTTCCTTTACTTCTAACCCCTGGAAAGCCTCCTGGGAAGTGACCACGCCTTTAGGGGATCTGTCACCTCCCCTCAGGGAGCACTAACTGTGACCCGGATCCCTCTTGTGGTTGATGCCCCTGCTGTAGAGGCTCCAAATCCGAGCAAGCCCAAGTCTCCCAACCAGGGGGCTTTCCAGCGCTTCTGGCCCCTGGAAACTTTCTGCTGCCTCTTCCCTAGAGCCTCAGCCCCATTCCTGAGACGAGGCTGGATTCCCAGTTGCCCTTCACGCCGTCCTTCAGGCCGTCAGTCTGCGACTCGGCCCCAAGTACAAGTTCTGACCGTGACACCTGGGACACGGTGGTTACTCAACCAATGTTGAAACAGCAAACCAACTAAAGAGTCAAGTGCGTCCACTCAGCTCTCAAATTTCTAATGACATGCCCAGATAAAGGAAAAAAAATAATACGATGCTCGCTGCTGTTACTCGTATCACCATCATCTGTCATTTCCTGAGCACTTCCCGGGTGCCCAGCGCTAGTCTAACCACCTCACTTCTGTCGGGTTTCCTGGTCTGCACGTTCACCATGAAGCGCACAGTTTCCTGAATTGTTCCAGGAAACTCAAGTGTTCTGAGGAATGTTAATTAAAAACAAATCAACATAAGTCATATTTTTCTTCTAAAATATATTTTGATATGTGTAAGGAAATGCCAACCATACGTAAGAGGTCACTATTAAAGAGGCCCTCCGCTGTTTAAGACGGACACTCCATGGTTGTAACTGCAAAGGTTAGAACGCGCTCGCTCGGGGCGAGCGGGGAGGTTGAGAAGCGGCTGCACGCCCGCACGGCTGGGCAATGCAGGGCTGGTAGAAAGAACGAGGGAGGTGTCTCTTGTTTGTTTTGCTTTGCTGTCCTTTATCCTCATCCAAAGACAGTTTTTCATTGCTCTCAGAGAGAGGGGAAGGGAGAGGGAGAGAGGGAAACAGCGATGTGAGAGGGAAATGTTGGATGGGTGCTTCCTGTACGCGCATGCCCCCACCAGGGATCAAACCCGCAGCCCCGGCGTGTGCCCTCAACAGGAATCGAACCTGCAGCCTGTGGGTGTGCAGGTCAGTGCCCCAACCAACCGAGCCACACCTGCTGTTGGACAATTTTGTATAACATGTTGCACAATTTTAATAAAAACCAAGCAAAAAATTGTAAAATTTAAAATAAACAGAAGCAAATAAAACACACAGAGAAAATGTTAGTTAAAGCAATTAGTTAAAAATTAAATTAATTAGAAAACAATACTGTATATTTTTAGTGGAATATATTGTAAGGACAAAAAAATACCCCAAAATGTCGAACATCACTCAATAGTTTTAATAGTCATTGTTCATTGTAATACTGTGTATTATTTGAAACTACATTATGTGTATTGCAGATAGAGCAAATCAGTGATTGCTGATGTAATATGGTTAGGAATGAAGATCTTCGATGTATAAAAAGGAAGAATAAAGAAGCTGAATGATAACAAACATCGATTCTAACTAATAATTTACTTTATATCTATAAACCCTAGCCCCAGCAAACGGAGAGCCCGGAACCAACGCTGCCTCGGCAGCAATGAGCGTCCCAGCGCCCCGACTGCAGCTTCCAAACCCCCCTCCCCCCTCCCCCGCCCCTTCCATGAAGGGAGGCGGAGCTTCCCAGAGAAGGACTGACTTCAGGTCTGGGTTAGGGGAAGACAAGGCAAGCGTGTTTTAGAAAACAAGGAAATTTCAAAGACCAACAGAGTCCTGTCAGAAGAAAAGAGCAGCCGGCTTGAAGGGGTTCTCATTTGGGACAATCTGAGCATCGGAAAAATGACCACACTTGACGTAAATCATTGAATACATAAAAATCTATGATCCCTGAAGATGAATGAATAAAGATGAAACGCACAGGCAACAACAAAACTTTACTGTCACCGCTTCACGTGACAAGGGAATTGCTAACACAGAACCCTGGTACTTACACAAAACAGACATCTCTCCGGACTTTTCAGAAGGACCCACGCAGTGAGTGCCCTTGGTGAGAAAAGCCCTCCGTTTTACGTGCTGCCTCCGGTTCTGCTCACGGCCTGGCTCCCTGGCCGCTGCACATGCACCTGAAGACGGAAGGAGCCAGACCGGAGCCGTGGTCCTGCCCAGCATCGCCCCGCTGCCCTTCTGGCCCCGGTGGGGCCATCAGGGGTGACGCTCAGGTGGACCAGAGAGGGTGGGGACTGCGGCGGGAGGGGGTTGTAGCCCCAGGTGCTGCTGTCCATCCTGAGCCTCTTCTCTCCTTTTTCCCTCTTGTGTGAGGTCATCTTGTCCCCTCCCGTTCTAGCAACAGGAATACCCACCGTTTATTGAAACTTCCCAAGTGCCAGATCTCATTTCATTTTCACAACAACCGTTTCAGGAAGGCGTTTATCACTCTCAGTTTAGAAATGAAAAGACAGAGGCTCAAAGAGACTCATAAATGTCTCACGAGCCCCATGGCCCAGCGCTGATGACTGAAGAGTCACAGCTCCGCATCCTCCAGGACAGTCTGCCTCTCTGCCATTTCCGAGGCAAACCTCTTGAAATAAAACCTGTGATGTCTGTTTTTGACTTTCTCCCGTTTCATTTCGTCCTCAATTCTGCATTCTCCCTGAGCCTCCCCACCTCTGATAGTCTCCACGCAACAGAACCAGTGGTCACTTCTCTCGGTATCTTACCGGCGTGATTAGGAATATTTGCAACGTGACCACTTCCTCCTTCCTGGAACTTTCCTCTTGTTCCATCCTTCATGAGCACCTTCCTCCTTGTTTTCTTCCTGCTGTTTAAGCCTGTCCTTTTCAGCCTTTGGTGAGAACACAGGACCACACACTCAGATCCTGCTTTTATGACTTTAAATATTTTTCTTGGGTGACCCAATCCAAACTTACAACTTCTCCCACTCAGAGGACTTTTAGCCTATGCGCCTGGTCCAGTCCAGCCCAAGATTCATCCATTTATTTCAACCGCCCTCAGATCAACTCCATGTTGTCATCTGGAAACTCAAACTTAGCATGTGCCAAAAAGAACACTTACACTTCTCTTGATCACTTTCCCGTCCTTCATTACCTTCTCAGATGCCACAATTCTCCACGTGCCCAGTTCTTCTGGACCTCACATCCCTACTCCCATCTTACCGTGTACCCATTCCTGTGGCTTCTCATCTTTCTCTCTTTTTAAAGATTTTATTTATTTATTTATTTATTTATTTATTTATTTATTTATTTAAGAGAGGGGAAGGCAGAAAGAGAGGGAGAGAAACATCAATGTGTGGTTCCCTCTTGAGTGTCCCTTACTGGGGACCTGGCCTGCAACCCAGGAATGGGCCCTGACAGGGAATTGAACTAGTGACTCTTTGGTTCACAGGCTGGTGCTCAATCCATTGAGCCACATCAGCCAGGGCAGCTTCTCATCTACCATTCAGACCCACCCACTCTTCTCCTCACCCTGTGTTCCTGCCCCACCGAAACCTCCTCACTTCTCACCTGATCTTCCAAGAGTCCTACTGGTCTTGCCTTCAAACTGGCCTCCCCCAGTCCACCTGCCTTACTGTTGCCGCCTCCAAGAACAAATCTGACCATGTCGCTGTCTTGACCGAAAGCCGTCCACGATTTCCCAGGGGCTGTGGGATAAAGTCCAAACCCCTGCTCAGCCCAGGGCATGTCACGGGGCAGCCCCCACCCCTCAGCTCTGTCACACCGACCACAGCTTCACTTCTCCAGGCCCTTTCACGCCTCTGCACTCCCGAGCCCACGTCCCTGCTAGCGATGCCACTTCCCCCTTTCTCTGCTTCACTAACCGCAGGAAAACCCGAGCTCTAGGAAGCCTCCCTCAGATCTCATTTTGACGTCCATTCTTCCTTTTGCTCCCGAGCAGCGTCTTGGGTACATCTCATGATTCCTCGGCAGTGATCAGACCAGGTGCGGTGTGTGCAGTAACAGTTTGTCTTTCTCGTTCTTTGGATTCCGAGCAGCTTGAGGACAAGGGCCGTGTGTTCTGAGTTATATCCTTGGCTCCTGGAGAGTGAAACTTCATAATAAATGTTTTCTTGACCTAATAAAAATTAACATGTTTGCTTCAAAATGCACAGACCTTCAGTTTTAAGAAGTTGTGAAAAGGATAAAAATTAAATATCTGCTAGGGCTGATGTGCCTCAGTGGATTGAGCCCTGGCCTGAGAACCAAAGGGTCACCAGTTCGATTTCCAGTCGGGGCACAGGCCTGGGTTGCAGGCCAGGTCCCCAGTTAGCAGCTCATGACAGGCAACCACACACTGGTGTTTCTCTGTCTCTCTTTCTCCCTCCCTTCCCCTCTCTCTAAAAACAAATAAATGAAATTTTTTTTTAAAAAAAGAAATATCCTAAGGTGAAAAATACTACATCCATATAGCTAAGTCTGTACCGTTTTTTCCCTCCTTGAATTTCATTTTAGCTTCTTTTACATGGGCGAGCCATTCTCTAGCCACTATATTCAGAGGAGGACCCCAAGCAGTCACATGTGAGGATGGATCCTGTCACTAGCAGTGCTAAGGAGAGAATTGTTTTCCACGGATTGGGGCTGTGAGGACGGGTCTTTAATTAGGGAGTTAGAACCCTGCGGTGTCAACTCCCCTGAGGTCCTCTACCTTTCTCAAACCCACACTCGTCATTTTCATTGTTTTATAGTAATACTAATAGAGTGTTTGTTGTCAACCTGTTGCTGCTTCTTACTCATCAGTTCAAACTAAGACATTATCCCAGAGGTGTTGTAAATGTAACAACTTCATTTCCAATGGCAACTGCAGTTAAACACGTACTTTCAACAAGAAAATTTGTGAATGTGTAAATAGTAGTATTTTTTAATTTAATATGCCTAAAATGGAAGTGTTGTGAACAAAATTGCATGCTTTACCATTTTTCTTAAATAAAGAAAGTAACTTGGAGTCTATATGTAGCACCAAAACTCCAGAGGGTTTTTTATTTCTTGCACTGTTTAGACAATTTTCCACTCTGAAACAGTTTTATTCCTCTCCCTGCCCCATTCTGTGGTTTCCTCACGTCTGATCCT
The DNA here is from genome assembly GCA_039655065.1 of Glossophaga mutica. Lineage (NCBI taxonomy): Eukaryota > Metazoa > Chordata > Mammalia > Chiroptera > Phyllostomidae > Glossophaga > Glossophaga mutica. Next base: position 111,906,746 of record CM077306.1, read on the forward strand.
ATAAGGCTTCTCAGAGACCATGGTAGTGGGGTGGGGTGGATGGTTCAATGTTGCTTCTACTGGGAGTTGTGTTACTTAACTCCTGTTACTCTCCAGTTACTTAACCCCTGTGGTCAGTGCCCTAATAAGCAAGATAATGCTCCACCGAGGGGTGGGCGGGGGGAGTGAAGATTCAGTGAGTAAGTTGAGCTCATGGTCAGTCCTCAGTAAAAAGTATCTTATCATTGTGTCCAACATTATTATTATTGTACTGGAGTGACGGATGCTTAAATCTTCAGGGACAAGAGAAGCAGTCTGAATTTTCAAGAAGTCGTTTCTCTTGCAGTTTTTCCCATTTCTTTTTTTTTTCTTTCACGCTGCATTTTGTACATTCTGTGTTTTTCCTTCACGTTGCCAAGAGCCCTCCTTTACCTACTTGCTTTCTGTGTTCCGTTCACTTTTCCTACTTACTCACCTGTCCACCAACCTCCCCTCTTGTACTTCCTGCAGCGGACCACGTGTCAAAGTTTGTCCAGACTCACAGGCCCTCCGGGGAGTTCATGCTCGAGTTTGACGAGGACGAGCAGTTCCATGTGGGCCTGGATAAGAAGGAGACTGTCTGGCATCTGCCGGAGTTTCTTCACGCCTTTGACTATGATGCTCGGAGGGGTATTGCTGACATCACCGTGGCAAGAAAGAACTTGAACACTCTGATCCATCGGTCCAACCGCAGCAGGGCCACAAATGGTACTGCTTACCCTCGCTTGCTCCTCTCCAGCCTCACTGCAGGGTGGGGGAGCCTCTGTACCACACACGGGGGAGAGGAGACCCAGATGCCCACTTGTGATGAACCCCTGAGAGTGGGCAGGATTCCGTACACAAAACAGGGCACTTAGGCCATCAGAGGAGGCATTTTCCTTTGACCAAGAATGAGGCTGGGATGAGGGAGGCCGGGTCAGAAGCCTGAGAAGCTGTGACTCTGACCTGGGAGCCCTGGGGGCAAAGGGTGGGCCTGACAGAGGTGGGTCCTCATCTGGAGAATATTGGGCCTAAGGTGGGCCTTTGAGATGCAGACGAAGGTGGTAGACTCACCAGGTCCTGTCCCCTCTTAGAGCCTCCTGAGGTGACTGTGTTTCCCAAGGAGCCTGTGGAGCTGGGTCAGCCCAACACTCTCATCTGCCATGTGGACAAGTTCTTCCCACCCGTGCTCAGTGTCACCTGGCTGCACAACAGGCAGGCAGTGACCGAAGGGGTGGCTGAGACCACCTTCCTGCCCAGCACAGAACTCAGATTCCACAAGTTCCACTACCTGACCTTCGTGCCCTCAGCAGTGGACCACGGGTGGGGCACTGGGGCCTGGACCGGCCACTCCTCCGGCACTGGGGTATGGAGCCCCTCCCTTTGCCAACGCCCTCCTGACACCATCTGTACTCCCAGGACCCATCTCTCCCCGGTATCCGCTTTCCTTAATTCCGTGGTTTATTGTCACTGTATCCAAACCTCACATCTCCTGGCTTCTGACTCTTAATGCCCCACCCCTGAGGCCAGTCCTGCTCTTTGCATCTCTGACTCCATCTTTCCTTTGTGCCCCAGAGGCCCAGGAGCAGATCCAGGTGCCTGAGACAACGGAGACTGTGGTCTGTGCGCTGGGCCTGGTGGTGGGCCTGGCGGGGATCATCGCTGGCACCATCGTCCTGAAGACCAGGAAAGCCAAGAGCACCCCCAGGTGCAGGCACCCCTGTGAGTCAGCCCAGGTCGGGGGTATTAGGGACACAGTGGGGAGAGGCGTGTGCTACTGAACGAGGGCCTGCTGCCCTACCACATAGAAGCCAATCCTGTGGCACCGGCCTTGGAGAGAAGAAAGGGCTTCATTTGTGAGTCACTGGCAAGGAAACAGGAGGCAGCTCAAGTCTGTCTCCCAGGATCCAGGGTTGGGGGCGGGGCTTTAAGGGGGAGCAGTTGAGGGCTCACAGGGGTTACTCGTGAGTGGTGTCTCACACGTGCTACTGGTAAGTGATGCATCCACCGTTTAGACTCTGGTTCTGGGCCTGGTTGGAAACCGCACAGGACCAGTCTGAGCTAGCTCTGTGCGACAGATGGGAAGGAGAGACACTCCAACAGTGTCTGGTCACTGAACTAGAGGGAGGCAACAGCAAATGCCCCGGGGAAGCACGTCAGCCGAGGTGCTGACTGTGAACCAGGCACTGTGCTGTGTGCCTCTTGTGTGTTCACGTCCTTATGTTTGGACATCGTACCATGATTTCTCATGGGACAGACGGGGAAACAGACATGTGGAGAGGTGAAGGAATCTGTCTAAGGTCACACAGCTTGAAAAGTTCAGAGCCTGGATTTGAACTTGGGATTGGGGCTCCAGAGGCTGCAAACTTAGTCAAGATGTGGATTTTATCATCTGCGGCCAGTATCTCCCTACCTTACAATCTTCATTGACTTGATTTTCTTCTGCTCTCATAATGATGTGTAGAACCTCTGATGCGTGTAATGCGTGTAGAACCTCCGACATGTGTAATATGGGACATGCTACATTTTGTATAATCTCAAAGGGAATGCATCTAATTTCTCCAACAATATATTTGCTATAGATTTTTGGCTTGCCATCTTTACCATGTGCTGAATTGATCAGATTTTGTTTATGTATTTATAGAATTGAAATCACTTGACATTAAAATGGATTTTCTTTTTTGGCTTGCTAATTTTGGGTCACATTTTAGCTCTCTTGACATTGAACCCTTGTTGCATCCCTGGGCTTTTCTGTAGGTCTCAGCCTATCAGTGGTGAGGCCATCAGCTGTGAATACCCGGGGCCCTCGCCTGGACGCCCAGTTCTTGTGGAGACAGACCCCCCCACAGACATTCCCCGAAGCAGAGCCAGTGTTGTGGCTGGACTGGCCCTTGTGGTTCGTGTTATGACTGCAAGATGCTTCTCAGTCACAATCATCAGGGGACTGTTGACAAACAAGGTTTATGACTGACAGGCCCTGGAGGGTTGTGGTAGTGTGCCCAGGGCTGCACAGGGAGAGGGAGGGAGTGGGGGGGAGACACACACACACACACACACACACACACACACCCGGGGGTTCTTCCTTTATTGGGGTTGAGAGTAGGTTGCCTAGGGTTTCCTGGTTCACTCTTTATTGGTGAATTTAAAACAATAGAGCCAGAGTTAAAGCAATAGCAGGGCCCTTCAAGCAGTCAGCCATCTAAGTCACCCAGGGCTTTCCAAAGGGGTGCTTCCTGGGTGGAGCGGCCGGCCTCTTTCCCTGGTTGTGTAGCTGACAGTGTGTGCGTCTAAAGTGGGTGGTTTTGAATAGATGCCTCTACAGTCCAAAGCTTAATGTCAGGCACTTACATTACAATGTACAAAGCTGATTGTCAGGCATTCACACTAGGCCAGGATAACTCTTAATTGCTCAAAACAAATTATTTTTGTAATGCAGTGTTGGATTCGGTGGATCCAACATGGAAGAAGTTACTGTATTATTTTCTTCTCTGGTACTGTCCTTAGCTGTTTCTGGAAAGAAAGATGCACCAGCATCACAAAATGATTTGGAAAGCTTTGTTAATTTCCATGTTCTAGAACAGCACTCACAGGAGAGGAACGATTTGTTTATGAGATGTGGTTGGACTCACCCACCTGCAACATTTCCCGGACAGGGCCTCCGGGAAGGCATTCTTTGCCTTTTGGTTGAATGTCTCTGACGGTCATTACCTTATTTTGGTTTTCTACTTTTTCCTGTAGTTTTGACCTCTAATCTTTCTAGAAATTTATCCATCTTATCTAAAATTTTAGACATTGGCGTAGAGTTAGTTTATCATAAGTTTTTTTAATATATTTTATTGATTATGCTATTACAGTTGTCCCATTTCTCCCCCATCATTCCCCTCCACCCTACACACCCTCTCCCACCCACATTCCCCCCTTTAGTTCATGTCCATGTGTCATAAGTTCTTTAGCTTCTACATTTCCCACACCATTCTTGCCCTCCCCCTGTCTATTTTCTACCCACCATCTATGCTACTCATTCTCTGTACCTTCCCCCCCTCTCCTCCTCCCACGCCCCTGTTGCTAACCCTCCATATGATCTCCATTTCTGTGATTCTGTTCCTGTTCTAGCTGTTTGTTTAGTTTGCTTTTGTTTTAGGTGTGGCTGTTAATAGCTGTGAGTTTGCTGTCTTTTGACTGTCATATTTTTATCTTCTTTTTCTTAGATAAGTCCCTTTAACATTTCATATAATAAGAGCTGGGTGATGATGAACTCCTTCAACTTGACCTTATCTGAGAAGCGCTTTATCTGTCCATCCATTCTAAATGACAGTTTTGCTGGATAGAGCAATTTTGGATGTAGGTCCCTGCTTTTCAAGATTTTAAATATTTCTTTCCAGCCCCTTCTTGCCTGGAAGGTCTCTTTTGAGAAATCAGCTGACAGTCTGATGGGAACTCCTTTGTAGGTGACTGTCCCCTTATTCCTTGCTGTTTCTAGAATTTTCTCCTTCATTTTAATCTTGGGTAATGTAATTACGATGTGCCTTGGTGTGTTCCTCCTTGGGTCCAACTTCTTTGGGACTCTCTGAGCTTCCTGGACGTCCTGGTAGTCTATTTCCTTTGCCAGATTGGGGAAGTTCTCCTTTATTATTTGCTCAAATAAGTTTTCCACTTGTTGCTCTTCTTCGTCCCCTTCTGGGACCACTATAATTCGGATGTTGGGACGTTTAAAGATGTCCCAGAGGTTCCTAAGCCTCTCCTCATTTTTTGGAATTCTTGTTTCTTCCTCGTTTTCTGTTTGGTTGTTAGTTTCTTCTTTCTGGTCCACTCCATTGATTTGAGTCCCAGTTTTCCTTCCATCTCTATCAGTGCCCCATGCATCTTCCTTCATTTCACGTATTGTAGCCTGCATTTTTTCATCTAGTTTGTGAGCAAAATCAACCAATTCTGTGAGCATTTTGATGACCAGTGCTTTGAACTGTGCATCTGATAGGTTAGCTATCTCTTCACTGCTTAGAGGAATTGGCTCTGGGGCTTTAATTTGTTTTCCGGTTTGAGCCATTTTTGGTGGGTTGTTGTTGTTGTTGTGTTGGTTTTAGTCTGGTCGCAGCTATTACGTAGTGAAGAGTGGAGCCTCTGATGCTCCCCAGTGCGGGGCAGCCCAGTCGCTGGGTTGTGACGCTATAGGTGGGGGTGGGGTCTGAGAGGGAACAATGGTGCCTGCTCCGCTCTCTCCTGGATTCAGTCCCTTCCACCACTTCCCCTCTGCCTGGACCGTCTCCGCACGCGAATGTGGGACCACCTGGTCAGCCAGCCGCCTTGTGTGGCCTCACTGGGTCTGCACAGTTGCCCCCCTGTGCCCGGGGACCGCCAGCTGCCACCTGTGCACCTGGGAACTGCCTGCAGATGCTGCTTGCGTTCCCGGGTCCGCACCTCCACTTTCTCCTGCCACGACTCTGCCCCTCTTACCGGTCTGGATGAATGGTTGTTGGACTTCCGTACAGTTCAATTTTCTATCAGTTCTGGTTGTTTTCTTGTTTCTAAATATTTGTTGTCCTTAATTTTGGTTGTTAGAGGAGGCACAGCGTGTCCGCTTATGCCTCCATCTTGGCCGGAAGTCCTTATCATAAGTTTTTGTTTCATTGAAAATGGCCTGTGTATATAATTATTTCTCCTTTTCATTCCAAATTTCCTATATTTTCACTGACAGTCTTGCCAGAGGTCTATTAACCTCTTTAAACTTTCCCTTGAATCAAAACCCGATTTGGTTCATCTTCCCCATTTTTCCTGTTTCACTGAATTCTGTCCTGTCTTCATTATTTACATTTTACTTCGCTTTGCTGTTTTTCTGCTTTTCCATCCTCTTAGTGGAAATGATGAGCTCGTTCACCTTCAGGCTTCCTTTCCCCAGTGAATGTGCTAAAAAGCTAGACGTTTCCTTCTGTGCACTGCCTTTGATACACAGCCTTTCCCTGAGAACGAAGTCTCCCATCAGTTATCTTCACAGTGCCACGGTTATTTCACTGTGTATTTCAAGTATACGGAATTAATTAATTAATTTTTCAAAATGGACTTAGAATTCAGTTGCATTATGGACAAAGTCTATATGATATTGATTAATTGGAACATACTAAGGCTTCCTGTGCAGCTTAGTAAATGTTAGGTTTTCAAAAATTTTCCTTGTGTGCTTGAAAATAGTGTGTATGTTATACTCTTTTGTTGGTTGTATAAATCTCCATGTGACTAATTATCTGACTCTTTTCATTTTATTATTTACATCATCCAGAACTCTGTTTATTTTCTCTCTGCCTCAGACCTTAGTTTTTTAGGATATGTTAAAGTCTTCAGCTAAAATTGTAGATTTTCCATTTTTAGTCTTTTCCACATTCCTGTTATTTGTTGCTCTTATATTTTGAAGTTTTATTTCCAGGGTTATGTGTGCTCATGATTATTATGGTTTTTCTTTTGTTTTTAATTTTCTTTTTTTGGGCAGGCACTAGATTTCTTACGTCAGCTATGTTTATTTCAGATCTGCCTGAAATGTCTTTTCCCATTATTTCAACATTTCCATTTATTTCTTTTCTTATGTTTGACTTCGTTAGCTCTCGTTGAAAACACAATCTGAGAGTTTGTTCGTTTTAATTGGTTAACTCAGTCAATCAGCAATTGCCATTATATTAAAACCATACTATGATATTATTAAAATGTTTTGCTTAATATACGCTATTTTTATTCATTTTTCCCATTTCTTATTTTCTAAATGATAGGCCAAATTCTGTTGTTAAATAGGCTGTATGTTCTAATTATATGCATAAAATGGTTTACCCTAACTTAACGTCCGTAATTACGTTTATTTACTCTACTGACTTTAGGAACTGGTGACATCCTGTACTCTCCGTGCTCCACAGAAAAGACAAGAGCTTTGCCGCACTTTTGTTCGCCCCATTATCACCACCTTCCACCTCCGCTACGTTCATATTAACTACACTTTTAGTTTTGGGGCTTTTTAAGTTGGAGTTATTGGGGCGACATTGGTAATAAAATTACACAAGTTTCAGGTGTACAATTCTGTAACACATCATCTGTAGATTGTACTGTGTGTGTTCACCACCCTGAGTCAAGTCTCCTTCCATCACCGTTGTCCCCCCTTTTCCCTCTTCTCCCTCCCACCCCCTTTTCCTCTGGTCCTCACCACGCTGTTGTCTGTGTCCCTGAGATTGTTTTCTTTTTTTTCTTATTTATTTATTTATTTATTTATTTATTTATTTATTTATCTTTAGAGGAGAAGGGTAGGAAAGCGAGAGAGGGAGAGAAATATCAATGTACGGTTGCCTCTCGTGTGTCCCCTGCTGGGAACTGGTCTGCAACCCAGGCATGTGCCCTGACTGGGAATCGAACCGCGATCCTCTGGTTCGCAGGCCCGCGCTCAATCCACTGAGCTACACCAGCCAGGGCCGATTGTTTTCTTTTTGCTTAATGCTTTCACATTCTTCACCCAGCCCTGCAAACCCCCCCTCCCTTCTAATAGCTGTCAGTCTGTTCTCTGTATCTACGAGTCTGTTTCTGCCTTGTTTGTTAGTCTTTTTATTTCATTAGATTCCACATATAAGTGGGATTATGTCACACTTGTCTTTCTTTGTGGCTTATTTTACTTAGCATAATAGTCTCCAGGTCCATCCATGCTTCACAAATGGTAAGATTTCTTTCTTTTTTTACTACTGAGTAGTATTCCATGGTGTAAGTGTACCGCAGACTTTTTTATCCACTCATCTACTGATGGGCACGTGGGCTGTTTCTGAACTGTGGCTATCATAAACAACACTGCAATGCACATGAGGGCGCGTATATTCCTTTGAATTAGTGTTTTGGATTCTGCAGATAAATTCCCGGCAGTGGAATCACTGGATCATAAGCTGGGTCTTACACACAGTTGCTCTTACCCCTTTTAAAAATTTAGTCTCTGCTTTTAAAGAGAACAATAAATTCTGTTAAACTCTGTGGTCTTTCTTATTTTCCTCATTTCTTATAGCATCCTGTTGGATGTGTTTCTCTTCTGTGGGGGAGCTTTTTCTAAAGCATTTTAAAGTGGTTCTTTGAATAGCAAAGTGTCTGAGGTTGAGATGTTTGAAAATTTCTCTGTATTGTATTAAAACGACCGCTTGTCAGGATACAAACTCGGGGATGGAGAGTTCCTTCCCCCCTCTATGGAAGGAGCGCCCACAGTCTGCGGCGGTGAGTGCTGTGGTGACGAGAACGACGTGCGTCTGATTCTCGTGTTTTTACGGGCGGACGGGCTCTCTCTGCAAGGGTCTAGAATTTTGTTTGTCTTTTGAGTTCTTACAGTTTCCTCACAATGTATCTAGATATGTGTGTTTTTGTAAATATGTATTCTAAAGAACCTGTTTGTCACTCAAGGCACCATTTCAAACGAAATAATTACACCTTTCTCTGAACCCTGAAATCTCTCCCCCACCCCCAGATCTCATCTCCCTTTACTCTTTCTCCTACTTTGTAAGTGTCTAGTCATCCAGATATCAGAATATCTGTGTCTGGTCTGCCTGTTTCATTGTTTTTCTGTTGCATTCCCTATGGTTCAATCTTTCACTCTGCTCTCGTGTTCTTTAATTATTCTTCAGTTGCAAAAGTCCCAGTAATTATTTCATCTAAAAACTCTTTATTCCAACCACTGTAAAAACTCAATGTTTCTGCTTGAGGCATTGCTTCTTGTGTTTCCTTCGAATTCCTTATATCCCCTCTCCTTCTCTCTTTAAACCTTTTCACTGCGAACAGAAGACACGTGTAGGAAATTCACAAGACATGAATGTATAGCCAGTGGTTACCAAGCAGACACCATGGAGCCAGTCCCCGGGGTCAGGAAGGGGGACCCTGCCAGCACCCCAGGGGTCCTCTCCTGACCAGCAGGTAACTGGTGAACTTCTCAGGAAGCAGAGGCTCCTTTAACCCACAATGCCTAGCATGGGTCCTGGTACATAGTAGGTCCCCAGCACATGTCTCTCATATCAGTGAGTAATTATTACTTATTTAACGTGTACTCATTGAATACTCACTACTTCCAGAGATTCCAACTCCTCTAAAGCTAGACACACCCATGTGATCCGCTTGGGACAGTGAGATGTGAGAAGGGACGCGCTGTTTCCGGGAGGGGTCAGTGAGAGCCACGTGGGGTCCCTGGGTTCCCTTCCCTCAGCTGGGAGATGACGGGAGCAGACGAGGAGAAGGCCTGGTGGCCTGGCTCCAGAGGGACTGACCCACGGAGCTGCCCACTGACCGCACTGCACAGCAGGTGGGAGCCGAGGCCGGGCGTCAGGGAACTCCCCCGCAGCCCTGCGCGTCTTCTCACTGCACAGAAGGCCCGGGGAGGGAGGGGCTCGGAGACTCGGAAGAGCAGGGAGGCAGGAGAGTTAGAAAAATGTTTCCTCACATAGGTCAAGGGAGCGGGAATCTCAGGAAGGAGGAAATGGCCAACGGGGTTAGAGTCCACGAGCTGTCGGCTAAGAGAAGGACCCCTGGGCCTGGTGGTAAATGGCTCCTGGAGCTGCTTTAAGGAGCAGCTTCTCCCAGCGCCCGACCCCCAGCTCCTCCCGCTCTCTGCATCGCACCGCGGGGCTCACTGTCTGCAGTGTCCCAGCAGGCGGGCTGTGCAGAGCTGGGGAGCAGGGGGGAGCCTCCTGAGGGTGCCCCTGACTTCTCACTGATCCTCGTCTGTGGGCAGCAGCACCTGCTGGGGAGGCACCTTCTCCTGGGAGGAGGAGTCCCCTTCTTCCCTGTGAGGGAGGACATGGAAGGGACAGGTGGGAAGGGACAGGGGACCGGTGCTGCCCTGGGTGTCCTAACCCTACTCTGTGTCCTACTGCAGGTGACGAGCTTTCTGTGACAGAAGAGGACACAGGGGAGACCCCAGGGTCAGGTCTACTTTAAAGTTCAAGTCCCTTTGAATCTCTGTGCTCATCACCAGTGACGGATGTCCCCAAAGACCCTTCCAACTGCTGCCTATGATCTTACTTGCTCTTAGCAACCTGCAAAGGCCTCACGCATAGAAAGTGCTCAATAAGCATTGAAATCTGAAGTGTGGTGACACCGCGTGGTCTGTGAGCCCCAGTCTCCTCTGGGCCTTCTCCCCACACGGCGTCCTGCCCGAGAAACCCCAGAGACCAGAGAACACCTGAGTTTGTCTGACCTAGACAGGGCTGGTGGCTTGTTTGCGACTCCAGGGCCCCTTCCTGGTCCCTCTTCCCTATCAGTTCCCCAGAAGCATGTGTCCTAGGCCTGTCCTGTGGGCGAGGTACTGCCTCCCTTTGTGACCCTGCAGGAGGCGGGTCTGGAGAAGGAGGGCTCCGCCCGGGCCCGTCCTGACCTACGTCTGGGGCACAGGGAGCAAGGACGGCCGGGCCCCTGTGGGGCTGGTCTACTCCGACGTGTCCCTCACGTCAGCTCCGTGCCACTGCTCCCCTCGCTTACTTCACCCAGAATTCCCACTGCGCTGGACCCTCACCACGGGGCCCCCTCCTCCTCCAGGCAGCAGGAAAGACCCAGCTCCCACCAGACCCCCTGTTTTGCAGGAGTTTTCCACAGTAAAGGTGTCAAGCCCTAGGGACTCCATGTCTCCTTTCACACCATAGCCCCTCCAGGGCACAGAGGCATCTCAGCCGGGCTGATTCTGGGAGAAGGACCAACACAGTGTCACCCGTACTGTATCCACTGGAATCCCCCTGCCCCCGTCCTCCCAGACATTATTTTATCCCCCCGCCCACCTTGTTCTTTCAGAAGCCTTCGAAGCCACCTTTGGAGACGCCCAGTGTGTCTGCTGGCTTACTCACGTCTAAATCCCAGCTGTGGGTTAAGGTCCTGTCTCTCCCCCAAGGTACGGGGCCCAGAGCAAAGCATGGGAATATGGATGCGTGTTAGTTTCAATCGGCAAATTCTAACACGAACTACATTCCCAGTCTATCCTGCATGATCGTGGTGGTGAACTGGAACTAGAAGGTCAGAGGGGCCATGAGGATTTGATACCGACCTAGAAGTCTTCAAATTCAATGTCGCATAAGGGGCAGCCTAGGGAGGAGGTGTTTCCTGTTTCTCACTCTCTCTCTGAACCCATCCTTCAGGCTGGTGTGGGGGCTCAGGGCGTGGGGGTGCAGCCGGCGTCCTCTTGTCCTCAACCTCAGCTCGTCCTCACCAACCCCCTCTGCTCCTCCGGCCATCACTGGTCACGGGACAGGCCCTGCCCGGCTCTGTGGAAAGGCCTCGGCCTGGAGCCCTGGCTGCACAGCAGGGTCCTGGGACCCTGGACACAGCTGAGTGACCGTGGCTTCTCTTTCCGATCTTTGATGTTGAAGTGTCTTTTTCTTGTATTTTTGGTTTTTGGGGGATTTGTATTTTTTGTTGAGTTACAGTTGACATTCAACATTACATTAGTTTCAGGTGTTGCTAAGAGAGTAACAAAAGTTTTTATCACAAGGAAAAAATTTATAACTATGTATAATGACAGATGTTAACTGGACTTACGGTAATCATTTAAAAATATATGCAAATACCGAATCATCATGTTGTACACCTGAGTGTCATCTTGCCCCTCCGTGAGAACCTTGTCCCTCCAAAATCCATCCAAACCACCAGGTACCACAGTGTCCAGTACAGACACAGACACACACACACACACACACACACACACACACACAGATCTTCTTTCTCTGGTGGGAATCGTGGCCCTGGAGGATGTTGGACCCCAAGGCCTCTCTGTGGGTGGGGCCCACGTGGGAAAGCCCCAGGGGTCATTCTCCTGAGCCGGGCCTCCAAGGGCAGCAGCTCTGCCCTTACCTGGGGGGTCTCTGCCCGGAGCCAAAAGGGTGTTCAGCATCACCAAGGACATCATCAGAGCTGCCATCCAGGCCCCCCAGGGACCTGCAGGACCACCATCCTGGAGCCTGGGAAAGATCATCATTTGTTTTATGTCTGATGTTCTAGTGAAATCTATTTTTATTGAAGTAGATCTATTTTCATTGAAAATAGATAGATCTATTTTTAGATCTATTTTTATTGAAAGTGTTCTGTAAACATTTGCTTAATCCTTAGCAATAATCTCATCCAACAGTACCACCCTCCATGTACTCTCTTCGCCTCTGGGACTTTAGATAACCTCTCCATTCAGTCACCAAACGTGCCGTAGTAGGCAGAAGAATAGATGTGCAAACACGTCCCCGCCCTAGTCCCTGGGACCTGCGCGTGTGGTAAACATGCCCAGCAGAAGGGACTGTGCACAGGTGACCGAAGGCGTGCGTCTGCCATGAAGAGACACTCCTGAACGCAGGGAAAGAGGCTAACCTGATCACCTGGGACCTTCCAAGTGACCGTGACTAAGGAGTGTGGGCCAGATGGAGACCTGAGATCCAGCTGAAGTAATTTCTACACACTGAGATACAGGCATCCCTGTGTTTTTATTCTTTAAGTGGTGGGTTTCATTCGTGGGATACCTGATCTGGACAAGATATTTAATCGTTCTATAGGACGTTGGTAGATACAACCTACTATTTTCTCAGAACTTTCACAACTCCTTTCTTAAGTATGATTTGCTTTTTTTCCTTGTTTGTTCCCTAACCAGCTTTAGGGTCGATGAGTTGTTGACTTTCCCCATAATTTTCATTTTTCTTCAGTATTTTATAGAGGATCAGGGGCCTTCCTTGACGGTTTGGTAGAACTTACCTGTAAAAGACTCCAGATACGGCTGAAGGAAAGAAGAAATTTTAACCTGCTTTACCTTCTTTCTTTGCAGTCTTTTCCATTTACACAATTTCTTCCTAGTTTTAGGATTGTTGAAATCCCTCCCATACCTGCACTAATGTATTTATCTAAGACCCCTCTGTTTTGTTCTTACTTAATTTCACAGGTTTTATTTCGCTTTTCACAGAACAAGCTGCTCCAGCAGGCGGGGCAATCAGCAGGCAGCCACCAGATCAGCCTCGGTGAGTGGGAGCCCCGGTGGGCACAGTGTGCAGGGACCCCATGAGCAGCCCTGTGAGTCTGGGGAGGGGCTAAGTGACCCCATCGGTCCAGGCCTCTCCCCACCCGAGTACAACCACCCGCCCCCCACACACAGACACCCTCTGCTGGCATCCCCTCCCGCTCCAGTACCTCCACCCCCCCTCCCCCAGCAAGAGGCCCACCAGCACGACTCCCCTCCCCGTCTCAGCTCCCAGGGCATTTTCCTCAAGTTCCTGACCGGCCAGCCAGCCCACTAGCCACTGTCCACGGGTCACTCTTGCACCCCTCAGGGCCATCTCTCACACCCCCTCCCTCCCCGGGGCCTGCTGGGGTTCGATCCCTCATCCTGGCCTGACCGCCGTTCCCACAGCTGTCTGGGAGTCAGCCCCCAGGCTCACTGCTCTCGCATTAGACTCTCTTCTTACGTCTCCACCACAGAAATGTGTTTCCTTGCATTTTTTTAATTGCAGAGATTATTTTCATTGAGCATTTCTAAAAGGTTTTAGTAAGAATAATTCTATGTTGGCTTAAAAAGAACTATTTCAAAAATCCAGAAAAGCATCCTCTCATGAGGAGCACACCCATGGAGAGAGGTGGACACACCACAAGTGCGCAGTGGGTTTGCACAGAGGGAACGTTGGGATAAACGCGCGGGGACACTTCCAGCCCCCAGGGGGCGCTCTTGAGTCTTAGTCAGTCACGAACCCTCCCCACCCCGAGGGACCACTCTCTGGGCATCTGACACCGTGGGTGAGCTCTGTCAGCTGTTCAGAGGACGGGATATTACAGCGGACTCCGCTCTGCACCCGGCTCCCACCCAGCGTCCTGTCCCGGATCTCGTCCCCATGGCTACGAAGTTGTGGTTTGTTCACTCTCGCGGCTGCAGGGGGGCCATTGTGTGAACAGCCCACATCTGTGGTCCTCTACTGCACATGAGCAGTTGTTACACCCAGATTGTACAAATTGTGCTACTATGAATAATTTCCTCATATTACTTGGTGCACACATGTGCCCATGTCTCCGGGGTGTGCAACTAGAAGGGACATGCTGGGTCCTGGGGTGAGTGACATTTGGCTGTAGTAAGTCCCACCATAGCATTTTAAAGTATTTGTTTTTTTAAGTATATTTTATTGATTATGCTATTATAGTTTTCCCAATTTTCCCCCTTTATCCCCTCTCCTCCCTTCACCCCCCCAACCCTCCAGCATTCCCCCACTTAGTTCATGTCCATGGGCCATGTACATAAGTTCTTTGACTTCTCCATTTCCTATACCATTCTTTACCTCCCCCTGTCTATTTTGTACCTACTTCCCGGTACCTTTTCCACCATTCTCCCCCTCCTCCTCCCAGTTGATAACCCTCCTTGTGATCTCCATTTCTGGGATTCTGTTCCTGTTCTAGCTGTTTGCTTAGTCTTTATTTTCGATTTTTAGGTTCAGTTGTTGATAGTTGTGAGTTTGTTGTCATTTTACTTTTCATAGTTTTTGATCTTCTTTTTCTTAATAAATCCCTTTAACATTTCGTTTACTAAGGGCTTGGTGATGATGAACTCTTAACTTGACCTTATATGGGAAGCACTTTATCTGCCCTTCCATTCTAAATGAAAGTTTTGCTGGATAGAGCAATCTTGGAGGTAGGTCCTTGCCTTTCATGACTTGGAATACTTCTTTCCAGACCCTTCTTGCCTGCAAGGTCTCTTTTGAGAAATCAGCCGACAGTCTGATGGGAACTCCTTTGTAGGTGACTGTCTCTTTTTCTCTGGCTGCTTTTAGGATTCTCTCTCTATCTTTAATTCTGGGTAACATAATGATGATATGCCTTGGTGTGTTTCTCTTTGGGTCCATTTTCTTTGGGATTCTCTGGGCTTCTTGGACTTCCTGGAAGTCTATTTCATTCACCAGACTGGGGAAGTTTTCCTTCATTATTTGTTCAGATGAGTTTTCAAATTCTTGCTCTTGTTTTTCTCCTCTGGCACCCTTTGCTTTGGATGTTGGAAGTTTAAAGTTGTCCTGGAGGTTGTAAAGCTGTCTGTGGGGGAGGGGTCCGAGAGGGAACATGCCCTTCACTTGCTGGGCTCTAGCCCCACTTGCCAATGAGCTCTCCTGTGAGACTGGGGGTTTGTCCCGCCCCAGCAACCCCCACAGTGGATTACAGCTAGCTTTGAGTCTTCAGTTTCCCATTCAGCCGGCCCCGCCTCGCCTGTGTGGTCCCCCGCCTTGTAGCACCTCCTCTCTGCAGTCTCCACCCCACCCACCGATCTGGGTGAATGCTTCTTAACTCCTTGGTTGTCAGAGTTCCATGCAGTTTGATTTTCTGGCACTTCTTTGTGGAGCACTTTGATTTTCTGTTTATTGTTTTTAGATTGGCTGTCATCCTTCTTTTGGTTGCGTGAGGAAGTGAAGTGTTTCACATTTTCGAATTATTTGAATCAACTGACTCTTGCACTAGCAATAACGAAAGATAGAATTATTATGATTTTGTCTGAGTTTAATCTTTGCTGTGCTGAGAGTTGGGGAGTGACGTCACATTATGACTTACTTTGAACCTTCCCTCTGACGCAAACTGTTGGGCAATTTCCATAAATGTCCTGGCCGTGTGAACTCACACGGAGGACAGGCTGGGCCCATCGTCGGAGACTGAATGGGCTCTGGCAGGGAGCCTGCGGCATCTCCCTGTTCTGATGCCCTTTCCTGCTCGTGGGTCTGCGGGCAGAGACCTGCGGTCTGATACAAAAATGCAGCAAAACCTCGACTCTGGAGCTTAATTCATCCAGGAATTCCGTTCAATATGCGGTTTGTTTGGGATCCCAGTCATACAGGAGACCGATCACACAGGTATCAGCCCGAAAGTGTTGTCAGGGGAAGGATCAAAACTTTATTTGACAACTGAGACATATTTTCCAAAAAACAGTTTGGTCACGAGTTGAATTGTTCGAGATGGGACACATTCGAGGACGGAGGTCAGACTGTGTTTGGTGTTTTCCCTGGTTCCTGGCACAGAGCTCCTAAAACCCTTGGAATCTCCTGAGTGACAAGGATGCTGATGAGGTGGCGCTTGGCCGAAGGTGCTGGACAGTTTCAGGATGGGGGCCAGTCACCGGAAACACCAAGTTTGATCAGAGGGTCAGAACTTTCAGCCTCACTGCCCAGCCTCTGGGAGAGGGGATGGGGTTTGAGTTCAATCACCAACGGCCAACGATCTAGTCAAATTTGTCTACATAGTGAAACCTACATAAAACTCCCTAATAATGGGGTTCAGAGAGCTTCTGAAGTAGTGAACCCCTCCCCATGCTGGGAGTTGGGGGTGACACTTTCCAATTCCATGGTGACAGAGCCTCCGGCACTCGGGACCCCTCCCCACCTCACCCCATGTCCCTCCTCATCTGGCTGCTCACTTGTATCGTTTATAATAAAATGTACAGTAAGCACAGCATTTTCCTGAGTTCTTCGAGTTGATCCAGCAAATTAATGAACTTGGTGGGGAGCCCCTACCTTTTGTAGGCAAGTCGGAGAGATGAGCAGGTAACATGGGGCCCTGAACTTGAGACTTGCTCTGAGGGGAGGGCAGTCTTGTGGGACAGACCCTGACCATCTGGGGTCTGAGGATAACTCCAGGGAGTTCATGTCGGGGTTGAGCTGAACTGTAGGAAACACAGCTGGTGTCTGAGAATCAGAGAAGTGGGTGAATGGAGGACAACATGCCTCACCGTCCCCCAGAGAAACTCGGAGTAAGAGCAAGGAAGACACCCTCTGCCTGGGACGTCATCTATTGGTCATGAGTTCTTCCAGCCAAACCCGAGTGCCTGTAATGCACCAGAAAGTTCCAGTCTCAGACCTTTGCTCCAAGGACTGAAACGTGTCTTTCTTTTCCTCCCCGACCCCAGCCCCTGAGCTCTGTTCCTACAGGGGAAGGCTCCACACCTAGAGGCCTGGTGGGCGCAAACTGCGCTTTCCCTCCCCCTCCTTCCCCCACAGGCAGGCATGTCCTAAACTCTAAGGGACCCCAGGAGACTTGCAGCCAGGGGAGCACTGGGCAGCAGCAGCTCGTCCCAGGCTGACCTCTGACTGTCCCCTAGGCCCCCTTTTCTCTGACTCCCCAGTGAGCTGACAGCGGCCCCACCCGGTCTCCTGTTGCTTCTTCTGTTCTAGGCCCTTCCTTGCTTCACCGTCCGCAGTGAACGTTAATAAGCGTGCTCTCCAAAAACGAAGAGTCTCGGTGGGAGGCAGAGACCACGTCCCTCCATGAAAGAGGGAACCCACGTCGCCAACGTTTGTGCATCTGGACACGGCACGAGGCTCCACCAGTCAGGTGACCACATGCCAGACTCCGACTCAGGATGTGGTGACACAGAGAGGCTGGGACTGTGCACAGGGCACTCGGCCAGGGTGGCAGGAGTAGCAGCAACAGTGTCCTGGCGCCAGAGCTGCAGAGACAACAGTCGGAGCCACAGGGCCCAGGGTCCCGCCTCAGGGCAGTCGGTGGGGTGAGCAGTGACATCTGTGCCCAGCAGCAGGGCAGCGGGGCCCGTGTGGGACCCGACCCAGGCTGGGCCGTGGGCTGCTCCTGGTGGTGCGGCCTCTACTATGTTTTGCGGTTTCCCCCCCAAAACATCAGAACCCAATTACTCTTTTATAGCTAAGTTAGAATAATTAGGATTCCATTGTTTCCTCCAAGAAATGTACCTGGGGAACAGATGCACTCAGAGATTTTATTCTGCTGACCTGGGGCCGCATCCTAAACCTTCCACCTGACTCTACCCCGTGGTGGAGAGAACAACTGTACCTCCCAACATCACGTCTCATAGATGACAATCCATGTCCTCCCTTTTTTTTCTGAGGAAAAAGAAACTACTAAATGTGGATTGAAGACCCCTCCCCACCCTGTGCTCTGTCACTGACCTCAGTGGTTCCTGTCTGGCTGAGCCCCAGGATGGCTTGTGGTGCTTCTTAAAACCCCCAGGCCCCTCCCAGACCCACACGTCTCAGGGGATTGGGCCCCAGGCTGGGATCACTCATGTGACAAGCCCTGCAGACAAGGCTGACGCACAGCACAGCCGTGCGGGATCCTGTCTGGGTTCCTGCCGCTGAATGTGGGACCTGAAGGCCAGCAGCATCCGCACCAGCCTTGTTGTAAATCCAGAATCCCACTCTCTGCTCCAGACTTCCTGAGTCTTAGCAAAGTGCGCAGGTAACTTGTGGGCACAAGAAAGTTTGGGACTCGGAGCTCGACAGCCTTCTAGACGTGGAGACAGACTGTGCAGGCGGCTCTGGCGTGCGGTCCACTCAGGTCGCTCACACTGGGGCCCTGGGTTCCGTCCTTCCTCCTTCCTCTTCTGCAGCTGTCACTCCCTTGGTGACCTCGCCCACGCTCACGGCTTTAAATAGCATTTGTGTGCGTGGCCCCCCAAGTCTGTCTGTGCAGAGTCTCCCCATCTCCAGACTCAGTGGTCCGCCTGCCAATCAGACGGCTCCCTGGATCTCTCACAGACGTCTCAGCTCCACCGTCTCTGACCATGAACGTCTGTGACGTCCCCTCAAACACGCTGCTTCCAGAGTCTCCCCGTCTCTGCTGACGCAACTCCGTCTCTCCGCTTGTGTCCTGTCCTCTGAGATGTTTGGTGACCTGCACTCCTCTCCCTCGTACCCCAGATTAAGCATTAGCAATGCCATCAGGCCCCCCTCAGAAGGGATGCAGGATCCCCCCATGCCCACTATTCCCGCCACTCACCCCGGGAAGCATCCCCAGCCTGGATCCCCGCCCAGACCCCTCCTGCGTCCACGCTGCCTCCCTCGCCTCCCCAGGCTGCTCTCAGCACGGCAGCCGCTGGGACCCATTGAAGGGGACGTCAGGCCATGTCCCCTCCTGCTCTGCACTGTCCTCTGACACCCGCCTCACTCAGAGCACAGTCGTGTCCTCCCAACATCCTCCAGGCCCACGTGGTCTGGCCGTGCCCCTCTCTCTCCCCATCACTCCCTGCTCCATTCCCACGCTGACCCCCACCCCGCCTCCTCCTTCCCAGACTCCAGACACACCGCTGCCCCGGGGCTTTCCCCATGGAGGGTCCCCTGCCCGGACAGAACTTCCTGCAGACGTCCTCGTGGGGAAGGCCTCATGTCCTTCAAGTCTTCCCTCAAGGCCACCTCCTCAGCGAGGCCCGCACTGACCACCCAAATCAAGCAGCCGCCTTCCCTGTCCCCAGTGGGGACCGCTGTCCCCTCTGCCTCTTCCCAGACCCCTTACCCTCCCACGGACACCTCCCTGTGTGCTGTGCGCACACCCACTGCCCCCCCACACAGCACGAGCCCCACGAGGCTGGCAGTGATCCCGACTGTGCCTCAGTGCTGTCCCCACATGCAAACCAGTGCCACGCGTCTGTCACGCAGCCACCACTGCTTCACAAATGGTCAGGGCAGGGCACCTCCCTATGCTGCAGGCTGTGTCTGTGTTAACGTGGCCTCGACCACAGCTGCTCCGTGGCAGCTACGGCCCCACGTGCTGCCCCGAATCCACAGCAGACCCCGCTCTGCGCATCCCCCAGTGCGCACCGCAGCCAGCACTGGAGCGAAGGGCAGGGAGAAGCCGCGGGCGAGCAGAGCGGAATTCCAATGGGGACTTACCTCGGACGGGAAATGACGGGATCCCAGCTCTGCTCAGCCCAGAACCCGCTCCTTTGAGAGTTTAGGAAGAGATGAAAGATCGGCCAAGCCCTAGAGGAGGCAAGAGCAGGACGAGTCTGACAATTCCTCTCTCCACACCACAGACTCCTGTGTGCAGGGACCCCTGGGCCTGGTGGGGACCGTGACAGGCAAAACACCTCTGCTGCTCACAGACAGGGACACCCAGAGGAGAACGAGACCAGAACTCCTAACAAGGACAGACAAAGTCACGCTGCTCTACAGAAACAAAGAAGCAACAAATGAAGACCCAGAAGATGGGGCTGAGCATCGACCTAGCCCTGAGCCTCGGCTGACCCGGCCATACACAGCCCTCACTGCCCACCATCCTGGAGATGGGCTTCACCGGGACAGTTTACAAGGCCTGGGTGATGTTGGGCTCCTGAGATCACAGGTCCTGCTGGGACAAGGTTCTACTGAAGGGACAAGGACAAAGGGGCAGAGGGTGACCCAGTGAAGAGGGACCAGGTCAAAGCCCATGATGCACTGAGCACTGACTGGGCACAGCCCCGACCACGCTCGGTCCTCACAGCCTCTCCTGTCCCTGCAACAGACAGCACAGCAAACACACGGGTTCTGGAAACTTCTTGATGATTCCATTTATTTCTTTCAAAACTTAGGATCTTCAGCTTTTTAATCAACAAATCAACCGCTCAAGGCAAGAACTGAAAAGGTAATTTACATTCAGAGTCTTATTTCCACAAGGTAGTGAGAGGTTGCAGCTCAGACACTGGGAAGCACACACAGGGCTGGGGAGGGCCCAGGCCCCCTCTGCTGAGACAGGAACGTGTGGGGAGGGGGCGAGATGGGCGGGGGGGGGCAGCCTCCCACCTCCTCACATGCTGCTGATGGGAACGCAGACATTCGGATGCCTGTTGCAGAAGCAGAAGTGAGATGTCCCTGAAGTCACAAACAGGGGTTGACAGGTATATGCTTGTGAGGAACCTTTCATCGCTGATTCCCTGACAAGGCAGCTGTCTCACGCTGGAGAAGAAAATAATCATGAAGAAATATCAGTCAGTTGCTGTAGGCAGTGACATTTTCCAACAGCCCTCCTTTTGTTCAGAATGTCCCAGAGAATCCCCATTACCCAGTCCCATCCTCTCCACCCCAACCCACCCATGTCAGAGTCTCACCTTTAGAAGCTGTGAGAGACACATCAGAGCCCTGGGCACTGTCACTACCTGGGGTGGCACAAAACAGGATGTGGTCAGAGCCCCCAGGACAGGAGACTAAGTAGGTACTATGAGGGAGGAGGTCCCCCATGGGCTCCCATCTGCACCAACAGAAGGTCTCAGGGGTCCCCCCTCCATACTCACTGGCAGCCTGAGCGTAGCTCCCCCCTTTTCCACCTGTGGGAAGAAAACATCCTGTAGGACACCAGGGAGGAGGCAGGGCCCTGAGGTCCTAAAGGAAGCCCTGGTCCTGGACCCCAGGGAAGTTTCCAGAACTCCGACTACAGATCCAGGCCAGGTAGGGGAACCTGAGGAAGTTCATGTGCAGGAACCCGACCAACCGCCCTCCTGCAGGTCTGTCCTCAGCAGGGACCCTCCCCTTGGACCTGTGACTGTTGGGAAGCAGGTCCCTGTCACCAGAATCATCAGGGTGACCAATCTGTCCCTTATTTCACACGTGCCTTCCTAACCAGTCAGTGTAGAAAGTAGGGCCCCAGACTGGCCAGCACCTGAGTGAGGACCATGCTTCCCTTTAATGAAGCCAGACACACCGTCCTGGGCTTGAAACTCCTGGTGAGACAAGAAATCAGACGCCACCCGCCCCTACCTGAGCGCTTCCTCTCCCACATCACGGCTCCAGCCACAGCTGCAAGCAGGACCAGGACACCGATGACGACGCCCACAATGATGATGATGGTGTCGGTCTGAGGAGGCGGCTCTGCAAAGGGACAGGGAGGTGAGGGCCCTTCCCCCCGTGTCCCGCCCCGACCCCGGTGAAGACCCCGGTGAAGACCCCGGAGGCCCCTCCTCACCCCATCGCAGCGTCAGGGGCTCGCGCAGCCCCTCGTGCTGCACGAGGCACGTGTATCTCTGCTCCTCCCCGGGCGGCACCGCCACCGCCGCCCACGTCTGGAAGGTCCCGTCCCCCGCGGGCCTGGTCTCCACGAGCTCCGTGTCCTGGGTCTGGTCCTCCCCGTCCCGCCGCCAGGTCAGGGCGATGTCCGCAGGGTAGAAGCCCCGCGCCCAGCACCTCAGGGTGGCCTCCCGCTCAGACGTGGGGTGGCGGGTCACTCGGGCCTCTGGAGGGTCTGAGGGGAAGGGTGGGAAATTCGGGGACTTCGCACGGCCGTGGGGCAGTCCAGCCGCGCTCCCGTGGCCGCCCCCACACTGGACAGGACGGGCGTGGGGAACAAAGCCCAGACCCCGCCTGGACAGAGGCACCTCGGGGGGATCCCTGGTCTGTAGAAAGTTCTAGAACCAGAGGGACACAGCCCGGGTGGAGGCCCGTCTGCGCGGAGAGAAGCCTTCCTGGTCCAGACTCGGGGGGGGGGGGACCCGGGTCGGACCGAGACCCGCGGGTGCGGGGCGGGAACGGGCCTGAGAGACGAAGTCCCCACGGGCCGGGGCCGCCGGGGTCAGAGGAGCCGCTGACCGGAGATCTCGGGGTGCGACACCCCCGTCCACGGAGCGGCTGCCCCCCGAGCGTCCCCGAGAAGAGCGGGGTCACCCTCCGGGACAGGGGCGGACAGTCCGGGCGGACTGGGTCCCTGGACGCAGAGGGCGGTTCCGACCGCGGTCCCGCGCCCCGTCTCCCGGTCTGAGCCCGGCCCGAGTGGGGGCGCCCCGCGGCCCGGTACCTGCGCGCTGCAGCGCCGCCTTCCCGCGCTCCAGGTACCGCAGGAGCCACTCCCGGCACCGGCCGTGCACGTAGGTCCTCACGTTCTCCGCCTCGTCCGCCGCCTCCCACTTGCGCTGGGTGATCTGAGCCGCCGTGTCGGCCGCGGTCCAGGAGCGCAGGTCCGCGTTCAGGGCGATGTAGTCGGCGCCGTCGTAGGCGAGCTGACGGTACCCGCGGAGGACGGTCCCGTTCGGGGTCACGTCACAGCCGGACATGGTCTGGAAGGTGTGAGACCCTGACCCCGCCCCGAGGTCAGCCCCGCCCACCGACCCCGCGGGGATCAAACCAAAACCGAACCCGGGTCGGAGTCCGGCGGGCTCCTCTCGGGGGGAAGCCCGGACGCGGACACTCGGGGCGGCCCGGCCCGTCCGCGGGGAGGGGGGTCGTGCCCGGCCCGGCCCCGCGCTCACCGTCCGCGCTCTGGTTGTAGTAGCCGCGCACGTTGTCCAGGCCCACTCGGAAAGTCTGTGCGTTTCCCTGGGCGACCCGCGTCTCCCGGTCCCAATACTGCGGTTCCACCCGCTCCACCCACGGCCCCTCCATCCACGGCGCCCGCGGCTCCATCCTCGGGTTCGCGGCGTCGCTGTCGAACCGCACGAACTCCGTGCCGTCCACGTAGCCGACTTCGAGGAACCGGGCCTCCCCGCGGCCGGGCCGGGACACGGCGGTGTCGAAATACCTCAGGGAGTGCGGGCCTGCGGGCAGGGAGCGGTGAGACCGGCGACCCTGCGCCCTGCGCAGGTCCCGGGTCCGCCGTCGGGGGGACAGAAACGGGGCGGGATCCGGGGTCTGGGCCGGGCGGTGGGGACGCGCCTTCCCCGGGCCCCGCGCCCCCGCCGGTCCGCGCGCCGCCCCGCAGAGGCCGCCCCCGCCCGACCCCGCGCTCACCCGCCCGGGCGCCGGTCAGCGCCAGCGCCCCCGAAAGCAGCAGCAGGAGGCTCGGGGAGCGCATGACCCTCATCCTCGGGGTTCGGGGGGAAGACGGAGTCCGGGCCGGTCCGCGGACACTTACAACCGGGAAGCGGCGGGGACGCTGATTGGCTGCTCTGGACACCGGCCACCAATGAAAGAGGCACGTGGGGCCGCGTCACGAGTATCCGGGAAGGAGGCCCGGGCGCAGGTTGGGAGACGCAGAAGTGAAACCGGGAGACCGGGCTCCCCAGCGCGGGGCTTCCCCGCCGGGACTCCGCCCTCGGGCCGAGGCCCTGAGCGCCGGGCCCGCACCTGGGACTTTGCCCGGATCCCCTCCTCCTGCTCTGAGAGCTCGTTGTCGCACCGCGTCCCCGAGTCCGGGCCCGAGTCCGTCCGGGGAAACCGGGGAGCGACCCCCAGGCTGGGCCCGGCCCCCGGTCCTCGTCTCCGTCCCCGGAGCCCCTCTCCCGGGAACGGACTCCGCCTCCCTCCCCCGACCCCGCCCCCCCGGACTCTTCTAGAGGGAAACTCACCCCGGGGACCTGACGCCGGAGAGGAGCTGCCCTGGGAGTGGGGGTGGGGGGACCGGGGCGGTCTCTGATCCCGGGGGAACTGGGCCTGAAACGCCGGCAGAGACTCTCCGAGTCCGGTGTCCCCGTTGTCCGCGGACTCTGACCACCGGGAAGCTAATAATCTGTAAAAGGGGGTGTGGGCCCCTGCGTTCCGAAATGCGTCCGAACGGCCCTGCAGTCGGACCCACAAGCCCCTGGATCCACTTCCCACCCCGTGTGCGAGCGACTCGGGGTTGTCGTCTCTGTGAAATGACCGTCGCCCGCAGCCCTCGGCGTGTCCCTGGGAGGCCGCGTCCCGAACGCGGAGCCGCCGGGGGAGCAGCTCGCACGGGGCTCGCCCGGCCTCGGAGCTGC
Organism: Glossophaga mutica; assembly: GCA_039655065.1. Classification (NCBI taxonomy): domain Eukaryota; kingdom Metazoa; phylum Chordata; class Mammalia; order Chiroptera; family Phyllostomidae; genus Glossophaga; species Glossophaga mutica. The sequence goes on from CM077306.1 coordinate 111,931,089, forward strand.
GGGGGCTCCGTGCAGCCGCCCCCGGGACGGGAGGAGGAAGGGTGGCCGGGGGTGTCCCGGGCCCAGGGCCGAGGGAGGGAGGTTCAGAGAGGGCGCGGGGGACCCTGGGGCCTGTCCGCCTTCGGGGGAGCAGGGGCCCTGCCTCAGTTTCCCTGCTGCTCTCAGTCTGTGCCAGGAAGAAGCCTGTGAGAGGCCAGGGCCCAGAGCGGACGGGGCAGCACGTGAGAGGGCACAGCAGGGGGACATGGGTCAGTCCCACTCCCTCAGGGGGGGGTCTGGGAGTTGTTCTCCTGCTGACGCGGGGTCGGATGGAGGAGGGGAAATGACGGGAGAGCGGAAGGGACGCGCTGCTGGGCCGGCACCTGGAAGCCGAGGAGGGGGGCGAGGCCTCGGGCGGCAGCGCGGGCACCGGCTCTGGCTGGGAGCGGGGACGGCTCCCCTGTGGCGAAGGTCCCCACGCGGACGGCGTCTTCTGACGTGTCCGGTTGTCTTGGTGGGGCGGGAAACAGGGTCACCGGCAGCAATAACGGGGGAGGGCGGTGGGCGTCTGAGCAGAGGATGGGGGACCCTGAGGGAGCCCTGCGGGAACAGGACTGAGGGCAGCGGAGTGGCCCGGGTCTGGGTCACGACGTTACGGTGACGGCGTCGTCGTGGCTGTGCGGGGCTGCAGCCTCCTGTGGCCGGTGGGGCAGGTGCGGGGCAGGCGGAGGCCCAGTCGCCGGCTGTGCAGTTTCTCCAGGCAAGGCCGGCAGAGCCAGGGGGAGCCAAGGGGCAGGTTGAAATGGTGCCCCATGGAGGTTAAGAACAGGGAGGAGGGGACACCGAGGGGTGAGGGACAGTGAACAGACGGCAGGAGCACAGACTGGGGACCCAGTGGGCTCCAGGGGTTGGTGGAGGTGATGACTCGGGCCTGGAAACAGGCACAGCAGTGAGGAAGGTTTGCTGACCTCTCAGTACAGCCTGTGATCAAACAATCGCGCGGGTGTTTCCAGAGCTCGGGCCGCTCTGCTTTTAGGGTTTACGTGACCTGACTGGCCCACCCAGATAATGTGGGGGAGTCTCCCTGTCCCACGGTCCTTAACCTCAATGACATCACCCAGGTCCCTTTGCCACGCGAGGAAAGCTGTCACAGGCTCCACGGACCAGGCTGGGTGTCTCTGGGGACCACTGTTCAGCCTTCCACACCTGATGGTGTTGACCTCACCGAGGGGCAAGGAGGCAGCACTCTGGGAGGGTGACAGTGGGCCAGGAGCTGAAAGAAATGGGGAGTGGTCTGGGGTCCTCAGGGAATCCCTACGATGAGGGAGTGGGGGCTCCAGTCTGATGGCAGATTGGGGGTGCGAGGGAGGAGGGAGGGGAACAGGTGAAAGCAGTGGAGGAGCTGGGACCCGCCCCCTCCACACCCAGGGCACCAGGTCATGGGAGGGGGGACACCCATGGGAGGACTTCAGAGGGGGCGGTGGCCTCAGGGAGACCCAGGCTCCCGTCAGAGCTGCGAGGTGCAGGCACATCCCGGGGGGGCGCTGCGCAGGTTCAGCTGGTCCTGGGCTGAGCACTAGGGGGCGCAGTGGGCAGGTTTCAGGGGTTGGGGAGGAGGGCGTGTGCCAGGGGACAGAGTGGGGGCTGCAGAGCCTGTGGAGACCAGGTGCAGGATGTTTGGGGACCAGGGGTGACTGAGACAGACAGGGACAGGGACAGATGAGGTCGGTCCTGGTGGCTTCAGGGGGATGGCGGTGAGGGAGTGAGAGGAGGGGGAGGAGCAGGGGTTGGGCTCTCCCTGGGGCCCTGTGGGTGGGGATGAGGGGGTTGGGGTGGGGGTCTCAGTTCCAGTCCTGACCCCTGACTGTGGGGTGGAGGGCCTGGGGGAGAGGCGGGGTCTCGGAGGACGAGCATGAGTTTGCCATGAACCCTGAGAGAGGGGGCTGTGCTCACTCCAGGTCTCAGTGGGACAGCTGCTGTTGGAGGTGTGACCTCTGGGGCCTCAGGTGTGGCCCTGGTGTCAGGGCCCCTCTCCTGTCCTGCTGAGGGGACAGAAGGCCCCGGGCAGCTGCGGTCCTCGTCCCAATCGTCCCGATGTGCGTATCCACACGGGGAAGATGTAGAGGTTGAGATGCTGTTCCCAATAAGAGATGATTTCATTTCCAAAACTGAGTTTAAAAGACAGAAAGAGCAGGTAGAGGAAAATGGCCTACTTCAGTTTCCCTGGCATCCCTGTCAATGTCGAGGGGAAGGCGGGAGGGGTGCAGGGGGGTGATGGGGGCGACATGGATGGTTCGAGGGCCCCTGAGTGCTCTCCTCTCCAAATGGGGGGCATTTGCAGGATAAAGTGGAGAAGTTTATGTTACTTTGACATTTTAGAATATTAGGGAATTACCATTACTTTCTAGAGTGCAATAATATTGTTTGAAGAGAAAGGTGATTTTTTCAGAGACGAACACAGATATTCAGGGGAGAGGGTCATGATGCTGGCAGGTGATTTTCAAGTGTGTCAGCAAAAATTACAGAAATACATTCCACTAGTAAATAGGACAGAATATCGAAGTGGTCAAACCTAGGGTGACCACCGTGTTAGTCTTTCAAACTTCAGGTGTCTTTTCGGTAAATTTCGAAGTCCTTTGGAGCAAAGCTTAGAAATGATGATGCACGCTGACCTGGGGTGTTCACACGTGAAGTTACATGGGAAGTAGGGATTAAATGTGAGTGTGCATGTGTGTGTGTGTGTGTGACCGTCAGTGTGTGTGTGTGAGTGTGTCCTTGTGGGTGCTGTGTCTGTGCGTCGGTGCGCAGCAGGGTGTGTGCAGTCTGTGCCTTCACTCAGTTACTCACTCAACGGATGATTTAAAATCAGCTTTCAGGGCCGTGGAAATACAGCTGTGAAAATCAAATCCCTGTCCCTGTCCTCATAAAGCGTGTGTTCTCAAGGAGGGACGGACAGTAAACATAAATATGTTGACAATGGGTGTTAGTGAACTGGGTGTGAGCAAAAGCAACGCGGGTGGGGTTGGGGGGAGGCTGGAGGGGCCCGGGCAGGGGCAGTGCAGGGAGGGCCGCTCAGTGAGGATGCTTGGGGACACTGCCAGGGAGGGAGGGGCTACCTGGGTGACAGGTTTTCAGGCCCAGGATCAGCAGTGCTGGCTCCGAGGTGTGACAGCCTGGGTGCCTGGGATGGAGGAACATGGGGAGGACCTGGAAAAGGGCCCTGCAAATGTCACACATTTAGAAAAGCTCCCTCCAGACAACAGAAGAGGTCGACCTGGGAAGCTTTCCTCCCTCCCCAAACCCCAGGCACCCAGGATCCCTGCCAGGGAGGAGCATGTTACCAATGTTTCATGTATCCTCCTGAGGAAAACTTCTGCAAATGTTGTTACTGTTGCTACATTAAGAAGGAGTACTATGAAAAACAAAGTAGATAAAATGTTTCTTTTCACTTTCCCCCGGGAGTTTTCATCACTGGGCTGGAGAGAGGAGCAGCAGTGGGGAGGTGGAAACCTCAGTGGTGGCCCAGGCCTCCTGAGCGCTCCTCTCTGTCAGTCCTTGTTCAGTCTCTGACCTTGACACCTGTGGAGTCCAGGACTGCTCGGAAGCTACTTCATACCAGTGCTGGTGCCCAGCCTCCAGGTCAACCACCTCTGACCTACCACTCACAGCAAGGACCCTCCCAGGGCTCAGTCAGCCTCCAGCAGCAGCGCAGCGGCGCCCCCGTGTGGCCACAGAGCAGACAACAGAAGACTGTCCTCCCTCCCCTTTCTGCTGCTCAGCCAGCACCTCCCAGTGTCTCTCCCTGTGCTCCCAGCTCCAGAACAGGGCTTTGAACGCAAGACGGGGTCCCCGTCCAGTGTCAGGCTCGGGGTGCAAAGTGTTTCTCACAACCCACACCGACTTAGGTGTTCCCGCCCCATAGAGTCACCGTGGATGTTCCCTCAGGGAAGGGTGAGGTCTCCTGGCCACCACAGCTGGTTCCCAGGTCCAGGATGGACCCCACCAACCAAGTAGGTGCCCTTAGTCCCCCGGAATGGGACCTGGGACATCCAAGTCCCTGTCACATGTTCCTGCTGCTCCCTCTGGAGCTAGAGGATCGTCTACCTGGGAATCAGTCCAGGGAGTCTCAGAACATGGGGTGAGGGCGGGGACTGGGAGGTTAGGTCCGGGAAGGAGAGGGTGCTCCTGGGGAAGTCAGGACACATGGAAGGAAGCACATCAGAGGGGCAGGGGTTGCAGGGGGAGAGAGGAAGGAGCCAGGAGGAGAACAGCAAGGGGAGGGCTGGCCATGGGGACACCTGTCCGTGGTTGGAGAGGGCCCTCCAGGTCATAGACAGCAAGGGCTGTGCTGCCCTGCAGGGACGAGCCCTGGTCCCACATTCCTGGGGATTCCAGGGTCCCACTAACTGTGCTAGCACCCCGCTGCCATGTCTGCGCCCAGTCCTGAGTAGCAGATTGTCGCAGCCTTCAGTGGTCCCTCCCTGCTGTAGGACAGGACAAGCCCTTGGGCGAGGCTGAGGGTCCCTGAGGACCCGGTGCCGAACTCGGGTGTGGGCTGCACCCACTGTGGGGAACTGGGGCCTCAGCGATGGGACCCAGGCTGCCCATTTCCCAGGGAAATGGGCTCACTCCAAAGCTCACTCCCCAAGGACTCTGGGATCCCCTCTTTCCTCTGGGATCACCCACGCACCACATCCGCAGACTGGACCGTCCAGGGCCTACTCTCTGTACCCCCAGTCCCTGAAATTGAAGGAACTCTGCAGCCTCGGCCCTAAATCTCATTTTTACCCCGACAACTGACCCACCCCCTGGGGTGCTATGGCCTGAATGTTTGTGTCCTCAGAGTTCATATTGAAACCTAAGCCCCAATGTGATGGTGTTCGGAGGTGGGGCCTTTGGGGGGTGATCAGGTCAGCAGGGCGGAGCCCGTATAGAGGAGACCCTGGAGAGCTCCCTTGCCCCGCCCACTGCGAGAGGGCAGAGCTGCCTGTGACCAGGAAGTCGGCCCTCACCACACACTGAACTTGCTGGCACCTTGATCCTGGGCTTTCAGCCTCCAGAACTGTGAGAAATAAGTGTGTTATTTATAGCCAGTCTATGGTGGTGTTTTAGCAGCCCCAATGAACCGGGGGGGTGGGGTCCTGCAAGCCGGGGCAGGGTCCCCCAGAGCTGTGTGTGACAGCTGAGTCACAGCTGCAATCTGAGCATCGGTCACCCATGACCCTGTGACCCAGACGGACCCCAGCGCCAGGCCAGAAGACCTGAGAGGTGGTGGGTGGCCAGGTGCCTCCCGTCTGCTGTTCTCTGTGGTGAGACCAGAGCTTGGGGGGGCACCGAGTATCACGCTTCATGAGGGGCTCAGGGAATGGAGCCCAGCTGGTAGGTAGCAAATGCACGAGTCATAGGGGACCCCTGTTCCGGACAGAGTTGTGTCCCCCACTATTCGTGTGTTGAAGCACCAGCCCCCAATGCGATTGTATTTAGACACAGAGCCTTTAAGGAGACCATTAAGGTTAACCGAGGTCATGGGGCGGGGCCCTGATCTGACAGGTCAGGTGGGGTCCTGGGGGAAAAAGACCTCAGATACCTAAACCCAGCCCTGCCCTCCCTCCCCCTCCTCACACAGGGGAGAGGCTGTGTGAGGGCACAGGGGGAAGACAGCCGTCCACAAGCCAGGGAGAGGCCCTCAACCAGAAGCCAAATTTCCCTGCACTTTGACCTTGGACTTCCAGCCTCCAGAACTGTGAGAAAATGAACTTCTGTTGTTTGAGCCGCCCAGTCGGTGGTATGTGGTTACTGGGACGACCCCCAAACCAAACAGCGGCAGCCCCTCCCAGTCCCAGACTCAGCTGTAAGGAGCCGGGTCCCAGTGCGCTCACTCACTCAGTCACTCACTCACTCACTCACGGTGCTCAGGGAGGCCCCTGCCAGGCTTCTCCTTGGTCCTGGGGGTCGTTTAATGCAAACGGACAGCACGCCTGCTCTCCTGGTGCCCACAGCCTGACGGGAAGACAGACAGGGATGAGGACACACTGACAGTGGGCGACTACGTGGTCTGTGTTCCCGTTACCTGCCGCTGGGGACCAAGCAGCCCGCAATAACCTTTCGTTCTCTCCTGTCTGTGGTTGACTGGGTCTGTGGGCGGCTCCTCTGCCCGGAATGACATGGGCTGGGGCTGCTGTCGCTGGAGGCCCCCCTGGTCCGGAACATTCCAGAGGGTCCCTGACAGGCTCATCAGGTGCCAGCTGTGCTGGGAGCTCTCTGGGGCTGCTGACCGGGTGGCCCGGGGCTCCTCCGCCTGCTCCTCCACTTGGCTTGGCTGCTCCCAGGGGGGCCCTGCTCCCAGAAGGGCGTGTTCCCAGTGCACAGTCAGACACCACGGGCACCTCGTGTCAGAGCCCCGGCTCTCAGTCACGGTCCCCTTCCTCGTGTTCCAGTCGTCAGAGCTACTCACAGGTCCGAGGGCCTCCCTCCTCTAGACAGGGGACGGCCAGGTCCATCACAAAGAGCATGTGGTTGGGGGACGCTGCTGAGGCCATCTCTAGAAAAAGGAACCTTCAGTCTGTTAGAAAGTGCTAGAAGAGAGAGAAAAAGTAATTCACAGCAGACAATCAGTGCAAAGTGACAGGAGAGGTGGCACTTTTATTTATTTTCACTTTTTAATTACAGCTGACAGTGGTACTTTACGTCAGTGTCGGGTGTACAGCGTACTGGTCAGACATTACGTAATGTACACCGTGGTCCCTGGCAGGTGAAGCCCCACTGGGAACCGCCCGCGGCCGTGGCTGTGTTACTGACTGTGTTCTCTGTGCTGTATTCTCCATCCCCATGAACTATGTTGTGACTGCCAAGTTGAGAAAAATTGTAAGTTATGTAATTGTTTTAATTTTTTAATAAAGAAGTTGAACATTTTAAATAATATTTTTGGCTGTTGGAATTATTTCTTAAGTGAATTGTGTATGGATATATATTTTTGCTCAGACTTTATTGAGCCCCTATGAAGGTGGAGAATTTGAAATTCTTAACCCCTCCACCTTGCTCACCCAGCCTCCCCACCCCTCCCCTCTGGCAACCACCAGATTGTTCTCTGTGTCTGAGTCTGCTCCTGTTTTCTTTGTTCACTTATTTTGTTTTTAGATTCCATATATAAGTGAAATATTTCACTTACCATGACACTCTCTAGGTCCATCAATGTTGTTGCCAATGGTAAGATTTCATTCTTTTTTATGGCCAAGTAATATTCCATCATATACATGTACCAAATCTTTGTCTGATACCATTTTGGTCAGAGATGCTTGATATGATTTCAATCTTGTTAAACTCATTGAGACTGGTTTGGTGCCCTAACATGCGGTCCTTCCTGGGAAATGTTTCCTGTGCACTTGGGAAGATGTGCGTTCTGCCGCTTTGGGGTGAAATGCTGTAAATTACCCACAAGTCCATCAGGTCTGATGTGCCATTTAAGGCTGCCGATTCCCTGTTGATTTCTGTCTGGAAGATCTGCCCACTGATGACAACGGGGTGTGACAGTCCCTCCTGTGACTGTACCACTGTCACTCTCTCCCTTCATGTTCATCAATATTGGCTTTACACACATGTGTAGGTGTCCCTGTGTTGGGTGTGTAAATGTTACAAGGGTGAGAGCCTCTGGTTGGATCAACCCCTTCATCATCAGGAAATGTCCTTGGTCCCTCATTACAGCCTCTGGTTTAGAGTCTGTTCTGTCTGAGAGAGGACGGCCACCCCAGCTGCTTGCTGGTCTCTGTTTGCCTGAGACGTCTCTCCCGCCCCCTCACTCTCGGTCTGTGTGGTCCAGTCTGAGGTGGGACTCGTGTAGACAGCACGTGTCTGGGTCTTGTTTTCTTATTCATACATTGACGGGAGCATTTAATCCATTTACATTAACAGTGATTATTGACAGGTATGGAGTTGTTACCACTTTATTACTCATATTCATGTTTGTTCTTACAGCGTCCCCTGTGTGGGGGTGGGTGTCCCCCTGAGCTGGTTGAGCCGTGGTTGCTGCTGGTGTGTCCGTGGATGGGGCTGACCCCAGGCCCACTGGCTGTGAGTCTGGCCACAACCACAGCTCATGAGCTCCTGAGTGGGGGCTGAGCCCGTGAAGTGGGATTCACCCCAGCAGGATCTGGGCCTGCCGAAACCCCCCTTTGGACGTCCTGCTTGTGGAGCTAAGAGGGTGGAACTCTGCTGGGGTCTGAAGCCGGCCACCCAGTGTGTCGGATCTGGGGCCTCTCGGGAGGGGCTGTGGTGCAGGCCCAGGCCCAGCACTCCTGGTAGGAGCTGCAGAGGGAGCTGTGGTTGGCAGGCATCTGTGCTGGGCCTGGAGGTGCATGGGGGAGACCGCGCTGTGACTGAGGCCAGCTGCCACCAGTATCAGGCCTGAGACAGGTCAGCAGAAGGCACAGGGCACCCCGAATCTTACTGCTGCCTGAGGTGCCCGTGAGGGGCAGCCAGTGAAAGATCCAGTGAAAAGGTGACGGGGGGGGGGGGCGGCTCAATGCAGGAAAGGGACAGCTGTCCCTCCAGCCCTCGCCCTGAAGCCACACAACTCAGTTTCTCCCTGTGTGTCCCTGGTATCCCCCAAACCACTGTTCCTGATCTGGAAACTTGGGTGAGTACCTGAGTGCGTCTGTACTGGCCCTTTAAAAGGAGCACCTGGGCCCTGACCAGTGAGGCTCAGTTGTTTGGGCATCTTCCTGCAAAGTGACAGGTTGCTGATTGGACTCCAGGTCAGGGCACTTGCTTGGGTGGTGGGTTCGGTCTGGTTGAGGCTCGTATGAGAGGCAACCAATCAGTGTTTCTCTCTCACATCAGTCGTACTCTCCCTCTCTCCCTTTTCGTCTGAAAGCATGTCCTCAGATGAGGATTAAAAAAATTGTGTTGTTTATGCCTTTTGACCCCTCAGTTCCACTGCTGGAATTATACCCTAAGAATCCTGAAACATCAATTCAAAGGAACCTGTGCACCCCAGTGTTCACAGCAGCACAATTTACAAGAGCCAAGTGCTGGAAACAGCCTGAGTGCCCATCAGTAAATGAGTGGATCAAAAAACTGGGACATTTACACGATGGAATACTACACAGCAGTAAGAAAGAAGGAACTCGTACCCTTCATGACAGCGTGGATGGAACCGGAGAGCATTGTGCTAAGTGAAATAAGCCAGGTGGTGAAAGACAAATAGCATATGATCTTCCTATAAGTAGAACCTAATCGACACAGCAAACAAATGAGCAAAACAGAACCAGAGACATGGAAATAAAGAACAAACTGACGGTGACCAGAGGAAAGGGGGGAGGGGGATAAGTCGTCAAAGAAGGAGAAGGGTCAAGTCAGAGAACGTGTGTAAAGGACCTATGGACAAGGACAAGGGGGGTGGGGGGGATTCAATGTGGGAGGTGGGGGGCATGGATAGGACAGGGGAGAGTAATGGGGGAAAATGGGGGCAAGTATAATTGAACAACAATAATATTTTAATTAAAAAAATTTTTTAAATTCTGTTTAAAAATAAATAAATAAATAAATAAAATGGAATGCCTGGGACCCTGGCAGCCCCGTGTCTCCCCCCGTGAGACGGGGTCCCCGCTGGTTTTCACAGGCAGATGCTGTGGGCTCTTCTTCCCACCACTGATGCTCCGGGCTGGGGAGCTCTGTGTGGGGTGGGGACCCCTCGCTCCTCTGAAGGAACCATCACAGCTGAGACATCTCTCCCAGTTCTCCACTGTCACACGTGGGAGGGGGCCATCCCATTCCCTGTCTCGACCCCTTTTAGCAGTCTCAATGTGGCTTCTTTATACTGAGTTAAAGGACTTCTGGTCCGTAGGTTCTCCAGGCTGATTGTTCTGTAACTCAGCTGTGATTTGATGTGGTCATGGGAGAAAGCAAGCGTTTACTTTGCCATCTCGAGTGGAACCCTGACGAGGCACTTTTAACTGGGGGGGTCGGAGTGGGCCCACGGAGGTGACAGGTGAGCAGACTGAGGCAGTGGAGACCCTGAGCCACATGGGATGTGAGGGAGGGACGTCCCTGCATCGCCCTCTGCACGTGCCCAGGACCCTGACGCAGTAACTCTGTGGTGGGGACACAGAGGGACACACATGGCAGCTGCCTGGGGGAACGGGGGGGGTCCCGTCTCTCCCCCCCCTGGAGCTTGGGGAGGGAGGAGGAGGCACTGCTGTGTGGGGGGGACTAGGAGAGGAGGGAGGAAGCAAAGATGGGGAGATGAGGTGGGACACCCACACTGTGTGTCTGCTGTCACCCCTCTGCATCCAGTGTCCCCCCATTGTGGTGACTGAAGTGGGACAGTGGGGCCGTCACACTGTGAGAGGCTGAGCATCGGTCTCTTCACCTGCCAACAACAGGCTGCCCTGCCTGCAGGGAGGGGAGTGCGGACTGTGGACTCAGGACTGAGGGGGACCGGACCTGGGGGGACAAGACACATCAGTGATAGGCAGCTGTGGGGTCCTCCCCAGGGAGGAGCTGAGACACACTTACCTGGAGGAGCACCCGAGGGTCCTCAGTGTGTGACCTGGGGTAAGGTGCTGTCAGAGCCCAGGGGTGAAGGTGAGGGTGGGTCTCAGCCACACTCTACCCCAGCTCTCTGTCCCTGAACCCAAGGCCTGCCCTGCTCTCCTGAGTGTAGAGGCCAGGAACGTCCTTGGTCTGTCTGATCACTCATTCAGAAGTCCTTCCTGCTCTCACGCCCTTCCCTGCTGCTGCACCTTCTCCCACTGCCAGGACCTCTCCCCTCTGCCCTCCAGTGGTGGGAATGGCTCACGTCCCACTGAGCAGAGGGCTCTAAGTGAGAAGCTGGGCTCTCCCTGAGGCTGAGAGAAGGAAAGGCTCCTGGCCAGGGGTTGGGGAGGGAGCACGGGCAAAGCGAGAGGAAAAGCTGAAGGGCTGGGGAGGTGATGGTGAAAAATGTTCCCACGTCATCATCTATCTCTCACAGTCTGAGGGAGCCACCGACCCTGAGGCCCAAGGCCATGGAAAGAGCAACAGGAGCAGAGAAATATCCCACATGAAAGAAATATATAGATGATTCGTCCCTCTCACTCTTCCCTGTTCTGGTCTATTTTATAAGTGAAACTGTTACAGAAACTTGAAATTATTGCTTTGAGGAGAATCTCCAAATACTGGGGAATATAATTATGAATGAGTAAGCCCTGCAGACGGGAACAGCAGAGGCTTTAAGAACAAAGGCAGGTGTGGGGACCGGCCACCTTGTGCTGGTCCTGAGGCTGCCCTGACCAAGCTCTCAGGTGGCGCTGAAGCGAGGCCACCCGTGAGCTGCGTGAGCTGGGGCGGCTCCTGGGACCTCTGTGTCCTCCTCAGAGAAGGGACATGAGCCCGATCCTGGTCTGAGATGTCATCCTCTGATAAAGGAACCAGGGCCCCTTAGAAGAGGAGCTGACTCCAGGGCTCAGACAGAAAAACCAAGATGAGGCTGGAGCACCCTGCACTGTCAGAAAGGGGGTGTGCCCCCCCCACATGGGGCATGTCACAGGGACGCGGGGCCAGCCTGGGGGAGCTCCCCATGGACACAGCGGGACAGTGTGAGCCCCATGTGGCACTGGTGGTGATTATAACCCAAACTATCATAAAGTAAGTGCCCGTAAGCTCATACTTCTGTAAATGATTGAAACTTTTTAAATTAAGGGATTAATGGCAAATCTTCCTTCTAGATTCCCAAGTTGCACATGAAGGGAATCCCCCTTCCAGGAGGTGGAGCTGGATTCCTCCCCGTGAATGTGGGCCGGGCATGGGAACTTGCTTCCAAAACGTAGAATATGGAAAGTGAAAGTTTCCACTAACGGTAAAGTGACTCCAGTGACCCTTGAACAACACGAGTGTGAACGGTTCAGGTGCACTTGCACACGGATTTCCCTCAGTACTGTGTGCAGTGTCGTAAGTGTATTTCCTCTTCCTGATGACTTTCTTAACAACGCTTTCTGTCACACGGCTCCTCTGCGTCAGCGTGCAGAACAGAGCACATGTAACACGCAAACTGCGTTCACCGACTGCTTGTCATCGGGAAGGCGTCTGGCCTACAGGAGGCTACTAGTAAAGTTTTGAGTGACTCAAAAGTTATATGAACATTTTCAGTTGTGCCGGGGACCGGTGCCACAAACCCCCATGTTGTCAAAGGTCAACTGTATCTTACAGTGGAGAACTTGGCAGGCATAGTAACCTTAACCATGTGATAAAGGTCATGTGAATATCGTGTGCCCTCTGCTATGATGTGATGAGAAGGCACTTCGCCTCTATGGTATTCTTTCCCAAAACACGTAACCCCAATCAAATCACAAAGAAACATCAAACATACCCCAAATGAATGACATTCTGCAAATTATCTCTATGGTTTTTCTCAAAATTTTCAAGGTCATGAAAATGGGTAAAGAAATTCAACAGATCACAGGAGACAAGAGACATGACAGCTTAATTCATTAAGGTACCTGGTTTGGTCCTGGAACAGAGAAGGAACATTAGTGGTCCTGACTTGCGGGGGCCCCTGTCCTGGGCACCAGATGTGGGGGGCTCCGCCCGCAGAGCCCCATCCCTCCATCATGGATGAAAATAAAAACTACCAAGACATGATCTGCTTGGAGAGGAAAGGTGGTCAAACTCTCAGAGGAGAATGACCCAGAGCCCCTTCCTCACTAGGCTTTTATTGGGTTCAAATACACAGGGATACAGGTATGTCAGGCAGTAAGGATCAAACAATGGTTAACATTTCAAAGAAATCTGAGTCAGTGTCTGTCAGGAAAGGGGGTTGTAAAACTTTGGGAGACAATCTCATTTTCTCCTTGGACCCTTATCACTTAAGTGAGAGCACTCTTAGCAAAGCAGGTTTCACAGGACTTTAGGAATTCTTTCTTATGCCCAATCACCCAGGGAACCGTCCTGGCCCGCACAGGGCTGCACCACTCGCCCTCATTGTTTCAGGCTTTAAGCTGATTAGGAAGCAGGAGACATCTCCCAGACGGAAATGAGGACTCGGGCTATGTCAGAATAGCTGGGGGGCAAGGGTCCATCACATCCTCTTTGCTGCAGCCCCCTCTCCCCCCGAGTCCTTCCATGAGGCCTCCCAGGTGGTTGTGTCTGGCTTAGGTTGCCCCTCCCATGAAGAGTCTTACCTGTCATTGACTGCCAACCAAGCATTGGGGTCAGAGATGGATGAGGCAGAAGCAGCACTCCTGCCAGGGAGATAAGCTTTGTCTCCTTAGTAGCTCACGTCCTCTTGACAGAACAGACCCAGATGAAGTGGGTCCCTTGGGGGTTACAACTCCTGAAACCAGGCTGAACGGTCCGCAACACTGACTGGTGTGGCTCAGTGGACTGAGTGCCAGCCTGCAAACCAAAAGTTGCCGGCTTGATTCCCAGTCAGGGCACATGCCTGGGTTGCAGGCCAGGTCCCCAGTAGGGGGCTCGCAAGAGACAACCACCCAGGGATGTTTCCCTCCCTCTCTTTTCCATCATTTCCCCTCTCTCTAAGAGTAAATAAACAAAATCTTTTTTAAAAAAGAAAAAGAATGTTAGTGGAAAAACTGGTTAAATCCAAATGAACTCTGTAGTTTACTAACCGTGTTGTACCAGTGTTACATTGCTGCCTTTCTTATTCTTCACGTGATTTCATTAGAGGTTAACATGAAGGAAAGCTGAGTGAAGGGAGTAGGGGAGTTCTGTTTTCTCACTTGACAGCTTTTCCGTGACTCTAACATTACTCAGAAATAATTTTATTCCTGCCTGGTGTGACTCAGTGGATTGAGGGGAGGCCTGCAAACTGAAGGGCTGCCCCTTCGATTCCCAGTCGAGGCACCTGCCTGGGTTGTGGGCCGGGTCCCCAGGTGGGGGCGTGTGGGAGGCAGCTGATTGATGTATCTCTCACACATCAATGTTTCTCCCCCTCTCTCTCTCCCTCCCTTCCCCTCTAAAAAAATAATAAATAAAATCTTCAAAAAATTGTTTTAAAAGTGAAATGCCATAGACAATTTAAATATATCTATAGTTATCAAAGACATCGAATCAATAATTAGTAACATTCCAAAACGGGAAACACGAAGCCCAGATGGGTTTGTGGGTGAATCCTACCATACATGTAGGGAAGACATTATACCAGTTCTCCACAATCTCTTTCAGGACACAAGAGAGGGAATTCTTCCTACTTTATTCAATGAGACCAGCATTATCCTAATACCTAAACCAGACAGACATTATAAGAAAACTATAAACCAATATCTCTCAAGAACATAGGTGCAAGAATTCTCAACACAATGTTAGCAAATCAAACAAACCCCCAATGTGCAAAAAGAACTACTCACCACCACCCAGTGGGATTTATCCTGGGTACGCAAGGCTAGTTTCAACATTTTTCATTTCATGGCACACGTAATCTAATCACTGAAATTCTGTGGCACACCAAAGAATATATTATATTTGTTGCTGATCTGACAAAAAATAGGTATAATTTTGATTCATTCATACTGGATGGCTGTTCTGTTAGTTGTACTAATATTGTTTTACAGTTGACAATCTAAGGGAGAAGAGGTCAGTGCCCCTGACTGAATAGTCAGGTATCGCACGCTTCAAAAACCCTTGTAGCACGCCGGTGGGGCACCGCTGCTCTATACTTCACACAAAAGGAACACTTAGACTAAACATGGCCTCTGTCCTGACTCAATGATAGTTTTACATGGAGCACAAAACCAGCCATCAGCTGAGACGGTAGAAGAAGGTCGCTGAGTGAGCAAGAGAGCTGTATCTGTTGGTTTGAGCCTTTTTAACAACAGGGATGTGTCTCCCACTGTGAGAATGGCCAGGATGGGAGGTCTGGGTGGGCAGGTGCACACAGACCTAGACGAGAAGTCCGTACCTTCTACATGTTGATGCATTAAAAAGGGTTAGCTTCTTTTTGGTCAAGAACGATTTATGATTGCATGCAAAGAAAAAATTTACATTTATTATATTACGTTTCTAATTTTAAATTGTGGTTCGAAGTTGATGTCTAATGGTGATAATAGACACACCCAGGCCCAGCAGAGGGAGCCGCCCACAGCGGATCGCTGACAGCGCCACGCGGGATGCCCAGGGCCAGTCACAGGCAGCGTCTGACAAAGGCGGCAACAGAGTCTTTGCAGATCTACCTGATACATAGAAACAAAATCAAAGAGGCAGCCTGGGGGGGGGACCCTGTCCTGGTGCCAGATATGGGGGGGCTCCGCCCGCAGAGCCGCATCCCTCTGTCACGGATGAAAATAAAACTACCAAGACATGATCTGCTTGGGGAGGAGAGGTGGTCAAACTCTCAGAGGAGAATGACCCAGAGCCCCATCCTCACTAGGCTTTTATTGGGTTCAAATACACAGGAATACAGGTTTAACATTTCAAAGAAATCTGAGGGCTTAATCTGAGTCAGTGTCTGTCAGGAAAGGGGGTTACAAAACTTTGGGAGACATACTCATTTCCTCCTCAGACCCTTAACATTTAAATGAGTGCACTCTTAGCAAAGCAGTTTTCACAGGACTTTAGGAATTCTTTCTTATGCCCGATCACCCATTCTGGCCAGCACAGGGCTGCACCACTCACCGTCATAGTTTCAGGCTTTAAGCCAATTAGGCCCAGGAAGCAGAAGACATCTCCCAGATGGAAATGGGGACTCGGGCTATGTCAGAATAGCTGGGGGGTGAGTGTCCATCACATCCTCTTTGCTGCAGCCCCCTGAGTCGTTCCATGAGGGCCTCCCAAGTGGTTGTGTCTGGCTTAGGTTGCCCCTCCTCTGAGGAGTCTTACCCGTCATTGACTGCCAACCAAGCATTGGGGCCAGAGATGGATGAGGCAGAAGTGGTGCTCCTGCCAGGGAGATAAGCTTTGTTTCCTTAGTAGCTCATGTCCTCGTGACAGAACAGACCCAGATGAAACGGGTCCCTTGGCTCTTACACAGCCTACCATGGGGTGAGGGTTACAAGTCCTGAAATCAGGCTGAACGGTCCGCAACAGCAGCTGAAATGGGAAAACAAAGAAACAGGCCCAAATTGAAAAAGCAAGAGAATTCTTCAGAAGAAGAACTAGATGAAATTGAGGCAAGCCATTTATCAGGTTGAGAGTTTAGAGTAATGATTATAAAGGATACTCCACAGCATTTAAAAACATGGAAACCATGAAAAAAGTCAGAAATAATGAATGCAATATCTGAAATAAATAATACACTGGAAGGAATAAACAGTGGGTTAGATGGAGCAGAGGATCAAATCAGTGATTTGGATGATAAGGTGGACAAGCAGAATAGCAAAAAGAAAGATTTTTTAAAAAATGAGGAGAGCTTAGGAAACCTTTGGAACAACATGGAGTGTAACACCACCCACATCGCTGGAACACCAGAAGGAGAAGAGAGTGAGCAAGGGGTCAAGAACCTATTTGAAGAAATAATCACTGAAAACTTCCCTAATCTGGTGAAGGAAAAAGACACACAAGCCCAGAAATTTCAGAGTCCCAAACAAGTTGGACCCAAAGATGCCCACACCAAGACACATCATGATTAAAAAGGCAAGGCCCAAAGACAAGGAGAGAATCCTAAAAGCCACAAGAGAAAAGCAGGTAGTTACCTACAAGGGAGCACCAGACTGTCATTTCATTTCTCAACAGAAACATTTCAGGACAGAAGGGAATGGTGTGAAATATTCTAGGTGATGAAAAGCAATAATCTACTACCAAGGCTACTTTACCCAGCAAGGCTATCATTTAAAATCTAAAAAGAAATAAGGAGCTTCCCAGAGAAAAAAAAAAAGCTGAAGGAATTTGTTAACACCGAACCAGTATGGCAGCAAAAGTTAAAAGGCTTGCAAGGAGGAGAAGGAGGAGGAGGGGGAGGGGGAGGAGAAGAAGAAGAAGAAGTGGAGGAGGAGGAGGAGAAAGGAAAAAACAGAGGAAAATAGTCTAACAACAAAATGGGACTAAATACGTATCTAAACGATAATGATAAAGCATCTCCTAGTCAGTCACAGGTTGAATCCGCGCTGTGGGAATGTGGGTCAGATAACCCGGAATCCCAGTCCGCTCGTCCTCCAATACCTGAGAACAATGGTCCCCGAGCTCCCCGGGTGAAGGCAGCACGCGTGCACCCGGGCAGCCCGACGACGCAGGGCAAGTTCACGGGAGGCCCGTCCAGTTTGCCCCCTCGCCCCGTAGCTGGGCCACCCCCCCCCCCCCGTCCACGTTTCCCTTCTCACCTGCGTCTACACACAACGAACGTCCTCATGGCCTCCTCCTGCCCATCGACCGACCGACCGAGGTCCTAAGACACAAACAGCAACGGCGGAGATGACTTGCTGCGCAGTGTTAAGACGAAGCGAACAGGGACACTGAGTTTCCCTGATTCGGGGGTGACAAGGAAGGGCCTTGGTGAGAGCCCGGGGAGGGAGGCTGTGCGGGAGTCAGAGGGAAGGGCCAGGGGCACGAGTGTCAGAGCAGCGGGGGGCTGTCCCCGAACCACCCTCTGGGACTGAAGACACGCAGAGACGCACTCTTTCCAAGACACGAACGGTCCTTCGGGTCAGACCAGGAGCCTGTGCAGGGGAAGGACGAAGTGAGCCTCGTTGCTGACCCCTCTTCCTCTAAGGCCAGGAAGGCAGATCTGCGGGGAGAGACTGCGTCAGCGGGATGAACGCAAGAGTTTGCCTGGGCTTCCTTCACCGATGCGGGAGTTCATGCTGTTTCCCACGCGCAGCCAAGGGCTGAGGTTCACGGAGAACTTCAGGCCTGAGCTTCCTCCCTGGGGCTGCCTCAGAGGCATGTGCAGGGAAGGGGCTTCCATCCGTCTGCACCCCACCCCCTCAGGCAAACAAGGCAGGAATGTTGCCTGTTTTTCAAGATCCTCATTGAACTAAAGGGAGAGGAGGAAAGATAGTGTATTCAGCCATTAAAACACCTTTGTAAGCCCTGGCCGGGCAGCTCAGTTGGTTAGAGGGTTGTCCCGATACGCCCAGGTTGCAGGTTCCATCCCACTCGTCACGTACAAGAATCAACCAGTGAGTGCATCCGTAAGTGGAAAATAAACCGATATTTCCCTCTCTCTCCCGTCCTCTCTCTCTAAAAGTCAATAAATACAGTGAGTTATTATCTTAAAAACAACACCGTAGACAATTACACAACCTTCTCCATCCCACAACCCATCACTGGGGTTAAGGGGGGGCTGCAGGAAGGCTGACCCAGCACTGAATGGGCCCCTTGCATGAGCCCAGTCCTTGGAGACCCCAAGTGTCTGCTGCGATAAGTGTCCAGCCCGGGGATTCCTCTCTCCCCTCAGGCTGTCTTTTCTCCCAGACACTCTGATTTCAGCGCCCCTAGATCTCTTCGCCTTTGCTTCCCTGTGTCAGCCCCTGATCGTGGGAGGTGGGTGAGTAATTCAGGGGAAAGGCAAACCTCAGTCACCGCTCTGGCTTTGTTACCTTTCTCTCACCTCAGATGCATGAAGGCGTTCTCTACAGGGAGATGAGCCCAAGCTCAACGCCTGAGACCCAGCCAGAATCCTGCTCCAGGCAGAACAGACGCAGGGCAGGCTCACGTCCACCTGCAGCCCCCGATCAGGTACAGTCTGAGATTCCGGAGCCTGATGTAAAACCCCAGCACGAGGACAGTGAGGGATACACACCTTGGAGGAGGAGGAACTTACAAAGGACCTCCAGGTCCTGGCACTCAGGGTGCACCCTCTAAACAGCACAGGTGACAGTGCAGGTGACAGCGCACATGCTGATGCTGGCAGCGGCCTGTCCCCATCACTCAGACGTGGCTAGGAGGAAGAGAGCAGCTCCCAGGTGTGAGGGCCACTCGGGAAGTGGTCCGAGTTTCCTGAGTTTCCTGACAAGGGCGCAGATCGATGAGTCCTTAGCATCTCCTGGGTCAGGCATGGGCACGTCCGCATTGCCCCGGCTCTGAGCTGTTCTCAGGGGCTTGTGTAAGAAGAAGAGGGGTGTACATACGACCCTGGGGTATACACACACGAGAGGAGAGGAGCGGACCCCGGAGCCAGAGCGGCTCCTGCTCTTCAGGTTGTGGGGTCCAGAGGGTCACCAGGGAGTCACTCCCTCCCCTCCACGGTGACAGGTCAGCAGCCTGGGGAGCTCCCCTGGCAGGTGCAGATGCCTCCTGCTGGGGGTCATGTCCAGCATCACGGGGATCCGGAAGGTCCAGTCTCCGTTGTGGGTCTGGTTGTTGGGCACAACCCCAGCTGTCTCCTCCTGTCCAGTCAGGAACCAGCAGGACTGAATGTTCCCAGGACGGAAACCCGCCACGGGGCAGACACACAGGCTGGGACGCTTCAGGGGCCCCTTCTTGGCAGGGGAGCCATTTACTTTAGGCTTAACTAGGATTGGAAATTTGAAAGAGGTAATGGGCTTTGAGATTGCTATTTCTTACACATTTCTGTTACAGAATTGAATTCTAGATATTTAAAATATATATGCTATAATTATGTTAGTAGGAAAGGGGGGAACCGAAAAGTGAGAACTAGATCTTCAAATGGAATATGTATGACCTTGATCCGTATCAGGTATCAAAGACTGGCCTCCTACCCTCTGTCCCAAACTATACCCTTTGTCTCTTTCCGAAGCCCTCTCTGCCCCCCTCCATTGGCGTTCCTTCCTCACGTTTGCAGGGTGATGTCCAGAAGCTCGTCATTGTTCCGGGGGTGCAAGCTGCCTATGGATCCTGTGAACAGAAGGAACTGGAGTGTGAGGGGAACTGGAAGGAGAGACCTCAGAAACAACACTCTTACAGAGCCCAGAGATCTCCACAGCAGCAACCATCAAGACTTCATAGGCCCCCAAACCAGGAACCCCAGAGACAGGTGAGGGAGCTAGGTGGACCCCAAGCTAAAGCACACCCCAGGGAGGGAAGACACTCGGACAGTCCTCCAAGAGAATTCCTCCAATGTCCAGAGCACCCCATCCTATTTTGGGCCTCCTGTTCCCCCCTCCCCAGCACCCTTCCCCAACCACACCTCCCTGTTCCCATCACTCACCCCCCAGTCCTCACTCATCAACCTTTTTATTTTCATTTCAAAATAAAAAGAACCATTATGAAGAATTTGTGGCTGGGAACCGTGTCCCCTCCTTGTGTCTCCTCCTCTGCCAGTCTTCCTGGAACTGTCCTTGGGTTTCCCATTCCTTCATTGAATTAAGAGATTAGGAGAGAGGGTGAGGGGCTGAGACTTTAGGACAGAGGATAGGAGAGCAGATTAGGGGAGGGAGAGAAACAGGAAGAAAGAAGCTGAAGTGGTGAGAAATGGGGAAGGAGTAGAAGACAGAGGGAATCCCAAAAGAGTCTCTGGAAGGTGGAGGTGCGGCCATGTCTGGCCCCCTGTCCATGGAGGTGCAGGATGAGGGGCAGTGTGGGGAGAAGGGCAGCGAGACTCTGGAGTGGGTAGAGTTCTGAAGGTTAGGGTGACAGACTTGACCTGGGGTCAGTGGTCTCAGATCGGAGTGCCAATCTCTTAATTGTGTCTGCTTCTGTCCCACACGCGGGATCCATCCCCCTTTTCCTGCCTCTCCCCATCCTCTCCTGTCCCCCAACCTCTCTTTTCATCTCCAACTCTGTTTCTCAACTTCATGCCTATCCTGTTCCCGGATCCGGAACCATCTCACCTCCCTTACTCTACCCTCCCCCGACCCTCCACTCCTTCCTACCTGTCCTGCTGCCCCTTCCCTAACCCCAGCCCACTGAGTCTCTCCACTATGACTACGAGCCCCTCTATTACGAAGTGATGACTGCGAGGACGACCCCTGATTACCAGGTAAACTTGAGAGACCTCTTCCTTCCTTTTATTTCTCCCACCACCCTGCGCAGATATCTGTGACACCAAGTGTGAGGAAAGATGCCATATATTTAGATGATGGGAGTTTCCTCACTGCCCCCTCCCGTGTCTCTCTGCTGCAGAGGCCTGGGAGCCCCAACCACAGGGCTCCCCCTTCCCTCAGGTGTTGCCACACCCCACCCTGAAAGTCTACCCCACCTGTCAAGAGGTCAGCAGTCTGGCAAGCAGCCCCCTCACCAGGCTGGAGACCCTCTTGAATTGGAGGTTCTGGGCCAACATGGGGCCAGCCTCCCCACTCTCGATGCCCAGCTCAGCAGACAGCCCTCCCCACTGTCTGGGGCCCCCTCAGGACCAGAAACAACGGCTACCGGCAGGTAGAGCCAGGGCATCCAGATCTCTGCTTCCAAACCTCTGTGATCACAGGGAGTCACTCTCCCTAAACTGTCCCCCTCCAAAGGGGCTGTAAGATCGGAGATTCCCCCACCCCTAGCACAGACAGACACTACCCTCGGGGAGGGGGACATGGTGCTGCTTTGGTCGCTTTGCCGCCCTACTTGCTAACCTCTCTTTGTCCCTTCCCTTTCCATCCCACCCCCATGCTACTCTCCTCCCCCTTCTCCCTGGGATTAGTACCCCACCCCAGGTGAAGAGGAAGGAGTCCTGGAGTCCAGCCCCTTGCCACCCCCTGAGGAGGTAATTCCACCCCCCACATTCATCCCAGCTGGGGGCAGTGGGTAGCTGTGACCCACCCCTCAGGCCCCATGCCATCTGGATGAATCAGCCCCTCCTCTGGCCAGAGGGTTCTTCGTCATGTTCATTTATGGTCTTCTGTCTGCTGGTCATTCCAGACCGATGGGTCTACTTGTCTCTCTCAGTACAACCATGTTTCTTTAGTGTCCATGTCTCCTTCCATTGTTCTTTGATTTCAGAGTAGCCTCCTCTCCATGTTGCTGTCAAATGGTTTTACTTCCTGTGTCATATTTCTGTTTAAGAGCCATTTTCTGTCCAGTGTTATCCTTTGTTCTCTTCTTCCCTTCTTTCCACTCATTTTTTTGGCCATTCCCTGAACTTCATTGTCTGTCATGTCCATGGACTGTCCACACTGAGTCCAGCCCTCTGGCCCCCTTCTTGTTATTCACCATTTCTTCCTACCAAGCCCATTTTCTGGATATCCCTCCTGATTTAGGGTCTTGATGGCCATCACCTTTCTGTACAACTGCTCCCCTTGCTGTTCTTGGGAGAAAAACTCCAGTCCCAATTACCTTCATAATCCTTTGGGCTAGAAGTTTTCACACCTGGGGTCCAGGGAAAACTCCTTTCAGCCCTAACGCCCCTGTCTACCCGTCTCCCTCCCCATCCCCAGAAAGGAGCAGACAGATCTCCAGGTCCCCTCCACAGCCAGCAGGTTCCTGACAGAGGAACCTGGGGAGGGGGGCACAGACCCCCCAGCAGGGCCCTACGATCACACCTATGGCTATGGGGACGATGATCGTGAGGAGACGGAGCTTGGCCCTGCCCTCTCTGCGGAGACAGCCCGCTCAGGAGCCGGAAGTGAAAGGAGCTCCTCTTCTGTGCTTGACCTCCAGTGGGAGCTACAAGAATTGCTTCCTGTTGTTTTTAGTTATTGTCTGTTGGCTGTGAGCTACTTCACATCGGTGGTTTGCCATTTTCCATCCACATAAGGTGTACATGTTGCTTGAATATATAACTTCCTGTCTTCCCCTGTCAAATGTCTTACCCTGTGACTCTTTATGGATTCTTCTGCTCTGGGCAATGGGATTTTTAAAAAGTCTTATGGCAACTTCCTGTCTCAATCAAGATGAATTTCATAAAGCTTTTCGTCAATAAGCCGTTACCTTGTGTCCATTTTCAGTCTGTCTCCATCATTTCTTCTTGGTCAAAACAGTTTTATCCATGTTGCTGCCAAATGATCTTGTTTCCTGTGTCACACTTTCTAACCTAAGGGCCACTGCCTGTCTGTCCCTTCCTGTCTTCTCCAGTCATGCTACCCATCTTGGTGATTACACCATATTAGACTGAAAGGGGCCTTATTTGTACTTTGACTAGTTTTTCATGCTGTCTGTGACAATGTCATTTGATAATGAGTTACTTTCTGCGTGTCTCAGGTCATCCCAAGCATAAAGTTTCTATGTGGGCGTAGACATTTATCGTGGTCATTTCCTGTGTGTGCTTGCTGTCATGTTTGTGTTTTCTGGGGGCGTTGTCTTCCATTGTCATCAGCACCTGTCCAGGAGTCACTTTCTGTCTGCTTTGTGAATCTCTTCTTCCTCTTGGTCATTGTAGTTAGGTTGTTGTTGAAAGTCCGCTTCCTAAATTTTTTTCTCTTGGTGGCTTATTATTATTATTATTTTTATTTTTAATGAGAGGGAGAGAGACATCAATGTGTGGTTGCCTTTTGCACAGCCTCAAGTGAGGGCCTGGCTTGCAACGCAGGAATGTGCCCCAACTAGGAGGCAACCATTTGGTTCACAGACCAGTACTCAATCCACTGAGCCACGCCAGCCAAGGCTCTTGGCTACTTCTTGTCTGTCCAGCCATTTCTTGTTTGTCCAGTTCATTTTCTGACCATTTTGGGCATGTTTCATTTTTCTCGGTCCTGGCATCATTCTTGTTTCCAAGTGTTTGTCCCTTCATTCTATTTCCCATAGTTGTTTTCCATGTCTTCAACCACTGCCTGCTGGTTCCCTGTCTGCTCACCGCATCTTCTGCCTGCCTTGCAGCTAGAGCTACCTTCTCCGCCTGCTGCCTCACACCATACCTCCCTTCTCTAATACTGCCACGCTTTATTCTCTGTTGCCTTTTTTTTAATGCTGCTTTCTGGAAATTTGAAGTTGATCTGCGATATGGGAGAGTTTGGAAATTGATCATTACTGTCTGGTCAGTATGGAGGTGGAATTCTGGAGATCTTTGTTGGGAGAGTTGGGTGGTGGTGGTTAATGTCCTCCATTCTCCCTGCCCTCATCTTGGTTCTGGCCCCAGAGGTGAGGGTGGGCATCCGAGTGGGAGTGTGGCAGGGAGGCAGTTGGTGGGCTTAGAGTACAAATAAGGGCCAGAGGGAGGGTGCAGTGTCCTTCCTGGGAAAAGAACTGTGGAAGCTTGAGGGGATCTGCTCAGAGTCTTGAGCAACTTAGCCCAAGAGCTGTATTTTTTTCAAAAACCAGTTCTGGGGTCTGAGTTTGGATATCAGTGGGGAGTGCCCTCCAAATTTACTTAGAGTATGATGTTTAACCTCCAGGGAATTTTAAACTTGTGAACTCCTTAAAATTCTAAGAAAAAATCTGTGCATAAGGGCATACATTTTTTCTTTTCTGAAGACTCCGTAGGTTACATTAGACTCTCATATGGGTCCATGCTCTTACCCCAAACCCTAATACCTATCTGTCCATTATCTTGGAGAGATTCTAATTGGGTGGGTTGGAGTTAGGGTGAAGAAGTTGATGATTTCTTAAGGTTCTAAGGATTCCTGGGGTCAGAGGAAGTTTGGGGGATAAGGAGGGTCCACCAGAAGAGGCTTTGGGAAGGTTGGGGGTTGGATTCCCTTGAAGGTTGTGAGGACCTTCCTGAAGGAGGTTCTCAGGGAGATGAGGAGGCTGTTTTTGCTGAAGTGGGGCTGAGAATTGGGGTATGGGGAGCCCTGTGGTCTCCTTCACAGGCCTGGAGGTCTGTGAAGAGTCTTGGGGGAGGGGGAGGGGATAGGGTCAAGGTCTCCAGAAGACCTGAAAATGAAGGTGGGGGTTGGGATGGGAGAAGCCCCAGAGTTATGGCTGCACTCAGGCCTCACTGAGGGTTACATGTGTGTCTCCCTCAGGCTGCCCAGGGACCTTGGGGGCTAAAGGGAGAGAAGGGGGAACCTGCGGTGCTGGAACCTGTAAGTCACTCCGGTCATTGAACTAAGGACAGTGGGAAGAAGGGAAGAAGGTAGGGTGCTAGTGCTGTAGCCTCTGACTTTTAAACTTTGACTCCGAAGGGTATGCTAGTGGAAGGACCACCTGGCCCAGAAGGCCCTGCGGTGAGTCTAGCTGTGACCCATAAGTCTCTGTTCTTTCCTCAGAAATCCCTCCTACACACTCATTTGTGTCTTCCCCACATGTGCCCAGGCCTCCTCCTCAGAACTGCAGAGCGTTCTTCCAACCAAAGCCCCCAACTCCACAGATCTCTTCTGTAAAGACCACTCCCTAGCCACATACCCATCTTCTCTCTGAATGCCCACACCTGACCCCCTCCTCTTTTGTTCCTTAGGGGTTGACTGGTCCCCCTGGCATCCAGGGCAACCCAGGCCCAGTTGGTGACCCTGGCGAGAGGGTAAGAGAGTGTCCTCTATTGGTGACCTGGGGGGCGATGAGCAGAGGCCACAGAGAAGCCACTAGTACCCAATGGGGCACCATGCCTAGTAATTTCTCATTAGCTGGCTGATCAGTGAACAAGGGACTGGTGTGCTCCCCAGTACTCACAAGGGAGGGCAGACTGGTTGGGGAGGAGGAGGACAGTAGTCTGGTGTCTTCCCCTCATTTTTCTCCATGGGGTTGGGGTGGGGTTCAGGAAACATCTAGGGAAACCTCCATGTATCCTGTTGCGGGGGGCTTCCAGATGGTGCCAGGACTCTAATATGCCCCTATCTGTCACCTGTCCTCCTCATTCTCTCCCCACTCCAGGGCCCCCCTGGCCGAGCAGGGCTCCCTGGATCAGATGGGGCCCCTGGCCCTCCCGGCACATCCCTCATGCTTCCAGTGAGTTGTCTTCTGAGCTTTGGAGCTGGCTGATGGGGAGGGCAGGGGGATTCTGTTGTGCCATCAAGAACCAAAGGTCAGGGAAAGCTGGGGAGTCTCTGAAGACCATTAACCCAAGCGATTGATCATTGGGTTGGAGGAACCAGGGCCTCATTAGATGAGCCAGAACCCAACATGGATCTTCTAGAATCAAACTTGGATCATCTGGAACTGAGCAGACAGTTGTATATTTCAGAGTCTTTTGTGGGGGAAGAGGCTAGAGAGTTGGGGAAGAGGACAGGAGCTGAGTTTCTGAAAACGTCGAAGTGACCATCTGAAAATGTCCTGTGGAAGACGCAGGAGGAGGGCACAGAGGGTGTCCCTGAGCCTGGGAGTTGGGGCAGGAACGCTGGATGACACCTCTGGCTGGGCAGGTCACTCGGATTTCCTGAAAGAGAACCTGGGTCTTCTCCCCCTGCCCATCACTTCTGGTTTGGCAGTGGTGGGGGTGACAAGGGCCCTGTGGTGGCTGCCCAGGAGGCTCAGGCCCAGGTGATTCTGCAGCAGGCACGGGTGAGTGGGGCTGAGAGCACCTTGGTGGAGGGAGGTGTATGGTGGGAAAGGGAAGGCTCTAGGAAGGGTTGGAAGGGTAGGTTGGAGGGAATGTAGGGCAGGGAAGGTCTGGGTTGGTTTGGGGCTGAAAGGTTGGGCAGCATATAGGACAGCAAAACAAGGATTAGGAGTGGAAGGGCGAGTTTGGAGGGAGTACTGGGGTTGGGAGTTCTCCAACCGCCTCTTCTCAGCTCTGCTGTGTCCCCTGCCCCTCTAGCTGGCACTCCGTGGACCCCCTGGACCCATGGGATACATACACAGGCCGCCCTGGACCCTTGGTGAGTGAGTGGGGTGTGGGGTAGGAGATTCTTCATTTGTGTGTTGGGGTATGGATAGTTCTGAAAAGGAAACGCATCGGAAGTTATTTTTCTTCTTTTGGGGGGGGCTTTGCGGTCACTGTTGGGTGTGTCCTTCGGTATAGTCAACCTCCCTTCTCTCTTTCTCACGGGGACAACCTGGGAGCCCTGGCCTGAAAGGAGAATCTGGAGATCTAGGACCTCAGGTGACACTCCCATGCATTTGGTCCCCAACTCAGCACCTCCCCCTCTGATGCCCATTGACCCTGGCCCCGACTTTCCCTCCCTAGGGTCCCAGAGGACCTCAGGGCCTCACAGGCCCCCCTGGCAAGGCTGGGCAAAGGGTAAGTGACTGAGTGTGAGATGGGTGTGGGTGGGAGAGGGGGCACAGAATGTGGAGGACTGTCCCCTGCTTGCTCTGACACTTCCCTGCATCTGCAGGGCCGAGCGGGTGCTGATGGAGCTCGAGGGATGCCCGGAGAACCTGGAGTAAAGGTGACAGACTGGGCCCCTCCCCTCTCTGACGCTGAGCTCACAGCTCCATCTGAGCTCATTAGTTTTCTGAGGATGACTGAGTTCCCCAGGTTCCTTTACGAAGTGGCACCTCCCCTCACAGGACACAGTAGGGAGGGGTGGGGTGGGAAAGGGACTGGGACTTCACATGGGCTGCCCCCTTTTCCCTTAGGGTGACCGAGGCTTTGATGGACTCCTAGGGCTTCCTGGGGAGAAGGGACACAGGGTGAGTATATTAGGGGGTAGGGATCTCAAGGCAAGGGAGGGAGGCTGAGGGTCCCAGCAGGAGCACAGTGGCTGAAATTGGTTGGCTAATTGGAGAGGGTCAGTGTCTGCTATCTTGGGGATTCTGAGGCCCCTCCTACCTGTTTGCCCATTTTCCAGGGTGATACTGGTGTCCAGGGCCTTTCTGGGCCCCCTGGCGAGGATGGAGAGCGGGTAAGTGTTGTGACCAGGGCAGGGGCTCAGTATGGGAGAGGGCTAGAAGGTGAGGCCTCTTCACCACGTCCTCTTCCTCCAGGGAGATGATGGGGAGATTGGGCCTCGGGGGTTGCCTGGAGAGTCGGTGAGTGTTCAGGGGGTCAGGTTGTGGGGGGGATGGGGGGAGGAGGACGGATGGTGGGGACAGGGAGGGTCCTGCGGATGCCCGAGGATGGCCGTGGATGTTGATACGAAAGGGACACTCTTTCTCTCCCTCACCCATGCATGCCGTATCTTCCCCTCACCTGAGTGCAGGGATCTCGGGGTCTCCTTGGCCCTAAAGGCCCACCTGGTATTGCTGGACCACCGGTAAGTGACTGCCCCTGACTTCTGACCCTGATCTTGCCCGCTGACTTCTCCAAATCTCCACTTTCCAAACTGCCCCTGCCTCCCTTCCAGTTCTACCTCACTAGCCCCCACCCAGCCCCACTTCAGCCTCCACCCCCAGGTACCCTTTTAGGGCCTTATGGTACAGGGCACAAAAGGCTCTGAACATAGCCCCCCCCAAAAAAAAATCTTCAAGAAAAAACAGACAAGCCCACAAACCCACGCCCTGTGGATCTGGGCCGGGTGCGTTTGCTTGGGTCTGGGATGAACTGGAGGACTGACCCTTGTGGCTCTGCCTGTCTCACCCTCTGGAAAGGCCAGGCCTCTCGGAAACCACAGGTCTCTCCAGGGCTGGGCCTGCCTTCCAGCCTGCTCACACCCCTCTCATGTTTCAGGGAGTCCGAGGCATGGATGGTCCCCATGGTCCCAAAGGGAGCTTGGTGAGTGATGGGACTCCACCGGACCTTTAGCCCCCAAGTTCCCTGCCAAGGTTTTGTTTCCTCTGCCCCCACTCTGCCCCCTGCCGGCTGTGGTTCTGGCCCTCTGGCTATTCCTGCTGTGACTCAGCTCCGCCCTAAGCATGTCACCATCTCATTCTTACCCATGGCTGGTTGCCTGTTTCTAGGGACCACAAGGAGAGCCAGGACCTCCTGGACAGCAGGGCACTCCTGGGACCCAGGTGAGGAGTCCTGTCCACCCCGTCTCCAACTTTGGTGACTTCTCCTGGGCTTCCGAAGGGGGTCAGACCTGGATGGGGACCAGAAATTAAGGGTCTCAAGTCTTCACCGTTCATGCCTTGAATGGGGGATGCTGGCTGGAGGGGAGAGTGCCCACTCCTGTGGGCCCCTGTGACTTCTCTCTCCCGTGTATAGGGTCTCCCTGGGCCTCAGGGTGCCGTCGGCCCCCACGGAGAGAAGGTGAGTGACTAAGTAATCTGGGGAACAGGATGTGAGCTGGTGGGGGGCTGTCAAGACGGCCTTAAATGTCTGGCTAGGACTTTAGCCATGTTCAGACCTGACCCTTCCGGTGACCCTGAACTTCCTCATCTTCCTGCAGGGTCCCAGAGGGAAACCAGGGCTCCCTGGCATGCCTGGCTCCGATGGATCCCCGGTAAGTGGGCCCCCACTTATTCCAAATGCCCTTTCCCCCTTCACCCACTGAATGACCTCCAAGGACCCTCAGCGACTACCCGTACTACGTGCCCCTTGCACTGGGAGGTCGCTGAGGCTGCCTTCCCACGATCGGTCGGCTTCATCAGGTCACGGGAGGATTTGGGCTGAGGAAGTACGGAGAGGGGTGCAGGAAGGTGACAGAGGCCCGTGGTCACATTTTCCTTCCCTACCCCCAGGGTCACCCCGGGAAGGAAGGCCCCCCTGGAACCAAAGGAAACCAGGTGAGATCTTCCCTGCCCCCTTCTATCCCCCGAAGGGGTTTCCACCCAGACTGCACCCTCAGAGTCCTTGGGATTTGTCTCCTCATTCGTGGGCTCTGATACTTTTCTCTGGTGTCACTTCCTTTTTTCCGAACCCCCGAGGCCCCCACCCTATGACCCCTTTAGAGACACCGCTCTCTCTTTTTCCAGGGTCCATCTGGACCTCAGGGTCCTCCAGGATACCCTGGACCTCAAGGTGTCAAGGTACAGACCACCAGACTGGGGGAAACAGGACTGCGTTTGGGGACGCCAATTCGGGTCTTTGGAGCTGGGCCCTTGGAACCTAACTTCCATCCCTGATTTCTGTCTCTGTCCTCCTGTCTAACTCCAGGGTGTGGATGGCATTCGGGGTCTGAAGGGCCATAAGGGTGAGAAGGTGAGCAGTGTGCCCTGACTTCCCAACACCTCCATCCTGCCCCCACCAACCTCGTTGTCCCTCTCTTCCTCACGTCCGTCCCTCTTGCCTGCCCCATGCTGCCCTTCAGCTCCTGGAATCCACCCTCCACCCATGTTCTCCAAGTCCTCCATTTTAACCTCCTGACCCTGTGTCATCTGGGGTGTCTTCTCACTCCCAATTTTTTCAGGGCGATGATGGCTTTCCCGGGTTCAAAGGTGACATGGGTGTGAAAGGTGACAGGGTGAGTAGAAACCTCTGCACTGCCCCCGAACTCTAAGTCCTAATGATCCTCCACTTCAGACCACCCAGCCGGTTCCATTGGTACCCAGAGTCCCCCTCCCTGGTGCTCTGCCCTCTTCGGGGCTTGATCCCAGCAGCGTAACAACCCCTCTGGTCACAGCAGTCTCCTGCTCCTGTGCGGCTCCCTGCCCTGCGAAAGCTTCTGGGACCCCTGCCAACCCCACTTGGCCTGCCTCTCCCCTTGGGGCCAGCCCCCACCCCCAGTCCCTGACACCCACCTCTCCAACCCTCTCACTCAGGGTGAAGGTGGAGTCCCTGGTTCTAGAGGAGAGGATGGTCCTGAGGGGCCGAAGGGACGTCCTGGGCCCACTGGAGACCCTGGGCCCCTGGGGCTCATGGGCGAGAAGGTGACAGGGGATGAGGGAATCCGTGTCTGTGTTTCCTAGGGACGTGGAGGGAGCGAGGGCCTGGGCCCTGGGATAAGGGTGGGCACGGGGTTGCCAGCAGCTGCAGCCAGTGAGTGAGTCAGATACGACCATGCATTGATCATGCTCCTCTCTCTCTGTGGCACCTCCGGAACACTGATGGGGTGAGGGTCAAGGGAAAGCCCCTGTCCTGAAGAGCTGACCACAGATTGGTGGGAACAGGGCATAGAGGCTGTCACTGGGTAACTGTAGGTGCAAGGCGGACACCGCGCGTGTCCAGACTCAGAGCAGTAGGAGTTCTGAGAAGGGAGGGAGTCAGGAGCTGGCGGGCTCTGGATCTTCAGAGCAAACTCTCACTTACTGTGCGAGCACTTACTGTGCGCCGGCACCGTGCTAACTTGTCGCACCCACCCTGTGCTGTGGGCACTATTACAGTCCCGCTTCACAGAGGCACCGCAAGGTTAAGACGTTTGTTAGTCAGGGAGGGACAGAGCCAGGCTAGGAGCCCAGGCAGCCAGGTGGCAGAATCCCTGCTCCCAACCTCCGCTCCACAGCTGCCCGGGCAGGATGGGCCCGCAGCACCAGGAGGCAGGGGTGCACGCTCAGGGCGTTGGGTGGTGCAGAGCATGAGCAGAGGGCGGAGGCGGTCCCCAGCTACGTGGAGGCCTGCAAGGGACAGGCATGTGTGCTGAGGAAGGTGGAGCCGAGGAAAACAGGTAGGCAGGGACTAGATCGCAGCCCCCAAGGACTTGCTGGAGCGACAGACTGTAGTCCCCAGACACCGGGGAGACAAGATCCCAGCGCCGGACTTGGGGAAAATTCACTCTCAGGGAGGAGAGCTCACAAAAGCCAGGCAGCCCAGGAGGTGGGAGCTGAAGGGCCCGAGGTCTGGTGGGGCACGTTGCTGGGCAGGGGCTGGCTCCCGTCTCTGAGGGCTGGGTTTTCCAGGGCCGGACTGGTGCCGCGGCTCCTGTGCTCCTAACCGCTCGCCGTCCCTCCACAGGGCAAGCTGGGTGTTCCTGGTCTGCCTGGTTATCCTGGACGCCAGGGCCCCAAGGTGACACGATGCCCCATTTGCACCCCTCCTCCTTTTCCCTTCCCTGACACCTGATTGTAGGAAATGCAGGCCCACGAAGCAGCGGGGTTGTAGAGAGGATTTAGCCCACCCGGTCCCTAGAGGAGGGCACAGAGGCCCAGCGAGCAGCAGGGGTTTGACGGCCAGAGGCCAAGTCTCCCACACCGGGCCTCCACCACCTTGAATTCTGACTCCCTTTGGCCCTTCCTAGGCCCTTTCCTTTTCCGACCATGCAGTTTTTTTCTTCTCCATTTTCACCAGGGGTCCCTGGGATTCCCTGGTTTTCCTGGAGCCAGTGGAGAGAAGGGCGCTCGGGTAAGCCGGCGGAAGAAAGGGCGCAGAGGGAAGGGCTGCTCTGTGGGGAGCTCCGTCCTGGGTGATGCTGTCGCTGCTTCCTTCCCACCAGGGCCTGTCGGGCAAATCAGGGCCTCGGGAGAGCGGGGCCCCACGGTGAGTGCAGCAGGGAGAGAGACCTGAGGCTCAAGATCCGAAGGGGTGTGTCGGTTTTTCTAACTCCTCTCTTCTCTTCTAGGGTCCACGGAGTCAGCAGGGACCCCGAGGAGCCACTGGGAAGTCTGGAGCTAAGGTTAGTGGCCTTGGCAGGGCCCCGTGGGCAGTCTGTCCCTTAGCCCAGCTGCCCTGCGCTCCTCTGACCTGGGGGAAGTGGGAGAGCAGCTCCTCTGACTGTGTTTCCCGGCAGGGAACGTCGGGTGGCGATGGCCCCCACGGGCCCCCTGGAGAAAGGGTGAGTGTGACTGGACCGTCCCTGTCCCCACGCTCCCCAGGGAGCCTGACTGGAGCAGCTCCCTCGTACCTCCGGGAGGAAGCTGCGTCCCCTGTGCAGCGTCCCATCCCATTTTCCCTGCTCAGCCCAGCTCTGTCTCCAGGGTCTCCCAGGGCCTCAGGGCCCCAACGGATTTCCTGGTCCCAAAGGACCTCCGGTAAGCTGACCTCTGATCTCTGGCCTACCTTGGTTCTCTGAGTCCTTCCTCCCAATTCACTTCCCTGCCTGAAATTCACCTGACATTTGAACCCCTTTCAGGGCCCCCCTGGGAAGGACGGGCTGCCGGGACACCCAGGCCAGAGAGGAGAAGTGGTAAGTGATGCCCTGGCCCGCTCCGACCCTCAAACTCCAGAGCTGTCCGGAAGGCCCACCAGGCCAGGGAGGCTCTCCTGGCAGAGTGGAGAGCCTCCTGGTGTTCACCACTCAGACCCATGGCCAAGGACAGGATGGTGACCCCGCCCTTCCTCCAGGCACCGGGGCTTCACCCCCTGGTGTCCATGCCTGACTGTCCTCACCGCGCTCTCCTCTCTTCCTCTCTCAGGGATTCCAAGGGAAGACTGGCCCCCCTGGCCCCCCAGGGGTGGTGGGACCTCAGGTATGCCTGCCCCCTGGAGTTGGTCTACCTGCCTTCTTCTCTCCTTTCTCCATCACAAGGCCCTGCCCTGGACCCCAGGGCTGGGGTAAAAGGCAGGGCTGCGATCCATGGTGGGGATGGGGTTTGGCGATCTGATGCCCAACGTCAGCCTGTTTCCTGGGCCAGTTCTCATTTTCTCGGCTCAGAGAAGCGGCATTTCCCCGGTGGGAACGTGAGGTGATGTTGGTACTCCCCACTGGTGACTGAAAACCAGAACACTGGCCTAGGAGAGCCCCCAGGAATTTCCCAGAAGCCTTGAGGCAGGGATAAAGGGGTTCTAGAGGGGTATTTGAGGGAGGCCAGGTGGCTGCTTTGGGCAGATAGTGGGGCGAAGGGTCTGAGACTGGAGTCTCTCTGACTCTTTCCCAGAGAGCTGCAGGAGAAACCGGGCCCATGGGGGAGAGAGGTCATCCAGGTCCCCCAGGACCCCCTGGAGAGCAGGGACTGCCGGGAACAGCTGGAAAAGAAGGAACAAAGGTCAGTAAGGGGCTGGGCAGAGGGAACGTGGGGACCAGGGTTGGGGATTTGAGGGGGATCATAGATTTCTCTGCATGATTTGGGAGCATGGCTGTGGCTTACCAACTTTCCTTTCCTTTTAGGGTGACCCTGGTCCTCCTGGGGCCCCAGGGAAGGATGGTCCTGCTGGGCTGAGGGGCTTTCCAGGAGAGAGAGGCCTCCCGGGCACTGCTGTGAGTGTGACCCTAGCAGACCACCTATAAGAAGTCACTGCAAGTCCTGGTGCCCCTCAGAATCACCCTACTCCCATCTCTCGGAGCCTGTCCCCCTCCCCTAACCCTGCATATCTCCTGGACCCCTCTTCCTATGATGTCCCCCCTTCCTGTCTCACATCTGTTGTCCCAAATCTCTGGTTCATAGGGTGGACCTGGTCTGAAGGGAAGTGAAGGTCCGGCTGGTCCCCCTGGCCCTGCAGTGAGTCTGGGGTCCCTGGGGGCAGAGGGGAGGAGCCAGGAAAGGGAGTGAAGAGTGAAGAGCGGCACCTGGATCTAGGCCGGCCATGCCTGGGCACAGGGGACTGTGGGGGGTTGGCCATCATGCACCTGATGTTGGGCTGTTCTGGGAACCATGGTCAGGGGTCCTCTGTGTGGGTAGGCGGTGGTCTCTTCCTTGGGGGTCTGGCTCCATTTTCTCTCTTAGGGATCCCCTGGGGAACGAGGTGCAGCAGGATCCGGAGGACCCATTGGTCCTCCAGGGCGCCCAGGACCTCAGGGTCCCCCTGGAGCAGCAGGAGAGAAAGGTGTCCCGGTGAGTGTTGGGGTCCAGGAGGGGTCTGTGGCTCCTGGGTTCCAGAGGGTTTCCTGTGGGGGGTGTGAGGGGGAGGGCTGTCTTCAGGTCATGACTCTTCTCTTTGCTTCCCACAGGGTGAGAAGGGCCCCATTGGTCCTACTGGCCGCGATGGGGTGCAGGGTCCCGTGGGGCTTCCTGGTCCTGCTGGACCCCCGGGTGTGGCGGGAGAGGATGGAGACAAGGTGAGGGAACCCACAGCCCCTGGACCCAGATCCTTTCCAGATGCGATTGCGGATCTGGGCGCGGCCCCCATCCCTGTCTCGTTACTGTCCCCACTCAACGCCACCTCCTTTCTCTAAAGACTCATTTGTCTTCTCCCAGGGTGAGGTGGGAGACCCCGGACAGAAGGGCATTAAAGGGAACAAAGGTGAACATGTAAGTTTATGACCTTTGACTTTTGACCCCTGCCTGGCCTTCAACCTCATTCCCACTTGATCTTCCTCCCTGTTTTGGTATCTCTGACTCTTCCTTCTCCCCCAGGGCCCTCCTGGACCCCCTGGACCCATCGGTCCCGTGGGGCAGCCTGGAGCAGCGGTGAGTGACTGATTCCCGGCCCGCTGCACCAGAGGCCCCGGCCGTCCCCGGTGGCCAGCAGTTCCCCTCCACCTTTGGGGTTGGGGATGGGAGGAGGGGGCTCTGGGCCTGCCCCCCAGCTCTGTGTGGGGTTTGTGGATGGAGAACATCTGTCCGTGACCGCCTGTGTCTTTATCCCTGCCCTCCCCCTACCTCAGGGAGCAGATGGGGAGCCCGGACCCCGGGGACCCCAGGGACACTTTGGAGCCAAAGGTGATGAAGGAACAAGAGGATTCAATGGGCCCCCAGGACCCATTGGCCTGCAGGTGAGTTGTGGGGTGCAGATGGGCTGAAAGTTGGGGTCAGGGGCTGATGTCTGCCTCAGACCCCGCCAGCCCCATTCTGTAAGGAAAGGGGAGATGGGAGTGAGGAATGAGGGCAGGCCCGTGGGACCCGACAGAGGGAACTGGGGGCCCAGGGTGGGTTGCTCACCTGGGTCTGTGCCGCGTGTACCACCTGCACAGGGTTTGCCGGGCCCCTCTGGAGAGAAGGGAGAAACAGGAGACGTGGGCCCTATGGTGAGTGTGAACCCACTGATGCTGTGTGACCCCAGCTGGCCCCAGCCCCACCTTCTAATCACTCCCCACCCATCCAGCCCACCCCAGCACCCCACTGCTACTGCCCCTCCCCACCCCGCCGGGCCTGGCTGCCCTCCTCCCTGCTCAGGATCTCTGCTCAGCCCGACCCCCCACAATTCATGTGCACCCGTTGCTGTGTCCCTCGCTTCCTTGCCTTATCTCAGGTGTATCTGTTTCTCCCCAGGGACCACCTGGCCCCCCAGGACCTCGAGGCCCAGCTAGACCCAGTGGAGCTGATGTGAGTCCTCTCAGTCACTTGTCCCTTTAGATCAATGTGGCCAGTCCTCTGCCTCCCTTTCCCCAGACTATGAACTCTAGTCTCACCTCAGGTGCCACTAGAAGCCCCTGGAAGGCCTCCTGCTGTCTCACTGCTGCCACCTGGGGGCCCTCGTCCAGGCCCCGCCTCTGGAATGGTGCCTCCTCTCCTGAACCATGATCCCTATTTCTGTTCCTCTTCCAGGGTCCTCATGGTCCCCCAGGAGGTGTTGGGAACCTGGGTCCCCCTGGAGAGAAGGTAACTAGGAAGGGGTGAATGGCCTGGTCTCAGGAGGGTGTGGGGTTGGACTTCTGCCAATTTTAGTTGGGGGTCAAGAGAGAATGAGGCATGGGTAACATCAGGATATTTTTGTGGGGAAGGAGGATTTTGAACCCGATCTCCTTGCAGGGGGAGCCAGGAGAGTCAGGATCTCCCGGGGTCCAGGGTGAGCCAGGTGTCAAGGTGAGTGATGGCTTTGAGGCAGCCCTTTCCAATCCCTTTCACCCCTCAACGCCACCCCCACTTTTGCCATGACCTCCTGGAGCTGGGCCTTCTCCACCGCCTGGGAGTCTGTGCCCCAGCCACTCTCTCTGGGTCCTGGTCCCTGAGTCTGAGTGAGCCCTGCCACCCTCTCCTCCGAGGGAAGAGAGGGCAGGAGACCCGCCATGGGCTTGCCTGTCTGTGCGCATCCTGCTGTCACTGAGGGGACTGGGGGAGGCCGAAGGTGTCCTGGAAGCAGAGGCTGCATCGTTGGTCTTCAAGACCCCCTTGGGACCATCTCTATCCTCTACTCGTTCTCCAGGGCCCACGCGGGGAGCGTGGGGAGAAAGGAGAGTCAGGGCAGCCAGGAGAGGCGGGACCCCCAGGGCCTAAAGGCCCCACCGGGGATGATGGCCCCAAAGGGAACCCTGTGAGTATGGGGGCAGGGGCTGAGAGGAGAGTCCTGGGAATGGGTGTGTGAGAATCTTGGAGTGTGGGGGGACCAAGAGTGAGGGGTACCTGGGAGGGAGACTCTGGGAATAGGCTCTTCTGGGGAGGCTATACAGAGTCGAGGATCCAGAGAGAGAAAACATGAGAGACGGCCGCTAGCTAATGCCCAAACGTGTCAGGGCATTGTGAGCATGGGGGTGGGGTGCAGGAGACCCTCTTCCTCGGGTGGTGCAGCTGGGCTCTGCTGGCAGAGAGGGAGAGTGTGGCATGTGCCCGCAGGGGCCTGCGTTGGCCTGGGTGGGCTTGGGGTTGTGAGCCTGACCTTTGTTTTCCTTCTGCATTAGGGTCCTGTTGGTTTTCCTGGTGACCCTGGCCCTCCTGGAGAAGGTGGCCCTCGAGTGAGTCCTACGCGGTGGGGGGAAGGGGCAGAGGCGGTGGGCCTCTGTGTAGCTGGTGGGCCTGGCCGTTGGAAGCCAGGGGTGTGCCAGGGCAGCCAGAGGGATGGGAGAATCAGCAATTTTCCCGTGGTACCAGCCGGGTTGGGGCCCTCTGACCTTCCTTCATCCCTGCAGGGCCAAGATGGTGCAAAGGGTGATCGTGGAGAGGACGGCGAGCCAGGGCAGTCTGTGAGTGACCAGGGAACCCCTCTCCCCACCACCGAGCCCGGGCCTTCGGACCCATTGCTTCTCTTTGCCCCACCCCTGATGGGTCCCTTGGCTGGAGGCTAAACACTCACTCACCATCCCTAGGGATCGCCTGGTCCCACTGGGGAGAATGGACCCCCTGGACCCCCTGGAAAGCGTGTAAGTGAGGTGGACACCTGGGACCTTCAGGGGCAGTCCTTGGGTGGGGTGGGCAGAGGGTGGGCAACGGCAGATGCGATGCCTGGCGTCTGGGCTGTCCCGGGGTGGCGGGGTGCCTGAGCCCATGTGTTTGTAAGGACTCCATGCATGTTTAGGTACGTTTGCTCCTCGGGTTTGGTCTGAAAGTCCTTGCCAGGGGTGGTGGTGCATCAGAACAGGCACTGGAGGAAGGGCCCCTGCTGGGCCAGGGGCTCACCCTTCAGTTGCTGGGGTAGGAGGTGGGGCGCCAGACGCTTAGAACTACTAAGTATTTTTACGACTGGTCCAGCGGTGCCCGCTCTCACCACCTGTGAATGGGCCTCTGCACCCGCATCCACTCTTCCTTTCTGCCTCCACCTGCAGGGTCCTGCTGGCACACCTGGTCCTGAGGGGCGACAAGGGGGGAAGGGAGCCAAGGTGAGGGAGAGGCTGCTTTGGATGCTGGAACATCCCCCTCATCTTCCCGCCCCTTTGCCCCTCAGATTCCTCTGTCTGCCTCCCTCACGCTGAGCCCCTTGTGGGAATGCGGTTCCCCACACTTGCTTCTGCCTCTGAGGGTTCAACCCTACTTTCTGCCTCAGTCTACCTTGGACTCCCTGCCCCCACCCACACTCCCCGCCTCTGCCCCTTAGGGCACATGCCTTATGTGTGTTTCAGGGGGATCCTGGTGCTGTGGGTGCCCCGGGAAAGACGGGCCCTGTGGGTCCTGCAGGCCCATCAGGAAAACCTGGTCCCGATGGTTTGAGGGGGCTCCCGGGCCCAGTGGTGAGTCATGGAGGGGAAAGGCTGGGTGGGGAGGGGTGAGGAGCCATGGTCGGGGACACTCCTCCTGACCTCTGTGATTTCCTCAAATCTGTAGGGCCAGCAAGGTCGTCCTGGAGCCACCGGCCAGGCTGGGCCTCCAGGTCCTGTGGTGAGTGACTATGGATTGGGCGGGGTGAGTGGGGGTGATGGGACACCTTGGGACAAGTGGCATCAGCTGAAGCGCTGGAGGAAGTGGGAGGTGGTGGGCGGAGAGCTTGGTTTCACCTCTCCCTGGAAAGAGTAACTTCCAGTCTCCCCACAGGGACCCCCAGGGCTTCCTGGCCTCCGTGGTGATGCTGGGGCCAAGGGAGAGAAGGTGAGTGACAGACAGATAAGTAACCGGGTGCCTCTCCCCTCGCCCTCAGACTTACCTCCTGAGACCTGCAGGAATGCCCGCTGCTCCAGGCCTCCAGCACCAGGTCTTCGGGGTCCTTGCTCAGTGAGGACCGTTCACGGCCCCTGTGCCCACGTCTCTCCTACCTTCTGGGCTCTGACTCCCATGGTCTCCTCCAGCATCCGTGTGTCTCCTCTCTACGTCCCCCTGACCACCTGTCCTCTTCTCCAAGGCCACCCAGGTCTCATCGGATTGATTGGGCCCCCTGGGGAGCAGGGAGAGAAGGGTGATAGGGGACTTCCTGGCCCTCAGGGCTCCACTGGACAGAAGGGAGAGACGGTGAGTAAAGGGCATGGTCCTGGAAGGTCTGGGTGGGGTGGGGGTGGAGATTCCCACTGGGGGTGGGCGGGGTTGTGAGTGGAGACTCAGGGCGGCGTGCGGGAGGGAGTGGGGAGGAGGACCCAGTTGAAGGAGGCCCGCCCTTTCCTAGGGTATCCCAGGAGCCTCTGGCCCCATTGGTCCTGGAGGGCCCCCTGGCCTCACTGTGAGTATCCATCTGTTCCTCCACCAAACCTCACTGCTTCTCCTATAATTCCCCAGTGGGTTCCATGGCCACTGCCAGTCCAACAAGCATAGGCCTCAGTTTCTCTTGTGTGTTCTTACGCCTGCAGTGTTTCCTCCCCTGTCCTTCCAAGGTCTCCCGACTGTCCCCGTGTCCCCACGCCTGCCCCGCCTGTGGTAATACCACTGTCCTGTGGCCTCAAAACCTTGCCTCTCCATTCCCCTGGGTTGCAGCCTTCTTTTTGTGGTGACCATCCCTTTCTTGTTTTTCATTTCACAGGGACCTGCTGGCCCCAAGGGAGCCAAAGGAGCCACAGTGAGTAAACCCCAACCAGCCTTGACCTCTGCACCTTCCCCAGGCTGGACTTGGGATGGTCTCTCCAGAGCAAACATGCACCCCCAGTGCAGCCCTTCATTCCCTGCCTGGATACTGACTTGGCCCTTCCGTGATATTGACCCCTCCGTGACCTCATTTACTCTTTGGGCAGGGCCCAGCGGGACCCAAGGGAGAGAAGGGCGTCCAGGGCCCTCCGGGACACCCGGTGAGTGGGGAGTCATGGCCTGCTTCTTTGACTGTCCCTCTCTGTCCTGGTGTTTCTCTGCCCCCCTCACCCTCTCCACTTGTCCCTCCATCCAGGGACCCCCGGGTGAGGTGATCCAGCCCCTCCCCATCCAGATGCCCAAGAAGACTCGGCGCTCAGTGGACGGGAGCCGCCCGATGCAGGAAGACGAGGCCACACGAACTGGGGGGGCCCCAGGCAGTCCTGGGGAGCTGGAGGAGATCTTTGGCTCACTTGACTCCCTGCGGGAGGAGATAGAGCAGATGAGGCGGCCCACAGGGACCCAGGACAGCCCTGCCCGCACCTGCCAGGATCTGAAGCTCTGCCACCCAGAGCTGCCCGATGGTCAGTGCTGGCCTCAGGATGCAAAGCTATTCACAGCAGCATGGGCCTGCACCAGCACAATGGCTGCTGCGTGAATCTTGGGGAAGGTGTTGTGGGGGGATGAGGGGTGAGGGAACTGGAACAGTGGCTACTCACCAACCAGGTCAGAAGTATTTCAGCACCAGAAGCTGATATGGTCGCACCAGTGTGCACCAGCCCGATGTCCACGTACACGTGTGTAAACACAGACGTGTGCAAACCCACAGCCACACATCCAATCAGGAGCCCGGGGTTGGTGCTGGGGTCCGGGTGTCATGGATGGGGCAGGGATACAGGTGATGAGGGAAACCGAAGTGGGGGCCTGTGTTAGGGGCCCGGAGTCCCAGGGCTGGGAGGGGGCGGCATTGCGGGCAGGGCTGGGGGAGTGGGGACGTGGGGCAAAACGAGTCTGGGGTCCAAGTGCCCAGGGCCCTGACCTCCCCTCTCCCTCGCCCCACAGGAGAGTACTGGGTTGACCCCAACCAGGGCTGTGCTCGGGATGCCTTCAGGGTGTTCTGCAACTTCACAGCGGGAGGGGAGACCTGTGTGCTGCCACGGGATGATGTCACACAGGTGAGAGCTGGCCCGGGGCCGCCCCCTCCCTGTCAGGAGGGAGTGGGCTGTGGGTGTGTGTGACAAGCCCCCTGGCCCTTCTCCTTTCCTTCTCACCAGCCCTCCGACGTTCACTTCGTCTCCTTCCCGTGGCAACCAAGACACACGTTAGCCTGCTCTTTACCCCCAGTCTCCTGGCTCCCACCGGGCCCTCTTTCCTCCCCAGCCCTTTCCTCCCTCCCACCCGTTCCCTGCTCACGCCCCCGGCCCGGCCTTCCTCTTCTGGCTGCCCTGCGGGCCCTGACCCAGCCCCCTCTCCTGCCAGTTCTCCTACGTGGACTCGGAGGGCTCCCCGGTAGGGGTGGTCCAGCTCACCTTCCTGCGGCTGCTCAGCGTCTCCGCCCACCAGGACGTCTCCTACCCGTGCTCTGGGGTGGCCCAGGAAGGCCAGCTGAAGCTCAAGGGAGCCAATGAGGATGAGCTGAGCCCTGATACCAGCCCCTACGTCAAGGAATTCAGACAGGACTGTCAGGTGGGAAGCAGGAAGAGCCAGGGAGGGGCGGGTCCCAGGTTTGGGCTGCAGGAAGACCCCTGGGGCAGGGGCACCTGGGAGAGCAGGGGGCTAGCTCCCTGGTGAGGTATGGCTGAGGGAGCTCAGATGGGGGAGAGGGGGTGGGGAGGATGGAAGTGGGGTTCACCTGTGTGCAGACGCAGTCACCTAAGCACACACGTTTACACAGGAGCCCAGCAGAGGCACATGGATGGGGCAGAGGGGCAACACCCCGATAGAGGCGCAGGGGCACAGACCCCCCAAGCTGCACATACATCCCCACACACGTGTGGAATCATGCGGGCTAGTATCGAGCAGCGCCCCCCACCCCTGACGCATGTACACACACCCCTGAGGAGGCACTCAGACTCGCACCGCACCACAGGCAGGCAATCTCAGAGACAAACGCAAAGCCGCACACACACCCCGCACACACGGACATAGACAGCCTCCTGGCTCTCCCGGCCTGACTCTCTGGAGGAAAATTCAGCCAGTCCGAGCATGTGACGCTGTGTGGGGAGCTGCTCAGGCTCTCAGAGGAGAGGCTCCCACCCCACCCCACCCCCGGGGCCTGAGGGTGGGGCACCTGTGGGTGCAGCCCCTCCCCCATGCCCACCCCCCTCCCTCCTGTCCCCTGCAGACACAGCAAGGCCGGACGGTGCTGGAGGTGCGGACGCCTGTGCTGGAGCAGCTGCCGGTGCTGGACGCCTCCTTCTCAGACCTGGGGGCGCCCCCGAGGCGGGGCGGGGTGCTGCTGGGGCCTGTCTGCTTCCTGGGCTAGGGCCTTCTCTGTCTGACCCTGTCCGTCGAAACCAGGCCCACCCGGAGTCCCACAGCATCAGCTCCGTGCCACCTCCAGAGAGGGCTCCTCACCATCTGGGGACCTTGGGCCAGGGCACTGAGAGCCCCTGGTATGGGGCAGGCCAGGGGAGGGTGAAGCAGGGTGCCGGGACACCCCAGGGGAGGGGAGGCCTCTGGGGTTTGTGGGCCTCCTACCTGGAGCCCGTGACCCGCTAGACAGCTGATGCACTCACTTAAAACTGGCCTCCCGGTCTCCCCAAACAAGAGAAGAGAAAGAACACTGAGTATTTTGTATTTAAAAGTAATTATAATAATTATTTAAAGAGTGAAAAACTAAGTAAGTACAAAGATAAAGAGAGAAATGCCAACAAAATTCGGTGGACTTTGGAGACAGGGCTCTCCAGGATGCGCCCTGGTAGCCTCGTCCTGGCCCAGGGCCTGTCCTCAGTGACTGGGGGGAGGGGTTCGGGGCGGAACCCAACTCCCCTGCCCCCCCGCCTGTGGCACCCGCTGTGAACACTGCAGCACGCGGTCCCCTTGGGCTCAGGGCTCTGACTCCTCATCCCCACGGACCGGCTGTCTGGCTCCCCGACCCACGGCCTGCTCTCCTGTCCCACTGGCTCTGGGCCTCGAGGGAACGGACTGCTACCCGGGGACCCGGCCACTGTATCCAGCGGGCAGTTGAGACATTGAAATCTTCTGTAATAGCAGGAAGTCACTACTGCCCTCAGTCCCCTGAGTATCCCATCGCCATCCTGTCCCCCCAGTCTGTCCCTGGGCACCCCCTCCCTCTCCCTGACCCGGCAGTTGAAGGGAAAATGTGTGGCATATGGATGGAAGGGACTCCCAGGACCTTGTCGAGCCCTATGACCAGCGTCCAATCTGACTGATGGTTAAAAAATGTGACTGTTTCCTCCCGGGTGTATGTATGTGATGCTTGTGTTGTTACTTCCGTCCCCACCAAACCTCTACACAGCGCCCCCGCACCCCCACACCCCTGCATTCTTCCCGATGAGCTGCCATCAGAGTGGACGGCTTAATCCCTGTTCCCTGCAGGGCCTGTCCAGCTGGGGTGTCACACAGCCTGGCTGACATGCAGACTCTCAGATGGTTCCCCCAGTTCTGTCTCCCACTGCTGCTGGGCTGGTTCTGGGGAAGGGTGTGCCTTAAACACCCCTCCCCATGTTTCGGGGCTAAAAGCCTGGAGGGAGCCTTAGGTGGCCCGGCCTGAACTCTCTGCAGGTGGGGAGACGGAGGCTCCCTTCCACAGCGACGTTTCCTGCGCCTGTAGCGCTGGCTTTCTCATCCCTCCCCCTCGGGCCGGCCCTGTCCTGTCACAATGAGGCAGGGCTGTGGCGGCCCAGGCTGTGCCCCTGCGGGCGTTGGAGTCTAAGTCGTTCCAGGCTTTGCGTTGTGTAGAGATGCTTGGTGTCCGCCTGTCTCCTCCCACTCTGTGCTGCTCCCCCCAACCACCCCCACCCTGCGCCCCAACCCCAGCGGCCCCTCCCAGCGCTTATGTTTCATGCGAATCACCGTGGTCCCGGTCTGTCTCTTCTGTTCAGGGCGGCCGCACACCCGGGCATCCCCAGCTGGCTCCCTGCCTCTCCTGGGACTTCCCGTCCTTCCAAACGGTACTTCCTGGCTCCTGCCCTTCCTGCCAGTGGATTAAAATTTATTCCAGGGCCTTACCCCAGTCAGGACGCCCCTTGTTTTGCTGGACGCCTGGCTGTGGGGGGCAGGCGGGGGATGGGTGTACATGCATGCTCACGGGTGTGTGTGCGAATTTCGAGTCTGTAAGACCCGGAGTTGCTTTGCACCCCCGACCTGGAGTAACACCCCCGTCCCCCACGCTCATAACGTGGGTCTCCGACGGCACCGCCTTGATCCCAAGGACAAAATCCCGATCTTTGAAAACTCAATGTAGGAGCTACTCCTCTGTGCAGGGAGCTCTCCCATGCGCGCCTGGAAGCCGAGCCAGAATCCGGGTCGCAGGTGAAACCCCTCCGCGTGCAGGAGCCTCTATCTCTGCCTCTGCGGCCCCCTGGGGACCTTGTCGACACCACTAACCGGCCGGTGGAAAGATTCCAGCCCCTAAGATGTCCAGAAAGTGCTGCCCCTCCTTCGTCACCACTGAACCCTCACTCTCTCATCCTGCCCAACCTGTTACGGAGAAATGAAACGATCCAGATGCAGGGAGTTCACGAAGCACGACTCTTTATTACACCCGTGGTCCCAGATGAGGCAGTCTCCAAATTCTGGGCCCCGATCTCAGGGAAAACTGTCTTTTAAGAATCATTACATCCTGGCTTCCTTGGCAGATGCGGTCGTAAATTTTAACTCCCTTTCCCCCTTTCTCTGATTTATTTCTTCCTTAATTAGGGGGCTTCAATCAGGGCTTGTATTCTGACCTATTTTTACTCTCAATGAGGGTTTTGTATTCTGATTATTACTTTTTCAATTAGGGTCTCAATTAGGACTTGTATCCTGACATATTTCTTTCTATATCATTCCCCCCTTTTTTTGGATGCTAGACAGAATCTTCTTCCGTCTCAGCATCTGTTCCTGGGAGTCTCTAATTTCATTAAGCCAGTTAAGGTTCTCTTTTACTATGCCGCTTTTATTGGCAAAGTTGTAGGAGGACCATCCGCTGTCTGATGAGGCATATCTAAGAAAACAGCTGCCAGTTTCTTGAACTGGTCTGGATAACCTCTTTTTTTTTTTTTAATGTATTTCTG
Source organism: Glossophaga mutica (assembly GCA_039655065.1). Lineage (NCBI taxonomy): Eukaryota > Metazoa > Chordata > Mammalia > Chiroptera > Phyllostomidae > Glossophaga > Glossophaga mutica. The sequence goes on from CM077306.1 coordinate 111,975,578, forward strand.
AACCTGCTTAACCGTGGTGAGCCCTGTTCTCGTTATTTCTTCTTTTTTATATATGATAGTATCTCCTCCTGGACTTGGGTGTAACTCGTTTACGTATATTTTCCCTTTAACTCTTTGAGCCCTCTCATGGCTCTCTGCTCTATCAATGTTAATTACGATTTCTCTTTCGTCAATCACGTGGGCTCTGCAGCCTCTGTAGGGACATCCCTTATATCTCTCTGCCCATTTCTGGCAATATTTTTTATTTTGATCTACTAGGAAATATACTCTCAGATTTCTGAACTAAAACCAGTTGTCTAGAGCCTTTATTAGTGCACTGGGGACTTTGACTGCATTTTCTCTATATATACTTCACTGGTACATGGGGTCCTGAATACCTCTTGAACTCCTGTCTAAGTCTCTTGGGTATAAATCTTTTGGACTATGAAGGTCTCATTTATCTGCACCTGCGAGGCTGGAATTGGCACTGGGAGTAGGCTCAGGATCTCTGTGATGATAACAAGAGGGGCTATTTTCTATATACACAGTAGGCTCAATAGGGTGTAGACTAGTGTTAGATAACACAGCTGTAGCCCCACCCGCTCCCCTATTGTCCACTCAGTGGGTTTCGTGAACCACAGCTCAAGTCCTCCGAGGATGATGATGGTCCCAGGGATGAGAAAGCCAAGGAGCGATTCCCAGGAACAACTGTCCATTTCTGACGCAGCTCGGCTGGGTCTCTTCGTAGCCTCAGGATGGGCAGCTTTGGGGAAGGCACCTCCGTAGATTCCGCTGCCACCTTGGCTCTCCTACCCTGTAAATTTTAAGGCATGGTTAGTAGTACCAAAGTATCCACTTTGGCTGGAGTGGATACTCCAGTGGATACTGGAGTGGATACTTTTTCCAATTCTTTACCCATATGTACTGACTTGGCTTAAGGGATGGACTGGCTCCCTTTTGGTAAGGTCTAGCCCAACTTGGGCTTTCCTGATTTGATTTAATTCTTTCCCTAATATAGAGAGGTATTTTGTCTGCCCTAACCCCCTGTCAAGGTTAGGTTAGTGGGCCCGGCTACCCTGGTTATGGGGGTCAGTCTCCCATAAACTAACTTGTATGGGGTGTATCTTTTAGCATTCGGGATACTCCTGACTCAGAGGAGAGCTAGTGGTAGGAGATCAGTCCAGGGCAGCCCGGTTTCTTGACATAACTTGGCTAGAGCCTGTTTAAGAGTCCGGTTCATTCTCTTTACTTCAGAGCTCCTGGAGGCGTGGCTCCCCTCCCAGCCTGGGCTCGGCTGAGCCGGCAGTGTGAAGTTTCTCAGCAGGGCGCTTGAGGGTGGGGGAAGGTGCCCAAAAAGGCTCGGAGTCTCACCCGGGAGTCCGGGGCGTGCGCAGGGCCAGAGAGGCTGTCAGCAGGACTGGCAGCCTGCAGGGGTTCTGGTCCCAGGAAGGAGGCTGTCCCCCTGCGCCCGATTTCAGGCACTCGCCTGCGGAATCCCTCCCTACCCCGGCGGGGCCTGATTTTGCTGCCGGCCAGGGCTGGAGGGGGCCCCTCTACGCCCGAGCGCCGCCCTTGTCTAAGTGCTTCGGCCAGGCCTGACTGGGCAGCTCTATTTCCGAGACCCGGGAGAGGGCAGGGAGGCTGCGGTGGTGCTGCTCCCTCCCCGCGAGCGCCGGGACTGCCTTCTCTCTTCTGCCCAGCTAAGTCTTCCTAATTTTACTGTCCGGGCCTCGCAGAACTTTCAAGGGGCTGCCAATGGCCCCGTTCTTTGCAGTATGTATATTGGTCTTTCTCGATTTTGAAGTGTCCTTTCGATTTCTTTTGCTTGGGCCGCAGGTTGGTTTGGGACAGACGTGGCAGCCAGGAGGGCCGCCTGATTTTCTGCGCTTCTAACGCGGCTTCACCTCTATTATTATAGACTTAGCGACCGCTAGAAGCTGACTTATGGTCATGCCAGCGAACCCTTTAAGCTTCTGGAGTTTTTTTCCTGCTATCTGGAGCTGACTGGGACATGAAAGTCATCGCTACCATGCACTGGTTCTCGGGACTCTCTGGGTCACACTGGTGACTTTGGCCATGTTTGTCCAGGTTTTGGGCCGCTCTGTTTTGCTCGGTGTTTGGGCCCCAGTTCAGTTGCATCTCGAACGTGGCGGCACAGGCAAAATCAGTGAAGTTTAGGGTCCTCGTTGGGGCATGAGCTTCTAAATAGCGGTGCGCCTCTTGGAGGATTTTGTACCTTTCCTCAGTGTTGAAGAGGGTGAGGATATGACAGTTCTGGACTATGACTCCGGCCTGGCTCTGCGGGACAAACACCTATCTGTCAGGCAATTTCTACTGCCCCTCTGGGGTTTTAATGGCTCGGGCCTGCTCTGCCCAACAGTTTTCTGCCTCATGATAATTCTGAGCTTGAACTAGAGAGCAGATGAGGGGCTTATGATGGCAGGCTCTGGTGTCGCCCCCGAGCTATTTCTCTAGCAGTTCGGTCTGCTAACTGGTTGTTGGGTTTTAGGGGCGCGCCTGCCTGGTCTCCGTCCCGCAGGAAGGCGCCAGCAGCTGCCTGTTGTACTCAGGCCCAAATCAGCTGCCTGCATGCTGCGTGCCCGGCGCGGGGTGCTCTGATGGCAGGCACTGGGCTCACAGTCCCCGGAACTGCCGCCACCCTCGCCACAAGGAATTCGGCCCTGGAGCCTCTCACGTCTCACTCTCGCGGTTCTTTCTCTTGCTCTTTTCTGACTGCCCCTAGGAATTCTCAGGGTCTTTTTCCGGTGGCAGGGACAGACATCTGATTGATGACTGCTCCCTTCTCTATCTCTAAGGCTTGCTAGCCCTGGCTGATTAGAAACTCAAGGTACTTTACTTCCCACTGACAGAGCTGCACTTTCTTCTTTGAGACCCGATATCCCCTGGCTTCCAGTAGCCGAAGAAGTGCTCGAGTCCCTTCCTGGCATTCTTCTAATTCCCTGGCTTGGCTACTAAGACAGCTGTCGTATTCTTACTTGGGCACAAGCAACAGCCCTCTATTCTTTTTGAGCCGATGGTGCCGGCTCTCTGCGCTCTCCTCTCGGTAACTACCAGGTGGGCTGCCCTAATGGTGGACAAATTGAGGGTTCCCTTAGGGGGCCAGCCTACCCCGAAAGTGGGCCATTCCGGGGTACATAATGTTTTAAGTCTGAAGCAGGAGACAGCATAGGAAGAACTCTGAGACTGCAATACTGTTACTGTCCAGCATTTAGCACCCTGGTTGCCAGGAAACATCTTTTACCAATTAAGTAGAATAAATGGTAAACCAAGGCAGGGAGGAGGAGGGAGACATGTCTCACACGCTAACTCAGCAGTCCTGGGCCTGGTCTGATAATATTGCCAGGTGCTCTAACATCCCAAGAAACACTATATTAACAAGGAAGAAGGGAAGTCCTTGAAATTCTATGTAACATTTCTATTATCTGAGAAAGAAAACCTTGAAACTGTGCTTTCATCCCAAGGCCTGGAATGTGGGAGAGGGTCCCTGATGCCCAAAGAAGAAGCCCATAAAACAACTTTGGTTAATTGCCTGCCTCTGGTCACTATCTGTTTTACGAGGTAGTCTCTGATGCTTACAGAAAAAGCCCATAAATAACTTTGGAAAGTGCCCCAATTTTAATTAACTGCCTCCTGTCACGTATTTGTTTTACAACAAGACGAACAAATGGGGTCTGGAGCAAGATAAGGATTGGGGCTAACAGACCCCCACACATAACTAAGTTTGGGTAGTCACATTCACCCAGGAAAGCTGGCACCACATGTACCTGTTAATCAATATGTAACTTTTTTCCCTCCTATCCCACCAACTGTATAAGTCCTGAGAACAAAGGACTCGCTCTCTCTCTCTCTGGGGCTCAGGGTGCTCTTGGCTCTCAGGCCACAGGGCCTCTGGCCACCCGGCCTCAGGCTGCCCAGGGACTTGCCGCCCTGGTCTTCAGCCACTCTTAACTTTTCTCACTGTGCTTTGCCCTGAAACTTTGCCTTTCACCCCCTACTCTATCCAGGCCTGTTCTCATTCATGGGAATGGACCACTAATAAACTGATTTCATACTACAAGATTTGCTGATATGTAATTCTTTACACGCGTCAGCAAGAAGAACCAGGTCCCTCTCATCAACAAGTTGGTCCGGATTCAGGGATGAGTTGTGTCCCTTGAACTGGCCGAAATTCTGAAGCATACAATCTAACACTGTGGACGGTCCCCGCCCTCCCTCCCCTCTCCCAACGGCGCGGACAGACAAAGGGTGAGGGTCACTCGCTTGCCCGCCTGGCCTGCCCTCTCTCAAGGTGAGGTCGATCTGGGCTAAGGTTGCCCCAGCAGAATTCGGGATTACTGCCAACCGTTATGCCATACGATCTGACACAGGAACCACAGGTTAGAGCCCACTCATGCTCCGTGGGTTTTTTGCCCGTGAAGCCACAAACACATTCACACATTCACACTCTGCACACTCTCACAGAATCTATTACATTTCTCTCCTGACCGGCAGGACTTTTTCTTTTCTTTTCTTTTTTCCTTTTTTTTTTTCTCTCACGGAGGGAATTCCTTTCCCCTTACAGGTCCCACATGGGGCACTTACAGGTCCCCGACGTGGGGCACTTCGGGTGGGGAATCTCTTCCCCTCTGATTCCCTCTTGCGGGGGGTCTGGTCTCCGTGAAAGGAGAGTCTGATTGGGGCTTTCTCTCTTCCCCTCTGGTCCCTGGGCACTTACCGGTTTGGCGCCTTCTTAATTGTTCGTGGTTCATCTCCCCCTTCAGAGCCCAGGTCTCAGAGTGGCCACGACCGGGCATCCAGTGCCCAAGGCGGGGAGACCTGAAAAATCCCAGGGCACGTGCTTCCCCCCTTTCCTGGGGTGCTGCACGCCAAGCCCCCACTCGCCGACACCGGAGGCAAACTGCCTGCTTCGAGTGTGGTCGTTTCCCGGTCAGGGAACCAAAATGTTACGGAGAAATGAAACAATCCAAACGCAGGGAGTTCACGAAGCACGACTCTTTATTACACGCGTGGTCCCAGAGGAGGCAGTCTCCAAATTCTGGGCCCCGATCTCAGGGAAAACTGTCTTTTAAGCATCATTTCATCCTGGCTTCCTTGGCAGATGTGGTCGTAAATTTTAACTCCCTTTCCCGCTTCCTGTGATTTATTCTTTCCTCAATTAGGGGGCTTCAATCAGGGCTTGTTTTCTGACCTATTTTTACTCTCAATGAGGGTTTTGCATTCTGATCATTACTTTTTCAATTAGGGTCTCAATTAGGACTTGTATCCTGACATATTTCTTTCCATATCAAACCTAGGAGGAGGCCTAATGGAAGGGAAACTCCTGATCTCATCTATTTGGGGTCAGGCGACAATCGGCATTTCTGGGTCCATCCACACCCTCGGTCTCAATGTCCAAGTCCTGAGGGCTTCAGACAACCCGCCTGCCTGCCTGCCTTCCCTCCTTCCTTTTTTCCTTCCTTTCTCCCTCCCTCCCTTCCTCTCTCCCTCCCTCCCTGGCCTCCACTGTAGAGTTGATCAGGCATAAACAAATGCTCCCCACTCTCCTCTCCTGCACCCGCTCCTAGGCAAGGCCTGCCAGAGCTGAGGTTTCTCAGCGCTCTCTCTCTGCTTTGGAGCCAAACCCACAGAGGTAGCCCCTGAGCACAAAGGGAGGGTCCCCAAAGGTCACTTTTGGTCTGATGCTCTGAGCTCAGAGGGCTTTTCTCCTCGGAAATGAGGCCATACAGTCGGTCAGACAACATTTATACTCGGCGGTTAGGTGCCCAGGCCAACACACAAAAGCCTATTTTACAAGCGATTGTGTGCCAAGTTGCAGCTTGAGGATGCCAGAACCACAACCCTCCTTGCAGCGGGACCTCTCCCTCCCAGGGCAAGCGGTTCCTGGGCTCCAAGAAAAGATGGGAAGAGTTTAAGGGCGGGGCTCCGGAGCTGGGGGCTTGGGGTGGGGCTGGGTAGAGGCCCTGGCATTTGGACAGGTGGGTGCTGGCAGTGGCTCCAGTGGCTTGTGGGCAGTGGAGGCTTCTGGGGAGGACATCAAGGAGAGAGAGGCGGAGACTTTGGGGGCTGTGGGTTTGATGGGGTCAGAATATAAGCTCTTGTAGGAGGGTCTGGGTTCTGAAATATCTTCACTGCCTCCCAAAGGAGCTTAATTGGAACCCAATAAGAAAGAGGGAGGTACTGAAGGTGTTTGAAAAGGTGATAGGATGGCGTTGTGTGGTACCAAGGCCCCCCCAGGGTGGGGGGGTGTGAAGGAACTGGAGGAAGGCACCCAGCCGACAGCTGGAGCTTTAGGAGAGGTGGACCTGGACTGGAAGAATTCACATCATTAAAACATCCAAACTACCTAAAGCAACATATAGATTCAATGCAATCCCTATTAAAGTAACAATGACATATTTCACAGATATAGAACAAAAATTACAAAAGTTTATATGGAACCATAAATGACCCCAAATAGCTGCAGCAATTTTGAGAAGAAGAACAAAGCAGGAGGGATCACAATACCTGATATCAAACTGTATTACAAGGCCACTGTAATCAAAATGGCCTGGTACTGGCATAAGAACAGACACACAGACCAATGGAACAGAATAGAGAGCCCAGAAATAAACCCAAGTCTCTAAGGTCAATTAATATTTGACAAAGGGGGCAGAAGCATAAAATGGAGTAAAAATAGCCTCTTCAACAAATGGTGTTGGGAGACCTGGTCAGCTACATGCAAAAAACTGAAACTCGATCACCAACTTACACCATACACAAAAAATAAATTCAAGGTGGATAAGCCCTGGCTGGTGTAGCTCAGTGGATTAAGCTCTGGCTGTGAACCAAAGGGTTGCCAGTTCGATTCCCAGTCAGGGCACATGCCTTGGTTGCAGGCCAGGTCCCCAGTGGGGCCATGTGAGAGGCAACCACACATTGATGTTTCTCTCCCTCTCTTTCTCCCTCCCTTCTCCTCTCGCTGAATAAATAAATAAAATCTTTAAAAAAATCAAGGTGGATAAAAGTTAAATATAAATTGTGACATAATAGAAGTCCTAGAGGAAAATATAGGCAGAAAAATCTCAGATAGTCCATGCAGCGATATTTTCACTGATATATCCCCTAGAGCAAGGGACATAAAGGAAAGAATAAAAAAATGGGACCTCATCAAATTAAAAAACTTCTGCATGCTAAAGAAAAAAGCATTAAAATGAAAAGAGAGCCAATTGCATGGGAAAACATATTTGCCAGTGACACATTGGACAAGGGTTCAATGTCCAAAATATATAAAGAACTCACATGAGTCCACTCCAGGAAGACAAAAAACCCAATTAAAAAATGGGCAAAAGACCTGAACAGACACTTCTTCAAGGAGGACACACAGAGGATCCAGAGACATAAGAAAAGATGCTCAGCATCACTAGCCATCAGAGAGATGCAAATTAAAACCACAATGAGATACCACTTCAAACCGTGAGAAGGGCCATCATAAACAAATCAAATAATTGTTGGAAAGGATGTGGAGAAAAGGGAACCCTAGTGCACTGTTGGTGGGAATGCAGACTGGGGCAGCCACTGTGGAAAACAGTATGGAATTTCCTCACAAAACTAAAAATGGAACTGGCTTTTGACTCAGCAATTCCACTACTGGGATTATATCCTAAGAACCCTGAAACACCAATCCATAAGCATTTATGCACCCCAATGTTCATAGCAGCACAATTTACAATTGCCAAGTGCTGAAAGCAACCTAAGTGCCCATCAGTAAATGAATTGATTGAAAAACTATGGTACATTTACATGATGGAATAATACACAGCAGAGAGAAAGAAGGAGCTCCTACCCTTTGCGACAGCATGGATGGAACTGGAGAGCATTGTCCTAAGTGAAATAAGCCAGGTGGAGAAAGACAATTACCATATGATCTCACTTTTGAATGGAACCCAATCAATAAAATGAACAAACAAGCAAAATATAACCAGAGACACTGAAATTAAGGATAAACTGACAGTAACCAGAGGGGAGGTGGGAGGGGATAATGGGGGGAAGGGTTTACACGAACCACAATAAAGGACACATGGACAGAACCAAGGGGGCCTGGAATCAGGGGAGGGAGGTGGGGATGGCTGGGTGGTGGGGGAGTGGTGGGGGAAATGCAGACAACTGTACTTGAACAACAATACAATAATTTTTAAAAAAACAAGAGGTGTGGCCCTGGCTGGTGTAGCTCAGTGGATTGAGCTCGGGCCTGCGAACCCAAGGGTCGAGGTTCGATTCCCAGTCAGGGCACATGCCTGGGTTGCCAGGCCAGTTCCTGGCAGGGGACATACAAGAGGCAACTGCACATTGATGTTTCTCTCCCTCTCTCCTTCCCTTCCCCTCTGAAGATAAATAATAAAATAAAAAATCTAAAAGAAGAAAAAAAATTAAAAAAAACAAAAAAATACGAGAGGTGGACTTGGAGTGGGGAGAGCAGTGAGAGTATAGCGGGAAGGCTGTGGGGACGGGTCCTGTACCTGTTACTCCCTTGGAGCTGCTTCTCAGACTTGGACTGATAGTTTTTGACTTGTCAAAAAACAACTTGTAAAATTTGAACCACTTAGATCACTCACTGTACCTGGGAACACTACATATCCCAGAGGGACAGGAATATATATTTTCCCTCCCTTGGCCATGGCGCATGCTGGGATTTGTAGTTTCAGCACGGACAGGGCCGGTGTGGGGTGGAGCTGAGTAGGAAAGGGACTGGGTCAGATCAAGGCTGGAGCTGCCTCAGAAAGAAGTTCCTGCGTAGTGGGGGTGGTGCCCCATTTTTGTGGCTGTGTGGCCCCTACTCCTGCAAGTGCAGTATGGTCAGCAGGGGTGTCAGGGCCACACCCTTGCTTCTTCCTGGGCAGGTGTGCAGAGCAGGTCACAGGGCGCGATCAAGTCTCCCCATGCAATCCTGCTGAAGGGAGCAGTCGTCCCTGGGCGCTTGCACTGGGCTTTCTGTTACCTTTCCCATCTGCAGGGCGGTTCCATGGGGGCTGGCACTGCGAGCAGAGCCATCTCAGTGGGAAGACCCGTCCTGGGTCGTCCTTGAATGAAGACCAGGCACATTTGCAAGGGCACCTCCTTCGGGGCCACCCCCAAACAGCCGGGACGGTGGAGCGGGCCTCAGTGAGCGCCAGCACACCAGACCGCCTCCCCTCAGCTGGCGGGGCGTGGCCATCCATTTCATTTGCTTTGTTCTGGCCTCTCCTTCTATTAGCAACATCTTGCTTCCAGGCTCAGGATTTGAAGGAAGGGTGATTCAGGTGGGAAGAGCGAAGGCAGTTCTGGGACCTCGGGGTTCTTCACGGACTTTGTCCCGGGAGCAGGGCCGCAGGCGCCACCCAGCTGGCCTGTTCTCAGTCTCTGTCTTAGGGCTCCGAGGCTCAGATTCACCCTGAGTGCCAGTCTGCCTGGCCCAGCTGCTGGGTCCGCTGTCTCCCTGAGAGCCCACGAACCCACGTCCTGTGGCAGGGGGCCCAGGGAAACATATATGAACAATACATATGAAGCACATATGAAGCACTGGGGTGGGGGTAGAGAAGTGTTGGGGGCACTCTTCCCACATCAGGTGGAAAACTGAGACACCCCAAGAAGTGTCCGCTGTCTTTCCCCTTTCTGTGCATTTGACCAGCCTGATCCAACCAGCGGTTTCGTGACTACACCTGCCCTCCCCTTCCCCTCTCCCCTGGGGGAGCCGGAAGTCACGTTCAGCTGTTGCAGCCACGATGTCATGAGCTGTCTATCCTTGGCGTCCAGCGTCTCTACTAGTTTGCATTTTGCCGCTTTGCTGTTCAGCACGTAAATGTTCGTGACCACGTACCCAGGGCCGCGGTCCGACCCTGTGGGCCCTGGGCCCCACCATCCTCTCTGGGCCCTTCCTGCCAAAAATAATAATAATTAATGGTAATAATAATTCAAAGTTATATTTGATGACTTTGCTGGTATACAGATAATTATGTTAATATTGTACAGATAAATACATTAATATAGTCAGATATGTTCTTCAGCCGAAAAGTTTACTTTGCGTTGTGAAAGGAATGTGAACACTTTCCTGGACCCAGAAAGGACCGTGGGTCCTGCGCTCCGTGTCTGCTGTGCCTGACGGGACGGGCCCCGACTGTGTCTCTGTTCAAGATTTTATACTTTACTGCAGTTTATTATACTTGATTAATTTAAAAAATCCCTTTTCCTGTTTGCTGGATTTGTCTTGGTCAGCGATTTTCAACTGGTGCCGCAAGAATTTTTAAAACATGCAATACCTGACTATTTAGTCCGGGGCACTGACCTCTTTTCCCTTATGATGTCAAATAAAAATGACAATAGCCACCACAACAACAGCTGCACTGTGTGAATGAATCAAAATTGTACCTATTTTTGTTAGATTGGCAAAAAAATATAATTTTTGGTGTGGTGCAGAATTTTAGTAATTAGTTTACGTGTGTCACGAGATGAAAAAGGATGAAAATTGCTGATCTTGATTAATATACTTTGTGTTTTTTTTAAAACCTGCTTTCTTCTGTATCTGGTTTATATATGCATATCATCTATCTTAAAACGTTTTATTATGCAAAATTTCAAAATACAAACATGTAGAGAATAGCTCTCCATCAGCCATGAGCTGATAAAAATGTTTAGCTCATGGCCAGTCTTGTTTCATCTCTACCTCACCGACTCCTTCCTTGTCAGCTGGGTTATTTTGAAGCAATCCCAAATATCATATAATTTCATCTGTGTGTGACCCTGAAAGATAAAGACTCTTAAAATACAATCACAATTTTATTATCGCATCTAAAAATTTATAATTATTCCTATTGTCATCAAATATTTACTCAGCGTTCCGATTTCCTAGGTTGTTTTGTGGGTTTGTGTGGCTGTTTGTTTGAATCATGATCCAAATAGAGTTGATAAAAGTCCTTTTTTAAGTATACTTTATTGATTATGGTATTATGGTTGTCCCATTTTTTTCTCCCTTTTATCCCCCTCCGCCTTGGACCCCCGCTCCACTCTCCAACACCCCCCCCCCCCACTTACTTCATGTCCATGGGTTGTACATATAAGTTCTTTGGCTTCTCCATTCCCTATACTATTCTTAACCTCCCCCTGTCTATTGTGTACCTACCATCTATGCTTCTTATTCCCTGTACCTTTCCCCTCATTCTCCTCCCTCCCTCTCCCCACTGATAATCCTCCCTGTGATCTCCATTTCTGTGATTCTGCTCCTGTTCTAGTAGCGTGCTTAGTTTTTGTTTTTGTGTCTTAGGTTCCGTTGTTGATAGTTGTGAGTTTGTTGTCATTTTACTGTTCATAGTTTTTGATCTTCTTCTTTTTCTTAGGTAAGTCCCTTTAACATTTCATATAATAAGGGCTTGGTGATGATGAACTCCTTTCACTTGACCTTATCTGAGAAGCACTTTATTTTCCCTTCCATTCTAAATGAAAGCTTCACTGGATAGAGCAATCTTGGATGTAGGTCCTTGACTTTCATGGCTTGGAATACTTCTTTCTAGCCCCTTCTTGCCTGCAAGGTCTCTTTTGAAAAATCAGCTGACAGTCTGATGGGAACTCCTTTGTAGGTGACTGTCCCCTTATCCCTTGCTGCTTCTAGAATTCTCTCCTTCATTCGACTCTTGGCTAATGTCATTATGATGTGTCTTGGTGTGTTCCTCCTTGGGTCCCAACTTCTTTGGGACTCTCTGAGCTTCCTGGACTTTTTGGTAGTCTATTTCCTTTGCCAGCTTGGGGAAGTTCTTTATTATTTGTTCAAATAAGTTTTCCACTTGCTCTTCTTCTTCCCCTCTGGTACCCCTATAACTCAGATGTTGGGACATTTAAAGATGTCCTGGAGGTTCCTAAGCCTCTCCTCATTTTTTTGAATTCTTGTTTCTCCATTCTTTTCTGATTGGATGTTTCTTTCTTCCTTCTGGTCCACTCCATTGATTTGAGTCCCAGTTTTCCTCCCATCACTATTGGTTCCCTTTGCACTTGTCTTCATTTCACTTATTGTAGCCTTCATTTTTTCATCTAATTTGGGACCAAAATCAACCAATTCTGTGAGCTTCCTAATCACCAGGGCTTTGAACTGTGCATCTGATAGATTGGCTATCTGGTGGTCGCTTGAAGGTATTTGCTCTGGAGCTTTGATCTGTTCTTCTGTTTGGACTATTTCTTTCTTTCTTTTTATTTTTTTGGTCTGGTTGAGCCTGTTACTTATGAGGGGCGGAGCCTTAGGTGTTCAGCAGGGCAGTGCAACCCAGTCACTGGATTGTGATGCTGTATGTGGGGGTGGGGTCGGAGAGAGAATAATGTCGCTTGCTTTGCTCTCTCTTGGGTTTCAGTTCCTTCCAGTGCTTCCCACAAGCAAATTGGGCCCTTCTGGTGCTGGTTCCTAGATGGGTGGGCTTGTGTACATTCTAGGACCCTATGGGTCTCTCCAACGAACTGTTCTGTGAGGCTGGGAGTCTCTCCCGGCACCTCAACCCCCACAGGTGTTTCCAATAGGTGCTTTTAGGCTTTATTTCCTGGTGCTGGGGCTCTGGGTTGAATACTGTGTCTTGCTCCTCATTTTCTGCTGGTTTATCTGTGTGCAATGTGTGACTGCCCGGTCAGCCAGCCACCTTGGGCGCCTCACTGGGTCTGCCCATTGCCACCCTGCTCCTGCGGTCTGCCAGCTGCTGCCTGTGAGCCTGGGTGCACCAGCCACCGCTTTTTCCTGCCCTGACCCCTCTTTGCCGGCTGCTGACTCCACCCCTCTTACCGGTCTGGATAAATGTGAATGGTTGTTGGACTTCTGTACAGCTCAATTTTCTGTGAGTTCTTGTTGTTGTTTTTTTGTTTCTAAATTTTTGTTGTCCTTAATTTTGGTTGTGTGAGGAGGCACAATGTGTGTACCTACGCCTCTATCTTGGCCAGAAGTTAATATGTTGGTTTTTTTAAAAAAAATAACATAAAAAGGCAGCTTTGTTGTCTGATGTTCGTGGGGGGCCGGTGAGCAGCCTGCCTGACTCCAAGCTGAGGCTCTCTGAGGCCCAGGGCCCAGGGAGCTGAGGCGGCTCACACTACATGCACCAGCCCCTGAGGGCTGCCCAGGCCACGCCTGCAGAGTAGGGTGCAGGACATCTCCCCCACAGTCAGCCCAGCTGGCTGGGCAGCCCTCTCACCGGGGCCCAGACCACTCCCTCAACTCCACGCGGGTCTTGTCACAAAGGCCTTCTGCTCTTACTCACGGGCCTTGGCTTCTGGACCCGTCACGTCTGAGCACAGCCCTCAGAAGAGCAGCCACACTCCACATGGAGTCAGGCCCAGCCCTGGGCTCCGTTATTTCCTCTCGGGTGGACACGGCCTCCTCAGCCCTCCAGTCGCGGCTCTCCCTCGCTCACAGAGGCGGTGGCTCCCAGGGTGAGACTTGGAAGCCAAGTTGGAGGCCCCTTGTCCCCACACCTCAGAGTGCAGGCCAGCAGGAGAGCTGCTTCCCAATCTCCCCTTCCTTCCCACCCTTCCCCTTCACTCCCCTTCCCTCCCACCCCCACCCCCATCTCTTACTCCCTCCACCCACCTCCTTCCCAGCCCTCACTGGGGGGTGTCTCCTTTGTCAGGCTGCCTGAAGGAGCTGCCAGCCCCCAGGGCAGGTGCACAAAACAGGAAAACAATTGGCGAGCCCAGGATGGGAGAAAACCCACCAAAATCAGGGTTGCCTTTGTCTACAGATCACGGAGGCTCCCAGCTGCGGGAGAGTCTGCTCAGCTGGGAAGCTGGGCGTTCTCTGGAGCTGAGGACAATCCTGTTCACCTCCTTTCCGGGTCAACTCCCCTGTCCCCAAGAACCCACACTGAGGGAGATCTGGAGGGGCGTGCATTGTGCGTGCACCTGCACTGCCTGGGCTCATGTTGCACACACATGCACACAACTGAAGGGGTGCCCCTGCTCCTCAGGGGTTTCTCTGTAGTAACAAAATTCCATGCATGCACACACATGAAGACAGGTGCATGCACATGTGCACACACACTAGATTCTCAGGGAGGGTAGGGGGTGGGGTCCCCTGAGGCCCACTGGACCTGGGCTGGGTAGAGGGCTGCCCAGAACGCAGTGGGCTCCCATCTGGGCAGGTCAGACGGTGGCTGGGTGCAGAAGGTTGTAGATCTGCTTGCTGTCAGCCTAGAGAGTGCCTTAAATAGCATGACAATAAAGCAACTGGATGGTGATCCAGCTGTCCAGAATCTTCTTGTTCCAGTTCTTCACCGTTTTTGCAGTGGCTCAAGGCAATGATGTGGAGCTCAGCCTTGCTGTTGCAGTTTGTTGCTCCGTCAGGCCCCGCAGCGGACTCTGTGTTGGACACTCACCCTGCTCCTGCAGCTCGCAGGCAGGATCAGATGCTGCTTTCGCTTCTCCTTGCTCCAGGAACCGCCTATTCTCATCTTGCTCCCTAAATCGTCCTCGGTGGTCCTGCCACTGCGTTTCACCTGGACTTTCAGGGACAGGGCTTTTTGGAGGTGATCCTGCATAGGCCACTTGGCCACAGCGGGTTCCATCACTGCGCACCCTGACTGTCCACTCAGTGCGTGGTACTCTGCCCACCCAAGGGCCAATGGCCAAACTCAAGTGGCCATGACCCAGATCCTGCAGGCCACGGCCCTGCCCGCTGCACACAGCTGTGGCAGTGCTTGCTGTCCTGGTCCTGGTCTCCACGGCACCTAGAGAGGTAAGAGCTGCCCTTGAGGCCAGGGTCACCCCTGTCTTGGGGCCATGGTCACGGTCCTCTGAATGCTGTTTCCAGCCCACCTCAGGATCCGAGGAGAGGGATTGGAACTTGGTGGGGCTCTCCTGTGGAGGAGTTGCCTCAGGGTGTGTGGCAACAGGGGGCTGGAGGGGGTCCAGCTGAAGCTGGAGTTGCCAGCAGCGGCCGCCTCGGGGCTCTCCGGCAGGGCCTGGGTGAGCGGCAGGGTGCTGCGGCAGCTCTCCACCTTGTTGTGGGCACTGGGGTTGCCCTTGTCAGACTTCTCAGGCAGCTCAGAGATGTTGGGCAGCTCACGGTTCTTGGGCTTGCCACCCTCTCACCCCTCTGGCCTCCACCCTTCCTGCTCACAGAGGCTCTCCTCCTCCTTGTAGTGCTCCTGCAGCTGCCGCATCTTTTCCACCGGCAGGAGGTTGCGGCACTGGAGTTCCAGCTGCCTTAGCTCCTGCTCCCGCATGGCCATCTCATGGCGCGGGCTCTCACTGCGGGTGAGTCCTGGGCACTGTTGCCGTAGGAGGCACAGGGGGAAGAGGAGGCCTGACTGGACTGGTTGCGGTTCTCCAGGTGGCACTTGATCTCCAGCAGCTCCCCGTAGTGCTGGTACACCTGGTAGGTGAGGCCAGGGTGCTCCCCACCCCCAGCCCAGCCCAGCCCGCTCAGCCAGCAGGGCGTCCCTACTCTGCAGGGTGTTCCCTGCAGGCCAAAGTCATGCAGGGTCCCAGGTGTGTTGGTGGCTCTCTGGGGCTCATCTTCCAGCAGGTCATACTCAGAGCTCTCCCCTGCAGATGCTCTCCGTCAGTCAGGCCCACCCCACTGTCCAGCTCCTAGCTGTTAGTGATTCCTGGGCTCACATTGGAGGGGACCCTTGCTCCTCTTCATTTCCGAGCTGCTGGGCAGGGGTGATTTCAACTTCCGAACATCCAGGTCCCCCTTACTTTCTAAGTCCAAGTCATCCAGGAAGTCATCCCGTCACTGTCCTTCCATTGCTTTGCCAGCTGGCCCTCAGGCCGGGCCACCAGCAGGGAGATGTTGGTGTTCTCCCCTTGTGTGCCTGGATGATTCCGTCTCCCTCTCCAATCTCACCTTTGGCTGCAGTGCTGCCAGGATTCACCTCCCAGCGCACACGCCCAGGTGCTCTGCACCGTCTGTGTGGCAGCAAACCATCGGGCCCAGCCCGTCTCTGTGGCTGGCTTTGCGCAGCTCCCTCCTCATACTCCTGCTGGTCCTCACTGATCAGCCTCCTGCTGGCCTCTTTCGCTGAACTCCGCTGGGTCCTGATACTCATGGCTGAAGGGGGAGCTGAGACAGGACGTTGGCTCCAGGGTGACCATGGGCGTGGTGGGCGGGCTTATCTTGAAGGTGACGTCAGTCTGAGTGCCACTGTCCACCAGCTGCAGGCTGGGACAGGAGCTGTCCCCCCAGAGGCGGGGGCAGCACCTCAGCACCTGGATCTCCCGGGACTCCTTGGAGGAGGGCAGGGCCTCCACCGTGTGCTCCTGAGACAGCTGGGAGAGCTCCTTCCCGCTCCCCTGGGGCAGCGCTTTGGGCTGCTCCTTGGTTTCTGGACTAGGGACCCACACAGCCCCTCCCACCGTGCCCGCCGCCGGTGAGAGGAGGGGGGGAACGTGGAAAAGGCTGTCACTGGCCCTTGTGCGGGACCTTAAAGATGGTTTGTAAACTAAGTCCTTTTAAGTATTACTCACAGTAATGTTAAATTAACACTTAGACTTTATAAACACTGGTTTCTCAGCCCTGTGCTGACGGGTTTGTTTATTTCTCCTCAAACCCCAACTCTGAGCCTCTCTCATCTCAGCGCCCACAGTGCGGCTCGTCCCCGACGGGAAATTCGGGCGCAGAGTGACCGCCCCTCTCTTTTCACCGAGATGATTGACAGGGGCCACATCCAATTACTCCTTCTCTTTCTCATTTGGGGCACTGGTTCCCAACTAGAAGTATCACAGAATGGAAAGCAGGTTTAGTGTCTCATGGCAGAGAGCAAAGGCAAAAATTTCATACAATAGAATACTTTCATCTGCATCCTTGGTGTGTAACTTCAGCTTTTCAAAAACTGCTTAAATGCTAATAGGATTCATAAAACATTTGTAATATTAATTTCACATAATAATAATAATAACAAATTATGTGAATTTAGCTCTGTCTTCTGCAATAACCAATGTTTCCAGAAAACTAGGATTTAAGAGTGTTTTCTGTGTGAATGCGTGACTTGCTTTGATAAAAATGGATACTCACATTACCTTGAAAATTGTCCACAAATGGATGGTTTGTGCATGTGCAGAAAAGCATGAACCTGGCTGGTCCGACTGCCGTCCTGTGAGGGGCCTGCTTACGAGGTCGGCCCCTGGCTCGCAGCCAGGAACTTGGGGAGAGTTCCCACCTTTCTCAGGACTGGTGAGAATGCCCCTGAACTGTTTGTACAAGCGTTACGGTTTATGGTGACACCTTCTGGGCGTCTGGAATTCTGGTCTGTGCCCAGCAGAGGGCGCCCACGTGACCAGCCCCCAAGAAAACCCCTGAGAGCTGAGTCTTTGGTGAGCTTTCAGAGGACAGTGCTCCCGTGTGGCCACGACTCACCGCTGGGGGAATTAAGTGCGTCCTGTGGCTCCAGCGGGAGAGAGACCCTTGGGAGCTCACCCAAGTGCCTTTTCCCTTTGCTGACTTTGCCTTGTAACCTTTTGCTCTAATCAATCAGAGCCGTGAGTACAACTGTGTGATGGGACCTGTGGGTCTCAGTGAATCATCTGGTCTGGGTGACCCTGAAGACCCCAACATAGTCCCTTATGGGAACTGGTACCTCATAATATTTCAAATCACCAAAACCAACTTCTAGTCATGATGTATAAACATATCTCATTAGAGTGATTTCCCAGAAGCCCATGCAAGAAAGTCAGTGAAGAAAGGAAACCTGAAGGTTGGTCACGGCCGAGGTTCGTGTGACAGGTGACGGTGACATGTGGGCACTGCAGGGACCCTTCTCCCTGCCTCAGTGTTGCCTCCTCCAGTTCGCCCTCTGACTTAAAGTCACACATGCCTCAGTGTGATGTCCTGTCTTCCAACGTGACGAGCAAGGCTCTTTACCATCTGACCCTGCTCACCTGACCAGGTTCCGCTCCTGCCCCCTGCCCTTCCGTTCAGTCATTCTATGGTTTTACAAGGGTGAGCACCCTACCAACATAAAGAAAAACAAAATTCCCATCTGGAGGGTGGTCCCCTTGTAGTACAGGCTTCCCCCAGTAGGTGAGTGTTCTAGGAACCCATCTGCATCATGTACCAGCTGGTATTGTTGTGAGAGGCTGCAGTTGGCTTCAGTGAATTTTTTTCAAAGATACTTTCAACAAGTTTGCCCATTCATGACGGGTGATTTACGAGCGCACCTGCCCACACCGCACTGCGTGTTCAGCAGTTTATGACTGAAAAGGGCATGACCCCCGTGCCCCACCTCCCTATTCCCCTGACCTGCGTGACTTTTTTGTTTCCCTGGATGAAAAAAGACCTCAACGAGAAGTGTTTTGCTGATGGGGGAGAGGTGAAACAGAAAGTGGCAGAAGCACAAAAAGGCATCAAAATCGATCACTTTAAAAACTATATTGAGCCGTGGGAAAAAAGTTTTGATAGGAGTATTGAATCAAAAGGAGAGTAGTCAGAAGACGTAAATGCAGTTTAAACGTGTAAGAATAACTACACAACTTCTTATGGATACGTTCCAGTTTTTAGGGTCTGCTCTCCTATCTTTGTGATTCCTTTGTCTTTTTGTGTTGCTTATTTCACATTGCATAGTATTTGCATATTATCCAAATAAAAATAAATGAAAGTGCAAAGTAAAAACGTATTTTGGTCCTGATGTTCAAACTAAAAATGCCCAGTTCCATCTTACCCTTCAGCACCAGGCTGGGTGTCACATTCTCTGAGAGACGTTCGGACGTTCCGAAGTTCTCTCCCCCGCCCCACGGTCACCCCTCGTCCACCTGCAGCGGCGCTCTCTGTGCGCTTGCGGCTGTGCACCCTGCTCCCATCTGCTTACAGACTGAACCCCGGCTCTTTACCCTCCCCCTGCATTTGCTCTGTTCCAGGGGCCCCTGGCTGAACAAGCGCCACCACCCGTCAGGTTCAGCAAACTGATCCGACTAGGGCCTGGGGCTGATGTGCCCTGGCGCCTCCTGAGCCGTGACCTCTCAGAAAGCCCGCACAGTGAAGTCAGGGAGGATTGGCGCGGAACAGGGAGCTCAGAGTCTGTGGATTCATGGGACCTGACGCACAACAAAGAAGCCCTCCGCAGATGGGGAGAGAAAGTTAGTTAGCAGCTGGGGTTGGAAAAACTGGCTTAGATGTGGAGGGAAAATACCTAGATCTGTACTTAACATAAACTCTTGGACCCTGGAAGGATTAAAGATGTAAATACAAATCGTAAATTATAAGATAAATGTAAGAATATATGAGAATATAATTATGAACATGGTGCCAGGAATCATTTCTTAAGCCAATGTAAAAGCACAAGGCAAAAATATAATAAAATGGCTTACTTTAAAATTCAATACTTCTGTTAAGCAAAAGGCATCACTGATAAGTTCATAGACAGGGAACAGAAGTAGACTCACAATATTTAAAATGGAGATGGGACTAACGTCTACAACATACGAGCAGCTCTTTAATGAACAAACACAATGAAGAACTGCAGTAGAAAAGTGGGTAAAGGGCGGGAACGGGGGAGAACGGGAGAGCAAGCGGGCAAGGCTGACTTCCGTCCCCCGGTGCAGAGGGGACTGCACGTCAGGGAAGCAGAGGGCCCGAGATCAGGAGGCTTTGCACAGTCACCGCACGGGGCGGGGGCAGGGACCTCCCCAAGCTGCTGGTGGAGCGCAGACCCCGCACGCGCGCGCGGGGCAGAACGCGCGCAGGGGACACTGGGTCCAGTGCAGTCGATGGACGCCAGCGGCCCAGCACCCGCCCAGCTTGTCACACAGCGAAAACGTGCGTACGGGTCCGGAGAGGGGCAGGTCGGCGCTGCCGCGGGCTGAGGCATTACTTCTAAACTGAGGAGTTTGGTCCATCCGCCACTGGGATGGTCAGTACCTGCCCTGCAGTCGGCACGCGCGGTGGGAGGTTAGGCAGCGGTGGGAGGAACCGGGTGATTGTGCTCCTCACGGCGGAGTCAGACCTTAGACACGTTATGCTGAGAGGGACAGAAAGGAAACGGTGTGCTTCCTGACATTATATAGTCACATTAAAAATGCAGGAAAATGAAAAGTACGTGTCCTGAAATAATGCACACAAACAAAAGCTGGGCGGGAAACCATTAGAATGGGTGGGTGTGTTCTCTGTCTGGGCGCCTTAAATCTTATCACAATGCGGACATTCGGGACACGGAAATGATGTGATTTTTGTGTCTGTGTTATTTTCTACGCTTGGACATATTAAGGCAAACTATTAGTTTATTTTTATTTCTATACAGCACCTAACCTAAGCCTTCGTCTTATGAATCAAAGAGTGAGCAGAGAACTGATTTTATTTTTTAAAGAACGTTTCCAGCTTTCCGAGGTGTACTTGACAATCAGAAACTGCCCATATTTACGGTGTGTGGCCGGATGGCCTGGTACCCGGACGTTGTGAACTGTTGTGCTTCGGTCTCTCAGCACAACCAGCACCGTCAGCGCGCCCGTCCCCTCCCACCGCTGTCCCCCTGCTGTCCCTTCCCGTGTGAGCCCCCACACGAGAGCGCCCCCAACCTGCTCTTCGCTGTTCAGCGCACAGCGCGCTCCTGTCGCTGCCGCCGCCCCTCCCTTCGGTGCGCGGGGCTGCGGGGCGCGCTCAGCTGCGGGGCGAACCTCCGTCCTCCTTGACCAGCGTCTCCCACCCCCTCCCACCGGCCTCCGCGATCACCGCCCCGCCGGTATTTCTGTGGGTGCCACTGGGTTAGAGTCCGCGCCGTGTTTGTCCTTCTGCATCCGACTTGTTTCACTGAGTGAGCGTAACATCCTCTGTGGTTATCTGCATTCTCCCAAACGGCAGGATCCCCCTCTTTTAAAAGGCCGAGTAATAATATTTCACTGTGCAGATGCGCGTTCTCTGTGCCCGTCCAGCAGTCTGTGGACATTTAGGTTGCGTCTGTATGTTGACCGTTGTGAACAAAGTTGAAACGAGCAGAGCAGTGAGATACCTCTTCAGGACCCAGATTTCATTTCCTCTGATCTCCGTGTGTACTCAGGAGTGGGGTTAGCGGACTGTGGGGCAGCTCTGCTGTCACTTTGTGGGGAATCTCCGTACTGGTGTCCACAAGGGCCGTGCTGATTTACATTCCCACCAACAGTGCCCGAGGGTTCCCTTTTCTCTACGTCCTCGCCAGCCCTTGCTGTCCCCGGCTTTTGATAACAGCCACGGAGCAGGTGTGCGGTGCCCGCATCTCACTGTGGTTTGGCGTTGCATTTCCATGGTCACTAGGAAAGTTCAGCACCTTTGCACAGACCTGTTGGCCATTTGTATTTCTTCTTTGGAAAATGTCTGTTTAGGTCCTTTGCTGACATTTATTATTTTTTTGTTGTAATTGAGTTGTATGAGCTCCTTCTGTATTTCAGATATTAATCTCTTATCAAATACATGACTTGCAAATATATTTTCTCCCGTTTCCATAGCATTCCTTTTCGCTATGGTGATCGTTATTTCTTTTTCTGCAGAAGCTTTCTAGATTGATGCAGTTCCATTTGTGTATTTTTTGCTTTTGTTGTGTATGTTTTTGGTGTCACATCCAAAAAGGCCTGGCCAGATCAGTGTCAAAGAGCTTTTTCTCTGAGATTTCTTCTAGGAGTTTTATGGTTTCATCTCATTCCTCTTACTAATCGGAACTCCCCGGTCTCCCCCACATCCACCCACCACACTGCTCACTATTCACCCCAAAGAAGCCTCACGCCCGGATTTCAATGAACTCACGTCGATGGCCACCACCGCCGGGCTCCCAGAAGAGTTTCTCCTGGGCCCGCCCTGCACCGCCTCTCCTCCCGCCTCCTGTGGGGCACCTGCCCGTCTCACCCGCTTCTCCCACAGGCCGTCCTGCCTCTGGGACTCCAGCGCCTCCATTTCTTCTCTCACCGGCCAGCACAGGCTGCACAGCTGAGCGGCCCTGGTCCGCTTCCCTGCCCACCTGAGTGATGAGCATCAGGAAATCTTCCCCTTCCCTCTACCTGAGACATGGGCACAATGGGATGGAGTTTCGGCGGATGGATTGGGAAGTTTCAAAGGCTATTAATCCTGGAAATTGGGGAAGAAGCCTGGGAAACCTGATTCTCAGGAAGAAGTGGGGCTGGCTTTATGGGTGGAGATGGAGAGGCTGGGAATTTTAACGTAAGCGACTTCACCGTTCTGTTCCCTGTTCTATCGTGCACGGGCTTGGTGGAAAACTGGGACCAAAAGAGGCTGTTTCCTGTTTCTCACTTCCTCTCTGGCCCTATCCGGGTATGCTCTGATCGGTTCCTGACCTGGTGACTGTCAGCTGCAGTAGGTGTCCTGTCGGCCTCAAACTCAGCTCACCCTCACTGCCCTCCTCTGCCCCTCTGGCCATCACTGGTCCTGGGACGGGCCCCACCCGGCTCTGTGGAAGGGCCTCCGCCTGGAGCCCTGGCTGTACAGCAATGGTCCTGGGATCATGGACACAGTTGAGTGACCGTGGCTTCCCCTTTCTGATCTTTGATGTTGAAATGTCATCTTGACCCCTCCTTGAGAACCTTGTCCCTCCAAAATCCATCCAGACCACCAGGTACCACAGTGTCCAAAAGACACAATCTCCTTCTCTCTCTGGTGGGAACTGTGGCCCTGGACCATGTCGGACCCCTAAGGCCTCTCTGTGGGTGGGGCCCACATGGGAAAGCCCCAGGGGTCATTCCCCTGAGCCAGGCCTCCAAGTGCAGCAGCTGTGCTCTTACCTGGGGGGTCTGTGCCCTGAGCCAAAGGGGAGCTCAGCATCACCAAGGACACCATCAGAGCTGCTATCCAGGTCTCCCAGGGACCTGCAGGACCACCATCCTGGAGCCTGGGAAAGGCCGGGGCCCCGAGCATCTCAGTCAGAGCAGCTCTCACTGCAGGGGCCTCCCTCCCGAAACACCAGAGACGATGAGCCAGGGCGGCCTCCTGCATCCCCTGAGTGCGGCCGGGTTCCAAACAGGAACCAGTTAGTAGGAAATGTCCTCACTCTCCGGACAGAGGGTTGGTGTAAAGCGTGTGATCCTTCAAGGTGTAAGACTCACTGACAGCAGTGTGAGAAAAGGGGTCCTGGTTCTGAGGGACTGGGTGAGTCCCGAGGGTCCATGTTCTGTGTTTTCCTCGCTGTGGTGCAGACACCAGGCACGTCACCCCACCTCTGCGGTGAATGCCACCCCCCCCCCCATGGCCGCGTCCTGGGAATGAGCGAGTCCTGCGCAGTGTGTCAAAGGTCCAGGCGGTGCCCTGGCTGGTGCAGCTCGGTTGGGTGGAGCGTAGTCATGTGGTTCCAGGACTGTGGGTTCAGTCCCTGAATTGGGCGTGTACAGGAGGCGCCCATGGATGTTTCTCTCTTACTTCCCTGTTTCTCCCCTTCCCTTTTTCTCTCCCTTCCCCACTCTCTAAAAAGCAATGACAAAACGTCCTCAGGTGAAAAACAAATCCAGGGGCCGCAGAGCTCTGACTTCGCCCCGGGGTGCACGGCAGTCGTGCGGAGTGTCGGGTGCCCGCCCCACCCCGCCCACGTTCCGTTTGATCTCAGAGCTCCACAGACGTGAATAGGAAGGTCTCTGCCTTGTAATACCAGAAAAGGCATGGAACTAGAGGTGCAACCTTTGGCGAATTTCTTGTCCTTTCTGGTCCACGGTTTCTTCATTTCTGAAACAGGGATGGCAGCCCCTGTCCTCTCAGTAACGCCGTCAGCGCGAAGTGAGAGCGTCCCGTGAGCTGCCTCAGAAGCGTAAAGTTCTCAGAGTTTTCGAACAGACCAACGCAGTCACCAAGGACCACCTTTTTTTGCAATTCAGTATATTTTGGGGGTAACTTTTTAATGCAAATAACCTCCAAGAAACAAATTCACAGACAGTTCCTGAAATGAGGTAAATACACTCTCCTGAACACAAACTTAAGAGGAAAAATGACGAAAGAATATAATTTCCAACAGGTGTTTAAATACTTAGGTGAAACACTGATGCACTGAATGAGAGCATACACAAGCATCGGACCCGGGCTTCCCGTTAGGAACAGGGCTGTGATCGGGCGCAGCCGTCAGACCCGGGCTGAGAGCGAGGCTTCCCGGCTGCGGAGCCCCTTTCGGCTGCTTCCCGGCCTCCTGACCTCGGACGGGCCATCTCACCGTCCGGGCCTCGGTTCCCTCCCGTGCAGACTGGGGACCGCTGAGGAGCCCGTGGCACTGGTTTATTGGGGACACTAATTGGGGTCACACTCAGTAGTTGTGAATCTCTGGAACAGAGCACATATTTAATTATTACAATTAATTATAATAATTATAATGAACTATAATAAGTTAATTACTATAATGCAAAGCTAGTCCAGAACACCAAAGATCTCTTTATTCAACATGACACATTATTTAATCCAACAATATGTGTTCTAGTACTTTTACAAGAAATACCAGAGAAACTTACTGTAGTTCTTCTCCCCTTTACTATAGTTTCAAACTTCTCTGTAATAAAACAGAGATTACAAAGGAAAGAGCTACTGAATGTGAAATGATTAGAGAAATTGTTCTTAAAATAAGGTTTAAATGAAGGTGCCTTATATTAGCATATCCTCATGTGAAGAAGAAATAAAAAGTGTAATAATTAGAAATGAAACAATGAAATATTTGCCTTCTGTTCACATATTTGGAAGCATCAAAGAGTTCCTCTAAAATTATCAAAGGTATAAAATGATAAAAACATCATTTGATAAAAATGAAATGAATTGCTATATGGTACTAAGAATCACCATGAAATTATAAAGATAATTATCCATTCAGAAAAGTCACTACAGATAAAACTACTCGACGACGTATTTCCAAGCCTCCCCATTAAGAAAGGCGGTCACTGTGTCTCCTCCTAGAGTCCTCCTCTCATCCCCCACCCACACACGGGTCCTGACGGCTCTCCCACCTCCGCTCCCAGTGAGGCCAGCACGTTCATTCCCACTGAGATGAGCCTTCCCACCGTCTCTGGTGGCTGAGCCCCATCAAGCTGTCCCACCTCCCCCTTCTCCGTCTACAGGGGAGGGAGGTAAACACAGGAGTCAGGTCCTCCCTGCCCCCCACTGCCTCCTTTCCCCCTCACTGCCCGGCTCACTGGCCCCTGCAGATGTACCTTGAATAGGTAAGGAAAAGAAAACAAAACCGTGCCCTTGTCCCTGAGTGACGAGGACTGAACAAAGCCACGCATGCACTTGGTTACAGGGGTCGTGGTTGATTTCCACGTCCCCTGGACGTGCTCACTTTCTGCAGACCCCGCGATCCTTATTTCCGGGTCAGCGACATGGAATCTACACCTTCAGCCTCCACCCCTCTTGGAAATGGGGGAGCTGCCCCAGATGCAGGACATGATTTGGGAGGGGAGATGTGTGAAGGGATCATGGGAACTGATGCCTGCCCGTCACCCACATGACAGACACGGTGACCTTCCTGTTGTGAATCAGGGCGTGTTCTCACCACCGCCTCCCACATAACACTCTAGTCTAGCGTCCCCCTCCTTGGGCAGAGTGAGCTCCCGCCCTCACCACTGCCCACCAGGCCCTCAGGACAGGGGCCTCTGACCATCCTGGCCTCTTCCCACCGCTCTCAGCCTGGCTCACTGGTCTCTACTCACCCGGCCTCTGGACACGGCCCCGTCCTCACTCAGGCGCCTGCCCTGCAGTGACCCCTGCGGGCCCCTCCTCTCCAGGGACCACGTGACTGCTCCTCACACCACTCAGGTCCCTGCTCAAGTGTTCAGGGTCAAGTCCCCGGAGACGTCCTGTCCAACAAGCTGAGAATACGCTCTGCCGTCCCGCACCCCCAGTCCAGCCCACGCGTGTGTTTCCCCACAGCAGTTACCGCTGATCGTGGAACAAATTTGTTTACAGTCAGTGAGTATCACTGAAGTGCACGTCCAGGGAGTGAGGGGCCTTGGCTGACTCCTCACCACTGCGTCCCCAGCGCGGGCACCAGCTCTCAGAGGGGCTCAACGAATCCGTGTGAAATGAGGGGATGTGTCGGTGCAGCGATTTCGAGAAGCCATTTGACCCTACGTGTGAAGAGGCGTAAAAATGTTTAAATGCTTTACCTAATATTGGCCATTTGAGTAGCCTATCAATTTAAATATTGCAAGCATAGAAGAATCTTTATGGACAGTGACGCTCATCCAATCATTAGTTACAAGAAGAACAGGTCAAAGCAGGTGGATGAAGGAAGGGTCTGGTTGTGTTCTGTTGTCTGAAATTAAATGCACCTTGTAAAGTGGTTTAAATTCATGCAGAGTTTACAACATGCAAAACTACTTGTATAATAACACATTTTACATATAACATTCAAAGTAACTCATAACATAAATACAACTTTCTAAAATGAACACACACACATATATATTTATATAATACACAATCATATATTTATACAGAATTATACAATATAGAACCTTTTAATATTTATTTTTAATTGTATTTTTCAACTGCAGTTGATGTTCAATGTCATTTGTGTTTGTTACAGATGTACAGCCTGGTGGCGGTTGGACAGTCACGTAACTTCCCCAGCGTTCCCCTCGACATTCCCAGTCCCTCCTGCACCGCACGCAGTCATCACAGTGTTACTGACGCTGTTCCCTGAGCTGCACTTTACACCCAGAAAACCGCAGAATGGGAACCAGGACCCCACACAGGGCGGCCCCGGGGTGTGCCCCTTACACTGGGGTCCAGGAACTTCCCCCGGTGGGATGGCTGGCAGTGATCTGTGAGGGGAGGCCGTATTTCTCTGTTTCGTCTGTGTGTTTTAAAGTCTTCTGTAGTTGAAAGGCTTTTTATTTTTCTTATATGGAAACCACTTTAAATCTCAAAATAGAACATTTGAAGTAAATACTTTGTGCCGACCTCACACACAGTCTCTCAGCTGGACTCCAGAGAACAGAAGTCCCTGCCGGTGGCTCCTCAGAAGAAGGACCGAGCTCTTCGTCCGCAACCCGTGACACCCCCCCCCACCCCCGGGTGACGGAGTGCAGAGGAGCAGCAGGGGCAGCACCGAGAATGCCCTCAGCGTGCAGGCCGCCGCCTGCGTGGCCTGGGCTCTCGCAGGAAGTGTTGGCCTTGAGACTTCGAGGAGCCTGTGGAGCCCACCTGGGCGTGAGCCGTGTGCACGAGGCCCCACAACGTGGGAAAGCAGCCGGGATCCCAGGACGGGTCCCGCTCGCAGTGCGTCCTCGTCGGTGGAACCCGGGTGAAGGGTGGGCCCCGGGAAGAGTTCCCACCTTTCTTCGGTTGTGGGGGCAGGTGGGTGAGTCTTCAGTGACCAGCGAGGTGCAGGTGCCTGGCAGTCCTTGGGCCACCTCTAGTTCCTCTGCTGAGGACCCTCCTGCACGACCCAAAACTACACGGTCATTTGCGAGTAGGTTTTCTTCTCTAAGGCAGGCGTGACATCCCTGGC
Source organism: Glossophaga mutica (assembly GCA_039655065.1). Classification (NCBI taxonomy): domain Eukaryota; kingdom Metazoa; phylum Chordata; class Mammalia; order Chiroptera; family Phyllostomidae; genus Glossophaga; species Glossophaga mutica. The sequence continues at coordinate 112,002,940 of CM077306.1, forward strand.
ATTAAGGCTAATCATGTCATTCCCAGCGAATCCTGCTGATAGGATCAGCTCCTAACCCCCACTGAAAATTAGCCTCAGACTCGCATCTGAGGGTTTGGGTTGGAGGCCGGAGGTCATCTTGGGGTTTAGACCTGGTGGATCTAGAGGGTGTTCTGACAGACAGGTTTCCCCAGGGGGGAGCGAGGGGAGCTCTGAGGGGCAGATGAAGTCCTGGCGGGAGCAGACGGGTGGGCAGACTCTAAAGAGACCTGAGTTTACCACACAAAGCCTTTTGGGATATATTTCCATGCCTTTTAAAAAATTAATAGAAAAAACACATCACTTATAACTGACCATTTGAAGTATAAAACTCAACGATACTTAGAACATACACAGCGATGTGTAACCCTCACCACGACCCAGCTCCAGAGCAACCCCGCCCCCAATGAGGAAACCGCTCACCCGCTGATCGGTCGCCCCCACCCCTCGACCCGGCCCACGGAACCGCTGACCCACTTCCTGTCTCTATTCGCCCCTTCTGGACACTTGGTATAAATGGAATCACACAGTGTGTAGCCTCTTGTGTGGCTTCTTTCATTTATCAGAATGTTTCAAGGTTCGTCCGTATTGTAGTCTGGTGAGCACTTCATTTTTTCATCGCCAAATAACATTCCCTGTGGATTGTTTTCGTTGTTCATTGTGGGTTACAGTTGGTTGTTGAGTGACTTTTCTAAACCATTTTTTATAGACTCTATGCTTTATCTGTGGTCCCTGAAGTCTCCATTCTGTTAGCGGGGTGGTCAGCTAGCGACCTGATGGACATTTCCTTAAGTGTCTGGAGACAGAAGAAGAAGAGAAAACTCTGATAACAGAACACGCCTTCAAAACCCGTCTCTGCAGTTTGCAGCTCTTGCCTTTGCCATCACTTCCTGCTCCCGTGCAGACTGAAGACCAGCCAGAGGTCTGACCTCGCGGTCTTCTCGGGTCTTCTCAGATCACACGCCCCAAACTGGGCGTGGACATGGCCTTCTAGGTTCCCAGGGAGATGTGAACGTTTTCACAGCCCTTACGGCCCATGGCCCCTCACTCCCCAGCTCTTTCTCCCACATGTTTCCCCACGTCCATTATTCGCTCCGGCTGCGTCTTTGCCCCATGACAGCTGCTGGTTCATTGGCACTTAAAGTCGTTCTGGGAAGAGGTCTTTGCCTCAGTTCGTTCTCTACCCTGAGAGGGTTCTGAGTCAGAGGACATAAAGATGAGCCGTTCGCATCCATCCTGCAAGGAGCCCCCGACGGATCACCGCAGAAAGCCCCAGGGCTCTGACAGCACCCACACCGACTCCTCCCACCCTGAACCCACCCTAGTGGCCCTGTCTTCAAGGTCACGGCTCCTCAGGGGAGCGGAGGGCCAAGGGCACCAGACCACACAGAGCCGTCATATTCAGTTTCAGTTGCTTTCTCTGTTTTTATAATTTTCTTGGAGCTATAAACACTCCACATTTTTCCAGAGTTCTGATGAAATCAATTGACAGTTTTGCTAGTTTTGCATCATTTTGTGTTTGTCACTCCATTCAGCCTCTTTTAAACGGTGCTTATGCATCACAATTCCTGGTCTTCTAAGGACCAGGGAACTCATTCATTTAGTCACATTGATGAATACCTACCTTGTCCCGGGTGCTGTGTATAAGAAGTCGCATCCGAATGAAAGCAACCAAGCTCTCAGCCGGTCAGGGATGACACAACCTCAGTGTGTGTGGGAACGTAGTAGGTAAAGAAATTATAACACAACATGGTATTTTACTTATCTTGTTTCTGTGTTTTGAACCTGACATTGTTAATATTCCATAGAGATAGTATTAATTTATTTGTACTTATCATTTCCAGTTATTTTTGGTTTTATTCTTATATATTTCTTCGACATTATAAATATATTTAGAATAGGTATTTTGCTAATAAATCAAGTTGTACTTATATGAAAATGCCTTTTTTTCACTCTCACACTTGAAAGATCCATTTCCCAGCCCCAAATTCCTAGTCTGATACTGGTTTTTCCTCAGTCTTCGATGACGATACGTCACTGCCCTCTGGTGGCCGTTCCTGACAAAGAGTAGCGACCACATTCTAACTGCAGTTCTTTGTAGATGGTCTGTTTTTCTTCTGCAGCTGCTTTGAGATAATGGTCTGTCTTTCTGTCTGATGTCCCAGGGAAATATGAATCCATGCGGATCTCTGCGAACGTTTGCTTCATCCTCACCATCATCTCCCCACACGGCCTCCGCCACGTCCTCTCTTGTTACCTCACCAGACTCGTGGTAAACCTCTTCGTTCAGTCACCATATGTGCTGTGGTCGGCAGATGAATGGTACAGAAACATGTCCCAGCCCTGATCCCCAGGACCTGTGAATGTGTTCCCATGCACAGCAGAAGGGACTTTGCAGGTGTGATTCAGGCACAGACCCTGGAATAAAGAGATTATCCTGATAATGGGGAGGGGGCTACCCAATAACCCGGGTCCTAAAAGTGAACAACATGGAACAAGTGTGGGTCAGACGGAGCACTGATTCCATCTGCCGTGATTTCTGCACAGTGAGATATGCCCGCCCCGTCTTTGTCATTTTTAAGTGGCGGACTTCACTCAAAGATTTAAAGTGCAAACACCCCTGCGTTCCTGGCATGCCTAACTTAGCCACAATATTTAAGGCTCACAGAGCACTGATAGATACAGTTACTGCGTTTCCTCAGATTTCCACATCTGCTTTCCTAATGTTTCTTATTTGTTCCCTAACTGGCTTTAATGGCTCACAAATGAGTTGTTTGGATTTTCCTATATTTCTTCACTCTCCTGAATATTTTAACAAACATCAAGAGTTTTCTTTGAAGGTTTGGTAGAACTTACCTGTAAAAGACTCCAGATACGGCTGAAGGAAAGAAGAAATTTTAACCTGATTTACCTTCTTTCTTCACAGTCTTTTCCATTTACACAATTTCTTCCTAGTTTTAGGATTGTTGAAATCCCTTCCATACCTGCACTAATGTATTTATCTAAGACCCTTCTGTTTTGTTCTTACTTAATTTCACAGGTTTTATTTTGTTTTTTGTTTTTTTTTTGCAGAACAAGCCGCTCCAGCAGGCGGGGCGATCAGCAGGCAGCCACCAGATCAGCCTCGGTGAGTGGGAGCCCCGGGGGCCGAGCCCCTGCGGCTCCGCCCGGTGGGCACAGTGTGCAGGGACCCCATGAGCAGCCCTGTGCAGCTGAGAGGGGCTAAGTGACCCCATTGGTCCAGGCCTCTCCCCACCCAAGTACAACCACCCCCCCCCACACACACACACAGACACCCTCTGCTGGCATCCCCTCCCGCTCCAGTACCTCCACCCCCCCTCCCCCAGTAAGAGGTCGACCAGCACGCCTCGCCTCCCCATCTCAGCTCCCAGGGCATTTTCCCCAAGTTCCTGACCGGCCAGCCAGCCCACTAGCCACTGTCCATGGGTCACTCCTGCACCCCTCAGGGCCATCTCTCACACCCCCTCCCTCCCCGGGGCCTGCTGGGGTTTGATCCCTCGTCCTGGCCTGACCGCCGTTCCCACGGCTGTCTGAGAGTCAGCCCCCAGGCTCACTGCGCTCGCATTAGACTCTCTTCTTACGTCTCCACCACAGAAATGTGTTTCCTTGGATTTTTTTAATTGCGGAGATTATTTTCATTGAGCATTTCTAAAAGGTTTTAGTAAGAATAATTCTATGTTGGCTTAAAAAGAACTATTTCAAAAATCCAGAAAAGCATCCTCTCATGAGGAGCACACCCACGGAGAGAGGTGGACACACCACAAGTGCGCAGTGGGTTTGCACAGAGGGAACGTTGGGATAAACTCGCGGGGACACTTCCAGCCCCCGGGGGGCCCTCTTGAGTCTTACTCAGTCACGAACCCTCCCCATCCCAAGGGACCACTCTCTGGGCGTCTGACACCCTGGATGAGCTCTGTCAGCTGTTCAGAGGACGGGATATTACAGCGGACTCCGCTCTGCACCCGGGTCCCACCCAGCATCCTGTCCCGGGTCTTATCCCCACGGCCGTGTGCGGTTGGGGTTCGTTGACTCTCACAACTGCAAGGGGCGAGATTGTGTGAACAGCCCACACTCGTTGTCCTCTGCTGCTCACAGGCATTTGTTACACCTAGATTGTACAAACCGTGCTGCTATCAGTAATTTCTTTGCACTACTCGACACACACATGTGCGCATGTCTCCGGGGTGTGCAACCAGAAGGGACATGCTGGGTCCTGGGGTGAGTGACGTTTGGGTGCAGTAAGTCCCACTATAACATTTTCCAAGTATTTGAATCAACTGACTCTCACACCAGCAATAACGAGAGAGAGAATTAGTCCCAGTTCTTGTCAAGAACCGATTTTGACTGAGTTTAATTTTCACTGTGCTGGGAGTTGGGGAGTGACGTCACATTATGGCTTACTTTGAACCCCCCCTCTGACGCAAACTGTTGGGCAATTTCCATAAATGTCCGGGCCGTGTGAACACGCTCACACGGAGGGCGGACTGGGCCCATCGTCGGAGACTGAATGGGCTCTGGCAGGGAGCCCTCGGCATCTCCCTGTTCTGATGCCCTTTCCTGCTCGTGGGTCTGCGGGCAGAGACCTGCGGTCTGACACAAAAATGCAGCAAACCTCGCTTCTCGAGCTTAATTCATTCTGGAATTCCATTCAACATGCGGTTTGTTTGGGATCCCAGCCATACAGGAGACTGATCACACAGGTATCAGCCTGAAAGGGTTGTCAGGGGAAGAATCAAAACTTTATTTGACAACTGAGACATATTTTCCAAAAAACAGTTTGGTCACGAATTGAATTGTTCGAGATGGGACACATTCGAGGACTGAGGTCTGACTGTATCCAGTCTTTTCCCTGGTTCCTGGCACAGAGCTCCTAAAACCCTTGGAATCTCCTGAGTGACAAGGATGCTAATGAGGTGGCCCTTGGCCGAGGGTGCTGGACAGTTTCAGGATGGGGGCCGGTCACCAGAAACACCAAGTCTGATCAGAGGGTCAGAACTTTCAGCCTCACTGCCCAGCCTCTGGGAGAGGGGATGGGGTTTGAGTTCAATCACCAACGGCCAACGATCCAGTCAAATTTGTCTACATAGTGAAACCTCCATAAAACTACCTAATAATGGGGTTCAGAGAGCTTCTGAAGTAGTGAACCCCTCCCCATGCTGGGAGTTGGGGGTGACACTTTCCAACTCCATGGTGACAGAGCCTCCGGCACTCGGGACCCCTCCCCACCTCACCCCATGTCCCTCCTCATCTGGCTGCTCACTTGTATAATTTATAATAAAATGTACAGTACGCACAGCATTTTCCTGAGTTCTGCGAGTTGATCCAGCAAATTAATGAACTTGGTGGGGAGCCCCTACCTTTTGTAGGCAAGTCGGAGAGATGAGCAGGTAACATGGGGCCCTGAACTTGAGACTTGCTCTGAGGGGAGGGCAGTCTTGTGGGACCGACCCTGACCATCTGGGGTCTGAGGCTAACTCCAGGGAGTTCACGTCGGAGTTGAGCTGAACTGTAGGAAACACAGCTGGTGTCTGAGAATCAGAGAAGTGGGTCAATGGAGGACAACATACCTCACCGTCCCCCAGAGAAACTCGGAGTAAGAGCAAGCAAGACACCCTCTGCCTGGGACGTCATTTATTGGTCACGTGTCCTTCCAGCCAAACCCCAGTACCTGTAATGCACCAGAAAGTTCCAGTCTCAGACCTTTGCTCCAAGGGCTGAAATGTGTCTTTCTTTTCCTCCCCCACCCCAGCCCCTGAGCTCTGTTCCTATAGGGGAAGGTCCCACATGTAGGGTCCTGGTGCGCACAGTCTCCCTCCCTGGGGCACAGCTGTGCTTTCCCTCCCCCTCCTTCCCCCACAGGCGGGCATGTCCTAAACTCTAAGGGACCCCAGGAGACTTGCAGCCAGGGGAGCGCTGGGCAGCAGCAGCTCATCCCCGGCTGACCTCTGACTGTCCCCTAGGCCCCCTTTTCTCTGACTCCCAGTGAGCTGACAGCACCCAGCCCAGTATCCTGTTGCTTCTTCTGTTCTAGGCCCTTCCTTGCTTCACCGTCCGCAGTGAACGTTAATAAGCGTGCTCTCCAAAAAAGAAGAGTCTCGGTGGGAGGCAGAGACCATGTCCCCCCATGAAAGAGGGAACCCACGTCCCCAACGTTCATGCGTCTGGACACAGCACGAGGCTCCACCAGTCAGGTGACCACCTGCCAGACTCCGACTCAGGACGTGGTGACACAGAGAGGCTGGGACTGTGCACAGGGCACTCGGCCAGGATGGCGGGAGTAGCAGCAACAGTGTCGGTGTGTCAGAGCAGCAGAGACAGCAGTCCCAACCTCAGAGCCCAGGGTCCCGCCTCAGGGGAGTCGGTGGGGTGAGCCGTGACATCTGTGCCCAGCAGCAGGGCAGTTGGGCCCGTGTGGGACCCGACCCAGGCTGGGCCGTGGGCTGCTCCTGGGTGTGTGGCCTCTGGTCTGTTCTGACTTTCTCCAAAATAGCATCAGAACCCACTACACTGCTTTATATCTAAATGAGAAAAAATTAGGATTCCATTTGTTTGCTCCAAGAAATGTACCTGGGGAACAGTTTCACTCAGAGATTTTATTCTGCTGACCCGGGGCCGCCTCCTAAACCTTCCACCTGACTCTACCCCGTGGTGGAGAGAACAACTGTACCTCCCAACATCACGTCTCATAAATGACAATCTATGTCCTCCCTTTTCTTTCCGAGGAAAAAAACCCACTAAATGTGGATTGAGGACCCCTCCCCACCCTGAGCTCTGTCACTGACCTCAGTGGTCCCCGTCTGGCTGAGCCCCAGGATGGCTTGTGGGGCTTCTTACAACCCCCAGGCCCCTCCCAGTCCCACGTCTCAGGGGACTGGGCCCCAGGCTGGGATCACTCGTGTGACAAGCCCTGCAGGAGAGGCTGACAACCAGCACAGCCGTGCGGGATCCTGTCTGGGTTCCTGCCGCTGAATGTGGGACCTGAAGGCCAGCAGCATCCGCACCAGCCTTGTTGTAAATCCAGAATCCCACTCGCTGCTCCAGACTTCCTGAGTCTTAGCAAAGTGCGCAGGTAACTTGTGGGCACAAGAAAGTTTGGGACTCGGAGCTCGACAGCCTTCTAGACGCGGAGACAGACTGTGCAGGCGGCTCTGGCATGCGGTCCACTCAGGTCGCTCACACTGGGGCCCTGGGTTCCGTCCTTCCTCCTTCCTCTTCTGCAGCTGTCACTCCCTTGGTGACCTCGCCCACGCTCACGGCTTTAAACAGCACTTGTGTGTGTGGCCCCCCAAGTCTGTCTGTGCAGAGTCTCCCCATCTCCAGACTCAGCGGTCCGCCTGCCAATCAGACGGCTCCCCGGATCTCTCACAGACGTCTCAGCTCCACCGTCTCTGACCATGAACGTCTGTGACGTCCCCCCAAACACGCTGCTTCCAGAGTCTCCCCGTCTCTGCTGACGCAACTCCATCTCTCCGCTTGTGTCCTGTCCTCTGAGATGTTTGGTGACCTGCACTCCTCTCCCTCGTACCCCAGAATGAGCATTAGGAATGCGGTCAGGTCCCCCTCAGAAGGGATGCAGGGTCCCCCCCATACCCACTATTCCCGCTGCTCACCCCGGGAAGCATCCCCAGCCTGGAGCCCCGCACAGACCCCTCCTGCGTCCACGCTGCCTCCCTCGCCTCCCCAGTCTGCTCTCAGCACGGCAGCCGCTGGGACCCATTGAAGGGGACGTCAGGCCATGTCCCCTCCTGCTCTGCACTGTCCTCTGACACCCGCCTCACTCAGAGCACAGTCGTGTCCTCCCAACGTCCTCCAGGCCCACGTGGCCTGGCCGTGCCCCTCTCTCATCCCCATCACTCCCTGCTCCATTCCCACGCTGACCCCCACCCCGCCTCCTCCTTCCCAGACTCCAGACACACCGCTGCCCCGGGGCTTTCCCCATGGAGGGTCCCCTGCCTGGACAGACTTCCTGCAGACGTCCTCGTGGGTAAGGCCTCACGTCCTTCAAGTCTTCCCTCAAGGCCACCTCCCCAGCGAGGCCCACACTGACCACCCAAATCAAGCAGCCGCCTTCCCTGTCCCCACTGGGGACTGCTGTCCCCTCTGCCTCTTCCCAGACCCCTTACCCTCCCACGGACACCTCCCTGTGTGCTGTGCGCACACCCACTGCCCCCCCCACACAGCACGAGCCCCACGAGGCCGGCAGTGATCCCGACTGTGCCTCAGTGCTGTCCCCACATGCAAACCAGTGCCACGCGTCTGTCACGCAGCCACCACTGCTTCACAAATGGTCAGGGCAGGGCACCTCCCTATGCTGCAGGCTGTGTCTGTATTAACGTGGCCTCGACCACAGCTGCTCCGTGGCAGGTACGCCCCCACGTGCTGCCCCGAATCCACAGCAGACCCCGCTCTGCGCATCCCCCAGTGCGCACCGCAGCCAGCACTGGAGCGAAGGGCAGGGAGAAGGCGCGGGCGAGCAGAGCGGAATTCCAACGGGGACTTATCTCGGATGGAAAATGACGGGATCCCAGCTCTGCTCAGCCCAGAACCCGCTCCTTTGAGAGTTTAGGAAGAGATGAAAGATCAGCTAAGCCCTAGAGGAGGCAAGAGCAGGACGGGTCTGACAATTCATCTCTCCACACCACGGACTCCTGTGTGCAGGGACCCCTGGGCCTGGTGGGGCCCGTGACAGGCAAAACACCTCTGCTGCTGACAGACAGGGACACCCAGAGGAGAATGAGACCAGGACTCCTAACAAGGACAGACAAAGTCATGCTGCTCTACAGAAACAAAGAAGCAACAAATAAAGACCCAGAAGATGGGGCTGAGCGTCGACCCAGGCCTGAGCCTCGGCTGACCCGGCCACACACAGCCCTCACTGCCCGCGGTCCTGGAGAGGGGCTTCACCGGGACAGTTTACAAGCCCTGGGTGATGCTGGGCTCCTGAGATCACAGGTCCTGCTGGGACAAGGTTCTACTGAAGGGACAGGGACAAAGGGGCAGAGGGTGACCCAGTTGGGGAGGGACCAGGTCAAAGCCCGTGATGCACTGAGCACTGACTGGGCACAGCCCCGACCACACTCGTTCTCACAGCCTCTCCTGTCCCTGCAACAGACTCAGCACAGCAAACACACGGGTTCTGGAAACTTCTTGATTATTCCATTTATTTCTTTCAAAACTTAGGATCTTCAGCTTTTTAATCAACAAATCAACCACTCATGGCAAGAACTGAAAAAGCAAATTTACATCCAGAATGTTATTTCCACAAGGGAGTGAAAGGTTGCAGCTCAGACACTGGGAAGCACACACAGGGCTGGGGAGGGCCCAGGCCCCCTCTGCTGGGACAGAAACGTGTGGGGAGGGGGCGAGGTGGGCGGGGGGGTAGCCTCCCACCTCCACATGCTGCTGATGGGAACGCAGACATTCGGATGCCTGTTGCAGAAGTGAGATGTCCCTGAAGTCACAAATAGGGGTTGTATATGCTTGTGAGGAACCTTCCATCACTGATTCCCCAACAAGGCAGCTGTCTCACGCTGGAGAAGAAAATAATCATGAACAAGTATCAGTCAGCTGCTGTAGGCGGTGACATTTACCAACAGCCCACCTTTTCTTCAAAATGTCCCAGAGAATCCCCATTACCCAGTCCCATCCTCTCCACCCCAACCCTCCCCACATCAGAGTCTCACCTTTAGAAGCTGTGAGAGACACATCAGAGCCCTGGGCACTGTCACTACCTGGGGTGGCACAAAACAGGATGTGGTCAGAGCCCCAGGACAGGAGACCAAAGGAGAAACTATGAGGTGTGAGGTCCCCCATGGGCTCCCGTCTGCACCAACAGAAGGTCCCAGGGGTCCCCCCTCCATACTCACGGGCAGCCTGAGCGTAGCTCCCCCCTTTTCCACCTGCAGGAAGAAAACATCTTGTGGGACACCAGGGAGGAGGCAGGGCCGTGAGGTCCTAAAGGAAGCCCTGGTCCTGGACCCCAGGGAAGTTTCCAGAACTCCGACTACAGATCCAGGCCAGGTACGGGGAACCTGAGGAAGTTCATGTGCAAGACCCGGACCAACCGCCCTCCTGCAGGTCTGTCCTCAGCAGGGACCCTCCCCTTGGACCTGCGACTGTTGGGAGGCAGGTCCCCGTCACCAGAACATCAGGGTGACAAATCTGTCCCTTACTTCACACTTGCCTTCCTAACCCATCAGTGTAGCAAGTAGGGCCCCCAGACTGGCCAGCACATGAGTGAGGACGATGCTTCTATTTAACAAAGCCGGACACACTGTCCTGGGCTTGAGACCCCCAGTGGGACAAGAAATCAGACCCCACCCGCCCCTACCTGAGCGCCTCCTCCCCCACATCACGGCTCCAGCCACAGCTGCAAACAGGACCAGGACACCAACGACGACGCCCACAATGATGATGATGGTGTCAGTCTGAGGAGGCGGCTCTGCGAAGGGACAGGGAGGTGAGGGCCCTGCCCCCCAGGTCCCGCCCCGACCCCGGTGAAGACCCCGGAGGCCCCTCCTCACCCCATCGCAGCGTCAGGGGCTCGCGCAGCCCCTCGTGCTGCACGAGGCACGTGTATCTCTGCTCCTCCCCGGGCGGCACCGCCACCGCCGCCCACGTCTGGAAGGTCCCGTCCCCCGCGGGCCTGGTCTCCACGAGCTCCGTGTCCTGGGTCTGGTCCTCCCCGTCCCGCCGCCAGGTCAGGGCGATGTCCGCAGGGTAGAAGCCCCGCGCCCAGCACCTCAGGGTGGCCTCCCGCTCAGACGTGGGGTGGCGGGTCACTCGGGCCTCCGGAGGGTCTGAGGGGAAGGGTGGGAAATTCGGGGACTTCGCACGGCCGTGGGGCAGTCCAGCCGCGCTCCCGTGGCCGCCCCGAGACTGGACAGGACAGGGGTGGGGAGGGCGCAAAGCCCAGACCCCGCCTGGACACACAGAGGCACCTCGGGGGGAATCCCTGGTCTGTAGAAAGTTCTAGAACCAGAGGGACACAGCCCGGGTGGAGGCCCGTCTGCGCGGAGAGAAGCCTTCCTGGTCCAGACTCGGGGGGGGGGGGGGGGGACCCGGGTCGGACCGAGACCCGCGGGTGCGGGGCGGGAACGGGCCTGAGAGACGAAGTCCCCACGGGCCGGGGCCGCCGGGGTCAGAGGAGCCGCTGACCCGAGATCTCGGGGTGCGACACCCCCGTCCCCGGAGCGGCTGCCCCCCGAGCGTCCCCGAGAGAAGCGGGGTCGCCCTCCGGGACAGGGGCGGACAGTCCGGGCGGACTGGGCGGACTGGGTCCCCCGACGCAGAGGGCGGTTCCGACCGCGGTCCCGCGCCCCGTCTCCCGGTCCGAGCCCCGCCCGAGTGGGGGCGCCCCCGGGCCCGGTACCTGCGCGCTGCAGCGCCGCCTTCCCGCGCTCCAGGTACCGCAGGAGCCACTCCCGGCACCGGCCGTGCACGTAGGTCCCGAATCGCTCCGCCTCGTCCGCCGCCTCCCACTTGCGCTGGGTGATCTGAGCCGCCGTGTCGGCCGCGGTCCAGGAGCGCAGGTCCGCGTTCAGGGCGATGTAGTCGGCGCCGTCGTAGGCGAACTGACGGTACCCGCGGAGGACGGTCCCGTTCGGGGTCACGTCGCAGCCGTACATCCTCTGGATGGTGTGAGACCCTGACCCCGCCCCGAGGTCAGCCCCGCCCACCGACCCCGCCCCGAGGTCGGCCCCGCCCACCGACCCCGCCCCGGCCGCACCCGCGGGGATCGAACCGAAACCGAAACCGAAACCGAACCCGGGTCGGAGTCCCGCGGGCTCCTCTCGGGGGGAAGCCCGGACGCGGACACTCGGGGCGGCCCCGCCCGTCCGCGGGGAGGGGGGTCGTGCCCGGCCCGGCCCCGCGCTCACCGTCCGCGCTCTGGTTGTAGTAGCCGCGCACGTTGTCCAGGCTCACTCGGTAATTCTGTGCGTTTCCCTGGCAGACCCGCGTGTTCCGGTCCCAATACTGCGGGTCCTCCTGCTCCACCCACGGCCCCTCCATCCACGGCGCCCGCGGCTCCATCCTCGGGTTCGCGGCGTCGCTGTCGAACCGCACGAACTCCGTGCCGTCCACGTAGCCGACGGAGAAGAAGCGGGGCTCCCCGCGGCCGGGCCGGGACACGGCGGTGTGGAAATACCTCAGGGAGTGCGGGCCTGCGGGCGGGGAGCGGTGAGACCGGAGACCCTGCGCCCGGCGCGGGTCCCGGGTCCGCGGTCGGGGGGACGGAAACGGGGCGGGATCCGGGGTCCCGGCCGGGCGGTGGGGACGCGCCCTCCCCGGGGCCCCGGGGCCCCGCCGGTCCGCGCGCCGCCCCGCAGAGGCCGCCCCCGCCCGACCCCGCGCTCACCCGCCCGGGCGCCGGTCAGCGCCAGCGCCCCCGAGAGCAGCAGCAGGAGGCTCGGGGAGCGCATGACGCGCATCCTCGGGGTTCGGGGGGAAGACGGAGTCCGGGCCGGTCCGCGGACACTTATAACCGGGGAGCGGCGGGGACGCTGATTGGCTGCTCTGGACACCGGACACCAATGCGAGAGGCACGCGGGGCCGCGTCACGAGTATCCGGGAAGGAGGCCGCGGCGCAGGTTGGGAGACGCAGAAGTGAAACCGGGAGACGGGGCTCCCCAGCGCGGGGCTTCCCCGCCGGGACTCCGCCCTCGGGCCGAGGCCCTGAGCGCCGGGCCCGCACCTGGGACTTTGCCCCGATCCCCTCCTCCTGCTCTGAGGGCTCGTTGTCGCACCGCGTCCCCGAGTCCAGGCCCAAGTCTGTCCCGGGAAACCGGGAAGGGACCCGAGGCTGGGCCCGGCCCCCTGTCCTCGTCTCCGTCCCCGGAGCCCCTCTCCCGGGAACGGACTCCGCCTCCCACCCCCGACCCCCCCCCCGGACTCTTCTAGAGGGAAACTCGCCCCGGGGACCTGACGCCGGAGAGGAGCTGCCCTGGGAGTGGGGGTGGGGGGACCGGGGCGGTCTCTCTGATCCCGGGGGAACTGGGCCTGAAACGCCGGCAGAGACTCTCCGAGTCCGGTGTCCCCGTTGTCCGCGGACTCTGACCACCGGGAAGCTAATAATCTGTAAAAGGGGGTGTGGGCCCCTGCGTTCCGAAATGCGTCCGAACGGCCCTGCAGTCGGACCCACAAGCCCCTGGATCCACTTCCCACCCCGTGTGCGTGCGACTCGGGGTTGTCGTCTCTGTGAAATGACCGTCGCCCGCAGCCCTCGGCGTGTCCCTGGGAGGCCGCGTCCCGAACGCGGAGCCGCCGGGGGAGCAGCTCGCGCGGGGCTCGCCTGGCCTCGGAGCTGCGGGGGCTCCGTGCAGCCGCCCCCGGGACGGGAGGAGGAAGGGCGGCCGGGGGTGTCCCGGGCCCAGGGCCGAGGGAGGGAAGTTCAGAGAGGGCGCCGGGGACCCTGGGGCCTGTCCGCCTTTGGGGGAGCAGGGGCCCTGCCTCAGTTTCCCTGCTGCTCTCAGTCTGTGCCGGGCAGAAGCCTGTGAGAGGCCAGGGCCCAGAGCGGACGGGGCAGCACGTGAGAGGGCACGGCAGGGGGACATGGGTCAGTCCCCCTCCCTCAGGTGGGGTCTGGGAGTCGTTCTCCTGCTGACGCGGGGTCGGATGGAGGAGGGGAAATGACGGGAGAGCGGAAGGGACGCGCTGCTGGGCCGGCACCTGGAAGCCGAGGAGGGGGGCGAGGCCTCGGGCGGCAGCGCGGGCACCGGCTCTGGCTGGGAGCGGGGACGGCTCCCCTGTGGCGAAGGTCCCCACGCGGACGGCGTCTTCTGACGTGTCCGGTTGTCTCGGTGGGGCGGGAAACAGGGTCACCGGCAGCAATAAGGGGGGAGGGCGGTGGGCGTCTGAGCAGAGGATGGGGGACCCTGAGGGAGCCCTGCGGGGACAGGACTGAGGGCAGCGGAGTGGCCCCCGCGGTCTGGGTCACGACGTTACGGTGACGGCGTCGGCGTGGCTGTGCGGGGCTGCAGCCTCCTGTGGCCGGTGGGGCAGGTGCGGGGCAGGCGGAGGTCCAGTCGCCGGCTGTGCAGTTTCTCCAGGCAAGGCCGGCAGAGCCAGGGGGAGCCAAGGGGCAGGTTGAAATGGTGCCCCATGGAGGTTAAGAACAGGGAGGAGGGGACACCGAGGGGTGAGGGACAGTGAACAGACGGCAGGAGCACAGACTGGGGACCCAGTGGGCTCCAGGGGTTGGTGGAGGTGATGACTCGGGCCTGGAAACAGGCACAGCAGTGAGGAAGGTTTGCTGACCTCACAGTACAGCCTGTGATCAAACAATCGCGCGGGTGTTTCTGGAGCTCGGGCCGCTCTGCTTTTAGGGTTTATGAGACCTGACTGGCCCACCCAGATAATGTGGGGAGTCTCCCTGTCCCACGGTCCTTAACCTCAATGACATCACCCAGGTCCCTTTGCCACGGGAGGAAAGCTGTCACAGGCTCCAAGGACCAGGCTGGGTGTCTCTGGGGACCACTGTTCAGCCTTACACCTCTGATGGTGTTGACCTCACCGAGGGTCAAGGAGGCAGCGCTCTGGGAGGGTGACAGTGGGCCGGGAGCTGAAAGAAATGGGGAGTGGTCTGGGGTCCTCAGGGAATCCCTACGATGAGGGAGTGGGGGCTCCAGTCTGATGGCAGATTGGGGGTGCGAGGGAGGAGGGAGGGGAACAGGTGAAGCAGTGGAGGAGCTGGGACCCGCCCCCTCCACACCCAGGGCACCAGGTCAGTGGGAGGGGGGACACCCATGGGAGGACTTCAGAGGGGGCGGGGCCCTCAGGGAGACCCAGGCTCCTGTCAGAGCTGCGAGGTGCAGGGACCTGGTCGGGGGGTGGGGTGGGGGGGGGGGGCGCTGCGCAGGTTCAGCTGGTCCTGGGCTGAGCACTAGGGGGCGCAGTGGGCAGGTTTCAGGGGTTGGGGAGGAGGGGGTGTGTCAGGGGACAGAGTGGGGGCTGCAGAGTCTGTGGAAACCAGGTGCAGGATGTTTGGGGACCAGGGGTGACTGAGACAGACAGGGACAGGGACAGATGAGGTTGGTCCTGGTGGCTTCAGGGGGATGGCGGTGAGGGAGTGAGAGGAGGGGGAGGAGCAGGGGTTGGGCTCTCCCTGGGGCCCTGTGGGTGGGGATGAGGGGGTTGGGGTGGGGGTCTCAGTCCCAGTCCTGACCCCTGACTGTAGGGTGGAGGGCCTGGGGGAGAGGCGGGGTCTCGGAGGATGTGCATGAGTTTGCCATGAACCCTGAGAGAGGGGGCTGGGTTCACTCCAGGTCTCAGTGTGACAGCTGCTGTTGGAGGTGTGACCTCTGGGGCCTCAGGTGTGACCCTGGTGCCAGGGCCCCTCTCCTGTCCTGCTGAGGGGACAGAAGGCCCCGGGCAGCTGCGGTCCTCGTCCCAATTGTCCCGATGTGCGTATCCACACGGGGAAGATGTAGACATTGAGACGCTGTTCCCAATAAGAGAAGATTTCATTTCCAAAACTGAGTTTAAAAGACAGAAAGAGCAGGTAGAGGAAAATGGCCTACTTCAGTTTCCCTGGCATCCCTGTCAATGTCGAGGGGAAGGAGGGAGGGGTGCAGGGGGGTGATGGGGGCGACATGGATGGTTCGAGGGCCCCTGAGCGCTCTCCTCTCCAAATGGGGGGCATTTGCAGGATAAAGTGGAGAAGTTTATGTTACTTTGACATTTTAGAATATTAGGGAATTACCATTAATTTCTAGACTGCAATAATATTGTTTGAAGAGAAAGGTGATTTTTTCAGAGACGCACACTGAGATATTCAGGGGAGAGGGTCATGATGCTGGCAGGTGATTTTCAAATGTGTCAGCAAAAATTACAGAAATACATTCCACCAGTAAATAGGACAGAATATCGAAGTGGTCAAACCTAGGGTGACCACCGTGTTAGTCTTTCAAACTTCAGGTGTCTTTTCGGTAAATTTCGAAGTCCTTTGGAGCAAAGGTTAGAAATGATGATGCACGCTGACCTGGGGTGTTCACACGTGAAGTTACATGGGAAGTAGGGATTAAATGTGAGTGTGCATGTGTGTTTGTGCGTGACCGTCAGTGTGTGTAAGTGTGTCCCTGTGGGTGCGGTGTCTGTGCGTCAGTGTGCAGCAGGGTGTGTGCAGTTTGTGCCTTCACTCAGTCACTCACTCAACAGATGATTTAAAATCAGCTTTCAGGGCCGTGGAAATACAGCTGTGAAAATCAAATCCCTGTCCTTGTCCTCATAAAGCTTGTGTTCTCGAGGAGGGACGGACAGTAAACAAATAAATACGTGGAAAATGGGTGTTAGTGAACTGGGTGTGAGCAAAAGCAATGCGGGTGGGGTTGGGGGGAGGCTGGAGGGGCCCGGGCAGGGGTGGTGCAGGGAGGGCCGCTCAGGGAGGACACTTGGGGACCCTGTCAGGGAGGGAGGGGCTGCCTGGGTGACAGGTTTTCAGGCCCAGGACCAGCAGTGCTGGCTCCGAGGTGTGACAGCCTGGGCACCTGGGTGCCTGCGCTGGAGGAACACGGGGAGGACCCGGAAAGGGCCCTGCAAATGTCACACATTTAGAAAAGCTCCCTCCAGATGACACAAGAGGTCGACCTGGGAAGCTTTCCTCCCTCCCCAGACCCCAGGCGCCCAGGATCCCTGCCAGGGAGGAGCATGTTACCAATGTTTCATGTATCCTCCCGAGGAAAACTTCTGCAAATGTTGTTACTGTTGCTACATCAAGAAGGAGTACTATGAAAAACAGAAAGTAGATAAAATGTTTCTTTTCGGTTTCCCCCGGGTGTTGTCATAACGGGGCTGGAGAGAGGGGTCGCAGTGGGGAGGTGTAAACCTCAGTGGTGGCCCAGGCCTCCTGAGCGCTCCTCTCTGTCAGTCCTTGTTCACTCCCTGACCTTGACACCTGTGGAGTCCAGGACTGCTCGGAAGCTACTTCATACCAGTGCCGGTGCCCAGCCTCCAGATCAACTACCTCTGATCACTCACAGCGAGGATCCTCCCAGGGCTCAGTCAGCCTCCAGCAGCAGCGCAGCGGCGCCCCCGTGTGGTCACAGAGCAGACGACAGAAGGCCGCCCTCCCTCCCCTTTCTGCTGCTCAGCCAGGACCTCCCAGGGTCTCTCCCTGTGCTCCCAGCTCCAGAACAGGGCTTTGAACGCAAGACGGGGTCCCTGTCCAGTGTCAGGGTTGGGGTGCAAAGTGTTTCTCACAGCCCACACTGACTTAGGTGTTCCCTCCCCATTGAGTCACCGTGAATGCTCCCTCAGGGAAGGGTGAGGTCTCCTGGCCATGACAGCTGGTTCCCAGGTCCAGGATGGACCCCACGAACCAAGTAGGTACCCTTAGTCCCCCATAATGGAACCTGGGACATCCAAGTCCCTGTCACATGTTCCTGCTGCTCCCTCTGGAGCTAGAGGACCGTCTACCTGGGAATCAGTCCAGGGAGTCTCAGAACATGGGGTGAGGGCGGGGACTGGGAGGTTAGGTCCGGGAAGGAGAGGGTGCTCCTGGGGAAGTCAGGACACACGGAAGGAAGCACAGAGGGGCAGGGGTTGCAGGGGGAGAGAGGAAGGAGCCAGGAGGAGAACAGCAAGGGGAGGCTGGCCATGGGGACACCTGTCCGTGTTTGGAGAGGGCCCTCCAGGTCATAGACAGCAAGGGCTGTGCTGCCCTGCAGGGATGAGCCCTGGTCCCACATTCCTGGGGATTCCAGGGTCCCACTAACTGTGCTAGCACCCCCCTGCCATGTCTGCCCCCAGTCCTGAGTAGCAGGTTGTCGCAGCCTTCAGTGGTCCCTCCCTGCTGTAGGACAGGACAAGCCCTTGGGCGAGGCTGAAGGTCCCTGAGGACCCGGTGCCGAACTCGGGTGTGGGCTGCACCCACTGTGGGGAACCGGGACCTCAGCGATGGGAACCAGGCTGCCCATTTCCCAGGGGTGGTCCCTACACCCTCCAAAGCTCACTCCCCAAGGACTCTGGGATCCCCTCTCTTTCCTCTGGGCTCACCCACGCACCACATCCGCAGACCGGACCCTCCAGGGCCTGCTCTCTGTACCCCCAGTCCCTGAAATTGAAGGAACTCTGCAGCCTCGGCCCTAAATCTCATTTCTACCCCGACTACTGACCCACCCCCTGGGGGTGCTATGGACTGAATGTGTCCTCAGAGTTCGTATTGAAACTTAAGCCCCAATGTGGTGGTGTTTGGAGATGGGGCCTTTGGGGGGTGATCAGGTCAGGAGGGCGGAGTCGGTATAGAGGAGACCCTGGAGAGCTCCCTCGCCCCGCCCACCGTGAGAGGGCACAGCTGCCTGTGACCAGGAAGTCGGCCCTCACCACACACTGAATGTGCTGGCACCTTGATCCTGGGCTTTCAGCCTCCAGAACTGTGAGAAATAAATGTCTGTTATTTATAGCCAGTCTGTGGTGGTGTTTTAGCAGCCCCAATGAACCGGAGGGGGGGGTCCTGCAAGCCGGGGCAGGGTCCCCCAGAGCTGTGGGTGGCAGCTGAGTCACAGCTGCAATCTGAGCATCGGTCACCCGTGACCCTGTGACCCCGTGACCCCGACGGACCCTAGCCCCAGGCCAGAAGACATGAGAGGTGGTGGGTGGCCAGGTGCCTCCCGTCTGCTGTTTTCTGTGGTGAGACCAGAGCTTGGGGGGGCACCGAGCATCACGTGTCATGAGGGGCTCAGGGAATGGAGACCAGCTGGTAGGTAGCAAATGCACGCGTCATAGGGGACCCCTGTTCCGGACAGAGCTGTGTCCCCCACTATTCGTGTGTTGAAGCACCAGCCCTCAATACGATTGTATTTAGACACAGAGCCTTTAAGGGGAGACCATTAAGGTTAACCGAGGTCGTGGGGCGGGGCCCTGATCTGACAGGTCAGGTGAGGTCCTGGGGGAAAAAGACCTCAGATACCTAAACCCAGCCTGCCCTCCCTCCCCTCCTCACACAGGGGAGAGGCTGTGTGAGGGCACAGGGGGAAGACAGCCATCCACAAGCCAGGGAGAGGCCCTCAACCAGAAGCCAAATTTCCCTGCACTTTGACCTTGGACTTCCAGCCTCCAGAAATGTGAGAAAACGAACTTCTGTTGTTTGAGCCGCCCAGTTGGTGGTATGTGGTTACTGGGACGACCCCCAAACCAAACACCGGCAGCCCCAGTCCCAGTCCCAGACTCAGCTGTAAGGAGCCGGGTCACAGTGCGTTCACTCACTCACTCAGTCACTCACTCACTCACTCACGGTGCTCAGGGAGGCCCCTGCCAGGCTTCGCCTTAGTCCTGGGGGTCGTTTAATGCAAACGGACAGCACACCCGCTCTCCTGGTGCCCACAGCCTGACGGGAAGACAGACAGGGGTGAGGACACACTGACAGTGGGCGACTACGTGGTCTGTGTTCCCGTTACCTGCCGCTGGGGACCAAACAGCCCGCAATGACCTTTCGTTCTCTCCTGTCTGTGGTTGACTGGGTCCGTGGGCGGCTCCTCTGCCCGAATGACATGGGCTGGGGCTGCTGTCGCTGGAAGCCAGGCTGGTCTGGAACATTCCAGAGGGTCCCTGATGGGCTCATCAGGTGCCGGCTGTGCTGGGAGCTCCCTGGGGCTGCTGACGGGGTGGCCTGGGGCCCCTCTGCCTGCTCCTCCGCTTGGCTTGGCTGCTCCCAGGGGGCCCCTGCTCCCAGAAGGGCGTGTTCCCAGTGCACAGTCAGACACCACGGGCACCTCGTGTCAGAGCCCCGGCTCTCAGTCACGGTCCCCTTCCTTGTGTTCCAGTCGTCAGAGCTACTCACAGGTCCGAGGGCCTCCCTCCTCTAGACAGGGGACGGCCAGGTCCCATCACAAAGAGCATGTGGGTGGGGGACGCTGCTGAGGCCATCTCTAGAAAAAGGAACCTTCAGTCTGTTAGAAAGTGGTAGAAGAGACAGAGAAAAAGTAATTCACAGGAGACAATCAGTGCAAAGTGACGGGAGAGGTGGCACTTTTATTTATTTTCACTTTTTAATTACAGCTGACAGTGGTACTTTACGTCAGTGTCGGGTGTACAGCGTACTGGTCAGACATTACGTAATGTACACCGTGGTCCCTGGCAGGTGAAGCCCCACTGGGAACCGCCCACGGCCATGGCTGTGTTACTGACTGTGTTCTCTGTGCTGTACTCCCCATCCCCATGAACTATGTTGTGACTGCCAAGTTGAGAAAAATTGTAAGTTATGTAATTGTTTTAATTTTTTAATAAAGAAGTTGAACATTTTAAATAATATTTTTGGCTGTTGGAATTATTTCTTAAGTGAATTGTGTATGGGTATATATTTTGTTCAGGCTTTATTCAACCCCTACGAAGGTGGAGAATTTGAAATTCTTAACCCCTCCACCTTGCTCACCCAGCCTCCCCACCCCTCCCCTCTGGCAACCACCAGATTGTTCTCTGTGTCTGAGTCTGCTCCTGTTTTCTTTGTTCATTTATTTTGTTTTTAGATTCGGTATGTAGGTGAAATATTTCATTTAGCATGACACTCTCTAGGTGCATCCATGTTAATGCAAAAGGTTAGATTTCATTCTTGATGCAGACACCGGCCCGCAGTGTCCGTGTCATTACGGATGAAAGGAGACATTCAGACGGACTACTGAGTCCCGTGGAGGAAAAGGGACAGCGTGGCTTTTCTCTCAAGGGGAGGGAAGAGCGCAGCTCCTGCCGTGACAGGCCTTTATTGGGTTTTTGGTCACATTACATGATGGTCCTCATTTACTATGCACAGGTTGGCTTTTACAGACAACAAAGGAGACAGTGCTGCTAATCACATCACAGAAGAAGAATTTTTGCAAATGAAAAGGGAAAAGTGGTTGAGCTGGTTACACTGGTCCTTGCAAGGTTTAGCATGGATTTTGGGAAGTTACATTGCAGTAAATGTTTGCTGCACTTCAGGGTGAGGGAGTTTTCAAGGAAGGCAAGACTCAAAGCAGCCTAGGCACATTGCAGGCCTGATTCCCCACAGGAGAACCTGTCCATCTGCGTGGGTCCTGTGCTTCTCCGAGTTGGAGCTGGGCCCACGCCACGCAGAACGGTCTCCTACATATTCTTTTTTGTGGCCAAATAATATTCCACTGGATACATGTACCAAATCTTTGTCTGATACCATTTGGGTCAGAAAAGATGCTTGATATGATTTCAGTCTTGTTAAACTCCCTGAGACTTGTTTGGTGCCCTAACATGGGGTCCGTCCTGGGAAATGTTTCCTGTGCACTTGGGAAGATGTGCGTTCTGCCGCTTTGGGGTGAAATGCTGTAAAATACCCGCAGGTCCATCAGGTCTGATGTGCCATTTAAGGCTGCCGATTCCCTGTTGATTTCTGTCTGGAAGATCTGCCCACTGGTGACAACGGGGTGTGACAGTCCCTCCTGTGACTGTGCCACTGTCACTCTCTCCCTTCATGTTCGTCAATATTGGCTTTACACACGTGTGTAGGTGTCCCTGTGTTGGGTGTGTAAATGTTACAAGGGTGACAGCCTCTGGTTGGATCGACCCCCTGATCATCAGGAAATGTCCTTGGTCCCTCACTACAGCCTCTGGTTTAGAGTCTGTTCTGTCTGAGAGAGGACGGCCACCCCAGCTGCTTGCTGGTCTCCGTTTGCCTGAGACGTCTCTCCCGCCCCCTCACTCTCAGTCTGCGTCGTCCAGTCTGAGGTGGGTCTCGTGTAGACAGCACGTGTCTGGGTCTTGTTTTCTTATTCATTCATTGATGGGAGCATTTAATCCATTTACATTAACTGTGATTATTGATAGGTATGGAGATGTTACCACATTATTACTCATATTCATGTTTGTCCTTACAGCGTCCCCTGTGTGGGGGTGGGTGTCCCCCTGAGGAGGTTGAGCCGTGGTTGCTGCTGGCGTGTCCGTGGATGGGGCTGACCCCAGGCCCACTGGCTGTGAGTCTGGCCACAACCACAGCACATGAGCTGCTTGCTGAGTTGGGGCTGAGCCCTCGAAGTGGGATTCACCCCAGCAGGGCCTGGGCCTGCCGAAACCCCCCTTTGGACGTCCTGCTTGTGGAGCTAAGAGGGTGGAACTCTGCTGGGGTCTGAAGCCGGCCACCCAGCGCGTCGGATCTGGGGCCTCTCGGGAGGGGCTGTGGTGCAGGTCCAGGCCCAGCACTACTGGTAGGAGCTGCAGAGGGAGCCCCGGTTGGCAGCTGTGACCGAGGCCGACTGGACTCAGTGTCAGGCCTGGGGCAGGTCAGCAGAAGGCACAGGGCACCCCGAATCTTACTGCTGCCTGAGGCTGCTTGTGAGGCTCAGCCAGTGAAAGAGCCTCAGGTGGTACCTGAGCTGGATGAGGCCGGGTCTCAGGGAGTCACCAGGGTGGGACGGGTGGCGTTCAGCAGGTGAATGCAGACTCGGGTTTGGCCGTGTGGGGGGAGGGCTCAGCACAGGAAAGGGGCAGCTGTCCCTCCAGCCCTCGCCCGGAAGCCTCATGACTGTTTCTCCCCGTGTGTCGTGGGTATCCCTCGAACCACCGTCCCTCCTCTGGAGCCTAGGGTGAGTGCCTGAGGGAGTCTGTGCTGGCCCTTTAAAAGGAACACCTGGGCCCTGACCAGTGTGGCTCAGTGGGCTGGGTGTTGTCCTGCAAAGCAAAGGTCGCTGGTTCGATTCCCAGTCAGTGCATGTAGGCACGAGCCCTGGGTGGTGGGGACGGGTTCGGTCCCTGGTCGGGGTGCGTACAAAAGGCAACCCATCAATGTTTCTCTCTCACATCAGTGTTCTCCCTCCCTTCCCCTCTCTCTAAAAACAAATAAGTAAAATCTTTTAATAAAGTAAAATAAACAGAATGCCCGGGCCCTGGCCTGTGTGGCGCGCTGGGTCGGAGCACCATCCCGCAAACAGAAAGGTCGTGGGTTTGACTCCTGGTTGGGGCGTGTGCTGCGTGGTGGGTTCGCCCCTGACTGAGGTGCGTACAAGGGGCAACCAGTCAACATTTCTCTCCCTCACACTGATGTTTCCCTCCCTCCCTCTCTCTTTCCTTTCCCCTCTGTAAGCATTGTCCTAGGGTGAGGATTAAAAAAATTCTGCTGTTTAGAAAAATAATTAAATGAAGTGAGAGGAATGCCTGGGACCCCGGCAGCCCCATGTCTCCCCCAGTGAGATGGGGTCCCCGCTGGTTTTCACAGGCAGATGCTGTGGGCTCCTCTTCCCACCACTGACGCTCCTCCGGGCTGGGGAGCCCCGTGTGGGGCGGGGACCCCTCGCTCTTTGTGGGAACCTCCGTGCCTGAGACATCTCTCCCAGTTCTCCACTGTCACACGCGGGTGTGGGGCCAGCCCCCTTCATGTCCCCACCCCTCCTAACAGTCTCAACGTGGCTTTTTCCCTTACACCCTCTGTGATAAAACTCTGGTCCGTAGGTTCTCCAGGCTGATTGTTCTGTAATTCAGCTGTGATTTGATGTGGTCATAGGAGGGACAAGCGTTTACTTTGCCATCTCAAGTGGAACCCCGACGAGGCACTTTTAACTGGGGGGGTCGGAGTGGGCCCACGGAGGTGACAGGTGAGCAGACTGAGGCAGTGGAGACCCTGAGCCACACAGGATGTGAGGGAGGGACGTCCCTGCATCGCCCTCTGCACGTGCCCAGGACCCTGACGCAGTAACTCTGTGGTGGGGACACAGAGGGACACACATGGCAGCTGCCTGGGGGAACGGGGGGGTCCCGTCTCTCCCCTCCTGGAGCTTGGGGAGGGAGGCGGCACTGCTGTGTGGGGGGGACTAGGAGAGGAGGGAGGAAGCAAAGATGGGGAGAGGAGGTGGGAAGCCCACACTGTGTCTCTGCTGTCACCCCTCTGCATCCAGTGTCCCCCCCCCCGCCGTTGTGGTGACTGAAGTGGGACAGTGGGGCCGTCACACTGGGACAGGCTGAGCATTGGTCTCTTCACCTGCCAACAACAGGCTGCCCTGCCTGCAGGGAGGGGAGTGCGGACTGTGGACTCAGGACTGAGGGGAACTAGACCTGGGGGGACAAGACACATCAGTGATAGACAGCTGTGGGGTCCTCCCCAGGGAGGAGCTGAGACACACTTACCTGGGGGAGCACCCGAGGGTCCTCAGTGTGACCTGGGGTGAGGTGCTGTCAGAGTCCAGGGGTGAAGGTGAGGGTGGGTCTCAGCCACACTCTGCCCCAGCTCTCTGCCCCTGTCCCCAAGGCCCTCCCTGCTCTCCTAAGTGAAGAGGCCAGGAACGTCCTTGGTCTGTCTGATTACTCATTCGGAAGTCCTTCCTGCTCTCACCTTCTTCCTTCTTGCTGCACCTTATCCTACCACCCTGGGTCAGACCTCTCCCCTCTGCCCTCCAGTGGTGGGAACGGCTCACGTCCCACTGAGCAGAGGGCTCCAGGTGAGAAGCTGGGCTCTCCCTGAGGCTGAGAGAAGGAAAGGCTCCTGGCCAGGGGCTGGGGAGGGAGCAGGGGCACAGCCAGAGGAAAAGCTGAAGGGTTGGGGGAGGTGATGGGAAAAAATGTTCCCACGTCATCATTTTTCTCTCACAGTCTGAGGGAGCCCCCCACCCACCCCCCACCCACCAAGCCCAAGGCTATGGAAAGAGCAGCAGGACCAGAGAAATATCCCACATGAAAGAAATATATGATTCCTCCCTCTCACTCTTGCCTGTTCTGGTCAATGTTGTATCCCGATTGCGAGACAAATGACCAAGTCGGAGACAGGTGAAAGTGAGGATGGGATTTATTAACCTGCGCAGGGGCGAACTCCCGACTGCCTAAGCAGGAGATACAAATGGGAGTCGTGCCCTGCACTTAGAAGGAGCTCCTTTTATGCATGATTAGCAAGCAAGCAGTTTACAGAAGCAGAAGTTGCAGTTATTGCTAGGGTACACAAGGGTCCTGGCTTGTGTCCTAATTTTACCTTGGAAACGTAAGTCCTGGCTTGTGTCCTGATTTTACCTTGGAAACGTCTAGTTCCTTAGTATTGTTGTGTCAACGTTTCTCATTTCTTAGGGTTGCTGAGGCCATATCCTTGAGGTTCTGTTAGTTCTCCTTTGTTTCAAACCTAGGAGACCTTACCAAATTTCCTCCTCTATGGTCCTGTGACTTCTATGAATGGGTCGTTTGTTTGGAGGTCTGACAGTTTTAATTACTCATAAAACTAGCCTTCTACATGTTGGGTCCTGAGGCTGCGCTGACCGAGCTCTCAGGTGGTGCTGAAGTGAGGCCACCTGTGAGCTGCGTGAGCTGGGGCGGCTCCTGGGACCTCTGTGTCCTCCTCAGAGAAGGGACATGAGCCCGATCCTGGTCTGAGATGTCATCCTCCGATAAAGGAACCAGGGCCGCTTAGAAGAGGCGCTGACTCCAGGGCTCAGACAGAAAAATCAAGATGAGGCTGGAGCACCCTGCACTGTCAGAAAGGGGGTGCGCCCCTCCCCCCACACACAGGGCAGGTCACAGGGACACGGAGCCAGCCTGGGGGAGCTCCCCAAGGACACAGCCGGGACAGTGTGAGCCCCATGTGGCACTGGTGGTGCTTATAACCCAAACTATGATAAAGTAAGTACCCACGAGTTCATACTGTGTAAATGATTTGCTTTGTTTCAATGAGGGTGTAGGTACAGATCTTCCTTCTAGATTCCCAAGTTGCACATGAAGGGAATCCCGCTTCCAGGAGGTGGAGCTGAATTCCTCCCCGTGAATGTGGGCTGGGCATGGGGACTTGCTTCCAAAACGTAGAATATGGAAAGTGAAAATTTCCACTAATGGTAAAGTGACTCCAGTGACCCTTGAACAACACGAGTGTGGACGGTGCGGGTGCACTTGCACACGGATTTCCCTCAGTAATGTGTGCAGTGTCGTAAGTGTATTTCCTCTTCCTGATGATTTTCTTTCTTTTTTTTAAAATACATTTTATTGATTATGCTATTACAGTTGTCCCATTTCTCCCCCATCATTCCCCCGCACCCTGCACACCCCCTCCCACCCACATTCCCCCCTTTAGTTCATGTCCATGTGTCATAAGTTCTTTAGCTTCTACATTTCCCACACTATTCTTGCCCTTCCCGTCTATTTTCTACGCACCGTCTATGCTACTTATTCTCTGTACCTTTTCCCCCTCTCTCCTCCTCCCACGCCTCTGTTGCTAACCCTCCATATGATCTCCATTTCTGTGTTTCTGCTCCTGTTCTAGTTGTTTGCTTAGTTTGCTTTTGTTTTAGATATGGTTGTTAATATCTGTGAGTTTGCTGTCTTTTCACTGTCATATTTTTATCTTCTTTTTCTTAGATAAGTCCCTTCAACATTTCATATAATAAGGGCTTGATGATGATGCACTCCTTGAGCTTGACCTTATCTGAGAAGCACTTTATCTGCCCTTTCATTTTAAATGACAGCTTTGCTGGATAGAGCAATTTTGGATGTAGGTCCCTGCCTTTCAAGACTTCAAATACTTCTTTCCAGCCCCTTCTTGCCTGGAAGGTCTGTTTTGAGAAATCAGCTGACAGTCTGATGGGATCTCCTTTGGAGGTGACTGTCCCCTTATCTCTTGCTGCTTCTAGAATTCTCTCCTTCATTTGAATCTTGGCTAATGTAATTATGATGTGCCTTGGTGTGTTCCTCCTTGGGTCCAACTTCTTTGGGACTCTCTGAGCTTCCTGGATGTCCTGGTAGTCTATTTCCTTTGCCAGATTGGGGAAGTTCTCCTTTATTATTTGTTCAAATAAGTTTTCCACTTGTTGCTCTTCTTCTTCTTCTTCTGGGACCCCTATAATTCGGATGTTGGGACGTTTAACGATGTCCAGGAGGTTCCTAAGCCTCTCCTCATTTTTTTTGAATTCTTGTTTCTTCCTTGTTTTCTGTTTGGTTGTTAGTTTCTTCCTTCTGGTCCACTCTATTGATTTGAGTCCCAGTTTTCCTCCCATCTCTATTGGTTCCCCATGCGTCTTCCTTCATTTCACGTATTGTAGCCTGCATTTGTTCATCTAATTTGTGAGCAAAATCAACCAATTCTGTGAGCATCCTGATGACCAGTGCTTTGAACTGTGCATCCGATAGGTTGGCTATCTCTTCATGGCTTAGAGGAATTGGCTCTGGGGCTTTCATTTCTTCTCTGGTTTGTGTGGAGTTTTTTGTTTTGTTTTGTTTTGGTTTTAGTCTGGCCGTGGCTATTACGTAGTGAGGGGTGGAGCCTCTGGTGCTCCCCAGGCTATTACGTAGTGAGGGGTGGAGCCTCTGGTGCTCCCCAGTGCGGGGCAGCCCAGTAGCTGGCTTGTGACGCTCTATGTGGGGGCGGGGTCTGAGAGGGAACAATGGCGCCTGCTCCGCTCTCTCCTGGATTCAGTCCCCTCCGCCACTTTCCCTTTGCCTGGACCGTCTGCGTGCATGAATGTGGGACCACCTGGTCAGCCAGCCGCCTTGTGTGGCCTCACTGGGTCTGCACAGCCACCCCCCTGTGCCCGGGGACCGCCAGCCGCCGCCTGTGCAGCTGGGAACTGCCAGCCGCTACTGCTTGTGTTCCCGGGTCTGCACCTCCACTTTCTCCTGCCGCAACTCCGCCCCTCTTACCAGTCTGGATGAATGGTTGTTGGACTTCCTTACAGTTCAGTTTTCCATTAGCTCTGGTTGTTTTCTTGTTTCTGAATATTTGTTGTCCTTAATTTTGGTTGTGAGAGGAGGCACAGTGTGTCCGCCTACGCCTCCATCTTGGCTGGAAGTCCTGATGACTTTCTTAACAACACTTTCTTTCAGAACAGAGCACATGTAACACGCAAACTGCGTTAACCGTCTGTTACTGGTAAGGCGTCTGGCCTACAGTAAGCCATTGGTAGTTCAGTTTTGGGTGACTCGAAACTTATATGAAGATTTTTAATTGTGTTGGGGACCGGTACCATGAACCCCCGTGTTGTCAAAGGTCAACTATATCTTACAGTGGAGAACTTGGCAGACATAGTAACCTTAACCATGTGATAAAGGTCATGTGAATATCGTGTGCCCTCTGATACGATGTGATGAGAAGGGCACTTTGCCAGCTGACAGTCTTACGGGAACTCCTTTGTAGGTAACTCTCCTTTCCTCTTGCTGCTTTTAAGATTCTCTCCTTCTCTTTAATCTTAAGTAACTTAATTATGATGTGCCTTGGTGTGTGCTTCCTTGGGTTCAGTTTCTTTGGGATTCTCTGGGCTTCCTGGACTTCCTGGAAGTCTATTTCCTTTGCCAGATTGAGGAAGTTCTCCTTCATGATGTTTTGAAATAAGCTTTCAGTTTCTTGCTCTTCCTCTTCTCCTTCTGGCATCCTTGTGATTCAGATGTTGGAACGTATTTTTTCCCAAAGCACATAACCCCAATCAAATCATGAAGAAATATCAAACAAACCCAAAAGGAGTAACATTCTGCAAATTATCTGTTTGGTATTTTTCAAAAATTTCGAGGTCTCGGAAACAGGTAAAGCAATTCAACAGATGAGAGGAGACAGAGGAGATGTGGGAACTGACTGCACTGAGGGGCCTGGATGTGACCCCAGAACAGAGAAGGAGCGTCGGTGGGAAACTGCTGAGACCCGAATGAAGACTGCAGTTCAGCGAACAGCCCTGCACCTGGGTCGAACGCCCCTTTCTCAGTCCTGACCTGACCTCGTTGGGTGTCAACACCCAGGAAGCCGAGTGCGGGGCGTAGGGGACTCTGTCTTGTAGCTTGACAGCTCTTCTGTGAATCTCACATTACTCAAAAATAATTTTATTTTTTTAAATACATAAATAAATACATTTTATTGGTTATGCTATTACAGTAGTCCCAGTTCTTCCCCTTTTGGCCCCCTCCACCAAGCACCCCCACTCCCTCAGGAACTCCCCCCACCATTGTTCATGTCCATGGGTCATGTATATAAGTTCTTTGGCTACTCCATTTCCTGTACTGTACCTTACATCCCCATGGTTATTCTGTGACTACCTATTTGTACTTTTTTAAAGTATATTTTTTGATTATGCTATTACAGTTGTCTTGTTTTTTTTCTCTGCTTTATCACCCTCAGCTTGCACCCCCCTGTGCCACTATCATTCCCCGCTTAGTTCATGTCCATGGGTCGTACATGTAAGTTCTTTGGCTTCTCTATTTCCTATACTATTCTTAACCTCCCCCTTCTCTATTTTGTACCTACCACTTATGCTCCTTATTCCCTGTTCCTGTCTCCCATTCTCCCTCCATCCCAAGCTGATAACCGTCCATGTGATCTCCATTTCTCTGATTCTGTTCCTGTTCTAGTTGTTTGCTTACTGTGTTATTTTCTTAGGTTCGGTTGTTGATAGTTGTGAGTTTGTTTTCATTTTGTTGTTCATAGTTTTGATCATGTTCTTTTTCTTAAATAAGTCCCTTTAACATTTTATATAATAAGGGCTTGTACTGATGAACTCCTTGAAGTTGACCTTATCTGGGAAGCACTTTATCTGCCCTCCCATTCTAACTGACAGCTTTGCTAGACAGAGTAATCTTCGATATAAGTTCTCACCTTTCATGACTTTGAATACTTCCTTCCAGCCCCTTCTTGCCTGCAAGGTTTCTTTTGACAAATCAGCTGACAGTCTTATGGGAACTCCTTTGTAGGAAACAGTCTCCTTTCCTCTTGCAGCTTTTTTTTTTAAATATATTTTATTGATTATGCTATTACAGTTGTCCCATTTCTCCCCCATCATTCCCCTCCACCCTACACACCCTCTCCCACCCACATTCCCCCCTTTAGTTCATGTCCATGTATCATAAGTTCTTTAGCTTCTACATTTCCCATACTATCCTTGCCCTCCCCCTGTCTATTTTCTACCCACCGTCTATGCTATTTATTCTCTGTACCTTTTCCCCCCTCTCCTCCTCCCACGCCCCTGTTGCTAACCTTCCATATGATCTCCATTTCTGTGGTTCTCTTCCTGTTCTAGCTGTTTGCTTAGTTTGCTTTTGTTTTAGGTGTGGTTTTTAATAGCTGTGAGTTTGCTGTCTTTTCACTGTCATATTTTTATCTTCTTTTTCTTAGATAAGTCCCTTTAACATTTCATATAATAAGGGCTTGGTGATGATGAACTCCTTGAACTTGACCTTATCTGAGAAGCGCTTTACCTGTCCATCCATTCTAAATGATAGCTTTGCTGGATAGAGCAATTTTGGATGTAGGTCCCTGCTTTTCAAGATTTCAAATATTTCTTTCCAGCCCCTTCTTGCCTGGAAGGTCTCTTTTGAGAAATCAGCTGACAGTCTGATGGGTGTCAGACTCCTTTGTAGGTGACTGTGCCCTTATCCCTTGCTGCTTCTAGAATTCTCTGCTTCATTTTCATCTTGGCTAATGTAATTACGATGTGCCTTGGTGTGTTCCTCCTTGGGTCCAACTTCTTTGGGACTCTCTGAGCTTCCTGGACGTCCTGGTAGTCTATTTCCTTTGCCAGATTGGGGAAGTTCTCCTTTATTATTTGTTCAAATAAGTTTTCCACTTGTTGCTCTTCTTCGTCCCCTTCTGGGACCGCTATAATTCGGATGTTGGGACGTTTAATGGTGTCCCGGAGGTTTCTAAGCCTCTCCTCATTTTTTTGAATTCTTGTTTCTTCCTTGTTTTCTGTTTGGTTGTTAGTTTCTTCCATCTGGTCCACTCCATTGATTTGAGTCCCAGTTTTCCTTCCATCTCTATCAGTTCAGTTGCTGGGTTGTGATGCTGTTTGTGGGGGCGGGGCCTGAGAGGGAACAATGGCGCCTGCTCCGTTCTCTCCTGGATTCAGTCCCTTCCACCACTTCCCCTCTGCCTGGACCATCTGCGAGCGCGAATGTGGGACCACCTGGTCAGCCAGCCACCTTATGCGGCCTCACTGGGTCTGCACAGTTGCCCCCTGTGCCCAGGGACCGCCAGCTGCCGCCTGTGCACCTGGGAACTGCCAGCTGCTGCTGCTTTTGTTCCCAGGACTGCACCTCCACTTTCTCCTGCCGAGACTCCGCCCCTCTTACCAGTCTGGATGAATGGTTGTTGGACTTCCGTACAGTTCAATTTTCTATCAGTTCTGGTTGTTTTCTTGTTTCTAAATATTTGTTGTCCTTAATTTTGGTTGTGAGAGGAGGCACAGTGTGTCCGCCTACGCCTCCATCTTGGCCGGAAGCCCCTCTTGCAGCTCTTAAGATTCTCTCCTTATCTTTAAACTTGGGTAACTTAATGGTGATGTGCCTTGGTGTGTGCTTCCTTGGGTTCAGTTTTTTTGGGACTCTCTGGGCTTCCTGGACTTCCTGGAAGTCTATTCCCTTTGCCACACTGAGGAAGTCTCCTTCATGATGTTTTCAAATAAGCTTTGAATTTCTTGCTCTTCCTCTTCTCCTTCTGCCATCCTTATTTTTCGGATGTTGGAATGTTTAAAGTTGTCCTGGACATTCCTAAGCCTCTTCTCATTCTTTTTGAATTCTTGTTTCTTCATTCTATTCTGGTTGAATGTTTATTTGTTCCTTCTGCTCCAAACCATTGATCTCAGTCCCAATTTCCTTCCCTTCACTGTTGGTTCCCTGTATATTTTCCTTTATTTCACTTTGCATAGCCTTCACTTTTTTTCTATTTTGCGACCACACTCAACTAATTCTGTGAACATCCTGATTCCAATGTTTTGAACTCTGCATCTGATAGGTTGGCTCTCTCTTCATCACTTAGTTGTATTTTTTTGCAGCCACACACACAAAAAACACAGAATGGAAGTTCATAAAAACTTAAAAATAGAACTACCTTATGACCCAGCAGTCCCGCTACTTTGCGCACATCCAAAGGAAATGAATCTGGATTTTGAAGAGACACCTCCACCCCCAGGTTCACTGCAGCATTATTCACAATGACCACGGTATGAAAGCAAACTATGTGTCCATCCATGGGTAACTGAGTAAAAACTGGGATAAACACACACACACATGGAATAATATCCAGCTTTAAAAAGAAGGACATTCTGCTATTTGTGACAATGTGGATGCACCTGGAGCACATTATGTATGTGACGTAAGTCAGACACAGAGAGACAAATGCTGCACGACCTCTCGTCTGTAGAATCTAAGACAGAAGAATTCACAGAACCAGGGAGCAGAGTGGCGTTCATTAGGGGCTGGGGCAGGTGGGGAGGGGGAGATACTGGCACAGGGCACAAAGGTTCAGTCACACAGGAGGAATGAGCTCTGGACATGTGTGCACAGCATGGTGACTACAGTTAAAACGATACTGAAATCTGTTAAGTGGTAGATCTTAAGTGTTCCCACCACACACACACACACACACAC
Source organism: Glossophaga mutica (assembly GCA_039655065.1). NCBI lineage: Eukaryota > Metazoa > Chordata > Mammalia > Chiroptera > Phyllostomidae > Glossophaga > Glossophaga mutica. The sequence continues at coordinate 112,035,217 of CM077306.1, forward strand.
ACACACACACACAGAGAAAATGGTTACTATGGAGGTGATGGATATGTTAATTAGTTTAACTGTGGTAATCATTTCACAATGTACATGTATATTAAAACATTAAGTTGTATACCTTAAATACTTTTAATTCCTCTTTGTGAATTATACCCCACTAAAGCTGAAAAAAAATCCCCAGGGTGTGCAAACACATGGAATCACTAGAGAGCTAATTAAAAACATACATTTCCAGACCTCACCACCCACTGGATCCTGGTCTCTGGGCAGCGGTTCTGGGGGAGTCTGTGCTTTGGGGAAGACCTGCAGGAGGCCGTGCTGAGTGGAGCTGGTTTGGGACCTGCTGTCCTGGAGGACGAACCCGAACCCCTCTGGCTGGCCCCCCCGGGGCTCCCTGCAGCCTGGCAGCTGACTGCGGCTGGAGAGGATGGTGTCACATCGAAGGTGTGCGGCTCTGCGACGTCCCGGAAGGGCCCTCGCCAGTCTCCACTCCGGTTCCTGGTCCTGGGCATTTCTGTCACCTTAGCAACTTGCCTAAATGAGCGGCACTCTAATTCCTAATCAATTTCTTCAGTTTCCAGGGAAAAGAGGAAACAGAAGCTGGACCTCCCACAGCCGTCTCTCCCACCCTTCACCCTTCCCCTTGTCTCCGTGATAGGGTCCTGTCTTCTCCGCCCTCCACGTGGTTCCCTCGGGTTGGTGCCCCAGGTCTCCAGGCACCGGGTGACAGGAAGAAGCCTTGAGCATCCTCTCGGTTCTGCACGTACCTCACCTCTCTCCTTCCCGTTGGATCCCGACTTCCTGAAAGAACAGCACAATCCAGCTCCAACCCCGCTGTGGTCTAGCGATGGGCAGCCCAAGACAAACAAAGTGCCATCTCAGCCCCCAGGATCTCATGGCCCACCCCCACCCCGCCCCCACCCTACTTCTCAGCCAATGGCGCTGTGGCTTCTGCGGGACCTGCTGCAGCCAGCCTGCTCTCCCCAAGGCCTCCCAGAGTTCCAAACCACCCTCCAGCTGGTCTGTGCTCCCCCTTCCTAAGTCACTGGTGCCACTGTCCACTGTCTTGGGTCACCCTCTCAGCCTCAGCTCCTCTGCCACTTCTCTGCTCAGACTCTCCTGATACCCTCTCTTTACTTTCTGGAACCTTCTTTTAGCCAACGTCGGTCACAGTTGTTCATGTTCCTAGGAGTCAGTCCTTTGCTCTCTTTCCATTGGTTCTCCTTCCCCGGATGATCTCATCCGGTCCAGAACCTTCTACTGAGCCCCACAGCCTTCACCGTGACTGTGCATCAGGCAGCACACTGGTGTCCCCCAATCGTTCCCCCTCCCCCCAGCGTGTCATCTCCACAGCACCTGCTGCAGGGGCTCCACCGCCAGCCCCATCTCCCCAGCACACACCCGGGGGTGACTCTGTCTCCCTGTGTCCCTCAGCCCCACACCCAGCAGTTGCCAGAGCCCATAAACTCCCAACAGTCTTATGTCGTTTCACTCTCGGCCCCGCCCTGGTCCTCAGACTCGCTCCCTTCCCCGTGAACCCCAGACCCGAAGTCCCCCTTCGTGCTCCGTGGGACAGCCTGCTGTCGTCAGGTCGCCCGCTGCCCCTGTTCTCCGCGCTGAGCTCCCCGCCCCCTCCCCCCAGACCTCACCTGGGCACTCTGGGACTAAGCCCCGGTCCAGCTCGTGGTTGTCTGCAGCCCTGTCCCCGCGTCTGTCCTTTCTGGTCCTCGGCGACGGACCGTCCCAGCGCGGTCACCGCGGGTCCCCCGCATCACAGTCCCAGCACAGACACCACTCCCGGGGGTCAGTGTCACAACCCGCACACCCGCGGACAACCTGCACGTGGCCCCAGGGCCGAGCAGAGCAGCATCCACCGTCCCCCCGGACTCCACCCCCCCGGGGCGCTTCCAGGTCCCCGAGCGGCGCTGTCCCCAGACTCAAACCCCAGTGACCCCAGACCCACGGGCCTGAGGGCGCAGACCCGGAGCCCCTGGTCCTGGTGCCCGGAACCTGTCAGCCCTGCTGTGTGTCTGTCCAGCTCGTGCTGCGTCTTGGCCCTGCATTTCGGGAGCGGTTTGCACGGTTCATCCAATGTGTCCGGTTCTAGCTCCCCTCCCCCAAACCTCCCACCTCGGGCTGCGTTTCTAAACTCTGTCTCTTCTAACAGCGAGTGAGGGGGCCACAGGCAGGTCACAGAAACTCTCCAGGTCTCCGGGTTCCCACCTGTGAATGGAGAGGATTTCACTGAAGTCCTGTCTAGCATTGAATAATAGAAAGACCTTTCACAAGGAAATGAAGCAAGTGAATACACACACGTACATAAAGATACGAATTGGAGTCAGTGCTAAGGGGCGGCTCAGTGACCTTCAGAGAGGGCAGGTCATACTGAGCAGAGAGCATGGAGTCCTCCCAGGAGGGGGTGTTTCTCGTGGGGTCTCAGGGAGGAGCCAAGTCTCACAGGGGAGAGGCCTGAGCAGAGGCCCAGCTGGGACAGAGGAGCTGGGGAAATGGAGGGTGTGGTTCTCTCCGACTCCCTTCCCTCCACTGTCGTCCTGGGGACAGTCTGGGCTCCAATGTCACCTCCTCCAGGAAGCTTCCTCGTATTTCTTCCACTTTTCCACAGTTAGGTATCTCTCTTCCCTGCCAGTGTTACGTCTTGAATATACCTCCGTTTTGTTGAGCTGCATTGCTACAAATGTGGACCTAAATGTCTTGAAGCTTCCTTAAAGCTTGGTGTAAGAAAGGCTTCCTAATTCGCAAGTTAACGCATCTTCTCATTTTTCAAGCCCTGCTGTGGAGAGACCTGACTCAGAAGGTGAGGAAGGTCCCCTGATCCGTGAACATCGTCACAACCTCCAGAGACCAATGGGGGTGGACGCCGTGTTCCTGGAGGCATTAACGATGTAATTTTTAATATAAAAATTCGGCAGCCTCTACAAGCTCCTCTTGGCAGGGAGAGCCGCCGGCAGCGCCCTGGCGGGTGTGTGTCTGCACAGAGGTGACCGTGACCCGGCACACGGCTGTTCCCTCCGTCTGAGTCCCCGGGGGCCCGCTCCGTTCTCAGTCCCATCTGGGAATCAGGGAGGTGAGAGTGTTTTGTCTGTTTCATCCTCTTCTGATGAACTTCTCCAGGCAAATACCTACTGTCTTCTTTTTTTACTGAGTGTCTACCGTAGTGCTTAGTAAAAGTTTGTGCATTAGTAAGTGAATGAACATAAATGAACTAGGTGCTTGGAACATGAGAAGAAGCTGTAAGGTTTATGAAATGTGTGTTGTAAATAGCCATCTCTTATCTCATAAAAAGAACATATCAAATCTCAACACCAGAGCGAATGTGTCACACAACTGTTGGGAAGTCATTTAATTACAGGTGTGGTGGCTGCAAATGTTTTTAAATAGGATGCTCACCTGTCTGTCACCCTGTCAGGGGAGGACTGGGGAAGGGTGAGCCAACCAGGAGAACTAAAGCCCCAGATGAAGCTGCCCTAAATACTGGGCGGCCCCCCTGAGCACAGAAGAAAGGATGGAGGGAAGGGGCGGGCCCACTGCCGGTCGGCCTCAGGTCGGCCTGTCCTGTGTGGGTTCTTTACTTTGTGCGGAAAGGATTTCACAACACGAGTCCAGTGATTTTGAGAGCACCTTTAATAAGGCCGGGGGCGGTGACACTGAGGATGGACTTTGGGTGACAGAAGTAACCGGGGAGAGCCTGGGCGGGGCTGCTTCGGCTCTCTGGAAAAGTTGTAAGAAAGGTCCAGCCAAGGCGGGGCTGCTGTTAGCTCGCCGGAAGTCAGAGAGAAGGGGGGCCTCGGAGGCAGGATCGGGGTGAGCCCGGGCTGAGCTGCTGCTGTTCACTGCTGCCCTGGCTGTGAATGTCCTTGGGACCCTGAGAGTTTGGGAGGAAGCAAGAGGTTCCTGCAGGGAGAAGGGGCGGGAGCTCAGGCTGAGTCTTTGTCCTGAGGGCTATTTGTGTTTTCTCTGCAGGTGAGAACCTTAGGGGAGGGTTTCCTAGATGCATATCTAACATGCTGTTGCATCAGAATGAGCACATAAGGGGTTTGCAAATATTCTTTGGTCTGCTTTACTGTTTTACTAACACCTTGGGTCTGCCTGGCTTTTAGTGGGGATTTTGTTACTCAGTCCCCTGACTTCATCTGTCCTTGGGTTCAGCTGGCACAAATGACATCAATTGGATCTCTGTTCTCCATTTTCCCAGACCAGGGAGATTTAAGCCGTGTGTTCCCTGGTTTAGGGAGGAGAGGTATGAACTATTGCTCTCAAGGCCTTGGTTGGGGGAGATAGGGCCTTGGGATTCACCAGCTGGCTGTGAGTTGCCTAAACTGTTTGGCCTTGTTTAATTTTCTTGTCTGTTTCCCCATCCACTTGCCCAGAAATTTCCTAGCTTCTTACTCTCCTGTCACAGAGGTTCAAGGAGCAAGAAGGGGGCCGTTTAGAGGTGATCTGCCTGCTACCTCTGTCACCTTGTGATGCCCAGAATTAATGGTTCCTCTGGTAAGTCCTGTCCCACCTCATGCTCAGTAGAATCCGCACAGTTGGTGGCAGAGGACAGGGAGAGGGGGTGGGTGTGGCCTCAGCGGTCACCAGAAAAATCTTTTGACTACAGGGTCATTGTTAAGGCAAGATCGCACTTCCTGGCACAGATGTCTGACCCGCCTCCTCTCCTGGTGCCTGGAGCCCCAGGACCCTGAGCCTGTGGGCCCTTTTCTGCCCAGCAGTCTCTCTCCTTCTGCCAGCCCTCGGCCTCTCCCCACCCCGCTGGCCCAGTTCCGAATGTGTTCCCGTAACTTTAACCAGTTAGTCCTTCTTTCTCCTCCACATTTATCAGTCAGGGAACATTGGTCAGTTTAGAAAAATAATTTTGAAACTTTGGGGGCTAATATTTATCTTTTTAAAAAAGGGCTCAAATCTCAGCTCTACTACTTAGCTGTGATGTTGAGCACAAAGAACCTGAGTTTCCATCTCCTGAGACGTAGACCAGGGATGACCCTGCTGACCCTGAGGGACTGACGGTGAGACTGGACCAGTGAACTCGTGAGATATGTGCAGCCTGTGGCAGCCCCTCCCCCTCCCCCGTGGGTGACCAGTTTCATACGTGCACAGTTTAAAGGAACTCCTGGGAGAGACCCGTGCAGCCCGCACCTGCTACGGAAAAATCTCAAGAGGAGGTGGAGGTGCCGTTTGGACCAGACCTTAGGGGTTGAAAAGATTTTGTTGACTCTGCCAGCTAAATCTTCCCACCTCCCGCTTTCCCTGGTGGTTTCATTTACTTGGGAGACAAAGAGCACAAAAGAGTAGGTACAAAACCTCACACCCACAATCATTTTCTGCAGCTGCCCACGTGGTGTGACAGGGGGGACCTGGGACTGTGGCTGGAGGCTCTGGGGCAGTGAGTGTGGGGGAGGGGGAGCCCCACTGGGAAGTGTCAGGCGGACAGGATGTCGCCTCCAGGAGTCTGGTTTCTTCAAGCAGGAGTGCTGCCTCACCTCCCGCTCACTAGGGTTTCCCCGCTTCCTTACGCCTCAGCCCCCCTCTCAGGCCTTTTCCCTTCTGCCCTGTTTGAGGTTGGGGGTGGGGCTGGAAGGCCAGGAAGGGCGTGGTGGCATCGCCCCGCCCACTCTCCCCACATTCTCCCGTGACTCCCACGCCTCTGTCTGCAGGTTCCGATTGAACATTTGTTCTGGGTCCGGAGCCCTGGCCACCGGCCCTCACCCTCCCACACACTTGCACATCCTCACCTCAGTCACGAATCTCAGGGCACCCGCTGCCCCTCCAGTCCGTCACACGCAGCCTTTGCTCTCTGTTTACCCTTGTCGGCGGGGGGCGGGGCGGGGGAGGGGTTCCTTGACCGCTGCCACCGCCATCCATTGTCCCACAGAACAGCTTTTCTTATGGGATCCTGGCACCGCCTCCCCTCGCCCCCTGCTGGACGTTATTCAGTATCGCCCAGCACCGCCCCAGCTTCCTCTTTTCCCAGCCTGATCCCTCCCTGCTTCCTGGGCTTCTGAGGGCACAGGCTGCACCACTGAGCGGCCCTGCTGGTTCGTTCCCAGCCCCTGTGTGTGACGAACAGCGGCAAGGTCTCCCTCCCATCTCAGCCCGTGGTCCCAGCAGGGTAGGAGTGGGGTCTCGGGCTTTGAAGGGCTGTCCTCAGGAGATACAGACACCCTCACCCTTGGAATTGAAGCAGCAAGATGAAGACAGTCTCTCCCAGGTGTATCCCAGGTGAAGGTGGGGAGGATCTAAAAGAGGAAAGACCCATGGGAGGGAAGGTAGAAGCTGGTGGAAAACTAAGAACACCTTGTTCATAGCCCTTCCTCTCACGGTGTTGGGTATAAATGTGAACCAGGGAGGTCAGGAGCCTTCTGAGCAATAAACACAGGACCCTAGAAGCCACCACATTAAATCAGCCACAGGGAGGTGGTGCGGAGAGGAGGCCTTTCCCTCAGTCACTCCGTCCTCGGCTTCTACCACGTCCCTCACATTCTCGTTTCATTCTTCCCACAAATCTCAGTCCACCCTCACATGCTCATAGGGCGCAGGGAAAGCCCTCCTAAGGGGAAATTTATAGCTGTAAATGCTTATTTTAGAAAAGAAGAAAGACCTCAGATCGATCACCTACTTTACAAATTCACGAACTAGCAGAAGGAGAACTAAACCCAAAGCCAGTAGATGAAAGGAAATAGTAAAAATTAGAATAAAGAGAAATAAAACAGAGAATAGAAAAACAACAGTGAAAAGAAACAAAACCAAACACTGGTTCTTTGGAAAGATTAACAACATTGAGAAACCACTGTGTAGGGAGACTAAGGAAAACAGAACAGATCAAAGTACTCAGGTCCGAAGTCAGGAGGGGACACCACTACTGACGCCACAGAGTAGAAAGGATGAAAAGAGAGTCCTGTGCACAATCGCATAACCAGCAACTCGGTTACCTCGATGGAATGGACAGACTCCTAGAAACTCAGAACCTACCGGGACTGTATGAACAAGAAACAGAAAGTCTCAGCAGACCTGTGACCAGGAAGGAGACGGATCAGTAATCTAGATCCTCCTGACAAACAAACGCCCTGGAGCTGATGGCTTCGCTGGTGAATTCTACTAAATAATAAAGAACTAATACCAATTCGCCTCAAATTCCAGCAAAGAATCGGAGAGGACAGAACACATCTTAACTTAGTCTGTGCAGCTGGCCCTGCCCCGACACCAAACCCCGGCAGAGACACTGCAAGAATGAGACCGGCATCCTTTACAAACGTTGACGCAAAAATCAGCAACATGTCAGCAAACCGACGCAGCAGCCCGTTAGGTGTGTTACACAGCAGGCGGGGTCAACGCCCAGAACCCGATCGGTGATGAACACCACGTTAACCGAATGAAGGGAAACTCTTCATCAACTCGGTAGGTTCAGAAAAAGCATTTGACATAACCCAACACTCTTTTGTGGTAAAAACACTCAAGAAATCCGTGTTTTCAACATTAATAAGGAAAAAAGAAACTACCTTAGCACAGTGACAGCCATACCCCACACCCCACAGCGGACGCCGTGCTTGATGATGGGGACCGGGCTTTCCTGTCATTTCCGGGAGAGGCCGAGGACGCCTGCTTTGCCCACTTCTGTGCAGACTGGCGTTAGGAACTCCGCCAGAGCGGTTAGGCAAGAAAAGAAACAAGAGGCATCCAAATTGCAAATGGAAAAGGAAAATGATCTCTCTTCACTTGTGACACAGTCTTGTCATTAGAAAACCATAATATTCCACAAAAAAACTGTTAGAATAGACAAATGAATTCAGCAAAGAGGATACACAATCAACACGTAAAAATCAGTTGTTTCTATACATTCATAATAAACAATCCTAAAATAAATGAAAGAAACAGTTCCATACAGAACAGCAGAACAAAGAATAAAATCACTAAGAATTAACAAAGGAGGTGAACGCTGTGCGCGCTGGAAACTACGAAACGCTGCTGAGAGGCATTGAAGGGGCGCAGACGGGTGTCCCACATTCATGGACTGGGAGGCTTAATGTTATTAAAACGTCAGCGCTGCCCAGAGCAACTTACAGATTCGACGCAATCCCTATCATAATCCTAATGATGCTTTTTTTGGAAATAAAACTACTCATCCTAAAATTCTTATGGAATCACAAAGAACCCTGAACTGCTCAAACAATCTTGAAAAAGAGAAAAAGAGTCAGATGCTCGCACGTCCTCACTGAACGTTCACCGCAGAGCCCAGCGCGGCGCTGGAGGCAGGACCCGCACACGGACCTGTGCGGTGAAGGGGCCGAAACGAGTTCTGTGTGGTCGGATGATTTCCAACACGAGTTCAAGACAATTTAGTGGGGGAAGGACGATTATTTTCAACAAATTGTGCTGAGAGAACTGGATATTAGATGTAAAAGAATGAAGTTGGACCCTTACCTCACACCATACTTAATAACTAACTCAAAGATTTAAATGTGAGAATAAAAACTGTAACACTCTTACGATAAAACATAGGGAAAAAGTTACACGATGTTGAATTTGGAAATGATTTTTTTTATATGACACAAATGCACAGGTAAAAAAGAAGAAATGGAAGAATTGAACTTCATCAAAAATTTTAATAACTTTTCTTTATCAAAGGATACTATCAACAGAGTAAAAAGTCAACTCACCAAATGAGGAAAATATTTTAAAATCATATATCTGAGTGGAGATTAATACCCATAATGTACAGGGAGCTCCTACAACTGAACAGCGTGGAGAACAATATAAATGATGGACCTAAGGACTTGAACAGTCTTTTCTCCAAAGAAGATGCACAGACATCCAGTAAGTGCAGGAACAGATGCTCAGCATCACTGCTCACTCAGGAAAGGCTTACCAAGGCCACTAGGAGGCACCACTGCCTCACACCCAGTGGGCTGGCTGCTGCCAAAGAGCAGAAAACAAGTGCGGGTGTGGGCGTGGGCGTGGAGAAACTGGAACTGGGTCTGTCCCAAAAAAGAGATAAATTTTTTTCAAAAATATTTTCTTTAACATGAAGATCTGCATCTGTGCCTATAAATGTCCAGTTTGGGGGTTTTCCTACTAGCATTTGAAATTGTTGCCCCAGAGCGTAATGAAACTGGTTATATGTGTTTTTTTTTAAACTTATTTTTAATGTGTAAATTTCAAACTATCTTCAGGTGCAGAGGAAGAGAGATTTTAGCTTCAACATTTTCAGTTTCTCCCCAGGAGATAGAGGCTGAGGCTCTGAGATTTAAAGGTCAGGGGACAGGAGTGGGAAGTTCTAGGGAATCAAGCAGCTTCTACCAACGCGACAGGAGTCCCGAGCCTCGAAAGGGAGGGCCAGTAAGAAACCTGCTCGGATAGAGCTGCCCCAAGATGACCAGGGCAGTGCGCTTGTCCCAGAAGGTGGAGCAAGGGACGATGAGGACCACCTGGCAGAGGTAAGCACACTCGTGCATCACTTCTCTGTCCAGAAAATTCTGGATAGAGAACTAGACCACCTGAATTCCTGCAGTTATGTGGGTTTGGCGCTTGAACAATTTAATTAGTTACTAAGGAAAGGATCACCCCAGAAAGTTAAAGACCATGTAGACATCTATATTGCATGTTAGTACAATGGGTTTTCTTCCTTTTATCACATCCCTCTTAGTTCTGTGCACAGCCTTCTGTGATAGATGAAGAGACCTTTGATGGAAGGAACCACAGCTGTGATCCCAGAGCCTTGCTCGGTGCCAGAAGCATGTGGTAGACTCATGGTAATCAAATACATATACACAGGGTGGGCAAAGGTAGGTTTACAGTTGTCCATATAGAAAAAGATTTGCAGGTTATTATTATTACAATAGCTTTATGAATTCTGTTTCACGTAGCCACAACAGTAAACCTACTTTTGCTCACTCCCTGTACATAACATAAAATAGGAACAATGAAAGGTAAGATGCCCTCTGGTGGAATCTCTAGGTAATAACAGGCAAGGCCCCAGGAACCCTGGCCCACGGGCTGCTTAAATTGAAGAATCTAAGACAAGGAGTGAATGGAATGAATGGCCAACTGGTAGCCAACCAAGAGCTACCAGAGCAGCACTGTCCACTAGAAATATAACGAGAGACACATATTTAATATCAAATTTTCTAGTGGGAACGTTAAAAACCTAGCAAGAAACAACTGAAATTAATTTATTTTAAATCCAATAAATTCAAAATATTGCTAATTAAACACTAATCATATCCAATGCAGATTGGCAGATGGTAATAATAGGAATCATTTGTTTAATGTGAGATCTTCTAAGGCAGGGACTATGTCCTATTCATATTTGTATTTAATGTTCTTTTCCCTGTACAATGTTGAATATTTGCCTACTAAAACTGCCATCTTGTGAATTACTCAATAAATAATTGGGTTCAAAAAGCATGAATCAATCTGAAAATTATTAATAAGGTTATATATCTACATATATAATATACTTTGTATTATTTTGTGCTTTTTAATTTAAATTTTTTCTTCAATCATAGTTTATGTTCGTTACTGTTCTGTATCAGTTCCAGATGTCCAGTGAAGTGGCCAGAAAACCACGCACCTCACAGAGCGGTCCCCTTGCTGCCTCAGGCACCCACCTGGCCCCGCACACATTCATCACGACGTCATGGACGGTGCGCCCTCTGCTGCGATCCACATCCGTGTGACTGCTCCGTAACTCCCCGTCTGCGCTGCTCAGTCCCTTCGCCTTTTCCACCCAGCTCCCCAAACCCCGCCCCTCTGACCACTGTCAGTCTGTTCTCTGTATCTGGGAGTCTGTTTTGTTTGTTTATAACCCATTCAGTGTATCATGTGTATTGATTTGTGGACTGTGTACCCACCTTACACCCCTGGAATACAGCCCACTTCATCACGGTGTGTGATCTTCTGAATGTGCTGCTGGACATGGTTTGCTAATATTTTGTTGAGGACTTTAGCATCTATGTTCATCAGGGATATTGGCCTATAGTTTGCTTTCCTTGTAGTGTCTTTGTCTGGTTTTGGAATGAGGATAATGCTGGCATTGTAAAATGAGCTTGGGAGTTTTCTCTCCTCTTGATTTTTTTTGGAATAGTTGTAGAAGGATAGGTGTTAGATGTTCTTTGGATGTTTGGTGAAGCCATCCAGTCCAAGACTTTTATTTGTTGAAAGTGTTCTGATTACTGCTTCAATTTAACTAGTTGTGATTTGTCTGTTCAGATTCTCTGATTCTTCCTGATTCAGTTGTGGAAGATTGTATGTTTCCAGGGATTTATCCATTTTTCCCAGATTGTCAATTTGTTGGCATATAGTTGCTCATAATATTTTCTTACATTCCTTTGTGTTTCTTTGGTATCAGTTGTTATTTGTCCTATTTCATTTCTGATGTATTTATTTGGGTCCTCTCTTTCTTTCTTGATGAGTGTGCTTAAATTTTTGTCAATCTAGTTTATCATTTCCAAGAAACAGCTCTTGGTTTTATTGATCTTTTGTATTTTTCCACTCTATTTCATTTATTTCTGCTCTGATCTTTATTATTTCCTTCTTTCTACCTGCTTTGGACTTTGTTGTTTTTCCCAGATCCTTTCAGGGTAAAGTTACATTGTTTATTTGAGTTTCTCTTGTTTCCCAAGGCAGGCCTGCAATACTGTGAATTTCCCAGTTAGAACCCTGTGTGCCGAGTCCCACAAAATTTGGTTGTTGCGTTCTCATTTTTCACTTGTTTCAGGGAAACTTTTGATGTCTTCCTTGATCTCACTGTTGACCCATTCACTGTTTAGTAACATGTGATTTAGCCTGCAGTGCTTTGTGTGTTTTTTGGGTTCAGTCCTGTGATTTGTTTCTACTTTCATACCGTTATGGTCAGAGAGGATGTCTGATACGACTGCAATCTTATTAAATTTATTGAGACTTGTTTTGTGCACTAACATGTGGTCTATCCTAGAAAATGTTCCCTGTGTGCTTAAAAGAATGTATAATTTGCTGCTTTGGGGTTAAATGCTCTGAAGATAGCAATTAAATCCATGTGATCCAGTGTGTCATTTAAGGCCACCGTTCCCTTGTTGATTTTCCGTCTGGAAGACCTATCCATTGATGTCAGTGGGGTGTTCAAATACCCACTGGTGTTGCTGTCAGTCTCTCCCTCTGTGACCATCGAGACTCGCTTTGCATGCGCAGGTGCTCCTCTGCTGGGTTGCTCTTTCTGTCATCGTGTGTGTCCTTCTCGGTCTCCTACTGTAGCCTTTGTTTTAAAGTCTATTTTGTCAGATATCAGTATTGCTACCCAAGCATTTCTTTTTCATTTCCCTTTGCATGAAATATATTTTTCCATCCCTTTACTTTTAGTCTGTGTGTATCTTTGTTCTGAGGTGGGTTTCTTGTACTCAGTGTATATGACTACGTGTGTCCTGCTTTCTCAGCCATTCAGCTGCCTCATGTCTTTTCATTGGGATATTTAAGGCATTTACATTTCAAATGATTATTGATAGGTACCTATATGCTGCCAATTTATTCTTTTAATTCTGTTCCTTTTTTTTGTATGTTTTCCTTTCTTATACTTCTTAAAGCAGGCTCTTTAATACTTTTTGTAGTGCTGGTTTGGTGGTAACCAATTCCTCTAGCTTTTTCATGTCTGGGCAGCTCCTCGTTTCTCCTTCAATTTTAAATGATAGCCTTGGTGGGTAAAGTAGTCTTGATTGTAGGTCCCTGCTCTTCATCAGTTTGAATATGTCATACCAGTCCCTTGTGGCTTGAAATATTTCTGTTGAGAGATCAGCTGAGTCTTTTGGGAGATCCCTGGTAGGTATTTATCTGCCTTTCTCTTGCTGCTTTTAAGAGCCTCTCATTGTCCTTAATCTTTTGGACTTTAATTATGATGTGTCTTGGAGTGGACCTCTTTGAGTTTATCTTGTTTGGGACTCTGTGTGCCTCTGGGACTTATGTGTCTTTTTCCTTCACCACATTAGAGGAGTTTGTAGTCATTATTTCTTCAAATAGGTTCTTGATCCCTTGCTCTCTCTCTTCTCCTGGTATGCTTATGATGCAGATGTTGTTTTGTCTTGTGTTGTCCCAATGTTCTCTTAAATTGTCTTCATTCTTTTTAAAGTACATTTTACAGATTATGCTATTACAGTTGTCCCATTTTCCCCCTTCTGTCCCCCTCCACCCAATACCCCTTCCCCTCCATAAATTTCCCACCTAAGTTCATGTCCATGGGTTGTGCATATAATTTCTTTGGCTTCTCCGTTTCTTATATTATTCTTAACCTCCCCTTATTTTGTAGCTACTACTTATGCTTCTTATTTCCTGTACCCTTTTACCCATTACCCCGCTTCCCCCTCCCCACTGACAGCCCTCCATGTGATCACCATTTCTGTGATTCTGTTCCTGTTCTAGTTGTTTGCTTAGTTTGTTTTTGCTTTAGGTTTGATTATTAAGAACTGTGAGTTTGTTGTCATTTTACTATTCATAGCTTTTATCTTTTATTTCTTAGATAAGTCCCTTTAACATTTCATATAATAAGGGCTTGGTGATGATGAACTCCTTTAACTTGACCTTATCTAGGAAGCACTTTATCTGCCCTTCCATTCTAAATGACAGCTTTGTTGGACAGAACAATCTTGGATGTAGGTCCTCCTTACCTTTTATGACTTGGAATACTTTCCAGCATCTTCTTGCCTTTAAGGTTGCTTTTGAGAAATCAGCTGATAGTCTTATGGGCACTCCTTTGTAGGTAACTGTCTCCTTTTCTCTTGCTGCTTTTAAGAGTCTCTCCTTATCTTTAATCTTGGGTAATGTAATTATGCTGTGCCTTGGTGTGTTCCTCCTTGGGTCCAACTTCTTTGGGACTCTCTGAGCTTCCTGGATTTCTTGGAAGTCTATTTCTTTTGCCAGCTTGGGGAAGTTCTCCTTCATTATTTGTTCAAATAAGTTTTCAGTTTCTTGCTCTTCCTCTTCTCCTTCTGGCACCCCTATGATTCGGAGGTTGGAACGTTTAAAGATGTCCTGGAGGTTCCTAAGCCTCTCCTTATTTTTTTTGAATTCTTCCTTCATTCTATTCTGGTTGAATGTTTCTTTCTTAATTCTGGTTCACACCTTTGTGTTGAATCCCAGTTTCTTTCCTGTCACTCTTGGTTCCCTGTCCATTTTCCTTTATTTCACTTAGCATAGCCTTCACTTTTCCATCTAATTTGTGACCATATTCAGCCCATTCTGTGAGCATCTTGATTACCAGCATTTTGAAGTATGCATCTGATAGGTTGGCTAGCTCTTCGTCATTTAGTTATATTTTTTTTTTCTGGAGCTTTGATCTGTTCTTTCATTTGAGACATTTTTTTTTTTTTTTCTCAGCGTGCCTGTTATGTGTAAGGAGTGGAGACTTAGGTGTTCACCAGGGCTGGGCAACCCAGTTTGCTGCATTGTGATGCTGTTGGTGGGGGAGGGGTCCAAGAGGGAACAATGCCACTGCTCTATTTTCTGCCAGTTTTCAGTCACTTCCCCTCCTACCCACAATCAAATTGGGCCTTTCTGGTGCTGATTCCCAGGTGGGTGGGTTTGTGTACATTCTAGGACCCTGTGGGTCTCTCCAAATAATTCTGTGTGGCTGGGAGTTTCTCCTGCTGCTGCCTGAACCCCCACAGGAGTTTTCAGTCAGAGGTTTGAGGCTTTATTTCCCCCGCACCAGAACTCTGGGTTGCACGGTCTGTCTTGCTTCTCAGTTGTTCCTCCTGGTTTATCTGCACTCAAATGTGGGACCACCCGCTCTGTAATCCGATGCCTGGCCCTGGTCCGCCAGCCACCACCTCACCTGGATCCTCCAGCCACCACCGTGCCACACATCCTCTCTGCCCCGCTGCACATCTACGCCCCTCCTACCAGTCTGGATGAATGTTTCTTCTTCAATTCCTTGGTTGACGGACTTCCATACAGTTCGATTTTTCCATCAGTACTAGTTGGTTTTTGTTTTTAAATTTGTTGTTGTTGTTCTTTTGGTTTTGCGAGGAGGCACAGTGTGTCTACCTAAGCCTTCACCTTGGCCAGAAGTCTCTCAACTGATAGTCTTATGGGCATTCCTTTGTAAGTAACTTCTTTCCCTTGCTACTTCTAAGATTCTCTCATCTTTAACCTCCAGTCATTTAATTACAATGTGTCTTGGTGTGTTCCTTTTCGGGTTCAGTTTGTTTGGGACTCTCTGGGTTTCCTCGACATATATGTCTATTTCCTTCACCAAATTGGGGAAGTTTTCTTTCATTATTTTTTCAAATAAGTTTTCAATTTCTTGCTCTTCCTCTTCTCCTTCTGGAACCCCAGCAATTTGGATGTTGGAACATTTAAATTTGTCCTGGAGGTTCCTAAGCCTCTCCCCATT
Source organism: Glossophaga mutica (assembly GCA_039655065.1). Lineage (NCBI taxonomy): Eukaryota > Metazoa > Chordata > Mammalia > Chiroptera > Phyllostomidae > Glossophaga > Glossophaga mutica. The sequence goes on from CM077306.1 coordinate 112,050,584, forward strand.
TTTTTTTTTTTTTTTTGAATTCTTGCTTCTTCTTTTTGTTCCAGGTGAATGTTTATTTCTTCCTTTTGTGCCAAATCATTGATTTCAGTCCTGGCTTCCTTGCCTTCACTGTGGGTTCCCTGTCTATTTTTCTTATTTCATTTTGGACAGCCTTCACTTCTTTACTTTGAGGCCATACTAAATCCTTTCTCTGAGCATCCTGATTACCATTGTTTTGAACTTTGCATCTCATAGGTTGGTTATCCTTTCCTCTTCTTTTACTGGAGTTTTGATCTGTTCTTCCATTTGGACCATGTTTCTTCATTTCCTCATTTTGTCAGTGCACCTGTTACATTATATGGGGCAGAGCCTTGGGCATTTGCCAATGCCGGGTGACTGCTTGGGCACGTTGTGGCACTGCATGTGGAGAAGGGATCAGAGAGGGAACAATGCTACCTGCTCAGCTCTTACCCCACTTTCAGTCACTTCCCCCACTTCCTGCAGGTGATTGTTCCCTTCCATCTGCTGCCTTAGTGCTGATTCCCAGAGTGGGTGGGCTTGTGTACATTCTGGGCCCCATGGGCCCCTCACATGAACTCTCTGAGAGACCAGCAGTTTCTTCCATCACTGCAACCCCCACAAGTTATTACAGACAGAGGTTATAAGGCTTTATTTTTCCTGGTGCTGGAACCCTGGATTGCGAAGTCTGTCCTGGGGCTAGAATTGCTCTCTCCCCTGTTGTCTCTCCCACTTTTTATGTGCAGGCAAATGTGGGAACACCTGCTCCTCCAGCTGCCTTGCTGTACATCTGCACCACGGCTGCCCATCTCCCCGCTTCCTACCAGCCTGGATGAATGTTTCTTCTTTAACTCCTTGGTGGTCAGACTTCCATACAGTTCAATTTTCTGGAGGTTCCGGTTATTTTTTTGTTTGTTTTTAGATTATTTTTTATCCTCTTTATAGCTGTTCGAGGAGGATCATATCTATCCATACCTCCATCTTGGCCAGATATTTATCTTCATTCTTTTAATTTAATTATTTAATTTGTTTGCTTTTGCTGCTCTGGTTGGGTATTTTTTCCTCCTTGTCTTCCAAATTGCTGATTCAATTCTCTGCTTCACCTAAACTATGGTTTATTCCTTCCAGTGTGTTCTCTATGTCAGATATGGTATTCTTCATTTCTGACTGGTTATTTTTCATGGCTTTTGTGTCCTTTTTCATGCTGTCATAATCTCATTAAGTTCCTTGAGCATCTTATAATCATTTATTTGAACTCTCTATCTGACAGATTGTTTGCCTCCATTTCATTTACTCATTTTCTGGAGATTCTTTCTGGTGTTTTATTTGAGGCCTGTTTCTTTGCCTCTGCATTTTGGCTGTTTCTTTGTATTTGTTTCTATGTATTAGACAGACCTATGACTCCCTGTCTTTGGGGGGAGTGGCCTTATGTTGTAGGTGTCCTGTGGGATCCAGTAGTGTAGTCTTCTTGATCTCCTGAGTTGGATTCTCTAGGAATGTGCCTTGTGTGTGTATGTGGGACCAACTGTTGTGATTGAGTCTTGTTGCTGTTGGCCCCTTCATGCAGATCAGCCCTCAGGCTGGGTGACAGTGAGCTTCAACCCCAACCACAGTGTGTGAGCTGCTGTACAGGGGCAGTCTCCATGTGCCTTTTCCTGGAAATCTTGATTATAAGACTCCTCTTCAGCTAGTCTTTATTTGTTTATGCAGGTTGATTCTTTGTGGAGGAGCTTTGCACACAGAGCCCCCCATCTGCCACAAATGAGAATAAGTCTACCAAGACATGATCTGCTTGGGGAGGAAAGGTAGCCAATCTCTAGAAGGAGAAGGACCAAGAGCCTTCCTCAATGGGCTTTTATTAGGTTTCTTTTGCACAGGAATACAGGTAAAGCTCATTAATCATTGTCAGGCAGTAAAGATCAAACAATAGATAACATACAAAGAATTCTGAGGACCTATTTTGAGTCAGGATCAGATAGTTAAACAGCTATAAAACTTTGAGGAAAAAATTCACTTCTTGCTTGGACCCTTATTTAATTGAGAGCATTCTAAACAAAGCAGGTTTCACAGGATTTTACATATTCTTTCTTAGGCCTGATCACCCTAGGGAACCCACCCTTTCCAGCACAGGGTCGTACCCACCACCAGCATTGTTTCAAGTTTAAGGCATTGTTTCAGGCTTAAGTCAGGTAGGGTAAGCAAGGCAGCCAAGAGATTAGGAGACTTCTCGAGGACAGAATGAGGACTCAGGCTATGTCAGGGTAGCCAAGGGGCCAGGGTCCATCACCCCCTTTTGCTATAGCCTTCCAAGTCCTTCCCTGGGGCCTCCACATGATCGTGCCTGTTTTAGGTCATTCCCCCCTTGGGGTATCTTACCCGTCATTGGCTAACCAATCAAGCATTGGGGGCCAGTTACAGATGAATAAAAGTAGCAGATGCAGTGCTCCTGCCAGGGAGATAAGCCTTGTCTCATTAGTGGCTTATGGTCTGAAGGTCACTCACTCAGCCTTAGCCATGGGGGGGTTACAGCTTCTGAAACCAGGCAGGATGGTTCCCAACAATTCTTCCCCAGTTTAGTTGTATTTCTAGTTTGGTCCTGGGAAGAGGTGAGTGCAAGACCATCTACTCTGCCACCGTCTTGAAAGTCCTAAATGCATTTTAAAAAATCCTCACAAGAGGACATTTTTACCAAAGGACTTTTTTTAAATTGCTTTTAGAGAGAGAGGAAGGAGCAGAAGAGAGAGGCTGAGAAACATTGATGTTTCTAGTGTCCTTTCATTTCCCCTTGTAGGACCCCATGGAGCATTTCTGGCAGGGCAGGTCTAGTGCTCACAACTCCCTCAACATTTGTTTACCTGGGAAAGCCTTGCCTTCTTCCTCCCTTTTGGAGGACAGTTTGGCTGGGTATAGAATGACCCAGTGGTTCTTGGTTGACATTTTTTTCCATCTAACACTGAATATATGGGCCTAGTCTCTCCTGCCCTCACAACTTCTGGTGAGAAATCTCATAATCCTATTCGGAATCTCTTGTATGTGATGATTCACTTTTCTCTTGCTAATTTCAAGATTTTCTCTTTGCTTCTGGCTTTTGTATGTATGATTATAACATGTCTCTGAGTGAATGTCATCTCACTTGAAATACATTGAGCTTCTTGGATGTTCATATCTATGTTGTCCATCAAGTTTGGAAAATTTTAATCTATTATTTCTTAAAATATCCTCTATATCCCTTTTTCTCTCTCCTTTTTTTTTTCTGGTCTCTCATGATGTGTGTATCGGTCCACTTGATGGTGTCCCACATGTTCCTTAGGCTCTATTTACTTTCTTTTCATCTTTTTTCTTTCTGTTGCTCAGCCTCAAATATTTCCATTGTCTAGACTTGTAGTTTGCTGATTCTTCATTCTACCTGCTCAAATTTGCCTTTGAATTTGTCTAGTAAATTTTTAATTGTAGTTTTTGTTCTTCTAAGCACCAGAATTGGGGGGGGGGGTGTTGGTTTTCTATGCTTAGTGATATTTCCATTTTGTTCACGCATCATTGTCTTTACTTCCCCCATATGTGTCTTTAGTTCTTTGAGCATCTTCAAGACAGTTGTTTTAAAATTTTGATATTATGCCTCCCACAAGATTTATTTCAGAGAAAGATTCTGTTGAATTATTTTGTATTTGAATGGGCCATGCTTTCCTGCTTCTTTGTATGTCTTTCAATTCCTCTTGAACACTGGCCTTTTGGAGTCAAATACTGTGGTTCTAACTTTTGAAATAAGTATCTGCCCCTACCCAAGAGTTTGCTGTTTTTAAAAAAATGTTTTATTTATTGATTTGAGACAGAGAGAGAGAAACAGCAATTTGTTGCTCCACTTATTTATGCATTTATTGATTGCTTCTTATATGTTCCCTCACCAGAGATTGGACATGGAATCTTAGCATATTGGGGTGATCCTCCAACCAAACGAGTTACCTGGTCAGGGCTGCTGCTGCTTTTTTTTTTTCCTTTATTGTTGTAACCTGCCTTTCTGCTGAATGTCAACCTGGGGTGTAAACTTAATGTATTTTCATGTGTTTTCTCAGTCTTTTCCTGGACATGTGAAGTCATTTGCTGATTTTGCACATATATCCATTGTTTTTTTTAGTGTCCTAGTCTTTAATATATGGATTCCAAAAGGAAAAAAGAAGTAGGGAAGTGCGCTGACCTTTTAAATTCTCTTGGAAATCTCCTGAGCTAGAGTGGGAGGGCTTCCACAACTGAGAAAAAGTGCAACAAACATGGCCTCCTGACTATTTGCACCTCTGTGATGAGAAGCAGTGATCAGCCATCAGACTGCAGATTCCCAATATTTGGAGAATGGGTCCTTTTTACCCACCCTAGTTCTCACAGGCTGTGGGCAGCTGCTCCAGGAAATCCTGCTTCCTGCCAGGTAGCTGGGGTGGAGGTGGGTAACTGCTACTGTGATAAGAGCTGAAATGAACTGCAACTTACCATTCATATCTTCCCTTGAAAGTGGCTAGCCTTCAACAGACTCCAGAATTTCAGAATAGTTACATCAGACTGATTTTTGCCAATGCAATGATTGTGTATATAGGGACACCTATTCCTGGTGCTTCCTACTCTGCCATAGTCCAAGCATTTTACAAGATGTTAGTGTTCTAATTTGTCCCAATTGCCATCACCTGCTCTTCCACCCTGCAGGAACCTGGAGACCGACAGGCCACACACACAGTGAAACCCAGCAGTGTGGCAGCCCCTGAAGGAGTAGAGGGGGGCTACAGCTTCCTTACAGCCTCCTTCTCACTGTGTTATTGATGTTTGACTCATGTAGTGGCTTCCTGGAAGACCCCCCTTGTAAGGCTGTCTCTGTCTGACCTCTCTCAGAGCTTACCCAATACATAAAGCCTTTCCTTGGTGCAGGTGCGGGTGGGGATGCTTTTTAAAAACAATTATACACCATGTTTAACTTTTTGACTTCCTGAGGCAGTGGATAGCAGTAGGAATACATGATACGCTGCCCAGATGTCTTAGAAGGAAAAGTAGCAAAGGAGATGTGCTTGGGAATCTTGAAAAGCTCTCAGCTATTCCTGGGACTCCGGAAGGCCACATGCATGTGCAGGGTGGTAAGCATGCCCAGAGTTGGATGCATGCTAAGAAAAGAGTGAGAAGGTCCTAAGTTCTCACCTCTGTCTGACCTTAAGGCTCCATGCAAGGGGCATGTAACATCGAAGGCAGAGTTGTCTGCTGTCAGGCTGATTGTTGAAGGTGCACCCCAGCATGAACACAGAGCCCCTTGGAAAAAACTGGGAGGCTTATGAGCTCTAAGCAATTAAGGAAATCTCTGTGCAAGCATTAGCTGGCCACTGATCAAACCAAGAAGAAACTTCAGTGACCACATGCAACAAGGAGTACAGACTTTACATTATTAGTTCAGAATCACTGCAAACAACAGCAACTACAACAAATAGCAATTATAACAATATGAAGGGAGGGCGATAATCTGATTTCCGGAGTTGCCACATTTAAGAACAGTTTTTAAAAATCTGAAAGTGGACCTATGAATTTGAACATTTGTTCAAGGGTCAGCTGTATTTACAAATACTGAACATACTGAATTTACAAATACCGAACATACTGAACATGTTATACAACTGAAACTAATACAATGTTATATGTCTATTATACCTCAATTAACAAAAAAAAAATGAACTAAAATTTTTGGAAAAAAAGGACAAGTGAAAGTATGAAAACAGCCTTATAGGGAACCAGTCAGTGTGGCAATGGCGAATGTAGCTCAGCCCTGGTTTGGAAAACCGACAGGTGCCAGGTGGCACACGGTAGCCAGCCCCACAGATTAGCTTTCCCATGGGGAACCAGGTCTGTATTGTATCCAGGCTGCTTTGAGGCCTGCTTTTGCCTCTTCACCTTGAATTAAGGCAACAAATGTTTAGTGCATATCTTTGAAGTAACTTCCTAAAGTCTGTGCTAAACCTCCCAAGGAGGGAGTATAACCAGTATGACCACTTTTCCCCTTGAATTTGCAGCATCCTTTTCTTTGTTATCTGTACAAGGTAATTACCTAAAGCAAACATGTGCATAGTAAACGAGGACCATCCTTGATGTAAGGCTCCCAGAAAAGCAATAAAAGCCTGTCCAGACAAGGGTCAGGGCTCTCTCAGAGACTGGCCATGCCGTCCCTTTTCTCCACAGGACTTCTGCAGTCCGTGTGAATTTGTTCATCGTATCCACAACACTACGGACACTGCTGGTTGGAATCTGCATCGCAGTCTTACTTAATAAAGAATATCAACAAACACACAAATTTTAAGGGAACAAATAGAAATTCCGGAGTTGAAAAGTTTAATAATTGAAATGTAAAATTGGGAGGGGTCTCGCTCCCAGGATTTTTATTAGTTAATCCAGCTCAGTAAGTGATTTCCCAACAGCTCTGGGAGAGTGGACCTTTATGAAGGATCTGAATTGGTTTGTGTAGTTATAAAAACATTAAGCCCCTGGTTTCGTGCTAAAGAAACTAAGTGCATGCTCTCCCCTACATCTCCTACTGTGCTGCCTGTGAGCAGGGGCTCAGATGACCAGCCAGTGTTTCTCTCTCCTTTTTAACTTTGCACCTAATAGAGAACCTTTTTATTTAGGACTCCTAAGGGGCTCAACAACATATTTTAGCATGCAAAGGAAAGAATTAGCAAACTTTTAAAAAATATATTTTATTGATTATGCTATTACAGTTGTCGCATTTTTTTCTCCCCTTTATTCTCCTCCTCCCTGCAGCCCCCCTCCCACCAGCATTCCCTCACCTTAGTTCATGTCCGTGGATTGTACATGTAAGTTCTTTGGCTTCTCCATTTCCAATACTGATCTTACCCTCCCCCTGTTTATTTTGTACCTACCATTTATGCTTCTTATTCCTGTACCTCTTCCCCATTCCCCCCTTCCTCACTGTTAACTGTCCATGTGATCTCCATTTCTGTGATTCTGTTCCTGTTCTAGTTGTTTGCTTAGTTTGTTTTTGTTCATTTTTTTAGGTTCAGTTACTGATAGTTGTACGTTTGTTGTCATTTTACTGTTTGTATTTTTTATCATCTTCTTTTTCTTAGATAAGTCCCTTTAACATTTCATATAATAAGGGCTTGGCAATGATGAACTCCTTTAACTTGACCTTATCGGGGAAGCACTTTATCTGCCCTTCCATTGTAAATGAAAGCTTTGCTGAATAGAGTCATCTTGGATGCAGGTCTTTGCCTTTAATGCCTTTCAGTACTTCTTTTCAGTTGCTTCTTGCCTGCAAGGTTTCTTTTGAGAAATCAGCTCACAGTCCTATAGGAACTTCTTTGTAGGTAACTGTGTCCTTTTCTCTTGCTGCTTTTAAGATTCTCTCCTTATCTTTAATCTTGGGTAACATAACTATGATGTGCCTTGCTCGGTGTGTCCTTCCTTGGATCCAACTTCTTTGGGACTTTCTGAGCTTCCTGGGCTTCCTGGAAATCTATTTCCTTTGCCAGATTGGGAAGTTTTTCTTCATTATTTTTTCAAATAAGTTTTCCATTTCTTGCTCTTCCTCTTCTCCTTCTGGCACCCCTATGATTCAGATGTTGGAATGTTTAAAGATGTCCTGGAGGTTCCTAAGCCTCTCTTCATTTTTTTAAAAATTCTTGTTTCTTCATTTTGTTCCAATTGGATATTTATTTCTTCCTTCCACTCCAAATCGTTTATCTGAGTCCTGGTTTCCTTCCCTTCATGGTTGGTTCCCTGTACATTTTCCTTTGTTTCTTTCACTTTGCATAGCCTTTATTTCTTCCTGTATTTGTGACCATACCCAACCATTTCTGTGAGCATCCTGATTACCAGTGTTTTTAACCATGCATCAGATAGGTTGTCTACATCTTCATCACTTAGTTCTATTTTCGTTGTTTGGGTCTGCTGTTTCATTAGGGCCACATTTTTTTTTTTTTTTGTCTTGCCATTCCTGTTACATAGTAAAGGTCAAAGCTTTAGGTATTGGCCAGGGTGGGGCAACCCAGTTCGCTGGGTTGTGGTGCTGTATGTGGGGGAGGGGTCAGAGAGAGAACAATGCTGCTTGCTGGGCCGGCTTTCAGTCACTTCCCCCTGCCACACACAACAAATTGATCCCTGATGGTGCTGATTCCCAGGTGGATGCGTTTGTGTACATTTTAGGACCCTGTGGGTCTCTCCAATGAATTCTCCTGTGAGGCTGGGAGTTTCTCCTGCTGCCACAACCCCCACAGGATTTTATAGTCAGAAGTTTTTAGCCTTTATTTCCCCTAGCTGGAACCCTGGGTTGCACTGTTTGTTTCGCTCCCCAGTTGCTCCTCCCCATTCATCCACATGCAAATGTGGGACTGCCTGATCTGCCAGCTGCCACCGCAACCACATGGTCCTCCAGCTGCTGCCTTGCCATGAGTCCTCTCCGCCCCACCTGCCCATCTCTATCCCTCCTAGCAGCCTGGATGAATGTTTCTTCTTTAAGTCTTTGGTTGTCAGACTTCCAAACAGTTCAATTTTCTGGCAGTTCTGTTATTTTTTGTTTTTAAATTTGTTGTTGTCCTTTTGGTTGTGTGAGGAGACAAAGTGAATCTACCTATGCCTCCATCTTGGCCAGAAGTCTCCAGAATCAGCAAACCTGAAGAAAATTCAGTTGATATGATTCCATGTGAGAAGCAGAAAGAGGAGTGAAGAAAAATGAACAGATCCTCAGAGGCCTGTAGTATATCATTAAGAATGCCTGCATACTGCCCTGGCTGGTATTGTTCAGTTGATTGGCATGTCATCCTGTAAACTGAAAGGTCATGGGTTCAATCCCTGGTCAGCGCACATACCTAGGTTGTGGCTTTGATTTCCAGTAGATCCGTGGTTGATTCCCTGTCAATCCTCGGTGGACTGATCCCTGGTCAAGTTTCATATGGGAGGCAACCAATCAATGTTTCTCTTTTTCTTTCTCTCTCTCTCTCCCTCCCTCCTACATCTCTCTTTAAAAGTAATGAAAAACGTCCTCATGTGAGATTAAAAAAAAAGAATACCAACATACTCCACACATTGGGAGTCCCAGATAGAGAGAGAGAACATTTGAAGAAATAATGAGTAAAAAGTTCTCAACTTTGATAAATAATATTAACCTTCTACTTTAAGCAAGATAAACGCAAAGACATTCACTCCTGGATACATCATAATCAAACTGTTGAAAGTCAAAGCAAAGAGAGAACTTTGAAATTAGCAGGAGAGAAGGGACTCATCACATACAAAGATCCTCAATAAGATTAACAGACAATTTGTCACTAGAAACTATCAAGCCTAAAGGCAGTGGCATGACACGTTCACAATGCTGAAGGAAAAAAATACCTGCCAACCAACAATTCTATATTTAGCAAAAGTATCCTTCAACAATGAAGAAGAAATTAAGAGATTCCAAGATAAATCCAAACAGGGATTCATCACTAGTTGATCTATCTTACAAAATGTACTAAAGAGGTTTCTTTAGATGAAATAAATAACAATAAACAGTAACTCAAAATCTACCTGAACTTCCGGCCAAGATGGAGGCATAAGTGGACACACTGTGCCTCCTCTCACAACCAAAATTAAGGACAACAAATATTTAGAAACAAGAAAACAACCAGAGCTAATGGAAAATTGAACTGTAAGGAAGTCCAACAACCATTCATCCAGACCGGTAAGAGGGGCGGAGTCGCGGCAGGAAAAAGTGGAGGTGCAGACCCGGGAACACAGGAGGCAGTGGCTAGCTGTTCCCAAGTGTGCAGGCGGCTGGCAGGCCCACAGGTGGAGGCTTTCGCACGGGGTGGCAACTGTGCAGACCCAGTGAGGCCGTGCAAGGCGGCTGGCTGACCAGGTGGTCCCACATTCGCACTCGCAGATAATCCAGGTGAAGGGGAAGTGGCGGCGGAAGGGACAGGAACTCAAGAGAGAGCGGAGCAGGCGCCATTGTTCCCTCTCAGACCCCGCCCCCACATACAGCATCACAACTCAGCGATGGGGCTGCCCCGCACTGGGGAACACCTAAGGCTCCACCCCTCACAATGTAACAGCCGTGACCAGACCAAAACCAAAATCAAACCAAACCAAAACAAAAAAAGAAAACACCAGAAATGGCTCAAAACGGAAAACAAATCAGAGCCCCAGAGACAATTCCTTTAAGCGACGAAGAAATAGCCAACCTATCAGATGCACAGTTCAAAGCACTGGTCACCAGAATGCTCACAGAATTGGTTGATTTTGCTCACAAATTAGATGAAAAAATGCAGGCTACAATACATGAAATGAAGGAAGACACATGGGGAACCAATAGTGATGGGAAGAAAACTGGGACTCAAATCAGTGGAGTGGACCAGAAGGAAGAAACAAACAACCAAACAGAAAACAAGGAAGAAACAAGAATTCAAAAAAATGAGGAAAGGCTTAGGAACCTCCGGGACATCTTTAAACGTCGCAACATCCAAATTATAGGGGTACCAGAAGGGGAAGAAGAAGAGCAACAAGTGGAAAACTTATTTGAACAAATAATAAAAGAGAACTTCCCCAATCTGGCAAAGGAAATAGACTTCCAGGAAGTCCAGGAAGCTCAGAGAGTCCCAAAGAAGTTGGACCCAAGGAGGAAAACCCCAAGGCACATCATAGTTACATTAGCCAAGATTCAAATGAAGGAGAGAATTCTAGAAGCAGCAAGGGATAAGGGGACAGTCACCTACAGAGGAGTTCCCATCAGACTGTCAGCTGATTTCTCAAAAGAGACCTTACAGGCAAGAAGGGGCTGGAAAGAAGTGTTTCGAAGTCTTGAAAGGCAGGGATCTACATCGAAAAATGCTCTATCCAGCAAAGCTGTCATTTAGGATGGAAGGGAAGATAAAGTGCTTCTCAGATAAGGTCAAGTTCAAGGAGTTCATCATCACCAAGCACTTATTATATGAAATGTTAAAGGGACTTATCTAAGAAAAAGAAGATAAAAAAATATGACAGTGGAAAGTCAGCAAACTCACAGATAATAACAACCACACCTAAAACAAAAGCAAACAGCTAGAACAGGAACAGAGCCACAGAAATGGAGATCGTATAGAAGGTTAGCAACAGGGGCGTGGGAGGAGGAGAGAGGGGGGAAAGGTACAGAGAATAAGTAGCATAGACGGTGGGTAGAAAATAGACAGGGGGAGGGCAAGAATAGTGTGGGAAATGTAGAAGCTAAAGAACTTATGTCACATGGACATGAACTGAAGCGGGGGAATGTGGGTGGGAGGGGGTGTGCAGGGTGGAGGGGAATTATGGGGGAGAAATGGGACAACTGTAAGAGCATAATCAATAAAATATATTTAAAAATCTACCTAAAAAGTCCTGGCTGGTGTGGCTCAGTGGATTGAGCACCGGACTGCCAAGCAAAGGGTTGCTAGTTCGATTCTCAGTCAGGGCACATGCCTGGGTTCCAGGCCAGGTCTCCAGTTGGGGGAGTGTGAGAGGCAACCACACATTGATGTTTCTCTCCTTCTCTTTCTCCCTTCCTTCCCCTCTCTCTAAAAACAAATAAATAATATCTTTTTAAAAATCTACATGAAGAAATAAAGAAAACTGGTAAAGGTAACTAGATAGGTAAATATAAAAGATAGCATAGTATATTTTAGTTTGTAACTGTTTTTCTCCATGTAGGGTTTAAAATCAACTTCATAAAGCATTAATTACAAATCTGTCCTGATGGGCACACGATGTATAAAGATGTAATTTTTATGGCAATAACACCACAGTGGAGGGGGAAGGAATGGAGTTATATAGGAGCAAAATTTACTATACTATTGAAAATAAATTGGTATTATTCTGAACTATAGTATGATAAATTAAGATGTGAATTGTAATCTCCATGGCAACCATTAAGTAAATAACCAAATATACATTAAAATGTTATATTTTAAAATAATTCAAATGTTACTGTAAACATATTTAATTATTTTAAATTATTAAAATGTTATATTAGAAAATATCTATTTAACACAAAATACAGCATCTGGCAGAAGTAAGGCTTGCTTGAATATGGTTGGTAGGGTAATAATATGGGTGCAATAATCTATAGGGTTTTTAAAAAGATTTTATTCATCCAGTTTTAGAGAGAGGGGAAGGGAGGAAGAGAGAAACATCAATGTGTGGTTGCCTCTCATGTGCCCCCTACTGGGGGCCTGGAGCACAGCCTAGGCATCCTGATTGGGAAGGGACCAGCCACACTTTGGTTCACAAGCCTGCATGCAATCCACTGAGCCACACCAGCCAGGGCTAATCTATGGTTTCAATTTCAACATTTCACTTAAAATGTCCTATGATGTGCTTGAGTGTAATATTGTTATGTTACGGAGCTACATGCTTTGATTTTGTAATAAAAAAGGGGTGTTATTTGTTTCGGACCCTGTGGGTAGTAATGGAGAACTGGAGACACAAAAAGATCAAGACATTAAGTCATACTGAGCGCCAGCTGGGTGTCTCAGTGGGTTAGAGCATCGTCCCCATACCAAAAGCTTGCGGGTTCAGTCCCTGGTTGGGGCACATGTGGGAGGCAGCCGATTGATGTTTTTCTCTCGCACTGATGTTTCTCTCTCTCCCCTTCCCTACTGCCCTCCCCCCTCTCTCCCTCTCCCTTCCTCTCTCTCTAAAGTCAATAAACATATCCTTGAGTGAGGATTTAAAAACAAGTCTTGAAAACAAATAGCAACATGTAAAGCCCACCTTTTTAGTAATTACATGAAATGTAAATGGATTAAACATATCAATTAAATGACAGAGACCGACAGAATGAATTAAAAAACATGTTCCAGCTGTATGTTGTCGACAAGAGACACACTTCAGATTCAAAGACACAGATAAGTTGAAAACAAAAGGACTGAAGCAGGAAGTTGAAAACAAAAGGATACACCATGCAAACAGTAACCAAAAGGGGGCTGTGGCGGCCATACCAGAATCAACCAAAATAGATTTTAAGACAAAAATTGTTACTTGAGACCAAGAATGCTACCTTATAAATTCTGTATTTCAGGTAGGACTCGAGTCTGCTCTGCACGGTGATGGCTGGGGTCGCTGTCGCTTCCCAGACGGCCCATTCGGCAGGTGCTGGCTGCTGGCTGGGGCTCCAGTTCTGCTGAACACCGTCCTTTCCTTGTGGTGGTTTGGGCTTCCTGACAGCAAGGCAGCTGGGCTCCAGGAAAGAGTGTTTCAAGCAGTGGAAGTGGAAGTGGCAGCTGTCTTATTTTTTTTAAGTTTTATTTTATTCTCATTCGAGATAGAGGGGAAAGGAGAGAGAGAGGGAGAGGGAGAGGGAGAGAGAGAGAGGGAGAGAGAGAGAGGGAGAGAGAGGGAGAGAGAGAGAGGAAACACTCGATATGAGCGAGAAAGTCTAATCGCTGTCTCCTGCACACACCCCAGTGCGGGATGGAACCTGCAACCTGGCCGTGTGCCCTGAGCGGGAATCGCACCATCAGCCTTTCTGGATGATGCCTCACCCGCTGAGCCGCGCCAGCCAGGGCCCTGGCAGTTCTGTTAAAGGCCAGCCTTGAAAGCCTCCCAGCGTCACTACTGACACTTCTGTTGATCAAACCACGTCAGCGAGCCAGCAGCTCCAAGGGAGGGAAATGGACTCTTGGTGGGAGGAGCGACACAGAAACTGCGGCCATCCTGAGCCCATAGCCAAGCCACCACGGATGGCTGTCCGTGAGAGTCCTCACTCAGGCCTCCTCCCTGAACCGAAGCAGATCCAGGGATGTTCTTGCCACCAGCCTGGGATCTGTTCCAGTTGCTGCAAATGAGAGATTTTGTTTTTTGTAACTGAGGGTGTGCTCCTCACTGTAAAGGCGTGTATTTTTGCTGCTTCTCACATTTGAGCGTGTGCATGTGCGTGTGCGTGTGTGTGTGTGTGTGAGAGAGAGAGAGACAGACAGAAAAACAGACAGACAGCAGGCTGCACAGGACACGGAGATGAGGAGCACAGACTCTGGTGTGAATTCTGCCTCTGCCTCCTACCACCTGGCTGACCTCGGGCGGTCGCTTCGCCTTCCTGAGCCTCCGCGGTGTCGCGGTGAGAGCTGTGCGAGCCTTCGCCTCTGCTGTCGTGCTGCCGTTACCGACGCTCTCATCTCAGCCGCAGGCTCGCTCTGCGTCAGCCTCACCCCTTCGCCTGCTCGCTGCTGCCGTGGGCTGTCCCAGGGCTGCTGTCGCTCAGGATTTCAGGGGGCTCCTCGGTTCCTTGAGCCTCATGCTCCATGTTTCTCCCAGTTGATTTTTGAGAGGGAGGAAAATGCCCATTTTATTTAATTTGGTGGTGGTGAGGCCCTCCTGGTCCCGGGCGGGTTCCTTTCAGGAGGGAGATCCGTCTCCTGTGTTCAGGGAGACGCAGGCACGTCACAGTGTCTTCCTTGCACCAGCTGTTTCTCAAGCGCCTATAATTTAAGATCATCAATGTGCCAAAGTGGCCTCTTTGGAGTGACCTATTCTTCTCCTTGTCAATTACGTATACCCATCTGAATCTAAAAACATGTTGAATGGACAGAGGAAGTTACAAGAGTATCCTTTTCAACCAGGTTCTTAACCCTAAGCAACAGACTGACTGAAGCAGAGAAAGCATTGGGAGGATATTGGGAAGGTCGCTGTCCCCAGGGCAGCTGAGATCCAGGACTATGCGGTCCCACTGCGCAGCCGAAGGCCCTCTGGGGACTCTGGGGACTGTCTCTGCCAGGGGTCAGGGTCTCATGGGAGAGCCTCGGTCACATGTCTGTCCTCAGCTGCGAGGAGGGCTGAGACCGTGGGCAGCTGGCCTTTTAGCTTTGATGGTAGAGGGGACTCTTTCTCCCTGGAAAGAGGCCTCAGATGCTGAGCAGCCAAAAGAATGACAAATGGCCACATACCGTATTTTGCCACGTATACTGCGCACCCATGTTTGTGCACATTATACACAGGAGTGTTATACCCATGGTATGTGATCATTATACCCATGTGTAATGCACATCCGTATTTTTCCCTCAAAAATTTGCACAAAAAAGTGAGCATTATACATGGAAAAATACGGTAGCTATCATTTATGCAAAACTTACAAACACCCAAAGCAATGGTCTGCATCGTTTGCAGGTAAAAATGCAGTTAATAAAGAACACCACCATTCATGGGAACGACGAGCACCGACTCCAGGATACCAGGTTCCCCTGAGGGGGGCAGGGCGGGGAACACATGCGGGACTTCCGTTGGATTTGGAACCTCGGAAGCAAAAATGACAAAAATGTTAACATCTGTTTATGCTTGGAGGTGGGTACATAGTACCATTATTTTCAAATTTATTTATATGTTGCAAGTATTTCCTAATTAAAAAATCACTTCAATAAATCCAAAGTATTGTCAGGCCACTGCGGTCTCTGCAGACGTCTCCTCATAGAGCTACTGAAGTGCAAGCTGACCGGCGCCCTCAACAGGCCGCGGAAGGCGTTGCTGCCAGCGCCCACCTGTCTCCTGCTGTCCCACCCCGGGTGCGGTCTCCTCCCCATGGGCTGGGAGTTGGCAGGGCCCCTGGGCTGAGATTGTGAGGCTGGGGAACGCTTGGCCTGGAACTATTTCCTGAGAAGGAGTGATTCATTTCACTACCAAAATTCTACGCACTTTAAAATGCCCCCCAAGAGTTATCTGGTTTGGAAAATCAGAGACAAAAACGGACAAGAAAACAAGAATCTCAGAAAGTTGGAAAGACTTTTTTAAAAAAACACCTCTTTTGTTCTGACGCTGACTTCTGCGGCCAGTGGAAGTGAATTAGCGAGTCTGTCTCTACACGTAATTAAAAAACTGAGCTGTAACGGACGTACACCGCTGTGTGAGGTTAAGGTACAGAGTGTGTCCATCTGATACGTTTACTCGTGTGTATTGATCGCAGTGAGATCATCACCACGGCATTGGACGACTCTTCCACGTCACGTAACTGTCATGTATTTTTGTGGGGAGGACGTCTCAGGTCTGGCCTCTCACAACTCTGAAGCACACGGCACCACACTGCTGCCCGTGGTCTGTGCTGTGCATCCGTCTGCAGGGCTTCGTCGTCTTCTAGTGGCAAGTCTGCAGCCTTTACCAGCATCTTCCCCAGTCCCTGCCCCAGCCCCTGGCGGCCGCCATTCCACTCTCTGTGTCTAGGAGACGGGCCGTTTTAGCTTCTAGATGAGTGATGTCATACAGTATTTGTCTCTCTCTGACTCTTCTCCTTTAGCATGACGCCTTCAGGGTCCATCCATGTGGTCCCAAGTGGCAGGATGTCCTTCTTTCTTGTAGCTGAACATTCCACTGTGTGTAAACATGTGTGTATGTGTGTATTTGTGCAGACATCTGTGTATATGTGGATATTGATGGACATGTAGGCTGTTGCCATGTCTTGGCTACCAGGAATAATGCTGCATTTATATATAATTTTTAATAACAGGGAATAAGTTTCTCCCTGTCCCTTCCCTCTCCCCTCCCTCCTAGCATACGGTTAACACCTATTTAAAGACCATGGGCTTGAAAAGAAAAACTAAACAAATGAGACTTCATCAAACTAAAAAGGTTTTGAACAGCAAAGGAAATTGTCAACCAAATAAAAAGACACCCCACAAAATGAGAGAACACATTTGCTGATACATCTGATAAGGGGTTAATATCCAACATGTATAAAGTACTTACAAAACTCAACACCAAAAAGACAAAAAAAAACAAAAACAAAAACAAAAAACAATTGAAATGGGCAAAAGACCTGAATAGACACTTCTCCAAAAAAGACATACAGATGGACAACAGACATATGAACGTCACTAGTCATCAGAGAAATGCACATGAAAACCACAATGAAATACCATCACACACCTGTCAGAATGACTATCATCAATAAATAAAAAAACAGTGAGTGCTGGCGAGGATGTGGAGAAAGGCAAACTCTTTTGCACTGTTGGCAGGAATTCGGACTGGTGCAGCCACTCTGGAAAGCAGTATGGAGATGCCTCAAAAAATTAAAAAAGGGTAGGGCTTTTGACCCAGCGATCCCACTTCTGGGAATATGTGCAAAGGAACGGAAAAGACTAATTCAAAAGAAAATACGCACTCCTATGTTCATTGCAGCATTATGTACAATCGCCAAGATAGGGAAGTGGCCCAAGTGTCCATCAGTAGATGAGTGGATGAAACAAGTATGGGACATTTACACAATGGAATTCCACTTGGCCATAAAAAAGAAGGAAATTTTACTCTTTGCAACAGAATGGATGGACCTGGAGGACATTATGCTAAGTGAAATAAGCCAGGCAGAGAAAGACAAGTACCATATGATGTCAGTCACATGTGGAATCTAATGAACAAACTGAACTAACAAGCAGAACAGAGGCAGACTCGTAGATGGAGAACAGATGACAGCTGGGGTGGGGGGAGGTGAGGGGTGGAGAGATTGAGCAGAAAAGAAAAAAGACTCATGGACACGGACAACAGGGTGGTGATTGCTGGGGGGAAGGGGGCATACGGGGACTAAATGGTAATGGAAAAATATAATAAAGATTATATTAAAAAATGAAGACTATGGGTCTGAAATGACACCAAATTGTTAGGTTGCCAGGGTTACCAACTGTTTTAGTTTTTTCCTAAGCACAGTTTAGTAAATATTAGCTACTATTATACAACAACAAAACCCCAAATGACTTACATAAAAAACAGGCAAATAGAGCCCTGGCTGGGTAGCTGGTTTGCGGTGTCATCCAGAAACATGAAGGTTGCAAGTTCTATCCCCGGTCAGGGTGCATACAAGAATCCACCAATGAATGCGTCAATAAGTGGAACAACAAATCGATGTTTCTCTCTCTCCGCTCCTCTCTCTTTCTCTCTAAAAATCAATAAATAAGAATTTTAAATGGACAGAGGACTTGAGTGGACATCTCCCAGAGATGATACATGACAAGCCAACAAGTGTACGAGATGATGCTCAGCGTCACTGATCATCAGGGAAACCCAGTCACACCACGGGGAGGTATCACCTCACACCCATTAGGGGATGACTGCCAATCACAACAATAGGAAAATGAAGTGTAGATGCTGATGTGCAGAAACCGGAAGCCTTGCACACTGCTGTTGGAATGTACAATGGTGCCGCTGCTGCGGAGAACAGCACTGCAGTTCCCCAAAGAATCAGAAGTGGAACTACCGCACGATTCAGTAATCTCACTTCTGGGCGTGTATGTCCCGACGAACTAGAAGCAGGATCTCAAAGGGATATTTGAACGCCTGTGTTCCTAGCAGTATGACTCACAGGAGCCAAAAGGTGGAATCAACCCAAGTGTCCATCGGTGATGAACGAGGAAACAAAACATGACCTATACGTACAATGGAACATTCCTCAGCTTTAGAAGGAAGGGGATTCTGACTCACGCCACAACACGGAAGGACCCTGAGAACGTGTTGCTGGGTGAGATAGGCCGGTCTCAGAGAGACAAATACCACATGACTCTGCTTGTACAGGGTGCACAGAGTAGTCAAACTCACGGAAAGTGGAATGGTGATGGTCTCGGGTTGGGGGAGGGGGATGTGGAGTTGTAGGTGATGGGTACGGAGTTTCAGTGCTGTAAGGTAAAAAGTTCTGGAGATCGGTTTTGCAACAGTGTGAATATACTTAAAAAGGCTGAACTGTACACTTAAAAATGGTTAAGATGGTAAATATTCATGTTTTTTTTTTTTACCACAAGTTAAATTTTAAAAGTTAAATAAATATTATATTATTTTACAGGTTTGGGAACTGAGTCCCAAGAGGAAGGAAGTGACCTGACCAGAAAGACTTCCTGTCAACATAGAGCTGTCAGCCTGATCCTCTGGTCCTGCCAGGCTTGACCTCTGGCTTCCTCAGATGGACGAGGTCCTGCCAAGGACCCTCACCGGGAGCACTGCATTGTCACTGGGACTGAAACCACAGCACAGCGCAGAGCTTTGGGCCCCACGCAGCCAAACCAGGCTGCCCCACAGTAACTTGGTTCTCAGGCCCAGACAGACTCACAGCCTGGAGGTGACACTGTTTGTCTGTCTACTTGCCATCAGGTGAGGGATGAACTGGACAGTGTGAGGTCACTGTGCACAGCTGGGCTCCGAGAGGCTTAGAGGCCCATAGAGAAACCTCTGAGGGCCTGAGAGGAGAAACATTCAACAACCCACTCCCACAGGGCGCTCTCCCTACAGGAAGGGCACTGGGGCAGCAAAGGGCTGGGACTCCCCACAATATCAGGAACCGATACCCCTCTAAGGGAAGCAGTTCTGATTTAAGACATAAAAAAATGTGTTTCTTTGAAACACATGCAGTAAACAAAATTTGGCATGGTGTATCTGTCTAGTTGATTTGTAAGCAACAAACTTCTGGAGTTTTATAGCTGCAGTCCAGTGGGTGGGTCCCTGAGAAGCAGACCTAAGGTGTAGTTCCTCCCTGCTTCCCAGACTTCTGCTTCGAGTGCCTTTTCAGAGGGGGCATTGGCTTCCAGGAGATGAAGATCCTCCCACCAGGAGAAACCACCCAGACTGGGCCCAAGGCAGGAGGCAGGTGTGACCTAGGGTGGTTGCTGGGGGTATCCACATGAAGGGTCTGGTGGCCAGCCAGCTCAGGCTCAGGGGAGTGCTGTAGAAGGGCGTGTGCATGGCAGTGGGTCTGGGTATCAGCTGTGGGTGGGCCCTGGTTGGACTTGTGAAGAGAGCAGGACCAATAAAATGGTATTGGCCCGGTAAGGATAGCATAAAGTATATACAACAAAATGGAGTCACTCGTGTCAACCAAGACGGCTGCCAGTCAGTCAGGACACTTTGGCTCAAGAGGGAAACTACCTAAGTCACACTAGACACATCTGGCAGGAGACACACCCAAGATATCTGCGCACGTGATCAGAAATGCCCGTCTGCAGAGCGGGACCACCCATGGATAGGCTCCTGGGCAAATTCCACACTTGGCAGCAGGGGTGCCAAGACATTTATCAAAAAGACCCAGAGGGTGGGAGCACACCACTCTCATGGTATAACTGAGGCAGGTTCCAGACCACTGCTGAGACAGCCGAGCTCCACACGCCGGAGTGCTGCTCCACGCCATGCTGATCTCCCTTGGCATCAGCTGCTTCAGGCTCTGTCCTGCTGGACTGAGGACTTTGTTTGCCCTGCTGCCCACCTGGCTGTAGAGAAACTTCCTTGCAAGACACTGATCACTCCCTTGCCCACCGTGCTGTCTCCCACAAATGCAGACTGACACTCTGGGACTTGGATGCATTATCCCCCACTGATCGCTGTGTGTGTTATAATTCTCTTAAGATTGTTAGAGTGTGAGTAGGACATTAATGTATGTTCATGTTCTACTCTGAGTGAGCCTGAATTCAGTAAAGGTCGAGTGAATAGCAGTTACTGTGTGTGACTCTCGTCTATGCCTTGGTGAAGGGATGTTTAGCAGACAGATAGCCGAGCAGTTGCCCGACTGATTTACAGGAAAGACTATGTCACAAACTTACACTCGTGACAACTTGGCCTCCACTGAGGCTGTGCAGGAACGGGGACCTGAGGAGGTGAAATTAAGTCTCTGACTCTGTTCCCCAAGCTTTGCAGTATCAGTAACGGATGAGACGCTCTGTGGAGCCACAGCCTCATGCAGGCCTCAGCTCCTGCTTGCGTGGGAGCTGTTCAAGCCCAAGGGGCCTGTCCTTCCCCACAGTGTCCCTGCATGTGGAACAGTAGCCACATGGGCCATAAATGTTTGGGGGCTTCCTGGCGGCTGACAAGGGCACCAGGACCAGAAGGGTGGTCCTAGAAAAACTTCCAAGGAAAGCACTTTACTTTCTTCCTTTTTATTGTGTTAAAATACTCACACAATTTCCTCTCCGAACCATTTCCAAGTAAGCAGTTCAGTGGCATTAAATCCCGTCACACTGTTGTACAGCCATCGCCACCAGCCGTCCCCGTGAATCTTTTCGTCCTGCAAGTCCGATGCTTTACCCCATCCACCAACAACACCCGATCTCCTCCCTCCCAGCTCTGGCAACCTCCACTACAATTGCTGTCTTTATGCTTTTGGCTACTTTAGATAGCACATGAAAGTGAAAACATACAGTATGTGTCTTCTTGTAACTGGCTTATTTCCCTTAGCATGATGTCCTCAAGGCTCATCCGTGTTGTAGAATATCACAGAACTTCGTTCATTTTTAAGGCAGAATGATATTCCATTGTGTGTATATGCCACGTTTTGCTTATCCATTCATTCATCAGCAGACTCTTGGGTGGCTTCCACCTTTTAGCTCATGTGAATAACACTGCTGTGAACGTGGGTGTGCAAGTATCTTTTCAAATCCTCTTCATTTGGGGAGAATCCAGAAGGGGAATTGCTGGGTTGAAAAGTAACTCTGTCTTTCACTGTTTGAGGAGTTGCTGTACCGTCACACAGTTCCATCAGCAGTGCACCCGGCTCCATTCTCTGCACGTCCTCCCGTCCTACTGGGTGTGACACGGTGTCTCATGGTGGTTTTGATTTGCTTTTCCCTAATGATTAGTGATGTTGAGCCTCTTTTCATGTGTTTCTTGGATATTTATGTATCATCTCTGGAGAAATGTTTATTCAAGTTCTTTGCTCATTTTCAGTCAGTTGTTTGTTTTTTCTTCTGGAGTTTTAGGAGGCCTCTCTCTATATATATTCTGCATATTAAACCCTCATCAGATATATGATTTGCAAATATTTCCTCCCATTCTGTGGGTTTCCTTTGTACTCTGTGGATAATGTCTTTTTATTCTTATATTCCATCTTATTGAGATACAATTGATATACAGCTCTCTGTAAATCTAAGGTGTGCAGCATGATAACTTGTAAAAGTTAATGTGTAAATATTAATAACAAAGGTAATGTTGATACAGAAAAAGAAAAAAATGCTTGTTTTCATTGTGATTACAACCCTTAGGATCTACTGTATTAACAACTTCCGAAGGTACCATGGAACAGTGTTAACTGTAGTTATCATGTTGTATATTTTATCCCCAGTACTCTTTTTTTAAAAAGATGTCTTTATTTATATTTAGACAGAGGGGAAGGGTGGGAGAAAGTGAGGGAGAGAAACATGGATTGATTGTGCCCCCTCCCAGGGACCAGGCCTGCAACCCAGGCATGTGCCCTAACTGGGAATCAAACCAGTGACCTTTGGGATTGTGGGATGATGCTCAACCCACTGAGGGACTGCCATTCAAATGTATCTGAGGTGGTATCTCACTGTGGTTTTGATTTGCATTTCCCTGATGATTAGTGATGCTGAGCATCTTTTCATGTACCTGTTGGCTCTCTGTGTATCTTCTTTGGAGAAATGTCTGTTCAGGTCTTCAGTCTATTTAATTTTTAATTTTTATTTTTTTTTAAGATTTTATTTATTTATTTATTTTTTTTAGAGAGGGGAAGGGAGGGAGAAAGAGAGGGAGAGAAACATCAATGTGTGGTTGCCTCTCACGTGGCCCCCACTAGGGGTCTGGCCTGCAACCCAGGCATGTGCCCTGACTGGGAATCGAACCTGTGACCCTTTGGTTCGCAGCCCGCGCTCAATCTACTGAGCTACGCCAGCCAGGGCTCTATTTAATTTTTTAAAGATTTTATTTATTTATTCTTAGAGCAGAAGAGAGGTAGAGAGAGAGAGAGAGACATCAGTATGAGTAAAACATCAATTGGTTGCCACCGTCACACGCCCAACCAGAAACCTGGCCTGCACCCCAGGCATGCTCCCTGATCCAGAAAGGAACAGGTAACCTTTTGCTTGGCAGGACAATGCCCAACCCACTGAGCCACACCAGTCAGGGCTTCTGTCCATTTTAAATCAGGTTTTGTTTTGTTTTGCTATTGAGTTGTATGCATTTTTAATAAATATTTTGGATATTAACCCTTGTCAGATATGCAAATATTTTCTTCCATTCCGTAGGTAGTCTTTTCATTGTGTTCGTTTCCTTTGCTGTGCAGAAGCCTTTTCCTTTGATGTAGCTCCACATGTTTATTTTTTATCTTGTTGCTTGGGCTTGAACTGTCACATCCAAAAGATCATTGCTAAGACCCAAGTCAGGGAGTTTTTTCCCTGTGTTGTCTTCTATGAGTTTTATGGTCTCTGTTCTTACATTTAAGTCTTTAATCTATTTCAAGTTAGTTTTTGTGAGTGGTGTGAGAGGGGTTTATGCCATTCCTTCACATGTGAATATCTAAATTTTCCAGTACCATTTATTGACAACACCAGCTCTTCTCCATTAAGTATTCTTGGCTCCCTTGTCAAATATTAGTTTGCTGTATATACATGGCTTTATTTCTGAGCTCTCAGTTCTGTTCCCTTGCCAGTACCATGCTGTTTTGATTACTCTAGCTTTATAATATAGCTTGAAATCAGGACATGTAATACTTCTCATATTTTAAAAATTGAATTTATTGGGGGTGACATTGGTTCATAAAATTGGACAGGTTTCAGGTGCATAGCTCTGTAACACGTCACCTGTACATTGCCTTGTGTGCTCCCCACCCCAAGTCACATCTCCTTCCATCACCATCCATCCCCCAAATACTCTCCCCCCTCCCCCCACACCACCTCACTCTGTTCTTTCTCAGGTTGTTTTGGCCTCTGGGGGTCTTTTGTGATTCCATATTAATTTTAGGACTGTTATTTATACTTCTGTAAAAAATGCCATTTTAATCTTAACCAGGATTGCATTGAATCTGTAAATGGCACAGGTGGTATGGACATTTTAACAATATTAATTCTTCCAATATATGAACACAGGATACCTTTCCATTTATTTGTGTCTTCTTTGATTTGTCTTATCAATGTCTGGTGGTTTTCAGTTTAAAGGTATTTCATCTCTTTGGTTAAATGTATTCCTAAGTATTTAATGTTTTGGATGCTATTGTAATGGGATTTTTCCTTTATTTCTTTTTCAGATAATTCATAGTTAATGTATAGATATGCTACTGATTCTTTTTCTGTTTAATCCTCACCCATGGATATGTTTATTGATTTTAGAAATAGAGGAAGAGAGAGAAACATTGATGTGAGAGAGAAACATTAATCAGCTACCTCCCATTCAAGCCCCATCCAGGGATTGAACCTCCAACCTAGGTATGTGCTCTGACCGGGAATTGAACCCACAACCTTTGGGTATATAGGATGAAACTCCAACCAACTGAGCCACTTTGCCAGGACTGATTCTTTTTTTTTTTTAAGATTTTATTCATTTATTTTTAGAGAGGGGGAGGGAGAAAGAGCAACATCAATGTGAGGGAGAAACATCAATTAGTTGCCTCTTGTACACACCCTGACCAGGACTGAACCCGCAACCCAGACATGTGCCCTGACTGGAAATTGAACTGCCAACTTTTCACCTTGTGGGATGATGCCACCGGGATAGGGCTGATTCTTTAGGTTAATCTTCTTTCTTGCAACTTTACTGTTTTGTTGATTAGCTCTAACAGTTCTGGGAGTGTTTTCTATATATAAAATCATGTTATCAGCAAATAGAGATAATTTGACTTCTTCCTTTCCAGTTCTGATGCCTTTTCTTTTTTTGTCTTGCTTGATTGCTCTGGGTGGGACTTCTATTAGTGTGTTGACTAGAAGTGGTGAGAATGGGCACCCTTGTGTTATTCCTACCATAGAGAAAAAGATTTAAACCCTTCATCACTGAGGTCACAGTTAGCCATGGGCTTGTCAGATATGGCTTTTACTATGTTAAGGTAGAGTCCTTCTGTACCTAAATTGTTCAGTATTTATCATGAGTGGATGTTGAATTTTGTCAAAGGTTTTTTTGCACCTATTGAGGTGATCATATGATTTTTTCCCTTTCACTCTATTAAATGTGGTGTATCACACTGATTGATTTGTGGGTGTTGAACTGTACTTGCATCCCGAGATTCTCATTTGATCATGGCACGTGATCCTTTTAACGTGCTGTTAATTTGGCTTTCTAGTTTTTGGCTGAGAATTTTTGGATCTACATTCATCAGGAATGTTGGTCTCTAGTCTTCTTTTCTTTTATCCTTGTCTGGCTTTGGTATCAAGGTAATGCTGGCCTCATAATGTTTGGGGGTGTTCCCTCTTAGATTTTTTTAAAGAAGTTTCAGAGCGATTGGTGTTTCTTCATTGGGAGATTTTAAATTACTGATTCAATCTCCTTACTAGTAATTGGTCGGTTCATATTTTCTATTTCTTGGTTCAGTCTTGGTGGTGGTTTTAGAAATGTATCCATTTCTTCTAGGTTGTCCAACTTGTCAGCCTATAATTGTTTATAGTGATTTCTTATGATTCTTTATATCTCTGTAGAATTGGTAGTAACGTCCCCACTTTGATTTCTGATTTTAGTAATCTCAGTCTTCTCTTTTTAGTGTATCTAGTGGAAGGTTTGTTGATTTTGTTTATCTTCTCAGAAAAACAAATTTTGGATTTATTGATTTTATGTATTGTTTTTCTATTCTCTATTTCATTTATCTGTTCTCTCATCTTTATTACTTCCTTCTTTCTGCAACCAGGGTTTCTTTTTTTTTCTTCCATTAAATTATAAAGTTAGAGTATTGATTTGAGAGCTTTCTTGTTTTTAATGTAATCATTTATAGGCTTAAGTTTCCCACTTAGTGTCGCATGGACGGCATCCCACAGGTGGTGGTATGTGGTGTTCATTTTCATTCACCTTTAAGTACATGTATTTTCCTTGTGATTTCTTCTTTGATTTGTGCATTTGTTTGATTTCCAGAATTTTGTGAAGTTTCCAGTTTTCCTTTATATTGATTTCTAATTCATCATGTTGTAGTCTTAGAAGATACTCTTTATGGCATTTGTCTTTTTAAATGTATTGAGACTCAATTGGTGGCATAACATCTGGTCTTAGAACATGTCCTATGTGTACTTGAGAAGAATGTGTACACTGTTGTTAAGTCAAGTGTTCTCTGTATCTATCTGTTAGTTCTAGTGGGTTTGGTGTGTTAAGTCCTCTATTTCCTTATTTATTTATTCTTCTGTCTGGTTGTTCTACCCATTCCTGTGAGTAGGGTATCAAATTCTCCAGTTGGTGTTGAAGAACTGTCTATTTCTCCCTTTGATTCTATCCATTTTTGCTTCATATATTTTGACCATTTGACATTAAGCATATGTTATAGTTCTATTTTCTTGCTATGTTGTAACTTTATTAACATATAGTGTCCTTTGGCAACCTTCTTTTCATTTAACATCTATTTTCTAATATTAGGAGAGCCAGCCTTGCTCTCTTATGGTTACTATTTGCACATAATTTTCCATCCTTTCATGTTCAACTTATCTCTTTGGATCTCAACCAAGTGTCTTGTAGGCAGCATAGGATGATGTGTTTTCATTCATTCTGCAGATCTTTGTCTTTTGATTGGGAAAGTTTAATCCATTTCTGATCATTGACTTATGTCTGCCATTGTGTGGTTCATTTTCTGTGTGCCCTATAAGTCTTTTGTCCCTCATTTCCTGCAATCCCATCTTCTTTTGGGTTGACATTTTCTTTTGTAGTGGAATGTCTAAATGACTTCTTAGTTCATTTTGTGCATATTCTATTAGTACTTTCTTTTTGGTTTCCAGGGGCATCACATTTAACATAAAGTCATAATATTCAAAGTTGATTTTATAAGGGATTAACTTCAGTAACATACAAAAACTGCTCCTTCAGTTCTGTTTACAATGCTTTCAGTTTTTATCTCATAAAATAACTATACATTATGTGTCCAAATAAGTAATCATTCTTGTAAATGTATTAATCCCCTAAAGTATGTAGAAAACAAGATTTGCAGTTACGAAGATACAATAATACCAATATTTACATTAATAATTGTTTCTTTAATCACATAGAAAACAAAAAGTACTGTTACCTATAAATCATGACACCATAAAAGTCCTAGAGGAGAACATAGACAGGAAAACTTCAGATACCTCACACAACAATATATTCACTGATATGTCCCCTAGAGCAAGGGATATAAAGGAAAGAGTAAACAAATGGGACTACATCAAACTAAAACTTCTGCATGGCTAAAGAAAACAATAAAAAGGGTACCAATTGTATGGGAAAACACATTTGTCAATGATACCTCAGACAAGGGTTTGATTTCCAAAATACATTTAGAACTTATACATTCAACACCCAGAAAACAAACAGTCCAATTAAAAAATGGGCAAAGGACCTGAAGAGACACTACTCCAACGAAGACATACAGAGGGCCCAGAGACATATGAAAAGATGCTCAGCATCACTAGCCATCACAGAGATGCAAATTAAAACCACAATGAGATACCACTTCAAACCAGTCAGAATGGCCAGCATAAACAAATCAACAAGTAACAAGTGCTGGTGAGGTTGTGGAGAAAAGGGAACCCTAGCACATTGTTGGTGGGAATGCAGATTGGTGCAGACACTGTGGAAAACAGTATGGAAGTTCCTCGAAAAATTAAAAGTGTAATTATCTTTTGACCCAGCAATTCCGCTGCTAGGGTGATACCCTAAGAATCCTGAAACACCAACTCAAAAGAACCTATGCACCCCTATGTTCATAGCAGCATTATTGACAATAGCCAAGTGCTGGAAACAGCCTAAGTGCCCATCAGTAAATGAAGAGATCGAAAAACTGTGGTACATTTCACACAATGGAATTCTATGCAGCAGGAACAAAGAAGGAACTTCTACCTTTCATGAGGGCAAGGATGGAAGTGGACACTACTATGTTATGTGAAAGAAGACAAAGACCATATGATCTCACTTACAAGTGTAACCTAATCAACAAAACGAACAAGCAAAAAAGAACTAGAGACATGGAAAATAAAGAACAAATTGACAGTGACCAGAGGGGAGGTAGAAGGGGGTAATGGGGAAAAGAAAGGAAAGGTGTGGGGGGCACCACCTGCAGAACCCTCCATTCGTCACAGATGAAAATAAAACTACCAAGACGTGATCTGCTTGGGGAGGAAAGGTGGACAAACTCTCAGAGGAGAATGACCCAGAGCCCCTTCCTCACTAGGCTTTTATTGGGTTCAAATACACAGGAATACAGGTTTAACATGTCAAAGAAATCTGAGGGCTTAATCTGAGTCAGTGTCTGTCAGGAAAGGGGGTTGTAAAACTTTGGGAGACATACTCATTTCCTCCTCGGACCCTTATCATTTAAATGAGTGCACTCTTAGCAAAGCACGTTTCACAGGACTTTACGAATTCTTTCTTATGCCCGATCACTCGGGGAGCCGTCCTGGCCGGCACAGGGCTGCACCACTCGCCCTCATAGTTTCAGGCTTTAAGCCGATTAGGAAGCAGAAGACATCTCCCAGACGGAAATGGGGACTTGGGCTATGTTAGAATAGCCGGGGGGCGAGGGTCCATCACCCCCTCTTTGCTGCAGCCCCCCGAGTCCTTCCATGAGGGCCTCCCAAGTGGTTGTGTCTGGCTTAGGTTGCCCCTCCCATGAGGAGTCTTACCCATCATTGACTGCCAACCAAGCATTGGGGCCAGAGATGGATGAGGCAGAAGCAGCGCTCCTGCCAGGGAGATAAGCTTTGTCTCCTTAGTAGGTCACGTCCTCTTGACAGAACAGACCCAGATGAAGCGGGTCCCTAGGCTCTTACTCAGCCTAGCTATGGGGTGAGGGTTACAACTCCTGAGACCAGGCTGAATAGTCCGCAACAGAAAGGGTTAAGTCAAGGAACGTGTACAAAGGACCCGTGGACAAGGACAATGGGGTGGGGATTGTCTTTGGGAGCAGGGGTTGGATGGGGCAGGGGAGAGCAACCAGGGGCAGGGGGAATGGGGACAACTGTAACTGAACAATTTAAAAAAGTTGTTACAAATCATGATTATAACAATACTAGTTTTTATTATTGCTTTATAACAATACTAGTTTTTATTATTGCCTATTTACTCATCATTATGGAGACCTGTTTCTAGCATCTCTAGGGCTTGGAGGTGCTGTCTAGTGTCCTTGCACTCCCCCTTGCAGAACACCCTTGAGCGTTTCTGGCAGGGCAGGCCTAGTGGTTACAGACTCCCTCAGCTTTTGTTCATCTGCGAATATCTGAATTTCTCCCTAACTTTTTTAAAGTCAGTTTTGCTGCATAGAGGACTCTTTTATTTTTGAGAACTTTGAATACATTTGCCGACTGTCTTCTAGCTTCCATGTTTTCTGATGAGAAATCCGCAGGTATTCTTGAGGTTCCCCTGTATGTGGTCATTAACTTCTCTCTTGCTGTTCTCAAGGTTCACTTTTTGCCTTTGTCTTTTGAAAGTATGATTATCTGGTACTAGGTGTGAGTCTTGTTGAGTTCATCTTACTTGGAACTCATTGAGCTTCTTGATGTCTATGCCTGTGTTTGATCAGACTTAGGAAGTTCTCAGCCATCATTTCTCACGCCGGCCTGCTCCTCCTGGCCCTCCCATGCTGTGAGTGCTGCTCCACGTGGCGTCCCGTCGGTTCCTCAGGCTCTGTTTGCTCTTCTTCGGTTTTTCTCGCTGTTCCTCAGTCTCAGTCATTTCCATTGTTTCACTTCAAGTTCAGATTCTTTTTTTGTGCCTGCTCATATCTGCCTTTGAATCCATCTAGTGAATTTTTCTATTATTGTGCTTTTCAGCACCCGAATTTTTTTAATTGCTTTTGAGATTTCCTCTTTATTGATATTTCCATTTTATTCACACATAGTTGTCTTGTCTTTGTTTAATACATTTGCCATGACCCCTTTTTCAGGACAGAGTCTGTTGATTTTTTTCCCTTTCACGGGCCATACTTTTTTGTCTCTTTGTACGCCTTGTGATTTTTTGTTGAATGCTGCCATTTGAGTCTAACAATGTAGAAACTCCAGATATCATATTAACCCCCTTCACAGGGTTTAGTGGGGATGTTTTTGTTACTGCTTTTTAAAATTGTTGTGGCCTGATCCTGTGCTGAGAATCAGCTTGAGGCGTAAACTTAATGTGTCTTAAGAGCATCTTCCTGGGTATGTGTGGTCACTTAATTTTCCCTGAATATGCACTTGTTTTTTTTTTTTAATGTCCTAGCCTTTAATGTCTGCATCCTGAAAGGGGAAAAAGGTGAAAACTCTTGGAGGAGAGTTGCTGGCCCTTTAAACCCCCTCAGGAAGTAACTTGAGGCAGAGGGGTGGGGACTTGCAACAGTGGGGGAAAGAGTAACAATGGCTGCCAGCCTCTGCACCTCAGTGATCAGAAGCAGCAGAGAACTGACCCCCAGTATGCAGGGGACAGGCTTTTCCTCCCACCCTCGCTCCTGCAGACCGTGACCACCGGCTCCAGCAAAACTTGCAGGAGGCTGTGGGTGGGTGGGTGGGTGGGTGGGTGACCGCTGCTGTGCTAAGAGCTGAACTTGTCTCCAGTTTAACATTCCGGCCTCCCTGGGAGCTGCAAGGCTCCAGCAGGCTCCAGCAGGCTCCAGTTCCAAGGCGAACATCTGAGAGGTTCTGCCAGTGCGGTTGGAATCTCGGTTGGGAGAGAGACTCCTGGTGCTTCCCGCCCGGTCCCCTACCCAGAATCCTCCTCTATTGCCATTTGATCTGTTCAGGCTGATGCACTCTGAGTTCTGAGTGTGACTGGAAACAGATGGAAGATCAAGGTGGCCTGAAGACCACAGACCCATTTTGCAGTCATGCCCCCTTTGAGTCTGCTGCTTGTTCCCTCCTCAGGGAATTCAAGGCCAAAGTCAGGCTGCAGGAATCACCAGAAAATCATGTGATTCTGGCTTCCACATCTGAAGACAGTATCAGGAATAAAGGTCCACAGAGACAGAGATGGAAGGCTGCTTAATGAGAAAGGGCAGGAGGTCAGTTCACTGAGCATCTAGTACATTCTACTTTGGGGCGGTGTACTCGGTGCTGAGATGCGGATGAGGAAAAAGAATGAGTGCCTGGAGCTCAGTGCGGTTCACCCGAGTGCTCACTGCATGTTCAGGCTGGTGTCATCTCTACGAAGACAGTATGTGTGGAGGGTCACACATGTGGGTTTACATCTTTGACTGAAAACGTCAGGAGTTCTGTGTGGGAACAAGGTTGTGAGCAGACACCAAGTCACTAGTAGAGCAACGAGAACTAGTCACTGCACCCCCATGTGCTGAGCATCATCAGCTACTTGTTCTTCCCACCTTATCTTCTTGGTCAGAAACTTAAAGAGGTCACTTTAAGCCAAATCATGGTACCTACAGCAAGGAGGTATTTTATAAAAACACTGATCCAAAGACCCAGGTCAGAAATATTTAATACCTCAAGAAAGGCTTAGACACTTGGTGTTCTCGTAGGATGTCAGCTAAGCCAAGACTGAAACACATGCCCCAGAATTCCTTCCTTGCATGGCTTTGGGTGAGAACCATGTGGCCTTGTATGAGACTCGGAAAGCGGAAGCAACGCAGCAGCCACGTGCTTCTCACATGTGGAAGGTCAGTGGGTGGAGGGTCTGTCTGGCATGTGGTGGGCACTCAATGAACAGCAGTACGACCGGTTTTCGCCCGTGTCTGCAGGGCAGCTTTTCCTACTCACTGTTCTCAGCAGCTGATACCTCCCCAGCCTTGTCAACACCAGGCAGACCATTCAAGATTTTACTGCTTGGTCTTAAGTATGTTAAAAAGGTAGGGTCCCTCCAAGCATGGATATTTACACTTCTGAAAAATGAGCAGATAACATAGGAAAACCTTTTGCCTTTTCTTGCTCCGACGAGCTTCTAAGGTGGTGGGAGGCAAGGATCTAATATCTAGAGAAAGGAACCTGAAAACAACAAGAACCCAAACACTGAAGTTCCTTATCTCAACCTGGAGCATGATTTAAAAAGCAAACCATGCCTGTCCGTTATACAATGTAAATCCCAGTGTCTTCCCTCCAGAGCGGGATGTGAGGCCTGTGGCTCTGTGCCTTTCCAGTTCCAGCGAACGCTTAGGGATTCCGAGGGGCTACCAACATCTCATTCCATAAGCCAAGAGATTCATACTTCCAACTAGAAAAAGACCTATTTTGGAAATGTGGAAGGGCATCAGGTGACCTGGATAACCATGGCACAGCCACTTTACCATGGGTCTTCCCCTTTCTGCATCTCCAAGGTCCTCAGGGAATCCCTGCATTATGGCTCTGCTCCGGTGTCCCATCCAGGGGTAGCAGTTGGCTCCAACAGAATGCTGCTTGGGATGACGTTCAGTGATGTCCCTTTTCTGTCACGTATTATTAAGGTCACACATAGATTACATGCAATTAGAAGTCAAGAGATAAGTTACGCAGCTCTGGCTAGGTGACTCAGTTAGGTGGAGAATCATCCTATACAGCAAAAGGATGCAGGTTTGATTCCCGGGCAGGCACATGCCTAAGTTGCAGGTTCGATCCCTGGTTGGGCATGCACGGGAGGCAACCAATCGATACTTCTTTCTCACATCAACGTTTCTCTCTCTCCCAAACCAGAAAGCAAATCCTCGGGTAAGGATTAAGAAAGGAAAAGAAATTAGTCATGCAAATGCAGCAGCATCAGAATTATTGGGCGTTCTCCATATGTTCTCCCTACCTCGCAAGGAAACATAAGACGTGCATAAGAGAGAAATCTCAAAGGGAGCCCTGAAGGTCCCCCAAAACATTTTCGAACCATTAGATAACGTCCTTTTCTGTGCAGTGTTGTCAGCCATTGCTATTTAAACATGTAAGCAGCTGATTGACGGATGTGACACTCAGCTAGGCTGGGGGATTCTGAGTTTTGGGATTTTGACTAATCACCTCATACTCAGTGCATGTGACACCCACGTCGCCAGTCTCAGAGAGTGGGTTCTAACACACTGCACTAAGAGGGGAGTTCAATGTCACTGCAGAGACCAAGTCAGGATGGACTAAGTGCTTCCCGACACGCCTCCTGCTTTGCAGCCAGGTGCAGGCTGCCTCCAATTACCCGGATCTCAAATTCACAGCCAGGAAGCTGCTCTGGCTCATCTCAAGGTCCCCAGCTCAATAATCATTATTTGCTTAGGAAAAATATGCAAACTCAGGAGTTATCTCATTACCAAATAACTTAGCAGCCAAAGGGGAGGAGTATCACTCAAATGCAAAGATGAAGCAAGGAATTCAGAGACAACGAAAGGCCTGGAGCCTGCATCCACCGTCTGGAGACCTCAGTGGTACCTCTGGAGTAAGGTGCACCCCTGCGCCAGCTCCACAGCCCCTCCCTTTTGTAGTGTGTGAAGTGTCCTTCACGGCGTGTGACAGCATCTCCTTAGGCCTTCAGAGTGCACAACCATGAGTATCCGATGAAATATGCTGCTTCAGGAGAAATGCATGCTTAACACGGGGCATCAGCTGACATAGGCTTACTTATATTTCACATTTTTATTAAAGGGCAAATTAAATGTCTTTGTTCCCCAGATTGAACCTACATTACAATTACTTAAAATGGTCGAATACTCACTGGTTAATGAAAACACAGATCCTCTCGTTGCCCAGCTGTGTGGTTCATTCGAACACGGACGCGTCACTCCTCAGCGTTCAGCCCAGTGTGCACTCATACCGGGTGCGCATCACAGCACGGAGCAGGGCCACGCTGTCCTTGCCAACTTCCTGTCTCATTGCACTTGGCCCAACTATGGTTTTCCAACCCAAACAACCTTCCCTGAAGATTATTTAAGCAAAACCAAGAACAATGTGAAATCGCATTTCTGTAGTTAAGGAATACAAAAAAGTGCATCCGAATGGGTTTTCTGTGTTGGTTTGAACTCATCCCCACTCCATAAGCATCTAAAAGACGGTTCAGAGACACTTGCCGATTTCTAGACAAACTGTGTAAGATTTCTGGGTTTGCTGCAAGAATGTGTGAGGTTTCTTTTTCCCAAGTGGTGATGGTCACCTTCTGAGTGTCTGCTTGGACCCACCTGCACACCCTTTCCCCTCTGTTTCCTCCACACTCTTGCCTGCTCCTTGTGGTGACACAGACACACTTGGGGGACAGTGGCTGAGCAAATCTAATTTTGGACACTTTTTGTGTGCTACCCGCAGAGAGCTAGCTGGCCTTTCTAGGATCAAATCTCAGTCTTGGGCTCACTGGGGTCATGCTCTTGTCCACAGAGCTGCAAATGCTAAACAGCTGAGCAAACAAGCAAAATCAACTCTTGCTTTTCATATTTCCTAGGTAAGATTTGGGGCTTTTGAAAGAAATATCTTATGGAAAAAGAAAAAAAGCATGACTGAGAATTTAAAAGAATTTTAGTTACCATTAATGGTGAAACAGAATATAATTCCATTTGTTCCATGGCTAAGAACTCAGGTAGAAAAGGAAATGACATTATTTTTAGTTTTAAAATGAGCCCTAATCCGATAATGAAAGCATTTTGTTAAAACCGCCACAAGATTAAAATGAACCTAAAATGTAATTGCCAGTGTTCTTTACGATGTAAAACAGTGAGATGCTGCAGGCTGAAGTGAGTGCTTTAGGTCACCAAAAGCTTTCCCAGGATGTTCCTTAGGCTGTGGGACTAGAAAGCCAGGCTCCCCTTGTTCACCCGGAAGGACTAAGTAAGATTCAGCGGCGCGTACAGATGTGGAGACTTGCCCTAACTCAGGGCCCCAGCATTGGACACTTTGAGCTAGATGCCCTGCATGGGAAGCTTTCTTCACTTCTTTGTCCCAATGCGCACAGCACAGAGAAGCTCTTAGCGCAGGAAAAGAAAGCCACTGGGTGTCAGGTCTGCGAGGAATACCCTAATGCGGGAGAGCGACTCCTTATTTTTCCAACCCCCAGTTTGTTTTTATAAATTCGGCTACTTAATCGTAAAAAGTCAAGGCAGGTTTTTTCATGAGAGAGGATTGTAAATAAGTTCCATAAACCAGTGTACATACAAATGTTTATGAGCCAGTAAGTTTTAAAAGACAACAAAAAAAAAAGCTGCATGGGTCCTATATGGATGTGTAAATACATCCACTCCCAGTCAGAGATGGTACAAGAGCAAGTCGTACATTCTTAACAGCAAGGGTTGGCCTGGAAATCAGGTACTGAGTAGCAGCGAGGCTAATAGGCGGGACGGCGGTCAACATTATTTCCGAAAAGGAGCAGATGAAGGAAAAAAGCACGATTCTGATTGCTCTTTACATACTTCGGCCTCTCAGAACTTCATCCAAAACACAGAAAACTAATCCAGATACCCCCTCTGTTCCCTGTCATTGCTGAAGAGAGTTTTAGGAATGACAGAATTCCTCCTCAGGGACAGGCAGGTGTGGCAGAAAGTCAGCTCAGAGGGGGGTGGGCTCACTAAGGAGGGGGCGGGGCTAAGTCTGCAAGCAAGTGGCTTGTGAGGTTCTTGGTGCCAAGTCCATGATGCTGCTGTGGACCTGAGCGGACAGCAGGCCGCTCCACTGTGGCTTCTGCTGGTTAAAAATACAACAGTCACGTTCACAGCACTTCAGTGATTTAAAACACAGAACCCCACCCTCCTTTCCCCCATCCATCTGCAGGAAAGGAGAAATTCAGTAGGTATTCATTTTCAGGTTTCTGAAGTGCTACTGAAATTCTATCACATGTGACACCTAACAGACAGCCCAGATGGGTAGGATCATCTCGGGGGGACCCTGCACTGCACGGTGGAAGCTGACCTGAACTGAAATGAGCTGGACCTCCGCTGCTGGACCCACCTCTCCACACCAACGGCCACTTGTTTGTGTCCCCACAGTGGTCCCACACCTCCCCGCAGTGACAGCGCTGGGCAGCAGTAGGGTGCGGTTTTGTGGGGACTACTGGTTTTGCCCTTTGCTTCCAGAATCACACAGACTGTGGCAAACTGCACATTGAACACGGTCAGTCCTGAGTTGGGGAAAGCCCGGGGAGCAGGCCGAGTTCATAGGACTCTTCCCTCCTGTGCGTGGTGTCATACGTGGTCTCTAGCTCGCCCTTCTTCCTTCGCAGGACTTCCTGTTTCTTTCTGATCGGTGACCCCTTCTACTGTCTTCTTGCCCATTCTTTTACTGGCCTCTTCCTAGGAAGAAATAAGTGAAATGTTCGAGTAATTCCTGGCCCCACCGACTGTCTGTCAAATCTGACACAAGAGGGCGGTGCAAGGACTTCATTTCGGTTTCCTGATTGGGTCAGGCAGGGCTGTGCTGCCCATGGTTTAACGTGGGAGAGTTTACTTTTCTTTGGTTAAATGACTAGCTTGCCACCACTGAATAATCAAGTCCATGTGACAAAAGAGGGTGGGGAGTGGAGCATGAGCTCAGGACACCACTCTGCGGCAGGGGAGGCTGACCTGTATCCCACTCGCCAGGAACCTCCAGGGGGAGGGCGGGACGGTGGGCCTCCCCACCACAGCCCAGCTGCTGGGACAATCGGAGGTCTCAACCTGGAAGTGTTATTTGAAAACAACCTGATATGCTTGATTTGTTTAATTTCTAGGGAATTAAGTTTCCTCATGTCCTGCACGGACATGTCACTGCCGCTACCTCCTGCCGCTGGTGGGAGGAACAGCCCCATTCTACCCCAACCCAATCCAGCCTCAGGTCAGACTGCACTGCGCTCCCTGCTCTGTGCCCCTGGGCTTCTGCAGGGAAGGGGGTTCTGCACTCACCTTGGCGTCCCGCTCTGCGAACTTCGCGAACATGTTGGCGTAGGTCTTGCGGTCCCGCTCGTTGTGCTCCTTCGCCTTCTTCCGGCACACGGAGATCTGCAGCCTCGCGGCCTTGTTCTGGGGATTGACCTCCAGCACCCTCTCGAAGTCGCCCTCGGCCAGCTTGAACTCATTCATGAGCAGACGGGCTTCGCCCCTCCGGTACAAGCCCTTCTCGTTGGTGCGGTCGAGTCCCAGGGCCTAGAACGGACGGTTCAGTTTTAGAGAGAATGAGTGTAACTAGTGGGCATGTTAAAGACACTCAGTATTTAAATAACTCACTAAAGCTTTCTGGCCAATAACTCACTAATGTGTAGAAAAAGCATACTGAAAGATGGGCTCAAGGCTATTCTATGCTACCAGTCAAAATAGAACTCACTACCGAAATTAATTTCTGTATTTAACACAATTTCTCTAAGATCACAAAGGGGTCTGGAAGGGGGATCCTGAG
The DNA here is from genome assembly GCA_039655065.1 of Glossophaga mutica. Lineage (NCBI taxonomy): Eukaryota > Metazoa > Chordata > Mammalia > Chiroptera > Phyllostomidae > Glossophaga > Glossophaga mutica. The sequence goes on from CM077306.1 coordinate 112,087,639, forward strand.
AAGTATGTTTTAAAGTTTCATAGAAGGAGTAAATGCCCAAGAATGCCTAGGAAAGTTTTGGGAAAAAAAAATGATAAGAGGGACATGCCTTACCCGAGAAAAAGATACACTGCTAAACTACTGACACTAAACCAGTCTGGTCACTAGTCGTGGGCACACAGGCCAGTGGGACAGAATAAAGCGTTCAGAGGCGGATCCTCAGAGAACAGATCAGCTCCACAGTAAATGGGGCCCAGACAGCAGCTACCCATGAAGAAAATAAGAGTTAATTCTTACCTCATCATAAACACAAAAATAAGTTCTAAACCAAGTGTATTTACATGCAACCCTCCCTAAAAATACAGTAGCCTTATTTTAAAATTATTTTTTAAAATAAACCTAGTTGGAGTAGGTTTTGCAAGTACTGAATGGGATTATTTTTATACTCAGGGTAGGGAAGACTTTTAACTAGAAAGGAGAAGACAGATTTGACTGTGTAAACAGCAAAGCTTTCTTCAGGAAAAATATGCTATCAACCATGTCAAACACAAACAAGGAGAAGGGGCCCAGCACCCCGACTGTCAGACAGCGGGGTCACAGTGATGACATACAGGTCGTCTCAGTCAGTTGGAAACGGACGGTGCAGTTCAGACTGTGAACAGGAAATTCACAGAAGTGCAAATGGCATACAATGAAAAGATGTGCAATAAGAAATAAAAACAAAATTTATTGTTGCCAATGATATTAGGAAAGAAACACTGATAATATTCACCGATAATATATATAACACATTAAAATTGAAAATGTTAATGTATTAAAATCATGTCTTTTCACCCAGCATTCCCACTTGTAGCAATCTGTCCTATAGAAACAGCCCCACAAGTCAGCAAAGGGAGACACTACAGAATTTGCAACACCGAAAACCCAGAAATCTGCCGAAGGGGACTGGTTGGATAAACCACAGATGCACACAGTAGATACTAAACAGAGATTTAAAAGGATGAAGGAGAGTTGCATGATAGACTGGTAAGATGCAGAAAGATGTCCTGAAAGCTGTATATTCCAATGTTTGGAAAGCGCACACATCTGTCACTCCGTGTGGGAAACTCAGAGGGAACGAGTGTGAGACGAATGACGGGTCTTGGAAAGACGGTCAGTGGGGATTTCACAAAGGACCTTCACGATCCTGTGTGTTTCTGTGGTGTGTGAAGTTCGAATAACTTCATACTAGCATAACACAGATAAAGCAGCAAAAAACTTAAGCAATGTAATTAACAACAATGTTTCTTCCTTAGGCAGAAAAGTTAGTGAGACATGGTAGCAAACGTACTGATCCACAAAATTAAAAACATAAGAATTCAAAAATGATCTTACAAAGTAAAAAGACAACAAATTCACAGATATTAACAACCACACCTAAAACAAAAACAAACTAAGCAAACAGCTAGAACAGGAACAGAACCACAGAAATGGAGATCACATGGAGGGTTAGCAACAGGGGAGTGGGAAGAGGAGAGAGGGGAGGAAAGGTACAGAGAGTAAGTAGCATAGACAGTGGGTAGACAGGGGGAGGGCAAGAATAGTGTGGGAAATGTAGAAGCTAAAGAACTTATGACACACGGACATGAACTAAAGGGGGGGAATGTGGGTGGGGGAGGGTGTGCAGTGTGGAGAGGAGTGAAGGGGGAAAATGGGACAACTGTAATTGCATAATCAATAAAATATATTAAAAAAAGAATATGTGAAATAGTGGCTAGTTTTTCTGATCCCTTTCTGTTTACCCCAAAGACACACTCTACCATCAGCTGCACCCACAGCACAACACACGCGCTCACTCTGAGACCAGACACCTGATGGGACAGGCGGCTGCTCTGGTGCACAGGGACATCGGACACACTGCAGACAGACCCTGGCCCTGCACAGCCGTGTCCTGAAAGACCAGGAGCAGCAGCAACGACACAGGTGTGAACGGGGCAGAGGGCCGAGGATGCTCAGTGGGGCCCTCAGATTATTCTCCTGTGTTCCCGCCCAGTGAGTAAATGCGGTGACAGGAAAAGTGACTTCTCTCCACGGCCTCCACCTGAGCAGCTGCTGACATAACAACCTGTTCTTATTCAATTGAACTTGAGGAGCTGTAAGTGCCATAGATTTAAGGAAGGTCATGGGTAAAATTTGTTTCATCTTCTCAAACCTTTTATTCATAATGCATTAATTATTATAAATAGTCTAGGCATCAGGAAAGTCTTTAATTAAAACCTTTCTGAATTTCCCAATTCATACTAAGGAACAAATACTCCCAAACATAAATACATAAAGCCAAATAAAAACCCTCTAACCCTTGGCTAAGAAGAAGGAAAAGCAGCCCAGGGGTGAGGATGGAGGGAAGGTGTGGTGTGTGGGAGGCCGCCCCCCACCCGACTCCACCTTGTCGCAGCACTCCACGGCTTTGATGTATTCTCGGAGCTTCAGGTAGCACATGGCCAGGTTCAGGAAGGCAGCGAGCAGAAATGATTCGGAAGCTTTAGATTCCTTTTCTGATAAGCCGTATTCCATCTCCAACCAGGTCACTATCTTCCCATATTGAATCACCGCCTGCACGTACTTGCCTCCCTAGGAGAAAAAAGCTGGTAATTACTCTCCATGTAGGCTGGGGCGGGGGTATGGGGTACAAGGGAAGGGTAGGCTCAGGCCTCCCTGAGAACCAAATCCTGAAAACGGAAACCCCCCTCATACAAAACCTGGGGTCTGATCATTTCTTTTCAGACCTAGGCCTCGCTACCCCGGCACCTCCCCATCCTTCCCGAGGTCCTGGAGACCAGAGAGCTGCTTCAGGACAGCCACACACTCAGGTGTTCCCTGCACTCACCCCCCACCTTTCCAAGGGGGCAGTCCTCTGCGCAGGAGGGCAGCAGGCTTTGGGGTTATATTCTCAGGTGCCAATATCTATCTCTCAGACCTTCAAATGCTAGTGAGTAGTTTTAGACGATATCATTAGTTTACTTAAAGGGGGAGTCACCTTTCGCTTTGCTCCCGACCATCAGCACTGCACACTGGGTACAAGCAGCGCAGACAACGAGTAAATAAACGGGGGCCGCGTCCCAAGAGAACCTTACTTACAAAAACAGGCTGCAGTTTGCTGACCTACAACAGCGGGAACACACTCAGTTGAAAAAGCAGCATCCAGCAAAAATAACTATGAAACACAAACTCCAGAGGTGACAGACATGAGAGAAATCTCTCCCTTAGTCGTGTTTTCACTCTCTCACCTGATTGGTAGAATTTGAACGCACCGTGAATAACAACGCGTGATTAGCTCACGTGTGTGAGTCACACACACACTCCACACAAGGAACCACGGGGCTGAGACAGCAGGTTTCCTGAGGTTTCAGGGTGAATGAAAGACAGCTGATGGTAAAGCTTGAAAACAGATGACACATGCTACCAGATGGCGGAACCATGGTCAGACCCGTCAGGATGTTAAACCCAAGGTGACCAACAGCTGGTGTCTGGACGTCACCAGGATTCACAGCCGTCACCGCGGCGCACACGGCTCCGTGCAGAGTGGCGACTCCACTCACACTGCAAACCGTGCTCCGAGACTCAGAAGAGAAACATCACAGAGTCCACAAGCATGTTCCTGCTCCAACGGACTCAGGGGGCGGTGTGGCACAGCAGCGCCCTCGTGGGAGGAAGCCCTGGAGTGCATGTCGGCAGGGACGGGGTGGCCAGTGCCCAGCGCAGTGCCTGGGCCTGAACCAGGGCAGAGCTGCGTTCCCACCAAGCACCCCCTTCCAGGACGGGTCAGGGAGGCGATGGCACAGCTCCCCAGTTCTGCTCTGAGAAGTCAGTGTAGAAGGGTTCTCTCTGCCTCACAGATTTGTGTTCCAGGCTGTTTGTAAGACCATGAAACCAGGCCGTGTCCTAATAATTGCTGAGGTTCCTGCAGAAATGATACTGTATTACTACACACTGAACTGCGCCCCTCTCCCCCTCGCCAATCCCTGTGTGGAAGCCCTGCCCCCAAGGTGATGTTGTGGAGATGGGGACTTTGGGAGACAGCCAGGTTTGGGGGAAGGGCCCAAAGGTGGTGCCTCATGACAGAATCAGTTCCCTTGTAAGACACGCCAGAGAGCTCACCTCCTCTCTCTCCCCACCCACAAGCACCGAGGGAAAGTCACATGAGGACACAGCAAGAAAGAAGCCACCTGAGACCCAAGGAGAGAACTTTCCTAAAGCACCAACCCTGCTGGCACCCCGATCCTGGACTTCCAGTCTCTCGAGCTGTGAGAAGTAAATTCCTCCTGTTTAAGTCCAGTCTCTGGTATGTCATTATGGCGGCCCGAGGCAACTAAAACAGTAATTCTATTTCGTCATTGCCACAGGCTCACTACTCCTTTTGGGGAGCACTACGGAAAAATAAAGAATACAGTCCTCGCCCAGTTTCAGGACTTGGCATTTTCTTCCTGTCACTCTTTTCTCTGGCTGTGCTGTGAGCTCTCTGTCCCGTTTGGAATCGAGGGTTTAGCACAAAGAGGCCCTCAGTGAAGGTTTGCTGAATAAATATTAAGGTCCAAGGAGTATAACTGTGAAACCCAAAGTCCTTCTACACTGGGGACCTCATGGAGCAGATGTGAAAGCTGCCACTTCATCTAGATTAGGTGAGGACACTTCCCTGTTATGCCTACTTTCTCCTTCCTCTCTCTCCTGCTTCACCTTTAACGTACCTATTACCTGTCCGATTATCACCTAATGTGCTCGTGTTGTTACAGGCAAAGAAGAGAAGAGCCAGGGGGGGAAAGGCCCAGATGCTATCGCTCCTGCAGGTTCTGAACCATCAGAGTGGCAGAGGCTACAGTTTCTAAAAAGAAAAATAAGTAGCGGACTTCACAGTAGTTCCTTTACTGTGAGAGAGCGTTTGAATTTCTTTCTTTTTTTTTTAAATATATTTTATTGATTATGCTATTACAGTTGTCCCATTTCTCCCCCATCATTCCCCTCCACCCTACCCACCCTCTCCCACCCACATTCCCCCCTTTAGTTCATGTCCATGGGTCATAAGTTTTCTAGCTTCTACATTTCCCATACTATTCTTGCCCTCCCCCTATTTTTTCCCATTATCTATGCTACTCATTCTCTGTACCTTTTCCCCCTCTCTCCTCCTCCCACGCCCCTGTTGCTAACCCTCCATATGATCTCCATTTCTGTGGTTCTGTTCCTGTTCTAGCTGTTTGCCTAGTTTGCTTTTGTTTTAGGTGTGGTTCTTGATAGCTATGAGTTTGTTGTCTTTTCACTGTCATAGTTTTATCTTCTTTTTCTTAGATAAGTCCCTTTAACATTTCATATAATAAGGGCTTGGTGATGATGAACTCCTTGAACTTGACCTTATCTGAGAAGCACGTTATCTTCCCTTCCATTCTAAATGACAGCTTTGCTGGATAGAGCAATTTTGGATGTAGGTCCCTGCTTTTCAAGATTTCAAATATTTCTTTCCAGCCCCTTCTTGCCTGCAAGGTCTCTTTTGAGAAATCAGCTGACAGTCTGATGGGAACTCCCCTGTAGGTGACTGTCCCCTTATTCCTTGCTGCTTCTAGAATTCTCTGCTTCATTTTAATCTTGGCTAATGTAATTACAATGTGCCTTGGTGTGTTCCTCCTTGGGTCCAACTTCTTTGGGACTCTCTGAGCTTCCTGGACGTCCTGGTAGTCTATTTCCTTTGCCAGATTGGGGAAGTTCTCCTTTATTATTTGTTCAAATACGTTTTCCACTCGTTGCTGTTCTTCTTCCCCTTCTGGGACCCCTATAATTCGGATGTTGGGACGTTTAAAGATGTCCCGGAGGTTCCTAAGCCTCTCCTCATTTTTTTGAATTCTTGTTTCTTCCTCGTCTTCTGTTTGGTTGTTAGTTTCTTCCTTCTGGTCCACTCCATTGATTTGAGTCCCAGTTTTCCTTCCATCTCTATCAGTTCCCCATGCATCTTCCTTCATTTCACGGATTGTAGCCTGCATTTTTTCATCTAGTTTGTGAGCAAAATCAACCAATTCTGTGAGCATTTTGATGACCAGTGCTTTGAACTGTGCATCTGACAGGATGGCTATCTCTTCACTGCTTAGAGGAATTGGCTCTGGGGCTTTTATTTGTTTTCCGGTTTGAGCCATTTTTGGTAGGTTTTTGTTGTTGTTGTTGTTTTGGTTTCAATCTGGTCGCGGCTATTACATAGTGAGGGGGTGAAGCCTTAGGTGTTCCTCAGGGCGGGGCAGCCCAGTCGCTGGGTTGTGACGCTGTATGTGGGGGTGGGGCCTGAGAGGGAGCAATGGCGCCTGCTCCGCTCTCTCCTGGACTCCAGCCCTTTCCGCTGCTTCCCCTTCACCTGGATTATCTGTGCACGCGCGCGTGCTGTTACGTAGTGAAGAGTGGAGCCTGTGGCGCTCCCCAGTGCAGGGCAGCCCAGTCGCTGGGTTGTGACGCTGTATGTGGGGGTGGGGCCTGAGAGGGAGCAATGGCGCCTGCTCCACTCTCTCCTGGATTCAGTCCCCTCCGCCACTTCCCCTCCGCCTGGACCGTCTGCGCGCTTGAATGTGAGACCACCTGATCAGTCAGCCAGCTGCCTTGTGCGGCCTCACTGGATCTGCACAGTTGCCCCCCTGTGCCCGGGGTCCGCCAGCTGCTACCTGTGGGCCCGGGGACCGCCAGCCGCCGCCTGTGCACCTGGGAACTGCCAGCCGCTGCTGCTTGCGTTCCTGGGTCCGCACCTCCACTTTCTCCTGCCGTGACTCCGCCCCTCTTACCGGTCTGGATGAATGGTTGTTGGACTTCCGTACAGTTCAGTTTTCTATAAGTTCTGGTTGTTTTCTTGTTTCTAAATATTTGCTGTCCTTAATTTTGGTTGTGAGAGGAGGCACAGTGTGTCCGCCTACGCCTCCATCTTGGCCGGAAGTCCCTGAATTTCTTGAAAGCTCTTCTACACAGCACGATCACACATACTTTTACTTAGATCTCAACTTCCAATGAGCAAAGATGTTTGTTTTTGTGGTATTTCTGCTTTCGATCTGCTAACACGGGAGGAAGTCCTCAACTCGGGTGATTTTGGCCCCTAGGACATTTTCAATGTTTAGAGATGATTCTCGGTTGTCACAACTGGAGGGTGTGCCTGCACTGGTGGCACCTGGTGGGGAGAGGCCAGGAATGCTGTTCTGTCCCCTGCAGTGCACACAACAGCCTCCCCCAAATGCAGAATCACACAGTCCCAAATGTCAGCAGTGCTGAGATTGGGAATTCTGCACTGAAAGAATGTAGGAAGGAAAAAAAGGCAGGATTGACTCTTATGAGGTGCTTTCAACCTAAAATTCTATTGTCATAAATGACTGGTTTCTTGGTTCAGCAAGGGTGGTCAAAACATAGTTAAGCCTGGCTGTCTGTAGAAGGTGCAGTGGTTGAAAGATGATCCTTCACCTGCTTGCTTTGGAAATGATTCCCCCCCACAGAGCACAAGGGGGCGCCAGAATCCCACCTCACTGTAGTGTCCTCACACTGCCACTGAGCCTCCACACTGGAAAAGAGAAACACCGAGCAGGTGCTACAGTCACTGAAAGCTCCTGTCCTGTAGAACGCAGTCAGCTAGGGGAGAAAATGAAAATCACGTCTGTTGCACAGCTTGCATAACGCCGGGCACAGCACCATGTTGTTATCCAGGCTGAATTATTGTCAGAACCCAGTGAAGAGAGCCCTGTCCTACCTTTCTTCTCTGCAGTGGTCAGAGGCTGAACTGAGGACTTTCCCTTCTAAACAGCAAAACTGCTCCCATTTAAAAGCTGACCACGATTCAGCCCTACTCGGGGGAGATATCCCCACTGAAAGGCAAACCAAATCGACAGGTCAATGAAAACGGAGCTCCCATGCACCGATGGCAGAAATGTCATTGTTATTTCTCCATCTCTGCCGCACCCCACAGTCTGCACACTGCCTGAGTGTGAGGCTCCAAGTCAACCCCCTGGAAAGATGAGGCCCAGGAGGCCAGGATGGCAGAGGGAAACATGCCTGGAATCTGAAAAGGGAATGCGCACAGGAAACCATTCACCCAGGACTCTGAGCCTCACAGCTAAAACCAGGACCACTGCTGGGGTCTTTTATCTGCAGCTGTGAAGGTGCCTCCGGGGGAGTCTGTCATCCTACAAACTGTTCAGAGACATTCTGGGAGAAGAGTCTTAGGTTAGTGGTTTTGAACTTTTCATTAGTTTTCCCCCAATGGACTGGTGTTTTGGAAGATTTTGTCTATCAAATTACATGTTAATAATACATGTTTAATGTATTATTTTAATACATGAAAATAATGTATTCCATATATGTGACTGTTAATCCAGATTTTATTCAAAAATCGTCATTTTCAGAGGGTTCATAACACGAAATACACATATCACTACTGCAGTTGTGATGCTGAGAAGCAACAACGAAGTAATTGCACAGCAATGCTTTTTGCTACTGCTTATGAATTCTGGCCATCTTTCTGTACAGACTGAGGAGCTTTCTTTATATATTCAGAGCTATATGGCATGTGGCTTTCCAACATTATTTCATTATCAATAGTATTCCCTAAAGTTCATTCAACAACCAGTAAGAGTTTCTAAATTGTCGAGCTGTTTTACTACACTGAGTTGATGTAATTCTAGTAAATGCCAAGAGCTTCAACCTGCCACCCCCAAACTGTTACTATTCTATTTAGAAGTCTTGAGAAATATTAAAAAGTACATTTAAAGATTTTGAAGGACTCCAGGTATATAAGAAACACCATTCAGGACCTGTGCTCAAGAAAGTTTTTAAAGAAAATTTCCTTTTTATTCCAGTGTACTGTGTATTTGGGGTCTACGAAAAGCCTATTTGCTATCCTACTTGAACGGTTTAGAAGTATCCAATATACACAATTTGAATTTTAAAAAACCAAATTTGCAATTCTACTTCCAGGAATTTATCCAAAGTTATCTGAAACACTAATTCCAAAGAGTATATGCATGTCTACGTTCACCGCAGCGTTATTTATAATCCCCAAGATTTGGAAGCAGGCCAAGTGTCCATCCATAGATGAGTGGACAAAACAGCTATGGTACATATTTATACAATGGAATACTACTCAACTGTAAAAAAGAAGAAAATCTGACCCTTTGTGACAGCATGGTTGGACCTGGAGAACACTATGCTACGTGAAGCAAGCCAGGCAGAGAAAGACAGGCACCATGTGATGTCACTCCTGTGTGGAATCTAATGACCAAACTGAACTGACAAGCAGATAAATAAATCAATAAAAAAATCAAACTTGCTCTCAAGAGTCTAAAAATTGACAGGATTTTAGAGTTAGGAAGAAACTTGGACATCATATAATCTAACTCCCTGAACTTTTCACTTGAAAAAACAATGTTTTTAGACCTTAAATAACTTTAAATAATTCGGAGCCATAATGCCCAGTTTCCAATTCAGAGCTCATCCCCCCACACTCCCTGTGGTGAGCCATGTGCTATTTTAGTATATAAAATAAGTAGTTAGAAATAAATATAAATAATTATGTAAGCCAGGAGATTTCAAATTTGTTTAACCAAAACCCACAGTAAAAACTGTTTGAAATGATGAGCCAGTACCCACTCACAACAAATGAACGAAAGATTCATAGAACAAAATTTATCCTTACTGCATAATGTAGTATTCACTTCCACCGAGTTGTTCCATGACCAATAATAGGTCTCTGCTTGAAGTTTAAGAAACAGCCACCCCCACTGCTCCCTGGCTGCACTAGCTTTGTGACTGCGCAGTCTCACGGAACTGTCTAGTGCGTCCCCTGGCGGACTGTCCCTGCTGCTCCCTGCAGACGAGGGTGCCGGCGCAGCGGCGTGTCTCACAGCCCGCGCTCTGTGAAGCCCGGTGAAGTGCATCTGTGCATTGCTGAGTTAGACTGTGGACAGCATCACCAAGCTTCCATCCATGGACGGCAGTGGCCGGAAAAGAAGAAACAGGAAGGAGCCTTCACAACGCCCCCTTCTTTCTCTGCCTCTCTTCCTCACCGCGGCGCCTTCCGCTCGCTGTGGACAAGGTGCACATTTGGGGCGGGGAAGCAATGAGGACAGCACCTGGGTCAGAAGTGAACAAGGTGCTGTGTCTTTTTTCCTTCTCTCTGGGGGGTTTAACATGGAACTGAGGAAACCACATGTCACTAGATGTGACAAGCAAGGGTTTTCGAGAAGCAGTCAATGACAGAGGTCACTGGGGGATTTCTGAAGATCGTTCACAAAAGCAGGGGTGGCAGGGACCACAGTGGCCTCAGAGACATTAATCCTCACCGCTGGTCACTGTCTTCAGAAATCTCTGTATGTTCCCTTTCCTTCGTCATGTGCCTTAGTGACTTCACAAGACAGTGCAAAGTAAAACGAGGTAAAACTCACCCTCTGAATCCCTCTACTGCTCACAATTCTAGTTTCTCTTGCTTCATCCCACAAACACTAATTGAGTGCCAACTGTGTACCAAAGCAAGATGCTTCAGACTTTGAGTGACCCACTGGTGGCTGGGCAAGCCAGACCTAGTCTGCCTTTAGGGAGGGTTATAATCTAGAGCAGGCTGTGTAAAAGATCATTTCTATTCTTTTGTCATGTTAATTCATTCTTTCTCACTATTTCTTATACTGTAAATAACAGACTTTTTTAAAAATTGATTTGGGGGAGAGAGAGAGAGAGAGAGAGAGAGAGAGAGAGAGAGAGAGAGAAACATCATTTAGTTGTTCCACTATTGATGCATCATTGGCATGTGCCCTGACTGGAGAGCGAACCCACAGCCTTGGCCATCAGGATGGCTTTCCAACCAGCTGAGCAACCGGCCAGGGCATGGAAATGATAGATGATAGACTCGTACACATTCAGCCTTGTTCCTACCAAGAAGGGTGTTGATAAAACTCAGAATAGGGGATATCAGCACAGTTCTCTGACACCTGAGTAAATTCTTTGAGCTGGAAAGGGCTGTACCAGGATGCACATACCTTGAAGTACACAGTCCCCTTCTCTTTGACGATGGCAGCCTGCTCCAGTTTTTCTTTGGTGTCCATCTCCCAGGATTCTTTGGCCTGTTGTGTAAATTTGTGACAACGGGGAGGTGAACAGAGGAGGGAAAAGTGTCAGCTGATGCCCATGAGAACACACAGTGGCCCCTGTGACGACGCCCACCCCTCAGACACACTGGCTTGTGAACCTGTGCCGTCGCCACCCTAGAGCTCACTGTCCACAGACAAAGCTTCAGCTGGACTCCGCAGCTCAGGAGGGAGGGAGGAGCCCACAAAAGTGCGGTGAGTGGCATGAACCCCTAGAGACGGCTGAACAGTGTGTCTCTAGAGTTATGAGGGGAGGCCACATGATGAAAGTTGTGTCCCTCTTCCCTCCCATGACTTCTCTCCTGAACTGCGAGGACAACTGGAGCTGGGGGTTGCTCGCAAGCTTCCAACTCTAACATGGGAACGCCCAAGTAGGCAAGCCACAGTCATGTATTCATGAGAATTTTTAAAGTTCCAGGTCATGCAGTTGTCTCTTCCACTCTGATGCAACTAGACACAATGAAGCCTCCAAGCTGTATCAGCCTACAGAGGTACACTTGGGGGATTTCAAGTAAAACACAATTGGGAGGGTAGAGCTAATGCAAACATGTCATTTCAAGCCATACATACAAGATTTCATGGTCATCTGCTACACTGTGTTCTCTGTATTATTATTCTCCCCCATTAAAGATACAAATCCACAGACAACTGTGCTTTCAATATGAACAGCTGGATTTAGAAGGATCCCAGAGTCCACAGAACAATCTGGGGCCCTTTAAGGAAAATGACAAGGCTATGTCAGAGCTGTTTACTGCATAGGAATTAGGAAGCTGAAGTGAATAACTATAAATTTCTCTCTAGTCTAAAGACAGTGAGTGATGTATTCCCTTAAAGTGAATAATAAGACAGTTCCTAGGCTTTCCGGTAACCCCATGTTGCTTCATATCAAATTAGCTCTATAATTTGAAAATCTAGCAATGAGGGTCCTTTGCTCTTTAATATTAGGTTCAGTCTTTATGGAGTATAAAAATATTCTTAAAACAAGGCAGAAAATTAAACCAAGTTGCCTCTAAGATCACACAGCTTTACGTGGGTTCAAACAAAGACAGAGGTGTTATGTGGAACAGACAAACCGCTGGTGCGGTGATGGGGGCAACGCCAGGGAGAGGTGCCACGTAGGCAGTGCCCGCCGGGCCACGGTGGGAGGGGCAGGGAGTGACTTCATTACAACGAGAACAGGAAAGTCAAAGGTCCAAATACCCGTGCACTAACGACTCTTCTCTCTCTCTCCAACAATGACACTGTGCTGGGGAGACAGCTTTGGAGGGTCAGGGTGGAGCCAGCGATAGTCACGAAGACAGCGTGCGTGTTGCGGGGAATACGAAGTGTGAGGGGTGTGGCAGGAAGCTCCCAAAGCCGTCTCCCCTGCCTTTCTCAGCTCAGACTCACAGGCCTGCAGGACAATGGTTTCTCTTCTGGATCTAATAAAATATAAACAGTCCCATTTCCAGTCCAAAGTTTAATGTACAGGACCTGGAGGGGGCACTGTGGGGACCAGACAGGCAAACAGAATGCAGTTCCTGAGGCTCTTGGGGAAGGGCGGGCTTTGGTGTTGACGCACAGGAGCCTTAGCTGGACACGACAGAATGCCTCGTTCGGGCACATGCTTTCTGTCTGTCCAGTGAGGGTGCTGCTGGGAGCTTCCAGAGGCAGGTCTGAGACAGAGACACACTCACAGAGGTGTGCTGTTTCTGGAACTCAAGGCAACTGACAAACTCTCCTGTTTTCCTACTTGGACAGGTATGAACAGAAAAGGCCCTCGGTCACCAGGTTTGCCTCTTGTGTCCCGTGTCACAAGGCTGGTGGCCCGTGAAGCCTTGCCTTTTTGGATAATAACTTGCAGCCACTCTGAAGGCCTCTTCACCACTCCTGAGAGGGTGCCACCCATTTGGCCTGGAAACCTGCACCCCTACCCCAGGAGCTGATTGGCAGAACGTGAACCTTTCTGTTCTCAATTGAGGGAAAAAGTACACAAACAACAAGTCTGGGAACAAATAAGGGGACAAGTCTTGGGTTCTCCCCCACCCTCAGAAAAGGAGGCTGACCCACAAGGACAGAGTGAGAGTGCTGAGCACCTTGGATGTGAGTCAGCTGTGCTGTGTCCATGGTTCCCCTCTCCAGAAGCATCAGCGACGAGACAGGAGAATGACATGCAAATAAATGCCACCACCCTGTTCTGCCTCATAATATATTTAATAATTCATAGGAAGTGGATGGAGAACAAACCTACCATGATTTCAGAGAGGTTGTATTTTCTCACCTTTTCGAAGCTCTTAAGTTTAACTTCATACATTAGCTCAGCATTCGGTGCAATGCCAAATGTAGGCTTCCCTGCCTCTCCAAAACCATACCTGAAATGGAGAGTAGAAAAATAAAACTTTAAAAGAATTGGTGTATCTACAGGCACGCCCTTCGGCACTCTGTGGAATCACACTAGCTTAGAGCTATCTGTGGTGGTTTATGAGAAACCAGGTTAGACTGAGCTTTCCCTTCTCCTTCAAGTCCACATGTGACGCAGCACCTGTGCTCCGGGGGCAGCGCGCTTCACTGATCTTAGCGTCACTGCCGTTTCTCTGTCTTTTGATAACACAGCCAGTTATTGGCTATTAGGACCCTTCCCTGAAGCTTTAGCAGCAGGAGGACAGAGCAGACAGCACTGTAATCAGTATAGTGCTATTGCTATTTGGTAGAGGTGTGTTTTTTTTTTAAATTTTTTATACTTCATTTATTTTTAGACAGAGGAGAAGGGAGGAAGAAAGAGAGGAGAGAAACATCAATGTGTGGTTGCCTCTCATTTGCCCCCTACTGGGGACCTGGCCTGCAACCCAGGCAAGTACCCTGACTGGGAATTGAACTGGCAACCCTTTGGTTCGCAGGCCAGTGCTCAATCAACTGAGCTACACCAGCCAGGTCATGTAGAGGTGTGTTTTAATAAGCTTTCAACTCTAATGTGCTGTCTCCTTCTAATAGTACCATTTCCAGTTAGATGAATGGGAGGAAAGGCTCACACATCAGAGAAAACAAACATTTCCACAGTATTTCTTCAATACTTTTAAAAAGTACACTGGAAAATACAAAAGATGTAACAAATATATAACCAAAAAGAGCGGCCCTAGCAAACTTTAACACCTCATCCAGAGAAACACTCTCATAGCTCTGTGGCTCTCACACTGTAAAGGTGTGGCTCTCACACTGTAAAGGTGTGGCTCTCACACCTTTTAGCCAGAACCAACTGAAGAAAATCACTGCAGACATATAAATGTGTTCCTTTGGATCACGTAGAATCTTTAATAACTCTAAGGCAGGGAGCACACATCTACCAGACCAGAAGTTCTGGCGGAGCTACATCTGTCCGGGTCGAAGGTTTCCCAGCATTTAGAAGAAAGCCCAGCAAGTTAGGAAAGCAATCACTGGCACTTATTCTGTTCTCATCTGTTTCAAACCAGACTACGCTTGAATATATGGAAGGACATTGCAAAAAACTTAGTAAACCCAAACTTTCATGCTATGGCTTCCAAGATGCCAAACCAGGTTGATGCCACTGAACTTTCTCTGTGGCAAAAAGGCCAGAGTGGGAACACACAGATCTTGCTGCTTGCACTACTTTCTTTACCCCTGGCCTGAATTTTTCAGGAAGGAAATGCTTTCTCACTCCCCTCCACTGCTACACAAGAACATGGCAGCTGGAGCCAGACCAAGGCAAAGGGAGCTGCAGGGGTGGGGCATGGCAGACACAACGGCAGGGCAAAGGCCATCTCCCCCAAAGAAATGAGAGGACAGAGTTACCAGTGGCCACTTTTAGGAAGTGGTGACTAGTTTTCCACCTGAGCTCTGAGACCTATATATCTGCTCTCCTGGTGCTGCCATCGGGTGAATAAGGAACATTCCTTAACTGCTGGGCGCTAGGTTGGTGGGAGAGTCCTGCTGAGTGTGTGGTTACTAACAGCACATTATATCAGGACTAACTGGTATACTGGTCAGGGGCCCTGCCCTAAACAGCTGGTCCAGCATGGGGCTCAGACCAGTGGGGCTCGACGGAGGGAATTCAACCCTCCCACCTGCAGGGACCTTCGGAAAGGTCCAAGGATGGGTTTGTCACAACTAGGGACGTGCTGCTGACATCTAGTGGGTACAGGCCAGGGACCTGGCTCAACATCCTACAATGCACGTGACAGTGCCCACAGCCAAGCATACCCAGCCCAGGGTGTCACCAGTGCTGGGGGCAAGAGGAGCTGTCTTCGAGACATTCACAAGTGGTAGTCTCATGGCTGCGGTGGGACGTGTGGCAGTGTATCCAAGGGAGGCACCAGCATGCCCTTGTTGTTTATTAATAATGGGATTAAAGCAGACTGACAAAGGGTCTAATTGTACAGTCTCTCCTGGGTTCACGTGAAGCGAGCCTGTGGAGATGCACGGGGGACGCACCCCTCTCGGGAGGGGCATCGAGCCTGCCTTCCGTGTGGCACAGAGAGCTGGCTGACATCCACTGCAGCAGCCTGGGCGAGGAGGCCCCGGCACAGACACGTGTCCGACTCGCAGACAGAGCTGCCGATGGAGCTCTAGGATGCAGCCAAGGGACACACTGAGAAGATGGGTGTGAGCCGGACCCATTCCACACTGTGGTGATTCGAAGTATCGTGCCGTGTGCCTTAAACTCATACAGCGATGTATGCCAGGTGTTTTTCAGTAAAACTGGAAAAAATTCACTCCTTTGGGTAAATTGGAAAAATCCACACTATCTTACCGTCTTTTGATAATTTTTTAAAAGCCCACAAAGTAAACTTTAATAAATTCCAAATAAATAATGAATATCATAATCTTGGATCGCAAGTCAATCAAAATAACTTCTTTAAAGTCAGCATAAATCCCTCCTGGCTAGAGATGTTAAAACTTTACTCCTAAGAAGCTGTGGACGCAGGGGCGCCTCCCTGGGAAAGAACAGCAAGGGAAACGGGACCCGGCAAATCTCCGGGACGCACGTCACATGGGGGCCCGTGGGCGAGTCCATGGTGTGTTTTGTTAAAGACCCAAATTCTCATTTTACTCCTTTCGTGTCTTGTTCAAACAACAATTTACAGTAAAGGACTTACTGATATACTTTTATATGTATTCACTTCCACACACATATACAGGTACAAGAAGATAAACATACAAATAGGTATTAATTGAAGTCTTTAAGTATAGTTTTAAAAGTTAATAATAAATAAAACAACATGCAAAATATGGATGTTCTTCAATTAACAGCGGCCTGCAGACAGTAGAGGCAAAAATGACCACTAGTGACCATCAGCCTCTACGTGCACACAGCCACTTGTACCGTAAGTCCTTACCAACTGCTCCCTTTTTCATGGACAAAGGAGCCGAAGCTCAGAGAGAAATGCTTCCTGAGAGCCACACAAAGGGGCCGTGTGGAGCCCGGGTTTAACTCCGACTCTGTAAGTCCCCAGAGCACAGAGCCACCACTGACCTAGGCTGCCCCACAGGGAGACACTGTGGCTCCTGGCGGCCTGTGTTTTCGTTCGGAATTGGTGCAGAACAGAAACAGAAGGGAAAAAGGAAGAAGGAAAAGTCAACACTAGCCATACTTCAACTAAAATGAAAAAGGTGAATCATCACAGTGTTTAAAACAAAATAAAAGATATTGTCCTGCTGAGGAAAACATCCTGCCACGTAGTCTACTGGAACGGAGGAGAAGGTGCACCCTGGAACCCTTTTGGGGAAGGAAACAGCAGTGACACGAAGTGACACAGGGTGCGTACGAGCAACAGCCACGTTCACAGCGCTCAGGTGCAGGGCAGCCCGGTGAGTTGGGGTCCGAGGCGGGTCACGCGCAGCGCACCCGGCGTGGGGGCCCAGCAGGCTCCGGTAGCGGCTCGCACACAGCACCCGAGTGAACGGCCTCCTATCGCAGAGCAGGTCCTTCGCCTAACTCAGCACACTGACCAATGTCTTAGAGAGAAAGAACACGTTCCTTTTTCGCTGTGATAAATCATGATACAAAAAAACATATGAAAACACTTTTATACCTAGAAGTTTATGAAAAGTAGTTGAGCATTTTTATGTCTCAAACTGAAAAAAATCACCACAGTTATAATAGGGTTTTTTCTCTTGTGATCTGTGGGTAAAATGGAAAGACAGACATCATAGCAGCTAAACAGCTAATATACTGAGGGGCTGATATGTGTCAGGCACTTCACTAAGTTCTTTACATAATTATCTCATTTAGTTCTCCAAATCTTTATGAGGAAGATACTATTATCCTCATTTTATGAGAGGGGCAACTAAACCTGAGGAGAGTTAAGTGACTTCCAGAAATGCGCAGTGCTTACTGACGGGTTAAACACAACTGAAACTTGTGAGGAACTATTTGCATCAATGAACATAAGGATAATCTGTTTCTCTCTGTCATTACACCTGAGAGATCTGCCCCCACCAGTGCCTTGTGAGCTAGGTTAAAATGTAACAAATGGTTCCTATAATATCACATACTCACAGTGCAAACAGACCTTACCCTCAAGGAATTTAAATCTGAAAATATACACTGGACATAAATACCACACTCTTTATATAAACCTAGAACTACTGTAATTTTGGAATGCCAGAAAAAGTCACAGGATATCATTTATTTATGGAGGAGAAAGTCATCTCTATGCATTTCTTAATTTTCAGTAAGTTCCTTACAGAAAGAAATAGGTTTACCTGAGGCTGAACTACAAAGAGAGAGTAAAGGAGAACAGAGCACACCCAGGTGGGAATCCTGTGGTGCGGAAAGGGGTGTCACAGAGAAGAAGAAGGTGTTGAAGAAAAGGGGTGCCCAGCAAAGGCTCCAGCAGGTTCCTGGTGCAGAGCATCCCGGGAGGATGTTCAAGTGTGTGGCGACGTAAAGCACCACTTCAGAGAGAGGACTCTGGCCCCTGTGGCAGGGCAACGGTGAATGCACCACTGACTGCTGAGGCTAAGCAAAGGCAAGCAAGTGTGCGAGGCACACTAGTGCTTATTGCTGAGTGGGGTTCATACAGACTCTTCATTTCTCAAAACCCTCCTCACCGACACCCTGGGAGCCAGAGAGGAGAAGACGTGAGACACGCAGATGCACTTACAGGCGAACAAAATCAACCCCCCGGTTTCTCTCAAGGGTCCATTTCCCAAGATGGAAGGGTTGGATTAATGGCACAATTTCAGATCTGAAAACAATATCAAACATGTTTTCACAAGAGAGACGGTTAGTGTCTGGTAGTTCTAAGCTTGAAAAGGTTGATGGGCATTGTTATAATAGGACAAATTTAGGCAAAAGTGAATCATCTCCACTGCCTTTACATTCAGGAAGAACAGCTCTTGTTGTTGTTTTCCTTAAGATTTTACTTATTTATATTTTTAGACAGAAGGGATGGGAGGGAGAAAGAGAGGGAGAGAAACATCAGTGTGTGGTTGCCTCTCATGCACCCCCCTACTGGGGACCTGGTCCACCACCCAGGCATGTACCCTGACTGGGAATCAAACCAGCAACCCTTTGGTTTGCAGGCCTGCACTCAATCCACTGAACTACACAAGCCAGGGCAGTTGTTTCTTTCAGGGACTCTGTATAAGAACAGGGGGCACAAATTCAAGCGGTAATAAATCATCCAAATGTTTCTTCTACTTCCAACCTCTGCCTAATTTAGAGGAAAGGGAAGAGGGGGGCGGGAGGATCATGTGAGAAGTGCTAATAAATTCCCTCCTTGGCAATACAGCAGGCAAAACAAATAAACAAAAAAGCAAAACTTGCCTGTCAGTCCTTTCCTTAACAATCATCAATCAAGCACCATATCTTGCTGTGTATAATGGCTACACACCATGGGTACAATAATCCCTTGTATAATGCACACAAAAATGCAGGTGCACATCACACATGGCCAAATACTGTGAATACGTTCATAACCCTTTGTTGTCTGAGGTCCAATACTTCACTCCATCAGTACAGCTTGATTTAATTGTTTCTACTCTTAGCATTAACTTCACTGAAAACATCAAACATTGACTGAAAAAGCAAACACATCCCTGTGCTTCAGACAACTTCACCGCACACTGAACGGTATGCTGCTCACCGTGATCCAAGGAATAGTATACAGTGTTCTCCCCGCTGCATTTTCTCCAGGGCTTTGTCAATTCCGATAGGAACGTCGTGGTCTTCTCCTTCACCAACGATGAAAACCACGTCTCTGCAATCAAACATCCTTTCCCCACAGTGGCCTTCCAGGTGGACTGAGGGAGAGGAGACAGGACAGTCACCTGCGCTGCTCCTCAGGATGGGCGGACTGAGGGGAGGGATAAATGAGTGTTTCCCCTTTCTCATTCCATCTAGAGGCGTAAATGGTACATCTTGTCCAAGCTTATTCTGCCTGGTCTGGAAATTGAAGAGCGACAATGTTTCTACTCATTTTAACTTTACACTTCAAACTACTGATAACTGTATCAATGAGATAGTTTAGTGGAAAACAAAACAAAGTGGAAACATAGGTTTAATTTAAACCCACTATGTGGCAGGGGTATCCTCACAGGATCAAGAAATACTAGATTAGTTAATGGATCATTATCAAAATGGTACAAATTTAATCTCAAGTATATAACTGCTTAAACATTTAGAACTGCACCTTGGCTTCAGATGTTTGGATGAAAAACAACCGAAAGACCATTTCCAGAATGACAGACAAGGTTAACCGAATTCTGAAGCTCTTTATTTTCTTAAGAGTCTTAATCTCATTCACAAAGATATTGAATGAAAATGGAAAACCCAAAGGCAATATCATCAACAACTAACAGAGCTCTATCCCTTAGTGGGGAAATAAATGTAAAGTGTGACGGAATCAATAGTCTATGATAAGGTCATAAATAGAATTACTTCACCAACATGTCTAAAATGTTAGTGAAGAGATCAGTTTCTTGGGGCCTAATTCCCTGCTCCACTCCAACTCTCTCAGTTCATTTCCACGGTAATTTCATGTTAAATAGGGGGGGTTTATGTTTTTCAATACAAAATAAGGAAAATGCATACACATATTTTTTTCTTGATCAACTAGACATTTTTTCTAGGATGAACAATTCTCTGAAACTCTGAACCACTTCTATAGTAAGGGTTCTTCATTCCTTACCCAATAGGTCTTTGACTCAATAAGAAATATGAGTTTGAATTCTAACATGTCAACGATACAATAATTTGTCTTTCATAAGAAAATTCTTCATTTCTACTTCTGAAATATATTGGCCGAGATCCAAATGTAACCACTTCCTAAAATGCTTAAGAGTTTTGGACTGGTTGCTCTACTTTAGATCAATAACTTGCTTTAGAGAGACTAAATAAAAATTATTTGTTGTTATACTCATTCCATGAGAAAATTACTTTCCAAATACAAATTCAATTCCAACTTATTCTACTTTTGAACTACACGATCCCACAGGTCCTGGGAAGCTCTAAAATTCTATGATCCAATGACGCAGTAATATAACTCTCAAATCCAGTTTTGAATATAACATGCCAAATCCAGTTTCGAAGGTAATGACTCTGGGCCTGAGAAATGACACCCTGAAGAGTGAACAGCAGTTACACATATACTAGGGACCATGATGGCTCACGGACGTGTATGCCTTTTAACTCACTGGGACTAATACCATCCTAACTCATTCCCACTGCAGACAACGATGGAGTCTAAGAAGCTTGGCCAAACTAGAAAAGGCCTGTCAGGGTGGAGCTGGCATATAGGAACTTTGCTCTTTGTCACACACTCATAAATGCTGATGATTCTATTCTCACTTTTGGAATGCTCTAGATAAAATAAAACTTAATACTTAACTTGCACACTGAGATGCTGATGTTTCTAAAGGAGTTAAAAATTCTGCAAAGTTTGCATTAAATATGTTTAAATCTGCATAAGAAATTTAATTTATATTAATGTGATGATACTTTTCATGGAAAAAGATTTGCTGAGCACTGACTGGTGTGGCTCAGTTGATTGGGCATCATTCCGCAAAGCGAAAGGTCATTGGTTCAATTCCCAATCAGGGCACACACCTGGATTGCAGGTTCAGTCCTCATTTGGGGTGCATATGAGAAAGCAACCAATCGATGTTTCTCTCCCTCACTGTCTTCCTCCCTTCCCCCCCTTCTAAAAATAAATAAACAAAATCTTTTCTAACAAAAGATTTGCTGCGTGAGCAAAGTGAATTTCATACCATGTACTTGGAGTTCCCTAAGTATTGAGATTAATTATTTTAGTAGCTCACAGCTTCACTGACAAATCTTTTTGTCTGAAGTTCATTGTTAGAAGTACCTTCCTCCCCGAAGGAGAGCATTCAGTGGGGGAGGAAACTGTCAGCACACTCCCTGCGGGTTTTGGTGATGAGTCTGAACGTGTCATGGACAGGAAGTGCAGAGACTGCAGAGGGCCCCTGCCCGCGTGTCAGCTTCCTAGCCAGGTGTGAGCTGCTGCAGCACCAGATGGGTATTAAGTTACAGAAATCATTTCAGAAGTTCTCTTCACCTCTGATATCCCATCACATCAGGGAAAAACTGGCTCCTCATAAACATGTTGGGAAAGATAAGTGAAGCAAGTGAAAAAAGAAAGTTCAAGTCAAATGAAAATGAAGACGTAATTAAGAAAGCAAAAAAAAAAATTCCTTGTAGCTGGTCTAAGAACCAATGTTTGTGGCCACCTGTTAGGAAAGTGAAAAATAATTGTAGTAACTCTTATAAACATTTACTACCTTACAGATGGGCTAACCTTTTTCTGGTAAATTTAACTCTTCTAAGTTGGATCTGAACAAGCACTACGCACAGTACCATAAACTCTGAAACTAATAAGCTGGCCTGCATGCTCACCACCCCCCCCCCCCCAGTCGGTAAGCGAACTTACGAAACCAGCGCTGGTTGGACAAGAGGAGGTATCACAGCCTCAGGGAGTTTATAGCCCGTTGATTCTTTGCTTGTATATCTACAAGGGGCAAAGGCTATAGTTCCTTTTTTTACAAAAGATTTTATTTATTTACTTCTTAGAGAGCGGGGAAGGGAGGGAGAAAGAGAGGGAGAGAAACATCTGTGTGCGACGCTTCAATCTGTCGCCTCCGCATACCCCCAACTGGTGAACTGGCCTGCAACACAGGCATGTTCCCTGACAGGAATTGAACCTGCGACTTTTTGCTTCACAGGACAGAGCTCAATCCACTGAGCCACACCAGCTAGGGCTATAGTTCCTTAACTAGCTTCTAAACTTGGAACACTGGTATGACAAGTTCTACAGGACTGCTGACAAGCACTCACACACCGCCTTGGAGCCACACAAATGCATGCCCTTTGCCACAGTAAGGAAGCCCCTTCCCAGTGACAGAGGCTGATGTGCCTAGCTCCTGCACAGCCAGTTGCTGTTTTTTTAATTGTCTCAGTGATTGCTGCTAAGGAGAACCATGGCAGCTCTGGCTGTGGAAGAACTGTGGTTGCTTCTGACCTTGCATGTCTTAATACAAATGCTCACTTAATAAATATTTAATAATAACCACCATGACTCACTGGGAGCTCAGCCTCTGGGGCTCAGGAGGTCTGTTGCTAATTCCAACCCGCATAATTTACGGGAAGTGAATGATCTATGACGTGCCCGAAGAGAAGAAAAGTACATACAGGATGCTTCTACTTAGGGCTTTTTTGGGTAGGGAAAGAAATACACAAGGTAAAAGAGACACTTTCTCTTGACTTAAAGTCTATGCAACTTAAGGGGAAGGGCCCACCAAACCCCACAGTCAAACCAAACCGAATCACCCGAGCTTAGCAACGCAGTCCGAGGGCAACCACATCACATGAGCTCAGTCTGCTGCAGAATGTCGCTGGGACTGGAGCTCTGACTTCTTGTTCTCTGACTGCCCTGCAGCAATTTGTTTTGAAGAGCACAGAACACCCTGTTCTGAATGTGCCTGGCACATGAACTCAATGTGCTGACAGCAGTGTGTACTCCGATTAAAGTGTGCGTGTGCGCTGCAGTTACAAAACCTGGAATGCACGAACTGTGTAATTTGTATTTTAGGAAGCAAAAGTGAGACAGAGGCTCCACACTCTTAAAAAAAAATAGTGCTATAAACGCTCCAGCCTAAAGGTGTAGCTCTGGTGAGTGTCTGTTTTTCCTTTTTCTAGTTGTAGTTGTTGGTGTCTGATGGCTTTGCACTCATTCCAAAAACAATCACTGGGTCAGGGGATCTCAATGGGGATGTTGCAATAGCATTACTACTGACAAGACCGGTCACTTGGCCACAGAAAACCAGGTTGTGTCAGGTTATTCTCACCCGTGAAGTTTTCTCTGCTGCCTAATTCATGCCAAATGAGTCTCTCTCTGCCTGTGTCTCCTGCCTGACAGAGCAAGAGCGTCCAAAGACAAGGGGATCCTAATGTCTCTCTGAGAAGGCACATGAGAAAGCAGACATGGCTTTCTAAAATCAGGAGAGCGTATTTCATCACTGATCAGGAGAGAAGCTGTTCCCACAAAGCATGGTGGTGAATTTGGGGGCAAACTGCCTCCCTTCCCCTCCGCACCATTTCATACTATTCGAGATGAACCAATGCCACTGTAAGACTGCTTACAAAACTGAGGGACAGATGCTAACTGACAGCAGGCTTGGAAGCTGGCTGCTTGAATAGAATAGAATTTCTACAGATGATGTATATCTTAGTCTAAACAGGAAGCATACTCACAGCAATACACCCTACACCAAAACAAACCCTCACCACTCTCTTCTTCACACCGACACTTTAATCAGATCTGCATTCCTGTCCCAGTTTGCCACTTAACAGTTGTGGCTTTGGGCAAGGGCATTTATGTGATCTGACTCAGTTTCTTCATCTGTAGATTGGGGAGAATGATATTAGCTAACTCACAATTGTTCAGAGGATTCAATCAGAGAGTGATTAAAGCTCCTCACCCAGTATCTGGCATTCATTCATTCATTCATTCACTCACTGATATACCGGGGCGTCTGCTGTGTGCAAACACTGTTATGTGTAGGTGCACAGAGAGGAACTCAATGAACGTTAACTATTACTTTCCTGTAATTATAGTGCATGAAATACATTTTAGAACTTGGTATAAGAAACACTTAATGGCTCCACAGAGAGAGCAGTCAGAATATGAATAAAACTCAGATGGAGGCAAAGGCAGTGTCTTAGGCTTTCTTGTATCTCACAGTGCCCCACACACTGTTCAGGACCCGGGAGTAAACGTTCATTTAATGATTCTTATTCTGCAGGGGAAGTTATTGGGGTGACCTGGTGAATATAGCTGTACAGGTTCAGGTGCGCAATTCTACAACACTCCGTCTCTGCACTGTGCTGTGTTTCCCACGCACAGTCATCTCCTTTCGTCACCGTTTATCCCCTGATTTACTTAATGATCGATCTGAACACAGGACAGTAGGGAAAAGGGAAGTAACTTTAATTTATACGATTCTTCCTTTTTAAGTACCCCTATTTTCAATAAATTCTAAGAGCTATTTAAATTCTTTACTGATTGAAGCTTTTTTAAACACTATTCTAAAATAAATGATCCATTGGCTGGATTTTTAACTTAAAAAAAGTATTTTCTACCAAGATTTTCTCTGCCTTAAGACTTAAAGATAGTTTTTCAGAAGGAGCTATACACATCCACAACATTTGAAAAAATAAACAGTGTCCATTTTAGACCAAGTGCCACAGTACATTATTTTGTGAAAACACATAAGAAAATGGCATTAAGAATTTGCTCTTTTATTGGACAAATTTTGCCAGGACATTCACAAATACTTCAACAGCATGTGAGAAACCAAACTAAAAATGCTTCATACCTTTATCAGATCTCAACATGGGAATACAGGAAATCTTTCCTCTATTTTCAATTTCTGGTGCCATTTTAGTTTTTGATGTTTTATTTATAAAGAGCATACAGCTAGATTTTGTTGTCATTTAAATCTTATGAGAATCCCATCCATCTATTTTTGATCACTGATATGATTTCTTTTATTCCTACCATCTCATTTTAGGTTTTCTATATAATGTTGTCTTTTATTTTTCCTTCTTTACATCACTAGATTGATCAAATTTTCCTGGGTCCTCTGCTTCCCTATACCCCGCTGGGTGGTTAGAAATTCTACATGCTACTCTTACTAGTACCTGGCATTACATTTTACACAAATCATTTCAAGGTATATACTTTTATCCGTTAACAATTAATCAGCATAATCTCTCTTGGAATGAGAAAATCATCTTAGGCAATTTTGCCTCCCCTCTTCATTTCCCATCTGTGCCACATTTTACTAAAAGGAGCCAGAACCTTCCCTGGCCAGGTAGAATGTGTGGGTTTGAGTCCCAGTCAGGGCGCACACCTGGGTCGCAGCTTTGATCCCAGGCCGACCCCCCTGCAGGAGGCAACCAATCAGTGTTTCATTCTCCCCTCAGTGACTCTCTCCCAAAAATCAATGAACATATCCTCAAGTGAGGACTATTTTTTTTAAAAAAGGACCCAGAACCTAGCTCCAGACTATTAAACTAGTGTTAGTTTTAACATTACTACCACTTCAGGGATCTTTAAATATAAATGTATCCAACTTCACTGTCATATTCTTGGAATTACTTTTTTGCTCACTAATGTTTCTTATGCCAGAGCCTTCACTTCTTGACTTTATTTTTCCTGATATTCCAGTATATCCTATAGTATTTTTTTCTCAAAAAGAGAATTGAGTCCACATAGTCCAGAAAGTTAATTTTTCCCCATATTTAAACAATCACTTGGCTGAAGACAGAAGTCCAGGTGAAAAATACTCACAGTTAGATACAATGTTCAAAGTGTGGTCTTTCAGTGTTTAGTATCATATGTAACAAGTCTGATGTCATTCCGACTCCCAACCCTTGACAACAGCCTGTTCCTCCCCAGGGGAATTTAAACTTTTCTTTTAAGCTATGGAATCAAAGTATTTCTGCAGGATGTCTTGTGTGCTGCTATCGACAGGGCCTTTCAGTCTCTACATGTCTGAGTGGATGCACACTGTCCGTCCTTGACATACCATCTTTGTCTTCTGATCTTTCTTTCACCTAACATCTATTTTCTGTTCTGTGTTCTGAGATATCCTTAACTATCTTTCCTATCACCAGTTCGGAATCCTGCAACTTTCCATTTTGCATTTCAACCCTTCTTCTGAGTTCTAATTTTGATAATCATATGCTTTTAAAAAATTTTTTATTTATTGATTTGAGAGAGAGAGAACAGGTGAAAGAGAAACATGGATTTGTTGCTCCACTTATTTAAGCATTGTTTGTTTTTTGTATGAGCCCTGACCAGGGATCAAACCCACAACCTTGGCTATTAGGACAACTCTCTAACCAACTTAGCTTCCCAGCCAAGATGATAACCACAGTCTTAATTTCCAGGAACTTTATCCTCCCTTTCTTTTTTCAAAGAAACTGGTTGTGTGACTTATGAATTTAATATCTATTAAATTTCTCTGAAGATAGTAGTTAGTATTTTAAAAGTCCTCTTCTATTTCTTATCTCACCTTGGTTTTTCTTTTTCATGATATTTGCTGATGATTCTTTGTTATCTAATCATATTTTAAAGGAAGGATTAAGCAAGATGAAATGGTTCCAGCTCCCTAGCACAGAATTTCTAAGCAGCTGAATTACACTGCCACTGTAGACCTTTTCCCAAAAGGGGTGGGGTAACTGAGATCTCTGGGTGAAAGTACCACAGATATTTCCCAGGCATTGACTATGTGCTGAGCACAATATGCACAGTAAGGTTGGGGACACCCTTCCCATTGGTGATATACGAGAAAGTTTCACTTCAGCAGCAAAATAATTCAGCATACTGACTGCTATGCATACCTGCTATTTCACTCTCCACCCCACATCTGTTTTAAAAGTTCAAAGATACTTTACATCCTCATCTGTAGTCCAAGTCCTAGTATGTAGAATCTTCTGAGGCAGATCCCTTTCTTATTTTAGAAATCTGGCCTTACTGGCTTTAGCCTGGAGCAAAAATCACAGCCAGATCCTAGGGTAGTAGTAATTCTCAATCCTTGGCTGCAAACTGGAATCATCTGGAGGAGTTAAACCACGCACGCACACACGCACGCGCCTGAGAAGTTGCATCCTTTGAGGTTTGAGACTTTTGTTGAACTGGTCTGGGCTGAAGCGTGGGCATCAGGACTTTAAAACCTCCCCAGGTAATTCTAAATTCGGCCCAAGCTGAGAACTACAGCACTAGAGGATTACTGGCCCAGCTGTTCCATATTGCTTTATAACAACCCTGATGATTGCCCCATAGCCTGTTTTGGCTCCCCTGTACCAGCTGACTGTAAACTTGGAGTTCTGCCCAAGCTTGCTGGAAAGAACTGTGTGTGCCTCTCCAGAGGTCTTCTCTCCACCTGTTTCAGGTTGTGTGTCCTGACTCTAGTTTCCATCAGTCCAATTTCATCCACTTTACATGTTCCAGAAATTCTTCATCATTTCGGATCCACTCCTCATTTTCTCCCTGTTTTCCAGCACAATAGGGATTCCTTCCTCTCTTTTAAAATCATTCCCCATCTCTCCCTTTAGTGGGATTCCAAGAGGGAAAGCTGGGGAGAAGGAAGGGCACTCCCAACAATCAGAATCCAGAAGATCTTGTTGAAATTTTACATTTGAAAACTCAGCCCATTGCCTGCATTGTTTGCATGCAAATGTGGTTGAATGCACTGGGAGGCAAGAGCACCTGGGTGTGCCCGCTCCTGGCACTGAATTTCATGAACCAGAAGACCTGAGAGGTCAGGAGCTGCGGGGAGAGGAGCTGGCTATTCAGAGCCTTCTGTCAGACTGGCTTTCCTAAGAAAGGAAAGCTTCAGAGCAGCAATGTAGCCACTACTGGCAATTAAACCGAAGTATGATGACTAAGAGTCATCATAATAACGCCAATTAGAATAGTTAGAACACAGTGGCTTTTTTAAAATGGAAAAAGTACAACATTGAATAAAAATTACAAGATGCTCCTCTTAACTGAGGTAAGAAAAAACACACGGGAACAGACTCTGAAGATTGAGTAGGCATTAAGATCTTGACAGAGACAGTAAACAAAATTCCTTTGAGAAACGATAAATCCTGTCAAACTAATGTAGGTTTTGTTTTCCACATAGAAAACAAACAAGCTACAGAAAGGAAGCAAAATATCACCATTCAATAAAAAATAAAAGCCTTCTTATTCAGCTCACAAATTTATTCTTCAAGAAACAAACAAAAATCCTCAAGAAATGATTTAGATAAAATTACTGTTAAGAAGATATATAATTAATTCGAAGACTGTTATTAAGGACAAAAATAAATTAATCAGGGCTTGTAGATCAACCCTGGTAGAGTCCAAATGATTTGCTGATGGACTGAATGTAGGATATAAGAGAAAGAGAAGCCAAGGATTTCTTTCTTTAATCTATTTAAAGAAACAAAAAAAATGACATAAACATAATGCAGAGAGTAGGTTGGCTATCTTTTCATTGCTTAGTTGAATTTTTTCTGGAGCTCTGATCTGTTCTTTCATTTTGGCCATATTCTTTTGTCTCCAAGCACCTGTTACACAGTAAGGGGTGAAGCCTTGGGAATTCACGAGTGGTGGGGGGCAGGGGGGGCGGCAACCCAGTTCTCTGTGTTGTGGTGCTGTATCTGGGGGAGGGGTCCAAGAGAGAACAGTGCTGCTTGTTCTGCTCTCTGCTGGTTTTCAGTCACTTCCTCCCCAACCCACAAGCAAATTGGGCCCCGCTGGTGCTGATTCCTGGGTTGGGGGGGTTGTGTACATTCTAGGACCCTGTGGGTCTAACAAACTCTCCTGTGAGGCTGGGAGTTTCTCATGCCAGGGTGTATCTCCCTCCCCAGTTGTTCCTCCTGGTTTATCCCCAGAAGCAAATGTGGGAACACTGGCCCCAGTCCTCCCGCCGCAGCCTTGCCACAAATCCTCTCCACCTCAGCTGCCCGTCTCTGTCTCCGCCATTCCTACCACTCCTACCAGTCTGGATGAATGTTTCTTTAACTCCTTGGTTCCCGGAAGTCCATACGGTTCGATTTTTTGGCAGTACTGGTTATGTTTTGTTTTTAACTTTGTTGTTGTCCTTCTTTTGATTGTGCGAGTAGGCAAAGTGTATCTACCTACACCTCTATCTTTGTATGTTTACTTTTTTAAAAAAGATTTTATTTTATTTTTAAATAAAGGGGAAGGAAGGAAGAAAGAGATGGAGAGAACTATCAATGTGTGGTTGCCTTCCCTGGCCTGCAACCCAGGCATGTGCCCTGACTGGGAATCGAACCGCGATCCTTTGGTTCACAGGCTCCCAATCCACTGAGCCACACCAGCCAGGGCTGTATGTTTACTTTAATTGCCTTCTTAAATTACAGTGTATCAGCCAGAGGCCCTGGGCACACTTGCCTCAGACTAGCAGGGTCTGATCCCACATTCCTGAGTACATAAGCTGGGAGGTACAACTGGGGAGGGAGACACACCACAAAACCCAGGATTCCAGCGTGGGCAAATAAAGCCTCGAACCTCTGACTGAAAACACCTGTGGGGGTTGAGGAAGCAGGAGAAACTCCCAGCCTCACAAGGGCATTTCCTTGGAGACACCCACAGGGTCCTAGAACATATATAAACCCACCCACAGGGGAATTAGCACCAGAAGGGCCCAATTTGCTTGTGGGTAGCAGGGGAAGTGACTGAAAGTGGGCAAGACCTGAGCAAGCGGCACTGTTCCCTTCCAGACCCCTCCCTGACATACAGCACCACAACGAAGTGATGAGGGTTGCCCACCCTGCCTAATCCCTAAGGCTCTGCTCCTTACAACCTAACAGGTGCACTGAGACAAAGAAATACAGGCCAAAAGAAAGAACAGATCAAACCTCAAAAATAGAACTAAGAGATAAAGAGATAACCAACCCATCAGATGCAGAGTTCAAAACACTGGTAATCAGGGTGCTCACAGAAATGGTTGAGTATGGTCCTAAAATAGAGGAAAAAGTAAAGGATATGCAAAGTGAAATAAAGAAAAATATACAAGGAAGCAACAGTGAAGGGAAGGAAACCAGGACTCAAGTTATTGATTTGGAGCAGAAGGAAGAAAGAAACATTCAACTGGAACAGAAGGAAGACATAAGAATTCAAAAAAAGGAGGAGAGGCTTAGCAACCTCTGGGACAACTTTAAACATTCCAACATCCGAATCATAGGGATGCCAGAAGGAGAAGAGGAAGAGCAAGAAATTGAAAATTTATTTCAAAAAATAATGAAGGAGAAATTCCCCAATCTGGCAAAGGAAATAGACTTCTAGGAAGTCCAGGAAGCTCAGAGAGTTCCAAGGAAGTTGGACCCAAGGAGGAACACACCAAGGCACAGCATAATTACATTACCCAAGACTAAAGATAAGGAATCTTAAAAGCAGCAAGAGAAAAGGGGACCGTTACCTACAAAGGATTCCCATAAGACTATCAGCTGATTTCTCCAAAGAAACCTTACAGGCAAGAAGGGGTTGAAAGAAGTATTCCAAGTCATAAAAGGCAATGGCCTACATCCAAGAGTACTCCATCCAGCAATGCTATCATTTAGCATGGAAAGGTAAAGTGCTTCCCAGATAAGGTCAAGTTCAAGGAGTTCATCATCACCAAGACCTTATTATATGAAATGTTAAAGGGATTCATTTAAGAAAAAGAAGATGATCAAAAATACATACTGTAAAATGACAACAAACAACTATCAACAACTGAACCTAAAGAAACAAAAAGAAACAAACAAACAAAAAACAAAGTAACTAAGCAAACAACTAGAACAGGAACAGATTCACAGAAAAAGAGATCACAAGGAGGGTTCTCAGCAGGGACCATCCAGAGGAAAAAAGGGTGAAAAGGCACAGGGAATAAGAACCATAAACAGTAGGTACAAAATAGCGGGGGCAGTTAAGAACAGTATGGGAAATGGGGAAGCCAAAGAACTTATATGTATGACCCATGGACATGAACTAAGGTGAGGGAATGATGGTGAGAGGAGGGTACAAGGAAGAGGGGAATAAAGGAGAGAGAAAAATGGGACAACCGTAATAGCATAATCAATAAAGTATATTAGAAAAACTAAACATAAAAAATGAGAGTAGGAAAAAGAAATTAAGTGTCCACCATATACTAGGCACCTTTCTTCATTTACTGTCACAAAACCCTGTAGGGGGAAGATGAGTATTTCTATTTTATAGACAAGAAAATTACAGGCTCAAGATGGTTAAGTAACTTCTGGAAAGTCATAAAAATGTCCAGATTCCAAATACATTCCAAGTGTATTCTTCCCAAAGCCCATGTGGCTCCTCCCCTGACTACTCATTGAAGTGACAGAAACTCTGACTCTTGTGTATCTACAGTGACATCATAAATGATGACTGTCTACTGCTCTGTCACTGTAGAACTGGATTCAGTTCTAGGATTCCTACCTGGTTTGAACCTAAGTTATGAGTGATGCTTCAAACACAGGCAGAGTAGTTGAGTCTGAGAAAACTTCAAGGAGAACAGTGTGACCTTGGTGTCTGAAAGGGGCCACATGTACGTCACCTGTCCGCCTCCCACACAGAGCCAACTTCTTTCAAAGACGGAAAGCAGGACATCTTAACCTTGATAGGTAAAGTACAGTATGATAAATTTGTATAAAGTTGATTAGTTCCAGAAAATCAGAAAGGGCTTTTGGGAGAAAAAGTAAAAATTAACCATTTACTCTAAAATTGCCCAGGAAAGTATAATCTAACAAGATGAGAGACAAAAGATTAGTCATTGCCCCATTTGATATATTTAAAAACAGAGAAAATAAAACTATATAGATTATTCAAGTACATTTAAAAAATTCCATTCATAGTATATTACCCTTCTTGCAAAAAGGATGAAGGGATATGAAAAAAATACATGTATCTGCTCAAATCTGCAAAAGAAATTCAAGAATAAACTAGAAACTAGTGAGACTGGTTACCCATAGGAAGAAATCATGGGGAAAAAGGAATGGGTTACTGAGGATGAAGGGAGAGTAACACTTCTGAGCATATCTTGTGTAAAGTTGGCCTCCGAATCTCAGAGCTCTGCCTCCGTTGATTCAACCCACAGTGAGTGAAAAATATTCAGGGAAAAGTTACATTGTTGCTAACATGTACTATGTAGTCAGGTCTATGATGCTGGTGTCTGTGCTGAACATGTAGACTTTTATTTCTGGTCATTATACCCTAAAGAATATAGCATAACATCTATTTGTACAGCACATGTTTTCTATTAGGAATTATGAGTAATCTAGAGAAGATTTAAAGTATAAGGGAGGGTGTGCACAGGCGATACGCAAGGACCATTTTCTAGAAGGGACTCAAGCATCAGCGGATTTCACTATCTGCAGGTTCTGGGGTTTCGGGGAGTGGGGTGTGTCCTGGAACCAATCCCCTGTGGGTCCTGAGGGATGACTAATTGTAGATTAGAATTTCATGGTAATGTTCATATATCACAAAAACAAATGAATAACTGCAATGAGCAAGAGTGTGGAGGGAACCCCAGATGGAAGGTAAATATAACAAACAAACCTGACTTTGACAGATGTGCACCCACACCGAAGGGAGTGAGGAAGAAAAGGACTAACCTAAGATGGAAAACATGTTTCAATGGCTGCCACAGGACTAATGACAAAAGCAACTACACGCAGATTCTTCCTACTTAGGAAATTTATTTTTCATAGGGGGATGCATGAATTGGTAATTCTAGACTACTTCCTATATATATTATGATTGAGCAAATAAACAAATATATTGTGAATGCTGAGAGCCAAGTCTCTCACTTGTGGAGAAAGCAGTCTCCAATAAGCACAGGGAGAGGGCTAGAAGCACCCTGTGGTGCTGGATTGGAACAGGAAGTGTCAGTATGTACCCATAGTTTCAGTACAAATACAGACCAATATAGAAATACGTACAAATGTGTGTGCATGCGTACTGAGGTATATATACCCTATTTCCCAGGTCTGTCTGCTAAGAGGTTCTAGAAGCGATAACGTTCCACAGCATGAGTAAACCCAGCACTTAGAGCTCACTTTCTAAATCCCATTCTCCAGTAAGAGGACCAGAGCTCCTTGGAAAATGGTGATTCTAGACCTGGAGCAGGGAGACTCCACAAAGGGCGTAGACCACAAGTGGGGCCGAAAGTGAACAAGCGCTTAAAACACCATGAGGGGCTTAAAAGGACACACCACCCAAGCCGAAGGAGAGCTTCCAGAGGACAAAGGGGGCACAATTTGAGCGATAAAGCAAGAACAGCAATGTACAATATTATAGAATAAAATAAATATCCATGCGCCCACACTGATATGAATAAACTGAATAAATACACAGGGGTGAAGAGGCAGCTCTTAAACACAGAATTCCAATTAAATGTAGAAGAAACAGTAGAAATTAAAAAAAACAGCATTAGGCAAATATCACACTAATAACTGTGCTAATATCAGAGAGTGGAGATGTTCCATAAAAGAAGATACTTGCACGGTCTCCTAGTATTTCCCCCCCAATGAGGTACTGAGGGATCACAGAGCGGGGAGAGTAGCTGTGCAGTGGGAACCAGGGCAGACCCGCCTGTACCCATGGACTCAGGAACATCACCAGCAATGACTCACCAACACCGTGAACCTCCTGAGAATGAGAAGCGCACAACATAACTCGTGTGGTATTTTCCCAAAAATGTACAACCTCAGTCTAACCACGGGAAAACATCAGACGGACCCAAATTGAATGATATTCTACAGAACATCTGGCCAGTTGTCTTCCAAAGTGTTCATGTCATGAAAAATGCACGAGACTGATGAACATGAACACTCACACACTGGAGGAGCTAAGGAGACATGACAACCTAATACAATGTGGGTCCTGAACCTGACCATGAATCAGAAAAAGGCCATCGGGGTGACCATCTGAAACATTTCAGCAAGATCGGTAGAAAGTCAACAGAACTGTGTCGGTGTTCATTTCCCTACTGTGTGACCACACTGCTGTCAGGTACGATGTTAACGTCAGGGGACGTCAGGTAAGGCGTATAAAGGAATTCTCTGAACCAGTTTTCCAACTTTTCTGTAAGTCAAAAATTATTTAAAAACAAAAGCTTGAAGGAAAAGCTTCCCACTGAAATAGTATCAAAAGCATGATTTAATTTAGCCTGCTCTAAAGTTAACTCTGCAGGGACAGTTTTGTGGTAATGCCCATAACTTGGAAAAGGTTTTCCTTTTAATTTAGTTCACAAAAATCTCTAGTTTTATATATTATAAATTGTTAAACACGGAGAATCATTGTATTATAGGAAAAAACTGTGCTTTTGTATATGTTCAAAATTTTTCATACTTAAAATTTTAAATACATGTCATACACAAACATTTTAAGTGTTTGCTAATATATCGAAGATAATTTTCTGTCACTTCTGTAACTTCCATAAACATTTAGAATTCTATCACAGAATGTTTAGGGCTGAAGGATTCAGAAACCAAGAGGGCCACTCTTCCTGTGTCGCTGTGCAGGGAGGAAGCTGACGCTCAGATAGGCGAGTCCAGCAGAGCCGCTGCAGCCGGGTCCTGCCTCCTGACTCCTGGGCTCGGGAATTCTCCAACATCAGACAGCTGAGCTCGTCTCATTTACTCCAAACCTGCTTGTGAATGATAACTGTCTAAACACTTCAAGTGCAGTAGCACAGAAACACTATTTATAACTATTTCCAACTTTAAAAAAAACTAATTTAGACTAATTTGCCACTCATAAAAATGAAATAAAGGTCCAAAGCAGTATACACAACATGAGAGATAAGAAAATCAACTATTCTAGTTTACAGTTTTAAATGAACTCTTTATTTTAAAATCTGCCTTTTATGTAGTTCATGTTGTCATCCTTGTGCTGTGATTTGCTTTTTTCTTAATGGAAGTACTCCTGTTTTCCCACAATTTTTCTGCAGCACTTCCGCTCCTTCAAACCTGTACCCAAGCAGGTACTGAAAACCAAATGTGTGTCAGGCACCGCGTGATGCTGGAAACAAGAAGGGGAAGACGTTTCTAGTCCTCAAGCATCTGCTGTGTCCTGCAGAAATGCGCAAGCGCTGACGACAGTACTGACTGCACTCGCTGTGTCCTGCAGAAACACGCATGCGCTGACTACAACACTAACAGCCAAGCAATGAGCACCGTGATGCACACGGCCTGCTCTGGGAGGAGGAAGGATCAGCCACACCGGTCCTCACAGCCGTGTCCTTACGCCCAACACAGGAAATGAAAAAACGGAAAACCCTCAGGGCACTCAATAAACGGCAACACAAACCTTGAACCCTGGTCTCCTGACATAGAATGGAATGAACACTATCACCCAATGCTGGTCAGACTAAAACTATGAACCAGTATTTACCTTGATGACTGCCAGTGAGATGCGTTTGGGAGGCCTGAAAGGCATTACAATCTACTGCTCTGTTAGTACCTCTGTCACTAGCAATTTATATAACTTCTCCAAACTCACTTTTCTCATCTTCCTGTGTAAGGGTGTGTGAGAAATACATGAAGAAACATGGATGGCAACTAACACAGTTGGCACACCAAGGAGTCCATGGAGTAAGAATTCCTTGATTGATGGGGTATTGTTTCATTCTTTTTTTTTAAATTTGTGGTACCTGGCACATACCTGTTGAGTAAATATTTACTAAATGAAATCATTATCAAATAAATATCAAATTTAAAACTATTCTTGAGATATGTTCAGTATATTCATTTCTATAAACAGATTGTAAGTAAGAAATCCCCACCTCAACCCAGCTTCTGAGCACTGGCCCCTCCCCCAGCAGGGCTCACTTTCCACGGTGGCTCCCTCGTTGGGGAATGAGTAGCCTTCTCCTTTCTGTTTGATTCTTCGGATGATGCCTCCATCTGCCAATAAATCTTCTCCTTTGAAATCAAGGAGCTCGATCTAGGAAGGAAGGAGATTTGGCTGAGAAAAGATCAAACACAGACAACTGAACATACTTAAAGGCAAAGGCAACCAATTCTCCTTTCATTTTACAAAATAAAACTCTTTTCTGTATTGATCTCTGCATCTTAGTTACTGGAAGGGTGGGAAAAAGAGAACACTGCACTTGTCAGTCCCTGGAAAGCACCTGCAGGTACTGACCAAGTCTGGGACCACATTCTGTGAGGAACAGGGCACAGCCAGCCAGGAAACACTGAGAGGATGGCCTGGTGGGCACAAAGCCAGAGCTCCCAGGCGCAGGCCCAACACTGGTGAATAGTCTGTCCCACTCGAGAGACCGCCACTTTTCCCACCACTAGGGTCCACAGAATTCCCATCTTCACATGTGAGACTAAATCCTATGCAATCAGGCCTGTAACCACTTCGGGGTGTTCTTACCTAGTTATGCTGTTTCAGGAATTTCCTCCATCAATTTAAAAATCAGCTTTGGCCAAACATGTGTAATTCAACACATAAAGAACAACATATTCTCACCTGCTACAGTGGCTAATGAGCTCTGTGGCAGTTATAAACTTTTATAATATGAAAATACCTTAAAAGTTGATGCAGTTATATTTCAACATTTACTTCCACATTCCCACCCTGTCTTCTGTTGATGCTAATACGCCACACTCACACCACTCCCCCGAATCTTTCCTCCTAAGCTGCTCGTTTGTTCGTTTGATACGACCTTTTTCTGCCACAGACACGTTTATGAGAAAGCACTGGCATACATGCCTTTGTGGGAAACAATTCAAGAAGCCGAGCTCCAAAATAAATAAATTGGATCTCATTCTCCATAGCGAGCTTAGCTCCTGCTCCACTGCCTCTTGCTGCAGAACCAGCACTGCAGTAGAGCCAATGCTAACAGGGCAGCATCACACACATACTTACCTCAAAAAAGAGAGTTGCATTCGAGGGAATTTTGGGGACACTGCCAGCCGAGCCATATGCATATTCTGGTTTGCACAGTAAATGGCACACTTCTCCTTTTTTCATGGTAGCCACCCCAATGTCCCATGCCTTGATGACCTGGCCTAAGAAAAAGGAAAAAGTGAGAGGCTAAACTGCCGTTGCATTAGGGTTAAGTCTTCATTTGCAGATGGGGGGCCTAACACAAGTGACTCCATTTTGGACCGGTTGTCTCTCTTTTTTAATCCTCACCTGAGAATGGGTTTTTATTAATTTCAGAGAGAGAGAAAAGGGGGAGGGAGAAAGAGAGGAAGAGAGAAAAATACTGATGCGAGAGAGAGATATCCATTGTTTGCCTCCCATTTGTGCCCTGACAGGGGATGGAACCTGCAACCTTTTAGTGGATGGGAGACCAACTGAGCCACCTAGCCAGGGCAGTTTGTCCCTTTTTTAACAAAAGCTATAGGCCATATTTTAAAAGATTTAACTGTCATAACAAAAGTTGCAACAAATTTCTAATTCTTTACACTAGAGACTCAGGCAGGAAGTAAGGACTACAAAAGAACTCAGTAAAAGCTACATACAGAAATAAATTGTGATTTTTTTTTGAAGGCTACCAGAAGATACACTGCTGAGGAGGACAGAAGAATCCATTTCTCAACTGCTCAAAAATGAACTCTTTGAAAAGCGGCAGTAACATAATCTTTGAAATGAGGCTGGGTTGCAGTTGTTGCTTAATTTCTAATTCAACCACAATAATAAGTGAATATTTTCTAGGCAGAGATGAAACAAAAATAGTATAGAAAATGGAATTTGTCCTAAGGAAACTGATGATTTACTTGGTTAGACAAAAACAACAAACAACAAACAACCAAAAAAGAATAAATTGCATAAAAGAGTCCATGAAGCAAAAATTTTCTTAAAGTTTAGCATAAGGGAAAAACCTGTTTTTTTAAAAAAAGAAAAACAAAATGGTATGTGTCCTTTTGTCAAAGCACTACCACTACAGAATTCAGAATTTTTTTCCTAATTGCAAGAGATAAAAAGTTAATCTTACTGCTCAAGTACAGAAGTATATTAGCCTGTATAATATCTTAAAATAAGTAGTCTCAAATCCTTTGGGGAACAATAGAAAATGCAGGTAATTTAAAAGGATAAAATGACAAAATTAAGGTGCCACGTCAATCAAAAATGAAAGCATTCAAAGTGGGATCACGGAAACAGTGAACCCGGAGGAAGTGCGTTCTGAGGACAGCTGGAATCTGGAACTGAGAGCTGGTGGTCGACCTCAGAACAGGGGAACCACGTAGTAAGGTCCATGAGAGGGAGGGATACAGTATCTGAGACTCATGAGGACTCAGCTCAGTGTTCAGTAAGTGTTACAACTTTTCACGGTATCAGATACACTTACTATAGTTAAAATTTTATATAATATATGCCTATCATTAAAACACGTGAGAAAGATAGAAGGTGAAAGATAAAGGTGCCCCACTTCCTCCCTGTAAGAAGTCACTGTTACGTTTCCTTTGTATCCATCACGGTGTGCCACTGCTTTTTAAAAAAATAAAACACAAGTGACAGCACACTGCACATTCCATTCACAACTGCCCTCCACAAAACACACAGCAGATGCCCCTCGACTTGTCATGGGGGTACGTTCGGATAAACCCATGATTAAGTCAAAGTGTCACAGGTTGAAAGGCGTTTCCTGCACCTAACCTGCCCAATGTCACAGGCTGCCCCAGTCACTTTCTACTGAATGTGAATCACTTCTCTACAGGGTAGGAAACTGTCAGTCAGATCTCGAGGACCCTCTGTGTCTTGATCTTTCTCTGTCAACAGAAAGGAGAATATCCGTGTTGGAGGTTCAAAGTGCAGCCTTCTTGGACATCGGATGGCCTGCATTTGAGTGCCAGGTCTGCCCCTCACTAGTCGTGTGACCCTGTGCAAGTCATTTAACTTCTGTGCTTCAGTTTCCTCATCTGAAAAATAATAATAGATACTACTACCTGCCATAACAATAGTGATACCTGCCATAGAGTTGTTATAAGAATTATTAAACAGAGTATGTCAAATGCATGGCATAGTGCCTGGCATGTAATACATATTTAATAAAGGACAGCCATTAGAAATACAAATAGGCCAACCCTATTCTCATTGACCGCTTAATAGGCCAGCCACTCTCCGGAAACATATTACCGACAGTACTCTAATAACATTTGTCTACTTTGCCTACTTGGTGCAAGTTTATTTGGAGAGTAAAGGCCTAGAAGCGCAAAAGCTACATGTATTTTCTTCTTTCTTTTGAAGATTTTATTTATTTATGTTTAGAGAGAGGGGAAGGGAGAAAGAGTGGGAGAGAAACATCAATGTGTGGTTGCCCCTCACGTGCCCCCTGCTGGGAATCTGGCCTGCAACCCAGGCATGTGCCCTGACTGGGAATCAAAGCAACAATCCTTTGCTTCGCAGTCTGGTGCTCAACCCACTGAGTCACAACAGCCAGGGCTGTGCATTTTCAGTTTCAAAGATTTTGCCCAAATGCCCTTCCAAAATGGCTACATCAACTTACCTGCCCACACGGGGTTCTATTGTGAAAATCCCTGAACCATAAAAGAAAAGTCAAGTCAGCTGTAACAGGCTGCTTTCCTGTCACTGATGTTCCTCAAAGACTGTCAGTTAGCATGGATCACTGAGAACATTTTGTTAAAACTATCAACTGATATATATTAAAATACTTTTTTTTCACTCCCCTCCACCCCAGCCATCCCTACCTCCCACCCTTAGCTGGGGTGGGGGGCAGTGGTGGGAAGAAAATGGAGACAACTGTACTTGAACAATAAAAAAAGAGAGAAGAAAGAAGGACAAATACTTTACACAGTCCTTCAGGAAATTTCTATATTGTGGGGGTTCTACCGTACATTTGTTCAAGATGTTTAGCCAACTACTGAGCAGCCAAGGTCTGTCTAGGTACTGAGAATACAAAGGTGGTCATTTCCCTCTTCCTCCCAAGGAACTTGCAATGCAGTGTGGCCAGTGGAGGAGAAACACAAATGCATCCTGTTTTCTTTTTCTTTTTTCTTCAGCAAAGCGTAATGAACACTGAAACAGTGTATAAACAAGGGGATGTGCCTTGGAGTGAGGGTTGGTGTGATCAGCAGAAGCTTAATTCATAGATGATATGTGTGCTAGGCCTTGGAAGCTGGAAACCTCAACCAGTGAATTCAACCCACAGGAGCCCCAAGGTAAACAAGTCATGGCTGGCCTTTCCTTTCCTTCTCATTGGAGAACACTGAAGCTTCTCACTAAATAAAACACACAGAGGGAAGAGCCGGAATGATATCAACACGGGCATGTTCCTAAAATTGCGAACACTGGGACTCTTATTAAAAAGCATTTCCCCAATTTTTAAAAAAATAACACACTCATTACAGAACTCTTGCAAAGTAGAGGAAAGCAGAGAGAATACAATAAAAAAAATCTCTGAAATCTCAGCATCTGAGGTAAACTGTCAATTTCTTGGTTCATTTCTTTCAAATTATACAAGGTGGGGCAAAAGTGTGTTTACAGTTGAGAGTACATGAAACAGAGTTTATTCTTGTATAATTATTTATTAATTACTGTAGTACTGTCTGCACAAACAACTGTGAACCTACTTATGCCTTTCCCTGTATATACAGACTTTATGCGCACGGTACATTTTTACATTCTTAAAATTCTGGTCATAGTTTATTTGGTTTTATAGTCTGGTCTTCATATTTCATATTATATGAGCATGTTTCTTGTTAAAAGATAGTATTTGAAAACATGACTTTTAATAACTATATACTATTTCATCATATAAATATACCATAATTTCATTACTACCCTTAAAAAACATGTAGGTTGTTCATACTTTTCTTTTACTATTATAAAGTTTTGGTGAACAGTTCTGGACCCACATCTTCACATGACCTTTTTGTATAGTAAAAAACCTCTTACCTGACACAATCAAGACTGGCTGGGAGTAAATTAATGTGTTTTTTAAATAACTTTTTATTTTTCAATTATGGTTGACATACATTAGTAGTGATTAGATAGTTACTTAACTTACAAAGTGATCACCCAAGAAGTCTAGTACCCATTTGACACCATCCAGAGTTATCACTATAGTACTGACTGTATTCCTCAGGCTGTACTTTACATCCCTGAGACTTTTATTTTAAATTTTATTTATTTATTTTTAGAGAGAGGGGAAGGGAAAGAGAAAGAAAGGGAGAGAAACATCAATGTGTGGTGGCCTCTCACACATCCCTACCAGGGACCTGGCCCACATCCCACATGCCTATGTGTTCTGACGGGGAATAAAACCGGCGACCCTTTGTTTCATACTCTGCTGCTCGATCCACAGAGCCACACCAGCCAGGGCCTGAGACTGTTTTTATAACTGGCAATTTGCCCATCTTATCCTTACCCCCTTTTTTACCCATCTTCCCAACTCTCTCCTGTCTGGCACCAGCAAAATGTTCTTTGTGCCCCAGCCAGAGTGGCTCAATTGGAGCACCATTCCATAACCGAAAGATTGTGGGTTTGATTCCCTGTGGGCACACACACCTGCACTGCAGGCTCAGTCCCTGGTCCAGGCATTTGCAATCCCCTGTATGGGCATGAACAGGAGGTGATCAATCGATGCTTCTCTCTTGCATCGATATTTCTCTCTCCCTTCCTCTCTCTGTAGAAGCAATGAAAAAATCCCCTCGGGCAAGGATTAAAATAAAAAGTTCTCTTATCAATGAGCTTCTGTTTTGTTTGGTCATTTTTATGCTTCCTGGACTTGTATGTCTATTTCCTTCACCAGGTTAGGGAAGGTTTCCACTGTCATTTCTTCAAATACCTTTTCAGTTTCTTGAGCTCTCTCTTCTCCTTCTGGTAGCACTATGATGCGACGTTGTTACATCCAATGTTATCCCAGAGGCCCGAGTATCCTCACTTTTTTTGGATTCTTTCTTCCTTTTGCTGTTCTGATTGAGTATTTTCTGCTACCTTGTATTTCAAATTGCTGACTAGACCCTCTGCTTCATCCAATCTATTGTTGATTCCCTCTAATGTATTCTTCACTTCTCACTAGTTCTTTTTAATTTTCTATAGCCATTTTTTAATATTTCCTATCTCTCTGTTAGAGTTCTGAGTTCACCGAGCACCCTTATAATCAGTGTTTTAAACTCTGCATCTGGTAAACTGCTTGTCTCCATATTTAGTTCTTTTTCTGGAGTTTTGTCCTGTTCTTTCATTTGGAACACATCTGTCTCCTCATTTGGCTGGCTCCCTATGCTTGTTTCCCAGTATTGGGTTGAGCTGCTGCATCTCCTGTTGGTGGAGTGGCCTTGTGTAGTAGGTGTCACGTTGGGCCCAGGGGTGCAGTTCCCCAGTCACTGGAGCTGGGTGCTCCAGGTGTGTCCCTTGTGGGCCCTCCTGTTGTAGCTGAACCTTGATTGCTGTTGGCCCATCAACGGGAGGGATTGACCCTCAAACTGACTGAAGGTGAGGAGTGGCTGTGATTAGAGTAGAGCGGCTTTGCGCAGGGGCTGCCCCCACAGAGGAGGACGCACTTGAGCAGAGCTCTCGTGCTTTGGGTGTGTCATTTGTGGAAGTGGTTGGGTAGTGCTCTGCTGTGGTGTAAAGCTGACCATGGAGTGTGTCGTTCCTGGGGTTTTAGAGAAGCTCTGCTGTAGGCCAAGTTCCACTGCTTTCTTTGTTCTGCCGGGGGCACCTGGTATGAACTACAAAATGATCTGCAGATAGTTGCTGCTGGTGCTGGGCATGGAGGGGCTATGCTGAGAACCAATGCTGGCCGCCACTAGTGCCAGGCTTGGGGAGACTTGGAAAGATGTACAGGGCATACTAAGACCAGATGCTAACTTTTGGGGGGTTTGTGAACCTTTGAGAGATTTTAGGAAAGCCTGAAGCATGAGCTATTTGCATGGAAAGCCACTGGAAATGGCTTGGGTGGGCTCAAAGGGAATGGGTAGGGTCTCAGGGAATCGCCAGGGCGAGGCAAACAGTATTGCCCAGGTTTTTGGAGACTTAGCTATGGTGCCCAATGTGCCTGCAGGGGCAGGACTCAGCAAAGCAACAATGGCTTCTGCCACACTTCTGTCCGAGAGAAAGCTGTCCCCCTAGCTCCTGTCCTGATACCTGACTCCCTCTATGTTCCTGGCACCTTTTGAGCTACTGCTCCAGCTCTGGAGCTCAGAGCAAGTGAGTCCAAGCAAGCCAGTGCACTGGTTCTCCAGAAGCCCTCTATCTCACTCAGCCACAATCCCTGCTGGTTTCACAGCCAGGGTTTATGGAGACTTCCCTTTACAGCACAGAAACTCAGGGCTGGGATCCCTTGCTCCTCAGAGGGACCTCCACAGCAGAGATATCCTTCCCAATTTTTAATCACCATTGTGGGTGTGGGCCAAGGTCATTCAACATCTCCACCCCTCTGGCCAGTCTCAAAGTGGCTTCCTCTTTATATCCTTAGTTGAACTTCTATTCACCTAGATCTCTGGCAGTTCTCAGTTATGGTTGTTCTGTAGTTGGGTTGTAATTTTGATGTAGTCATGGAAGAAAGTTAGCAGTGTTTACCTATGACCATCTTCACATCTCTACTATTATTTTCTTAATTTAATTTTGATTTTAATTTTTTATTTTAGAGACAGGGGAAGGAAGGGAGAAAGAGAGGTAGAGAAACCGTGATGTGATTGAGAGAAACTCTGACTGGCTGCCTCTGTACATGCCCCGACCTGAAACGAACCTGCAACCCAGACATGCACCCTGACTGGGAATCAAACCAGTGACCTTTTGCTTTGTAGGACAACACCCAACCAACTGAGCCACACCAGCCAGGGCTCTATTAGTAATTTAAAAAAACTACTAGTGTGTCATGCCACAAACACTGCTGCTGCACTTGTGTCCACTCTTTGGCAG
The DNA here is from genome assembly GCA_039655065.1 of Glossophaga mutica. NCBI lineage: Eukaryota > Metazoa > Chordata > Mammalia > Chiroptera > Phyllostomidae > Glossophaga > Glossophaga mutica. The sequence continues at coordinate 112,131,605 of CM077306.1, forward strand.
AGAAGGTGGGACCCACACAATGCACAGTTTCATCTTAGTGAAAAGGTAAGATGTGATGCTCAGGGCCTGCTGATGGTCCTTGATCTCATTTCTTCTGCAATGTGTTCCCTACACAGGAGACCTCACCTCATGATGTGCAGAAAAGGAAATGCAAGCTTGCTAACATGAGTCAGTGCTGAAGCCGAAACTAGTCTCCTGATACATTCTCTGGGTACCACCTGGTTCGTTTTTATGTTTCTGTATGTTCCACTTGATGCTTTTAAAGTCATCAGTGAGCTTTTATGCTCTCATGGATGATGGCAGGTATCTACCTACAGACTCATATCTTGACCAGAAGTCCAGAGGATAAGCCAATTTAAAAAGTGCTTTAAATGAAGAATCGTAAAAAAGAACACATATGTACCTCAAACATTCTTTTAGACTGAAAATATATTAAACTAATGCAGTAACCTTGTGTGAGAAGGCCAAGGCCCTGTTTCCAAGTGTAGCACCAGCGATAAGAGCTCCATGTCACCTGACTAGAGAAATCACACGTGATATTTCATTGGTGTTTGCAATGTGGGTTTCTTTAAAGTGGAGTCAGAGCCAGAAGACACTTACAAAACAATCAGTGTGCAGAATCCTTCTGATAAAAATGCATTCTGAATGGCCTCTGCTTTGCTTTTTACTCACCCCTAATTCAACAGCCATTTTCAATTCTTGTAAATAGATTGTAGAGAGAAAGTAAGGAAGAGAGGGAGAGGTAGGGAGGGAGGGAGGGAGGCAGGGACATCAATTTGCTGTTCCACTCCTTTATGCATTCACTGGTTGCTTCTCGTATGTGCCCTGACTGGAGACTGAACCTGCAACCTTTGCATGTCAGGATGCCCCTCTAACCAGTGGGGTTACCCAGCCAGGATCAATAGCCGTTTTAAAAATGCTTTTAGTTTTTATAGAATTCCTCTTTTTACACTAATTTCAATGTTCTGTATACTATCTAATAAAATTATATAATTATTCAAAGTACAATAGATATAAATAAGTTTCATCTGATTCTTAGAGACAGTCTGAGGAAGAAAAACACCGACCTTCGTGTCTGGAACCTGCCGGACCCAGCTGGGCCTCAGTGATGTCTCAGGCTCGCCTGGGGCCCACAGCGAGGCCATGTTACCCCCCTGCTGGACAGAAACACTCTCACTGAACATCAGCATCAGACAAGGCACTCTGGGACCATGACAAAGTGAGACGAAACAAGAAACACTTCAAAATTTTGTCTAAGCATGGACAAAAATCAAGGTTACCATGTGACCTACAGAACACCAAACAGCCCCTCTCCTGGCTACTGTGAGTGACCACTCTTCCCCAGCGGGTACAGCCTTTCTCCAGTCAGACCTCCCAGGGAAGATGTGTTAAGATGCCCAGAGAATTTCCCCACTATCTAACAACACCCAATCCAAAGCAAAGCCCCTCTTCCTCACACCATTCCCCCAACTACCTAATATGAGCCCAAACCTTGTAACAAGTCCCTATGAACACTCTTTCTGACACACCCCATGGTGCGCACTCTCCCTCCCTGTGGAGCAAGTCCAGCTTGTTCAGCTGCAGCTGTGGCCCTAGTGGTCCGTTGCCGGAAGGCACTGCCAGGGCTTGGTCCACTGGCTACAGCGGAGTGTGAGACCACAGCACAGGGCAGAAATCCCGCAGTGTCACTTAGGGTATTCACAAATGCAGAGCATCGGTTGACTTGGAGTTGGGTAAGTGAGTAAGTGAGCTTCTACCACATTTCCTTAGGTTCAATTCCTAGAAACAGAATGACTTGGTTAAAGCAGGAACATTTTTAAGATTCTTGATCTTGGGGTTTCTGGTCAAGATGGCAAACAGAGTAGGGAAATGCAGCAGTCCCATCCTCCCACAACGACATCAAAGTTACAAGTAAGCTAAGAACCACTACATTCAGAACCATCTGAAACGTAGCTGAACAGAGGTCCTACGACCAGGAATATACAGAGAAATCCACATGGAGACTGGTAGGAGGGGCAGAGATGCTGAATGAGCTGGTCCCACACCCACATGTGGCGGATAAGAATCGGATGAGATATCCCCCCTGCAGAGGTCCCCTCTGAGGAACAAGGCATCCCAGCCCCACACCAGGACACCCAGCCCAGGGTTCCAGTGCCAGACGGAGAGGTCCCCATGACTTCTGACTGTGAAAACCAGTGGGAATGGCTGAAGCACAGTGTGGCTCAGGTGCCAGAGCCCCACTGAAGTGCATCCTGCTCCGTGGGATTGGCCCCTGCAGGGTTGATCATCCACGGTGGTCAGGAAGAATCCTTGAAGCCAATCTGCCTGAGGGTAAATCCCTCCCACTGACAGACCCACAGCAATCAAGGCTCAACTACAACAGAACAGTAAACAAAACCCACACAGCAAGGCTGGGGTCGGGGAGCCCACCTCGAACACCCAGCTCAGGTGACCCGTGAGTCTGTGCCACTGGGCCCTACAGGACACCTACTACCAAGCTCACTCTACCAAGCCTGGGACACATACCAGCTCCATCTAATACACAGAAACAAACAGGGAGGAGGCCAAAAATTCAGGAAGCAAAGACACATGTCTCAAATGAAAGAGCAGAACAAAACTCCAGAAAAAGGACTGAATAAAATGGAGACAAGCAATCTACCCGATGCAGAGTTCAAAACACTGGCTATACGGCTGCTCAATGAACTCAGTGAGGAGTTTAACAAAGAGATAAGAAACACAAAAAAGGAGATAGCTTTTGAAAAGGGGGAAGGACTGTGTCTTTTTTCACTTACTGTAAGGTCCTCAAGGTTCATTAATATTGTCACATGTGTCAGAATTTCCCTCTTCTTAAAGGATGGATAATATTATATTTGATGAATGTATGATATTTTGTTTATTCATTTACCTGTGTATAAACACCTGGGTTGCTTCCACATTTTGGCTATAATGAGTAATGCTGCTATGAACATGAGTAACAAATGCCACTTTGAGACCCTTTCGGTTATTTTGGATACGTACCCAGAAGCAAAATTACTAAGTCATATGGTAGTTATACTTATTTTTATTTATTTTTAAAACTTTTCTTTTTTTATTGGTTCCAGAGAGAGGAGAAGGGGAGAAAGTGAGGAAGAGAAACATCAATATGAGAGAGAAACATCATCTGGTTGCCTTCTGCACAAGCCCCAAATTGGGACCTGCAACCTGGGCCTGTGCAGTGACCCGGAATCTAAGCTGCAACCTTTTGGTTTGCAGGATGACCCCCAACCGAGCCACTCTGGCCAGGGCAGCAGTTCTAGTTTTCATTTTTTGAGGAGCGATTTCCTTTGTGGCTGCACCAGTTTCCATACCCACCAACAGTGCCCGAGGGTTTCCATTTCTCTGTGACCCTGTCGGCACTTGTTCTGTTTTTGGATGGCAGCCATCCTGCTCAGAGTGAGGGGATGTCTCATGGTGGTTTGATTGGCATCTCCCTGATGATTTCTGATGTTGAGCATATTTCCATTTTCTTGTAGGCCACTGATATGTCTCCTTCGGAGAAATGTCTAAGTCCATTGTCCATTTCATAATCAGGTTATTTGGGGGTTTTTGGTTGTTGAGTTTCAGCTCTTTGTGTGTTCTGGTATTAACCCCTTATCCTGCCTATCATTTGCAAGTATTTTCTTCCATCCATAGTTTGCCTTTTCACTCTGTTACTGTATCCTTTGATGCCGTTTTTTTAAAACATTTTGATGTAGCATAATTTAGGTATTGTTTACTTTTTTGCTATGCTTTTTGTGTTATATCCAAGGAATCACTGCCAAATCCAATGCCATTAAGCTTGTCTTCTAAGAAAATATAGTTTTAGGTCATATGTTTATTTTAGTTTTTGATCAATTTTGAGTTAATTTTTGTTATGGTGTAAAGTTAGGATCCAATTCCCTTTTTTTGCATGTGAATACCCATTTGGGAAAAACATTTGTTAAAAAAAAAGTCCTTTCCCATCAAATGGTCTCAGCACCCTTGATGAAAACTATTGACTATGTAATTTTTAAGTGTATGTTTGAAATACAAGCATATTTACAATACTATAGGATGAAACCTGTACAGTATTATACAGAAAAAATATACCTTTTTATTTGGGAGTAGAAAAGGAAACAAGAAATATCAAAATAATTTTTTTAATCCTCCCCCAAAGACACTGACTTTAGAGAGAGAGGGAAAGAGAAACTTTTATGTGAGAGAGAAACGTGGACTGGTTGCCTCTAGTACGTGTCCTGACTGCAGACTGAACCCGCACACCAGGCATGTGCCGCAACCAGGAATCAAACCTGTCACCTTCCAGTTGATGGGATGATGCTCCAACCAACTGAGCCACACTAGCCAGGGCAAAACATAAAATATCTTAACTGTAGAAAGTTTTCCTTTAAAATGTAACAGTTGATAAGTACTTAAATATAAGGTTAATCACTAATAAATTTCAGATAATTAAGAATACATCTGATTCCCTCCTACTGTGCTTTCATTGAAGAATTTCCAGGACGCAGCACCAGCTCCTGATCTGCAATGGTTTGCGAGTACACAGGGTGGAGCGAAAGTAGGTTTGCAGCTGTGAGTGTGTGAAACAGTTTGTTCCTGTGTTACTATTCATTAATTACTGTATTGTTTTCCATGCAAACAACTGTAAATCTACTTTTGTTGCACCCTGTATTCTGCATGTTTTTACAAGTAAGGTCTTAAAAATTCTATTTTAAATGCTGTAGTCACAATCAAATCCCAAAATCAGCACAACTTTCCATTCAATCATTCACTTCTATTTATTCCCTTGGGAAAACAGGTGCACCATACGGGACCCAGAGAGCTCAGTGTGCAGTATGTGTGCTATAGTCCACGTATATTATTCTTCTTCACTTTGCTGAGTGCAACTGCTGTAACACAAGTGTATATAACACTGTCCAACCCATGTTTCTTATTTTATACAGGTAACTGAACACACTGTTACAGAAGTTTCACCAAAGGTATTCTGCCCTATTATCATATTTCTAATTATCACCTGAGGGAAGCCTCTAACGGCCCTATCACTGTGTTGGTTTTAGTCACGTATAGTTTTATTCCCACACTCTGTACAGAAAGTACGTGAATGAAATCACAGACTCAGGACTGATCTTAAAGCCCTTCTCCAGAGGCCTCCTTTCTGCAGGAGCAGGGAAGAAAGTCAGGTGCCGTGTTCATGCTCACACACCGCAGTAAAGAACAAAGAGAGGAACCTGGCTGCCTAACACCAGCTCGGCCCTCTCCCCACGAGACCCCGCTGTCTCTACACAGGTGTGTCACAGGTACCACATCTACCCAAAGTCACCTCTTCTCTCTGCTCAAAATCAAAGGAAACATGAGAGACTCCTTCACCACAGAGTGTTTCACTGAGAAAAGCTGGTGGAGAAGGTGGCAGTGTAAATTCGCAGCCATTCTTCAGTCTGTTTGCAAAGATAACTGCTGAGAGAAGACTTTTCTGAAATCTCTCAGCTTCCTCCAAACAGAAATTCAAAGGGAAGAGGAAGAGTTGGGCTTGGGAACCAAGGGGTCTGCACAGCCATTCACTCTGAGATCATCCAAATAGAATAATGTCACGGTCATGCCCTTGAGGTTCACATCCCTAAATTAATAAAAATGAAAAAAATCTAATTTAACTGTCTTTATTATCTGCTACATCAAGAAAAGAATTGGTATTTGATTTTGACTGCTATCTTATTGAAACACAAAATTAATCTCAAGATTAATGAGCCATTCATTCACTAAGGCCCCGCAGGAGAAGGTGGCAGTGGCACCACCAGTGAGAAGCCTGGAGAGAGAGCAGGACAGGAAGCAAAGGCACCAGGACACACGAAGGCCTGAAGGCACCCCGCCCCCCCAGCACCAGGGGAGACAGAGTGGCAGAGAGGCAGAACGAGTTTAACCCCTTAGCTCCCCACCTGCCATTCCCTTCCCAGATCACTGCTCAGTTAACAATTCCACTAAACTGCTAAGGCAGAAAAAGAAAGAAACTGTAGTAAACACTGAGCTATGCTGGTGGGTGGGGGTTGGCCCTTTTCTCTGCATTTCATCTGGCAATGAACTAGAAGTCTGTCACTGGAACCTACGGCAAGTAAGAATAAAATGACATCGCACATTCCACTTATATGAGGAATCTAATGAACAAAATAAACTAACAAAATAGAAATAGACTCATAGATACAGAGAACAGACTGACAGCTGTCAGAAGGGTGAGGAGGTGAGTGAAAATAGGTAAAGGGATTAAGCAAAGAAAAAACTCATAGACACAGACAACAGCAGGGGATAATCAGAAGGAAACGGGGTTGGGGGAGGCAGAAGGAAAAGGGAGATAATGGTGATGGAAGGAGACTTGACTAGGGGTGGTAAACATACAATACAATATACATATCATGTGTTATAGAATTGTACATTTGAAACCTTTAATTTTATTAACCATTGTCACCTCAATAAATTCAATAAATTTTTTTAAAAAAGTCGTAATTCAGAATTGAATGAATTCAACACCCAACATGGTCCACAAAGTTTTGGTATATAGGCTATTATTCTTCTTACGAGATTAAAGAAATAAGAATATTAAATCAACTGTAGACATTTAAAAATATTTGAAAAGAAATTAGTAAAAATCAGGCCCTGGCTGGTGTAGCTCAGCGGATTGAGCGCAGGCCTGCAAACCAAAGCATTGCTGGTTTGATTCCCAGTCAGGGCACAGGCCTGGGTTGCGGACTGTATTCCCAGTATGAGGTGTGCTATAGGCAACCATACACTGATGTTTCAGTCCTTCTCTTTCTCCCTCCCTTCCCCATCTCTCTAAAATAAATAAATAAAATCTTAAAAAAAAAGAAATTAGTAAAAATCACATTTAAGATTTGAAAACAGTGGTTATTAATCTTTTTCCCTCAGGACCTCTTTACATCTTATAAATTGAGGACCCCAAAATTTTACTTATACATCTATATAGTTGCCATATTAAAAACAGAAATAGTTACATGCCAATTCATTTAAAAATAACCTCATTATGTTAATATAACTTATTACAAAAATAACTATATTTTCAAAAAAACAAATTAGTGGGGAGAGTGACGTTGCTTTGTGATTTTACAAATGTAAAATATGTCTGAATTAACACAAGATAACTGAGTTCTCATACCCACTTTTACATTCTTCTCCTGCAATTCTGATTGATATACATGGCAAAAATATCCAAACTCACAAAGATAGATAGTTTGAAGAGGAAGGAGTATTTTAATAGCCTTTACAGATAATTATAAATATAATCATCTGTTACATCAAAACTAGACAAATGGTAGTTTCATAAAGGTTAGTGGCAACGTAGAACCTGAAGACATATCAATGAACTTTTTCTATTACACTGCAGGAAAACCCAGTGGTCCAGCTTGCTCATTGAATGGACCTTGTACTCAGGCATCACTTTGTAATATCATGCATTGGTCATTGGGAAGATATTGGTTCACTGAGTTACACAGATTTTCCAAATGTTAACAGATTTCATCACATAATATTTTTACAATCACTTACATTAACACCCATTGATTTCATCAAAAGTCTTTTACATTTTGAGAGGCTGTCAAGCTCAGTGGCAGATGCAAATGTCCGAAACTGTCATCTTCACTTGAAACTTCAACGGTAACAAATATTGTCAGTTTTTTTCCTTGAAGTAACAGGTTACTTCATTCATTTTTAAGAAAATACCTACCTAATACCAAATAATCAAGTCTGAATAATCACACCTTCTGCCCTTTCTAATAAAAAGAGCAAAAATTAAAAAAGGGGGCATTAAAAACATGCAGCTTGTTCAGCTCTCAGCTGCAGCCAGGGCCCAGGGTGTGTCTCCTGGAGACCACCACCCTCCTGGGGCACACAGTGTGCTCTACACATGCTTCCCTTTCGGTCACAAAACAGCAAGACAATGTGAGATTCCAGGACAAGGATTTAATAAAATGAGTGTTTTACACTATATCAAGGACATTCTTAAGTGCCACTGCCTTCCCTTTTCTCTACTTTAACCCGTAAAGGAGGGCAGCAAAGGAAGCTTGACTGCTGGTGGAGTTTGGAGCCGCTGCCTGGATTTGGGCTCAGGCACCAGAGATTTGTACCACTACAGACTCAGTACCATCGTTGCAAACTCCCACACCATAAAAAGCTAAATAACATCTTAGTGTTATTATGAAAATAATTTTGACATTTTGGACCTCCTAAAAGGGTTTTAGAAGTTCCTAGGGACCCAGGAACCATAATTTGAGAACTATGACTTTAAAATCTTTACTTTTGGCAAGGATAGTACCCACCAGGTCCCATGTAATAGAAATAGCAGTAATCTAAGCAAAACACAACTCAGAAAATACCCTCTTACCTTTGCCAAGACTAAAGACAAATGGTTCACTTCTATCATGACTGGAATCAAACTTCTTTCCATTTGACAATTTTCCTGTGTAATGGACATAAACTCTATCTCCGATCATTGGTGTTTCCTCACTATTCCCCACTCTTTTGACAATCTAGAAAAGACAAACATCAAGAAAAAAAATGGAACTTTTCACTTCTAATGAGAGAATCAAAAGACCACACAGTCCATTTCCCATCCCAAAGGCGGATTTGCAAATAACGATCTGTCTTTTCTAAATGCTCCCTTCCTAGTCCTCTCAGTAACTCTCTCTACTGGAAAGCTGTCCTAGTCTACTCTTACTCTGTAATGCTCTGTTTAACATCACTGTCAGACACACTGCTCCCTCACCATAACTTACCGACAGACCCTGCTTCATTGGTTTAATGTCCCCCATGCTTTGACACTAGAATTTCCTAAAGCACAGAGCTAGTCCCTCACAAACTGAAATAGACCAAAAGATCAGACTTTCAAAAACCTTCCAGAAGTCTAAAGCAAAGTTTCAAAGGTGAGGTTTTACTTCCCTCCTTTGCTACAAATACTACTTCTGACTAGATTCTACTAGTTTGATTAACTTCCAAAAAGACCAATATGCTGGTATAACAGTTTATACTTAGTATTTGAATATCTAATGCATCAAAAATCAGTGTCACTGTACAGTTTCATAATAATGAATAATTTATTTTCTAAATAAGGAAATGCCAAAAAAATCTCCAAGCTGCAAATATTCAGGTATTGTAAAATCCAGTATATTTATTTTTATTTATCTTGCTGGAACAGCCACTAACACAGTTGGTAAGTCCTGGAAAAAGAAAACCAAATCCAGGCATGTGGCGGTGTAATTTATTCTGTCAATCATCTCAACTAAATTAATCATTTTTATTAGATAGCTGAGGGTGGTAGCTAATTTCCAAAGAACATCCTTTTGGGGGAAAGAGCTGAATTTTTATCTAAAGAATTCAATTATTTGTTCTTACATTCTTCTTTAAGATGTGTCTTTCTTGCCACACCCTCATATTACCACATAAATACCACCTTAGGATCCACAACTTTCTTAGTTCAAAAGCTCGGTCTCTAAAGGAAAGCAATCACTACTGTAACTCCATCAAAAACTGTTAGAACTAATCAATAAACTCAGTAAAGTTGTAGAACATCAAATCAACATAAAGATATCAGTTGTGTTTCTGTACATTAACAATGAAATATCTCAGAAAGAAATAAATAGTTCTGGAAATGCAAATCAAAACCACAATGAGATATCACCTCACACCTGTTAGAATGGCTAGTATCAAAAAAACAAGAGATAACAGGGAACCCCTTGTGCACTGTTGGTGGGAATGTAAACTGATGCAGCCACTATGAAAAGGAGCATGAACGTTCCTCAAAAAATTAAAAATAGAACTACCACATGATCTGGCAATCCCACTTCTGGATATATGAGGGGAGACCCAAAATAAATGGGAATTATTTTCTGTACAGCAGGCCCCTTGTAGTATAGACTGCCCTAGCTAGGACCCATCTGTATCAGTGTAGCAGCTGGTGTTGTTGTGAGAGGCTGCATTCAGCTTCAGTGAATATTTTTTGAAGACTCTTTCTCCGTGTCTGCTCATTTCATGATGGGTGATTTATGAGGCTACCTACCTAAACCACAGAGTGTTCAGCAGTTGTTGACCAAAAACAGCATGATCCCCAGGCCCCACCCTCCCTATTCACCCAATCTTGCCCCAAGTGACTTCGTTTAGTTTCCCTGGATGAAAAAAGTCCTCAAAGGGAAACGTTTTGGCAATGTGGAAGAGGTGAAACAAAGAATGGCAGAAACACTAAAAGGCATCAAAATCAACAAGTTCAAAAACTGTTTTGTGCAGTGGGAAAAAGTCTCAATAGGTGTACTGCATCAAACAGAGAGTACTTTGAAGGTGACTGGAGTTTAAACGTGTAAGAATACACAATTTTTAATAAATGAATTCCAGCATTTTTTAGTTCCCCCTTATAAACCCAAAGGGAACAAAATCACTCTCTCAGAGACATATTCGTACTCCCATGTCTTTGTAACATTATGCACAACGCCCAAGCCTTGAAAGCCACCTGAGTGTCCATGGGTGAAGGGATAAAGAGGATGTGACACACACTCACACTCACACACACACAGGAATATTATTCAGCACTGAGGAAGCAGGAAATTGTGCCATTTGTGACAATATAGATGTATCCTCAGGGCATTATACTGAATGACATAAGCCAGAGAAAAAACACTGTTGTATCACTTACATGTGGAATCTAAAAAACCTCAACTCACAGAAACAGAGAGTACAATGGTGGTTGCCAGGGCTAAAGGGTGGGGGAAATGATGAGATCTAAGTCAAACCATATAAATTTTTAGACATAAAACAAGTAAATTTGGGGGATCTAATGTACAACATGGTGGCTATAATTAACAACACTGTGTTATATACTTGAAAGTTGCTAAGGGATTAGAACTTAAATGTGCTCGCCACAAAAAAGAAATAGTAATTACATGAGGTGATAGAGGTGTTAACTAATTTTACTGTGGTAATCATTTTTTTTAAAAAGTTTTATTTATTTATTTATTTTTAGGCAGGGAAAGGCAAAAAGAAAGAGAGGAAGAAAAATATCAATATGTAGTTGCCTCTCATGCGCCCCCTACTGGGGACCTGGCCCACAACCCAGGCATGTGCCCTGACTGGGAATCCAACCAGCAAGCCTTTGGTTCACAGGCTGGCACTCAATCCACAGAGCTACACCAGCCAGGGCTGGTGATCATTCTGAAATATATAAATGTATCAAATCATCTCATTGTAAATTTATCACACCTCACCATAATTTTACATAATGTTGTGGGTTAATTATACCAATAGAGCTGCAAAAAATAATTCTAACTTTAAAAATTGAATTAAGAGCTACTTAAAAACATCATTACTGACCTTAACTTCAAAGGGGGGAAGTTTCAAAAAATTAATCTAAAAGAAATCACATAATACCCTAAAAGTGCTCACTGTCACAAACCGGATACAGCACGTGGGAGCCTCAGCCTCCCTGGAGGGAATCTGCATTTGCAGGATTGTGAACAAGTCACTGGGCGTGTGGGATGGAGAGCCACCAGGGGGTCAGACCACTGTCCACCTCAGTGAGCGATATTGTGATTGATGCCACTTCAGGTTTCCCCAGCAAGATGAACCTGTGGCTAAATTTGGACCTAGTTTCAAGTCATTAAAAATAAAAGTAAGCACCACAATTTTATCTTCTAGGACTAGTTACGGACTTCCCAGTGCTGCCTTGGTCTTTTTTTAAAAATATAGGTAACAGTTAATAAGAGAGATGTGGTACCTAATACCACAGCCATGGCACTAGGCTAAATGCTCTATATAATCCCAAACTCTAGGAGGTAAGTTGTACAGTGGTAGGTACCACGTTACTCATTCATTCTTTCTAGAACTCAGGACAAATGTCAAAACTTACGAGGACCAAACTGTCCTCCAGCTACCAACAGACTGATGCGTCCACTTCCGTTTCATCATCGTGAGAGAGGGGCGCCCAGGGGCCAGTAAGCCCTGAATGCTGAAACATTTTCTTCCCATCAAAATTCGACAAGTAGACTTCCGGCCAAGATGGAGGCATAGGCAGACACACTGTGCCTCCTCTCACAACCAAAATTAAGGACAACAAATATTTAGAAACAAGAAAACAACCAGAACTTATGGAAAATTGAACTGTACGGAAGTCCAACAACCATTCATCCAGACCGGTAAGCGGGCGGAGTTGAGGCAGGAGAAAGTGGAGGTGCGGACCTGGAACGCAAGCAGCAGCGGGTTGCAGTTCCCAGGTGCACAGGCGGCGGCTGGTGGTCCCCGGGCCCACAGGCAGCAGCTGGTGGACCCCGGGCACAGGGGGGTAACTGTGCAGACCCAGTGAGGCCGCACAAGACGGCTGGCTGACCAGGTGGTCCCACATTCGCTCGCACAGACGGTCCAGGCAGAGGGGAAGTGGCAGAAGGGACTGAATCCAGGAGAGAGCGGAGCAGGCGCCATTGTTCCCTCTCAGGCCCCGCCCCCACATGCAGCGTCACAACCCAGCGACTGGGCTGCCCCGCACTGGGGAGCGCCAGAGGCTCCACTCTTCACTATGTAACAGAACGCGCGCGTGCGCAGATAATCCAGGTGAAGGGGAAGTGGCGGAAAGGACCGGAGTCCAGGAGAGAGCGGAGCAGGTGCCATTGTTCCTTCTCAGACCCCATCCCCACATATAGCATCACAACCCGGCGACTGGGCTGCCCCGCCCTGAGGAACACCTAAGGCTCCACCCCCTCACTACGTAATAGCCGCGACCAGACTAAAACCAAAACAAAACAAAAAAAACCCCACCAAAAATGGCTCAAACCGGAAAACAAATAAAAGCCCCAGAGCCAATTCCTCTAAGTAGTGAAGAGATAGCCAACCTATCAGATGCACAGTTCAAAGCACTGGTCATCAAGATGCTCACAGAATTGGTTGACTTTGCTCACAAACTAGATGAAAAAATGCAGGCTACAATACGTGAAATGAAGGAAGAGGCATGGGGAACTGATAGAGATGGAAGGAAAACTGGGACTCAAATCAATGGAGTGGACCAGAAGGAAGAAATTAACAACCAAACAGAAAACAAGGAAGAAACAAGAATTCAAAAAAATGAGGAGAGGCTTAGGAACCTCCGGGACACCGTTAAACATCCCAACATCTGAATTATAGGGATCCCAGAAGGGGAAGAAGAAGAGCAACAAGTGGAAAACTTATTTGAACAAATAATAAAGGAGAACTTCCCCAATCTGGCAAAGGAAATAGACTACCAGGATGTCCAGGAAGCTCAGAGAGTCCCAAAGAAGTTGGACCCAAGGAGGAACACACCAAGGCACATTGTAATTACATTAACCAAGGTTAAAATGAAGCAGAGAATTCTAGAAGCAGCAAGGGATAAGGGGACAGTCACCTACAAGGGAGTTCCCATCAGACTGTCAGCTGATTTCTCAAAAGAGACCTTACAGGCAAGAAGGGGCTGGAAAGAAGTATTTGAAATCTTGAAAAGCAGGGACCTACATCCAAAATTGCTCTATCCAGCAAAGCTATCATTTAGAATGGATGGACAGATAAAGTGCTTCCCAGATAAGGTCAAGTTGAAGGAGTTCATCATCACTAAGCCCTTATTATATGAAATGTTAAAGGGACTTATCTAAGAAAAAGAAGATAAAAATATGGCAGTGAAAAGACAGCAAACTCACAGCTATTAAGAACCACATCTAAAACAAAAGCAAACTAAGCAAACAGCTAGAACAGGAACAGAACCACAGAAATGGAGATCATACGGAGGGTTAACAACAGGGGTGTGGGAGGAGGAGAGAGGGGGAAAAGCTACAGAGAATAAGTAGCATAGATAGTGGGTAGAAAATAGGGGGAGGGCAAGAATAGTATGGGAACTGTAGAAGCTAAAGAACTTATGACACATGGACATGAACTAAAGGGGGGAATGTGGGTGGGAGAGGGTGTGTAGAGTGGAGGGGAATGATGGGGGAGAAATGGGACAACTGTAATAGCATAATCAATAAAATATTTAAAAAAAAAATTCGACAAGTACAGGGTTTGACAAGTTCTGAAGCCCAGAGCTGCCAAGGGATGACTATTATTATTCCAGTTTCACCAATAAGGAAACTTTATCACAGATAGGAGATCACAAAATTAACAGGCCTATTTAATCTTAACTTAAGCCCCACAGTGAAACCTGAGGTTGACAATGATAAATCATGTGATTTAAAAGGCTTACAATTTCAAACTGTTCCTTACAAGCCTAAAAATCTTCTTGGTTTTGTCCCTAGAACAAAGCAGAACCCCAGGCAAGTTGGGACCCTGTTCTCCGATGGGTGCTCTGAAAAGATGAAAGAGGAAGGAGATGTCGAGGGCACCTGCAGAATCTCACTGTGTCTACCAGCATCCTGGAGTTTGGGATGTGCAATTCATATGCTATTAGGTTGAGAAGCCATCTGAAAGAAGGTAAGGTCTCATAATATAAACTCATGACATAATCCTTTATCCTGTAGCTGCAGGTCTCCAAAATTTAGCTTGGCACACAGCAAACTATTAGTGAAACATACAAATTCAGAAGAGATTCAGGCCCCCCCCCCAAAAAAAAAAGCACTCACAAAAGCAACATTAGACAAAACAAACTAAACATTCTAATTTGCTACTGTGGACACAAGGACAGAGTAGAACTCAGCACACAGGTAACACTTAGAATGTAAGTCAAAGTGTATAAACTTTGTAAGAGAATCTTTTCAGCAAAACAGTTTACAATTATACAAAACTCATATGCATAACAGTGTAAGAGAAATAACTTAATATGACCAAAGCCATTCAACTTCTCCTAGCTTCAGTTTATTCACTTATATGGAATATAAATATCTATTTTCCATATGTAAACAGAAGACTCAAGAGGTACTCTGTTTTACAAAACCACTGAGAGATACAAATAAAATAACACATATAAAAATGATTAACTACAGGGTACATACTATTTGTATATAAAAACAAATCCTTTTGAACTTTGCAAGTTAGCTCTTCTTTTCCTTAAAAAATATCTTTTGAATTGTTACAAGCTAGCTTAAATGCACTAAATATTACATTAAAGTAACAACCCATTTGTACACTCTGAGAACAGAGAGAAACAGCCTTTTGGAGTCAGACATAACTTGGACCTGAACCCCAAATCTGCATTTACTTATCTGTGTGATAGTCAGCATTTAATTTACCTGGCTGGGCCTCAATCTCACCATCTGTTGTATAATCTGGGGTCAAAACTAAACCTCAAGTTATGAAATGAAGTGAGACTTCAGCTGTCATGTTTGGCACTTAGTAAATATTACCACCTCCAGCCCCACCTCCAAAAGATTTTTACGAACACTCTTTACAGAGAATTTCCCACGTCATTTGTCCACATGGCCTCACCTTTAACACTCCTCTATCCTTCTTAGTGGTGACGTCCTCTCCCTGTGCAGCAACAGCCGCTGCTGGGCTTTCTCTGTTGTTCTTGGCACCTTCATCAGTAGTCATTGTCTTTTATAAGAAAAAAACCTGCTGAGAAAAAACATATTTAGGAAAAATATCATTTCTTCATGCATCATAAAATGTTGCCAGAAGCTGAGCATTCACAGCCTGATCTGAGCATTCCACGTAGGAAAATGAGGTTGACATGTAGATGGGGAAACAATTCCCAAGGAACAAAAACAGCTATTTTGGTAATACAGAGTTCGTTCACTTTCCATTGCAACCCTCTGACAAAAACTATTAATTCTGAGCTTTACTCCCCTTAGATATTGTGCTGGTTTTCTATAGCTGTCATAACAAATTACCACAGACTTAATGGCCTAAAAAATACCCATGGCCTAAATCTTACGTTCCTGAAGGTCAGAAGTTAGAAATGAATCTCACTAGGCTAACAACAAGGTATTAGGGCTATGTTCCTTCTGGAAGCCCTAGGTGAGAATCTATTTCCTTGCCTTTTCCAGATTCTAGAGGCCACTCAAATTCCTCAGTTCATGGCCCCATTCCTCCATTTTCAAAGCCAGTAATACTGCATCTCTCTGATCACCTTCCCTAATCACGTCTCCCTGACCACAGCTGGGAAAGTTTCTCTGCCTTCATAAGGTTCTTAATAATCCAGGTGGGACAGCCCCAACTCTAAGATGGTGTCAGTGGTACCAGTGTAGGGGAAGAAATTCATAGATGTCAAATAGGGGAGCCGCCAGCTGAGAGTGATGCAGGATTTCACCCCAGAGGCCCTTGCCAGAGCATTTCAGGAGTGTTTTTCAAAGAGGTTACTACTAGTATTACAACAAGTATGTCAATGTGAAGAAAGGGAGTGTCACTGGGGTTTCTATGGTGCTGGCAGCTTACACTTTTTTTTTTTTTTTTTACTCCTGATCCGAGGAAATGTTTACTGATTTTTAGAGAGAGAGAGGAAGGGAGAGAGAGAGACAGACAGATAAAAACATCAATGTGTGAGAGAAGCATCAATAGGTTATCTCTCATATGGGCCCAAACCAGGGATGGAACCCACAGCCTACCTTTGTGCCCCAACAAGGAACTGAACCTGTAACCTTTTTGGTGTATGGGAGGGCACTCCACCCAATGGAGCCACCCAGCCAGGGTAGCTTACATGCTTTTCAACATAAGAAACTCAAACATGAGGAGCAACACAAGTATTGTACCATTGAAGAAGGCCCAGTACGGTCTCCACATTGACTATGAACTTCGCCAAGCACC
This sequence comes from Glossophaga mutica, assembly GCA_039655065.1. Taxonomy (NCBI): domain Eukaryota; kingdom Metazoa; phylum Chordata; class Mammalia; order Chiroptera; family Phyllostomidae; genus Glossophaga; species Glossophaga mutica. The sequence goes on from CM077306.1 coordinate 112,148,336, forward strand.
TCTGAATCCTTTCACATCCCAATTAACACTGAAGAAAAGATGAATGGTACTGGGGCAAAAAGGTGAATCCATGTGAGTATGTTAGGCCCATCTGGATAATTCAGAAAAATCTCCCCATCTCAAAATCACTAGCCTTAATCACATCTCCAAAGTCCCCTCTGCTCCGTAAGGCAACATATGAACAAATCCCAGTGACTGGGATGTTGCCGTCGATGAGGAGCCATTATTCTACCACCACAGATACCTAGTCATCCAATCGGGGTCATAAAAATTTCTCCCAAGCCTAGAATTCTGTTGACCTCCACAGTTTTAAACTCAGGGCTCTACAATAGTTTTTCCTTTCTCTCCCTTTATTTATCTATCACCCAGTTGGATAATAATGTTCTAATCTGACAGTAAAATTAAATCTAACATTTGGTATTTATCATTCTGAAAATTCCCTCAGAATTTCAGAAAGCTCAAAACAGAACATTCATTTAATCTCAATTTTCCAATAAGTTCAAATTTTAAGTAAATTTGATATACACAATATATATTTCCTACCTCATCAAACTTCATCACTGAAAAAATATTTTAAAAATTGTTGAGTCCCTTACATGATTCCAAAGTTTGAATGTAATAAACGTTGAATTTACATATTTTTTACAGATTTAGTGATATATACTTAACGTACAATAAACTACACATATTTAAAATATACAATTTGGTAAGTTTTGACACATGTATATATATCCATAAAGCCATCACTACAATTAAGACAATTAATATATTTGTCACTCATGGAAGTTTCCTGTGTCCCTTTATAATTCATCCCTGACCAGCTCACATCTTCAGGCAATCACTGATCTGCTTTCTAAATAGTTGTATTTTATAGAATTCCATATAAATGGCATCATGTCTTTTTCCCACTGGCTTCTTTTTTTTTTCCTTTTTTTAAATATATTTTATTGATTATGCTATTACAGTTGTCCCATTTCTCCCCCATCATTCCCCTCCACCCTACCCACCCTCTCCCACCCACATTCCCCCCTTTAGTTCATGTCCATGGGTCATAAGTTTTCTAGCTTCTACATTTCCCATACTATTCTTGCCCTCCCCCTGTCTATTTTTTCCCCATTATCTATGCTACTCATTCTCTGTACCTTTTCCCCCTCTCTCCTCCTCCCACGCCCCTGTTGCTAACCCTCCATATGATCTCCATTTCTGTGGTTCTGTTCCTGTTCTAGATGTTTGCTTAGTTTGCTTTTGTTTTAGGTGTGGTTCTTGATAGCTATGAGTTTGTTGTCTTTTCACTGTCATAGTTTTATCTTCTTTTTCTTAGATAAGTCCCTTTAACATTTCATATAAGGGCTTGGTGATGATGAACTCCTTGAACTTGACCTTATCTGAGAAGCACTTTATCTTCCCTTCCATTCTAAATGACAGCTTTGCTGAATAGAGCAATTTTGGATATAGGTCCCTGCTTTTCAAGATTTCAAATATTTCTTTCCAGCCCCTTCTTGCCTGTAAAGTCTCTTTTGAGAAATCAGCTGACAGTCTGATGGGAACTCCCCTGTAGGTGACTGTCCCCTTATTCCTTGCTGCTTCTAGAATTCTCTGCTTCATTTTAATCTTGGCTAATGTAATTACGATGTGCCTTGGTGTGTTCCTCCTTGGGTCCAACTTCTTTGGGACTCTCTGAGCTTCCTGGACGTCCTGGTAGTCTATTTCCTTTGCCAGATTGGGGAAGTTCTCCTTTATTATTTGTTCAAATACGTTTTCCACTTGTTGCTGTTCTTCTTCCCCTTCTGGGACCCCTATAATTCGGATGTTGGGACGTTTAAAGATGTCCCGGAGGTTCCTAAGCCGCTCCTCATTTTTTTGAATTCTTGTTTCTTCCTTGTTTTCTGTTTGGTTGTTAATTTCTTCCTTCTGGTCCACTCCATTGATTTGAGTCCCAGTTTTCCTTCCATCTCTATCAGTTCCCCATGCATCTTCCTTCATTTCACGGATTGTAGCCTGCATTTTTTCATCTAGTTTGTGAGCAAAATCAACCAATTCTGTGAGCATTTTGATGACCAGTGCTTTGAACTGTGCATCTGACAGGTTGGCTATCTCTTCACTGCTTAGAGGAATTGGCTCTGGGGCTTTTATTTGTTTTCCGGTTTGAGCCATTTTTGGTGGGTTCTTTTTGTTGTTGTTTTGGTTTTAGTCTGGTCGCGGCTATTACGTAGTGAGGGGTGGAGCCTTAAGTGTTCCTCAGGGCGGGGCAGCCCAGTCGCTGGGTTGTGACGCTGTAGGTGGGGGCGGGGTCTGAGAAGGAGCAATGGCGCCTGCTCCGCTCTCTCCCGGACTCCAGCCCTTTCCGCTGCTTCCCCTTCACCTGGATTATCTGCGCGCGCGCGTGCTGTTACATAGTGAAGAGTGGAGCCTCTGGCGCTCCCCAGTGCGGGGCAGCCCAGTCGCTGGATTGTGACGCTGTATGTGGGGGTGGGGCCTGAGAGGGAGCAATGGCGCCTGCTCCGCTCTCTCCTGGATTCAGTCCCCTCCGCCACTTCCCCTCCGCCTGGACCGTCTGTGCGCTCGAATGTGAGACCACCTGGTCAGTCAGCCAGCTGCCTTGTGCGGCCTCACTGGGTCTGCACAGTTGCCCCCCTGTGCCCGGGGACCGCCAGCCGCCGCCTGTGCACCTGGGAACTGCCAGCCGCTGCTGCTTGCGTTCCTGGGTCCGCACCTCCACTTTCTCCTGCCGCGACTCCGCCCCTCTTACCGGTCTGGATGAATGGTTGTTGGACTTCCGTACAGTTCAGTTTTCTATAAGTTCTGGTTGTTTTCTTGTTTCTAAATATTTGCTGTCCTTAATTTTGGTTGTGAGAGGAGGCACAGTGTGTCCGCCTACCCCTCCATCTTGGCCGGAAGTTCCCCACTGGCTTCTTTCTCTTATTTTAAGTATATTGAGAATCAAACACATTGTTGGGTGTGTCAGTAATAGTTCATCCCTTATTACTGTTGAGTACTATCCCTGAACAGAGATAGTGCATTACGTATTTGATTTGCTTATTGAGGTACATTTTGATTATTTGCCTATTGATGCATTTGAATTGTTTTTAATTTGTCTATTACAACCAAAGCTGCTTTGAATATATGGGTACAAATCTTTATGTGGTTGTACACATCCATTTATCTTGAATGAATGCCTAGGAAGTGAAATGGCTAAGTCACACGGTAGATGTGTAGTTTGGGTCTTTAAGAAAGTGTCAAAATGTTTTCCAAAGTAGCTGTACCATTCTGCCTTCCCACTAGAAGCATATGAGTTTCAGTAGCTCCTCAACATCACTTCTTTTTTTAAGATTTTATTTATTTATTTTTAGAGAACGGAAGGGAGGGAGAAAGAGATGGAGAGAAACATCAACGTGTGGTTGCTTCTCGCATGCCCCCAAATGGGGGACCTGGCCTGCAACCCAGGCATGTGCCCTGACTGAGAATTGAACCAGTGACCTTTTGGTTCACAGGCCGGCACTCAATCCACTGAGCCACACCAGCCAGGGCTCACCAGCACTTTTTTAACTGAAGACATTCTAACATGTATATAGTGGTATCTTATTGTGGTTTTAAATTGCATTTCCCTAATGATGAATTATGTTGATCACATTTCCATGTACTTATTTACCATCCATACAGCTCTCTTTGGTGAAGGGTCTATTCAAATCTTTGGCCTATTTTTTTTTTAATCCTCACCTGAGAATATTCTTACAGAGGGAGGAAGCAGAGGGAGGAAGGGAGGGAAGGAGGGAGAGGGGGAGAGAGAGGTAAAAGAAAACTATTGGTTGGTTGCCTCCTATGTGAACACTGACCAGGGATTGAAACCACAACCTAGGCATGTGCCCTAACCTGCAACCTTTTGGTGTAAAGAACAACGCTCCAACCAACTAAGCCACTTGGCCAGGGCTCTTTTGTCTACTTTTTTACTGAGTTTTCCTATCATTGAGTTTTGAGAATTCCTTATATATTCTAAATACAGACATATGAGAATATTTTCTCCCAGTCTGTGGCTTATCCTTTTAGTCTCTTAAAAGTGGCTTTCAAAGAGATGTATATAATTATTGACATAGCCCAATTTATTTTTGTTTCTTTTGCAAATCATGTCTTTGGTGTTATACTTTAGAAATTGTTACCAGACCCAAAAACACACATATTTTCTTCTAAAAATGTTACAGATTTGGGCTTTACATTTAGGTCCATGATCAATTTTGAATTATTACATATGATGCAAGGTATGCAATAAGCTACAGATTCAGTTTATTATCTATGAATATCAAATTTTTCTACCATTTGCTGAAAAGATATTTTTTTCCACTTAATTGCCTTGGCACCATACTCAAAATTAATTGAACGTATTTTTTTCCTGGACTCTCCAGTTCCATGGAAGCATCTGTTTATTTTTATACCAATAACACTGTTAGATTATTATAGCTATAATAAGTTTTAGAAATCAGATATCATTAAGTCCTCTCTGCTCTTCATCAAAATTGTTTTGGCTATTGCATACCCTTTCCATTTCCACAGAGATTTTAAAACTAGCTTGCCACTTTCTACAAAAAGCCAGCAGGGATTCTGATTGGGATTGCACTGAATCTATCTTTAGAGAAAACTGACAATATTGAGTCTTCCAATACTTGAACACAGTATCTCTTCATTTAGATTTTCTTTAATTTTTCTCAGTAACATTTTATAACTTTCAGTAGAGAGATCTTACATATGTTTTATGAAATCTATCCTTAAGTATTGAATTTTTTCTTTTAGTACAAATGGTATTCTTTTAAAATTTCAACTTCTGACTTCATTTGCTAGTATACAGAAATACAATATACTTTTCTATATTGATCTTGAATCCTGTAACTTTGCTAAGTGCACTAAATTGGTCTAGTAGCTTATTTTTAGAAATCATAAGCAATCACATCATCCGTGACTCCTCTTGGGGTCAATTTGGTAAAATTTTGTTAACAATTTTGCAACTATACTCATAAGGAATATTAGGCTATAATTTTATTTTCTTGGAAGGCATTTGTCTGGTTTTAGTATCAGGATAATACCAATGTCACAGAATGAGTTAAGAAGTATTCCCCCTCATCAAATTTATACAGTTATTTGTGTAAAACTGGTATTATGACTTCCTAAAACATTTGGTAGAATTTATCAGGGAAGTTATCTGAACCCAGAGTTTTTTGGGGGAATTCAATTCTTTTAACAGATATACAATTATTCAGGTTATTTGATTCTTCTTAAGTGAGCTTTGTTATTTTGTCTTTCAAGAAATTTGCCCATTTCATCTAACTGTCCAATGTACTGACATCAAGTAATTCATATAATTATCTTATTTAGCCTTTTAGTAACGATTGGATCTGCAGTTTAACCAATTTTTTCATTCCTGATATTGGTAACTTGTGTCTTCTCTTTTTCCTAGTCCAGCAGGCTATATGGTCTTCTCAAAGACCATATATTGGTTATCAATTTTATTGGTCTTTTCAAAGAGCCAGCTATTGATTTCATTGACTTTCTCTACTGTTTTTTTGATTTTCTACTTCATTGGTTTTGGCTTTTATCTTTAACTCATTTCTTCTGCTTACTTTGGGTTGATTGCTTCTTCTATTTTCTTAAGGCAGAAGCTGAGGACATCGATTTGAAACTTTATTTTTTCTCTAATATAGGTATTTAGTGCTGTAATTTTTCCTCTGAGCACATGCATTACTATATCCCATAAATTTTGTCATTTTTTTCATTTTCAATAGTATACATTCTAAATTAATCTTTCATTTTTTTCTTTGACCCAAGAGCTTCTTGAAAATGTGTTAGTTTCTCTCAATCATCAACTCACACCAGACACAAAAATAAATTCAAGGTGGATAAAAGACTAAAATTAAAATGTAAGTCATGACACCCTAAAAGCCCTAGAAGAAAGCATAGGCAGAAAAATCTCAGATATTCCATGCAGCAATATCTTCATGGATATGTCCCCTAAAGCAAGGACATAAAGGAAAGAATAAACAAATGGGACTTCATCAAATGAAAAAGCTTCTGCATGGCTAAAGAAAACAGCATTAAAATGAAAAGAGAACCAACTATGGGAAAACATATTTGCCAATGATATCTCAGACAAGGGTTTGATCTCCAAAGTATAAAAAGAACTCACACAACTCCACTCCAGGAAGACAAACAACCCAATTAAAAAATGGGCAAAAGACTTAAACAGACACTTCTCCAAGGAGGACATACAGAGGGCCCAGAGACATATAAAAGGATGCACAGCATCACTAGCCATCAGAGAGATTCAAATTAAAACCACAATGAGATACCCCTTCACACCAGTCAGAATGGCCATCATAAAGCAACAAACAAGTGTTCCAGAGGATGTGGAGAAAAGGGAACCCTAGTGCACTATTGGTGGGAATGCAGACTGGTGCAGCCACTGGAAAACAGTATGGAATTTCCTCAGAAAACTAAAAATGGAACTGCCTTTTGACCCAGCAAATCCACTGCTGGGATTATATCCTATGAATCCTGAAACACCAATTCATAAGAACCTATGAACCCCAATGTTCATAGCAGCACAATTTATAATAGCCAAGTTCTGGAAGCAACCTAAGTGCCCATAAGTAAATGAATGGATCAAAAATCTATGGTTCATTTACACAACGGAATACTATGCAGCGGAAGAAAAGAAAGAGCTCCTACCCTTTGCGACAGCGTGGATGGAACTGGAAAGCATCATGCTAAGTGAAATAAGCCAGGCAGTAAGGGACAAACACCGTATGATCTCACCTTTAAATGAAACCTAATCAACAAAACAAGCAAGAAAAATATAACCAGAGACACTGAAATTAAGAACAATGTGACAGTAACCACAGGGGAGGTGGGAGGTGACAATGGCGGCGGGGGAAGCATTTTCAGGAACAACTATAAAGGACACATGGACAAAACCAAGGCGGGTGGAAGCAGGGGAGGGAGGTAGGGATGGCTAGGGTGGGGTGGGGAGTGGTGGATAGTAAATGCAGATAACTGTACTTGAACAAGAATAAGATACATAAAATGAAATAAAATAAAATAATGTTAGTTTCTAAATATTCAGGGGTTTTTGAGATATCTTTCTGTAATTTTTAATTTAATTTCCTTTTGGTCAGCTGACATACTTTTTATCATTTAAGTAATTTTAAATTTATTCACATTATTTTCTGAACCAAAACATCATCCATATCAGTAAATGTTCCGTGTGCAAATAAATACAGTATATATTCTGCTCTATTGGGTAGAATGTTATATAAATGTCAATTAGGTCAATTAGTTATTGGTGGTGTTTCAATTTTCTAAATTACTTATTTCTTATCTACTTGCTCTTTAAATTATTGAGAGGTAAGGTATTGAAATCTCTAACTATAGTTGTAGATCTTTCTCCTTTTGGTTCTATCAGTTTCTTCTTCTTTTTTTAAAATTGATTTTGAGAGACAGAGAAACACTGACTTCTTGTTCCACTTATTTATGCAGTCATTGGCTAATTCCTGTATGTGTCCTGAGTGGGCATCAAACCCTGCAACATTGGTGTGTCAGGACAATGTCCTAACCAACTGAGCTACTTGGCCAGGGCCCAGTTCTATTAGTTTCTGATTCATGTATTTTAAAGCTGTATCATTAGGTTCATAAATTTTTAGCACTATTAATTGCATTTGATGAATTAACCACTTTATCATTATGAAATGACTCTCCTTATTCCTGGTAATAATCTTGGCTCTACAATCTAGATGGTCTAACAGTGTGGTGATTTGGGGGTGGGAGGAGATGGGTGGAGGTAAAGACAGGTATAGAGGGGATAAATGGTAATGAATAAAATAAAATCTAGTTTGTCTAAAATTAATATCAGTTTTTGATTAGTATTAGTATAGAATATTTTTAAACTTATTTTACAGAAAGAGGAAGGGGGTGGGAGGCAGGAAGAGAGAGAGAAAGAGAGAGAGAAACCAATGGGAAAGAAAAGATCCATTGTCTGCCTACTGTATGTGCCACAACAGGGGACCAAGAGCTCAACCCAGGCATGTGCCCTGACTAGGGATAGAACCTGTGACCTTTTAGCACATGGAATGACACTCCAAACAACTGAGCCACATCGGCCAGTGTGTAGCATGAAGTATTCCTTTCCAACCTTTTACTTTTAGCCTATTTATATCTTAATATGTACAGTAGGTTTCTTGTAGCCAGCACATATGTGAGTCTTGCCTTTTTACCCAATTTACTAAGCTCTGCCTTTCAACTGAGTTGTTTACAGACTTTATACTAGTGATTACTGATAGTCTCATATAAATCTAACATCTGACTATTTGTTTACTGTTTGTCACATATGTTCTTAGTTCCCTTTTTCACTTTTTGGGGGGATCAAGGGAGATCTCTGGGAAATGTTTGGCTATTGTGCCTTCAAAATTTTTCCCTTCTTGAGACCACAATTACATGTATATTAAGCCACCTGAAGTTGCCTATCAGCTCATTAATGCTCTATTCATTTTTTCCAAGTCTTCATTTCTAAGTTTTATTTTGCATAGTTTGTATTGCTATGCCTTCAGGTTCACTGACCTTTTCTCCTGCACTAATTTGATATGAATTGCATGTAGCATATTTTTCATCTTACACATTGTGGTTTTCATCTCTAGATGTTCAATTTGGATCTTTTAAATATATTTCATATCGATTTAACATTCTCAATCTTTCCTCTACTTTCCTGAATATAAGGAGCATGGTCTGAACTGTTTTGATGTCTTTGTCTACTAATTCTATCATCTGTGTCATGTCTAGGTCTGTTTCTATTTTTTGATAATTCTCCTCATGGGTTGTATTTTTCCTATATCATTCCAAGTCTGACATTTTGAGTGAAGGCCAAATGTGAATTTTACCTTGGTGGATGCTAGATATTTTCATATAAACTATAAATATTGAGCTTTGTTCTAGGATGCAGTTATGTTACCGGAAACAGTCTGATCCTTTTGAGGCCTATTTTTAAGCTTTGTTAGAAGGGATCAGAACAGTCTTTAGCTTAGGCCTTCACTCGCCCCACTGCTGAGACAATTCCCTTCTGAGTACTCTACCTGATACCCTGTGTCTTACAAGGTTTTTCCTCTTTGGCTGGTGGGAATACAAACTATTCTCGACCCTGAAAATGAATTGGGTTGTCCCCTTCAGCTCTTTTGGGTGGTTCTTTGTCAGCTACGGGTAGTTTCCACACAACACATTCACTTACCAGTACTTATCTGAAGACTTGAGGGGATGCTCTATAGACCTGTGGAGTTCTCTCCTTGTACAGCAGCTCTCTCTTCTCCAAACTATAGCCACCTTGGCCTCACTAGACTCCAGCTCTGTCTTCTCAGCTCAAGGAGACTGATGGGCCCTGCCTGGGTCCTGCCTCCTTACACTGTAGCCTGTGAACTCTCTCCAAGTACTAAGTTAGGATAATTGCAGGGTTCATCTCTACCTTTCTGCTTTTGTGGGGATCACTGTCCTGTGCTGCCTATTGTTCAGTGTTGAAAAGTTCACATTATGTTTTCTGGAATTTCTGTTTGCTTGTTACACGATTACAGCCAAGACAGTAAATCCAATTTGTTATTCCATCTAGGCTGGAAGTACAAGTCCATGAGTACATTTTTAAGCCAGTAAAAGGAAGATAAAACAATTATGAATGAAATTCCAAGTGGGGAAAGCATCTGATAAAATAAACACTGTTCAGAAAATATTTTGACGGTCTAAAATTTGAAGGGTATAGTTTTTCTATGACATTACAAAAGTCAAAGCATGCAACTGATAATAAATCTCTCTCCCAAATGGCAGGTACTTCATTGTAAAACAGAGTTAAACTACGATTTTGTTCATATTTCTGGATTTATGGATAATTGCAATATCTCCTTTTTTCTTAAGCCTATATAAAAACAATTACTTTAAACTTTACAAAAAATTTAAAATTGTAATTTTACATTTCTAAAAGCCATTAATAAATACACAATTTGATTGAATCTTTGTTCTATTTTTTCCATTATCATTTAGTCCCCTTATACTCCCTCCCCTCAACGATCACCACATTGTTGTCCATGTCCTTGAGTCCTTTTTCCTTTTTGCTTAATCCCTCCAACCCCTCACCTGCCCCCACTAGCTATCATCCTACTCTCCATCTATGAGTCTGTCTACATTTTTCCTTGTTCGGTCAGTTTGTTCATTAGATTCTACATCTGAGTGAAATCATATGGTATTTGTCACGTTCTGACTACCTTATTTCACTTGGCATAATGTTCTCCAGGTTCATCCATACTGTTGCAAAGGATAAAATGTTCTTCATATTTACAACCTAGTAGTACTCCATTGTGTAAATGTCCTATAGTTCTTTTATCCACTCATTTACTGATGGGCAACTTGGGCTGCTTCAATATCCTGGTGATTATAAATAACACTGCAATGAACACAGGGGTGCTTATGTTCTTTGGATTTAGTGTTTTGGGTTCCTTTGAATATATTCCCAGAAGTAGAATGACTGGGTCAAAAGGCAAATGCACTTTGTACTTTTTTGAAGTATTTCCATACTGCTTTGCAAAGTGGCTGCACCAATCTGCATTCCCACCAACAGTGCACTAGGGTTCCCCTTTCTCCACATCCTCACCAGCACTTCTTGGTTGTTGATTTATCGATGATAGCCACTGTGACAGGTGTGAGATGATATCTCATTGTGGTTTTAATTTGCATTTCTCTGATAATTAGTGACATTGTGTATCTTTTCATATGTCTATTGGCCATCTATATGTCCTCATTGGAGAAGTGTCTATTTGGGTCCTTTGTCCATCTTCTAATTGGGTTGCTTGTTTTTTTTGATGTCGAGCTTTTTGGTGATACTGTACATAGAGAACCCCAAAGATTCCAAGAAACTATTAGAAATGATAAATGAATTCAGCCAAGTAGCAGGATACAAAATTAACATCCATAAATCAGTTGCCTTTTTATATGCCAATAAAGAACTAACAGAAAGGGAAATTAAGGAAACAATCCCAATCACAATTGCTACAAAAAGAATAAAATACACCTAGGAATAAAACTAACCAAGGATGTAAAAGACCTGTATGTGGAAAATTACAAGACACTAAAGAAAGAAATAGAATATACAAATAAGTAAAAACACATACTGTGTTCATGGATAGGTAGAATTAACATCATTAAAATCTCCATGCTACCCAAAGCAATCTATAGATCCAACACAATTCGTATCAAGATTCCAATGATGTATTTCACAACACTAGAACAAATATTTCAAAAATTTATATGGAACCACAAAAGGCCCTGCATAGCAACAGTGATCCTGAGAAAGAAGAACAAAGTTGGAAGAATCATGCTATCTAACATGAAACTTTACCATAAGGCCATAGTAATAAAAACAGCATGGTACTGGCATAAAAGCAGACACATAGATCAGTGGAGCAGAACAGAGAGCCCAGAAATAAACCCACAGCTTTATAGTCAATATTCGACAGAGGAAGCAAGACACACAAAAGGCTAAAGATAATTTATTCAATAAATGGTGTTGGGAAAACTGGACAGATACATGCAGAAAAATGAAACCAGACCACCTTTTTACACCACACACAAGAGTAAATTCAAAATGGATCAAACGCTTAAATGTTAAAACCCAAAACCATAAAAATCATAAAAGAAAACATAGGCAGCAAAATCTCAGACACTACTCATAGCAATATTTTATCATAGCAATATTTTATCAGATATATCTTCCCAAGCAAGAGAAACAAAAAATAAACAAATGGGACCACAATTTTTTTAAAAAAAATCTAAGTTAAAAGCTGTTTTCCCTTTCTTTTGATTAATTCAACTGAAAAATATACATTGGAAATCAATGTTAGCAGTTCGAAGTCATAATCCTGCAAAGTTGGGTTGGTTGACACTGGTATCAATAGTCTTTAGCAGGTCTATAAAACTTGCTTTGGTTTTTGAACAAATCTCCAATGGACACCTGTAATATGCAAGTCCTATAAATTATTTCAATATAGTGAGATTTTAACACTGGCTAAGCTATAAAGAAAAGCCCCAAACTATTTAGAACACACACACTCTCTAGCGGCAATTACAAAGAACATGAAAAGAGTTCTGTCACGAAGACACATGGCTTGCTTCTCTGTGTGCCTATTTAAACTTTTGACTTGCCCCAGCACCACCTGCAGGTCTCTGACCTTAAAGAGTACATGCTTTCGTAAGAAAACAGCATATACAGTTCCAAAGAAATTGATGGAACACAATGGGGGCACAGAAGGCAGTGAAAATCTCTGCTTAGGTGACTTCTTTTACCCCCTCTGAAAACCACTTTCCATCCCAGTGGCCATGCAGCTCAGACTGCATTGCCTGGCTCCTTGCCTTCATGCTACTTAACCACCATTCATTCCATTTATCACAGGCGATTATACAATGAGCCAAATTCCCAAATTTTGATCTAAGGGGACTTCCGAGAAAAGTCGGAAGCTAGGGTGTGAGGGTTAAAAGTGCTTTTAATGGAGTGTGAGAAGGCAGAGAAGGCACTGAAGGAAATTCACTGGAAAGAAACAGAATTCAAGGAGCTGAGTATAAATCTGAGACTGGCTCATTCTAACTTTATACCTCACCTTCATGCATTCTTCCTGGAGAGTTAGGTAACTCTGGTTTTTGTCTACAGGTCTAAGGGCTCCCTCTTGAGTTAAAAAATTATTCTATTAGCCAAAACTTAAACTTTTAAAATTATAAATATATTACAGAAATTTGGGGAAATTTTAAAAAATTTATCATAATTCAAATATTACAATTTAAGGGTTATTTTCTAAAACATGTACTTCATTTTTTTAGAACAGCTTTGGGTTCACAGCAAAAATTTAGTAAAACAGCCAAAAGAGGCTTGAAAAGAACAAAGTTGGGAGGGCTCACACTTCAGGTTCTAAAACCTACTACAAAGCTAATCAAGTCAATGTGGCATTAGGATAAGGACAGACACATAGATCAATGGGAGAGAATCGAAAGCTGAGAAACTCTTAGATTTATGATCAACTGATACTGCAAAAGGGCGCTAAGACAATTCAATGAGGGAAAGAACATTCTTTTCAATAAATGGTGCTGGGACAATTGGATTTCCACACACAAAAGGTTACAAAGTTGGACACCTTTTCTCACACCATGTACAAGTAACTCAAAATGGATCAAAGACCTCAATGTAAGAGCTAAAATTATCAAATTCTTACAAGATAATACAGGGGTGAATCTTCACTGACCTTGGATTAGGTAATAGTTTCTGTTTTTAAAAAATCTTTTTTAATTTATTGATTTGAGAGAGAGAAAAAAAGAGGGAGAAAGAGAAACACTGATTTGTTGTTTCACTCACTGACACATTTCATTGGTTCATTCTTGTATGTGCCCTGACTGGAGATCAAACCCACAACTTGGAGTATCTGGCCAATGCTCTAACCAGCTGAGCTACCTACTTAGCCAGAACTTAGGCAACAGTTTCTCACGTGAAGTTGAAAGCACAAGCCAGCAAAGAAAAATATATAAATTAGACACCATGAAAATTAAAAACTTTTGTGCTTCAAAGGACACCATCATGAAAGTAAAGAGCCCTGGCTGGTTGATGTAGCTCAGTGGATTGAGTGCAGACCTGTGAACCAAGGGGTCGCCAGTTGGATTCCCAGTCAGGGCACATGCCTGAGTTGCAGGCCAGGTCCCAGTATGGGGCACATGAGAGACAAACACACATTGATGTTTCTCTCCCTCTCTTTCTCCTTCCCTTTCTCTCTCCCTAAAAACAAATAAATAAAATCTTTAAAAATAAAAGGCTCCCCTTTGCCTGTAAAAAAAAAAAAAAAAAAAAAAAAAAAGAAAGAGAAGAAACAATACATAAAATGGAAAAGTTTGCAAATCATATATCTGATAATAGGATTTATCTAGAACATATTAAGAACTCCTACAACTCAATAAAAAGTCAACCCAATAATAAAATGAACAAAGTATTCAAATAGACATTTCTCCAAAGAAGATATACAAATGGCCAATAAACGCATGAAAAGATGCTCAACATCATTAGTCACTAGGGAAACGCAAATCAAAGCCACAGTGAGATACCACTCAATACCCCAAAAGATGGATAATAACAAGTATTAACAAAGATGTGAAGAGTGTGGAGCCCTCACGCATTGCTAGAGGGAATGTAAAATGGTGCAGCTGCTTTAAAAAACAGTCTGGTTGTTCCTAGAAAAAATAAACAGTTACCATCTAATCAAAAATTCTAAGAATATAAAAATAAATGTTCACACAAAAACGTGTACATGAGTGTTCATAACGGCCTTATTCATAATAGCCAAAGAGTAGAAATAATCCAAATACCACTATTACTGAATGGATAAACAAAATGTAGTAAATCCAAACAATGGAATACTATTTATAATGAAAAGCAACAAAGTACTGAAAACATGCTATAACATGAATGAACATTGAAAATATTATGCTAAATGAAAGCTAGGCATAAAATACCATTTATTGTATGACTCCATTACATAAAATGTCCAGAATAAGCAAATGAATAAAGACAGAAAGTAGACTAATGGTTGTCTAAGGTAATGGGGGAAGAAGCAGGTAACTACTAATGGGTATGAGATTTCTTTTATTTTTTAAAAGATTTTATTATTTATTTTTTAGAGAAAGGAGAAGAGGGGGAGAAAGAGAGGGAGAGAACCATCGATGTGAGAAACACCAATCTGTTGCCTCTTGTATGTGCTCTGATCGGGGCACAACCCAGGCATGTGCCCTGACTGGGAATCAAACCTGTAACCTTTTGCTTTGCAGAATGACAACCAACCAACTGGGCCACACCGGCCCGGGGGGTATGAGATTTCCCATTGTGGTGATGAAATGTTCTGAAGTGGGATACCAGTAATAGTTGTACACCTCTATGACTATACTGGAAACCACTGACTTGTATAATTTTAAAAGGTGAATACTGTTATAAAAATTATTCTATTGAATACATGGGGCATAAAACTCATGATATACAGCACTTACAATATACTTATTCTACATAACACTGCTGTGCATTTTTGTGCCCAGGCTTTTATCATATCATATAATTAGAAGTATAGGTTCTTCAAACAGTCTGATCAGTGAGAATCTTGGCTTGACAACACAGCAGGTGTATAATCTTGGGCAAGTCACTGAATGTCTTTGTGCCTTCATTTCCCCATCTGTGACATGAGGTTAACAGTGTTCACACTTCTGTGGATTCAGAGGATTAACTTAAGTGATGCATGTACAGGGCTTTGTGTGGTGCCTGTCACACAGTCAACTTTCAACATCAGTAGCTGTTATAATTGTCAGTCTAGTTCCTATTATTCTCCTGTGGTGATGTTCAGTAGTATCACTGGGTCAAAAACCGTGAACATTTATGTATCTGAGTACCTTTTGCCAAACTACATTTTAAACTGTGTGGCGAGTAGTGAACACATGGGACAACCAGAGTAACCACGCCATCATCGATATTGCACTATAGGAAGTTTGTTTGCTTAATGTAATAGGTGCCCCACTTTGTTCACTTTCACTGCTTTTGGCCCTTAGCAGCTTGAAACCCAACAGTTTTCTAATAATTCTATGAACACCTACAAGATGTGAAATCTGGGTAGGACCCTATAACGGGGGCTATAATAGAAACTGAAATGAGTAAGGCAAGGATTTTTGCACGAGGTAGGCAAAGAAACATTTTAATTTAAGATAACTGATTAAGGGTGAGAGAGCTACAAAGTATCTACAAGGGTAGAGAAAAGACGGCAGTGTTTGAGCTAGCTCTTGAAGGATGGGCATAATTTCAACTGGCAAGGGTGTGGCAAGAGTAAAATCAAAGCTGGTTAAGAGAACAAAGATACCTTCCAAGACTATGTGGCTTGAGGACAAAGTGGCTGGGGAAGGGGATGGAAAGAGAACAAGGCAAGGGTGTCCTAGGAGCACAAGGAGAACCCTCTATAACAGAGCCAGTGACCCTGTGAGCGGAGGGGGACGGTTTCCTCACAGGGCAAACAGCCTGCAGAAAGACACCAAGAAACGAATTATCGTGACCCATCCAGGGAACTGCACGTAATCCAGTTTGGCTAAAGGAAAGGTACATGAGGGGAGGAGGCAGATAATATTAAATAAACAGGCCTGGCTGTGAAGAACGTTGTGTGCCAGAATAAACCATGTGATCTTTATCCCAAAGGAAACAGAGAACTGAAGCACTTTTAAGAAAAGAAATGACAACCAGACTGCCTTAAAAAAAAATTGCTCTGGCAACCCTCCAACGACTTCCCATCTCTCACAGAATAAATCCGAAGTCCTTCTTATGTTTAAAACCCTACATGCCCATCAGTGGCTATCTCTAAAAACTGCTTCCTATTGCCCCTCTCGCTCACCCTGCTTTTGCTGCCCTGGCCTTCCTGCTGCACCCTCCAAAATGCCCCTCCTCAGGGTGTCTGCACTTGCCAGTCCCTACGGCCTGGAACTCTTCCCTTACAGAGCCATGCAGTTGCTCTCTCAACTTCCTTCGGGGCTCTGATCAAATACTTCCTCATCAAAGAGTCCTTCCCTATTACCTGATACAAAGAGAGCAGAAATGACAGCAATCAGCCCTCCCTTTTTTCTCCCTCCACTCACCACCTGGCACACATATTTGTCTACTGCCTGTGCTTCTGTACTATAATGTAAGTTTCATGACAGATATTCTCAATAATCACGATACAGGAATTATTACTGCCATTTCCAGATGGCAACATTAAAGGGCATAATATTCCGGTGAACAGCAGAGCAAGTAGAATGACTCCGGACCCTGCACTCTAACCGTTTCACACACCCACTCTCTACTGATGCCGGAGCCACCATTCCTGTGCACAGGCTCCATCCCGACAAGGACTGAGACAGTAAAAACTCTTAAGTTCACACTATGTTCTTCTAAGAAGATATGGATTGTTATCATTTATTAGCCAAATTTTAAAAGCCAGGAAACTTTTTTAAATGATGAATTAAAACATGCAAGGTATCTGGACATTTATCTATCCAACAATGAGCTGTTACTTCTTTTTTTAATTTTTATTTACTGATTTTAGAGAGACGGAGAGAAACAGAAACATCAATTTGTTGTTCCATTTATTTATGCATTCATTGCTTAATCCTTTTTTAAAAAAAGATCTTATTTATTTTGAAAGAGAAGGGAAGGGAGGAAGAAAGAGTGGAGAAAAACATCTACATTGATCAGTTGTCTCTCTTGCATATGCCCCATTGGGATGGAACCCACAACCCAGGCATATGCCATGACAGGGAATCAAACTGGTGGTCCTCCAATTTGCAACCATTCAATTTGCAGGACAATGCCCAACCAACCTAGTCACACAGGTCGGGGCCATTAGTTGATTCTCTTATGTGCCCTGATTAGGGATCAAACCTGTATCCCTGGCATATTGAGACAACACTCTAAGCAAGGTACCTGGCCAAGGCCAACTTTTTCTTGTTTAAGACCCATAGATATTAAAACAAGATGAAAAGATTTTATGAAACTAGAGGAAGCACAGCATATGACACCAAAACTAATTTTCCAAGACCCCTTTTCAAGTAAATATTCAACTTCAGAAATAAAATGTACTCCATAAAATTAACTCCATTTTTAAAAATAACCCATTAAAATTTTATGAAGTATCACTACCAAAGGAAAAACATGTTCCAGGTAAATACCATATTATCCAATAAATATGGTATTATATATAGAGTAAAAAAATGAACGTTGTTGCAGACCGTTCAACCTGGTTTCAGGATTTGTAACCCTCACCCCATGGTGAGCTGTGTAAGAGCCAAGGGACCTACTTCATCTGGGTCTGTTCTGTCACAAGGACATGAGCTACTAAGGAGACAAAGCTTATCTCCCTGGCAGGAGCACTGCTTCTGCCTCATTCATCTCTGGCCCCAATGCTTGGTTGGTAGTCAATGACAGGTAAGACTCCTCATGGGAGGGGCAACCTAAGCCAGACACAACCACTTGGGAGGCCTCATGGAAGGACTGGGGGCGGGCTGCAGCAAAGAGGATGTGATGGACCCTCGCCCCCCGGCTATTCTGACATAGCCCGAGTCCTCATTTCCGTCTGGGAGATGTCTCCTGCTTCCTAATTGGCTTAAAGCCTGAAACTATGAGGGCGAGTAGTGCAGCCCTGTGCCGGCCAGGACGGTTCCCTGGGTGATTGGGCATAAGAAAGAATTCCTAAAGTCCTGTGAAAACTGCTTTGCTAAGAGTGCTCTCATTTAAATGTTAAGGGTCCCAGGAGGAAATGTGTATGTCTTCCAAAGTTTGGCAACCCCCTTTCCTGACAAACACTGACTCAGATTAAGCCCTCAGATTTCTCTGACATGTTAAACCTGTATTCCTGTGTATTTGAGCCCAATAAAAGCCCAGTGAGCCCTGGCTGGTGTGGCTCAGTGGATTGGGTGCGGGCTGTGAACCAAGGGGTCAAGGTTCAATTCCCAGTCAGGGCACATGCCTGGGTTGCGGGCCAGGTCCCCAGTGGGGGCCATGTGAGAAGCAACCACACATTGATGTTTCTCTTCCTCTCTTTCTCCCTCCCTTCCCCTCTCTGTAAAAATAAATAAATAAAATATTTAAAAACAAAAAACAAAAAAAACAACAGACCTCTTTCCTTTAAAAAATAAATAAATAAATAAATAAAAAGCCCAGTGAGAAGGCGCTCTGGGTCATTCTCCTCTGAGAGTTTGACCACCTTTCCTCCCCAAGCAGTCATGCCTTGGTAGTTTTTATTTTCATCCGTGACGGAGGGATGGGGCTCTGCTGGCGGAGCCCCCCCCGATCTGGCGCCCAGGACAGGGGCCCCCACAGAATGTGAGGTCTCAATAACAGTCTCTCCTGATTCTTTTCCTACTCCTCAGATTAATTTCTTCTTCTTTTAATCCTCATCTGAGGATATGTTTTTACTGATTTTTTTTAGAGAGGAAGAGAGAGATAGACAGAAACACTCATCAGTTGCCTCCCATATGCACCACGACTGGGATTCAAACCCACAACCTCTGATGTACAAGACGACACAACAACAAACTGAACCACCTGGCCAGGGCTAATTTCTTCTTTCACTGACTTCTTTCATCCCATCTCCCATTACAGAGTACCCCTTTTCAAAACAAAGTTCTGCTCTGGCTGGTGTGGCTCAATGGACTGAATGTGGGCCTGCATTCAGGGGATGGGGTTGCCAGTCGGATTCCCAGTCAGGGCACATGCCTGGGTTGTGGGCCAGGTCCTTGGTGGGTGTCATGCAAGAGGCAATCACACATTGATGATTCCCTCCTTCTCTTTCTCCTTCCCTTCCCCTCTCTCTAAAAATAAATAAAATCTTTAAAAACAAAAACAACAACAACAAAAAAACCCCAAAGTTCTTAATGAACAACTTTTCTCTGTCAACCACTTCTTGCCAGAGTCATTCATTCTTAATTTCAACTACTATGTATCTCTATTAGGATAATTCCCAATCTAGTTATAAGTTCTCCCTCTTTCCTTCTCCAATTTCTTATCTCTTACTGCCTGACTATAGACACTTCAGGGCCCTTTTATATCCCTGTATTCTTCAGGAAAAATCAGCTTTTCAAAATTGGCCCCTTCTGTGTTTACTTCATCATCTCCATTAGCTGGCTGTTCTCCTAGGTTTACAACTTTAACATAATTTCTCTCCATTGACTCAACAGGACCTGCCAACTGTTCATCGTGTCTCCTACTCTCCTACTTTCCAGTTCCACAGCCATCATGCATTCTGGGTTTTCTTCATTTCCTTCCTGAATCCCACAGTTTCCAGCTGGCATGCCGACTTCTAGCCCCCTCCCTCCCTTCCATCCATTCCATACACACTGCCCAGAAAGCCTCTCTCATGCAGTACGTTCCCCAGTTCAAGGACTTCAACTAGTTCCTCGACAGAACAAATGCAAATTTCTCAAATCAGCACTTAAGGTCTTCCACCCCTTCAGATGGTCACTACTAAATGTTTATATAAAACATTCTAAGGATACAAAATCCTAGGATACCAGTGGGGTAGCAATACTCATATCAGACAAAATAAACTAAAAAAAAAAAGGGCCATAAAGAGAGACTCAGAAGGTCACTTCATAATACTCAAGAGAAGAATCCACCAAGAAGACACAAACATTGTAAATATATATGCACTCAACACAGGAGCACCCAAATACATAAAGAAAATCTTAGAGGACTTCAGGAAAGATATTGACAGCAACACAATTATAGTAGGGGATTTTAACACTCCACTGTCAAAAATAGACAGATCTTCCAAACAATATATCAACAAACATATTGTGGCATTGAACAATGCCCTAGATGAAATGGACTTAACTGATATATATAGAACCCTTCATCGCAAAGAAGCTAAATACTCATTCTTTTCAAATGCACATGAAACATTTCCAAAGATACACCACATGATAGGACACAAAACAAGCCTCAACAAATTCAAGAAAGACACAAACAAATGGAAACATATACCGTGTTCATGGATTGTAAGAATTAACATCATCAAAATGTCCCTACTGCCCAAAGCAATTTACAGATTCAATGCAATACCTATTAAAGTACCAATGACATATTTCACAGACATAGAACAAACACTTCAAAAATTTATATGGAACCATGAACAACCCCGAATAGCTGCTGCAATTTTGAGAAAGAAGAGCAAAGTAGGAGGGATCACAATACCTGATACCAAATTATATTACAAGGCCACTGTAATCAAAACAGCCTGGTACTGGCATAAAAACAGGCACATGGACCAATAGAACCGAACAGAGAGCCCAGAAATAAACCCAAGTCTCTATGGTCAATTAACATTCGACAAAGGGGGCAGCAACATAAAAATGGAGTAAAAACAGCCTCTTCAATAAATGGTGTTGGGAGAGCTGGATAGCTACGTGCAAAAAAATGAAACTTGAGCACCAACTTACACCATACACAAAAACAAATTCAAGGTGCATAAAAGATTTAAATATAAGCCGTGACACCATTAACGTCCTAGAGGAGAACAGAGGCAGGAAAATCTCAGATATTTCACACGGCAACATTTTCACTGATATGTCTCCTAGAACAAGTGACATAAAGGAAAGAATAAACAAATGGGATCTCATCAAAATAAAAAGCTTTTGCACAGCTAAAGCAAACAGTATTAAAATAAAAGAGAACCAACCATATGGGAAAACATATTTGCCAATGATACCTCAGACAAGGGTTTAATCTCCAAAATACATGAAGAATTTACACGACTCCACTCTAAGAAGACAAGCAACCCAATTAAAAAATGGGCAAAGGACTTGAACAAACACTTCTCCAAGGAGGACATACAGAGAATCCAGAGACAATGAAAAGATGCTCAATATTGCTAGCTATCAGAGGGATGCAAATTAAAACCACAACGAGATACCCCTTCACACCAGTCAGAATGGCCATCATAAACAAAGCAACAAACAATAAGTGTTGGAGAGGATGTGGAGAAAAGGGAACCCTAGTGCACTGTTGGTGGGAATGCAGACTGGTACAACCATTATGGAAAACAGTATTCTCTCAGGAATTCTCTCAGAAAACTAAAAATGGATCTCCCTTTTGACCCAGCAATTCCACTGCTAGGATTATATCCTAAGAATCCTGAAACACCAATCCAAAAGAGCCTATGAACTCCAGTGTTCATAGCAGCCCAACTGACAATAGCCAAGTGCTGGAAGCAACCTAGGTGCCCATCAATAAATGGATCAGAAAACTATGGTACATTTACACAACGGAATTCTATGCAGCAGAAAGAAAGAAGGAGCTCCTACTCTTTGTAATAGCATGGATGGAACTGGAGAGCATTATGCTAAGCGAAATAAGCCAGGAGGTGAAAGACAAATACCATACGGTCTCACCTTTAACAGGAACCTAAACAACAAAATAAACAAACAAGCAAAATATAACCAAAGACACTGAAATAGAGAACAGTCTGACAGTGACCAGAGGGAAGGGAATTTCAGGGGAAAGGGGGAAGGGTTTACAGGAACAAATATAAAAGACACATGGACAAAAACTAGGAGGGGTGGAAATGGGAGGGAGGTGGGGAGGAATGGGTGGGTGGGCTGGGATAGGAGTAAAAGACAGAAAACTGTATGTGAACAATTAAAATAAAATTTCAAAAAACCCCCTAGAATACCAACATCTTGATCTTCCATATCTGAATCAGTAAATTGCAAACAAGGTTTATTGAGAAGATAGTCAACCATCCTACACTTGATTTTAACTAATTACATCAGAAAATGGGAATATATTACTTAATCTACCATCCTCTAAACATTGTAAATTATTGGCCTGACCAAAAAGTTCTTTTAGTTTTTTCCGTATGAAGGTTCTAGTAATGGTTAGCCATCTTTAACTTCATTCAAAACAATTTTGTTAGATTGTATTGTGACAGCTGTGATATCAGCATGCATTTTAGAAAAACTCATCAAAATCAGCAAATTTTTGTGCAGCCATTTTAATACTGAAGATGGAAGAAAACGTAACATTTCTGGTGTATTATGCTTTACTATTTCAAGAAAGGTAAAAACACGACTGAGATACAAAAAGAGATTTATACAGTGTATGGAGAAGGTACTGTGACTAAGCGAATGTGCTGAAAGTGGTTTGCAAAGTTTCTTAGTACTGTTGACATTCTGGCCAAATCATTCTTTGCTGTGGGACTGTCTTACACACTGGAAGATGTTTAGCAGAACCCCTGGCCTCTACCCACTAGAAGCCAATAGCAGGAGATAGCCAACATACTCAAAACACTCAGTTATTGGTGAAAATAAAAGATACATCTTTTATTTTATGGAAAAAATAAACAGACTTTTTAGCCAATCCAATACCACAAGAAGGATTCATTTTCAAAAGTTGAACCCTTCCAAAATGAAAGTGTGTACAGTTATCAGAAAACAATACCCCATATCCTTAGTGAACATTAAAGATTATAAAGGGGTGAAATTCTTCTTAATGGAAGCAAATTTGCCAAAAGCTATAAAAAGTTTAAGTACAAATATCCTTTATCCCAGCAATACCACTTCCAGGAAATTACCTGGAACTATCTCACAGAAGCGAGCAAATTATAGGCAGAAGGATATTAAACACAACATTGTTGTAATAGTTTTTGGAAAATGGGACACAACTGAAATTCCTTTACTAGATTATTATTTTATGTCCCCACAAGGGAATATTATGCAACAATTAAAAATAAAGAAGAAGCTGTATATGAATTGATATGGAAAGTTGTTTAAGAATGGCCTAAGTGGGGGGAGCAATTTATAGAACAGAGAACAGAACATAATAATTTCTATTGGTCAAAAAAATGCATATACATTTGTAAATGCAAGACAGTATCTAGAAAACATACACCAAACCATATATAGTAGTTAATTGGAAGACTGGGACTCAGGGGAAGAAACAAGGGATTTTCATTGTTTTTTCAAAAAAGAAATTTTAATCCATGTTTATTGATTTTAGAGCAAGGGTAATGGAGGGAGAGAGGGAAAGAAACATGGATGTGAGAGATAAACACCGATCAGCTGCCTCTCATGTATGCCCCAACAGGGGACTGAACCAGCAACCTTGGCATGTGCCCTCACAGTCAATCAATCAAACTCACAATATTTCTGTTCACAGGATGATGCTCCAACCAACTGAGACACACAAGCCAGGGTAAGGGTAAGGCTTTTCATTTTTTGTGTGTGTATGTATATGTATCTTTTTTAAAAATCCACCTATTAAATTTTCATTTAAAAAAGAAAAGGCTGAACATAGCAACGGTTTGATGAGTATATTGATCTTGATTATCTAGAGTGCAGGAAATATGAGCTACTAAAATGCTTAATGAGAAACTCCTCCAGTCACTCAACAACTATTTATGGAACCCTTATACCATGTGTCAGGATTATGCCTGATGAAAGTGACATAACAGTGAATAAGAAGAACCTCTTCTCTTCTTCCAAAGAGCTCATAAAAGACTATGGTCTTCATTTTTCCTGTTTCCCTGTAAGAACTACTCTGACTCCAGTTCTGTATTCTCATTAAGCCTATTATACCTATGGTTTCCTATAAAATAGATAGAAATGAACATAACTATATTAAACAACAAAGGGTTTAATATTACTATTTCCTTCATAATTAATTTTAAAAGTTATTAGAAGCACAATTTGTAGAAAGAACAATTCAACAAATACCCTTTCAAATAAATAAGTAGCCCAGATGTTAAATGAAGTTTAAGGGAATTAACTAAGAACATTCAAAAATGAAAAAAACGGTTATAGGAAATTTTTATTTTCTTCACTGATTACAAATGTTTACTAAATTTCTGTGCAATGAACATGTACTACATAGCAAGAAAAAAGTAAAAATTGTTCCTCAAAGAACCATCTACTGCAACAACAAATCAGCTGCTGAGCAAAGTCACACTCCTTATCCCACTGTACCAGGCCCTTTATGGTCTGGCCTTGAGACTCGTTCTGTCAGCTAGAAGCCCATTCCGCCTTCTGTTGGAGACAACATTATGGGACTTTCCGCTGGGAAACCATGAGTTCTCACCTCCTCAGGTGAACCCCAATCCCCAATCTCTGCCAGTCAGTGTTTTCCATCCCCTTTGCCACCACAATGGTTCAAAGGTTAACCTGACAGATCCAAACCAAAAATCAGTCCAGAAAAGAGGCTAATTTTCATGAGGTTATTAAGAAAATTATAATTACTGATGTAAAAATGCAGCTAAAATTCCTAAAAAGAATCTTGTAATAAATAGAATGTCCATGTAATGTAGCAGTAAAAAAGTAGTAAGTTACCTCTTTTATTGAAATATACACCAATAGAACAGCAATGAAAATTCATTATCAGAAAATTCCCATTTTAAAGAAGCTATTAAAACTTCATGCTTGTCTCAAATAAGAATACTGAAACTGCCCTGGCTGGGTGGTTCCTTTGGTTGGAACGTCATCCCATTCGTCATAACATGGCAAGTTCAATCCCAAGGTCAGGGTGCACATGGGAGGCAACCAACTGATGTCTCTCTCACATCAATGTTTCTCTCTCCTCCCCTTCCTCTCTAAAATCAATAAAAACATATCCTCAGGTGAGGATTTTTTTAAAAAAGTATTGAGTCCATACAAATCACATCTTGTTTTTAAAAAAAAGGTAAGTTTAGGAGCAGTAAGAAAATACAGGTTAGCAGGAATGTATGTTAATCACATGTCCTCTGACAAAAAATTTTTAACAACTTAAAAAATACAGATTCCGACTTCCGGCCAAGATGGAGGCATAGGCAACACACCGTGCCTCCTCTCACAACCAAAATTAAGGACAACAAATATTTAGAAACAAGAAAACAACCAGAACTTATGGAAAATTGAGCTGTACGGAAGTCCAGCAACCATTCATCCAGAACGGTAGGAGGGGTGGAGTTGCGGTAGGAAAGAGTGGAGGTGCGGACCCAGGAGCGCAGGTGGCAGCGGCTCGCAGTTCCCAGGTACACGGGCGGTGGCTGGCGGTCCTCAGGCGCACAGGTGGCAGCTGGCGGACCCCGGGCACAGGGGGGAAACTGTGCAGACCCAGCGAGGACGCACAAGGCGGCTGGCTGACCAGGGGGTCCCACATTCGAGCACGCAGACGGTCCAGGCAGAGGGGAAGTGGCGGAAGGGACTGAATCCAGGAGAGAGCGGAGCAGGCGCCATTGTTCCCTCTCAGACCCCGCCCCCACATACAGCGTCACAACCCAACGACTGGGCTGCCCCACACTGGGGAGCGCCTGAGGCTCCACCCTTCACTACGTAACAGCACGAGCGCGTGCGCAGATAATACAGGGGAAGGGGAAGCAGCAGAAGGGACCGGAGTCCAGAAGAGAGCAGAACAGGCGCCATTCTTCCCTCTCAGACCCTGCCCCCACCTACAGCGTCACAACCCAGCGACTGGGCTGCCCCGCCCTGAGGAACACCTAAGGCTCCACCCCTCACTACATAATAGCCGCGACCAGACTAAAACCAAAACAAAACAAAACAAAAAAACCCCACCAAAAATGGCTCAAACCGGAGAAAAAATGAAAACCCCAGAGTCAATTCCTCTAAGCAACGAAGAGCTAGCCAACCTATCAGATGCACAGTTCAAAGCACTGGTCATCAAAATGCTCACAGAATTGGTTGATTTTGCTCATAAATTAGATGAGAAAATGCAGGCTACAATACGTGAAATGAAGGAAGACGCATGGGGAACCGATAGAGATGGAAGGAAAACTGGGACTCAAATCAATGGAGTGGACCAGAAGGAAGAAATTAACAACCAAACAGAAAACAAGGAAGAAACAAGAATTCAGAAAAATGAGGAGAGGCTTAGGAACCTCCGGGACATCTTTAAACGTCCCAACATCCGAATTATAGGGGTCCCAGAAGGGGAAGAAGAGCAGCAAGTGGAAAACGTATTTGAACAAATAGTAAAGGAGAACTTCCCCAATATGGCAAAGGAAATAGACTACCGGGACGTCCAGGAAGCTCAGAGAGTCCCAAAGAAGTTGGACCCAAGGAGGAACACATCAAGGCACATCGTAATTACATTAGCCAAGATTGAAATGAAGCAGAGAATTCTAGAAGCAGCAAGGGATAAGGGGACAGTCCCCTACAAAGGAGTTCCCATCAGACTGTCAGCTGATATCTCAAAAGAGACCTTACAGGCAAGAAGGGGCTGGAAAGAAATATTTGAAATCTTGAAAAGCAGGGACCTACATCCAAAATTGCTCTATCCAGCAAAGCTGTCATTTAGAATGGAAGGACAGATAAAGCGCTTCTCAGATAAGGTCAGGTTCAAGGAGTTCATCATCACCAAGCTCTTATTATATGAAATGTTAAAGGGACTTATCTAAGAAAAAGAAGATCAAAAATAGGACAATGAAAAGACAGCAAACTCACAGCTATTAAGAACCACACCTAAAACAAAAGCAAACTAAGCAAACAGAACAGGAACAGAACCACAGAAATGGAGATCATATGGAGGGTTAGTAACAGGGGCATGGGAGGAGGAGGCGGGGGAAGGTACAGAGAATGAGTAGCATAGATAGTGGGTAGAAAATAGACAGGGGCAGGGTAAGAATAGTATGGGAAATGTAGAAGCTAAAGAACTTATGACACAAGGACATGAAGTAAAGGGGGGAATGTGGGTGGGAGAGGGTGTGCAGGGTGGGGGGAATGATGGGGGAGAAACGGGACAACTGTAATAGCATAATCAATAAAATATATTAAAAAAATACAGATTCTTCTGAGTAGTATTTTCTGAGGCACCAAAAATGCCACAATATCAATACTCTACCTCAATAAAAATTAATAAAAATAATAAAATAAGATGCCATAATACCCCTCCAAAAAAACTTGCAATACATCTAACTTTTTAAGTAGTTTTGACCAATTAATCATTTCTTTTCTATGCTAAGAAGATTATGGAGTACATTAATAAATTATAGGGAAACAAAGCTTAATTCAATAGGAGAAAATAAAACTTAACCATTAGATCTTCCTAAGAGTAAAATGGAACATCTTGTGGAACTAAACTAAAACCAAAACTGTGATTCTCTGAAAAAAAAAAAAAAAAAAGACACATCCTTGAACAATTCAACTGATGTGCCAGCTGTTCCATTTCTTGAAAGTGTATCACTGAACACATATAACAATCTGTGGCATTTTTTCTAGCATTCCACAGTTTTTCCTGGCCTATAATACACATATCATGTCTATTATCATATTTAAGCATCTGACAGCATTGTTATAAGAATCCATAATATTCATTTCTAACTAAACGCACATATAAATTTTAGCTTTCAAATAGCAATGGATTTCAGTGGTTAAATATCATATATATTTTTTCCACAAAAGTCTAAATACAATACATTTCCTGAACTTTTAGCTTTCAGTTTCCTGTTCGTCAATGGATACAACTCTAGAGGCAATACATAACACACCCCCAGACATGGTATTTCCACTTCTGACAACAGTGGACATAAACTTAGTATGTCCAAATACAACTACAGTCCACATAAATGGTACGTGGCAACTAACACAGCAATAGCAGGAATTTAATAAGTTACAAAAATGGAAATATAAATTATACTTCTTATGTAAGAAGTCAATAACAAACTCCTTTTATAACTTAGAATTCAGAAAAAGTTTCTCTCTCCTGAAAAACTGATAAGCTTTCTTTATCAGACAATAACTAAGAAACCTATCCTGTTTCCTTTTTTCTCTTGCTTGCCAGGAAGCTCAGAGCTAAATTTAATGTTCAAATACAGAAACTATCTTGCCTCAGATTACTGATGTAAAGAATTCTTTGCACTTCTTCATACTGCTCATTATTTCTTAAGTGATTAGTGTTTGTTTTCTGACTCTGTTTCCAAAGGTCCTGGCCCTTTTTGTTTTAATTACAAACTAGCAAACCCTTTCAGTGAACAGAACAAATTATTTAAAAATTTAACAATTTAAAAGATTATATCTTCATATCACTCAATAATAATCTATTAAACAAAATTTATTAACCTATATATGGCTCTAAAATGTATCTTTATTTTCCTCTTTTAAAGTTAACATAATTCACAATTTACTTTTAGAAAAGCCACTGGCAAGTTTCTAAAATAAAAGAATGATAAAATGACACAGGATCGAAACAAATTAATAAATTTGGGACACTAGATTAGGAGGATTTGCAATTTTTAATCTTTTAATTTACTAATAAAATTGGCCTGGCAAAGCTAGGGAACTGTCATAAAATAACTCACATAAAATGTATTAAAAATTGTATTACTATTATCAACACTCTTACAAAAAATAATAGACCATAAAGGATAAAAATATTTCAATGGTTTAGAAACTGGAAACCTTTAAAAAAAGGGAAATGTGGCCACACTTCTTTAGAAATTATAGACACACAAATACACATGAAAACATTCGAATATGGCAATACCAAAAAGTTTGTTAAATGGAAATAAAAGGACATTTACTAAAATGAACAAAAAATATAAAAACTTTTGACAAGTCTAGATTAAAAACTAAACAAAAATATATCATGAATTAAGGAAAATGCATAATATAATCATATTAAACTACAAAAGAGAAATAAACACATTTCACAAAGACAAGTCTAAAAGAGTGAATAACAGTATTAAAGCACTTCACTTCTAGGAGCCACAAATAAAAACCAGAAAATGATAATAAGTGGAAGGAGCAAGATGGCCAAATTTATGTAATAAAAGTGATAAAACTCAATTGTCCCTTTTTGTCTCAACATATGAGAATTGCAGAGCTTATACCTAAAAAAGTTAAATGATAAAAAACTAAGAATTCACAGAATGAAGTTAATAGCAAACTTTATTATTATATAAATTTAGAAGAAAAGGCTAGCAACCACTCATATAGTTTAACAGCAATAAAGTCTGCATAAGAAAACATTTAAAAAATACTGATAAAAAATAAAATAAAATAAAAAGAGAAAAAAAAGAAAACATTTAAAAAACAGAAACAGAAAACCCTATATATTATATAAAGAAAATGGCTAAGAGAAATCTACCCACAAATTCAGCCCTGAAAAAGAAATCTAATTCTGAAGTATTTATCTTCCCTCCTAATAGTATACAGAATAAAATCTGTTATAAAGAGTAATAGCATAATCAATAAACTATATTTAAAAATTTTTTTAAATAAAATTAAATTAAAAGTGGCTAAAACAAAAAAAAGAGAGTAATCATTCAAATACAAAACAAGTAACAAGGCCTAAGAAAGAGAGGGAAATTCCCTTCTCCCTTCAGAAAAATGAAGATAGGAAAAAGAAACCAAGCCATGGGAAATATAAATAAGTGACCTGCTACAAAGAACTGAGGACATGGAATTTTTATTTTTTTGTTTTGACATTTGTGGATTATACAATTCAACTTCATAGTATTTAAAAAATCATTATTTCAGTAAAAAATAAATCTTGTCCAGAATCGTATTATTTTAAATGTATACAATCTTTATTTATTTGTTTAATTTTTACAGAGAGGGAAAAGGAGGGAGAAAGAGAGGGAGAGGAACATCCATTTGTTGTTTCTTAGACGCCCCCAACTCGGGACCTGCCCTGCAACCCAGGCATGTGCCATAACTGGAACTCGACCAGCGACCCTTGGGTTCACAGGCCGGCACTCAGTCCATTGAGCCACGCCACCCAGTGTCTATTTTTCTTTTAAGGACTATAGTAGGATGAGCAAAGGTCTAGAAGCATCTTTATGTAACCCAGGCCACTTTTTCCTTCTCTAATCATAGGAAAGAATATAGAAAATAATTATGAGTTGCAAAATGATTTCACAATAAAATGATTTATGTGACTAAATACTTGTACAATACACAAATTTTCAAAATGTAGGGAGGGCAGCTTGCCAAAATTAAAACAATACATTTCAAAGGAAGAAAAGTGTTGTTCCAGTGATTTAGTGATTAGGAACTGACATTTATATACGAGAAAAAATTACCTGCCCTGTAGAAAGGAAAGGGAGTATTTATTGAGCAACTAGAGTAACCAGACTCTAAGCTTACGGCTTTACAAATATTCTATAACATTGCATCTAGGTAGGAAAATAATATAGAAGGAAACGATGCTTAACTAAGTTTCTCTAAATATATTTAAGTGTAAGAGACTAAAGAAGATGTAAACTTAGAGACAGACTACCATAATAGAAGTACAGGCTCAGGGGCCATGAGATGAAGGCACAATTGTTAGCAGTTTTTTCTGTTAATCTTACTGTCCTGTTAACCACTCTGTAAAAGAGTTGAAATAGAAACAAAAAAAGTCCACTTTATTTGATGCTGCTTATGTTTATTACACTATTCCATTTATAACTTACAACTCTAAAAATGAAAGAAAGAAATCATTTCTTCTTAAAGCAGATTTTAAAGTATTGGTTTTAAATGTTACTTTAAGAATAGTAGCCCTGGCTGGTGTAGCTCAGTGGATTGAGCGCGGGCCTGCGAACCGAAGGATCGCGGTTCGATTCCCAGTCAGGGCACATGCCTGGGTTGCCAGGCCAGTTCCCGTCAGGGGACATACAAGAGGCAACCGCACATTGATGTTTCTCTCCCTCTCTCCTTCCCTTCCCCTCTAAAGATAAATAAATAAAATCTAAAAAAGGGGAAAAAAAAAAGAATAGTAATGCTTATCCAAGAAATGTAATCATGAGTTTCTCATTAAGAAGGGTAAATTATTATCACATTAGTCCTCATAAGAAAATTACTTTTTATCTTGGTGTTTAATAACATTAATAGAAAAATTATTGGTAGTACTACTGTAATTCCCACCTGGATGGGTAAGAATCACACTAGAATGACATTAAAAAAAAAGCCTTCATTTAGCTCGGGAAGATGCAGGCCTGCTCACTAATTTGCTGTGATCGTGAACATGTGACTTTACTTCCTCTGGACCTCAAGGTCCTCATCTATAAGACAAGATGGCTGGACTAGACAATATTCCCCCCCTTCCTCTCCCTGGCCCTGCCCAATTCACGGCTTTGGCTATTTAGGATATAGACTAGGTGTACAGGGACAGAGAGGAAAGCAGTAGCAGAAACTCACTAAACAGGAGAAAAGAAATGTACATGTTTATAAAAAGAAATGGACAAATTACAGAGGCATAACAGTTCAGGAAAAAAATTCATGAGCTTCACTCTCAAAATTAGTTTGAAGTCAGGAGAAATAGTGAGAAATGCTAGAAATACAGCCTTAGAAATGTTACCTATAATGCACAAGAATGCTTCATAAATCACCCAAGAAATCCTCCCAAGTTCCCTTAGTACATGTGGAAAAGATGTCATACTCCTTGGCTTAATCATTTATAATTGTGCCCTGACATAATCACTCATTATTTTCAAGCCGGCTATCCCTGCTGGAAATGATGATCTGGCTTCATCATTTCAAACAAACCTAGGATTATCTCCCCTTTATCACTCAATGTTCTCTCTAAAATGTATTTTCCCTTCTTTCAACTTATAGCAATGTATCATACTCTAATCATGTTTGAGGCACATTCTAAGTGCTCGACATGTGTTTTTCTTTTTTTGCATTTTTAAAGATTTTATGTATGTATTGTTCGAGAGAGGAGAAGGGAGAGAGAGGGGGAAAGAAACATCAATGAGTCAGAAAAACATTTATCAGTTGCCTCTTGCACACCTCCAATTGGGGACCTGGCCCTCAACTCAGGCATGTGCCCTGACCAGGAATCAAACAACAACCTCTTGGTTCACAGGCCGGTGCTGAACCCACTAAGCAACACTATCCAGGATTCGACATGCATTATTTAATTATCTCAACAATCCTAGGAGGGAGGTTGAATAAATTGCTTAAGATTACACAGTAGCAGAGCTAGGATTCCAACACAGGTAGTCTGGCTCCAAGGAGCCTCTCCTCTTAATTTGCTAACTAGTCCTTCAAAGCTCAAACAAGTTCTGTCACCTTTCTGAAATTCTCATCTGCTTAGCAATTACTCCTGCCTCTTGAGTCATTAAGTAAATCACTCATTTGTCATTTACCATGGGACCTGTTACTTATCTTTTATGCATATGTTTTATCTTTTCTATGAACAGGATCTTTTATTTATTCTGTAACATTATTTAGAACCTCACAGAATTTACTACCTGGAACACTAAAGGGCTTATTAATAAAACTATAATAGCACTTTAATATTTACTGAAAACATATACCAGGCTCAAAGACACACGAGGCTCCAGGCTAAGTACTTTATATGTATAATTTCACTTAATCCTCACAACAACCCTGAGGTAGGTATTAATACTGCCCCTCCCGGTATTACAAAGAAAACTGAGACTTAGAAAAGCTAAATAGCTTGTCAATATCACACTGGTGTGGCTCAGTTGGTTGGGCATCATCACACAAAGGTCACCAGTTTGATTCCCCAGTCAGGGCACATACGAGAGAAAACTGATGTTTCTTGCCCTCTCTTTCTTCCTCCTTTCCCCTCTCTTTACAAATAAATAAATAATTAAAAAAAAAAAAAAGAAAGAAAGAAAGTCTATGCCAGCCCTGGCCAGTGTGCCTCCATTGGTTGCAGCGTCATCCTGTATACACTGAAAGGTTGCAGGTTCGATTCCTGGTCAGGGGACATACCTAGGTTGCAGGTATGATCCCCAGTGGGGCGCATATGGAAGGCAACCAATCAATGTTTCTCTCTCACCTCGATGTTTCTCTCTGTCCCTCCTGTCCCTTCCCCTCTCTCTAAAAAAGCAGTGATGCCCTAGCTGGTGTGTCTCAGTGGACTGAGCACCGGACTGCAAATGAAAGACTCGCTGGTTTGATTCCCAGTCGGGGCACATGCCTGGGTTGCGGGCCAGGTCCCCACTGGGGAAGCTCACAAAAGACAACCAATATTCATGTTTCTTTCCCTCCCCTTCCCCTCTCTCTAAAAAAAAAATAAATTATAAAAATTATTAAAAAATTAAAAAGCAATGGAAAAAATGTCCTTGGGTAAGGACTTAGAAAAAAGAGCCTATGCCATACTCTTAATCTCCAGCCTACCACAAAACATCTTGAAGAATCAGTCCTAACAATTCAGTTCAACTTGCTCTTACTCTGCAACACTAGGCTGAACATTAAGGATTCAGAATCAGAGGTACAGATGTTGCCCTCAAGAAATAGGACATTAAGACTTCAGGACCAAACTATGATATCATTGGCAGAATCACCATCATCAAAATTTAAAAATTTTAACATATCTTAAATCAAAATATCAAAAAATCCTTGGAAACTCTCTTACACATCATTCCTTCTCTCTTGGCTCCCTTACTTCCCTTACCCTAGGACTAATCTTTCCAGTTTCTATACAATAGAGTAGAAGGATCCCGCTAATCCTAGCAACTGTTAGAATATCCAAATTTAACTTATTGATAGATCATACTTATTGATATATTAACTAAGGGTATAGTTGATGAATTCCACACCCATAATGAAATATGGGCAATGAAGGACAGCTAGAAAAAAAGAAGAAGAAAAAAACAATGACAAAGAGAAGCAACAGAAGAGGGATGTGAAAGTCACACTGTAAAAAGCAAAGATAAAAAAATGAAAAAGGCAGGAAAATGGACACAAATAGAAGGTGAAAGTAAGAATCCAGAATGAATTCAGCGGAGATACATAAATGAAAACACTAAAATCTAATCCATTTATGAATGCTAACTCCTTTAACTATTTCTTTTCCTAACCTCTAGTGGAAACAAAAAAAAAATGTTTATAAAAGCCCACTGAAAAACCATTAATTATAAACAGTATATAAATTAGTTTTTTTCTGAGAAAACACTCATTTCAAAATTTCAGGGCTGCGAAGAGACCTTAAAATACTATCTAATGCAACCCACTCATTTTACAACTAAAACAAGGCTCAAAAAGGTCAAATAACTTTAACTTGCCTGAGATCAAATAGCTATTTAGTAGCAACACTCTTGAATCTCATCCCAATGTCTATTCTTACCACACTAAACTTCCAGAAATGGTGTATTTTTCTCCTCCATTTTCCATTTTGAATAACCATTAATTTCTGCATAAGCATCTCAGAATCCCCATATTATACCTAGTTCCCACAGGATAAACTCATCAGATATTCTGGATTATTTAAAACAATAAAATAATTATCTTATTCCCAAAGTCAGTTATCTTCAATTGGGGCTTGGTTCCTACCAGGAAGAAATGTCATTTCCCAGAAAAGCAGAAAAATGAAAAATCTCCATAAACTGACCAAATGCAAGCCAAGTTCATAAACTATAATCTCTCTGGAAAGGAATCAGGCCCTAAATCTTTGGAGGCTGGATGACTGCTAATGGGAAGTATAATAGATACCACTTATTTTCTCCCCTTTCTATTTTATATTCTCCCAACTAACCAGTCTCCTATCTTTCTGACAAATGTCAATTCCAGAAGCCTGTTTAAAAAGGCAAAGTAATAAAATAGAGTATCATGTCACTTTCAGCAAAAGGTAGCTTTTTGATGGGAACTATCATTGCCAGGAAATAATGGGAAAAGGAACAGGAAAGGAGTTTTACGGTAAACCTCCAGGCCTGTACTTTTAGCTATGAAAACACTAGGAAGTCCTGAAAAATATGGTATATATCCTCAGTATTTCCCCCACTGCAAAGTACTTGCAGATATTCTGGGCTATAAGGAACTCATTCTGTGGTCTAAGAAAGTCTGCTGCTTCCATTCCTTGATAAATTGTGGGCCCTGCCAGTCACCATTCACCAGGTTATTTGAGCTGAATGATTTGGAAATCAGCTACAGCAGTACCCCTTTATCCATAGTTTTTGCTTTCTGCAGTTTCAGTTCCAGAAACAAACAATTCATAGGTTTTAAATTACATGCCACTCTGAGCACAATGATGAATTCTCACACCATCTACTCCATCCCACCCAGGACATGAATCATCCCTTTGTCCATCTTATTCATGCTGTGTCTGCTACTCACACATTGGTAGCTGCCTAGGTATGGCAGTGCTTGTGTTCAAGTCACCCTTCTTTTACTTAATAAAGGCCCAAAGCACGATAGCAGTGATGCTGACAACTCGGTATGCCAAAGAGAAGCTGTAAAGTGCTCTTTTAAGTGAAAAGATTAGGATAATACAGTAAGATATTTTGAAAGACCACATTCACATTCCTTTTGTATAATATATTGTTGTAATTGTTCTATTTTATTATCAGTTGTTAATCTCTTACTTTGCTTAAGTTATAAATCAAATTTTATCATAAGTGTGTGTAGGTGTCAAAATTATCCATGGTTTCAGACACCCACTGTGGGGGGGTGTCTTGGAACTTATCCCCTGAAGATAAGGGGGACCTACTCTACATCACCTTAGTTTAAATACAATAATTACCTAGGCCTTAAATATGATGTGTCTGCCTATAAGGCTAACTGAAGCCTTTTCTTTCTTCATAAAGAATAAAGTTTTTATTTACCCTCCAAGAAAGGAGAGGGGCATGGTGTAGAGAGATGCACCAGCATTGACGGGTGGGGGCTTTAAGTTTTTATTGGATTATCACTAGATTAAAAAAGGGTGGGGGGTTGCTGCTGTGTGGCCCCTGGGCTGTTGGAGTGTTTTAACAGGAGGCTGCAGTTTGTTCCAATGTTATCTTCTGTCTGTGGCTGCAGGCAGCAGTTAGTTCTGTTCTTGCTTTCCAGTGATTTCCAGTCCTGGGGACAAGTTCAGAAGAGTAAAAGGGTACCCACGGTTAACAAGGTCAGGCCTGCTTGGAAAATGGTGCCAAATAGCAAATGGGGCTGACTTTATCCTTTCATCCCCTCCTTTGGTTTTAAATGGATTTATTCTTAATGACCTAGCCCAGTTCTGGTTTTGGAGAGTAGGGACAAAGGTCTCTTCTTCTGTAACTACTTCAGGTGGGCTAGGGATGTAGAACTGTTCCTGTCTGTGTTATGGGTATGGGTCATTAAGGGGAAGAGGGTGGAATTGGACAGCCCAAAAAGTGAGAGCTGTGGCTGGAGGCCCTTTAATCTCCCAAGCCTGGATGCTCTGTTGAAGGGTATAAGATATTTGAGGCGACATGGCCTAAAAACAAAATTAAAGAAAAAGGCTGCTGCCCTGGCTAATGTAGCTCAGTGGATTGAACACCAGTCTGTGAATCAAGGGGTCGCCGGTTTGATTCCCAGTCAGGGCACATGCCTGGGTTGCAGGCCAGGTCCCCAACAAGGGGCACATGAGAGTCAACCACACACTGATGTTCCTCTCTCTCTCTCTTTCTCCCTCCCTCCCCCCTCTCTAAAATAAATAAATAAAATCTTTAAAAATTTTAAAAGAAAAAAGAAAAAGGCTGCTATAGGTCCTAGGAAGGGAGTTGGTCAGGAAAACCAGGACCAGATATTGGCCTTAAAATCCTAAAAATGGAGAGGCAGAATAGTAGGTAAATTTGTATGGCTGACACTCCATCAGTAGTTCTCAATAATTCCAAGTCAAGGCATGAAAAAATGAAGCATCAGCTTGGAAGAAAACTAGAAAAATTAGGATTTAATCAGTTTGTGAGTGACAATTAGACACTGCAATTTCCACTGAAACACAATTTCTCTCCCTAAAATCACCCTCATTTTATCAGAGACTACATTAAGTCCAGTTTCAATTTGGCCTAATTATTTGCATGAACACAACAAGAAAAGTAATTGATTATATAAGCTCTTTCAAATCTGCTTTGCTGGAATTTTCACAAGGAACCTTCAGATTGAGCTTTAGTCAGCCCTTCAGGGCACAGTTGCCACATGGCTTTGCCTGAAATACCTATTAGTTTGAGTGGATTCCTCAAGTTTTTGAGGTCTCCCGAATGTCTTGAGGTTCGTTCCTTGCCATCTTCCGGGAAAGCAGACTTTGTTCCTTGCCTGGAAAGACTGCCATGAACCACAGGACAAAGCAAGGTACCAGGCCATTTCTCCAAGGGGCTCTAACTGGTGAGGCCTTTTCTGACAAGGAAGAAAATGCCCTATTTTACTTTAGAAACCTAGCTTAATTTTGACATGTATGAAGTTTATTATAAATTAGGAATAACTTCCTGCTTTAACATGTTAACCAAATCAGGACAAATACAGTAGAAACGAAAAGGACAAAAAGATACAAAGAGACATTTTAAAGTTAGAAACAAAGTGATTTAGTGACTCATTGAGCTTAAGAAATAAAGGAAGAGTAACAAATGACCATTAAGAACAATGAAGTCATTAACAGCTAAAGAGGCAAAGTCTGAGGAGCAGTGGGGTTTTTTTGTTTGTTTGTTTGTTTGGCTGGGGTGA
This sequence comes from Glossophaga mutica, assembly GCA_039655065.1. Classification (NCBI taxonomy): domain Eukaryota; kingdom Metazoa; phylum Chordata; class Mammalia; order Chiroptera; family Phyllostomidae; genus Glossophaga; species Glossophaga mutica. The sequence continues at coordinate 112,186,244 of CM077306.1, forward strand.
GCAAGGGTTATTGGGTGTGCAGCTGCTAGAGATGGTATTTAAAGCATATTTAGTTTCAAGACATAGGTGAAAATCTGGGCCTCAAGTTCAGGCAGACGATACAGAATTGAGACCTAAAAAGCACGGTAACAACTGAGTTTTTATTAGAGAAAGAGAAGGTAACAAAAATATTTAGGCAACAGCATTCCTCAGATATCACATGTTGAAGATAATCTAACTTTCTAAATGAATAGTGCTTCATGCTATAGATATAAGATCTTTGGACTCATTTATGCTAAGTGAAAGCTAAAAAATTCATCTTTCTTTCCCAGGCTGTGAATTGACAGAAAGATAAAAACTGTTTCAAAATTAACACTACCCAAAATCAAGTCTTTGAACTAAAATACACTGCTTTTTAAGTTTCTCTATTTAATAATAAAACTTTTGGGAAAAAACTGAGAGAAAATAGGGTACAACAATATAAGAGTTAAAAGCATTCTAACCAAAATTTTGATAACTAATAAATCTAGAGAATAGGTATATGGAGGTTTATTATAGTGTTCTTGCCAGTTCTGTGTAGTTTGAACTTCCAGAAGTAAAAGTTCAAAAAATACTACCTACTGATATATTTTAAATTCATGTCAGTTAAGGCATGACAATGCAAAACAAAATTCTAACAGATAAAAACTTTTCAAATGTTTTATTAGTTTTTAATAAACCAGTGAAATTTATTGGGTATGAAAGGGCAAAAAGGCCCTGTCATTTCAGAGGAACATGAATATATTCATTAACTAGAAAAAGTTCTTTTATTCACGTTGGCACATGTTTGACATTTGTCCTTTTTCTCTTCAATGAACTTACATTTTTTTGAAGAAAAGTATACAGGCCACATAAATGTATGGTTTTGGTTAGTAAAGTCAAAATAGATGTTCACCCCCAGCATCAATGATTAATTGGTTGAATCTGCTGGTTAGGCCTCCTGTTACTTCAAACATCTTCCACCCTAGTAAATAACCAAATAAATCACTCTCTACATAGATGCAAAAAAACAATTTTTTTAAAAAAATGAACCAGCCCTGGCTGGTGTGGCTCAGTGGACTGAGTGCCAGTCTGCAAACCAAAAGGTCATGGGTTCAATTCCTTTCCAGGACACATGCCTGGGTTGCAGGCCAGGTTTCCCAGTTGGGGGCATGTGAAAGGCAACCAATTGATGTATCTCTAACACATTGATCTTTCTCTCCCTCTCTCCCTCCCTTCCCCTCTAAGAACAAATAAAATCTTAAAAAAAAAAACAAAAACACAATATCCATAAATTATACCTAACCCTAAATTGTGAACACATATTTAAATTATATAAGAGGAAAAAGTTGAATTTTTAACAATTATAGTCTAAGTTATGATTCAAATAGATGTAATTTAAATCAAATCACTCTACTGAGACTATGGAAGCACTAAAACTAATAAGAGAGCAGCAAATTTACTTACCAGGGACCAAGAACAGTTTATATGGTTTACAAACACCAATATTTCCTCCTTATGATAAATAACATCATCTGAAAAATGACAAAATTTGCTTGCCTCCTGTCTGGTAAAGACCACACAGTAAAGACTAGGGATGTGCAACTCTTTCAACAGGAACAATCACCACCTTGAATTCCCAGAAAGCTGCTGCCAGCCATCAGTCTCACTCCCTAGGTGACATGCACAGGACAACTAAGTAAAGCTGGGTTGCCCTGCTGGCAGTTCTGCCTTGAGTCATTTTCAGTGCCCTGTTTCTTCTGGCAGAAATGTCATCACGAAACTTAGAAAGAAGCAGCATAAATATATGTATGTAGAGATAAAAGACTGTCAGTGATTCTTTTTCCACATCATTATTAATTCTGAATAGAGGTATTTCACATTTTGCAAATAATATCATTCTCCTATCTTCAACAAATTTTGTAGCTTTTTTCCTTACTGAAGTAAAAATTACATAGCAGAAGATGCACAGACCTTAAGTACTCAGTTCAGTAAGTTTAAACCAATGTATACATCAACAATCAGTGAATCTGGACATCCCTTGTACTAATCTTGCAACTTTCTGTAACTTAAATATTATATGAAAATAAAGTTTCCAGAAGTGCACAACTGAATTACTATCACCCAAATCAAGCTATAGAATATTCCCATCTCCCTAAAAAGTTCCCTTTTGCCTTTGTCCAGGCAACCACAGTACCCAGAAACCACTGACCTGATTTCTATCACCATACCTAAGTTTTGCCTCTTCTTGTACATTTGTGTGTCTGGCTTCTCTTTCTCTGAATAATATTTCTGAGATTCATATATGTTGTTGTATGAATCACTAATTCATTCCTATTGAAAAAAGCTGTTATGAATATTTTGTATCAGGTTTTTTGTGGACATTATTCCTCATGGTGCAATAAGATTTCATTTGAAAGGGTAGGGAATTTCCACATAAATAAGCATGGGAAGTCATACAGTATAGATAAATGGATTTATATATGCACATACACATATAGTAATTATATATAATTACACATATAAAATGCAAAAAAATAGAAATTTTATCTATCTATCTGTACCTATGTATCCACCTGTATGTACATATATACAGTTGACCCCTGAACAACACAGGTGTGAACTACACAAGTCCAACGGTGCATGGATTTTTTTCAAAAAATACGGTAAATGTATTTTCTCTTCTTTTATGACTTTAAAAGAAGTCTTCTCTTTCTTTTATTCTTTTCTCTAGCTTCGTTTATTGTTAGAACACAATTTATAATATTGTACAGATCATGGAAACTATGTGTTAGTAAAGTGTTCATGTTATCAGTAAGGCAAAGGCAAGCTTAGAACAATTAGCCCTCCACATCTGCAGATTACCAACACAGGTTGAAAATGCTGTTTTGGATCTGCAGTTGGTTAAATTTGTGGATATGAAACCTGTGAATGTGAAGGGCCAACTATAGTTAAGTTTTGGAGGAGTCAAAAGACATACTGGGGGGCCAGGGGTCGACACCCCAACCCCCTGCCTTTGTTCAAAGGTCAACTGTACATACACGCATATATACAGATATGTAAGTGACCAGATTCTGAGAAGTCCACCCACAACCAATAAATATATTAAAATAATTTATAAAGTTCATAGTGAAAATCTAAGATGGAAAAGATGATCATCTCAATTTTTCTTAATAAGTATTATATATTAAGAATAATTCAAAAGAGAAACAAATATCTCTCCATGTAAATTACCCTGTTCTGCTTTAATGAAATACCTTCTTCTCATAACAAATCCCCTTCCCAAACTAGAATTTCTAAACATTAAATGTTATCCTCCACTGTGTAATAATCCTTAAGCAAGGGCAAAACCTAAACTGTGCTGAGATTACAAGACTTTATTTTATTGTCTTGCTTTTTAAAAAAGTTAAACATGGAAACAATTCCACTGGTTAATATTTAACATGGGTAAAGACTTATTTTTATCCTCATTCAGAATACATTTTCTCCATTCCTAAAAGTAATTTATTGCAGCATTAAGTCTGTAATAGAAACATTTTGACTTTCAAATTCCACTGTATAATTTTCAGCTGACTGTAGAGGAGGTTTTTAATTTCCAGAGGTAAGAAACATTAAGAAATATATGTGAAACCCTGGCCAGGTGGGTCAGTTGGTTGAAGTGTCATCCTGTACACCAAAAGGTCGCAAGTTCCACCCTGGTCAGGGTACCAGGGCACATACCTAGGTTGCGGGTTTGATCCCCTATCGGGCTATGGAGGTGAAGGTAGCAGCCAATCAATGTCTCTGCCTCTGTCCCTCAAATCAATAAACATATCCTCGGATGAGGATTAAAAACAAAAGGAACATGCGTGCAAATCTTATTTTTGAAGAGATCAAACTGAAATTCCCATCTCTGATTCTGATAATCAAATGGTCATTTTCAGGGCACTAGGAGTGGCTCTTCACTTAATATCATCTATAAATTGCCAAGATGGAGGCAGAATATTACATATGGTTCTAGAATTAACCACCGCCTGCTTTAGGAAGGGTTTCCAACTACAAAAGGAAAAAAAAAACCGCTTCTGGTCTTTGATCATTCTCCATCTTTTATTCCTTCATCCAAAAAATGAGCAATTTCAAAAGCACACAATTTAAATGTACTACATTTTTAATCTTAAAAAGCAGTGTTAGTATTTGGATGTTCCCTAACTTTCACAGCTGTGCAACTGTTTACTTAAAAATCCATTCTTTCACTCTGAAAATATATCATTTTCATTTTTCTAATTATTGTACCTTTCTAAAAGAAAACAGCCTTGAATAATTATTTCAAAAATGACGACAGCTCCAAACAGCTACAATTCCCAACTTACTTTCAATATCTTTTGCCTGATTGTTTGAGAATTAAATAAAATTTTATTCTTATTTTTAAAGTGTTTTTCTTCCAAGCCCTGGCTGGTGTAGCGCAGTGGATTGAGCGCGGGCCTGCGAACCAGAAGGTCGCGGTTCGATTCCCAGTCAGGGCACATGCCTGGGTTGCAGGCCAGTTCCCAGCAGGGGACACACGAGAGGCAACCGTACATTGATGTTTCTCTCCCTCTCCCTCTCTCTTACCCTTCCCATCTAAAGATAAATAAATAAAAATATTTAAAAAAATAAAGTGTTTTTCTTCCAGACCAAGGGTAGAAAACAGGTATATCAAATACACAGACCCCATATACCCTCTGGTGAGTGTTCTCTCTCATTAACCAGATGTTTTCTGTAAGACTAGAATTAAATACTAAATTTAGCATAAAATGGACTTGCCCCTTTTGAAGACTATAGTCTTACATGTTTAAGCTTCAGCAGAATGTAGGTCAATTCTCACCATAACAAACTATGAGGTACAAATTATTTTCAGTGCTTCAAATATTGCTAAAATATCCTTAGTAACCTGTGAGCTATACAGATTACAGTTACAAGGGTACAAAGGCCTTACTATAAATTATCCCAACCTGTCTCATTTGGCTGAACTGTCTTTTATGCAATAAATGAACATCTTATTTGCAAATTAAATCACACTGAAGGAGCTACTGTTTTTAATCAATAGTTATGGGATGTACATACCACTGTCTACCCCATCTGATGAGTGTAGATTTAATTTTCTTTACAATTTGGGGGATTAATGTCAAAAATTTTAAATGCATTATAGAAAAATTCAGAAATGTGGACTAATGAAAAAATAAAATCTAATTATTAATCAGCTAGGTTAGAAAGCTCAGTTTCAAAATTATGAAATACACATTTTAATTGTTTAGCAGTAAGTAATTACAGAATTTAGTGTGCCAAAATATGTATAATATAGGTTCTTCTTTAGGAATTATGAATATTATCAAGGTGGGGCAAAAGTAGATTCACAGTTGTTTGTATGGAAAATAATACAATAATTAATAAATAATGATAGAAGAATAAACTCTGTTTTGGGTGCCCACAACTATAAACCTACTTTTGCCCCACTCTGTATTAAAGGCCTACCTACAGTGGATATTCCTAATGCTAAGTTAACATGCATATTACTGTTAAATAGAGCAGTATCAATGTCTAACAATGTGATTTGATTTATCCTCAAATTTGGCTGTTTTGACATGTCCTTGTTTTTTGTGGCTTTATTCATTCAAAAATATTTACTCACTCCCAAAGTCAAAAAGACCCACACCTGAAGGTAAATGACCTACAAAACACTCCCAATGTTTATTGTGTAGATGTGAGAATTCAACTTATGCTTAATTTTGAAACTGAAATGTGGTTGATAGTTCTATAGTTGATATGGTCTACCACAAATTAAAATGGACAAAAGTCAGTCATTAAAATATCTAAAAACTGAATTTGAAAATGGGCTTTTAATTATAAAAGGCACTTTTACAGTTGAAGTTCCTAAAGTATGCTATTGTGTATGCAAAACTATGAAAAATAAACTTAATTTTTATGTGATCTACTTAAGCATCATTGCAGAATAAAGACTATAAAACTTCTAATTACCCATAGTAGTTAAACTGATATATTCCCCAATCTTACGTGATTCCTTACAACTAGTTAGTTATACAGGAAAAAAACCCACTACATCTAGAAGAGCCACTGTTCAATCAATATACCCTCAGGGTCAAAAAGCCAACCCGCTTTAACAGCAACTTCTACAGCTATAGACGGAGGATGTTCTTTCCGTCTAAGCTAAGAAACATTCAGGAAATTAAAAATAACCCAAGATATGTATTCTTTTCTAAGATATGTATCTAAGAATAAACAGAAAATTTAAGATTTAATTAGTTGTCTAACCCAATTTTTTTAAGTTTTTCATGTTGAACTGGTTAAAATTATGTTTTAAAAGGACATTCATCCCAAATTCCCAAAACTAAAAAAAATTACTCAGAAACATACTTGTTTCGTTAAATGTTGGAAAAACAAAGACCTCACAACATATAAGCCTGTTGTTTAGAAAAATAAAACATTTTACAAAGACCATCCTTGATTATATTTTAAATCCCAGTCACAACTAGTCTCTTGGTTAGAGTTCAGCTTTAAATAGTGTTGCTAATTAGGTAATTCAGTGAAACCATTCAGTGAAACACCACTAAGATGGCATAATTAATAAAAATTGCAACTTTGTTCTTAAGAAGTTAAACTTACATTAAGTATAAATCATATCCAATACGGAGATAAAACAAAACACATGAGAAAAAAATGAGAAACTAAATGTTTCTCACAAATGAATATTATTAATAACTCTCATCTAAAGCATATATTTTAAAAATAACTATTATATATTATTTTTAAATATTTTTCTGTAGATGCCCTAAATTGGTTAGGGCCATAACTGTAGATTGTTAAATGGAGGTCCGTTGGGAAGGAGACAAACGAAAACACTAAGTGAAACTATGACAAATAAAAATTTCCCACAAGAACATTAACTTAAGTCTGCCCTTGAATTTTGATTCCAACAGAAAAAGAAAAAGCTACTATAATTCTCTAAAGTAAAAAAACCTTTGGGGGGGGCGCGACAGAACTCCATAGAATATTAAAAATGCTAAACTAAAATATTGCCTCAACTTTTGTCCACAACATAACAAAATAATAAGACAATAAAAATAAACACTCCTGTCTCCCCTCAGAGAGGCAAAGAAAGCTCCCACTCAATGTTAAGCTTCATGCCACTAGAAAACATACTCCTGAAAAGTAAATACAAAACCAAGAGCTCAAACTGCTTCTTGCAGAATTTACTGAATGGCGGCCAAACGTTGTATACGCTGTCCTGAACCACACTAAAGGATATCTAGATTTCTAAGTTCTCCATTTACAGCTTGCACCTTACTATGCTTTCGCCACCACTGCTGAAAACGATTTTTTTTAATAAGACTAAAATATTACTCTTGGCTCACCAATTGAAAGACGTCAGTCTATACGCTGACCCCTCTGTGTTTTCCTTTTCTTATAACCAATGCTGGATTTAACTCCTACACAGTCGCCAGGACACCTTTTAGATATCAACACGGGGGAAAAAGCAAAATGAATGAGGAGCCTTAAAACAACTTTTAACTGGCTTTCAGGTGTCATTAGAATAATCACCTGTTAGAACGGGCGCCGCACTGGCACCCTCCAAGAGCGCCTGAGAGCTGGGATGCTGTTCCCAGTCACTCGTCCCAGCGCGACAGGTGAAGGCGGTGAACGCGCCTCCACACCCACCGTCCCGGGAGCGCAAACATAAAGCGAGAGTGCAGCAGCCGGACACTCCGTTATCCTCGCCACCCACGGGCCCCTCCCGGTAAGCGCGGCTCCATCGCGCCCTCGGCGTCCGGGCGCGCAGCTCAACCCGGCTCGACTCCTCCACCCGCCCGGGCCACGTAAGGCGAAGTTTCTCTCCCTCCCGCGGCCGCAGCTGCTCACGCGCCGCCCGGTTCTGCACGGGTCCAGTCGCCTGCTCCGGGCGGCTGCGGTCACTGCCGCCGGGCCTCGGGCGAGTCGGAGACTACCCACTGGAGCCGGAGCCAGGACCTGTCAACCCGGGCGGGAAACAAAGGCTGAATGAGGACCAGCGGCTGCGACCGGCTTTGCCTCCGCGAAGGGGAGAGCGGCGGGGCAGGGAGCGGCTCCCGTGGCCTCTCGGCTCCACGCCTCCCGAAGGGAGCACCGGCCCCGCGGCCCAGCGGGGCGCAGAGGGGCCCGGAATGGGGCTGGGGGCCTGCGCCTTGCTGGCCTCGAGGTTTCCCGGGCCCCGCTTGCCCAGACGCGCCGCTCCCGAGCTAAGGAGCCGCGTGAGGGAGCTGGGAGGTGGCGCGGCAGCGGCCAAACCGTGAAGGAGGGGGGATTCGGATCCCAAGGAGTCGCGGCCACCCGCCTGATCCCTACTGCCATGGCGCCAGTACCTGTCGCCGCGGTTGCTCGTCGCCTCTGTCTCTTTCCGCCTCACCCGCGCGCGGTTCGCCCTCAGCCCGCCCACCAAGCCGCCCGCGCGCCGGACGCTGCAGCCGGAGACTGGCAGCGCCGGAGAGCCGGCCCGAATCCCAGGGACAGCGCCCGGCGCCGTCCCGCCCCTGCCGTCCGCAGGATCCGCCTTCCATTGGGCCCCGGAGCTGTCAGTCCGCCCCCAAAAGGCGCGCGGGCTGTCACTCTGCAAGTCCGGATTGGTGGGCACCCTCGGTCCATGCAAATGAACCCCTCCCCTGTCTATTTGCACCTCCGCTTTAGTGTAACCTCCGCCTCTTCACGCCAGCCCACGTGTCTGGCGCTGGCCCTTTGTGGGGCTGGAGGGAAAGTATGGAGGAAACTAACCGACCATCCCCACCACACACACACACACACACACACACACACACACACACACTCACACTCACACACACACCCCTTCCCTTACCTCCAGAGGAAGTAATGCCTGAACAAGCTAGTTGACTTCACAAACCTTTCAAACATGAGATCCCATGTGACTGAGACAGCAAAATGCCTTCGAAAATGTTTCTGTTCTCTACCAGCACCTCTCCCCCAACAGACAAGCCTGCTAAGGAAACTCAGCTTCGAGAGCGGCCCAGGCCCCTCCACCTCTGTAGATGGCCACCTCTGAGTTGCTGTTATAGAGATTTCTGAGCCTTGGGGGCTCAGTACCTCGTTTTTTGAGGAAACAAACCTTAAGTTCCATAGCTATGGGACTTCATAGTTACCTAAGGAAACGTAATGTCTCATAGCCAGATTAGAAGCCACATCTCCTAGCTTTAGATGTGTTCTCTGCACTACATCGCGTTGGTCACTTAGGCCTTTATGAACAGCCTCTTTAACAAATCATTCCAGCCTTCAAGAAGTGCTGCCTGTAGAAAAGACAATTAGAGGCAACAGTGAAACCTCCTCAAGGGCCAGACCCTGTCTCTGTACCTGGAAGCTTCTCTTTTAAGTATATGCCAGGGAGAATCACTGGAACAATTCATTCATGCATTAATTCAGCAAGACAACGGTGATTAAAACTATTCTGCATACTGCCCTGGCTAGCCCTGGCTGGAATGGCTCAGTGGATTGAGCACCAGCCTGCCTGCGAACCCCAAGGTGATGAGTTTGATTCCCAGTCAGAGTACTTGCCTGGTTGTGGACCAGGCCCTCACTGGGGGATGTGCAAGAGACAGCCACACATTTGTGTTTTTCTCCCTTTCTCCCTGTTCCTCTTCCCTTCCCCTCTCTCTAAAAATAAATAAATAAAAACTACTCCATATACTAACACCAACTGATTAACACCAACTGTACAGAGCAGGTTTTAAGTACTGTGGTAGGAGGGGATAATGGGGAGAAAGGGGGGAGGGGGAAGGGTTTTCAGGAACAACTATAAAGGATCAAGGGGAGGGTGGAATCAGGGGAGGGAGGTGGGGATGGCTGGTGTAGCAGGGAGTGGTGGGCGAAAAATGCAGACAAGTGTACTTGAACAAAAATAAAATAATTAAAAAACTGTTTTTAAAGTACTGTGTTATGTGCAAAGACATTGCCCCAGCCCTTGACAGATTTGGCCTAGGAGATGGTGATGTCAGTACTCCTTATGCTACAGGAGACCTCTGCATAGGGCACAGTGGAAGGAAGGAGGGGTCAGCTCTTCCTGGGAGAGGCAGGGAAGGCATCATTGAAGAGGTTATGCAATCTTAAAAGGTCGTGTTTGGCAGGTGGAGGGATATGGAAGAGGAAGGAAAGGGATTCCCAGGCAGTGGGAGGATAGCATAAGCAAAAACAACACAGACCTGAAAAAGCCCAATAATTGGAGGAAGAGCAAGGAACAGTGTGGAAGAGCAAATCTGCAGGGCTGTGTAGCCATGTCACAGGCTCTGGGACCAGGCTCTTCCACAAGGAAGACAGCACCAGGAGGCTGCCAGGCTGTGCTGTAATACAATGCTGCAAACAACAGGCCCTGTACATACCTCTATAGGCTTTTTTCCTTAGGCCAGAGTCTGTGGGGAAAAGTCAGTTCACACTTCCAATGGCAGCCTAGCTGGCCCCACCTTTCTCTCAAAACACCACTCTGGTCACTGCACTTGCCCTACTCAGCATTTGGAAACACGTGTGCTTGCAATTTCCCTGAATATTGCTGCCCTTCGGAATTTAAAGATAATACGAGCTGTGGCTGTAGACACCTGAGTGTGGGCTGAGCAGCCCTTTCCTAATGCATAGAGCAGTTCTATGCCAAACTTGTTACCAAGGCTGTCCTCGTGGTATGTGGCCTCTGCTTGGTTTAATGCTCTGCTGTCACCATCTTGAAATTCTTAATCCTCTTCCAACACAGCACCCTGCATTTTCATTTTGCCCCAGGACCTGCAAATTATGTAGCCGTTCCTACCTGTCACTGTTAGTGCCCTGGGAATGCTTGTGATACTGCTCAAATCACATCTCACTTTTAAAACACTTGGCATTCACTAGGTTTGTTCACATGTATTTTATCACTTGATTCCCACAATGGCAAGGTGGAGTAAGCTAGTATTGCTAGTCCTATTTATTAGTTGAGAAAACTGAAGTTCGACAACCTTTTCCAGGTGGCAGAGCTAGGAAGCAGCAGAGTTTGTACTTGAACTCAGCCCACCCACACTCTGTTCAATGTGCTATAGAGCTACTTCCACGTTGGTTTCAAAATCCTTTCAAAGACAGTTTTGTACATGAATGATGTACTTTTTAAAATATATTTTATTGTTTATGCTATTACAGTTGTCCCATTTCTCCCCATCATTCCCCTCCACCCTCCGCACCCCCTCCCACCTACATCCCCCCTTTAGTTCATGTCCATGTGTCATAAGTTCTTTAGCTTCTACATTTCCCACACTATTCTTGCCCTCCCCGTGTCTGTTTTCTACCCACCATCTATGCTACTTATTCTCTGTACCTTTCCCCCGCTCTCCTCCTCCCACTCCCCTGTTGCTAACTCTCCATGTGATCTCCATTTCTGTGGTTCTGTTCCTATTCTAGTTGTTTGCTTTTGTTTTAGGTATCGTTGTTAATAGCTGTGAGTTTGCTGTCTTTTCACTGTCATATTTTTTATCTTCTTCTTCTTAGATAAGTCCCTTTAACATTTCCTATAATAAGGGCTTGGTGATGATGAACTCCTTGAACTTGACCTTAATCTGAGAAGCACTTTATCTGCCCTTCCATTCTAAAAGACAGCTTCGCTGGATACAGCAATTTTGGATATACGTCCTTGCCTTTCAAGACTTCAAATATTTCTTTCCAGCCCCTTCTTGCCTGTAAGGTGTCTTTTGAGGAATCAGCTGACAGTCTGATGGGAACTCCTTTGTAGGTGATTGTCCCCTTATCTCTTGCTGCTTCTAGAATTCTCTCCTTCATTTGAATCTTGGCTAATGTAATTACGATGTGCCTTGGTGTGTTCCTCCTTGGGTCCAACTTCTCTGAGACTCTCTGAGCTTCCTGAACTTCCTGGTAGTCTATTTCCTTTGCCAGATTGGGGAAGTTCTCCTTTAGTATTTGTGCAAATAAGTTTTCCACTTGTTGCTCTTCTTCTTCCCCTTCTGGTACCCCTATAATTTGGATGTTGGATGTTTAAAGATGTCCCAGAGGTTCCTAAGCCTCTCCTCATTTTTTGAATTCTTGTTTCTTCCTTGTTTTCTGTTTGGTTGTTTGTTTCTTCCTTCTGGTCCACTCCACTGATTTGAGTCCCAGTTTTCCTCCCATCTCTATTAGTTCCCCATGCGTCTTCCTTCATTTCATGTATTGTAGCCTGCATTTTTTCATTTAATTTGTGAGCAAAATCAACCAATTCTGTGAGCATCCTAATCACCAGGACTTTGAACTGTGCATCTGATAGGTTGGCTATCTCTTTGTCACTTAGAGGAATTGGCTCTGGGGCTTTCATTTGTTCTCTGGTTTGAGCCATTTTTGGTGTGTGTGCGTGTGTGCGTGCGTGTGTGTGTGTGTGTGTGTGTGTGGTCTGGTCTCGGCTGTTACATAGTGAGGGGTGCAGCCTTAGGTGTTCCCCAAGGTGGGGCAGCCCAGTTGCTGGGTTGTGATGCTGTATGTGGGGGCGGGGTCCAAGAGGGAACAATGGTGCTTGCTCTGCTCTCTCTTAGATTCCAATCCCTTCAGCTGCTTCTCCTTCGCCTGGATTATCTGCGCGTGCAAATGTGGAACCAACTGGTCAGCCAGCCGCCTTGTGTGGCCTCACTGGGTCTGCACACTTGCCACCCCGTGCCCAGGGTCCGCTAGCCACCGCCTGTGCACCTGGGAACTGCTAGCCACTACTGCCTGTGTTCCCGGCTCCACACCTCCACTTTTTCCTGCCGGACTCCGTCCCTCTTACCAGTCTGGATGAATGGTTGTTGGACTTCCATACAGTTCAATTTTCTCTAAGTTCTGGTTGTTTTCTTCTAAATATTTGTTGTCCTTAATTTTGGTTGTGAGAGAAGGCACAGTGGGTCCACCTATGCCTCCATCTTGGCCGATAGTCCTGATGTACTGTTTTAAGAGACAAGACATGTGGTAGAGTGGATATCTGTCATTTTCATGGCTGGCTGTCATATTTTGAATAGTTTTTCATCAATTTTGAAAAATTCTCAGGCATCTGGCCCTGGCCACATGGCTCAGCTGGTTGGAGTGTCGTTCCGTGAACCAGAAGGTCGCTAGTTTGATTCCCAGTCAGGACACGTGCATACGTTGCAGGTCCAGCTCCTAGTTGAGGTATATCCAGGAGGCAACCAGTTGATGTGTCTCTCTCACATCAGTGTTTCTCTCTCTCCCCCCCCCACTTTCTCTCTCTCTGAAATAAATAAATAAATATTTTAAAAATAGTCCCAGCCATTCAAATACTGTTTCTGTACCTTTTCCTCTTTCCTTCTGGAGCATCAGTTGAAACACATGTTAGACCTTCTCGCTACATCCCTTTCTTCTGTACTTTCCATCTCTGGTCCTTCTGTGCTTTCTTCTTAAACTTTCTTCTCATTATTTTTCAGTTCACTAAGTCTCTCTTCAGCTTAAAAAAATTCCTCTTCAATCTACCCATTAAGCTTTTAAATTAGGTTATTATGTATGTGATATTTTTAGCTCTAGAATTTCTATTTTGTTCTTTTTCGGATCTGCTATGTCACTTCTTATATCTCTTAGTGACCTGCAATAATTTTCAAACTTGGATTTTTTCTCCTTAAGCATAGTCAATATAGTTGTTTTATGGTCTGTGTCTGTTAATTCCAGTCTGAAGCCCCCACGGGTCTTCATTGTTAGCTCCATTGTTGGTTTTTACTACTGGTTCTTTCTCATGTTGTTTTATGTCCTCATATATCAATACCTGGTTATGCTTTGGACATTGCATTTAAAAATATCCTTTGAGGCAACAAGATACTCTCTTCCTTTGCAAAGGATTTCCATTTGTTTTTGCAGGCATCTGGGGACACTAGCAAGGTAGAATCACTTCAACCCAATTTCAGGGCTTCTGATTTCTGAGTCTCCCAGATGACCTGAAGCTGGACTGTAGTCTGTGGGAGGGTTTACTTACTTATGGTTCCCCCTTACTAACTGCTGCAGTTCTTTGAGGTGCCAGTCAAAGATGAGGAGTTATTTTAGTTATGTACTATTTCATAGCACACTATCCCAAAATTTAGTGGTTTAAAACAGATGTCAACAGACTAGGCCATAAAGGGCCAGATGGTAAATATTTTAGGTTTATAGGCCATATAGTCTCTGTCACAACTATTCAACTCTATCTCTATAGTACATAGTAGTCAATGCAGCTATAGACAATACATAAATGAATGACATAGCTGTGTTCCAATAAAATTTTATTTACAAAAAAATAGGCAGCCATTCTCAAGATGATAAAGGGTATCTATGAAAACCCACAACTGATATCATACTTAATGTTGAAAGACTGCATACTTCCCCAAGAAACTAGAGAAGGAACAAGATAAAGATGTCCACTCTTGCCACTTCTATTTAATATTGTACTGGAAATTCTATCCAGGGCAATTAAGCAAGAAATAGAAATTAAAAGGCATCCAGATTGGAAAGGAAAAAGTAAAACTATCTTTACTCACAGATAACACAACCTTGTGTGTAGAAAATGCCGAGGAACCCACTAAAAACCATGACAGCTCATAAATGAATTCAACAAGTTTGCAGGGCACAAGATCAATAACAAAATCAATTGTATCTCTCTTTATACTTTCAGTGAAAAATCCAAAAATGAAATTAGGAAAAATATTTCATTTATAACAGCATTAGAAAGAATAAAATAGCCCTGCCCAGCATGGCTCAGGTGGCTGAAGCACCGTCCCATGGGCGGAAGGGTTTGGGTTTGATTCCTGGTCAGGGCACACAGCCAGGTTGCAGGTTCTATCCTTGGTTGGGGTACATGCGATAGGGCAGCCAACTGATGTTTCCCACATCGATGTTTCTCTCTCTCTCCCTTCCTCTCTCTCCAAAAGCAATGAAAAAAAAAAAAAAGAATAGAATACTTAGGAATAAATTTACAAAAAAAAGTACTACACATATATATGAAAACTACAAAACATTACTGAAAGAAATTTTAAAGCACCCAAATAATTGGGAAAAAAATCTATGTTCATACATTAAAGGACTTAATATTCTTAAGATGGCAGTACTTCCCAAACTGATCTATAAATTCAAGGCAATCTCATCAGCACCCCAGCTACCTTCTTTATAGAAATTGACAAGCTGATTCTAAAATTCATATGGAATTGCAAGGAACCTAGAATACACAAAAAAATATTTTTTAAAAAGCAAAAGGACTCACATTTCCTGATTTCAAAACTTACTATAAATAAATCAACACTTGGTGCTGGCAGAAGGATAGACATATAGATCAATGAAGTAGAATTGAGTGTCCAGAAATAAACACACACACTTGTGGTCAACTGATTTTTGACAAGGGTACTAAGTACTGGTGAGTATGTAGAGGAATTGGGACCCTTGTACATTCTGGTGGGGATGTAAAATAGTATAGCTGCTGTGGAAAATGGCACTTCCTAAAATGTTAAACATAGAACTACCATATGACCCAGCAATTCCACTCCTAGACATATACCCAAAGGAATTGAAAACATAAATTCAAACAGACACTTCTACACCAATGTATACATAATTATTCATAACAGCTAAAAGATGAAAATAATCCAAATGTCTATCAACGGATGAATGGATAAACAAAAGTGGTATATCTGTACAATGGAACATTATTTGGCCATAAAAAAGGATAAAGTACAGATAGATGATACAACATGGATGAACCTTGAAAACATTCTGCTCAGTAAGACAAGCCAGTCACAAAAGACCATATAGGCATATTATATGATTCCATTCATATGAAATATCCATTGAGAAAAGACAGTAAGTAGATTAGTGATTGCTTAGAACTTGGGGTATAGGGGAAGGAAAGATAGGAAGATGCTAGGTAAAAGGTAGAGGGTTTCTTTCCGAGGTAATGAAATGTTCTAAAGTTTACTGTGGTGATGGTTACAAATACTGGAAATATACTAAAGACCACTGAGTTGGATACTTTAAATGGGTTAAGTGTATGGTATGTGAATAGTTATATTTCAACAAAGCTGTTAAAAAAAAAAAAAAACAGGCAGCCATTCATGGGGCTAGTTTGCTTACTCCCGGCTTACAACAACCACCAATGTATTTATTTGCTCCTGATTCTGCAATTCGAACAGGATTCCGTTGAGACAACTGGTCTACGTGATATTGGTCAGAGCAGCTTGACCAGGACTGAGTGATTTACTTCCAAGATACCTGTACTCACTCGGAAGGCCAATGGGACCTCAGTTGGCCAGGATCCTTGTTTCTTCCCCACATGGTCACGCCATGAAACTCAGTTGGGTTTCCCCCAGTGTGGTGGTCTCAGGATAGCTGAACTTCTAAACATGGTGGCCGGCTTCCTTCAAAGAGCAAATGTGGGAGCTACCAGGACTTCTTAAGGCTTAGGGCCTGAAACTGACAGTGTCATTTCCACCACACTCAGGCCATTAAGGCAGGTCACAGGGCAGTCCAGATTTAAGGGAAGAAACTAGTAATGCCGTGAATACTCAAACACACAGTTCACAGGGGACCACTAAATTAACCGCTTACCTCTGTCCCCTAAAGATTCACTTTCCTCCACATGCAAGATATAGTTGCCATCCTCAAGACCCCCAAAGTCTCACCCCATTACTGTAATAGGCTTGAGCTTGAAGTCTATAACTTCATCACCTAAATCAGGTCCAGGTATGGATGAAGTTTCTCAAGTGATGCTCCTCTGGACATGATAGCCTTTAAATTAAGACAGCTTATCTGCTCCCCACAGGGAATGATGAGGCAGAGAAAGGAAAATCTCAACAGATACTTGCAGGCACATAGCAGTCACAGGGCCACGGGAATTCTGAAATTCAGCTGGGCACATGCCACCAATTCCTTGGTTAGGTCCCAGTTCTTAGAGTAGTAGAATTTCTTTTTAGATTTTTATTTATTTATTTATTTATTTATTTATTTATTTATTTATCTTTAGATGAGAAGGGTAGGAGAGAGGGAGAGGGAGAGAAATATCAATGTACGGTTGCCTCTCACGCGTCCCCCACTGGGAACTGGCCTGCAACCCAGGCATGTGCCCTGACTGGGAATCGAACCGCGATCCTCTGGTTCGCAGGCCTGCGCTCAATCCACTGAGCTACACCAGACAGGGCTAGAGTAGTAGAATTTCTTTCTTTCTTTTTTTTTTTAATATTTTATTTATTTTTATTTACTTATCTTTAGAGGAGAAGGGTAGGAAAGAGAGAGAGAGAGAGAAATATCAATGTATGGTTGCCTCTGGTGTGTCCCCTGCTAGGAACTGGCCCGCAACCCAGGCATGTGCCCTGGCTGGGAATCGAACCTGGATCCTTTAGTTCGCAGGCCCGAGCTCAATTCACTGAGCTACACCAGCCAGGGCTAGAGTAGTAGAATTTCTTACACAGAAACTGGCTTCCCCCAGAGACAAAATATGGAAAGAAGCTGCCTTCTCAAGTCTTGAGCTAGACCTAGCACAACATCACTTCCGTCACATTCTGTTGGGTAAAGTGGATCCCAGAGCCAGCCCAGAGTCAAGAGTACATAGGACATAAATAGCCATGGCCATGGTTCATGGGGTGGGGAGGGGGGTCATCAAAGCATAGTCTACCACAGGGGTGGTTTATCAGAGTCTCTAACTTTAGTGGCCCTGAACTCCAATTCTGAGCCCCTCGTCCTAAGAAGCTTTCAAAAAGCACAGCTCAGACTCTCCCAATAACTCAGACTGGCAAAAGTCCTCGGGCAAATCTGCCCCGAGTACTGGACTCACTTCCCTGGTAGGACTGCCAGACTGAATAAATAAAAAATACAGGATACCTAGTTAAATTTGAATTTCAAATAAACAACAAATTATTTTTTAATGTCAGTATGTCCTAAGTATTGCATGGGTAAACTTATGCTAAAAAACAGTGTGTTGTTTATCTGAAATTCCAGTTTGACTGGGAGTCCTGTATTTGACTAATCTCTCTGGACCCCTACCTTTTCCTGTACCTTGGTCTGGTAATTCCTATCTTGTTAGATTTTTGATGCTTTTAAGATTTAAAAATATTTGTCTAGCACCCTGGCTGGTGTGGCTCAGTTGGTTGGGTGTCATCCTGCAAACTGAAAGGTAACAGGTTCGATTCCTGGTCAGGGCACATGCCTGGGTTGCAGGTTCTATCCCTGGTCAAGGTGTGTGCAAGAAGCAACTGATCGATATTTCTCTCTCACATCAATGTTTCTCTCTCTCTTTTTCCCTCCCTTCCCCTCTCTCTGGAATCAATAAAAGAAAAAAATTTAAAAATATATAAATGTGTGCATATGCATAATATGTATATATAACACACATATGTGTGTATGTGTATATGACATATGTGTGTATAATGTATCTGTAGGCATGTATGTATATACACACGTGTGTGCATGCACACACACATACATATGAGATTTTTCTGGGAAAAGTCCAACCATTGTTAACATAATGATAATGGTTTGTGTGACATCAATGTAATGTGACAGTCAAGGGGGGTGTACTGGAATGCCCATGAGTGAACAGTGACAACTTCATTGTACTAGTCAGCAGAGGCGGTAGAGGCCATTGAGTGAGCACGTGTACTGTGTGGCTGTCACATTCAAAATGACTGAGCGAGTAGAGCAATGAATCTGCATCAAATTTTGCTTTGAGCTTGAACATTCCTCCACAGAAACTATTCAGATAATTCAGAAGGCCACAGCGATGGGCAACTGGTGATTGGCAGCTTCATCATGACAACATGCCCACTCATGCATCCCATCTCGTGCAGGGTTTTTTGGTGAAACATCAAATCACCCAGGTGACTCAGCCCCACTACAGCCAAGATTTGGTGCCCTGTGACTTCTGGCTTTTCCCAAGACTAAAATCACCTTTGAAAGGGAAGAGTTTTCAGACTGTCGATGAGATCCAGGAAAATACGACAGCGGATGGCAATCAGGAGAACAGTGTGAGGTCCCAAGGTGCTTATTTTGAAGGAGACTGAGGTGTCATTGTCCTATGTGCAATATTTCTTGTATCTTGTATCTTCTTCAATAAATGTTTCTGTTTATCATAATACATGACTGGATACCTTCTGGACAGACCTCTTATATTTGTCTTTAACAGGAAGATTGGTCAAAATTCTAAATGGCCTTTTTATACTCGGGAAAATTCCCTTATTATGAGTTTTGTCCCTCAACCTGGAAGTCAGAAGTCAAATCCTCAGCCTCTCTTGCAGCTATAACACAGACATGTAACCTAGCTTTACCAATCGCACACCCAAAGGAGACTTTAATTTGGAAGTGCAGGATATGAGGCTTGGTGATAGACTCCCACTTTTCATTGGACAAGCGGCTATAAACAATTCCATTTTTAAAATGAGGCAAATCTATGTATTAGTCATCCCCTAATATCCATTCTCCTCTCCTACTCTGGTCTTTGAGTTGGGTATATGGTTACATGGAATAAAGAATATGTTTCACAACCTCCTTTATAGCTACATGTATCCCTGTATTCTGGTCAATAAGAGCTCAGCAAAAATGTCATAGAAAATGTCCTTAATAGGAGGAAGAATGTTCCTTGTTTTCCTTTCTTCTTTCTGCTGGCTAGATGCAGATGTAAAGGTTGGTGCTCAGACAGTTATATTGCACTATGAGGTAGATGACCCGTGTTGAGGACGGCATAGTAAAACACAGAAGGAATCTGGGTCCCTGACAATGGCAGTGTCTTAGTTTCACCTGACTATTTACCTCTGGACTTCATTAATGAAAGAGAAACCAATATCTAATTTTGCAAGACACTGATATTTTGAATTTTCTGTCACTCACAGCTGAACCTAATCTTAACAGATACATATAATGATGTAGAATGAGTTATAAACATAAATTGTTAAATTAAAAAAAAAGGAAGAGACAGCCTTGGCTGGTGTGGCTCACTAGATTAAACACAAGCCTATGAACCGAAAAATCACAGGTTCGATTCCCAGTCAGGGCACATACCTAGGTTGCAGGCCAGGTCCCCAATGGGAGGTGTACGAGAGGCAACTGATAGATGTTTCTCTCCCTCTCTTTCTCCCTTCCTTCCCCTCTCTCTAAAAATATATAAATAAAATCTTTTTAAAAAAGCAAGTACAGAGCAATGTACACAGTCTGGTACTATTTGGGGGAAAATGCAGGTAGGTATATATCTATGTTTATATATGAGCAGCCTTTTCTGGAAGAACATCCTGTTTGAAATTTTCCCATGTACAAATATTACTTATTCAAAAGCTAACTTTAAAAATAATCAAAAATTGCCCTGACCAGTATGGCTTAGTCGGTTAGAGTGTCGTCCCATAACTGAAAGGTTGCAGGTTCAATTCCCCATCGGGGCACATGCCTGGGTTGCCGGACAGGTCCCTGGTTGGGGGCATGTGAGAAGCAACTGATTGATGTTTCTCTCCCTCTCCTTCTCCCTCCCTTCTGCTCTCTCTAAAAATAAATAATAAATATTTTTAAAAATAAATGAAGTAACAGCAGATTAGGGCAGCTCACACCAGGTGGGGATCGATCGCAAAAAAGGAACATGGAAACTTTTAGAGTGAGGGAAATGACGTATACCATTTTAGAGATTACACAGGCAAACACAGTTGTCAAAACTCATCAAACTGTAAAAATATTATTTTCTTAACTGCACACTTGTTTTCTTCCCTCTCTCTACCCCTAAGCCCCAAAGTGAGTTAAACCTGTAACCCAGAACTTCCAGGTTTGAAGCTCACTCCATCCTCTCAGCCCTCGCCATAGAAATGTTTGTCTCTGTTTTAGAGAAAACAGAGGCCCAACATGGCCACGCCAGCAGGAGTGGTCCCCACGAGATCTGAGAGGATTTGGGAGTGCCGCTCAGAGCCCCAGTGAGTTTCTTTCCTCTGAGGACCGATGTCTGAAATTCACGAGACCTAGTAGCACCCAGCCTGAGAAGGGAGATGGCACCAACCTTGCTGGCTCCATGAATGAGGAGTAACCCTGGCAGCTGAGCATTCCATTCCACAAACAGGCCTCGGTGGGGACTGGGCCACTGAGATGAGTGACACCCAGGCCCTGCCACTGAAGCATTCACAGTCTCAGTTCAGTAGGCCTAAGACCAAGCCTGGAACTTGTTCAAAACACAGACTGCTGAGCTCCCAGGAGATTCTTAGAAGGGTGGGGCGTTGTTAACAAACTCCCAGGTGTCTCATGCAAACCATCTTTGAGAAACAGTGGTTGGGCCAGAAGGAATACTGAAGCTGTTTAGAATAAGCAAAGGCTGAAATTGTTCCACATTTGATGAACGAACCCCAAACAGGATAAACACAAGGGAAATCTCACCATGGCACATCATAATCGAATTGTTAACTCGGATCTAAGCGATCTAAGAGCAGGAGCAGGACGGGGTGGGGGGACCTTAGAAGAAAGCCCCAGAAGTGGGTAAGAAGGGCAGGAAAGGAGGGAAAGTGAACCCGATAGTTCAAAGTGAATCCTCAAGGCCCTCGCAGTTCAGTTCGCTAAGGAGCAGCCAGTTGGGCCTGCCACTGGGCAAGGGCCCAGGCTCTGTTTTGTAAACTAATCCCCTCTCCACCTGCCCCTTCCCTGTGAGGAGCCAGATTTGTATCTCATCCCACAGTTCTCAGAGATCTTTGGGCTCTCTCTGCATAGCTGGGTGGTGCTGTCACCCTGTCGTGCAAACAACCAACAGGTACAGTATTTTCCAAGCCTGGCTTCATGCAGGGCTGTGTGCTGACCGCCCCCGAGGAGACAAGGGCCACCAGCACCTACTCTCTGGGGACTTAGCGCTGGTATCAGGAACCAGGCTGACCCCGGAGAACTGAAGTTGGCTGTGTGCCCCGTGCACTCCCAGAGGATTTACTCGGGTTTCATTGCAGCTTTCCTTTCCTGTCCAGGCCCCACAGGCACAAAGCAAAATTAATCTTATCCCAAGAAACCGGTGTATCAGCCTACATGAGGGGCAGAGGCGAAAAGGTCTGGGGGGTCAGGGGACTGACGCGGGACATCTGGCAGCTGAGGAGGGTATTGCTCAGGTCAACAGGAGCCACACTAGTGAGGAGAACCCTGAGACCTGAGAGAGATGGCAGCGAAGGCCAAATCCTGTGGCCGAGAAGGGAGATAACCCAGTGAAATGTTGTATCATTTCAAAGACCTTTGACTATATCAGCTGATTTCTACAGGGCACTTATTGGAAGCTGGGTCTTGTTCTAAATGCTTTACGTGCCTTAACTAATTTAATCTTCAACAACGATCCCAGGAAATTGTGCCAATGACCTGCCAGTCCCACAGTGGCAGAGCCGAGGCTGGTCCTCTAAGCTACACCACCTTTCGGAAGCGAGCATAGGAAGATGCAAGCTGTCGGCTGGTTGGGTGACAAGTCAAATGTGTTGACTGGAGGGTCAGTAAACTCTCCTACCCTGGGGATTCCCGTTTGAGCTTTCCCCAGATTTAAATGATCAGTTTGCATATAGGATAGCAGAAAATGAAAAAGCAGCCACTTGTCCAAAAATGTGCAGCCACCTAGGGTGGAAGTACAGGTGATTTCCACCGCTCCCACACCACCATGTGGTAGCTACCTGCCTGGCCTCACCACCCATCACATCCTCTCTTTCTTCCCTGCCTTCTGCCCTTTCTACCACCAAACCTGGGGAGGCAAATGTTCTCTGGACTTCCCTCCCTTCTCCCATCTCCCCAGTTATCAAAATCTTTCAAGGCTCATCCCAAACCTCACCTTTTCCAGAAAGCCCTCACAGACACCCCTGTTTGGAACAACTCTGCCCCTGGACTGTGCGCTGAGATGGGGTGTTCTTTCAGCAGCAGCAACAATTTACCTTGTATTAGGTCACTTCTCAGTGGGTCTGTCTCCCTGGTGGCATAACCATAGGGATGTAGTACATAGTATGTAGCTGTCACCTGCCCCAGTCCTGGTCACGGAAACCAGGCCATTAGAGGATCCTGAGGACACCTCTCATCATTGACTTGAAAATCTTAGGCTTGGAGAGCCATATACAATCCAAGCAAAAAGCAATAGGGTAAGAGGAAAATGTTACATATGGAAGTTAAGTCTCAAAATCTATTTTCTTTAAAATTTTCTATGTGGTATATATCTATGATCTGATCACAGATATACATACATATTGCATATATATACATATATATACAATGTGTGTATACACACACACACACACACACAGTGCCGTCAGAATGGTGCCCAGAATAGTGCCTGGTATGTGCAAGTCAAAATGTTGGCTTCAAATCCTTAATGTCAGCGCTATTATAAAATGTCTTCTAACAGAGACCAGGAAGAACCCCCTCGTTCTGGAAAGATGAGGAGGTCCTTCCTAGGTCAAGGGGTGGGTGGGCACCACAGGCAACAGAAACAGCGCATTCGAAGGCTCAGAGGCGTACACCAACGTGGCCAATGCAGGACTGGGAGGCGGGGACATCACGTGCAACCGGGGCCTGGCTGAGAAGTGCAGGGGCGGTGCCCGTGGCGCACAGAGGGGTGGCTGTGCCGTGCCAGGCACTTGGGCTTTCTCCTGATGGAGAGGGGAGCCAGTGAAGAGTTCTAAGTTACACTTCAGCTGTGTGTTTGAGGCAGATGGCTCTGGCAGCGGTGTGGGGGATGGTATACACCGGGAGGTGGGCCCCCCCCCATTTAAAAGCGCTGGGAGGGAGGTGGCGAGAGATGTCAAGGCAGTGGCGGTGGGCCCTGAAAGGAGAGAATGGATGGGAGGAATGGGACAAGAATAGCCCATGGGATGGGGGACCGTTTGGACAGAGTAGGAGAGGGCAGATCTGGAGAGGCCCCCAACTTTTTGCCCTGGGACTCCATGTGATGTTAGTAACCAGTACAAGACATACAGCCGGAGAGGCGGTGGTGTCTGCGATGCTCTGGGAGGGGTGGGCAGAGCTGATCTCTTCAGCGTGGAGCATGTTGTGTTAAGTTCCAGGGGTTCTTCTGCCTGTGTGGTACTCCCCGGGCCCCCACCCGACACGCATGCACACACACTCTTAGAAGACAGTTACTATGTCTTACTCATTTCTGTATCCACCCCCTCAACCCTCCCACCCACCTCAGCACCACACCAGGAACAGGCACTGTGCGTGGGGCTGCAGCTGAACTGGGTTAAGGGGAATCCAAGCTTGCGGTCGGCCCAACCCTGCGGATCGGGTGCTTGTGTCACAAACATACTCGCTCCTCCTCACCAGTGCTACCCTGGAGGAGTCCAAGAGAAGCCCCCCTTCCATCTGAAGGCCCAGCCACCCAAGGCCCTGCTCTCTGCCCCAGAGCTGCCCCATCAGCCTGGGCGCTGGGCCTTCTTTGCAGTCTTCCCACCTCCCTTCCCACAGGAAGGGAACCGGGGCCTGAGTCCTCTGCAGCCATGGAAGATGGACGCAGTGAAGTGGCGAGTGTGGCAGTGAAAGCAAAGAGAAGCGCAGCCTCACATTTACTGGCCCCACGATGGGATTGGTCTTTGGAGATGTTTGTTCCCACCCCCATTCCTGTCAGCCCCCAAGCAAGGTGCTGCCTGGGAGTGAACTAATGACTCTTGGGGCTTCCTCAGCTTCCCACAGGCCTTCAGTGAGGAAAATTAATACAGAAGACCTCAGTCTGATGTAAATGTAGAGGCAGCCAGACCCCAGCAGCAGAGCACGCTCCTCATCCCACGTGCCCTGGAGCTCCTCGGCTCAGCAGGTATGCGCTCGGCTCACCTGACAACGGAGGATGTATATATATGTGTGTATCCATGCGTGTGTGCATGTGAGTGTGTACACTCAAGCTCATGTGGGTGTGACTGTATGTGTGCGCAATGCTTGTAGGGGAAGGGGCAGGGCCAGGGGAGCATTAGGGCACACTTTTGCAAAGTTGCTTGTCCCTTAATGGGCAGGTAGGTAGGAATGGATTTGGGTGGGGTTGTGGGAGCAGGGACCATATGTTTGCTGTGAGAGGGGGTCTCGGCCCAGGTGTTTGTGAATGAGGGCAGGACAGGTGAGGTGGGGCAGTTATCCTTCTGGCCGAGGCCCTGTCTGTTCATCTCATCCTTCCTGGGGTCACTGCCTAACATGGCCACCTTTGCCAAAAGTGCCCCCCTTTGCCAAAAGTGCCCCAGTTTGATACCCTGGGCTGGTCGGGCCTGCCCAGCAGGAAGGCACAATCTCTTAGAGGCCCTAAGGAAGAGTGAGCCCAGTCTCTGAAAATTGGAAGGGACTTGTGCAAGCAGGTGGGAGCGAGAATTCAATTCTTCCAACAGTGGCTGACAAACAGACACCTTCCGCATGGGAGGCTCTGCCCCAGGATAGGAGTGTCACAAAATGAGGGAGGCCTTGTTGGTTCTGGTCATGGAGACTTATGTGACCTCTCAGTGAATCCTCAAAACTGAGGGGGTCTCAGCGGGCAGCATTTGAATTAGGTCAGAAGTGACTGGGAATATGTCAGAGGAAGGAAGTGGGAAGGAAAGGGCGGGGCATTCCAGGTGCAGGGCTAATCAGAGCAAAGGCACTGAGGCAGGACGCTGGAGAAAGTTAGAGCTACAGGAGCCTTAAAGCTCTCTGGAGGCGGCCTTCCTCCCATACGTAGGAGAGAACCAAGGCCCAGAGAGAGGAAATGCTTCTAAGACCCAGAAGCAGAAATGAGGTCTGCTGACTTCCAGGTCAGTGCTCCCTGTCTCTCCAGAAAGCCTGTGGAGGAGGCCAAGGAGCCAGGCTGCTGATTTTCCTCCCTTTGCTTTCTTATCTCTAGTCAGGGAGGGCTGCAGACTCTAGTCAAGAGTCTCTGTTCTTGGCCTCCCTCTGGCAGCAGCTAGCTGTGTGATACTGAACAACTCATGTTATATCTCTGAGCCCCTCATCTTCAATGCGAAGGGGCTAGAAGGTCTGGCCCCATCTAAGGATGCCACCTTTGCCTCCACAGTGAGCAAAATTTGTCTTAGTCACCCATCTACCCGCAGCACCCTGCAGAAGCTACAGCTCAACGTGGTGCTCGGATAAGTGTTGTTAAATGAAGAAGAGAAACGATGTGCTCTGTGACGGCTCTTCTTCCGCCTCCCTACCTTGACAGCCTCAGCGTCTCCCCTGCCCAGAGACGGTGGGGCGGGGGGTGCAGGAGGCCCAGGACCACAAAGACCTTGAAAGGGACGGTAGGAAAGAGAAATGACCTAACTGTGCGGAGGCCCTGACTTCTCCGTGTCGGGGTGGATGGCCCTGAGAGCGCCCTTCCTGGCAGCCTTGGCCCTGACCGCTGCTGGGGTGCGAGGGCTGGAGAAGGGGCACGAGCTGTAGCAGAACATGGGGGCAGCTGGACCCAGAAGGAGCCTGGCAGGCCTCTCTCTGGCTCCTGTTCTCTCTCTGGCTTCTGCCTCTCTGTCCAAGAAGTGTCCCAAGCCCTCCAGTCTCAATCCTGAGCAGTCAGGTGGGCTCTGGAACCTCCTGTTTCCTGAGCCTTCTTAGTTTTTCTTGCATTCGAATAACTCTCCTTTTTTGATGTCCCCTTTTCATGTGAAAAATGTTATTGCCTGAAATGTTCAAAATCTTGATCTAGAGGCCCTTGGTCTAGATGGTTACGTGGTTCCATACATGTGTAAAAATTCACCAAGCTGTACACTTAGGATTTATGCATTTTCCTGTGTATAGATTACCTCAATGAAGTACCGCTAGCATCTAAAAGACACAAGCACAGAGAAATATGTACAGACCTGCTCAGCCTGTGCAAATGAGGAACGCCTGGTGCCCCGTTCCTCGGTGCTGGCTGTAACCAACCCTTGGGCCCCAACACCCACAAGCCAGGCATCTGGACTCTGGACACCATGCCCCCCTTTTTTATTTTTAAAAATATATTTATTGATTTTTAGAGAGAGAAGAAGTGAGGAAGAGAGAGAGAGATGTGGATGTGAGAGAGAAACATCAATTGATTGCCTCCCTTGCACACCCACTGGGGATCAACATGGCCACCCAGGCATGTGCCTTGACCAGGGATTGAACCGCAATCTCTTGGTGCACCGGTTGATGCTCCCGCAAGGGCCACACCAGCAAGGGCCACAATGCTCCTCTTGCTCCCCAGATTTATGGGAACACAGAGACCAGGGATGGGCGGAGCCCATGGAACCTGGAATTTCCCAGCAGTGCTTGACTGGAGCTCCTGGAGGTCTGGTGAGTCGAAGGAAGAAAACGTACACATATCCCCTTTCTGGGAGGGAGGTTTCTGTACTGGCCTCTCCAGGCCTGGTCTTGGCTGGGCAGGGGGTGGGGGGATGTCCCCAGTGAAAGTCCAGGAGAAAAGTGCCTTCCCTGAATCCCTGCTAAAAGTACCCCCGGGCAGAGCTGCTGCCACTGAGCAGCAGGAAGGACAGAATGGTGCTTCCGCTTTAAACCTAGAGGCAGCTCAGCAGTTGGGGTTGAGGGAGGGATGGGAGAGGGAGGATAGGGACCTGAGAACCCTGGCGGTACTCCCCCTGCCCTGCACCCCGCAACGCCCCACAGCTGGCCCTCTCAGGGGTACCTGGGAGGAGTGAGTGAGTGTGTGTGGTAACAGGGCATCAGCAGGAAGCTGGGGGAGGCTGGGGACGAGTGGAGAGGGATCTCTGTCCTGCTAACTGGAGCAGACAGGCTCGAGAACAGGAGTCCTGTACTCCCCATCCCACCTCCTCTGAGAAATCCCAGCAGTCCATGCCAGGCTCCCTCTGCAGTCCCTGCCGTCCTGCAGTGTCCACAGAGGGGGCTCCTGGCACACACAGGGCTGAGGATTGTCACTTCATAGTCTCTGGCTCTGTCTCCTCTATTCTGCCCAGAGAAGGGGAGCAGTGCGGTCCAGTGGTGAGGCATTTCGCTGGAAAGGAAATGTGTCAGTGTGGGAACCCAGGCAGGAGAGTGTGGCTGAGTGAAGGGAAGAGGCCCTCCTAGCTACCCTCTCCGGCTCTCTCTCCCGCCACAGCTCCCCGGCCCGTCTCAGGCATCGGAGGCCTGGCGTGGGGGAGCACCGGTCAGCAGCTGCCCCAGCTTTCCGAGACCACAATAAAGAACCACCACGAACTCAGTGTGTGCCATGTTCCAGCACTCTTCTGACCCTTATGTGGGTTATCTCATTCAATCCTCTCAGCAAGCCTGTGACATTGGAGACACCACTCTCCCTGTGGAGATGAAGCGCTCATCCCAGGATCCCACTGGTATTCCATGTCAGAATCAGGGCCTGAAGTCATGATTTGGGACAAAGAATGTCCAGGATGACTGTCCAGAGAACAATAAGACAGAATTTTGGAAACTGGACCTTCCTGTATAATTTAGAACACGTGGCTGCTATCCTTGATACTTTGGTAGAAAAAAAGAGCAGTGGCTTTAGAGCACAAATTTGTACTACCAGTTATTATTTTGGCCAAGGACCTTAACCATTCTGAGCCTCAGTTTTCATCTCTATAAAATGGGTACAATGATCCTTGCACGGGATTGCTGAAAAGTAATGAATAACCCAGTTTTTTTTCTTCTTTTCTAAACCTAGAAAATAGCAACTCCTTCCTGCCTCAGGGCCTTTGCATGTGCTGGAATCCTAAGCCCCCAGATGTTCACATAATGGCTTGTTCTTGTTTAGGTTTCAGCTCAAACACAACTTTCCTGAGAGAAGCCTTCTCTGACTACCCAGCCCGCCCAATACTCTTAATTGCATCACTCTGTTTTATCTTCTTTGCACTTAGCACAATCTGAAATCGTCGTGCTAATTTATTTGTTTTGTTTCTTTATTTATGGCCTTTCTTGCCTCCCCAATTGCTAAGTATGTGGGTTTCTTGAGACCTGGGACCTCTGTGGAGTTCAATAGACCAATCCCCATGCTTAGTGTAGCTCCTGGCAAAATCAGAGCTGCTACATATTTATGAATGAGTAAATAACTATGCCTTGGAAACAGCATTATATTTAAGTGCCTGACTCTCCCACGAGCCAAAGGGCAGTAAATATAGGTTAATGGGGGCTCAAGAGGAAGCTCTGGGTCCGGCCTATGCCCAGCCCTGAAGCTCCCAGGCTGCAGGGAGCCATGAGGCTACTTGAGCTTCTGGCTGCTCCAGGATAAAGGTCAAGCCTCTTGCTGGAACATGAGGTTCTGCAGCATCTGGGCCTGCCTGCCTCTGGCCTCATCTCCCTGGGCTCCCAACCTGTAGTCCATATCCAGGCCAAACCATGTAAGTCAAAGTGCCTGCCAGAGAACATGGGGCAGCTTCACCCCTGTGTGCCCTTAAACGTACTCTTCCTTCTACTTGGGATGCCTTGCACCCTTGCTCTGCCTGGCCAGCTCCTCAGTCAGACTTGAAGACTGGCCTCTTCAGAGGAGCCCTCCCTCACCCCTCTGGCCACACCCAATACCCAACTTCCCAGGACATTATAATGATCTGTTTTTGTTCATCTTCCCAAGCAGCCCAGTGAGCTCTTTAGAGCAACAACCAGCTTTTGTGCACCTAGTTTGAAGCACAATGCTTAATGCATACAGTAGGTGCTCAATAGGTACTCTAGCAGAGCTTTGGGGCTTTGGGTTCCCAGGCATTACCATTATTCCTGGAGCACAGAGTAGATGCTCCTTAAGAGCCCACTGGACACATGAATCTGAGCAATTTGTCACTGGCAGAAGCTGGAGGAGAGGTGACGAGTGGAGTTAGGGTAGGAATGGAAGATGCTTCTGGGGAAACAAGACAGCATCAGAGGGAAGAAGGCAGAGGGGACCTTAGGAAATGTCTCAGGAGAATGGACCTATAAAAATAAAAAATGGATGGATGGAGGCATATAAACAGGGCTCTCACTGCGCAAGGAGAGAGAAAGAGAAAAGGAAGGATAAAAGAGGAAGAAAGAACTGGGTTCAAGAGGACAAAATGTGCCCATGACAGCCGCAGAGGACAGGAAGCCAGGGGACAGGCCAGGCCAAGCACCGACAGGAGACCCAGTGCCCTTGCTTCGGCGCCTGGGGGTAGATAAGGGTGGCACAGACCATGTGGTGCTGTGGTTACTTCCTAGGGTAACAGTACTGGATGAAAGGCCCCATGTCACCAGGTTTTGGGACATCTTGGGAAACTTTGTCTTTTAGCTCAGGAGAGGCCCTGTGTTGTGAAACGGAGTGCCCCGGGCGTCATGGTCACAAACCTAGTTTCTTGCCTTTGGATGATCAACTTAGCTGCTCTTGCCTCAGTTTTCCCATCTGGAAAGTAGGAAGCATTCTCCTTACTTCAAAGGAATGTTAAGATCGTACTGAGATAGGACATGTCAATAAAATGTACACAAATGTCAAGGATTGACACACAGTGGTGATTTCTCCCAAAGCCGTGCTGTGAATGGGTCCTAAGAGAGGCCATGTCACCAAGTCACTGGTGCCACAGACAGATCTGAGTTCGGAGCCCTGGAACCCAGGCTCGGCCCCTGGCTTGGGATCCCAGTGCCAGGTCAGTACACTCAGGCACAGTTTGTTCCCAGGTGAGGGGGTGAGCGGCAGGCAGCAGGCAGGACAGCTGGCTGCAAGACAACTGCAGCTGCCAGCGGGCCTGAACGTCCACCTGCATGCCTGGGTGTCCTTTGAGGCCTCCACAATGCAGCCTGTTCGACAGGCTGATTACGCTTTTCTGCGTAATCACACTTCAAGGTATGCAAGGGCTCCAAGGAGGCAGCGTTCCTAGAATCATTTGAAGGGAGAAGGGAATGAGACTCTGACGCTTGAGACACGGAGGATTTACGACTTAGGTACCTGGTCTAAGCAGTCTAGCAGACCATTTAGAAGTGCTGGCTTTGATGTCAGACACACCTAAATGTGAACACTAGCTAGCTCTGTCACTTCTCTGAGCCTCGGTTTCCTTAACTGTCAAAGGGGGCTAATGATAGAACCCACTTCCCAGGGCTGTTTCCATGCTTGTGTAGATAAAGCCCTGAGCCCAGTGCTTGGTCCCTGGTGGGCAATCCATATTAGCTATTACATGAAAATATCACACACTCCTGGGGGAAGAAGGCCAGATCATAAACGAATCGATCTCGGAATATCTGAGTCCCTTTGAGGAGATTAAACTTGTCACAACTCAGAATACCACCAAGTGTCAAATTCCACTTCGCAGTATCTATTAGGAAGGTGTGATTCCTGGGTTAGGGAGTGGGGTCCCCCTCCACCTCCCCATTCCTCTCCTCTTCTGTGTTCTCTGTGACTGATAGGGCAGATTCTGGATTAGTGGGTCTGCCAAGCTTTTGCGGGGAGGGGGACAACTTAAATAGTGAGCCTTCAGCTCACTAGTCAAGAATATTGCTAAAGGCTCAGGGAGCAGAGTGGTGGATCAACCTTAAGGGCCTACAAGAGAACCTTCAGACCCAAGTTGGAGAGTCCATGGCCTTGGAGTCAGTTTTAGGGCTGGGTGATGGGAGAGAGAAAGGGAACCCACAGCTTTACCCTTCCAGAGTCCAGTTTCTCTCCTGCAGGGCTCTCTCTGTACCCAACCCCCCACATCCTGTAAGAGTTCAGAACCTAAGTAACACCCATTGTGGGCTGGGGGTGGGCTTGGAGGTGGGCAGATGAGAACAGGAGTGATTGACAGCAGGATGCCAGGGCTGAAGAAGGAAGTATAACTTTAAAGCGGCCAGTGTAGGACTGGACAGAGGCCATATGAAACATACGGTACATTCCGGCCCCAGTGTAACAAACTGTACCAGCCTTTTTGAGAGCTGGGAGCTCTGGGGAGGGGAGGGAAGAGAGCAGAGGTTCCTTAGAGGTTGGCCCAGCTTCCTCCTCCCCCACTTCTCCCAGAGCTCACACCGCTGGGAAAGTCCCGATGTTACTTTTGCAACCACAGGAAACCTACTATCCCTGCTCACACTCTGTACTCAGTGTTCTCAGCAGCTCCAGACTGAGAGGCAGCAATGAGCGGGGGAGGTGGGGAGGGGTAGCGGTGCAGGCAGCCACAGCAGCCCTGGTAACATCAGGGGAGGTAGCAGGTATCACTGGGACTCAGAGTCACAGTCTATAAGTACTGCAATGGAGGTACAGAAGACAGGGAGGTGTAGGGAGGAAGTGCCTTGCCCAAGGTCACACAGACAGTTGTTCAGGGTGGGACCAGAGTGCATCCACCGCTGGGCGGCTCTCTTGGGTGTAGTGTGTAGGAGTGGCAGGCCAGGGAACAGGCAGTGCCCGGGGACTGAGGGTGGGGAGCCCAGATCCTAGGCTGCCTCTAAGCTCTTGGTTGGCTTTTGGCAGGTCTGTCTTGGGCACTCTCCCCTCCACCCTTTCCAGACCTACTCCCCTCCTTAAACATTAGAGATAATGCATGTAAAGTGCCTCGCATGGATCCTGGTTTGTGATGTCAGCCACAGTGAGTCACCTCCACGCCTCCTCTCTCCTTCTCCACAGACACAGGTCAAGGCCTAGAACCTCCTGGATCTTTCTCCCATATCACCACCTCCTTCCCACTGAGTCCCTATAGCTCTTACAAACATTTGGCTTGGGTTATTATTTAACCTCACATGCTGTGTGTTTGTCTCTTCGACTGGCCTGCAAACCGCCCAAGGGCGAGACATCATATCGATACACCCAATATTTATTAAACTTCAACTCCAGGGCCAAGCTTGGCCTATGGGCGATGAGCTGAGTGATGGGGGAGGCCTCAAAGAAGCAGACTTTGTTTCTGCCTCAAGGACTTTCTAATCTGGTTAGAAGGACAGGATTAGTAAACACATCACTAGAATGTGAGACAGACCACACGCTGTGCTGTGAGGAGGATACAAACCCAGTGATGGGCATTCAGAGGGGAGAGAAATCAGATTTGGCTGGTGCTGTTCCAAGCAGGCACCAGCTTGAACTGGAACTTGAGAGATGGGTGGACATGGAGGACAGGCTCTCCTGGCATGGTGCACGGCACGGCCCACTGTGAGGTGGGAAGGAAGGAGAAGAATGGACTTTAGGAATTGTGCCTTACTTACTTAGTTTATTGATATGTATTTATTGGATTTGAGAGAGGGAGGGAGGGAGGGAGAGAGGAAGAGAGAGAGAAACAATTTGTTGCTCCATCCATTGGTTACTTCTTCTACATGCCCTGTGGGGAATCAAACTGGAAACTTGGTGTGCATCAGGAAGATGCCCTAAGCAACTGAGCTATCTGACCAGGGCCGTGTCTTACATTTTAAAATATAAAGACCAATTTAATTTAATCTAATCCAACCTAATCTAATTTAATTAAATTTAAAGAATCTTCCATACTAGGTCCTCGGTACGCAAGTCCTTGGTTTGGAGGCAGAGGAACCTTCGGGACTAGCTCTCAGTGATATCTTTCTGCAGAAGGAAGGATAAGGAGAAAACGTGGCTGTGAATATGGCTTTTGCGGCTGGACAAATTGGGGTCTGGCTCCAGTTTGGGGTCGTTTTCCTCCACCCTACCATCTCCCACCTATTAGTGTCCAGGCTCTTCCTACTCCTGGTGTCCTGCCAGGGGGTTCCCAAGCTATCCAAAAGGGCTGGGCTTGCTTTGCCAGCCTCTGGGAGTCCCTGGAGTCTCTGGGCTGGTGTGAAGAATGGATCAGAAAGGGAGCCAAGGAGCTGGGCTCCTTTGGGGGATCTCTTGAATTGCCCCCCTCTACCCGGCTTCCGTTGTCATGTGACTGCATCCCAGGCCTCCCAGGGCTCCCAAGTCTGGGACTGGAGTGTTCCCAGCTATCTTCCAGCAGACTCCTGGGCTCAGCGCTGGTGCAGCCTGAGTGGCGCCTTCTCCTTGATGGAGCTACACCACCTGTCCGCCTGCCCCATTCCCACCCTGAGCTGTGATACTCCAGGCCCCACACACGCCTGGGGTTCTACACCAGGGCTCAGGGATGCACAGGTCTGGATGCTCTAAGGCTGGTGACCACGCAGGGCTGTGTGGGCTACTCGGCCAGGGCGCGCGTCCCTGGGGCCCACGTCTGGCCCAGGCCCCGGCGCGCTCACAGGCTGCGGTGGGGAGGTTCCGCGCCCAGTGCAAGCCGCAAGCACAAACAGAGCGAGGAGGCTGGTGTGAGCGCCTGGGCCCGGTGCCAGCGCGCCGGGGCTGGAACACAATGTACCGAGCGGGCGTGCGAGCTGGGAGCGAGAACAGCCTGACTCAGCAGCTGGGTAAGTGGGTGTGCTCACTCACCAGATAAACCGCTCTTGCAGCCTGCGGTCAGCGATGACTGACTCTCAAGCGGGAGGAGCGAACTCACGGCTGGCTCTGGTTCCGGCTCCCACCCCAGCCTGCCGCTAGCTCAGGACCTC
Organism: Glossophaga mutica; assembly: GCA_039655065.1. Taxonomy (NCBI): domain Eukaryota; kingdom Metazoa; phylum Chordata; class Mammalia; order Chiroptera; family Phyllostomidae; genus Glossophaga; species Glossophaga mutica. The sequence continues at coordinate 112,220,477 of CM077306.1, forward strand.
CACGTGGCCGGTTGGCGCACGGCTCTGGCACCTCGCCCCTGCAATACAGCTGTTTACAGGCCCCAGCCTGAGCAGGGCAGGCTGTCCACCATCCAGGGGCACTCTTCACGCCACCAGCAGGTGTGGCCAGGCATACAGCTGCTAGATACATGTCTAATTTCCTCCAAACCCCACCACTCTGGGAAGCCTCTGGACAATGGAACTCTTCGTGGCATATGGAGGTGGAAATTCGTTCTAGGGTGGTGGGAAGAAAAGGATGATGCTGGGAGAAATGGGATATGGGCCAAAAAGATCTCCCCCATATCTGTTTTCAGCTGACCCAGAGTTTAGAGTCTCTTCCTGTCCGCACCCCTCAAAACCACTGGGCTTCTGAAGATTTCCTCAGACGGAGGGAGAAGTAGGTGGGAGGTGCTTTGAAGCCTGAGACCCTGCTTTTCTGCTTTACCCACCCTCCTAACCAAAGCCACAGCAAAGACCTACAAATACTGCCACCCAGCCACCAACCTTCTTCTCCTTTCTCCTCTGGGCCTGCTGGACCCTGTGGTCTGGTGGGGCCATTGTGAGGATGACAGCCAGGACCTCAGCTAGCAACCCAGAGCAGTACTTTCCCTGGGGGGGGGGGGGGGGGTGCAGGGACCTGCCCTACGTCCCAGCCAACTGGGGTGTCTGCAAGGTACCCCAGAGGACATGCTGTGCCTGGAGTGTGCCAGGGCAGGCAGGGAGGGGCTGTCTGCTCCCGAGTTCCAGGAAAGGTCCTGGCAGTCAGCACAGGCCTGGGCTCCAGGGCCTTTGAGGGTGGGGCTGGGGGAGGGACCCTAGGCTGCTAAGTTCCTCACCTGGGCCTCACACCGCCAGGCCCCGTCTGATGACATCTCTGGCACCCTCTGTAGCCAGAGATGAGGAGATGGATGCCAGCAGAGGCCTGGGCCTCAGACCACCTTCGCACACTGACAGGCATACTTCCCACACATTTGCTTACCCAGCCAGCACTCACAGAAGCTCCCAGTCAGGAAGCATCTTCGTTGTCACTGACTTCAAACTTCTACCTGATCTATGAAATCTCTCATGATAGCCCAAGTCATGGATTGTTCTGCAGCTGTTTGCACACCTATAGTAACAGGGACACTCTCTCACAGCGCAGCCCACTGCCCTTCTGGACTTCTCTAAGCCCAGTCACACACAGGACCCAGTGCTCACGTGGCCTAGAAGTGACTGAACTTAGGTTCCTCACACCAGCTCCTCCCCATTGCGCACCGTGGCCCTCTTATCCCCCCAAACTTCCACAATGGTGGATTAATTTTTAAGTCTTTTCTCTCCTTCACCGCCCTGTATCTGATCTTTTACCAAATTCTTCCCTTTGTTGCTTTTATTACAAGATGCGTTGTTATGTTTCTGTCACCCTTTCCTCTCCAACCCCATAGATTCCACCTTGGGCCCAAATTCCTACAGCAGCTGCTACACTGTCCTTTTTAATCCAGGTTTTTTCTTCCTCCAACACACCCTGTGGAATAACCTTTCTCAAACACGGTTTATTGTGTATGTTATCAACTTTGGACTCCTCATTCAGCACACTGGGTACACCATCTTCTAACCTGCGCATTCCGTTTGAAGGGACCCGGGTTCATTCATGCTGTGCCCAGGCCGCAGAGCGCAGCACAGGGCTGCTGCGGTGCAGGAGGGCGGCAAACCATCTACCTGTCCGGTTGCTCTTTTCTCATCGTAACAGTTCTTTCTCCAGACTTGGTCTCCCCAGTCCCATGAAGCCTGTTAGCTTCCTGATGCTCACTCAGGCCCTTTGGTTTTGAGGAGCAACTATTTTTCTTTCCCCAAAATCTTCAGAAAGGGGTAGGGAAGGGAGAGGCCGACATGCAAGTTTAAGCCAAATACCAACTGCGAAGACTTCGAGTGCAGAGTGGAATGAGTGCAGCTGCCTGGCAGGAGCCTCTGCTCCAGGGAGAAACAAAACCACCGAGGAGGATGGAAGGCAGAAAGGAGAGGGCATACAACCAGTGCCTTCGGGTTTACAGAGGGATCTTGCCATTGGAGAGTCCAGCCTGTCTAGCTCTAGGTCCCTGGTCCCATGCCCTTAGATTATTCTCTTTCTCGGCAGCACATGGTACACGCACACCCCAATCACCACCTCATAATCCAGCTCAAAATCTACCTCCTTAGAGAAGGAAGTAGATTTCCACCCCACTTTGATCCTTTTGTCATCAACTTCCCTCTGAACCTTATGAGCTGTCTTTAATCTGTCCTATATTTCATTGTATAGTTATCATCTGTAGTACTTTCAGCCCCATAGATTATAAACTCCTTTATGGCAGGGACAGTGTCTTTATTTATTTAATACCTATTTTGAGAAGGAAGCACTATTTTTGAGAAGGAAGCATCTATTTTGAGATGGGGCACTCAGGCTTTGGAGGCCATATAAACTTGGGTCTGGTTCCAGCGCTTAGCTGTTTGGCCTTAGGCAAGTCTCTTGAGCTCTTTGAGCCAGTTCCTTCATCTGTAAAAGGCACTTGTGATATTTGCAGAATGAGGGGCAAAGATGACAGAGACTACCATGTGCCAAGAAAGTGCCTGTTGCATAGTGAGAAGACAATAGCTTGTCTTGCCTTTACTGCACCGTTGGAGACTTCCCTGAATTCAGGGATAAGGTTCCTTAACTAACCGGACCACCCCCCACTCCCCGACACACACACTGAAACACTTTTAAGCACGAAAAGGGACATTATTAATTGCACCAGTACTACAGACTTAACCCCGGGACTTGTGACTACCTTGCCCTACTAACTCAATAACCAGGAGGGCAGGGTTTAGATGGAGCGATGCGGTCACCCAGTGCCTAGGTGTGGCGCCAGGCCTAGTTGAAGTTCAATGAACGTTTGTTGAATGAAACGGCGAGTGAATAAGAGATTGAAAAGCCCGCCCCCTCCTCCTAGTCCCACCCGAGTCCCAAGGCCTCTAGCAGCCTATTTTTTCAAAGGTCTCTCGCCTTCTCCAGCCGCTCCGCCCCGCCCCGCCTCCCCCCGGTTGCCTTGACAACAGTGACGTATCCATGAGGGGCGTCTGATCTCTCCATCCTCTGCGGGAGCTTGGGGCCCCTTATCCCAACCAGGGGGAAAGGTTGAGGTTGGTGTCCTCCACCTTCCCGCCTGCGCGGGGCCTAGAGCTAACTACGCCCACCTGGCCGCCCCGCTGGGGCACGTGGCTCCCTGGAGTGTGGGTTCCTACCCCTGGCCCCCTCCGCAGCGCTGAACTGGAGGGGGCCAGGAGCTCGTCGCCTTCCGGCCCGGGTAGCCCTTTCCATTCCTTCACCCCCAACCAGCCAGTGGGCCCCGAGAACTGGAGCCCAGCGCTCAGCCCAGGCCCTCCCTTGTCCGGGCAGACCTCCGGCTCCTGGGGGGCAGGCAGGAAGGGTGGGCCCCCAGGGGCGGCGGGACGCCACGGAGCGCGGGAAGGAGTTAAACAAGGTGCTGGCGGCGGGAGTGGGGGGAGGAGAGCGAAGGGAAAGTGAGAGCGGGGGCGCGGGGGAGGGGTGCTGTGGGGAACCAGCGCGAAAGAACATCCTGTGCCCGCCGCCGGATGCGCGCGGGAGGGGGGACGGTGGACGGGGAGGGAGGGCAAGAGGGAGGCCCGGGGCCGGGAACGGCGCGGCCTCCACCCCCGCCCAGTCCTCCTGCTCCTCGGAGGGCGCCGCCCCTCCGGCTCCCCGCGCCTCCGCAGCGTTTCTCCCGATCCCTAGGCCTTCGCGGCAGTAACAAGGCACTGAGAGGCCTCCGAGTCAGGCTCCTATGCGGGGATAAGCGCTAGCTGGGGAGGGGACGGGCTCGGAGAGTGAGGGGCCCGCGGCGAGGCACGGCCCCCCCATCCTCCCATCTCTCCGCTTTTGGCTTTCTGCGGGGAAGCTCGCGCCTGTTGAGCGTCTTCTGTGCACCGAGTGAGAACACATTCATTCCTGACTGCAGCACTTCCCGGTAGTGGTAGGTATTAATAGACCTGTGTTCCCGAGGAGGAAATTGAGTCTCCGATTGTGGAATTTGCCCAGACTCAAGCCGGTCTGACTCCAAAGGCTTTTCATTAATCTAATTTTCCCTTAGCTTCTGTACACACAGGCGTTGGGCCCCTCCAGAGTCACCCTCCTTAATGGACCTAGAACTGTCTTGCACCATAGGCCCCCCGTATTGCATTAGGCTTCTCAAATTTCTCTAATCCGAAATTGTTCGAGGCAGGCGGTGAAATGGGTTACAGGAGTTGGGAGGAATTAGGCCGAAGAAGACCAGGGCGAGAGGGGTAGAGGGTAAGTGGAAGGGGCTGAATGATGTGCCTTTCAGTCCTCACTGAGGTCCATGTGCTCACAGCCTTCCCACGCCCAACGTTTTTAAACAGGTCGAACCTGATTATAATAGTAATTATTATCATAGTCAACGTTTGGTGAGCTCTGGGCACTGTTCGAAATACTTATTCCCCACAAACAACCTCCCAGGTAGGTATAGAAGTAGGTATTAATTATCCCCATTTTACCGGTGAGGGAAACGCAGCATGAAGAAATCACAAAGCTAAGTTAGTAACCAAGCTGGTTTTGAGCCTGGCAGCAGTCTGGCTAGAGTCTGCACTCCCACTGAACTAAACCGTACCCAACTAACTAAACTAACACAGTTGAACATCAGCCTTGAAGGTAGAAAGCTGGTGCAGATGGCATAGAGGCTGTGCTAGGGCAGCCCATGTCCTTTTGCCTTGGTGAGTGTAGGCACGGAACTTGGGGGCTGGCTGTGTGTGTGTGGAATCTCAGGCTTCTTTCTTGCCAGTGGTTTCAGATTTCTGGATTTGACAGAGAAGCCAAAATAAGAAAACAAAAGCCAAGTTTCCACAAAGAGTTGCAGCTTTCATTTATGCTCTCTAAGGACATTCAAAACATAACTATCATCTATTACCATAATTTCTTAAAAGCCAGTATATTTTAATTCTTTGCAAACTAAGAAAGACATCATCTGAATCAAAAGCCATCATTCCACCCTGGCTGGTGTGGCTCAGTGGATTGAACGTGGGCTGCGAACCCAGAGGTCGCAGGTTCAGTTCCCAGTCAGAGCACAGGCCTGGGTTGCAGGTCAGGTCCCTAGTAGGGAGTGTGTGAGAGGCAACCACACATTGATATTTCTCTCCCTCTCTTTCCCCTTCCCTTCCTCTCTCTCTAAAAATAAATAAATTAAGAATCTAAAAAAAACCCAACACACAACTGCCAAACTATCTTCCAGTCTGGCTGTATCATAAACAAAAGGCCATCATTCCCAAGAAAGAACAGCTATGGACTTTACAGCCGCAAATAGACATTCCTCAGTCTTTTTTGTTGTGCTGTGGGCTAGTGAAAATGGCACAATGGGGATGCCACTGCCTCTAATCCCTTTGACTCATTTGAGGACAGAACCAAAAATGGGCTTTAGGTGTAGCAAGAAGGTGCCTGGATAGAGCGAAGAAAAAGATCTCCTTTGGAGGCCTTTAAAAAACACGTGGGCACCATGTTTGCTTAGGATGTGAGGGTTGCAGAATCAAATCCGTGGACTGGTGAGACCAGTCGCTCTGGGTCACACCTCAGAAGGGCAGGGACCTTGTTCTGAATGATCTATCCACAGATCTACCAGGGTAACCTTGGCACCTAAAACAGTCCTCATCAGGCAGGCGTTCCCTTCCTAGAGTTCATGGGTGGTAGTAGTTGGTCCCATGGCCACAAGGAGGCCTGTGGGGGCCTCTTCTCTGTGCAGGGAGCCCATGTAGGGGTAGGCTGCATGGGGCTGCATGGAGCAGTAGGAGTGACTCGAGGGGGCCAAGGACGGCAGAAAGCATAGAAGAGAATGGCTACGTAACAGTGTTGCATGCAGCTGGGTATGATGGTGAAGGCTCTGGGTGGACAGGCTTGGCTGGCTGCATCGTCCTTGCGGAGGCGGTTTTCCTGTTTCTTCACCTCCTTCAAGGCCCGGGGCAGCCCAGGACCCAGAGCCTTCCAACAGGAGCTCACAGCCAGGCAGGTGAAGCCTATTCTGGTACAGCCATGCTCAGTGCTGGCTCTGGGCATGAGCCCAGCTTGGGGCCTGTCACCTCCTGGTTCTGTACCAAAAGGTGAAGTCAGCAGATGTGGGCACATGGGGTGAAGGAGGAGGAGAGAAGGGTCTGTTCTCACCTGCTCCATCCTAGTGGGGAAGATCAAGGCCACCCAAGGTGGGCTCTCATCTTCCAGGTTGGTGGCATCTTCTGAGTCCAGAGGAGGCCTCAAGCCTCATCCTGCTCAGTACTAGGGGTGGATTGGGGCAGGGGGTTTGGAACATAGGACTCACAAAGTTAGGCCCCCATGGTTTAAAGGCACAGACCTACCTGCATTTTAACCCTGGGGTTTCAGAGTGGTAGGTCTGGATCTGCTCAGGTTACAAATGCAGAAATTGAGACCCAGGCAAGGGCAGTCCCTTCCTCCTTTGGGGTCACGCTGGTTAAATGGGCCTGGGGGCCCTGTATCCAGATTCTCTGTCACTGTTCTGCCTTCACGTCCTCAAAGAATGACAGAAGTCATGACTTGAGCACCTACTAAGTGCAGGATTGTGCTGGATGTTGGAGTGCAGACAACTGCCCTTGAGAGTTTTTGGTCACTTAGGTATATTTAGTTAATGTAAATAAATACACATTATAGGAGGACATGCAGATGCTGGAAGATGATGGGTTTGCTTCAAGACTCTGCAGAACTTTATAAGGAGTGTCCCTCTTCTGCGGGGGGAGGGCTACCTGCAGAAGCACCTGAGGCTCTGCAGTGGATCTATGGTGAAGAGAATGAAGATAGGAGGGGCAGGGAAGTGAGGGAACTGGGGCTGCCAGTGGGCATGTCCCAAACGCCCCTCTCAGAAACTTTCAAAGGCCCAGCCCAGAAATTGGGCCGCTGCTGCCCTCTAATGGAAGAAAGGCAGCCTCCGGAGCCGCCCACCGGGGCCCCACCAACCTGGCTCCCCTGAAGAAGGGATGTGGAGATCCTTCCTGCCCTCGACTTTTTAGACCTGTAGTCTCTTGACCTTCATTTCCTACAGCCTCTATGTTAAACTTTCCTTCCAAGCACCTCTTTCTGTTCTGTTTTCCAACTACCCTCCATCCCACCATTTCTCCCGTTTCCTTTGTTGCCTGGGTTCTGATTCTGGGACTCTGGTTCCTGGCTCTGCCAGAGTTCTGGTTCCGGAAGGCCCTTATCCAGTGCCTCGGGCCTAGCTCCCTCCTGGGTGCAAGGCAGCACTGAGGACATGGGCAAGAGCGTCCAGCAGTGCCTGGGGCAACTGGACATCCGCAAAAGTGTAGTGGGCCTGGCCACGGGTGCTGGGGCCATCTACCTGCTCTACAAGGCCATCAGAGCTGGCATAAAATGCCAGCCGCCCCTCTGCACCACCTCACCCATCTGCATCGCCCGTGAGTGTCCGGGCCCTGGGGAGAGGGCTCAGCCCCAAGAGCCACCTGCTCCCGAGGCCTCCAGTATGGGAGGGCCCAAAGGTGACTCCTTCAAGTTCCTCCTTCCCCTTTCCCTTTTCTGTCTTCCTTAAACCCACCCTAGCTCAGGGTGCCTGGGTGGTGGATAGCACCTTGGGGGTCCCCGGGACTTATCTGGTAGGCCTTTATAATCTACATTCACTCTGGCTTCCTGGATGTCACTGTGAGAATTGAAAAAGCACTCCTTCTGCAAGACTTTTCATTGCCATCTGCTCGAATATCATTGCCATATACTAATTATGATGAAATACTACATGTTACTGCATATGCCAGGAAATTGTTGTAGTAAATATTAAAAGCTGTAACATTTATTATATGAACGATGCAGTTAGTTATGATGCCTTGTGCAGAACACACCTTGTTCAACTGGACATGGTGGTTCTGCATGTGGCGAGACAACTCTTTAGAAAAGGCAAGATAGCTGTGTCCCCAGGTCCTTCTCCCCCTCTTCCCAACCCCATTCTTACATCACTTCTGAGTCCACAGCCTGAGTGAGGCTGGGTTGGCTGTCTAGGCCTGGCAATCGAGCGAGAACGGCACGGGCGGGACTCAGGTGAGCTCCGGAGGCTTCTCAACTCTTTGGAGAGCAAACAGGATGAGTATGCCAAGAGCATGATCCTGCACAGCATCACCCGCTGCGTGTACTTGCTGGAGGCGGAGGTGAGGGAAGGGAAGTAGGAGGGCCCTCCTAGTCAGCCTGGCCCCTGGGGGCTACAGCTGTCCCCTGCCCCCTTGGCTGGCCAGACTGTGTCCTGGGACCTTTCTCTCTGGCTGATGTTGGTGGGAGGGTTATGCTGAGAGATCTTGGTGACATGGGGAGGGCTACCGGGGCCTAGGACAGGCACTTCTGCCTCTTCCTCTCTCCCACATCCCCTAGGCCTCTGCTTGTACTACTGATGACATCGTGCTGGTGGGCACCATGCTGGATGACAAGGACAACAGTGTCAAAATCCAAGCTCTGAACACACTTAAAGCTTTCTCTGGCATCAGAAAATTCAGGCTCAAAATTCAGGTGAGCCCAGGAGCAAGGGGTGGGGCGAAGTACCCATGGGCCTGCCATCCATGGGTCCTTTAATGGTTGTAGGGTAAAGAGTCCCATTCTGGAAATTTATCTGGGTCTGACTTCATAACCCAGAAATAGCTTTTTCTTTAGCAATAAGTGAAAATGGAGTATCTCTAACCCCCAAACAGCAGAATGTCCCCTGAGGTCCTTTCTGACACCAACCAACTCTGTGACACCAGTTGGGTGTTCCACAATTCAATGCTGACACAACCTAGAGCTAATGCAGACCCCCAGGGTGGGGCCTTAGTCCCACCAGACTGCCCCCACCCCCACCCCCAGCTGCTAGTCACAAGTCCCCGTGCTTCTAACTGACCAGCTATAAATTCAGAGGTTCTCATGACCCCCTTTTCCAGGTTTGATAATTCACTAGAACGACTCTCGGAACTCAGGAAAACACTATTTACATTTACTGGTTTATTAGAAAAGATACAACTGAGGAGCAGCAGCCGGTGGAAGAGATGCGTGCGGCATAGCACGGGGGAAGGGTCAGAGATTCCGTGCCTTCTCCCGTCACACCTCCCTCCTAGCACCTCTGTGTGCTCAACCCAGAGGTTCTCAGAACCCTGTCATTTGGGAGTATTTCTGGAGGTGTCATTATGTAGGCATGATTGACTCATCATTGGCCATTGGAGATTGAACTCAGTCTCTAGCCCCTCTTTTCTCCCCAGAGGTCAGGGATGGGGCTAAAAGTCTCAACCCTCTAATCATGGCTTGGTCTTTCTGGCCACCAGCCACCATCCAGAAGCTATCTAGGGTTGTGCCACAAGTTACCCTATTAGCATGGACCCAAAAGTGGTGGAAAGGGACTCATTGTGAATAACAATCGACCTTCCAGTCAGGAAATTGCAAGGATTTTAGGAGCGCTGTGTCTGGAACCAGGGACCAAGAGCAGGTGTAGTGTCATACCACAGCCCCCAGGCGGTGCTGGTGGCTGGGCCCCTGCCACCTTCCCTGCCACCACGTAGAGACAGAGCCCACCAGATGTCAGTTCTCCAGCTTCGTGCTAGCAGGCCTCAGCCTTACCTGTTTCCATACCCATCCTTTCTTGCTGGCGTCATGAAAACATGGCTGTTTACTGTCTTCGGTCAATGTTAGTCTCCTTCTTGGATCCCATCCCATCCTTGGGGCCTCTCCCGGTTGTCCTGTCTGTCCGATGTGGCTGCTTCTGCTCCTCGCCATTGTGTTCAGCATGCTCTAGTCCCTCCCATCTTAAAAAAGCACAACTGAAAAAAATCTCTTCCTTGACCTCCAAACTTTTTTTAAATATATTTTATTGATTATGCTATTACAGTTGTCCCATTTCTCCCCCATCATTCCCCTCCACCCTGCACACCCCCTCCCACCCACATTCCTCCCCTTTAGTTCATGTCTATGTGTCATAAGTTCTTTAGCTTCTACATTTCCCACACTATTCTTGCCCTCCCCCTGTCTATTTTCTACCCACCATCTATGCTACTTATTCTCTGTACCTTTTCCCCCCTCTCCTCCTCCCACTCCCCTGTTGCTAACCTTCTATATGATCTCCATTTCTATGGTTCTGTTCCTGTTCTAGTTGTTTGCTTTTGTTTTAGGTGTGGTTGTTAATAGCTGTGAGTTTGCTGTCTTTTCACTGTCATATTTTTTATCTTCTTCTTCTTAGATAAGTCCCTTTAACATTTCCTATAATAAGGGCTTGGTGATGATGAACTCCTTGAACTTGACCTTAATCTGAGAAGCACTTTATCTTCCCTTCCATTCTAAAAGACAGCTTCGCTGGATACAGCAATTTTGGATATACGTCCTTGCCTTTCAAGACTTCAAATATTTCTTTCCAGCCCCTTCTCGCCTATAAGGTCTCTTTTGAGAAATCAGCTGACAGTCTGATGGGAACTCCTTTGTAGGTGACTGTCCCCTTATCCCTTGCTGCTTCTAGAATTCTCTGCTTCATTTGAATCTTGGCTAATGTAATTACGATGTGCCTTGGTGTGTTCCTCCTTGTGTCCAACTTCTTTGGGACTCTTTGAGTTTCCTGGACTTCCTGGTAGTCTATTTCCTTTGCCAGATTGGGGAAGTTCTCCTTTATTATTTGTGCAAATAAGTTTTCCACTTGTTGCTCTTCTTCTTCCCCTTCTGGTACCCCTATAATTTGGATGTTGCGACGTTTAAAGATGTCCCAGAGGTTCCTAAACCTCTCCTCATTTTTTTTGAATTCTTGTTTCTTCCTTGTTTTCTGTTTGGTTGTTTGTTCCTTCCTTCTGGTCCACTCCATTGATTCGAGTCCCAGTTTTCCTCTCATCTCTATTGGTTCCCCATGCGTCTTCCTTCATTTCACGTATTATAGCATGCATTTTTCCATCTAGTTTGTGAGCAAAATCAACCAATTCTGTGAGCATCCTGATAACCAGGGCTTTGAACTGTGCATCTGATAGGTTGGCTATCTCTTTGTTGCTCAGAGGAATTGGCTTTGGGGCTTTCATTTGTTCTCTGGTTTGAGCCACTTTTGGTGGTTTTTTGTTGTTGTTGTTGTTGTTTTGTTTTGGGTCTGGTGGCAGCTGTTATGTAGTGAGGGGTGGAGCCTTAGGTGTTCCCCAGGGCAGGCAGCCCCCTTGCTGTGTTGTGTTGTATGTGGGGGCGGGGTCCGAGAGGGAACAATGGTGCCTGCTCCGCTCTCTCCTGGATACCAGTCCCCTCTGCCACTTCCCTTTTGCCTGGATTATCTGCGCGCAGAAATGTGGGACCACCTGCTTGACCTCCAAACTTCTAACACATGGTCTCCCTCCCCCAAGTTGAAAATATGTGAAGTATTTATTTATTTTTTTTTAAATTTTTTTTAAAGATGTCTTTTTTTTTTTCCTTTTAGATTTTATTTATTTATCTTTAGAGGAGAAGGGAAGGAGAGAGGGAGAGAAACATCAATGTGCGGCTGCCTCTTGTATGTCCCCTGACGGGAACTGGCCTGGCAACCCAGGCATGTGCCCTGACTGGGAATCGAACCGCGATCCTTCGGTTCGCAGGCCCGCGCTCAATCCACTGAGCTACACCAGCCAGGGCAAAATATGTGAAGTATTTAAAACTTAACACTATATGTGTACAGTAGAAAGAATAACAGTAGAACAAAATGAGTGACCAGAACCCAAGCTAAGAACTAGAACATGACCAATAGGTTAGATGCCCTTCCCCAACCCCAGCCCCCTCCCCTACCAGAGGTGATCATGTTCCTGCATTTTGTTCATCATTACCTTGATTTCCTTGTAGTTGTACCATGTCTGCATGGATAGTCTTATATTGTAGCAGGGCAAGGTAGACAATCAATGAATAGGTAAAACATGGTTTGGAATGTTTAAGCTGCCTGTATCTGGGAGTATGAAGTTTGTATTGTGTGGTTTGTCTTTTCTCCCTCAACATTGAAAGATTCAACCTTATTGCTGTGGGTAGCTCTGTTTCCTTCTTTCTCACTGCAATTTTACTTATCCATTTGCCCACAGGTAAGCATTTGAGTAGTTTGCATTTTGTGCCCTGAACATTGTATACGCATCTCTCTCAGGGACATGGGAGACTTCCTCCAGGAAGGCCTTTTGCAGGAGTGTAACGGCTGGGTGAAAAGGTGTGCCCAGCTTTTCAAGATGGGTTGTATCTGGATGGTACAACCCTCTACCAGCCCTGATGAGTGTTCCCGTGGCATCCTTTCCTTCCCTACCCTTGCTATTTCCACACTTTAAATTTTTGGCATCAAACTCTTTGGGTGAGGGGGGCGCAAAAGGTCTCTAGGTCTTCACTTCCTTGCTCCCTCCCCATTCTGGCCCTCTCAGTCTCCCAAAGGCTGTAACTCTCAAGCTTATCAGAATTGCCTGGAGAGCTGGTTAGAAATGAAGGTTTCAGGCCCTGGACCCAGAGTGCAGTTCAGCAGGGGAGCTGTGTTTTTCACAAGCCCCTGGGCATCACTGTTCCTCCTCTCCCCAGGATCTGTATCCTAAGGACCTGAACCCTGTTTTTCTTCTCTCCCTGTGAAGACAGCCACCCCTTGGCCTCAGTTTTCATCTAGGCGTGCTCTCCTGCATCTCTGTCCGAAGCTTGGGGGCTCCCCTGACCTCCAGACCCATGGCCAGCTGCGCCATGTAGACAGCCCTTTAACCCAACACATTCAAAGTGGAGCTCATCCCCATTCCCTAAGTCAGATCTCCCCAGAGGGATCTGATCCCATCACCCTCATGCTTGGTCTTCTTGAGGCTCTCCACCTCCTCGCCCCAACCCCAGCCATTTACGCTGTATGTTTCATACTCTCCCACTCCTGACCTTTGCACCTGCTGGTCTCTCTGCACGAAACCCTTTCCTAGACTTGCCAACTCCTACTGTCCTTTAAATATTAGGAGACAGCCAGGGGTAGGGGCAGGAAGAAGCAGGGTTCTAGTGGGAATGCTGTGGTCCTCACTCTAGCATTCTTGTCTCTCTTTTATGTGGTTCACAAACCACAGCTTGTGAGGTTGCCTGTCTTGGGTAATACCTCTAGGTCCAAGCATCTTGCATCTCTGAGACCAAGATCCCTTTATCAATTCAACAAATGTCTACTGAGCCCACACGTTATACCAAGGCACTGTGCCAGGCACTGGAGATGTGGCAGTGAGCAGAACAGGAAAGATCTCTGTACCAGTGGAACTTCCGTTCTAGCAGGCAAGGCAAGGCAGGCAATACACAAATAAGTAAACTATGACAAGTGCTATGGAGAAAAATATAATCAAGAAGGTTGGTAAGGAAGACTGGGATGGAGGTGGTATTGTAGTTTCCTTAGGACCTAGGGCTTGGTGAAGTGTTTGTAGAAATGACACCAAAAAGCACGTTCTGTAAAAGAAATGTATATCCCTGGCCAGTGTAGCTCAATGGGTTGAACTCTGGCCTGCAAACCAAAGGGTCACTAGTTTGATTCCCAGTTAGGACACATGCCTGGGTTGCGGGCCAGGTACTAAGTAGGGGACACGTGAGGGGCAACCACACATTGATGTTTTTCTCCCTCCCGTTCTCCCTCCCTTCCCCTTTCTCTAAAAATAAATAAATAAAATCTTAAAAACGATAGTAACTTCTCATTTAAAAAAGATAAGAGAACTGTATATAAATTGGACTTTATCAAAATCAAAAGCATTTGCTTTATGAAAGGCACTGTTCCGAGGATGCAAAAATAAGCTACATACTGGGAGGAAATATTTGCAAACCACATATCTGACAAAGGACTCATATTTAGATTATGTGAAGAGCTTTCAAAACTCAATATTAAAATACATAATCCAATTAGAAAATGGGCAGAAGACATGGAGATATTTCACTGTGGAAGACATACAGATAGCAAATAGGCATGTGAAAATACAACACTAAATACTGGCGAACATGTTGAGAAACTGGATTTCTCAAACATTGCTGATGGGAATGTAAAATAGTTTGGCAGTTTCTTAAAAAACCTAACTATACAAAAAATATATATAACTATACATTTACCATACAAACCAGCATTTGCACTCCTGGGCATTTATCCTAGAGAAATGAAAACTTGAATTTGCCCAAGAACCTGTATATAATTGTTTATAGAAACTTCATTTGTGATAGTTGAAAATGAAACAACCAAAATGTGTTTCATTAGATAAATGGTTAGACAAGCTGGTAGTTCATACCATGAAACACTACTTAGTAATAAAAAGGAATGAACTATTGATGTATTCAATAACTTGGATGGATTTCAAGAGCATTATACTGAGTGAAAAAAAATCTCAGGCAGTCACAAAGTATGATACCATTTCTACACCATTCTCCAAATGTCAAAATTGTAAGACAAAAGGCAGATTAGTGGTTGCCAGTGGTTAGGGCTGATTTGGTGGGGAGGAGTGGGACTATAAGGGGTCCCACAAGGAAGACCTTTGTGATGATGCAACAGTTCTGGTGGAATCTGTTGATTGCAGTGGTGGTTACATGAATCTACATGTATAATAAAATGACGTAGAATTATACACACACATTGTACCTATACCAGTTGCCTGGTATTGTATTCAATATTGTATTATATGGAAGACGTGACCATTGAGGGAAACACAGGCCCTCTCTGTACTATTTTTGCAACTCCCTGTGAATTCATACTTACTGGAAAATAAAAAGTTTAAAAGTAAAAAGTGTTAACATGCAACAGTGGTATGGAGAAAAAAGATGGGGGACAAGAAAGACTGGATGGAGTGGTGTGGCCGTTTTAAAGGAGGTGGACAGGGAAGGCCTCACTGGGGTGATGTTAAAGTCCTGAAGGAGGTAAGAGTGAGCTATGAGCAAGGAGTGAGAACATTCTAAGTAGAAGGAACAGCCAATGCAAGAACCCCAAAATAAGTGTGTACCCAGCTCGTTTCAGGAATAGCTAAGAGGCCATCGTGATGGGAACCCTGGAAGCAAAGGAGAGAATAGACGAGGCCAAAGTAATAATGGGGGAAGAGGGGAAGATCATATTGTATTGGAATTCACTGTAAGGACTTCAGCTTTTACCCTCAATGAACTAGGGACTCTTTAAAAAAAATTATTTATTTGTTTATTTTTAGAGAGAGGGGAAGGAAAGAAGAAGGAGAGGGAGAGAAACCTCAATTTGTTTCCTCTCTTATGTGCCCCACCAGGGGACCGAACTGCAACCCAGGCATGTGCCCTGACCAGGAATTGAACCAGCAACCTTTTGTTTTGCGGGACAATGACCAACCAACTGAGCCACACCACTCAGGGCTAAACTAGGGACTCCTGAAGAGACGAGTGGCATGTCTAACAAGTCTCCTGTTCTGAAAACAACTACGGGGTTGGAGTGGTGGAAGCAGGGAGACAGGAGGCTATTGCAGAAATCAGATGAGTGAATAGTGGCTTGGAACAGGGTGGTAGAAGGTGGGTGATAAAAAGTGGCTTAATTGTTGATAGATATTTAAAATTTATTATATTTTTAAGTTATATTTTATTGATTATTCTATTACAATTGTCCCATATTTTACCCCTTTGCCCCCCTCCACCCAGCCCCCTCTCACTCCCTCAGGCAATCCCCACACAGTTGTCCATGTCCATGAGTCATGCATATATGTTCTTTGGCTACTCTGTTCCCCATGTTGTACTTTCCATCCCCATGACTATTCTGTAACTACCAATTTATACTTCTTAATCCCTTCACCTGTTTTGCCCATCCTCCTGACTCCCATCCTATCTGGCAATCATCAAAACTTTCTTTATATCTATGATTCTGTTTCTGTTCTGCTTGTTAACTTATTTTGTATTTTAGGTTCAATTGTTGGTAGATATGTACTTATTGGCATTTTATTGTTGATATTTTTTATCTTCTTTGTCTTAAATAAGTCCCTTTAACATTTCATATAATAATGGTTTGGTGGTGATGAACTCCTTTAGGTTTTTCTTGTCTGGGAAGCTCTTTACCTGCCCTTTGATTTTAAATGATAGCTTTGCTGGGTAGAGAAATCTTGGTTGTATGTCCTTGCTTTTCATCACTTTGAATATTTCTTGCCAATCCCTTCTAGCCTGCAAACTTTATTTTGAAAAATCAGCTGACAGTCTTATGGGAACTCCCTTCTAGGTAACTAACTGTTTTTCTCTTGCTGCTTTTAAGATTCTCTCTTTGTCTTTAACCTTTGGCATTTTAATTACAATGTGTCTTGGCGTGGGCCTCTTTGGGTTCATCTCGTTTGGGATTCTCTGTGCATCCTGGACTTCTCCAAGTCCTTCTGTTTCCTTCTCCAAGTTAGGGGTGTTTACTGTCGTTATTTGTGCAAATAGTTCTTCAATTTCTTACTCTCTCTCTTTGCCTTCTGGCACCTCCATGATGTGACTGTTGGTGTGCTTGAGGTTGTCCCAGAGGCTCCTTACACTATCCTCATTTTTTCGGATTCTTTTTATTTCTGATAGAAAGAATCAGAAATTCTATCCTCCCCACCAAATCAGCCCTAACCCCGGCTGTTCTGATTGGGTGTTTCTTGCTTTCTTATATTCCAAGTCACTGGTTTGGTACTCAGCTTCATCCACTCTACTGTTGATTCCCTGTAAATTGTTCTTCATTTCAGTTAGTATATCCCTCATTTTTGACTGGTTCTTTTTAATGGTTTCCATGTCATTTTTTATGCTGTTGAAGTTCTCTCTCAGTTCATCCCTTCTTGCCCTGTGTTCCTTGAGCATCCTTATAACCAGTGTTTTGAACTCAGCGTCTAGTAGCTTGTTGTCTCCATTTTGTTTATTTCTTTTTCCAGAGTTTTGTTCTATTCTTTCATTTGGACCATGTTTCTTTGTCTTCTCATTTTGGCAGCCGCCCTGTGTTTGTTTCTATGTAATAGGTAGAACTGCTATGTCTCCCAGGTTTGGAAGTGTGACCTAATATAGTTGTCCTGTAGGGCCCAGTGGAACAGCCTCCCCTATCACCCAAGCTGGGTATTTGATGTGTGCCCTTCATATAGGCTGACTACCCCCTCCTCTTGTAGTTGAGCCTTGATTACTGTTGACAGGTCAATGAGAGTGATTTACCCTGGCTGATCAGCTGGAAGGATTGGCTGTGACCACTGACCACCAACCTCTGACTACTCTGGAGGCTCAGCTGTGCAAGGGCCCACTCCACAGAGCAAGACTTACTTCAGCAGGACTCTGATGCCCACTGAGTTCACCCCTTGAGTGTGTTGCTTGTGGAGTGGTTGGGTGGAGCGCCAATGTAGTCTAGCCTTCCACTGGGTGTGCAGTCTCTGGAGCTTCCTGGGAGATGCAGGCCAAGGTCAGCTACTGTCTGCCTTCTGTCCAGGGCCACCTGGCATAAGCTACAAAGCAATCTGCAGGTGGTCGCTATTGTGCTAGGCTTGGAGGTGCCCCACTGAGGCCAGGCTCTAAACCAAGGCCAGCTACTGGTGGTCCTTGGCCCACTTAGCAAGAAGTATAGAGCTTGCTGAGGCCAGATGCTGCTTGTTTGAGAGGATTTAGGAAAATCTGAAGCATGAGTCAAGACAAATCATTCACATGGAAAAGCCACTGGAGACATCTTGGGTGGGCCCAAAAGTTGGGTGCATTGGAGCTTCAAGGAATCATCAGGGTGTGGTGAATAGTGTGAGCCATGTTGATAGAGTTTCACATATTGTGCCCGCCTGCCAGCTAAGTGGCTCTGTGCAGGGACAGGTTCAGAAAAAGAACAATGGCCTCTGCCAACAGTTCTGTCTGGAAGGAAGCTGTCCCCCAGGTCTTCCCCCGATGCCAGACACTACAGTTCCCTTTCAAGCTGCTACCCTAATGTTGGAGCTCAGAGGGAGTGAGTCTGAGTAAGTCCATGCACGGGCCCTTTAAGAGGAACTAAGAATCCAGCAGTTTCTGTCTTCCACAACCTAAATTCCCACTGGTTTTTACAGCCAGAAGTTATGGGGACTTATCTTCTTGGCACTGGAACCCTGGGTTGGGGGCCTGTTGTGAGACTGGGACCCCTCACTCCTGAGATATCCCTCCCAACTTTTACCACCATGTGTGAGCGTGGAACCAGCCTGTTCTGCATCTCTGCCCCTCAATGTGGTTTCTTCTTTAATTCTATAGTTGTAGGACTTCTATTCAGCTTGATTTCCGGTGGTTCTGAATGATGGTGGTTCTGTAGTTTAGTTGTAATGTTGATGTGGTTGTGTGAGGAGGCGAGCCGTGTTTACCTAGGCTTCCATCTTTGCTTTCTCCTGTTGATGGCACAGCCAAAAGGATTTTCTAAAGGACTGGAAAAAGGCTGTGCGAAAGGAAGTAGTTAAGGAGGACTATAGATATTAGGCCAGATTTTTGGAAGGAAGGCATAATGGACAGCTGAGACAGGGAAGGTGGTGGAAGTAGCAGGTTTGAGGTTGGTGGTGTGTTAACTCTGAGAGGTCTACTCAGCATTTTGGGGAAAAGGTGGAATTGATGCCTGAATATATAACAAGTTCAGGGAGAGGTCTGGAACAAACTTGAAAGGCATTAGCATGTGGATAATACTTAACACTCAGCTTGAATGGTATCACTAAGGGAGTGATGAGGGTAGAGAAGAGGGGTTGGGCAGAAGAACCAGGAAAGAAGTCTGCAAAAGAGAGGCCAAGTAAAGAAAGAATTTCGAGAATATGGGAATGGTCAACTAGGTAAAGTCACGTTGGGCATTTAGGTTAGAGGGAATTGTCCATTGAGTTCGACTCAGGCATCATGGGCGGGGACAGGAAGTGTGAAGGCAGAGGCTGGGGTGGTGTCGGAGATCATGATATAAAAGCAGACTCTTCTTTTCTTTCCTCCCGCAGGAACACTTCATCAAGGTCCTGGAACTGATATCCACCATCTGGGACTCAGACCTGCATGTTGCAGGCCTCAGACTCCTCAACAACCTTCCACTGCCTGACTTTGTGCACCCACAGCTGCGACGGGTGATGCCTGCCTTGATGGAGATTCTTCAGTCGGACTATATCCTGGCACAGGTGCCTCAAGACCATGTCCCAGGCCCTGCCCTCCTGACCAGCCCTGGCACAGTATCTAGAGGGAGGAGGCCCAGACTCACCTGCCTTCTCGTGCTTTACTGTTTCCTTTACTTAGGTACAAGCCATACGACTGCTGAGCTACCTGGCACAGAAGAATGACCTTCTCTATGATATTCTCAACTGCCAGGTGAGAAGGGAAGTGATGAGGGGCTGATGAACGCCAACTCAGATACTGGGGAAAGAAGAATTGTGGATTCTCCAGACAGACTTAGTCCTGATAAGATTGTCTTGTTCCTCTTCCTGCTTCTGCACTAGATACATTGAAAACCATTCTCTCTTCTGTTATCCCAGTAGAATCAGAATCAATTCTGCTGGGCCCTGGCTGGTGTGGCTCAGTGGACTAAGTGCCGGCCTGCAAACCAAAGGGTCGCTGGTTCGATTCCCAGTCAGGGCACATGCCTTGGTTGCAGGCCAGGTCCCTGGTGGTGGGGAGGTGTTCGAGAGTCAACCACACATTGCTGTTTCTCTTCTTCTTTTTATCCCTCCCTTCCCCTCTCTCTAAAAATATATTTAAAAAAAATAATTTTGTTGGGAGGCCAATCTTCTTTGAAAGACTTTCTAAACTCAGAGAATCAGGAACACAGGTGACAAAACAAAAGTTAAGGTAGTTATTTTAACATCAGGGAAAAGTTACTAATAACAAAAAACATTGTTAGGGATAGGTAAGGTCACTACATAATAATTGATCTTTCAGAAGGATAATCAACTCTAAACTTATATGAACTTGATACTATAATCTCAAAATATAGATGGCAAAACTTGATAGAATTATAAAGAAAAGTTTTTCTTTTTTTTCACATTTTATTGAGGTGTAATTAACAGATAATATCATAAGATATTTAAAGTATACATTGCGGTGATCTGATATATGTGTACATTATGAAGGATTCCCGCCATCTAGTCATTACCACACCCATCACCTCACATCTTTATTTTGGGATGGTGAGAACACTTAAGTTCTAATCTCTTAGCAAATTTCAATTAAGTAATACAGTGTTATCCACTAGAGTCACCATGTTTTACATTAAATATATCTCCCACCCCCAATCCCTGGCAACCATTTTTCTCTGTTTCTGTGAGTTTGACTTTTCTTCCTTTTAAATTCCACATAAAAATAAAAGCGATACCAGGTAGTATTTGCCTTTCCCTGTCTGGCTTATCTCATTTAATATAATGTCTTCAGGGTCCATCCATGTTGTTGCAAATGGCGGGATTTCCTTCTTTCTCACAGGTGAATAATTATAACGAAAAATAGACATGTCCACTACCTCAGTGGAAGATTTGAAAGATTTTAGCTACTCTTCCAGCAATTAATAGATAAAAACCTAAAACTAGTTAAGGGTATACTTACTGGTAATAATACAAATAAGCTTGAGCCATTAGACATACCTGGAACATTCTATAATTGGTAAATGCACATTCCCCTCAAACACACAAAATATTTATCAAAATTAACCACACATTAAAGTTTCTCATAACATATTTCCTAGAATCAATCTTATTACCAAATTACTCATGTTTTATGACCACGATGTAGTTATGTTAGAAAATGATAATGAAAAGAAAATCTAAAAAAATCCCATACAGTTGAATCTGAAACTTAAGTCTATTGGGGAGTTGAGGCAATAGGAAGATGAAGGGAGAACCTTGGGGCTTGCCTTGGATTTCACTCCCATCCTCGCTCCATCCCCGTCACAGGTGCACTCCAACTTCCTGAACCTGTTCCAGGCCACACAGCCGGGGAGCCTGCTGTTCGAAGTACTGGTATTCGCGGAGCGGCTGAGTGAGGGCCGGAACACACCGCACTACCGCGCAGTGAAGTGGCATTACAACGAGCAGTCTCTGCACGAAGCCCTGTTCGGGGACGAGTCACGACTGGCAGACCGGCTGCTCGCCCTGGTCATCCACCCAGAGGAGGAGGTTCAGATCCAGGCCTGCAAGGTCATAGTTAGCCTGCAGTGCCCCCAGGATGTGCGCGTGCGGCCCTCCTCCTGCCGGACCAGTCATTCCTACTTTAATAATGGGGAATAAAATTAAGGAGAGCCAATAAATGAGTGTGGGAGAGGAGCTTGAGGGGCAGTGTCTGTTCAGGCCTTTCAGGGCTGGAGAGAGATTTCATCCAGCATAACCCCTGTGCTGGAGCATGGGAAGGCTGGGCACGCCCCCCAAAAGACACCCCCATGGCCCTGTGTAGGGGACAGACTCCCTTCTTCTCTCGCTGCCGCAGTTCAAGTTGCAATGTGAAGCCAAGCCTTTCAGGTAGCTTCAGGGAGAAGGCAAGTTTGGGGACTGGGGCCAAAGGTAATCAACAAAAGATAGTGTAACATTGGATTACTCAGAATGGGCTAGGCTATGCCTCAGTAACAAATGACTTCCAAATTTTAGCAGCTTAAAAGTGATCAAGGTTGTTTCTTATGCACACTGTGTGTCCGTCGGGTATGTCTGGGGGTGGAAGAAAGGCAAGCGTCTGTCCCACATGGTCTTCTCCCAGGGACCCAGGCTGAGGGTGGCTCCCCGCTGTGTCTCTGCATCTCCTAGAGAAGGCAAAGGAAATGTGGCAGTGGTCACTAGCTCTTCAAAGTTCCACCGGGAGTGATGCTCACATTTCACTGGCCAAAGGGGAGAGGGGAGATCAGTCTTACCATGTGTGCAAAGGAGAATTGAAAACCTTTGGTGACAGCATTAATGACAGAGGACTGCAGGTATATTGGGGAAGAGTGAGAGCTCTGGAGTCAGACTCTCAGGTTCAAATCCCAGCTCTGTCACTAGCTGTGTGACCTTGGGCAAGCCATTTATCCCACTGGAGCCTCAGTCCCCTCACCTGTAAAAGTGAATATAACCTCTTTTCTCGGCCACTGCAGAGTTGTGCAGAGGCAGAGGCTTGGGTGTGTTCAAGATTCTGCTCCACCCGAACCCACCGCCATAGCCCCGGAAGGCATTGCTGCTGGAGGAGTAATGCGCACTCATACTGCTTTACAAGAGGGGCCGAAGACCACCTCCTCCACGATGCCATAGCTCATGGAATTCGAGAAGCTACCAAAGCCTTAGACAAGTGCCAGTCCCACCTTTGTGTGCTTGCATCCAACTGTGATGAGCCTAAATATATCAAGTTGGTGGAGGTCCTTTTGCTGAACACCAAGTCCACCTAATTCAGTCTGATGACAATAAGAAGCCAGGGCCAGGGGGAGGCCTCTATAAAATCAGCAGAGAGGGAAACCCTTCGGAGTGGTTGGCTGTACTTAGTGTGGTGGCAAAGAGACTCGGGCCAAGGGTGTCATCGAGGAGTACTTCAAATGGAAGAAATGAACAAATAAACCAGGCCTTTGTTTCTCAAAAAAAAAAAAACAACCAAAAAACTGTAATAGTCCTTTTCCCGTGAGTCTCTCGGGAGGATTCTGTGGAGATTATCTGAATTAAGGAATGTAAGTCATGATGCTCTGCTTGAACAGGGTATTCATCAAAGATTGGGTCTGAGGAGCTAGCAAAGCACCAGTGAGAAAATGAAGGATGAGCAGAGGGAAGGTCCTTGGAGGGCATTGAACCGATGTTTCTCTAGTGTCTTTGGGTTACAGGCACAAGGGAGTTCTAGGGCCCTCTGTGGAGCACCTTGAAATGCGGCTGGAACTAGAGTGATGTGTCATACAAAGCCAGGCCGTGACATCTCCAGAAACAAGAGGACTGTCAGACCAATATGGTCACCCCTCCTCAGTTTTTTCCACTCACTGCGTTTCCCACGGTTCATTCATTGTGTTATCTGTGATCCCAAGCTGTCGAACAAACTAACAGCACTAGTAGTGGTTGCTAAGGGCTTAAGAAAACATTATGGGAGAAAACCCTAGAATCGGAGCTATTCAAGTCCGCTACTACTTGACTGAGGAGGCGGAACGTGTTGACGCAGTTGTAGAACCCCGGCGTTCCTCAGTGGCAGAATTTGAAAACTAGCACCTAGTCCAAGGCCCAGTCTGGCATTTCACTGAGGGAAAACAAGCCCAAATAGGAAAAGTGACTTGCTCAGGGTCACATGACTGGTCTGGGGCAGAAACAGGATTGGAACCATTTAGTCTTGCGCTGTTTGCTTTCACAATCCTTAGCCCACGCCCCATGAGAGTGGATCACGCCTTCCATGCCGGAGTCTGTGGCGGTTGGGAAATACCTCAATGCTGCTGGCTTTCAGGGGCCAGGTTAGGACTGAACTACTTGAGGATATCTATCCCTGACCTAGGACCTCACCGCTTGGGTGGGTCGGGGTGTGGTGGGTAGAGGGTTATTGATGAGGATGGGCTGATCAGAGAGAGCCAGTTCCTACTAAGGGACGGTCCTTGTCACCATCTCCCAAAGACTGACTTATCGCTTCTGCGTGGGCAGTCACATCAGATCTGTGTCATCAGCCCTCATCTCGCTCCTCCCTGATACTTGGGTACACTGCCGTCACCCCATTGGAACTGTCAAAAGCCACCAACACCCTGTCCACTCATCCACAAGCTCCCTGTGTTCCCATGTCACCAGCTCAGTAGGGGACATCGCCTTCAACTGCTCCTCCCCACCACATCCCACCAGGCATTCTGAATATCTCTCATCTACCCAGTTCTGCAATTTCCACTGCTGCTTCCCTGTTCCCCACATCAGGACTCTTGGGTAGTCGTTTTCCTACTTCCGATCTCCATCCCCTCCAGCCCTGCACACTCCAGGATACTCTTAGAACCCCACATTGCATCATCCTCAAAACCCTTCAGGGGTTCCCCAGTGCCACAGTGAACTTTTTCTCAGCCCGAAAGCTAAGTCACATGACCTATAAGGACAAGTATAAATGTACTTATATCCAAAACAGGTTGAGTTTCGTTCTCAGAGATGTGGTTGCTGCAACCCTTTTATCATGTAGCCACAAATGTAGCTTTGCATTCAAGGTCCTCCACAATCTGGTCATCTTGCCTGCTACCAGCCTAGCATGTCAGGTCTGGCTCTAGCCACACTGGAGTGAACTAGCCTTGCCTCTGAGTTTTTGGTACAAACTGCTCCCTGCCAACAATGCCCTTCTCTCTCCTTCGCACCCGGCTGCTCCTCAGCCATCTCCTGCAGCCGAGAGCCTTCTTCAGCAATGTCAGCCTTTGCCACTTCTCACGCGAGTCTCTCATTTGGCGTTTGGCAAATTAAAGCTCGAATCTTATCAAACTTGTTCATTCTGCAGTGAGTCATATCTGACCGCTGCAAAGCCTTGCAGGCAGAGCCTGCTCTGGGTAGGCGCATGGCAACACCCGGCTGGCGGTAATGACAGGAGAGTTGGCAGTGGGCGATGAGATGGGGAGGGAGGCGATGGTTCTTTGCTGCTGTGTCACACACCATGACAAAACTTAGCAGATCGAGCCCAGACAAAAAAACAAAAAACAAAACTGAACCTGTTTGTCACCACCAAACCAATATTACAAGAAATGTTAGAGACTTCTTCAAGAAGAATTTTAAAAACATGAATAAGAAAATATTGCCAAGAAAAAATTCTCATTGATAAAGACATTATAAAAAGCAGTGGATCAACCAACACTAAAGCTAGTATTAGTACAAAGGCTAAGAGGCAAAAGTAGGAAGATTATGTGTAATTACAACAGTAAATTAAGGGGTACACACTAACACACACAAAAGAAGTAAAAAATAATGACAAAGATATAAATGTGGAGGGGGTGAGTAAAAATGATAGTGAATTGGAATGTGAAGTTCAGTGATTGTGAGAACATGGTAACCAAAAATCTACAAGAAATATACAAGAAATAACGAGTATGGAATCAGAACACAACACTACAGAAAGTCAACATACAGGAGAAGAGAGCAACGGGATAAGAAAGGAACAGAGAACTACAAAATCAATCAGAGGACAATAAACAAAATGGCAATAACAAACAGACCTATCAATAATTACTTTAAATGTAAATGGGTTAAATGCTCCAATCAAAAGATGAATGGGTAAAGAAGATGTGGTACATATATACAATGGAATATTACTTAGCCATAAAAAGAATGAAATCTTACCATTTGTGACAATATGAATGAACCTAGAGGATATTATTGTGTTAAGTGAAATAAATCAGACAGAGATAGACAAATACCACATGATTTCACTTATATGTGGAATCTGAAAAACAAAGAAATGAACAAACAGAACAGAAACAAACTCAGATACAGAGAACGAACCGACGGTTGCCAGATGGAAGGGGGTTGAGGGGCTGGGTGAAAAGGGGGAAGGGATTAAGAAGTACAAACTGGTAGTTACAAAGTAGTCACAGGGATGTAAAGTACAGCATAGGGAATACTGTCAATAATATTATAAAAACTGTATATGAGAAAAACTATATATAGTGTTAGGTGGGTACAAGTCTTATTGGGGGATCACTTTGTAAGTTATGTAAAAGTCTAGCCACTATGCTGTATACTGGAAACTAATATAATACTGAACATCAACTGTAATTGAAAAAAAACTTTTTAAAACTTAGTATAGCAACTTGGGTCCAATTAAGAGAAAGAAACTGCACAGTCATTTGAACAGGGAAATTCTACAACAGGGGGTTGGAGTAACAAGGAATTGGTTGGTAAGAAGTATGTGAGTAACAGGCATGGGAGCTGCCCCTGCCTCCAGGACTGAGCCTGAGGGTAGGGTCCCCAAAGACAAGACAGCACCCCACCCCACCAAGGCTCAAATGCAGACCTCGTTGAGGAGAACACAACCTGTGGCTCACCAGGTGGCAGAAAAGTCACTGTGATGTCATGCAAGTGGAACTTGCTGGAAATGTGCCCTCTAGGATGCCAGGGAAAGCGCTCTGTAGGGAGGTGTCATAACAGAGGCGCTCCACTCCAAGACTGTGAAGAAGCAAGGAAGCAGCCCAGCTGGGGGCTGCTGGCCTCTGCGTACTGCCAGAGCCTGGTGCAGAAGACCCTGAGTGCTGCCGCAGTCTCGCAGTCTCGCAGTCTCGTGCTGGAGAAGCCATGTGCACAGCACGTACTGGGGGCTGGAGAAGCTGCAAAAGCTGCAGGAGGTGGAGGCACTTTGCTTATATTAGGCCCTAGGGGGCAGCGCCAGGACAATCAACGAGCCACTGGGAGTTGCTGGCCACTCCAGGAACTGGGCACCGGCAAGGCCGTTTGTCCTGCTGGAGCCGCCCAATAAGCGCACTACAATCATGAAGTAAAAACCTTTTCTTCTTGCAATATCCCCCCAGCTCCCTCTCTTTTAGCAATTTAAAACATCAATAAGCATTGCTATCTTTCACAGGAATTCAAGAGCATCTTGGTTGGGTGGTTCTGATTCAGTCCAGCTGTGGTTACAGTCAAGCCTTCAGCCATGGCTGCATCATCTGAAGTCTTGACTGGGGCTGGTGGAGCCATTTCCAAGATGACTCACTTATGTGCCTGGCAGGTTGGTGCGGGCTGTTCGCAGGAGGCCTCGGTTTCTCTACATATGGGTGTCTCCACAGGGATGTCTGACAGTCCTCATGACTTAGCAGCTGGCTTCCCCTAGGGTGAATCATCCAAGAGAGATCAGGGCAAAAGCTCCAATGCCTTTTCTGACCTAACTTCAGAAATCATACATTATCCCTCCACCACATTCTATTCATTAGAAGTGACTCTCCAGAGATGAGAGGAGAGAGAAGGAAGAGTTTACGGGGTGGGGAACCAGTTGAATTTGATGAAAAGGGAAACGAATCAGTTTCTCTCTGGTAGGATTCTGGTAGGGGCTGGGGTGCTGGTAGATGGTATTGGGCCATCCAGGCTGCCATTTACTCTGATAACTGATCTCCTGAAGAAGCCGTGTGAGAGTCAGGCCATGCAAGCCCCACCAGACGGCTTCCAGCAGGACCCCAAACCACACGCATGCATGCATGCACGCACACACGCACATGGCATAGACTGCTAGGCTATGGCCCATGCCTGAATTTTGTCTGGGTACATGGATGCCTGGAATAGACACTACATTTCCCAGCTTTTCTCGCAGCTAGGAATGGCCATGTAACCATGGCCGGCCAATGGAATGGAAGAGTCCTTAAGGGGAGAGATCAGGCCCTTTCTTCCCCCATCCTCCATTCCAGTGCCTGAAATACAAACAGGGTAAGAAATCGTGGACCGTGCTTATGAAGACAATACCTGTAAATGCCAGAGCAACAAAACTAGAGCACCCTGGGCCGCTGAGGCTGTGGAGCTACCATACAGCCCTGGACTGTGTATACTTAGAATGTTACATGAAAGAGAAATAAACTATCTGACATCAAGTCATTTTATTCTGTGGTTTCTTTTACTGCGGCTAAGTCTATCTGTAGATCCTACAGCCTTATCTTAGTAAATGAGATTCCACTATCAGTGATTCACTTGTTTTATAATTTATTTATTGTACAAATAGTATTTATTGAGCTTTGAGTGCCCTTGTTATATCCTCTTAAATAAGAGCTGGTAGGTTAGCACAGAACTGGGTACCAGGAAGGGGAAGGAATCTGGTCCACCAAAGGACTCAGGAAGGGGAGGCGAGTTCATCTGTAAGTCCACCCTCCTCAGAAACATCTCTTGCCTCGGTTTCCACAAATGGCAGTTATCACCTTCTGTCGATGAAGTAACTGCTTTTAGGAAGGGAGGCTGTGATGACCATAGAAGTCTCAAAGGGGATGAGGAAGTTAAGTTACCAGCGACTGAAAGAGGACGCGTCTCTGTATCAGCATTTCCTGGTCCACGGGCATCTGGTCAGTGAGGCTGACGATGGCACAGGGCAGGGGGAGCACCCTCCCTGGGTTGTTGTTGGAAGGAAGTGACAAAGGAGTGGGTGAGTGCAAGCTCGCCTTCCAGAGGGTGTGCAGGGCAGTCTGCGATGCAGTGCGGTTGGTAAGGGAGAGGGTGCTCGAGCTTGGGACTTCCCCAGCAAATTCCCACAGGAAGGAAAAAGCCCTGACCAGTGGAAATGCAATTAAAAAGAAAAAACCCAGCATATTAAATCTACAAGAAAGAGAAACACTGAACTAAGAAGCATGGGTTGGCATTCACAGAGATCTTTAGCTCTAAAAACTGACAAGTTTTCAGACAGGAGGTAGAAAGCTCCCTTCGCCCCATCCAGGTAACCGGTGCCACTTCCAGACATTTGTCCCTGTGGGGGCTGCTGTGGATGGCTCATTCAGCTTCTGTTCCACCTCCCCCAGGGAAGCCTTCCTGAACAGCAGGGCAGGAAGCTGAACACTAGGCTATGGCACGGAGGGTTCCAGATGTGGTTTAGATATTGCTGGTCACAGGTGCTGCCTAAGACCTAACCTGAATGGAGTTAGGGGGAGCAGAGGCATTTGTGTGGGAGGTGGTCTTTTTGGGGGCCAGGGCCAACATGACAGACACAGTCAGTAATTTTCTATGGCAGCTTTCTGACCCTGAGATCGCAGATGAGGTGTGGTCCCGGAGCCGACAGCTGCAGTGACTCCACCGTCCCCACGGCAGCAGAGGCAGTAGCTTCCCCGGCAGCTCAGTTCTGCAGTGATTTTGGGGTTTCATCCTTGGAGGCTCAGTGTGATCCCCACTCCTTCAGCCCTTCCAGTGACTTTGTAAGTCCCCAGTTATCTGGATTGCATCCCTTTCTGCTTCAACTATCTGCAACTGATCCCTGATGACAAAATGCCTGCTGACATACAGCAGGTATCATTAAACGCTCGTTGAATGAATGGGTGGGCACTGGAGACTGCCGAGATGTCCACAGTGACTTGGGCAGTCAAAACAGTTGGGCTCGCCCTGACTGGTGTGGCTCAGTCCGTTGGGTGTCGTCCCACAAAGTGAAAGGTCACCAGTTCGATTCCTGGTCAGGGCGCATGCCTGGGTTTCGGGTTTGGTCCCAGGTCAAGGCGTGTAAGAGAAGCAACTGATGTTTCTCTTCCTCCCTTCTTCACTGTCTGAAAATAAGTAAATAAAATCTTTTAACAAAAGGATGTAATTTCAGAATAAAGAATCATTCTTTTAACTTAAAGACATTTACCTTTGACCCAAACCCCCGCATTGCCCTTATTTTTCCATTTTGCTGTAGACCAGTGAGAGCACTGTCATGGAAAGCACCAGAGAGATGCAGGAGAGAAAAAGAGCAACACAGCAGAGTGCCAGGCAGGGAAGGCGAGTAGCCTGGGAATGAGAACAGGAGGAGGCAGAGGTCTTCCAGTGAGGGGCTCCCTGCCCTGAACCGCCCCCATTCTCCTCCTACAAGACCAGTGGGGCCAGATCTGGGCCAAACCAACAGGCAGAGCTGTGGCCACACTCAGAGGTCAGGTGGCTCAGTGACCACCGCACTGGCCCTGGAGACCCTGGTGATCTGGCTCCCACCCCCGCCCAGTGCTGAGTGCTCATGCCAACGCACTTGGGAGACAGGACACTGGAAAAGGAGAAAGAGCACAGGACTCGGAGTCAGGAGCCCAAGGTATATGGCCTGGCTCCTCCAAGTCACTTGGGGAAGTCCCTTCCTTCTCTGGGCCTCAGTTTCCTCATCTTACAATGAAGATTCTGAACCAGTCTTGAGGAAAAGTGAAGCTGTCAAAAATAATTTTTTAAAGCCATGCACAAAGTATTCTGCATAGAATCTCAAGGGCTCCACCACCTCATCAAGGCCTTCGATAAACTTTCCAGGAGTCCCTGGACCCCAGATCAAGGACCCCAACCTGCCAATCTCGACATAGCTGCTGGCTTTTGCCTCCAAATCTTCCCCTTTACTGAGCGTTGACAATGCTTTCCAGTCACCTAACACTCCCAGTGGTAGGGCCAACTAGCTGAGGGAAGGTGTGACCCTGCACACAGAATCGTTAGCCCCCGGGGCTCCTCACAGGTTCACAGCGGAGCTGCAAGACATAGTGAACTTCATGGATGACTAACTAGCTGACCAAACCGCAGGCCCCCGGTCTGGAGGAGTTTCAGACTGTGACCACGGCAGGGAGAGCACACGGGGCTGACAGGAGGCCCTTTATGGGGGACAAGGCCTTCTGGCCGCCCAAGGCAGTGCAGGGGAGTGGGAAGAACGTAGGCTCAGCAGCTAGAATGCCCTGGGGTTTATACTTGGCTCTGTGACAAGGTCGTGCCATTTGGACATGTTATCCTACCTTGATCCTTTGGGTTCTTCATCTATTACATGGAGATACGGGTGATGCAGCAGAAATGGTAGGATATACTGAATATTCCCAGATTCCCTTTATGTCCCAGCCTCCCTTGCAGAAGGGTGAGGTTGTGTGACTGGTTTCTGCTGACGGTCTGTGAGTGGCAGAGTCCTCTTCCACACCTGGCTGAGGCATTTAAGTGACCATGTGCTTCCTCCGTCCCTCTCTTCCATCTTCCACAATGGCCCCAGAGGCCAGTGTTCCAGGTGGTGTGGCTGCAAGGTGGACGACAGGTCTCCTGTCCCACATGAGGCTCTGCATGAGTGGCAAATGAGGCATTGTGGTGCCAAGCCACTGAAACTTCAGGAGTTCTCTTGGTTGTGAAAGCTAGTGTTGATTACCTTGACTAATACAGGGAGGACTAATCAAGATAATGGACAGGAAACCTTCTGAGACCTCGCTGGTGTGGCTCAGTGGTTCGAGTGTTGTCCCGTAACCGAAGGGTTGTGGGTTCATCCCTGGTCTGGGCACAGGCGCGTGCAGCCCCTGGTGCAGGTCCCACATCTGGGTGCAAACGGAGGCAACTGATGGGTGCTTCACTCGCATGGATGTTTTCCTATCTCCCTTCCTCTCTCTCTCTAAAAAAAAAAAAAACAAAACAAATGAAAATGTCCTCAGGTGAGAATAAAACAATGACAACAACAAAAACAAACAAACAAACAAACAAAAAACAGCCTTCTTAGTAAATGGGGGCTGTTTTCTTAGAGAAAAGACCTAAGCCCCCATATTAGTCCTCTCAGCTGCCATAGCCAAATCCCAGAGACCAGGTGGCTTAAATGACAGAAACATTTCTCACAGTTCTGGAGAAGTCCAAGATCAGGGTGTCAGCAGGGCTGGGTTTCGGTGAGAGCGCTTTCGGGCTTGCAGACAGCTGCCTTCCCACTGTGTCCTCACAGGGCAGAGAGAGAGAGACGACGTCTCCGAAGGCTGGGCTCCAAATACCATCACAGGTGGATCTGCGGGGACACAATTCAGTGGATAGCACCCCCATCCACATATGGCCCTCCGATCTTTTCTTAAGAGCACATTTCTCAATGCAGAAGCAGGCAAGGGTGGGGGGAGGCGGGAGTTTCATCCAGGGGAAGCCCTAAGGAAGGCCTGCCTCCCCCACTTGCACTGATTGCTGCAGGCGCTCTCCCTTCACCCTCCTCTTCCTGCTGAGTTTTCCTCTCTCCTCCCCGCCATGCCATCTTCACACTTCACAGCTACATCCTTAGACAAGCAATCCACTCACCGGGGCTGGAAGAGGCATCTTGTCTCACCTCCTAATTCCTGCAGCTGACAAGACTGGGCCTGGAAAGGGCATGGGAAGCCCCGGAGGTCAGGCTGGTTTCTCCAAAAGGTGAGGGGTGGGGCCAATTTGGTGCAGTCCCCAGACGGAGAGTCGGAATGTCAAGAAGGAAGCTATTTTCATTTCAGTATGTAAGTTTTGCATAATTTTTCAAAATAAAGTTTTTTATTTTACAGTTTTATATTTTTGTTTGGAAGTATTGTATAATATGTGTTGAGTCCTCTGGGGTCCCTTAAATCTATAAAATCCGACCTGTCCAAGGCTTGAATCAAGGTCTCAGGGGGGCGCCTTATTCCACCCCTTCCCGGAGCCCTAGAAAGGGCTTCCGCCCAGTTTTTCCCTCCCCGTTGGACAACCTGTGACCATGAACTTCCTCAGTCCCCACCTCCGGCCGGGGGCGCCGGGTCACAAGTCAGGGAAGGAGGTTTGTCCGGAGCCCGGTACGCCCCACCAGACCGCTGCAGCCCAAGGCCATGGCCACAACCTTCGCACTCTTTGCCGGGGTCCTGCTCCCCTGCTGGGGTGCCTTCCCGCAGTTTAAAAAGGAGCTGATGAAGGTGAGTCAAAGAGCATTTCGAACCTTCCGCTGTAGGGAGGGCGGTGGCCGAGGCATCGCAGTCTAGCCAGAAGACACCGGCTGGGTCTGGAGAGAGCAGTGGCGGCGGGGTGGGAACCACCCCAGGTTGGGGATTTGTTTCCAGGCTGGAAGCCTGATGTTTCCCAACAGACGTCAAAGCCCAGCTTCACCTCCCTGGTGGCTCTGCAGGTAAAAGAGAGTGGCCCTATGGCCAGCACTATTTCCCTCCCTCCCCCACCTAGCGCCCGCCCACGCGGGAGACTCAGCCCTGCACCCCCAGTCATACCTTACTTATCTTTCCTCCCCCCTCCCCCCACTCCTAGGCACAATGATTCTTTCTTCCCTTTTCCAACTTTCTTCCCCCACCCCCATCCCCATCCCGCCAGACTTTCAGTCAACACTCCTATTAAAAGTGAGGTCTGGGAGTATTTGCTCCCCTAGCACGGTCCACCCTTTGGGACCCACAGAAATGAGGGGCCCCTGGGAAAGGAGAAGCAGAGGGAAAACGCTAGATCTCCACTGTTTCTCTCCGCCCGCCAACGCCCTTCCACCACCCCCCCCACCCCCGCCGCCCGGCGCAGTGCTGCGGGAGGAGGGGGGAGGGGCACATGCATGGGGGTGGGACTTGGGGCTGGCCACCTCAGGCTGTTCTTGTTGGGCCCCTGGGATCTTGGTAATGCCAAGATCCTCCCCCCACCCTCCCACGCCGCCAGAGAGCAGGTGACTCAAAGGCTGTCCCCACAGATGAACGGAGCTTGGTGCTCCCACCACTCTGAGTGCTTCAGTGACTGCTGCCTCATGAACTTGGACTACGGTGGCACCTTCTGTGCCCCCAAGGCCAGAAGGGCCATGGTGTGCTTGCCTCAGGTGAGGCTCTGGGGTGGGGCAACCCCTTCTGGCAAGTGGGGTGGGAAAAGTTTAAAAAAAAACCCATATGGCTGCACCAGCTTTTCACCCTCTGCTTGGGGTGCCCTTCCCCCTTCTCCACCTGGCAAACTCCTGCTCATCCTGCAATGCCAGATGCTCCCTCTGACAAGCCTTCTCTCCTTGGAATTCCCACACCCCTGGCCCCACCCTCAGCAGAGCATGGGTCTCCTTGATTGGCCATGCCTTCTGTCTGTGTCCGCCACTGCTTGGAGCTCTTCACGGGGCAGGGTTGCAGCATATTCATCTTTGAACCTCCTACCCCTCAGCTTAGTGCCTGCACATAGCAGGTGCTCAACAAATGTTTGTTGAATGGATGAATGAATGAATGAATATCTCTACCCTAACAGTACTGAGGCAAAGCAGGTAGGAAAAGACCGCCATAGCAATTGCCCCTCCCTACTGCAAGGACCTCACTTCCAGAGAGGAGCGAGGCACTGGGGTGGCAGGACCACAGCTGCGGCGTTAAACCTGAGTGTAAATCCTGGCTTTTCCATCCCCTGTCTGTGTGACCTCAGGCTGGTCACTTCTGTTCTCTGAGCCTTAGTCTCCTCATCTGTAAAATGGGGCCCAAGTGCCTACCCCCAGGTTGTTGGGAGGAACGTGTGATCCTGGCAACACTGGCAGCGCTCAGTGGAGCGTGCTTTGATTGGCTGGCGGAAATGCAGGGAGCAGAATGTTCCTGCTCGGTCTTCTGTCATCTGAACCTGAGCCCACACCTTTGCAGGGAGGACACACTTGCCCCCATGTCCCATCTGGGGAGCTGCCAGCGACCTTAGGAGCCAGCCAGGCCCCTGTCTTGGCCTGACTCTCCCGAAAAGTGGCAGGAGGGTCTTATCATTGTGGGCACTTGATCTAATTTATTTCATTTAATCTCATAATAACCCTAGGAGGTGGGTTCCTCTTATTTCCCCCACTTGACAGATGAGGAAACTGAGACAGAGAGGCTCATCAAGTTGCCTAGGGTCGTGAAGTTGTAAGCTGTAGGACTGACAGAGCCGGGGTTTGCCTCGCCATCACTTGTGCTCTTGCTCCTGCTCCCCCAGAAGGGTAAACCCCCTTCCTCCCCTGCGCCTTGGCGACCCCCGACTACTCTCATGCTCACTTCCCACAGACCAAGGGAGCCACCAACATCATATGTCCCTGCCAGCTGGGCTTGGCTTGCGTATCCAAGGACCTGAACTGTCCCCGCCGGTGCCATTTGATTTAGAGGAGGACGCGGGCTCTTCACCGCCATCCTCCCTCCCTCCCCTGGGGCCAGGGGCTTTGTTCGCAGGGAGTCCCCACCTTGTTCAAAATCCAGCTCCTGAAACATTAAAGTCACTCTCCGGCTCTGGCCTCTGTCTGTATTTCCTGGGAAAAGGAACCTGGTACAGACTGTTTCATTAGCACCGGGGGGATGGAGGGGCAGTGGTGGGTGAATGGGGAGCCTGGAGGCGTGAAAGAGCTTCCCACAGGGTTTGGCTTTGTCTGCAGGCATAGTGGCCTCGGGCCAGTACTGCAGGAAGGGGCCGGGGTAGGGGTGTGGGTGAGAGGAGGCTGGTCCAGGAAGGGCCAAGTCTTGGGATGAAGGACTGTGCGGGAGGGGCAGGGTTGAGGAACGTGCCCGGGGAGTATATGTTGAGGTGCCCATGGGCCGGTGTGTGGTAGGAGGGACTGAGTGGGAGTATGTGGATACTTTGCTAGGGGGCAAAGGGAGAGCTTTATGAGAATGTGTGTGAAGTGTAAGTGCAGAAATGAAGGACAAGTGCCTGTGGCTGGAGAGGGGCCTGGTGCATTGACATCTCCGCTCCCTCTGACATTTCCTTTTATGGATAAAGAAACCGAGGCTCAGAGAGCTATATGTGCAAGGCTGCATCACGGGGGTATCAGTGAGAACTCTTTCTGCTGCAAGTATGAAAAAAAAAAAGGCAAGGGTACTTGACTCGAAGTTCCAACAAACCAGCAGCAGCAGTTGCTGCAGCTCCGTCTTCAGCTTCACGATGTTTCCACTGGCCAAAAACACGCTAATCATCTCCTAGTTTGAAGCAGTCAGCAAATAATGGCAAGGCGGGTCCACCAGAAACGGACAGCTCATTTCTATGACAAATATGGTAGCGCCGTATTGGCTAGCGAACCCCTTCCTGTGTCGCTGCACTGACGCACAGCAGCACCCACTGGGATGGAATGGGGCTGGGCCCCGCTGGCAGAGCACCCAAAGGAATGGAGAGATCAGTAATCATCCTGGCTGATGTCATAATGAATTGTCTTAAAACCAACTCGTAATTGATGCCAAGTGAAAGCACTGTATACCCATTAAAATATGGCATGATTGAAGAAATAGAGTCTATTTGAAACTTAAAAAAAAAAATTGGTCCAAATGATGAGGAAATTCCGTGGTGGTCAGAACTAGACACCCAGAGGCAGGGCAGGCCTTGTAACTGATGCAGGCCTGGCTGCCTGTTGCTGCAAAAGCCAATGCTTGAGAGGCGGTTGCTGATGTAAAGTGGTTTGTTTTCAGAGTCTGGCAACCTGGAAGATGGGAGACTCACGTCTCAAAGCCCATCTCCCCCTCTCAGTGCAGGCAGAGGTTTTTCTAAGGGGGTAGAGTGGAACAGAACAAAGAGATCAATGGAGGGAGTTGCAAAGTTCTCTACATGCAGATGAGCACAGTCCATTCTGATAAGGCAGGTGGTGGCCCGGTGCATCATCCTGATTTAGTCATCCCGGCTCCATGATTGAAGGCCAGCAAATGTCCCGGAGCAGGGATGCCTGGAAGTCAGAGTTTATATCTTTTGAAGTTAGTTCCTAGGATTCTTATACAAACAAGCTACATATCAGTCAGAGTTAGCACTTCAAGAAGCAATGTCCAAAGAATGGGGGGAT
Organism: Glossophaga mutica; assembly: GCA_039655065.1. Lineage (NCBI taxonomy): Eukaryota > Metazoa > Chordata > Mammalia > Chiroptera > Phyllostomidae > Glossophaga > Glossophaga mutica. The sequence goes on from CM077306.1 coordinate 112,256,331, forward strand.
GGGTTACAACTTCCCACTGTTACAGCCTTAGGTCTGGCTGAATCCAGCAGCTTCATGGCCCTCGGGCTGGATTCCTTCCCAATAGCCACTAAGTTCCAGATGTCAGCTAATGAAAACAGCTGGGGTTTACTGAGACCCTAATAAGCCCCAGACATAGTGCAAAGCACTTTCTAATCGATATTAACTCTTTGTTACAACAAGGTGATAGTAGGCACTATAATTATCCTTATTTTACAAACGGGGAGTTAAGGCCCAGAACCCTTCTCAAGGGCTTGCAGTAATGCCTGGGACTGGGATTTGGACCCAGGCTGTCTCTCTCTGGGGGGCAGGCACTCACCCAGAGGCCCACCTCCCGTGTGCATATCGTGCCTTCCAGAGAAAAGAAACATCTCTGTCCCAGGATTCTTAGCAAACATCCTAAGATTGATTGTGGTTGAAATGACTAAGTCTGCAAACTCACCCCTGAATCAGTCTTTGTGGTGGAATTTACTGATTAGCTTAGCCTGGGTCATGCGTAGGGGTGGAGTCAGCACCTCGGGATAAAAGTAGAAGGGCTTTGGGGCCCTAATGAGGCTCATCCGAGGGCAGAGGGGATGGGTGTCTCCAGACACACTGATAGGGGACTCAAGACTTGGAAAATTTTAGCTTAAGGAAAAAGTTATAAATCTAGCAAGTAATGTGTATGTTAAAGCTTTTGTTTCAGAAACTGCAGATAAGGCCCACCCTTGGCTGGGCTCCTGGGAAACAGCCAGCCTCCTGGGGTGCTGGCTAGAGATTACCACCTGGGGACCAGTTGGAGGCATCCCCCGGGCCTTTGTATCAACCAGGAGACAGACCTTCCCCCTCCCCTTGGGACAGCACTGCCCAGAAAACAAATGCTGCAGCTTCTGCTCACCCAATCTTCCCTGAATTTCAAAGCTCTCACCGTACCTTGTTTGTCCTCCCCCACCTCCCTTATAAAAGATCTGGCCAGGAAAGAGAAGGGAAGATGGTTCGTTAGGGTATGAACCCACCATCTTCTCGGATTGCCGGCCATCTGAATAAACCGCCCATAAAAGATTCAATCTTGGGTTTGGTAGTAACAGGCAGCCTGAACGCTGGTGTCTTTTCCGGTTACAACACTAGTGGGGAAGCTCTGCCCCAGGACGTTCTTCTCCTCACATAGTTGAAGATGGCCCATCTCATCGTATCTGCTGGTCCCACGTTCCAGTTAGAAAGAAGGGGGTAGAAAGATAGCAAATGCGCAACCTTCCTCAAAGGACATGACCAAGAGCAGCTGAATTATTATTTTCACCTGGGAAGAACTTGGTCACACGACTGCCGATAACTGCAAGGGAGACTGGAAAACATAGTTTTCATCTGGGTATTCATGTGCCCAGCTAAAACTTGGGGCTCTATTATTAAAGGACAAAGTGGGAACAACTTGCGGCCACAGAAGCCTTTACTTTTATTTTAATAAAGCAAGAGAACCTTGGATGGCACGACCTAGAGCTAATGGTGTGATGCAGACACTGGCCAGCAGTGTCCACGTCCTTATGGATGAAAGGAGACATTCAGAGGGACTACAGAGTCCGGTGGAGAAAAAAGGACAGCATGGCTTTTCTCTCAAGGGGACATGACAGCCTTTATTTTGTTTCTGGTCACATTACTTGAGGGTCCTCATTTACTATGCACAAGTTCGCTATAGGTGGATACCCTTTACAGAAAACAAAGGAGCCAATGCTGCTAATCACATCACAGAAGAAGGATATTTGCAAATGAAAAAAAGAAAAGTGGTTGAACTGGTGACACTGGTCCTTGCAAGGTTTAGCATGGATTTTAGGAAGTTACAATAAGCACTTGCTGTCCCAATCCAGGGTGAGGGAGTTTTAGCAAAAGCAAGACTAAAAGTGGCTTAGGTATATTGCAAACTTGATTTCCCATGAGAGAATCCATCTGTGGGCATGGGTCCTGTGCATCTCTGTGTGGGAGCTGGGCCCACACCACGCAGAAGGGTCTCCCACAATGGTGTCCAGCTAAGCAGCTGTCTTAAAAAAAAAAAAAAAAAGTCCTCACCTAAGGATATGTTCATTGGTTTTAGAGAGAAAGGAACATCGATGTGAGAGAGAAACATCCATCAGCTGCGTGCTGCATATTCCCTGACCGGGGTTAGAACCTGCAACCTAGCCTGCAACCTTTTGGTGTATGGGAGGACACTCCAACAACCAAGCCACCCAGCCAGGCAGGGGGCTCTCTCTTGAGCTACACTTCTCCTGGGCTGTGCACTCTGGCTTTACCACAGCATCAGGAGTTGGGGGTGGAGGGGTGCACATCACCCGCAACTTCCCAGCAAGCCTTGCGGGAAAGCCCAGTTGAGTCTTTGTTGGAAACATGGTGGAATTGTTGACAGTCTCAGGAGAGCAGCTGACCACATCCACATCCACAGTCAAGTCGAGGCTTCCTTTTCTGCAGGAGGTGAACATGGCGAAAGATTAAAGATTTAAAAAGAAAACGGAAAATTTAAGATGTTTTTCATAGAGTGATATTTCTCTCCACCCCAAATATTGACATGGTGCCACCCTTAGGCTTAATGATGAACTCCGTGGCAGGCATGGCTCCTCCCCTCCACGTCCCTGGACTAGTGAAGCACCCTGAATGAGACCTGAGAAGTGGGAGGGGACAGAGCAGGGAAAAGACAGAAGCACACTGACTCCTCCCAGCCTGGCGGGGGGGAAGCAGGTGTGCAGATGCTTGGCCTGTTCGTCCTTCTCCTGCTCTGCTCTTTATCCCTGGGAACACATTTCCTGGTCTCCTTCCTCTTCCGGTTTCTAGGACTGGCTGAAAATAGAAGGGGAAGAGATGGGCTACCTTCCTTTTTTTTTTCATCCTCACCCGAGGACATGCTCAATTGATTTCAGAGAGAGGGGAAGGGACGCAGAGAAACATCGATGTGAGAGAGAAACATTGGTAGGTTGCCTCTCACATGCACTCCAACTGGGGACCAAGCCTACAACCTAGGCATGTGCCCTGACCATTTACAGGATGACACTCCAACCAACTGAGTCACACTGGCCAGGGCGTGGGTCTTCTGCTTTAGGTGATGTCACCACCAATCATCCCCTGGTCTCCTTTAGGATAGCCCCTCCTCTGCAGCCCCAGGGGCCCCAGTCACACAGCCTCATCACACTGTTTCTCCAGCGACAGGGCATTGCTGTCTTCCTGCTACTGCTATCTCCCTGCTGCCTTGACGCCCCGTTCGGCTTCCCTGCTCCTCCATCACCTCTGTGACCACTTCCGTATATCATAATTCTCTCTGTTTCAAGTACCGAGAGTAGTTTCTGTCTTCCTGACTGGACAATGACTGGCAGAAAAGGGAGCCTTCTGAGGGGAAGCAAAGCTGATTCTGGAACACTAGACCCTCCTTAAATGGGCAGAATTCACTTGAAACACAATTGTTTTGGAAAGAGAGCTGAGAATGGTAGTGACTTATGAAAAGTCTTATAAATGCTTTTACTTTGAAAATCTTTAAAGCCAATAAAGACTAAATACACTAAATAAAAGGTGTGCCAATGACATTTTGCACTGCATTAAATTAGACAATGTGGGCTGTCCCCTACAACTTCCCATTTGCCATGTCTAAGGAACATTTACTGAGTTTGCCTGCAACGACTCCTGTTCTCTTGGTAACCCGGAATTTCCTGTAAGGAAACCACCCCCTTCCATTCTCAGTCCATGCAGTTGAAGGGCATTGCATTCACATCAGAAACTGAATCATTTAGATGCAGAGACTGGTTCAGTGGGTAGCCATGAAGCTCCTTCTGTTGTTCTGGCTTTAGGGATAGGTTTGGGGGCATGTGACCCAGTTTGTCCAATCAGAGTGAAGCTTAGGATTTGTTCAAGTTGCTGAAAGTAACACTTTCACTAGACTTGGGAGAAAGTAAGTCTGTGGCTATTGGCAGCCGTCTTGTCACCATGTGGACTCAGAATGAAGCCAGTGCAGGAGAACACGGAGCTGGGTCACAGTGTCTTCATTTTAGCCCCTGAAACGAGTTGTGCCTTCAGCCAGATAACTCCATCACTGGACTTTTAAGTTATATAACCCAGTAAATTCACTTGTTTTTTAACCACTTTGGGTTGGATTTCTGTCACTTGTGATCAAGAAAGTCCTGGCTGATTCTCTGTCCCTTGAAGATGAGAAGCCTTTCCGGAGGCCTGCAGAAGTGCATGCAGGCGTGCTGGATTTCCTTGAGAAACGGAGCTATCGACCTAATAGAAGGCCTCTGGGAGAAGGGAGTGAGTACAAAGATGAAAACTAGAGTTTAATGTTCTGTCACTTCACAGCTTTGCGACCTTGGGGAAGTTTGGCAACCTCTCCGGGCCTTAGGCACCTCATCTGAGAGACAAAATGTTCGTAACGCTGCTTACTAATTATAATACACAATTGGATTGGATGAGAGAGTCTTTTGAAATCCCTCTAACTCAGAGATACTCTGCTTCTGAAGATGGTTATAGCTTCTGTTTACGGGGTGCCTGGTGTATGCGAAGCCCAATACCTGCTATGTGAGCATCACATGATCCTTGTGATGTAGTGTTATTATCCTGCATTTTGCAGGTGGGGAAACTGAGGTCAAAGAAGTTATCAAATCTGCCCAAGATCACACAGTCAATAAGCAACTGAGCTGGGATTGAACCCAGATCTTGCCAGAGCCCAAGCACACAGACTAGACTGTTCTGATGGCAGCAAGATGAACCCAGCAAGTGGTCCAGGATGCAGCTGTGGTCAGAGAGCTTCCACTCCCACCCCCCACCCCCATCTGTTGTTCCTCCGTCTCTTTGGTCTGGGAGAGTGCTGGGCCTGGGCAGTCATGCCTCACCACCTACCCTCCAGGCCTTAGTCACTTGGCAGAGCCGGGTGTTTAGTTGGACCTTAGAAATGCCACCAACACCTCTGGACCATGATTCGGAGGTTGCTGCTTCCGGCCCTTCTCCTCCTCCTCCTCTCTGTTTTCTTTTTCCTCACCAGCAGCTCAGTTTTAAAGGCACAGCAGACCAGGAATTTGGTAAGGAACCTGAGGGTACAGTCACCTCCTCTGCCACCATCCTAAGACCTGTACTGTTTGGGGAGGGTCGATGGGCCCAGCGGCAGATGTGGGTAAAAGCCAGAAGTGGAGGGCAGCAGGGAGTGTTGGGTGGAGGATGTCTGGAGGGACAATAAAACTGATCGTACCTGGGCAGGGGAGCGGTGCCAGGGCAGAGCCAGGTGCTGCCACGCAGAGGTGAATATGACATTGCACTGCCCCCACCCCAGGCTCACTTCTGGTAAGAGAGACATCCATTCATTCATTTACTGAGCGCCTATCATATGTGAATTATTTTTCTAGGTGCTAGGGTTAGGGTTGTAAGGAAGATGCAAAAAAATTCTTGCCCTTGTATAAGAAGGGGCTGGAAAGAAGTATTCCAAGTCATGAAAGGCAAGGACCTACATCCCAGATTACTCTATCCAGCAAAGCTGTCATTTAGAATGGAAGGGCAGATAAAGTGTTTCTCTGATAAGGTCTAAGTTAAAGGAGTTCATCATCACCAAGCCCTTATTATATGAAATGTTTAAGGGACTTATCTAAGAAAAAGAAGATAAAAAACATGTACAGTTAAATGACAGCAAACTCACAATTATTGACAACCACACCTAAAACAAAAACAAAAACAAACTAAGCAAACACCTGGAACAGGAACAGAAACACAGAAATGGAGATCATATGGAGGGTTAGCAACAGGGTAGTGGGAGGAGGAGAGAGGGGGGAAAGGTACAGAGAATAAGTAGCATAGACGGTGGGTAGAAAATAGACAGGGGGAGGGCAAGAATAGTGTGGGAAATGTAGAAGCTAAAGAACTTATGACACATGGACATGAACTAAAGGGGGGGAATGTGGGTGGGAGGGGTGTGCAGGGTGGAGGGGAATGAAGGGGGGAAATGGGACAACTGTAATAGCATAATCAATAAAATTAAAAAAAAAAATTCTTGCCCTTGTAGACCTGACATTCTTCTATAGGAGGCAAATAAGTAAAATATTAATATATTTTAGGTAAGCACTTGGAGATGACGAAAATAAGGAAGGGGCTTGAGGAGTGGTGGTGTGAAGAGAGGTTGCAGCTTTAAAGGGGGCGCTCAGGGAAGGCCTTACTAAAGGGCGCCAGCCAGGCAGGCAGATACCTAGGGAAAGAGCATCTCAGGTGGAGGGAAGAGCCAGGGCAAAGGTCTAGAGGTGGGACCTTGCCCAGCAGATTCAAAGAATAACAGAGGAGTGAGAGAGAGTGGCAATAATAGGAAATGAGGTCAGGGAAATAAAAGAACAGAGTATTCCAATATCTTCATTTATTCAGCTGTTTTTCACTCAGTACCTACTCTGTGTGAGGACGTTAATCCTAAGGGCTAAGAAATACCACTGTGAGCAAGATAGTGAAAGATGCCTGAGGTTCCAGAGTGGGGAGACAAAAATTTTTTTAAAGATTTTATTTACTTTATTTTTTAGAGAGGGGAAAGGAGAGGGAAAGAGAGGGAGATAAATACCAATGTGTGGCTGCCTCTCACATGCCCCCCACTGGGGACCTGGCCTGCAACCCAGGCATGTGCCCTAGACTGGGAATCGCACTGGCAACCCTTTCATTTGCAGGCCAGCACTCAACCACTGAGCCACACCAGCCAAGGCTAAAAACTTTTTTAAAATAAAAGAAATAAAGAAGATAAGTGCAGAGAGTCACAAGTACTGTGAACCAGGTGAGGGGGGAGCTCAGGAAGGCCTCAGCCTGAGGCCCGAGAGGCCAGCAGCTGGGCAGCGTTCACAGGGCTGTTCTGGACCAGCAGTGCCAGGGGCCCGGGCCGGCCTGATTGGGTGCATTGAGAGGGGGCTGCAGGGCTGCAGGGCCTGTGTGTAAGGGGGTGTGGAGGGGGGCAGCAAGTGATCTAGTGATAGGCAGCCCTGGAATGAGTAAGCCCTGCAGGTCCCACAAAGAGTTTCCACATCTAAATGCTCTGGGATATCCTTGGAGGTTTTAAAGTACAGAAATGGTGAGATGGGATTTACATTTTAAAAAACTATCCTGCTAGCTATTTTGGGAAGAACTGACGACCAGAGAAGCTTGGGGGAGGAGGAGGGGAAGCTTGGGTGACAGTGTTGGCTGTGGAGGTTGGGGGACCGGGTGGGTCACTGGCAAGAGTGGAATTGGGAGACCAGGAAGAGGCTACTGCCAACCCAGCCCCCCTTTCCTGCTTTATTTTCTTTATAGCACTTAAGCATATACAGTAAATATGTCATAATTGTTATAATTGTTAACTAATAATTACCTATAGTATAATTCCCAAATCTGTTTTTTTAGAGAACTTTCATGTGTTTATTTGAGCCAAACCAATGATATGTGCTGGGGAACACTATCTCAAATGGTCCCACCAAATCCTGATTTACATTAAAAACAATGGATTTTAAACCTGTGCAAATACCCTTATAACCATCACCCTGATTAATTCACAGAGCATTCCCAGCTCCCCAGAAGGGTCCCTCCGGCTTGCCGCAGGTCAACAGTCCCAAAGGGAACACTGTCCTCACCTCCATTGTTGTAGATTAGTGTTGTCTGGTTTTTATTTTAATATATATTTTTTAAATCCTATTTTTTAAGACTTATTTTTTAAATCTTCACCTGAGGATATGTACTGATTTTAGAGATCTGGGTGGGTAGGGAGTGGGAGGGGAGGGAGAGAGAGAGAAACATCAATCGGCTGCTTCCGGCACACACCCTGACAGAGCACCGAACCCGAAACCTAGGGATGTGACCTGACCAGAAATTGAATCTGCAACGTTTTTGGCGCATGGGACAACACTTCACCAACTGAGCCACCTGGCCAAGGCTAGTGTTGGCTGTTTTTGAACTTCATATAGTAGAATCACACAGAATGATTTTCTTTATTTGACTTCTTTTGCTCCACATTTTGTCTGCGACACCCTGTCTGTTTCACGTATATGTTTATGACCTGTCTTCCTGCCTAGACTGCGCTTGTCCGGTGTGTAGTCACTAGTCACACACGGTTTCTTTAATGAAAACTAAATACGATTTAAAATTCAGCTCCTCAGTCACACTAGTCACATTTTAGGTGCTCAATAGCCACACATGGCTGGTGACTACCAAGTGGGACCATGCGGGGAAAGCACATTTTCATCTTGCAGAAAGTTCTGTTGGACAGCTGCTCTGGACAGTCAGCTCCAGGGAGCAGGTGTTCGTTTGTTTTGCTCCCAGCTGTCTCCCCAGCACGGGGAGCAGTGCCTGGACTGCAGCAGAGGCTCAGCATTGGCTGGTCGAATGACTTCTGAATTGTCCAACAGAGAGGCAATGTGTGGCAGTGATAGATAAGAGAACGTGGTAAGCATTGGGGGTCATTGATACAGGGTGGGGGGCGCAGGGTAATGGTGAAGTGACATCCCAGCTCAGGTGAAAAAGGTAGGAAGGAGTTTGCAGAAGGAACTGAAATGAGCAAAGACAAGAAGGTTCTGGATATCCGAAAAATGTGCTGGAGTAGGAACATATTTTGGGACACTAAGAGCAAACCTGCGACACTATTCGGTTCCTCTAGGCACAAGTCAGGCCCTGCCGGGTCTCTCTTTTCTTGCTCCCTACCCCCTGGTCCCCAAGCAGAAATGGCCCAGACTGGTGGCAGTGGGGGTGGTGCTGAGGGCACAATGTGGGCTTTGCCAGCTGGGAGAAAGGCCTCGGAGGGCAGGGCGGGGAGGCCGAGGAACCGGGAGGGGTCGCCTCCCAACAGGACAATGGGGAAATTTGCATCCAGAGCAACAGGGCCAAGAGCGGATGCTGCCGCTGGGAGTCCTGTCACTGCGAGTCGCATGGAATCCCAAAGGGGTCTGAGGGCAGCTTCTGTCAAGTGCAGGTGGGTGTAGGTTCTGCACGAGTGGGCCCCAGAGCTGTGCTGGGGTGGAAATAGAGGCTGGCCCCCAGGCTGAGGTCAGAGCAGCAGCCAAGGTCAAGGCCAAGGTCAAATTCCTGCCTTTCCTAGCCAGACCTGACTTGAGTATATCCAAAGGGTTTTCAGGAACAACTATAAAGGTCACATGGACAAAACCAAGGTGAGGTGGAATCAGGGGAAGGAGGTGGGGATGGCTGGGGTTGGGGGGGAGTTGGGGGGGTGAATACAGACAACTATACTTGAACAATAATAAAATAATTTAAAAAATAAGTTAAAAAACAAAAATTGTTTAAAATTGCCTACGACCATTGTAAGAAAACTGAAAAAAGACAGCTAAAATTTTTTTTTATAATATTCCTTTTCCTTGCCTCCTGCCATTCCTCTTCCACCCACTCCAGGTCTACCCAGAACTGTGCGTTCCTGCCCCTGGGCCCCAGAGCCTCTACCAATAGGAGAGGGGCAGGGAGGGAGGGATAATGCACCATCATTGAAATAAAAAGCTTTCAATATTTGCTGCCTTGGAGGCGGGCCAACTGGGTTGGGTATGGGACAAGTTCCTGGGGCAGTGGGGAGGTGGCCAGGAGATGAGGGAGGAAACAGCAAGGGATCCTCTTGGGCTTGGAGTTGTTGAAAAAAGTTTGCAGCCACCAAGCCAGTGCCAACAGGAGGCCCCTCTCTGGGATGTGGTAAAAGGAGAAACTTCAGTCAGATGAACAGTTTGCAAACCCAGAGATGCAGCTTTCAGAGGAAACCAAAAATGCCTTTTGCTGAGACAAAGGGGAGGCCTGTTTTTATAAAGTTCTCACCCTGGTCCCTGATTGGCCTATTTTTATGCAAATGAGGACTCCAAATTTGCACAGTCTTATTGGTTCAAATAGCACAATCCTAATTGTTCAGAAGTACGTGTTCCGATTGGTGATCATGAAGCTGCTCTGATTGGTCAGTAAAAATGCATGGGTTGAAAGACAATTCCAGGTTGGCTCAGCCGGCAGGAACATAGTGCAGAAAGCCGGCACTTCGGTCTGCAGCTTCTCCCTGAAATGCAGTTGGGTGAGAAGCCCCTGTCAGCAATGGCTACTAGGCTCTGATTATGAATTTGTGCCTAACAAATGGCCAGGGGTTCTTCTTGGCAGGTATATTTCTTCTGAAGGTCAACAGGGTCTGCCCCCTGTTGAATGGAAGTCCTTCAGAGGAGGACTTCATCTGGCTTCAGCCCACTCCATAATAACTTCAGTTTACACCTGAGCGCTTGGTTCCCTGACCTTAAATTTCAGAAACATGAAAGAAAGTGTAGAAAACAAACATGTGCATGAAAAGTGAATGCTTACTGAGTACTTACTAGATGCCGGGGCCCTTACACGCATGATCTTATCTAAGCCTACAAAAACCTTCTCAGGAGTGGATGTTGTTATCACCCTATTCTACATGTGGGGAGACAGAGGGCTTGGGAAATGACCATATAAGAAACACCCAGACCAGTGGAGAATTTTTATAAGAATGTATCTGAGTCAAACTGAAGACAATTGCCAGGAAGCAAGATCTTAAATGCTCCTAGAATGACAGCTTGCAGAAGAGGGAACTAGGGAAAGTTTAAATGGAGTTGGGAGAAAGCAAAGTGGGGATTGGATTACAGCAGTGATTTTTAGCCAATGTGCCACAAGAATATTTAAAATATGCAATACCTGACTATTTAGTCGGAGGCACTGATCTCTTTCCCCTTAGATTGTCAAATAAAAGATGTTCACAAAAATGTTCACAACAGCCAACACAAAAATAGCTGTCTGGTGTGAATGCCCTATCTTGAACCATAAATATATAGGTCAAATAATAGAGCTGCCCCTTATTTTTTGTATGTATGTATGTATGTATGTATGTACGTATTTTTAGAGAGAGGGGAAGATAGGGAGAGAGAGAGGGAGAGAAACATTGGCCAGTTGTCTCTGGCACACCCCCAACCTGGGACCTAGCCCGAAACCCAGGCATGTGCCCTGACTGGGAATTGAACCTGCAACCTTTTGGTTTGCAGTACAATGTCCAACCCACTGAGCCATGCCAGTCAGGGTGAGTTGCATCTTATTGGTCATGTGGCAAAATGAGGTTGCATCTATTTAGTTAATTCTTGGTACCAAAAATCCTTATATATGAGTATAGGCACATGATTTTTTTAAAAAGTCACTTTGGAGCAAAAAGAGTAGGCAATTATATATTTTTTGGTAAATCAATCAAAATTATACCTATTTTTGTCAGATTGGCAAAATGCATTTTTTTGGTGTGCTGCAGAATTTTAGTAATTAGTTTATGCGTGCCCTGAGATGACAAGGGTTGAAAATCACTGGCTTATAGGATAGTTAACAAGATTATGTGCTCCCCCAAGGGTGGTTATGCCACCATAGGGGTCTGGAGAAGAGGGCTGCTCCTGGCATTTCAGAGGCATGCTAACCCAGATGCACAAGAACAGTGCTTAAGGCAAAGATAAGCCTTTTGTAGACCTAGGGTAGGACTACCCACCGTGATCTGCCCAGTTAGGAATTTACGAGGCTACTTTCCATTGAATCCCCCTTTTTTTGTTCATAGCAACTTGCTGAAGGTCACTTGGTTTGAAAGGGATGAGTGTGACTCTTCTGGGAGATAGGGATAGACGGGAGGGGTGAGAAAGAGAGGAGAGCCCAGGAAAGAGAGTGAGAAACAAAACTGGAGCACCTGATGTGCTGATGGGAAGAGAATGAGTCCAGAGTAGTTTTAGAAAGTTGCAGGCATGTTGCTCTGGCTGGTGTGGCTCAGTGAATTGGGTGTCACCCTGCAAACCAAAAGGTTGCTAGTTTGATTCCTGGTCAGGGCACATGACTGGGTTGCTGGCCAGGTCCCCAGTAGGGGGTGTGTGAGAGTCAACCAATTGTTTCTCTTGCACATCGATGTTTTGTTTCCCCTCTCTCAAGGAAGGAAGGAAGGAAGGAAGGGAGGGAGGGAGGGAGGGAGGGAGGAAGGAAAGAAGGAAGGAAGGAAGGAAAAAGGTCTGCAAATTAAAGTGACAGAAGAAATTAGCAAGAGAAAAGAGATTTTTCTTCACATATACATGGGGGAGTTCACAGGAAAATGTGACACAATGAGGCAGTTAGAATTTGGGGCTTATATACCATCCAAATTGGGGAAGGGAGGGGGAGAAGGACACTTTGGAAAATGACTCCTTAATAGGGCAAAAGGGTGGGGGAACAGCACTTCCGGGAAAATGAATGACTTTTAGAAAAGATAAATGGGTCCTGAGGAGAGTGAATGGGAGGTGTAGTAGCTGTGTGGCCACGCCCACTGTGTGTGGTGTTCCTCTACAGCCATAAGAGTCAACGTTCTCTGGTTCTAACAAAAGCCCCAGGAGGAAATTTATGACATTGGAGTTCTGTGGGAGGCTCTGCTTTGGGGTAGGTAAGGGGGTTCAGAAAAAGCCTATATTCAAGTGTCTTCAGTTTATGATCATTTTTATGCCACCGTGGTGTATTCTGGACCACTATACAAGCTGTGCATATTCAGCTACCCCTGTGGAAAAAGTGGTAGAGGCCACAGTTGCTAGAATCTAGAGAAACTGTGGGAGCAATACTTCGAGGCGTAAGACTGCCCTTCCGCCATGGTGAAAACAGTCAATTCCCTGATGTTGAAAAGCAGCAGATATCTGGTGTCTGGCAGCACAGCAATGAAATGCGAGCCACACGTGTCATTTCAAATTTTCTGACAGCCATACTGAAAGGTAAAAAGAAACAGGTGGAATCGATTTTGATAATATATTTTATTTATAACCCAATAAAAACTGCTGTCATTTCAACATGTAAAATTATTTGAGATATTTAACTTTTTTTTTGAAATAGGTCTTCAAAACCCAGTTTGTATTTTGCATTTCTCTCAATTCAGATGAGCCACATGTCAAGTGATCAACACGTGGCTGCCTGATAGCTTCCATGTCAGACAGCACAGGCCTCCAGGTTCCAGCATTAGGAATGTTTTATGAACTCAAGGCTGCCAACACCTCTGCTTCTATTGCTGAGTATCTAACGGGTCTAGAAAAGTTACAGCAATATGGAGAGTTCCAGGGAGTAGGCTATTCATGTGGAAAGTGTCAGGACATCTTTTTTCATAAAAAAAATATTTATTTTTAGGGAGAGGAAAAGGTAGGGAGAGAGAGAGGATGAGAAACATTGATGTGAGAGAGAAACATCGATCGGTTGCCTCTCACCCCACCCAGGGACTGAACCCACAACCCAGGCATGTGCCCTGACCTGGAATCAAACCACCTACCTTTCGCTTTGCAGGACGATGCCCAACCAACTGAGCCATACTGATCAGGACCCTCTAGGATATCTTTATGAGAATTAGAAAACAGTGACTCCTCTAGGCCTAAGGCTTAGCGAGAGAAAGGTACTTTTGAACAATAGCGACAATAACCCAAGCCTCCCTTTGTCCAACAGTCTTGTACTAGCCAGGTTCAGTGTAGAAAAAGAAGCACCACTCCAGGCATTTCAAGTGGAAAAAAGATTTAATACAGAGGAACAGTGGTCTGGACCTTTATCTTCTGCAGAGCCCAACTCCCTACTCACTCCTGAAAACTAGGGACATTTTCCTCATGTCCCCCATGGTCTGTGACACAGTGCTGGGCACTGTGGTCACTCAGTAGTTGTGTAAAGAAGTGAATGAGTACAGGCTCCTCCTGGCCTGAATCTGGGCACCAAGGAATATAACCCACCCTTGCCTCAGAGCCTGAGATCACTACTGGGTTAAGGTGTTGAAAACCCCTCTGGCTGAGCAGTAACTCAGGTGTGGTAACACTGTTACCAGCCATTGCCCTTATCCTTGCTAACTGAACCCCAATATTGTTTTGGTAGTGTGTGCCCAGCCCATGGACAGGGACCATGATTGGTCTAAGCCAGTGATGGCAATCCCATTCCTTTGCTCAATACTTGCTTTCCCAGCCTCCCTTGCAGCTAGAGGTGGTCGGGTGACCTAGTTGTAGATGTGGGGATAAGGGGAAATCTGCCTGGAAGCTTTAGGGCAAGACAAGAAGGTATGCTAAGAGAAATACTCTGCCTTCACCCCCATCCCACCCACCCTCTACTTTGTACTCTCTAACAGCATATAATGAGAGGATATGATGTCAGGAGCTGCTGTGAAGGCATTTGCCAACTGTGAGAGGGTCAAGAGAATGGCAGATCTGCCAGTCTCTCAACAAATGCCAGCACCTTCTATCTCTAGACTTCTAGATTCATGAGCAATGTATGCCCCTATTTGTTTAAACCATAATTACTTAGGTTTTTTGTTACAGCTGAATCTAGTTCTAGTTCATAAATCTAATGGTTACTCAAAGGATTCTTTGATCCTGGAACTACAGAATCCTAGGGCTTGGAGAGCATCTCAGTTTCATTCGGCTCACTCCCCCCAGTCTTGGTGCAGCTCTCCTCTGCAGCCTCCTTACTGGAGGGCCAGTGAGCCTCCACTTGGAGACAGGGCCCCCCAGTTAGACGGCTCCAGAGGGTAAGAAATTTTTATATTAAGCCACATCTAAATTCCCTGCAATTCTACCCAGTTGTTTTGGTATGAATAATTTGGAAAGGACAGGGATTGTTAGAAAGGGATGGAGTTAGATGGGTTTAGTGACAAGTTTTTCTAATTCTGTGACATTGAGCAAGGTACTTAATCTCTCTAAACCTTAGTCTCTTTTATCTCTAAAGTAGAGACCATAGATTCTCCCAGGATGACGGTGAGGGTTTGCTGTGCAAGCACAGGGAGCCCACAGCAGTGTTAATGGTCTGACCCTTCTCGTGGCGGTTGTGTGTGCTGGTTGTCGCATCTGAGCATTGGGCCCGGAAAAGAGGCATGAGCTCAGCACAGGACAGGTGTGCTTTGCTGCAGGGCAAAGAATATGGGTCCTTACAACGCCCCACCAAAGGGCTCTGTGTGTGTGTGTGTGTGTGTGTTTATGTGCACCCCATGTTTGCCTGTCTGTCCTGTCTCAGAATTGGAAGGGTGAGGAGGGCACTTCAGGAAGGTTTGATTGCTCCCCAGCAATGGAGAATTCTCTGCTTTACCACCTTATCTCTGGTCTGTGCAGATTCATCTTGCCCCGAATCAGACCCATCCCTCCTTCCTTTGACCTGAGGGGGCAGAGCCTTGATGGAAGGAGCATCAAGAAAGACATCAACTCAGCAATAACACCCAGGAGTTATTTGCAGGAGGGGCTTTAATTGCCAAGAAGCCAATCAGAAATGGAGGTGCCAGTCAAGGAGAGGCCAGCCAGGGAGAGGTGGTCAGGAACTGTCCCCGGCTGGGGGCAGCGCGGGCGGTTGGTTTCACTCCTCGGAGCGTACAGCATCGTGGCAGATGCCAAAGTTCGTGTTGGTGATGGAGCCCACGATGGACTTGTCCACCTCGCAGGTCAGGCCCCGCTCACAGGGACACTTGTAGTAAACCCCATAGAGTGTCTGTGGAGACATGGGGCCAGGGGAGTCACAGGCTGTTGGGGGCTACTTTGGGCATCACCTGCCTTGGGCCTGACCCCAGGAACCAGCGGGCAATCTGTCTTTTCAGGTGGTGCCTCTCCCCTGGGTTGTCTCCCCCAGGGGGCTCGTGGGCCTGGAGGACTCAGGTTCTGGCTCCCACTTTGGCTCATTTGCTCCTTCTAACTACATCTCTCTGGGGAGCCTCTGTTTATCCATCCATGAAATGGGGACACCCACCCATCCCTGCCCCACCCATCTCTGGTCAGTTGTGAGAAACCATGGGACAGGAAAGTGCTTTGAAGCCTGTTGACCTTCCTCTCTTGTCTCAAGATCCAGGCTGACCTCTTGCCTGATCCCATCCCCAAGCCTCCAGGGCCCTCCTGCTCTGGGCTGCCCCCAACACACACACACACACACACACACACACACACACACACACACACACACACAGTCCTTCTGCACCCACCTTGGCAGAGCACTCGCTGTTCTCGCTGGCCTTGGGTGCGCAGCGGGCCAAGCCCAGCCCGCTTGTCCGGTGGCAGCATTTGCTCTTGCACTGGGCGCTGTTCATGCAGAGCTCGCCCTCTTCCTGCGGGGGCAGCCATCAGCCAGGACCCTTCCCTCCACGAGGTCCCCGCTGAGAGTATCTCCCTGCCCACTCCACCCCTGTGCGGATCCGGCAGTGTGGCGAGCAGCAGTAGTCCTGCTGTGGGAGCAGGAACCCCGCTTCTAAGCGCTGGCTGCACTGCCAGCTCCCTGGGTGACCCCAGGAAAGTCACTGGCCCACGCTCTGCCTCAGTGTGCCCCTGGAAGGTGCACATGTCGCCCCAAACAGGGGCTTCAAACCTCTCTAGGTCCACACCCTTTGAGCAAGGAGCCTGTGAAAATTAAGGACCATCTCCCTGGAAAACTCCCTCACCCCACCGAATTTTGCACATAATCTCAGGGGGATCCTGTCCCCCAGGCCCAGGCACGGGACTGATTTTAGAACCTCTGGACAGGATGGGTGGCCCCAAAGGGCTTTCCTTGATCTGCCCTCCAAGAGGCAGTATGCCGCAGTGGGGAGTTGAGCCCGATGCTCCATCCCTGCTCAACACGTTCCAGCTGTGTGGCCTCAGGCAGGTTGCCTCACCTTCCTCTATGCCAGCTTTCCATCTGGAAGCAGCGTTGATAATAATTGTACCTGTCGCAGGGGCTTAGTGTGAGGACTGAATGAGTAAGTATTCGTGAGGCATTTAGAACTGTGTCTGGCACGCAGGAAGTAGGCACTGCAGGTCGGAGCCAGAATCGCTGGGGTAGCTTTTTAAACACTGGGCTCTGAGCCAGCATTTCTAGGGGGGGACGCCTAGGGCTCTGGGTTTTTAAAAGCTCCCTTAGCCAGATCAAACCGCTGTGCTGAGTGTGTGCTACGCTGATCAGCTTTTCCTGGGGCCCCTGGGCAGAGGCACAGGGCAGGGCACAGGCAGCAAAGGAAGAGATATGTCACCTCCCAGCCCTCTGGCAGTCCCAGGGGGGGACATCAGAGGTCAAGAACCAAGCTTTAAAAAATTCCCACCGGCGGTCCAGATGGCTCCTCCTCTACAGAGTCTCTTACCAGGTTGAGGATGATTCCCCTGGGGTCGGGCACCGCATAGGCCACAGCAAGGGTGACGAGCAGAAGGACAAGGATCTTCTCCATGATGAGTGGGCACAGCTGGTGTAGGTAGTCGCCAGTAGGGCAGGTGACAGAAGACAGAGCCAGCTGGGGTGGTGGGGCTATAAAAGGGGCCCTGTCCACATGTGACCCACCTTCCCCATCTCACAGGGCCTGCCGTGAGCAGAGGCCCAGCTGTGGCCACGCTGCTGGGGGAGGGGAGTCTGATAAAGTGAGGGGTGGCAACTGGGCACCTGGCACCTTTCACATCTGGGGGGATGGAGGGGTGGTGATAGCGCATCGTGGCTACGAGTGTGGACTCTGGAACTTTAGCTGGGCAAGTTATCTGTTCTGAGTCTCAGTTTCCTTATCTGTCATGTAAGGGTAATTTCAAGAGCTGTAAGGGTTAAGTGAATTAATATACGTTATACATAGTGCACGTTAATAGATGGATAATCAGAGCTTAGGACAGGGCTTGGCACCTGTAAGCAGTGCGTGTTAGCTGCTATTATTTTGCTGTCACTCACCTCTTGTAACCTCACTCAGCAGGGCTGGGACTAGAGTGAGGCTAGAGAGAGGCACCCAGCATGTAAGCACCTCCCTAAATTTTCACTCTCAGCACCTCTCTTGCCTCACTCTAGGCTGGCCCTGCTTTTGTCCTCACCCAAACCCAGGTGTCTGGCAGTGTCAGGCTCAGGGGAGGAGGGTCCCAGCCTCCCCACTCCTCAATCTTCCCAGGCCCCCTTGGGGATTTTAGGGCAGGCCCAGGTCCCTGCGGACCAGCCCCGCAGCCTCATGGCCAGGGGCTGTGTTCTCGCTCTGGGTGTACCTCCTCCCACCCTTACACCAGTGGGTGGGGAGGGGGGGGAGGAGGCACTGTCTCCAAGAGTAATTTCAGAGGCCCTTAGGAAGTCTTTCTCAAATGATTCTGTCCACTTTTTTTTTTTAAATTTCTTTAATATCTGCAATTCCAGCATGTAAGACTCACCCCTTCAGTTAAGACTCACCCTGCCCCCTACCCAAGGCCATATGTGAGTGGGAGGAGGTCTGTGAGCCTCAGGTGACCCAGGGGCTGGAGGCTGGGAAGGCTGCAGCTGCCAGGGTGTGCTCAGGTGTGGGACCCGAGCAGCCTTCCCAAGACGACTGGCCGCTGCAGCCAGGAACGCCCTCCCCGGCCCAGGCAGTGGGAAACAGCTCCACTGTGGAGGGCCCAGACTGGGTTGCTTCCAGCACAGCTTCAATCCAGACAGACTTGGCTTCCAAGCTCAGCACTAACTAGCTGCATGACCTTGGACAAGTTATTTACATTTGTAAGCTCCCTGAGCCTGTTTCGTCTATCTAAGGAGGATGAAGGGTCCTTCACTAGGTCAGGATTGAATGAGACAGCGTATGTGGTGTGACAATAAGAATGGGCCTGTAGAGTACTGTGCTAAGTGAAATCAGTCAGACAGAAAAAGACAAATACTACATGATTTCGTTTATATGCAGAGTCTAACAAAACAAAACACACCAAACAAACACACTCATAAATAAAGAGAACAGACTGATGGTTGCCAGAGGGGAGGGGCGTTGAAGGACTGAGTGAAAAAGGTAAAGGGATTAAGAAGTACAAATTGGCAGTTATAAACCAGTCACAGGATGTGAAGTACAGCCTAGGGAATGTAGTCAATAATATAGAAAAAGCTACATATAATGCCAGGTGGGTGTTAGACTTATCATGGGGATTGCTTTGTAAGCTGTGCAAATGTCTAATCACTATGCTGTACACCTGAAACTAATATAACATTGAATGTCAACTGGAATGAAACAACTAAAAATTAACATTAGAAAAGCACAGTGTATGTGGACCCCCGTGGAAGTGCCCGGTGTCCAGGTGCTCAGCCTGGGTCCTGCGCCCCTCCCCTTCCCCCTGACACCACCGGAGGACAAAATATACGGTAAGGGAGCAGCTGGAGGAGCCAGCCAGGAGCCCCTCAAAACGAGAGAAACCCACCCAATTCTGGAGACACAGAAATACCACTGATTAAAGAACGCTGTCCTCTGTCATTTTGATGGAACTCAGTGTTAAAAACCACTTTTCCCGTGAGCTCATCCTGGCCCTTTCTGCTCCCTCCACCCCCTTCACCCCAACACTGCTGTGAGCGGAGCCGCAGGGAAGCTAATTATGGTTCCCTTCCCACAAGTCGAGACTGGAAGGCTGGGGAAGGAAGAAGGAACGGAGGAGCTATTTCTAGCTGTGAGTGAAGCTGTGAAAACACATCGGTCCTGTCTCCAGCTGGTCACTGCCAACTTCCCAAGGAGAGAGAATGGAGTTTTTCTCATTACAAATGAAGAGTATGGCCTGGCAAAGGGAACGTTGGCAATGTTCGCACTTCCAAAATGTTAAGTAAGCATTAGGTGCTTTCTGTACCAAAATCTCATAGGGGGTAACCACCCCACCCCCAATCTAAGGAGCATTTGCTTTAGATTTCCTTCAAAAAAAGAACTGAGTTCTGGTTCACACATGCAGTCACATGGGTGTCGCTCACAGGCATGAGTGAGAAAAGCCACAGACAAGTGAGTACAGACTGCAATTCCACTTACGTGAAGTCCAGGGAGAGGCAGAACTAACCTATGGTGATAAAAATCTTCAGGGTTGCATCTGGGAGGGATACTGACTGGGGGCGCCTTCTGGAGTGTCAGAATCGCTCTAAATTTGGATCTGAGGTGTGGGTAGCACACATGTAAAAATCCACCTAGTGGGTGCTTCAGATTTGAGTATTTTACTGTATGTAATGTAGATACTGCACCTCAATTAAAAAACAGACAAAAAATGAAGCAAAATGTGCCCTGGTCGAATTCTACCACCTGGGATGCCGGGGTTGGGGTGGTGTCATGCCTCCTGCGGAGTGGGGCCGGGACTCGGTGGCTATAGACCTAGGAATGTGGCCAACCCCTCTTGGGTGTCTCCCAGTCTCCATTGTTCAGGATGTGCCCCAGGCACATGCGGTGGGCCTCTGGCTGCCCCACTAGGAAATGAGCTCTTCGTTCCCCACCCCAACAGACTGCACGGGGATGGGCTGCTGATCTAAGTGCCTCTCCCAGGGGGTACACCGCCTGACAGCTCGCCCTTAACTGGTCTAAAACATGGAAGTAGGGAAGCCCAGGAAGGTGATTTTCTGATGAGCTGATGAGGAAAACGAAAAAGCTGGTTAGCAGACGGGAGGAAGGATAGAGTAACCTTTGAGGAAGCAGCAGCAGCAGCCATGGCCTGACTTCTGGATGGAGTTCTGGGTCCTGGGTACACACACACACACACACACACACACACACACACACACACACACACCCCAATGCCATTCCTGCCCCTGTAGGGCCTGAAACTCTCCTGTCTTCCTATAACACATCCCCTTTGCTTAAGGCACAGACACAGACATCTCAATTCTGGGAAAGAGCTCACAGCTCTGGATTAAGGTCAGATGTGTGACAACCCAGGAGTCAGAGCAGGGAGCAGATAGGAAAGCCACTCAAGATTCAGATTCCGCCCTGGCTGGTATGGCTCAGTGGACTGAGCGCGGGCTGTGAACCAAAGGGTCACAGTTCGATTCCCAGTCAGGGCACATGCCTGGGTTGCAGGCCAGGTCCCCAGTGGGGGCCATGTGAGAGGCAACCACACATTGACGTTTCTCTTCCTCTCTTTCTCCCTCCCTTCCCCTCTCTCTAAAAATAAATAAGATTTAAAAAAAAAAGATTCAGATTCCCCGTCCAGAGACTCTGGTTGACTTAGCTTGTGTCCTCCAACCCCCAGCTATGGCCTGCCCTGGGCAGAGCCCTGGAAGGACAGCCCCACCTGGGCCACATGGAATGGGGAGGGGCAGTGCTCCAAATAGAGGGGGGTTTTGTTACCAAAGAAAAGGGGAAGGATTCTGGGGAAACAACAATAAATACCTTCTTCTGTAGGCTGTCTAGCCCCCGGATAGCGCTTCTTCCCCAAGAAGTAGGCTCAGATTACAGTGGGGTGCGCCATAATTGTAACTTAAGTTTTCTCTGACTCTCCAGTCTCCATTGTGTTCAGGTGAGGACAGGCAGTGAGACTCATAGCGACTTCCAGGTCACCTGTCTTTTTTTAATTCAATACTCAGCCTTTGGGTTCTTCTCAGCACCCCGTGCTCCTGACCAAGATTGGACTGAGTGTGGAGTGAAGCTTACGTAGCTTTGAGGAAGCAGGAGTACAGGTCTTTATGATGTTCTGGGTCTTCTGTGGCTGCTGTGAAGGTGTCTCTTGTTCTACCTCTTCCTTCTGGTCCCGGTGAACTTTGTGCTCTGTTCTCTTAGTGTGGTCCCTCCCCTCAGCTGGTCAATAACCACATGAACCCATTTTTCCATATTTATAATTCCCACTCCTCATCAGAGCTCCCTTCAAACACATCACACCCATCCTCCGTAAGACCAGGATGCAGTGACTGGTCCAGTGTCTCAGCAGTCAACTGCCCCAGGGTTGTCCTTTTACTTTGGTCATGACCACACCTCAACATTCTGCAGCTTAGAGGTTAAATTGTAAAGTTAAACAAGAAAGAGGAGAGAGTTATAAGATATAAAAATATATACATGATACAGCAAGGAAGAAAATCAGGTAGATACTAGAGTCCTTTCTGCTGATGCCACCTGGCTGCACGTAGTGCTTACAACTTTCCCCCATCCCACGTTCCCTCACTCTTGGCTGGCATCTCTGCTGACTGGGATTCTTTATGCCAGACAGTGACCCAGACCTTCTATTCCTGAGCTATCTGGGCCCTTGATGGGCCTGCCCCTGTGTTGGGTGGCTGAACTCTACATTAATATGTTTCCCCCTTCCATTAATTTTTACACCGGACTTGGCAGGAGCAGGAGGCAGCCCAGGCATTTCTGAGTTCTGCACATGCTCCTTCTGCACCCTCTGTGTATCAGCACCTCCTCCTCCGGGTAGTCAGGGTTTGGCACCCCACCAACAACCAACATTAGTAATCCCCCTTTAAAGAGGTTAAAGTGCAATCAACACAGGGAAATCCACCCTTTGCAGTTGCAGTTCTGAGTTTTGACAAACTCATAGAACCACTGCATACGTCATGTAACCACCACCACAATCAATATACAGAACACTTCCATCACCCCCTAAAATTCCCTAGTACCGCCCCTTTGCAACTGGCCCCACCGCCAAATCCTGGTGGCTATCAATCTGTTTTATTTCCCTCTAGTTCTGCCTTTCCCATAATGTGATATAGATGAGATCACACAATACGAACTTTTGGAGAATCTGGCTTCTTTTATATTTTTATTTAAAATTAAAAATAATCCTCACCTAAGGATATGTTTATAGATTCTGGAGAGAGAGAAAGGAAGAGAGAGAGCGAGAGAGAGACACACACATCGATGTAAGAGAAATATCGATCGGTAGCCTCCCATACACGCCCGGACAGGGGATCAAACCTGCAACTTAGTTACTTATGTGCTCTGACTGGGTCAAACTGGCAAACTTTTCGGTGCACAGGACAATGCTCCAACAAACTAAGCCACTGGCCAGGGCTGACTTCTTTAATTTTTTAATTTTTTAATTTTTTAATCCTTGAACATTTTTTATTACTTTTGAGAGAGAGAGAGAGAGAAGGGGAGAAACATCAGTTGGTTGCCTCTTGTATGCGCCCCAGCCGGGAATCATACACACAGGACTGGATCGAACGCACAACCCAGGCACGTGCCCTGACCCCTGACAGGAATCAAGCCGCCACCTTTCAGTTACAGGACGATGCTCCACCCAGCTGGGACACACTGGCCTGGGCGGGCTTGGCTGCTTTTACTCAGCATAGTGCGGGTGAGATCTGCACACGAGGTGCGGGTTTCAGAGGTTTGTTACTTTACGTTGCTGAGTCCCTTGTACGGATGGAGCTACAGGGTGTCTATCCATTTCCCCAATGAAGGATGTCTGGGTTATTTCTGAAAAGTTTGGGCAGTTATGAATAAAGATGCTACACATGTTCATGGCCAGGGTTTTGTGTGAATAAAAGTTTTATTTCTCTGGGGCAAACACCCACGAGTGAGATGGCTGAGACTTGTGACAAATGTCTGCTTCAGCTTCCAGATGTCCCACTGCTTTCCAAAGCGGCCGAGCCAGCGCGTGCTCCCATCAGTGATGGGAAGCTTCCGATGGCTCTGCATCCTCCCCAGGACTTGGCATTGTCCAGTTTTTTGTCGTTGCTTTTTTTTTTTAACTTAGCCTTTCTACTAGGTGTGTCGTTCTGTGTCACTGCAGTTTGATTTGCATTGCCCTGCTGACTGATGATGTTGAGCATTTTCTCATGCGCTTAATTGCCATCCGTACATCCTCTCTGATGAAGTGTTTGTTCAAATCTTTTGCCAGACAATCTTTAACTGGGTTGTTTGTTTTCTTATTGACTTTCTATGGTTATAGAAGTCACACTAGGGGACTCAGAGTTTGTTGAGATTCTTGGGAGACAGTAGTGGCTGGCTGGGTTGGCCCTGGCGGAAGAGCCATCCACCGTCTCCATCTGCCCCAAGATGGATGTCTTCATTATGAGTCTTGAGGGCAGTGCAGGTGGGGCTGGGGTGGGTGTGCTGAGGAAGGAGGCTGGCCTTTGTGGATAGAGTGGTCCTGGCCCTGATGTTAAAGCCTCTGCAGTGCCAGGCCTCTCAGGGAGGTTTTCAAAGGGCCCAAATACTTTCTGGTTTTGCCCCAATTCCGAGAGCTCCACTCACACACCACCGTTTCCCTAAATTCTTACTTAACTCACTGTACTTACTCTGTCCAAACTGGCGTTCATCTGCCTCAGGCTCTCTCTTGTTACATGAGAGGTGGTGCATTTCCCAAAGCTGCCATAAATTAGCACAAATTGGTGGCTTGAATCAACAGAAATGTGTTCCTTACAATTCTGGAGCTGTGCTCCCTGCAGAGGTCCTGGGGAGAATCATCCCCTGCCTCCTTTAACTTTCGCCAGTCACCAGCTTCCTTGGCTGTGGCCACACCATTCCAGTCTCTGCCTCCCTGGTCACGTAACCTTTTCTTCTTTGTCTGTTTTCTCCTCTGTGTATCTCTTAGAAGGACACTTGTCCTTGGTTAAGACCCAGCCAGATATTCCCGTAGGATCTCCTTATCTCAAAATCTCTAGTGGTGTCTGCAGAGGACCCTTTCCCAAATAAGGCACACTTTACAGGTTCTGCGGGATAGGATGTGGATCTTTGGGGGTACGTAGTTAGAGCGCTTGAGTTAGAGCGCTTGCAGTTCTACCATGGGCCAGATTCCCCTTCCCTGCGGTCCTCAGGGGCCATCTGAGGGGGTGGAGTCATGCCACGGAGATCCACCGCTCACTAGGGCCAGGGTGCCATCAGAACTCTCCAGAGCGGGCAGAGTTAGGGGCTTCCTCAGGGACAGAAGAGGCCCACCAGCCCCCCAGGACTCACACAGCAGGACATCACCCCCACATAAGAAGGAGGTTAGGATGCCGATCAGCCAAAACTAAAAACAACCAATTGACAAATGTCTGCTAGAAATAGGAGTCACTCATAGTGACTAGTTTCCGCAACTCCCTGGGGTTATAACCCTGTTTTTGACTTATTATTTGGAGAGTAAGAGGGGCACCAGGGGCTTTGGCTTAGCTCTTCCTGGTCGGGGGTCAGGGGGCCAGGTAAGGAATCCACCAGTTCCTCAGGTGACCCTGTCTAACCGTTCAGGAACATGGGATGGGTTCGAGGCCTTGCTGCTCATACTCTCACACTCCCTGAGTCTTATAATATTTTAATGGCCTTATGTCCTGCAGCAACCAGTCTTAACAGATTCTCTGAGCCATATCACATAAAGGTCTTGAAGTTCATTTAACTCCCTGAATCAATAATCTAGACATTAAAGCTTGTCTTGCTTGACATTATTCAATGCCATTAAAAGCAGCCACCCCTTTCTGTGTTCCTGGTTTCTTCATTCCCCCTAAGTCAGTCCATGGCCAGGTCCACACAGTGAACCTCAGAGGGTACGTGATCCCTGGCGTTTGCAGCAGCTTACAATTTGGTAAGCGTTTCCCCCGCTGTGTACCACAAGCTGCTGTTTTCCCAATGGTGAACCTAAATGGGAATATCAGAGCTTTGGGACTGAAGTCTGGGCCTGAACCTCCCTTTCTGGTGCCAATATTTGGATCAGGTACAATCCTTTGGTCAAAACCTACTCTGGCTAATGACAGCAAAAGGGAAGGGAATGGAAGGATACTGGGTGGGTCACAGAGCTGAAAAAGGAACAGGGTGACCTGTTTTAGGCCTGAAACTCCCAGTTGCAGGAGCTCATGGATTGTTTCTTAAGGATGTTGCCATGACTTGGCTATGCAACAACTTTTTTTCCTTATGTCAATTGACCACTAATTCAGATTCCCCAGCCCTGTCTAGGGTCTGCATGCCCTATGATTGGCTGCCCGCCCAAACCTCAGGAAGTAGGAGAGGCTACTGTCAGAGGCCAGGGAGCAATGCAGGGAGCAATGCAGGACAAAGTGAGGGTGTCCACCAGCCCCTAAGAGCTTGGCTGCAGCCTAAGGCCTTTTCTAAATGGGGAATAGCCCCTACTCTGGGGAAGCTCCCAGTCTGATGGCAGAGACATTGGCTATGCTCTTGATGAACTTCCGGTCTGATGGTGAGGACTGGTCACAAAACCAGAGATTTAAGAAAAAGAGGAAGCATAGGTAACAGCATAAATATGTTCAAAACAGTGTTCTTTTTTCCCTCTTTAATCCTCACTTGAGGACATGCTTATTGATTTTAAAGAGAGAGGAAGGGAGGAAGGGAGGGAGGGAGGGAGAGAGAGAGAGAGAAATATCAACGTGACAGAGAAACACTGATTGGTTGCCTCTTGTACATGCCCAGACCCAAGGACAGAACTCGCAACCCCAGCATGTGCCCTGACTGGGAATAGAACTCGAAATCCTTTGCTCTGTAGGACAATCCTCCAACCAACTGGGCCACACTGGCCAGGGTAGCAGGGTTCACATTAGTGGTGAAAAACCAAAAACTGCCAAAACACGCCCCCCCAAAGGGAAATGATTAAATGATTATTATATAAACATTAAATGCTTTTGGAAAAAAAAACAGTAATATAAGAAAACGTTAATGGTGTGATGCTAAGTGGGGAAATTGGATACAAAATTGTATATACATTACCATCCAACTGTGTAAAGCAACATGTGCAGAGGGAGGGAAATACATCAAAATGTTAACATAGGTAATAATAATAATAAAAACATTTTTGAGCACTTTCATATGTGAGGCCCTGGGCTAAAGAGTCTATACATAATATTTTACCTGTCCTTATGCGATAGAAAATATTACCATCCCCATTTTATATATGGAGAAACTGAGGTTCAAGAAGCTACATCCATGGATGGTTACTTAACTAATAAGAGCTGACTTGAATCCAGATCTTTCTAAAGCCAAAGTCTATCATCTTCTTTATAAAAGACTTTTATTTATTTATTTTTAGAGACAGGGGAAGGGTGGGAGAAAGAGAGGGAGAGAAACATCAATGTGTGGTTGCCTCTGATACACCGCCCCCTCCACTGAGGACCTGGCCTGCAACCCAGGCATGTGCCCTGACTGGGAAGCAAACCGGCAACGCTTTGGTTCACAGGCTAGCACTCAATCCCCTGAGCCACACCAGCCCGGGCCAAAGTCTATTTTTTAAAGATCATTTGTGGCTTGAGATCGAGAGCCGCCCTTGCCACCACCAACATGGGGACTTTGTACCGAGTCCCACTCTTAGTGCTGAAATGCGCCAACCTGAAACTGATGAAGCTGCCCTGGGTGAACATGCCCTCAGCCATGACCGTGTACATTTGGTATCTTACTTCCTCATCACTGGAGGAAAAATTTATAATGTTATTGTTGAACCCTCAAATGATGGCTCTATGACTGATGAGCGTGGGCACAAGAGACCAGTAGCTTTCTTGGCCTACAGAGTAATGGACAATACATTATGGAAGGACTTGCATCCAGCTTCCTGTTTACAATGGGAGGTTTAGGTTTCCTAATCTTAGACCAATCCAATGCTCCCAACATTCCAAAACTCAGTGGATTTCTTATTCTAGTCAGTGGGTTTGTCTGTGTCCTACTGAGTTTTCCCACGGCTAGAGTATTCATGAGAATGAAACTGCCAGGCTCTCCGATGGGTTAGAGTGCCTTTTGCAAAGAAATCTGTGGATGAGGGATTTGTTCCTGTTAATGTCGTTTTAAAGGCTGTACCAATCCTCTGATATGAGATACGGAAAAGGACGAAAGCAGCAGAAAAGAGGCATCTAGTAGACAACATGGGACACATAGTGAAGCTTGGACTAAACTATCTTCTTGATATCAAAGAGACAAGCTTCTTACAGCGCTTTCTCCTGCCAACCTACATCCTGCACCAGCACGCCAGTGATGCTCAGTGGCATGTTCTCCTCGGCTTTTAATTTCTTGAAGAAAATATACTCCATTTTCTATAACTATAATATTGAATAGAGCGATTATTGTTTTACAACTCTCAACACTTTTTGGAGATAACAATTCTGACTTTCAGAAATTAATGTGAAATCAGGAAGCAAGATCCCATAAGCTGAGAACTCTGGACAGCTGCTCAGCTTCACCTGTGGTGCTCTGCCTTTAAACGGAGCGTGCGACTGAATTACTTCAGACGTGCATGCAAGACTGTTTTCTGAACAATAAGGTGTATGAGGGGAGCAGAAATAAATAATTTTTCTTATTTAAAAAAATCATCTTTTTTCTCCTTTGCTCCTCACGTTGGAGTTTTGAGTGATTTTTACTTTTTGTAACTTTCATGAATTTTCCTAGTTCTGTACACTAACCATCTACTTGCCTATAAAATCGGGAGAAAGATGTATGTTTTGAAAAAGAAGGGGAAGAAATATGCAACAAAAACATAAACAAGAAGAGAAAGACATTGTATCAAACAAAAAGCATATATTAAGGTCTGAGAAATCTCAAAAGGAACGTGTATGTTGTAGTTGCTTCTGTTACCAACCTGCATTGCAAATATATATATAATGTATTTATAAATAATTATAAAATAATATAGTAATGCATTTATATATAAATACAAATATATAATGTATTCATAAATTATTATAAAATAATGTATTTATAAATAATACAGATTTAAACACCATGCATATTTACTTACATGTAAGTTTCTCACTGTTTTTGAGGGCAGGGGCCCTGACCTTTTTATCTCTGTGGTTCTTGCTTAGGGAAGACATCCTCCAACATAGGGTTTAGCGCACAGTAGACTCTTAGCAACTGTTTATTGAAAGATAGGAACTAGAAACCACTGACCTGAAGATAAAATCAGAAGAGGCTTTGCTGGCCTCCGGGGGGATTAGAGGTTCTAGGAGGGCGACCAGGGAGCAGTCGCGGGCGGAGTCGGGGGAGGTGGGATGAGGACCTCGCTCCGGAAGCGGTTTTGCGGCGGGAATTAGCGGAGGAACGAGGCAGTCCCACCCTCCCAACTACTGTCCTCGCTCCGGAGAGTGTGCAGGGTCCTGGGTTCCCTCCGCCGGCGGGTGGGTCCGGCGGCGTCGGCCCCGCCCTGCACCCCCTGGCCGCCCGGCCCGCCCCTCCTCCGGGGGGTCGGGGTCGGGTGGGGGCGCTGGCCGCGGTGCTGAAGCAGCGCAGGCCGCAGAGGGAGGGAGGCGGGGCCGGCCCAAGGGGGCGGAGCTCTCCGGGGCCCTAAGCTGAAAATGGGGGCGGGGCGGCGCCTGCAGGCCCGAAACCCCCAAGGGCTTGAGAGGAGACAGGAGATCAGAGACAGGCCGGCTAAAGCGGACACAGGCACCTGGACAAGATTCCCTGAAGAAGCCAAGATCGTCCTCCTTGTCCTTTTTATTTATTCTCTTTCCCCTAACTTGGAGGGACCCTCATCTGGTGCCCAGACCTCAGCCTCCTCTCCAAACCCGGCTGAGGGTGACCTGCTTCTGGGCCCCCTATCTGCACAGACACCAACTTCCAGCCCACAGGCCCCAGCCCAGGCTCCCGTGCCCTCACCATGGTGAAGTTGCTGCCTGCCCAGGAGGCCGCCAAGATCTACCACACCAACTATGTGCGGAACGCCAGGGCGGTCGGCGTGATGTGGGGCACGCTCACCATCTGCTTCTCGGTGTTGGTCATGGCGCTGTTCATCCAGCCCTACTGGATTGGGGACAGCGTCAACACACCCCAGGCAGGCTACTTCGGCCTTTTCTCCTACTGTGTGGGCAACGTGCTCTCTTCTGAGCTCATCTGCAAGGGTGGCCCTCTGGACTTCTCCTCCATCCCCTCTAGAGCCTTCAAGACTGCTATGTTCTTTGTGGCCTTGGGCATGTTCCTCATCATTGGCTCCATCATCTGCTTCAGCCTGTTCTTCGTCTGCAACACCGCCACAGTCTACAAGATCTGCGCGTGGATGCAGCTGGCTGCGGGTGAGCGGGGATAGCGGGCGGGCAGGTGGGGGCCCACCCCAGGCCACAGGTGCAGCTGCACCTTCCTGTCCTCTGTGGAAGCTCTGGGTCTCCTAATCAGCTGTCTTCCTTTGGCCTGGCTCTACTCAGTGCTCTGCCGAAGCTTCTGAGGAGAGACTCTTAGAATGGCTGGGATGGAAAGAACCCTAGAGACCAATTTGTTCAACTGCCTTATCTTGCAGTTGAGGAACTGAGGACCAGAGAGGGCAAATGACTTTCCCAGGAGCACTCAGCTAATTGGTAGAAGAAATCAGGTGTCCTGACTCCCAGGTTATTACACCAGAGGCTGTTGCCACTCTGGGAGGAAGGAAAAAGAAAGCTTCCAATGTCAGCTATGTGGGAATGCAACCCAACCCTGTGGCAAAACAACAATGCTGGTCAAGCACATTCTAGGTGTCCACATCACCCACTTCTGTGCATTTGTTTCTTTCTCCTTTAAGGATCCCCAGAGTCCTGCCCTCACCCCATCCCTCCCACCTCAAACTGCTCTCAAGGAAGACTGTAAGGTCAGTCTCTGATTTAGGATGTTCTACTGCCTGTGACCTCTCCCACGGAAACTTGCATTTAAGTTCCCTCTTTCATTGTGGAATGAAAGTCTTTGTTCCTTAATTATAGGGTTCCATACTTGAGTCTGTAGGGGGGAGACATTTTGTGATGTGGGCGTGGGTACTGTCTAGGGTCTTTAAAACCAAGTAGGGAGGTGGTTACTTGTGGTACTCAGAGGAAAGACCTCCGCAGCCCCCTTTTCCTGCTCCTGGCCCAGGCAGGCCTCAGTGGGCCAGCGGGTCCTACTCTCTAGAGCCCAGGAAAAGATGGCCTAAGACTTTGTTGTGCAGCCCTTGGTCCCTCCCCACCCCAAGGACTGTGCACAGCCTGTCCATACTGGGGAGATGTCTGAGGCAGCGCTGGGGACTGCAGACAAGAGTGGAACTGCTTTGCCGTGGTTGACTAGAATGAAAAGCAGTGTTATCCTGAACAGACGGAATGAAACATGGATCAGAATCCCAGGCAATTAACATATAATCTCGAGACCCATGTCTGAGTTGGAGGGGACCCCAGAGAGCTACAGTCCCCTGCCCCCCAACTATAGATCGGGAATTTGGGGCTGAGAGAGATGGTAAGACTTGGCCAAGCTATAGCAGATCAGCTGGCCACCAAGCACCTAGGAGAACGGAGGCAGAGTGGCACACTTATGTGGCGTAACGATTCGCAGAGTAGCTTCGCACATGTCATCTGGACATGTCAGCAGCCTCATCACGATGCGGTGAAGTGGGTGTTCCTTCCATTTTACACATAAGGCTCTTAGGGATTAATTTGTCTTTGAGCACACAGGTAGTGAGGGATAGAACCTTTGATTTCGAATCCTGTACTCAGGCCTTTCACCAGCCTTCAGAGCTGCCCGCGTCCCCATAACCCTCTCCTGTATAGTCTCTCTATATGGTAAGGGAAAGGCTGGGGTAGGGAAGAAACAAACCTTGATGGGCAGTGGGAGGAAGAAGGGGAATGAAGATTTAGCAGTTTTGTGATGAAGTGGGGTAGAAGGGACCCTGGCATGCTGCCAGCTGGCCCTGCACATCAGAGCTGTGGGATGCTGGGGACACCACCATCCCTCTCCTTCTCTGCACTGCCCCTCCCCCAGCCTCTCACAACAGGTGGCATTTGCCAAACAGGCAGTGCTGGGAGGGCCTGGGTGGGGGAGGGGTCACCTGGCCATCTGAGCCAGACTCTGGGTCATGGAACTGGAGACACCATTAGCAGGGGTGGCCAGGGACCATCGTATGAAACATTTACGTTGGGGGAGAGCGAAGGTGGTGTCATGTTCCACTGTTCTAGGCTGGGGAAGGGAAGATGAGCCAAGGGAGGGAGCAGTAGGGGGTGTGTCCCACAGCCAGCAGCTGGGAGATGCATCTATCTGAAGAAGCCTTAACCAGTTTGCTTGACCTTGCTAGAAACCTAGGACCAAGAAAGGGAGCAAGAAAAGGAAGAGGGGACTGACGACAGGACCCGTGTGGGCTGTGCCTTAACAATATCAGATGAGCTTCTGGAAGCCAGGGGCAGGCTGAGAGTGATCCCAGCTCCTGCAAACACTCACAGGGCAAGTTGCTTGTCTTTCGAAGTCTTGGCGACCTCATCTGTATAACGTAGCAACGGCATCTCCTTTCACAGGGTTCTTTCGAGGCTGGGATGATGCACAGTGCCCAACACACTGCACAGTGCCCAACACATGGCAGGTGCTCAGGAAATGTAAAAATCACAAAACACAACTTTATCAGTCAGGATGGCTGTGGTGATACCGCAGTACCAAACAACTCTCAAATCTTAGTGGCTTAAAATAAAGGTTTGTGTCCCCCTCATGGTACACACTCCCTGAGGATCAGTTGGGGGCTCTGCCCTCACTGTTCTCTACTGAAGCCCAGGCTTCATCTGTCACCACAGGGGGACAGGGAGCTCTAGAAGGTCTTCCCCACCTGTTAAATGCTCTGGCCTAGAAACGCACACATTTTACTGGCCAAAGGAAGTCAGATGGATGGCCTTGCCTAACTTAAAGGGAGGGAGGGGGTCAAAGAAGTAGACCCAGAATACACCCAGAAATGCACCCAGAATAGTTGTGAACAGCTCCGATGACATCCGCATCCGCCCAGGGTGTGTCCATCTGACTTCAATGCCAATAACAAGAGCAACAGCTAACGTTAGTTGGCCACTGACCATGTACCAGACTGCAGTAAACTTTCCATAGTCACACTGAATCCTCATAACCCTGCTTTGAGTCAGGTATTATTATCCCTATGTTACAGATGAGAGTATGGAAGTCAGGAAGGGTAAGTAAATTTGCCTAATACCTTATATCATGCTGGCCTCTACTTAGAGCCCCAAGACACCACGAATGGGGCTGACCCCGCAGGCCCAGGACCAGAGGTGGAAGGGTGGGGTGCTTACAGAGGGCCATGGTGCCCATAGTGACAACCTGTTTCCAAGTCCGAGGCCCAGGGCTCTTTCCCAGAGCTGCCGTAGGAAGAAAGTGTGGAAGGGGAAGGGGCCAAGGGGAGAAGCGCTGGGGAGAAAAGTACAGAGGGGCAGCTCCTGTCCACATTCACCGGTGCATGAGTGTGTGTGCGTGTGTCTCCCCCCCAGCACCCCTCATCACCCCAATTAATCCAGGAGCCATGTGGGGCACCAACGTCTGGTCTCATACCAAAAGGGGAAGCCCACAGGTTTTACCTAAGTATCTTCCTGAAACACTTCTTAGCTTGTCACTAAGTCTGAAGCGTCACCACTAAACACATTCAGCTCTTCGGAGAGATGTCACAGTCTAGAAGTAGAGGGAATTAACTCTGAAGTTGAGAAAGGAGCCCCGAGTTCAGGTCCTGGCTCTGCCACAGCTGGACGACTGGGCCGGTCACTTAGTTTCTCTGAGACCTCAGTTTCTAGTCTATAAAATGGGACATTCATGTATGGCCTACTTCACAGGACTATTGTCAGGGTCAAGAGCAAAATGCTACCTGAAGTACTTTGTGACCTATAAAAGAACAATATAAATGAGCTCCTCCTGTAAAACAATCAAAGGAGGGTTGATAGACTTGGGGGGAAGGCGGGACCCTGATCT
This sequence comes from Glossophaga mutica, assembly GCA_039655065.1. Taxonomy (NCBI): domain Eukaryota; kingdom Metazoa; phylum Chordata; class Mammalia; order Chiroptera; family Phyllostomidae; genus Glossophaga; species Glossophaga mutica. Next base: position 112,289,479 of record CM077306.1, read on the forward strand.
TTATACTTCCCTGCGCATTCGTTTGCTCTGCTGACCCTCCTCACAGGAGCCAATGGAGCCCCCATTAGATAACTCTGGGTCCTGCGAGGTGCTGCTCCGAGGGGCTCCTGGGTAGGCACAGCCTTGAGACTAAAGACTCTCCCGCCTGCGGAAGCAGGGCCCAGGTGGGAAAGAAGGCACCCCTGGCTGCATGGTTGCTGTGCTCGGGGTCACTGCGGTCACACCCCAGGATTATGTCACCTGTCTGTGCAGCGAGGGTGGGGTGGAGGTTTGGTGATGAGGCATGGGAGGAGTGGGGGAGAGGGGAAATGGACTTTGTGGCTGTGAATACCATGTCAGTGAAAGTGCAGGGCAGCACAATAGGAATGACACTCACGAGTGCCAGGCACTGGTCTGAGCACTTTTCCAATATTAATTTATCTGACTCTCACTGCAGTCTAAACAGATGGGTACTGTCATGATCCCTGAGGAAAAAAGTGTAAGTAGCTTGCTCCGAGTCACATAGGTAGTTAGCAAAGAGCAGGGCTTGATGTGAGGTTTCCTGGCTGTTCCTGCTGAGACAACCCCCTGGAGCAGTGCTTTTGAAACCACACCTCCTGCCCTGGCCGGCGTGGCTCAGTTGGTTGGAGCATCAGCCTATAAACTGAAGGGTCGTGGTTTCCATCCCCAGTCAGGGCCCATGCCTGGGTTGTGGGTTCAGTTCCTAGTCAGGGCGCATATGAGAGGCAAGCCATTGATTGATGTTTCTCCCCCTCCTTCCCCTCTCTCTAAAATCAATGGGCATGTCCGTGGTGAGGATAAAAAAGAAAAAGTGGTTCCTGATCCCACCCCTGATTCAGGAACCAGCATTTTTAAACACACATTCCAGGGGATTCTTAGATTCAGGAAAGCAAGGGCAACTGTGCTGTGTTGTTCTGGGTAAGAATGAGGAGACCCAATGGCTTGAATGACAGGTTCCTGAAGGAAGCAGTCAGAGACAGGGCTGGAATACGTCCTGTGGTCACTGACTCTGAGATACCTGGGCTGCAGGGCACACTGTTATTCTATGTGCTGTAAAAAGGAATATATTGGGTTGGCCAAAAAGTTTGTTTGTTTTTTTCCATAAGATGGCTCTAGTGGCACTTAGCTGTCTTTAACTTTATTTGAAACAATTTTGTTAGATTGTATGGTGACAGCTGTCATCAGCAGGCATTTAAAAAAAACATCAAAATTGGTGAATTTTTACGTAGCCATTTTAATATTGATGATGGAAGAAAACACACAACATTTTCAGCATATTATGCTTTATTATTTCAAGAAAGGTAAAAACACAACTGAAACACAAAAAAAGATTCGTACAGTGTCCAGAGAAGGTGCTGTGACTGATCGAATGTGTCAAAAGTGGTTTGCAGAGTTTCGTGCTGATTTGTCGCTGGACGATGCTCCACAGTCGGGTAGACCCGTTCAAGCTGACAGCGATCAAATTGTTGAGACATTAATTGAGAACAATCAAAATCATACCACGCGGGAGATAGCCAACATACTCAAAATATCCAAATCAATAAAGTTACTGGTAAAAACGAAAAATGTGTCTTTAATTTTAAGGAGAAAAAAATCATACGGACTTTTTGGCCAACCCAATACTCGTAATTAAACCATGGCCTGAAACTTTCTTGTTAACACTTGTTTCAGAGACATTGAAACATGGAAAAAAGTACATATGTCTTAGGAGTGATGAGTTCTCTGGACCAGGACCAGATTTGGGGGGGCTTCAAAGCAAGGGTAGGTGGTGCCTCCGCAGGTCCAAAGTAAGGAGTATGGCTGAGGGCCTGGTTGGACCCCTGTCGCTGTGGCAGAACCCGCCCCGGGCTGCGGGGCCCAGCTCTCTGTTCCCTCCCTCTGCCTGCTGGCTTCCAGGGAAGCTGCTTTAGCTCTTGAGCCTCAGTTTTCTCCCCTGTGTTCTACAAGAAGGATGGCGGGATCTGCCCCTTGTGCCTCTCAAGGCTGTCAGCACACGGAGAAGGGAGGGGACAAGATGGCAGCAATGTGAGGCGGGAGGTGGCCAACCAAGCACACCCGGACCGACACTTCTGTCCTCACTCCCTCAGCCACAGGCCTGATGATCGGCTGCCTGGTCTACCCAGATGGTTGGGACTCGAGCGAGGTGCGGGGCATGTGTGGGGAGCAGACGGGCAAGTACACGCTGGGCCACTGCACCATCCGCTGGGCCTTCATGCTGGCCATCCTGAGCATCGGAGACGCCCTCATCCTCTCCTTCCTGGCCTTCGTGCTGGGCTACCGGCAGGACAAGCTGCTCCCTGACGACTACAAGGCCGATGGACAAGGTAACCCACCCTCCCCCGGGGAGGTGGGGCTTCCTCTCAGCCAGTCAGGGAGACTTGGCCTCTGGCCAAGAGGTAGGGACACCAAGTCCAATCAGACACAGCTCTTGTCTCAAAGGCCAGCGTCCAGTGGAGGGTTGCAATATGGTGGGTGACAGGCCTGTGGGGCAGAGGCTGCTCCAGGTGAAAGGGTGTTCTCCTGCCCCACGTGTTCTAGGGGCGTACGGGGAGAGTCCTGATCCACCTGGGGAGCCAGGCGTGGCCTCCCCTAGAAAGCCACCCAGAGGCTGGCTCTTGAAGTAACCCTGGGAGTTTGCTAAGTGGATGACAGGTGAGCAGAAGTGATGACTTGTGGGGGCAGGAGAAAGGCAGGTTAGGGTACAGAAGGGACAGCTCCTGGACTGCGCTCCCTGGGGTGAGGATAGCCTTGGGGTTCTCCATGTGCCCATCCTGTTTCAGTTTCCTTTCTTGCAAATCCTACCCCTCAAGCATAAAAGTCCGTTGCAGCTGACCCTGGACGCACCGGCGGACCCTTCGGGAAGCCTCCTCTGACCGCTTCCCAATGGCCTCCCTTCCTCCAGGGCTCCCGTCTCTTATAGGCTCTTCCTCTATCTTGAGGCACTAACCTTTCAGTGCACACATTTTATCACCTTGTCATAGGGCAGGGCCTGTCTCTCGAATCCCGAAATGCAGGTGGCCACTATGAGGGGACTGTCATACCCCAGAGACCTCTCCAGGCTCCATTCCCCACAGTTGTCTTCATATCACCCTTGAACCTGAACAAGAAGACACAGCCAAACTCCCTTTTCCCCTGTGACCAAAGGCTTCCCAGGGAAGCACCTGAAGCCTTCAAGGGAGATCACCTACAGGTTCACAGAAGGTGGGAGCAAGGAGGAGCACGGAACTCAGGTCTTCTCCGGCTCAGCCCAGGGCCCACTTCTCCACAGGGAAGTAACTGGAATCACCTTACTCTTCTCTGGAAGTGGAAGAAGAGAGATTTGCAAAGCTAAGTTCTGTGATTCATGATGGAAACCAGATTACCAGAATGAGCGGGGCCAAGGCGGACAGAGGAGAGAGAAACAGTTCTATTGTAGCAGATTCCTAAGTGTCCTGGGGATGGTTAGGTCCTGGGTCCTTTGCTGACCCCATAAAGGGAAGGGAGATGGAACTAGTATTTATGGAGCTCCTCCATGTGCAGGAGCGATGTAAGGTTTGTTCTTAGAGGACCTTTTTATTTAACCCTCACAGCAATCCTGTGAGGAAAAGATGGCGGTGGGGACCCCCGCAACCTGAATGACGTTCTGCGTCAAGGGCCTCTCCCAGGAGCTCCGCAGGAGGCTGCCTGGCTCTCGGCCTCAAGGGCCGCCCTTAAATCTGCCTGGACATTCGAGGAGCACTTTTATATCACTCAGTTATATTCTTTTTTTCTCAGAGGGGATTCTTTTAGCTAGAAAGAAGTTTTATTCATATTAATTTCTCTTTAAAGTGCTTTCTTGTAAAGAGACGGCATTGTTCCTTTGACACTTTCTTCACTAATCAAAATGTCGATTCACTTTCCTTTCCTTCCTTCCGTCCTCTGTACCGCATGCACGTTGCCTTCAGTCTTTTCAGATTTCCTCCTCTGTATGCTTTAGTCCTCTCACCGTCATACAGGATGCAATTTATTCTTTTTATTACCCGTTAGACAACCCCCACGTAGCCTTCCTGAACACATCTAACTACTCGATGAAGTAGTTATTGCTTCTGTCAAAGCACAAAGTTGGGTCAGGAGAGCAGAGCTTGAATCCCAGTTCTATTTGTTCGCTTGTTTGTTCATAATTGAATTTATTGGGGTGACATTGGTTAATGCAATTATACAGGTTTCAGGTGTACGATTCTGTAACGCATCATCTGTGTGTTGTATTGTGTGTTCACCTCCCTGAGTCAAGTCTCCTTCCATCACCATTTGTCCCCCTTTATCCTCTTCTGCCTCCCTCATCCCTCCCCTCTGGTTAGTACTGTGCTGTTGTCTGTGTCTTGAAGGTTTTTTTTTTCTTAATCCCATTACCTTTTTCACCCAGCCCCCTAACCCTCCCCCTGACAGCTGTCAGTCTGTTCTCTGAGTCTGTTTCTATTTTGCTTGTTAGTTTATTTTGTTCATTAGATTCCACATCTGACTGAAATCATATGGTACTTGTCTTTCTCTGACTGGCTTACTTCACGTAGTATAATGTTCTCCAGGTCCATCCATTCGGTGGTAAAGGGTAAGAGTTCCTTTTTTTTTTTTTTTTTTTTAATGGTTGAGTAGAATCCCATTGCGTAAATGTACCACAGCTTTCTTTTCCACTCATCTAGTGATGAGCACTTGGGCTGCTTCCAAATCTTAACTGTTGTATGATTCCTAGTTCTTTGGAGTCACTTCTCCTCAGTGTTCTTTCCAGTGAAATGGGGGGCACTAACCGCTGCTCTGCTACCTCAGTGGCTGTGTAGCATAAATGAAACAATGAAGGCGGACAAGAACCTTGCATGAGTATGTACTTGTTAATCTACTCTTTAGGGGTTAAGGAAACAGTGGAAAATGAGTACGGGCTTTGGAGTCAGAGCTGGGTTTAAATTTTGGCGCCCTTGTTAACTAGCTGTGTGACTTTGCAGAGCTTATTCAACCTCTCTGACTCTCAGTTCCCTGATCCGAGCCTCATTTCCATGGAGTTAAGTAACCCACTTCAAAAGTCTGAGCTCAGGAACAGGATGAGAACATCTGTTTTTGTCATTTCTATTAAGATTGTACTGGAGCTTACAACCAGGGCAATTAGTCAAGAAAAAGAAACAAAAGAAGTTGCATTTGGAGAGGAAGAAGTCAAAATATCTTTTAACAGATAACATGATTTTGTATATGGAAAATCCTAAATAATCCATGAAAAAACTATTAAAGCTAATATGCAACTTTGGCAAGGTGGCAAGGTTGCAAGATTTAAGAGCGACGTACAAAAATCTGTTGGATTTGTGCCCTGGCTGGTGTGGCTTGGTTGGTACATCGTTAACTGGTAACTGAAAGGCTGTGGGTTCCATTCCCAGTCAGGGCACATACTTGGGTTGTGGGTTCCGTCTTTGGTCCGGGTGTGTACAGTCCCCGGTTTGGGCACGTGCAGGGGCAACCGACCGATGCTTCTCTCTTGCATTGATGTTTCTCTCTCTAAAAGCAATGAAAAAATTGTTCTCGGGTGAGGATAAAAAAGTAATAAATTAAAAATATATTAAAAATCTATTGGATTTGTATACACTAACAATCAACAATCTGAAAATGAAATAAAAAAACAATTTCACCCTATACCCTAGCTGATGTGGCTCAGTGGGTGGAGTGCCAGCCTGCGAACTGAAAGGTCACCTTTCAGATTCCCAGTCAGGGCACACGCCTGGGTTGCGGGCCAGGTCCCAGTTGGGGGCGCACGAGAGACAACCACACACTGATGTTTCTCCCCCTCTCTCCTTCTCCTTCCCTTCCTCTCTCTCTAAAATATAAATAAAATCTAAAAAAAAACCCAATTTCATTTACAATAGCATAACAAAGAATAAAATAGGAAAAAAATGTAACAAAAGAAGTGCAAAACCTATATATGAAAATTGTAAAACATTGTTGAAAAAAATTAAAGGCTTAAATAAATGAAAACGCTCATGTTCATGGATCAGAAGACTTCATATTGTTAAGATGGCAATATTCCCCAAACCGATCTACAGGTTATGTGCAATCTCTATCAAAATCCCAGCTGGCTATTTGCAGAAATTGGCAAGCTGACCCTAAAATTCATATGGAAATGCAAGAGATCCAGAATAGCCAAAACTGTATTGAAGAAGAAAAAGTCAGAAGGTGGACATGTCTTGACTTCACAACTTACTTCCAAGCTACAGTAGTCAAGATGGTGTGGTACCTGCAAACGAATAGACACACAGACCAATGGAATGCATTTGAGAGTCCATAGCGGGGATAAATGATAACAGAATAAATAAATAAATAAATAAATAAATAAATAAATAGTCCAGAAATAAACTCAACATCTAGGGCCGATTTTCAACAAAATGCCAACACCTGTAAACAGGGGAAATAACAGTCTTCAGTAAATGGTGTGGGGATAACCAGATATTTACATGTGAAAAAAGTTAAGTTGGACTACCTACCTTACATCATATATAAAACTCAAAATGGATCAAAGATATAAATGTAAGATATAAAGTTATAAAACCCTTAGAAGAAAACATAAATGTCAATCTTCATGACCTTGGATTCGGTCACACAAGCAACCAAAAGAAAAATAGATAAATTAGATTTCATCAAAACTGAAAATGTTTGTGCTTCAAAGGACACTATCAAGAAAGTGATAGCAAAATCAATAAAATCTATTAAAAGAAAGAAAGTGAGCTCTGGCTAATGTAGCTCAGTGGATTGAGCGTGGGCCTGCAAACCAAAGGATCGTGGTTTGATTCCCAGTCAGGGCACATGCCTGGGTTGCAGGCCAGTTCCCAGCAGGGGACACACAAGAGGCAACCATACATTGATATTTCTCTCCCTCTCCCTCTTTCCTACCCTTCCCCGCTAAAGATAAATAAATAAATAAATAATCTAAAAAAAAAAAGTGAAAAGACAACTTACAGATTGGGAGAAAATATTTGCAAATCATAATTATAAGTCTAGTATCCAGAACATACTAAGAACTCTTACATCTCAAAAATAAAAATACAAATAACACAATTTTTTAAATGGGCAAAGGATTTGAACAGGCATTTCTTCAAAGAAGATGTACAAATGTCCAAAAGCACATGGAGATACTCAACATCGTTAGTCATTAGGAAAATGTAATTCAAAACCACAGTGAGACAGCATTTCACACCCACTAGGAAGGCTATGATAAAAAAGATAAGGAAGTATCAGTGAGCATCTGAGGACTTGGAAGCCTCATACACTGGTGGCGAAAATGTAAAATTTTGCAGCTGCTGTGGCAAACAGAATGGCTGACCTCAAATGGCTAAACGTAGCGTTACCATGTGACCTAGGAATTCCACTCCTAGGTATATATGCAAGGAAATTGAAAATGCACGTTCACATAAAACTCGTGGATGAATGTTCATAGTAGCACAATAGTCAAAACATGGAAACAACCCGGATGTGCATCGACTGATGAATGGATAAAGAATATGCATAAATCTATACCATGGAATATTATTCAGCCATAAAAAGGAACCAAGTACTGAAAATTGCTATAATGTGGATGAATCTTGAAAAAATTACAGTAAGTGAAAGAAGCCAGACACAAAAGACCATATATTGCATGATCCCATTCATAAAAAATGTTCAGAGCAGGCAAATCCATAGAGACACAAGGCAGTAGTTGCCTGGGACTACAGGGAAAGGGAAAATTGGGAGCGATTGCTAATGGGCCCAGAGCTCCTTGTACGAAAACATCCTGGAATTAGGTGCAGTGATGCTTGCACAACCAAGTGAATATCCTTAAAACAACCAAGTAGAATAAAATTTATGTTAGTGAATGATATCTCAAGAAAAATAAAAGATTGTGATGAGGATTAGAGAGTGCATACAAAACACTAACAATGTCTGCATATTATAGGGGATTAATCAATATTAGTTCTCTCCCCCTCTGTCTTTCTAGTGTCTCCACTTCTTACATCATCCATCTGTCCAACCAATAACAGCTCCTGCGCTCAGTTGCCCACCGACAGTTGGCAGCCCTGGGGGTGCCGTAGTGAGGGAAGAAATCTAAATTGGACCTTAGGTTCTGATAATGGAGACAATCTAGCTACATGGAATTACAAGCTGATAAACGTTATGAACAAAGAGTGCAAGCTTTCTTGAGAATGAATAAGAGGAATTGTTGGGGAATTCTCCTGAAAACAAGGCTTGGTTGTAAACAAGTACTGTTCCTTCTCTTTTTCATTGCAGAGGAAGTCTGAGGCAGCTGAAGGATTGGTGAGTAATCCCACTGGGGGGTGGTCTGCTCGACCTTGGATGGACTGCGGCTTCTGCTTCCTTACCGAATTGAATTGAATCGTCAGGCGGAATGACTCATGAGACTGAGCTGTACCAGCCCGAGAGGTGGCCTGGGGGTGACCTAGGGAACAGGAGGAGCTAGCTGGCATCTGAGCCCTTCGTTGAGGGGCTAACAGGAATGCTTTAGTTTTACTTGTGTCCTGAGAAGTGGAAAAAGAACAGGGAGAGAAGAAAGAATTTAAAATGGGCAGATGGCTTCATAAACTCATCTTTCTGTGGAGTTTGGCAAAAAAGAACAACTTTTAGAACTCATTACTGTCATTTGGACCCTGATTTTTAGAAAGAATTTGAAGTGATTTGTTAAGACATATACTAGAAAAACCTAATAAAATAGAAAACAAAGTCATAAGAGGAAAACAAGTAATCCAGAAAGCAAGGCTAATAGAATTACTGCATTGAGTTATTAAATTCAGCTCTATGCTTCCTGATAGCTGAGGCAAAAAGAAAAACACTATTTAAGCAGTTTTAACGTATGATTGAAAAGGAAGCACAACATATTAATATCCTAATTGTTTTTTTAAGTTTTCAAAATGTGATTTAAGCCCTGGCTGGTGTAGCTCAGTGGATTGAGCGCGGGCCTGTGAACCAAAGGATCGAGGTTCGATTCCCAGTCAGGGCACATGCCTGGGTTGCCAGGCCAGTTCCCGGCAGGGGACATACAAGAGGCAACCACACATTAATGTTTCTCTCCCTCTCTCCTTCCTTTCCCCTCTAAAGATAAATAAATAAAATCTTTAAAAAAAAATGTGATTTAACAAGAAAATTAAAAAATGCATTTTAAAAAAAGAAAGAAAAGCCCAGGACAGCCCCGGCCGGCATGGCTCCGTTGGGCGTCATACTGTAAAGCAAAAGGTCGCCAGTTCAATTCCGGTCAGGGCACATGCCTGGGTTGCCAGCCTGGTCCCCAGTTGGGGTGCATGCGGGAGGCAACCAATCAATGTTTCTCTCTCCCTTTTTTTCCCTACCTTCCCCTCTCTCTATAAATAAATAAAATCTTAAAAACAAACAAACAAAAAAAGAAAAGTAAAGCCATGGACAGTATCAGCTCCTTAATAGCTGTCACTGATTAAGGATCTACGAACTGCAGGCCAGGCACTTTGTGTGGGTAGGGAGGAGTATCTCACTATAAACTATCTTAAATTGTGCAAATTAAGTGTGGTCACTTCCAATCTGTGACCACGTAGATATACTTTTTTTTGAATAATTATAAATCAGTATTGCAGGCACCCCCCCAGATGTTTCTCAGACTTTAATAAGAACCCAAAGAGCTGGGGATCTTGTTGAAGTGCAGCCTCTGACTGGGCAGGGTGGGGCCCGGACACTGCATCCTAGCAGTGATGGGTGCTGGAATCGGGGTCCCACTTTGAGTAGCAAACTATTAATTAGAATATAGATGTTTTCCCAATGTTCATTATGAAAGTTTTTAAAAGCTGCCAACTCCACAGCACTGGAGTTTAGTGTTAAACCAACATTTAATTGTTAAACCAGACCTTGGTTATTAGCCATTTTGGAGTGCTGCCATAGATAACTTTCTGATAGATTCTGGAGTGGAATTACTGAGCTCCCCCTTTTTTGCTCTACATTTTATTTACATTATAATGGACATGAATTTTTTTTCTCGAGAGACATAGAATACTCTCTTATACACTGGGGAGGACAATTGCATGCCTGGGTGGAAATGAATCCAAATGTGAGCATCTATGCGGAAGTTTTTCATTTTTATTGGCTTTAAAAGTATCAAATTTTATAATCTTAAACTCTTTCGTTGTTTTAAAAAATATCACAGGTCATCTATTTCCCTGACACTGGAAAATGAGGGAATAGTATTCTTCAGAGATGAACCTAGTTCCTGCCCACCATCCCTGGCCCTGGCTGCTAGAGCGAGCCCTGAAGCCCTCGCCGCAGGACTGGAGCCTGGCGCTCTCCAGAGACGAGGCCACCTACTCTCTACCGAGAACTCTCAGGTGAAGCCGAAGTGCCGAGACCCCCATCAACGATATGCAGACACAGGTCCCTCTCTCCTGACTGGGGACCCAAGTTCTCTTCCTATCCCTTCATACCTGCAAATCACTTTTCCCTCTTGAGGCCTCCTCGGTGAAAGGAGAAGGTGGAACGAGTCCAAGTCTAGGGCCCTCCAGGTCTGAGACTCCCACAGCCCAATTCACCGAGGACTCGCCCTTTGAAGACACACCAAAGACTGCCACCAGCTCCGCAGGGCATCTGGACTCGAGGTGGCTAAGCAAGGTGGATCATTTCAGGTTGAGGTTTAGGGGTTCCTTTGCTTCTGCTTTCTCACATTTTGTTTTCTAACTGATGCTCAGAGGTGGGTAAGGAAGAGAGAAGCCACCAGAACCTGCATCCATCAGGAAGTCTAATAAAGATTGGGTGAACAGTCTAAAAACTTGAGACTAAATGGACTTTTTTACCTTTGGAACCCAAAATCACACCCTGTGTAGTGCCCACACTGACCCAATCAGAACTGGCTACCAGATTCAGAAATCTGTTACATGTGTTCAAGTAATTTGTTACAGTAATTGAAAACATTTCTTGTAAAACACTTTGGATTTGGCACACTAAATGGCGAGTCTTTGCCAGTACCCAGAGGGGAACTCAGTTTGGATAATACGGCATTGTAGCAAATGCCAAGACGACTTGTTCTTCAGGCTGTTCCCTCCCTGGGGGACGGTGGGTAGGAACAGGGATTTGTTGACTGTCTGCAGTGAATAGTCCTGAGGAACAGGTGTTTCCTGGTCTTCAGTCATTTACCCAGGAGGGGAAAAATGTGGGCACTGTTCTCTCACAGGCGAGAGGGGGTAAATGCTGAACAAAGCTGTAATGGATCTTATTGTAGCTTCACCCAGCAGCAGTAAGGGACATGGCACACAGTAGGTGTCTTACTCCACGGTCGTAGCACATGACGTGTTAACCAACGCCCTCTGACCCCGTCAATGCAGCGTTTCTGCTCCTGTTCAGATGGGTGAGGAATGGGAGCCTCCTAGCACTGTCCCGGTGGCCGATGGGAACTTTTAACATGAGGTGTAATAATCGTATTCATATCTTCGTTTTTTAAAGTGGCTCAGTGAATTTACTGCATTTTTCCATTACCACGTGTTACCCTTATACTCACCCTTCACCGCCGCAGTCGCCACACATGTCCGTGAATCTACTCATATTTTCTCATGCTGATAAGATTATTTCAGAGCCAGGCACCTACTTTATGCAAGCTTGATGAACAGCAGAATTTCACAAATTCTGTAGTTTAGTTAGTGAGTTTCTAACTGTATATGTTCATTTATTTAATTTTATAAAAGGCAAGAAATAAAAACATTCCTAAAAGCCTCTCTACTGTCAAAATATTTCTTACTGAAATGGCAACTATGGTGATTCACAGAAGCTTCTGGGGGCTTCAGGTGCACCTGCCAACAGCTTGCATTGCTCTTGCTGGGAACAGCGAGCTGCTTCGTGCTGGGGGGTGATATGCAAACGAGTCACCACCCAGCGTCTCCCCTTTAGCTTTATATTCAAGGAAACTCAGAATTCAACCTGTCCAATAATAGTTTTTGTTGATTTTTGTTGATACTCTCAGCTCTCTAAAGTGGCTTTACCTTTAAATAAATTCTTAAAGGGCACCTCACATCTTGTCTTTGAAGGTATATAGAAACTCAATAAAACCAGCACTCCTCTAACCAACTTACCCTCCTTCCTCACTCCCTTCCGGTTTGCCTGTCTTGGGCTGGGGACTAGGGATGGTTCTGATACCCCTGTCTCATCAACAATGACCAAGCCTGAGCAGATACGGCCCAGAGAGGAAGGACTAGTCATTTACACCTGAAATGTGGACTGGAAGGATACCCCAAATGCTTTATCTTACACCCCTGAACTGTTGCTTCGTAACAAATTACCCAGAATGCAGTGGCTTTAAAACATTTCAGTTTCTGTGGGTTGTTAGAATGCAGCAAGTCTCAGCTAAGTGTCTCTACCTCAGAGTTTCTCGCAGGGCTGCAATCAAGGTGTTGCACGTGCTTCCAAGCCCAGTGGCTGTCTGCAGGGTGTTCCCCACAGGTTGTACCGGGGGGCTTCTCCGCAGTGGTGCTCACGCAGCACCTTGCTGCCCCAGAGCCAGGGCTCTGAGGCGAGCCAACAGGGTGCAGGCAGAAGCCACAGCCCTTGTGTGTCCCAATCTCAGAAGTGACATCCTGTCATGTTTACCTTCCTCTGTCAGGACAAAGCCCACATTCAAGGCAAGGGGATTACAAATGTTCTTACCCAAGTGTGTGAATAATAGGTGGGGATCACTGGGGTCCTGCTAAAGGTTGTTTTTCAAATAACTCATGTTTTGTGTCATAATGAACTCCTCTAATTTTCTGCTGGAATGGGCACTTACCGTAATGCTTTATTGGAACAAAGGTTAGATCCTCATAACCTCACATGCTGTTGATCAATGTGTGTTTTACAATAACGTTGCTGAAGATGAAAGAAGGGCCCTAACCCTCAAAACTCCCTCCACTTTTGTTATCTCAAGAGGATTTATAGTAGGGTTCACTAGTTCCCCAGTGACTGTGCCTGCTTCTATATTGAACAAATTCAAAGCTACCAATGCAGTATCTTAGGGGCATAACTTCTAAGAACACAGCTCAAATCGTAGGCAGCCAATGTACCTTCTGTAACAGTCCAGTTCTGCCAATTGGAGGACAAAGCTTGTTACTGTAGTAAGATGGGCAAAAGTTCGATCTGAATTACGGATGAGAGAAGACTGTGTTAAAAGTGAACTTGGGAGGGTATGAAATCAGGTTGATCACCTCCCCTTACAGAAATGTCGCAGCAGGTAACAGAACTAGGTACTAATGTAAACTTGCTTAATTAAAACTTTTAAAACACTTAACATCTCAAGTTTTCTGGTTTTTACGCTGGGATATTTCTGATTTCATGAGTGGGTATGGATTAGTATTTGTGCAGACTTTAAGAAAAATTCCTCGAGTATATTTAGTTTTAATCACATACATTTTTTAACCATAACTCTTAAAAACAAGATACCAGTAGTGACAAAAATTCCTCCTCAGTAGGGCTGAAGGTCTGCATGTTATCTTTATATAATTTTGAAGACTAAAGAGCTGTTACCAATGCCTTGGTAACTCCAAAGGCACCAAATCGCTGGGTAAAATACAAAGCTTCTTTGGTGTTAAAAGACCTGATTTTGGGAGCATATAAAAGTTATCAACAAATCACCAATTTTCTGTGCTACAGTGGTCTAAGAGCAAATCATTTGCCTTGTAAGGTCAAAGTGGAACTCTACAGGCTTCAAAAATAAAAGAATGGCCCTGGATGGTATGGCCTAGTTGGCTGGAACATTGTTCTAGACTGAAAGGTTGCGGGTTCAATCCCCAGTAGGTCAAGGAGCATCTGAGAAGGCAGCCTATCACTGTTTCCCTCTGTGAAAGCAATGAAATAATGTCCCTGAGTGAGGATTAAAAGAGAAAAAAAGAACGGCAGTAATGAAATCTTTTTGTTACCCAACCATTTCCGGAGTGACTAAATGGTTTCCCCGTGGACACGCAGGGCAGATGAAAAAAAAGGTAAAAGGGGCTGTAACTCCAGCCTGGGTTGCTGGTTCTTTAAGGTAGTGGTAAGTTCTCCTAGGACAGTACTTAAGCTTTCCAAACCCTCTGGATTGTGTCCATGTATTTACCACAAAGCTAGATCGGTCAGTGTGGTGAATAAATATACTGGTTTGATAAGTCCTGATTTAGTATCTTTAGGTTTTTAAAACAGGTTCCATTACGGTCAACACTGTAATATGAACACACTATGTCTTAAGTATGGCACAATGAAAACAAATGAACTAGAACAGTTTATGTAGTTCACGGATGGGGAAGGACTTTCTGTAACACTAAAAAATGTCACAAATAAAAATGAAGACTAGAAAATGATGGAAAAGACAAAAATGCACTGCCAAGCCACCAAATAGGGAAGCACACCAAAAGAAAGCCGGGTAACCTGGGTAAATCACACACACAAAAAGCAAATGGGTGATAAAACCCATGAAAGAAGTCTCCGACTTCACTAGGGACCCAATATGAAAGTTGCTGCAAGACGCTCCCTTTTTGGGCAAACTGGCTGTTAGGAACAAAATGAGCGAGGTCACAACAGGCCCTCTCCAACACTCTCAGTCACAGCAAAGTAGTCCAACTCTCCTCCACATAAGTTAGGCAACATTTATTAAAAGCCTCACAATGTGCCTACTCCCTGGCCCAGCCATTGCATCTCGAAGAATTTACCTCAAGGAGTGAGACAAGTGTACGCAACCTGCGTACACATGTTCACCATGCCAGTGCCTTAGTCGGAGTTCACACATTTTTCATTTTGCACATACAGCGATTGTAACCTGAGGGGGGAAAAAACACCAAAAATATTCTGGGACAAATGCTGCCAGATGTAAGGAAAAACAATTCTCTCAGAATTTTCCAAAATGTACTGTTAGTCACCCCTAACCCCAACGTAAAAGACACAAGAAACACTACAAACCCCACAAGATAGCATGTGTTCAGGCTGCACAGTTTCATTGCATATTTAAGATCAGAAAGCACACCGAACCAATGCCTTCTACTCTGAAGCTTGGGCCAGACCACACTGGGCAGTAAGTGAACACAAAGCTTCTGGTAACATGTAGGTTATTGAATTGTTTATTGTATTGCATTTACAAAGAAAACAGACAATGCATCCAGTAGAAAGAATAAAAATGTATTCAGGACTTTATTTTCAACTGACAGCAAATAGAAATCCTTTAGTGAGATCATGGCAATTTGACAGTATTATGATTAAGTTCAATAAAGGTACATGGGGTGCTTGGAAGATCAAATTCTACAGCTGCCTCTTTCTATGCCTTCTAATTCATCTGGCTCCTTAAATGATGGGGAAAGCCCTTATTTCGTGAGAAATGGTTCCAAGATGAAGTTATCAGTTCTCCTACTGAAAGTTCTTTTCATGTCAATTGTTAAAATGGGGCCTTCTATTTGTGTTTTGGCTATTTCACCTTAATATCATCCCCAGAATTCCTGTAATTCCACAATTGTGACTTTACAGTGTAGAAAAGAATTCAGTTCTGGTCTGCTATTGCTTTGGGTGGGTGTGTGTGTGTGTGCTGCATATATATATATATATAGATATAGATATAGATATCTATATATCACTGAAAACCCAAAGTGGATTAGAATTGCTAAAGGATTTTCCCTGCCGTTGTTTGATGCAATCCTTTTATTCTCTTTATTCTTGATAGGTGCATAGACAGCCTCACTCAAAATTCTTTCTATAGGAACATGTCTGATTTCGGGACTACCCAATCAAGGATCCGATGAATGGCTGGCCAGTCACTCAGGGTAACGTGTTTGAGTTAAATGGATTGCATAATTGTACCACTTTTTCCTTTCCCACCGTTGGTGGATGAATGACAGAATCTACATTCTAATTCCTGTATAGAAAGTTGGCTACACAAAAGTCTCATTGGTAGCTTTGCTAGTAGAGCTTCAAGGTGCACCTCCTTGGCCTTCTGTGAATCAGAGTCCTGTGGCCGCTTCTGGGGAATGCTGTACCCCCAAGGCCCATGTGGTCCGAGCTGAACAAGTGGCTGTGACCTCTGTCATGCCCCTTTTGCTTTTCAATCTGACCCAAGGAATATGTAGTCTAGGGCAAATCTGAGAGAAACTCATCCTAAGATTCATAAAGCCTTTTCTCATTGAAGAAAAAAAAAAGAAAAAGCCTCAAGTACATCTCAATCATTTGAAAATTGCAGTTAAAAACTTACATTATACAAGGAAATAGCAGCAGAGAATGGCTAATGTTAAACCAATCAACAAAAACCTAAAAATAAACACCCCCCACTTAAACTAATGAAAATAAGAGGTGCCATCCCACCCCTCCCCTCGGTTCTTTTATCCTGGGATTTCACTTAGGACCTGAGGCCTCTGAGAAAATCAAAACGGCAAAGCCACAGAGGGAGACCGCTTCAAAGCTAAAGTTTGGACAAGACAAACTGAAAGCTGTAAATAAGAGTCTGGGGACTGCTTGGAAAAAAAAAAAAACAAACGAAGAACTCTAGGCGTTTTCTTCTTAGATGGGAAATCTCTGAGGTCCAGAACTCCTTTCTAGAGTCAGCCTGCATTCCTCCGTTATGGGGCGAGAAACACAAGTGAACTGAGTCAAGTGCCAGCCAGGGATTAAAATAAAAACAAAAACAAAAACAAAAACAAAAACACCCAAACAAAATAACTCTGCTGTCAGGGTAACAGGAGACACATAGGAAAGGACTGTTTGCAGAACATCTGAGGTTCTGAAGAAATTACTAGTCAATGGTTCTGTTTTGGTTTCCATCGAAAATCAGACGGAAGTTTCAAGGCTCTCAGAGTTATTGAAGAATGAAAAGAACATGACAGTGTTCCGAACAGTGACAAAATGGTACCCAAATTTGGTGTTTAGACAGCTCATTTAAAAAAGACAGTAGCTTAAAAGTCGCAGGAAAAAATGTGAACGTAGAGAACAGAAACAACCCAGGAAGATGATGCAGCCCAGACACAGCGTGTTTAATGTCTCTGCTGTACAGAGAAGTAACCCCTTCCCCCTTCTCATCCTTATGCTGGCAGCAGGATATGCACTAGAAAATTAGACTCTTAGAGTCAGTGAATAAAAGGATGAGCTCATACATCTTCATAGCTCTTTTTAAAAAGGCTGCTTATAATTTAAAGGATGTCCTAATGGAAAGACAAGGGTACAGGGCGAGAGGCTGTTCCATGTTTTAGTCCATTAGTCTTTGGCAAAGCCCAATCAAGGCCAAATTCACCTAGGATGCCCAATGGCTGTGGGGGAATCTCCACAGGGTCAAGGAAGCAAACCCAAATGAACATGTCAGATTAAAAAACAGAAACAAAAAAACCCCTAGAAACCCTTGAAGGAAGAGCTTCACCCTGAACAGGGAAGGGGGAAATGCTCGGAGGGGTGGGGCAGTGGGCTGGAGGGTCAGCCCGGGATCTCTGCTGCAGTGCTGGGCTGGGGCTTACGAGTTGAGCCAAGGGTGGCGGAGACAGTCAGCGGCAGTGGCTCTCTTCTCGGGGATCAGCTCCAACATGGGCAGTAAGAAATCCGTGAAGCCAGCTGCCTCTTCCTGAGACCACTCATACTTCTCCACCAGAACCTCAAAAAGGCCCCAGGGTTTCAGCTTTGTGATGTGTTTCAGGTCACCTATGGTTAAAAACAGCACAAAAGAAACTGACCAACACTGACAAGTGACAAGACCCTGGAAATCCAGGTACTCTAGAAAGAACCAAATTTTGCCATCAGAATCTAACCCTCCATTTACAAAGCACCTCTCTTCCTACTGCACTCCCTGGAAATAAGTGCCTCCATTTTTCATGAGGGCCTAAAAATTTAAGAAAATTTGTTCACCATTCCAGGATCTTAGCCCTAGTCAAACTGGGTAGTGCTGTCAGGAACTCGGTATTTACTAAAATGAATATTCTAGAACATCAATCTATTTTCTGCTTCTTTGATGTAACAATTTTTTAAAACGATTAAGTCAATTATCAGTGGCTTATTAAGGTAAATGCTGCTTTAAAATTTCTTCTTACATAATGCTTATTCCAAGCCTCTTCTGTGGGCAGTGTGCGCCTATTTAATTCCCTACCTGCAACAGGCACGCCATTACTCTGACTTTGCACACCAGCAGGAACTCTTATGAAGCACTTCACTGTTTTCCCTCCCAAAAGAGGAAAATTAAGAAATATTTCTGAGTATGCTTGTTGTCAGTGTTGAGAAAAATATATTTCTCAGCAATAGTGTACAAGTTGTGAGGAAAAGGGAACCATGGCAAAAAGGGAAAAAGAAGGCCGTTTTCTAGTCCCTTCTAAGTCAGGTTTTCCACATTTCAGCTTTTAAACTTGCTACTTGAAATGCAGAAGAAATACATACTTAAATATGCCAACATCATATATTACTGAGTCAAAAATTTGAAGTCAGAGTTTTATCTTTGTTTCCTTCACTAATTAAGTGATAACAAACTTAGGAAACCACAAAGCACAAAATTAATTCACAGGACTGCCGTCGAAGTGGCTGTGGGCGTGTCAGTGGGTACGAGGTGAGTGAGAAGTAGTCCTGTCCTTAAGCTTAAACCAAAACCCTTGCTTGCCCTTTGACAGAGGAATGCATAGGCCGAAGGCTAGCAAAAATGTGCCCATCTCCGGAAGTGCTGTGTAGGTGTCATCAACCAACTTCGTCCAGGTACCACCCACAGAGTAATTTAGTGTGACATAAACCCTACTAGTGTCCCCATTTAGAAATCCGAGAGCTGAGGGTGTGTCAGTGGCCACAGAACCAGTGGAGCAGCCGGGAGCTGAGCCGTATGGTCTGGCTCCAGTTTCCGCTCTTGCCCACACTACTTCATCTCTCTGTGGAGCAGACCACCCTTCTGTGGGTGCTGGGAACGTATACCCCGCTGTACTTACCTCCCAAAAGTGTGTATTTTTACACACTTTTGCCTCCTTAATGTCTGGGAACACACATACACATTTATTTTACCTTTTTTGGTGAAAAACTCCTTGGAATATTTTCCTGCCACAATGAGCTTGCGAGGCACCTTCCCCAGAAGTTCTATGATCAATGCAATGTGATCTGTGTTTTAAACATTTCAAGAAGGAGGAAAAGACATACATAAGAGAAGTACCGAACACAGTTCTAGACGGTGGCAGCAAGTGCAGCATGCGCACCTCTTTGTAAAGCATTTCAGGCTTGCTTTCTGTCCTAAGTGGGAAGAAGAAGACTTTATCCATCTAATGAAGAATCCAGAAAACCATAAAAAAATCAGGTGCCCGCTCCAGCGGCACCTGAGCAGTAAGTGAGACCAGTCTTGGTGTGAGTGCTCTGCGTCCTGCAGCTGTTCCCCGGGGCCTAGCTGGCAACCCACGTCAACAACCCCTCCTGCGCGACGGCAGGGCAAAGCGCCTTGGAATTCTGCCTATCAGCTCTCTAATGTGAGCAACGTGGTCTAAAATAGAAAGGTAAGAAGAACAGGATCAAGGACAGACTGCAAAAGAGGTTCTTCTATGAATAGCTTTTCAAGGACTAGCTGTTTAAAAGTAACTACAAATAAAACTAAGGCGGCTCAAGGGGAGACTGGGAAGGCCAAGAATTATTTCAGGTGGCTGGTCACCTGACAGTTGCTGGCATGTCTCTTCTGGAGTTTAGAGGCTTATGTATACTTTTATTTCTATTTTGTCTATATCCCTAAGTTCAGGTGGGATTTTTAGGAAAGGTAAAAAAATGTACCAATGTGCTTTTAGACATTCTAGAACTATTATTTATAAAATGTTCATGATGATTAAAGCACTAACATACGATTATATAAATTTTCACAATCACCCTGTACAACAGGCAAAAGATTTATACACTGTTTTAAACATGAGAGAATGGAACTTGAGAGACAATAAATGGCCTTCTTGAAGCTACAGGGGTAAGGAGAGCTCGAATGCAAATGAAAGCCCACATCTTGGTCTAGTAGAGTTGTGCATGCGTGTTTTTAAAAATAAATCAACTTTTTAAGTAAGCCAAGCACTAATATTTTAAAGCATAGCTACCTGACTATTTGTAGGCCACTGAAATGTCCAAGTCATGCGGTGCCCGGTAGCTGTCACAACATAAATACGGACCGGGAACACTGACAGGCACACGTGCAGTCTGCATCAGGAAGCGAGCCTGTGACCAGCCAGCAGCCACACTTACAGGCAGGTGACAGAAACAAGGATATGAAGAGGCTTTAAAAGTGCTGGCTCCTAGCCACAAGAGCTTTATAAATGAACGGAATCCTGTAGTTACAGATTCATCACCGTCAAAAAAAATTGCTTACAAAGTTCTAATAATGTATCCTGTAGGGGAATAATATGCTGGACAGCTACACAGCTGGGAATTTGTGAAGGTTTCAGGCCACATGTTTCTCATGTAAGTAACTTACTGGTGTCTTTTTAAAAGGGCTTTACTACATGAATTCCCTATAACCTTTGGGCAGTTTCAATGGAATTTATGGCTTGGTAACAAGTACTTAGCTGGCAAGAAATTTCTGCCAATTTTAGACAGGACTTACAAGTAAGTATTTTTGTATGAATTCATTGTGAGACTATACTTTATCTTACTGTAAACTTCCAAGTGAAAACTTCATTCTTTTAATATTTTTCCTATACCAAGGAATTCCAAGGAATTATTTTTCCCTTGAAATTGTTATTTATACTTAATTTCAACAACCTGTCAATTAATTACTGGATTAATTGGCTTATCAATTAATCACTGGGTTGATATATTTTATAGGCAAAATTATTATCCAGTATTCTTCTAAGAGCCAGGGCTGTGAAACGTCAACAATAACACAGCACATGTTGCTTAGGCCCCAGTCACACTGTGATTTGCAACAAACCGCACATACTAGTCAGGGGTAACAAGGGTTTGATTTTTTTTTTTTTGCTCTTACGGACCAAATTGTAGTAGTTTGAAGTTTCATCTAAAGACTGTTAGTACTGACTGGTACAGGAAGGAAACATTAGGATCTAAATATCTAGGGTAGATGGTTCCCCCTTGTACCTTACTTGAGACTTTTCTTATAGATTTCAATTTTCAGGTTTGGTAGTGTATGGTCCTACACAATATAATTCTATATGTGTTCTGGAGCACACACGCTATTTACAGTCTAGGGAAGTAAAGAGAAAAAAAAAAAATTCCTTCCAAACAGATACAGTAGGGCATTTCTAAAACAATATAAATCTACAGCCCTAAACTTATAACCCAGGAAAAAAGCAAGCAGAGAACAGGGAAAGTAAAATGTATACAGAGGTCATGATTACAGTGCTTTCTTACAGAGAGCTCATGTATAGAAAACGTGTCCAAACTGTACCCACTGTAACAGGCATTTGGCTACGAGAATTAGCGCAGCATTTCCTGAAGAGTACTTGCTGGGAATATCAGCGGGCTCTACCAATGTAGCCTATTAATATCTCAGAGGACCCAGTCTGAGAAACAGAAAGCATTCTTGTTCCTATAGAGCAGGGGTGTCAAACTCATTTTCACTGGGGGCCACATCAGCCTTGCAGTTGCCTTCAAAGGGCTGAAATAATTTTAGGACTGTATACATGTAACTACTCCTTAACGGTTGAGCAAGAGCTTGGCTGCTGCTGGGTAGAAACAAGGTGCTGGGCCGGATAAAACAAGGTGGAGGGCCGTTTGGCTCACAGGCCTGGTGTTTGCCACCTGTGCTATCGAGCATTAAAAACCTGATTTCCCAAAGCAACAAGGAAAGCACAGAAAGCAAAGGACTTATTTTCCACAATGGGAGAGTACACTGCTACTACTCTCTCAAAGTAATCCCATGAATCCTGAAAACAAAAGCTGCCTAAATTATACAGAAGATAAAATATTTAATAGTTTTTCCACTTGCAGTATTATCTCTTCTAGTTACTGGGATACCACAATAGGAAAAAAAAAAATCACACACTCAGCTGTAGGCTTTCACAGCCTCCCAGACAAAGCAACTGACTGCTTGGGCCCTTCCAACTGGCTACCACAAAATGGAAATAGTGATCATTTTAAAAGCCTTTATTTATTTATTTTCAGAGAGCGGGGAAGGAGGGAGAGAGGGAGAGAAATATGGATCAGCTGGTTGCTTCTTGCACGTCCCCAACCGGGGACCTGCCCTGCAACCCATCCGGCACTCAATCCACGGAGCCACACCAGCCAGGGCTCTAACTGTTTTAAAATGAAGTTCTAAATGTTAGCTGCATTTACAAAGAAGAAATATGGCTTGAATTTTCATAAAGGGGACAAAAGAGTGCTAAATGTTGCAGAATTTATATAGACAAATTAAGATATAGTCTCTGCATTCAATAGTAGGTTTGTATATCAAAATTATTGATTTCTAAATAAAGTTGGAGGTATAACTGAGGAACAAGTTGATAGATTCAAACTGAGTAACTTGTGAATCACCACTGATAACTAGATGTTTAAGAAGAATGCAAATTTTAGTTAAACTAATTGTGGCCTCCTCTCATCCTATTATAAGGTCCTCTAATATCTATTATGCGATATCTAGTATATCTAATACCTAATATAAAACACCTTATATTTCCATGTTTTCTGGGATTTATATATACTTAGCACACTAAAAGGACTAGGTCCTCCAGTACTAACTATTGATGTTATTAGCCACATGTGGGAAGTGTAAGTACCATACATGAACATCCTCAGTTAGGGGGACTCACCTTCATCCCGAGTGTACTCTTCCCCCGAATGAGGTTCAAAGAGATAGTCACCTGTGGCCAGTTCAAAGGCCTAAGAAAAAAAAGACAGTGTACGGAAGCATTAAAAAAAAGTCTTTTGGGAAGCTTATTTTTATTTAGCAATATTAAGTAACCTACAGATAATCATTAAAAAGTATCTAGAAAATTATTCCTAAAGAACATCTTATTCACCTGCATCTTAATAAAATGGAGCAGGAAAACAGCAAAAACACAGTTAGCACCAATATGTCTATGATTCCACACCCTGCACCCCCACCCCCGTGCCCAATCAGTAATTCAGATCTTGAGCTTTCCTTCTGCTTGGAGGGGACACATCTGGATAACAAGGTGATACTAAATTTTCATGAGAAAAACAGGTTTAATTTTCTTACATTATAATTTTAACATGGCTTTCTTAGAAATTGAGATTCTATGTCCGATATCGAAACAAAAAAATTCAGATGCTTTTCTAGCTATGACTCATTAGTGTTTGGCAAAAAGTACATTTTCAACTTTTGCTTTGGAAAGCACTCTTTACACTATCCCAGATAGAGAGCTCCCAACTCCTAGTCCTACAGAATATCAGAAAAAAATCAAGTGTAAATGGAGTTAGGAGCCACCCATCATCAATGTGACCAGCAGGTTAGCATTCACCAACCAGGAAAAGAAACGCACATGTCTCCTATTACAAGACAACCTCATATAAATGGTGCTCAAGAATGTCTGAAAAAGCGATTTCCTGTGGAATAAATACCAAGCAGTATGAAAAGACAGCACCTGAGTGATGGGGCTATGTTAACTTTTCATTAATTATAATGGATTAAAAAAACAGAACAGTTTTAAAAGAACCTTATTAATATACAAGTGTAGTTATGAGTAAAGTGCTAGTTGTGGGTTAATTCTGACTGAGTCAATGGCGCTAAGTAGTCCAGACAATCTCAAGAGGGGTGGGGAGATTTAGCTGGGGCACACTCTCAGTCCAGACCCATGTTTAGGGCTCGGTGGCTTGCCAGTGTCAGATTCTGCAGCTTCACAAGACAGCCCTTTTCAAAATGGTATGACCTGGGCTGTACTACCACCCAGAGCAAAGCCATAAAACGGGAAGTTTTAGGGTTACCTCTAGGTTGTCAGGGATTCTATGGCTTTTTGCAAGGCTTGCTTGTTTTACATTCCAGCAGGTCACTGTGAAACTGAACCACATGGATAGAGCAGATAGTTGTGCTACGCTCTAATTATCCTGAGGTTTATAGTTCCGTGGCAGAACAGAAACAAACTGTGATTTTTAAAAACATGTTATTTATTTTTAGAGGGGAAAGAAGGGAGAAAGAGTAAGAGAGAAACATTAATGTGTGGTTGCCTCTCATGCGCCCCCTGCTGAAGACCTGGCCTGCAACCCAGGCATGTTCCCTGACTGGGAATCGAACCAGCAACCCTTTGGTTTGCAGACTGGTACTCAATCCACTGAGCCACACCAGCCAGGGCACAAATTGTCATTCATACTCATCAAAATTTATTAATCTCTTTAGAAACTAGTACTTTAATTTTTTAAAGTCTTGTAGTAAGAGTTCAAGTAAAGATATGGAAATTAAAAATTTATTAAAAAATACAGAAAAATTTCCCAAACCTTAAATTTTCTAATTCTTTCCACCCAGGTACTTAAATCAAAAGTTCTCTAAGAGAACTTTATTTTCGAAACGTAAGGTAGTTGCTAGTAGTTACACAATTTTACAAACAAGGTAACAGCAAAACCCACACCAAACCAAACGGTCACCTTAGAGTCAAAAAGTAGCAGAAGCTCTGGATAATAAAACACCTCGTTGATCACCCCTCCTTTACAGATGAGAAAACTGACCAAATGGAAAGACAAAGCCCATCCCACAATCCAGGGCTCCCAATCCCTACTCCTGTGCCTGTCTCACACTGACCAAAGAGCCTGTTCCACATTCTACATCACTCCGGGTGACAGTGACAGTGAAAGACACAGGCAAAATCAGTTATAAAATCCAGTGCGCGCTGGCACATCCAAACAATGGAATTATACTGTGCTAAAAAGATATGAGCTATCAAGTCATGAAAAGACAAGCAGGAAGCTTAAATGAACATTACAAAGTGAAATAAACCAACCTCGAAGACTACATACTGTATAATTTCACGTATATGACACTTTGGAAAAGGCGAAACTACAGAGACAGAAAAAGATCAGTGGAGGCCCAGGATTGAGGGGAGGGGGAAGGAGGGAAAGAGGAATGAATAGGCAGAGCACGGAGGGTTTTTAGGGCAGTGAAATATTTGATCTTAAAGATTCACACAGAATGTTTGGAAAATTTAAAAACACCTATTCTTTATTGATTCTTGATTTTCTTCACACAACTGCCCTTCTAAAACTCTGTAGTCTTGAATGGTGTAGGTAATCTCACAAGTTGTCCCTTTACCTCTCAGAAAGGGTCCCAATCTTTCTATCAATTCATTACAATGGATGCAGGATCCATCTCTCCAGGCACTTCTGATATTCCAAGATTTATTTTTATCCTCTGGCTATGGCCAAATTTAAGGCAACATTTCTACATCTATCAGCAGAATGAGAGAAGCCTGGGGTGGGGGTGGAGTGGGGCGGAGCAGGGCGGGAAACGACGCTCCAGTTCTCATGAAATTGTCTCATGTCAAATAAATGCTTTCCTTCCCTGGTCAAGAAAATTCTTGCATGTGAGCTGGTCCAAACAGGGAGCAAGGTTAATACTAATACCTTTTATCTTTTTTGCCTCACTTCTTAAGCCTGACATAGTAAAAGCTATGTTAAACAGCAAGCAGGACCTACTGTCTTCAAACCACCTACTACTAAGAACCACTTATTATCATAATAGATCAGATGCCATCTATAAACTAGCTGTATTTTGTAGTTGGTGGTATCTCCCACTTATTTACTCTTAACAAATCAATTCAAATCAAACCCCTGAAATTCAAAGTTTTAAAATATGGCACAAAATAAGTCAGATTTTATTCTAATGTTCCTTCATCTTGTGTGTGCAATACCAAACTTCACTTTATTTCAAACAGCAGCCCACTTTAAAAGTCAATGATATGCCATAACAAAATGATTTCTAAATTCATGTCATATCAATGACGTGGCTTTAACTCCATTACTGTTAGTGTAGATGAGTAGCTAGTTATTTATAAGGAAGGAAGCAGTGGGAAGTGGACATTCGTGAGTCGAATGGGGTGGGGAGCATGAGCCTGTGCGCTTCACCAGGAAGTTACAGCTTTACACACTCCGGGGGATCCCAGTATTGCCCCACCAAGGACTGATACCCCGGCCTTCCCCACTCCAGTACTAGTTTATTGGGGGGAGCAAGTGAAGGTGAGCACACGCACAGTAGAAGTCAAAATGCTGCTGGGGCAGGTGCCTGACCACAGAGGCCTGTCGGTCTAACCTGGGACAGGGATCGGTTGGCTAGGGGGTTAGACCCATCAAAAGCCCACGGAAACTTGATAAGTTGATTGGTTATTTTGGAAAAGCACCTGGTCCATCCCAATCCTGACATAATATAACCCACCTTAACCAGGAAGCCCCCTTCCTCAGGAACATACACTCGCTCTGTTTGCACATTCTCTGTAGTAACCATGTGGGTCTAGCTGCTGCGTAAACATAGGCTCAGGCAAGAGCCTGGGTACAGCAGCACAGCTGGGAACCACACTCAGCTACCCGGATAGGGACTGAGGCTGCTTGGCAGCCGCCTGAAACAGAAACTCTTGCACATTAGCCTTGTTTTTTCATCTTGCTGCAGACGCAGTTGGACTTTTCCATGGCGGAAGGGGCGGAAGGGACACTGGGAAGCCAAAGGCAGTCTTCTATTTCCACCTGGATAAATCTTGCCACACCACTGTCTCCTGTGTGTGGGTCTGTGAAATGCCTTTCTCGCCTTCCACAACCACCAGCAACATTACCTTTGGAATTTCAGGAATGTGTCAAGAAATCTATAATTCAAACAGGTAGAGGCTTGTAGCCTGTCCTTTCTCTTTCAAGTCTTCCAGAGAGTTGACTATGAATACATAAATACTATATATTTATTAAAATGAGTTTATTTTTTGCTTAGTTCACTCATTTGACAGTCCGCAAATATTCATTAAGTGCTGCTGTGTAATAAAGAATTGGTCTTTTTTTCTTGTATCCTGGACAGACCCTCTAAACTCTTAGAATTTCCAAGTGATAAGAGTACCTTTTGTTATTCATCGTGGAACCCTGGGCCACACTTAAATTTATGCTAATGACGTGACTCATGAATTCGAGTTCTGTCAGTCATTCTAGCAAACCACTGAATCTGAAATGATACTGGAATCCCCAAATCTGTAGCCAGTTGGTCAGAAGTGCAGGTGGCTTGTGAAACTCGGAGCTTTTGGCTGTGTCTGAATTGATGCAGCCGTGTGGGGAACGATGCCCTTAACTTGTGAAGTCTGCACCAGAACTGCACTGCAAACACCCACTCAGAATTGCCAGGGCCTTGACCAGACACTTTGCTACGTACGGCACATGATTCCTGCCGGCACGGCACTTACAGCCCAGCGGAAGAGAGACAAGTAAACACACAGTAACAAGGGAAGAGTACACTCCATCTCAGTGAACAATATAACATGTTCCAACATAAAGCTATTTGTTGGAAATCATCTGGTATCAACTAAATCTAACTCGCTTGAGCAGTTGCTTGCCAAGGACAAAGCAGTAACTTATGAATCCACTGACGACTGAGCTTTACTTGTAATGAGGTACAAAGATCCCTGAATAACTGCTGAACTATTCCGACTGAAACGGTTTCCAGGGGTTTCCCTAATTGGAAAATAAGAGCAGAGATGAAAGGGCAAGGAGGGCACCTGCAACCCAGTCAGGAGCAACACCACCTCACAGCAGCTGTTTTCAATTCACCTCCACATCCCCCCAGTCTCCAAATTGTGGTAAGAAACATTTGGTTTCTTCACCTAACAGGGATTGGCAGGAACCAAATGGAAAGCTAACTGTTTACAACTAGCTTTTGAATTCAGACCTCTCCAGACACAGGGCTTAGAGTACCAGTGATATGGCACACACAAAAAAACTTCTTCACTTTGTTAATATGCTGGCCTACTGAAGTGAACAAACAGCACAAGGTATGTCATTACGAAATAACAAGTGAAGGTCAAGGCGGAAAACATTACCATGCATGCTGTGCTCCAGATGTCTGCGGGAGTACTGTAGCCAGATCCTATCAGAACTTCCAAGGAGCGGTACTGCCGTGTTTGAATATCTTCAGTGAAGTGTTTATGCTGAGTAAATGGAGAAGGAAACAGTATTTTAAAACTTATTTATTCTAAAAAGTAACAAGTCATTATTGCTTAATAATGGAGATTAAAGTAAATTCTCTGAAGTTTTCCCCGAACCAAAGTTTTTATTTAGCTAGCTTCTTTCCTTCTTCTTTTTAAAGATTTTATTTATTTATTTTTAGTGAGAGGGGAAGGGAGAAAGAAAGGGAGAGAGACATCAATGTGTAGTTGCCTCTCTTACACCCCCAACTGGGGACGTGCCCTACAACCCAGGCATGTGCCCTGCTGGGAATTGAACCAGTGACCCTTTGGTTTGCAGGCCAGCACTCAATCCACTGAGCCACACCAACCAGGGCTTAGGTAGTTTTTTAAGTATCATTTTGAAGCTAATAGCTCCAAACAGCACTTTGCTTAACAGTTTACTCCAAATTATTTTTGCAAACACATGAAGCTAAACTCAATACACAAAGATTAGAGAATAACAATTTCTTTTTAAGATTTAGGTTTCCAATGTTAAGAACCCTAAAAAACAGCACCTATGTAGAATTCTTTTTTTTTTTTTATAAATTTTTTTTTCTTTTAGATTTTATTTATTTATCTTCAGAGGGGAAGGGAAGGAGAGAGGGAGAGAAACATCAATGTGCGGTTGCCTCTTGTATGTCCCCTGTCGGGAACTGGCCTGGCAACCCAGGCATGTGCCCCGACTGGGAATCGAACCGCGATCCCTTGGTTCGCAGGCCCGCGCCCAATCCACTGAGCTACACCAGCCAGGGCCTATGTAGAATTCTTGAGTGACAACAGCATCATGACAGAGAAAGCCATACCCTGGGCCTTCCCCCGCAATCTACAACGAGTGGGATATTTGTAACTCAACAAAGATTCCTCTGATTAGCGCACTAGGATGCACAAGAGATCCCTACATCCGTACATCTTGAAGGTGGGTGGGCTGGAATGCAATGCAAGGAAAGGCAGAACTGGGGGAACAGGAGGGATGGTGTCTGATACCCTGTTCCGCAGTGGCAGGTGAGTCCACAACCCCAGTGAGCAGTGGGGAAGGGGCTCGTGACTATGCCACCACCTTCAGTAAAGGGAAAGGCAGCAGCAACATTAGCACAAGCAACTCTGGCTCCCTCCCCTGGCTGCAACGGTGCCTACGGCCCTGCCTCTGCCCTACGGTGGCAGTGTCTGAGACTGAGACAACTCTGGAAGACACCAGTGACCCTGGAGGGCTGAAGCAGCTACAAAGAAACACCTCCTGAGACACTCTGTGACAGCTCTGGCAGAAGCTGTGGAGGGTGGAAATTGCTAGTAAATATAGCCAGAGTCTGCTAAGGTAAGAGAAACCAAAAATTTATGCTATAGTACTACCTACTGGAAAACAAAAAAGGCCTCTAATTACCAACATGTCAAATTGTTAAAATTAAAGTTGTACTGAGTAAGAAAAGTGTTCACTACTTCAAATGTGCCAGCAGAGGGACCAAGCACCATGAATAATCATGGTAACACAGTATTACAAAAATAAAATGACATTTATCCAGAAACCAAACTCAGTGTCCTGTTAACGCTGAACTCAGTGTCCTGTTAACGCTGAACTCAGTGTCGTGTTAACACTGTGATCTAAATGAGAGAATCCCAAATAGCTGTCATGAAGAAACTGTATGAGATATAAAAAAACTCAGAAAGGCAGTTCAAAGAGCTCAAGAATAAAATTAATGACCAAAAGAAGTGCTTTACAAAAGACAGTGAAACTCTAAAAAAGAACCAAACAAAAAGGAGCTCTGGACCTGCAAAACTCAATATAAGATAAAGAATGCATTGGAAATGGAGTACACCTGATAGAAGAGAGAACTGGCAAGCTCAAAGATAACAATCTAGAAATAATTCAGGTGGAAGAGCAGAGAGAACTAAAATTTTTTTAAAAATGAAACTCCATGAGAACTCACCAGCCCCATCAGGAAGGGCAGCATAAGGATGATGGGTATGCCAAAAGGAGAAGAGGAGGAGAAGAAGACAGGGAGCCTATTTAAAGAAATAACAGATGAGAACTTCCCAAATCTGGAGGAGCCAAACATAAACATTCTCTAGGACACGTTCTATTAAACTGTCAAAAATCTATGGTAAAGAAAGAACTGTGCAGGCAGCCGGGGCGGTGGGGGGGTGGGGGGGGGAGGAAGTAACTTACAAAGGAACTCTCATCAGTCTGTCTTCAGAGTTCGCAGCAGAAACTCTATAGGCCAGGAGTGGAATGACATATCAAAGCCAGTGGAAGATAAAAACTGTCAGCCAAGAATAATATATGGAGCAAAGTTACCCTGCAGATATGAAAAGGAAAGGCTTTCCCAGACAAAACAAAAGTTGAGAGAGTTCATCACCACAGACTTTCCTGACTAGAATGTTGAAAGGACCTCTTCTACTAGAAACAAAATGGCAAACATACATAAAACATCAAGTAAGGTGATAGAATTAGAATAACTGCAACTCTAATACAGATTATGGTATTAAGACCTTATTACAGCATAAAGGTTACAGGGGGAAGAATCATTAAAAACAATAGCTACTTCAATATGGCAATGAACACACCCTAACAAGGAATAATTTGTCAGTGCTAACTTCTCATATATCAACAATCACCTTAAATGTAAATAGACTGACCTCACCAATCAAAAGGCACAGAGTAGCCTATGCTGCCTTTTCAGGAGACTCACCTCAGCAAAAAAGGTAAACAAAGACTCAAGGCAAATGGGTGAAAAATAACACTCTGAGCAAATGGGATCCAAAGAAGAGAGTAGCAACACTTATATCAGACAAAATAGATTTCAAGCTACAAAAAGTAACAAGAGATAAAAATGGACATTATATAATAATAAAGGAGACAATCCATCAAAAAGACACTTACTTATATGCACCAAACTTAGAAGCACTAAAATATATAAAGCAATTAAAAGACTAAAAGGAAAAATGGACAGAAACACAATAGTGGTAGGCGACTTGAACACCCCATTTACACCAATGGGTAAAGCACCCAGATAGCAAGTCAATGAGGAAACACTGGCTTTAAATGACACATAAGTCAGAAGGACTTAATAGATATAGACAGAACATTCCATCCGAAAACAACAAAATACACATTCTTCTCAAGTGCACATGGAACAGTCCAAAGATAGAATGTATGTTAGGACAGAAAACAAGTCTCAATAAATTTAAGAGTGATGTTATATCCAGTATCCTTTCTGAACACAACGATATGAAAATAGAAATAAATTACAAGAAGAAAGCTGGAAAAAATCACAAATATGTGGAGATTAAACAACATGCTATTCAGCAACTTTGGGGCAACAAAAGAATAAAAAAATCACAAAAACCACGGAGACAACTGAAAATATGACATACCAAAATCTATGGAATATGCAGCAAAAGCAGCAATAAAAGGGAAGTTTACAGCAACACAGGAATCCCTTGGAGATGCTCTGAGTATGGTTCCAGACTGCAATAAAACAAACTCTAACCTTTTTTTGCTGGTGGTGGGTCTTGCCTTCAATTTGTAAAAAAATGTAACATTTGTGAAGCTAAGAAAAATGAGGTATGTCTATGCCAAGAAACAAAAATCTCAAATAGATATTCTAATCTTAAACCTAAAGGAAGGAAATAAGAATCAGAACAGAAATAAATCAAACACAGACTAAAAAGACAATAGAAAAGAGATCAATGAAATTAAGAGCTATTTCTCTGAAAAGATAAAACTTTAAACATGCTCACTTAAAGAGAAAAAGACAGAGAGAGAGAGGAGATTCAAATACATACAATGAAAAATGAAAGTAGGTTACAATGAATACCACAGAAATACAGAAGCTGGTGAAAAGCTGTATGTCACTAAACTGCATAACCTAGAAGAAATTGATAAATTCTTAGATCATACAACCTTCCTAGACTGAATCATGAATAGAAAATCTGAATAGACCAATCACCAGTATGGAAATTAAAACAGTAATAAAAAATCTCTCAAAAAACAAGTCCAGGATAACATGCATCACTGGTGAATTCTACCACACATTCAAAGACTTAATATCTATCCTTCTGAGAACATCATTCTAGTAATCTTGTTATGGGTGGTGAGCGAGATATAGGCTTAGTAATGAAAATCGGAACAAGGCTGTAGAAATTGGAGTGGGAAGCATTAATTCCAAGGATGTTCACCAAAAAAAGCACAGTTTAAAAATTCAGGGACTTATAGCAATGATGCAGGTGTAGGTAGATACACTTTGCTTCCTTGCCCAACCAAAAGAAGGACAACATATTCAAAGGCAAAAATAACCAGAACTGACAGGAAGTCAACTGCATGGAAGTCTAACCACCAAGGAGTTAAAGAAGAGACTTGTACTCAGACTGGAAGGAGGGGTGGACAGACATGGGCAGCCAGGGCAGAGAGGACATGCAGGACAGCAGCTGGCAAACCAGGCAGTACCACATTCAAATGCGGATAAACTGGGAGGAACAACTGGGGAATGAGAGAGACTGTGCAACCCAGGGTTCCAGTGTGGGGAAAAAAAAGCCTCAAAACCTCTCACTGTAAAAATCTGTGGGGGCAGCGGGAGAAACTCCTAGCCTCACAGGAGAGTTCACTGGAGAGACCCATAGGGTCTTAGAGCATACACAAACCCACCCACCCAGGAATCACCACCAGAAGGGCCCAATTTGCTTGTGGGAAGAGGGGGAAGGACTGAAAGCCAAACGAGAACCAAGCAAGAGGCACTGTCCCCTCTCTGCCCTCTTCCCCACACGCAACACTACAACGCAGCAGGAACCTGGGTTGCCTCACCCTGGTGAACACCTAAGGCTCTACCCCTTGCAACATAACAGGTGTACCAAGACAAAGAAATATGGTCCAAATGAGAGAACAGATCAAAACTCAAGAAAAAGAACTAAACAATGAGGAGACAGCCAACTTATTAGATGCAGATTTCAAAACACTGGTAGTCAGGATGCTCACAGAAATGCCTGAGTATGTCCACAAAATAGAGGAAGAAGTGAAGGCTATGCAAAGTGAAATAAAGGAAAATGTACAGGGAACCAACAGTGAAGGGAAGGCAACCGGGACTCAAATCAATCTGTACAAGAAGGAAGAAATAAACATTCAAAAGGAACAGAATGAAGAAAACAGAAATTCAAAAAAAATTGAGGAGAGGCTTAGGGAACCTCTGGGACAACTTTAAATGTTCCAGGATCCAAATTATAGGGGTGCCAGAAGGAGAAGAGGAAGAGCAAGAAATTGAACGCTTATTTGAAAAAAAAAAAAAAAATGATGAAGGAGAACTTCTCCAATCTGGCAAAGGAAATAGACTTTTAGGAAGCCCAGGAAGCTCAGAGAGTCCCAAAGAAGTTGGACCCAAGGAGGAACACACCAAGGCACATCATAATTACATTACCCAAGATTAAAGATAAGGAGAGAATCTTAAAAGCAGTAAGAGAAATGGAGACAGTTACCTACAAAGGAGTTTCCATAAGACTATCAGCTGATTTCTCCAAAGAAACCTTACAGGCAAGAAGGGGCTGGAAAGAAGTATTCCAAGTCAGGAAAGGCAAGGACCTACATCCAAGATTACTCTATCTAGCAAAGCCATCATTTAGAATGGAAGGGCAGATAAAGTGCTTCCCAGATAAGGTCAAGTTAAAGGAGTTCATCATCACCAAGCCCTTATTATATGAAATGTCAAAGGGACTTATCTAAGAAAAAGATGATAAAAATTATGAACAGTAAAAGGACAACAAATTCACAATTATCAGTAACTGAACCTAAAAAACCAAACAAACAAACAAAAAAACACACCAAACTTAGCAAATAACTAAAATAAGATCAGAATCACAGAAATGGAGATCACATGGAGGGTTATTAGCAGAGAGACGGGGAGAATGAGGGAAAAGGTACAGAGAATAAGAAGCACAAACGGTAGGAAGAAAATAGACAGGAAGAGGTTAAGAATCATATATAAGAAATGGAGAAGCCAAAGACCTTATATGTACGACCCATGGACATGAACTAAGGGTGGGGAATGCTGGTGGGATGGGGGTTGCAGGGCAGAGGGGAAAAAATGGGGAGAAAAAATGGGACAACTGTAATAGCACAATCAATAAAATATACTTTAAAAATATTCAATGGCTACATGTGGGAGAGAGGAGAAGCCAAAAGCAAGTCTGTGGCAGAGGCCTATAGAATGGGCTGTCTCTTCACAAAAACAGAGATGAAGAGACTTGAGAGGGAAATGGTTTTAAAGGAAAATGAAGGGTTCTGATATTGAGTTTGAAGTGGAAATGAACTGTAAGCAACACATTTAGAAAAAAAAGACATGCTGCTTAAAGGGGTTGTCTTTATTCATCTGCCTCACTAATGCCTTAAAGACGCTGGAAGTACCAACTAAAGTCAAGTATCAGCAAAAATATAGAAGGTGAATTGGGTATGTACACGCATTTCTACTCACCCCTGAAACTCTTCAGTGCTAATTTTTAAAGCATTAACTGACAAAGACTGAGAGTGACTAAGAAGAGCAATAAAATTTAGAAGTTGGAAAGCAAATAGATCTTTGGTGACTGTCTTAGTGGATCCAAGAAAGCTGAGTAATAAGCCATAGGAAAAGCTGAAAAGCATGTGATATACACCATAGTACACCTCTTCCAAGGCTAAGGATTTGGTGGTATCAAGCATCTCTGGAAGTAGAAATAAGGGTGGGTTCAAATCAGGGATACTACTTTAAAATATCTTTTAAAGAAACAGAGTTCCAGAACACAGGGCTTGATGTATTCTAACAGCCCTTCCCTGGCCTACAGACCACTTGGAGGTTTTCTCTGGAGTGGGCACAACAGGGTCTCTGGAGGACACTCAGCAGGACAGTTGAGGGACAGAAGCATTCTGAAAACAGGGAAATTAAATAACTGCATGTAATTTTATGCTGAATCCTGAATTTTCTTGCTTAACTCAGCTTCCAGAATGGTAGCAGCCAGGCAGAATGGTAGCAGCCAGGAGGTTTGAGGAAGACTGTAATGAGGAAAGATACAGAGATCTTAACATCTAAGGATGAAACGAAACAGCCTGACAGATGTACAAACTGCCAGTTCCAAAAACAGTCACAGGATATAAGGTTCAGTAGAGGGAATACAATCAATAATATTTAATAACTATGAATGGTACAAGTGGGACTAAACTTATCAGGGTGATCACTTTATATAAATGTCCAATCACTATTGGGCACCTGAAACTAATATAATCTTGCGTGTTAACTGTAATTGAAAACTAAAAAAAACCCCAACCAAACAAAAGAATAACAGTCGACAAGACCCACACAGGCAGAGCCTCCAAATGGCTTTCCAATAACTTCTTGCAACAAGATACCTTACAGGAAAAAAATGTCAAAATTGGAAAAATAATTAATATCCTCTGAGAGATAACCAGAAAAACAAAAAACTCTTACAGAGTAAAAATATGAAAGGGAAATGAAAGAAATAAGGCTGAAGACATATTTGAGAAATCTCCCAGCAAATAAAATGAAATTACAGAAAACAGGACAGAAAGGTAAGAAGTGAGAGCAACTGCACAGAGGTCTAACATCTGACTAATGAGATTTCAGAACCAGAAAACAGAGACCAAGGAGTAGAGAATTAAAAAAAAGTTAAGAACGAGGAAAAACAAAGAGCCAGAGTTTCACTATTGAGTACTTAGCATAATGGATGAATGGGCCTTACGAGGCCCACACTGTGAAAGGGTGGTCCTACAGACTTCCACGGGGGAAAGGTTTCACACAAAAAAGTCAAGAACCAGAATGGCATTGGTCTTTAGCAGCAACAAGACGGAAACTAAAACAATGAATGGAGAAGTGACAACTATTTCTGAGGGAAAATGATTTTCAACCTAGAAATTTACACCCAGCTGACTGACTGTAAAAGCAGAATAAAAACGTTATCAGATGTTCAAGGCTCCCCCTCTGCCCGCCCAATCTCACACACCCTTTCTTAAGAAGCTACTAAAGTTGTACGTACTCCAAAACAACTAAACAAAACAAAACCAAGAGCGATCAGAGAGACAGAAAACGGGATATGAAGAAAGAGTAAACAATAATCTCCAAGGTGACAGTGAAGAAAATCCCAAATGGCAGAAATGCAGCAGGCCTATATGGCAACCCAAATGATGAACACAGAGTAGAAGACCCCCAAGTTTCAGGACAGAGCTCTTTAGGAAAAAAGAAGTTGAAAGAATACCATGGTATTTGTATGTACTGAAGTGTAGTATTTACAATCACTGGGTGAAAACATGGGGAAGAACTAAGTGATTAAGTGTACGAAGACAATTAAGCAATGAAATACAGTGTTAGGCAGAAAGGCAGAAGGAATCGTAACACAATATATACTCCGCTAAGCTAAGCATTAACATTAGAGTCCTAATAATGTAAACATGGAGTGATTACCTAGCCAAAAGTAATACTGAAGTTGGGGATGGGTGATGTGGTGGTAGATTAGTCCTACTTTTCAGGAGAAGGAAACAAAACCTAAAGCTGATAAAGAGAACTGGGAGCAGTATAGCCAATAGTTATTTATAGCAGTATAATTATTTATTAGTGACACGAAGGTAAGTACTGTTATGTGGAGAGAGAAAAACTGGGAAGGGCAGAGCAGATTTTTGAATCAAAACCTATATAACTGTCTTTAAACTATACACATGCATGACTGATAAGCAAAAGTATAGTATTTTTAAAAATCAAGCTATTTGAAAATCACATGTATGTGCTATAATAAACCTGACAAGTCAGTCCAGTGACCGAAAATAACCTGTGACACAGGGTGATCTGATCACAAATGCTACCTGGGTAGGATTGTTTCATTATACTGTTCTCTATATATTCAAACTTTTCCATAAAAAAAAAAAAGTTAAAAGAAAGAAGTGAAAAAACATTCATTAAAATGTTAGTTGGAAATCTGGGATAGAACTAAAGATGTTTTCTTCTGTTAGCACAACTAAGTCCAAATTCTCATCCGTTGCTAGTCACTTCAAAACAAAGCACTGAGACAACTTTAACTTACCACCCAACATGCATTTCCAAGATCGGCAATCTTCACTTGGAGCTTCTCTGCATTTTTTGGATCGAGGGGATTAACAAGAAAATTTCCAGCAGTGGATTTTCCTATAGACAACAGGCATCATCAGCAAGACGGTTCAACGAACACAGAACTACCCAAAGGTTAATAAAACTTTGAGGTAACACATGCAGGATCCCAATGGGAACCTACAATAACCTTTCTAAGATAAAAGGAGAATAGCAACACCTTGAGTTTCCAGAATTAAAACCTTCGTAGCAACAAGTGAAATGCTGTGCATGTATTCACATGACCAATAATATTTGAAGTCATCTACAGATTTACACACTGAAGGTAACTTGGACACGCCCAAAGCTATTGACAAATACCATGGTACTTTTAGTCTAGAAATTCATGAATATGTTATGCAGGGAAGGAGTACCGGGGAAGTATGTCTGCATAGGTACCTTTGTTGTCCAGTGGTCCATTATGTTCTTGGTCCTGCTCCTCTTCACAGGGGATCTCTGCCCGAATGCTTTCCTGAAGTTGACTGATGTCCTGTTCACTGAATGACTGGTCTACATTCGATGAAGACTGGCACACCATGGTGTCTGACACCTCGGAGGTTACAGGGGTACAAGAGTCTGTTTCTTGAGATGTGCTGTCGTCTCCATTTTGGGAGGTTAGGAAACTAGTTTCCTGCTTCAAATTTTGGACATCACAGTCATTAGCATTATGTAGATCCTCTTTAAGCCTCAATGTTTCTTTATTACTGTTCTCAGTATAATTAACGATTTCAATCACTCCATTGCAATTAATTTCTGCTGCACCACCCTCTACACCACGTTCCGTAAGTGTCTGATCCTGGTCAATGGTACTTGACTCTTCTAAGGAACAAACAGACAAAAAGGGTGTATGTGTATATGTAGGAGTGAAAGAATGGAAAAATTTCTCCATGAGATTCAAACACTGTCTAGAACTTACACATGGTTACATAAAAACATGACTGAACATCTAAAACCTATTTATGGGAGGACAAAGATCCTCTTATCCTTACCCAATTGCTAAATGAAGTCTATGTTGCATTTCCTGAGAAAAATTAGAAATTACATTAGAATATCACCTGCCTAACATTTATGACAAATTCTGTATTCTTACTGTATAAGGACACCCCCAGAGATGTGTTGTATGCATGAAACCACTATATATAACAATGATAATAGTAAAGTTTGCTATAAAGTAATTTTTGTGATGCTCTATTTATACCAAGTTTTTCTTGGGTCATTTTATTAGGTGGGTTCTCTTTCAAGGGTCTTTCAACAGGACTCTCTGATTCTTCTTGCTTGTTTGGTCTTTTTTGCCCAGGGCCCGACTCTTTCTCCATTTCCTCAATTTCCTGCATTCGCTTCTCTAGTAATTCTGCCTGGCGCTTCTGCTTCTTCTTCAATTTCTTCTTCTTATTCTTTGACATTTTGTCAGCCTGGGCGGAGATTACAAACAGATAAAGCCTTCAGGTGGCTAATCCATTACCCCTAGTCGGAGATAACTGTTAACTTTAATTACTTCCTAATCAAATGTCACTCTTTCCCTAACATAGCACTTAACATTTTCATTAACTTAAAAAATGTGTACGCTCTTATTAAAGTAAATAATAACAAAATCAACAACAAAAGTGGTCCTTTGAGCAGTCTGTGGGGCTGGTGTACTCTAAGACACACTCAAATTTATGGACGCTGCACCGCTACCAACTTGTGGAAGATGCACAGGAATTTACTGAAGAAAATTATAGAAGCGCAGGAATATTTTTTCTTTGGTTTTCAAATTCTAAACAAACTGTGATTATCCATAACAGAAGAACCCCTGTCCATTGCCCATAGATCAGAATTAAATATGGAAACACCTTATACTTACTGGTTTCGGCTGGGGTGCAGTACTGACTGAAAAGAAAAGAAAACCAAGTAAGAACCCTGGCATTCAGCAGGCAATATAAACTAATGCTCACATAGATACCATACCAAAACTTACAGTTTATATTGTAGCAACAATTACTTAAGCAACTTTGGTAGAAACAACATTGCTTTTTTTAAAAGAAAAAATAATGCATAAAAAGTTGGTAAAATAAGTTTAAGTAAATTAAATTCTTCAGATAGCGTAAATATATGGAGAGCCAAGCCCTTATTTCTGGTTTCCACTATTAATGCTGCTAAAAGCCCATTCCTTCATAATGCCTGAAACAGAGTGTGACAGGCAACCACCCCTCATCCAGGACTCTCATCTCTATGCTTCCGCTCATCCCCTCAGTGTGAAAAGCAGAGTGGCATCAAGAGCTGCAGGAGTTTGTTACACAGCGTATCATGGGTATTAGTTTAGCTTAGGTAGGAGGTAGAATCTACATCTCTCTTTAAAAATTTTTTAAATTGTGATAAAAACACGTAAAATTTCCCTCTTAACCATTCTTAAGTTCAGTAGAGGTAACTGTATGCACCACCGCTATATAAAATTTCTAGACTCTTTTCATCTTGAAAAAAACCTAAAAAAGCTCTATGCTCAAACACTCCCCATTTCTCCCTTCCTGAGTTTTCCTTTTTAAATAGAACCTATGATAACTGATACTTCAACTTGAAGATCAAGAAAGTTCCTCCATATAATTAAACTACTAAAACTGAAATCTGTACCTCGAATGGAAGAAAATCACCATAACCATAGTAGCCAATATATATTTACCACACAATACTATGAGGCCCGCTGCCA
Source organism: Glossophaga mutica (assembly GCA_039655065.1). Lineage (NCBI taxonomy): Eukaryota > Metazoa > Chordata > Mammalia > Chiroptera > Phyllostomidae > Glossophaga > Glossophaga mutica. Next base: position 112,329,231 of record CM077306.1, read on the forward strand.
ACTGCTTTAACATGAAATTTAGACCCAGTAACTGGGGAAAAAAATGAAGTCAAGTTAAATGACCCAGCCAATGATGAGGCCAAGATTTAAACCAGGTCTGTTCATGTCCGTGCTTAAACTCAAGCTCTTACTAGCAATATTATCTTGCTCCTGATGGATAAGTGAGCATGTATGATCATGGTAAGAGGTAAACACATCAAAAATGGCCACCAAATAACAAGAGAAAACATTTTGAAACAATATGAATCAGCTTATATATATGTACAATTGACTCAGATTTGAAATATATGGGTCCCCATACTTGAGGATTTTTAAAATAAATACTGTAAATGTATTTTCTCTTACTAATGATTTTCTTATCTCTAGCTTACTTTACTGTAAGGATATAGTATAGTATATTAACACACATGTCAATCAACTGTATGTTATTAATAAGGCTTCTGGTCAACAGTAGACTATTAGCAGTTAAGTTTTGGGGGAGTCAAAAGTTGTAAACTACAAGAACAAAAACTCCAAGATTCCCAGATTAAACTGCAGCAGGCAGGAGGGTTAAAGGAAGTGATGAGAGGTTAATCAGCGACTGCAAGCCCAAACCGACAGAGACTGGTAACATTCTTGAATATATGATGAAACTTGCAATTAACCTCCAGGTGGCTGTTTCTGAGAGAATAGCCTGATAGCTGACCACAGGCACCACTGCATCCTGCTTACTAAGCATGCTCTTTCCAGACCGTCACACACGATGGACCTTAAAAGGCAAACAATTCTTCTTTCTGGACTATGCACCTATCCCAGAACTAAACCTTAATAGCTAAAGTCTTTTTTCTTTTAAATTTTCACCCGAGGACATGCTTATTGAGAGTGAGAGGAAGGGAGGAGACAAAGAGGGAGAGAAACAGCGATGTGAGAGAGAAACAGCTATTGACTGCCTTTCCCATGTGCCCTGACCAGGGACTGAACCTGCAAACTAGGCATGTTCCCTGACCAGGAATTGAACCTGCAAAACTTTCAGTTTCTAGGATGATGCTTCAACTGAGCCTGGGTCTACAGCTAAATTTTTTCAAAACAACTTACATCTTTCTTCCCTAATCCACTTGCATAAAAGAGCTCTGTCAATCCCAGGATGGTGGACATGTCTTCTTCATCTAGACCTGCTGCTGCTGGGGGTTTGTTTCCACACACACCCCAGCACGCAGTCCTTTTTCTGGCTAGCATGTGGCTCAATAAAGCTTTTCACCGTGATTTAACATAGTGAATTTGTGAGTGTATTGGGGTCTGTGTGTGTAACTCCCTGGTGGATCAAGGGTCAACTGTACAAAATATGTACAGTCTTCTCCTAATATGGAAGCAATCCTGAGAATGAAAAAAGTCTTTGGAAGGCTGGGACTATTTCTTACACATAAGCACTTACTATATCTTACTGTTAAATGAATGAGTGGTACTTTACTTAACTGCCTGATTAATAGAGTATAAATAGAAACTTAACTTTTAATGAAAGCAAAGCCCCACAGCTAGTACCTGCAGACCCGGAAGGTGGAGGAGCTCCAGACCGCTGCCATTCTGTTGCTTCTGCAGCCAGCCTCCGGATGTACTGCTCGTTCACTGACAACAAGATGTTTTCTGGTTTAATGTCGGTGTGGATGATCCGGCACTTGCTGTGTAAATAATCCAGACCCTGTAACACCTGAATGGGAACAGAGCAAGAGACTCGCAAACACAAAATAGAAGTCCTTCTGGAGAAGGAAGAAATCATAATACAACATTAAAAAAATAAAAATCTAAAAATGATGTGGTAGTTTTCCACAGAGAATAAAACATTTTTAAAGCACAAAGCAACTTTCTCAGAAAGATTACTGGAACTATGAATGAAGGCAAGAGTTTATAATAAAAAGCTCTTCCAAGTTTTATAAAGCTAATTAATTCTATTCGGAGATATCTTTAAGTACATTACTAAGACTAAGAATAAACGGTCAACATGCCCTTTAAGTATTGAAATGTAGGTTATGAAAGAGATTTAGATATCTTTTAATTCAAATTTCCTTGTTGATAAAGAACTGAGGTCTCTTGCTTCCCAGTCTGGAGCTCTTTCCACCAAAACACGTTATCCAAATTATTTGACCTTTGAAGTATTAATTATTTCCTGATAGTAAATGTCTTTATTGAACACTGAAAGGTATTTATAATATTAGAAAATGCTCGTGAGTAATGTTACATAAAAAGATATAACAATTTGACACAGCAATTCTTTATTAACATAGAATCAACATTTGCATCCGGAACTTCTGAATAAGGGCTCCAAGTTCCCCCAAATCAGGAACTGTACAGAGCTTCCCCTCTAATAATTATTATAGAAGATGAATGGGAGGGGAAAATGGTTATAATAAAATATTCAAAAACAGAATAAATACAGTTAACCCTAGGGGCTGAATAAAACGGTTTTAGCAATTAAAACAAAAAACCCTAGTTTTTCAAACAAAACTTCTATTGGAAATAGGAAAGTCCTGACACTGAAGAATACAAAGCAATCAGCACACAGAAAATACTAAGATTCATACTTGCTGAATGATTTTTTTGACACAAGGCAGTGGAAGCCCTTGATAATTGGACTTGATGATCCACTTCAGCAGATGATGGCCCAAAACTTCAAACACCATGCAGATATCTGGATGTTTGTTAAGGAGGAAAAAGGGAAGCAAAATGTGTCCCACACCAAAGAAATTGTTATTGCATTCTTCTTCAGATATAAAAAGTTAGTGTTTGACCAAAAAAATCTGTCAGTATTCTGAAATCCCAAAGGTTAATTAATGCTTCAATAACTGAAAATATCCAAGAAATGAAAAATTCTCGTAGGTTGGTTTATTAATGAAACTAGGGAAGGAAAAAGAAATTCTGCTTTAACCACAAAAGTTAATGTACCAAAACTTAACCCTCAAAATGAAAATGTCAACATCTTAAATGACAGAGGAAACTGACTTGCTTCATACTCTGTAGTTCACAGAACCAGTCTGAGCCCAGTGCCGCCACGGGCCCTTCCGCGTGAGCCTCGGCACACAGCAGGAATGCTCGAAGTCTAGCAGTGCGCAGGGCACTGCAGGGATTTTAGTAGCAAGAAGTCGGTACTGTCCATCTCTAGAAGCTTCTACATAAATTCGAAAATCAAAACATGAATATGTCATAATGACCTAGTGCCCAGGCTTTTGTTTTATGTAAGATTCTCCACTAAAGAAAAACTCGGATCCTTGAGGAAATGGCCAAATCCAGGGGGAACCGTGATATGCCAACAGGAAAAATGTCAAGAAACAGGATACCACCAGCCAAAGTTGAGAACATTTTAAAGACTGAGGTTATAAATTAACTTAAAACTAAAAATAGAATGAGTCCAAATACATACTAAAATAAGTGTGTATTGGGAGGAGAGAAATATCTTCTTCAGAGAAAAAGTCATGTGATAAATATACTAAGTATGACAGAAATAGAAAACTGCCATTTTATAATAACTACAGTAATGACTGATTCAGGTTAAGAATCCGTACTAAAACTACTGAATGAAAGACTTGGAAAAAATTGTGACAGTATCACCCCATGGACTGCTTAAGGAAAAAGGTACATTTACACAGGGAAATCTGGAAACGGCTGCCAAACTTAGCATTGATCAAACTTAGCACCAATGACAAGCACAAATTCATATCATGTGCCCTTTGAGAAGAACCAAAAAATCTCCATATAGTGCTTTTGACAAAAATTATTAACCTGAGTCTAACTATCAGGAAACAATTAGCCAAATCCAAACCAAGAGACAAAACAACTGGCCTGGATTCCTAAAAAGTTAATGGCTTGAAAAGATTCTAAATTAAAGATAAAAGGGACATGATTATCTCAGGGAAACGTAAATGAAAATTACAGTAAGATACTTTCAAACTCACTAGAATGACTAAAATAAAAAGACTAACATGACCAAATGTAGGTGAGAATGTGGAACAATTAAAACTCTCATACTATGTTAGCAGAAATGTAAAACAGTGCTACCACTTTGGAAAACTGGTCGGAATTAAACATACAGCTAGGAACTTCTGCTTTAGTCAAGATGGGGTAACAGAAACTGATTTACCCTCTTGCTTGAAACAACAACAAAAGCAGACAAAATACACAGAACAACAGATTTTAAGATCCTGGACATCAGACAATGAAATCAGTGATCCTTGAGAGAAGGTAAAAAATGAGCTGAAGCCTACGACTGTCCCATCTTACTGCCTTGAGATTTTCCACACAGACCCCTTAAGTTAAACATAAGGAGTTGAGAGGCTAAGGCAGCTATAGTTCATAAAACAAGGTACCAGTACCAGAGATGAGAGAGCTGCAGAAAAAGAGAATCCTGGAGATCTGTAGATGGATCCCCTCGCATATTCAGCGGTGCATTCATCAGAACAGGTACAGGAGGAAACTACCAGATGCAGACGGAAATCACCTGGAAGGATTAGAAGAAACAGCGTCCAACATTCTCACAGGGCGCCAACAGTATGTGTTCTCATCAAAAAGACTAGAAAAACTGTCATCAACCTATGCATACATGGTCAACTAATTGATAACAATTATAAAATGTGGAAAGGACAGTCTCTCCAACACATGGTGTTGGAAATACTGGATAGCTATGCGCAAAGGACCACTGGACTATCTATCTCACATCATAGCCCAAAATTAACTCAAAATAAATTGAAGACTTCACCATAAGAGCTGAAACCATAAACTCCTAGAAGAAAACATAGGTGATAGCTCCTTGATATAGGTCTGACAATGATTTTTCTGGACTTGACACCAAAATCAAAGATAAAAAACCCAAAAATAAACAAGTGGGATTACACCAAACTAAAGATCTTCTGCATGCATCAACCAAAAGAAAAGGCAACCTATAGACTAGGAGAAAACACCTGTTAAGAGGCCAATGTCCAAAACATATAAAAAAGTTATATATCTCAACAGAAAAAAAAAAAAACCCAATCTGATTAAAAAATGAGCAGAGGGACCGAATAGACATTTTCCCAAAGACATGCAGATAGCCAACGGGTACATGGAAAGGTGCTCAGTATCACTAATCATCAGGGAAATGCAAATCTGAACCACAGTGAGATACCACCTTCCATCTGTTAGAAAGGCTATCATCAAAAAGACAAGAGATGAAAAGAGTTGGTGAGGATGTAGACTAAAGGGAACTCTTGTGCACTACTGGTGGGAATGTGAATTGGCACAGCCACTATGGAAAACAGTATGGCATTCCTTAAAACAACAACAACAACAACAGCAACAACAACAACAACAACCACCACCACCACCACCACCAAACAAAGAAGAATTACCATATGAATGAGCAATTCCACTTCTAGGTATTTATCTGAAGGAAATGAAAATATATGTCAAAGAAATATCTGGACACCCATGTCATTACAGCATTATTCACAACAGCCAAGATAGGAAAACAATGTAAATGTTCATCAAGGAATGAATAGGATGAATGGAAAAAAAAGAGGTGGTATATACATAGCATGGAATATTATTCAGCCATAAAAAGGAAAACCCACCATTTGTGACAAGATGTACAGGCCTTGAAGGCATTATGTTGATTATGTTGCGTGAAATAAGTCAGACAAAGATCACTCACATGCGGAATCTAAACAAAACAAAACAACACCCCCCCCCCCAATTTATAGATAGGCAGAACAGACTGGTGGTTCCCAGAGGTGGGGTTAGAGGAAATGGGGGAAGATGGTCAAAAGGTACAAACTTCCAGTTTTAACATGACACTGTACTGTGTATTATCACTATGTTGTACACCTAAAACTAACAGTATTATATTCAAATATATTTAGATTTTAAAAAAAGACTAGAAAAATTTGTAGTCATGGAGCATTGGGTAGTGATTAGACCTACCCAATCTACCAAAGATCCATCTACCTGGTTCAGATCCATCTACCAAATCATAAAAGTAAAACTGAAAAGGATTAAACTGTTTCCAAGTAACATAAGTGCTTCCCAGAACAAAGCTCAAGAAGACATATAGGAGTAAAAAACACCCAGCAGCCAGGAAGTAAAAAGTCACAATGTCTCAAAGATTATCAGGCAGAAAAGATGCAGGAAAATGTTATCTGAAAATTAGAACATTTAACCATTTTAAAATGACTCAGGACTGTCACAGAAATTAGAATTAGCAGACAAGAAAATTAAATTTATAGCTGTACTATATAATTTTTTAAAATTTATTGATTTTAGAGAGAGAAACATTAATTTGTTGTTCCACGTGTTTATGCAATCAATGGTTAATTCTTGCATGTAATTCACTTTTTAGACATCTAAAAAGTGACCATCATAGACAAAGATACGGTTTTAAAATGGGCTGATTCTTGCAAGTTTTCCTTAGAGAATGGGGATGTGATTTATTTATTTATTTCACTTTTTTCAAGGAAATAACTCAAAACTAACTTCAGAATGTTAAAATCTTTTCACATTAACTGTTCTGCTTTCTCATCTTCTTTGCTTGCTTCTCTGTTCAAATCTCTTACCACATAGTTCACCACTTAATGTTAGAGCCATATGTAGCTGGCCTCCTTAAAAAAAAAAAAAAAAAGAGCATCCCTTATAACTGAGAATGTTAAGAGAAGCTAAACATGCAGGAAAATAGAATGAGATATAAAATGTCTTTTCTCTACGGTTTTAAAGTTTATGAATAGGCAGTTGTAGCCTGTTCAATACGAGTGAGAACTCTTTTATTCTGAAAAATCTGACATGCCTGCATCAACATAGCTGTCACAACAACCTTTCAACTGTTCACTGCATATCGCTCTGAAAATATACAGAAAACCAGCTGAGCTTCCTTCCAACTCTAAAATTTTTTTAAATATATTTTATTGATTATGCTATTACAGCTGTCCCATTTCTCCCCCATCATTCCCCTCCACTCTACACACCCACTCCCACCCACATTCCCCCCTTTAGTTCATGTCCATGTGTCATAAGTTCTTTAGCTTCTACATTTCCCATACTATTCTTGCCCTCCCCCTTTCTATTTTCTACTCACCGTCTATGCTATTTATTCTCTGTACCTTTTCCCCCTCTCTCCTCCTCCCACGCCCCTGTTGCTAATCCTCCATATGATCTCCATTTCTGTGGTTCTGTTCCTGTTCTAGCTGTTTGCTTAGTTTGCTTTTGTTTTAGGTGTGGTTCTTAATAGCTGTGAGTTTGCTGTCTTTTCACTGTCGTATTTTTATCTTCTTTTTCTTAGATAAGTCCCTTTAACATTTCATATAATAAGGGCTTGGTGATGATGAACTCCTTGAACTTGACCTTATCTGAGAAGCACTTTATCTTCCCTTCCATTCTAAATGACAGCTTTGCTGGGTAGAGCAATCTTGGTTGTAGGTCCTTGACTTTCATGACTTGGAATACTTCTTTCCAGCCCCTTCTTGCCCATAAGGTCTCTTTTGAGAAGTCAGCTGACAGTCTGATGGGAACTCCTTTGTAGGTGACTGTCCCCTTATCCCTTGCTGCTTCTAGAATTCTCCGCTTCATTTGAATCTTGGCTAATGTAATTACGATGTGCCTTGGTGTGTTCCTCCTTGGGTCCAGCTTCTTTGGGACTCTCTGAGCTTCCTGGACGTCCTGGTAGTCTATTTCCTTTGCCAGATTGGGGAAGTTCTCCTTTATTATTTGTTCAAATAAGTTTTCCACTTGTTGCTCTTCTTCTTCCCCTTCTGGGACCCCTATAATTCGGATGTTGGGACATTTAACGATGTCCCGGAGATTCCTAAGCCTCTCCTCATTTTTTTGAATTCTTATTTCTTCCTCGTTTTCTGTTTGGTTGTTAGTTTCTTCCTTCTGGTCCACTCCATTGATTTGAGTCCCAGTTTTCCTTCCATCTCTATCAGTTCCCCATGCATCTTCCTTCATTTCACGTATTGTAGCCTGCATTTTTTCTTCTAATTTGTGAGCAAAATCAACCAATTCTGTGAGCATCTTGATGACCAGTGCTTTGAATTGCGCATCTGATAGGTTGGCTATCTCTTCACTGCTTAGAGGAATTGGCTCTGGGGATTTGATTGGTTCTCCGGTTTGAGCCATTTTTGGTGTTTTTTTTTTTTGTCTTTGTCTTGTTTTGTTTTGGTTTTAGTCTAGTCGCGGCTATTACGTAGTGAGGGGTGGAGCCTTAGGTGTTCCTCAGGGCGGGGCAGCCCAGTCGCTGGGCTGTGACGCTATAGGTGTGCTCGGGGTCCGAGAGGGAACAATGGCGCCTGTTCTGCTCTCTCCTGGACTCCGGTCCCTTCCACCGCTTCCCCTTCCCCTGGATTATCTGCGCACGCTCGTGTGCTGTTACATAGTGAGGGGTAGAGCCTCAGGCGCTCCCCAGTGCGGGGCAGCCCAGTCGCTGGGTTGTGACGCTGTGTGTGGGGGCGGGGTCTGAGAGGGAACAATGGCGCCTGCTCTGCTCTCTCCTGGATTCAGTCCCTTCCGCCACTTCCCCTCTGCCTGGACCGTCTGCGCGCACGAATGTGGGACCACCTGGTCAGCCAGCCGCCTTGTGCGGCCTCACTGGGTCTGCACAGTTGTCCTCCTGTGCCCGCGGTCCACCAGCTGCTGCCTGTGGGCCCGGGGACCGCCAGCCGCCGCCTGTGCACCTGGGAACTGCCAGCCGCTGCTGCTTGCGCTCCCGCACCTCCACCTTCTCATGCCGCGACTCCGCCCCTCCTACCGGTCTGGATGAATGCTTGTTGGACTTCCGTACAGTTCAATTTTCTATAAGTTCTGGTTGTTTTCTTGTTTCTAAATAATTGTTGTCCTTAATTTTGGTTGTGAGAGGAGGCACAGTGTGTCCGCCTACGCCTCCATCTTGGCCGGAAGTCCCAACTCTAAAATTTTAAGAATCCAAAAAACCCCATAAAACAAGCCAGTTTTTTCACTGTAATAGTATGTGATCAATCACAACTATTTAGATTTTAAGCATTAACTTACATGTACAACCTCTTCCATGAGGGGGCCTGTTAGATAGATAATAACATAATGTTACATTCTTGTTTACCCAATATTTACCATGAAAAATTAGTTTCATTAAAATTTCTGTGCTAATTGATAAAATCATAGAATCTTTACTTAGTAATATAAGGCTATTTTCTGAAAAAGTTCTTTTCTTTTGACTTTGGTTTGGTTTAATTGGGCTGAAAAGGGAAAAAAGCCGAAGGCAATATCCAGAAAAATTACGACATACAAAGATAGACATGATTCACATCTCTGGTCAGAAATTTATAACAAAAGAAAGGAATTTGATTATAGTTTGCCTTGAGAAGGGAGAAAAATCCTGTTTGTACAAATCTGGCTCTTTTTTTCAAGCAGTTAATTCATGATTTATTTATTTTCAAGTAGGTTCTTAAAAGGATACGTGTTCCATTAACTCCTGATATTTTAAAGTCATCTAGTAGTTGAACAACCATTTCTCTATTTGGATCATTAGGATCTGAATTGCGAACCTAGAGTGGGGAAGACAGTATTTAGTAAATAGGAAAGCAATGAAATAAACCAAACGTCTACCTGAAGCAAATGTAACAGAAGATTAACTACTCCAAGAAAGAGTTCATAAAAATCTGTTAGGAAAAACATATTAAAACTTTAATAACTCAAATAGGCAAAAAACTTAATTGACAAAGAAATGCCTCCAACAGACTACTGTTCTAAATTGACCATTTTACTTCTCAAGGTCTGACTCCAAAATTAACCAAGGGTAACCAGGCCATGAGGAATTAAGAAGCTTTTACAGGATGCAAACCAACCACAGCACCGACAACACTGTTTATTCAGCTGATTTTTTTTCATTGAAAGACTTGCTCAATGAAGGAAGCAGTACATTAATTTACTTTTGGGGCACCAGCTCCTTACTCTGTCACAGACTAACATTTTGAAAAGTACTTCCTTAGAGCTCTCCTGGTCTAAATTGCCACCTTACAAATGAAAAATCTAAGTCTTGAAAGAAATAAAATGATTGAGTTGAAGAATATAAAATAATAAGTTCTTGATAAGCGTACCTAAGTTTCCAGGTATAAAGGAATTAATAACTACAATGTTTATTTTTATAACATCTTAAAACGTAAAACAGATATATTTCTTAGCACAGCTTTCCTTTAGGAAAGAAAAACATTTTTGGTGCTATTTGGCATATAAAACATGCTCAATAAACACTTTTATTTGAAGTTTTTTCAGTATGTATGTAGGCAGAATTCCTGTGACAGTATATTCCACCAGTTCCCTACCACACGCACAGAATGTGTAAATATTGCTGTTTTCCTTTACATCTTTAAAGATATTGGAACTTTTTTTTTAATCCTCACCTGAGGACATTTTTTAATTGCTTGTACAGAGGAAGGAAGAGAGAGCAGCACTGACTGGTTGCCTCCCAGCTGCACCCAGACTGGGAATCAAACCTGCAAACTTTCAGCTATAGGACTGACCAACCAACCAAGCCACACCGGCCAGTACAAGATATTGGAACTTTATAGTAAATTTTAGCCAAGTTAAACAATTTGCACTTCATATGTCTTTTCAATTAAAACCTTACTTATTGACTGCTTTGCAGTTCACACATATGATCTAATAATACTCACTGATTTCAGCAACCGGATTTCATCTAGTGCTGTTTCAGTATAATGTTCAGCACTTTTAACCACTTTCATGGCTACAAACTTCTTCCCCCTAAGAAACAAACATAGACAGTTAACTAAATGTCCTCCCTTACTCTAGGAAGCTAAGATGTCGCTGTAACTGGGAGACAGTGATATAAGTACCAACACTGACTTCATATTTCCCAGTACTCAAACACAGGCTACTTCTATGGGATCACTTGTACTTATCAATTAACTGGCCAGACTTAATTTACAGAAAGAAAATCTGTTCTTGGGTAACACCAGTAACCAAACATTTTCTCTAAGGTAAAGTCTACCTTCTTAATGTTTCTTGAATCCAAGTAAAACCATGAAAAGGGAATAAATAAGGGGAGAAACACCACCAAATCTGAAGTATTCTGTCTATCCGGCAAAAGCTAAAAGGCTAAAAGCTGTAATAGTTTACTGATATAAGCCAGGAGAAATACTCAGCTGAAAAAAAAAAGATAAAGTAAAGTGTATATATAGCAATAATTATTTCATCAAAAATAGATGGTACACTTTTAGGTAAACTTTCAGTATTAACTGCCTGTGATTTTCTATGTAGAGGATAGTTTTAGACTATATCGCTGAGCAAATCTGTTACCAAAAGAAAACACAAGAAAATTTCACACAGGTTGGTCTGGAACATCGATTTTCAACTGGTGTGCAGCAAGAATTTAGTCAGGGGCACTGATCCCTTTTCCCTTAGTTTGTCAAATTAAAAAATGACAACAATCAACACAACAGTAGCCATCCAGTGTGAATGTCCTGTCTTGACCTATAAATATATAGGTCATATAACAGAGTTGCATCTTATTTGGCAATGTTGCATAATAAGTGAGTCTGATGGGTTAATTTTTGGTACCAGAAATCCTTATATAAAAGCATAGGCAACTGATTTTTTAAAAAGTCACTCTGGAGCAAAAAGGGTAGGTAATTACTATTATCTTGGGCTTTTTTTTTTTTTTTTTTTTTGGTAAATCAATTCAACTGTACTCCAGTAAGAAAAATTATGAATTTACATACCATACTTTCACTTAAATACTTGAATGCTTTGAATATGGGAGATCTAAGTGTCGTACTGATACTAATTTAATTAATGTCTTGTCTCTAAAGTCTTCTTCTCCAGAGAAAAGTCATTTGCTCAAGAACACAAAGATTATCCACAACAAAATTCTGATCAAGAAATCAGTCTAGTTAGACTGAAGGTAGATTGGCTCTGGAAAATCAGACAAAAACATTTAGCCATCACCTAACTAATTCTTTTGCAGGACCACTGACACTTACTGAATATCCCACGATAGCCACACTGTTGAAAAGTGCCCCCAGCCCAACTTTCGGATCACGTGGTATCTCCCATTGAATAGATCTCCGATTTTTACAAGATGATAACCTCCTGGAAGAAATAACAGGAGGGAAACAGTTACTTAAGTAGTATGAAAAGGTTATCTCATATCTTATTTTTCAACAACTATATCCTTTTATAAAATAAAAAATAATTTCTTCTGTACTATCAATTTAACAAAAGAAAAATTTAACTCAACTTGCCATATAGCATTCATTGAGCTCATGTTACAAAAAAATCTTGGCGAATAAGACTAATGATTTAGAGGGTGCAGGTGATGCTCTGCAGAACAACCAATAGCTACTTAAAATAAGTCATCCTCAAACAAAAATAAGGTTATGTATCACAATATTCTTGCCCCCCAGTAATCCAATAGATTTATCTAAACATATAAATCTATTTATAGTTGAAGTTTCAAGATTTTAAGAAAGTGATCAAGAAATTCCACTTATTTAACTTAAACAAACAGGATTTGCTGACCTAAAACACAACAAAACCCAGGAAGGCCTGAACAGGCTTCCTGCGGTGGCAGGAATCAAAGAAATTTCAACATCTATCTTTGCCTGCTGAGACTAAGAAGAACCAGGCTCTCCTAGATGGTAAGATACATTCTAAGTTCCTACCAAAGAATACTAGAAAGTCTCGCACAGAAACAGAAAAGATAATAGGCAATCTTATGACACTGTTTAAGTACCTATAACTCCAGTTTAACTCATCTTAGCAATCATCACTATGAGAAAGAAGTAATAAAAGGTGTTTTGCAAAAGCCTACATACCAAATCTTATCACTGGTTACTTCTGAGTCATAGCATTTTCTTTTTAATGTATTTCTGAAAATTTCTAAGGAAATATGAACTATTATTTTTTAGAAGAATAAAAGGTAAAAACAGATTTAATATAAAACAAAGCTTTAAATGAATTAAGTCAAACTAAGGAAATATTGTTTCCTACTACTTAGAGAAAAAATGCAGTAAGCAGAAAGCAGGTGGTGGGCACACGGTACAATACTCATACAGATCTTGTATCATAGACATGTACATTTGAAATCTATATGATCCTATTAACCAAGGGCACCCCAATAATTTAATTAAAAAATGGGGGATACTTTATACTGATAGAGCAAATATTCAAATGAGAAACTGCATATATATGGATCATGTCTTACGTAGCATCGCCTTACAGAAAGCCTTACCTTTACAATAATCATTGGGATCTTCCTGCTCATCATCATCAGATCCCAGAATCTCCTCTTCCTGTTCTGGTGGATCACTCTCAGAGTGGGGAGCAGAGCCTCGGTGCTGAGTTTCAGATCTAAGAAATAATACAAACATGTTCAATCTACATGGACAGAAGAAAACGGGACTTTAAATCTATCTGGAATATATACAGGGTGGGGCAAAGGTAAGTTTACAGTTGTGAGTATGCAAAACAGTTTATTCTTGTATTTTTATTTATTAGTATTTTTTCTACACAAACAGCCATAACCCTACTTTTGCCACTCCGTTTATAAAAGTAAAAGGGAAAAAGGTACTTGAATCACAACATCCAAACATAACTGCTGATAACACTACTAGGTTTTCATTATTTTGCTGCATTTTTATTTAAAACTATTATTTGTAATTACATACTACGTAAAAATTTGTATCCTGCTTTTCCTTCTACATTGTAAACTTTTCCTCATTTCTATGCAATTTCTAAAATTTTACGTATTTCCCTTAGAAGTATCACCACTTTGGCACATTCTGTTCAGCTGGATATATAACTTATTAATTTTTCATTACTAAAAATAAAGCTGTTGATTCAGTTTTGAATAACCTTTATTCTGTACTTAGATTTCCCTAAAGTCAAACTACAAGATAAAGACAGAAATATTTTCCCTATTTATAAAAACAACATGTTCAATGTAGAAAACTTGCAAAGAATTTTTGTTTTATAACAAATCCATTCTGAACTAATGAACATTATGGACAACTTCCTTCCAGTCTGTGACCAAGGGTTGTATTATAGTGAGTTGCATCTCCAGCCACATGCAGGCTTCTGGTATTACAAAGTTTAAAAAACTTAGCTTGTTTGATGGGCAAAAATGATGATCTCATTTTATTATGCATTAAAAATTTTTATTGATAGCTTTTCCCACATGCCATCTTTAGTTATATCAAAATGTTTGTGTGCTGAGAAGTTCAGGAGACAGAAAGGGTTGGATTTACATTTGGGTTTTAACACTTATTAGCTGCCTGCTTGATAAGCTTCAAGCAAAAGAAACAGGTTACACAGGATTTCTTTCAGTAGTCGTAGTTCTCATTTTTCAATATTTTATTTACTTTTTCATCAATTTGTCTGACTGTTTTTCTTTCCAAAAGATTCAATGAAACACACACAAAAAATAATAGCAATAATAACAGTGAAACCAGTTATAAGGGCTATTAGAACATAAGAAATACCACAGCAAGCATGAGTAGTGACTCGAATTTAGATTTTTGGTGGCCATTCCAACCTGCCTCAATTCTTGGTACTTTTTTGGTCTCCCAGGGAATACAAAAGTAGCCCTAAAACTGCATGGTTTAATGTGTTCCTTCCTAGCAAAAACATGGCTTTGGGAAACTTATTTAGTAAGGAACTTCCAGGCCCACTTTCCCAAGTAAAAATAGTAAGTTTGAATGAACATCCCCAAATTTAAGACTAAGACGAGTTTCTAAAAGAGGCTGTCTGATTTCAGGCTTCTTGCCTTTTAGAATTAAAATATGATTGTAAGAAGTACAACTGTAAAAATTTTGAAAAGCAGTGAGATATAAGTAGTGACAATCAGACACAAAAATGCTGGATTATTAGAATTTCAGAAGTATCGTGAGAGTAGTAATGTTTAAAATTATTTTTTTTTAACATCTGACAGTTTTTTGAAGCAAATACAGGATCTGGCAGAAGTGAGGCCTGATTGAATGAGATTGGTAGGGTAATACGGGTGTAATAATTTATAGTTTTAACTTGAACATTTCACCTAAAATGTCATATGGTGTACTTGAGTGTGATAGTTATGTTACAGAATTACATGCTTATAATTTTGTAATAAAAGGTTTTGAAATAAAAAAGGGGGCATCATTTGTGGCACACCCTGTATATTTATAAAGAATTTTATTAATTCCTTTTTATTTTATATACTTTTTATTGATCTTTATCTTTGCTTTTAGTTATAAAACTGAACATTATTATTTGTCTCAGTTAAATGGTTCAAAACTGAATTATAAATTTTAAGTCACAATGTGAAACACTGCAAATCTCCACCCTGACACATTAGTATACAAGAAAATATATTCAAAATCAACAGAAAAACAATACCTAAAGAAAAAAAAACTTACTTAAATTTCTTTAAAAGTATAATTTATATTTAAGTATTAATATTTTTAAAGAAATTTACATGCCTTTTTAATAAAGAATATTATTGACTATATTCTCTATGCTGTACTTTACATCCCCCTGACTATTCTGTAATGACCAGTTTGTACTTCTTTACACTTCCATCTTTCCACCGATCCCCCACCTGCCTTGCATCTGGCAACCATCAAAATGTTCTCTGAATCTATGAGTGTTTCTGTTCTGCTTGCTCATTTTGCTTTTTAGATTCAATTGGTGACAGATATGTACTTAGTGCCATTTTTGTTGCTCATAAATAAGTCCTTTTAACATTTCATATAATACTAGCTCGATGGTGATGAACTTCTTTAGCTTTTCTTGTCTGGGAAGCTCTTTATCTGTCCTTCAATTCTAAATGATAGCATTGCTGGGTAGAGTATTCTTGGTTGTAAATCCTTGCATTTCATCACTCTGAATATTTCTTGCCAATCCCTTTAGCCTACAAAGTTTCTGTTGAGAAATCAGCTGACAGTCTAATGGCAGCTCCCTTGTAGGTAACTAACTGCTTTTCTCTTGCTGTTTTTAAGACTCCCTCTTTGTCTTTAACACTGACATTTTAATTATGATGTGTCTTGGTATGGGCCTTGTTGGGTTCATCTTGTTGGGGCTTCTCTGCACTTCCTGGACTTGTGTGTCTATTTCCTTCACCAGATTAGAGTTCTGTCATTTTGGAGAGCAGTGGAGGGGAATAACTAAATGTTTAATAGAAAAGAAATGGCAAGATAAAAACAGACATATTTACTCTCAATCATTAATGATTTAATGAAAAATGAATTCACATATGGAGCCATCTGGTCCAGGGCTTTTGTTTATTGGGAGTTTTTTGTCATTACTTTTTCAAATAGGCTTTCAATTTCTTGCTCTCTCTTCTCCTCCTGACATCCCCATGATGCAAGTGTCAGTACACCTGAAGTTGTCCCAAAGGCTCCTTACACTATCCTCAAAAAAAAATTTTTTTTGCGGGCGATTCATTTTTGTTTTTGCTGTTGTATGATTGGGTGTTTTCTATTTCCTTCTCTTCCCAATTTCTGATCTGACTGGCTGCTTCATCCACTCCACTGTTGATTCTCTGCACTATATTCTTTATGACTGGTTCCTATGTTTTCTAGTTCTGCCTTTATGTTTCCTTTCTCTTTGTTGAAGTTCTCACTAAGTTCATCTACTCTTCCCCTAAGTTCATGCAGCATCCTCGTAACCAGTGTTTTAAACTCTGCATCTAGTAGAATGCTTGTCCCCATGTTGTTTACTTCTTTTTCTGGCACTTTGTTCTAAAATTTCATTTGGGCCATGTTCTTCGTCTCCTCATTTTGGTAGCCTCCCTGTGTTTGCTCCTATGTATTAGGTAGGGCAGCTACAGCCTGAAGGCTTGAAAAAGTAGCCTTAGGTAGTAGGTGTTCTGTAGGGTCCAGTGGCAGTCTCCCAATCACTCTAGCTGTGAATTCAAGGTACACCCATTGTGTTGGCTATGTACACCCTCTTCTTGTAGTTGACCCTTGATTGCTGTTGGTCAATAGGAGGAATTTACTGCAAAGCCAATCAGCTGCAAGGAGTGGCAGCAACTATTGATCACCAACCTCTGACCACCATGGAGGATCAGCTGTGCAAGGGCCCACCCCACACACCAGGACGTACTTCAGTGGGGTTCTGGTGCTTGCTGAGTCTGCCCCTTGAGTGTGTCACTTTTGGAAGTGGTTGGGTGGTTATTATTCAACATGGTCTGAAGCTGTCCACTGGGTAGATTGGCTCTGGAGCCTCCATGGAGGTGCAGGCCAAGGACAGCCACTACTGGTGTTCTGCCTGGGGCCACCGGGCATGAGTTACAAAGCAATCTGCAGATGTTTGCTACTTCTGCTGGGCTGTGAAGTGCCCAGATGAGGCCAACCTGTGAATCAAGGCTGGTTGCTACTAGCGCCAGGCCTGCAGCCACCAAGCAAGAGGTACATGATATACTGAGGCCAGATGCTACTTGAGAGACTTTAGGAAAATTTGAAGCACAAGCCAAGACAGGCCATTTGTATGGAAAAGCCACTGGAAACAGCTTGGGTGGGCCTCAAAGTTGGGTTGGGTGGGGCTCGGGGAATCACAAGGGCAGGGCAAACAATGTGAGTCAGACTGATGGAGACTCAGATCTGGCATACACCTGATGGCTGTGCAGGGAGGGCTCATCAAAAGAACAATGGCCTCTGCTAGCACTTCTGTCTGGGAGAAAGCAGTCTCCCCAAGCTCTTACCCTGATATCAGACTCCCCATATGTCTCTGGTGCTTTTTGAGCTACTGCCCCAGCACAGGAGGAGCTCAGAGGGAGTGAGTCCAAGTAAGTCCATGCATGGGACCTTTAAGAGGAACTGCCTGGCACTATAGTAGCCTTCCACCTACCTTAGCCTCAATCTCCACTGGTTTTATATCCAGAAATTATGGGGACTTCTCTTCCTGGCACTGGAACCTTGGGTTTGGGAGCCTGGTGTAGGACGAGACCTCCACAGCCAAGATATCCCTCCCAATTTTTAATCCATCACACACGGGTATAGGATCATCTCTTTCAGCATCTCTGCCCTTCCTATCAGACTTGATGTGGCTTTTTCTTTGATTCTCTAGTTGCACATTTCAGGTGGTCCTGCATGACAGTTGTTTTGCAGGTTAGCTGTAATTCTGATGTGGTTGTAGGAGGAGGCAAGTACCTCATTTACCTATGCTGCCATCTTGACTGAATATTAATTTTTAATCCTTCATTTTTTTCATTGCCCATATTTACCAGTAACTTCTGGAGAATGAGTTCAGGGGAAGTAAATTTATTAAGATGTCTCATATCTTTATTTTATCCTCATCCTTGACTTCAAGTCTGGTATAAAATAAATGGCTCTGTTGTCTTCTAGCTTTCTGTGGTGGTGTTGACAAATCCAGTATCAATGCCTTCTGATTTCTGAGCTTCAAAAACAGGGCACTTTTTGCGTTTTAAAGAACCATCTCTTTAACCCTCCATTTTTTGAAATTTCGTGAATGGCTTTTAAAAAACCCATCTTCCTAAGTACTTTCCGCTTACTTTCAAACTAAAGACTCATTCAAATCTGATAAAATTTCTTGTATTTCACCGAAAACTCAATCCCCTTCATTTTGTCTCCTCTCTCTGGAACTATTTTTTCAGATCCTGGACCTGGAACCTCTGGCCAACTTCACTCATTTTCTTATGTTTTCTCCTCTTCTACTTTCTAGAGTGACCTTCCTAACTTGTGTTGTCTTTTAAATTTCTACTATACTTTTAATTTCCCACAACTTTTTTTGCTCTTGAATATTCTTTTTTACAGACTCCTACATTGTTTCAATGATGTACTTGTCTTCTTTTATCTTAAGGATACAATTTAATAAGTTTCCTTCTTATCCTTGCTTTGCCTTGGCTTTCTCAAACTGCCCATGTTTTACTAATGCTACATTTTATTTTAAATATGATGTCCATTAAGGAACATCAAACAAATGAAAAACAAACAAAAAAAACACCTTTGTCAAAAAAGACAAAAAACAAAACAAAAAGATAAATTTTTTAAAAAGTTAATATTAAATAATGATGATTAAGATGACATAATTAAAGAATTCAAAATCACCACAACTTTGATGTGTTAAAAGTAGTATAAAACATCAATGCTACAGAAATTTCAACTTACTAACATCAGACACTAAAAACGATTCTTCTTTGAACAACAAAAGGAGAGATTGAAAATGATTTCAGCCTGGCCCTGACTGGTGTGGCTCTGTTGGTTGGGTGTCATCCCCCAAAGAAAAAGGCCATAGGTTTGATCCCCAGCCAGGGTACATGCCTGGGTTGCAGGTTCGGTTCCTGGTTAAGGTGTATCTGGGAGGCAACCAATCGATTGCTTCTCTCCCTCTCTTTCTCCCTCTTTTCCTTTCTAAAAATAAATAAATAAATAAATATTTAAAAAAAATATTTCAGTCTGTGCTTTTAAACTCTTCATACCTATTTCATGTCTCCTTCACACCTATTTCATGTCTCAAGTATTTTCTATCCATGTTCAGAAGAAAAAACTGTCAGGACTTTAAAGTTCTCAAAGCATATAAAATTTGACCTGGTACTATCTACAAAATCTACTATAACTAAAATGGATAACACATCAAATTTTAATAGCAGTATGCTTTCAAAGTAATCAAATAACCTGACCAAAATACCAGCAACATTAGGAATAGGAATATACTTGGCTAGGGTACAGAACAGAACCAAAGCAAAAGTCTGGGAAGAAGGCGGAAAGCAGCATAAAAGCGTGACAGTGTTGTTCTTCTTGCATTTCCAAGCTAGACTTGACAGAGAAACTCTAGAGTGTGAACAGAGAGATGATAAAGCCAAACTAGAGCATTTCCTCTTATTTCTAGGGATCCTTTCATCTTAGATTCCATTTCTGGTATAACCCTCTCTCCTAACCATCCTTCGCCCCAATCACTAATTGCCCAAATAAATAGTAAAACCAAAGTCTCAAACAAAAATTTACTCATTTTTTTTGTGGGTAAATATTGCGTATTCATAATTACCATGAAGAACATGCTACTTATGAGGCTTCACTTACATATTTCATAAATTTAAGTATTTAAATTATTACATGAGCAACCTCATTAAAAAAAGTCTTTTACTGACCCACTAAATTGCTTTATAACCTACTAGTGGACTGGGTCTGAAAAACATTGCCCTAGAAATTAATTTTAACTTATTTAGTAAGATATAATTCACAAGTCATAAATTCACCAATCTGACTTCCGGCCAAGATGGACACACTGTGCCTCCTCTCACAACCAAAATTAAGGACAACAAATATTTAGATACAATAAAACAACCAGAACTGATAGAAAATTGAACTGTACGGAAGTCCAACAACCATTCATCCAGACCAGTAAGAGGGGTGGAGTTGCGGCAGGAAAAAGTGGAGGTGCAGACCCAGGAACGCAAGCAGCAGCGGCTGGCAGTTCCCAGGGGCACAGGCGGTGGCTGGTGGTCCCTGGGCCCACAGGTGGCAGCTGGCAGAACCCAGGCACAGGGGGGCAACTGTGCAGACCCAGTGAGGCCACACAAGGCGGCTGGCTGACCAGGTGGTCCCACATTCGTGGGTGCAGATAATCCAGGTGAAGGGGAAGTGGCGGAAGGGACCGGAGTCCAGGAGAGAGCTGAGCAGGCGCCATTTTTCCCTATCAGACCCCGCCCCCACAAACAGCGTCACAACCCAGTGACTGGGCTGCCCCACACTAGGGAACACCTAAGGCTCCACCCCTCATGACGTAATAGCCGGGACCAGACTAAAACCAAAACAAAACAAAAAACCTCACCAAAAATGGCTCAAACCAGAGAACAAATGAAAGCCCCAGAGCCGATTCTTCTAAGCCGTGAAGAGATAGCCAACCTATCAGATGCACAATTCAAAGCACTGGTCATCAGGATGCTCACTGAATTGGTTGATTTTGCTCACAAATTAGAAGAAAAAATGCAGGCTACAATATGTGAAATGAAGGAAGACGCATGGGGAACCAATAGAGATGGGAGGAAAACTGGGACTCAAATCAATGGAGTGGACCAGAAGGAAGAAACTAACAACCAAACAGAAAACAAAGAAGAAATAAGAATTAAAAAAAATGAGGAGAGGCTTAGGAACCTCCAGGACATCGTTAAATGTCCCAACATCCAAATTATAGGGGTCCCAGAAGGGGAAGAAGAAGAGCAACAAGTGGAAAACGTATTTGAACAAATAATGAAGGAGAACTTCCCCAATCTGGCAAAGGAAATAGACTACCAGGACGTCCAGGAAGCTCAGAGAGTCCCAAAGAAGCTGGACCCAAGGAGGAACACACCAAGGCACATCGTAATTACATTAGCCAAGATTGAATTGAAGGAGAGAATTCTAGAAGCAGCAAGGGATGAGGGGACAGTCACCTACAAAGGAGTTCCCATCAGACTGTCAGCTGATTTCTCAAGACACCTTACAGGCAAGAAGGGGCTGGAAAGAAATACTTAAAGTCTTGAAAGGCAGGGACCTACATCCAAAATTGCTCTATCCAGCAAAGCTGTCATTTAGAATGGAAGGGAAGATAAAGCGCTTCTCAGATGAGGTCAAATTCAAGGAGTTCATCATCATCAAGCCCTTATTATATGAAATGTTAAAGGGACTTATCTAAGAAAAAGAAGATAAAATATGACAGTGAAAAGACAGCAAACTCACAGCTATTAAGAACCACACCTAAAACAAAAGCAAACTAAGCAAACAGCTAGAACAGGAACAGAAACACAGAAATGGAGATCATACGGAGGGTTAGCAACAGGGGTGTGGGAGGAGAGAGGGGGGAAAAGGTACAGAGAATAAGTAGCATAGACAGTGGGTAGAAAATAGACAGGGGGAGGGCAAGAATAGTGTGGGAAATGTAGAAGCTAAAGAACTTATGACACATGGACATGAACTAAAGGGAGGAATGTGGGTGGGAGAGGGTGTGCAGGGTGGAGGGGAATGATGGGGGAGAAATGGGACAACTGTAATAGCATAATCAATAAAATATATTTAAAAATAAAATAAAATAAAAAATAAATAAATTCACCAATCTAAAGTATATAATTCAGTGGCTTTAGTATATTCAGAATTGTGTAATCACACCACAATCTAAACTTAGAATATTTTCATCACTCTCATAAGAGGCCCAAACCCATTAGCAGTCGATCATCGTCACACCCTTCCCTCACACTCTGGAAACAATCTACTTCTTGTTTATATGACTTTGACTATTCTGGACAAGTCACATAAATGGTAGTAATTTCTTATAGTAGCAATAGGAAACTCACACAGCAGTTTACCTTACTCAAACTAACATGTCAATTCGAGAAAAGATTCAAGTGGTCTGTAAACACATGAAAAGATCTCAAAACCAACAGTAGAACAAAGAAATAGAAATAGAAATAGAAACAGTAAAACAAAGTTCTTTTTAATGCCCAGTGACATGGCGGAAATTAAAAAGGATTAATTTCACACGTTGACAAGGATTTGGAGGGTCATGGTGGGCATTCTTTTATGCTATGGATGGCATTAAAATTGGTGAAGCCTTTT
The DNA here is from genome assembly GCA_039655065.1 of Glossophaga mutica. Classification (NCBI taxonomy): domain Eukaryota; kingdom Metazoa; phylum Chordata; class Mammalia; order Chiroptera; family Phyllostomidae; genus Glossophaga; species Glossophaga mutica. Next base: position 112,351,736 of record CM077306.1, read on the forward strand.
TGAGAGAAAATTTGGCAGTTTAAAGTTTAAAATATTCACATCCTTTGAATCAGTAAGTCTGCTTCTGGGAAGCAACTATTATGGACTGGTTGAGAGCACACAGGTCATGGAGGGTGACTGCCTGAATATGAACCCCTGTCCTTACCATCTATAGGGTGTGTGGCTGTGAGTCACTTATAATCCCTAGCTTCACAAATGACTCATCTACAAAATGGGTGTAACAGTTGCTGTGAGAATGACATTTAATGTAATTAACATAATTCTACATAGGTAGTGCTTAACAAATATTAGCTGTTAATAAAGCATTCTAAAGTAATACATACGATTAAAATAACTAGGTGGGTAAGGATGTGGAGAAACTGCAACCTTTGTTCATTGCCGGTGAGAATGTTAAGGATGGCACAGCCACTATGAAAAACAGTATGGTGTTTTTATAAATTAAAAACAGAATTACCATATAATTCAACAATGTTACTTTTGGGTCTATTCCTAAAAGAACTGAAAGCAGACACTCAAAGACATTTAATGGGTAAAGGGTTTCAGTCCTACAAGATGAACAGAGTTACAGGGTGGATGGTGGAGATGACTGCACAGCGATGTGAACGTACATAATACCAAAGAACTCTATCTACATGTAAATACGCTTAAGATGGTGAATTTTATGTGTACTTAATCACAGCTTGAAAAAGTGCTGAAAGAAAAATATTCCAACCACAAATATTATACCCAAGGAAAGTTATCATTCAGAATTAAAGAAGAGACATAATTGTTTCCAGACAAGCAAATACTCAACCAGCCTTACAAGAAGTGTTAAACAGACTTCTTTAAGCTAAAAAGAAAGTACTGACTGATTACAAGAAAACATATAAAAGAGTAAATCTCACTAGAAAGGTAAATATGTAAAGGTAGTGGATTAATCACTTATAAAGCTAGTGTGAGGGTTAAAAGACAAAAAGAATAAAACTACTTATGAATTAGTTAAAGGATATACAAGTAAAATGTGGCATCAAAACCAAAATGTGGGACTTCCGGTCAAGATGCAGGTGTAGGTAGACACATTTTGCCTCCTCGAGGAACAAGAATAATCACAACTAATCCCAAAATAAAAAAAACCCCAAACTGCCAGAAAACCAACCAGAAAGTCCAATAACCAAGGATTTAAAGAAGTCATATTCCCCCAGACAGGTAAGAGGGTGGAGCCAGGAGCCAGGGCAGAGAGGACGTGGTGTGGCGTTGGAGAGGCAGCAGCAGCTGAAGGGGTGGTCCCACATTCACATGTGGCGGATAAAAAATGGTGAGGAAACCTTGGGAGCAAGCGATGCCAGCCCCAGGCCAATCCCAGCAGCCCAGAGTTCCAGCACCAGGAAGATAAAGCCTAATAACTTCTGGCTGTAAAATCCAGTGGGGGTAGCACCAAAAACTTCTGGTTTCTCAGGAGATTCTGTTTAAAGGGCCCCACAAAGACCTAGAACATAAGCAAACCTACCCACTTGGAAGCCACCACCAGGGCATCAGTTAGAAGGTAACAGTCGTATAAGGAGAATAGGTGAAGAAACTGGAAATGGGGCGAGTGAAGCCAGGCAGTGGCACCACCCCCTCTTTGACCCCTACCCCCACACAGAGCCACAAAGCAGGGAAGCAGGTTGCCCCATACTGACAAATACCTAAGGCTCTGCCCCTTACAACTTAATAGGTACACTAAGACAGATCAAGGTAGCTCTACCTAATACACAGAAATAAAAACAATGAGGCTGCCAAATTGAGGAGACAAAGAAATATGGCTCAAATAAAAGAACAGAACAAAATCCCAGAAAAAGAATGAAATGAAACAGAGATAGCCAATAATATGTCAGATGCAGATTCAAAACAACAGTGGTGATCGGGGTGCTCAGAGAACTCACTGAGTATGGCAAAACCGTAAGGGAAGAAATGAAGGCTACACTAAATGAAATAAAGAAAAATCCATAGGGAATGAACACTGAAGGGAAGGAAGCTGGGGTTCAAATCAATGATCTGGAACATAAGGAAGAAATAAACATTTAACCAGCACTGAAGAAACAATAATTCCCCCAAAAATGAACAGAGTATAAGAAGACATCTCCAAAAGTGCCAACTTCAGAATCATAGGGATGCCAGAAGGAGAAGAGGAAGAGCAAGAAATTGAAAACTTATCTGAAAACATAATGAAAGAAAATTTCCCCAATCTGGAGATGGAGATAGACTTCCAGGAAGTCCAGGAAGCTCAGAGAGTCCCAAAGAAGTTGGACCCAAAGAGGACCACACCAAGACATATTATAATTAAAATGCCAAAGGTTAATGATAAAGAGAGAATCTTAAAAACAGCAAGAGAAAAAGAGACAGCAAAGGAGTTCTCATAGGACTGTCAGCTGATTTCTCAGAAGAAACTTTGCAGGCAAGAAGGGACTGGCAAGAAGTATTCAAAGTTATGAAAAGCAAGGACCTACACCCAAGATTATTCTATCCAGCAAAGCTATCATTTAGAATGGAAGGGCAAATAAAGTGGTTCCCACGCAAGGTCAAGTTAAAGGGATTCATCATTACCAAGCCCTTATTATATGAAATGTTAAAGGGACTTATCTAAGACAAAGATGATGATAAAAAATACCAATAATAAAATGACAACAAACTCACGACTATCAAAACTAAACCTAAAGAAACAAAAACAAAAGCAAACAAGTAGAACAGAAACAGAATCACAGAAATGGAGATCACATGGAGGGTTATAGAATGGGGGGAAAAGGTACAGGGAATAAGAAGCATAAAATGGTAGGTACAAAATAGACAGGGGGAGGTTAAGAATAGTATAGGAAATGGAAAAGCCAAGGAACTTATACGTACGACCCATGGACATGAACTAAGAGGGGGGAATGCTTCTGGGAGGAGGGGTGAAGGGCAGAGGAGAATAAAGATGAGGAAAAAATGGGACAACTATAATAGTATAATCAATAAAATATACTTTTAAAAAATCTTAAGTGAAACAATCTTTAAACCACAAAAGACATTTATAAGGCAACTGGCAACATATGAACATAAACTGGCTGTAAAATGATAGTGAATAATTATTGTTAATGATAATACTATTATCACAGCTAAGAAAAATATGTAAAGAACATACTTGTTGTTAGCAAGGGGAAGCCTAAGTTTTCGGGCATAGAGTGTCATGGTATCTGTAACTTACTTTCAGATAGTTTTGTAAAAAGAAAAATGTATATGCCCGTATCTAACACATCCAAATGGCTGAGTATACAAGTGTTTACTGTGCTAGTCTTTCAACTCTTCTGTACTTTTGAAATTTCTCATGATAAAAAAATTGGGAAAAAGGATTAGAAAGAAACTCTTCTTGTGCTTTCTATTACATATATTTTATTAAACATTTTATAGTCATGTTTAAAAACATTAATATTCTACACAGTTGTATTGTTATTTCTAATCTGTTGGAAATTTAGGTTGCTCCTGTGAGTAACAATTTTAAGCATTAAAAAAATGAGATACACAAAAAGGCATTAAACACTTTCTTGACATGGAAAGAAATGATTAATGATTCTCTTGTGGCTTATGAAAATCTAGTAAAGGTATAGTTACAAATTCTACTTGTAAACCACCAAAGCAGAGATTTCCTTTTATAAAGTAGACATTTGCTCAGGAATGGAGTGTTTTGTTTTGTTTTGTTTTGTTTTGACATCTGGTCAGTCAGACTCAGTTATTAGGCAGAATATTTGTGTAACAACATTAATTTTTCTTTGCCATCACCAACCTGAAACTACACTATAATTTTCATGAGGACACAAACTGTGTCTTATTCATTTTGTTTTACACACTGACTTATAACTCCTAGGCATTCAAAAGTTTTCCAACTTGGACAGACTTAATTCTTTGGCACCATTAATAAATTTAAAATCATCCTTCAATTTTACACCAAGGTTATTTTATCTACTGATTTGATGGAAAGCAAATGCTTTCTTAATGACTTCGTTTCTATGTTCTCCTAGGGCCTGTCCTCTCTCCACCTAATTTTTCTGGTTCCACCAAATGAATGGGTGCTTCAGCCTCTGAGGCTGCTTCCCAATCCTGGCCATCACTGTTGCAAGATGGTCATTCCCGCAACCACTCCCCATCATCTGGGCCCAGTTTTCCTGGCCAGAGGAATAGCAACTAACATATTAACAGCATGAGGCAGGGCATCAGCAGCCTTTAAAAATTTCTCAGTCTGATTTAGTACTCAGAATTCAGATCTTAAAGTTAACTTTTAAATTTTTGTTCAAAATTAAAATACTCACTTTAGATATAGTTGTTTCAACAATATTAAAATGGCAAATAAGAGGGGGAAAAAACTCTATTGGAAATGAGAAACTGAGACAATTTTCCCTTCTGACATTTGACAAAAATTAAAGGTAACACTAAAAATGCTAACAATCTGAAGTTTTAGCAAATACTAATACCTCCAGTACATGAGTACAAAAGTTTAATATTTTGAGGGCATTTCTAAATTTAGATCAAAAGGCAGGATATTAAATGGGTAAAACATTTGACTAGAAATTTTATTACTAGAAATCTATCCTACAGAAATATCTGCATAAAAGCAAAATGTAAGTAAAAATATATTCAAGAATATTTACTTTAACTCTACTTGTAATACTATAAAATTGAAGATAACTTAAATGTCAGTATCTTATTAAAATATACTGAAGTAAAATTAAGTCAACTGGGAAGATTTACATGTAGACTCAGGAGACATCTGCAATAAATATGTTGAAACAGAGTTTATATAATGCCTGTGATTTCTCAAGGGCATGTGCATGGGGGTTGAAGATTTTAATCTTAATATACTTTTCTGTATTTTATGGGGAAAAAAACAAAAAAGATATACTTACCTCTCTTGCCCCAGAAATAAATGTAAAAGCTAAAACTCTAAAACTTTGAGACTAAAACTAAAGAAAATATCCTCACAACCTTGGAGTAGGCAAGTATTTCCTATAACACAAAAAATGCACTGATAGAAGAAAAAAATAAACTGGACTGTCAAAATATCTGATAAAGGACTTGTCACTGCCAGCATTTAGTCATCAAGGAAAAATAATTTAAATAAAAATTAAAACCAAAAGTGGAATAACTAAAATTTTCATACACTGTTAGCGGTAATGTTAACCAGCAGTAATTTTGGAAAACTTTGGCAATTTTATATAAATTAAATAGACCTCAACCACATTCCAGCACTTCTAATCCTAGAGAAATAAAAGATATGTCCACTCATAGATTGGCACAAGAATAAATACAAACTTTATTCATAACGGCCCCAAAGAGAATGGACCCCCCCCCCCCCAGATGTCAACCAATGGGAAAGACATGAACAAACTCAGGTATATTCTTGCAATTGATTAGCATTTAGCGATAAAAAGGAATAAACTACTAACTCATGTTGACCAGCACAAAGTAACCTCAAAATCCTTACAATGCACAGCATAAGCTGGACACTGAAGAGTACATACAGTATAATTCTACTTATATGAAATTGTTGACCAGCCAAACTAATCATTGGCAGAAGCAGTGGTTGCCTAGAGCCAGGATGGGGAGAGTGAGACAGAATACGAAGACAACACACACAGTGAAGTTCCTGCAGTGATAAAAATGTTCCATCCTTGATTGGGGTACCAGTTATATGAATGCATACATTTGTCAAAATATACTAAACTGCACTCTCAAAATGAGTTCATCCTATTGCTTGTAAATTACACCTCAGTAGAGTTGATTTAAAAATAAGGTACAGTTGTCCACCTTTATCCATCGGGATACGTTCAAGAGCTCCTGTGGATGCCTGAAAGAAATGGTGGATAGTACTGAGCACCATATTACACTATGTTTTTCCCTACACATACCTACCTATGATGAAGTTCACAAATTAGGCACAGCGAGATTAACAACAACTAATAACAGAATAGAACAATTGTAACAATATACTGTAATAGAAGTTATGTGAATGGCTTTTGAGGCCATTGTTACATAAAATAAGGGTGGCTTTAACACAAGCACTGAGACAGCACAACAGTGATCTGATACCGAGATGGCTACTAAATGACTCCTGGGGCAGGTAGGTGTACGGCCTGGATATGCTGGACAGAGGGCTGGATGTAGCAGGATGAGATTTCATCCTGCTACTTAGAATAGCATCCAATTAAAAACTTAAGAATTGTTTATTTCTGGGATTGCCCATTTAATATTTTCAGTCCATGGCTGATTGCAGGTAACTGAAATTGGAGAAAGCAAAACTGCAAATAAGGGGGGACTGCTATATTCCTTTCCTCCTATTTTTAAGAATTAAAACTATCCCTGGATTAATCCAAAGACAAGGAATTAGGAATCTCCTTGCTTACTTCGAGTTCTTGACATCTTGGCCCACAGCAAACTAATAGCTCTTCATAACAAAAGGTCCCGGGATGAGGTAGCAACAGCAGCAGCAGATCTGGAAAAAAACCTGTCTTCTATTTTGATAATTATATACTGATTATATAAGTGAATGTCCTTGTTCTAAAGGAATATGCAAAGTATTCAGGGGCAAAGGGGCACAATGTCTGCAACCTGCTTTCAAATAGTCTATAAATGAAAGTTTTTTTATCAGGCATCCATATTCTCTATTTACTGTACATGACTGAGCTGGCAACGCAAACTCCTGTAGAGCCTGCTTATTTTCTAGAAGGCTCACTCACATTTATGGTAAACAGCCACTAGATGGCACTCTGTGATCTAATCCCAGCAGCTTAAATTTCCACAAGCAACATTTTAGATTCACTTCAAACAAAAACTGGTGATCTATAATTAAGCACCAATATTAGGCAATCACTACGTTCAGAATAGATGTTTTCACCATAGCCTATAAGGCCTTACATGATCTGACTTTTCACTGCCATCCAAACCCATCTATGACCTCTCTTTAGGTGTAGGTTAGCGTTAACTTTTCAGAGAACTTCCCTGACCCTGATATGTAAGAGAAGTTGGCTGCATGGATCTCCTACCTCCTTCACCCTGCTTTACTCTTCTTCAGCACTTGACATGTTATCGTCTCCCCCCGCCACACACACTCTCAGAATGTAAGTTTCACAAGGACAGACTTTATTTTGCTCACTGTGGTAACCCAAATGCCTCGAAAAGGGATACATACAAGGCATTCCATCTTCTCTTTCATCTTTCACTATTACTCATCATTCTTCAATTGAAGTCCATTACACCCTCCCAACCCCCACCAGTACCCTACTGGAACTAGACTGTTTTAAATGATTAAAGTACTTTATGTGAAAGGAAGTCATCAAGAGATTTAAGCAGTAGAGAGACCCTCCAAAAGCAGTACTTTAGAAAAATTCCTTTGGCAAGGAGGTGGTAAATGTAGCAGGACATTTTGTATACAAAAGACACTGCAGAGGTAGTTCCAGCCAAGGTCTCTGGGGTCAGGAGACTCAGGTTTGATTGTGGCTCCACAGCTCACCAGAGCTCCACGACTTTAAATAAACTGTTAATTCAAGAAGCTCTTTGCCTAGTGTGTAAAATAAGGGTAGGAAAAATATCTACCTCATAGGGACTATAAAGGTTATGCTTATCCTATGCTTAGTATAGTGACTGATACATAAATTTCAGCCCTGCATGTAGTAAATAAAGGAAAAGGAACAAGCAAGTATTTGTTCATTTACGCAACTTATTTTTATAAACTAGTTTATTTACATGTAAACTCAGTCTTCTGTTTCCTTCTGCCTTGAGGAATGAAGAATTGTAGGGTCTCCTAATGTAGAGAACTGTCTTCTAGGGGCTGTGTGATGTGTTGGATCATGCCCCCCAAAAGATACATTGGAGTTCTAACATCCAGGACCCAGAAGGTGACTATCTGAAGACAGGATCTTCAAATTAAGATAAATTCATCAGGATGAGCCCTAACCCAATTATGACTAGTGTCCTAACGAAAAGGGGGGAATCTGGATGCAGACTGAGACACACACAGAGGGACGAAAAAGACAGCCATCTTAGAGTCAAGGAGAGAAGCAGATCCTTCCCTCACAGTCCTCAGAAGGAACCAGCCCTGCTGACATCTTGATTTCTGACTACTGGCCTCCAGAACTGTGAGACAATGCATTTCTGTTGTTTAGGACATTTGTGGGACTTTGTTACAGTAACCCTAGCAAATGAAATAACACTGGAAGAAAAGCAGATCTGTATATTTACCTTCCTTAAGAAATCATAGAGCCCTTGAGGGGAAGGACTGTTTTAAGTCATCTTTGTATCCCTTCTGGAACACCTGATCTCATGCAAAAATCTAAGAAGATATTATTTTAAGTTCCAGTACCTTCAGACAGTGGAGCTCAGCAAAGGCTAAACTTCTCCCTACTACCTTTCCCATATATATTTTTTCCGATGGATAATTTCTTTCTTTTACAACCTGACAAACTGAACTTAACCTTTTTTTTTTAAGTAATTTTTAAAAAATGTTATTTATTTACATTTAGAGAGAGGGGAAGGGAAGGAGAAAGAAGAAAAGAAACATCAATGTGTGGTTGCCTCTCACATGCCCCCTACTGGGGACCTGGCCTGCAACCCAGGCAATGTGCCCCAACTGGGAATTGACCTTTTGATGTGTAGGCCAGCGCTCAATCCACTGAGCCACACCAGCCAGGGCTGAACTTAACTTCTGAGACACACTCAAGTAATAATCTCAATTTAGTAATCCTAAAGTGGAGCTAGGGTCTGGCAATATCAAAATAAAAATCTGAATGCCTAAATTTATCAGATGTTATATACAAATAATTAAATATAAACTATCCCTGATCTTTAGGTGACTATACTCCAAACTAGACCTGATCCAGACACGTAAATAGATAATACGAAGAGATAAGTTAAAACCATTAGTTTGATACATCACTAATAGTAAGAAAGGCCACATAAAAGTCAAAGGTAAATCCTATCAATTGAAGGTAAGGAAGAAAGCATGCGGAGGATGCAGTCACCAGAGCACTTTACCCCAGCTCAGCATACACAATTCATCCTCAGAACCTCATCATCTACAGATAAGGAAACTCAGACTCAAGAAAGTCAAATGACAGTGTCCAAGTTCAACCAACAATAGTGCTGGAAGCAAAACGAAACCTAGGACCGTGTAATTCAAAGAAAAAACTCTTGGTAAACAGCACACGAGGGCACACCTACGGTATATTATCCTTTCACCTAGAAGCCTGAGCATGAGTTACCCAATTTATCCCATTACATTTTTAATATGGCAAAGACAAATGCAAAATGCAATTCCTGTTAAATCTATTCTCGAAGGCATAGGCAGAGAGAAAAGGAGTATTAAGAAAATCAAGGGAGCAAGCTCATGTGTAGACAGAGTCTGACATCTTTGATCAAACTGCTTTGTTGAAAGGAAGGACACTGAGAACATTCACAGGCTGAAGAGCAGCAATGGGATTAAGAGTAAAGTGAATGAAAAGATACAATACTGTTGCCCATAAATTACATTTATAATCAGTATTTTAGGAAACGAAAGTTCACAAGGACTGGGAGCCTTGTTTAAAATGGCTACTCACTCAGAAAAAGGAATTTAGAATTTGAGTAAATTAAATAATATGTAAAGATCACCAACATGCCCTGGCTGGTGTGGCTCAGTGGATGAGTGCCGGCCTGTGAACCAAAGCGTTGTCAGTTCGATTCCCAGTCAGGGCACATGCCTGGGTTGCAGGCCAGGTCCCCAGTAGGGAGCATGTGAAAGGCAATCACACACTGATGTTTCTCTCCTCCTCTGTCTTCTTCCCCTGCCCTCTCTCTAAAAATAAATAAAATCTTAAAAAAAAAAAAAAAAATCACCAACATGATCCATGGTACCAGCGTCCAACTTAATGACACTAATGTTTGTTCACCACTATTGGTGACAATTTTTATAAAGTAGTTAAAATATATATTAAATGTTCTCAAATTCCTCAATAAGCTATCCTAAAAATACATATCAATATTGACCAAAGCACTTATGCCACCAAGTGTTAATATCCAATAGTTACCAATGACATCTGGCATTAATCTTCATTGGCACAACTAGAGGCATGTCATGGCAAATCAACATGATTTTTATTTATCTAGCTCATGCCAACTGACTTTGGTGTCCAATGCTACCATACTTCTCTGAAAATGAACCAAGTATATTTAACTTATTTTGTGGTTTCTGGTAACTTTCTGAAATCATTTGTTGCTAAAGTAGTTGAAAACTGGATTTTCTGATCTTCACAGTTGATCTCTTGTCTTCTTTTTCAAATTCCCAAAGTTAATCCTTTCACGGGAAGCACAGGACTCTTCTACAACTATGCTTTCTGTCATTTTAGGAGAGGGTGCTTGAGGCAGTATTAAGCCTATTAATGCCTGACCCTCACCTTGAAGACTCTACGGCAGAAATTACAGAGTGCAGGCTCTAAGCCAAATCTTGAGCCTAAACTTTTGTTACAATGGATGAAAAAAATTTAAGTAGTTATCAACACTAAACAATCTGGAGAATCTCTCAAAAAATCTGATGACCTGGTAATACTGGGCTGATCTTCCCACTAGACAAGCAGTAAGAGCTAAGAATTTCTTCTTTAGATGTAAAAGAGGAGGCCCACTCAGCACATTCAAAAGATCACCATTCCCTTTCACTTACTCATGGTATGCGTCATAAGTCACATTTTAAGAATATATCAACACAATCACAAATTATATACATTATTCATTTTAAAATAATAATACAAATGACCCAAATTCTGCAAGGTTAGGTATCTTTCAGGAGGCCAAAGATTATATAAGATGAAACAAATAAATGCGTGTAACTAGGTGGTAACATACTCAGCAAGGAACTAGCCTATGTAACTTTAAAATTCAGTAATTTGACTCTATAACCAGAGTGAAGTATATACCATAAGGATGAGAACAATAACAAAAGTCATAAACTTTCTTCAGTAATCATACTGTTGGTGGCAGTAGTGGCAACATCATTCTGAGACTATTTGGTATTTATACCATGGGAAAAAGAAAATGAGTAACCACGTTGATGCTGTTGTTGAGAACCAGGGTTTTCTATCTATGCAAAAGGAGATAGAGACATAAAATCAAGGGTAAGAAAAATCCCTTGGTCACTTGATGTTCAAGTATAACATAAATGCATAATTTTTTAAAAGAGAAAACACAATTTATTTCCTAGCTCTAATCACAGAAAAGGCTTACAAACAATGACTAACTCAGTAGGAATAAGCATCTTAAGTTCCCAGAAAGCTTCTTACACAAAGGGCTATTTCCTGTGGCAAAAAAGAAAGAAAGAAAAAGAAAAAAAGAAAAAGCACAACAGGATAAAACTTACAAAAGTAAGTTCAGACAAACTGTCACATCAGATGCACAAAGCCATAAAAAATGCCTCATGCCTCAAATTAAGTCAAATGCACTCAGGGGGCCATTATGAAGGGACTCCACTGGCCAAAGAAGACAACATGATCAATAAAAATAACCACACATGCTACAAAATCCATGAAAACATCATGCAAAGTAAAAGAAGTGGATCAAAAAGACTTCATATTGTATGATTCCACTTGTATGAAATGCCCAGACTAGGAAAATCCATTGAGATGGAAAGTAGATTAGTGGTTGCCTAGGGTTAGAAGTGGGGTAGCATTGTGGATACAGGGTTTCTGTTTGGGGTGATGAAAGTGGTTAAAACTCATTAGATCTTGATGACAGTTTCACAATCCTGTGAACATACTAAAAATTACTGAAATGTACACACTTTAAACAGGTGAATTTTATGTAAGTTATAGCTCCATAAAGCTGAATATTTAAAAAAAATGCAACTGATTAAACCACAAATATGAGCTTACACTCAAATAAAGTTTTACTGGTCATTTTGGAGGATACTAGGAATCCAACTTATTATTTTGAAACCTGGAAAGTAGCAAGTACTTCTCCTGTCTCTCAGACATACAAAGCATCTCCTTAGGTAACCAAAAAGATGAGGCAGTTTCTCTGTACAGAAGAAGAATGACAGTTACTAAATCCAAGAGCAGATCACCATTTTACAACCCTAAATAAAATAATGGATCTAGAAAATTTTCTAGATCAATCAATCACACTATCAATGGCCACTAATATCACACACACAAAAAAGTCAACCTGACAGTAGGTGCCGTCTAATAGAGGTATACACCACCACCTATGAAGTCATCTGGCAAAAGCAAAACCCACAGAGAACGTATAGACTAAAGATTTTTCCAACATTGGCAATGTAAGGACCTTATGAATCCTGATTCAAGCAAACATAAAACTGGCAGGAAAATTTGATCCCTGTTTGGATATCTGCTATTAAGGGCTTGTCTAAATTTTTTTTTAGGAGTGATAATAATACTATAGTTATGTTTTTACAAATTAAGAGTCCATATCTTACAAAATGATATGTCTGAAGTTTGCTTTAAAATAAGATGGAGGGGAGCAGAGAGCTCTTGTAGATGAAACATTAGCCACACTGGTCATTGCTGAAGTTGAGATGAGCACACTAAGTTTATTTTGCCATTTTCTCTCATTTTGTATATATTTGAAAAATTCCACAGTAAAGCTTAAAAAAAAAAAAAAAGAATAATTCTAATTCTATGGATCATTGGAATTACTAAATTTCAAAAAAAAATCAAACACAGCTATGTCTCTATAACAAAATTTACTAACATAGATAAACTTACTGAGGAACCAAAGAGGACAAGAAAGTATTTCTGAAAAGGGCAAACCTAGAAATGCAATTTTGCCAAGGGCCTACTCTAATGTAATTACAAAATTAAAAATGCAAGTTTTTAAAAGATGTGACAGTTAACATTGAGAATTTCAGGGACTTCTGGCCGAGATGGTGGCGTAGGCAGCTCACCTCTTTGCACAACCACATCAAAATTACAACAAAAAGCTCAGTGCTGGATGTGAACCAAAATTACAACCAAAATATAGAAAAACCATGACTCAGAACCACCAGAAATCAAGTTGAATAGAAGTCTGACAACTATGAAATTCAGTTAAATGGAAGTCTGACAACTATAGAATAAAAGAAACCACATCCATACAGACTGGTAGAAGGGGCAGAGTGGAACAGGCTGGTACCACATCCCCATGTGGTGGCTAAATATTCAGGAGGGATGTTTTGGGAGCAGAGTCCTCCTAGCCCCACACCAAGACCCCCAGCCCAGGGTTCCAGTGCCAGGAAGATATCATATTTTTGCTGTGTATAATGTGCACTTTTTTGCCCAAATTTTTGAGAGGAAAATAAGGATGTGCATTATACATATGTAGTACTAATTCCATAAATATATAAAAGTTTTTAATTCTTTATGCTTATGTATTAAAAGTGTAACTCTAGAAAGCAATAACAATATCCATAGGCAATAGCCTGGAATATGATAATTGGTTTTGTTTCTAAATATAAGTAAATAAAAAACTGAATTAAAAAATTAAAACGAAAGATTTCTTTTCCTGAAAGTCTGAGCCACAAACATGGGTGTGCATTGTGCATGGGAGCACTACACATGGCAAAATATGGTTATGTCCCCAAAACTTCTGCTGCAAAAACCAGCAGGGACTGAGTCAGTAGAAGAAACTGCTGGAGCCCCAGGCAGCTCCTCTCAAAGAACCCACACACAGACTCACTCAGACTCACTCCCTCTGAGGTCTAGCACCAGGGTAGCAGTTTGAAAGGCACTAGTGGTATACAGGCAGAAACTGAAGTGTCTGCCACCAAGGTGAGCAGAAGCCATTATCCCTTTTCTAAACCCTCCCCTCAAAAAGCCAGCAAGCTAGTGCCGTATCTGAGACTCCACCAACCTGGCTAACACTGTTTGACCCACTTGGAGATCCCTGGAGACTCTGCCCCACTGAACTTATAGGCCCACCCAAGCTGCTTTTCCATATGAATGGCTGGTCTTGGCTCATGCTTCACAACTTCCTAAATCCTAACAAGCAACAGGTGGCTTCAGTGAGGCCCAGGCTGGGGAGGAGCAGCCACCAGGTTAGAGTCACAGCTGGCTTTGCCTGGGACTCTCCAAGCTCAGCACAAGTAGCAGACATTTCAGATTGCTTTGTAGCTCAGGCTGGGTGCCCCAGGCAAAACACAGGTGGGGGCTGACCTTGGCCTGTACCACCCAGGAAACCCAAGGGCCAGCACCTCCAGTGGACAGCTATAGACCACTTCAGAGCACCACCACCCAGACCCTAAATAGCTGATCGTCTGCAGAGGGCAGAGGTTGGTGGTCAGTGGTCACAGCCAGTCCTTGCAGCTGACTGGCCTGGGTAAATCCCTCTTCATCATCTGCCAACAGCTAACAAGGCTCAACTACAAGAGGAGGGTGTACTCAGCCCACATGACGGGTGCACCTCAAATACTCACAGCTTGGGTGACAGGGGAGGCTGTGCCGTTGGACTATTGAACCCTATGAGACACCTACTACATTAGGGCACACTACCAAGACATCGAGTCAAAACAACTCTACCTAATACACAGAAACAAACACAGGGAGGCTGCCAAAACGAGGAGATGAAGAAACATGGCTCAAATGAATGAACAGAACAAAACGCTAGAAAAAGAGCTAAATGCAATCTATCAGATGCAGTGTTCAGAACACTGGTTATGAGGGAAGTGAGCACATTCGATTCTTCAAAAGCGCAAAAAAAAGACCCAGGCAGAAATAAAGATTACACTAAATGAAATAAAGGAAAATTTACAGGGAATCAACACTGGAGGGGATGAAGCCAAGAATCAAATCAATGATTTGGAACACAAGGAAGCAAAAGTATTCAGAACAGCAAGAAGAAAAAGAATAAAAAACCCCCCACACACCAAGGATAGGGTAAGGAGCCTCTGGGACAACTTCAAAGGTACCAACATTCAAATCACTGGAATGCTGGAAGGAGAAGATAAAGAACAAGAAATTGAAACTTATTTTAAAAAATGGCAAAAGGAAACTTCCCCAATCTAGAGAAGGAAATCGACATACAAGTCCAGGAAGCACAGAGAGTCCCAAATAAGTTGGACTCAAAGAGGACCACACCAAGACACATAATTAAAATGCCAAAGATTAAAGAAAAAGAGAATCTTAAAGCAGCAAGAGAAGAGAAGACAGTTACCTACAAAGGAGCTCCCACAAGAGACTATTAGCTCACTTCTCAAAAGAAACTGCAGGCTAGAAGGGAATGGCAAGAAATATTCAAAGTGATGAAAAGCAAGGACCTACAGCCAAGATTATTCTACCCAGCAAAGCTATCGTTTAGAATCAAAGGGCAGATAAAGTGCTTCCCAGACAAGGCAAATCTAAAGGAATTCATCATCACCAAGCCATTATTACCTGAAATGTTAAAGGGACTTATCTAAGAAACATAAGATCAAAACTAGTAACATTAAAATGGCAACAAATTCACAACTATCAACAACTGAATCTAAAAAAAAAAAAAAAAACAAAAAAAAAACCCCCAAAACAAAAAACCCAACAAAATAAAAGACAACAGAATAAGCAAACAAGCGGAACAGAAACAGAATCAAAGATATGGAGATCATTTGGATGGTTACCAGTTGGGAGGGGAAGGGGGAAAGTGGGGGAAAAGGTACAGGGATAATAGAAGTACAAACAGATAGTTACAGAAAGGCAAGGGGATGTTAAGAACTGTACAGGAAATAGAGAAACCAAAGAAGATATATGCATGACCCATGGACATGAACTAAGGGAGAGGTGGTATTGCTGAAGGGAATGGGGAGCACTTGGTGGAGCGGGGGTAGAAGGGGGACAAATTGGGACAACTGTAATAGCATAAGCAGTAAAATATATTTAAAAAAAAAGACCTTAAAAAAAAGTAAGGCTGCACTATATGGAACTGATGTAGAACCAATTTTCAAGGTACATTGTTCAGTGTTTAAAAGTTTCTAGTAGTTTTAAATATTTAATTTTAAAAAATTGGCTCAAGTTTATATATTCTACTCACTTCCAGATTAAAATGTTGGAAATTTGTAAGTATTTTTCCCTCTAAACTTTTAATGTAACAATCACATTTTTGGAAAATTAAGAAGTAAAACCATCTCCCCTCTGCCTCCATAGAGCAGTTAAGTGCTAAAATAAGCAAAATCTCTTCTCCAGCTAAAATAACTTTACTACCAAATTTATACTAAATCCACAAAGTTCTTCAACTGCAACTACAGTGAAAAGTACTGTCCAGATTAACTTCCTAAGTAATAAAATTATTAGATATGAAATTCATTCTGGAATTACATTCCATAAAACAACTTTAAAAGCTTCCTAAGTAATAAAATTATTAGATATGAAATTCATTCTGGAATTAGATTCCATAAAACAACTTTAAAAGCAATGCAACTGTGTTAAGTTATAAAACCTTATCACAAACAGATAAAGGCCCAGCTATTGGTATACATACTGAAAACTGAATGCTCAAAGGAGACAGAGCATTCTGCCCCTTTACAGCCATCAGCACCATGAAAGGCTACCTAAGGCACCCAGAGGTCCCTTATTCACAAGTCTCTGTTCACTCAGCCTCTATCTTATTTGTCCTCAGAAACACTAAAAGAAATTGTGACTTGGTTGATAGCAGTGGTTAGTACCTAGGGCTTCGGGATATGTCAGACCCAGGTTGGAACCCTATCTTTACAATTTTATAGGAGAGTGATCTACAAATCTCAACCTCCTCATCTGTATAGTAAAATACAGATCACCACCAAGTTAATGTTAGTAAGATTACAGTGTCTGGAAAAAACTACCAGGATGCTATTACTATTGTACTTTCAAGTTTCTAAAACTTTTCACTGAAGTACTTGGTTTTTATAACTTCAGATCCTGATCAGTTTTTATTATGACTGTGCTACCAGACATTAAGAACATGTAAGACTATTTCCTTAACTAAGTTATCCAAGGTCAGATCACTAAAAAGAAGCAAAATCAAAATTCAAACCAGATCTGACTGACTGTAACCAAACTCAATGGCATGCTTCCTCATCAGACCTTCTCCCTGATCAGTCCCCTGGTAACTAACATCCTGCCTTTGCAAAATGACTGCAAGTCAGGAGTCATGGAACAGAGTCAAGTTACCTGAATCACATGGGGCTGAACTTCTGACACAGTACGCTAACCAAGTTAGTTAATTAAGACATTTCAGCTACTTAAAAGGAAGGAAAAAAGTTGTTAAGAAAAGGTATTAACTGAATACAAAAAAATAAAGCACCTTTGACACTACAAGTAAACGGGGTCAGTTCATTCACATATATTTCAGGAGTCAAAGTTGCAAAGGATTAAATACTCAGCAAAATAACTGTTAGATTATCTGTACTATTTGCTTGCTTTTGTACAAGTACAGAAATAATTAATAACAGAAATAAGTAGATTATTCACGGTAGTAAATGAGTAACAGATCATCCAAAGTACATATAATTCAGCTTTAGAAATAAGGCATATAGTCTAAATAGGTACTCCAAAGTAATAAATATGTTAAAATAAAGTACAAGATCACCTACACATACACCTCCCAAATTATAGGTTGATTCAGGTATCAAAATTAATTTCCATGTGGAGATACCAGGACACAGGACTGTTAAATAATACAGTAAACAATAAACTCATCATTTCCCTACATCAGCAAAAAATGTTTATAAAATATAACTTAAAACACATTATCAGCTCCATAAAGAATAACAAAAATGAGGCACAAAAAGAAAATGAGTAACGTTTAAGATCCCACTGCATGCTAGAACGAAGTTAGCTCCTTGCTGTTTCCATTAAACCAATCTGGGATTAAAAGCCAGTTTTCAACTAATCCATACATGGATAATGAAGAGGAAAACATACACAGACACATATGAGCTCACATTTAAATGTGTTGGTTACCAATCACTTTACAAAATAAAAAATTTCATAAGACAGATGACAAAAATGGAGCAAGAGGTGAGATCACCTACCACTTAACTCTATTGATAGAAGTCACTGTGTGCTCTCCTCAAACATTCGATAGCCACCAAAACAACCTACACCCCTATCTGGTATTGTCATTCAGAAGAGCAACCTAGGAATGCCTCTGAAATGCGTTTTATCAGCTCAGAAAGAATTAGATGGTCCACATCTCCACATAACATCAAGTAAATGGGAAAATGACATGAAAATAATGATTTTTTTTTCTGAACACGACCTGTCTAAATTTCAATTTCCAAGACCCTATGCAATTAAACACTGGTACAAGAAAAACTTCTTTAGCCTGAGCCTCACTTGCAGAAGCCCTCTACTGGGCGTCTCTACTAGGCTGTTCAACTTTTGTGTTTCTCACAATAGCGCTAAGGTTATGCATCCTGCTGATAAAACCGGACATGTGGCATACACCAAACCAGAATCACCAACAGTGTTGGCTAAACAGTCGCATTCTGAGTGAGGACTTGAGGTTCAGGAAAAGCGAAGCAGTAAGAGAAACCAGCTGTGTATACAGTGGTCTGCCTGCACACTTCATGCAGGCAACGCAAGACAAGGGCAACGCGCCCCACAGGCTCAGGAAGTTGACTAACCCAGGGGAAAGCTCCTTGCCCTCCTCTGTAAAAGGGGACGTATGCCTGGCAGACCAAACGGCAAATTCATTCAAGAATTCCCTGATGGCCTACCGTGCAGACGTAGGAGGCAAGTTAAAACGCTGGGCAGCAGGTATGGAAAAGAGACCAGAGTTCACGGACACCAGTAATGATCCACCAGCTCCGTTGGGAGGCCCAAACTAGAGGAGTCAGAGGTGCCTCCTCAGGAGTTGGGGAGGTAACGACTGGACGAGCTCTGGTTGGTCCTCCTCCAACAGCCCTTTCCAGTAGGGATGGAAGTGCTGAGACCCAGGCCTGGCCTTCGGCAACAGACGCTCCCTTCCACTAGGTTCATGGAGAGCGACTCTCCAAGGCCGCCCGGTGGCCATGTGGCTGGGCCGCAGGGTGCCCGAACCCGGTGCCCGTGAAACAGGAGGTGTGGGAGGAAATCCAACGAACGGGATGTTGGGGTTCAAGACTCACTTCCTTTGGGCTTTGTCCTTCTTGGCCTTGGTCCTTTTCTTTCGGGCCTGGAGCGCAAGCACTGCAGGAGAGAGGGATGGATGAAGGGCGAATGGGGAGTAAAGGAGGTGACCAAGGTGAGGGTGGAGAACTATCAGGGGCGCGAGGCCCGGTTGCAGGGCCTGCCTAAGGGGTGGCTCCGGGGCGAGCGCCGCGGCTTCGGCGAGACAGCCGGCCAGGGGGCTGGCGGCCCACGGGGCGCAAAGCAGCACCCAGGCGGGGTGCACCGGAGGGGGCTCGGTCCAGGTCAGGGGGCCGGCGGCCGAGTATCTGCCTCGCCCGCGGAGAGCGGGGCTCTGCAGTGGTCTCAAGGCGCGGGTCGGCCTGGTGGGGAACAAGGGGCGAGGGCTGTCGGCGTGGAAGGACGCCTGGGCAGAGGGGCGCGGACCAGCAGCCCAGAGGCGGGGATTGAGGGGCGGCGCCACCTCAGTGGAGGGGCGCCGCACGCCCGGGTACCCGACTGCGGCGGTTAGGCCAAGCTGCCGGCGCTGACCCGGGCCTCGCCCCGGCGGCCGTTGCCCCTCGTGGCGAAGGCCGCTTCACCGCTCACCTTTCCGCTCCATGGCGAGACCGGTAACCGCCAGGCGCCTGCGCACTGGAGTGGCGGTGCCTCTAGCTCCCGCCGCGACCCAAAAGCAAGCCCGCGCACACCCCACCCCCCAAGTTCCCGCCCCGCCCCCGCCTACACGGTGCGCGCCTGCGCATTGAGCGCGGAGCCTACCACCTGCTCTCGAGGAGGGGGGCGCAGTAAAGAATGGGGTCACGGGAGAAAAGAATGTGGAACGTGAACGCTAAGGAGGAACTTGAGAACGAAGCTTGGAAGCCCGACAGAGTGAGGTTTGTTCTGTTTGCTGGGCGGTTGCCCTTTAGGAAAGTCGAAGAGCGCGCCTTTGAGGGCTCCCTGCGTGCTGAGTCAGAGTTCCGCAGCCAACTGGAATTGGCCTCAGTTTTCTGGTCTGTACAATGGACTAATTAGGCGTGTCCCAATGCTTTCGCAGACCTGTGAGGACCAATTGAGATATTATATAAAGAAAATGAGGGGAGAGGTTACAACTGAGAAAGTAGAGGAAGTGGGAGCAACACAAAGATTGGAAGGAAGGAACCTGTAACCCTGTTGTCACTTAAATAGGGAATGCTGTCAGTAATGTAATGACCACGTTGTGCCAGGTGGGTCCTGGAAATACAGGGGGTACACTGTAAACTATTTGATTGTCTAACCACTATTCTGTAACTAATTCAAAACCTGAAACTAATACAAAATTGAATGTAAAAAAAATAATAATTAGCCCTGGCTGGTGTGGCTCAGTGGATTGAGTGCTGGCCTGCGAACTAAAGTGTCTGGGTACAATTTCCAGTTGGGTTGCAGGCCAGTCCCCAGCTGGGGGCGTGCAATAGGTAACCGCACATCAGTATTTCTTTCCCTCTTTCTCCTTCCCTTCCCCTTGCTCTAAAAATAAATAAATAAACTCTTAAAAAATAATAAAAATTGATTTTTTCTTATAATTTCAAGTTTAAATGAAGGCTGTGAAAGAAAGGGAGAATAAAAATAGTGGTTTTTTTTCCATTTTATCACTGTATCATCTTTTTAGTACATGATAAACACAGTTGTCTTTATAGGATGCTTTTATACTTTCCTAAGTGCATTATTTCATTTGATGTTCATGGCAACTTAAAGGTAAGATAGTTATTCCTTCCACTACCCAAAGAAAGGAAAACTTGGAGGGGATACGTACTTAGAATCTTGGTGTCTGGACCCAGTGATTCAATCATAAAACCCTTATTGTAAAATCTCTATTTATTGTAAAGTAAAGATTTTTTGTGAAGTGCCATATAGTATTTCTTAGGGTGTGTGGGCCATAAAATCTCTTTTTCAACTACTCAGTTCTGCCACGGGAACTCAAAAGCAGTCATAGAAAGGAGAGGCTGTGTGTTCCAACAAAGCTTTATTTTTGGTCCCTGAAATTTGAATTTCATGTAATTTTAACAAAACATTATTCTGTTGATCTTTTTTCAATTATTTTAACCATTTTTGGCTCAGGCCGTAATTTACCAACTCCAGTCGTAAGTGCTATTGCTGGACAGGATGGAGTTCTGAAGACCCTTGCCCTCAAAGAAGTCAAGGACTCCAGTGGGCAAGACAGACAAGTAACTAATTGAGAAAGGAAGATGACAGTACAACAGTGTTGCACAAGTCAAGCGTGGGGGCTTGGGTGGGATTTTATTGAGCAAAGTAAGTCAGTCCAGTCTGGGAGGAGACAGCTTTTGAGCAGGATCTTGGGAAATGTGTAGGACTTCCATAGGTGGAGATGGAGATGTCTGTCATTCCTGAATGAGAAAATCAATTGAGTAAAAAGGCGCAGACTTGGAAACTTATGGGCAGGGGCTGGGGCTGATAATGACTAAAGGGATGAAGTGGAATGTGAGGCTGGAAATGTAGGTTTGCCAAATTTGAAAATTAGCTAATTAATATCCATTGCATGGAACCTGAATTGTAGCATTTTTGGGCATATTGCAAAAGAGGGCAACACCTGTTGGCCAAGAAAAACTGCCACCCAGTTTTTTCCCCACTCTATATGTGAGCACTCTTATATATGTAAGAGGAGAGTTGGAGCAGACACTGAAGCCCTGGAGTCTGAGGATCCTGCCAACTCAGGAAAACCACAATTTGTTTTTCCTGATTTGGGAAAAACAGGAGAGAACTGGAGGCTGAGAAAAAAATCCCAGAATTGGGAAATTATTCCCCACCAGGAAGCAAATTCTATGAGGGTAGGAACCCTGTTTGAGTGTTTCTTTATGTAATCTCAGTGCCTAGCGCAGTGTCCAATATTAACAATAAATGATGCTCAGCTTATGAGAAATGCCTGGATAAGAGAGGCAACACCAAGAGGGACAACATGAAAGCTGTGCGAAAACCCAAATGGGTAAGTGCAGATCCATGAAAAAGGAAGTAAGTTTAGCTTGGCATGAATCCGTCATACCTATTCTGACTCTGAGTGACTATTGCTTCTCTCTAAGAATTTACTAGTCCTTTGTTTAAGAACTCACTTGAGGTTTTTTCCAGAGTCAATGTCTAGTTCACTGGACTAAGTTCTCAAAATTGACCATTTCTCCTTTTTTTTTAACCTGTTTTTCCCCTCATTTTTTCAGCATGCTTCAGTTCTCCACACCTGTTCTAAAATCTCTGTAATTGTTTATATAAGCTAGTTGGTATTTATTTTTCCCCTATTCTAAAGCCTATACCTTGCTTTGTGCTTCTTGCTTTAAAGGTAAATTTAAATATCACTTTCTCCTCCCACCCCCAATTTCACAGGGCTTGTTCTGTTCTGGACTTTACCCTTCCAAAAGTCATTCTAAAAAGTAGTGACCATTTTTGGTATTCATTATCAGTTACATGAATACCCCTCTCCCACAACTATTTTCCTGCAAGTCCTTTTAAAAGTGGAATTATTCAGAGAACATGAACCATCATACTTTTTGCTGCTTATGGGCAGTGTCAGAATTTAATTCCTGAAAATATCCCATTCTCCTTAAACTACTTACTTTTTAAGACTGCTCTGGGGCCCTGGCTGAGTAGTTCAGTTGGTTAGAGTGTCATCCCAATATGCCAAGGTTACGAGTTCAATCCCTGGTCAGGGCACGTACAAGAATTAATCGATGTTTTTTTCTCTCTCTCTTCCTTCCTCTCTCTCTAAAAATCAATTAAAAAAAAAAAAAAAGACTGGCTTGGGATCTTCACTAATGCTTCTTTGAAATTTTTGAAATCTGAGCACCTAAAGTGTAGGACATGTTTCATTACACCCAACATTCCCTGTCTTGATTACCACAAACTCTTACACCTGGTCCAAAGTTTTGATTTGAATTAAATCCAAAGTATCACTTTCCCTTACGGCCTCCCCAGTGTCCTGTGAGGTGAAATGGATAACAGAAGAAAGTGCAAATATATCACATACTTTATTTTGAATGATAGAAGATTCCCAGTAGCTGTCTGCATAATTGGAGAATACCAACAGAACTTTATCTTGCCCTTGTGAGATAGTTTTGTGAAGTATATTGGGAAATAATTATATTCTAGACTTGAGGATCAGGAAACAGAATGCACGTTCAACAGAATAATTAAACAGAATTGAGTGAAGGGGTTGAGGTGTGGGTAGGGTTAAGGGAAACCCACAGGGATGATGGGGCATCCAGGGATGAACAGCAGGAGTCTTTACCATCTCTAAGCTTGAAGGGGCAAAGGGTAGAGGTGTTACAAGAACATAGCACCAGCTCGTATGAGACTGCTAGGGTTGCCATCACAAAGTGCCACAAACTAAGTGGCCTAAATGACAGAAATGCATTGTCTTGCTGTTCTGGAGGCCAGTAGTCTGAAATCAAGGTGTCAGCAGGGTTGATTCCTTCTGAGGACTGTGAGGGAAGGATCTGTCCTCGTTCCTTGGCTTGTAGATGACCGTCTTCTCTGTATCTCTTCATAATGTCTTCCCTCTATGTGTGTCTCAATCTGTGTCCTATTTTCTTCTTTTCATAATGACATCAGTCATATTGGAAAAGGACTCAGTCCAGTGACCTCATTTTAACTTGATTACCACTGTAAAGACTGTGTCTCCAAATATGGCCACTTTCTGAGGTATGGGGTGTTGGACTGCACTGTATCTTTTTTGCGGGGACACAATTCAACCCATGAGAGCTTTAGTGGTAAGAAAGGACTGCCTGACAGCAGCTGTGCCCTTTGGTAAAGGGGTATAACCATGGCCCAGCAGGGAAGTAAATACCCAACTTTTTTTCTCTTATCCTCTCAGCCTAATGCCTCCCATTGACAAAACCCAACTGGAAGTCAGAAGGGTACCTGGGTGATACAGGCCATGCAAGCCAGCCTCCTAGGGTACAGAGCAGGGTGGAGAAGGGCAGAGGGTGATTACGGAAGGACAAACAGAATATCCAGCACAAGCCTGTCTGGCCAGTCTATAGTGTACACCCAAATCAGCTAGCACTTTACAAGTAAGTAAGCCAGCTTCCTGGGCTCCACGATTCCTGGAGAGGCTTGAGAACAAAAGCTACTTAGAGATACCTCCCTTACTGGCTTTGCTCTATAAAAGCTTAAGCTTCACAAGGAAACTGCTGGAGTGAAAGGTTGGGGGGAGTAGGTGGAGAAGATAAAAAAGTAAAAGCTTTGGCTTGGTTGGGTAGAAAATGATGTAAGTTGTTTAAAGTCTCAACTCTGTCCTTTTGGATGCTCTGGCCATGCATGAAGGTTGGAAGAGGGGAAGACATTCTTTAGCAATGAGGAGGTTACAGAGATCAGTGTTTCCAGAGGCAGGTAGGGCCCTTGCTCTGCTCCCTGGAAGGGCTCTGGTAAGGCAGCAAAGTTCTGCAAACTGACCTAGGCTGGCCATATCTAACGCTTAGTTCCTTTTCATGGCTAACAATACCTGCCAAAGAAATTTGAAGTGATGAGGATTTGCCTACCCCACATCATCATTCTTGGGACATAAAGAAAACAAGGTAACCTTTGTTAAACATTTATTAGTAGGCAGACACAAAAGAGCTCTTACGACCTCTAAGTTCTGGGTTTCTCTTTTTGGATGCTCTGGCCACAGCTTAAATGAAAGGTTTACTCAAGGCAGGGACAGTGGTATCCCAGGGGCAGGGCTCTGTCACCCACGTAGTTGTCATCAGGCAACCAGAGAGGGAGGCTCCCTTAAACTTTGTTACCCTTTTTCAATCCTGATCAATGCCAGAGGTGTTATTGAAAACGATTTCACTGCTGAAATGAGTTGCTTGTTAATTCGTGTCATGGCTGTTATAAAAAGAGCTATCATTGGCAAAAATGTTGGTGTTCATTTACTCTGACCCACTTTTTCAAAGCCACCTGATTAGAATGGTCTCTAACCTCTCCTGGCAAGGGAATTGCTGATTAGAACACAAGCTGCACCTGGGTGTAAGTAACTTCGGGTAACTGACAGCTACACGTCATCCTGCCTTTGCCGGAAGTTTTAATATGCCCAAGTATTTTGTTTTGAAAAAGTAGATCTTTTGAAAATGCCAGTTAAAAAAGAAGCAATGTGGGAGTGTGACACTAGGGGAATGAATGGTTAAGAAAGTTTCACAGTGTGTCTATATGAGATG
Source organism: Glossophaga mutica (assembly GCA_039655065.1). Lineage (NCBI taxonomy): Eukaryota > Metazoa > Chordata > Mammalia > Chiroptera > Phyllostomidae > Glossophaga > Glossophaga mutica. The sequence continues at coordinate 112,376,955 of CM077306.1, forward strand.
CCAAAACACGGACATTTGGGAGCGCATCTGAGGTCTGGAAGTCCCAGAGGAGCTTTTTTAAACATCTTTACCCAGAATTTGCTTCTCTTGCCTTGATTCCAAGGATAAAGGCCAAAGTATTTTAAGGTAAATTACAAATTTCATGAGAGGTGGTACCCTAGGTGGCCGCCAGGCCAGGAAAGACCCTCTGCTATATTTAACTTGTTCAAGGATCATGCAGGCTTGGATGATAAAAATAACGGACTGAAAATCAGCAGTCCTTTCCCTGTTTTGAGCAGTGCATAAACCTCCCAGTCTTTAACGTTGCCCTAGGAAGAAGAGCACCGTACTGACTGGGATTTAATTTCTCCAACTTGGCAATCTTAGGGTCAGCATGAAGGCAGTTTAGGAAATACACCGACATGGGCAACATCCTTTTTTTCCCAGATACTTTGCACCATGCTCACCCTCAGGACAAACATTTATTGAGTGTCCACACAGGCCTGGCATTAGACTGAGGGCTGTGAAAAGCAGAGAAGAAAAAAATCACAGGCCTTGCTCTGTGGGACTTAATAGCTAACTCTTACATGATAATTACTGGTTACTGGACACTGTTGTCTCTCAACCCTCAAACAGCCCTACAAGATAGGTACTATTATTATCATCTGGTTGACAGATGAGGAAACTGTGGCACAACAAAAGTCACACAAACTATTAAGAGGCAGGGTTTTGCATCTGGACAGCCAGGCTCTCAAATTCATACTCTTAATCAAACACTGTATCACCTGCCTAGTTTAGTGGGGGTTGGGAGTGGCCACATGAGTGATTAAATGCAATGTACAGTGGTAGATGCACCGAGTACCACAGGAGCTCAAAAAAAGAGGCTCGCTCAGCTCAGGACTTGAGGAGGGGTGAGGAGAGAGGCGTCACCTGAATGAGATGACACATGGGCAGCATTTGAAAGCGTGAAAAGGAATCAGTTGGGAACAGAAGGGAGGGAAGACAACTCCAGCCAGAGAAAACCGCATGGTGTGTGGGGGGGAGCCATAAACAGCTCAGTATCACTGGAGTATAAAAATCAAGGGGGAGGTGGGAGAGAGTTTGCTCCAAAAATGCTTATTGGGTCCCTTTTGCGTGCAGGCACGGTGATCGGTGCTGGGGGTATTTCAGGCACAGGGCATCTAAAGAACTTGAACTTGAGCTATCAAGCATTGTGTTCCCTTACTCACTAAAGTAACTTTTTGAAACTACCCCCATTCAAAATACTCGACAAACTAGTAGACGGGAACTTCCTCCACCTCATAAAGGGCATCTGTGAAAAAAGCACAGCCAACATCATAGTCAGTGGTGAAAGGCTGGACGTCTTTGCCCCCAGGATCAGGGATAAGACAGGGTATCCATTCTCACCACTTCCGTTCAGGGTTGTACGGGAGGTTCCAGCCAGGGTCAGTAGGCATGAAAATTATATGAAATGCATACAAATTGGAAAGGAAATTGACATTTTAAAATAAAAGTGTTACATCACAATTTTGAATGGCATCCAATGGAATTTAAATACAATGGCAATTCAATACCTGCCATCATCCACTTATATGTGTAAAAAAAGTAATATTACTTTGTTAACTACAAGAAATTTTATATTACTCCCTTTTCTCTTTGAACTTATATTTTTTTCCTACTTTCCTCCCACAGAAGTTTATCCTCAGGTAATACAATTTTTTCTTGAAAGTCTATTATATTTCTCCAATTGAAATTTAATTTGTAAGAATTTCCTGAGATCATGATCCTCTAAAAACTTTTTTACCTATCATTGCAAGTATTATTATTGCATGGTTAATAAAAATAATGTATAGCATCACTTATTTATTTATTTATTTATTTATTTATTTATTTATTTATAGAAGGGAAGGGTAGGAGAGAGGGAGAAGGAGAGAAATATCAATGTATGGTTGCCTCTTATGTGTCCCATGCTGGGAACTGGCCTGCAACCCAGGCATGTGCCCTGACTGGGAATCGAACCGCGATCCTTTGATTCACAGGCCCGCGCTCAATCCACTGAGCTACACCAGCCAGGGCTATAGCATCACTTTTTGATAAAGGGAATTTTATTGCAGATGTATCTCAGTGTGGTGGTAGGTGATTTTTCTCAATATGTCTTGTGTCTTTCTATTCTTTTTTTTGCAGTGGCTAAGAAAACTTGTTCACATAAAATAAATAAATGGGAAAGTAAAGTGTTTTGCTGTACCAATAACATTCAGTTTTTTTGAAACTCCTTCCAAATAATGTGCCAAAAATTACATAGTAATCATCATCAAAACTTATTGTAACGACCCATCAGGAGGTCCTTATTTAATTTTATTGAAAACAAGCGATTGGAAACCATCTGACTTGCTAAAAGATGTGCTACCCAATCACTAAAGTTGTTGACTTTATCAGTGCAGGCACACCTGTGTTTCAATACGTCCCTTTGTTTGGATCCCTGTGAGGTTCATGTGCCCCCTGGCAGTGCATCTGAGAATGATTCTTTGGGGAGGAAGAGAGGCCTTTGTTTTTGTTTTTGTTTGTTTGTCTTGTGTGCCCCACTCTTCCTTGGAATGATAGTGACTTTTGTTCACTACTCTATCCCCAGGACCTAGAGAAGTGTCGGGTACATAGTAGGCGTTCAGTGAGTATCTGTGGGATGTAATGAAAGAATGCAAAAAGCAGGGTGTCAGGGTGTGTAGATAGGCGGGCAGGAGAGGAGGCAGAGACACAGAGGCACCCAGTGTACTGATTTGGGTTTTTCAGTTCAAAGACACCAAAAGTCCACCTTTCCCTAAATCAAAGCTTCGCTGAGTAGAGGAAAGGTCTACTCCTTAGCATCCAACCTGGGTTTGAATTCTGACACTGACATCGAAGAGCTGTGACTTTGAGCAAACTCTTGGTCTTACCCTGGGTAAAAAGGATAAATTGAGGATAAAAAGAGGCATGGGGGAAGTGACGATGAAATATGGTAATGCCTGTAAAGTATCTGTACCATCTCCTACACTCAGGAAATAGGATCGCCCTTCATCTGAACCCTGCTTCTTTTCCTTTGGGGAGCACCACCCTTCTCTCTTACTAGGCTGGAAATTGGACTCACCCTGAAACTCCACCGTTGCAGATGCTAAGCAGTAGACAGATGGTAGTTAGGGATCGATCTCAGGTGGAATCCAGGGGAGAACGATTTCCTGTCCTACAGTTTCCTCACCTAGAAAACAGGAGTAGTGACAGCTCTGCCTCACAGGTTGTTGCACAGAAAGATGTGTTTAACTTTTGCGAAGTGTGTGGAAGAGAGCCTGGCACACAGTAAAGGGTTAACAAATGAGTGCCACTATCTTGGCCTGCCTGTAGGCCACTGATAAAAGTACGTGTTTCCTGGAAGAGAAGGGGCAGCCCAGGGTAGTAGTGGGATGGGAGAGTGGGGATCTGGTTCTGTCTCCCATGCACTATCTCTAGGGTGTATTGAGATGTCAGACAGTTAGGTTCTACCAGAGGAATGAAAACCAGTGGACAAGTTTCAGTGGGTGTAGCAGGTTAAGGACACCAGAGGAATCACACATTTCCTTCAAGGCTCCTGTCCTTCCAAAGCTCCTCCTGCTCTTGGTCATGATCTTCTAATCAATGGATAAGATGGGGAAAATGTAGAATAACTTCAAATACAGATGTCAGAATGTCTTCAGTCATAAGGGAGGAAGCCATCGTGAACTCCAACCTGTGTTTGTCAAAGACAAAAACATTGGTATGGGAGCCTCAGCTCCTCAGCAGCAAAGCAGTCCCATTATAGAAAATGTTGCTTTCCAATGGGATTAAAGCCTTCAGAGACTTCTTCAAGGAGAAATCAAAATTGTGCCACTGAAATTCCTGAGATTGTTGAAATAGGCGTTGAAACAGGTAATGATTCATGTGTCAAGCTGGGAGCAAGACTTACAAGAAGAGATTGCTCTACTCTTGACATGCTCCATGGGGTGGGAAGAAAAAACATTCCTGTTCTCCAAAGATACAAAGTTCACAAGATTTTTATAAAAAGTTTGGTAGAATGCAGAGCAGATGTCAAAGGAGAGAGAGGCGATGCGGTATAAGCTCCGTGCACGATGGGGACAGCGTTTCCAGCACACCCACGGGAAGTTGCTCTCTGAGACAGAGGTGCAGGAGAGTGTGGGCTTCTGTTGTCCCATGAAAACTTACAAGCCATCAAAGCTCTTCTTTTCTAATAAAAGAAAAATATACCTTTCTGAAAAATGCTTGAGAAATGTCCTCTTCCTGTTGGCTCAGGTTTAGGCCCAAAATGGCATTTGATTAAACAGCATTCAGTCCCTGTGAGCCCACATTCAACATTTTTTGGTACATTTGTTCCATCCTTGGCTTCTACAGAAGGTGACGAAGATAAGCTTAGAGAGAGAAGATGGCTTAGTATTGAAGAAGGGGCTGATCTCCTTCCAATGATAAATGCATACATTTGAATCCACAGCACAGGTTCATTTGTTATACAAACTAGGACCAAAGTTTGGCTTGTGGAATGACTGAGACAGGTGGGGACAATTACGCAACTCCATAAGCTAATTGTGACCAGAAGAAGACACAAGCACATTGTGTCTGCAGTCACGTAGGGAGAAGCACCTCCAGGTGTCTGGAGAGAGCCACATCCATGCCAGCAGACACAGAGCTTGAAAAGTCTGCACACAGATTGATTACATTCACTGCCTCGTGCCAGTTTGCTTCAGATTACAGTAATTTCTGTTGCTGGAGAGTGACGGATGGTTACAAAGTAGAGGCCCTTCTTTTTATTTAATATATTTTATTGATTATGCTATTACAGTTGTCCCATTTCCCCCCTTCATTCCCCTCCACCCTGCACACCCCCTCCCACCCACATTCCCCCCTTTAGTTCATGTCCATGTGTCATAAGTTCTTTAGTTTCTACATTTCCCACACTATTCTTGCCCTCCCCCGTCTATTTTCTACCCACCGTCTATGCTACTTATTCTCTGTACCTTTCCCCCCCTCTCCTCCTCCCACTCCCCTGTTGCTAAATCTCCATATGATCTCCATTTCTGTGTTTCTGTTCCTGTTCTACCTGTTTGCTTAGTTTGCTTTCATTTTAGGTGTGGTTGTTAATAATTGTGAATTTGCTGTCATTTTACTATTGATGTTTTTTATCTTCTTTTCTTAGATAAGTCCCCTTAACATTTCATATAATAAGGGCTTGGTGATGATGAACTCCTTGAACTTGACCTTATCTGGGAAGCACTTTATCTGCCCTTCCATTCTAAATGACAGCTTTGCTGGATAGAGCAATCTTGGATGTATGTCCTTGACTTTCATGACTTTAAATACTTCTTTCCAGCCCTTTCTTGCCTGTAAGGTCTCTCTCTTTTGAGAAATCAGCTGACAGTCTGATGGAAACTCCTTTGTAGGTGACTGTCCCCTTATCTCTTGCTGCTTCTAGAATTCTCTCCTTCATTTGAATCTTGGCTAATGTAATTCTGATATGCCTTGGTGTGTTCCTCCTTGGGTCCAACTTCTTTGGGACTCTCTGAGCTTCCTGGACTTCCTGGAAGTCTATTTCCTTTGCAAGATTGGGGAAGTTCTCCTTTACTATTTGTTCAAATAAGTTTTCCACTTGTTGCTCTTCTTCTTCCCCTTCTGGTACCCCTATAATTCGTATGTTGGGATATTTAAAGATGTCCCAGAGGTTCCTAAGCCTCTCCTCATTTTTTTGAATTCTTGTTTCTTCCTTGTTTTCTGTTTGATTGTTTGTTTCTTCCTTCTGGTCCACTCCATTGATTTGAGTCCCAGTTTTCCTCCCATCACTATTGGTTCCCTGTGCATTTTCCTTCATTTCACTTATTGTAGCCTTTTTTTGTTCATCTAATTTGCAACCAAAATCAACCAATTCAGTGAGCATCCTGATCACCAGTGCTTTGAACTGTCCATCCGATAGGTTGGTTATCTCTTGGTCGCTTAGATGAATTGGCTCTGGGGCTTTAATCTGTTCTCCCATTTGAGCCATTTTTGGGTTTTGTTTTTGTTTTTTGTTTTTGGTCTGGTCATGCCTGTTACGTAGTAGGGGGCAGAGCCTTAGGTGTTTACCAGGGTGGGGCAGCCCAGTTGCTGGGTTGTGACACTATATGTGGGGGCGAGGTCTGAGTGGGAACAATGGCGCTTGCTCCATTCTCTCTGTATTTCAGACCCTTCCGCTGCTTGCCACAAGCAAATTGGGCTTTTCTGGTGCTGATTTCCATGTGGGTGGGCTTGTGTATGTTCTAGACCCTGTGGATCTCTCCAACAAACTCTCCTGTGAGGCTGGGAGTCTCTCCCGGCACCTCAACCCCCACAAGTGTTTTCAATTGGTGTTTTTAGGTTTTATTTCCCAGTGCCAGGACCCTGGGTTGTGAGGTCTCACTCCCGGTTTTCGCCTGGATTATCTGCGCATGAATGTGGGACCACCTGGTCAGCCAGCTGCCTTGTGAGGCCTCACTGGGTCTGCCCGTTACCACCCCGTGCCCAGGGTCTGCTAGCTGCTGCCTGCATGCCTGGGGCTCCTGTGCACCTGGGTCCACCAACCTCTGCTTTTTCCTGCCAGGACTCCACCCCTTTTACCGGTCTGGATGAATGGTTGTCGGACTTCTGTACAGTTCAATTTTCTGTTAGTTCTGATTGTTTTCTTGTTTCTAAATCTTTGTTGTCCTTAATTTTGGTTGTACGCGGAGGCACAGTGTGTCCACCTATGCCTCCATGTTGGCTGGAATTCCCTTCTTTTTATTTTATTTTATTTTTTTATTATTGATTTGTGTGTATGTGTTTGTATGTGAGAGAGAGAGAGAGAGAGAGAGAGAGAGAGAGAGAGAGAGAGAGAGAGATATTTGTTGTTCCGCTTATTTATGCATTTAGTCTTTGTTTGATTCTTGTATGTGCACTGACCAGGGATCAACCTGCAACCTTGGTGTATAGGGACAACACTCTAACCAACTGAGCTACCCAGCCAGGGCCAAGGAGAAGCTCTTCTCAAAGGCAAACCTGAAGGTACATTTTTGCTCCCGGAATGTGCAAAAGTCCTCCTCTCTGTGAGCTCCCACACTACAACAGATCCCTGCCTGCCTGAATTGAACAGTAGAATCACAACTTTAGTTTTGGTGTTCATCACTCTTGTGAATTTCACTCCTCCACTGTAACAGGACTTCTGGATCATTATAAAGATCCCAGTTCTTGAATGTTTTTGAACCAACTTGCTATGTCACTGAATAGGACTTTCCCTCTTAGCCCACAGTTTGTCTGTGGTGCCGTAATCTGCAGATACACTGCATGTAATGGAGTGAATGAGTTTCCTTTACCATCAGTGTTACTGGATTTTTAAAAAATCATTATATCAGAGTATCATTATAAACAATAAGCATTCTCACATTAAAATGAGAACTGGTCAAGGCAAGGTAAACCATCCTGTCTCCAAAGGGCATTAACTAGATCTGCTCTCATGTGCATCAGCCAGCATAACTATAGCAAGCACACAGATCTGTGTTGCTATTCAGTGCAGTATGTAGCCTTAGTGTTGGTACCCACCAGATGTGATGTGCTGTTAGATAAAGGTGGTGCCCATTGAGACAACAGAGAGAGACAACATTTTGCCAATTTAGCTGTTTGGTTATTTGTTATTTTAATTTTTATTTATTTTTTTATTTATTTTATTTTATTTTTTTTTTAACAGTTTTTTTTTTTAATTTTTTTTTTTCTTTTAGATTTTATTTATTTATCTTCAGAGGGGAAGGGAAGGAGAGAGGGAGAGAAACATCAATGTGCGGTTGCCTCTTGTATGTCCCCTGCCGGGAACTGGCCTGGCAACCCAGGCATGTGCCCTGACTGGGAATCGAACCTCGATCCTTCGGTTCGAAGGCCCGCGCTCAATCCACTGAGCTACACCAGCCAGGGCTTGTTATTTTAGTTTTTAAAAAATTTATTGGTTTTTTTTTAGAGAAAGAGAGAGAGAGATCAATTTGTTGTTCCACTTATTTATGCATTCACTGATTGCTTCTTGTATGTGCCTTGACCAGAGATCAAATCCACAACCTTGGCTTATTGGGATGAAGCTCTAACCAACTGAGCTACCCAGCCAGGGCCAGCTATTTAGTTTGTTTTTTTTAAAATATATTTTATTGATTATGCTATTACAGCTGTCCCATTTCTCCCCCATCATTCCCCTCCACCCTACACACCCCCTCCCACCCACATTCCCCCCCTTTAGTTCATTCCATGTGTCATAAGTTCTTTAGCTTCTACATTTCCCATACTATTCTTGCCCTTCCCCGTCTATTTTCTACCCACTATCTATGCTACTCATTCTCTGTACCTTTCCCCCCTCTCTCCTCCTCCCACACCCCTGTTGCTAACCCTCCATATGATCTCCATTTCTGTGGTTCTGTTCCTGTTCTAGCTGTTTGCTTAGTTTGCTTTTGTTTTAGGTGTGGTTCTTTTTTTTTTTTTTTTTTTGCTTTTATTTATTTTTTTTAAATATATATATTTTTTAACAACTTTTTTTATTTTAAGAATTTATTTATTTATCTTTAGAGGGGAAGAGTAGGAGAGAGGGAGAGGGAGAGAAACATCAATGTATGGTTGCCTCTCATGTGTCCCCTGCCGGGAACTGGCCTGCAACCCAGGCATGTGCCCTGACTGGGAATCGAACCGCGATCCTCTGGTTCGCAGGCCCGCGCTCAATTCACTGAGCTACACCAGCCAGGGCTTTTTTTTTTTTTTTTTTTTTTTTTTTAATATATTTTATTGATTATGCTATTACAGTTGTCCCGTTTCTCCCCCATCATTCCCCCCACACTGCACACCCTCTCCCACCCACATTCCCCCCTTTAGTTCATGTCCTTGTGTCATAAGTTCTTTAGCTTCTACATTTCCCATACTATTCTTACCCTGCCCCTGTCTATTTTCTACCCACTATCTATGCTACTCATTCTCTGTACCTTCCCCCCTCCTCCTCCCACGCCCCTGTTGCTAACCCTCCATATGATTTCCATTTCTGTGGTTCTGTTCCTGTTCTGTTTGCTTAGTTTGCTTTTGTTTTAGGTGCGGTTCTTAATAGCTGTGAGTTTGCTCTCTTTTCACTGTCATATTTTTGATCTTCTTTTTCTTAGATAAGTCCCTTTAACATTTCATATAATAAGGGCTTGGTGATGATGAACTCCTTGAACTTGACCTTATCTGAGAAGCGCTTTATCTGTCCTTCCATTCTAAATGACAGCTTTGCTGGATAGAGCAATTTTGGATGTAGATCCCTGCTTTTCAAGATTTCAAATATTTCTTTCCAGACCCTTCTTGCCTGTAAGGTCTCTTTTGAGAAATCAGCTGACAGTCTGATGGGAACTCCTTTGTAGGTGACTGTCCCCTTATCCCTTGCTGCTTCTAGAATTCTCTGCTTCATTTTAATCTTGGCTAATGTAATTAGCCAAGTGTGCTTTGATGTGTTCCTCCTTGGGCCCAACTTCTTTGGGACTCTCTGAGCTTCCTGGACGTCCTGGTAGTCTATTTCCTTTGCCAGATTGGGGAAGTTCTCCTTTATTATTTGTTCAAATAAGTTTTCTACTTGTTGCTCTTCTTCCCCTTCTGGGGCCCCTATAATTCGGATGTTGGGATGTTTAACGATGTCCTGAAAGTTCCTAAGCCTCTCCTCATTTTTTTGAATTCTTGTTTTTTCCTCGTTTTCTGTTTGGTTGTTAATTTCTTCCTTCTGGTCCACTCCATTGATTTGAGTCCCAGTTTTCCTTCCATCTCTATCGGTTCCCCATGCGTCTTCCTTCATTTCACGTATTGTAGCCTGCATTTTCTCATCTAATTTGTGAGCAAAATCAACCAATTCTGTGAGCATCTTGATGACCAGTGCTTTGAACTGTGCATCTGATAGGTTGGCTATCTCTTCACTGCTTAGAGGAATTGGCTCTGGGGCTTTTATTTGTTTTCCGGTTTGAGCCATTTTTGGTGGGTTTTTTTGTTTGTTTGTTTGTTTGTTTGTTTTGGTTTTAGTCTGGTCACGGTTATTACGTAGTGAGGGGTGGAGCCTTGGTGTTCCTCAGGGCGGGGCAGCCCAGTCGCCTGGTTATGACGCTGTATGTGGGGGCGGAGTCTGAGAGGGAACAATGGTGCCTGCTCCGCTCTCTCCTGGATTCGGTCCCTTCCGCCACTTCCCCTCTGCCTGGACCGTCTGCGTGCGCGAATGTGGGACCACCTGGTCAGCCAGCCGCCTTGTGCGGCCTCACTGGGTCTGCACAGTTGCCCCCCTGTTCCCGGGGTCCGCCAGCTGCCGCCTGTGGGCCCGGGGACTGCCAGGTGCCGCCTGTGCACCTGGGAACTGCCAGCCACTGCTGCTTGCGTTGCTGGGTCTGCACCTCCACTTTCTCCTGCCGCGACTCCGCCCCTCTTACTGGTCTGGATGAATGGTTGTTGGACTTCCTTACAGTTCAATTTTCTATAAGTTCTGGTTGTTTTCTTGTTTCTAAATATTTGTTGTCCTTAATTTTGGTTGTGAGAGGAGGCACAGTGTGTCCGCCTACGGCTCCATCTTGGCCGGAAGTCGCTATTTAGTTTTTAATGGCTGTAGTTATTCAGTGAGGCAATTCTGGGGCATTTGCTATGAAGAACTTTATTTCTTACTGAAGAATAAAATATCAATACTGAATGAGTATTTCAACAGTGTGACTAATGTTTGAAATTACTTTTCTGAAATTTTCTGTAAACTTCCAAAAGTAGCAATGTTTGTAGTTACTATAAATCAAGCTTTGGAAGTCCAAAAATTAAAGACTTCCTTCCTCTTAGGAAAAAAATTCAACTTTCTGGCCACTTAGAGCAGTGCACATAAGTATTAATATAGTTTATTCTTGAGTAAACCAAGTTTTCTAAATAATAGTTCTTAAAATTTCAGATTTATACAATTGGTAATATAATTTTATTTAAAGGCCTTAGGTACTATTTCTTTAATGAGTGCTTTTACTTAAACATTTGGAATAGCTGCTGTAATGTAGTCCTGTGTGTGATTTTTTAAGAAGATTTTATGTATTTATTTTTAGAGAGTAGGAAGGGAGGGAGAAAGAGAGGGAGAGAAACATCAATGTGTGGTTGCCTCTTGTGCAGCCTCTACTGGGGACCTGGCCCACAACCCAGGCATGTGCCCTGACTGGGAGTTGAACCAGTGACTTCTTGGTTTGCAGGCCAGCGCTCAATCCACTGAGCCATACCCGGCAGGGCTTTTTTAAAAGTTGACAGATACAGTCTAATTGTCAATTCACTGAAGTTGGATCTTTTCGTCTACCCACAATGAATTTGTGAACCATGAAGAAAATGAGACTAGAAAATGCCCAAATAAGTCAGATAATAGTAACTACAGTGGTTGCTGATGTTGAGATCATTGTTAGACTGTAATTAGTATTTTGGATGGCAGTATTTATCTTGTTATAAACTCATAGCTGAATTGCTTAAGCACAATTGCAGAATTCCAGTGGTTTATTTTTTTTAGAAAATCTGAAACCTAAATGGAAGATTTAAAAGCTACTGTACAATGATTGTATCTGTAAAAAAAGTTTATTTAGCATCTTTTCGTCACTTACAATAGTATGCAATACTACTTGGGTGAGCTATTTTGGAAGTAATAACAACTTCTAGTGTTTGCTTCTTAGTATGAAACTGAATTTACACTTCTGTCATAGGCATTTTGCAGTAAAGCAGTTAGATTCATTCTTGTGTTTTTTGTCAATGTGCTCTGGACCACTGGTCAGTGCTCCTTAGTTACTGCTGCTAGAGAATGTTATTTCACATCCCTATGGTTATTACCAAGTCTACAAAAAAGAAAAGCTGTATTTGTAAGCAACACTAACCCTTTTACTGCTGATGTGTGTTTCTGCTTACTGTGTCTTGTTATGGCTGCTTGTTTGTGCTAATAAAGTATGTTTGGTGTTCTTGTAAAACACACACACACACACACACACACACACACACACACACACACACACACACACAACTAAAAACCTTTCTTGATGCCCCCAGCAGAGGGCGAGGTAGAGTTCTGCCTACCTCCTCTCTCTCCAAGTCCTGCAAGGTCTTGAAACAACACAGGGCATCAGTGTACTCAGCATTACAGTCCCTAGGTTATATGCTTTCTCCCCTCCAGCCTATGATTTCCTTCAGAGCAGGGAGTCATTCTGTAAAATCTCAGACAAGGGTAGGCCTCAGCACATGGCAAGCACTCGAATGTCCTTCAAGTGAAAAAGTCTGAAGGTAAAATGCTGACTTCGCAGCTTGGCTGAGGACAGCCTGCCCTGAGACTGGAAGGGTAGCCATGAACCAAGGCTCCCTAAAAAACTGGAGAGGGCGCGGGAGTCTCTGGCAGTTCCTTAACTTTATTAAATCTGAAGAAACGATGCTAGAAATAAACTTGTAGGCCTGGGAGCTGCCTAGAGGGCTGAGGCTGGGTGTGGGCTGCTGGCAGGGCTTCCCAGGTTATTTTAATCTTCTCGAGAACAAGGAATTCATGTTAGGATGGGTTATTTTCTCTTAGATTTAATCAGAGCACCCCTAATTTGCTGAAATGTTGAAAGTTTCTATAACTCTGGGAGGCAAGAATCCTTCCTTTATGAGGACAAAGCTCACGGCTTCCAGGAAAGTGAAGGAAGCACCCAGAATGTTAACAGAATTTATTTCTAGGGAGTGAAAAACAGGAGATTCTTTTTCCTGCTGATTTTTTGTATTTTATAGATTTTTATTAAAGAACAAGAAAAGCTTTATTTTAACAAATCTATATTACAAGCTCAAAAAGGGCTTCATTTGCAGATTTATAAAATAACGCAAATTTAATTAAAGCATGAGGCTTCTTTGATTAAGTCCAATTTTCAGAGCACTGAGCAGAATATGTAGAAAATTTTTGTTTCAGTTTTGGGGAAGAATTAGCTCTGGATTAAATGCTGCTCTGCCCTCAACCTAACAAAGCCTAAGAATAATACCTGAAGTGATCAAACTGTTTCCAGATAATTTAGCCATATCCCATAACAAAGCTCAAGAATATTTATAGGAATACAATTGTATCCCATCCCCAACATGACAAAATTTACAATACCTAGCATGATTGGTCTAGTGTCCAATTAAAGTTAACAAGTATGCAAAGAAGCAGAAAAATATGACCCTTAGTGAGAAGAAAAGTCAGCCAATTAAAATTGACCCAGAAAGTACATTGATGATAGAAATTACTAATTCTTTTTTTTTTAAGATTTTATTTATTTATTTTTAGAGAAGAGAAGGGAGGGAAAAAGAAAGGGAGAAAAACATCAATGTGTGGTTGCCTCTCACACACCCCCATACTGGGGACCTGGCCTGCAACTCAGGCATGTGCCCTGACTGGGAATCGAACTGATGACCCTTTGGTTCATAGGCTGGCACTGAATCCACTGAACCATACCAGCCTGATGATAGAATTACTAAAAAAAGAACGTTAAAGCAACTTTAATTGTATTCCATATGTTTAAGAAACTATAGGAAACATTGAACATGTTATGTAGGGGAGATGCAAAAGAGACAAAAATTCAACTTCTAGAAAAGAAAACAATAATGTCTGAGGTGGAAAAAAATTTCTGGATTGAATCAACAGCTGATTTAGACACTGTAGAAGAAAAAGAATCAGTGAACCTGAAGAGATAGCTGCAGAAACTACCACCCCCCCCCCCAAAAAAAAGAAGAAAAGAAAGACTAAAGAAAATGAAAAGGAAAAGGGAAAAGAAAACTGAGAGTATCAGTGTGCTATGGGACAAGTTCAAGTGGGCTAATGTACATGTAAGTAGAGTTCCTGGAAAAGAAGGGAGAGGGGAAGGTAAACATTTGAAGAATGGCCAAAAACTTTACAGGTTTGATAAAAACTATAAACTACAAGACCCAAAAACCTCCATGAACCTCAAGCAGAAGAGACATGAAAACTACACCAAAGTACATTATAACCAATTTACTTACAACCAGTAATAAAGAACAATCCTTAATAAGACTAAGCCAAAAGAAAAGTTCTGGTAATTCTTTAAGAAGAAAAAGAAAAAAGGCTAATCATGAAAGCAGCCAGAGATAAAAGACACATTGCATGCAGAGAGACAAGAAAAAGATGACAGCAGATTTCTCTTTAGAAACTATGCAAGCCAGCTCCCTTTTCTACTCATCCCCTCCCCGACTCCTGCCCCCCCTCACTCCTGCCCGCCCCCCACGGCCAACTTCGCCTCCTGCAATCCAGTCCACAGCCTGTGCTTTAGCCCTTTAGCAGTAGCTGCTGTTCCTTGGAAGTAGCAACTCCCCTCCCCTCCCCTGCCCTGGCCCCCAGTCCCAGCCGCCAGTCCAGATGCTGAGGTGAAGATGAGCAGCTCAGAGGAGGTGTCCTGGATTTCCTGGTTCTGTGGGCTCCGTGGCAATGAATTCTTCTGTGAAGTGGATGAAGATTACATCCAGGGCAAATTCAACCTCACTGGACTCAATGAGCAGGTGCCTCACTATTGACAAGCCCTAGACATGGTCTTGGACCTGGAGCCTGATGAAGAGCTGGAAGACAACCCAAACCAGAGTGACCTGATCAAGCAGGCAGCTGAGATGCTTTATAGATTGATCCACGCCCGCTATATCCTCACCAACTGTGGCATCGCCCAGATGGAAAAATACCAGCAGGGAGACTTTGGCTACTGTCCGCATGTGTACTGTGAGAACCAGCCAATGCTTCCCATCGGCCTTTCGGACATCCCAGGTGAGGCCATGGTGAAGCTCTACTGCCCCAAGTGCATGGACATGTACACACCCATGTCATCAAGGCACCACCACTACCTCGGCACTGGTTTCCCTCACATGCTATTCATGCTGCACCCTGAGTACCGACCCAAGCGGCCCACCAACCAGTTTGTGCCCAGGCTGTACGATTTCAAGATCCATCTGATGGCCTACCAGCGGCAGCTCCAAGCCACCAGCAACTTCAAGAGCCCATTCAAGACCCTTCGTTGATTACACAGCCCCTGCCCCTCAGTCTTTGACACCTCCTTTCCTTTGCTGCCACCCTTTCAGGAATCCTCTATGGTTTTTAGTTTAAATTAAAGGAGTCGTTATTGTGGTGGGAATATGAAATAAAGTGGAAGAAAAGGCAAAAAGAAAAAAAAGGAAGAAAGAAAGAAACTATGCAAGCCAGAAGAGTGAAACAACCTCTTTAAAATACTTCAACTGTCAACCTAGATTCTACTTAGTGAAAATATCTTTCAAAAACAAAGATGGAATAAAGACTTTTTCTGACATAAAAAAAAAATCTGAAAGACTTGCACTACAAGAATTGTGCAAGGAAGTCTTTCAAGCAGAAGGCTGATGATACCAGATGGAAATAGGGATTTAAAGGTGGGAATGAAGAGCAACAAAAATGTAATGTGGGTAAATATTAGAATTTTTTCTTTTTATTTAAACCTTCTCAAAAGACAACTGGCTGTTTAAGATAAAAATAATAGCACATGGAAGTGAAATGACAACACTAGCAGAAAGCCTAGGAGGGAAGATGTGCAAGGGTGTATCGTAATGTTCTAGCATGATACATGCAGTCATATAATGTCACTTGAAGGTTGACTGCGATGTTAAATATGTGTATTACAAATGCTGACTCAACCACTAAAGCAACCCAATAAAGAGTTATAGCTAAAAATCCAACTATTAAAATTATAAAATCGAATCACTAAAAATATTCAATGCAGAAGGAAACAGAAAAAGAATGAAACAAAAAATAGATGATACAAATGACAAGGTGATAGACTCAAACCTAACCATATCAATAATCATGTTAAATGCAAATGGCCTAAATATCCTAGATAAAAGTGAGAGATTTTCAGACAAAGACAAAAAGCAAGACCCAATTACATGCTACCTACAAGAAAACCACTTTAAATATAAAGACATAAATATGTTAAAAATAAAAGAATAAAAAAGATTTACCATTATAACACTATATTTTTTAAAAGTAAGAATGGCAATGTTAATATTAGATAAAATAAATTTCAGAGCAAAAATATCACCAGTCACAAAAAAAGTATCATTTCATTAGGAATAAATGGGTCCCTTCATCAAGAAGATAAAACAAAGCTAAGTGTTAAGCACCTAAGAGCAGATCATCAAAATACGCAAATGTGACAGAATGAAAAGAGAAATAGACAAACCTACAATTATAATTCCTAGAAGAGAAGAGAATTTGGGAATGGGAGTATGGAATAGGGCTAGGAGTAATCTATTTCACTGATTAATTTTTTAAATGATTAAGGTAGTTTATTTTTTAGAGAGAAGGGAAGGGAAAACGGAAGGGAGAGAAATCCACAACCTAAGCATGGGCCCTGACCGGGAATCAAACGGGTGATCTTTTGCGGGACGATATCCAACCAACTGAGCCGTACCATTCAGGGCTCACCGATCAACTTTTGAAATAGTTTTTACTATTTTAAAAGATAATTAAACAATAAAAGAGAACACAGTTCAGGCTGAGAAATAGAAAAGAACAAAATATTGACAAATATCAGTTAACATGAGGAAAAGTATAATTTCTTGGAACTTTTGTCTCAAGGAGGGGTGCGTGTGTGTGTGTGTGTGCGTGTGTGTGTGGTGTTATAAAATTCAGACTACAGTCGAAAAAGAGTGGATGGCACTGTCCCAGAAAACTTCGTCTCTCCTCCTTCTCCTCTCGGTATGTTTCTTGATCAGTTTTTGGGTTGTACACATCACATTGTAGTTTATTCTTCTATCCATCTGTCTTCTCATCCAGATTATGAATACCTTCGGGGCAAGGATTACATTGAATGTTTGATCTGTGCATGCATGGAGGAATAACAGAATAAATAAATGGGTAGGTGAATGAATGAGTGAAAAGATTCAGATATATAGAAAGCTGCTCCTCACGCCACATTCAGGTGCGAATAAAAAAATGTGGGCTAAAATGACTTTTCAAATGTGTTTTTTTCTTTGATGACACAAACAAACAACTTTTTGGAATCAGTCTGAAACAGAGACCTCAGAAATGAGCAATATGTATTTGATCTTCACAACAGTATGAAGTTTTTTCTCCTTGCTTGTCCCTTTTCCTTTTTTGATTAATTGACTTCACTCTCCCCTATTGTTCTCTTTACCGGTTTGGAAATTACATGCTTCATTTATTTTAATGGCTACCCTTAAAATATTGCTATACATATTTAATTTGAAAAATGGAGTTAATCACAATCTCTATCTTCCTCCTGGAAAATACAAGGAATTTAGAGTATGTTGTTTCTTCACTGAGACAATTGCGTTAAAAAAGTCTGCAACTGTACTCATAGATTTATTTATTTCTCCTCTTATTTCTGTCATTTTGCTCTAAATATTTTGAAAGTATATTATTAAATGCATACCAAGTTAGGATTATGATCTGTTTAATTGACCCCTTTCATCACTGTGCAATGCGGCCTTTATCCCCTAGGAATACTTCTTATCTCCCCATCTTCTTTGTCTGATATTAATATTGCCACCCCAACTTTCTCTTGGGTACTCTTTGCTTCATATATTTAAAGTGTCTCTCTCATAAGCAGCATGTATAATTGGATTAAAAAAGCATCCATTCAGAAAAATCTGTATCTTTTCATTGAAATGCTTAGTCTATTTGGTTATCCATATAGCTGAGTTGAAGATTGCCATCTTGGTATTTCTTTCCTTTTTGTCCCACATATTCTTTGTTCTTTTACTCAAGTTTCTGCCTACTTTTTGGGTTATTCAAGGGTTTTTGTTATTCCATTTATCTCCTCTATTAATTTTTAATTATACCTTTAAAAAATATTATTTTAGGAGTTCCCCAGATATAATATGCATCTTTGACTTATGACCTACCTTAAATTCATTCTTTACCAATTCATGAATAACTTAACCCCACTTACCACTGTCTTGCTTTTTGTATTTTTTTAGTCACATAGTATACTTTTACATTTTATAAACTGCCCAAGATAGTTATTATTGTTGCTTTAACAATCACAGTCAATATTCTTCCATATGGATCCACATATTTAACCTTCCCAATGTTCTTCATTCCTTTGTGCACTTCTGAGCTTCCTTCCCCCTGGAGTCATTTTCCTTGAGCCTGAAGAACTTTCTTTGACATTTCTTGCAGAGTGAATCTGCAGGTGATGAATTCTCTCAATTTCTGTTGGTCTAATAACATCTTCATTTCATCTTATTTTTTAGAGAATATTTTCACTGGGTACAGATTATTTTTTCTTTCAGAACCTAAATAATGTCATTCTATGTTCTTCTGGTTTTTCAGAAGTTTCTCTTAAAAGTTAGGTTCTCTTAAAAGTTAGCAATAGTGTTGTTTCTCTGCAAGCATGTGTATTTACTCCAGCTGATATTAAGATTTGCTGTTCACCTTTGGTTTTTTGCAATTTGACCATGATAGGCCTATGCTTGGCTTTCTTTCTATTTATCTTGCTTAGAGTTTGCTAACCTTCTTCAATCTTTGAGTTGCGATCTTTCATGTTTTGGCAAATTCTCAGTCACTGTATCCTTAAATGTTACTTTGCCCATTCTCTTTTTCCTGGGGCTCCTGAAACACATATATTAGGCCATCTGACTATGTTCTATGTGCCTTGAATGCTCTCTGCTATTTCCCCCCCATTTTTCCTCTGTGTGCTTCATTTTGAATATTTTCTACTTACTCTATTTGAGTTATATAGTCCTGTCTTTTGGTGTGTCCAGTCTGTTGTTAAACCTGTTCAATGAGTTTGTCATTTTCCCAATGAGTTTTTATTTCCAGTATTTTGTATTTCACTTTTAGAATGTCCATTTGATTCTTTTTTCTGTAGATTATAATTCTTTTGAAATTACTCATCTTTTCATTCATTTTGTACATCTTTTACTCTACTTTCTTGAGCATATTTATAATAGTTATTTTGAAGTTCTTGACTGCTAACTCCAACACCTGAATTATCTGGGGGACTGTTTCTATTGTATACTTTTTCTTAATTATCAGATACTTTTCCTGCCTCTTCAAATGTCTTATATATTTTTTCTTAATTGTGTTCTGGTCGTTGTACAAAAAATAAAGACTGAAGTCAATATAATTTCTTCCCACAAAGGATACATACTTATTAGGCAAATAAGGTGAGGGACTAATCATTGCAATTCTACTAGAAGTTGAGCTGTGTTGTGGCTTCAGTTAGACTTAGTCCATGTTGGTTTCAAATGTCTCAAGGTCATTTGAAGAGATCTTTTCCCTTCAAGAAGTAGAGGGTATTTGCCCTCATATTGAATCAAGGCTGGCCTTGTCACTTACTTTGATCAACAGAATGTGGTTGGTGACTCACTGCCTGAAGCAGCCATGTAAGGTCCAGGTACCCTCCTGGAGAGACCATATGGCCGGGGAGAGAGAGAGAGGCCTGGCCAGCCTCCACCTCTTCTTACCATCCCTGCTGAGGTGTCAGACATGTGTAAAGCCATCTTTGATTTCTAGCCCCAGTTCAATCTGTAAATGACTGCAGCCTTATGAATGGGCCCAGCTAAACCCAGCCTGATGGCAGAACTATGAACAAATAAATGCACGACTATTGTTCTAAGTTACTAAATTTGGGGGTAGATTTTTATACGGCAACAGATTATTGAAACACATTGAAACACAGAGTATTTGAGATACAATGACTCCCAATAAGTGTTTGTTAAATTAAATTGTAAGAGATTAGGTGGGTAATTTGACTAGATGATTCTCATAGTCCCCCCTAGCACTGAGATCCTGTGATCCCAAGATTATTAATGACTTTGTATCATGACAGTACCTCCTCTATTTCTACTGATAAATGAGAGTTGAATCTAGATGCAACATAGTTAAGTCCTTGGGTGTCTTAGTCCATTTGGGCTACTATAACAAATTACTACACACTGGGTAGCTTATAGATAACAGAAATTTCCCACAATTCCAGACGCTGGGAAGTCCAAGATCAAAGTGCTGGCAGATTTAGTGTCTGGTGAAAAGCCATTTCTTTGTTTGTGGATGGCCATTTTCTTGCTGTGTCCTCACATGACAAAAGGGAGGAGGGATCTCTCTGAGGCCTCTTTTACAAGGGCAATGATCCCATTAATGATTATAAGGGTGACCTCATCACCTTCCAAAGGCCCCACTTTCTAATACCATCACCTTGCAGGTTAGGATTTCAAGATACGGATTTTGGGAGTAAACATACATTCAGACCATAGCATTCCACCCCTGATAACTCTCCCACTGGTCCCATGTCCTTCTCGTACGTCATCAACTCAAAGGTCTAAGTCCAAAGTTTCATCTAAATATCATTTAAATCAGATATGGGTGATACTCAAGGTACGATCATTGAGCTTTCTGATATCTAACATATTTAGAGACGGCAACCTAAAGTCACCTATTTTGATCTGTTTCTCTTCCAAACCTACTTTTCTGCAGTTCTGTTGATTCTATTTAATTCTTCCCATGTAAAAGGCATGCCACAAACCCCATAACTATAGAATATAAGCTTCCTTGAGGTTTTTTAACAGAAAAATTTGTGCTAAGATATTTATACTTTCAGACCCAGACTGTACTAGTTTTTCAGTCTTTAGAACTTGCCTCTAATTTCTCATTAGAGAGATAAAAACTTTAATGATGACAATGCTGTGAAAAGTAGCTAACCATTGATCTGTGTGTCTGTTCTTATGCCATTACCAGACTGTTTTGATTACAGTGGCCTTGTAGCATAGTTTGATATAAGGTATTGTGATGCCGCCCACTTTGTTCTTCTTTTGTAAGATTGCTGTGGGTATTCAGGGTCTTTTTTTGTTCCATAGAAATTTTTGAAATATTTTTTCTCAATCTGTGAAGCATGCCCTTGGTATTTTAATAGGAATTGCATTGAATCTATAGATTGCTTTGGGTAGTATGAACATTTTAATGATGTTAATTCTTCCAATCCATGAACATGGTATGTACTTCCATTTATTTGTATCTTCCTTAATTTCTTTCTTCAGTGTTTTATAGTTTTCCATGTATAGGTCTTTTACCTCCTTGGTTCAGTTTATTCCTAGGTACTTTATTTTTCTTGTTGCTACAATAAGTGGGATTTTTTTCCTAGTTTCTCTTTCTGTTATTTCATTGTTGGTGTACAAAAATGCCATCAATTTCTGAATAATGACTTTGTATCCTGCTATTTTGCCGCATTCATTAATAAATAGGTCAAGTAGTTTTTTAGTGGAGACTACAGGATTTTCTATTCACTATAATGTCATCTGCGCATAATGACAGTTTTATTTCCTCCTTTCCAATTTGGATGACTTTTCTTTTTCTTGTCTGATCATTGTGGCTAGAACTTCCAGTACTGTGTTGAATAAGAGTGAAGAGAACAGACAGCCTTGTCTTGTTCCTGATCTTAGTGGGAAAGGTTTTAGTTTTGGACCATTGAGTATGATGTTGGCTGTAAGTTTCTCGTATATGCTTTTATTATGTTGAGGTATTCTTCCTCTATGTCCACTTTGATGAATGTTTTTTTATCATAAATGGGTGCTGTACTTTATCAAATGCTTTTCCAGCATCTATTGATATGATCATGTGATTTTTGCCCTTCATTTTGTTATGTGGTGTAGAAAATCCAGAAATAAACCCTAAGGCTCTATGGTCAATTAATATTTGACAAAGGCGGCGTGAACACATAATGGAGTAAAGATAGCCTCTTTAATTAATGGTGTTGGGAAAACTGGACTGGTACATGCAAAAAAATGAAACTAGCACCAACTTATATCATACACCAGAATAAACTCAAAATGCATAAAAGACTTACATATAAGTTGTGATACCATAAAAGTCCTAGAGGAAAACATAGGCAGGACAATTTCAGATATCCCACATAGCAATATTTTTGGCAATAAATCTCGTAGAGCAAGAGAAATAATGGAAAAAATAAACAACTGGGACTATATCAAACTAAAAAGCTTCTGCATGACTAAAGAAACCATCATCAAAATGAAAAGTAAACCAACCACATGGGAAAATATATTTGCCAATTATACCTCAGGCAAGGGTTTGATCTCCAAAATATATAAAGAACTCACATGACTACACTCCAGGAAGACAAAGAACCCAATTAAAAAATGGGCAAAGAATCTGAACAGACACTTCTCTGGGCACAGGACATGAATAGACACTTCTCCAAAGAGGATCTACAGATAGCTCATAGCCATATGAAAAGATCTCAACATCACTAGCCATCAGAGAGATGCAAATTAAAACCACATTGAGGTTTCACCTCATACCTGTCAGAATGGCCATCATTAACAAATTAACAAACAACAAGTGCTGGCAAGGCTGTGGAAAAAAGGAAACGCTGGTCCAGTGTTGGTGGGAATGCAGACTGGTATAGCTTCCATGGAAAACAGTATGGAATTTCCTTAAAAAACTAAAAATGGAACTGCCTTTTGACCCAGCAATTCCACTGCTGGGAATATAGCCTAAGAATCCTGAGTCACCAGTTCAAAAGAACTTATGCACCCCTATGTTCATAGTGGCACTATTTATAATAGCCAAGTGCTGAAAACAGCCTAAGTACCAATAGTAAATGAGTGGATCAAAAAACTGTGGTACATTTACACAATGGAATACTACACAGCAGAAAGAAAGAAGGAACTCCTACCTTTTGTGACAGCATGAATGGAACTGGAGAGCATTATGCTAAGTGAAATAAGCCAGGTGGTGAAAGACATACCATATAAACTCACCTATAACAGGAATCTAATGGACAAAACAAACTAATGAGCAAAATAGAACCACAGGCAAGGAAACATGGATCGGACTGAAAGTGACCAGAGTAGGGGAGATAGGGATAATGGTGGAAAGAAGGGGAAGGGACTAGACAAAGAACATATATGACCGACCCACGGACACAAACAATAATGTGGGAATTAACTGTGGGAATGGTGGGTGGGATGGGCAGCAGAGAGCAAAGGGGGAAAAACTGAGACAACTGTAAGTAACAATAAAAATGATTTAAAAAGAAAAAAGAAAAGTAGCTAACCAACCGAACCATAGCATTTTGTAAAGTTTGAAATGTTGTAGAATTTCGGGCGATCTGTATTTTGGAAGAAGTCTCAGCCTTTTAATTATTACTCACTTTACTAGTTACTATTAATCAATTAGCCATTTTTCTTTATCTTAGTACTTTGGATGAGGCTGGATGCTATGGGTTTATAGCAGAATATTCTATAAAGATAGACTGTTATCCAAGCATCTGGTTGGTTTTCCTGAGGTCAAGCATCAAAGCCAAGATTTAACTGTGTTGCAGTTGTAGCAGGAATAAGCAAATTCTAAACTCTACCACTTGCTGCCCAGGTGCCAGAAGCTATCAATTTTGTGTCTAAAGACCTTCCTCTGACAGAAATGTGGGAATAGAAGGGAGTGTAAGTGAGAGGGTGGCTTCCCACAGAAACTGGGCTCTTTATTCACTTTCCCATTTTCCATTTTAAATGTGTTTTCTTGGTTTTAACACAGTTCTGTGCCTGGCCCTCCCCCCTGACAGTTCATTACTGGTTTGACCCAGTTTCCGGTAGAGGCTTTGGTGCCATGGTGATGACTCTTAGGCTCCATCTGGCTGTGTCGCTGGGTGCCCAGCTTCTGTACTCACCCATGGTCACTACTCTTGGTCCCCATTTGGCTCTGCCCTCCTGGCAGTCATTGGAACGTGCTTTAAGTCTAACTGCTACTTATCCTTCAGAGGCCAGTTCACATGTCATTACCACAGGAAGAACTTCCTGACACCCAAATAGTTTCAGATCTTCCTGATGTATGCCCTTGGAGTCTCCTGTATTTTACCTGCAAGGTACTTACCACAATTTATAATTATTTTTGTCATCTGTCCTGTTCATCTTATATCTTCAGCACCTGGACAGTGAATGCCACATAGTAGGAGTTCAATAAATGTGTTGAGTAAGCATGAACAAGTGAAGCTTGTGACTTGGGCCCTTGCCTCTTTTATCATACAATCGTATATGACTTTGAGCCAATTATAAAACTTATCTGAGCCTAAGTTTATGCATGTATAAAGTAGAGAAATACTATTTTATCTACCCCACTGTTTGGGGTACTGTGTATGTAGTAGGTGCTTAGTAAATGTTTGTAGAATGAGTGAATGCATATGCTATCTCTGTGATAAGAGACATCTATATTTTAACAAGGATTTCTTTCATCTAACAGATGAGAGAAATTGAGTACCTGAGCAAGAGGAATTTTGTTTATTGAGTGGGAAATAAAATAAAATTCAGGATTCCATATACCTTTGCCCAGGGATCTTTATTTCTCCTCTGGTTTTAACTTCATATTGGACTTTTTTAATGGAGGAAGGGGAAATTTTTTTAATGAATTTGGACCAAGCTTGTAGTGATTGACTTTTCCAATTCTTAAGGGGTTTGTGCCTGTCACAGATTTTTAACTAAGTTTGATCCACCAAGAGCACAGATTCTGGATTGCATGTACCTTAAAAACCTGTAAAAAAGAAGCAGTGGTGAATTTTCATCTGAAGACCAGAGCGAGTTCTAGAGTTAACCTTCCCATCAACTGGTGCAGCTGCTTGGCCTTCTGCAACAGTGGCATAATAAGATACTGACCTTGGAGAGATGGCAAAAATGCTTTCAGCCTAACAATTCCTTGTCCTACATGCCTCAGAGGCTGGCCTAGCTTAACCTGCCTATTTCTACTATCAGTGCAGTAAATATACCTTGCATATAAAATATAAATTTCTTTTTCTTGCTCATCTCCTCTCCACCTTGTCCACCCACTTCTGGTATGTGTCCCTCCCATTTCCTTAGTCCAGGGGTGTCAAACTCATTTTCACCAGGGGCCACACCGGCCTCAAGGTTGCCTTCAAAGGGTCAAATGTAATGTTAAGACTGTATAAACGTAACTACTCTTTAACTAGGGGCAAGGAGCTCAGCGCTGCCTCCAGGTAGAAACAAGGTGGAGGGCCAGATTCAGCTCAAGGGCCTTGTGTTTGCCACCTGTGCCTTAGGTGTAAAGAATAGAGAGAGGGGAGAAAATGCAGGAAGGGTCCAAATGTAACTAGACTTATATATTTTATTTGAGCCTCATCTCTTTGGAGAAAGGGAAACAGCTGAAAGGAGTAAGTTAAAGATGATCTGATAAAAAACACCAGAGGTGCAAAGAAGGAAATCCTTCATTAGAATATCTGCTGAAGGTGAAATGAGGTGAGCCTGGAGAGGGAATTCAGAGATAATTCTTGGTATTTAGCATTGTGATCTGGGAGTGAGATCACACTGCTGAGCAAGGAAGGACAGCAGGTGGAGGAACTCCAAAGCAAGTACTGCGAGTTTGTAACTAGTCTGGGGCTCCTGGCCAAGTGACCCCATTTGGGTGGCAGGATTTATCAAGGGAATCTGACCTTTATTCCTACTTTATCTCCTAGAGGTCCTCAGCGTCATTGCCCTTAAATAAATATGAATTCATGGGTGGACGCCTCTTGTCCACTGACCATGTCCTAGTCTGAGTGTGACTCGGGGAGCTGGGAGGCCAATACTGCTGCTGAGGGTAAGTCTGAGCCCTTGGCCTGGATCTGGGCTTGGGCTCAGGCTCAGGCTCAAGTTCCAGCTCCAGCTCAGATTCAGGTTCCAGCTCTGACTCAGGCTCCATCTCCTGATCCAGGTCTAGTGCGGTCTGTTGCTCTGACTCCATCGTGGGCTCCAGCTCCATGTCTAGCTCTGACTCCTCCTCTGGTATTGGCTCTTGGATTGTGGTGAAGCCAGGTCTTATATTTTGGGGGACTTCTAGGATACTGCTGCTTGTTTTATGTTTTGAATTCATATCCTGAAATACATACAATTTGATGGGTTAAAATTTCCAATTAAACTGAACTTTTAAATAGTCAAGGAATTTCAGAATGCAACAGGACTTCAGGTACCAGAAATCATGAGTTTTTGGCAAAGTAGAAAATACTTCTGGCCTAAATATGCTTTTCATCTTTTTTTGTACCCACTGGTTCCTCAGTTACTCACTATTCTTTAGGCTCAATCAGTCCATAACTTCTGGTTTCTCTGGATTTTCTAACTAGCCTGGCTTTCATGATCAACCATGTGGACAGCAATGGTCTTGGCAGCATTCTGAAAGAACTTGTCTTCTTGATCCTGTCTCTCCAACCCCCCAATGTAATCCTTAGCGGGGCAAGTATGGCCCTTCACAACCTGGCCTCTGGCCATCTTCTTTAGCTCTGTCTCCACACTTCGCTCTAGCCATAAAGTTAATCAAAGATGCCTGATTACTGCTTCCCTTTGTTCATGCTGCTCCCCGTGCCTGCCTTGCCCATCTCCCTCTCAGCCACTTACACTTATTCATTGTTCCAGAGTCACATCAAAGATCACTAACCAGGATCTGAGCTTCCTTTGTGTTCCAACTGTACCTCACTCACAGCTCTATCATAGTACCAGAAATGTATTGCCTTACTCATTTACAAATCTACCTCCCCTATTAGACCCTTAGCTCCTTGAGGTAGAGCAGGGCCTGGTTCCTGATATCCCCAATACCAGGCACTGAGTGTGCCACAGAGCACATGCCCCACAGGCTCCGGGAACCAGCCTGGCAGCAGCATTCCACAGAATTAACACCTTTCACCCTTCCTGAAACATTGTCTTCTCTTCCACCATATGACACTCTTTTGCTTTTCCTCCTTTCTTCCTGGTTGCTTCTTTCTCTTGTCTCTGTTGTCTCCTCTACTTCTGAATGTTGGCATGCCCTGAGACTTGACCCTGGGACCTGTCCCTTCTCCATCTATACTGCCCCGTAGGCAATTTTATTGAATCCCATAATTTTCATTGCTATCTATATGTGCTGATGACTTTTGGTCATAACCCTTCCCATGATTGGCTGGTTCATATATCCACTTCCATCCTTGATATCTCCACTTGAATGTTTAATAGGTATCTTGGTTTTAATACACTGTAATGGAAATTTTCCTTTCCTAGTCTTCCCCAGTTTAAATGCTAGCAAACATGGTATATTCAATACCAAGTCTTAAGTTCTGATGAAAATGTTAGTAAACTAGAAAAATACTTTTTAAAAACATAGTAAATATAGTGTCCATCTTAAGTCAACTATTACCACTATCCTTAATAGACAGACATAAGAAGCTTTTCTCATTAAATTCAGAAGTAAGATAAGACTCACCATTTTTACTTAAATTGTTCTGGGAGAACTAGCTAATGCCATGATATGATACTAAAATAAGAATTCTAACAATTAGAAAATAACATTTAGATTATTTGTAGAAAATCTTTTTTATCCAGAAAACTCAAGAGAATTAACAATGGAACCTTCCTAGACTAGTAAGATTCACAAAATGGCCAAATAATTTAATAAAAATTAATAGCTCTCCTATATATCAGGAGTTGCCAGTTAGAAAATATAATGAAAAAGATCTATTTTAAAAAGCAATAAAATTGTAAAAGATAAAGTATAAACTACCTAGGGTTTCTCTATATGAAGAAAGCCACAAAATCTTACTATGAATACAACATCTAAAAAGACTGAGTAAATGTAGAGGCTGCCCATATAGAAAAAACACGTTCCAATCTCGCTGTTGGGGAAACAGTTGTTCTGAATAAGCGGAGGCACATGACCTGTGCGAATTCTCAAGAAAGGTAAGGAAATACCTGGTAATGCATTACTTAGAGAAATAAAAGGGCTACCTTCTACTTATTAAAATTTTTATAAACACTTACTGCTCTGGTAATTCTTTTTTGTCACAAATTCAAACATTATTGAAATGTAGTAAGTCAACAAATCTGGGGTTTAATTAAAAATAATTTCTAATCATTAGGTGATATTTTGGTGCCCATCTGTGTTTTAATTTTCTTTTTTTTGGGGGGGGCACTGTTAACCTTCAAAGATACTGATTTAAAAACACTGAGGTGGGCCTGGGTCTTTATTTATTGTTAACAAATGATTAAAAACTCTGGCTTGTATATAATTCTCCTTTGCATTTGGTCAGGCTGAGTAAATCATTATTACTCAAAATGGAAATAGTAGCCCAAGTGTTAGACTGGCAGATTTTTACCTCTGTGAGTTCATTAGTTTTATTATTTGTCCCAAGGGTGGGGTAGATTGCAAAGGCACAGCTAGAGAAGACGTTTGAAATATTTGGTCACTGATACGGCACTGGCGCTAACTAAGCTTTCTGCAAACTGGCCCCTGAGCCTCTGTGGGGTTGAGTAACCCTCTCTTCAGTTGGGACAGGGCCCTGAATGGCACCCAGATGCCTTGGCAGCGGGGAAACCTGGGACGGAGGTCCACTGCTATTTGCCAACTGATAAGGAACACTTCATCATCTCAAAGTCTGGCACAGCCAAACTCAAAAGCCTTTCCTGGACAGTGCTCATCTCTATCTGATCAGGTGTCTCTCCTGATCTCACCCACCATGCCACACCCCCCAACCCCGCCTCACCCTGATGCTTCACATCATCCAACCTTTTCTGTTTCTGAGTAGGTTTCCTGTATCACTGTCTCAGATTCGTCCACGCTTAACTCGGAGGAGTCTGGAAACTTCCGTGACAAGGCAAACAGCACAGCGTCATGGAGGGTGAGGAACAGTTGGGCCTTGGTGATGCCAGCATCAAAGAAGTCGTTCCTCTCAAAGGCCTTGACCACAGAGGCTACAAACCAAATCCGGAACACACACGGGGTCAGACACCCGGGGAGGAGAGCACCCAGGTGCAAAACACAGCCCTCATGTTGGGTGGAGGCTACTCACAGTGACTCCCCGCGATGAGCACCAGAATGTTGGCGTTCTGGAAGGCGTTGCACATCTGCAGGGAGGGAGTAAGTCAGCATTAGGGATTCTCGCACTCACTGGGAAAGAGCCTTCTGATTAGCTGAGCTGTAAAATCCCTTTGGTCATTCACTTGTCTGGGGTATATGTACCTTTACACACAGTTCAAACTCTGTAAATATTTGATGGGTGGGCTTCTATATGCTGGGAAGTGTCTAAGGTGCTGGGGCTACAAAGAGAATCAGGCCATCTCACATGGGGTGGGGAGTGAGACAGAGAGTTGCCCACGGTCTAAGGGGGGGAAATAGTTCACATAAAGAGCGAATGTCATGTGAGTACAGTGTGAGGTTAGAGACAGGCACAGGTGTGCTGGGAACACACTGGACGGTCCTCCAGAACGACTCTCTCTTGATATTAGTGCTTAGTGTTTGCATGTGATCCCCTCCTCCTGGAGATGGTCAAAATGAGACACAGTAGGACGTGGAACTCAGGAAGCCTGAGGATCATATTCAGAGCAGCTCTACAAAGTTGCACTTGACTTTAGTAAAACATCAGATATTTAGAAGTGTCAGATTAATAAGCATCTGAGATTGAGCTCAAGTTTACTTCAGCCAATGTGCATGCTCTGGGACAATTAATAAAGTTCAATTCAAAGCAGGTCAATATTGAACTTAATACTCTGAGGCTGAATAGACCAACCCTGAGCACGAAGTTAAAAATATGAAAAAAAACCCCACCGAAACACAAAACAACTAAAACAGACTACTTCTTTCACTTGCAAGAAGAAGCAGTCATCCTTGATCACATGGTAAAGCATAAAGTCATTTGGTAAAGAGCCATGGTGGACATACTCTAAATGACACACAATGGGAGACTGAAATCCCATGAATTAGGAAGAAGTTTAAATTGAGTGGTTGTCTCTAGTAAGAACGAGTGCTGGCATTTTTCTTATTAAATTCAAGTTTTCAATGATAATATTTGAAATTATTTCCTCTACTATGGTGGCAAAGAACAATTACAAAAAGAATGAAAAAATCTGTAGTTAAGTGTAAAAGTGCACCATGCACCATGTGAAGGTAGGTGTCTGATAGCGCCTCCATGTTGGAGCTGGAGCAGGAAGCCATCAGCAATGGGCAGCTGTGGATGGATCCTGCCAAGGACCAGAAGGCGAGAGAGGAAAGGGAGGAGGAGGGGATGGCACAATTTCTTCAAGTTCTGGTGATGCACACGCCATTGACTAATTGTGAGCCCAGGACTCTTAGGGGGAAGTATGGCTTGTCTCTCAGGCTGTATAAGATTTAAATGGGATCATGTACATCAATGTGCTCAACTCAGCATGTAGGCACTTAATCATGTAGGATGAATGAACTCTGAAATAACAACTAGAGCACGAGCCGGGGAGAAGAGAATGCAGCCTACTAGGATGACCTAACATGGAAAAGCCCAGAAGACAAGACATTATCATGTATACTTGATTCTGAAAACAGGATGGGAAAAAGCGTCTCATGGATGAGACCCTGAACATTAATCTCTTCCACACCTCTCACTTTATAGATGAGGAAACCAAGACCCCGTGCAATTTCATAAGTTACCTCCAGTCAGATGGACAGTGAGCAGAAGCTAGGGCAGAGCATACATCTGCAGACCACCCACCAGAGTTCTTACTGCTTTGAAAATAGTATTCCTTTAGGAATAAGAAGGTTTGATAATATAGGATACCAGGATAAGAGATGGAAAGTCAGCCAAAGAAGAGTATGTCAAGAAAAAGTGGGTGTGGTCAGGGCCTGGAAGTGGGTGTTCAGAGTGTTTAAACCTGAGCTATCACCAACGGAGGCAAGAGTGAGACAGCAGGTTTTAAGTGGGGTAAGCTGGCTGAATAAAAGATACTGTACTTATCGGACATCAAACGGTAAAACCAATACGGTTAGTTGTGCATCTCCACTGACTGTGCTGTATGAGAAAGAGAGACATGAAAACTGTCCAAGAAACCAGGGAATGGAGAAAAGCCAGGATTTAGGGACACAGCTTTTGAAGGAAAGGTCTTCCTTGTCCTTTTCACCCAAAGATGCAGCAGTGAAGAGGGATCTGGGGGGACGCTACGGGTATCGCAGCCCCGGGCTTGCAGTGTCATCTCAGAACAACTACAAATCCGACTGTCTTTCACAATGCGTAGCTCAGAGCAGCTGAATAATGGAGAATTCTTGGTGAGCTTTTTTCTGTAGCATTGAAGGACAGCAAGCATCCTTGAAAAGACTTGCTGCTAAATCCCAGGACACATGGGGAGTTGCTGGGTGAGGCACAGATTGCTGTTCCAATGGTGTTAACAGTTTCCCAGTTTTCATTCCTTGAGCAATACTATGCCATACTTAGGGAGCCAACCCCAGTTCAGCAAATGAGAGCTGGTTCATTTTCTATTTATTCTAGCTGACCTTAAACTATCTCAGTATCCAAGTTTCTAGTGGCGTAGGAATCACATAGTAGCTGATCAGTGACTGATGGAATTCAGTCAGGGTTGGGGCGGTGCTGGTAGGTAGAAATCATAGCTTTTGTTAAAGCCACCTCAGTGCTTACCTGTCTTAATGTGATGGAAGCCCATGAATCCACAAAATGCACCATGGAGAAATCCAGGATGATGGTGTGGGTGGTGGGTAGGAGAGATGATTCTGAATAAGGGATGACTGATCTCCTGACCTGGCTCTCAGCAGCAGCAGGAAATGACATTGATCTGTCTCTAGGGGCGTTTTTAGAAAGCCACATTCTCTCCACATCCTCATAATTTTGCTCTTGATTTCTTTGAAATGTGGAAGAGGCTATGTATGGTACTTGTTCGTCAGATGAAGTTTGGCTCGTGTTCTTGCTGTCCAAACGTGTACAGTGGATCAGGTTAACAGAGGATCCATCATAGTCCCGTTTACTTTCAAACCGTTCTGTGTAAACAACCTGGACAGGAGTTAGGAGAGGGCTGCCATAAGACTCAAACAAGGGCTGGAAGTGCTCACAACTGTGCCATTTCTATTTACTAACTCACTTTCCTCTCCCACAGGAAACTTCTCCACAGTATATGCATCTTTTATTTGGGTGTCTCACTCTCACTTCAGGCTCATGACTAAAAAAACACATTCATCTTGCTTTATCCTCACCACTCAGAAGCTTCCCCTCTCAGAAGCTTCCCCTCTCAACTTCCCTATGTGCATCAATGACATCACCATGGTCCTAGTGAGCTGGACCTGAAGTCATCTTTGATTCATTTCCCTCATCCCTGGGTTCTAATTAGCCTTCATTGCCTTCTAATGCTTTGAAGTATTTCTTCCGTCAGTTCCTTTTCTCAACACCACCTTCTTTTATCAGTGAGATGGTCTTCTGTCTGACTTCCTTAAGAAGTAAAAAAAAAAAAAAACTACTTGAGCAAGGATGTCTTTACCTTTCACTCTTTTCATCCATCCAGCAGGCCTGGATGCCTGCCACAGCTGAAGTTCACTATCAAGCACCAGCAATACAATAGCCTGCAAGGTGTGAGTGCCAGCTCTGCAGTCACAGGGACCCATTCCTACCCGGGGAATGGCATGTGTCCATTCAAAGGATAACTAACAATACATGTAGACAAACACTATAAGGCACATGGAAAAATGGGAAGAATTCATTTGCAAGAGTGGTACAATTTGGGAAAAATCCTTTTTCCTCTTTCAGAGTCTCATAGTTCTGGGCATATAGTAGGAGTGTGATAAGTATCAGATGATTCTATTCTACTCTCAGGTGTATTTGCTGATGTCCTGTGAATGCACTCTATAATAATCAGTGCAGAGTGGATAAACCATAAAAATTAAATATAGGATTGATTCTGTCCTCTTGGCAAGAACATTGGTATTTTCAGGGAGCTCAGCAGAACCTACACTTTGTTAGGGCATATGGCAACCAGCGTGGCTGCTCCATGTTTGCAGGGGCCTGCGTGAGGAGGCCCCTTTGCCTGGGACAGGAGGGGTTTGTGTGTGGGTGTAAATCTGTGTGTGCGCGTAAATCTGTGTGTGCGCGTGGGGGTGTGTCTGTAGATAGGGCTGCTCCTCCCGAGTATGCGTGTAGACTGGGTTAAATGCCCCACAGCTAGAAATGAGCAGCACTGCCCTGGGGAAAGGGAATATTTAGACCAAGTCTGAGTCGGAAATAATGACCACTTTGTTTCTCAGCTGAAATAACCTTCAAGTGCTGTAAAATCCCCATCTGCACATATGGCCATTCATACATAGCCCGTCATCACTTCCTTGGTCACAGGCATACAGCGGGAGACCCTGGTAGATCCTTGAGGACCCCAGCCACCTTGACCCTGTCTCAGTTGGGATTATAAGACAATTTTTAAGGCCCAACATTTTCAGAACTCTAAAGGCAGGCAGCTAAAGATCTGGAAAACAGGCACAACTAGGGAATTACTCTCTGCACTTAGTCTCTAACCATTGAGTAGGGAGTCAAGAGCCATCACCGTATCCTCCTACCTACTTTCAGGTCAAGAGATGACCCTCAGAGGGGAACTCGTATCTTCATTTCTGAGTAGAAATCTTCAATTTCCAATTACCTTTGGTCCAGCTAAGAGTCAAAATCCCTGAGGGGCTTTGATTTTCTTTTCTTAAAACAACAAACTGGTCATACACTTCTTTAGAAACGTGGGGGGGAAATGTGGAAAAGAAGAGATTCCTAACCCTGGGTGGTGGCTCCAGTTCATCACAGTTGCAGAAACACCGACAGATCTTGCCTTCCTGTGAGCCGTCTTCACTTTGATGAAACAGGCCGAACACTTCTTCTTCTTTAAGCGGCACCCTTACCATCTCCATCTGACAGACAGAAGAGGGCTGTCACCTAGATGGCAAGTGGCGACGGGTCGGGGTGGCCGGGAGCAGGGCAAGGGGAGCAGGTGGAGGAGATGAGAGGGGAGCCCTCACCTCTTCCAACAGCTTGCGTTTCAGGTGGCGCACATTTACGAACGTGATGGAGTTGCAGCACTGGAAGATTTTCACCCCCGGGATGGCCGCGATCTGCAAGACACATGTAAAGTTCGGGGAAATTGCTCAGGTCTCTGATGGAGTAAGGAAAAATCTTTAGAACCTCCTGGAGACTCTGTATTCTTCGTTTTAAGAGGCAAGAGCCAGCAAGTTCCTTCCTCCCATTTTCACCCCCTGCTTCTCCTGCTTTCTTCTTTCCCCTCCTCTTCCTCACTCCTCTCTTTCACTTGGCCCTTCCACCTGCTGAAGTACATTTTAAAATTATCCTTAACTGGCTGCAGGACTCTAGAATTTACCTACCTCATCAAGTTCCCACCTCAACCATTGTGTGCCCCTCTGCCCGCCTTTGTCAAGCGTGTCTAGAGTGCAGCAAACAACAGCAAAGGGATTTTGTAGAAAAACTAAGCAGTAGACCTAGTTTACCCCTGCTTTTGGGCAAAGAAATGGGGCTGGTTTGGAGTCTTACCTCTCGATAATCATTGATGCTTCTATAAATGTTGGTGTTAGGGATCTGACCCAGGAGGAGAATCTTAGTTCTGAAAGGAAATGCATTTGCCTTTAGGTCAGAGTTGCCTCACCTGCCGTGGCTGATCTCCTGCTGCCTGAGACTAAGTACCTGTGTGACTGAACAGTGATCAAGAAGAAGGCAAAAGCTACGGAAACGAGTAGTCCGATGTCCAGTCCCAGGAAAATTGCAGATGTGAATGTCACCATCCAAATAATCTTATAGAAAAGGAGAAGGGAAAAGGAAAAACGTGGTAACAAGCAGAATGAAAAAAAAATCACCACTCCTACCTCTCAGCTCACCTTCTCCCTCTCCCTCCTGACACCTGGGATTTAGAGAACAAATTCCAACAGCCATATGAGCTGATGCCATTATAAATGGCTGGGTCCCAAGGGACTCAAGAGAATTGCCAAGCAATTCTTTTATGCTTCCTTGGGTCATTTCTCTCTTCAATTTTCTCTTGAAACTTTAGTTTTCTCATGTGCAAAATAGGAGTAATAATATCTACTTTATAGGCTTTCTTGAGATTAGAAATGCCATTTGTAAAGCAACCCAGAACACTCACCAAATGGCAGTTGCTTTTTTAAGATCTATAATAGTTATTGGGAGTTTCAGCATCCTTTTCAAGCCCTTCTCCATCACTCTCAGCAGGTGACTTGACTTTCCCCTTTGCAGAGAAGATAGGCTGATGCTCCCTCAAATGTTCACTTCCCCCTCCACCTGCCACTTGTTACTTAGCATCTGCACTCAACTTCCCTCCATCTCCTCCAGTCCTGTCGGAGGTGCTCTCTCCCCTAAAGCCAGAAGCTCTGCCTGTGCCCTGGATCATACACTCTTAGCTCAGCTGCTCAGGGACCTGAATCCAAAACTTATCCCCTTTTGTGTCTCTCTGCCTCTACTGCCTTCTCCTCTTATCATATTACCCTCCCCCATCTTTTATTTCTTGCTGTTTCTCCTTTCTGTCCCCAGCTCTGTGCTCCAGCGAGAAGGGGGAAGCTGCATCAGTTACTCTGGCAAGACATCTTCTTCTCTTAGCAGGTTTTGTGTCTTTGGGTTAAAAGTCATTCAGATATGCAGCGCATGACAAACACTTTGTACTAAATGTGTGTGTAACTATAGCCACTTAATTAATTCCTTCTTATTTAATTTTGCATAGTTGGAGTGAGGTCTCAGTATTTCCATGCACCAACAACCCAACTCCCTATTTAAAGCACACGTAGAGTCCTAGGCCTCAGAGTCGCTAGTGTCCTTCATGTTGATGTCTTTGGTTTGCCCTCTTTCCCTCTGTCCAGCCTCCCCCTCCACTCACCCCGACCTCAGCCAGTGCATCTACTCACACAGTCATATTGGCTCTGCCTCCACAGGTTGGGGAGGTAGTAAATGGTTTCAAGGTAGGGTAGGATGTTGCTCACAATAATACCCGCCAGCACAGCCTGTGGGGAAAAGATAAACTCTGCTTTATTTTCCCTTCAGGGGTAAACTCCCAAGCCTTCACAAAGGAACCACCAAAAGTTAGCATTGCTATTCGGAGACATTAAGCATTAACATTTCATAAAAATATCATGTTCGTACTTTAACTCATTGTCTAATCAAATACGTATTCCCCACATTGTTCTTTGCTCTCCTCTGTGATTTGTCCAACACAGGACAAGGCAAGGCCAGGGCCTGATTCAGCCAGGAAAGCCTCACCAAGCCCCTTCTAGATTCTGACAGCGGGAGCAAGAGTAGCCAGAGACTGCAGCCCTCTTGCCCCTCTGTGTCCATGCTGTCACTTCTGGTGCATGGGGGAGGACCCTCAGGGGAGGGCACCTTTGGCTACTTGGCCTTGCTTTGTCTAGTTTGCTTGACACATCTATGTTACTACATTGCGTAGAACCACTGTCAGATTGGATGACAAATTAAGAGAACTTCCATTCAGAGAAACTCTGAAATGGCGTCAATGGGGGCTTTTATTCAAGTCTAATCATGATACACTGTAATTATTTCAATGATGAGATACCAGTTATTTTTTGTCCATAAAATAGGAAGTTGAAAACATCCCATATGTATGGTTTTTGCATACGAAACAGTACAACCCTTTTGGAAAAGAATCTGGCAATATATCAATATATGCTGATATGCTTTCACACAGAAATTTTGTTTTACTTTAGAAATCTATGCTAAATATAGAAAAGGGTAGATGTACAAAATTATTCATTTTTGTGTTATTTATAATAACAAAAATTCAGACAATCAAACTTTCCAGTAATAAGAAAATAATTGCCCTAACTGGTGTGGCTCAGCGAATGAGTCCCGGACTGTGAACCAAAATGTCGCCAGTCTGATCCTGGTTAGAACACACACCTGGGTTGCAGGCTAGGTCCCCAGTAGGGGGCACACAAGAGACAACCACACATCGATATTTCTCTCCCTCTCTCCCTCTTTTCCTCTTTAAAAATAAATAAATAAAATATTTTTAAAAATAACTAAATAAATCATAATGTGAGGTATCATGCTACATATTAAATACAAACAAGAATACAAAGTTGTATGTCCAGTTAGGTCACAACTATGCAAAGCAACATCCATTCATAGAAAATAATATTGATCAGATAAATGCCAAAATGCCTGCCAGGACTGGCTGGATCCAAGCTTACTCTGCTTTTCCGAGGTTACGCAGTGAACAGTTGGACTCAACAATAGAGGAGGAAGGAGCAAAGATGAAGTTAGCAGGAATTATCTTTTATTATTGATTTTACATTTACTGAACTTTGATCAGATAAAGTTGATCAGTATGTAATTCGAAGACATTTATTAAATTTCCTTTTGACATTAAAAAACCCCAATATAT
Organism: Glossophaga mutica; assembly: GCA_039655065.1. Classification (NCBI taxonomy): domain Eukaryota; kingdom Metazoa; phylum Chordata; class Mammalia; order Chiroptera; family Phyllostomidae; genus Glossophaga; species Glossophaga mutica. The sequence goes on from CM077306.1 coordinate 112,414,077, forward strand.
ACATCAGTCCCTGATCTGGATTGCTAATTGCGTGGGCTTTTCCCCTCTGCTCTTGTTCAGGATTTCCTTTCTTTGAAGTTTGCACCAACTGAATGTCTAAGCTGTAAAGATCTGTATTTGTTGGAATTGAAGATTGTTTAGTTTTAAGAAAAAGAAGTCAGCAGAAATGACTTCTTTCCCATTTTCATCTTCTTTTCAGTTAAGAATCTTCAAACTTTCTGCAATTTGCAGGGAGACATGGTGGGAAGAAAAAGAATTTCAACTTCATAGGGTTTTTGCAAGACTTTTGGCTTGAGAGAAGGAGTGGAAAGAGGAAACATATTTTCATAAAACCATGTATAATTAAAAAATTCAGCTTTCTGAATATTAAGGTTAGACATGCACGTGTGTAAAAAAGAATTAAATTATATATAATTTCCATCATCCAAGAGATTACCATTGTTAACATTTTGGTGTGTTCTATACTTTTTTTCACACAGACTGAAACAATATTCAATATACTATTTTGTATCGTGTTTTTAAAATTTTGTGTTGGTCCCCTTACTAACTAATTAATATCTTAGCCAGGATGCTCCAAAAATTCTTCCAATAAGGATTTTGCAACAAGCAATTCTCAGTCTTTCAAAGAAGAGAGGAATCTTTAGTCCCTGTAGAGCCCATTGGTAAGCTGACTCAGATGTTCCACTGATCAGGTTGTGTCTGCATTTCTCACCCAGAACATCCTAACGAGATGCTGTAAAAATCATGTGACATAGTATGGGTGACTAAAAGCAGGGGTTGTTCTGTCTCTAACATATGTACAATAAAGGAGTGTTCCTTACTTTTATCACTAGCTTTCAGTGAATACTGACAGATTTTTATTTGTTTGAAATTTTTTTTTAAATCTGATTCTTCTAGCAATAAAGAAAAAATATCACCGTTCAAAGTAAATCCGTGAGTGGATTTGCTAAAATAGACTCCAAGAGTGATTGCACCAAAGCTGCTATACAAACTAAATTCTGGAAATGACTTCTGCTGGGGATCAGAGGACAGCTTGTGCAACAAACACAAGCTTACTTCCACCCTCCAGGCACACCCTCTGTGGCTGGGTTTCCAAGCCCCTGAATGACAGGAGTGGAAGGCGGAAATATCCTTGAGGTGGTCCTGCTCTGCTGCAACCTGATACTCACCAGGTGGAACCCACGTTTTCCAAAGGATGGGGGTGGCATTCACAACCACTCCAGCTTCAGGGACTGCCGCCTCAGCGTGCAACCAAGCTGCCAACACCAGAGTGAAACCTCCTCCCGCCTCCCTTAGTACTATCTAAAAAATGGCTAAAGGGAACATTAAATGAATTTAAAAGGAAATTATGTTCTCTAAGCATTGATTTCTATTGTATCTTAGAACAAATTGATTAATCAATTATTAATTAATTAATGCACCTGGAATCTCTCAATGCAAGGTGGTCGGATACATAGAAAGGGAAGAAATGGCACATAAGTATATAGGAGCATCCTAGCTGATCACATTTATAACTCAGCTTTCAGACCTTGCATTGTAAACTAACCAAGAGACAGTGTGGAAGCAAGAGAGAGATTGACTTCACATGAATGCAAAACAAGGCCTTCTGGAAACGGTTTAGGAAACCAGATGGCACGAATGCACAGTGAGTTTCTAAGCCTGTGCTGGAATGGGCGTTCTGGCATCTGAAGTCTATTTTGATCATCTTTAACTGAATCCTTACTTGTAAAGCTTACTTATAGCTTAAACAGTTAAAAGATGATTAATGAGAATGAGAATAATAACAATAATGACTAATGTTTCTTGGGTGCTTATTATTAGCGCAACACTGTTCTCTCTATATTATATATAATATCGTATTTAACTCCCGATCCTGTGAGATAGATGCTATTATTTTAAAGGAAAAGGACAAGCAACAGGCCAGGGCTGATGCTGGAGACAAGCTGAATGCAATTCTCCTCAGAGATACCCACCAAGATGCAATCTGGAGATCAGGCTTTCTTGGCTTAGTTATTTGATCGGTTCCACTTACATTTGGCAGTTCGTAGAAAAAGTGTTCCACCTTCACCATCAGGAGCAGCATGACACCTGCTCCTACCAGAGATGCAAACTGAGGAGACAGAGTGGGTTGGAGAGAGACCGTCAGGAACATGTTGGTCCCTGCCTGCAACTGAGGCCTTCAGCTGGGTAAAAAGCATGTCAGTTTTTATTAAAAGGAGTTGAGTGTAACCATCAGCATAAGTGAATTTTTGTTCAACTGATGATATTGTCAGGTTTTGTCTAAGTGCTAAATGCATGCTAAATACAGAGTCATTGAGTGAACACATAGATACTTTCTGAAAAGTTGCAAACTGTCTTCGTTATTTGAATCTATTGCCATAGCTTTTCACTATGAATCTGAAGTCTCCTAAAACCCCGAGTGCATTCCCTCCTAACTTTAAACCCTCCTTGAACAGTTTAGAAAAATCCTAGTAGAGTCATCACTGTCAGCCCTGAAATCCCAATCATTTTACTTCCCTTATCAATAAATATCCCACCCCTCACTTAGAGTATGGGGACAAGGCAGGGAGGCCAGTCCTTGGAAAGCAAAGGAGAAGGAAAGGGACCTACTCAGGGAGAACAGGGAAGCACAGTGGTCAGAATTGAATAAGCAGGAAGATGGACGGGGGGACAGTCCAACTGGACACAGACCTAGGCTTTTCTTGTCCCTTTGGCTGTGGGCCTGCCAACACCTCAGGCCCAGGCCATGGCTGGAAGGGCTGCAACCAGTGAATACAAGTGGGTTCTAGATCTGGAAACACTAAGTAGAAATCCAGACACACACATAAACACAGCTTGTATTTATGCCAGACAAAAAAAATAGAGCTGCTCTTGGTGGCAGGTAATTTCTGAGAGGTTCAGAGCCAGACCCCCCAGCTTCTCTGGAGTATTAAGGAAAGTTGAAGAAATAGAGGTGGTTCTTAGGCAGAGGGAATCAAAAGTCCCCAGAGAGAAGGAATGGAGAGAACACCCACTGACAAAGAAGGCTGAGCCAGTTTGAGAGGCCTTTTTGGGTCCAGGTCAGAAACTCAGAGTGGAGGTTGGGCAACTCCCATATGTAGGGCCAGGGGCCAGCAGCATTCTCTGCTTGAACTAGCGACTGGCACTGGGCGAATCAGGGTCTCAGGGAAGGGTTCACCAGTCTCCCTAAAGATGTGTCTCCCATGAAGGGTCACAGTGGGGAGAGATGTCATTGGTAGGAAAATGTGCTGCGCATGAGAACAATGCAGCGACAGAAAACAGAATGCGAGCCATGGGCTGCCTTGGAGGCGGGCACTTTATCCAGCAGACACAAGCCACCCCAGGCTGAACTGAAGCCCTTCTCCCTGCCCACCATCTGTACCCATCTAACCGTCCTAAGTAATCTGCAGAAGTCCCACTTCCTCCATCTTTCTCCTTGCAATATTTATGGCTTTTTAAATTTATTGTACTTATTCTGCACTTAATTTTACTTGCACTGCAATTCAGTTTTTTCCAGCTGTGTCTTTATGTAATGCTTATAGACTGAATCAACACAGTGTGCTGTCAAAAGGTACTGGGAACTAAAGCCTGGAATTGCCATTTCCATGTCTTCTTATAATAAAACCCTCTCATTCCAACTTCAAAGGTTTTTTGTTCTTGCATAGAACATCCTTCTTTCTAACATAACCTACCTTCCTTCTTCCTGTTAATGAGTAGTGGAAAAGGGTTGCTCCGTAAAGCCAATGTATCTGGCAGAAGCTCTACGATGACAAAGTCCAGTCCACATAGACTGATATGACATGGTCTTACTTTAGACCCATGCTCTTGCCCTTGCTCAATATTCTGACTTTTATTAGCTTTCACCTAACATTTCATCAAATTCAGCCTGGACTGGGACACTTCATCTTTCTTCATTAGAAGTTAGTGTCCAAGTGATGTGTGTTACCCCACCCCAGTGAATACCTAAGGCTCCGCCCTTCACTACGTAACAGGCACATCAAGACAAAAAAAAAAAAAAAAATAGCCCAAATGAAAGAACAGATCAAAGTTCCAGAAAAAATAAATACAACTAAGCGATGAAGAGATAGCCAGACTATCAGATGCACAATTCAAAACACTGGTAATCAGGATGCTCTCAGAATTGGTTGAATTTGGTCACAAATTAGATGAAAAAATGAAGACTACGCTAAGTGAAATAAAGGAAAATGTACAGGGAACTAATAGTGATGGGAAGGAAACTGGGACTCAAATCAACAGTGTGGACCAGAAGGAGGAAAGAAACATCCAATCAGAAAAGAATGAAGAAACAAGAATTCAAAAAAATGAGGAGAGGCTTAGGAACCTCCAGGACATCTTTAAATGTTCCAACATCTGAATTATAGGGGTTTCGGAAGGGGAAGAGGAAGAACAACACGGGGAAAAGTTATCTGAACAAATAGTAAAGGAGAACTTCCCCAATCTGGCAAAGGAAACAGACTTCCAGGAAGTCCAGGAAGCTCAGGGAGTCCCAAAGAAGTTAGACCCAAGGAGGAACACACCCAGGCACATCAGAATTACATTACCCAAGATTAAAATGAAGGAGAGAATCCTAGAAGCAGCAAGAGAAAAGGAGACAGTTACCTACAAAGGAGTTCCCAGGAGTTCCTTACAAAGGAGAAATAAGACTGTTAGCTGATTTCTCAAAAGAGACCTTGCAGGTGAGAAGGGGCTGGAAAGAAGTATTCCAAGTCATGAAAGACAAGGACCTACATCCAAGATTGCTCTATCCAGCAAAGCTGTCATTTAGAATCGAAGGGCAGATAAAGTGCTTCTCAGATAAGGTCAAGTTCAAGGAGTTCATCATCGCCAAGCTCTTATTATATGAAATGTTAAAGGGACTTATCTAAGAAAAAGAAGATAAAAAATATGACAGTAAAAAGACAGCAAACTCACGGATATTAACAACCACACCTAAAACAAAAGCAAACTAAGCAAACAGCTAGAACAGGAACAGAACCACAGAAATGGAGATCATATGGAGGGTTATCAACAGGAGAGTGGGAGGGGGAGAGAGGGAGAAAAGGTACAGAGAATAAGTAGCATAGATGGTAGGTAGAAAATAGAAAGGGGGAGGGTAAGAATAGTATAGGAAATGTAGAAGCCACAGAACTTATAAGTATGACCCATGGACATGAACTAAATGGGGGGAATGTGGGTGGGAGGGGTTGTGCAGGGTGGAGGAAAGTGAAGGGGGAAAAATGGGACAACTGTAATAGCATAATCAATGAAATATATTTTAAAAAAAGGTTAGTGTCCATTCTTCCGACACTTCAGTTTCTGAGCATGGCTATATCCGCCTACCATGCTTCTGCAGCCCTATCTTGTCTTTGACCTCTGTCTCTGTTTCTCTGCCTTCTGAACCTTGACCCATTCCCTGATTTCAATTCTGACGGTTCTTTGACATTTCATCAGGCTACCGAGGTGAGACAGAACACCTCTCATGCTGTAAAGTTGAGACTTTGATCTAGTAAGTTCAACATTGATGAGCGTTGCACTGATGCCTACAGTTAGGCAAGGGGGTTGGCCTTTAGAGCCTTCTGTACCATCTCTCTTCCTTTCCTCCCCCAGCCCCGGCCACCCGCCCATACACTTAGTTTACTCGTTCAGAATACCTGAAGAGAGTCTGACCTTGATAATTTTCTCTTACACAAAGGTAGTAATGGTCATCAATTCCCTAGGCTCATCTAGATAGAGACCTTACTTTCTGTCATGAGATCCCCATGCCAGGCCCTTGGAGGAAGCCAAGACAGTTTCTAAAGTTTGGCTGCCAGGATGCAGAGAGCTGTGTTATTGCTTTCCCAGACTAGGGCTGAGAATATATTTCTCATAGAAAAAATATTAATGGGTGATGGTTAATTTACCTGCAATATTATCTTTTAGGTATGTTACATGGAAAATAGTTTTTTTATAGGCTAAAATAGAGAAGCTTTTCACATAGAACAATACTTCTATAGAAAATGACTTTCAAGTTCCATAATGACAAATAACTTTTAAGACAAAAATCTAAGCAAAAATTAAGGCAAGCATGAAATCCAAATTCTTCAAAGAGATCTTCCCCAACAAGTATAACATTGAAAAGTAACAAAATGGAGACCATTATACTCAGTGAAATACAAGTACCATGTGGTTTCACTCATTTGTAGCATCTAATGAACTAACAAAGAAAATAAAACAGACTTATAGATGGAGAACAAACTGACAGCTGTCAGAGGGGTGGAGGGTTGTGGGGTGGGTGAAAGAAGTGAGGGGACCAAACAAAGAAGATGAAAAACAAAACAAACAAACAACAAACCTCACAGATGCAGGCAACAGCATGGCGGTTACCGGAGGGAAGGGGAGTAGAGGGAGGTAGTGGGGAGAGAAGGGCAGATGAATGGTGACAGGAGGAGACTTGGCTCGGGGTGGTGAACACACAGTGCAACATACAGGCGATGCAGTATAGAGCTGTACATCTGAGCCTTTATGATTTTATGAACCAATGCCACCCCAATAAATTCAGTTAAAAATAAAATAGCATCATGATTAAACTGATGCAATTCCTTTCTATGAATATATATATATATAAAGAAACATAAATATCCTTATAGGTTAGAGATCAAATTCTGTTTCAACATACCTGTTGTCTTCCTCCAGATTTATCCTGGATTATGGTGCTGACAACAGCACCAGTAACCACACAAGATCTGAAAAATGAGCTGACGACATTGCAAAGCCCAATGACTATTAAATCCTATAAAGAAATGGCAAACATATACTTGAAGCCTGTGTGAGCTTGTTGCCCAATGTCACCTAAATAAATAAATAAATAAATAATAAGCTTTACTGAAAAGAAAAAGAAATGGTGAACAATTTAGGCCCACTACTTGTTGAAGAATGCTGACTTAAGTTCGAACTGAAGGTGTACTGTCTGTTTCTTATGTATGAGGATAGGTTGTTTATATCACTTCAAATAACACTGAAATATTCTTACAAAGGACAAAAGGATGGCAAATATGATTTCTACGTTAAGATGAAACTTCATTTTAGGTGGTGATCACAAGAAAAGCTCTTTTTCAAAGTGAGAAAATGAGACTTTTGCATTTTTATTCTCCTTCTCATGATCACTAGGACTTAGAATGACGGAGAGAACTTAGTACTGTTTGTCTCTCTTCCTTCTAAACCACCCTAAAAGTCAAAGTGGGACACCTCATGCTTCCGGATTTCCTTTTTGAGTCCTAGGGAAAGGGCTGCACTGAGGGGATTTTCCAAAAACTAAAAAAAGACAACGCTTTCTGGGAGCTGGACTTAATTATATACATTAGTAGCCTGGTTTTGCCGTTCCATATTGTTTCTCACTGCACCTCGGAGCGTGGCTGACTTCTGAGGACTTGGTGGACAGGGAGATAAAATTAAGAGGAGAGACCTCTCCTAGCTCAACCACATGATGCCATGTGCTATCTTCTTGCATCCCTACACCGTATCTGTTCTAGGGGAATAACACCTCTGCTCAGGTAGCTTCATAGCTAAGTGTGCCACACTTCTCAAAAATCCTGTGGTAATTACAGTTTAAATTTTGGTCCATGTGATTCTCTGGTTACAGAAGAATCCAGTCTTCATGTTAGCAGGAAGATCTCAGTTTAGAGAACAACGACTTAAGGGTCAGAGGAAGTAGTGGAAAGGCCTGCCCTCTCACCTGGTTGGAATTGACATTGTAGTTATGGAAATTGGCAATCTTCTTGCCCAGGAATACGAGCAGCGAGGAGCTCACTAAAGCTAAGAAGAAAGCTTCTAAAATAATTTCCTGAAGAATGTTGAAGTCTGGCGTTACAGGATACAGGAAGCTGGAATAAAATGGAATTATTCTTGGAGAGCAGGAATCATTTATTGGCACCTCCCCAACTCCAGCTCTATTATACAGTGCAGGCCCTGACGCTTAAAAATAATAACAATAACAGAGATGAGAACAATTGAGGCAGCAGCTTGCCAAAGCTGCCAGCAAACTAAGCCAAATTACAAAAGCCATTAAGAGGCAATGCTTGGCAGTCTTCTAGTTCAAGGTTTCTGCCATGTAGCAATGGGAACAAATAGAACAGGCAAAACCCACAAAGATTGATGAGAAATGGTTTATTGACAGTAGTGGAGACCATACCAGTGGCCAAACAATAGGCAGATATCACACCTAAGATGGTTTAGAGCTAAAAAGCTCAGTGTATTCCCTTCTATTCACACTCAAATCTTTTAGGGTGTAATTTTAGTCATTTTCCTTTATACAAATTACTTCCAATTCTATCTGCACCTTCCCTCCTGAGGCTTTATTTTCCTTCAAGTTTTGCTGTTGTGGTAAAAAACTCACAACATGAGATTTACCATCTTATGCATTTTTAACTGTACAGATCAGTCGTATTAAGTACACTCACAACGTGCAACCATAACTCTTTTCATTGAGTAAAATGGAAACTCAATAACTCTCCACTTCTCAATACTCATTACTCAATAACTCTCCATTTCACCCTCCCCGCAACCTTGGCAACCACCGTTCTATTCTTGATCTTGATGATTTTCACTACTCCAAGTACCTCATATAAATGAAAAATACTGTATTTGTTTTTTGTGACTGGCTTATTTCACCTAGCATAATGTCCTCAGTGTTCATCCTGGATGCAGTATACATGAAAATGTCCTTCCTTTTCAAGGCTGAATAATGGTTTACTGTATGAATGTATGTACCACATTTTGCTTAACCATTCATCTGCTGATGGACCTGGTTTCTTCCATATTTTTGCTACATGAATAATAATGCCACGAACGTGGGTGCACAAATAACTTGAGAGCCTGCTTTCAACTTGAGACCCTGCTATACATTCAGAAGTAGAATCGCTGCCTCATATGAAAATTCCATTTTTAATTTTTTGAGGATGTGCCATACTGCTTTCCATAGTAGCTGTACTATTTTACTTTTTCATTAACAGTGCACAAGGATTCCATTTTCTCACATCCTTGCCAACACTTGTTATTTTGTCTTGTTTTTTAGCAGCCATCCTAGTGGGTGTGTGAGGTATTATCTCATTGTAGTTTTGATTTGCGTTTCCCAAGTGATTAATGGTGCTGAATGTCTTACCGTGTACTTATTGCCCATCTGCATGTCTTCTTGGAAAAATGTCAAGTCCTTTCCCCATTTTTTGAATCAGGTGGAGTTTTCTGTTGTTGCTTATCGGGAATTCTCTATATATTTTGAATATTAATCCTTATTAGATATTTGATTTGCAAATATTTTCTCCTATTCTGTAGGTTACTTTTTTACTCTGTTAGTTGTGTCTTTCAATGTATGAAAGTTTTTAATTTTTCATGAAGTCTAATTTGTCTATTTTCTTTTGTTGCCTGTGCCTTTGGTGTCATATCCAAGAAATCATTGCCAAATACAATGTATGAAGCTTTTGCCCTATGGTCACTTCTAAGAGTTTTATAGTTTTAGGTCTTACATTCAGGTCTTTGATCAATTTTGAGATAATTTTCATATATGGTTTTAGGTTACAATTCAACTTTATTCTTTTCATATGGTTATCCAGTTTTCCCAGTACCATTGTTGAAAAGATAGTCCTCTCCCCATGTGGTCTTGACATTCTTGTCATTTGACCATGTACGGGAGGGTTTATTTCTGAGCTCTCCATTCCCTTGGTCTGTATGTCTATCTTTATGCTGGTACCACAATGTTTTTGATTATTGTTGCTTTGTAGTAAGTTTTAAAATTAGAAAGTGCGAGTCCTCCAACTTTGTTAATCTTTTTCAGAATTGTTTTGACTATTTGGGGCTCTTTGAAATTCCATCTGAATTTTATTCCATATGAGTTTTTTTATTTCTGCAAAAATTTCATTGGGATTTTGATAGGGACTGATTTGAATCTGCTGACTGCTTTGGGGTGTAACTCCATTTATCAATGTTTTCTTTAATTTCTTTCACCAGTGTTTTGTAGCTTTCATTGTACAAAACTTTCACCTCCTTGGTTAATTCCTAAGTATTTTATTCTTTTGATACTATTGTAAATGGAATTGTTTCCATAATTTTCTGTCAGATTGTTTACTGTCAGTCTATAGAAAAGTTGTCTTTTTGTGTCTTGGCTTTGTATCCTGTTACTTGCTAAATTTGTTTATTTGTTCTAACAATTTTTTTGCATGTGGAATCTTTAGGGTTCATCACAAAGAAAGGTAATTTTACTACTTCCTTTCCAATGTGGATGGCCTTTTTTAATGCCTCATTGCTGTGGCCAGCACTTCCTGTACTATGTTAAACAGAAGTGGTGAAAGTGGGCATCCTTGCCTTGTTCCTGATCTCAGAGGAAAAGCTTCAGTCTTTCAACATTGAGTGTGATGTTTGCTGTAGATTTTTCATATATAGCTCTTTAAATTTAAAGTCTATTTTGTCAGATATCAGTATACCCACTCCTGCTCTCTTTAGGTTACTACTTACACAAAATATTTTTTCCCTTTCTTTCACTTTCAGTCTGTGTCTTTGGATCTAAAGTGTGCCTCTTGCAGACAGCATATTGTTGAATCGTGTTTTCATACATTCTGCCAATCTCTGTCTTTTGGTTGGAGAGTTTAACCCATTTACATTTAAAGTAATTACTGATAAAGAGGAATATTTGTAATTTTTGTGTACTTTTGCAACTTTGTTATTTGTTTCTTTTCATGCCTTATAGCTTAATTTGTCCTTTATTTCCTGTATTACTGTCTTCTTTTGTGTTTAGTTGATTTTTTTTATTTCTTAAAATGTGTCTGTTATTTATGTTCTCTTTATTGAGATACAATTGACAAATAAAATGGTAAGATCTTTAAAGTGTACAATATGATAATTTGATATTTAGTTGATATTTTATAGTGAAGTGTTTAAATTTCTAATTTCCTTTTGTATGTTCTATAGCTATTTTCTTTATGGTTGTCATGAGGATTACGCTTAATGTCCTAAAGTTATAACACTCTAATTGGAATTGATACCAGTTTAACTTCAGCAACACACAAAAACTCTGTGCCTTTACAGCTCTGTTCTCACCTCTTTTGGTTATTGGCTTTGGTCACAAAATTACATCACACATATTGTGTGCTCTGAAACATGAATAGTTCTTATAAATGCATTAGTCTCTTCAATTATGTAGAAGTCAAAATGTGGAGTTAAAAAAGCATTGTAACAATAATAGTAACTTTTGTAAATGCCCAATATTTACTTTTATTGAGATATTTATTTTTCATACATTTTCAAGTTACTGTCTAGTGTCCTTTCATTTCACTTTGCAGGACTTCCTTGAGCATTTGTTGCAGGGTAGGTCTAGTGGTAATGAACTCCCTCAGTTTTTGTTCATCTGGGAATGTCTTAATTTCCCCTTCACTTGAGAAGGATAATTTTGTGGAATATAAGATTCCTTTTAAAAATTTAAAAATTTTTAAATTTATTTTTAAGTATTTTTCATCCATGACGCTATTACAGTTTTCCCAATTTTCCCTCTTTGCCCCCCTTTTCCCAGCACCCCCTTCCCTCCAGTAATGCCCCCTCCCCCGCCACTTAGTTCATTTCCCTGGGTCAGGCATCTAAGTTCTTTGGTTTCTTCATTTCCTGTACTATTCTTAACCTCCCCCTGTCTATTTTGTACCTATCAGTTATGCTTCTTAATCCCTGTACTTTCCCCTCTATTCTCCCCTTTCCACCTCCTAGCTGATAACCCTCCAAATGATTTCCATGGCTATGATTCTGTTCCTGTTCTAGTTGTTTACTTTCTTTGTTTTTGTTTTTTAGATTCAGCTGTTAATAGTTGTGAGTTTGTTGCCTTTTTAATGTTCATAGTTTGATCTTCATTTTCTTAAATAAATCCCTTTAACATTTCATATAATAATGGCTTGGTGACAATAAATTCCTTTAGCTTTACCTTCTCTGGAGAGCACTTAATCTGCCCTTCCATTTTAAATGATAGCTTTCCTGAATAGAATAATCTTGGTTGTAGGTCATTGCTTTTCATCACTTTGGATACTTTTTGTGAGTCTCTTCTTGCCTGAAAAGTTTTTTGAGAAATCAGTTGACAGTCTCATGGGAACTCCTTTGTAGGTAACTCTCTGCTTTTTTCTTGCTGCTTTTAAGATTCTCTGTTTATCTTTAACCTTTGGCATTTTAATTATGATGTATCTTGGTGTGGTCTCTTTTGGGTCCAACTTGTTTGGGATTTTCTGTGATTCCTGAACTCATATGTCTATTTCCTTCACCAATTTAGGGGAGTTTTCTTTAATCATTTTTTCAAATAAGTTTTCAATTTCTTGCTCTTTCTCTTCTCCTCGTGGCACCCTTATGATTCAGATGTTGGCACTTTTGGAGGTATCCCAGAGTCTTCTTATACTCTCCTCATTCTTTTTTGAATTCTTTTTTCTTCATTCTGTTTTGATTGAATGTGTTTGTCTTCCTTAAGTTCCAAATCATTGATTTAAATCCTGGCTTCCTTCCCTTCACTGCTAGTTCCCTGTGGATTTTTCTTTATTTCACTTAGTGTAACCTCCATTTCTTCCCTTATGTTTTTGCCATACTCAGTGAATTCTCTGAGTATCTTTATCACTAGTGTTTTGAACTCTGCATCTGATAAGTTGGCTATCTCTGTTTCATTTAGTTTTTTTCCCCCCCTGGGGTTTTATTCTGTTATTTCACTTGGTCCATATTTCTTTCTCTCCCCAACTTGGTACCCTCCCAGCGTTTGTTTCTGTGTGTTAGGTAGAGCTGCTTTGACTTCCTAACTTAGGGAAACTGTTAAGCTGTAAGGGGCAGAGCCTTAGGTATTCTCCAGGGTGGTGCAACATGCTTCTCTACTTTGTGGTGCTATGTGTTGAGGGGAGGGATTGGAGAGGGGACAGTGCCACTGCCTCGCTTTACTGGCCCCATTCCAGCCACTTCACCCACTTCCTGTATACAACTGGTGCCCTTCTAACTGTTGCCCTGGCGGTAGTTCCCAGAGTAGGTGGGTTTGTGTACATTCTAGATCCACGAGGACCCTTTAAACGGACTCTCCTGAGAAACTGGCAGTTTCTTCTGCTGCCCCAGCCCCCACTGGTTTTTACAGCCAGAAGTCGTGAGGCTTTATCTTCCTGGCACGGGAACCCTGGGCTGTGTGGTCTGGCCTGTGGCTGAAATTGCTGGCTCCCAAGACCTCCCTGCCTGTTTTTATCCACCACATGCGGATGTGGGATAGCCTGTTCCGCCACTGCTGCCACTGACACATTTCCATGCTATGCCCTCTCTGCCCTGGCTCCCGTCTCCACCCCTCCTACCAGTCTGGATGAGTATGCCTTCTGTAAATCATTGGTTGTCGGACTTCCATACGGTTTGATTTTCTGGCAGTTCTGGGTGTTTTTTGTTTCGAGATTAGCTGTGATTCTTCTTGTGGTTGTGCAAGGAGATGAAGCATGTCTACCTATATCTCCATCTTGACTGGAAGTCCCAGGATTCTTGATTGATCATTTTTTTCTTTTAGTATTTTGAATATGTCGACCTATTACATTGCGGCCTCTAAAGTTTCTCACAAGAAATCTCATTTTTTTTTATTGAGAAGCCCTGGTGTGTTATGAGTCATTTCTCTCCTGCTGCTTTCAAGATTCTCTTTTTGTCTTTGGAAAGTTCAATTATAATGTTTCTAGGTGTGGGTCTCTTTGAGTTCATACAGCTGGGAATTTGTTGAGCTTCTTAGATGTTTATATTCATGTCTTTCATCAAATTTGGGGTGTTTCCAGCCATTATTTTTTCAAATATTTTCTGTACTCCTTTCTCTTCTGCTTCTGAGACTCCCATGATGTGTCTATTGGTCTTCTTGATGATGTCCTTGAGGCCCCTTAGGCTCCGTTCACTTTTCTCCAATCTACTTTTTTTCTGTTCCTTAGACTCAATAATTTTCATAGTCCTATCTTCCAGTTCACTGATCCTTTTGACTACTCAAATCTGCCTATGGATCCCTCTACAGCCATGTGTTGCTTAATGATGGTGATACATTCTGAGAAGTGTGTCATAAGGTGATTTCATCATTGTGCAAATATTGCAGAGTGCATTTACACAAATCTAGATGGTACAGTCAACCTCAAACCTAAGCTATATGGTACAGCCTATTGCTCCTAGGCTACAAACCTGTACAGCATGTTACTGTACTGAATACTATAGACATCGCAACACAATAGTAAGTAGTGGTGTGTCTAAATATATCTAAACATAGAAAAGGTACAGTAGGAATGTGATATAAAAGATAAAATATGGTACACCTGTATAGGGCACTTACCATGAATGGAGCTTGCAGGACTAGAAGTTGCTCTGGGTGAGTCAGTGAGTGAGTGGTAAGTGAATACGAAGGCCTAGAACATTACTGTACACTGCTGTGTGCTTTACTAACGCAGTACACATAGGTTTGTAAAGTATACAGCAGTGTACAACGATTTTAGCTACACTAAATTTCTAGAAAAGTAATTTTCTTTCAGTAGTAATTTAATAATTTTCAATAATAAATTAACCTTAATTTACTATAAACTTTTTACTTTATAAACCTAAAATGTTTAATTTTGACTCTTTTGTAATAACCCTTACCTTAAAAACATACAATCACATCATACAACTGTACAAAATATTTTCTTACTTTATATCCTTATTCTATAACTTTTCTATTTTTAAAGTTTTTTTTTCTTTTTAAACATTTTGGTTAAAAACTAAGACACACATTAGCATGGGCTTATATTGGGTCAAGATCATTAATATCACTGTCTACCACCTCCACATCTTGTCCCACTGGAAGGTGTTCAGGGGCAATAACACGCGTGGAGCTGTCCTCTCCTATGACAACAATGCCTCTTCTGGAACACCTTCTGCAGGACTGGCCTGAGGCTCTTCTTCAGGAGTTGTCACTGTTTTCAGAAATTTTGTCCATTGAGGTTTGCTTGGTTTGTTTCTTTTTTCATCATAATTTGGTTGTAATCGGATAATGCACCATGAACATTTCTATTAATAAAAACCTTTTGGTGTTGGGTCTAGATTTTCAAGAAGCTTGTTAAGGTCTGCAAAACTTCTGTTAAACCCTTCACTGTTAATTTCGTTGAGGGCTCTTATTTTTCTACAATTTCCTTTTCTCTTGCCTATTCTTCAGCGATGTGACCCTGTTCCAGTTCCAATAATTCCTCATTAGTCAGTCCCCCAGGAACCGCCTCTGCAAGCTCCTCAATGGCATCCTCACCCACACCCAGGTTAAAGTTGTTTTCCAGCTCAACCGCAACCTTCTTGATTTTTGTAATCTCCTTATCCTTGGAAAATACTTTGAAGTCATGGAAAAAATTCTGAGTGTCTTCTTCCAGATGCTGTTCAGACACTCCTTGGTGACATGACCCCATGTCCAAGCCAGGTTCTTGAGTAGTCATATATGTTGTGTTCCCCCCAGATTTGCATCATTGTTTTCTCAGTGTCTCTGTGAGTTGCAGCAATAGCCTGAGCAAAGGTCTTTCTCAAGTAGTAGGCCTTAAAAGCTGTTGTAACTCCTTAATCCATTGGTTGAGTCAAAGAGGTGAAGTTTGGAGGGTGAAATACCACTTTGATATTGGGATGAAGATCACCAATAAAAGGAGGATATTATCAACAATAGGCAAAATCTTGAGAGGTACGTTATTCTCCAAATGGCACTCCTCCATTGTGCTGGTGTAGTGATTCAGGACGGCATCTTAGAAGAGGATCTGGGTCATCCAGTGTGTGTGGCCCCTGCAGTGCGCTGGCAGTGTGTGTCGTATGGACATGCTGGAAGGTCCCGGGGTTCTCACAGCACCAGCTCACAAAGGATTTCAATATTTTAGCCCGCAACATCACCCCCAGGCAAGGCTATTATCCTGTCTTAACGGCCTTGAAACCTGGAATTGCTTGGCCTCCTTATAGATGGACGTTCTTTCAGGCATCCATTTCCAGAATAGGGAGGTTTTTCATCCGTAATGAATATTTGTTCTGGAAAGTAATTTTTCTCCATTATCAGCTTACTTAGAGTTTCCTTCACGTCAGCACTCATAGCACTTACCACTTGCTTTCACATTGTGTAATGAATATCGAATCATTTAAGACACCCAGAGCTAGCAGTAAATGAAACACTGTAGTTGGGTCCAGTCTTCTCTCTCCAGATCACAAACTTTTTGCTGTGGCCCTGATTGTCATGGTGCTAAGAGAGATACAATTCTGTATCTGGTCTCCAGTCCCAGTCATTAGAAGTTTCTCTATGTCTGATATAGCCCTTCTTGAGTTTTTGTTAGTCTTGTTGCCTTCAAGGAAATAGATCCTTTAACAGGTACCATGATTTCATTCTTGCTTTTCAAGATCACAGCTGTGGTGGAATGGGACATGTCTGACTTGTGAGCAGTAACCATCACTGATTTTCCACCTTCACTTTTAATTTTTAATCACTTTTAATTTTTAATCACTTTTAATTTTGCGTCCAGGTTAATCATTCAACATGGCCTCTTACTGAAAACCCTAACAGTGTATTTTGTCTGCTTAGTGGCCACAATGAATGGAAACACAAGATTAAATCAAGTACAAAAGAAAATGATGCACTCAGAGGTGTGGTAAACATGAAATGTATGAGGCTGCTGCTGGCATAACACAGCACACTGTTTCACAGCAATGCTTTTATAAGTAGAAAGACCACACTCTAAAATAACAAAATATGGTATAAAATATAGATAAACCAGTAACGATCATTTATTATCAGTATCAAGTTTTATGTGCCGTTCGTCACTGTATGTGCTGTGCTTTCTTTCACATGACGGCAGTGCAGCAGGTCCGTTTACACCAATATCACCACCAACGCGTGAGTGAGGTGCTGCGCTACAGCGTTAGGATGGCTGTGATGTCACTAGATGATAGAAACTTTTCAGGTCCTTTATAAGCTTATGGGACCACTGTCATATATGCAGTTTATTGCTGAAATGTCATTATGTGGCATGTAATTGTAATGAATTTTTTATTTCAGTTACTGTACTTCACAGCCCAAGACTTCTTTTTTTTTTTTTTAGGTTTTCTATCTCTTTTTTGATATTTCCATTTTGTTTATACATCATTTTCTTGACTTTGTCCACCTCTTCCTTTAGTTCTTTGAGCATCTTGAAGACAATTGTTTTAAAGTCTCTGTCTGGTAGGTCTGCCACTGGGTCTTTTTCAGGACAGTTTTCTTTTTAAATCCTCACTCAACGATATGTTTATTGATTTTTAGAGAGAGAGAGAGAAATATCAATGTGAGAGAAAAACATTGATCAGTTGTCTCCAGTATGTGCCCTGATCAGGGATCGAACCTGCAACCTTTTGGTGTACAGGACAATGCTCCAACCTACTGAGCCACCTGGCCAGGGCAGGGGGGTTTTTGCTGATTTACTTTTTTCTTTGAATGGGTCATACTTCCTATTTCTTTGAATGCCTTGTAATTTTTGTTGAACACTGGGCATTTGAATCCCATAATATGGTAATTCTGGAAATCAGATTCTCTCCTTTCCCAGGGTTTGCTATTTGTGTTATTGTTTTGTTTGTTGTTGTTGTTGTTGTTGTTGTTGTAGGCTGTTGCTATGGCAAGGATTAGCCTGAGGTGTAAACGTAAGGTCTTGTCTGTAAATGTATGGTCTGGTGTTTTCTGAGCTGTTCTCTGGGCATGTGTGGTTACTTTCTAATTTTCCCTGCATATGCAGTTGTTTTTCTGATGTCTCAATCTTTCATGTCTGACTTCCAAAAGAGAAAAATGAAAAGGACAAAATAGGCTCTGGCCCTTTAAATCCTATGGAAGTCATTTCAGCCAGAGGGTGCAGGGCTTGCAACAATGGGGGTGAGGTGCAAAAAAACTGGCTGCCCACCTCTGTCTGCACCTCTGTGATCAGAAACAGCAATCAATGATCAGAGCAACCAATCAGATCCTTTAAATTTGGAGAACAGCGTCCTTTTTGCCCACCCAAGCTCCTGCAAGCAGTGTGCAAGCTGCTCCAGGAACACGTGCATGCTGCCTGCCATGAGGATGGGGAGGGGGATGGTAGCTGCTACTGTGCTAGGAACTCACATTGACTGAAATTACACAATGTACCATCTGAACCTTCCCTTTGAGGTTGTAAGTCTTCGATAGGCTCCAGAGTTCTGAAACAGTTACAACGTCACTGTGCCAGTGATGTCGTTGCTTAGGTGGAGAGACAGATTCCTGGTGTCTCCTGCTCCCCCAGCTCCCGGAATCTTCTCTAACCTCCTGTCGTTTTGAAGTCACCAGAATTTTCAGACTTGTTCAGTTTGCTGGTGGTCATGGTCATCTGATTCTACTAAGTCGATATGTTCTGTTTCTACTAATTCGCATATACAAAACGTTGCCAAGCACATATAACCATGATATATCTCCTACTATACTGTTAACTAGGAAACTCTCCTTGAGACAATAAAATTTCTTCTTTTTCAGTATTACTGTAAGATTGCTGATCAGACAATGAATGACCACCCTGATTCTTATAAGAAAGGGTGCTTGTTTGTGTATGGGTTTAGTAATTTTACTCGGTTGCCCAGAATATCTGTTGAGTCAGCTTGTGTGTGGTAGATTTTAGACTACGATTTCTTAGGGACCAGAATCTATGTTTTTGGTTCCCTTTATATGCATGCAACATACATAGCACCACTCATAAATGTTTGGTCTTTTATTTCAAAAGTGGGAAATTTCCAAACATTTACAAAAGAAAGAGTAGTACAATGAACCCTGGTGTACCCCCAACTGACTTTCAACACTTAACAATTTATAAGCAATCTTACTGTATCTGTACTCCTACCCAAGACCTATCCCAATGTTATTTCAAAGTAAATCCCAGGTATTAGTAGTTTAATTGTAAATATTTCAGTGTACCTCTCAAAAAGATGTACACAAAAAGTTGTTACTAATTTCTTAATGTTATAAAACATATAATTAATGTTCAAATTTCCCTAATATCTCATAAACATATGTTTTACAATATGTTTTGTTTCTAATTTGAACATATATGCTCAAATTAGAACCCAAATAAAGGCCATACATTACAATTGATTGCTAAGTCTCGGATCTCTTTTAAGCTTTAGGTTCCCTCTATATATCTTTGTGGTTTTTTTCCCCTCCTATTTTTTTGTTGTTGTCGTTGTTGTTGAGGAAACCTGGTCATTGGTCCTACATATTTTCCCACAGCCTAGACTTTGCTGATTGCATTCTTGTCCTGTAATGTATTCTTCTCTTCCTTACATTTCTTGTAAATTGGTAGTTAGCCCTTCAGGTTTGGACAAATATGGGATGGGGCAAAAATACTTCATAGGTGATGGTGCCTACTTCTATCAGAAGGCACACAATGTGTAATTGTCTTTTATTTAAAAAGATTTTGCTTATTTATTTTTAAAGAGAGGGGAAGGGAGGGAGAAAGAAAGGGAAAGAAAGATTGATGTGTGAGAGAAACATAGATTGGTTGATTGGTTGCCTCTTGCACGCACCCCAACCAGGGACGGGGCAGCAACTGCTGGCATGTGCCAGGAATCAAATGGGTGACCTTGTACTTTGCAGGACGATGACCAACCAACTGGGCCACACCAGTTAGGGCTAATTGTCTTTTTTTTGAGATGTATTTGACATATAACATTATATTAGTTTAGGGTGTAAAACATAATAACTTGATATTTGTATGTATTGTGAAATGATCACATTAAATCTAGTTAACATCTGTTACCACACATAGCTAGTTTTTTTCCATGGGGTGAGAACTTTTAAGATATACTCTCTTAGCAACTTTCAAATATACAATACAATAGTATTAACTATAGTCACCATGCTATACATTACATCTCTGTGACTTACTTCTTTTATAACAAGTTTGTACCTTTTGACCCCCTTCACCCATTTCACCACTCACTACCCCCCACTACTGGCAACTACCAATCTGTTCTCTATAAGAACAATCTGTATCTATAAGCTTAGCTGGTTTTATTTATTTATTTTTTGATTCCACACATAAGTGAGATCATATGGTATTTGTCTTTCTCTATAAGACTTATTTCACTTAGCATAATGTTCTCAATGTTATCTATGTTTCAAATGGCAAGATTTCCTTCATTTTTATGGCTGAATAATGTTCCGTTATGTATATACACCACATTTTCCTTACCAGTTCATCTATCAATGGATATTGAGGTGGTTTCCATGTCTTGGCTATTGTAAATAATGCTGCAGTGAACGTGGGGATGTGTCTATCTTTTTGAGTGACTGGTTTCATTTCTTTTGGATAAATGCCCAGAAATGAAATTGCTAGATTATATAGTAGTTCTATTTTTAATTTTTTGAGAAACCTCCATTCCCACCCTCAGTGCTCAAGGGTTCCCTTTTCTCCCCATCCTTCCCAATACTTGTTATTTCTTGTGTGTTGTTTTAAAAATAATAGCCATTCCAACAGGTGTGGGTGATATCTCACTGTGGTTTTGATCGGCTTTTCCTGATGATTGATGATACTGAGCACATTTTCATATACCTGTTTGCCATCTGTATGTCTTCATTGGAGAAATGTCTATTCATATCTTCTGCCCACTTTTTTTCTGCCCACTTTTGAATGAAATCAATTTTTTGCTATTGGATTGTATGAGTTTTTTTTTTAAATATATTTAAGATATTAATCCCTTATCAGGTATATACTATGTAAATATTTGCTCACATTTGACAGGTTGCCTTTTCATGTATTTTACTTTTTTAAAATATATTTTATTGATTATGCCATTACAGTTGTCCCATTTCTCCCCCATAATTCCCCTCCACCCTGCACAGCCCCTCCCACCCACATTCCCCCGCTTCAGTTCATGTCCATGTGACATAAGTTCTTTAGCTTCTACATTTCCCACACTATTCTTGCCCTCCCCCTGTCTATTTTCTACCTACCATCTATGCTACTTAGTCTCTGTACCTTTCCCCCTCTCTCCCCCTCCCACTCCCTTGTTGCTAACCCTCCATGTGATCTCCATTTCTGTGGTTCTGGTCCTGTTCTAGCTGTTTGCTTAGTTCACTTTTGTTTTTGTTTTAGGTATGGTTGTTAATATCTGTGAGTTTGCTGTCATTTTACTGTACATGTTTTTTATCTTCTTTTTCTCAGATAAGTCCCTTTAACATTTCATATAATAAGGACTTGGTGATGAGGAACTCCTTGAACTTGACCTTATCTGGGAAGCACTTTATCTTCCCTTCCATTCTAAATGACAGCTTTGCTGGATAGAGCAATCTTGGATGTAGGTCCTTGTCTTTCATGACTTGGAATACTTCTTTCCAGCCCCTTCTTGCCTGCAAGGTCTCTTTTGAGAAATCAACTGATAGCCTTATGGGAACTCCTTTGTAGGTTACTGTCTCTTTATCTCTTGCTGCTTCTAGGATTCTCTCCTTTATTTTAAACTTGGCTGATGTAATTATGATGTGCCTTGGTGTGTGTTTCCTTGGGTCCAACTTCTTTGGGACTCTCTGAGATTCCTGGACTTCCTGGAAGTCTATTTCCTTTTGCCAGATTGGGGAAGTTCTCCTTCATTATTTGTTCAAATAAGTTTTCCACTTGTTGCTCTTCTTCTTCCCCTTCTAGTACCCCTATAATTTGGATGTTGGAACATTTAAAGATGTCCTGGAGGTTCCTAAGCCTCTCATTTTTTAAATTCTTATTTCTTCGTTCTTTTCTGTTTGGTTGTTTCTTTCTTCCTTCTGGTCCATTCCATTGATTTGAGTCTGTTTCCTTCTCACCACTATTGGTTCCTTGTGTGTTTTCCTTCATTTCACTTATTATAGCCATCATTTGTTCATCTAATTTGTGACCAAATTCAACCAATTCTGTGAGTATCCTGATCACCAGTGCTTTGAACTGTGCATCTGATAGGTTGGCTATCTCTTCATCGCTTAGTTGCATTTACTCTGAAGCTTTGATCTGTTCTTCTGTTTGGGCCTTTTTTTTTTGGTCTTGTTGCCTGTTACGTTTGAGGGGTGGAGCCTTAGGTGTTCAACAGGGTGGGGCATTCCAGTCGCTGGGTTGTCACGCTGTATGTGGGCGCAGGATCAGAGAGTCAACAATGGTGCTTGCTCTGCTCTCTGTCAGATTTCAGTCCCTTCCACGCTTCCCCCAAGCAAACTGGGCCTTTCTGGGGCTGATTCCTGTGTGGGTGGGCTTGTGTACATTCTAGGACCCTGTGGGGCTCTCCAACAAACTCTCCTGTGAGGCTGGGAGTTTCTCTCGGAATCTCAACACACACAGGTGTTTTCAATTGGTGTTTTGAGGCTTTATTTCCCCATGCTGGAGCCCTGAGTTGTGCGGTCTGTCTCACTTCCCAGGTTCACCTGGTTTATCTGTGTGTGAATGTAGGGCTGCTTGGTCAGCCAGCTGCCTTGCATGCCATGCTGGGCTTCACAATCGCTGCCTCGCTGGGTCTGCCCGTTGCCACCCCACACCCGGGGTCTGCCAGCCACCATCTGCAGGCCCAGGTCTGCCTGCTGCCAACTTGCATGCCTGAGGTTTGTCAGCTGCTGCCTTGGGCACCTGGTGCTACCACTTCCATGACCCCTCTCCGCCTGGCCACCTGACGCTGCCCGCCCCACCCCTCCTACTGGTCTGGATGAATGTGTCTATTTTAACTCCTTGGTTGTCGGACTTCCATACAGTTCAATTTTCTGTCAGTTCCGGTTGTTATTTTGTTTCTACATTTTTGTTGTCCTTATTTTGGTTGTGCAAGGAGGCACAGTGTGTCTATCTATGCCTCCATCTTGGCCGGAAGTCTCATGTATTTTATTTTTTTTATTGTTGTGCTATTACAGTTGTCCCAATTTTTTGCTTTTTCATTTTTTTTTGATAGTGTCATTTGCTATGTGGAAGGTTTTTAGTTTGATGTAGCCCCACCTGTTTATTTTTGCTTATTTTTTTTTGCATTTTCTTTTAGAGTCAGATCCCCCCCCAAAAAAATCATCACCAAGATCAATATCAAGGAGCTTACTGTTTATGTTTTCTTCCAGGAATTTTATGACTTTAGGTCTTAAATTTAAGTCTTACTCGGTTTTGAGTTAATTTTTGTGGCCCGGTTTCATTCTTTTGTATGTGGCTGTCTAGTGTTCCCAACATCATGTATTCAAGAGACTGTCTCTTCCCCTTTGTATATTCTTGGAACTCTGTTATAAATTAATTGATCATATGTGCATGGGTGTATTTCTGGGCTTTTTATTCTATTGTTTTGACCTATGTGTATATTTTTATTCTTTTTAAGTATATCTTATTGATTATACTAGTATCATTGTCCCAATTTTTCCACATCTGTCCCCTTCTGCCCGGTACCCTCCTTTGCTCCAGCAATTTCTCTCCCTGCCTTAGTTCATATCCATGGGTCCTGCATGTAAGTTCTTTGACTACTCCATTTCCTATGCTATTTTTAACCTCCCCCTATTTTTACCTACCAATTATGCTTCTTAATCCTCATACCATTTCCCCCATTCTCACCTTCCCCCTCCCAGCTAATAACCCTCCGAATGATCTCCATACTTATGATTCTGTTCCTGTTCTGGTTGTTTGCTTAGTCTGTTTGTTGTTGTTGTTGTTTTAAGATTCAGTTGTTGATAGTTGTGAGTTGCATTTTTAATATTTATAGTTTTGGTCTTCTCCTTTTTCTTAAATAAGTCCTTTTAACATTTCATGTAATAATGGCTTGGTGATGATGGATTCC
Organism: Glossophaga mutica; assembly: GCA_039655065.1. NCBI lineage: Eukaryota > Metazoa > Chordata > Mammalia > Chiroptera > Phyllostomidae > Glossophaga > Glossophaga mutica. The sequence continues at coordinate 112,437,819 of CM077306.1, forward strand.
TTTAGTTGGACCTTGTCTGGGAAACACTTTATCTTCCCTTCCATTCCAAATGATAGCTTTGCTGGATAGAATAATCTTGGGTGTAGGTCCTTGCTTTTCATAATTTTGAATACTTCTTGCCAGCCCCTTCTTGCCTGCAAAGTTTCTTTGAGAAATCTGCTGACAGTCTTATGAGAACTTCTTTGCAGGTAACTCTGCTTTTCTCTTGCTGCTCTTAAGACTCTCCGTTTATCTTTAACCTTTGACATTTTAATTATGATGTGTCTTGGTGTGGTCCTCTTTGGGTTCAACTTGTTTGGGACTCTTTGTGCTTCTTGGACCTGCATGTCTATTTCCTTCACCAAATTAGGGAAGTTTTCTTTCATTATTTTTTCAAATGAGTTCTCAATTTCTGCTCTTCCTCTTCTTCCGGCATCAGTATGATTCAGAAGATGGCATGTTTGGAGATGTCCCAGAGCCTTTATATACTGTCCTCATTTCTTTGAATTCTTGTTTCTTCTTTCTCTTCTGGTTGAATGTTTATTTCTTCCTTATGTTCTAAATCGTTGCTTTGAATCTTGACTTTCTTCCCTTTACTATTGATTCTCTGTGGATTTTTCTTTATTTTACTTAGTGTAACCTTCATTTATTCTCTTATGTTTTTGCCCTACTCAGTGAGTTCTCTGAGCATCCTCATCACCAGTGTTTTGAACTTTGCATCTGATAGGTTGGTTATCTACATTTCATTTAGTTCTTTTGGGAGGGGGGTTGCTCTGTTCTTTTATTTGGGCCACATTTCTTTGTCTTCTCAATTTGGCAGCCTCTGTTTTTGTTTCTGTGCATTAGGTAGAGCTTCTTTTACTCCCTGTCATTGTAGTGTGGCCTATTTAGAAAAGGCACCTGTAAATTGTGTGGGGCAGAGCCTTAGGAAATTGCCAGGGTGGAGCAACAAGCTTCACTGCTGTGGCTCTGTGTGGGTAGGGCTTCGAGAGAGAACAATGTCATTACCCAGCTTCTGGAGGTTTGCCTGGCACTCACCCCATTTCCAGTCACTTCATCTTCTTTCCATATGTGACTGGCGCCCTTCCAGGTGCTTTCCTGGTCATGAAACCCAGAGTGCGTGGGTTTGCATATGTTCTATGTCCATACAGGCACTTTAAGCTGTGGAAACCCAGCAGTTTCTTCTGCCAGCCCAACCCCCATTGGTTTTACAGCCAGAGGTAATGAGGAATTATCTTCCTGGTGCTCAAACTCTGGTGCTGAAATCCTGGGCTGAGCATTCTGGCCTAGGGCTGGGATTGCTTGCTCCCAAGATATCCTCCCAAGTTTTATCTACCACATCTAAATATGGGACCATCTGTTCCACCACCACCTCTGCTACCTCTCCACACCACACCACCTTTCTGTTCTTCTCTGTGACTCCGCTCCTCCCACCTGTTTAGATGAGTGTGGCTTCTTTAAACCCATGGTTGTTGGACTTCCATACAGCTCAATTTTCTGATGGTTCTATTTGTTTTGAGATCTGGTTGTATTTTTTTGTATGGTTGTGTGAGGAGGCAAAGCATGTCTACCTACACCTTCAACTTGACTGGAAGTCCTGGGTTTATTCTGATGCTATACTGTTTTGATTACTATAGCTTCGTAATATAGTTGGAAATCTGGACGTGTGATGCCTCTAGCATCATTCTTCTTTCTGAAGATTGTTTTGGCTATTTGAGGTCTTTTGAGATTCCATACAAATTTTAGTATTGTTTTTTTCTATTTCTGTGAAATATGACATTGGAATTTTGATAGGGTGTTGCATTGAATGTATAGATTGCTTTGGATATTGACTGGGTAGATTGCTTTGGGTATATGAACATTTTAACAATATTTTTCCAATCTATAAGCATGGAATATCCTTTCATTTATTTGTGTCTTCAGTTTTTTCATTAGTGTGTTATAGTTGTTAGTGCACAGGTCTTTCACCTCCTTGGTTAAGTTTATTCTTAGGTATGTTATTCTTTTTGATGCAATTATAAATGGGATTGTTTTCTTAATTTCCTTTTCTGATATTTGGTTATTAATTATCTCTTTTTGTGATGTTAGCAGATGATATGCTAGTATCCCTTAATGGTGATATTCTAATTCTATAATTCCTTCTCCCTTTACTGAATATAACTCTTTTATAAAGTAAAATGTTTTGTTATCAATTATTTGGATACTCCAAAGAGCAGTTCTTACAGGAAACCATGATAAATACTTGATTTGTTTCCTTTATTTAACAATTTTCAAATAATGACTTGGTCCCATAGCATTTTTCAAGCGTGTAAAAATGAGTTTATTCCTTTCAAATTTTTATGTGTTCATGCATTTAAGCACATTTTATGTATTTGGCAAGTGAGAGCATCAAAGCAACATATAAATTCAATGCAATCCCTATCAAAATCCCATTGACTACTTTTGCAGAAATGGAAAAGCTGATTGTAAAATTTATATGGTATTGTGAAGGACCCTGAATAGCCTAAAACAATTTTGAAAAGGAAGAATAAAGTTGGAGGACTCATACTTTTCCTTTGTAAAACTTACTTCAAAGCTACAGCAACTAAGAGTGGCATAGGGATAGACATATAAATTGATGGAATAGAATTGAGAGTTCAAAAATAAACCCAAACATTTATGGTGAATTGATTTTCAACAAGGGTGCCATGATCATTAGGTTGGGAAGACAACTGCGTATTTAAATGTAAAGGAATAAATACAGGGTAGGGTGGGCAAAAGTAGGTTTACAGTTGTGGGTATGCAAAACAGTTTATTCTTGTAGTATTATTTATTAATTATTGTGTTATTTATTTGTATTACAACAGTAAACGTACTTTTGGCCACCCTGTACATACAACAATAAATGCAAAATGGATCAAAGACCTAAATGTAAGACATAAAACTATAAAACTCTTAGAAAAAATATGAGGGTAAATTTTCATGCCCTTGGATTAGCCAATGGGTTCTTAAATATAACACCAAAAACACAAGTGACAAGAGAAAAAAAAGGTGGACTTCATCAAAATTACAAACCTTGTGCTTGCAGAAGTCTATCAAAAAATGGAAAAGACAACCCATAGAATGGGCAAAAATACAGCAAATCATGTATATGATAAGGGTGTAGTGTTCATATATAAAGAATTGCTATAATTCAACAATAAAAAGACAAATAACACAATTAAAAATAGCCAAAGGAGTTGAATAGACATTTCTCCAAAAAAGATAAAGAAGATATATAAGCGTCCAATAAGCCCATGAAAAGATGTTCAACATCATTAGTCACTAGGGAATGCAAATGAAAGCCAGAGTGACATACCACTTCATGTTTGCTAGAAGGGTGGTAATAATTACAGTAGCAATGACAATGGAAAAGAACAAGTGTTGGTAAGGATGTGGAGAAATTGGAACCCTGGTGGGAATGTAAAATGGTGTATGGGACCCAGCAAATCTACTCCTTGTTATTTACTCAACAGAAATGAAAACAGGAGCTAAAAGAAAAACTTGCACATGAATGTTCATCATAGTGCTATTCATAATAACCAGTAGTTGAAAATAACTGAAATGTCAATCAGCAGATGAATGGGTTTACAAATGTGGCATATCTATACAAATGAAATATTATTCAGCCATAAATAGGAATGATCCATAGTACGATATGGATAGATCTTGAAAAAATTATGCTAAGTTAAAGAAAACAGAGTCAAAAGACCACATATTATATGATTCCATTGATATATAATATCCAGAATCGACAAAACCATAGAGACAGAAATCAGTTGGTGGTGGCCGAGGGCTGCGGACAGTGGTGAGTCAGAGTGCCGATAGGTACAGGCTTTTGGGGCCAATAAAATATTTTAAAATTGGTGGTGATGGTTGCACAACTTTGAGAATATACTAAAATCCACTGAATTGTATACTTTAAAGTGGTGAATTTTGTGCTATGTGAACTGTGTATCAATAAAGCTGTTATTAAAACAAGAGAATATATTGTTATAAACACATTTGACAACTTAGATTAGATGAAAATATTCTTTGAATCATTAAAACTAATAAAGTAGTCTCAAAAAGAAATAGATAACTTGAATCATAAGCAATGATTATATAATTTGATAACATTTTATTTAGTAAATAGCCTATTTAAAAATTGAATTTGTAGTTAAGAACCTTCACACTCTGAAAACTCAAGTTCTAAATATCTTCACTAATGCACTCTATCAAATATTTAAGAAAGAAGTGATGCCAATTCTATAGAAACTTCTCTAGAAATTCAAGACCGGGAATACATTCCAAATACTTTTATGATGTCAATATTGCTGTGATACCAAAACCAGACACAGATATTGCAAGAAAAGAAAATCTTAAGTCAATATCCCTCATGAACATAAATGCAAACATTTTAAACATCATTTTAGCAAATCCATATTTAAAATTAGAATATATCATGACAAAGGGAGGTTTATCCCAGGATGTAACGTTGGTTAACATTCAAAAATCAATCATAATATTAACAGACTAAATAAAGGAAGAGAAACCTTCATGATTTGGAGGGCAGTTTTTCCATAGACCCAGAATAGAATAACCCTTTAAAAAGAACTTGGGTTCGGTTGGTGTGGCTCTGTGGTTTGAGCGCTGGCCTGTGAACTGAAATGTCACCTTCCCAGTCAGGGCACAGGCCTAGTAGATTGAGGGCCAGGTCCCCAGTTGGGGGTGTGTGAGAGGCAACTGACTGATGTTTTTCTCACATGCAGATGTTTTTCTCCCTCCCTTCCCCTCTTAGAATAAATAAATAAATAAATAAATAATCTTTAAAATGAATTTGGAAGCAGAAGTATGCTACGGTTTCCACATTTCTAGATTTTAAAAAAGTTCTATGTAAAAAATAAAAGTTCCTAGTGTTCCTAGTGATAAGATTTGCTATTTGAAATGTTTATTCTTCTGATTAGTCTTATCATTTCATCAAGACATAGATATGACTCTAACTGATTTATTTCTGAAATTTTGTGTAAAATCCAAATTCAGTAGAATAAACAATATATTAAATACAGTTGGGAAAATTATGTTAAAAGAAATTTTGTGATGTATTTTAATCCCTTATCTAATAAAAATTTATTAGTTTATGCATCTTAAATTTTATTTTTCTTAAAGTAGCAGCACTTTCAGTACCTCAAAGTGGTACCTCTTCCTGTCTTCCCATTTCTGACCATTATTTTGTGAAAAAAATCTAAATTCTTATTTTTGAATATCTTTTCCTTTATTATCCAACTATATCTATTATAATTTCCTATTTATAACATACTTATAACTTAAAAGCACCTTGGTGTTTCCTAGGTAAGGAGCTATACAGGAATATAACTAAATGTTCAAACACAGATATTTAACTTTTTATTAAATTTCCCCCTTTGGTCCTTAAAAAAATTTTTTTATCCTCACTTGAGGACATTTTTCCATTACTTTTAGAGAGAGAAGAAGGAAGAGAAACATCAAAGCAAAAGAGAACCATCGATTGGTTGCCTCCTATACCTGTTCAGACTGAGACCGAACCCACAACGTAGGTACGTGCCCTGATTGGGAACTGAACCTGCAACCTTTCAGTTAAGGGACAATGCTCCAACCAAATGAGCCACACCAGCCAGGGCCCCTTTTTGTTCTGTTAAGAAGTTAGGTAAGAATGTGGCTGTCCTAAAGAGGTATAAAGTAAATGGAATTCATTGCCTAATTTATGTTAGTAAACCTTAAGTATTTAGTATGATAACAACGCCAACTATTGTTTTTCCTTTCTGCTGTTCTCTGTAAGATTCAATTCTTTTGTTAACAGTTTAGGTTCAAAGGGAACATGGATACTGAAGGAACTAACTGAAATTGCTTTCTTTTTTCTAGTCCCTAGCAGACTTGGATAAGTAAATAATAATAAAGGAGGTTCAAAGCAACAACTAAAATTAGATTTTTGGAGTGCTCACTTGTCTACCTATAACCTTGAATTTTATGATAAAATATAAACAAAAGCTGACTGCATGGTTTCTGTCACTAATAACAGAAGCATATTGAATATAATAGAGTGGTTATAGTCAGATTTTGGAATTGAATAGAAGTGGGTTCAAATAGTAGCTCCACCACTGACCAGCTGTGTGATCTTGGATGAGTAATTTAAACTTGGTAAGTCTTAGTTTCCTCAGCCATAAAAAGAAGATAATACCTACCTCATAATTAATGTGAGGAGTAAATGAAATAAAATAAGTATATGATGTATCAATCCCATGGTTCATGTTATTTTTTTCTGAGGGTAGAGACCAAGTCTTATTTACTGTCACATTCCCTGGGGTCTGCCCACTTTTTCCCCCAATTGAACAGAATTTCAAACAGATTTAGCTATCATCAGGTGTCACTGAGAACTGTAGGATATTCAGTCTGGTTTGTCAAAGTAGCCTCTTTCGTGACTCTGGGGGCGAGCCACTATCTCTAACTCTTTACAGTACTCCCCATTGACCAGCATGAGGAAATGAACAATGCTCTTCAAAAGCCCACCTATGAGTCCACAAACTGCAGTATATTGCCTATCGTAGCTAAAGTGATCATCTCATCAAGGTTAAAGAAATTATAACTTCCCAGCAGAAGTGAGAGTGATGCCCCAAAGTCACTGGTAGGAATTATAATGTAAATTAATTGTGAATCCCTAAGAACTCTATATGCCAGACTAGTTGAGGATAGCTTGCTACTCAGAGTAATAGTACAATGTTACTCAAGAACACAAATTCAGTCTAAGTGGCTGAGGACAGAAGGAATGCTCATTTCGTGAGCACCAAGCCCCAGGAGAGAGGCTAGGAAAACAGAGGCATCTCTTATCCCATCCTTGAGAGTCAATCAGGTAGGCATGGAGGTTGAGAAGGCCCATAGTGTCTTACAGAGAAAACGCACGAGTCTCTCCGGTACTCCATGCCTCCAACAATTTACTTGGGAAAGGGGACTGGTTCAACTATGGGGAAAGAGTCAGAGGCTGACCAGAGAAGAAACAAGGGTGTTGTCCTAGCACCTTTCATGAGCCTCTATGTCCTAAAATGAATGCAAACTCATGACCTTAATGGGGCTGTGGCTTAGAGACCCCTAGTGGAGAGTATCAATCAAGCTATGTGGTCAGAGGCTAAGAGAAGGTAAGAGAAAGAGAAAAGTTGTCACGAAAAATGAAATTACCAACCTGTAAGGAATCATATCAATGAGCATCTTGCTGGTTTCTGTGGCCATATTTATCTTGTTTGCAAATGCACTGAAGCCAAGAATCTATAGGAATTAAAAAAAGGCATACAGTCATGTAAGTATCATTTTATGTATTGCCTCCGGGAGAGGAGGCGCCCTTGGCTTCTGGCAGCACAGCGAACGAAATGCGTGTCAGTCCCTGTGCATGATGGCTGGAGAGAGGGGCAGGCCGGTTCTGTACGCAAGGAAGGCAGAAGTCCTCCCTGACTCTTTTAGTTCCCGAAGCTGTTTGGAGCACTGTAGCCTGAATGAAAAGCAGCTTCAGCCATACAGTGGGGACAAATGAATGCCCCAGGCTCCTCTTTCCTCACCAACTATGAGCATCTAGGGGTATCCAACCTTTTGGCATCTCTGGGCCACCCTGGAAGAAGAGTTGTCTTGGGCCACACAGTAAATACATTGCAACATGTAATCACAAAAATATCTCATGTTTTAAGTGAATTTACAATTTTGTGTTGGGCTGAATTCACAGCCATCCTGGGCCACATGGGGCCCACCAGCTGCAGGTTGGACACCCCTAATAGAGCGAACATAAGCATGTTTCCAGGTAAGAGCTGTATCAAGGCCTCAGTTTTAATTAAGATGTAGGTATGCTGCGCTCATATAAATAAGTCTTTTGGGGATTGTTGAGGTATGTTGAGAATTGTATTATTGACTAACCTTTAATAATACGGAACAGAGTTTTATAGCCAAGGAGAAAGGTCTTTAGCAAAGTAATTACTTGCCTTTTTTCCTCCCCGTTCATTAATTTCTAAAATGACAAGTCTCCTTTTCATTTCAACTAGAAGGAAAATAGATAATCTAGCTGCCGTTATATCTCATAAAGACCTCACACCAAAGCAAATTAAACCATGGACAATAGAATTGAATGCCTAGGGTTTAAAAAAAAATTTTAATTATTGATTTTAGAGAGAGAAAGGAAGAGAGAGAGAGGGAGAGAGAGAGAAAGAGAGGGAGGGAGAGAGAGAGAGAGATTTGTTGTTCTACTTATTTATTCATTAATTGGTGGACTCCTGCATTTACCCTGACCAGGGATAGAACCCACAACCTTGGTGTATTGGGACAATGCTCTAACCATCAGAGCTACCTGGCCAGGGCCCTCAATGCCCCGGTTTTAAAATAATAACTATATAGTTGCTTTACCCCATTTTCCTAACATATGAATCTTTTCCCAGCATCTACTCTGAGAGTTCAACCAGACACTGAGCAGGGTAGCAGCTGGTCTAGCCGTGGTGCCGTGACCAGATGAAGACCCCTCAGAAGCCTAAAGGTCAGAATGGAGGGAAGAACCTGGATCATAGTTTGAGTCAGAGAAGACAAGTTTTGTTCTTTGTGTAGTTAAGGGTCAAGAAGTGTGGCAAGTAGCCAGGGAACTCTTTTATTTCCAGTGTAAAGATAATACTAGCTCATAAAGGAAAATAGAAAAATACGAAAAATTAACAAGCAAAAACTAAATCACCCAAAGACAACTACTACTGACACTTTTTCCCTTGATATTTGCTATACAGTTTAACCACAGACACACAAATAAATGATAAACATATAGTATGTATCATTTCTTATAGCTATGGGACTCTCGAATTATTTGTCAGTAGATTCTACCTGGATCTCAGGACAGCCTTGAAAGTGTTCCTCAGATCCGAGACTACCACGTTAAGGACAGGCCAGACTGGAGTGTGTGAAGGCTGCTGCTGCACATGTAAACAGCAGTTTCTTGATGGGCGCTGGAGAAACTCTTTACACCCCAGGACTTAGCCACTATTATCTTCCTTCTCCCATTTTCTTCACCGGCAGGGGAAATATAGAGGCCTTTTTCCAGTTCTAAACTGCATCTCTAATCCCTGCCTTGGGGCAGAAAGTGTTCCCAATCACTTGATAAGCGTATAAGCAGCATATTGTAGGCTTCAGTAACTTCTGAGTATAAATTAAGTCACAAAAAAGCTTAAAACCTAAGTTGCAATGATTCTAGGTCTTCAAGGACTTGCATTGCTGGGCCTCAGATTCCTCCCTCACTTCGCTTCATGGTGCATCCTAATTGGTGACAGCATTCCCCAAACGGACGTCTCAGCACAACCCGTCTGTCAGCCACAGTAAGCCCACAGCACCGTCTGTGCTCTTACTTCCCTCCTTTCCTAATTCATTGCTCTTGAGGTTGCTTGAAGGAATAGCACTACCATTCCTGTTGCTGACGTCTCTGAAGAGAAGGTTGGTTTGTGACAACATGGGTAGGTCTGAGGGCATCATAAGTGAAATAAGCCAGACAGAGAGAAACAAACACTGCCTGGCGTCACTTATGTGTGGAACCTAAAAACAAAGCCAGTCACACACACAGAACAGAGAGTAGAGAAGTGGTTGTGGTGGGGGAAATAGGAAAAAGTTGATAAAAAGGTACAGACTTTCAACTACAAAATGAATACGGTGTGAGGAACTAATGTGCAACATGAGGACTATAGCTGGTAACTCTTGTACTCTATAATTGAAATTCGATAAAAGAATAGAGCTTAAAGTGTTCTCACCCCCACCCCCAAAAGATGAATATGTGAGGTGATGGATGTGTTAACCAGATGGGGGAACCCTCTCACAATGTACATATTTGTCAACGTGATGCACAATTTAAATATGTCTTACAATTTTATATGTCGGTTATACCTTGATAAAGCTGAATGAAATGAGACAGCTGATGTCGGTGATGCCATCTGCTGGTGGCTCCAAAGCCTTGGGTTCCTAAGGTACCAGAACTGGGTGGGGTTCCGGGGAAAGGAGAGGTTGCCTCTGACTCCGCTCCCCAAACTCCATTTGCACATCGCCTCCTGGGCGCCAGGGCACCACTGTTTGTGTACAGTGCTTTAGAAAACTTTTATAAAAGCAGACCCTTCAGCCTTTGTCCTTTATGAATTAATAGCTTTTCAACTACTCCAAGGAAGAAAGAATATGCACCTCTAGAGAGGCAAACAGTGATGAGACAAAGCTTAGTCTCAATTTCCAAAGCAGTTCCCGTGCTCTTTCAGTCATGAACTGTAGAGACCTGGATTAGTTAGAGTAGGATAGGTATGCTGTGGCAACACACAAACCGTGCGATCTTAACACATAAAAGTTGTTATGTGCCTGCACAAAGTCCATTGTGGGTCTGTGTCTCTCCAGGGCAGCTTCTTTGCAAAGGGTGCCTCAGGGATCCAAGCTAATTCCACCTGCAGATGCTCATGTCAGCAAACAGCCCCTATGATTAGCACAGCAGGGGAAGGAAGTACAATGGGGACTCACACCTAGTCTCCTATGCTTTGGCTCCACAGTCACATGGTCTTGCCTAACTGCAAGGGTGACTGGGAAATGTGGGGGAGCACGAGGATGTTTGTCAAACTTTAAGTATCTCTGCAAGAGAACACTTCTTAAAGGGAAAATAACTCTCAAAGACACCCAAAGATTCACCTATTCTGATATGAGAAATACTGACTCAAAAAATCTTAAGCTTTATCTATGAAAATGTCCGTATCATTTAAAAAATTTAATTATAACTGCAAAAGATAAATGTTATCAGTGGATTTTTTAATAAGAAACAAGAAATGTTACTATTAGACAGCAGTGAGTCCCGGTTCTGCTGCTTACTAGTGATGTGGGTTAGGTGATGCCTCTCATACCTCATCTCCCTCAGTGTCTGTACCGTGGCGTGGTGGGAATGGCGGGAGGCCGAATGGCTGCATGACTGCAGCTAGACCAAAATAGAAACAACACTTCTACAGAGAAGAGGATGGAAGTTCACCAACACTCAGCATAGGCCTGTCATATGTTTGTTTGGAAGATGAAAAGGTAAATAATTGAAAATCTAGAAGCATCAACTATAGTTGACTTTGGGTGGGGCAGTTGTAGGAATTTCTTCTCTTCCTTTTTTTCCCTTCTTTATGTTTTGCAAAATTGTTAGGATGAGGCTGTATTGCTTTCAAAAGGAGGAGAAATCTTAATATTTAAATAGTATGAAAGAGGCAATAGATGAAAGTCCTTTGAAAATAAGTATGTTTTACAAATATAAGCTGCATTTAAAACTAAATATATTCCACTTTGTCACAATTCAACGTATGTTTTTTAATTATTATTTTTACAGTCTTTCCCTTCCTAGGTTGCCTTTTATTTAATTTTTTAAAAGCCAGGTATTTTAAATGATCGGAATCATGAATTTGGGGCATGAAAACACCTACCAGAAAAGCTTCCATGGGAAACTCAATGGGGTAATGATTGAAGGAAATTCGGATGCATTTGTTGATTCTCAGAGTGACGACAGCAGTTAGAAATAGTAGGATGCTGGTGGAATTAGCTTTTGGGAGAGACATACAGTAGTTAACTATGTTCTGAAAGAAAACAAAATTACAAAGTCTTAGAAAGGATATGTAATTGCCTAAATCTAGAAAATGACACTTTCTAGATTAGTTCAACAAGAAGTCCCTAGGTCGAATTGCTGGGCACAAGAGTCTTGACCAAGTGAGCAGATATGTATTTTTTTCATTGAAAAAGTGATATTAAAAGATTGTAATGTCCAAAAAGGAAAGAATACACTTTATATATTTCAGTATAACACAAAGGACCCAGGAGTTTCATTTGTTAGCCTAATCTGTATTAATTTTCCCAGACCATATATATACTTGAGCTTGGCTCCTACGCCATTCTTGTATTCAGGGATTACGTAGCAATTTATGTTCCTTAGATATCTTAGGATACATGTCTGTTATGAGGCATGTAATGGGAAGAATTATAATAGATATAGTATACTAAAGATCACAATTTAATGTAAATCACTTTAGTTTAAAAAGCTGGGTAATATGGTTAATGCAATTGAGATCAGGTCTCAACAGGCATCTCCAGCAAATCAAGATTGTAAATCGAGGAGAGAGAAAATTATTTCCAGGACCCTGTTGACCCAGCTGCCTATGCAGGAGACTCTCCACTCGGATCCACTTTTTTCAGGGGGCAAGAGGAGGGGCATTTGTAATTTGGGTGAGGGTAGAAACTACTCACATAGAAGAAGGAGATAGGGCCAGCGTGGAAATGAATCATAATCCCGAAGATGCAAGTCAGCTGGGACTGTATGATGTGTATTGCCGTGGCAGCCAGGTAAGCACTAATTGCAGCCTCCGGAAGGTACGTGGTCACAAAGCCAAAACCTAACATGCCCATTGCCAGCTGCAGGGGGTTCAGGTGAAGAAGAAAAACAGAGGCATAATGTCACCAAACCAGCAGTGGTACCAGTTAACTTCTCTTCAGTGGCTTTCCAACAGGAAAGTCAGGCCAGGCACCTCTGATGACTCTTCCATCTCTCCTTCCCTAATCAGCTTCGATTAATGAGACACCGCAGGCCCCTGGCGTTCATTCGGAGGCCCCTATGGGTGCCAGACCGCACTTCTTTCTTCCCTCGCCAGCACCTGAGCTTAATTTTTTGCTCTAGAATCCACTGACCTTGTTGACTTAAGGTTAATGGTAACAGAGTAATCAGAACATGCTTTGCCTTCCTGAAGAGCCTTTTCATTAGAAGGTCTGAGAACCATTTCCAGGAGATATTAACATTCTTGTGAGGAACGAAGCTTTTCAGAAAAGAAGAGACAATTTAAAAAACTTGAGTTCCAACTCAAACTTCTGGGCCTTTGATTCTTATCTTTACTAAGAGTAATTAAATGGAATTTATGTCTTCAGGATTATATATATATGTGTATAAAATAGTATTCTACATGCACATATGCATATAAAACATAAATATATGTTTTAAATATATATAATAAAATAAATTATGTATATTTCTAAATATTCAAAGGATCTTAAGTATAAACATCAAACTATTAATAGAAGTTATCTTTGGGGAATGGGATTAAAAGTTAGTGGTAATACTTTATAATTTATACCTTATTATTTGAGATTTTTGCAATATACATGTCCATGTTTTATGATAAAAGCACAGTTGGAAAATTGATGGATAAAAGGTGGACCCCAACCCCCTTAAGAAGGTAGGTCCAGAAAACTGGCACAGCGCATGAAGAAGACAGGGAAGACACCCCAAAATGTTGGAGCTTGCTATTGTCACCACTTTATCTTCCACCGGACTAGATGCTCTCAGAAAACAAACTTGGAAGAATAAATCTTTTAGCTTTAAAAGCTTTTTGTTTCAAAGCTTCCCGTCACCTGTATGGTGTCTCAGCCTTAACCTCCGGTCACTACAACTCAATACTCTACTCTAATCAGCCGATCCACTTCCTGTTTTTGTGTGATTGGCTGATGTGTACTTCTGTGCTTATGCATGAACCCCTCTTTTTTAAAGGATTTTATTTATTTTTTTAGGAGTAGGGTAAGGGAAAGAGAAAGAGAGGAATAGAAACGGCAATCAGTTGCTTCTCCTAAGCACCTGCACTGGAGTCGAACCCCGCAATGCAGGCGTGTGCCCTGACTGGGAATGATCCAAGGACCTTTCACTTTGCAGGATGATACCCAACCAAGTGAGCGACACCGGTCAGGGCATCAACCCCTCTTTTATTGACATCTCTGGCAATCCATGTCCATCACCTCTTTCGAGAGCTTAATAAAATACCCCTTCTTTAGGAGGTGTGATGAAAAGAGCAAGGTTCCTGGGGATGGAGAACTTGGCTGCCATCCTAACTCTGCCACTACCTGGCTGTGTGAGTTTGGACAGGTTAACTAAATCCTCTGAGCCTCAGTTCCCTGCTCTATAAATTGTGAATAATAACACATGATGTTTTGAGTGGATTACATTATACAATGTGTGCAAAACCCTTAGCTCAAATCTGAAAATAGTACCAAATACAAATGCACATCACTCATTCTTCATGCCATACTGTCCTGCCACCTTGTAAGTGGGAAGTGCAAGGGAGGGACCCCCTCAAAACAGAATTTATTTATAAAAGTTGTGTACTTATTCTTACATGTTTAAACTTCAATCACCTTTAAAATACTCTCCATTTGATGCATACACCTACTGAGAAAATTTTTCCACTGCTCAGAACAGTTTTTGAACTTGATTTTGACACCTTTCAGTGCTGCCATTTTTTGTTTCTCCTCTTCCACATTTCTCTTTGAAATCGGCAAAACATTTCTCTTCGAAGACTTTTTCATTCAGGCAAACAAAAAAAAAAAAGTTGCTCGGGGTGAGATCAGGTGAATAGGGAGGGTGGGGCAGGGGGTCATGCTGTTTTTGGTCAAAAACTGCTGAACACTCAGTGTGATGTGTGCAGGTATGCTCATAAATCACCCACCATGAAGTGGGCAAATGCCTTGAAAGAGTCTTCAAAAACAATCCACTGAAGCCCAACACAGCCTCTCACAACAATACCAGATGGTACACTGATACACATGGGTTCCTAGAACACTCATTTAGTGGGGAAAGCCTGTACTACAAGGGGCATGCCATCCAGAAGATAATTCTGATTTCTGGGGGGTCCCTTCTCTTATCTATAACCATAGAACTCTTTCTTGCCCAGCTGTTATGTGGTATCAGAAACTGTGTATTTTTATTTTTCATTTACCCTCATATATTTTTAAAAATTTTTCCTTGAGACTTACTTTTTAACCTATGGGTTATTTAGAAGTATGTTGTTGAATATCAAAATATTTGGAGATTTTCCTGTTAACTTTCTGTTACTGAGTTCTAGTTTGATTGTGGTCTGAGAACACACAGTGATATTAATTCATTTAAATTTATTGAGGTTAGTTGAATAGTTCAGGATATGGTTTATCTTGGTATATGTCTCATGAGTCATTAAAAAGAATGTGTGTTCTGCTATTTATTAGATGGACTGTTCTGTAAGCATCTCTTCAATCCTGTTAGTCAATAGTGTTGTTGAGTTTTATTATTTCCTTGCTGCTTTTCTGTCTAGTTGTTTCATCATTTATTGAGAGGAGTGTTGACGTCTCCAACTGTAACTGTGAATTTGTCTGTCTCTCTTTTCAGTTCTATTAGTTTTGCTTCACATATTTTGTAGGTCTCCTGTTGGGTGCACATACACTTAGAATTGCTGTGTCTTCTCGGTAGAGTGATCCTTTGATCATTATATAATGTCCTCCTCTACCTCTGGTAATTTTCTTAGCTCTGAGGTCTACTTTATCTGATATTAATAGAGTCGATTCTGTTTTCCTTTGATTCATATTTGCATTCAATCTTTCCATTCTTTTACTTGCAACCTGTCTATATCATTATATTTGATGTTTTTTATAGATAGCATATTTTAAAATATGTCAACCTCTATCCTTAGTGTAAATGTTGCTATATTAGGGCTTATGACTGCTATTTTTCTGTTTGTTCTGTTTTCATTTTTCTTTTTCTTTTTCCTGACTTTGGTGGGCTATTTGAACATTTCTAGAATTCCATTTTTATGTGTCTATATTGTTTTGAGTGTATCTCTTTGGATAACTTCTTTAGTGCTGCCTTAGGTATTACATTTTTTTTCTTTTTTAAAATATATTTTATGGATTATGCTATTACAGTTGTCCCATTTCTCCCCCATCATTCCCCTCCACCCTACACACCCTCTCCCACCCACATCCCCCCCCCAGTTGATGTCCATGTGTCATAAGCTCTTTAGCCTCTACATTTCCCATACCATTCTTGCCCTCCCCCTGTCCACCTTCCACCCACCACCTATGGTACTCATTCTCTGTACCCCCTCCCCCCTCTCTCCTCCTCCCACGCCCCTGCCGCTAACTCTCCATATGATCTCCATTTCTGTGGTTCTGTTCTTGTTCTAGCTGTTTGCTTAGTTTGCTCTTGTTTTAGGTATGGTTCTTAATAGCTGTGAGTTTGCTGTCTCTTCACCGTCACATTTTTATCTTCTTTTTCTTAGATAAGTCCCTTCAACATTTCATATAATAAGGGCTTGGTGATGATGAACTCCTTGAACTTGACCTCATCTGAGAAGCGCTTCATCTGTCCATCCATTCTAAATGACAGCTTTACTGGATACAGCAATTTTGGATGTAGGTCCCTGCTTTTCAAGATTTCAAATATTTCTTTCCAGCCCCTTCTTGCCTGTAAGGTCTCTTTTGAGATATCAGCTGACAGTCTGATGGGAACTCCTTTGTAGGTGACTGTCCCCTCATCCCTTGCTGCTTCTAGAATTCTCTCCTTCATTTGATTCTTGGCTAATGTAATTACGATGTGCCTTGGTGTGTTCCTCCTTGGGTCCAACTTCTTTGGGACTCTCTGAGCTTCCTGGACGTCCTGGTAGTCTATTTCCTTTGCCAGATTGGGGAAGTTCTCCTTTATTATTTGTTCAAATAAGTTTTCCACTTGTTGCTCTTCTTCTTCCCCTTCTGGGACCCCTATAATTCGGATGTTGGGACATTTAACGATGTCCCGGAGATTCCTAAGCCTCTCCTCATTTTTTTGAATTCTTGTTTCTTCCTTGTTTTCTGTTTGGTTGTTAGTTTCTTCCTTCTGGTCCACTCCATTGATTTGAGTCCCAGTTTTCCTTCCATCTCTATCGGTTCCCCATGCATCTTCCTTCATTTCACGTATTGTAGCCTGCATTTTTCATCTAATTTGTGAGCAAAACAACCAATTCTGTGAGCATCCTGATGACCAGTGCTTTGAACTGTGCATCTGATAGGTTGGCTATCTCTTGGTCGCTTAGAAGAATTGGCTCTGGGGCTTTGATTGGTTCTCCGGTTTGAGCCATTTTTGGTGGGGTTTTTTTTGTTTGTTTTGTTTTGTTTTTAGTCTGGTCGCAGCTATTACGTATGAGGGATGGAGCCTTAGGTGTTCCTCGGGGCGGGGCAGCCCAGTCGCTGGGTTGTGACGCTTTAGGTGGGGGCGGGGTCTGAGAGGGAACAATGGCGCCTGCTCCGCTCTCTCCTGGATTCAGTCCCTTCCGCCACTTCCCCTCTGCCTGGACTGTCTGCGAGCGCGAATGTGGGACTACCTGGTCAGCCAGCCACCCTGCGTGGCCTCACTGGTTCTGCACAGTTGCCCCCCTGTGCCCGGGGTCCGCCAGCTGCTGCCTGTGGGCCTGGGGACCTCCAGCCGCCGCCTGTGCACCTGGGAACTGCCAGCCGCTGCTGCTTGCGCTCCCGCACCTCCACCTTCTCACGCTGCGACTCCACCCCTCCTACC
This sequence comes from Glossophaga mutica, assembly GCA_039655065.1. Taxonomy (NCBI): domain Eukaryota; kingdom Metazoa; phylum Chordata; class Mammalia; order Chiroptera; family Phyllostomidae; genus Glossophaga; species Glossophaga mutica. Next base: position 112,455,163 of record CM077306.1, read on the forward strand.
AGTCTGGATGAATGGTTGTTGGACTTCCGTACAGTTCAATTTTCTATAAGTTCTGGTTCTTTTCTTGTTTCTAAATATTTGTTGTCCTTAATTTTGGTTGTGAGAGGAAGCACAGTATGTCCACCTATGCCTCCATCTTGGCCGGAAGTCCAAAATTTTTAATTTTGTTTATTGTATTTTTCAGTTCTAAAAAATCCATTTTGGTTTTTCTTTATATTTTCTATTTATTTGCTGAGAATAGATTAGTTTTTCAGTTTTATAAAATATGTTTATAGTTGCTTGCTGAACCATTTTTAGGATGGCTGCTTTAAAATCTTTCCAGACAATTCTAACATCTCTGTCATCTCAGTGTCAGAATATTTTTATTGTCTTTTTTTCATTCAAGTTGAGATTTTCCTTGTTCTTAGTATGACAAGTGATTTTCAATTCAATCATACATTTTGGGCACTGCGTTATGAGACTCTGGATCTTATTTGAGCCTTCTGTTTCAGCCAGCTTACTTTGACAAAGTGCTGGCAGGAGAAAGAGAGGGTACTGCCTTGTTATCGCCTGGTAGACGTCCAGGTTCTCCTCTCAGCATCCACTGACACCTGAGGCACTAGGGACTCTCCAGGGTTGCTGGGCAGGAGTGAGAGTTCTGGCTCTACATTAAGCCTCCACTCATACTATCCTGGCTGGGGTAGAAAGAATGCCTTTACTTCTTCCCACATGAACAACACAGCAGAGGGAAGTTGTCCTCATTACTGCTATGTGGGGGTGAAAGACCTGACTGTTCACTCTGCCTTCTGACATCACCTCAGCGTGGAGTTGGGTGGGTGTCTCATTACTGTCCAGGGGATAAAAGTTCTGACTCTCTATTTAGCCTTCTCTGACAATATCCTGGTTGGGAGCCGGTGAGCACCTCATTACAGGTAAGTGAGGGTGGAAGTCTAGGCTCCCCACTTGGCCTCTGCTGACATGAATGGCGGTGATATCATAATTCCATTTTTTGTTGGTGTTTGCAGTAGACCAGTCAGTGTATTAATGTTTTCCATCTTGCTAGCCTATCCTGGTCCTGTGGCAGACTTTTGTTGGGGCGTTGTTGTTGTTTGTTTGTTTGTTTGTTTGTTTGTTTGTTTTTTTGTCTGCACCTGTTGGTACTGTGGGTTTCTGGCCCTTCAGCATGAAGATTGAGGTATATGAGGCAAAAAAGAAACTCACTGCTGTGTCTCTCTCAGTGTCCTGAGGCTCCCAGCCCATTTGCCTTCTTCTCTTCATCTTTCAGAGTCTTCTTACATTTGTTTTACATATAAGGGTCCAAGGTTTTTAGTTGTACTTAGCAGGAGGAATAGGGGAAAGTACATGTATTCCATCTTCCTGACTATGGAATGTCTCCTTTATTAAATGAAAAAACTGAGGCTCAAAGGAGGGGGCAGAACATGCTCAAGGCCCTTAGATGATTGACAGGTTACTGACTCATTGCCTGCTATTTTTTCTTCTCCTACAATAATGGATTTTTTTTAAGTACAGGAATTATATCTTTTAAAAAATATTTTGCTCTCTGTTAAAGTACCAAATTTATTTCTCTGTTGTCAGTAATTGTAATTTATGAGGCTTACTAAGTGATGGGTTCTTAGCTGAGTATTACACGTATTTTCTCACTTAATCCTGACAAGAACCCCAGAAAACAAATATTATTATTCCCATTTCATGCTTGAGACAACTACAACCCACAAAGGTAAGATAATTTAAGTATGTTCATACACCTGGCAAATGTCAGGGCTGGGGTCAGCCCACCACAATAACTTGCCTTCGTAGGCTCTCAATAAATCCTCACCTAATGAAAGATGGTCCCAGGACAGATCAGTGAAAATTGGCTAGAGAGTGGGCTATTTGAGAAGAAAGGAAATAAATCTGTACTATGTGATTTTAGGCAGGTGGATTAAGCTTTAGATGGTAGATTCTCAGAGAAAAATTAAAGACATTACCAAAAAATAAACTTTGATATTTTAACAAGTCATCGATATTATTGTCCTTGAGCTGTGGTCCTGTCATTGCAGGAAAAGGTTCCAGGTCTGACTCCAATGTTTACTAACCTAAGACATCGTATTCGGGCCTGTCAGTGCTATTCTTATTGGAAAATGTAGAGGAATTTTTAAAAACATGAAATCTACTAGGGCCCCTCTTTAATTTTAGAGAAGGGACTGGTGAGTATGTACAGTATCTCATCCAAAATTTAATGGTGGATAGCTTTTTCCTCCTCTGAGAACGGTGTCTTCAGGCATTCACAGTGGCCCAGGGTTTGACATACTGGTGGCAGCTGTCCTACAATACCCCCTCTAACAAAACTAGGCTGCCCTGAACCCCTGGGAACAAAATTGTTTACTTTTACACCAAGAAGGTTGGGAAAGCACCACAGTCTGCATGTGGCATGCGCCCAGGCTGACTTCACGGGGTTCGTGCTATGAGACCTGAAGTTCTAGTGAGGTGGTCTGAACAGAAAACCTCGTCAGCAGGGCCTGTGGTGGGTCCATGTGCGCTAAATGCATCTGTGACAGGACCAGCGTGCTTTCCTTAGTGCACACATCCCACAAGTTTTCCAGAAACAACTCACTGAAGTTCCAGGTGTATCATAATGGGTAGTTGGAGCGATTAGAGGAAGGAGTCTATTTGTAGTCCCTTTACTTATTTCTCCTTCAGAGGTTTGGAGATGGAGGTCCTACCTGAATAACTCCTGTCAGAAATGTTGTGGATGCCACCACACTCAAGGATCTGTTATAAGCCGTAAAGAAGGAGGGGTTGGAAAAGTCCTGTTTGATGAAAGACCCCAGTATCAGGTGGCCACTGTTGAATGGGTGTAGCTTCAGGATGTTGATGACCAGCGTGCTCAAAAGGAAGAAGGGACCTATGAAAGAAGATGTTTAGGCAGAAGGTAAGGTTTTAAGTCCAGGTAAACCGTAGATATTGACAAATCAAGGCATGATCTTATGTTGTTTTGTCCTTGCTCTGAAGAACTTTTCTTATTTTAAAGTGTCCATGGAGAAGTAAGAGAGAGGAAAAAAAAAAGCAAAACAAAACCTCTGGCTCCACAAACTGTGACCAAGTCCCAGCATTTAGATCTGGGTGGTCCAGATAATAACCTCTTTCACTGCGGGCAGGTAGAGTGGGAATCAGAGAGTGTCGACTGGAAATGCGTATCAGCTTCAGCCACTGCGCCTGCTCTTACAGGTGGTGAAAGGTGAGGTGGTGGTGAAAGTATCAGAAAACAAAGCTAAACCATAATATTGTAAGGGAAAGAATACTTAACACTTATGAAAAATTTACTAGGTGCAAAACAAGACCAAGCTCAATCCGTTTCAAAGATAATTTCGTTTAGTCTTCATATCAACGTACATATGGGTATGTGAGCAAAGGCAAACCTGACTTTTAAATTGCCTGACAGAAACAAAACTCTCCTAGGCCTTATTATCAGTATTCAGAAATAATTGTGATGTGCCTTGGGAATATAGGAATACAATTTTTCTCTCATGTTCAAATGTAAAATCAACACATAATGGATCTTAGTAAAAATATGTGATATTGCCCTTTCAAAAGGCACAGTAGCACTCCAAATCTAGAAGAACGGGATGGTTCCAGATTGAACAAACACATCTGGAGAAAAGGTATGTCAGGCAAAATGGTCAATGTTGGCTGTGTGGGGAAGCCCAGGAAAAGGCACTTCACTGAGTGAATGCTGGCCGTGCCCTTCCAAGACTGCTGTGCAGTTTGTGATTTGATTTCTATGCCGGTTCACCAAGTAAATGTGCTGATTATATGACCTTTAACTAGTTTGGTTCCGGTAACAGTCATTTCTAATTATTAAATGGTAGATGGACTTACGACTCTGAGAAAGGAAGTACTCATCCTATGGATTTGAGTGTTTTGATTACTGTGACAGCATTGTCTCACTGTAAATTAATAAGCCGACATGATAATTATAAACCAGGCCCATGAAGTTTGGTTATCATGGGTCCAGCTGAGAGATGGATCCACTCTAAAAGTATTGGCAAAATTGTTTCTGGATCTTCCTGGTTGAGGGCAGCCAGACCCCAATGTCCTTCAATTCCTTTGGGAAACAGCTTTCTGGCCTGCTTATCTGGTGGTGGCATTAATACTGACACACCAGAAGTGTTCCATTTCTAAAATCTAAACCCTAATCCTGTGAATAGAATGTCCACCCTGTCTCCTTTCTATCTTAAACATAGCTTTAACTTGGGTTCCTTAGCAGTAAGTCAATAATTAAGGTGGGGACTTCATCCGCCTCGTGTGGTTCCAGTTCTGAACTCACCAATGGACATTTGATGACATGATCCAAAAATCACATAAAGTATTGAAGAACAGAAAGCTGCATATGAGACATTGAGAGGTGGAATGAGTTGCCTTGCCAGCAAACTGAACATCAGGACTGAAAAGCAAGACAATTTAAGTAAGAAAATGTAGCTTGGCTTTTAAAAGTCACCTTAAATAAAAACTGTAAAGAATATGTAAAATAAACATGATCTACATATATAGCTGACTGAGTACGGTATTAGTATCCCTTGGCATACAGCCTTTAATTAGTACCTTTTATTATCTCCTCTTTTGTGTTGTACCAAATGGTTTTACACCTCAATTATACACCATAGGCTTAAACACCTTTCACTGCGAGGTCTTCATGCTTCATGGAAAGAGAACATCACAGCAATGAGACCTCAACTTCCAACGATTCAGAAGCAGCCCCTCTGCCACCTCCAGACTAGCACAAGAAGGCCCTGATAATTCTCCAGGACTGACGACTGAGCTGGAGAGCAAGGCGAGAATCACACTTAACTGACTGGACTCCAACTCGATATGTGTTGTGTCTCTTCCTCCTAATCTGTCTCATTTCTTCCTCCAGCTCCTTCTTCAATACTTACATTCTTTTCTAAAAAGCACCATGAGAATCAGGAAATTTTGAAGCAAACAGCTTAACGTGCATGGTGTCATCTTTTTGATGTCTTAAGCCCCATAGCCCCAGCCCTTGAGGGCCCCAACTCAGATCACCCTGGGGAGCCCACTGAGCCAATTTATTGCCTTGGACAAGCAAGCCTTTTTGTTTTTAATGCAAACGTTCGATCATATACAAAAACAGAGTACAGCGGACTCCTGCGTATCCACCACCTGCTTCGACAGGTCAAGGCATGGCCAGTCCTGTTTCACTGATGCCCCTACTCTGTCCCACTCCACATTGCTTTAAGGCAAGCCCAAAGACATGGACTCATTTCATCTGTAAATATTTCAGTCTGTATCTTTAAAAGAAGACCTTCTTTTAACTCAACTATAGTATCATCATCATGCCTGAAAAATAATGGCCCTTTAACTTTATCAAATATCCAGTCCGTGTTCACATTTCCCTGCTTATCTCACACACGGTCACTGCAGCTGAGGGCCTGCAGCGGCTAACTGGTGTTCATGCCCTGTGTGATCCCTACCCTGTAAGTGTGGGGGGGGGAACTTGTAAGTTGCTTCTAATAAATAAACTACAGAAAAAATGACAGGATATTAGTTTCGAGATTAGGTTGCAAGAAGACTGTGGCTCCTGTCTTGGTTGCTCTCTCTGTTATGCAGGTCAGCAGACACCCGCGTTGAGTTCATGGCTGTGTGACTGAAGCAATCACATAGAGCCCTAGGCTTCATGCTTTACCCTGACCACCTTGAAATACTGAATAATTTTTGAACTACAGGCTCTGCATTTTCATTTTGCACTGGGCCCTGCACATGCAGTTGCTCCTGCCAGCTGCTATGCTGCAAGGACACTTAAGCAACCCAGGAAGAGTCCCACATGGCAAGAAAACCAGGCCAGCCTTGGCTGGTGTAGCTCAGCTGGTTGGAGTATCGTTCCCTGAACCAAAAGTTTTCAGGTTCGATTCCCAGTCAGGGCATGTACCTGGATTGCAAGTTTGGTCCCCAGTCAGGGAGTGTGTGACAGAACCAATACATGTTTCTCTCTCTCTCCCTCTCCCTTCCCTGCTCTCTAAAACTCTAAAATCAATAAGCATATCCTTGGGTGAGAGAAAGAAAGAAAGAAAGAAAGAAAGAAAGAAAGAAAGAAAGAAAGAAAGAAAGAAAGGAAGGAAGGAAGGAAGGAAGGAAGAAGAGGGAAGGAAGGAAGGAAGGAAGGAAGGAAGGAAGGAAGGAAGGAAGGAAGGAAGGCAAGCAAACCAGGCCTGCCAGCAAACACACGGGTGAGCCTGGAAACTGATCCTCCTGCCCCAGTAGTGCCTTGACATGACTGACAACTTAAGTGGAACCTCATGAGAGACCTTGAGCCAGAAATGCAGTGGGTTTTGGGGTGACCTTCAAAAAAATAATTTGCTATTATATGTTGTGCTTTCTTTTACAATCTTTGTTGTTTATGTCAGGGCTCAAATATGATTTTCACATTGATCGCTAAATTTCTGAAGTCTCTTGTAATTTATAGGTTCCCCTTCCATATTAGTTTCCCTAAGCAAGTCTTTATTGATTGCAAAAGCACAGCAAACCTGTTCAGATTAGCTTAAGCAAAATAGGAAACTTATTAAAAGAGTACAAAAGGCAATTGGGCCACACCAGAGACTGGAACCAGAACCAAAAAGCCACCAGGATCCAAGGCAGTACTGCCCATTCTCTTTGTCTCCAGGCTTTTGCGGTCTTCTGACTTTGTTTCCAGTTTGGGGCTATTATGAGCAACACTGCTACACATGTTCTTGTACACAGGTCTCCTGGTGCATAGCTGTATAAGTTCCTTGAGATGATATACCCCGAGGCATAATCGCTGGGACATTTACCAGAAAATGCCAAACTGTTTCCAAATGGCTGTACATTACACTCCCACCAGCATTGTATGACAGTTCCCATCATCTACCTCTGTATTAGCACTGATACTGTCAGATTTTTCATTTCACGTGTACGAGTTAGTGCAGGGGTGTCAAACTCATTTTCACTGGGGCCCTATCAGCCTCGCAGTTGCCTTCGAAGGGCTGAAATAATTTTAGGACTGTATAAATATAACTACTCCTCAACTGTTAAGGAGTTAAAATTACATTTGGCCCTTTGAAGGCAACTGCAAGGCTGATGTGGCCCCCAGTGAAATGAGTTTGACACCCCTAAGTTAGAGCGTAACTCACTTTAATTTCAATTTTCATTTCATTGGTTACCAATAATGTTGATCAATCTTATGCTTCCTTACAGATCTGTAGGTGTATATATATTACAGATTAAGTCACTTGGTGGGTGTATTGTTACAAATCTCTCCCATTCTGTGGTTTGCTTTTCAGTCTTCATGTTGTCTTTGAATAAACACTCCTTAACTTTTACTTAATTCAATTTGTCTTTTCCTTTTTAGGCTAGTGCTTTTGTGTCTTGCTTAAGAAATCATTTTGTACCTCAAGATCATGAAGATACTCTCCTATATTATTCCCCAAAATGTTTATTGCTTTACCTTTAATATTTAGGCCTTCAATCTACCAAGAATAGATTTTTGTGTATGGTGTGAGGTAGAGGTCTAAAAATATAAGAATCCAATTGTTTCACATAATTTATTTAAAACTCTGTTTCTATAGTAACACATCTGGCATAAACTATTTGATTTATATATATGTAACATTTTTTGTTCCATTGACCGAATTGTCAATCTCTGTAATACCATACTGTCTTAATCACTGTTTAGTAACTAATTTAGTAATAGTTTTGATAATTTAGTAATCCCCATTTTCATTATGAAATATAATATACACGTAGAAAGAACATTAAAATAGGTGTTGAGCTTACTAAATATTTATAAAACAAACATCCACATCACCACCACCCAGGTCTTTGATCACAACTCCATTTCCCCTACACAGTAGAGTTTGACTTCTGTGTTAGTACTATCTTAGCTTTCTTTGTAGTTTTACCACTAGTAAAACATATCTCCTAACAATATAGTTTAGTTCTTCCTGCTTTTGAACTATGGATTAATGTTTATTTCTGCTTTTACACACACACACACACACACACACACACACAGACACACACACATCTTCCATGTTGTGGTGAGTTGCTTGAGATTGCTCATTTTCCTTCTGTGTATTTCAGTATGTGCATATATGAATGTTTATTTATTCTTTCTATACATTTATTCTTTCTGTACAGTATCTTAAAAATATTATAATTTTATGCTGTCTTGATAGCTGGAGAAGTCTGCTACTGTTTTATTAAAGAGACTTCTTAGAATTTACATTGAGATTCTAACAAATTTATAAATCAATTTTGAGAGAACTGAGATTTTTAAATATTGAGTCTTCTAAGCCACAGTATGTATCTTTAATTAATTTAGGTCCTTATTAATATTACTAATTAAAGTGTATTTCTCTTTAGAGGTCTTATACATCTTAATTTCATTATAACTTAATTCATATTTATTATGCTTTTATAAATAGTATATTTTAAATTTTGTTCACTGTGGTTTCTGTAGGTATATAGGAATGTAATTGATTTTTATATGCTGATCTTGTATGCAGCAATGTTGATAAAATCTTATGAATTCTATTAATTTTTCTGCAGATTCTCTTCAATTCTCTATATTTAAAAATATATAAATAATAAAGTTTTACTTCTTTCTTTACAAACCATATGCCTTGCTTTAGTGCACTGCCTATGAATTGCAGTATAATGTTGAACAGCCCCTGTTTGCTCTTGATGAGCAACCCTAGTAGGAAGAGGGAGTCTTTTGAAATGTAGGGTTTTGAACAACTTACCAATACAGGAAGGTAAGAGAGTTAGTTGGTAACAGCCTGATGCTAAGTTGTCCAGTCTCAGTTAAGCTTAGGCTGTGGAGAAATAGAAGGAAACCAAGTTTCCAAACTTTCCAATACCCTTAGAAACTTTTAAATTTTGAACAACTAGTTTCAGACTTAGAGAAATTACAAAAATAGAGGGTTTTCACATATCTCCTATGTAGGTTCCCCTAATGTTAACATTTTACATAATTATAATGATCAGAACCAGGAAATTAACATCAGAAATTAACTAAAGACTTGATTTGAATCTCATCAGTTTTACCACTAATTACCTTTTTCTGTTCCAGGATTTTATGCAGAGTCCTACAGTCCATTTAGTTGTTATTTTTCCTTAGTCCTGCAATCTGTAATACTTCCTCAGACTTTATTTATCTTTCTTGACATTAACACTTTGGAAGAATATTAATAGATCAGTTGTTTTGTCAAATATCCTGTAATTGGGGGTTGTCTTCAGTTTCCTCATGATTGCACTAATGTATCCGTTTTTGGTGAGAATTCTACAGAAATGATGCTGTGTCTCCTTGGCCCATCGTGACCCAGGATTTGTGATCTCCGTGTATCTTACTGCTGGCGGTGACAGCATTGATCACATGGTTGAAGTGGTCCCCCCAAATCTCTACTGTCAAGTAGTGGGGTCATTAATAAATATTTTGAGGAAGATACTTTGAAACTATGCAAATCCTATTTCATTGTTTACAGACTTTTACCCACTAATTTTAACATGTGTTAGGGGATTTTATCTACAACAATTATCACTGTGGTGTTTCTTCAATGGTGATTTTCTATTTTCTTTTATATTTGCGAATTGGAATTCCACTGTACAAAAGATCCAGAACATTTTAAATAAGGTCTTTACCATGTAGTATTTTTGTTTCATTTGAAGCAAATTATTAAGTTGTTAGGTACTACCTATTTAAGTAAAACTTTTGAGTTATTCACACGACAAATTATTTCATTATTCATACTACTTAAAATAACATAAAAACTCTTAGCAAGAGTTACATGGATTTATTCATTCATATAGTTATGTGCTGGATGCCGGGTATGCTTATATATCCTAATATTATTCTTATTTTAGTACCGAATCACACTGATGAGTTGATAATTTAGCAATAGGATGTCCTAAAACTTTGACCATAAGTGAAGGGCCTTTGATAAGTGGGAGTGCGTAGGGGATGCCAGTTAAAGCCTCAGTGCCAAGAGTTGAGATTGCTCATTGTAGCACCACAGGAGTGCTCGGGAGACTTTGTGATGCCTTCCCGGATGTGGATGTGCTAATACAAATGGATCACTTTGGTTTGCACCTGCCGTTCAATATTTACAACTCAGTTAATATAATCCACCATGTTAGCAGTCTAAAGATAAAAGCCACACGATCATATCAATACATGAAGAAAAACAGTTGGGAAAATGCAACATCCACTCATTATAAAAGTTCTCAGCAAACTAGAATAGATGCACAGTTCCTTCACCTTGCGAAGGGCATCTACATTGCTGATGGACATGTAAAATGGTAGGTGTGGCCACTCTGGAAAACGGTTTGGCAGTTTCTTGTAAAGTTAAACATACACTTCACTACATGATGAACAGTACCACTCCTGGGTATTTACCATAGAGAAATGAAAACATGTTCACACAAAAATCTTTACATGAATGTTCACAGCAACTTTATTTGTAACAGCCCCAAACTGGAAACGATATGCCCATCAAAAACAGGTGAATGGATAAATAAACTGTGGTACAGTCACACAATGGAATGTTACTCAGCAATAAAAAGGAACAAACTATCAATGTATATCACCATTTGCACTAATTTCAAAGACCTAATGCTGAATTAAAGAAGCCAGCCTTCAGAAGTTACATACTGTATGAGTCCACTCACATGATATTCTAAAAAAGACAGCACTGTGTTGATGGAGAGCAGATCAGGGCTTGCCGGGGCTTTGAGGTTGGAGGAGGATGTGACTGAAAGGGTTGGCACAAGAGAGGTTTGAGGCTGATGGGACTGTTAGGGATCTTGACTGTGGTGGTGGGTACACGAATCTATGTATGTGTTTAATTCCACAGAACTGTGCACCAAAAGGAAGTCAGTTTTACTGTATGACAATGTTTTTAAAAAGGGACTCCTTTCCCCCAACTAACAGTCCTGTGTCAGAAAGCTACCACTTGCCCCTTTGGTTGGTCCTTTTGTCCTGTGCACAGCCTGTACAATCACAAGTTTCAATCCTGCCTGCTCAGCCCCAGAAAAGGAGAGAAATAGAGGTGTTTAAAGACTATCTAGGGAACTGTTACATTGTGAGTAAAGAATTAAGAAAATCCTTTCTCTTTGTCTAGGGATAAATTTATCTTGAGTTAACTTGCTGGGGTTTTTTTGTGTGTGTGTTTTTTTAAACCTGGTAACAGTGGATGTCAGCTGTGTTACCAGCCAACATTGGTTATCGTGAAAATGAGCATGATTAGTGTGCGCTATCTGGACTGACAGGATGTGAATGAAGGATAAGTACCCAGTGGGAGGCCCTCGCTTTGGCTTCTCTGAGCACGATGATCTTGTAACTGGGCGTGTCACTTGTGGGACCCGCAAAACAAGTGTTAATGAAAATTACCAGAGAGGTTGGGTTCTATTTGGGAAATGAGGCTTCTAAGGACCAGCTAGCTAGCTCTCTGCCTATCTGAATGATCTTGTTGCCTTAAGTCTGAACTGCTACCCGGAAGACCAAAGAGTAGCCCCTGGACTGCTGTGCGTGTGACTTGTCAAAGAGATGCTAGCATGCTGTGTGTCCTATCCTTCACCTTTCCAAGTAAAACCAGTGCCAATGAGGTCTTTTGTAGTCACATGACTCTGAAACATCTAGTTAGGCAAAAAAAAAAAAACAAAAACAAAACCATGAATGGACATTGCAGATGCAAGAATTCAGGAGTGCAAACTAAACCAAGTATTCTGGAACCATCCCAAGTTAGAAATCTGTCAGGTAAGGGAACAAACAAATGGTAACGATGTGAATGGAATTCACATTTTTTTTTCTATTCATGTAATAGAAGTAATTGTTTACTCTGGGTGAGTGGACAAGGTCTGATATGTTGTCCGAGGGTGAAAGGCTTTGTATCTTCCTTACCTTGGGGAACTTGCACAAGGCCAACACTCATACCAGCAAGTAAGTCTCCAAGAAGCCAATCCTTGAATCGATACAAACACATCCATTCTAGGAAGGGAAAGATCGTAAGCATGCATCTTAGGAACTTGTGCCATGAGCAGCTGTGAGAAAGAAGAACAGAGACTTGATTATGTTCTCCAAAGAAAAAGCCCACATAGCCAAGAAAAGGCACAGTGCATAATTCTTCCAATATAGCTGAGCTCCTTGTTAGCACTGTCAAAATGTTGATATACTGGACTGGGTAATTACTTGTTGTGGAGCCGTCCTGTGCATTATAGGTTTACCAGCATCCCACTAGATGCCCTTTCCCCCACTTGTGACACCCGAAAATGTCTCCAGGCATTGGCGATGTTCCCTGGGAGACAAAATCACCTCCAGTTGAGAGCCATTGTCCTATACAACAAAACTCTAAGCCTTGTAAGTCCAGTGTACAAATCAAGTTTTTGTTTTTATAGGATCTTTAGAAAGATTTAAACTTACCAACGTTCCAGTAGAAAACTGACTTAGTGCTTTCTCTTGATAAGGACAGTTTTTTGATATGTGATACTGGTGGGTGGTGGGGCAATTAACACAGTCATAGCACTCCCATATACCAAAATTTTTATTGAACATTAACTCTGTGTAGTTTTGACCTGTAATATGTAGAAATGTAGAGAAAATATAGAATATGGAGCTACCATACTTAAGGACTTAGATGTGTTAATAAAAAGCAGTAAAATAAGACCTTGTTATTCTTTAACTCAGCAGATATCTACCAGAAGCAATCTTGTTTCCAGGGGGAATGTCTGCAATTTCTGGAGATGTTTTTGATGATCATGACGGGCATCAAGTGGGTAGAGGCCAGGGATGCTACCGAACATCCTAAAATGCACAGGGCAGCTCTCTGGAAGAAACAATTTTCTTGTCCGAAATGTCAATGATGATAAAATTGAGAAAAGCTATTTTAACCCTTGGATCATCTAAAACAGGAGAATGACCTTCAATCAATCAATCCATCAATCAGTTAATTAATCAGTAAAACTACTTTGGTTTTAAATTGCTGTTTTTAAAAGTATATTTTATTGATTATGCTATTAGTTTCCCCAATTTTTTCTCCTCTTTCTCCCCCCGCCTCTGCTCTGCACACCCCCGCCTTCCAGCATCCCCCCTCCCTTAGTTCATGTCCATGGATTGTGCATGTAAGTTCTTTGGCCTCTCTGTTTCCTATACTGTTCTTAACCTTCTCCTGTCTATTTTATGCCTACCAATTATGCTTCTTATTCTATCTTCCCCCCATTCTTCCCCTTGCTCTCTCCACTAATAACCCTCCATATGATCTCCATTTCTGTGATTCTGTTCCTGTTCCAGTTGTTTGCTTAGTTTTTGTTTTTTAGGTTCAGTTGTTGATAGTTATGAGTTTGTTGTCATTTTACTGTTCATAGTTTTTTATCTTCTTCTATTTCTTAAATAAGTCCCTTTAACATTGCATATAGTAAGGGTTTGGTGATGATGAACTCCTTTAGCTTTACCCTATCCGGGAAGCACTTTATCTGCCCTTCCATTCTGAATGATAGCTTTGCTGGACGGAGTAATCTTGGATGTAGGTCCTTGTCTTTCATAACCTGGAATACTTCTTTTCAGTCCCTTCTAGCCTGTAAGGTTTCTTTTGAGAAATCAGTTGATAGTCTTATGGAAACTCCTTTGTAGGTAACTGTCTCCTTTTCCTCTTGCTGCTTTTAAGATTCTCTCTTTATCTTTAACCTTGAATAACTTAATAATGGTGTGCCTTGGTGTGTTCCTCCTTGAGTTCATTTTTTGGGGCGACTCTCTGGACTTCTTGGACTTCCTGGAAGTCTATTTCCTTCGCCTGATTGGGTAAGGTTTCTTTCATTATTTTTTCAAATAAATTTTCAATTTCTTGTTCTTCCTTTTCTCCTTCTGGCACCCTGATGATTTGGATGTTGGAACGTTTAAAGTTGTCCTGGAGGTTCCTAAGCCTCTCCTCATTTTTTTGAATTCTTGTTTCTTCATTCTGTTCTGGTTGAATGTTTTGTTCTTTCTTTTGTTCCAAATTGTTGATTTTGAGTCCCAATTTCCTTTCCTTCACTGTTCATTCCCTATATATTTTGCTTTTTTTCACTTTGAGTAGCCTTCATTTCTTCCTTCATTTTGTGACACAGCTCAATCAATTCTGTGAGCATCCTGATTACCAGTGTTTTGAACTCTGCATCAGATAGGTTGTCTATCTCCTCATTGCTTAGCTGTTTTTCTGGAGTTTTGATCTGTTCTTTCATTTGGGCCTTATTTGTCTTGGCGCACCTGTTACATAAGGGGGTAGAGCCTTAGGTACTCGCCTGGGTGAGGCAACCCTCTTTGCTGTGTTGTGGCACTATCTGTGGGGGAGGGGTTAGAGAGGGAACACTGCCACTCACTCACTCCACTCTCTAGCCCCACTTTCCAATGAACTCTCCTGCGAGACTGAGAGTTTCTTCTGCCATCACAATCTCTGCAGTATTTTATAGCTAGAGGTTTTGAGTCTTTAGTTTTCCATTCAGCCAGCCCTGCCTCATCCACACAGTTCAGTATGGGCTGAAAGCAAAGTGTATGAATATTTTTCATGTATGAGCTGAATCTGGATAGTTGGGATTTGATTATAGCAACATGTATAACTTTAATATATACAAGGCTGAACTGTGTGCTCAGAAGAGAGTATGTTCATATGTTTGACTCTCATAACTATGAGCATTACTATCCCTAAGGTAGTTAGGGCCAAATAAGTATAAGTAAGTGACTTTGCCAAAGTCATGGTAGTAAGTGTGGGCAGAGCTGGGGATGGAAACTAGGTCTTCTGATTCCTAGTTTAGTGTTCTATCCACTCTATTACTGCCACAGGTTCTATTGACAGCTGTTAAATTCTGCTCAGGAGTCAGGGGCAAGACCATTGATTTGAAAGAATGTCATATTGCTATTTACATGAAAGTCCCTGAGTGTAAGACAGGTGCATAGAGTGTGCCCTCTCCAATTATGGCCTTCTGTGGAGGTGAGTAGAGCATGGCATTGGGACAATTTGTTTCTTCACGTGGTCCAGTCTTCCTTCCTCTCCTCCATTCCAAGTGCCACTTGGTAAAAGACCAGCCACCCTAAGCAGAGTCATCAAAGCCCTTTAACATGGCAAAAAATAAAATGAACATGGAATAATGAGTATCTAAGACTGAAAAGAATCAAGGAGGTTGTTAGAGGAACAGAAATTGAAGTTGGTGGGGAAAAGTATAAGGATTCAACATGAATCTGGATTTTAGTTAAGGCATCTTAAAAGTGAGTGATATCAGTCAGTGTAACAGCCAATGGGGTGTTTTGTCCAGAAAGGATGTATTTGCAGTTGCTAACTAAGAGGGAGAAAATGAAAAGAAATTAGGTTTTCTGAAAAAGGAAAGAGATAGAGTTAAAAAATTGTGGATATTTTACTAAAAAAAGCCCACTTACATAGTGATTTTTATGTGCTCAGTGCTATACAACCACTCTTTAAATTCTCAAAATTAACAAACCTTTAGCCAGACTCATCAAGAAAAGAAGAGAATTCAAATAAATAAAAAAAGAAATGAAAAAAAGAGACTACAACCAACACCACAGAAATACAAAGGATAATAAAAGAATACTATGAACAATTATATGCCACTTATTGGACAACTTGGACAAACTAAAAGTAGTGGATAAATTCCTAGAAACATAGAACCTCCCAAGAGTGAACCAGGAAGAAACAGAAAATCTGAACAGACCAATTACTAGCAATAAACTGAAGCAGTATTAATAAAAAAAAAAAAAAAAAGCTCCCCCAAAACAAAAGTCTGCAACCAGATGCCTTCACCAGTGAATTCTACCAAACATTTAAAGAAGAATTAATATCTATTCTTCTCAAACTATCACAAAAAATTGAAGAGGAAAAACACTTCCAAATTCATTCTACAAGGCCAGTACCCTGGCACCAAAACCAGACAATGAAGAAAGGAAGGAAGGAAGGAAGGAAGGAAGGAAGGAAGGAAGGAAGGAAGGAAATTACAGGCCAATATCCCTGATAAACATAGATGTGAAAATTCTCAATGAAATAGTTCTAGCAAACTGATTTCAAGAATACATTAAAAAGATTATATACCATGATCAAGTGAGATTTATCTCAGGGATGCAAGGAGGGTTCAATATCTGTTAATGATGTGATAACATCACATCAACAAAAGCAAGAATAAAAATTATATGGTCATCTCAATGGATGCATGAAAAGCATTTGACAAGATTCAACATCCATATATGATTAAAAACTCTCAACAAAGTGGATATAGAGGGAATTTACCTCCACATAATAAAGGCCATGTATAATAAAACCATGTTTAACATCATACTAATGATGAAAAATTGAAAGATTTTTCTCTAAGATCAGGAACAAGACAAGGATGCCCACTCCCACCACTGTTAAAGTATTAGAAGTCCTAGCCACAGCAATCAGACAAGAAAAAGACATAAAAGGTATCCTAATTGTAAAGGAAGAAGTAAAACTATCACTATTTGCAGGTGACATAATACCATATATAGAAAAACTCTAAAGACTCTACCAAAAAATTAATAAAAGTAATAAATGAATTCAGTAGAGCAGCAGAATACAAAATTAATATACAAAAATCTATGGCATTTCTATATAGTAATAACAAGTGACCAAAAGGAGAAATTAAGAAAACAATCCCATTTATAACTGCATCAGAAAGAATAAAACACCTAGGAGTAAATTTAACCAAGGAGGTGAAGACCAATGCCCTAAAAACTATAAAACATTGAAGAAAGAAATTGAAGAGGACACCAAAAAATGAAAGACTATATCATACTCATTGATTAAAAGGATTAATATCTTTAAAATGTTCTTGCTACCTAAAACAATCTACAGACTCAATGCAATCAATCCCTATCAACATACCAATGTCATTCTTCTCAGAACTAGAATAATCCTAAAATTTATATGGAACCACCAAATACCATGTATAGCCAAAGCAATCTTGAGAAAGAAGAAAGTTGGCAGTGTCACACTCCCTGACTTCAAACTATACAACAAGGCCATAATAATCAAAACAGTGTGGTACTGGTACAAAAACAGACACACAGTTCAATGGAACAGAATAGAGAGCCCAGAAATAAATCCTTGCATATATGGTCAATTAATCTATGACAAAGGTGGAAAAATATACAATGAAGAAATGAGAGTCTGTTTAACAAGTGTTGGGAAAACTGGATGGGCACATACAAAAAAAAATAGAAACTGGACCACTTTCTTACACCATATACAAAGATGAACTAAAAATTGATTAATGATAAACATTCAACCCAAAACTATAAAACTCCTAGAAGAAAACATAGGTAATAAATTCTTTAATATCATTCTTAGTAATATCTTTTTGGGTATGTCCCTTTAGGCAAGGGCAACAAAGGAAAAAATAAACAAATGAAACTACATCAAACTACTGTACAGTGAAGAAAATTAACAATGAAATGAAGACAACCTACTGAACTGAAGAAGATATTCACAAATGATACTCATATATCCAATAAGGGGTTGATACCCAAAATATATAAGGAACTCACACAACTCAATAAGGAAAAATAAACAAATGTTTAAAAAATGGACAGAGGCCCTGGCCAGTGTGGCTCACTTGGTTGGAGCATTGTCCTATACACCAAAAGTCACTGGTTCGATTACTGGTTAGGTTGTGGGTTGTATCCCCAGTTGGGGTTACCGACAGTAGGCAACCAATTGGTTTCTTTCTCACATTAGTGTTCTCTCTCTCTCTCTCTCTCTCTGCCCTTTCCCCTCTTTCTGAAAATCAGTGAACATGCCCTCAAATGAGAATTAAATAAATAAATAAATAAATAATTTTTAGAATGGACAGAGGACATGAAAAAAAATTCTCCAAAGAAGACATACAGGTGGCCAACAGACATATAAAAACATGCTTAATATCACTAATTGGAAAAATGCAAATCAAGACCACAATACGATAACACCTCCCAGTGGTCAGAAAGGCTATATAAAAAAGTCAACAAATAACAAGTGTTGGCGAGGATGTGGAGAGAAGGGAACCTTGTGCACGCTTAGTGGGACTATAAATTGGTATGGCCACTATGAAAAACAGATGAAGATTCTTTAAAAAACTAAATAAAAAACTACCATATCACCCAGCAATTGCACTTCTGGGTGTTTATCTGAATAAAACAAAAACGCTAATTCAAAAAGATATATATATATATATCTCCATATATTCATATGCAACATTATTTACATTAGCCAAGATATGGGCACAACCCAGGTGTCCACTGTTAGAGGAATGGATAAAGAAGATGTGATATAATGGAATATTACTCAGCTATAAAAAAGTGAAATCCTGCCATCTGTGACAACATGGTATTATGCTAAGTAAAATAAGTCAGACAGACAAAGGCAAATACTACATGATTTCTTTTATACGTGGAATCTAACAGAAAAAAGAAACAAATAAACAAAACGAAGCAAAAACAGACTCACAGAAAGAGAGACAAACTGAGGGTTGCCAGAGGGGAGGTGGCTGGAGGGGTGAGTTAAAAAGGGAAGGAGAATTAGTCCACAGTACTGTGGTAACTTTGCCTGCTGACAGATGGGTACTAGACTTAGTGTAGTGATCACATTGTAAGGTATATAAATGTCAAATCACTATGGTGTACACCTGAAACTAATATAATATTGTACGCCAACTATTCTTTAATAAAAAATAAACAAATCCTCACAATCACCTTATGAAATAGGTGCTGTTACCATCCCCATTTTACAGGTGAGGAAACTGAAGCTCAGTAGGGTGGATAGCTTACTTAAGGTCGCACAGTTGGGAAGCAGGAGAACTGGGATTCAAAACCAGGTGATCCAGCTTCTAAGTCTTGCTCTTAACCACAGTGACTTTCAGGTTAAAATTCGGAAGTAGATATAACTGTATATTTTAGAAGGAGAGAATAAAAACTGCTATGAAAGCCCACGGGGGACAGAACATGTGAGATTTAAGGTCTAAGGCTAGGGCAGGGGGAGGGGAGTTAGTACCTGTTTTTGATGAAGGATAAGTCAGGAAAAGATTATCCTTTTACAGAGACAAAGCCAAAGTGGCCTCCAAATTCCCTTTTTAATGAATGATATGTGACCCATCCTGGAGCAGATAAAATGAGAGTACTGTTGTAAGACTGGGAGGGACGCCCAAGACCACAACTTGCAAAAGGCAGGATATGGACAAAGGGAGATGCCTCAGAGAAGAAAGTCTGCTACAGGGCTGTGCGGAGGCTTCCTCTCCTTACCCCACATGCGCCAGCTGTGGGTGTGAGCCCAGGGCCCGCGTGAGGACAGCTTGAGAATCGGGGCTCACATCATGGGGTAGGCTGCAGAGGGTTCTTAGCCATAGGTCTCTAGGCTCCCCAAGTCTGTAGATGAAATTCCTGGAGGTATGTAAACCTAGGAAAAATTATGTCTTTATTTTCACTAACCTCTGAACTGAAATTTAGCATTTCTTTCAATTATGAATGTTAACAACAAACCAGATAGTATCAGGAGAACTTGACTTTGACACCAATAGAAATCACAAATATTTTTGTATTACATTAAAATTGCTGCAGATATCTTAAAATATCATTTATGTTCATTACTACTTTGAAATTATGGTAGTTATTAGACCCACATTATTAAATTACATAATTTTTGGATTTTTCATATTTTGATAAACTATATTTCCATTAAACTGGTTTCCTTTATAATTTTATGTGTTTTGTGCATTGAAAAAACTTCAGGCCAAGATCATTCAATGGGAAAAGAACAGTTTCTTCAACAAATGGTGCTGGGAAAATGGGATATCCACTTAGCAAAGAATGAAGTGGGACCCTTACTTTACCCCATACAAAATTAATTCAAAATGAACCAAGGATCTAAATTCAAGACCTAAAACTATAAAATTCTTAGAAGAAAATATAGGGAAAATCTTCATCATCTTGGATTTCACAACAGTTTCTTAAATGTGACACCAAAGTCACAGGCAACAAAAGAATAAATAGATAAGTTGTATTTCATCAAAAATTAAAAAAAAAAAACTGTAGTGCACCAAAGGACACTAACAACAGAGTGAAAAGACAGCCTACAAAACGGGAGAAAACATTTGCAAATTATATATTGATAAAGACTTAATATCCAGAACATATAAAGAACTCCTACAACTCAACCAAAGATGAACAACCTAATTTTAAAAAGGGCAAAGGAAAACAGACATTTCTCCAAAGAAGTCATACAAATGACCAATAAGTGCATGAAAAGATGGCCGTCATATTTGGTCATTGAGAAATGGAAAACAAACAAGTAAAACCTACAGAGACACCACTTCATATCTACTAGAATGTCTATAATTTTAAAAAATGGTAGATAATAAATGTACAGGATATGGAGAAATCAGAATAGTTGAACATTGCTAGTATGAATGTACCAGGGTGTAGCCACTGTAAAAACATTTGGCAGTTTGTCAAAAAGTTAAACATAGAATTTCCACATGATCCAACAATTGTACTCCTAGGGATATACCTAAAAGGATTGAAAACAAGGACTCATTGGCATACTCCTATGCCAGTACTCAGGGCAGCATTATTCGTAATAACCAAATAGTAGAAACAACCCAAGTGTCCTCCAGCAGACGAATGGATAAACGAAATGTGCTGTATACACATAACGGAATGTCATCAGCCATAAAATGAAGTCTGATTCGTGCTCCAACATGGATGAACCTGGACCACACAGCTAAGTGAAATAAGCTACTCATGAAAGACAAATATTGTATGGGTCCACTTAAGTGAAATATCGAGAGTAGGCAATTCAGAGATAGAATGTAGAAGAGAGGTTACCAGGATCCAGAGGGGAGGAAAAAGTGCAGAGTTATTACTCGGTGGGTATAGAGTTTCTGTTTAAGGTCGTGAAAAGTTTTGGAAACAGATAATGGCGATGGTTGCTCAATATTGTGAATGTCATTAATGCTGATTTGTACACTTAAAAATAGATAAAACTGCTAATTTAGTGTTATATATTTATATTTATGTTATACACATTTATAATATAATGTGAGAACATATGTATTTACCACAATAAAAAAATAAAAAGAATATTCTGCAAAGAGGTTCATAAGCTTTCACAGACTGCTAAAAGTCTCACAGCAGGGAAACAGGTTGGGAGCTCCTGGACTGCAGGGCCCATAGTTGCAGCAAGTGTCAGAGGGCGGGGGCCCTGTTGATGACCACGAGTGCTGCATGGACACAGCTGGCTGTGAGATTAAAAGGATGCCATTCTGCTGCCATTAATTCATCCACCATGGTTGCTTTTTGTTGTTGTTGCTAGGAGACTGGTAATGGTGGTTAATCAAACAACATATTTATTAAATATCACCCTTAGATGCTGTGAGGGACAGCCAAGGTCTCTGTGCTCAGAAAGTCTACAATCAAGAAGGTGCTACAGGACACACACAACAGAGGAAAAATCGCTCGGTAAACTAAGGTTCTGACAGCAGGAACTCAGAGGAGGAAGACAGAAGGAGGCATGGAAAGGAGTCAAATAGGGCTGCGGTGCTGCCAGCGGGGCAGCAGGTGAGTGGCCGCACACACGCACCGGCACTGGACGTGGTGTCTGAAGGTGGTGATGTCGATGTCCATGTTGCCAGAGGAAGCGGACTTCCTTCTGTGTTCCTGTTGAAAGGTTTCCTCATTGTACACATCTCGCTTGACATCGTAGGTGAAAGAATTCTCCCTATATTTAGAGTCAAACTCTTGACTGCTACTCTCTGGTTGCATCATTCCTGGAGGGATGAAAACAGATCAAACAAAAAGCAATTTAAGAAGTCTAGACCCTTTTAAGTAAAATTTCCATATGATGCTACCTTATATTTGCCTAATATATTGCACTGTTATAAAACTTTCTCATGTGTTTTACAACTTTATACTCAAAACCACCCTATACAGGATGCAAGGTGAGAGTTATTCTCATCTTGGAGAAACTGGGGCTCCAAAGTTTAAACAGACTTGGCTGTTACCCAGTTAGAGTTGGGACTAGAACCCAGGTGTCTTGCTAGGAAGCCTAGTTTTATTCATATGCAATTATGCTGTAGGAAAATGATTAAGAGGTACAAGTCAGTATAACCACTAACTTTCACCAAAAAAATGCAGAGGGTTAAGCGGTCAGTCAACACAGTGTCTTCCTAACTCCTTCTCTATTGAAATAGCGTACCTATCACGATCTCTTTACCCTTCCCTGTTCTTCATAGCAATTGCCAACACCTGATCTAGCACTGTTTATTTGACCACTGACTGTTTCCCACACCAAAATGGGAGTCTAAGAGGCAGGACTTTGACTGTTCATGGCTGTATTCTCAGGGCTCAGAACAGTGCCTGACACTTAGTAGCCCCTCAACAAATATTTCTTAATGACTATGTAGCATTCAATTAGCGGCCTCATGGTGGAGCAGAAAAAGCATTGCACAGGGTCTCAGGAGACTGGGGATCTAGCCCTGGCTGTTTTTCTAACTAGCTGCCTGATTGGGGGCAAGTTTCTTAGAAAATAAGTTTCAGTGTCAGTTTCCTTGTCCATAAAATGACGTGGTTGGGCCATATGATCTGTAAGGGTCACGTTAAGCTTTAAAACTCTGTATGGGGAGTTCATGAGGATGGATATAGTTCCATCTCTGCAAGAAAGTGTAATCATTCTTGATCATCTGTGTTTTTGAAAAATAAAAAAGGCATAAACTCTACAATTCTTCCACATAAATGTAAAAAAGTATATATATATATATATCATAGCTCTAAACTACATTGGCAAACACAAAGTACGGAGGTCATACAAATAGTTCATTAATAGCTGAGGCTGGAAACACGTTTAATGTGCCATCGACATCATTTTCCCTCTTGGTGATCACACATGCATGTCATCGCCAACCTTTGCAGAGCACTTTCTGTATGGCAAGTGTTGCCATAGATTTTTTTCATGAGTTTTTTCATTTAATTCCCACGACAATCCTAGTACTACTGTTATCCCTATTTTGTAAGTGATAATTCTGAGGTTTTAGAAAAGTTAAGTAACTGGGCCATAGTTATATATTGTAGTTTTACCCTCCAAGTGTTGGGTAGCAGTAGTGGGCTAGGTAACACCTTGAACTAAAATCACAAATTCAATGAAGAAGTGAGAATGTGGTTGCAGAATACAGAGGAGGATGGAAGAGCTATTTTACAATATGTCACTTAAGAGAATTAGTACTTTGTGTCTTCTACAGAAAAGAAAAACCGGTAGAATTGTACATTAATACATGAGTAATATTTCCCTTTTTTCTCCCACCCATAGAAATATTTGACCCAGTCTTCCTTTTTTCTTTCATATGTAATCTTACAATAAAGTTCCATTACTAGAATATATGTGTTCCTGGCAACTAAAAGAGCCTACTTAACTTGTTAATTATATTGAAATTATAGTAACTGCCATCCTGGATTAGATCCAGGGTCTAGAATCCAGCATTTTGTTTGTGAAAGTGGCAGTGAGGGCAGGTTGGAGAGAAGCAGGCAACGCATGAATGTCAAGAACAGCGGCAACAGTGGGGCTGGGGGCAGGAAGCAGCCGTCACTCAGCTCCAGCAGTGGCTGTCCTGGGTCATGTCGGGCCCAGCATGGCCAGATCTGATCTTTTCCAAGAGAAGTCATAATTTCAGATTTTATCTGAAGTTCTGATTTTTAAATGTTGTCAATTACTTTACATATTTTCAAAAAACATAGTACACATCTAACTAAGCACCTCTGCAGGCTGGATTCAGCCTGTGGGCTGCCACGCGTGACTTGTGTATCAAGAGTATTGTTTTTGAAGACACAAAAAATCCTTTCCTCCCATCACAAATTATAGTTTATCCCCTGAGAATTTCCCTCTCTTCCAAAGCTAAGTATTTATATTTTCTGTTGTTGTACCCTTTGGAGGCATCATATCCTGTTAGTTCATTTATGGAAAGTTGTGTTTCATTTTCTTGACTTCAGTCTACATTATTTATATTCAAGAGGTGGCCTTCATCTACTAGCCTACAACTTACTGTTGAATTTAGTGAGTTCCTCAGAGTCCTACAATAATAGCAGAGCCAGAGTCTGAACTCAGCCTTTCTGATTCCAAAATAGATACCACATCCTAATACAATGTAATCTCCTACAGAGTGGAATTAATCTCAACCTAGAAGGATGAGGAAGACCTCCTGGAGGAGATACGATGTGAGCTTTGCTCTGTCTACACTGGGGGCAGGGAGGAGAATAAGGTGTTTTAGGAACAGGACAGGATAAATTTCAGAGGTAATTAGATAATAAGGCAAGTAATTCAATAAATCTTAGTAAAGTCAATGTTAGGCCCCCCAAAAGTAGGTTGAGGCCTATTAGAAGGTCTTCATTGCTGGGTCCAACCTGGACTCTTTAGCTATCTAAAGTCTTTGAGCAAATGTAGGGCTATGCATAGAGACCCCTGCCTCAGAAGACGAGTTATGTCAATGATGTGGTCTAGAGCTGTGCTGTCTGGGGCAGCAGCCTCTAGCTCCCTGAAGCTATTGAAATTCAACTTAGTAAAAATAAAATAAAATAAAAATTTCAGTTCCTCCATCACACTAGCCACATTTCAAGTGCTCAACAGCCACATGTGCCAGGGCCTACCATACCGGACAACACAGGTGTGAAACATTTTCCCCATCACGTTAAGTCCACCACACAGTACTTGCTTGGAGTTAGAGCCGGAGCTAAAAAGGTCAACTGGGACGATCACTATTACTGTTACAGTAGCCTAGGGGAGGTGTAGTCAAATCATAACCTGCGGGGCCCTGGTGAGGATGACTAGGAGGGGCATGTGGAAGGCTGTCGTTAAAGGGCTCATCCCATGACTGGCTACACCCATGGCTACAGCAGTAAGAGAAGACACATGATTTCCTTACTGGGTGTTTTTTTCGTAGTCTTCTCTGGAATTTCTTTAGCTCCATCATATCTTTCTGATTTCACAGAAACCCCAGTGGTTCATTTTTATGCACTAGCAGGATACTTTCCCCACAAGGCATAGTGACCAGAAGCTCCTGCTGACAAGTGGCAGATGTACTTTGGTGTGCAAAGGTGATGCATTTCAGAAAAACACCATCCAAACTACATTGCTGGAATAATGACCTTTCAGCCAAGACACAACACAAGAGGGAGTCTTTGTTACTGTCTCCTGAGCATTAGTGTGATGGGGCCTCTGCAAGCAGTGAGATCAGCAACACGCAAATCTCTACCCATAATCTGGAAGATAAACGTCCACTTAGGAAACAATTCTCTGATGCCACCTGCCATCAGACAAAATATTTAGGTGGGTGAACCGTGGGTATGAACTCGTTATGGTTTCATTTGGGAATTCTATTAATGTGACATAATTTGGGGTATCTGGATTCACTACGAACTAATAGAAATTAATTTGATCTCTGTGAGTCACACTCTGTTCTTACATAAACAGCATCACCACCACCTGGGAACTAGGTTAGAAATGCAAATTCTTAGGCTCCACCAAGCAAGACCTAAACTAATCAGAAACTCTGAGGATGGGCCAACAGTATGGTTTAGGAAGGCCTCCAGGTGATTCTGACACACAGTAAAATATGTGAACCACTGTAAATGTAGCCAATTATTTTATTTAGCCTTTCAATGCTAAATTTGGGGACGCTGTTGAAAACAGGCACTTTTGAACTAGCTCCTTCAATCCCTGAAAGACCCCTATCTATCCAGCCACCCATTGATTCGTTTACATAATGTTGAAAGTATTTTAAAAATCAAGAATAAAAAATTTAAATGCAACCCAACATACATGAAATCTTGAGTCTAATTTACTTGCAAGAATTTTTCCTCCAATATTGTCTTAAACATTTTTCATGTTCTCTGTAATCATGGGAAGGTGAAATTCACTTCCAAAACTTCAAAATAAGCATCTGGAATTCCATCAGAAACACCTCTTTCCCCTTCACCCCCTACATTTTTATGGGGAATGTATTTGGAATATTAGAACAGGCACAAACAAAGAACATTGCTTTCAGTGGCCTCAGTCACGCTGTCTAGTGGCTGGGAGCAGTAATGGGAGGACAGCCCCCACGGAGCTGAGCCGACCCCTGGGCACAGAGACAAGATCCAATGGGGACGTGGTGAGAGTGCAACAGGCGGGGCGTGTGGGCGAGAGCTCGGCATCGCGGCGGGGACGTGGGAGAAGGCTCCCCAGGGGGTCACCGCCCCACAGGGCTGGACGCGAAGAGACGGGCCGAGCGGACGCGGCCGCAGCGCGCACACCACCCGGGCCGCGCAGTCGGGCCGCGGGAGGGGCACGGGCGGCGGGGCGAGGTGCTGGGGTTTCTGACGGTTCAGACCAACGCGTTTGAAAGGATTCGCCGTGCAAAACGCACACGGCTGTCATCGCCACTCCACGCGGCCTTTCAACGTCAGAGAAAATCCCCCGAGAGAGAAGCTCCCAGGGACGACCGCCGGCCGTCCATTCCGCACCTTCTGACCGAGCCCCCGCGGCGCGCCTAGCGCCGCCCCCCGCCCCGACCCGCAGCCCCCGCCCCGGGCGCCTCCCGCAGCGGCTCACCCGGTTCCTCGGCGGGGGCGGGAGTGCGGGCGCCGGAGGCCCACGCCGCTGCGGCCCGGCTGGCGGCGCTGCCGGCACCCGCGCAGGCGGTTCCCGAGCCGTTGCGGCCGAACCCGCGGGCGTTCCAGCGGGCGGGCGGGCGGCCGGGGCAGCGGGGCGGGGAGCGGGGGCGCTGGGCCGCCGGCCCGCGGAAGCCCCTGACCCGGGTCACCCCCTGACCTGTGTCACCCCCCGACCCGGGTCACCCCCTGACCCGGGTCACCCCCCGACCTGTGTCACCCCCTGACCCGGGTCACCCCCTGACCTGTGTCACCCCCCGACCCGGGTCACCCCCTGACCCTGGCCACCCCCTGACCTGTGTCACCCCCCCTGACCCGGGTCACCCCCTGACCTGTGTCACCCCCCCGACTCGGGTCACCCCCTGACCCGGGCCACCCCCTGACCTGTGTCACCCCCCCGACCCGGGTCACCCCCTGACCCGGGCCACCCTCTGACCTGTGTCACCCCCCGACCCGGGCCACCCAGGCCCGACTAGCCTACACCGAGGGCCTTCCCAACGCCGGGCCTCGTGCCCCGCGCCTCACACTCAGCAGGTCACTTGAAGTCTCCCCACAACCCGGTCAGGTCAGGTGAGGCGCCAGCAAACCGGAGGGCCGCCCGGATCTCCACCCCGGCCCCGGGCCCGCACCGGCCTGGGTCCTGCCGCCGAACGAACGACGCTGCGGCCCCGGTCTGCTCCCCGCCGTCCACCGGCTTTCACGCCGCCCCGCGGAGCTCG
This sequence comes from Glossophaga mutica, assembly GCA_039655065.1. NCBI lineage: Eukaryota > Metazoa > Chordata > Mammalia > Chiroptera > Phyllostomidae > Glossophaga > Glossophaga mutica. Next base: position 112,482,547 of record CM077306.1, read on the forward strand.
GCGCCCGGCACTGCCCGCCGCCGCCTCACAGGCTCGGTCGGCCGCTGCAGTTTTACACTCGCCGGACTGCTGTGTTCAACGTTTTTCACTTTACCTATTCCTTTTTGTAAATCGCCTCACCCCTAAAACGTCAGGGATTTTTCTCTTTCATTAATTGCTGAATCAGCTGGACCTAAAACAGTGTGGTAGATATAGTTAAGTGCTCAATAAATTTGTGCTGAATCATTGAATGATTGCCCTGAAGTTAACCGCAAGCTCCTGTAGGCAGCAACTGTGTCTGTTGTTTGGTCACCCTTCCGCCAGAAGTGCCTGGCACCGGGTAGGCACTCAATACACATTTGTTAAATGAGTGAGTAAATGTAACGCTCACTTCATCTTTACCCCTTGTGGTCACTCTCACCTCATCATCCCAGTTTGTTGGATACATTTGTGACTTTCTTACAATTCCTACTTCCAAGTTTCCTCTCCTCTGTTGTCCATTCACTCATCCCCTTGATTCCTCACTCCCAGCCCTTGTTTTTTTTCTGCCACATTTTTGTTCCCATTCCTTCTTCAGCTTTCATTACTTCTTTCAAAGCTCCGTAACCTGCAGGCTGACTTGGAACATTTTCAAGTACCATGTCTTTGTAGGATAGAGAATCCAGGCTAAGCCACATTGATTCAAAAGAAGAAAGAAAAGGGAAGGAAAGGGAAGGAAAGGGAAGGAAAGGGAAGGAAAGGGAAGGAAAGGAAAGGAAAGGAAAGGAAAGGAAAGGAAAGGAAAGGAAAGGAAAGAAGAAAAGAAAAGAAAAGAAAAAAGAAAAGAAAAAGAAAAGCTCCATACAAATCACCTGTGAATCAGGTCTTAGGTTTTCTTTATTTTTTTCCTCAACAAGCACTGAGGATCCTCCACCGCCTCCTAAATCGAGATCATGGTCATTGTTCATCATTTGTTCAACAAATATTTATGGGGTATCTTTTATGTTCTAGGCACTATGCTAGATGCTGGGACAAGCCAGGCAAAATCCGAGCACAGCAAGGGATGCGTAACACAAAAGAGAATAATCATGGGAAGTGATGAGAATTTTCCTGACTTGGACCTACTCACTTCTTTTAGGGTCCAATTCTTCTGCTTACTGTAACAAGCTTTTGCACAGGAATAGGTTGGTAACAGTGGAGGTAGGTATGGGGTTATAATAACTTGCTCATACAAATTTATCTTGTTCAGCTTTATAAAAGACCTTATTAGGTGGAACTGTAAGAAAGGAACTCTCTTTTGCATGAACTGGAACTAAGGTCTAAGAAAGATCCATTGAGTTGCCTAATAATATCACCCTACCCTGTTCTTCTTACTCTGAGAGGCCTGAATTAAAATGCTTAACATCCTCTTCAGTGGAAGCTCTTCAGGGCAGGAGTCAGTTGGTTTTAAAAAATGCTTCTCAACGGGAGATACCAGAGTGTTTCCTGAATCAGAACTGCTTGGGCTTTGTTGTAAAAATGCATATTCTCGGTGCCCATCTCGGACCTATCCAATCAGACTCCCTGCGGGTCCTGGAAATCCGCATTTTACACTCCCAAGATGATTCTTATGCACCTAAAAATTTCAAAACTACTAGGAGAGTTTGGACGTAATACGTCGGGTTTAGTGCAGGGCTAATATTTGCTTTTGGAACAGATTTTATCAGAATTCCGAAGAGCTGGCCATATGCCCTTGAGCAGATGGGGATGCAACAGCTTTCTAGCCGGAACGCTTCTCTCTCTCTTTTTTAATGCAATTATTTCTTGGCAATTGCGGGTTCCGCTGAGCAGGTGCTTTGCTGCTGGTGGTGACTAGTGGCAGTTCAAAGATCTTTTGGCCCTTTTCCCGGCACCGTGTTTGTCACTGACACTTTCCACCAGGCACTTGCCCCGCCGACCACGATGGGGCGCACGCGGCATGTGGTGCCAGCTTATCCTCTCCTTCCCGGGTCCGCCTTCGCGCCTTTGAAAAGAACAGACGGTGAATTCCTTCTTCTGGTCTCCAGCTGTTGCTCTCTTCTCGCGAGAACTGCGTCTCCCGTCCTCCTCCCTCATCAGCCCCCTCCCATGGGCAGGTTCCATATTGGGTAAAATCTCGGTTCGCGGAGAGTCCCGAGAGCTCTTCTCGCGAGAGTACAGCGGGAGGCTCCTGTTCGCTGCTTCTGGAACGGCGACTTCTGGAACAGCAGCAGCTGGAGCTGCAGCCCGTGGCGCAGCCCGGAGTCGGCCTGATCCGGGAGAGGGTGCAGGGAGGTCGCGGTGGGCGCAGCCTTTAGCTCCGGAGTGTGTCCTTCCTATTAGCAGAGCTTGTCCCCATCGCTGAGGCGCGTCCAGCCGCTGCGGCTGGTAGGGGCCGCGCGCGCGGGAGCGGCAGGGTCCCGGCTGCGGCACCTGTGCAAGCAGCCGGTGCGGGATCCCCGCCCTGCAGCGTGGGGAGCGAGGGCCAGGGAGCGGGTGCGGGTGCAGGCGCGGCCCCGGAGGGCCACCTCCTCCCCCCGCGGCCGCCGCTGGAAGATGTCTCAGGAAAGGCCCACGTTCTACCGGCAGGAGCTGAACAAGACAATCTGGGAGGTGCCCGAGCGTTACCAGAACCTGTCCCCGGTGGGTTCCGGCGCCTATGGCTCAGTGTGGTGAGTGTCACTGGGTCTGGGGCCGTAGTGGCTAGCTGGCCTTTATGTCCCTGAGCCAGGCCTGCCCCCACGGCTCAGCGATGCACCAAGCGGCAGGAATTTTCCTTGGGGGAGGGCACGGCTGCCCCTTCGACCCTTGTCCAGCACCGCCTGTGCCCCTTGCACCTCTCACCCTGCACACCTAGGTGGGTGGTTGTCCGTGTGCAGGACGCGGGTCCTCGGTGGGCAGTGGATGGTGGTGCTGGCGCTTGACCCTGGTTTGCATGCACCCTGCGCGCTGCCTTCATGGAGGTTGCTGCTCCGGGGACAGGCACCCGGGGAGGCTCTTTCGCGGAGGGGTGGGGGGTGTCTCCCTAATGGCGTCGAGCAGAAGGACCCTCTCTGGACCTGCACCCACCCTGGGCGCCGGAGTCTGCCCTCTGAGCAGACAAGCCCGGGGAGCTGCCGGGAGAAGCAGAAGGCAAAGCCCGACCCGGAGGCTGCCGTCTTCTGAGCAAAACTGACGACGCAGGGCGTCCTTTCCGGGTTTTTTGCAAGCCTCTGTCGAAATCCCATTTTGAGAAGCGTTCTTTTTGAATTCTCAGTTCAATTAGGAGCAACCCATAGAGCTTAAAATACCGACTTTATCTCGGTGAGCCCTGTGCCAGCTTGAGTGCTGTGTTTCCGATTCGGTTGAAGGCGTATTTCCTTTTCGCAGGCTGGGGGGTGGGTGATAGTGCCTGCGAGAGCAGTGCAGCCAGAGAAACTGGCGGCCTCACTGATTAGTCACATTCCACTGCTCATTTAAGCATTGTTTGACAAACAATTTTCTCATTTGGAGCAAGTGAGATCCGTTGGACGCCCTCGAGATCAAAAAGTTCTGAACAATGCTGGGAGATACTGTAAATATTTTTTTAATTACGATAATTCTTGTGAATAGAACCGTGTTTTTAAAGCCCCCCGAGAGAGTTTGCAGGGGACTTATCCACATTTATAGCCTGAGGTACACGGTGGTTTTCATAAGGATGTGGGATATATGAGTTTTAATTCACACTGTGAGTGTGTTTTAAATTAAATTAATACCATAACATTTCCGGACCTGAAACATTCACTAACTTCCCTGACTTACAAAGTTTTGTACACTCTATTTTATATTTACTGTAATTTGAGAGCACCTGATCTGAAAGATTCATGTAATTCATGCCCGTGCAATATTTGAAAAGGGGGTTATAAAATTACTTCTTGTTTTGAAACAAATTCCAGCCTTTTGAACGTATTAATCTTTAAATATAATTCCTGTGTTTCTTAAAGTCACATCATGAATTTCCTGTTTGGTAGAATCTTCTGGGTAATTGAGATTGTGCAATTGTGTCCAGCAGCAGATCATATTGCATTATCTAGTTCACGCTGCTTGAACCCTGTTGCTGAGGCACCATGCTTGACATCCTTTCCACATTTTTATAGTAGACAGCGTATGTTTTAAGGGAATTTGCAACATTTTACTATATGTATGTGTTACCTACTTGCTAATTTTCAAAGATAAATTTGGATCTCGCTCCTTCAATAGCTCATTAGTTTACTTTGTTTTTCATTCTTGAATTGACACATTAATTTTTATAGTATCAAGTTTTTGTTACCAATGATGCTTACACTTTAGTGGAATGATACAGCAGAATAGTTCAACCATGGTGAGTTTAGTGAACTTGAAAAGAACTGCTTCAAGGTTTCCCTGCTGTTGGTGTGAATAGCTCTGTTCTACACCTGGAGATCCAGATTTACAGTGACCTGCCATTAAAAGAACTCTGTGTTTCTTTAGTGTTAGTATACTTTTCTGCCTTAGAAGCCAGAGATATCTGACACTTGGAAGTAATTAAGTTAAGCAGATTTTTAAAATAGGTAATACAGTCACATTTTGTATACAGTTCAAAAGGTACAAAAGTATGTTCAGTAAAAAGTCTTTTCTTCTGTTCTGCCAAGATGCTATTCCTTTCCCCAGAGACAACCACCCTTAAGTTCCTTGTGTGTCTTTCCAGGGAGGCAGAGTTTGTTTGTTCTTTGGTTGCATTTCTGTGAAGGGGACTTACGGTGTAACCTGTAGCATGTTGGAGGAGGAAGATACAGCCGTCACAATTGACTGTAAACAAATATAACCTATTTTGGATTAAAAATATCAGAATTTAGATTTACGAGTAAGTGTTATATCATTCAGAGTAGTTATTTGAAGTTGTTCTTTCAATTAGCAACTTTTCACATGTGGCAGAAAATACTTCTTTTTGTAACTTTTTTTAGAATTCATTTTGGTACCTGTATTTTTTTCACCATCTTCATTCATCCTTTGAGTGCAGATTTGATTTTAGGGAATAAAATGAAATTGACTCCAAATAATTTAGAGAATTTATACTAAAATCTGGTGAAAGAGATTTAGCAGTCAGGTTGGTGATACTGTTTTATACCTAATAGGAGTCTCAACTAAAAAGTAATGACGCAGAATTTCTTGTGTGACTTGTAGAACGAGACCTGAAGTCTGTTCCCAAAAGTATTGCTGAAAGTATTTTAAGGAATGCAATGTCATTGAAATGTGTCAGTTTCCTAATTTGATTGTTCTGAAGTGTGATATACTTTGATGTGTAATTTAAAATTTTATTTTTTTATAGTAAGGCAATTTTTATTCTTTTAACTTGTACTAAGTATATAATAAAAAAGCAAATAGAGCCAGTGTGATAACCATCCATGAATTAAAGATCAAGGAATCATACTAGAAATTTGAGAATTATGGGGTTTTATAAATATGCCTTCCCTTTTTAAGGAGGAAAGGGAACTAAACTAAGTCTTGCAGTTTTAAGGAACTTTGTGCATTGTTTGAGGGGAAATGAAGTAAAATTGTTTAAGAATACATTGTTGCAAAGCATTGATTTTGTGGTTTTGGAACAGGAATCTTTGTGGTTATTTTAAGGAAACATAAACAGGAACGTAAATGCCTTTTCTCTGGGGTATGGTTTTCCAGACCCTTGCTGTTGCTTAGAGGAGGTGGGAGGCACTGGTAATGTAAAATAGGCGAGAGTTGAGAATTATTCTTAAATCATATTCAGTTGTTTATTCAGCAATATTTGTTAAGCACCGACTATGGACCTGAGAGCAGACAACACAGAGCAAGGTAATACCTTCCCCTCAGAGAGCGTACAGCCTGATGTGAATAGTAATCACATTTTATGGGTTGCTTACTCTGTTCCTAGCATTGTGCCATGCAGTTTATTATATTTATCATCAGTATATAACGTATATAACAGGACTTGTTAGTAAGATGTTGACAGATTTTACTAAGAATCAAATCCAGCTCCCTGAATGCTTGTGGAACAAGATGGTATATTAGTGAACATAATAAAAATAAATGAAGCTAATTTTTTTTTTTAGAATTAACGGCCATTCATTTTAAATCTTCTATTTTTAAAAAAATTTTTAGGATGAGCCAGGGTACAAGTAGATAGAAATATGTCATTATTGAGGATGCAAAGGTGACTTCCTTGACTTCTGATCAATGAGAAGGGTTTGCCCTTTACTTTTCTTGTGGTGATAATAGGCCCAGGCTGATCTTTCTTCCCATTTGCTTTTCTTTGTAACCAAGATGATGTCATTGGCTGCATGTTATCAGTGCTAACCAGTAAATATTTAAGTATTCATATTGCTATATAAAGACTTCTAAGAAGGAGTTCAGTCAGGTTGGCTGTAAAGTCATTTTCTTTATCAAATCCCATTTTCTCACTGATACTTTTCCACTGGTTCCCATTCTAAAGTAAGGGTATTCTGGGCCTCTAGCTTCTCAATTTTGCCAGTTTTAATGTCTCTCTCTTTTTTAAAATTCTCACCTGAGGATATGTTTGTTGATTTAAGAGAGAGAGGAAAAGGAGTGGGGAGGAGAGAGAGAAGCATCGATCAGTTGGGTATGTGCCGACCAGGGAACCTGCAACCTAGGTGTGGACCCTGACCTGGACCGAACCTGCAACCTTTTAGTGTACGGGGTGTCGCTCCAGCTAACTGTGCCATCTGGCCGGGACTGCCAGTTTAATTTTTCGATGCTCAGGAGTACTCTGCTTTTGATTTCACTCTGACCCATCCTCAGAGGTCATCTGTGTGTTGACTTTGCTTTTCATGGGTGGCTGTGCAGATGGTGCTGAGCCCCCGAGGCTGAGGATTCAAAGGTAGAAGAATTTGTTGAGTTCAATCACTCTCACTTTAGAGTTAATTGGAATTTTAATGGGATTTTATACTTTATAAAGTATTTTCATCCAAAGTATTATCATTCAGTTTTCCCTGGCTTTATGAAGGCTGGTATTATTAGCTGAGTTATGTAGCTGAGGAGCTGGACTCATTCATTGAAGGAATGGCATACTTGTCGATGCTACTTTGGATTGATTCTGGGGTTTCAAGACTGTAAAAGTCTCCTTTCCTGTACCTGCTGATGAGGTTGTGCTCTTTGCCTCCCCGCTCCTTCCTCCGGTGAAGAAAGGGATTGCTGGGTGGTTCGTGATGGAGCTGTGATTACGTGTACCCAGCCCCGCCAGTGCCGGCGCACAGCTAGTCTGCGGGGCGACGCCTTGATTTGTTAAAGTCACATCTCTTCCTCAGAGTTAATGAGCTGAATTCATTGTCCAGATTAAATTTTCCCCCCACAAAATTATTAGAGGCTGTGCACATAGTTAATTCCTGAATTTATGAAACTTGTTGGTTTGAAATTCTTCAGTGTACATTGTGTAAAGGTGGGACTTCTGTGTGTGTTTGTGTTATGTAAGTATAGGATTATAAATAGAAATAATTGCCTCTCCAGACCTGTGAAAATACAGCGGGTTTTTGCTCTTTACTGTGAAATTTGGTACTGATTTGTTCCTATCCAAGAGTTGTAAGTACTGTAGTGCTTAGCTCAAAAAACCCCCAAAACCTCATTATAAACTGGGTTCTCTGACTTGAAATCTAGAGATTCTATCTCAGGGTTGCCATGTACTTGGAAGTCATGCATGTGTTTCTTCAGGACAATAAAAAGGTCTCTTTAAACTCTAATAATTTTTTTTGTAAATGAAGCTTTCACTATTAGAAGTTTTTCTTTGTATAGTGCTTCCATAAATTAAGTATATATGTGTTAGAGATTTATAAAATTAATTGGCTTTTCAGCATTTTATTCTTTTTAAAATTTTATGTTAGGGAAGAAGAAAATGGTGGCCTGTAAATTCTGCACATTTGAAAAATAGGTTCTACGTTCTGACGTGCTTGGTTTCTAGGCCGAATGTGGGGGAGAAAGAAATACAGAAAAGAGCGGAGTCTAGAATGACCCGTGAGTTTTGGCTTAGGACAAATGAGTAGGTTTTAGTGCCACTATCTGAACTTGGGAGTATTGCAGGGTATAGGGTTAGGAGGCAAAGGAGCAGAAGGTGTGTTCATTGTAATCCCTTTGAAAATAGGACTCTGTATATATCGATACTTTGAGCACCTACTGGGAAAAACAGACAAAAATTCCTGCCTGTAAGAAACTGTATTCTAAGGGGCATGGAAATAGAAGTAGAAAATAAGTAAAGTTGATAGTATGTCAGGTGATAAGTGCTATAGGGAAAAGGAAGCAGGGAAAGGAGAGGGAATACTGGGGATGGCTCTGCTGTACGTTAATGCGGGGTAGACAGAGTAGGCCTCAGGGATAAAATGACAATGGAGCAAAAACCTGAGGGAGGTGATGCACAACACCTGTTGGATGTGGGTGTGGAGGGAGGAACATTTCAGGCTGAGGGATCAATCAGCTGGTGCGGGCGCCCTGGGGCCAAGGCCCTTTGTTCTCTAGGAATAGCTAGTAGACCCGTTTGGCTAGAGCTGAAAGAACCAGGGGCCAACTAGTGGTAGTAGTAGGAGGTAGAGGGGCTGCAGGTGTGCGGGGATCATGCAGGGTCTTATTTGCCTTTGTAAGAACCGTGTCTTTGATTCTTGGGTGAGAGGGGAAGCCATGGAGGGTTATGCCCAGAGAAGAGACATGATCTAACTCATATTTTAACAGATCACTCTGCTCTGGGGTTTTTTTATTTCTGTTTTTATCAATTACAGATGCTAATTGTATTGGGTTGGCCAAAAAGTTTGTTTGTTTGTTTTTCCGTAAGGTGGCTCTAGTAGCGCTTATTTGTTTTCAACTTCATTGAAAACAATTTTGTTTTATGACAGCTGTCATATCAGCGTGCATTTAAAAAAAACTTAAAATTGGTGAATTTTTGTGTGGCCATTTTAATATTGAAGGTGGAAGAAAATATGCAACATTTACAGCATATTACATGTTATTTCAAGAAAGGTAAAAACACAACTGAAACACACACAAAAAAATTTGTGCAGTGTATGGAGAAGGTGCTGTGACTGATCGAATGTGTCAAAAATGGTTTGTGAAGTTTCGTGCTGGAGATTTGTCGCTGGACGAAGTTCCACAGTTGACTAGACCATTTGAAGTTGATAGTGACCAAATTGAGACATTATTGAGAACAATCAACGTTATACCATGTGGGAGGTAGCTGATGTACTCAAAACATCCAAATCAATAAAGTTATTGGTGAAAATAAAAAATGTGTCTTTTTTTAGCAATCATTTTATGTATTTATTTCAAGGATTTTATTTATTTTTAGAGAGAGGGGAAGTGGGGGAGGGGGGAGAAAGAGAGGAAGAGAAACATCAATGTGTGGTTGCCTCTTACACGGCCCCCTGCTGGGGACCTGGCCTGCAACCCAGGCATGTGCCCTTACTGGGAATTGAACCGGTGACCCTTTGGTTCACAGGCTGGCACTCAATCCAGTGAGTCACACCAGCCAGGGCAAAAAATGTGTCTTTCACTTTATGGAAAAAATTAAATGGTCTTTTTGGCCTACCCAATAGTGTAGGGTTGAATGGGAGAGTCAGGCGAATTGGTGCACAGTCCTGCCAATGCTCACAACTCGCCTTCCAGAAGTCTCAGAGTACCAGAACCAGTACTTTTGGTGGGCCCTGGAATTGAGGGTACTCAAGCTCTTTAAAAAGCATGGGCTTACTTCACTTTTTCAGGTTTGTGTTGCCAAAAGGAAGGGAGCGAAGAGATTATCTCTAGACTTCTGACAATAGATTGGCCTTCTGGCAGATTGAATCTTTTCTAACTTCTTTGGGCTTCTAGGTTTTTTCTTACTATCAGGTCATATTTTAAAAGTCATCTTTACCTTCCTTCTACATTTAAGGTCTCATTTATTTGGCCCTGTGTTTACTTTACCTTCCTCCACCATTCCTCCATTATAGTAATTTTAGCAGATGTGGGATTATTGTGACCTACTACTAATATTTTGGCTATGAGGCCCCCAGAACTTTTTTGTTAACTTGAAAATTTTTTATTTTTTAAAGATTTTATTTATTTATTTTTAGAGAGAGGGGAAGGGTGGGAGAAAGAGAGGAAGAGAAACATCAATGTGTGGCTTGTAGCTGCCTCTTGCATGCCCCCAACCAGGGACCTGGCCCACAACCCAGGCATGTGCCCCGACTGGGAATCGAACCAGTGACCATTCAGTTCTCAGGCCAGCACTCAGTCCACTGAGCCACACCAGCCAGGGCTGAAGAAATTTTATAGATTGAAAGATTCTACACATACATGACCCTATAAAAATCTGTAGGATTTATTGTCTTCCCTGCCTTTACTGATACAAGTTTCTCTCCTCTTCCATGAAAGCTATCCTGCCTTTTACTGCTCTAGTTGCAGAAAATAAGTGTTCCTAAACACGGATTCCCATGGCAACATAACAGAAAGGTTATAGAACAAATGTTTATTTTGTTTAGATCTGCTGTCTGAGTAACTTTAGACCTTGAACATGTTAGCTCTTGTTACTTTGAATGATGTTACAGATTTCCTTATTTTCCTGAAAACCTCCTCCCTGAGGCCTTGGAGGTGTAGTCACCAAGCCTGTGACACAAAGGAAGGTATGTGGCATGTGCGTCTCTTACTGTCAGTCTGCCCACAAGTATGCTTTGGTTGCTCGTCCAGTCCTACGGTCCCGAGTGTAGGCATCATGGAGCACATGACCATAACGAAAAAAGAAAGCATACCAGTAGTCTCCTTTGTTTTCTAAAATTAATTAATTCAGTATTTCCAGTGCCAGGCACTATACTAGGTGATGTGTTCATAAAGATTAAAAAAAACACTAAAGCAAGAAGGGTTTATGTTCTTGAAAGTATCATTTTACAAGGGACATATTTGTGTTTCCTCAGATTGCCGTGGAAGTCCTCTTTTGGAAGTAACTCTTTTTTCCTGCAATTTTTAAAAAACTTAAATTGCCATCTCAAATCTACCTTTATATTTCTAGTGCTTCCCTTGAAATCTTCTTTTAGATTCTTCTGTGTCTCTCTTGAATCTGGTGACATACTGGTCACTTTTTACATTTACGGCATCTTGATGCAAGGATACATGTGGGAACTCTGTGTCCGAGAAGCCTTTCCATCTGATGATTCACATCTGGAAAGTGATGACATCAGTGTGGGCCTGCAAGAGGTCAGAACTTCTTCTTTTGATCTGCCAAGGGCTCAGGAAGGCTCTGTTTTAGGGGAAGGAAAGGACTCTGAGGGTAAAGGTTCTCTTAATCCTTAACCCAGCCCTCTGCTTCCACTTAGGGTAGTGTCTGCTGCGACAGGTTCTCGCAAATTAATCTGCCCTAATCATGTCCTTTGACTGTCTTGTGACACTCAAGTTGAGGTGTCTGGTTTATGCAGATGGATATCGAACTCTGACATTTCCTCATCCCTGTAGTGGATATAACTTTATTCCCAGAAATGATCACTTTATTTTTAATATCCCCAATAGCTATTTCTTTATTTCCTTTTCTGTCAAATCCTGCATCTAGGGCTTTAGCTAGCTTGAACCTTCTTGTACTAGATTTTTGAATAATAGTTTCTATTTTATGTTTTTTTCTCCGGACTGCCAAATGCTGGTGAAAATCTTAGTTATCTTCCTAACTTGGTATAATAAAATATGACTCCCTGATACTATTAGTATTAAATTTAAGTGAAATATTGATGTTGCCATCTTATATTGATATATTTCTAATAATGTCCTCATCTGACATTATAAATTTAGCTTGCTTCATTTTCTGATTCCTAGTTTGAGATCCTAAGTGCCTTTATGCTTTGAAATGAATAATCTCAGTAAATGATACTGATGGTAAAGGGAGCAAAAGGGGAAAAACAGCTAACTAAGAGAATAAAGGATTATGAGCATCGCTCAAGCTGTGTGTACATTCCCCCAGGGTACATAGTCTTACCTAGGGTTACTCAATCTATTGACATTTTGGGTGGACTACATTTTTTTGTTGTGGAGGCAGTTTTGTGCACTGCAGGATGTTTAACAGTGTCCTTCTACCCTGCCCACTAGATGCCAGTAGCAACCCTCAGTTGGTACAGCCCAAAATATGTCTAGACATTAACCCATGCCCACTGAGGGTAAGTGGTTGAGAACTACTTGTGTATTCTGTATATTTGAATTGATTATCCATGAATAAAAATGAGATCAGATAATTTGAACCTTCTGCCTGTACAAAAGATAGAAACAATGTACTTTCTGTGCATATTCCTTGTGAACCCATTACCTGAAACAGTCTGCCCAGTGGCCTTGTTCACATAGTGTGTGTCCAAGTTTGTACTTCCAAACTTAATCTCAAGGATATCTCACCCTTTGGATTTTAAGTCTGTTGAAATGTAATGTTTAATGATTTCGCTCGATTATTTTTCTACACATTATTTAGGACAAAGCACTCAAGAGACATGGCACTAACTATCCTAGGAATAGATTCATGTTGTAAAATTGTATGGTTCAGCCTTAGGTATGTAGACCTGGTATTTGAAGAAAGCTTATCATTAGGTGAATGATAGTCATCATGAAAATTACAATCAGAAAATGAGCAAATTACCTGAAGATTTCTATTACTCTAAGTATTTAAGGCACCATAATTTTGAAAGTTTGGATTATGTGTGTGTGTACAAGGTCTTTCTGAAAAAAGTCCAACCATTGTTAAAATAAGAACAGTTTGCGTGACATGGATGTCACCTGGCAGCCAAGGAGAATGGACTGAAATGTGTATGTGTAAACAATGACAACTTCACTGTACTAGTCAGTGGGGGCGGTAGATGCCATTGAGTGAGCATGTGTACTGTGTGGCCGTCACATTCAAAATGACTGAGTGAATATAATAACAGATCTGCATCAAATTTTGCATTAAGCTTGAACATTCTACTGCAAAAGCTGTTTGGATGATTCAGAAAGCTGCAGCTATGGACAGCTGGTGATGGGCAGCTTCATCACGACAGTGTGCCCCCTCATGCATCACATCTCATGCAGAGGATTTTGGCAAAACATCAAATCACCCAGGAGACTAAGCCCCACTACAGCCCAGCTTTGGTGCCCTGCAACTTCTGGCTTCCCAAAACTAAACTTCCCAAAACTAAAATCACCTTTGAAAAGGAAGAGATTTCAGATCATCAGTGAAATTCAGGAAAATATGACAGGGTAGCTGATGGAGATTGGGAGAACTGTGGGAGGTCCCAAGGTGCCTATTCTGAAGGGGACTAAGGCATCATTGTCCTGTGTACAGTGTTTCTTGTTTCTTGTATCTTCTTCACTAAATGTCTTTTTAATATTACATGGCTGGATACCTTCTGGACAGATCTTGTATATATTTTGTGTTTTAGACTTACAGTAGGAAAGGAAATCTTTTGATGTATATCAGTGTTAAATGTTCACCAGTGTATAAAAGAAATAAACAAAATATTAATATATTGTATATATAAAAAGATTGTTATGTAAAAGAGATGGGGCATTATGAGTTTTATAGTATTAATAGTAGATGGTTTCATGGAGGGAGAAGAATTTGAAGATTATTTTGAAGGATGGGCAGTGTTTGGAGAAGAAGAAGGGGAACATTTTTAGGGTACCAGGAGAAACTGTAACTAAGAGTTAGATTTGAGACAGGCTGTCCTGGTGGAGGAATATCTCAGTCGAATGAACCCAGTTGTTCTTAATGCGGGTTGTTCTTCAGGATCACTTGTGGAGCTTTTAAACACACAGGTGCTTGAGTCCTACCCCCCAAAATGAAGAGTAGGTCTGGGCCCTGACGGGTGTGGTTCAGTTGGTTGGGTGTTGTCCTGCAAAGTAAAATGTTGCAAATTCAGTCCCTGGTCAGGGCACATGCCTGGGTTGTGGTTTGGGCACATACGGGAGACAGCCGATTGTTTCTGTCACACATCGATGTTTCTCTCCCTCTCTTTCTACCTCCCTTCCCCTCTCTCTAAAAATAAATGCATAAAATCTTAAAAAGAATTAGGTCTGAAATAGGGCTAAGGCAACCGCACTCTTGTAGGCAGTAGAGAGCTGAGTTTGAAGTAGTGAGGAAGTGTTCCTGAACTGGTCTGACTGAGGAACAGAGTGGATTGCAGGAGGCAAACGTGTTGCTTTGTGACAAGTCTTCAGTAATTTTTTTATGTGTCTCTGTTCATTCTGACTCCCCAGCTAGATTTCTCGGTTCCTTGAGGTCAGGAACTATCTGCTTAGGTATGTATTTATTAATCCTGCAGAATGTCCCAGGCACTGGGCTAGATTCTAAGGATCTAGAATCTGCAGCTTATGCTCTCCCTCACAATCTGTCTAAATTGGGAAACAAATATATAAAGGATAGTTTTTTGCAGTTCAGTGTCATTGAGTATTGGCTACATTATATTGTTGATTTTAGTAGTTCTTATCTAATAATTGCTGAATAAATATGCATATTAACTCCTATAAACTATATTTTAGTGATCCTTCACATGACAACAGATGATCAAGGATATAGGCTCTCAATCAGGTTTTAATAATCTGCCCTATGTTACTGTAATTTCAGAGCAATATTCAACTTCAAATTTGAAATTAAGAGATCTAAAAACAGATATTGAGACTTGACTATGTGATAAGCCCCATGCTTGTTCTTTTTACCTTGAAACATTTAAAATTACCCACTTTACATAATACTTTCACATAATTATCTTGAGCCTCAAAATGTCAGTGGGAGATAAGCAGGGCTGGTCACAACACCGTTTTATCGATTTGGAAACAGGCTCATAGAAGCTTTGGCCAAGATCCCCTGCTAGGAAGTGCCAGAACCCGAACTAGAACACAAGTCTTTTCACTGCTAGTTCACTTTTCTCTTTACCAGACTGCATGTGTTTATGCTTAATAGAATTTTTCGAGATCAGCTTATTAAAGTACTGCAAACAGAGACCATTCACTAGGATGCAAAAATAGCTTTGTTAAATGGAATTTCAGTGATTTTTCTAGAGCACTGATAAGATTTTAGCTAGTATTCCCAAAAGTAAATGAGCTATCTTGAAAATTCCAGTTTTTTGATTTAAAAAAAAAAAACAAGTTGCTTTGGGTTGGCAAACATATATTATGTGCAGATGATGTGTTATAGTATTGTATACCTGAAACCCATGTAATTTTTTTAACCAATGTCACCACAATAAGTTTAATTTAAAAAAAGAAAAATACCAAACTGATAAGTGTAATGATTTAAAAATATGGCCATAAATTATTTCATACACCTCCCTTAAAGAGATGGAACTTAGTTCTCTTCCTGTTGTGTGAAGACTGCACTTAGTAACTCAGTTCTCTAATGTATAGAATGTGGCAGGAAAGATGGAGCGTGACTGCGCAGCAAAGATTGGTCATAGAAGACATTATGGCCTTTGTCTTGTTCTTCCTCTGAGATCAGTTGCTCTAGGGCAGTTTCTCAACCTCAGTATTATTGATGTTTGGGGCCAGATAATTCTTTGTTGTGAAGGATGTTTAGCAATATCTCTGGCCTCTACCCACTAGATGTCAGTAAATCCCCCACCCCCACACACACCAGTTGTGACAGCTAAAAATGTTGGACATGTAAAAGGTCCCCTGGGGCGGGGGGTACAGTTGCCCTCTGCTGAGAACTGCTACTTTAGGGGAAGCCAGCTACTATGTTGAGAAGACACTGAGGCAGCCCTATGGAGAGGCCCACGATGTGGAGAGCTGAGTGAGACCTGTCCTCTCCAGGTGCGTGAGCCACCTTAGAGGTGGATCCTCCAGTCTCAGTCAAGCCTGCAGACAGCTGAAGCTTTGGCCAGCATCTTGACTGCAGCCTCAGGAGAGACTGTGAGCCAGAAACACCCAGCTCCTAAATTCCTGACTCGAAAAAGCTGTGAGATGATAAATCTTGTGTAAGATGTGAAATTTGGCAGTAATTTTCTGTCCTGCATACACTGCAACACTGAGTATTGCTGTAAAATTATGTACATGTCATAAGATGAAGAATCACAGACTGAGCAAACCCCCAAAGTTGTTAAGTCACATTAGTGCCTGTTACGTGCTTCTGTAGCCATGTTCACAGTATATATTTGGAGGATACTTTCCTGGATGCGAAGCTTATAAACACCATTATTGTAAAAGCCTTTTCATTGTAGCAGCAGGCAAAGGGCAAAGTGGATTGATGGTAATACTAAATAGTTACAATGTAATATATGGTTAGTTTATTTCATATTTCGATTTGCTTGAAAGGAGTTAAAATTTATGATAACTGCAAAAATATTTGTTACTGAAATTTTCAAACACACAAAAGTAAGGAAGGTGTACTGATGGTGACAACATTGTAATGAGGATTTGGAAAATAATTGTTTTAAAAGAAACAAATAGGACTTCCGGCCAAGATGGAGGTATAGGTAGACACACTGTGCCTCCTCGCACAACCAAAATAAGGACAACAATTTAGAAACAAAAAAACAACTAGTACTGGCAGAAAATTGAACTGTATGGAAGTCCGACCACCAAGGAGTTAAAGTAGACGCATTCATCCAGACCAGTAGGAGGGGTGGAGTCGGGCTGCTGGGTGGAGAGGGGTTGTGGCAAAAAAAGCGGTGGCTGGTGGACCCCGGGCACTCTAGGCAACAGTGGGTGGACACAGCGAGGCCTTGGATTGTGGAGGGGCGCAGTGCACAAGGCAGCTGGTGGACCGGGCAGCCCCACATTTGCACACAGATAAACCAGGAGAGACTGGGGAGCAAGACAGACTGCACAAACCAGGCTCCCAGCGTGGGGAAATAAAGCCTCAAAACAGATTGAAAACACCTGTGGGGGTTGAGGTGCCGGGAAAAACTCCCAGCCTCACATGAGAGTTCATTGGAGAGACCCACAGGGTCCTAGAATGTACACAAGCTTACCCAAACAGGAATCAGCACCAGAAGGGCCCAGTTTGCTTCGGGGAAGCGGTGGAAGTGACTGAAATCCAGCAGAGAGCAGAGCAAGTGCCATTGTTCCTTCTCAGACCCCTCCCCCACATACAGCGTCACAACCCAGTGACTGGGTTACCCCACCAGGCGAACTCGTAAGGCTCTGCCCCTCACTACATAACACGCGTGTCAAGAGGAAAAAAAAATGGCCTAAATGAAAGAACAGATCAAATCTCCAGAACAAATACAACTAAGCGACGAAGAGGTAGCCAACCTATCAGATGCACAGTTCAAAGCCTGGTGATCAGGATGCTCACAGAATTGGTTGAATTTGGTTGCAAATTAGATTTGAAAAACAAAGGCTACGCTAAGTGAAATGAAGGAAAATGCACAGGGAACCAATAGTGATGGGAAGGAAACTGGGACTCAGATCAATGGAGTGGACCAGAAGGAAGAAAGAAACAGACAGAAAAGAATGAAGAAACAAGAATTCAAAAACATGAGGAGAGGCTTAGGAACCTCTGGGACATCTTTAAATGTCCCAACATCGAATTATAGGGGTACCAGAAGGGAAAGAAGAAGGCCAACAAATGGAAAACTTATTTGAACAAATAATGAAGGAGAACTTCCCCAATCTGGCAAAGGAAACAGACGTCCAGGAAGTCCAGGAAGCTCAGAGAGTCCCAAAGAAGTTGGACCCAAGGAGGAACACATCAAGGCACGTCGTAATTACATTAGCCAAGATTAAAATGAAGCAGAGAATTCTAGAAGCAGCAAGGGATAAGGGGACAGTCACCTACAAAGGAGTTCCCATCAGACTGTCAGCTGATTTCTCAAAAGAGACCTTACAGGCAAGAAGGGGCTGGAAAGAAGTATTTCAAGTCAAGAAAGGCAAGGACCTACATCCAAGATTACTCAATCCAGCAAAGCTTTCATTTAGAATGGAAGGGCAGATAAAGTACTTCTCAGATAAGGTCAAGTTAAAGGAGTTCATCATCACTAAGCCCTTATTATATGAAATGTTAAAGGGACTTATCTAAGAAAAAGAAGATAAAAAACATCTATAGTAAAATGACAGCAAACTCACAATTATTGACAACCACACCTAAAACAAAAATAAACTAAGCAAACGGCTAGAACAGGAACAGAACCACAGAAATGGAGATCACATGGAGGGTTAGCAACAGGGGCGTGGGAGGAGGAGAGGGGGGAAAAAGGTACAGAGAATAAGTAGCATAGATGGTGGGTAGAAAATAGGGGGAGGGCAAGAATAGTATAGGAAAAGTAGAAGCTAAAGAACTTATGACACATGGACATGAACTAAAGGGGGGGGAATGTGAGTGGGAGGGGGTGTGGAGGGGGGAATGGGACAACTGTAATAGCATAATCAATAAAATATATTTTAAATAAAAGAAACAATCCATGTGCAATATTTTTGCTGTCAGTATGGGATAACCATTGCTCTTGATGCCTATATATCACTTCACATTTGCAATCAAAGAAATATGTTAACTGACCAGCTTCAATGAAGAAATAAAAAATCATTGTATTTTCAAACAGCTTGCAGTGAATGAAGATGAGTTGCATTTTACATTTTAAGGCAAATGGTTTTGGATTTTTACATTGTGTCTGAGAGATTTTTCTGTGTTGTTTGAATGTTAGTTTTCATCAGGTCAGTAAAAAATGAAGTGGTCGTGACAACCGTTTTTGCTCCAGTAGTTCAGAAGCTTCTGCAGCAGGAATGGGACCAGGTCAGGAGTGGCGGGCATCTGGCATGTGTGTTGCCGTTCTCTGCGTTCCTGTCCTATGGCTGAAGTCCCTCAGGGATCTGGTCACAGATGTCTTTTCCTGTCTGAATAAGATTTTCATTAAAATAGTGAATGTGCCTAAAAGTTCTTGAACTATAAGTTCTGCAAGGCAAGGTAAGTGGTCAATTAAATGATTTTTTAAAAATTTGGGGTATGTTTTAAGCCTCTTTGAGAAGAAATTTCAGGAAGCTGGGGATTGGTCCCATTGTACATACTTGTAACAATTGTAGTGATACCATCCGATGTTCTTCATTCTGAAAGTGATGTTGTAAGAAACTAAATTCCATTTAAAAATACCATGTGTAGTGCAAATAGTAAAATAATTTTGTGATTTAAATAACATCTAAGTATTTTATAGACATTGAAACAAGGCATTTGAGAATTAGTGATGACATTAAAAGAAAGCTCACAACGTTTCAAACGTTGTAAGTTTTTAAAGTCAATTTTAAATCCCTTTCTACTCCGAAGAATTTTTTTTTGAGATTCCTAAATCAGAACTTGAGTTCTAGTTTTTACATAAAGTTGCCTTTATTTTCATGTTATTTCCAAATGGAGGGGCAGTACTGACAAATATTTCCAGTATGGTATCTACTGAAATGTGTATCAAGTATTACAGGTAAAGAGAGAGTCTGAATTAGTTATTCGGAAGGCACATTTTGAAGACTGTTATTAACTTGAATTTAAGTTGGGAAAAAGCCTGAAATTGTATGATCGGTAGAAGAGTAAGCATTTCCATTGATGTGTTTTTCCTGTTAACCATTATCAAGGGCTCTCTTTTCCTTATTAACATCATTTAGAGATTAGGAAAGCCAGCTATAACCATTGAAAGAAATTGTAAAATTACTATGATCTCCACAAATTACTCAGATTTGCCAGGCGATTGCTTATTCTTCATTTTGTTGGGGTAAATCCAAATTGTCTTTCGAGGAGAATCCTGGTACAGTCATTTGTACTTT
The DNA here is from genome assembly GCA_039655065.1 of Glossophaga mutica. Lineage (NCBI taxonomy): Eukaryota > Metazoa > Chordata > Mammalia > Chiroptera > Phyllostomidae > Glossophaga > Glossophaga mutica. The sequence continues at coordinate 112,502,161 of CM077306.1, forward strand.
CATATTTTGTGGACTTGGGCACTTGTCTGGGTTAGGCAGCACCTCACCTTTTTAAGAGGGTGTCTCCCTCTACCTGCCAACTCAGCTGACTGTCAAAGAATATTGACCTGCCTTTGCCTTGTAACAGCAAATCTGCAAGCCAGTGCCCGTCATGGAACGTGAGCACAGAATCATGTCCGTACCTATCAAAAGCTTGGTTGATGGAAATCATCTTGGAGGGTTGTCTAAGGAATATGGAGTTTATTATCTGTCTTTCCAAACACACGTAAGGTTTCCTCTCAGATTACGTCTGTCAAAGCAGCATGGCATGCTGTTTTATACTCTCCTCCCTCCTTTGCTAATAATGAACTGTATTTTGGCTTTGCGAAAGTCTCCACTGGTGGGTGCTCTAAGAAAAGAACCACCTGAAACACGTATGTATGTGTAACGAGGTATTTGTGTAACGATGTCGATAGGACATTTTTGCCACATTATGTGTCTCCTTCATAAACATACACAGGGAGGACTTTTCTCTGGTTTTATTACAGGAGTAATTATGCCTCTCTTCAGTTCTCCTGAGTACCTGGTTTGTTTTTATTATATGGTTCCTGTGATGCAGGTCTTAACTGGTTGTGTTTTTTGCGATGGCTTTAGTGGACTAGGAACCAAATTTGAGGCCCATCTCAACCCTATTTTTAGAAAGGTCCTCCTGATAAACACTTTGTGCTAACCTTACCCATATTGAATTTCTTACTTATTTTCCCTCAATCACTTATTATTGTGTCAAGTTGTAGAATATATTTCCTTGCTGCTTTAAATCCGTTGTGGAATAAAGCAGGGTGGTATGTGTAAATAAATTTAGAAGTTAAACAAAATTATATTAGGACGCATTAAGAATCTAGTAAGCCTTTTTTTTTTTTTTTTTTTTTTGCCACTTGCGGGGGAGGCAAGTATGAATGTAACAAAACATTCAATTTACTAAATGAATATTATTATGTCTTAGGCACTGTGTCATGATCAGCAGTAGATGTGTGACAATGACATCCTAACATTATAACTACTTTTAATCAGTTTTATATTTGTTCCTTTATTTTGTGAAACCACATCAATAATTTTATAAAATGTGAATTAACTGTAACTTTGAAAGACCTTATGTGAATTTACATTGCGGGGACAGACTTATTAAGCAATGTATCCTATCTTGAATTTTAGTTTGGATTTGAATTTAGTTTAGTTTGGATCATCATAAAGATAATTTCATGTTATGATGCTGTTTATGAAAACAAGGTTTTATTTGTAGTTGTAGTTTTTAGAATGTGATTTAAGAGGAATCTTCCCAACTGGTAACACTGCTAAGTGAATTATCGTAATAAGGGTAAAGCCAAAAGCTGGTCCTAGGGTTGTCCTCATCCTGGGAGAAGAGTGAGCATTGCCATTAGACAGACTTGGGTTTGAGTCTCACTGCATACGAGTTATATGACCTTGGGTGAGCTGTTCATGTCTCTGACCACTAGTTTCTTACTTTGGAAAGTAAATGTAACTATATCTCATAAAGTTATTCGTGTAAGTGTTAAACATTACCCAGATAACATTTGGCATAATCAGGTGTTCAATAAATTTGAATTTCTTCTCGAATGGTTTTCATTAATTGATTTTATCAGGTGATTTTTTATTTATTGGGAATTTCTGCTTTGGGTAATTACAATGTTCATTTTATTTTATAAAAGATTTTATTTATTTACTTTTACAGAGGGGAAGAAAAGGAGAAAGTACGGGAGAGAAACATCAATGTGTGGTTGCCTTGTGCCCCTGGTCTACAAGCCAGGCATGTTCCTTGACTGGGAATCGAACTGGCCACCCTTTGGTTCACAGGCCAGCACTCGAGCACTGAGCTGTACCAGCCAGGACTTACAATGTTCATTTTAGATAAGATACGTGATTTCCCCCCTCTCCAAATACTGCTTTGATCAGTGATAGAACAGGAGGCTAGTTCAGAGCAATTGATGCTTAAAGATGTGGGGGCAGGAATGAATTGTATATTCCTTGCTTTAGCAGTTTTTGATATAGTAATTACTAATTAATAAGTAGAGAGCAGTTCTCTTTTGTAAGTAAAATATGTTTTAAAAAGTGGGAGAGTGTGTCCTTTGAAGTGAAAATTATTCATCTGTTCTGAGGAAATCATGCAATTATGGAAGAAGCAGTGTGAATTAAGATATCCATTGTACTAGTATTTATATTCTGTATGTGTTTGTGAATGGAATGGTTATAATGCCCACTGATAAGAATCAGTGAGTAGATTGTGACACAGATACATAATAAAATTATTGTTAATGATTGTTTAGTAAAATGGAAAATGCTTATGATTGAAGGATACAAATTGATATAGGAGTGGGCAAAAGAAGGTTTACAGTTGTGAGTACATGAAACAGTTTATTCTTGTATTATTTATTTGTATTACAACTGTAAACCTACTTTTGTCCAGCCCTGTATTATGAATGTAGCCATGTAAGTATCATCTGAAGGGAATATTAAAGTTTGAGTGTCTTTTACTGTAGGGTAAAGGAACAACACAGATGACTTATGCTTCTAACTTTACTAATGCCCTTATTAAGATATATAAGCTCATCTTTTTCTAAAAATCAGAAGATGGAAAATATAAAAAGCAAAAATGTTAAAAGTCTGAGTATATCAGGCATTTTTTTTCTCTGTAATGAATGGTGCATGAGAATGTACCCTACTTTAAACTCTCCCTTGTTGGACATCAAGGTAGTTTCTGATTTTGTTCTTGTGAACAGGCTGCAAGGGAAATTTATATATTTTTAACCTAATTTGTATGTTTTATACAGAAAATTTAAGCCCAATTCACACATATATATAATCCTCCCCTGAGGACATGCTTACTGACTTTAGAGAGAGGGGAAAGGAGGGAGGAAGAGAGGGAGAGAAACAGTGGTTACCTCTTGTATGCACTGGGACTGGGGACCAAACCCGTCACCTACGCTTGTGTCCCGACGGGGAATTGTACCCACAGCCTTTTGGTTTACAGGCTGATGCTCCACCCAACGGAGCCACACTAGCCAGGATCCAAGGTACAGATTTTTGAACCCATTTTTTTTTTAAGTGGTCAACTGTCTGTCCAGAGTTGCACTGTATTACTGGGCATCTTTGCTTTCATGGATGTTTCGTCATCCCAGTTAGACAGTGAATTCTAAACATTAGGAGCTAAGTTTGATGTTACTTTCGTATCCAAAAGGGGTTTCATGGAGGAGGTATTTTCAGTAAATACTTAGGACTCAAGGTTTTGTGTTTGTGATGTAACACCTCATTGATTCCTTCAAAGTATTCTGCTTTCACAGGGAGTAGTAGAACTTCAGAGATTGAAAACTTCTCCTTAATAAAGTATCTAGAGTGAAATTTATTTCTTATGAAATACTTTTCATTAATACTCTCCTGTGTTCAGTGTAAGATTACAGGAAAAACTTCCTTACGAAATGCAATTGTAGTAGGAAGCATTTTTCAAAAAGAAAAAAAAAATCAGAGTCCATACAATTAGAATATATAGAATATATTTTGAATGGACTGAACTCTGCTTAGCAAAGTTCAACTTGGTTTTCCATTATGGTATAATGGTTAAGAGTTCACACTTCAAACATACCCCTTGGGTTTGCACCTCAGCCCTCCCATTTTCTGTCTGTCCCCTGTGCGCATTACTGAACCTCGTGGTGTCTCAGTTCTCTTGTGTGTAAAATGGGAAGAATAATAATGCTTTCTCATAAAGTTGTGATAATTAGAGATGTTTATTCACATAAAGTTTTAAAAACAGTGACAATAATAAGCAGTCAATAAACATTTTTAACATTAATATGAGTTTCTTGTTAGATGCTATTGAATTTACATAAATTGAGAACCAAATGAAAAGTTAAAGTTTTACCTTTTATACTTTAGATAATTATGGCTATAAAATACTCTTTTATACTTTCATTGTCATTTATTGAGAATGCACCCAGTGCCAAGCATACGCCAAGTGCTAGGTAGTACAGTGGTGAGACGTTGGCTCTCGGGATCTTAGGGTGAGTGGGGAAGGCAGACGTTGGTGAAGTCCAATGCTGGGCTTTACAGTGGGTTAGGCCCTTTGCTAAATGTATTACAAAAGTTATTATATTTGATCCTAACAAACACCCTACAGATTAGATAGAAACATTATCTTCATTTTATATATGAGGCTGAGAGAATTTAATTAACTTTCTCAAGATTATATGACTACTAAATGGCAGAGTGAATTAAAATCCAGGTGGCCTAATGCTAAATATCCAGCCCTTATTTAACCACTGTGCTGGATTGTAAACAAATACATAGTAATAAATTGTAATTGGGGTCTGTAGGGTACTGATTAATTCTAGCCTGCCCTTCGGTTAATAGATACAGAAGTCAAGTAGAGATCAAAGTGTGTCCTTTATGACTGTAAAGCTGGTGTGGAGAATGCCTTCTGAGGGCTTGGACATGCAGCACAGGTGGGTTTCTTATTTTTTCCCCACAGAGTTGAATTTGCACACTGAGTTAAGGGCAGCTCAGCTAGATACCTGATGACATGCTTGCTCTAGGAAGCCCTGGCAGGCTCACCTGTGGAGAGGAGGAGAAGGTGCTTAGCTAGGCAGTCTCTGAGGTAGGGGGTCGAAGGGAATGGGTCACACAGGAGCGGTGGCCATCTTTAACTTTCACCAGAGCCAGTGAGGAGTTTAGAGAAGAGTGTAAATTTACCTGGTGTTTCCAAGAAGGGAGAAGTTACTGTTTCATGGGTTTATAGGAACTTGGGGAGTAGACGAGAATGCCTCTCCCTTTATGTGGACAAGGTAGGAGGCCGTGAGGGTGTTGTGACACAGGGTAACTTTTGCGTGAGACCTCTTAGACACATCTCTGAAGGCATGAGTATGTGACCCTGCGCTTCAAGAAGGATTCAGCTGTGGGGCAGAGTGGAGGTGCAGAGGTGTGGAGAGAAGAGCATTTCAGGAACCAGGACCCGCCTGCCTGCAGAGTGGAAGGAACTGACAGTGGCCAGCATGTTCAGCACACAGAGTGTCTGAGAGGAGGGAAGGACCAGCACAGGAGCAGGGTGGGTCGGTCATCAGTGGTCACATCACCTGAGCCTTGTAGGCTGATAAGAAAATTCCATTTTATTTTATATGCCAAGGAGTTCTTTGAAGGATTTGAAGCAGGGGAGTGGTGTCATCTAAGTTATATTTTCAAAAGATTGTATTGGATGCTTGTGGAGAGTGTATTAGGAGGGAGCGAAACAGGAGGCAGGGAGCAGTCTAAGGAGGCAGGCTGGCGGTGAGGATGACGTGGACTGGTACGGAAGCAGTGAAGTGAAGAGAAGTTGAGTTAGAGATACATTTTGGAGATGGGAACCAAAAGACTTGGGGAGAGATTTGCATGGGGGAGTGGGCAGGAGACTAGAGGAAAGAGAAATCAAGGGTGGCATTTGAATGTCTGGCTTGAGCAACTGGATGAAAAGTGCATTTGTTGAGGTAAAGGAGACAGAGAGAAAAATGCTTTGGGTTTTTAGAATGTGGCTAAGTTTAAGGTGCTTGTGTATTTTTATATGGAGATGTCAGGTAGGCAGCTAGGCTCAGAGGAGATGTTAGTGAGAGATATGGATTTGGCAGTTTTCAACATACAGACATTTAATTTCATGTCATGGGCGGAGAAGAGATCATCTTGAAGGAGACTGTGGGAGAGGGAAGAGAAGAGGGCCCAGTACCATGCCCTGGGGAGCTCCTGCACGCAGAGCTGCAGTGGAGGGACCACATGCAGTGGGACAAAAGGAGGTGGCGCAGAGGTCAGAGACAGCCTGCAGAATGTACTGCTGTGAGCTCCCGGATGGACAGTGTTTAGAGAAAGGGAAAGTGGTACCCATGTCCACTGCTAATCCAGAAGAGTGGCCATTGGATTTGGTAACAGAGGTCATTGAGGACACTGGAAGAGCAGTGTAGGAGGTTGAGGAAAGAGTGGGAGCTGAGGAAACGTGTAGATTTGTGCTTCTCAAACTTCCAGCGTCTGAGAAGCTCTCATTTCTAAGAGCATCCAGATGATACCAGTGCCGCTGGCCCAGGGAATAGTGGTTCTCAAATTCCAGTGTGTGTGAAAATTATATGGAGGGCTTGATAAAATACAGATTACTGGACCTATTTCAGATTTTCTGGTTCAGTAGGTCTGGGGTGGCACCTGAGAATTTGCATTTCTTACAGGTTCCTAGGTGACACCAAATCTGCTGGTGTGGGAGATTCCAAACCTGCTGGTCTCCAACTGCACTTGGAGAACCACTGGCACATTTTAACTGTGATGGGAATGTGTCAAGGGAGATTTTTCATTTGTTTGTTGAGGATAGGAAACAACTATAGCATACTTATGCTCTGATGAAAATGATCTCTTAGATAGGGAGAAATTGATGATGTAAGAGAGAAAGGGAACAAAGGAGTTAAATCCTTGAAAAGGTGAGGGAGGAGGGCTCCAAAGCATGTGTTGAAGTCTTAGGTTTTTATGAGAAAGGGCTTGCACCCTCAGTTACAGCAGGCGAGAAGGCAGAAAACGCGCGCCCAGTGCAGATGGGTTTGTAGATGTAGCAGCGGTAGGCAGGCAGGGCCCCCCTTTGATGGCTTCTGTTTTCTCAGTGAAGGCATGGGCTGGCTACTCCTGAGAAAGGAGGGTGAGCTGCAAGTTTGAAGAGAGAGGCTGTGTCAAATGATGACTTTGTGTAGGAAAATCAACTTTAAGGGGGAAGAAATGTCAGTATTGAAAGCTTTATTTGAAATTAAGTTCAGAAATTAAGAGTGGAACCAGCCCTAACCACTGTGGCTCAGTTGGTTGGACATTGTTTCGTGAAGCGAAAGGCCACCAATTCTATTCCCAGTCAGGGTGAGTACAAGAGACAGCTGATCAGTGTTCCTCTCCCTCTCTCTCCCTCCTTTCCTCTCTCTCTAAAAATAAGTAAAGTCTTTTTTTAAAAAAAGAGTGCAACCAATCTGTATGATTATGCTCTTTTCCCCCTACTTCAACCACAGTTAGTTCTTGGATTCAGACATGGAGAATTAAATAGTTGAGCTCTCCCAGAGTTAGACTTTATCTCGGTGAGTGTGTCAGAGAGAGACAGGTACACAGGTGCAAGAGAGAGGCACAAGGGAAATTGGGCCTACAGTCTAAGCCAGACAAAAAGGGAAATGAAGGCAGGAGAGGACTGCAGGGTAGAAATAAGCATGATGAGGAGGTCAGCGCATTGTCATAGTCAGGGTACAAATAAACTAAAACTAAAAGGCATAGGTTTGTGACCAAAAAAAGTGTTGGCATTCAAAATTTTGTAGGCAGGGCAGTTCTTGCTGGCGATAGAAATCCAGAGTGTGACCAGAAAGGTGGCCGAATGAGGTGGAGTTTCCTGGAGAGGTCAGGGAACTGCAAGGCCAGGATGTGGAGGTGCCCGCCACCTGGGTGTTCATGTTGCCAAGAATGATGGCAGAGTTGGGAGTGGAGAGAGACTATGAGGTAGGAACTACCTTCTAAATGAGTGATGGAAAGCCCCCATCTAGTGGGCAACAGCAGAGAGGGAGAGGAGGTTGTGACAGGGACTTTTATAAAACAGAGAGTTATCATCTGGAAGTGGTAATTCTCGGCAAGGCAGACAGGCATTGAGGTACCTGGGATAGGAGGGAAAGGGTGCCTTCTAGATGTCAGGCTGTGAGAGAACTAGTGTTTTCAAGTTACTGCTTAGTTTCAGTTAAAGCGAAGAGATGGAGGGGAGGTTCGGACAAAGGGTTGAACATGTACAGGAGTTTATCACAAATCTGGAGTTGAAGAGCAAGGACATAGCGTAAGGATTTGGCAGCGAAGGTAGGGAACTTCTGGCATCAGAGTCATATGGGAGAGTTTGGTGATAACAGATGATCTGAAAGTCTTGGGTGCCCACTAGGGACATTTCTGTGGATGTCATTTCTGTGACAGCCCATTAGAGGCGGTCACAAAGGAGGACGAGGCATGATAGGATTAGCTGTCTCGAAAAATGATACAATAACATACACATTAAGTTTGTTGAGGCAGATGTCCTACACGATCAACCTCTGCCTGCGTCTCTGACCTCATTCTCTGTGCTCCCCTGGCCCATTCTCGCACACACACCATCTCTGTCTGCCACTCCAGCGCGCCGTAGTTTTTACCTGTTCCTTTTCCACTTTGTTTGCACGTGCTCTTCTGAGAGGTAACATAGCAATATGGTTAATAGCGTGAGCTCTGGATCCAGACTTCTGCTCTGCTACCTTGTAGCTTTGCGATGGTGGACAAGTTAATTAACCTCTCTGTGCTTCAGTTTCCTCATTTGTAATGGGGGAATGGTAACAGTACTTACTTCATTAAGGATGTTGGGGATTAAAATAGTTAATTTTTTAAGTCAGCGTAAAAAGCTTAGAATAGTTCCTCCTGTGCGTAGACTGAGTGTTAATGTATTTTTCTAATACTTGAAGCTCTTTTTCCTTGTCTCTTTACATGCCTGTTACTTTCTCATCGTTCAGTTACCTCAGCTCCAGTGCACTTCCTCGGACACCCTAGCTAAAGTAGCATGACACCTTTGGGTTTTTTTCTTGTTGTTGTTGTTTTCTTTCTTTTTTCTCCTTAGCCCATTATACTGTTTTATTTAGTTGTATCATTCATCACTATTTGGAATTATTTTATTATTCTGCTCTTCCCCTCTACCCCCTTCCCCTGAACTGTTCCCTACTGTATCTCAGCTTCTAAAAAATGTCAGATACTTTATAGGTGCTCAAGAAGTTTTTGTACCAAATTGGCCTGAAAACACGGTGGTTTCCAAGGCCTCTTCTCTGATCAGGCAGCATGTGGTGGCAGTGACTGTGAGACTCAGGCCCAGAAGGCAGACGGAATCTTTGCTCCTTGTCTGTCAGTCTGTTGGCTCATCTAGATCAGGTGGCCTCCTTTTGTGCTGTTGGGACACAGCTACATTCCTTTTTAAATTTGGCTGCTTTTCAGGTGCAACCACCGAGGTGAGTAGTTGTGACAGAGGCCCTTAGCCTCACAAAGTCTAAAATATTTACTGTCTGGCCCTTCACAGAAAAGTTCACTGACCTCTGATTTAGCTGCATAGAAAAAAAAGCCTAGAAGGAAACACCAAAAATAATAACAGAAGATTTGTTTGGGTAATGGGATTATAAGTCATTTTAGTTTTTATCTTTTTTGTGTATTTTGTTACAGACCCACTTAATGTGGAAATGAAGTAGCCTTGTAAATGCTAATTTTGAAGTATTTAGAGCACATTTAATGATGGGTTTTTTTTCCCCCTTAGTGCTGCTTTTGACACAAAAACTGGGTTACGTGTGGCCGTGAAGAAGCTCTCCAGACCCTTTCAGTCCATTATTCATGCCAAAAGGACCTACAGAGAATTGCGCTTACTTAAACATATGAAACATGAAAATGTAAGTTCTTCATTCAAGGAAGAATAAATTCTGCTCTTGACTGGACTAGAAAAATTGTTTCATCTACTGCGGTGGAAATACATTATAAAGTGTGTCAGACTTCGGACCATGCTTCTTACACTGGGGTGTCAGTGGCCACTGCAGTGTGTAAGGTAGCTACTCAAAAAGCCTTGAGATGAAATTGGTGCATCTTCCTGGACTCTGAGTTTTACTCAAAGATTTTTAGAGGAAAAGAATTAAAAATGTTATAAGAAAGGATATATTGTGAGGTATAAGGATTTTAAGAGAAGGTATTACAAAGAAATTTCGTATTCTTTACCTGATTTACTTAAGGCTATCTTACAGGCATATGAGAGTCTGTGGCTCTTCTGTTTATGGTTATTTCAGTGGAGGAGTTTGAGGAAGAGTGCCTTGGGCTTACTGATAGTTTTATCAGAGATGGCTATTACTTTATGTACAATTTAATATTATAATTTTCCTATTTAATATGAAAAAACAGCTTTACCAAATTTGGGTATTTTAATAAATATGACAAAGATACTGTTTAAGTTAAATAACTTTTTCTTTTCTATTAATTTGGAATTTTGAGAACTTTGAGAACAATGTCACCCTGCAAAGGGGTGCTTAAAAGTTCAAATGCGGTAAATAAATGGGTCCAATTGGAATATTAACTAACTTCGAAAAAAATAGTTGACTGATTATTTTCCTGTATTGCAAAACCAAGTTAAAAAGAACTAATGTGATTACTATATGAAAGGAACTTTAAATTTTGTAGCATTGTAGAAACAATGATCATAGAGATTATTAAAAAAAATTTTTATTTGAGCCCTGGCTGGTGTGGCCCAGTGGATTGAGCATCAATTTGCAAACCAAAAGGTTGCTGGTTCAGTTCTGGTCAGGGCACATGCCTGGGTTGCGGGCCAGGTCCCAGGTTAGGGGCTTGCAAAAGGCAACTGAACAATGTTTCTCTTCTTCTCTTTCTCCCTCCCTTCTACTCTCTCTAAAAATAAATGAATAAAATCTTTAAAAAGTTTTTTTCATTTGATTTGAGAGAGAGATCTGTTATTCCACTTATTTATGCATTCATGCCCTGACTGGGGATTGAACCTGCAAAACCTTGGCATATCAGGACGATGCTCTAACCAACTGAGATACCCGGCTAGGGCCAATCATAGAAATTTTAGAGTCATTTGACCTTATCAATTATTACTGTGTAGAAAAAAATTCAAAATCTAAATTTATTACTTGTCTGTTCAGACTTTTTCTCTTTTAATAATTGAACTTTTTTGTTCAAAGTAACAGAAAAATAGCAGATAAGGGGTACTTTATTAATATACATTTGTTTCACAAAGTATAAATTCTAAATTGACAGCATTGAGACTTAAATTTGGAATTGGATTAGAATCCAATTCCGTTATAATCAAAGCTACAGCTTCCTATTTATTTTCATGTTTTATTTTAACTGCAAACTATTGAGAAAATCCTGTTTTCTACAGGTAACCGTATTCCTGGATATAATATCATATGGGCATCCACATGCAAACCTGAGTTTTTAAAAATGTCCTTGCAGAGCTGCAGGCTTTCTAATCAATGACATGTTTACCAGAAATTGAGATTGTGGGAAAAGCTGCTAAGAGAAGCTTTCTTCCAAGGTCTGCATAAAATCAAGGTGGCCTGGTAGCTTAAATGATAAGTTTACATTTGGTTTTCATCACAGTTGAACATGTACGCGGATTGTCATCCCACATTAATAAATGTGACAAAGACATTGTCATAGCTTTTTAAATATAATGAATACTTTGAGCCCTGGCTGGTGTGGCTCAGCAGATTGAGTGCTGGCCTGCGAACAAAGGGTTGCTGGTTTGATTCCCAGTCAGGGCACATGCCTGGGTTGCAGGCTAGGTCCCCAGTAGGGGGCGCATGAGACACAACCACACATTGATTTCTCTCCCTCGCTTTCTCCCTTCCTTCCCCCCTCTCTAAACATAAATAAATAAAATCTTTTTAAAAAAAAGAATACTTTGAAAATGGATTGGAAGCTAAACACAGAACCCCAAGAGACCTCCAGGAGGCCCTGGGATCCCACTGATGTTGCCCATGGTAATTTAAGAACATCTGGTTTACCAGTGCTATACTTTATTGTTTTGCTTTTGTTTATATACAAATTAAGCCAGTGTTTAGGGCACAGATTATTTTGGGTCATCAGAGTCCATGCATTGGCTTTTCCAGTGAGCATAAGCAACAACCTTACTTAGTTTTATGTTTTAATTATCAGTAATGGGATAATTTCAAGCGTAACTTCTATGATATTGGGCTAGTTACATTTGGGCTATTTTGTATTTGTAGAAATGAGGAGGCTATAGTGATGGATATAATTTTTCTAATTTAGGAAAGGTTACAAGACTTTTAAAAAGAGGGCTGACAGTATTAGAAAACAGGGTTTTAACTTACGTAAATTGTTTCATAAGCAACTTAATAGTAGTCCATCATTTTTATATTAAGATGTTTGGATTTTTAGCAGTATCAATATAGAGGGTCACCCATATTTGGATATTGGCGCTTTGCTGTGTGAACAAAAGAAGGTGCGTGGCTGAATGTTTCATAGTTATCTGTTGTCTTGGCAAATGTTTAGGAAGGGACCAAAAGACATGGGTACAATATAGAAAAATTCCTGCATTTCAGTCTAGTCTACAAATAATTGGTAGGCACTTACAGTATAAAACAGTTTACCTAGTAAAGAACCAAAACTGCTAAGTAAGCTTATCTGAGGATTTTAACAGGAATTCTTCTCTTTTACCCTCTTCTTCCTCTTTCTTTTTTTAAAAGTGACTGTTTTGGGTCACCATCTAATTTTTCGGTAGCCACTTGGCCTCCAAAGGCAACAGCAGTAGCAACAGCTTAAAACTTTAAAATTTTAAGTAAATATTGCTGACAAAGAGTGTTTAGATTCCAGAACGCACACGTGATCTTTTACACAATAGTGTCTCCGACCCACAATTCATTGTTCATGTTACTTCTTTCACGATAATGAATGACTGGTATACATTTGTCAGATGGATAACAAGAACTAGGTGATTTTTTTTTTTGACCGTAAAAGTTACTCTGAGCCAGGTTAGCTGCCTCATTCTTAATTGAACTTGCAACCTCGATCTCCTTAACACCTGCTCCAAGGAGAGACGGAAGGGAAGCCGCCCGCCAGCCGCACCCTCGGCGTCTGGGCAGGTGCCGCAGTGCAAACACTGCCCAGTTAAGGACTTGGAGGTCCACATGTTTTGAAATGTCTTCTCTAAAAATTTGATTCCTGGGCTACTTTGAGGTGTCATATATGTCAGAATGAGTAAGAGAATAAGCCAACATGTGACTTGAATTAAAAGGAAATTTTCATTTAAGAAATGAGTAGATTATGGAATATTCCTAAAATGTTTGCTAGATCTATTTTAATTCTGGGAAACACCTTTTAACAGAATTTTTCTTATGATTAACACTCCATAAATATGATTAATAGAGAAGGGATATTTTACACAAGCCCACAAAAAATTTACAATATTTTGATGTAACACGGGTAGTTTTAATCTCATAAAGTGCATGCCATTTAAGAAAATTAAAATTTGATAGGGCATTCACTAATATGCTCTGCTCTAGTTTTTTCCAAATTAATTAATTATACTTCTTGCAGCCATGTTTTTAAGTTATTTGAATAATTTACTTCAGCCTTATATCTCAAATTTTGTTACTGGAAGTAGCTGCTTCAAAAAGTTTGTTTCTGTGCTTTATATTTTGTAATTCTTTACAAAACTCTAAGGGTGTGGTCACCACCAGTCTCAGAGGAGATACCTTTCTTTCATTTCCTTAACAAACGTTCACTGGACTGCTGTGTGCCGGGCGCCGCCCCGTGCACTGGGTTCTTGGAATGAAAGACACAAGCTGGCGGCTTGGAGAGACCACAGACTGACTGTAGGGTTCAGACTCACAGCTGTTTGGTTCCGCATGCCTGTTCTGCTCTCAAATGGGAGTTGGAGCTTTTATTTGAGAATCTTTCAGACTTGTTTTGTTTTACTGATCTTGAGGTTACTACTGCATGAGTGATCAGGGTGAATCTGACCTCTAGTGCTTTAATTCTGTGTTGACTTGAGGATAATTTTTCACCAATCACAACTGATACAGTGTGAAACAATGTAAATTGTTTTAAATTTTTCTTGTATTGAGGAGATGGACAACTGAAAAAGAATCAGTGATTAGAAAATGTCAGAACAGGTGGATAAATTTGGCTTCTAGAGCCCAGCTACTTTAAAATACAAGTGAGTATAGGGGAGAAAGTAATCAAAAGACCAGAGATTTTAAGGCAACAATGTATCAAACTCAAGGAAAACCCTTGTGGAGAAGGAAAAAGAAAATGATCTCACTTAAATGTAAAGCATCATTTAGAGCCATTAATAAGGTCATGGTGGATGCACTACTGGTGGGAAGGTAAGTTAGCCTCATCTTCATGGAGATGAGATTCAGATCCTTCAGTATACTGGTGTCCTTTGATCATGCAATCCTATTTCTTAACATTCGTTCTCTGAAAGAAAGCTTGTATAAGATGCACAGAACACACACACACACACTTGCAGTGTTCCTTAAATGTCCAAAGATAGGAAATTGGGTAAATTATGGTGTGTATATATATATATATATACACACACACAAATGATAGAGTATATTATTGAAAATTATTTGAGGATGTGAGAATAGTCATATATTAAGTGACAAGGCAGCATGTAAAAGTATATGCATAGTATAACCCTAGTTTAATTTATGAACATCAGAAAAATCAAAGGAAATATCTCAAAGTGTTAATGATAGTTATGGGTAGTACAATTATAAGTGATTTTGGTTTTCATGTATACAGTTGTCGAGTGAGGATCTGACAGTACCTGTACCTTTCCTTTGTATAAGATGCAAAGAGTCAAAAAACTCTTCTCCTTGAATTCCAAGGTGTTTTTTATTTTCCCCTTCATACTGTTTTCTTTTTTAGTTCAAGCTACCTGAAATTGCTTCAAAAGTCTGGTGTTTGGATGAGTGGAGTAACACTCTAATTAGAAATGCTTTTTCGTGACAGGTTTGGAGCACTGGCGTGTTTCACCCTTAGAGCCCTCTGTTCAAGGGCTGCATGGTTGGCGCAGCACGCCCTTGCGGCCAGTCATGGGTCATTTTTAATAAGGGCCGTTTGGCTCTCACTTGTTTCGTTTCCAAATACCCTTAAATCTGGCTGGGATATCAGAAATGTATTCTAGTTCTTGTTTGCCTCCTCAGTGCCTAACTTTGTAGAAACGAGTGGTCTGGGTTTTAGTAGAAAAGGAGGGGAGCGTGTGTAGACTAATCAGTATAATTCCTGGACCAGAAAAATTGCTCAAACACCTTGGATTACTGAGTATTAAGTAGCTCTTTGCTTTATCCTTGTATAAAGATAGCTTTTTTCATTTTTAAATAGTCTTATCTGAATACTTGATAATGACTAAGAAAATTATTTTAATACTAAGAATATTATAAGAATAATACAAGAATATACTAAAAGAGTATTTGGGTTTTTTTTTAAATGTCAGTTTTGAAGACTTTATAGTAACGAAAATTTTTAATGAAATAATAACTATACATCTAATAATACATTTTAAAAAGAAAATGATATCTATAATAACAGCCGTAGAAATGTGACTTTTTTCTCTTTCTTAATCAGACTATTAGTGCACATGTTAAGTCAAAAGCCCTAAACCTTTTTTCTTCCTTGTAAACTAATGGCTATATGTTACCAGATTCTAAGGAGTTAAATGTTTTTAATAGTAAACTAGATTTTTATTAGAGGTAATGTTAACGAGTAAAAACAAAAGCATAATTTCATTGGAAAATAAATTATAAAGTATGTATATGATTTTGTGGTGTCACTGAACTCAGATAGTGGGATTTGGAATTAGGTCATAATCAAAGACCCGATGGGTACTATATAGTAAGTTCAGTACTTATTTACTGTTTGATTGTTATGTTTTCTTACAGGTGATTGGTCTGTTGGATGTTTTTACACCCGCAAGGTCTCTGGAGGAATTCAATGATGTGTGAGTAAATCTTTTGCACTCACCTTCCTCAGCTGGAAGATGAAGATTAGCAGCCCGTTCCTCTTCCTGAACCATTTAGCAGTATACAGACTTCAATTTTTTTTTTGTTTCTGTCATCCAGTTCTTTTGGGGGATGGGATGGATACATAATAGGGGTGGTGAGTGTATTTACATCATTTCAGACATATTGTACTGTGTTCAGAGAGTCTACAATGCGTTCTTGCAAGAGTTCAGTGGAGGAGAGTATAGGGAATTTGGGCTATGATTTTTGTTTTCAAATTGCCTACCCCAGCTTTTAAAGGGACACCTTTACATTATTACATTTACATCAAGAAATATAATGGAGCCCTGGTCCCATATAGGGTCTTCCTTCCCTTTATTTCACTTATATTTGGGAAATGGTGCTAGAGCTACATGCTGATCCTTGAAGTGTTGGATTTCTGCACTGGAACAACGGGTGGGTCTCACGTGTTGAAAAAGCTGATGAATAGTGCTACACTTCCCAGTTTTGTGGCCATCCCTATTATGTTAGCCTGAGAGTCCCCTGGAAAGCAGAGCCAGGAGTCTCAGGAACTCAGGGGCGGGGCAGAAGGAGTGGTAGGGAAAATGAAGCAGGGAAGGAGAGAAAGCTGCTACCCGGATGTATTATTAAGTTGGTCACCATTGTGGGCAACTGGGGTGAAAACTGCCAGGATCTTCTAGGAAGCCATAGAGCGTACCTCAGATGAGGAGCATTCACCCACTGGCTTCTGACCCCTTTTGGCAAGGGTTACTCCATGGGCCCTTGCATGCCCAGGCTACACACCTGTGAGTGTAAGACACATACATGAGTGCATTCATATGAGTGCAAGATAGATCCCAGCAAGCGTTTCTGTATGTGTATGAGCGTTGCACTGTAGCTTTACCAGTGTGAACGAGCAGACCTCCTCTCAGAGTGATACATTTTTTTTACCGAGGTTGAACCTACATTGACACATCAGAATCACCCAAGGTCCATAGTTTACCTCGGGTCACTCTTGCTGTTGTACAGTTGATGGATTTGTACAGATAACAATGTATCATTATGATATCATGCAGTGTATTTTCACTGTCCTTGGACTGATGGGTTTTGATATTCTGCCTAAAAGTGGAAGAAATGCTGAAGTAATGTGTTTGTGAACTACTTTGGAAAACATTTGAATCAGGTCTGAGCTATAGCCCAAAGTTTTAGGTACAGTGAGGATAGCTTTATTTAACAAGGAAGTTAGTGATTTCCTGACTTAGGCAAATGCTGTATTTTGGCTTAATCATGCATTATGGAACTGGATTATGAACCTGTTTTTCCTATGTGAAAAGACCTTATTTATGGCTAGTGTCTGTTTGAAAGGTTAAGTTTTATCCATCGTAGTGCCTTTGGCTCCTTTATCCATTTCAGCACCTGTGGACTTCAAGCACACCCACTGAACTAAAGTTGCATTTATTTCTCCATTCATTCAACAAATACCATGGCTGTTGAGCAGGAATCTGTTCTTTCTTCTTAACTGTAACAGTACTTCCTTCCTTCCTTCCAGCTTTAATGAGATACAGTTGACACACAACCTTCTGCGAGTTGGGTTCCTATTTATAAACAAGAACTGAGTTCGTCTCTTGGAAGTAGATCTCAGTACTACTTGTTGAATACGTGCTGAGTGGAGTGTTGGAACTTGCTTCAGATAATCAAAATGCTAGTCTTTCCCCTAATGAAATAAAAGTCTTGGTAGGAGAAATAAATTCAGAATGCTTTTGTAAGTTACCAATTAGCTGCATGACCTTGGACAAGTCACTTTGCCTCTCTGAGCCCCAGTTGACTTCCCTGTAAGATGATGAAAATTGAGGTGGTTGACTTTTGAAGTGTTTTCAATCCCAGAGAATCTGAAAAGAGAGTGATGGATCTCAGGTTGCCTTTAGGAAAATGTTTTGTTGTATACTCTTTATGATGTGTTTGTATCACTGAAAAAAATTAGTACTTGTCCAGGATTGTGGTTATTTCAGTGTTTTCCAAAGTCATTAGAATTTGCATAAGAGAACAAATATCATCACTTACAATTGCAAGGTTTGCAAATTTAGTATACCTAAATTGAGAGGGGATCTGAATTGTATAATACCACATACAAAATTGCATACATCCCAATTCTTTTGGCTCTAAATCTTTTTCTAATCACAGTTTTCTTGATCTAGAGCTATGATTATTATTTGAAATCTATTAACTCTTCTTATTGGGTAAATACAGTACTTTTATTCTTTGAAAATTGGCTGACTGCTCAAGATAGGTAATACAGGAATAGAAGCAGTCTGGGGGAAATGAATGAGTTAACCGTATTAAGTTAAATTTGCAATTTATTTTCTTATCAGAGAGGTGCACTGAAATAGGGGTGGAGAGTCGGTGAAACTCTTTGTAGATGTCTTCATTGATTCACATTTCAAATGTAAATGAATTACACACATCCTTTAAGAAAATGCCCTTTAGGTTTTGTCTCAGATCATCAATAAGATGCCCTTTTTCTCAGGTCAGCTGATAATGAAAAGGTTAAGAAGCTTCAAGGCCTAGCTTATATATATTGAGTCCTTCAAGGAATCTTTTCCTCATTAACTCCTTCCTAAGTCCAGGTGGGGACCTCTCTTGGGTGTTCTCTAGCACCTGGATGTTCCCTTTTTTGGCTCTAATCGTGTTCTATTATGGTTGTATTTTCACATATGCCCTCCTCTCATCTAAACAGTGTCTTTTTCCACTGTTTCATGCCCTGTGCTCAGAGATTGTTGGTGGGGTGATTGAGTGAACAAATAACCTTGTGCTGTCTTGTTTATAACTGGTTGCTGATAGCATGCCCAGAGCATTCTTTTGACTAGCTTTTTTGTTTTAATCCTGTGATATAGACTGTTCAGTAGAATACTGAGTCTGGTTTGGTTGATGCACGTACGGCAGGGGACGCGTTTCAGTAATCTCCGCTTCAAATGAAAGTAGTTCGTTAAATAAGCGGCTAAGCCGGCTGCCTGCTGAATGGTGTTTTTACCCCTTACCTTACTACAGGCTGGTCTGCTTACCAGAAAAGATCCTCGGCATGAGCATTTCCATAATGTGCATTCTTGCCTGGTCTTACAGTAATGCTGTGTGAGTAGTTGTGGGTCATTCAATCCAATTTGGTATTAATTGAGCACCTACTATCTGCCAGACACTGTTCTAGGTACGTTAGATACCACTGGAAACAGAAAAAGAACTGTCCTTGTTGAACATTGTACAGAGAAATAGCAATAACAATGTGCAAATAAAAGAAGAAATTAGGTAAAACGGTAGCAGGCAGTAATGCTACGGACAGAAATGAAAGGTAGAGAAAGGAAGAGAAATTATGAGCGTGAGGGGAGGGGAAGAGATGCAATTTTAAATGAGGCAGTAAGGATACGCCTTATTGAGAAGGTAAATTTTGAAGCAGAAATTTGAAGGAGTAGAAGAGTTAGACTCACGGATGTCTGTGCGAGAGCATTGCAGGCAGAAGGAACAACCAGTGCAAAAGTCCCGTGGCGGAGGACTGCGTGATGTTTGGGATTGCAGCGGTGGGGCCTGTGTGGCTGTAGTAATGCCAGTGTGTAGTGAGTGGGAGCAGGCAGGAGAAGTAAATGACGACGTGAGAGTGATAGTTGGGGCAGGGCACTGCATCCTGTAGGGCTTTGTCTGCAGTTGAAGGGGTTTTTGCCTTTTGATAAGAGCAGTGAAATGATGTGATTTTTAGTTTTAAAAAAATCACAGTCTGCTCTGTTGAGAATAGACTGTACTAAGTTCCAAGGATCCTTGAATGTATATATTTCAGAGGCTTGTGGTTACGAGTTGTCAATCTCTGTGATTATTTTAACTAGTTTTTTTAAATATGGAAGTGTTTTTTGCCTCTTTATAATTGTTTTATCAAATAGGGCTAACAGTAGTAAAGATGTCAATCTATAGATATAAAAGATTTTTTTTTCCTACATAGGTTCTGTCTAACTGTATTACGCTTTAAAAATAAAGGTGGGTCCTGACCGGTGTGGCTCAGTTGGTTGGGTATCATCCTGCAAAGCGAAAGGGTGCAGGTTCTGTTCTTGGCTGGGGCACATACGTGGGTTGCAGATTTGATCCCTGGTCAGGATGCATGCAAGAGGCAGCTGATTCATGTTTTCCTCTCACACTGATGTTTCTGTACCTCCCTTCCTTACCCTCTCTGAAAATAAACAGAATAATCAGTCAATCAATCAATCAATCAATCAATGTGGTAGGGTAGGAGTCTTGACAATTGGGTGTTATGCAAAAGTGCTTACTAAATAAAGATCTAGGAGAGGGCACTGTGTACAGAACTGAAAGCCACTTTCTGTAGACTTCTGCCTTTTTGCTGGTTCAGTACATTTTAGTTATGAGTCACTTTGAGAAATGGTGGTTTATGTTCTTTATAGTTTAATTAAACTTAAAGGAGACAATCTTCACAAGAAAAGTGCAAAACACAATTATCAGTAGCTGTCCAGCTGTCTCAAGTCAAACCTTCATCAATGTACTTGAGATGTTGCGAACACTGACAGCAGTAGGCGTGTCCTTACCTACAGGCCATTGCATTTGCTTCCCAGAGACAAACACAGCAGACACTGTGTGGCTGTCAGTGCTGCTTCTGGAATTGACTTATTTACAATGTGCTCATCTGTGTTTTCCTCCCATTCCCTTGTTCACGACTTTTAAAAGTTGGTATGTCTTTCATAAGCATTGAGAAACTTTGCACGATGCTCGCTTTTGTCCACGGTTGCAAGGTTTATTTTGGAAACCTTTCTATATGTGATGAGTTGAAATTTGACAATTGGTTACCATGGATTGGTCTTGGAGCTTCATGGAAGCTGACATTACCAATCTTTTAACCTTGAGCAAGTTTAAATTCTTGTTCTGAAGTGGGGGTACTAATGGGACTCCCCTCACAGAGTTGTTGAGACAGTGCCTGAGACACGGGCCTAATAAGTAGTGCTTGGCCCAGAGTAAGCACTCACTGACTTTGGTTATTCTACGCTGAGCTTGGAACATCTCTTGAATAAGAACTACCTTTATCAAAACATTTCAAAAAGTCCAGTATATACTTCAGATTACATTTAGAGTCCATCCTTTCCTTGAGGCAATATAAACATGCAAGTTTTAAAAATATGAAATGCTAAAAATCTTACCTGAAGGTCATATCTAGGCTAAATTCTTTTGATCTTAGTGGAACTGGAAACTGATCATAGTAGGCCAACATGGAAATTAGAAAACAGAAAAAAAAATTCAATTCTTCTTTGAGGAAAGAAATGAACAAATATAATGGTGTGTGTATATGTAAAGAGAGGTCATGCACATATTTATTCATATAACACATTGTAGTGGGTTTAAATTTACTGGCCTGGTTTCTTTCCCTCCAGATTTATTAGAAAAAAAGAAACAAATGAAATGAAATCAGCTGAACTAGTATACATTATTATTCAGCCTCAGGAATGGGTAATGATTCTTATACATTAGATAAAACCTAACCTCTAGATAAAAAATTGGCATCTTTAGTACTGATGTGGTTTTTATGTTCCCTTCCCTGTGTAATACAGTAATAAGTGGGTAAGGCATTGAGTCTAGAATATCTCTGGTGAACCTGTTGGGCTTGAATGTAATCATTCCCTAATCTTACCACGTAAAAATAGGATTAATTGCCAGCACCACACCTGTGAGAAGTTCTAGACTGTCTCATCTTGCTTACAGATAAAATGTGTTCCTCCTCTTTTTAAAGTAAGTGCAGGAATGTTGTCAGTGAATAATGTCCTTTTACCAGTCATTCTAGAAAAAGAATTATAATTTGAAATTTTCAAGATACTCCTATTTTAGAACCTACAACTTGGAGGGGTTATAATGCGGTTGAAACAGAATGATGGATTGAAAATACAAGATGCTTTATCGTGGCCATACATTGAGTTGTCCTGTGTATTTCTCATGCAATAACAGTTTTAAAGAAAAGTGATATTAACATATGTCATTCTAATATCCATTTTTGCTGTTTACTCCTTCTTTAGAGAACCTAGGAAAAGATAAGTCAAGTAGGAGTGAGTATGAAATTTTTAGAAAAGTAGATGACAGGTGATAAAGTTAGAATAGGGGTGTTGAAGATGAACCCCCGTGAGAAGACACTAAGCTTTTGGCTATCACGGTGGTACTTACTGGGTGGCGTTTCTTTAAAAGATAAGAACTTTCTTAAGATTTCTGGATTACTGTGGAACTCTCTCTTAATTTCTAGGTACCTGGTGACCCATCTCATGGGGGCAGATCTGAACAACATCGTGAAGTGTCAGAAGCTCACGGACGACCATGTTCAGTTCCTCATCTACCAGATTCTTCGAGGTCTCAAGGTACAGGCAGTATTAGTAATGATTTTGAGACATGAAATTCTTTCCTTTTCTCTGTTCTGTTTGGGGCTTAAGAAGAAAAAAAACTTTACTTATTGAAAATTTCAAGCCCTCACAAAATCACTAGTAACAATCATAGCTTAATGAACCCTTGTGTTTACTCAGTGACCACAGTCACCAGCGTATGGCCACCTTTGTGTCCCCAAGCCCTGGATTATTGTGAGACAAGTCTAGACAGCAGCTCAGTCCGCCCATCGGCACTTCAGTGTGCGTGTGCGAGAGTGGAGGACTCTTCATTAGTACAGCTGCACAGTACCGATCAGTTCTTGGTGTAATCTAATATTTGGTTGGTGTCTTGTTGAAACTTTAAAAACATCCTCAAGGAGGCTAATTTATTTGTCAGAAGGGTAGTTAAACTGTGTTTTAAAATTAAACCGTTTTTGATATTTAGCAGTTTTGAGTCCTTATTGAGCTCCAGAGAACCAACTAGAAAATGAGATTGAAAGCTTTATTTCACTCATATGCTTCAGCTCTGAGTAGAGTTGATGGTCTGGAAATCATAGTTATGATAAATGGATAGACCACTAATAAGTACTTGTTCTGGTTTCTAATCCCATTGTCAATACTATCAATTCTTAATGGTTTATGAGAATGTACTTCTAATAATCACATAATGTGGCAGTAGGAGGTTGGAGGTGACGTTTCATTTAACTGACTCTTTTCTGTTTCACAGTATATACACTCAGCTGACATAATCCACAGGGTATGTCTTGTGTTTTTATTGAATTACTTTGGGGGACTGGGTGGGAGAGGTGCGGTGGCTCGGAGAGACTGTCGTTTAGCCAAGATCCTAACCCAGGCTTCCTTCAGCCTTTGGAATATTGATTCACTGCAGCTTTACTCTAGGTTTAAACTGATTAGAGAAAGATGATGTACAGTTTTTACCTATTTGACACTAATTAGGACTAGATAGTGACTGCAAAATGGGGATTGTCTGTTCATAGCTAGGTGAAGGCTTCAGGTTACGTTCGGATCTTCATCATTACTGCAAAGGAGAGGGTTTGCCACACGTCGCAAAGTTGACCCTCCGCTCTCTGTGCTTGCGTCCTAGGACCTGAAGCCTAGTAATCTAGCTGTGAATGAAGACTGTGAGCTGAAGGTAAGGTGAAGGGACCGTGGGAAGTGTGTGTTGGGCCTTGCAATTATGTTTGATTAACCAGGCAGATTTATGTCGGGAATGGTTTCTAAGTCATAACTTTTTATCTGAAAATTCATAAATTCACATTGTCCTTAAGAATATCAGACTTTGAAATTTAAATCGTAGGTTTAGTGAGCTTTAGTTTTAAGTGGCATTAAAGGTGGTGTCAGGTATCTTGTTTTCATTCCAAAAGTTAAATTCGAAATTTAACATTTTATATAAAGGAAAATTATAGTCTGAATATCAAGTAAACAGTCCTGAAGAGATTCTAAGTGTACATTTGACAAGTTTATATATCCATGTAACTCAGTTGTGATGAAGAACATTTCCATCGCCTCAGAAACTTGCCCTGGGGCCTGCCCCCAGCCCTCTGCCCCTCGTCCTTGCCGCGGCCAGTGGTCTGCTTTCCGACACTGTAGCACAGATGGGTCTTTTCTGGAGTCTCATGCAAATGAATCATACAGTACTTGTGTGTGTGTGAGAGAGGCTTTTGCTTGGTATAATGTTTTTGAGATTCATCTGTATTGTGTGTTTCAGTAGTTCATTCCTTTTTTATTGCTGAGTAGTATTCATTTTATGAACACACCACAACTTGTTTACATATCCATCTACTGGATAGACATTTGCTTCAGTTCGAGTTTGGGGCCGTGGAAAGCTGCTATGAATATTCATGTGCAAGTCTTTGTGTGGACATTTGTTTCCGTTGCTTTGGGGTAAATACCTAGGAGGGGTATTCTTGTTTTGCTTTTCGTAATTTCATTTTTCACAGTACTTGCTGTGTTTACCGTGCATTCTGAACATAGACCAGGAAGTATATCTGTGAAAATGCTGTATGGTTCTCCCTTTCTTACAGGCACTAGGATTTTTTTCCACCTGCTTTACAAATCTTAGGAGTTCGACTCTCCGTGCCTGATTTCTTTCCTTTCCCTCAGATCTTGGATTTCGGACTGGCTCGACATACGGATGACGAAATGACAGGCTACGTGGCCACCAGGTGGTACAGAGCCCCTGAGATCATGCTGAACTGGATGCATTACAACCAGACAGGTATTGCTTACACTGGTTATTTAGGGCCTGTTAATGGCAGCCTGGGTGTATTAGGGATTCTCAGAAGTAGAGGTGGTAGGAGTAGGAGGAAACATTTTTCTTCCCTTAGTGATCCTTTTAAAGTCCACAGATAAAAATACTTCAGTTGCTCAGATAGAGAAGGTGAAGTTTTAATACACAGCTTTCAAACGTTTTGTGATTTAGCAATTGGGTTTTTATTTATTTAGATTTTTGACTTATTCTCTGAGTATTTCTGCCTGAAGGCAGTGGGTTCATAATCTTAACCTCTAAATATTAGTTGGGAGAATCCACCATTTCTACCAAGAGGGAACTTTTGCCCCTTTGTGAACAGTTTATTTCTCTTGCCTTAATTATGTTTTGACTTCTGCCTATGAAGCCCATTAGTATGGTAAAGGTCTTAATAAGCTTATTTATTTCTATAAAAATGAATATGATTGTTTAACCTCAGATATCTTAAATATTCATTTGAGTGTTTTGCCCCTAGTTATAGTTTCATTTGTGGCCAAATATGATAAGAGTGACATTGTATACACTTTATTTCTGTTTAATTTTGCCAGTTGACATTTGGTCGGTGGGATGCATAATGGCCGAGCTGTTGACTGGAAGAACGTTGTTTCCTGGTACAGACCGTATCCTTTAAAAGTTTTGGATTCTTATTTTTTTTTAACTGTGTTACAGTGTCTATGGAAATACATTACTTCTGCCTGTCTCTCAGGAAGGTTCTCAATTACTTGCCTTTAGAGTCCATATACATATGAGACCTGCCCTCTTGCTGAGTAGTATCTTGCCTTGACAAGAAGGAGGCTTTGTTTCACTTCTGCGAGTTAGAAAAATCCCTCATAAGCTGGGAAGCCCTTTTTGCAGTGAGTTCCTTATTCATGTTCTGCAATCTGAGCGTATTCACGAGAAGCTCTAGGTTCCAATGACTGGTTGAATCTGCTTGTGCAAACACTTAATGAGCGCAAATACCCAATTTATAAGTCAGGAGTATCTTTTTTATGTTTGGTTTACATATTAAAAGCTATGTTTGGTCTCTGTAACGATACACCTGCTGACCCTCATTGTGTCTGTTTAAGCAAGAAGGGACAAGGCCGCCCTGTTGTGCTCCTTTTTTTCTTTTTTCCAAGCACAACTTAGTTTTTACCCCAGATTGTAGCCAAACCTCAGTTTACTTCCAGATTTGCTGTCTAGTGTATGGTTTATCTTGGCCTTTTTGTGTTAACACTTTTCCTGTCTGCTGCATGCCTATTGCACAGCTTAGTAAGAATATCAGAATAGGCTTTGTTGAAACTCCCCTCGCTTCTACTTGGTGAAGATGTTTATATGAGAAAGAATGTTGAAATAGTATTTCTCGAATCAGGTTTGAGGATTTTTGTAAAATTCATTCGACTAGCCTTCTGTAGGGCAGGCTAGGCCTTTCGAGGAGCCACAGGCGCCAGTGCCCACAGCACTTAGAGACCCGGAGGCAGCCGTGGCCCCTCAGCAGAGCAGGCTTTGCAGGTGTGAGCCAGAACGTGGGTTTACTCCCTACGGTCCGGGCCATGCTTCTGTGGTGACTGTGCTGTTCGGGCTGTCTATCCACATATTCTAACTCTCTTCTTCCAGAGAAAATGTACTTCCCTAATCACTGAGAAGGCCTCTTCCCTTGGGTGAAGCTGTTCATTTCCTCTGAATGTTACTGGGTTGATAGAGTTCCGTCTCCTTGTATTCAGCTCACCTTATTGCTCCTCATCTCCAGATTCGAAGTTAGTTTAATAGTTTGCATTCCTCCTGTGCTTTTTGCTTCATTCACCTTATATCCGTTCCTTAGAAATTTGGTATAGACATTATGGTCAAAGCTAAGAGAAGTGGGGGAAATTTGTATTCCTCCTTTTCCTTTGGGTGCATGTCTCAGGGTCTGTCCTGAGCACACTGCTCTAATGCTGTCCTCTGTTTGCCTGTCTCCTTCCTCTTTATATCTGTCTCCCCATCGCCCTTCAGTTGGTCTGAGACACTCACACCTGCAGACATGAAGACAGGTGGAGCACAGACTGTGGGTCAGACTCTGGGTTTAGATTGTGAGCTCTTTTACTCCCAGCTGTGTGGCTTTGAGCCCGTGTTCTCAGCTCTATCTCTGGATTTCCTGAACTATAAAATGCTGATAATAGTGCATGACTCACAAGGTGGTATGAGAAATCAGTGAGATGACATCTGGAAAGTGCCTAGAACAGAGCCTGCCAGGAAATGTTAGCCATCGTATCTGGGAAGCATTTTTCTCCCTTCATCTTCACACTCTGTTGTCTACTATGACTCACTAAAGCATAACTTTCTGTTTTATTTAAATTTTGTGACAGGCAGTAAAGGATGGATCTGCTTGGGAGGCCACTGGTAGGTTTCAAAGCAGTTGTGCCCCAAGGGATGCTGCCTGCTCCCTGGCTGCTTGGCCTTTTAGATGCTAACTTGCAACCTGTGAAACACCTTCCCCTCTATGCATACTTCTTTTCCTTCTATAGCTTTAGATAGAAACCCTTGCATTTAAAATTTTTAGTAAGCAATTCTTTTTTAATACATGGGAATTTGTTTCAAAATTCTTATTTTAGTAATATGCTGTTTCCTACTTGGCTCTTTCTGAGGCAGATGTTCTCCGGGATCATAAAAATCAAATTCTCACAGGATGTATTACCAAATTTACGGTCATGAAGATTTACTGTTCCCTTAGTAGAGTTTTATGGGTTTATCCGTTATACTTAGTTCTGATCCATTTTGAGTTAATTTTCTTTTAAAGATTTTATTTATTTATTTTTAGAGAGAGGAGAAGGGAGAGAGAAAGAGAGGGAAAGAAACATCAATGTGTGGTTGCCTTCCACATGGCCTTAACTGGGAACCCAGCCTGCAATCCAGGCATGTGCCCTGACTGGGAATTGAACCAGCAACCTCCTGGTCCACAGGCCAGCACTCAGTCCACTGAGCCACATCAGCCAGGGCATTTTGCATTAATTTTTTTATGTAATGTGAGGTTGGGGGTCCAATTTTATCTTTTGCACGTGGAAATTCACTTGTCCCGTTGAATGGGCTTGGCACTCCTGTCAGTGGTCCGTTCCAGTCCATTGGTCTACGTATCTGTCCTTACAGCAGAACCACACTGTTTTCATTGCTGTAGTTCTATGGCAAGTTTTAAAATCAGGAAGTGTGAGTCCTTCAGTCTTGTTCTCATTTTCAAGATTTCTTTGGTTTTTTTTTTTGTTTGTTTGTTTGTTTTTGTTTGTTTGTTTGGCTCTTTGGGCTCCCCCGTAATTCCATATGAGTTTGAGGATGTGCTTTTTCCATTTCTGCAAAAAAGCTATTGGAATTTTGATAGAGATTGCATTGAATTTTTAGATCACTTTGGGTAATATTGACATCTTAACAATATTAAGCATTCTTATCCAGGAACAGGAGATGTCTTACCATTTATTTAGGTCTTCTTTAATTTTTTTCAGTGATGTTTTATAATTTTCAGTGGACAAGTCTTTTTACCTCCTTGGTTAAATTTATTCTTAGGTATTTTATTATTTTAGATGCTATTGTACATGGAATGTTTTCTCTATTTACTTTGTGCTTTGTGCATTGTTGGTGTGTAGAAATGCAACTGATTTTTGTTTGTTGCTCTTGCACCCTGCAGCTTTGCTCAGTTTGTTTACTAGCTCTAGTAGCTTTCCTGTGGATGCTGGTATTTTCTATATATAGGATCATGTCATCAGTGAAGAGATGGTTTTCTTCTTCAGTTCCAATTTATACGCTTTTCCCCTCTCATCTAGTTGCTCTGGCAGGAACTCCCGAATACAGTGCTGAATCGCAGTGGTGAAGGTGGGCCTCCTTGTCCTGCGCTTATCTTAGAGGGAAAACCTTTAGTCTTCCACCACTGAGTGTGATTTTATCTGTGCGTTTTTCTTAAATGCTTTTTATGGTGTCAAGAAAGCTCCCTTCTGGTTATAGTTTTATATATTTTTACCTGATCTGAATTTTCAAGTTCTTTAGACTTGATTTAGATTACATTTACATTTAATCACGTCGATATTACTATGCAGTTTTAGATCTCTACAAGTCTATTTTTACCTTTTCATTTTTCTGTGATTAGTTTTTTTCTTTAGAGATTCCTTTGGTACTACCTGTTAATAATTCCTAGAATTCCCCTAAAGATACAAATAATACTAATTTTCGTCTTGAGGCTAATTATATATATAGTTAGGCTAGAAAGTTTTCTCGTTTGTGACTTGGCAGAACCCTTCCGATGAACTCAAAATGGAGTCACAAATTTCATAAAGAATGAAGCCCTTCCCTGTAAGTCTGGTTGACTGGGCATGTCAAGTGCACACAGCGGACAGAACTTTAGAAGAGAGTGAGGATCCAGATTGTCTCCTCAAGTACGGTGCCAGCTTACTGTAAACAGCCCTTGGCTTTGGAAAGAGTGAGCCAGTTAGAAAGGGTTGTTACTAACATTAACAGTCTGCAGCCTGAGGAAGGGAGAAAACAAGTGTTGTAGCCTATTACACATCAAATACTGCTTTCTCTCCCAGAGGCCACAGCCTTTGTTTACTGGTACTTTCCTTTCCTAGGTAATCAAATGACTGTCCTTCATGTGTAAAACTTTTTCTCCTTGTATGTTAATAGAAATGGCGCTCTTAAGACATTAACTGGAGCACATTGGGGCTGCCGAGTTACAGTCCACTTGCCATCAGCTTGCCGCCCTGCGCCATGAATTTTCACAGTGTGTTCAGTTTACTCCTTAATTCTGCTGGATTGTTTCCTCCTTTGATTTTTTCAGATATTTCATGAAATACTTAGGGCATAAAAAAGACAAAGAATAATAAATGAGCACCTGTGTTCATGGGACACAGATTGTGAGATAAAACATTGTCCGTGGAGCTGAAACCGCCGGCGTCTCCTCCTGTCACACCTGCCCCTCACTTGCAGGCATCAATTTCAAATACTCGCTCTCATTTTTAAGATTTTATCTATTTTTAGAGAGAAGGGAAGAGGGGGAGAAAGAAGGAGAGAAACATGGATCGGTTGCCTTTCACCCACCCACAACTGGGCTCCTGACCCACTGACCAAGAATCAAACCAGCAACCTTTCCATTTGCGGGACAATGCCCAAACCACGGAGCCACACCAGTCAGGGCTTTGCTCTCATTTTTAAAAAGCAGTTGCACTTTAGGCACTAAAAGCCAAGTGTCTTAATGAATGTTGAAGACGAAAAATACAGTGGAACCTTGGTTCTTGAACTTAATCTGTTGGAAAACAGATTTGTTCAAAAACCGAATCTCCTTTGTTGCCCAAGAGATGCGTGGCTGCTCAGACAGGCATCAGCACGACAGGATTGTTGGTTGAGAACCGAAGTTTTGTTCAATGGCTGAGACCTTTTTATTCGTGAACACCTTGATTGAGAACCAAATTGTTTAAGGTGGGAGATCTTTGAGAACCAAGGTTTGACTGTATTTTATTAGGTTGTTGTTTGCCCTCCCTTCTCTAATTTAAGAATGTACTTTTCCAGAAAAAGCCAGAATTGTCGGGTTTGTTCACAAACCTAGAGGACCTTAAGAAATTTTCTTTGCATGACAGTGAAAATGACTATGTTGATGACCAAGAAGACAAGCAAGTAGGCTAAGTCTCATTCCGGCCCAGCCTTTTTGACCCGAGGAGGATTTCCTGCCCTCCAAAGACTGGTGTTCTGGCTTTGTCCCATATGGACTTTTTTTTTTTTTTTTTTTAAATTGAAAACCGCTGCCCACAAGCGGTAGTAGTTGCAGGTAGGCCTTGCAACTGGTCCTTTTAGTCATCTTCAATTTTCCAGCCTGTGGAGCTTTCTAGAAGATGCCTAGAACATTTAAAGATGACTAGAATGTTCCTGTTACTTTTGCTCCAGTTTCTCTACCACCCTAAGGTTTTTCCCTCACCTATTCCTTCTGGCTTCCTTTTACTTTGGTTACATTCTGAGGACCTAATCTAAAGAGGAATCGTGGGCTGAAGTCATTGTTTTAGGAAGTGTCACCAGATTTATGATTTAAATTTTGACATTGTGATCATTATAATTAAAACATTTTTAACAGTAAAAATAACACCAATCTAGGGGGACAAGGGGTTAAACCTACTATGAAGGATGGCTTGCTGTGAAAATAACTAATTGTTATATATGGTAAATTTTGCTTTGCTTTGCTTATATAACTACTTGAAGCTCCTTCTGGCCTTAACTGCCTGGACAAATTGTAGTGGCCTTACAGTAGCTGGCACTGTGGGAAGACTGACCTGTGTTTCAGTGGATTGGCCAGCTCTTGGAGAACCTGTGGTGATGTCTTCGGAGGTTTGCATGCTTTCACTTCCTTCGTGCAAGTGCTTTTAGCTACTAAGTCGGTTTTTATTTGGCATTGTGTGTTGACTAAGCTGCTAATGTTGGCTGTCACACTCTACCAGCTCCCTTTGTCCACAGCCCTCACACACTGATGGCACGGTATTTGTGTGCTCCGCATGGTGTGAACACTTCAGATGGAGTGTTGGAGAACTTGCAGCATTAAATGGTACAGTTTTTCTTGACTACTCTTTTACGTATAGACTTTTCAGAGTCTGGTTCTCCTAGATTTTGAGGGCAAGGCAGAGTGGGTGGAGCTGAGTTTGAAAAGCATATTACAGAAAGTTTTTGCCAGGTAATCAGTGTTTACCGAGCTACTCTGTGGGAGGTGCTGGGGATAAGGCAGTGCCTATGCCCCGAACCAGAATGATCATTCTCAGGGGAAGGTGAGTTACAGGAGCTCCTTGAACAAATTTCCACTCTGATTATAAAACAAGACAGAGTGACAGAAAATACTATCATGGAGGTTTAAATGAGTTACTGAGAAGAAGCAGTGACTAATTCAAACTCAGGACAACCAGGAATACTTTATGGCAGCGTTGTGATTTGAGCAAGGCTTTGAAGAGTAAATAAGAAGAGAAAGGCCTTGCTAGGAGGGGGAGGTGGAGGGTATGCCTGTTTATGACTTGGATAAATAAACAGTTGGAAGCTTAGAAGTGCCGGGAATGTTTGTTGTGAATTTAAGCCTTGCCTGCGTTGAGGAATAATAGGTTGAGGCAGAGTCAGAAGAGAAGCCTGCCGCCAAGTCCTGAAGAGCCGGGAACTGGGGCTTTATTCTTCAGGCCCGACACTGTCCATCCTGGCAGAAGTGGGGAAGAGACATAGGGTCCCCACCTCGTTGTGGTTGTGAGCCGCTAGGACTGGTGAGAATGGCCCGCTCTTCAGGTATGTTGGGGTGAAGTGAGGGCAGTTGAGAAACTCACAATCCAGTCTTCTGTCTTCATCCCGGAGCATGAAATCTGACTCATATTTTCAGTAGTCAGAAGTCTCTTAAACAAGACTACCAGTCTCAACATTATTTCTAGAGATTAGTTTGTAAAACTACCTGTTGGAGAGTTGAGGTAGTCTAGATTTTCATATGCATATTTCATATGCAATATAGTTTATCTTGTGGGACAGTTGCCTAGTTAAATTTATTTCTGAAGAGTGCGAGTGAACTAAATGTTTGTAAACAGTTATTTTAAATGAACAAAAAGGATCCTGTATTAAACTCTGTTGTAATACAGTTAGATTATTTTAAAGCAGTGTGGCATCTGTCCTCCTCTCTGCTATGTCCCCATTAATACATGCTTTAAAATTTTCTTCCCATCAGCACCATCAAGTCAGATAAGAAATAAATATTGAAATATTAACCTCCAGAACATCTTGAGTTTTGCTGTTTGCAGATGACCACATTCTCTATTCTTCATGCAGAAATAACTTGTGTGAGCGGACTTGTTCATAATGTCTAGAACTCAAGTTGTTTTGATCTAGGATGGGGTTCTGCAAACCTTTTCTTAAAGGGCCAGGTAGCAAATACTTTAGGCTTCAGGGACCCTGTGCTGCCTGTTGTGACTGCTCAGCTCTGCTGTGTCGGGTGAAGGCCGTTGTAGACAACACGTAGACGAAGGGACGTGGCTGTAGTCCAACAAAACATTATTTTCAAAATAGGTTGGGGTTTGCTGACTCGTGTCTAGAATTTTCTTCCACTTAAGCCAGTTTCTTCTGGGGAAGAAAAAGAAGCACAGGGCAGGATGCCGGTGATGACGCTGCATAAGCATTCCCTGTCACTTAGGCAGCTGTGACCTGCAGAGGCCATTATTTTGAAGTTCCCCTGTAAAGCCTTTATATGGATAACCATGAGAAGAGATCATTTCTTCCACCTTCCTCTCCATCCTGCTCTGCCTTTTCCCCACACATTCTGCGTACCCACTATGAGGCAGGAGCTGGGCTGAGCACTGGAGATAGGTAAGGGTGAGCTGGCAGAGTGGCCCCTCCCCTCAGAGAGCGCCAGATTGGTAGAGGTGGCAGACAGTAAGCAAAAGGGTAGCCATGGATTGTGATAAGCACTGTGATGTTTTCAGGCCTTGTGCTGAGACAGGATGGCAGAAGTGGGGGCCATCTCTTCATACAGAGAGAGTCAGGGGAAGCTTGTCTGGAGAGGTGCAGTTTAAGCTGAGACCGGAAGTGGAGAACCTAGTCATGCAAAAAACCTGACCGTGGTCAGGAGGCAGTCAGTCATCCTCCCCCCTTTTCCCTCGAATGTCAGTGTAGATGTGGATAAACTACTCAGATTTTCACAGAGATTATTAAAGGCTATTTTACAAGGTTTTTCGCTCTTCTTTTTTTTTAACTTTCTTTTTAGGCAAGGCTGAAAGCAGTAAGGACAAATGGAAGTTTTTGTCTTCTCGTTAATACATGCACCTACTTTCTGAGTGTACTTGGAAGACTTGGGTGCCAGGATGAAGGTTTGGGCATTATGGTGTGTTCTTTAGAGCCTTTGGGATGTGTGAGGTCTGTTAATGCGTTTATAAGGTAGGAACCTCCTGTGTCCTGCTTCATTACGGCACTCCTAAAGATCAGATGCAGTGGGGTGTGGGGCCCTCTGCTGGCTTGTCACTCACAGTTCTCTGCCTACTGTGGCCAGCACAGAGGAGAGGTGTTCTAGAGGATGCTCAGTGGTTAGGCTCAGGGACCCACACAGGCTCCTACCATACTCCAGGCTCTGTAGGGCAGGCTTCCTCACTGGAATGTTTACAGGTAGGTTTGTATGTCGCTGGCTCCTGTGCTCTGCTGCTGCTTTCTTATCTGTACACTCTGCTTGCCACTCCCCTTGGCTTACCTGGCTGCTGATGCTTTGGTGGAAGGTGAGGAGGTAGGTGTGGACTGAGCCTGTGGACTAAGTAAGCTCTTGGGTTTTCCCTGCTGTCTTTGTCAGCTGAGTATCCAGCTAAAGTTGCTTCACTTTACTAATAGGGGATGTTGACAGGTGCACAAAATGAATGTGAGATCGGTGTGTGTGTAGCAGCATTTTGAACTTTGTACAGGAGGAGTGTGTTCGGCCTGGCGTGACCATCCTGCAGAAGCCCTGCCTAGAGGAAGTCACCATTTTGGTTTAGTTTGGGTTTTTAATTTTTGTTACTGGGGTATTTTGTTTGTTTGTTTTTGTTTTGTTTTATTTGTGTTTTTCATTTTTATTTTGTCCCAACATTTTCCTTTATAGTCCACCATTAGATATTGATCAGTTGAAGCTCATTTTAAGACTCGTTGGAACCCCAGGGGCTGATCTTTTGAAGAAAATCTCCTCAGAGTCTGTGAGTTGATGCTTTGATTGTAATTTTCTGCCCTGTTGGGAGCCTCTGCCACCTGCCTTCCGTCCATCTGCACTGTGACCAGGATGTGTCTCTAAGCACATGCACCCTTGGTGTGCTGACTTCCAGGATGAGTGTGTGTTTGCACGCACGTGCGCACTCGCACACGTGCACGTGCACCTGCCAGGCACCTGCGTGAGTGTGTCTCCTCCCTGCCTGGGCATGCACTTAGATCGCGGGGCCTGTATTGGGCTATAGTGTCCTAGTAATAAATGAGATTTGAGATTCTCATTCATTCCAAGAAGTTAAGGGAAAATTTAGGTCTCCAGCCCTGACTTCATCTGTTTCGGAAGTTTCACATATACTCAAGGCCTCTTTTCACTGTTTGGTCAGCGTTTGTTCTCAGCATAAGGCTCACCATGCAGTAGTCTAGTTCATCACTAAAAGAATGAAATGTGCATTGTCTGCACACTGGTGCCCTTTGCCAGAAGCTCCTTGCTTTCTGTTGTTTTAGAATAGACCGCCTGCACAGCTTGTGTAAAGTGTCTGTTCAGGCAGGGCTGCTCTCTG
The DNA here is from genome assembly GCA_039655065.1 of Glossophaga mutica. Taxonomy (NCBI): domain Eukaryota; kingdom Metazoa; phylum Chordata; class Mammalia; order Chiroptera; family Phyllostomidae; genus Glossophaga; species Glossophaga mutica. The sequence goes on from CM077306.1 coordinate 112,536,563, forward strand.
CCCCGTCTCCAGACCCAGAGAGGTTACATCCCACTCCTGAGAGCCGCAGGAGGGGGGTTCTAAATCCTTCCTCCTGCAGTCTGCCGACAATTGCAAGTTTTAATAACCCAAGAAAAAGCTTGGGCTAGCACTTCCCTGCCTCCACACAGGCATATACAGAGAAGCCGTGGGAATGCAACTCGGGCTTCCTTTGGTTATGATTTCCTGCTGTTGGTCATTTTCTTGGGCAGGAGATGTGAGAGAAATCATGAAAGCCCAGCCTTTCTCCCTTTCTCCCTCTGTCTGCTGCCAGGCAGTTGGATGAAAGGGAGAAAGAGCTGTGGAGCCAAGCGTCAGTGGTACCTTCCTGGATTCTCCTCCCAGCATGTCTGACTGACCGGGTCCCTTTACCCAGTTGGGCAGACTGCTGGGTGGCTAGAGGCAGGCTTGAGCCAGGTGAGTTTGAATGGTTCCTCATCTCCCTGTTAAAAAAGAAGAAGAAGCAGCATTGCATCTGGTCTGTGTCTGGTGCATTCCTCAAAGGGACCACAAAGCCCAGGGAGTTCATGAATTTCCATGCTGAGGATGTAAGGGAACATACTGGCCCTATTTTATTTTGTTTTATGTACTCATTTAGGATGAGGAAGCAAAGGCACAGAAAGGCTGTGGCTTGCCTGAGTCATGCACTGAGTCACTTGACAGAGCTCAGTGTCCATCCCAGATGTCCTGATAACTTAGCTAAACCTTAATCTCATGTGGTTGCACACTGTTTTGAAAGTCATTGTCAGGCCACAATGGAAGCTTGAAGGAGGGTTGGCTTTTGCTTTATGAAATGTGGTGAAAGCTGCACTGGGGTGAATCAGAAGAAGCTATGAGAAGATGCTTAGAGAAGATAGTGCTTTTTGTTTTAAATGCCTTTGCTTGGAAAGATTGGCTAATAGGACATGAGGATAGGGGAGTAGGGTTGAGAAGAAGTGGGTTTGTTAATGAATAGTGCTAAAAAGACATTCCCTCTCTGGGAATGGCTACTAGCATCTCCTCAGTTCCCTCTCCCACTCCCAGCCATCTGCCCTAGACACATGTGCTGTTAGTTGCAAGAATCCCTAAAAGAAAAGGTATAGGTAAAATTGTATTTACCTGTCATTAATCCACCATTTATTTTTCAGAAAGAAACAACACCAAGTGCCTGACCTAATATTAAGATGTCTTTATTTTTTTGTGAAATAGGGCACATTATGTATTACAAGGCTCTGATGTAAAGCTGGGCCTAATAAAATTGAGTACCAGAATTTAGAACTCACTTAGATAATATTATACTGAGTATAGGAATAAGAAAGGTTTGTTTGGTTTTTTTCCTACATAGTTATGGCAAGTGGATGTAAGTAATTTAAACATTTGAGAAGGTAGGCAAGATTAAGTTGTTGTTGGTAATGCTGCCCAAGTAGCCATTTATTTTAAAAGCACATGATACATGGGACACATGATATGTAAATAACACAGCCAGGTGAGTAAAATTGTTTAATATTTTAAAAATTAAAAGAAAAATTTATTATGGAAGGAATGTAGTAAATGGAACAATAGCTATTTTCATTACTCCTGAAAGGTAGTGAAATAGTGTGGAAACCCAGTGAGCAAAGAGCAGGACGTTCTGATGAAGAGACGACAGTAATGGGGGGGCTGAGGGAGAACGAGCTGAGATGCGCCCTGAGAAAGGGGATAGAAGAGTGATGGGCGGCTAAGGGAATAGAACTTTTTTGGTTGGTGACCCTGTACCTATAGTAATTAGTGAAAGAACAAAAAAATCATAGTAAGGGGCGGGGGGAAGCCTTTTACCGAATCACTCTCACATCTTTCTCTAGAAATTTATTTTTTGTTAGTCCCAGCAAGAAGGCGATGTGCTAGCCTGTCTGACTGAAGGAGACAAACACAGAAAATGGACAGGCCAAGTGCAGGGCGGGGCGAATAGAGGGTTACAGTACGAGTATGTGAAACACTATTTTTTATTGTCATTTATTAATAACTACTATTTTTCAGATGAACAACTGTAAACTTGCTTGTCCCCCTCCCTGTATGTACTATTCACAGGAAAGGAGAGACAGCAGGGTTCTGACTTTGTGAAACCCAGCTGGTGTTCCACTGTTGCTGGTGTGCTTTCCTGATGCCCTTCGTCATGTCTCTTGGCATGCCAAGTACTGTTTGTTGTGTTATTTGTTTATAGGTGAATCTAAACTTTGTTGTGAGAATGTGAGAAGCACTTCATGTCACCTTTCGAATATGCTGGCCTTGCGCACAAGGCAGGGCCGACCAGCTCTGTCCCAGTGGCCAGCCTCACACGTGTGCTTGCAGGAGTCCGACCGCAGGGACTCTGAGTTCAGGCAGTGAGCTGAAGTGGGAAAATGACTGAGGGAAGCCACAAAGCAATGAAATCACTTGACCAGGGTGCTTGTCGAAGACAATGCTGCAACCAGAGGGGGGCGTCAATAGCTAACAGGAAAGGGAATATAACGAGGTTTTTATTGAATTGTGTTGAGGAATTTTAAAATCCCATCACTTCTGCTTTAATAGAAACACATGATAAACTAACAGTTCTCATAATATTTGAAGGAAGGGGAATTGTGTTAAAACTGATGGCACAGCTAAAAGAAGTTTGGAGTACAGCTTAGATACGTGCTTGTCTGTATGGAAGACCTCATGGTTCTGCCTTTGTCAAGGAATTGCAGTGTTTTGCAGACTTTGTCCCAGCTGTTTGATCGGTGAAGCCAGTGTGGTCACCTGCTGGAGAGACTGGGAGAAACCGCTGTGGCATGCAGCCTGTGACTTCTATTTTGTCTTTGCCGTTAGCTTCTAACTTTCCCCCCATGTTCCCTTTCTTCACTTAATTGTGTGTGTGTGTGTGGCATGTATTTGAGATGTACCACTACTGATGTCTCTGAAACTTGACATTGCTTATCAGCCCATACATCCACCCATATCTGGAGGGGTGGTGGTGCCTTGGAGAATTGCCAGAACCTGTGCCACAGAAATTTAACCTCTTCCTTAGATGCATATATTGTATATATTCTTTTTTCCTGAGTTGAGTCAATATTTTCTGAATGAACTCCATTCACCTACAAGCAAGCAGGTTCTGGCCATCAGTACTTGAAAACAGTTCTCTGGCTGGCATCCTGGATCGAGGGGCAGTCTCTTTCCAAGAAGCCTAAAACATATAATGTTAAAGATGATGCTAAAACCACAGAAAACTTATCCACATGGCTAGGCACTAGCTACATGCCTAATAATTCTTCCAGCATTCACAGAAGCATGCTTTACTGTGCAGCCTGGGCTCTGCCTGGAGTGGGCGGGATGGGTGGAGAGTAGGTTTTTTATTTGTTTGGGGTGGCTTTTGGCCTTTTAAAACTTGAGTGAAAAGTTATTTTTTTGCAATGTATGTTTAACAACGCCCTTGACTAGGCATCTAAGATATTAACCAGCTTCAGCAGATTATGCGTCTGACGGGGACACCCCCTGCTTATCTCATTAACAGGATGCCAAGCCATGAGGTGAGAACAAGTAGACTGCACAGGGACATGTAACTCAGAGGCCACGTCCACATTTTATTGCCAGTGTGTAACCAGCCCAGTGTTTAGTGTCACTGAGTGCCTGCATGTGCCTTGACGGCTGCCTGTCGCTGTTGCAAGATGTTGATATTTGGGATAAAATGCCATCCAATCCTGTGGACTGAGAATACAGGTCACAGACTGGTCCATAGAAATGGTGTTACTTTTATATTGGGGTTTGACGAGTTTAGTGCTCAAGAGGCTGGCTGCGTTTTCCCAGGTTCCGTGCCTGCGGTTCGGCTGCTCTCCGTCTGATGGCTTCTAGCCAGAGGTGCCGCTCACTGAAGGCATGGGCACGCTTTCTGTCCATCACTTTTTTCAATGAGCAAGAGAGGATTATTCAATTAAAAAAACCCTCAACTATCCAACCACAAATAAGTGCTATATTTAAAAGAATACATAAATAATATAGAATAACTATGAATAACTGTGTAGGGTTTTTTACCATTCTTTTTTTTTTTTTTTTTTTATCTTTTTTTAGAGGGGAAGGGTAGGAGAGAGGGAGAGAAATATCAATGTACAGTTGCCTCTCGTGTGTCCCCTGCCGGGAACTGGCCCACAACCCAGGCATGTGCCCTGACTGGGAATCGAACCGCGATCCTCTGGTTCGCAGGCCCGCGCTCAATCCACTGAGCTACACCAGCCAGGGCCCATTCTTTTTTAAAACCAGTTCTTAACTCTGTCATCGAACTCTGATTTTATCATCAGAGATGACTGGGCACTTTGTCTGAGGGGCCTTCGGTCTGGGTACCAGGCTGCCATCGCCGCGGCCCTGCCCTGCGGCGCCGCGTCCCCTGCGGCCGTGCACGGTCTTCTTACCTGTCTGTGTTTGCCTTGTGAGAGGGATGGCTGTTCTCTGCATGCCAGGTCTCTCCCACCTCTGCTTCCCCTTCGGCCTTTTATCTCTCTGCTCAAGCAGGAAGGGAAGGAGTACAGCGTGTAGACATTCAGTTCCTTGAACTTTGTGTTCGTAGGAAAGATTCTCAGCTGCTTTTGAAAGCGGGTCTCGCCTGCTCTCTGCAGGTATGATGAGAAGAGGGTGAAGTTGCCCTAGCAACCAGAACTTTTTCTCACCTCGTATGTGGGTGTGTGGGTGTGTGTACACGTACCTGAGTGCCTTTCCTGCTGAGGAATCGTAAGGGGGTGGTTAAGGTAGATTCGAAGTTTTATCTCAACTACTCAGGTGGACTGACAGCAGGACTTCTCCATTGAAACAAGGGAGGTCATCCATATAGTGTAATACCTAATATTTGAGAAACACACTTACGAGTTATATTTGTGTTTATGTGATTATTCTCAAGACCAGTTTTTGGTTTTGCCTTGATTAGAGCTGTCAGTCCTTGAAAGAAGCTCAGAAATTGGGAAGTTGGAACATCCTGAGGAATTGAGAGCAGATTTCCTTCTAATGGCCGCAGTCAGTGGTAGCAGCTAAGGTTCGGTGAGCTCCCGCCGGGACCATGGGCAGGCTGGTCTGTTCCCGCAAATCCTTGCTCAGCGCCGCCACGTGGACGCTGTCCCTAGTCCCCTCTACAGATGAGGAACTCAAGACTGAAAGATAATAAGTAACTTGCCCAAGTATTAAAGTCAAGATTCAAATTCAAGCCTGTCCCACCCCAGGGACCAAACTTAGAACAGCTCCATTGGTAATATAGAATATAGATGTTGTTTTTGTCAGAATTTTAGCTCGAAGCTCCTTTATGACTTTCATCTTGCGTGAGTAGCACAACAGCTGTAAGATACAGGCAAGCCAAATACTAATACTAATATTTTGTGGGTGAGGTCGTTGATAAGTTACCTGAGACTTGCCTGAGGTATAGTTTTTAAGTGGTGGAGAAGGTTTTCTGCCTGGGCCATGTAACTTAAAATTCACTTATCGGTTTAGTATTTTTAACATGTGTTGAGCCTCTTAGCATAATGTAAGCTTATGTTTACTTTCTTCTTACCAAGATTACTTTGTTAGCAAGGTTTAATATTGATCCTTTGGAGGTACCGAGAGCACTTACTGAGAACAGCACCACTGAAAGCCTGCCAGTCCTAGACTTTCTTGAGGAATACCAATTCCTACTGCAACTTTAGCTTTTAGGAAGTCCTGTCTCAGAGAGGGCTATTTCTTAGATACCTTGGCCTCGTTTTTTAAACTTCTGATCCTGAAATCAGAACGTTAATAAAAGGGAGCTTAACTGGTTAGCATTCTCATCCACTTGAAATACAACTGAGCTGTAGCAGGAATATAAATAAAGGTAATGACCATAAATAAGGAGGTGAGGATGGCGGTGAGAGAAAAGTCTTCAGTGAATATCAAAGGGCCGTGAACCCTGGAGCCAGCAGACTTTGTCAGTTCATACTTGTTCCTCGACAGGACCAAGGTGCTTTGAGGGCAGTGACATTACCGAACAAAAAGCCACTTTGAAAACCCTTTGTTTTCACAGGCGAGAAACTACATTCAGTCTTTGACCCAGATGCCGAAGATGAACTTTGCAAATGTTTTTATTGGTGCCAATCCCCTGGGTAAGTTGACTGTGTCCTCATGTCATGGATATTAAATTGGCTGTGACATAAGTTAGGGGTTTGAAGCCTGTGACTTGCTCACAACCACTGTCATTTCTTACCCAGGCGGAGGGTAAGAGCAGGGGGAGCACAGCCGGTGTTAGCGGACCGCTGGGAACTCCTGCGGTGGGCCCTGCTCTGCCTGTCGCTTCTGGGGGCCACAGGACCCGCCGTCCTGCGTGCTGTGTGTGTGCGTTCCCTGCCTCTGTCCTCCCTGTGCCCCTCTGAGGCTGAACCGGTCCAGCTGGTGGAGCCAGTTTGCCACCTCAGGCATATCCCTGCCACCATCACCTCCAGGATTCTTGGCAAAGGGACGCGACACAGCAGCTGCAGGATGTGTACCGCCTTGGCTAGAGAAGGAGGTGCTTTCTTCCTTAAAGCCAGGGGCTGATGCATGCTTTAGCTGTCCCCCGAAAGTGGCACTGTCTGAGGCTCTAATGCCCTGACTCTGGAGGGCACAGTGATTAGTGGCAGATGCAGAAAAATCAAGGCCAAGACCTCCCTCTGCCAGGAGGGGCGCAGTGAGAGGCTGTGATGACAGTATACTGGGCCTCCTCACTTTCCTGGAACTGTGGGAGTGGGCCATCCATCTGCCCAAGGGGCCTAGCAGCTGTGCTTCAGGCTCAGTTTATCCTTTCAGGCCTGCAGCCGCGGACCTCTTCAGAAGTTGGAGTGAAGGCTAAGTGGCGTTACCTCTAAGTACTTCATCCTTCGTGATTGTTGACAGGGGTATCAGTGTCACTGTGATAATTCTTACAATGGCACAGATGCTCGCGCTCTGTGAAGTGCTGGGCGGTTACGGAGGAGTTCCTGTCAGCCCTGGAGATGGAGGGTTTGTCACATCTCGCCTCCACGAATGAGCGCACAAGCTTATCATAGGCGCACAGAATTCTTCCGGGTTGGTTTAGGTTTGCATCTGCCCTGCTGTGTTCTCACTGGCTTTGTGTGATTTACTGAGGCGGTATTATCTAATCCAAGGATCTGTGCGGAGCTCTCTGAGTCATAAGTACTCCAAAAATTTGGGAGGTGATGATGTGTGCTGGTAGTTTTCTTGTCGGTCACTCTGGTCTGAATTCTTTTCATTGTATCAGCTCATGACTTAGTCCCTGTTGGACTTCCTGTTAGCTCACTGGATTTGCTCATCCATTTTTCTTCGGGCGGGGGATGTGTGCGTCCCAGCAGCTTATTTAGGTCACGTCCATCCTGATAGGTGTCCCCTTCTCTGGAATTATGACATTGAAATATTCAAAAGAACTGGATACCACTCAGCAACACAGACTGCAGGGGAGTTGAGTGGAGGCTTTAGACCATCTGGGCTCAGCCCCAAAGCTCTCGGGGTTCAGACAGGCCTGCACCCTGCCGGCAGAGCCGCGTAGACCTGCAGACTTCTGACCGCGGGCTCGTGCCCAGTGTGTTTACTGGGCAGGACCACACCAGTGTAAACATTGGCATCTGTCAGTCCGTCGCTGACCGTGTTTCACATTACTCTCAAAACAGGAATTGAAACTCAAATCGCCCTTTCATGAAGTATGTGTATTTGTATCTGGCAAGATCTTAGAGGAATCTTTTGCTTACCCCGACTTTATTCTTTATCAAGGTATTGATGATAAGGATGTGGCACTTTTTACCCTAGGGGGTGGCAAAGACCAGATGATTCAAACTAAGCTGATAAAGGTTATTTTTTTCTAAGACGAGAAGAATATATATCGGGGCATTTCTCCCAGGGCTGTAAAGTGTAAACTTGCAAACTTGGATTGACATGTGACACTGCACCTTGTTTCTGTGTCCCTTTGAGAGCCACGTTTCTTGGGGTCACTCTGGAATTCAGGCTGCAGGCAGGGGTCTTGTAGACCTTCCTGTGTGCACTGCAGTAGGTCTGGAAGGGAACGTGTCCTCTTCAGTCCCCCGCCAGCCCCTTCGCAGTTAGGGAAGCATCAGTGATTTGCAAAGCCTCAAAAGCCTTGTTTCAGCCTTGGCTGATGTGGCTCAGTAGATTGAGCGCTGGCCTGGGAACCAACGGGTTGCCAGTTAGATTCTGCTGGTTTGATTCCCAGTCAGGGCACATGCCTGGGTTGCAGGCCAGGTCCCCAGTAGGGGGTGCGTGAGAGGCAACCACACATTGATGTTTCTCTTCCTCTCTCCTTCCCCCCCTTCATGTCTAAATAAATAAATAAATAAATAAATAAACAAACAAACAAAATCTTCACCAAAAAAAGCCTTGTTTCATCAAGCGAGTCCTGTGGTCATGGCATTGTTTGTCCTGCACCGATCTGCAACTCGAAACACCCACATTTGAAATAAGTAAAAAAATCACCATTTTGTGACCCCTAATGAAATAATTGCTGTGAAGATAGATTTCTCTTAAGTGAAAGGATATTCGTGTGGTTTCAAAGTATCATGTGGTTTCTTTGCTTAGGGCAACAAAGAAACAACTCTGTGATAAATGTAGCATCACTCATAATGGGACAGATGCTCCATCAAGTGCACAGAGTCCTGTGAAATATTTGTGCCAAAAACGTTTGAGACAATTTCAACACATTTTTGGATCTAACGTGGTTTTCAGGAAATAGAAGGGGTAGAGGAAAACAAGGGTATAGATGCATGATGGGTAGTCTAAAGAGAACCAGACTGAATGTCTTTTGAGGTCAGAATAGGAAAGCAGGGAAGGATTATTCCAGATTCAGAGAAACTAAAGAAACCCAATCAAATGCAATGTGTGACCCTTCATTGGATCTTGGTTTGAACAAAGAAGATGTAAATGACAATTTTGTGATAAATGGAGAAATGTTAACTTGAACTGGATTTTAGGTGCTATTTGTCAGATGTGATAACAGTTCTGTTATTGTACAGGACGAAGTCTTTATGCTGAAATATTTAGGGGTAATGTATTACTTCTATAATTTTAAAAAGGTTTAACAAAAAATAGAGAAACACTAAATATTAATTGTTGGATATGGGTATCCACTGTCTATGAGGACACCCACGTATATACAGTATATGAGTATCACTATCATTTTTTTATATTCACATTTTTCATAGTGAAAATTTCATGCAAATACCAGGTTTGCCACCCACACACCCATGTGAAAACCTCAGTTTGTCTGTTTGAAGACCCATTTGATGAATGTGCATTTGCCTTATGTTAGTAAGTAAACATGAAAGACGACAAAGAAATTGAAAAATTAAAGACTAGCCCTACTTACCTCTTCTAGATCACTGTAGTTCTAGGCTTTCATTTGTGCACAGTTTGACTACAGAAGTAACGATTTGATGTGGATGTTCCACAAAAGGTTGTTCAAACAGAATCCCAGTTATTTAAAAAAATTCTTCAGTAATGTATTCTTTTAAAATAATACAGAATACACACACACACACACACACACACACACACACACACACACACACACACACACACACTGGGGAGAAGGGATAGTATGTCTTAGAGCTGACGCTTTGGAGAATCCTTTGTTTAGATTTGAAGGGTCAGAACTGTGTGTCTGTTTAATATGGCATATTTTCTGGTAACATGTTCAAAATAAAAACTCTTATTCTTCCCTTCCAATATGTGGTACTAATAGCTGTCGACTTGCTGGAGAAGATGCTGGTGTTGGACTCAGACAAGAGAATCACAGCAGCCCAAGCCCTTGCACATGCCTACTTTGCTCAGTACCACGACCCTGATGATGAGCCCGTGGCTGATCCTTATGATCAGTCCTTTGAGAGCAGGGATCTCCTTATAGATGAATGGAAAAGTAAGTCCTAAAGGCAGTGTTACCGTCTAGTTTGAGAAGTTAGGTTTGAAAATCTTGCCTAGGTGAGCCGCTAACCAAACACGGGGGAAAATAAAATTTCTAGCTATAGCCAACTTGTTAAAACTTATAGTCAGGGTCTCTCATGCCAAGTGAATGTGCTGCTCATATGGAAACTTGTAGCTGGTGATGCTCCTTTCTCATCTGATTTTGCACACAGCCCCTCCCATCTGCCTAGCTCTTCGAGGTTCTCAGAACCTTCTTTACAACTCTGAGATGAGGGGGAGAAAGGGCATTTTTACAGTTGATACAGTTGGGACCAAGAGTTTATATCTTACCTGTTACCTTAGACCTAGTTAGGGACACGGCCAGATGGAACATATGTCTCCTATGTTCAGTTTTCTTATTGTTCCATAAAACACAAATTCAGAATTCCAGGTAAATCCCCAAAACCAGGATTATCTGTTTCTGTAGCTCATGGGAGTGTTCTGTTATTTCTGAGCTTTAAAAAGAGGGGGCTCTGGGTGATGAAAGAAACAAGGAAAAAATGGCTTTTTCATATGTGTCCTTGACCTTCTGTGTAACACATGGTCCATTAGGATGTCACACACAATGGGTACTTGAAGTAGCCCATCAAAGCAGTAGCATAGACTAGGAGGAAGGATCTTAAGCACAGAAGTTTCAGTGCTTGTCAGCAAAGAGAATAGTCTAAACTCTCACATCCTGCTTTTCCTTCCCAATTTCTAGGCCTGACCTACGATGAAGTCATCAGCTTTGTGCCTCCACCCCTTGACCAAGAAGAGATGGAGTCCTGACCACCTGGCTTCTGTTCTGTTGCTCCCACTTCACTGTGAGGGGGAGGCCTTTCCACGGGAACTCTCCAAATCTCATTCAAGTGCCTCTTGTTGCAAAGATCTCCCCCCTGGTGGAAGAGGGGTGTGTGTGCGCGCGTGTGCACGCATGTGTGTTAGTGTGTGTGTGTGTGTGTGTGTCTGTTTTTGTGGGAGGGAAAGATAATATGAGCAAACTATGATCACAGTGACTTTACGTGGGTTACTGATGTTCCGTGACAGCCTCTGCTTGCGCTTCCTCGTGCGAGTCAGCTCCGGCCAGCAGGAGCTGCCGTTGTGTCAGGGTTTGTTAAATGCAAAGTAAAAAACAGTAAACGTCCCCGATCCCAGTCATGCAGTTACCGTTTTGGCCTCTCTTATAGCCCCCTGTTGGTGGTGGGGGGTCACCTTGACCACGGTAGCACAGAGAAGGCTCACACCTCTCGCTGCTTCAGACCCGAAGTCGTTCCTCAACGATGCCTACAGCGAAAAAGGACCAACTGGCTTCTGTGCACTAGTCTAAGATGAATTTGCTTTGTATGAGTCTCAGAACTCAGCAGGTGTATCTGAAACTTAATATGTTTGTGCCTTAAAAGAAGAGAAGAGAGTGTAGATAGTAAGAAAGCACAGCAGATGAAGTTTCGAGCCGTACATGTAGTCAGCCTATTGGATGGCCACTTGTGAAGCAGGGAGCCTTCAGAGGCACCGTGTGTGCATGTGTGAGCATGCGTATAGTGCTTCTCTCTCTCCCCCGCTCCCCCCAGGGGTCGTTGCCATTTCTCTGCAGTATTACCCCACCTTCGGTGCAGAGGTTTCTTGAGTATTGGACCCCAGTAGCCAGAAGCCAGTTCTTGCTGTCCGTGAACTTCCTGTGTGCTCCTCCTTGCTAGCAGAGTGACGATGTGTTTTGCACGTCTTGCTGTTTAAGCATGCACAGCTGCTTGTCCTGTTGTTTTCGGGAGGCCCTGGTGCCAGGCAGGTTTGCCAGTGAAGACTTCTTGGGTAGTTCCGAACCCACGCCACCTTGGCTGATGCTGCGGGCGGGTGACATCGTCTTCTCTCAGCCCCCAGTGCTATTTTGTGTTGAACACAATTGATAATCCAGGTGCTTTTGATGTGAAAATTATGAAGAAATGGAACAGATGGATGTATAGCATTTTCTTTCTTGCCATCTGGTTTTTAACAAACTCTTTTTGGGAGCCATCGTGGGAAAGACAGGGCTTTTCCCAGGAATATCTCAGACTTTGGGTGACAAGTTGTTCTCTTCACTCCCAATAACCAATGCTAAGAAATGTCGAAAATCAAAGTGAAAAATTCAGAAGTTCATGAGGCCAGAAACTCCTTTTGCTATTTTTATCTAAAGATGGTTATATTTTTTTTTAAAGTAATGAGGTGTCTTTCCCACCCTTCTTTGGAAAAGGGTTTTCTTGGCAGCTTCACATTGACTTCCTGGTCTTGGTTTAGGGAGAAATGAATTTTGTACATTGCAGGAATCCTTTGAGAATGTGATTCCTTTTGATGGGGAGAAAGGGCAAATTATTTTAATATTTTGTATTTTCAACTTTATAAAGATGAAATATCCTCAGGGGTGGAGAAGAGTTGTTTTCATAATTTTCTGAATTTCAGGCATCTTGTGCTACATAAGGACCCATGTATTTAAACCTTTTGTGAAATAAGAAAGTGGGAAGCCACTTCCAGTGTTGGCCATGTGACAGTGCCTAGTATTTTGGCCCAGGGGTTTCCGTTTCTCTGGCACAGTGCAGCGCTCCGTGCACTCCAGAGGGACAGGGTAGGACCGGGTCGTCTGGAGCAAGAAGAGAGGAGGCCGGCTGGTGGTGATCGCGCCCCACCTGGGTTCCCCCGTCTTGAGAGGAAAATGAGCGCAGAGGCCTCATCTCCTCGATGCGCAGTTCAGATCCTCACAGTCCACTGCCAGATGAATTTCATGAGCCATGCTGAGTTGTAAGTTCTAGTGTGATTTCCTGCAGAGCTGCTCTGAGTATGTTTTCCTGAAGGTCTTTGCAGTTGTGACCATCCGCGTGTGAGGAGGCTGAATGCTCCCGGGAGCCTGGACTCAGCTGGCGCCTGAGGAAGTGCTCCTTGGTTTCTGAGAATCACGCTCCCATCTCCTGATTTCTCTGAACAGAAAGCAGAAGAGAGAATGAGGGAAACTATTTTATTTGTATTCATGAACTTGGCTGTAATCAGTTATGCCATATAGGGTGTCATACAATACCACTGGTCGAAATAAAGGCTATTTTTCAAATTTAATGAGTTTCTCAATTTTATTACGTTTTTTCTTCTGGTCATTTTAATTTAATATTCAATATGGCTTTGTATCGATGTTCTTTCAACTGTGGCCTGACATATGTTTCTGACAGATCTTAATATTATTCCTAAAATTTAGAAAACACTTACAGAGCCCCTCAGTTGTGCACTTTGTGGTGGAGCAGGCCTGAGTCTTTGCAGCTAACGGGCAAGTGACCCAGGCGTCAGTGGCCTGGGGTGGAGCCGGCAGACCTCCGCCCACGGCCACGTGCAGCCTGCCGCCTGTTTGTACAGCCCCTAAAAATGGTTTTTACGTTTTTAAGTGGTTGAAATAAGAACAGTATTTCTACAGCACTTGAAAATAACAGTGTAAAATTCAAATATCAGTGCCCACACATAAAGAACACAGTCACGCACTTGGTGGTGTGTTGTCTGTGGCTGCTTCTGGGCTCCAATGACGGAACTGCATACCTGCAACTGATACCATGAGGCCCACAGAGTCTAAACTATTTACTTTTTGACAGAAGATGTTTGCCGACCCCTGGCCTAGATGTCCAAATCCTTGTTTTTAAAACAAAGTTTTTAAAAGTAGATGTTTGGGTTCTGTTCAGCTTTGACATTCCAAGATGATCTGCAGAAAAAATATTTTTATTTTTAAATTTCCAGAGAGAAGGTTGGGTGTGTACACTTTATAGATTTTTAAGCAAATGTCCTTTATGACTCTTGTCTGTGGCCCTTGATGGTATTCTTCAAAACTGCTGGATCGTAACACAGTATTTAAAGGGCCATGAGAGCCCTGGCTGGGTAGCTCAGTTGGTAGACCATCGTCCTGACAGCCAAGGTTGCAGGGTCAGTCCCCGGTCACGGCACTTAGAAGAATCATCCAACCAATGCGTAGATCAGTGGGACAACAAATCAGTGTTTCTCTCAAGTCGGTGACTATGTGTATGTGTGTGTGTATATATGCCACAAGAGGCCACAGCTGTTTTTAGGGTCTGTGTTGGTGTGCTTCCTTTCTCAGTGGCCTGGGGATGCGGACAGGTGATGCAGGGTGGATGGTGCGGCGGGTTTTCGTCCTGCGCCGTCTGGCCCCTGGCCGGCAGTGGGGGTGATGGCAGTGGTGGAAGGCAAACTGAGCACAGACCATCGTCTTCATCCTGCTCTCAGTGACTTAAAGGGCTGGCTAGAAGGCACCCGGTTGTCACATGTGGTGTGTCAGTCCCCGTAAGGATCGGACCATTGCAGGGAATGTTTTGTCTTCACACACGAGACATGAGCATACAACCTGCCTAGGCTTCTGGGAGCGGAGAGCTGTTCAGCTCCAAGAGAGAGCTGGCACCAGAAAATGCTCACCTGGATGAACCCACATGACTCAGGGACCAGAGTTTCATAGTATGTGGTGGAGACTGAGGGAGAGAGGAAGGAAGTCTGATTGGGACTGTTACCATGGAAACAATAAAATTATAAAGGTAATACTCAATCTCAAATAGATTGTTACAATGTACAAGGAATGAATCAAGTGTTTTGTTTTAAAGTGAAACCATGGTTAGTATCCTACAATATCCTTCCCATTTGATTTTTATAACTTAATCTTGGGTACTTTTTGCAAAAATATTTGAGAGGCTTCCTGTTTCCTAAGGACCCCAATCTTTTGATATAACATCTTTCTTTTTTGTATCAGTTGGTGATAATTTCATCATCTTTTATTGTTGACTAAGTCTGCCAGTTCACATTTTCAATGGCTTTGCTTGAGATTTGAGCAGTTTTCCAGTATTGTTTATAAAGTTCATCAAATCCACTGTCTTTTACAAGATTTGCAATTACTGCAATTAATTTTCATTATATTGGGTTGGCCAAAAAGTCCGTTTAGTTTTTTTTTTTTTCCATAAAATATAAAGACACACATTTCATTTTCACCAATAACTATTGATTTGGATATTTTGAGCACGTCAGCTCTCTCCCACGTGGTATAATGGTGATTGTTCTCAGTTAATGTCTTGGTTTGATCCCTATCAACTTCAACTGGTCTGCCTGACCGTGGAGCATCGTCCGGTGAGACATCTCCAGCACGAAACTTCACAAACCACTTCTGGCACATTCAATCAGTCACAGCACCTCCATACACTGCCCAAATCTTGCATTTCAGTTGTGTGTTTACCTTCAAAGTTAAAACGGCTACTCAAAAATTCACCAATTTTGATTTTTTTTAAATGCAAGCTGATATGACAGTAGTCACAATATAGTGTAACAGAATTGTTTCAAATGAAGTTAAAGACGACTAAGTGCTACTAGAGCCATCTTACAGGGGGGAAAAAAAAAGGCTTTTTGACTAGCCCCTCCCTCTTTTGTGTCATTTGCCACACACTTGTGGTCGGGACTAACTAACAAGACCAGACCAGAGTCAGTGGGATAGACGCTGGTTCAGGTACTTTGTGATTGTGTAAGTAGTCGCTTCAGTAGTGAGTGTTTTCATGTGATGCTTTCATAAGGACTGGCTGACTAATATGTGAGTAGCCAAGACCCCCCCACTTTCTTTTTTTATAATACAGGCGTTTTAATATACATACCCTTTAAAACTTAGCATTTACACTTCTCAGAACTTAGAGACCTCAGAACATAATGCTCAGGTTATTCAGCATTATGTTCTATGTGATAGCAAAACGTTGGAAGCAGCCCACATGTCTGTCAATAAGGCCTCAATTGCATACTATGCTCATCTGCATGGTGGAACGCCACACTGCTAGGCGTGGACGGGTGCAAGATGGGTTATGAGAGAAAAATTAAGTGGTACACTGGAACATACCATCACCCTTTTTGTGTTGACAGGAGTGAAAATGTAGGGCTAGGCAAAACCCCAGAGGAACACAAACCAAACTCAGCAATCACCTCTGGAGAGTGGGATTATAGGTGGCAGCAGTGATTTTTTAATCAGAAAAAGTTGTTTTGATGAGAAAGACTTTTAAAGTCTGTGTGACCCAGGACCCATTTCCCAGTTTCAGTCTTGCCAGGGCCAGAGCCCGGCTCTTCAAGGTGGAGCACTTGCTGCAAGCGTTGTCCCCGCTGTTGGGCCTCTGGCCAACTGAGCACCACCCGACTTTGAGGCAGGATTCTCCTGCTAGGAGGGCTTGGCAGTTGTTTCCCAGTGGAAAAGAATGTATTTTAAGGATCTGAAGCATGACATTTCAACTTTGGACCCACTGACATCTTGGGCCAGGCGGTCGTTTGTTGCGGGGGCTGTCCTGTACATCGTAGGGTGTTCGGCGACATCCGTGTCCTCTACTCGACGTGACAGTAGCATCACCTCTCCCAGTTATGATAGCCAAACAGTTCTCCAGACATTGCCAGTGTCCTCTGGGGAGCAAAAGCATTCCTGGTTGAGAACCACCAGTCTAAAGCTCGTGACAGCTCAGTCTTGCAGAATACCAAAGCCTCTTTTCTTGAAATAATTAAAGGCTAACATCTATTAACCTGTTATCATCCAAAGAAGTGGCCTGATATCTCATTGGGAAGTATAAATATTAAAAGCCTTTTTAACGACTTGAGTATTTCTCTTTTGGGAAAAAAGGAAAATACTAGTTCAGGAGGAAGTATATTCAATAGTGGATTAAGGCTATTCCATTTCTAAAAAAAAAAGAAAAAGGTGAGTGTTGAGTGAATAGTTATCCTTTCTTCAGAAGCTCTTTGGCCATTATCCACAAGCAGAATACCTAGAGATTAAACTGAGGATGACTGCAAGATTTTCTTAGGTAGGCAGGTGATGGGTTACAGTGGGAAGAATACTGGGTTTTGAAGCCACACAGGCCTGGATTTAAGTTCTGGCTCAAGATACTGTCAGGTATGTGACCCTGGGATAATAGCTTCTAGCTTTCAAGTGATTGTAAAGATGAAATGAAATAACAAGCCTCAATGTGCCTGATATGTTATGGATACAAGATGCTGGTTTGCATCTCACTTGAGTTAACCTTGGGCATCGAGGCTGTCCTGTTAGAGTACAGGAGTGTTCTGCCTCTGGAACTGTGTGAGTTCCTAAAACCAATTTGGAGGAGAGCTCCTGAAGACGAGATGGGCCAGGGCCTAGCTCCAGTGCAGTTTCCAGAAAACTGCCATTATCGAAGCCAGAGGCTGCGGTCCGAGTGAGTACCCACAGCCCATGTGATAGTGTGATACTGCAAACCAATTTGATTAATTCAGTTTCAAGAATGTGCTCTGTTTAGAAGTCACTAAGCAGTTAAGTGAGGAAGTAGTCCTAAGTCAAATTTTCTTATGTATCTATATCTATATAGAGAGATATCTATCTATCTACACACACACCCCTACCACCACCTTTTGAGTGTCATTTGAGGGGGAAAATACATATGTAGGAGATTCAAGATGGCAGAGGAGTAAGTGGAAGCTACACTATCCTCCCAGGACCAATTTGTAATTACAACTAAATTGTAGAAATATCATCCAGAATAACCAATGGAACAATAGCTGGAAAGAAGCCTTATAACCACAGACATAAAAGAAATCGCTTCACCACAATGCGACCATACAGAATGCGGTGGAGCCATGAGAGGGCTGGCTGGGCTCCCACAGGCAGCAGCTGAAGTGCTAGAGGGAAATTCAGTGGCCAGAGGGATCCCCCTGAGAAGTGTGGGACCTAAACCCCAAGCTGGGCTCCCCAGCCCACAGCACCAGAGCTGGGGAAGGAACCCAGATAACATCCGGCTGTGAAAAGCAGCAGAGTTTCTGTCTGCCAGGGAGAGATGGCTGGAGTCACAGAGAGCCTTTTAAAGGACCAACACACATAATTTTATTTGCAGACAATTACCCTGGGCTCCAGCAAAGGGGGGACTGGGTGGACTAGGGATGCTGGAGGAGAGTCTGGGGATGGAGGTTTGGGGGAGAGAACTGAGGAAGCATCTGCCAAGAGTCCTGTGCTGAGTCGTTCCCTGTACTGCAGAGGCCATCTTGTTCAGGCAGACCACTCCTCTCCAAGTGGCATCAGCCTGAGTGGAAGCAACAGCCCCGCCCACAGGAATTACTCTGCCCCACCCCGTGGTGCTTAATCCTGACTGCTGACTACAGATTGACTAGACTAACAATGGAAGGAGATAGCCACAGACTTGGGATCACTGGTAGCCTAGAACAGGCTGTCCAGGGCCAGACTAAGACCCCATCTCACATCACGAGGGGCAGATCCAGAACGAGAACACAGTGAGATGAATTCCACCGTGGTTTTCTTCATGATTTGCATTATTTTCTCTCCTGCATAACTTTTTAACATTCATCTCTTGTCCTTCCAGTTTATGCATAGTAAGTCACTAGTTTTTGTATTACAGTTTATTTCAAGTCTCATATTTTGCTCCTCCCTTCTCTTACTCCATTTTACCACCTTTTCCCCTCTTCCTATTTTTGTTTTAAATTTTATTTTCTCTCTCGTTATAACTTGTTTCCATTCCACACTCTTACTATTTTTCCCCATTCCAGCCTCTCAAAACCACTTTTCTTGTCATTAGTCATCCCACATTCTTTTTCCTCTTCTTAATACCCTTATTCTCCCTCTACCTTTGCTTGTCAGTTGTGGATATGGTGGCTGTTGTTGCATTTCTCCAATTTTATTTCTAGATCCTCATTATTTTTGTATTTCAAATGTCAAATTTTACTGTTCCCCTCTCATACTACATTTTGCCTTCCTCCTGCCCTTTCTTTTTTCATTTTAAATTTTAACTTTTCCCTGTCTTAGCTTGGTTTTCATTCCTCCCTCTTATTATTCCTTCTCCCTCTGTCAACTCAAAATCACTTCTCTTTCCTCTAGACATCTCTAAAGCTTGCTTTCCTTTTCTCCCTTTTCTTCCCCTCCCACCTATGTTAATCTTGGCTCATTTTTGTTGATAGCACTGTGGTGGATCTTTTTTCTCCAGTCTGGCTCCTATTTTTTTCTACTCACTAGTTTTTTAAAAAATTGTTCTGTTTACATCTAATACTATACAATTCCCTTCTCTTACTCCATTGTGCCTTCTTCCCTCCCTTTTTTATTTATAATGTAAGTTTTTCTTTCTTTCTTCCCCTTGTCCCTATTCACTACTCTTATTATTGCTTCTCTACCCTCTCAAAATCATTTTTCTTTCAGTTACTCTTATATTCAGTTTTCCTTTCTTGTAATAGTCTTAATTTCTTTACACCTTTATTAATATTGGCTCATTTGCTGTTGATAGTGTGATTGTGGGTGGGGGTTAATTTTGCACATGTGGGTTTGTTCCCTGGGCTGTATGATTTTGTTCTGGTAGCACCTGTACAACAGTATACAAGACGTGGAAGGCGATTGACTCTCAGCCAGCCAGAGGGAAGGACCCACCAAAGAATGACCCAGCAGTAACCAAAACCCAATTACAATGAGACAGACCATATAAATGGCATAAAGGGCATCCCAAGAGCATAAAGTTCAGGAGATCAAGGAAACTACACCACTGAATCCTACAGTTCTTGTACCACAGAAGTCACACTATGAAGATGGAGTCAAAGCAGGTCAGTCTAAGAAGCAGAAACAAACAAGAAGAGTCACCTACAACGAAGAGATAAAGGGGAAAAAAACAATCAAAAGGGAAGGAGAAATCCCCAGAAAGACTGCTAAATGAAATAGAGGCAAGCAAACTATCAGATATTGAGTTCAAAATAATGGTTATAGTATGCTCGATGAGCTCGGTGAGAACTACAAAGAACTCCAGACAAGCTATAAGGACTTTATTGTAAACTACACTAGCATGTAAAAGGGCACAGAAACTATCAATAAAAGCCAGGAGGAAATGAAGAATACAATTTCTGAAATGAAGAACACAGTAGAAGAAATTAAAAGCAGGCTAGATGAAGCAGAGGATCAAATCAGTGAGCTTGAGGACAAAATAGAAAAAATTCCCAGACAGAGTAACAAAACAAAAAAGACTCAAAAAAGAACAAAGAGGGGTTAGGGGAACTGCAGAACAACATGAAATGTAATAATATCCATATCACAAGGATATCAGAAGGAGAAGAAAAGGAGCAAGGGATAGAAAACTCATTTGAAAAAGTTGTGACAGAAAAATTCCCTAATTTGATGAGAGAAAAAATCACACAACTTCAGGAAGCACAGAGAGTCCCAATTGAGATGACCCCAAAGAGGTTCACTTCAAGGCACACTGTAATTAAAATGACAAAATTCAAAGACAGAGAGAATCTTAAAGGCAATGAGGGAGAAACAGCTATTAACATACAAGGTATCTCTGATAAGACTATCAGCTGACCTCTCAGTGGAAACACTACAAGCCAAAAGGGAATGGCAAGAAATATTCCAAGTAATGAAAAGCAAAGGCCTGCAGCCAAGACTACTCTACCCAGCAAGGCTCTCATTTAAAATGGAAGGTGAAATAAGGAGTTACCTGGACAAAAAAAAAAGGGGGGGGGGGCTAAAAGAATACATCTCCACGAAACCAGCACTGCAAGAGATGCTAAAGTGACTGCTTTAAGAGTGAAGAGAGAGAGAGGAACGCAGGTACAAAGGGCAAAAATGGCAATGAATAAGTACTTTAAAATAATAACATTAAATGTAAATGGATTAAATGACATAGGGTAGCTGAATGGATTTAAAAAAAAAAACAAAAACAAAAAACCAGGACCTGCACATATGCTGTCTACAAAAGACCCACCTCAGAACCAAAGGTCTACACAGACTGAAAATGAAGGGATGAAAAACAATATTCCAAGCAAACGGACAGGAAAAAAAAAAAAAAAAGCTGGGGTAGTAATACTTATATTAGACAAAATAGATTTCAAAACAAAGACCATAAAAAGAGACAAAAAAGAAGGACACTTCATAATACTTAAGGGAATAATCCATCAAGAAGATATAACCCTTGTAAATATATATGCATCCAATATAGGAGCACCCAAGCATATAAGGAAAAAATCTTGGAGGACTTCAAGAAAAATACCTACAGCAAGGGATACACTGTTAGTAAGGGATTTTAACATCCCATGGTCAACAATGGATGGATCTTTTAAGCAAAGAATCAACAAGGATATTTTGGCATTGAATGATTCTCTAGATCAAATGTACTTAATTGATATATACAGAACCTTTCACCCCAAAGAAACAAAATATACATTCTTTTCAAATGCACTTGGGACATCATCGAAGATAGACCACATGGTAGGACAAAAGCAAGTCTCAACAATTCAAGAAAATGGAAATCAGCCCTGGCTGGTGTAGTTCAGTGGATTGAGTATGGGCCTGCGAACCAAAGGGTCACTGGTTTGGTTCCTGGTCAGGGCACATGCCTGGGTTGTGGGCCAGGTCTCCAGTAGGGGGCATGCAAGAGGCAACCAGACATTGATCTCTCTCTCTCTTTTTCTCCTCCTCACCTCTTTCTAAAAATAAATAAATCTTAAAAAGAAAATTGAACTCATATCAAGCAGCTCTCAGATCATAATGGCTAATAACTAGAAAACAACCTCAAGGGAAAAAAACCTCAAAAACATTTAAAAAATTCATCGAGACTGAAAAACATGCTATTAAATAATGAATGGGTTAATAATGAGGTAAAGGAAGAAATCAAAAAGTTTCTGGAAACAAATGAAAATGAACACACTACAATCCAAAACTTATGGGACACAGCAAAGGTAGTCCTGAAAGGGAAGTTCATAGCGATACAGGCGTACCCAAAAAAGACAGAAACATTTCAAATAAACAATCTAACCTGACATCTACAAGAACTAGAGGAACAACAACAAACAAAGCCCAGAGCAAGTAGATGGAAGGAAATAATCAAGATCAGAGCAGAATTAAATGACATAGAAACCAAAAAAAAAAAAAAAAAAAAACAATTCAGAGAATCAATAAATCCAGGAGCTGGTTCTTTGAAAAGATAAACAAAATTGACAAGCCTTTAACCAGACTCATCAAGAAAAAAAAAGAGAGAGGACCCAAATAAATAAAATCAGAAACAAAAGAGGAAAAGTTACAACTGATATGAGAGAAATACAAAGGATTATAAGAAATTACTATGAACAACTATAGGTCAAGAAATCTGACAACCTGAGCAAACTAGACAAATTTCTGGAAACTAATATAGTCTTCCAAAACTGGACCAAGAAGAAGTAGAAAGCCTTAATAGATCGATAACAACTAGTGAAACTGAAACAGTAATAATAATAATAATAATAAAAAACCCTGGCACACAAAAGCCCTGGACTAGATGGCTTCACAGGTAAATTACACCAAACATTTAGGAAAGAGCTAATTCCTATCCTTTTCAAACTATTCCAAAAATTCAAGAACAGAGAAGACTCCCAAACTTGTTTTACAAAGCCAGTATTACCCTAATTCCAAAACCAGGTAAAGACACAACAAAGGAAGAAAACTACAGGCCAATATCACCGATGAACCTTGATGCTAAAATCCTCATCAAAATACTGGCAAACTGGATCCAGCAATACATTCAAAAGATTATACACCATGATCAAGTGGGATTCATCCCAGGAATGCAAGGATGGTATAGTATTTGCAAATCAATAAATATAATATACCACATAAACAAATTGAAGGACAAAAATCACAGGATCATATCAATAGATGCAGAAAAAGCATTCGATAAGGCACAGCACCCATTTATGATAAAAAAACATCAGCAAAGTGGGACTAGAGGGAGCATGCCTCGATGTAATAAAGACCATATATGAGAGACCTACAGCAACATCATACTCAATGGGCAAAAACTAAAAGCTTTCCCCCAGATCAGGAACAATACAAGGGTGTCCACTTTCACCACTTATATTCAACATGGTATTGGAAGTCCTAGCCACAGTGATCAGACAAGAAAAAGAAATAAAAGGCATCTAAATTGTAAAGGGGGAGGTAAAACTGTCATTATTTGCAGATAGTGTACATAGAAAACCCTATAGGCTCCACCAAAAAACTACTCAATCTAATAAGTGAATTTGGCAAAATAGCAGGATACAAAGTCAATATTCAGAAATCAAAGGCATTTCTGTGCACCAACAATGAAATAACAGAAACTAGGGGAAAATATCCCATTTACCATAGCAACAAGAAAAACAAAGTAACTAGGAATAAACTTAACCAAGGAGGTAAAAGACCTATACTCAGAAAACTCCAGAACACTGAAGAAAGAAATTTAGGAAGATACAAATAAATGGAAGCATATACTGTACTCATGGATTGCAAGAATTAACATCATTAAAATGTCCATACTACCCAAAGCAATCTATAGAGTCAACACAATCCCTATTAAAATACCAATGACATACTTCGAGGATTTAGAACAAATATTTCATAAATTTATATGGAACCCAAAATGACACTGAACAGCCTCAGAAATCTTGAGAAAGAACAAAGCAGAAGGAATCACAATACCTGATACCAAAATATATTACAAGGCCTGACATCAAAACAGCCTGCTACTGGCATAAGAACAGACACATAGATCAATGGAACGGAATAGACAACCCAGAAATAAACCCAAGTCTCTACGGTCAATTAATATTTGACAAAGGGGGCAGGAGTATAAAATGAAGTAAAAATAGCTTCTTCAAGAAATGGTGTTGGGAGAACTGGACTGGTACACGTGAAAAAATGAAACTACACCACCACTTTATACCATACACCAGAACAAACTCAAAATGGATAAAAGACCTAAATATAAACTGACACCATAAAAGCCGTAGAGGAAAACATAGGTGGTAAAACATAGGCAGCAATATTTTCGCCGATATACCCTCTAGGACAATGGAAATAAAGGAAAAAACAAACAAATGGAACTACAACAAATTAAAAAGCTTCTGCATGGCTAAAGTAACCATCATCAAAATGATAATGAAAAGGGAACCAATAGTATGGGGAAGTATTTGCTAATGATACCTCAGACAAGGTTTGGTCTCCAAAATATATACAGAACTCACACAACACGAGGAACACAAGCAATCCAATGAAAAAATTGGCAGAGGACCTGAACAGACACTTCTCCAAGGAGGACACACAGAGGGCCCAGAGGCATAAGAAAGGATTCTCAACATCACTAGCCATCAGAGAGATGCAAATTAAAACCACAATGAAAAGGGGAAGGGTTTACAGGAACAAGTATAAAGGACACGTGAACAAAAACTGGGGGTGGGGGGCGTGGAAATGGGAGGGAGGTGGGGAGGCTGGGGGTTTGGGCTAAGATGGGAGTAAAAGACAGACAACTATACTTGAACAATAATATAAAATAAAATAAAATAATAAAATGAAATAAAATAAAGTAAAATAAAATACACCACAATGAGATACCACCTCACATCTGTCAGAACATCATTAATAAATCAACAAATAAGTGCTAGTGAGGATGTGGATAAAAGGGACCCTAGTGCACTGTTGGTGGGAATGCAGACTGGTGCAGCCACTGTGAAAAACAGTATGGAATTTCCTCCAACAGTATGGAAGAACTAAAAATGGAACTGCCTTTTGACCCAGCAATTCCACTGCTGAGATTATACACTAAGAATCCTGAAATACCAGATCAGAAGAACCTAGCACCCCAACGTTCACAGCAGCACAACTTACAATAGCCAAGTGCTGGAAACAACCTAAGTGCCATCAGTAAATGAGTGGATCAAAAAACTGGTACATTTACACAGTGGAATACTATGCAGCAGAGAGAAAGAAGGTGCTGCTACCCTTTTGCCACAGAATGGATGGAACTGGAGAGCATTATGCTAAGTGAAGTAAGCCAGGTGGTGAAAGACAAATACCATTTGATCTCATCTATAAGAGGAACCTAATGAATAAAACAAGCAAATGAGCAAAATTGAACCAGAGGCATAGAGACAGGGAACAAAATGACAGGTACCAGAGGGGGGGAGGGGCATAAGGGGAGAAGGAAGGGGAAGGGTCTAACCAATGAGCAGGTATAAATGACCCATAGACAGGAATAACCAGGTGGGGATTTTCTGTGGGTGCGGGGGTGGGCAGGGCAGGGGGGAGCAGTGGGGGAAATCAGGACAAGTGTAAGAGAACAACAATAAGAAAAATACACATGTAAAACCACATGCCCGGCCTCGCCCCTTGACAAAGACCAGTGGCTCTCAACGCTATCAGATCAGAAAAACTTCTGGTATAATTAATATTTTGTAACATCCCTTTCATGATCCTGAAGTTGAAATTCATAGGTAGCATACATATATACATACAATTTCACAGAAAATATAATGATCCATGTAAATGATGGATAAAGGAAAAAGATAAACACACTTCAATATGTAAGTGCTCAGGTATAACTACATGAAAGATGGTGCGGTCGGATGCTGGCGCCCAGACGCAGAACGGCCTTGGAGGCAGCAGCTGTGTTTGCTGTCTGCTCCAACACCGCGCCCGACTGCTGTCGGTCGTGTGGCTTTCTGAAATGGTGAGCAGGTCTTGGGAAATTTTCAAAAACATGTATTATCCTTTTTTAAAAAATTCACTCAGTTGTGATGCTGGACATTTTAAGTATATTAATTCATAAAAAGAACTTTGTGTTTTACAAGCATAATACAACCAAAGACACTGAAATTGAGAACAGGCTGACAGTCACCAGAGGGGAAAGGGGAGGGAATTTCAGGGGAAAGGGGGAAGGGTTTAGAGCAACAAGTGTAAAGGACACATGGACAAAAACTATGGGGGGTGGAAATGGGAGGGAGGTGGGGAGAGCTGGGGTGGTGGGCTGGGGTGGGAGTAAAAGGCAGAAAACTGTACAAGATCAACAATTAAAATAAAAATTAAAAAAAAGAAAAAAGAAAAAAAAACTTTGTGTTTTATACATGAAATCAAGTTACAGTCCAGGCTCAGGGAGCAGGTTTTGCTGCCTGTGCGAGTGTCCCATAGGACTCGTCTTTGTGACGGGAATCCCACTGCGTGGTGGCTCCTACCTGGGAAACATCAGGGGGGCCTGGTCATGGTGGCGACCACCGAAACTGGCCCCACAGATTTCCAAAGCTCCGATGTAGACAAAATGACTCAGGGGATGTGGAGCCCTAAGAAAGGAAACCTCCAAGTTGAAAGACAGATGTGACTTTCTATTCTCTGTCCTCCACCTCCTCCCCCTTCCCGACCTCAAAGTCGTGATTTTATTGAACCCCTATGGCATATTAGGCCATTTATATTTTTACTTGTGTAATATCTCAAATTCCCCTCCAGAGCCATGTTACCACTGTAGACTGTCCTGACACCAGCCTCGAAGGACCTCTAGTTCACAGTTCTACAGCATTGACATTAGACATGCCTCTCTTGGTTTGGAAAGAAGATCAAGGAAAATCTGTTCATTCTGCATAATTTCCCGAAGGACTTGCTGGCTGCTGCTGTGGCCGGATAGAGGTGACGAAAAGACACCACTCCCCGTGGCAGACGCGGCTGGGCACTTGGTGCCTCATCTCCCCCAGTGCCCACCGGGCTTCTCCCAGGTCCCAGCTCCACCTCCTTTGCTTCCTTACTCATCTGGGACAGAAATGCACCCCTGGACCCCCGAGCAGGGGCTGTACAGGGGCTGCAACAGCGACCTGCCCCTCCCATCGCCCCTCCCCTCAGAACTTCACTTCTCTCATTCTCTGAGCCGCTGCTCTACGTGAACACCCACCACTGTGTGCGGATGGTCCCTCTGCCTAGAACCCCAGCCCTCTCCTGCCCCACACCTCCGGGCCAACTTTCCCTATCAGTCCACCTGTAAATCCTCCCTGATCATCCCCAGGCTGGGGTCAGGTCTTCCGGGTGCTTTTGTACTCGTCCGCATTGATCTGCAGTGGCACTGATCACACTGCTTTGTCAATGCCTGGTGTTTGTATCACCTGCTCAAGAGAAAAACAAAGCATCATGACATAGGCTCTGGAACCAGTTTGCCTGAGTTCAAATCCCAGTCCCTCTATTCCTATGGGAACAATCTTGGGCAAATTACTTAATCCCTCTGAACCCACCTAACAGAGTTGTGAGGATTAAATGAGTTAGAACATGTAAAGCTGTTGGCATGCATTAAATGCTCAGTAAATGTTAGCTCAGAGGACAGACTGTCCTGTTCACTACTGTGTCCCCATCACCCAGCATTGCACCTGACACAGCAGGCATGTCCGGTCTTGATTCACTAAGTCAGAGAATGACTATCATCTTCTAATCATTACAAATCACCTTGTTCTCCGCTTCCTGTTTTTACAATCAACAATCTTTAGAAGCAAAGATGATCTAAAGAAAGAAACCAAATATGTTCAGATTATCTGCCCTAAGGAATATTGCTGTGTGCGTGTTCTCCGTTAAGAAGAGACAAGTGTTTGGAGAATTAGATTCTGATTCTCCTGACTACGTTTTGCTGTGCAATTCAAATTGGATACAAAACAATTTAATGAACTGGAATAAGAATCAAAAGATCATTGGCCCTGGCTGGTGTGGCTGAGTGGATTGAGCACCAGCCTGCAAACCAAAAGGTCTTTGGTTCAATTCTCCACCAGGGCACATGCCTGGGCTTCGGGCCAGCTCATGCAAAAGGCAACCAATCGACGTTTCTCTCACACATTGATGTTTCTCTTGCTCTTCCTTTGTCCTTTCCCCTCTCTTAAAAAATAAAATCTTTTTAAAAATCCACAACCTTAAAAAAAAGCACTATTGAAGCACTATTGGTGATGGTACGACCCAGGTAAATGCTACCATTTCCCCATCTATCTGCCACTTTAAAATGAAAATACTGTGGAAAAAGAAAGGGATTTGGGAGCCAGTGTGGTATCTTGTGCCCTCATCCAGCCATTCCACAAACACCTATTGTACCATTCGCTGTGTCGGGCACTGGGGACCTGGGACAAAAAGAGTCGGCCCTTGGAGCCGACATTCTACTGGCGGGGAGACAGTTGTAAATGACGACTCTCACCAGTTTCCTGGCATCCCTAGAACCGGACCTCTGAGCGCCTGTTGCTGGGCCAGGTGTACCTTTGCTCCACCTCCCTGGAACTCACCTGGCAGATGGTGGGATTTTTCAGCGGAAGTCCTGGGCTTGGGTGTCCTCCAGGACATTACCCTGACCTGATCAGCTGGCTCCTCCTGCCGGGCTGCCAACGCAGCCCTGTGTTTCTGGCGGTGAGGTGAAGTCATCACCCACCACCATTGCACAAAGGCGCAGTTCCCCTCGGCGGTTGCTCAGGCCTGACAGAGCTGGTGGCCCAGGCTCTGCCCGGTGACAGGCAGTGACTGTCAGGGGACGACCGCTGACAAAGTGCTTGTGGTAGGAGTGTCTCCATTTGGAGGCTATTCTGCTGCCAGCCAGCCCCGCCCCGCTCCTCGGGCAGGAACAGTCACCCTCGCCAGGCTGAGCCTCTCCCAGCCTCCCTGGAGCCGGGCGCCCATAGCTGTTGACAGTTTGGTGTAACTCCAAAAAACTTCCTATATTTGTAAAAATACACAACTTACATAAAAATGAATGTACGTCGTTCCGTCAACTATGCCAATAAGTGGTGCTGAAACCAGCAAACTACTTTCCTCCTTCAGCCACAACTACTTCCAGACAAATCAAAGATTTAAATGGAGACAGGCTTCTGAACACGTCACAAGTCCCAGAAACCGTGACGGAAGAGGCTAATGAATGTGACTGCACGCAAACGCTGACTGTTGACGTGGGAAGCAGTTTGGCAGGATTTAGTAAGGGTGCCGGCTGCCCACGCCTTATGATCCAGGGTTCTACTTCTAGGTAATTATTTAAGAGAAACTTTCCCATTTGGGCTCAAGGAGATGAATATAGGAACTTTCCACTCAGCATTATTTGTCATAGAAAAAAACCTGAAACAAATCTCAAAGTCCATCAATAGGAAAATAAACTGTGGCACATTCACAGCACAAAATATTATGCAGCAGTGAGAAAAAATGAACTAGAATGACTTTGCCTAGCCCCGGATTCTGTCTGTGCCCCAGGGACAGTTGGCGATGTCTGGTGACATTTCTGGTTGTCACGGTGGGGGTGGGTAGTGAGCTACTGGCAACTAGTGGGCAGAATAATTGGGCCCAAAATGCCACTGGCGCCGAGGCTGAGAACCCGAGCTGGACTGAATCAACCTGGGCCGATCTCACCGAGTCTGGAGTGAAGAGGGAGTTGCGGAATGACACCGTCTGATAATTTGACAGATGCAGACACGCAGCACAAGTAAGAAGCTCGTCCGGGAACAGCATACAGCAGCTCTCCAAGTCTGGACCAGCCGTCCAGGCTTTTCTTCTCTCACTTTCCCCTGTCATTCTGGAAACATCTCCCCGTTGATGATAACAGTGTTGAGCCTGTGCCCCTTATCTGTGTTACGTGGACTGAATTGGTAGCCCTGGAGTTGTCAGGGTGAACGAGGTGCACAGTTTGGCATTTCGACAGCACGGTTCTGAAACCGTGGGCCCATTTGCACACCCACCTGCAGGGGACAGTGTGCTGATTCCTTTTTTGCTCTCCACCCTAACTAGGTATGAGCTCAAGGACAGGGACTGTGACGTTTGTCCATGCCTCCTCAATGTCTTGACAATACATTGCTAAGTAGGTACGGAGGACAGAGAGAAATAAGACAGCATACCCTCAAGAAACTTAGTTTCATTTTGTTTGAAAGGTAATT
The DNA here is from genome assembly GCA_039655065.1 of Glossophaga mutica. Lineage (NCBI taxonomy): Eukaryota > Metazoa > Chordata > Mammalia > Chiroptera > Phyllostomidae > Glossophaga > Glossophaga mutica. Next base: position 112,566,137 of record CM077306.1, read on the forward strand.
GGCGAGTCAGGTCTAAGGCCCGCTGTGCCCTAAGTCCTGCAGGAGTCGGAGGAGGGGAGGGCCCTTGGGTGGGCGAGGCCTGGCAAAGCCAGGTCTTGAGGCTTGAGGGACCTCCCATCCTTGGCAAACAGGAATGGCATTCCAGACTGGCTGCAGGGTGAGTAAGGCAAGTTTGTGAGATGGCCACATGCAGGATGTTTGTGCAGAGATGCCGTGGAGGATCCGACTGGCAGGAAACACAGGGCCTGGTAGGGACAAGCCCTGTCCAGCAGGCCACGAAGTTTAAACTGCATCCTGGAGGCAACCCGGAGCTGACGCGTGGGGAGTGTTGGGAGGAAAGACTGCTCTAACCAGGAAGACCCATCCCAGCGGGGCCGCCTGTCACAGCTGAGCTGTACTGCTCTAAAGCTGCCCAGCTGGTGTACCCTCCCCAGGTGACGAAAGCCAGATGCCTCCAGGGTGAGGGGGGCAGCCCCAGGGAGTGTGAGGTTGGAGTGGAGGAGCATAGTCCCCAGGCCCAGAGGATGAGCTGGCAGTTTGTACCCCAGTAATCCCTACTCATCCCTGGTGCCACATCTTTGCGCGGCTGACAGGTGTGCTGAAGCCCCTTTGCTGTGGCTCCTCCTTTTACTTTTAAGATTTTATTTATTTGGTTTTAGAGTGAGGGGAAGAAAAGGAGAAAGAGAGGGAGCGAAACACCAATATGTGAAAGATACATTGATTGGTTGCCTCTCACATGCCTGCTCCCAACCCGGAGCCTGGCCGGAAACCCAGGCATGTGTCCTGAACCAGGAATCAAACCACTGGCCACTTTTGGTCGGCAGGACGCCATCCAACCCACTGAGCCACACTGATCAGGGCCCTTTGTTGTGTCTCCTGAGAGCTGATTTTCTTCTCAACTCTATGTTCAGTGACATCAGGTTGGTAGCTTGAACTTGGCCATGGTGGGATTTTTTCATACCACAGAAACTGACAAACACTATGCATTAGGACTCCCCACCCCCATGGCCAGTCCACCGCTGGCAAGTAAGGGAGATGCAGTCATTAGATTTGGAAAAGGGCAAGAAGGCAGATTGTTGTTTATGGAGGTCAGATGAAACATTTAGGAAAATGAGTTTGGCCAAATAATGGAGGCACCATCAGAAGTAAATTCAGGTTCCTAAAAGACAAAGGCTGGTCCTTCAAAGGTGCTATCCAGGCATTCTGCAGGCAGACCGCCTGGGCCTGGATCCTGGCTTTGCCATGTGCCAGCTGTGTGACCTTGGGCAAGTCACTTTACCTCTCTGTGCCTCATGTTTGCCTCCACCGTGGCAAGTAGTCCTACTAGTCTTGTCTGGATTTCTTTGACCTTGACAAGAGTTGGGGACTCTTGAGGATAGTCCATGTGTCCTGGTGTTGAATATTTACATGGAACGGGCGGAGCAGGCAGACCCAGTGACCTCTGCCCTGGAAGGGCAGGTTTTCGAGGTGGCCTCCGAAGTATACAGCCTCCCCTGCCTGGCACAGGGTGCACAGGAGCCCGGGCAGGGCAGCGACACTGTTCCTGCTGTTTGGCAGGTCACTGGGGCTGGGACTGCTCCAGGCAGGAAGGTGAGTTTGGCCGACCTGTGCACAGTAATGACAGTGTCTTCCATCTGTACAGCCCCCACTATGCACCTGCCATTCAGTCAGTCACTACATGTTGGGTTTGGGTTTCAGCAAAGACACAGTAGATAAAACCCCTACCCTTGCAAAAATTCTAGTAGAGAGTAGAGAGATGACAAACAAGTAAACTGAGAGATATATAAGGGCTTGAAAAAAAACGAAGCCGGATAAGGCAGGTGGGGCATGGCTTGGGATGGAGTTGGGGGGACTCTCAGACAAGGTGACACGAGCAGTCCTGAGGGACAGGAGGGAGCACCAGGCGCAGTGCTGGCAGCCCTGTCAGCCAGTCTCGTTAAATCATTCACTGACGAGGAAGCTCAGAGACACGCAGTCCACCTGCTCAAGGTCACACAGCTGTGAGTGCTGGCTCAGGAATCAAGCCCAGCTCTGCCTCCCCGCCCTTGGCCACCCTCCACTGGCCCACAGGAGCTCAAGTTCGCCCAGAGAACAGGGACGTCACAAAGCCCAGGTGTGCGTGGTGGGGGCCAGTGGAGTCCGGGGGTCACGGGTGTGTACGGGGGTACTGGGGTGAGCAGGTCTGGAGTTCACTCCAGGGCACATCTTTCAAGACCAGAAGGAAGAGCAGCAACTCCAAAGGGCAGAGGGTCTGTCTGGCTTACCTAGAACCTCAGTGGGACAGTGAGGGCCATGGGCAGGGAGCAGCCAGCTTTGGAATGGAGTTTGGAACAAATTTTTGGTGGCAGGAGAAGTTCCCAAATTTGGACTGTGTCCCTGGTTCTTTCTCAAAGACCTTTGCCGCCACCACACACAGGTCCGACCTCGTGCCAGCAGCACAGGGAGGGCCGCGCAAACACGCCACTCCCAGGCCTCTCCTTGGGGAGCGAGGGAAGAGCAGAGAAAAGCCGAAAGCCTTCCAGAGCAGATTGCGCCCAGCTACGTAGAGACACATGTTCCCCAGTTTCCACGGGACGTGATTCCAAGCAAATTCCCTACTGTTGCTCCTCGATCCCACCACCTGGGTCTTCAAACCACATCCCTCACTGCCTCTTAGTCCTACAAGACATGCAACAATCTTTGGTTCATCCGTTCACTAAGTGTTTACTGAGCACTGACTGCAGGCCAGCACAATGCCGGGGCTCAGCAGTGACCAAGAAGCCGTCCTTGCCCTCCCCTCTCGTTCTTCCAGTGGCGGGGATGGCCATCTCACAGACGGCAACACTGTGCACGACAGTGCAGGGATCAGTGCGGCCCAGGCCTTGCTGGAGTGTCCCGCCAGACTGCCCCAGGCCACATCTTCACAGGATTGGGCCAAGGGACATCCTGCAGGCTGGGTGAAGGGACGTGGGTCCTGGGCTGTAGTGGGGCATGGGGTGAGGTGAGAACCAGAGAGGTGTATGGTGTGAAGGGGGAAAGTCTACTTTCTGGCGCCCAAGAAGGCAGGCTGGTAGGGGCTACACCGGCAAAATGGTCCCTACCCCTGTCCTCCACCAGGGGGTGCTAACGCTGAGGGCAGGGAAAGAGGACCAGGTCAAAGCAAGGGGTTGAGAGGCGGAGAGAAAAGCTCGTACAGTTGAGGGGCCCTGTGAGAAGAAGGAGTCTGATATTTTGTTCTTGGGATGGATGTTCTGCTCAGGCCCTGAGTCGGCTGACCAGCCCAAGAACCCCCAAAGGGAAGACGTACTGGGGAAGAGTGGCCCAGTAAGCCAGAGCCCGCAAGCTGCCCACAGCTGTTCTGAGCTGGGTCTCAGTAGGGACTGACCAGAGACTGCTGGGGATGGGGGCAGGGGGATTGAGGGAGGAAAGGGGCTGGAGCGGGGCATCAAATGTGGGAACAGAGTGGAAAAATTTGGAAGGCAAACACTTGCTTCTCCCCCAGAGATCTGCAGGGCTCCATGCTTTGCCCATTCGGGGTTGCTCAAAAGTCACGTCCTCAGACAGACCTTCTCCGACACACGGCTGGGCTGGGGAGGCAAAGCTGGACAACGCTGGGGAAGAAGTGCCTAGCAAGCAGCTGCTGCTACGTTCCAGGCAAGAATTAGACACGTCTCATGTCATCTCCTTTTGTCTTCATGACGGCCCACTGAGATGGGTATAATTACCCGCTCCCGTTTTACAGATGAGGAAACTGAGGCTTAGAGAGGCTAGTTAACTAACTTACGCTACAGAGCAGCCCCCACGCGCAAGACTTTCCCCTGCATCTCCCTACCTCCTTGAGATCTTGTTTGTTTCGTGCATGGAGTTTTGAAATGCACGGAGCATGGGAGTCTCTGGGTTGAGGCCAGAGCTCCAGGGCTCCCTTGCTGTTTCATTCCCGAGGGGCCCCAGGAATGTCATGGTTTCTTGTTTATGCACGTCCTGTGACTGATCACGGAGGGGATTTGAGTTGCTGGCCCTGCTGTTTGGGACAGAGAGGGCTGTATTGTTTGAGGAGCTGCCACGTTCCTGACGGAAGATGGAGTCTGGGTGGTCAGGATGGGGACAGGGGCAGTCAGCTTCATAGCCATGCAGGGCTTTTGTTTCAGGTTTAAGAAGCCAGTCATCAGTCCCCAAAACATGCCTGTGGCCTCCAGAGGCTCGGAGTCTCACACCAGGAAGACAACACTACAGGAACAGCCACTTCTTGGGCACTTCCCAGGTGCTGGACAGTCTAGCTGGCGGTTGAATGTGCAGGCTCTGGAGCAGGTTTGAAGACCACACTCCATCTTGGTCATGTGTGAGTTTAGCAAATCGCACTCCAGGCTTTGGTGTGGCGTGGAGCTGGCTTGGCGCAGCTCAGTCTGGGTTTGCTCCTGTTGCACACAGACAAGGCCATCTGTGACCATGATGGACCGAGACGAAAACATGACCACTCCTTAGTCAAGTCTGAACACAGACAAAACATGAATATTGTCTAAACCACAAAAATGACCAAATATCCCCATCCAGCTAATCTGAGTGAGGCCTCTCCATTTTAGTTGTCCCTCCTTCTAGGTGAGACTTATTAAAATACCTATTAGAGAATCACCTCCTTTTCCTAAAATCATCTAATCCAGACCAAAGTCCTTCTTCTTTAAATCCTCCCCCAGTCACTGAACACCAGCCCAAAACCTATAGTAAGTCCTTTCAAACACCTGCTTATCGAGACGTCTCATGGTCCCCATGGTGCAGGTCCCTATTGCAGCAAGGAGTCATAGACCCAGCTTGCTCACCCACAGGTGTGTTTCTGGTGACCTTTGGCTGGAGGCATTGATGGTCCATACCTCACTGGGTTGCTGTCATACTGCACTTAGGATGAGATATCCCCAGGACTCTTTAAACATACCTGTCATGCTTTAATATCATTTCCATTTTACAAAGGGGACACTGAAACTCAGAAAGGGCAAGGAACTTTGCCCAGGTCACACAGCTGGTAGTACAGAGCTGGGATGGAAATTCAGGTCTCATTCCCAAGTTGGTTTCCTGCATCAATAGGGCAGAAACCAACACTACAGTGGACCAGTGTCTGGGAGGGGTAGGGCAGAGGGCCAGAACTCAAAGAGGAAAGAACCCCAGGGGCTGCAGGAGGGGAGCGCCCAGGTCATCCTCAGTGACCCTCCCCTCTTCCTGGCCTGCTCATGACTTCCCTGACTGTATCCTTCTCTCCGAGGCTGCCAGGCTGCTGTGTAAACACAGGTCCAGCAGAGGCTGAGGAGTGGGTGTCAGTGTCAGCAGAGCCTGAGGCCTGAGTCACTTCCTGACCATTGCCTAAGAGGAGCTGGAGCCGCAGCCTGAGCGGTCAGCTGTGCCCTTGCAGGGTTGCACTCACTCGGGCAATGAACACTTCCCTGGTATTCCTCCCCATCCTGGGCTCACTTCCTCCACACTCAGGTTTTCAAGACACAATGGAAAGGCTCAAGCCCCATCCCTACCCTGGAGAACTGTGTCCTCAACCCAGAAGGAAACCTAGGTCTCCTGGATAATTGTCTCTTGTCTGTGCCCAGTCCTGAACTCTGGCTTCCAGGACACTGTTCCAACTTCGGAAATAGGGTGCCTTCCACCCCAAAGGTCTGAAGCTCCCCTAGGCCTCCCAGGCACCTCCTTTTCCTTCCACGGGGTTTCAGGGACACAGTCAGGGGTGGGGCAGGGAGGAGGGTGGGGAATATGTCAGATACTGAGGGAGACCTGCATAGTTTGAGCAGTAGACATGTCCTCATGATGTGGGCAGGGCGGATGATTTCAAACATGGGCCATTTCCTTCGAGGAGCTATGCTGCTCAACCCAGAGACACCGAGTAGCCTCGGGGCCAAAAGCCGGACTCTAAGGCCCGGCTGCACGAGCTTCTTCAACCCTGCTCTGCCCCTTGCCAGCTGTGTGACCTTCAGCAAGTCACATAACCTCTCTATACTTCAGGTTTCTCATTTCCAAAATGAAGATAATACTTGTACTGACTCATGGGCCTCCTCTCACCAGGATTAAGGGGGTTGTGTTTGTACAACAGTTAGGATAATGGCTGGCAGGTGGCAAACACTAGTGTTCATTAAATAAATATTTTTTCACTTCTAATGGGCTGACTCTGCCATTCATTCTCCATAGGTTTTTGATATCCTACTGTGTGCCAGGTATGAATAAGACTGAATCCCTGCCTGCAATGCCTGTTGGGTATTTCTGTGGCTTCCCTGTGCCCCTCCCCCACAAGTGGTCTTCAGGACTGTGTCTGCTGTGCAGGACTTGGTGGGAGGGGCCGGGGCACCAGGCATGGGGCTGCAGATCACTGTAGGCCACCTGCGAGTTCCTTTCCTTCTTCAAGCCACCTTCTCTGTTTGACAAAGTGAAACAAGTGGTCCCCGCCTCTTCCACAACCCCATCCCCAGGCCAGTGAGGGGTCAGACAAGTAAGGCTGGGCATCTGGACCTCTCATGGCCATTCTTTGACCCCTACGTGTTCCAGAGAGGCCTCTATGATTTAATTTGAGCACAGAGTTTTCGCCGGGCTACACGAGCCACCCGACACAGGTAGCAGAGGCCCTGGCTTGTCATCGCTGTCCAGTCCTTTAGGGAGCTAGCAACATCTGTGTTTGAAACTGAAAATTTAAACCTAGACTGGGGAGTTGATTATTATAGAATTATCGTTATTAATTTTAGGTGTGAAAATGATATTGTGGTATGTTTTAAAAATAATCCTTATCTTTTTGAGATACAAAAAATATTTATGGATGAAATGCTATGATACCTGATTTTGCTTCAAAATAATGGGGGGAGAAGGGATGTAGGGGGAATCGAAGTGACTCAGAGCGTTGATGTAACTGAGGGACATGGAGTGTCATTGGAACCTCACTTACCGTCACAGTGTGGCCCAGGGACCCTCTGAACTTGAGAGCTGGTTAGAAATGAAGCATCTTGGCTCTACCCCAGATGGACTGAATCAGAAGCTGTGTTTAATGAAATAAAGTTCTCAGGGGATTCGTGTTCACAGTCAAGTGTGAGAAGCACCGCGCTATTTTGTCTATTTCTGTACACGTTTGCAACTTTCCATAATCAAAAGGTTGTTGGGTTGTGTTCTGTTTTTCCGAAACTGTCTTCAATACCCCCGGGAGATCTTCCTGCAGAGTCCCGCGGTCTACGGGCCGCATCCCGGCGCCAGCACCCGGCCAGGAAGCACCGCTCCATGCAGGTCAGCGCGCCTGCTGCTCGGGCTCCGCTGCCGTCCCGGCGGAAACCCGGGGTTCGCGGCGTCGCCTGTCGCGGCAGGCCCGCGCGGGCAGGGCGGCGCACCTGGGCGAGCCGGCAGGTGGGACGCGCCGCTGGCCGGCCCCGCCCCGCGCGGGGGGGGAGGAGCGGGCAGAGCGGGGCGGGCGCTGCCGGGACCGCGACGGGGGCCTGGTGCTGGGAGCCCCGTGGGCCGCGAACGCAGCAGCCTCGCTGCGGCAGCCGAGATTGGGTGCGCGGGATGAGCCTCACGCGGAAAAAGGGCTTCTACAAGCAGGACGTCAACAAGACCGCCTGGGAGCTGCCCAAGACCTACCTGTCCCCGACGCACGTCGGCAGCGGGGCTTATGGCTCCGTGTGGTGAGATCCCCGGGCCTGTGCGCCCTCTGGGGCACCGGGAGGGGGGGGCCAAGGGGCTCCCGGGGCGTCTGGGCGGACAGACCGCGGCCGCCCAGGTCACGACCTCAGGTGGAGCCACCCGAAGGTCCGGGACGGTTCAATGCACATCCTCTGCTCTCCCGGACCCACCTGGGATGTCCCCTCCCCTGTTGGGCCCCCGGGGTCGCGCGCTCACCACCTTGACCTTGAACTACAAGGCCCAGTGCCCTGCGGGCTTGGAAGACCCTCCCGCGGGCTTTTCCTGGGCCGACGCCGGGAAAGCTGGGAGGCGAAGTAGAGTGTGAGCGACACGCCTCAGGCAGTGGCAGAGGCTGGCCTGGGACCACCCCAGGCGCCGTCTCCCTTTCCTTGGCTTTGTGGGGTTTCTGTGGGTTGAATTAAGACTGGGTCTGGTTCCCCAGGACTTGAACCTTATCGAGGACCCCAAAGTTCTTCCGGGCGAATCCCGGTTGTTACAAATGGGTGCACTGAGACCCAAAGAGGGAGAAGTGACTTGTCAAGTTGCACAGAGTGAGACTCCCTGCGGCTCTGTATCCCGTTGGTGTTAACTGTGTCTGACTCTGGTGCATGGACCTCTCTCAGGGTGTCTGCGCCCTCCTCCAGCCGCGAGCCCCAGGGTGCTTTATCAGCTCCCTCACATTCCAGGCCCTGGGCACCAGTTTCTCCTAGCCTAATCTGCAGGCCAAGAGGGATGGGGGTGAGGATGTCCTGGGAGATACCACCAGGGTGTGGAGTGGCATTGCTCAGGGAGGAAAAGTGCTGCCTGCTGACCTGCCTGTGCCCCCGCAGCTCTGCCATCGACAAGCGGTCAGGGGAGAAGGTGGCCATCAAGAAGCTGAGCCGGCCCTTCCAGTCTGAGATCTTTGCCAAGCGGGCCTATCGAGAGCTGCTGCTGCTGAAACACATGCAGCATGAGAACGTAGGCTGAGCCTGGGGCCGCCGGAGAAGGCGGGAAGCCCTCCTGCGTGGGGGAGAGGGCCTGAGCGGGTACAGAGAGCGCAGGACAGGGCCAGAAGAAGGGCAACCTCCTCCTTGACTGTAGTTCCTCCCTTCATTATTAAGATGGGGTGCAGGACCTGCCCTGCCCACTTCCCACGAAGGGTACAAAGGGTATGTTTGGCAGTGGCTCAGAATGAGCTTTGTGAGGTACAGACTTACTCTCTCACTGTTACTAGGAAATGGGCACGGAGGAACGTTGTAACATGTTCTAGATCTAAGAGCTGGTGCCCAGAATCCAGGTTACTGTTGTTTGCCCATGTGACGCTGATAATAATAACTACACAGCAATAAAAATAGATACATACAGTATTGAGCACCTATTATGTAGCAGGCTCTGTTCAAAGAGCTTTGCATAAACCAACGTGTTTAATTCTCAAAGTACTGTTACTCCCATATACAGATGGGGAAACTGAGGCACAAAAGACCCACAGATTCCATGGGTAGTCAGTGGCATAGCTGGGATTTGAATTTAGGCAGCCTGGCTCCTGGTCTCAGTGCATAACCATTCAACTGTCCTATCTGATAGAAACAGCTAGAAAACTAGTGACCCAGCATTGGGCCTGGCAGCCAGGCTTTTCTCTAGGATACCGAGATTGGAAGGCAAACATTTAAAATAACAGTTTCAAATTTTTGCGCACATTTTAAGCCCCATTCCTCTTCAACAACCCTTCCTATGGGCTCCAGCGAGGAGTGAACTTGCCCCTGGCTCTGAACCAGCCCTTTGGCAGGCAAGAATCAATGTGGCAGGAGACCCACGGTCAAGGGCAGGGAGCCTATTGGCTGGAAAGCCCCTTCCCTTTTCCCTCCTTGATTCCCTTCACCACTCATGGCTCCCTGCTTGAGCTGAGAGTGGGTTCGTGCTGTTTGCCCTGAGCACCAGATTTGGGGCAGTGAGCACAGGAATGTCCACCTCCCCTTCTCCCCAGCCTGACTCTCCATCACTGTGTACCACAGGCTCTTTCCCAGTTAGGGGGATTCCTCTTCCACCTTTGCCCCTTAACTGCTTCCAAGAAGGCTGGGAACCTGCATTCTCCTGGAGATGCTGTATTAGGAAAGGGTGGGTGGTCCTGTGCATGGCTTGGCTCCAGGGGAGGTAGGGAGAGGGCTGAGTGGCTACCCAGCCCTTACCAGCAACCTTCTCCCCAGGTCATCGGGCTCCTGGATGTCTTCACTCCAGCCTCCTCCCTGCGGAGCTTCCAGGACTTGTGAGTCTGGCTGCGCTGGGTTCCAGGGTATTACAGTCCTTACTTGCCACTGGGGAGCAACTTGGTAGTAGGGGAGTCCAGATTCTATCTTCTGGGGACTTCCTGCCCTGGCAGTCCCTATGCCTTTGGGTCGTCGAGGTGCAATTCTCTCTTGAGATATCCTTCCAGCCAAGGGTGTTTATTTTAGGGGCAGTAACACTTTATCTTTTTATCTAATTTTTTGCTCTTTCTCTTCTCCTTCTGACACTCCTATTAGGCAAATGTTGGAATGCTTGCTGTTGTTCCAGAAGCTGCTTACACTATCCTTATTTGTTTGGGTTCTTTTTTTTTTCCTAGTTATTCTGAGTGGTTGTTTTATGCTTCCTTATGTTCTAAAAGTTTTATGCTTTCAGACCTTACATTTTAAGTTTTTAATCATTTTGAACTTATTCTTGTATATGGTGTAAGAATATGATCTAGTTTCTTTTTTTTTTTTTTTTTTGCATATAGCTGTCTAGTATTCCTAACACCGTTTATCAACTAGACTTTCTTTACCCCATTGTATTTTCTTGCCTCTTTTGTCATAGATTTATTGATTATATAGCTGTGGGTTTTTTTGGGTGGGCTCTCTATTCTATTCCATTGATCTATGCCAGTACCATGCTGTTCTGATTACAGTAGTCTTATAGTATAGTTTGATATCAGGTAGCATAATACCTCCAACTTTGTTCTACATTATCAATATTGCTTAGGCTATTTGGAATCTTTTATGGTTCCATAGAAATTTTAGGTTCGCTTACTCCAGTTCTGCGAAAAATGCCATTGCATTGAATCTATAGATTACTTTGGGTAGTATGAACATTTTTAACAATGTTAACTGTTCCTATCCATGAGAATGCTATGTGCTTCCATGTATGTCTATCTGCTTCAATTTATTTCTTTAATGTCTTAGAATTTTCCAAGTACAGGTCTTTTACCTCCTTGTTTAAATTTATTTCTAGGTATTTTGTATGCAATTGTAAATGGGATTGTTTTCTTAATTTCTCTTTCTGAAAGTTTGTATATAAAAATGCAACCAATTTCTGAATATTAATTTTGTATCCTGCTACTTCACTGAACTCATTTATCAATTCTAGTAGTTTTTTTGTGGTATCTTTAGGGTTCTCTATATTTAGTATGATGTCATTTGCAAATAGAGACAGTTTTACTTTTTCATGTCCAATTTGGATGCTTTTTATTTCTTTTTTCTTGTCTGATTGCTGTGGCAGCAATAGGCATAGGTCTTCCAGTACTATGTTGAATAAAAGTGGTGAAGGTGGACCACCTTGTCTTTTTCCTGATCTTAAGGAAAACACTTTGAGCTTTTCATTGTTGATTATGATATTGGCTGTGGGTTTGTCATACATGGCCTTCATCATGTTGAGGTATGTTTTGAATGGAGTTTTTCCTATAATGTGCTTAGCATTTGGAATTTAACGTGACCAGCTCCTCTGGCAGGGTAGGGGTCTGGGTAGGGTGAGGGTGCGGTTTCTAAATGAATGCTAGTAGTAGTGTGGTCAGTGATCTAGGCAATCTAGGTATGGGGAGAGTGCTGAGGACTGCATGCTGCCTTGCAGGCTTTCACAGAGGAGACAACATTTGAACTCAAGCCTGAAGGGTGTGTAGAAGTTTGCCTTGGATAGAAGGGGCTGAGGGTATCCCAGGTAGGAGGGGACCGTGGGGGCAGAAGCCATGGTGCATGGAAGAGGCTGGACTGCTTGGGCAATATGAAGAAGTTTAGTGTGGCTGGTTTGGTCAAGCTAAGTCTAGACTTGACCCCATAGGCAGCTTCAAGTCCATGGAGGATTTCAGCAGGAAGATGATGTCAGATTCGATTTTGGGGATGTACTCTGGAGGCATTGAGAAAAGAACAGGGAGCAGCTTTGGGAGGCAGACACCTAGAAGGTAGTGTTCCAGACCCAGCCCTTGATCTAAATAGAGTAGAGGTGATGGTATGCCAAGAGCAGACCAAAGTCCCTTGGGATGCAGTGGCTGGGAGAGGTAGCGTAGGTCAAGGTGCCAGAATACAAGGTGGAGGAAGAACAGATATTGGAAGAAAGATAATGAACTTCATTTTTGAAACTTCACTTTTGAAGAGCCTATGAATATTCAAGTATTTATTCAGAAGTTGCAAATAAGTCTGGAGCTCAAGAGAAGAAGGTCTAGGCTAGGAATGTGGATTAGGTTTGAATAATCGCCCACGGCTGATAGCCGAAGCCCGGGGACAGGCTAGTGCAGAGTGAGCGGGACAGACACTGTTGATGGGGGCATCCACATTCAAGGGAAGGTCCAAAGGATGAGCAGGTGAAGAGCTAGGAGCGTCTGATGGGGACAGAGGAGAAGAGGTGGAGAATCTCGAGGGTGTGTCAGACTTTTCAAAAGGTCAGATAGGAAGAGAGAGGGAGGCAGGGGTGGGCTGGGCCATTATTGGTGACCTAGATCAGAGTAGTTTTGGTGGTGGGGGCAGGGCAAGAGCAGACACCAGGTTGTCGGAGGCCTGGGCAGTGGGGTCAAGAGGTGTGGAACACTCTTTCTAGAAGTTTGGTGCAGAGAAAGAGGGAGAAGTGGAAGTTAGTTAAGAAACAAGGTCAAAGGAAGAGTTCTAGCACAGTGGGGCTTCAGCAAGTTTGTGGGCCAAGAAAGAACCAGGGTCCATGCAGGGGAGAAAGACAGAGGTGGGGAGGGGACTGTGCGTGGAGCAGGGTTTGGCAGGAGGGAGGGTGTGGTCAGGCAGAAAAAGGCTTCCAAAAGCCACAGGCTCATGGAATGGCCTCCACCACATGTTTTTTGGGTTTTTTTTTTTTTTTTTTTTTTTGGAGGGGGGTTGCCTTTAATACTTTTTTCATTCTTTATCATTTTTTGTTCTGGACTTTGCTGTTATTACCTTGAGTATCAGTTACATTTTGCTGACCTTGATCTGTTTTGCAATCCTTTAAGAGGGTGCAGTGGCTTAGCCACCTCCTTCCTTCTTCCATCCTCCTGAAAATTGCTTTAGTGTTTCCTTCTTGGGAGGGCAGACATTTCTGGCTGTTCCTGGAGCCATCTCAGCCAGGCATGACCCTCTGGGAGAGAGATTTGGACTGAAGCAGAAGGAAATACTGAGAGATGTTGCTAACTCGCAGCTCTGGCTTTCTGTGAGGCACAGAGGAGGGCAAGGACAGAGCACCTGTGAACAGAGGGAACACAGCTCCGCTTGGTTTTCCTGAGCATGCTCCAACTGAAATGCTCACCCTGAGCTCCGCCAACTGAGCCGCTGCTGCAGCGAGGCCGGGAGCCAGGAGCAAGGAGGCCCGTGTGTGACTCTGGTCGACTGTGGTCGGCCTGCTTCTGCTCACCTACAGAGGTCCTTTTGAGGCCCCTATTTTGTTCCAGCCCCTTGCCTCCCCTCTGAGCTCAGACCTGGGCTGGGTGGGACTCAGGACTGGACACGAAGCCCCGTGCCTTGCAGCTACCTGGTGATGCCTTTCATGCAGACGGACCTGCAGAAGATCATGGGCATGGAGTTCAGTGAGGACAGGATCCAGTACTTGGTGTATCAGATGCTCAAGGGTCTCAAGGTGGGCAGGGTCTGGAGGACGGTAGAGGGGGTGAGACCTGAGGTTTGTGGGAGGCTCGGCCTCGGGGCTGGGAGAGCACACTGTGGCAGGGTGGAGGAGGTTCGGAGCGAGCCTGGAAAGCCTGCTGTGAAGCTGGGCGCAGGACCCACCCTCCTCTCTCTCCCCCACACAGTACATCCACTCCGCCGGGGTCATCCACAGGGTGAGTGCTTTCTCCGCCACACTCCCTTCCACCCTGGAGATGTTCTCCTCAGCCAGGGAGGGGGAAGGTAGAGGGAGGGCACAGTCCTTGAGAATATGGGATACGGATTTTTTGGGCCCAGCTTTGGCCTAGGAAGCCCTGCTTCAAAGGAATTGCTGTGTTTGGGGGAACTTTGGGGGGAAATGCTGCAAACAAAGCAAGCCCTGGTGTTTCAGGCTCCAAGAATTAGGAGCATTTTAGAGCTGGCTGGGCCTGCAGGGCATCTTGTCCAACCCTCCAATTCTCATGTTACACCTGAGGAGCCTGACGCCCAGAGAGGGAAGGGGTTTGGTGAGGTTGCATGCTGGGTGGTGGCTGAGCTGGGACAAGCTGCCATATCTGCCTCTCAGCTGGATGCTCACTCTCCTCTCATCTAGGACCTGAAGCCGGGCAATCTTGCTGTGAATGAGGACTGTGAGCTGAAGGTGAGTGGCCCAGGCAGGGTCAGCTGTGTCGGGGTGGGCCCCTCTCCTGCAGAAGCCTCCTCTAGCTGCTCAAAGAGACTCTTCTCCTCAACAAGCTCCTTCCCTATGTTCCCCGAGTCACAGATCTTGGATTTTGGGCTGGCGCGGCATGCAGACGCCGAGATGACTGGCTACGTGGTGACCCGCTGGTACCGGGCCCCTGAGGTTATCCTGAGCTGGATGCACTACAACCAGACTGGTCAGTGGTCAGCTGCCTGGGGACGGCCTGAAACTGGGGGTCTTCTCTGGCAGTTTCCCAAGGCCATCTTGGTTACTCTGGGTTGACTGACCGCTGGGCTATGGTCAGCAGTCCAGGTGATACTTCCTCCCCTCCCTTGGCAGTGGACATCTGGTCTGTGGGCTGTATCATGGCAGAGATGCTGACAGGGAAAACACTGTTCAAGGGGAAAGATTGTATCCTTTGCTGGAAAAGCCAAACTCCATCCAGGGATTCATTCCTTCAACAGGCACTTTCTTATTTAAATCTCTCTTTTTCTTAATGTGGAAGAGATGCATGCTCACTGTAGAACAATTTTAAAGTGCAGACAAGTGAAATGATAAAAAATAGCCACCCACCATTCCACCACGATGGAGGAAATACTTCACGTGCTGGCATCACACACTAACTGAGCGCCTGTGTGTGCAGTGCAGCATTGAGAAGGCGGTGCGTGTCTGCCCTGCCAAGTCAGGGTGGGGAGACGACGAGGCAACTGATGCGTGTGGCCAAGTGGGATGAGGGCTGGAGGCGGCATGTCCGGGAGCATTTGTGGGAGAGACCCTTAACCTAGCCCAGCTGGAGAAGCCGTCCAGAGACTGAAGCACGAGGGGAATAGGCGTCTGGAGGCTGGGTGTTTGCCACAGGGCCTGGGTGGGAGTGATGGAGAGCTGGCGGGAAGGGCAGCTTCAGATCCTTCAGCAACGAGTGAGGCTGAGCCTTAACCTGCTGCCAAGACCTGGACCAACTGACCCAGATCCTGAAAGTGACTGGGGTGCCAGGTGCGGAGTTTCTGCAGAAGCTGAATGACAAAGCGGTGTGTGGCAGTGGGCCTAGCTGACCAGGCGGGCGGGCTGCAGGCTTTGGGAAGGAGGGCTTACCTCTGCCTCCCTCTTGCCTTCATCCCTCTTCGGACTCTGACCTGAGCCTTCAGACCTGCTGGGCCTTTTCTGGAATCCCTGCTCTATGCTCCTAAAGCCTGAGCCCCAAGGTGCTGACAGTTGGGTTTTCCTCAATGCTTTTCTGTCTTCCAGGCCAAGTCCTACATCCAGTCCCTGCCACAGAGCCCCAAGAAGGATTTTTCTCAGCTCTTCCCACGCGCCAGCCCCCAGGGTGAGTCTTGGGCCTGGGCCTCTGCATTCTGTCCTGGCGGGCGGCCTTGGATCTCCCAGGCCTGGAGTGAGGCTCGTGCTCTTGCTGCAGCCACAGACCTGCTGGAAAGGATGCTGGAGCTGGATGTGGACAAGCGCCTGACGGCCTCACAGGCCCTTGCCCACCCCTTCTTTGAACCCTTCCGGGACCCAGAGGAGGAGACAGAGGCCCAGAAATTTGATGATTCCTTAGAACATGAGAAACTTACGGTGGACGAATGGAAGCGTAAGCGCTGGGGGGTCAGGCTCCTTCCTCTCTCTGCCTGCAGCCTTTCTGTCCTTTGCCACCTTTGCTCTCATGCCGGCCTCTCCACCCTCCTGGAGCCTACCGCCTCCTTCCCGCTGAGTGGATGTGGTCCCTGTGTGCATTTCTTCCTCCCTGGCTGACTTACAACTCCATGCTGTGTCTTCGGGGATTGTGGGAGGGGGCAGCTCTTTCTTGCCCTTAGCACCCCCTCCCCACCTTGAGCCACCCTGCCTTTCTCAGAGCACATCTACAAGGAGATTGTGAACTTCAGTCCCATTGCCCGGAAGGACTCGCGACGCCGGAGTGGCATGAAGCTGCAGTGACTTGTCCAGCTGACCCCTGGCTGAGCCCGGGGATCACCATATGGCACCCCCTGCCACACACCGCCCCTAGGACCAATATTTATGTGTCACTAATGAACCCTTCTGGGTTACAGCCTTCCAAGCACAGGACTGAGGGCCCTTGTCCTTGTGTAGGCAATAGGCCTAGTAGGTGCAGGTTTCAAAGATGTTGGTTGGGAGAAAGTAGTTCCAGTCATAACTGACCACATTAAATGCCTGTCTGGAGAATTGCCTGTGTGTGGGCTTCTTTCCTTCTTGGCTCCAGTGGTGCTAAGAGGGCGGACTGAGCCGGGGCTGGGGTCTACATCGGTGATGGTGTATTCATTTGCTAGGGCCACCATAGCAATGACCACAAACCGGTGGCTTAAAACATCAGAGACTTATACTGTCACCATTCTCAAGGCTAGAAGCCCGAAATCAAGGTGTTGGAAGGGCCATGTTCCTTCCGAAGGGTCCACAGAAGAACCCTCACCTGTCCCTATGTGTAGCTTCTTGTGGCTCCTAGGGTCTCCGGTGTCCTTGGCTTGCGGCTGCTTCAGTCCGCTTTCCGCCTGTCTTTACAGGGCCTTCCCTCCTGTGTGCGTTTGTCTGCCTCGCCCCTCTTCTTATAAGAAGACCAGTTATTTTTTCCCCTACTTTATTTCATTTATTTTTTGGCTGCACAACAATGTGAATATACTTAACACTTTTTTTCTTTTCCATTACCATTTATCCCCGTATACCCCTCGCCCCACACCCACCGCCACAGTCACCACACTGTTGTCCATGTCCATGAGTCCTTTTCCATTTTTTCTCCATCCCTCCACCCCCTAGCCTCCACCCTGCGCCCCCAGTTGTCAGCCTGCTCTCTATGAGTCTGTCTGTGTTTTGCTAGAGCACCAGCTATTGAATGTAGAGTCCACCCTAATCCGGTATGACCTCATCTCAATCCTCACTCATTATATCTGCAACGACCCTCTTTCCAAATAAGGTCACTTCCTGAGGTTCTGGGTGGGTCCGACTTCTTGGGGAACACTATGCAACCCACTCCAGATGGCCATGAGGGAGGGCCTTTCCTGGGCCCAGTGCTCTGTCACGGAGCCAGACGCTTTTGGTGGCTGAATCAAGAAAGTCTTAGAGGGCGCTGCAGCCGGTGAGACACGCCCGCAGGTTATTTTGGGTGAGTGATAAGCAATCGAGATAGGAAGCCACAGCAGGCGTGCTGACTGGGAGCTGTGAAGGCAGAAACACGGGCTTTTTCAGGCTTTCCACAAAACTGTTCTCATCTGCCTCTGCCAAGTTTTAACCTGGCAATAGCTGAGATCCTTCTGCTTAGGTTTGAAAAACTGGTCAAATTCCCACGCACAGTCAGGAGCCTGGCCCCATAGTTCTTGCCCTGCACCCAGTCGGGCTCCAGCTTCCTCGTGCACCATGGTCCTGGTTAAAATGCACATTCCAGGCCTCGCCCCAGGGACTCTGATTTGGCAGGCCTGGGGCTGAGAACCTAGAATGTGTGAATGATGACCCTCTTCCCTCAACCCAAGCCTAGTGATTCTGATAGACATCGGACCATACTTAGAGAAACACTTAGCTGACTTCTGCACCACTTAATTTGTCAAGAGGCCTAAATTAGGAACCGACGGCGGGAGACTGAGGGGTTTAGATGAGCTTCACACTCTCATTTTATAGGTGTTAAAGCTGAGGCTCAGATGGCCTTTTTAGGGTGGTGAAACTATTCTGTGTGACACGAATGCTGGACACCTGACGTGCATTTGTCACAATCCATTGAATGTACAACACAAAGAGCAAACCCTAATATAAACTATGGACCTTAGTTAATAATAATGTGCTGATACTAGCTCATCAGTTGTAACAAATGCACCACACCAATGCAAGATAGGATGTTAATAACCGGAACTGCAAGGACATGGAGGGAGTATATGAAAACTTATGTACTTTGGGCATAGTTTTTCCGTAAACCTAAAACTGCTCTAAAAGTAATGATTTTAAAAGAAGCCTCAAGTAATATCTATTCAAATAAACAAACCAAAAAAAAAAAAAAAAACCCTTGAGTCCACACTACCCCGTCCCTGAGAGACTCAGTCAGAGACCCCCAGCAAGGAAGGGGTGGGCTCGGGATTTGAACTGGAGCAGCCTTGACAGCTGTGCCAAAGGCTCTTAGCCCACACTTGGATTCGGAGATTGCCCGGCCTTCCCTCCCTTCCAGCCTGGATTTTGCTGCTTCTCCCACAGAGTGGCCCTGCTGTCAGTGAGGGAGGAGCGGGTAGTGGCAGGGACTGGCTCCGTCCTGCCGTAGCCCTGACCTTGCTGGTCACTGAACTGCACCAGGTCCGCTGAGTCTAAATCCCTCAGTCAATTGCCTCCTGAGACTACTCACGGGCCCCAGGGAAAAAAATCCAGCCTTCTGGTCCTGGCCTTCAAAGCCCCTCGTGTTCTCTGACCTCATCAACTCCTGCCTCCCCCCTTTTTCTTTCATGCCAGCATCGCCTGCCATGGAGCACGAGTACCGGGGTACACGCTGAGGCTCACCCTACATATTAACAGGCTAAAGGCTCTGACAAGTCCTGCAATAAATGTTCAACATTGTTTAATCCATACTTCCAAAATGTACTTAACCGCAGGACTGCGCTTTCTCCCGACAGCCATCACACACAGAGCCTCGGCCCAGGGCAGCCTGCACAGGTCCCAATACCCAGGCTTCTTCCTGAGCCTCTGCATGGAGGCCCTTCATCCCCCTCCTCACTGAGGAACATTCTCCTTAGTCTTCAAGACTTAGCCTCAGGCCTCCCTCCAGGAAGTCATTTTCCAGCTGACCCTGCCCCTGTCTCCAGGCCCTCTGTGCAGGACACCTACAGTGAGTGTTCTATGTCCCCTCCCCAGGGCCGGCTGTGAGCCCCTGCTGGGGACAGGTAACTGTGAATGCATGAATGAACAAACGAATGAATGAATAATGCCCTGAGTCCTGTGGTCATTTCTCTGCCCCAACTAGACTAGCATGGTATCGAGAGCAGCAAGAACCAAGAACCAAGCAGGAAGCAGAAGTGGTGGCCAGTTACTCCCCCAAGAATCTCTAGGCTCCTGGGCTCCCAGGCTTCTCCCTGTCATCACTCAGTGTCCTCCAGTCCAGCCCAGAATTACACTTCTGTGTGTTGCTTCAGCCCCTTTCCCACAACTACCTCAAAGCTGAGAAGTTTCTCCGAAGGGAGGTCAGGGTACTGAGCAGCAGGAAGGAAGAGGTCCATGGATCCCAGCCTTACCCTGTGGGCACATGGGCAGAGTGAAAGGAAAGGAGTCCGTTCTCAGGCTGGGTGGGGGCAGAAGGGCTGAGTTTGGGGGCTCTGGGCCCCCATAATCTCTCAGTTGGGCTGCAGGACCTCAGGCAGGTCTTGTGGTTTCAGGCCTTGGTGGACGAGGCTGGGCTTTGCCCTCTCCAGCGGGGCAGCTCAAAAGAGAGATAAGACGGTCCAGTAAGAGCAGCTACGTCCTCGACTTCCACCTCAGTGAAATGAAGGGTGTCCTTGCTCAATGGCTCGATGGCTCAATGGCTCCTCTCCCAAGGCAGCTGGGGCCTGGCCATCCGTGCCACCCAGGGCAGAGCTTGCCTGGTGGGGGCTGGGGCGGCACTGCTCCAAGTGAGGGGCTGCATATGGAGAGGCCCAGAGGGGGGCTCTGCACCCCCAGCAGAGAGCCCGGTGGGCACAGATGCCTCAGCTCTCACCTGGCACACTCAGACAGCTCCGGAACTTTTCAGGCCCCCTGCAGGGCTGCATCTCCCCCCCAGGCTAGGAGGGAGAAACCCCTGCCTCCCCCCATCCCCACCCCCCGCTAGGCTTTTGTGTCTTTAAATTCAGAAACAGTCTCCTCCCTCTATCCCACTGTGAGCTCTTGCCCTGCCCTCCTTCTCTGTAAATCCCCCTGCCATCTGAGCTGAGAGGCTGGTGATTTTCTTGTTTTTCACTTTGGGCAGCCAAGGCCCAAAGCCATTCAACTAATCTGCAGATTTTAGTGAGCTGTCCCTGCGATGCCTCACCCCCGCCTGACCCCAGATTTCCTGGAGCAGGTGGAAATTCTGACCTGGCTTCCCCTGAGGAGCCTCTGCTCCTGGAGTGGCTGCCCTCACTCTGGGCCAGGGTATCAGCAAGGCCCCCCTGGGCTGGGAGCACTTCTTGTTTGGATCCCTTCTCAAATTAATGTTTTCATATGCATAAAATAAAATAAAAGGGTTGCAAAGCAAGCTAGTCATGTTGGAATACAGTTGTGAAAATATCATTTAAATGCGTGGTGTTGTAAGACATGGGTTCCTTTATTAACACATTAAATACAAGATCTAGGGGTGAGCCTAATAAACTGCTATAAATGTGAAGTGGAAATGAGTGCAGATGATGTTTCAGGGTACCTGTACCCCAAGGGAGACGGAGAGCTCTGTGCTGTCCTCCAGCCCCACTAACACCACTGCAGCTTGCTGCCTGGATTCAAATGCAGGTGAGTGGAAGCAAAGTTGTAATCACTCCCAGTCCAAGTTCATGGGCCTGTGGATTAGTGTATAGTCTATGGTGTATGGACCCCAGTTAAGAACCCTTGTTCTAGACACTAAAATGTGACTTGAGGTGTCCTCTGCGATTTCTTAACGGACCCGCACACCTGCCTCGTTTGCTCATGCAGCCAGATTGCGCCCAGATGCCTACAACACATATTACCCCCCAGCCCCGGTGTCTCCTGGCCTCACTGCCCAGGAATGGGTCTGCCTGGGACATTTCCTAGGGAATTTGCCAGGCCTCTATATCTACTTTGCAAACTGGATGTACTTCTCCCATCCCCACCCCGGAGCATTCCCTGTAAATGGGAATTTTACCGATGAAGGTATTTGGGCCCGGAGTGGAAACTGAGGCCCAGGCCCCGTCTATTCACCACTGTGCTTTTCTGTCTGCTGCAGCCGTGGCATGACATTTACTGAGATTAATGTGCAGTTTTCACTCCCCGCATCCTGTCCCTGTCTCCCCAGCCACCGAGGCACAAAGATAGCCAGGCTTAGGGACAGATTTGTGTTAACTGGCCGGGAGAAGAAGCTACCAGAAAAACACTTGTTTCTCTCTACTTTCCCAAAGGTCTCACCCTGAGACTATTTTGCTAGGACTCTAGGATGGAGAAAGGTTGGGAGTGAATGAGGGGAGTACGTTTGAGGAGCCATATGGCTCAGCTAAGGTGTTTCTCCTGACTGGAAGGAGGCAGAGGCTGATTCGTGCCCACATTCTTTGGGGACTGTGCCCAGCTCCCCATCAACACTCTGGCAAAGCTCAGGAGGAGGTTGCTGGGTACACGTAGGGAGGCTGGCCTTGGGCATGGGGCTCGGGTCTTGGCTGAAATTCCTGTGTCCTGAGTGTGTCCTGGGACAGCAGAACCATGGACATGACAGAGCCCTGTGGACTGGTACAGTGGGGTTCTGTGACAGACACAGCTGGTTTCCTACCTATCGATTACTGTCTCTTCCTCCTTAAAGAACCCACATTTTGTTCAGGCTGCAACTTGTGCAGGAGGGTGGGCCTCTCCTGCAGCCCCCGTGGTAACCCATGATTGTTCTAAACCAAGTGAGCTAGTGTTTCCTTTGCTACTGATTGGTTCAGGGCTCAGTTCCGACCCAGAGGACTTGGGGGAGGTCTGGGAAGGAGGTCCAGGTGATCTGCACCTGCTGTCTACCCTGAAGACGGTTGTGGGAGCTCTGCGGCTCCGATAGCCTTTGGGGACCATGAGGAAAGAAACCTAAGGATTAAACAAATCTGCACATTGAGGACAATAGAATGTGAGGATGGGAATGTCCTGAACCCTTGGAGACACCAGGAAGCTGTGGAACCATTTCAGGGGCTGCCTGACTCCATACTTCTTACGTGAAATAACTAAATACCTTTGCAGGAATTTACCTGAGCCACTATCACACAGGGTTCCTCCCCCACGAAGCCCATAAATTCTTCTTTGATGCAGCATCTCAGTGGCTTTAAGTACATTGATGATGAGAGGGGCTTTCTTGTGTTGTGCAGTCCTTAAAATCCTAGAACTTTTGTGTAATTCCAAGGAGGAGACCCAGTAAAAAGTGTAGTTGGATGGCCTCCAACCCAGCAGGACGGAGCCTTGGCTTTACAAACTGGAGCTTGGCCCTGGCGCTCCTTGTTATCCTCCCTCCTGAGAGTAACACCTCTGTCTCATCCTTTTCTCTCCCTGCGTGCTATACACTCAGTAGTTAAGTGTTGGGTGCTTGAGGCACACTGCTGGCTGCTCTGCCATTAACCAGACCTGTGACTTTGGGCCTCAGTTTCCTCATCTGTAAAATGAGGATAGGATAATAATACTAAAGAAATTAATGTAAGAATGCACTTAGAACGGTGCCTGGCACGTGGGAAGCACTCGCTGAGTTAGAACTATTTACCACCTTCTCTACCACATCCTCCTCCCTCTGTGATTACCACATCTTCCTGACTTCTTCACTTCCTCCCTCTCAGCAGCAGTTTTCTCCACTCACCTGGTCTCCTTCACGTTAAATCCTCTTCTCAATAGGTTGGTCCTTAAGGGGTCTGGATCCAGTCACTCCTGGCTTCTATTACAACGCTGATATGTGCAACCTCTCATGCAGGGCCTGGGAGGCAGCAGAGTGATGCATTGAGAACCTGGGCTTTGCGTACAAAAGGACCTGGGGTTAAGAGAAAGGGGGGTTTAAGGAAGTGGCTTACATGACTCAGGGCAGGGGGTGAAGGTTGGTGAGTCTGACATTTGTCGGGCATGCTGGCAGGCTGGAAATTTATGCAGGATGTCTGTAATAGAGTCTTGAGGCAGAATTCCTTCTTTGGGAAACCTCAGCCCTTGCTCTTAAGGCCTTGGACTGATTGGATGAGGCCTACCTGCACTACCTGGTAAAAGTGGGCTGATTGTAAATGCTAATCACAATCTGCAAATTCTTCACAGTATTATCTAGCCTAGCGTTTAACCGCACAACTGGGTACATAGTCTAGCCAAGTTGACTCATAAAATTAGCTATCCCACCATGCATTTGGTCACAGCGTATTTTAATCCTCTGGGGCTCATTATTTTCCTTTACAGAGGAATAACAGAAGAGCCCACCTCACGGGAAGGATGAGGGATAAACTCATAGAGTGCACGGGAAATGTCGGCTGTTTGTACTATTGTCGTGGCTGCACCAGGAGCTGCTCAAAAACATGTTGACAATGAAAATACTCTTAGGGGTGCCAGGAAACACACCCCTGCTGCTGCACTCACATTTTTGGTTGAGTTGCGTGGGTGTCACGCAAAGCCTCGGAGGTGTTCTGTGCTTATTCCCATCTGATTCCCCACCCAACAGACCGGTCCAGAGCCTTTAAGTTCATGTGAAAATCCCCAGAGAAACACATCTTTAGGAATTCTCCACTCTCGTCTTTGTGGGGTGAGGAGGAAAGTTTCTCCACTGGGTTTCTTCGTCTTTGAGACAGTATGGGGCTTGGAGCCACATGTCAGAAAACATTACATTTCTCTTCTTCAGCAGTCATTTCACATTTTAGATGAACTGCATATTCATGGCGGTGAACAGCCAAGTAGAAAACAGACGACAGCTCAGTTTTCCTGGAAATCAGCAAGTCAATCGAGCTGCCAAACAGCAATTTCTGCATGTGAGGTGCTGCTAACATTCCAGAAAGTTGTTTTAAGTAAAAGTGATTTTTAAAAAGGGAAATTCTTTCTTTCTTTTTGTCCCTCCCTCTTTATCTTTCTCCCTCCCTCCCTTCCTTCCTTCCTTCCATTTTGAAGCCAGTGTTGCCCACTGTTTGACTATTTCTTCTAATGTGTTCAGCCTCAGCAAGGGTTTTCAAAAACAGGTGGGCTGACACAGGGGTCTCTCTGCCTCTTTCTGAGCTCTTTCCATTGTTCCAGTTAACTGGCTCCCTGGTGTGCCTGTCCAGAAGTCAGCTTGCCTTTCTTCCCTCCTGTTTCCCATCCTCCCCTACAGCGCAGCCATGGTCCCAGCCCCCTCTTTCAGAGTCAGGAGCACAGTGATCCAAAACGCCTGTTTTGCACCCAGTATCAAGCTGTACCTTTGAAAGAGATATTTATGTATATGCACATATACATATATACATATATATTTAAATACACTTTTTATTTTAGAATAGTTTTAGGTTTACAGAAAAGTTGCAAAGAAAATACAGAGAACTCCCATATACCACTCACCCAGTTTCCCTATTATTAATATCCTACATTGACGGCATGGTTCATTTGTCACAAGCAATGAACCAATGTTGACATATTGTATTAACTAACATACGCACTTTATTCAGATTCCTTAGTTTTTACCTAGCGATCTTGCTGTTCCAGGACCCTTCCAGGATGCCACAAGTCTCTTTAGGGTGTGGCAATTTCTCAGATTCTCCTTATTTTTTTGATGAATTTAACAGTTTTCAAGAGCACCAGTCGGATGTTTGGTAAAATGACTCTCAGCTGGAGTTTGTCTGGTGATTTTCTCATGATTAGGCTGGGATGATGTGCCTGGGGGATGAAGGCCGCCAGGGTAAGACGCCATTCTTCTCACACTGTACCAAGAATACGTGTATCAGTATGATTTAGCACTGAGGTAAGGTGGTCTTTCCCAGATGTCTCCACTCTAAAGTTGATTTTCCCTCCCTTCTCATACTGTACTTTTTGGGAGCAAGTCACTGAGCACATACTACCGTTAAGGAGGGGAGTTAAACTTCCTTGAGGAGGGAGTACCTATTAGTTATTTGGAGTTCTTCTGTTTGGGAGATTTATTCAGCAATTGATCTATATCACAATGGAATCATGGATATTTATTTAATACTTTGGGTTATAATCTAATAAATACAAAAATAAAATATAAATGTTAAATAATAGAAGTTTTCCCTTTTGACTTGATATGTAGATTTTCTTCCTTTTGTGTGAATTGAGTCCTTATCCCTGAAAGGACCTGGAGGGACGCCCACAGGGGAAGGAGAGTCCACTCACCAATCACGAAACCCCTGGAGTCCTCAGGGTTAGTGGGAAATATTTTTCACTTCTCGCATTTGGACACTGGCCAACCCACAAGGTCCCCTTTGGATGGGCATCCTGAAGGCACTTCCCTATCTTGTCCATCCTCTTCCTCGTTGACATCCTCAGTCTTTTCCACTCCTGTGCCCACCCACCCTTGGTAAAGTATTTGGGGAACCTTCATTCTATTTGCATGAAATAATAAAGCTAAATACAATAAACAACATTTCTAGGCATCATAGCTATTCTTTTGCTGCATGTTTTCGAGGTGGACTGTTTTGGGTACTTTAAATATATTATTTATAATCTTCACACTAATTGCAAGGTAATTATTATTCCCGTTTCACATACACAGAAACTGGATCTCTGATAATTTACGCCCCCCACCCCCCGAGGTTTTCTCCCTACTGCCCAGTTTGCTCCCGCTCAGCAGTCTCCTTCGCTGGTTCCCCTTCTTCTCCCCGACCTCCTATGCGGCCGAGGGTGGGCCGCTCCATCGGAGCCCCAGTCTCTCGTCTGGTGACACTGCTGGATGACTTCAATGAGATGCATGGAGAGTCTTCCACACTCTCCACAGAGTTCAATAAATAGCATCTGTTATTACTGTTAATTTCATAAGGATCAAATGAATTTTTTTTTAACTCTTTCTTAGAGCAACAAGTATAAAGGACTCATGGACAAAAACTATGGGGGGTGGAAATGGGAGGAAGGTGGGGCAGGCTGGGGTGGTGGGCTGGGGCGGGGTAAAAGACAGAAAACTGTACAATATCAACAATTAAAAAATACTGATTAAGCCCTGGCTGGTGTAGCTCAGTGGATTGAGCGCGGGCCTGTGAACCAAAGGATCGAGGTTCGATTCCCAGTCAGGACACATGCCTGGGTTGCAGGCCAGGTCCCAGCAGGGGACACATGAGAGGCAACCATACATTGATATTTCTCTCCCTCTCCCTCTCTCCTACCCTTCCCCTCTAAAGATAAATAAATAAAAATTAAAAAAAAAATACTGATTAAAAAAAAAACTCTTTCTGTTCTTGGTTCTATTTATTCTCACTTCTAACAATCGCTTCTGCTCTCATGGCTTTAAATATCACCTATATGCCAAAGAATGGCAAATGTCGTCTCATCTTGGATCTTTCCTCTAAATTTCAGACAAGTCAACATCTTCATCTCAGTATTTTAAAACAAAATTAGAGATTCTTCTTCCAGTAGTAGTGGAGCAACCTGTATTGTATTACAATGAGTATGGACTGTGGACAAAAGTTTAAAAACAGTTCTTTGAAGGGACTGGATAGAACAAAAGCAGGCAGAAACTGGAGAGGAGCCAACCACTGACAGAGGAAGGTGCAGTGGTTAAGATCATGATTCTTACAAGGATTTCGCCTGAAGGCGCTATCCAGAACTTGCACCATCCATCGCCAGAATTCAAGCATAAGGTTGCTAGTCTTACTGGTTTGACGAGTCAGAGAATGGGTTTTAGAAAGGAAACCCAAGAAAGGAAGAAGCCACAATGGCTTTCTTAAAGTGCAGGTAAAATTTGACCAAATCCTTGGTTGACTCCTGATCGGTGCAGGGGATACTCCAAGGACCCTGGCAGGAAACAGCCAGAAAAAAACAACCGGAAGCTGAGAGGACTGAGCAGAAATTTTAGCTGCTGCCAATATGAGGGGACAGAGAATTTTGAATTTTATGCCTTCCTGCTTAAAAAGAAATACTCTTTAGGTAGAAGATAAAAGAATCTAGATTTTCTACAATTTATCATCTACAATGCCTGATATAAGAAACTTATTAGACAGGGGAATGTGACCGTAGCCAAAAGAAAAGCAGACAATAGAATCTAATTCTGAAATAACTCAGATATTTAATTAGTAGATAAAGATTTCAAAAGGCCTATAATAAATATGTTCAAGGACTTTAAAAAATATATACGCAGCATGAATGAACAGATGGGCAAATTCAACAGAGACCTAGACATTATAAAAAAGAACTGAATGGCAATTCTAGAATTAAAAAGCACAATATCTTAAGTTAAAAATTCACTAGTAGTCTGAATAGATAGAATATTGGAGATGGAAGAAAAGTAAACTTGAATAAAAAGTTTAAAAATGTACACCAATTTGAAGAACAGGGAGAAATTGACTTGTAGGACAATATCAAGTCATCTAACATACGTGTAGTTCAACTTCTAGAAGGAGAGGGGATAGATAGTTGGACAGAAAAATTATTTAAAGAAATAATGGTCAAAAATTTGCCAAATTTGATGATAAATATAAAGTAACAGATCCAAGAAACTCAGCAAGCCCAAAGATTGATAAATACAAAGAAAACTACACCTGAAACACATCATAAACAAACTTCAAAAAAAACAAATATAAAGAGAAAAACTGGAGAGTGACTAAGAAAATCAACATAGTATACACAGGGACTAGTAGTAGAAAAGTCAGCTGACTTCTTACCAGAAATATGGAGGCAAAAACAATAAAATATCTTACTCAATGTGTAAAACCTGTCAGCCTGGAATTGAATATCTAGCAAAAATATTAATCAAAAATGAAGATTAAATGAAGATACTTTCAAATAAAGAAAAATACTATAACATTTTCATATAAGAAATAGAAAAATGTGCACTATAAGAAATATTAAAGTCAATTCTTAAGGGAAAATGACAACCAATGGACATTTGGACCTATAGGAAAGAATTAAGAGCGCTGGAAATGGCTAAATGCGGGAAAACTTTAAAATGTATGCATATTTATGTATATGTACTATTTATTAATTTTTAAAAGTTTTCATGTTTAATTACAGTTGATATACAATATTATATTAGTATCAGGTGTACGACTCAGTGACTAGACATTTGGGTAACTTATAAAGTGATCAAATCTAGTACCCACCTGACAGCATACATAGTTATTATCAATGTTACTGACTGTGTTCCCTGTGCTGGACTTTCCATCCCTGTGACTACTTTGTAACTGCCAGTTTGTACTTCTTAATCCTTTCCCCTTTTCCACCCATCCCCCCCAACACCCTTCCACCTGGCAGCGATCATGATGTTCTCTGTATCTGTGAGTCTCTCTGTTCTGCTGGTTTGTTTATTTTAGTTTTTTACATTCCATATAGAAGTGAAATAAGTGGCATTTGTCTTTCTCTGGCTCACTTATTGAATTCAGCACGATAATCTCTAGGTCCATCCATGTTGTTTCAAATGGCAACATTTCATTCTTTTTGTTTTTTATGGCTGAGCCATATTCCATTACACACTTCTTTACCCATTCATCTGCCAGTGGGCACTTAGGTTGCCTCCTTTTATTGGCTATGGTAAATAATAAATAAACATAAACATAGGGATGCAAATGTCTTTTCAATTTATGGTTTGGGGTTTCTTTAAATACCCCAAAATGGAATTGCTAGGTCCTTTTTCGTCTCTTGTTATCGCCTTGGTTTTACAGCCTATTTTGTCTGGTGTAAGTATTGCTACCCCTGCTTTTCTTTTCATTTCCATTTTCATGAAATATCTTTTTCTGTCTTTGTACTTTCAATCTGTATATGTCTTTCAATCTGAAATGAGTCTCTTGTGGACCGCAGATTTAAGGGTCTGGTTTTGTTACTGCTGGTTGCCCTGGCCTGTGCTTCCCTGCACCTCAGTTCAAACAGCCCAATACAATGGTAAACTGAAGTGGAGACGGTGGGCAACCTTGCCTTGTTTCAAAGGAAGTGCTTCTAAAACAGTGTTGCAATGAAGTGCGAATATTTACTGCTCCTTCTTACATAAGCTTTATCAGGTTAAGGAAGTTGGCTTTTTTCCTTATTTACTAGCTTAAAAAAAAACTACATAAAAGTGTTAAATTGTATTGAATGACTCTTCTATGAAAAAATCATGTGGTTTCTTTGCCTTTAAATCAGTTAATGTAATGAATGTATTAATAGATTTTCTAATGTTAAACCATCCTTAGAGATGCCCCGGTGAATCCTTCTTGGTCATTATACACATATGCACAAAACATAAATGCTGTGTTCTTAGTTGTTTTCCTTTCTCTCTAGTGTTACTTAATGTTAAGGTTATAAAATGACTTTAGGAGTTTCTCTCTCTTTCTCTTTCAATTTTGCCAGAGCTTTTCTAATTTTCTACCTTTTTAATCTTTCTTTTCATAAAAGCAACGTTTGGCTTTGTTGATCTACTCTGTATATACTTTTAAACTAGTTTCTGCTCTTAGCTTTAGTTTTTTTAAGTTTTATTTTACTGTTCTTTGTCTGACTTCTTAACTTGGATACTTACCGTATTTTTCAAACCATAGACACACCTAGGTTTTAGAGGAGGGAAATAGGAAAAAATATTTTGAAGCAAAGAATGTGGTAAAGTATTTAATAACATAAATAACATAATATTTCACCAATGAAAATGTAAACAGAACTCAACAGCAGCATCAACAACCATTATTCCTCCTGAACTTGCGGGGCAGGGTGGGCATCTTATAGTCTGAAAAATGTGGTAACTCCTTAGTTTTTTTTAAATATGTTTTATTGGTTATGCTATTACAGTTGTCCCATTCCCCCCCCCTTCATTCCCCTCCACCCTGCACACCCCCTCCCACCCACATTCCCCACCTTTAGTTCATGTCCATGTGTCATAAGTTCTTTAACTTCTACATTTCCCACACTATTCTTGCCCTCCCCATGTCTATTTTCTACCCACCATCTATGCTACTTATTCTCTGTACCTTCCCCCCCCCTCCTCCTCCCACTCCCCTGTTGCTAACCCTCCATATGATCTCCATTTCTGTGGTTCTGTTCCTGTTCTAGTTGTTTGCTTTTGTTTTAGGTGTGGTTGTTAATAGCTGTGAGTTTGCTGTCTTTTCACTGTCATATTTTTTATTTTCTTTTTCTTAGATAAGTCCCTTTAACATTTCCTATAATAAGGGCTTGGTGATGATGAACTCCTTCAGCTTGACCTTCTCTGAGAAGCACTTTATCTGCCCTTCCATTCTAAATGACAGTTTTGCTGGATAGAGCAATTTTGGATGTAGGTCCTTGCCTTTCAAGACTTCAAATACTTCTTTCCAGCCTTTTCTTGCCTGGAAGGGCTCTTTTGAGAAATCAGCTGACAGTCGGATGGGAACTCCTTTGTAGGTGACTGTCCCCTTATCCCTTGCTGCTTCTAGAATTCTCTCCTTCATTTGAATCTTGGCTAA
Organism: Glossophaga mutica; assembly: GCA_039655065.1. Lineage (NCBI taxonomy): Eukaryota > Metazoa > Chordata > Mammalia > Chiroptera > Phyllostomidae > Glossophaga > Glossophaga mutica. Next base: position 112,596,448 of record CM077306.1, read on the forward strand.
TGTAACTACGATGTGCCTTGGCATGTTCCTCCTTGGGTCCAACTTCTTTGGGACTCTCTGAGCTTCCTGGACTTCCTGAAAGTCTGTTTCCTTTGCCAGATTGGGGAAGTTCTCCTTTATTATTTGTTCAAATAAGTTTTCCACTTGTTGCTCTTCTTCTTCCCCTTCTGGGACCCCTATAATTCAGATGTTGGGACATTTAAAGATGTCCTGGAGGTTCCTAAGCCTCTCCTCATTTTTTTTGAATTCTTGTTTCTTCCTTGTTTTCTGTTTGGTTGTTAGTTTCTTCCTTCTGGTCCACGCCATTGATTTGAGTCCCAGTTTTCCTCCCATCTCTATCGGTTCCCCATGCGTCTTCCTTCATTTCACGTATTGTAGCTTGCATTTTTTCATCTAATTTTGAGCAAAATCAACCAATTCTGTGAGCATCCTGATGACCAGGGCTTTGAACTGTGCATCTGATAGGTTGGCTATTTCTTCACGGCTTAGAGGAATTGGCTCTGGGAATTTGATTTGTTCTCTGGTTTGAGCCATTTTTGGTGTTTTCGTTTTTTTGTTTTTGGTCTGGCCGCGGCTGTTACGAAGTGAAGGGTGGAGCCTTAGGTGTTCCCCAGTGAGGGGCAGCCCAGTGGCTGGGTTGTGACGCTGTATGTGGGGGCGGGGTCAGAGAGGGAACAATGGCGCCTGCTCCGCTCTCTCCTGGATTCAGTCCCTTCCGCCATTTCCCCTTCGCCTGGACCGTCTGTGCGCTCGAATGTGAGACCACCTGGTCAGTCAGCCAGCTGCCTTGTGTGGCCTCACTGGGTCTGCACAGTTGCCCCCCTGTGCCCGGGGTCTGCCAGCCGCCGCCTGTGCACCTGGGAACTGCCAGCTGCTGCTGCCTGCATGCCCCAGTCCGCACCTCCACTTTTTCCTGCTGTGATTCTGCCCCTCTTACCAGTCTGGATGAATGGTTGTTGGACTTTCGTACAGTTCAATTTTCTATCAGTTCTGCTTGTTTTCTTGTTTCTAAATATTTGTTGTCCTTAATTTTGGTTGTGAGAGGAGGCACAATGTGTCCACCTACACCTCCATCTTGGCCGGAAGTCCTCCTTAGTTTTCAATTTTTCTCCTTTTCTAATATATTTACTTAAGGCCATAAGATATAATATGTAATATCTTAATCATTATTTTTCAAATATTCATTGTGATTTCTTTTGGGGCCAATAAATTACAGTTGACCCTTGGAACACATGGGGGTCAGGAACTGACCCCTGCGCAACTGAAAATTGTGTGTCTCTTTTGACTTTCTCAGAATGTACCTACGAACAGCCTACTGTTGACTGGGAGCCTCACTGCTAAAATAAACAGTAAAATAATGCATATTTTGTGTTATATATGTTACATGCTGTATTCTTACAATAAAGTAAGCTAGAGAAAAGAAAATGTTATTTAGAAATCATAAGGAAGAGAAATTACATTTATAGTACTATACTATATTTATTGATGCCATAAGTTTATATCACCTGCATACAAGGTGAATGGTCTGTTGGTACCTACATCGGTATTGTCTTATATGTTACAAAACACTCTAGATGTTACAGGTATTACTAACACTAGCTACCAGAAAAGAAAAGATGTGAAAAAGCAATTTATATTTACATGCAGTGATAACAAAGAAGGAGCAATATGACTGATTGCTTTATGGTAGCTTAGCGTGATCCATACAATTGCTTCACAGTGGCTTAACCCACACATTCGCGAATGAATCACTGTAAAATTTTTATGGCAGACAGTATTACAGACATATTCATAGTGTAGTATTGGGAACATTCTTACATTAAAAAAGCATTTCCTGTAATGATACACTGATATACAGTTTCTCCAGTTACTGGAGAGGTTTATGGTAATGTAACTCTTTGAAAGCAAAGTTATAAAATGGTAAGAAAACTAGCACATTAAGTTTATATGCAATATCACTTACCTTATGCCTATGAGAACAGGCTGTCCACTTCTGCACGAGTCTCGCCCGCGGTGTTCTGCAGGATGAATACTCAAGCAACAACGGCGATGACACAAAAATGTCTCAGGCCGCTCCTGCTGCACAGTTACTAGATTTTCATACAAGGACCCCCCCCACACATACAGTTAATACATTTATTAATGGTACAGCATGATGACTATTTACTATTCAATAAGTGGAAGTGGATCATTATAAAAGTTTTCACTCTCAGCATCTTCAGGTAGAGGGGCCTGAGGGGGAGGAGGAAAAGGAGGGGCTGTTCTTATGGTCTCCGGGTGCGGGAGGCAGCAGAGGCCACAGAGGTGGAGGGGGAGGCGGGGGTGGGGGCACTCAGGGGAGGCAGGCACACTCCGTGTGACTTCGTGGAATACATACAGTAATTTTCGTCTGACTTCTTCCTTTTCATTTCTCTAAGAATGTTTCCAGGTAGCAGCAATCCTCTCACCTTTTGCTTTAGCTTCAGTGTCTGCATCATAGAAGCGTCCACGAGGTAGAAGTGAAAAGCAGCCCTGAATAACCGGAACCCTTCTGCCAGGCTGTCGAATGCCAGTTTGTTTTCTAGCTCTGCTTCTCCTACGCCTTCTTCCCCTTCCCCCTCGTCGGTACTGGTTGGGAAGAAGCACTCTTCTCTGTCAAGTCATCTTCTGTTAATTCCTCAGGGGTGGTGTCTACTAGCTCTTGGGTTTCTCCAAGATACATATATTGAAACCCTTCACCTTCACACATGAAACTTTACATTGTTTTCCACATCCACAATCCCTTTCGAGGCTCCCTGATTAATTCTGTTGTAAATCTTGTGAGGTCACACACAGCATCTGGACAGAGTGTTCTCCAGTAAATTTACTGTCTTGTTCTTGATGGCTTTTATGGCTTTGTCTGTAATAAGGATGCGTCTTCAGGGTTTGATCCTTCCAGACTTTCATGATGTTCTCTTTATCAGGGTTCTCCTTCCAGAGCAAAGACAGTCCTTCCCATCAGTACTGTGTGTAATGAACTTCAAAGATTCTTATGACCCCACCTTCCCTGATCTAGAGGCTGAATTAGAGGCATTCTGTTGGGAGCAAGTAGACCACTTCAACCTTTTGGGTGGAACGCATACGGTTCTGGGTGGCCAGGAGCACTATCCAATATCAGAACTTTAAGAGGCAGCCCCTTCCTGTCAAGGGACCTACTGACATCAGGGACAAAGCATCGGTGGGACAAATCCAGCTTGTCTTAATGGTACCTGGGAACTCACCTGCTGCCTCAGCTGGCAGAAGCTGCTCCTCCTGTTGTCTCGACATTCTTTTTTAAAGCCAAACCTCTTTCTAAAATTGTCAAATCACCCTTTGCTGACATTAAATTCTCCAGCTTTAGTTCATTCACCTTCATTTTGCTTTTTGTAGAATCATATTTGAGTCTATAGGTCTGCCTTTCTTACAGGGATCCTGTACCCACATAGAAACTGCATTTTCAATATAAAATAAAGTTATTTCTCAAAAAGTGCAAGGCTCTCACACCCACTGTCATAGCTGCAGGGATGGCTTTATGAATTTCCTTCCCTTTTTTTTTTTCTGAACAATGGCCCTTATGCTGGATTTATCTGGAAGCAGTGGGCAACCACAGCTGCAGGCCTTAAGCTGTGGTACACACCAAGCACTCAGCTTTTTCTTGTAATGTCATGACATTTCTCTGCTTCTTGGGAGCACTTCCAGCACCACCAGTGGCACTTTGCATGGGCCCCATGGTGTTACTCAAGGCTGGTGGTATTGCACTAAATATGAAAAATGCATGAGGCCACTTTCTACTGCCATATGCAATTCACAGAAGCAATGAACTGCTCACATGGAGATGATTAGTGTCACATGGCGTTTGAGTGGGGATGCTCATTGCATTTGAGCTCAGTGCAACAGCAACAGGAGGTGGCTATAAAATGATCACAGGACCATTTAATTCTGCATCTTTGCATCTGTTTACATTTATCTTGCTGAAAATGGCACCATGTACAGTCTGTGTTTGTGTATGTAAGTTTTGGTAAATTTTAACTTTTTGTAATAGGTTTGTGCATGTTTTATGGTAATAAATGATAAAATAGACTAGTCTCTACATATATTTATGTATTCATGATATATCTAATTTTTTCTTTCATTCTTTCTTTTTGATATTTCTAGGTTATGCAGTTTGCGAAATTTTCCAAACTGTTGCAAATCTCCAAGATTTTCCTAATATATTTATTGAAAAAATATGTGTATAAGTGGACCCATTCAGTTCAAACTCATGTTATTCAAGGGTCAACTGTATTTATAATTTTTTACATTCCAAAGATGAGATTTTTTAAAAAAGACTTTATTTATTTATTTATTTTTAGAAAGAGCTGAAGGGAGGGAGAAAGAGAGGGAGAGAAAGGCTGGTGAGAGAAAGAAAGATTGATCAGTTGCTTCTTATATGCGCCTGAACTGGGGACTGAACCTGCAATCCAGGCAAGAGCCCTGACCAGGAATCAAACCAGTGACCTTTAGCTTTGCAGGATGATGCCCATCCAGCTGAACCACACCAGTCAGGGCCTAAACACTTTTAAATTTACCTTTTTGTTAGTCATTTCTAATTCAGTCCCATTATGTCAAAGAACATGATATGGATGCTAGTGATTTTTTAAAAAATAAACTTTTTTTAAATTTTATTTTAATTGTTGTTCTCGTACAGTTTTGTGTCTTTTACTCCCATCCCAGCCCACCACCTCAGTTCCCCCCAACCTCCCTCCCATTTCCATCCCCCCCCTAGTTTTTGTCCATGTGTCTTTTATACTTGTTGCTCTAAACCCTTCCCCCTTTCCCCTGAAATTCCCTCCCCTCTCCCATCTGGTCACTGTCAGCCTGTTCTCAATTTCAGTGTCTTTGGTTGTATTTTGCTTTGTTTATTTTGTTGATTAGGTTCCTGTTAAAGGTGAGATCATATGGTATTTGTCTTTCACTGCCTGGCTTATTTCACTTAGCATAATGCTCTCCAGTTCCATCCATCAAAATAAAAAGATTCTGCACGGCTAAAGAAAACAGTATTAAAATAGAAAGAGAACCAACTGTATGGGAAAACATATTTACCAATGATACCTCAGACAAGGGTTTAATCTCCAAAATATAGAAAGAACTTACACAACTCCACTCTAAGAAGACAAGCAACCCAATTAAAAAATGGGCAAAGGACTTGAATAAACTTCATTTTTTAGAGCACTTTTAGGTTCACAGAAAAATCGAGTAGATAGATACTCAATATAGGCTTTCCATACACTCCCTCTCTTTCTCCCCACAAAGTTTCCCATAATATTAATATCTCGTGGTACCTTTATTACAATTATTGAACTAATATCGCTGTACTCTTATCCTAAAGATCATAGTTTACATTAGGGTTCACTGTTTGTGTTGTGCATTTCCACGAATTTGGTAATTGCATAATGTCATGTACCCACATTACAGTACCGTGTACTGTACAGCACACAGAATGGTTTCCCTGCCCTCTGTGCCTTATCTATTCATCCCTCCTCTAATCCTGCTGCACCAGGTAACCACTGATATTTCTACTGTCTCCATCATCTTACCTTTTCCAGAGTTAAACTCCCACAATAGGTAGACTTTTCCCACTGGTTTTTCCATTTAGTGATATACATTGAAAATTCCTCTATGTCTTTTTTGTGGCTTGATAGAATATTTCTTTTTTAAAAATGTTTTAATATTTATTATTGATCTTAGAGAGAGAAAGTGGGGGAGGGAGAAACGTTAACTTGTTGCTCCACCCATTTATGCATTCATTGCTTGCTTCCTGCATGTGCAGGACCAAATCACAACCACCCAGTTGCAACCACCTGGCCAGGGCTGATGGCGCATTTCTTTTTCCCACATAATATATTCCATTGCCTGGATGCACCACAGTTTGTTTATCCATTCACCTATTGAAGGACATGTTTGTTGCTTCCTGTTTTCATCTCCGTGTTGCTATAGGTCTGTGTGCAGATTTTTGTGTGGGCATAAGTTGCCATGTATTGGCTACTAGCAGAGTGTACCCCAGGCATGCTGTCCCTGCTTGTTGGGATTGCTTTGTGTCTTACTGGCATTGCAAGAGGGCAGCTGCACTGCACTAAAGAATGGGAACTGCACGCACCTCTCCACGTGCTAGGTGACTACAAGGGTATGTAGGTCGAGGGACCCTAGTCACCATGGCTCCCCAGCATTCCAGCTCTTGTCCTTCTTCCACTAAAATGCATGATGTGCACCAACTGGACTATCAGACTCTCCTTCGAGCAGGAGTCTGCGAAGCCATTGCTGTGCATGACGCTGCCTTCTCTGTCAAAGCTAGTAATCTTGGGCCTGGACGAGCGCGTTGTGACTTCTGAGTGTGACTGACAAGCTGAAGCTGAAAACCACTGGTCTTGTGGTGTTCCACTCTCTTACATTTGGGGAGATTAAATATCAACAAAATATCTTTTGAATTAACAGAGAGTTTTCCAAATTTATTTATTAACTCCAGGTAAGTTTTTTTTGTCCATTCCTTACTTAACATTATATTATGAACATTTTCTAAGTTTCCTAATGCAAAAAAAAACAAAACAACAAAATAAAAAAAGTATTATATATCCTTATTCTCCCTTTATTACATAAAATGTATAGTTTCCCACTGACACATATTGCTAATCTGAATTTAGGAAAATGCATACCAATCACACTTTAGCATACTTTGCCAAGTCTCTTTTCCTTCAAATCTTCACCTAATAATTGAATATTATTATTTTTGAAAATATCAAATACAGAAGACATGAAAGGTATATCATTCCATTTGTCTTTTTAAAAAACTACTCAGTAAATTGCACATTTCTTGTTAAACTTATTCCTAGAAAAATCTTTTAAGTTAGTATTTTAAATAAAACTTCTTCCATTAACCTACTGATGCCTGCACATTAGTTTTGTATTCAGTCACCTGACTAAAGACTCTTGTTATGTACAGTAGTTTCCTTTAGTCCTAAAATCTCTCAAACAAGCAGTATCTCACTTCAGTGTGCACCGCTCCTATTCCTAAGCGGCCCCAAGCCTGGCAGTAGCAGCAGCTGGACTTGGTTCACAGCTTAGACTCACTTGGGCACCTGCAAGCCCAGCATAAGTAGCAGCAAATGGCAGATTGCTTTGTAGCTTATGCCGGTGACCCCTGACAGAACACATGCAGTGGCTGACCTTGGCCAGCACTGCGTAGGAGGTCCCAAAGCCTGTGCGCCCAGTGGACAGCCACAGACCATGTCAGAGCACCACTCTACTGCCTCCACAAGCAACACACTCGTGGGGCAGACTCTGCAGGCACCTGAGCCCCACTGAATAAGTACGCTCTGTGGAGTGGGCTCCTACACAGCTGATCCTCCACAAGGTTTAAGGTAGGTGGTCAGTGGTCACAGCCAGTCCTTGTAGCTGATCAGCCTGAGTAAATCCCTCTCCTTGATGTGCCAACAACAATCAAGGCTCAACTACAAAAGGAGGGTGTACACAGCCCACATGGTGGAAACACCTTGAGGACTCAGCTTGGATGAAAGGGGAAGCTATGTCTCTGGACCCTACAGTACACTTCCTATAACAGACCAATCTTCCAAGCCAGGGAGTAGTAGCAGCTCTACCTAATACATAGAAACAAACACAAGGAGGCTGTTAAAATAAGGAGAAAGAAACATAGCTCAAATGAAAGAACAAAACAACGCTCCAGAAAAGAATTAAACAAAATGGAGATAAACAAGCTACAAGATGCAGAGCTTGAAACACTGGTAATAGGGATGCTCAGTGAACGTAGTAAGAACTTCAACAGCATAAAGAAGGGCATGGAAACCATAAAAGAAGAGCCAGTCAGAAATGAAGGATACACTAACCAAAATGAAGAACAACTTACAGGGAATCAACCAGAGAGTGGATGAAGCCAAGAATCAAATCAGTGATTTGAAATATAAAGAAGCAAGCAAAGAAACAAACAAATAAACAAACAAACAAAAAAAAACCCCACCAAATCACAATAGCAGGAAGAAAGATTTCAAAAAAAAAAAAAATGAGGATAGTGTAAGAAGCCTCTAGGACAACTTCAAGTTTACCAACATTCTCATCATGGGGGTTCCGGAAGGAGAACAGAGAGCAATAAATTGAAAACATATTTGAAAAAATAATGACAGAAAACTTCTCTAACTTGGTGAAGGAAATAGACATACAAGTCAAGGAAGTGACAGAGTCCTAAACAAGATGAACCCAAAGAGGCCCACACCAAGACACATCATAATTAAAGTGCCAAAGGTTAAAGATATAGAGAGAATCTTAAAAGCAGCAAGTTAGATATTACAAGGAAGTTCCCATAAGACTATCAGCTGATTTCTCAAAAGAAGCTTTGTAGGCAAAAAGGGATTGGGAAGGAATATTCAAAGTGATAAAGAGCAAGTACCTACAACCATGATTACTCTACCAAGAAAAGCTATCATTTAGAATGGAAGGCCAGATAAAGAGCTTCCCAGACAAGAAAAAGCTAAAGAAGTTCATTACCACAAACAGTATTAGTATTACATGAAATGTTAAAGGATCTTCTTAAGGAGAAGATCAAATATATGAATAATAAAATGGCAAGAAACACATATCTATCAATAATTGAATTTAAAAAAAACAAAATAAATGAACAAGCATAACATAAACAGTCACATAGATAGACCATTTTGATGGTTGCCAGAAGGGAGGGAGTTGGGGGATGAGTAAAAAAAGTGAAGGGATTAAGAAGTACAAATTCTTGGTGTACAAAAATGCCTTTGATTTCTGAATATTGACTTTGTACCCCACTGTTTTACAATTTACTTATTAGGTGAGGTAGTTTCTTTGGTGGAGTCTATAGGGTTTTCTATGTACACTATCATATCATCTGCAAACAATGACAATTTTACTTCCTCCTTTCCAATTTGGATGCATTTTATTTCTTTTTCTTGTCTGATGACTGTGGCTAGTACTTCAAATACTATGTTGAACAGAAGTAATGAAAGCAGACATCCTTGTCTTGTTCCTGATCTTAGGGGGAAAGCTTTTAATTTTCACCCATTGAGCATGATGTTGGCTGTAGGTTTCTCATATGTGGCCTTTATTATGTTGAGGTTTGCTCCCTCTACTCTCACTTTGCTGAAGTGTTTTTATCATAAATGGGTGCTGTACCTTATCAAATGTTTTTTCCGCATTGATTGATATGATCATGTGGTTTTTGTCTTTCCTTTTGTTTCATTTCCTTTTGTGGTGTATTACATTTATTGACTTGCAAATATTATACCATCTTTGCATCCCTGGAATGAATCCCACTTGATCATGGTGTATGATCTTTGACACCAAACTCTATTACAAGGCAACTGTAATCAAACAGTCTGGTACTGGCATAAAAACAGACACATAGATCAATGGAACAGAATAGACAGCCCAGAAATAAACCCATGTCTCTATGATCAATTAATATTCAATAAAGGGGACAGAAGCATAAAATGGAGTAAAATGGTCTCTTCAACAAATGGTGTTAGGAGATCTAGACAGCTACATGCAAAAAAAAAAAAAAAAAAGAAAGAAAGAAAGAAACTTGACCACCAACTTATACCATATACAAAAATAAACTCAAGATGGACAAAAGACTTAAATATAAGCCATGGCACCATGAAAATCCTAGAGGATAAGGACACATGGGCAAAACCAAAGGGTGGTGGGATCAAGGGTAGGAAGTGGGAATGGCTGGCGGGGGAGTGGTGGGGAGAAAATGGAGACAACTGTACTTGAACAACAATAAAAAAAAATGTGGGACTTCCAGCCAAGATGGAGGCGTAGGCGGACACACTGTGCCTCCTCTCACAACCAAAATTAAGGACAACAAATATTTAGAAACAAGAAAACAATCAGAACTGATAGAAAATTGAACTATACGGAAGTCCAACAACCATTCTTCCAGACCGGTAAGAGGGGTGGGGTCGCGGCAGGAGAAAGTGGAGGTGCGGACCTGGGAACGCAAGCAGCAGCGGCTGGCAGTTCCCAGGTGCACAGGCGGCAGCTGGCGGTCCCTGGGCCCACAGGCGGCAGCTGGCAGACTCCAGGCCACAGGGTGGCAACTGTGCAGACCCAGTGAGGCCGCACAAGGCGGCTGGCTGACCAGGTGGTCCCACATTCGCGTGCGCAGACAATCCAGGTGAAAGGGAAGTGGCGGAGGGGACCGGAATCCAGAAGAGAGCGAAGCAGGCGCCATTGTTCCCTCTTGGACCCCGCCCCCACAAACAGCGTCACAACTCAGCGACTGGGCTGCCCTGCACTGGGGAACACCTAAGGCTCTACCCCTTACTACGTAACAGCTGCGACCAGACCAAAACCAAACCAAAACAAAACAAAAAACACCAAAAATGGCTCAAGCTGGAGAACAAATGAAAGCCTCGGAGCCAATTCCTCTAAGCCATGAAGAGATAGCCAACCTATCAGAGGCACAGTTCAAAGCCCTGGTCATCAGGATGCTCACAGAATTGGTTGATTTTGCTCACAAATTAGATGAAGAAATGCAGGCTACAACACGTGAAATGAAGGAAGACGCATAGGGAACCAATAGAGATGGGAGAAAAACTGGGACTCAGATCAATGGAGTGGACCAGAAGGAAGAAACAAACAACCAATCAGAAAACAAGAAAGAAACAAGAATTTAAGAAAATGAGGAGAGGCTTAGGAACCTCCAGGGCATCGTTAAACATCCCAACATCCGAATTATAGGGGTACCAGAAGGGAAAGAGGAAGAGCAACAAGTGGAAAACTTATTGGAACAAATAATAAAGGAGAACTTCCCCAATCTGGCAAAGGAAATAGACTTCCAGGAAGTCCAGGAAGCTCAGAGAGTCCCAAAGAAGTTGGACCCAAGGAGGAACACACCAAGGCACATTGTAATTATGTTAGCCAAGATTCAAATGAAGGAGAGAATTCTAGAAGCAGCAAGGGATAAGGGCACAGTCACCTACAAAGGAGTTCCCATCAGACTGTCAGCTGATTTCTCAAAAGAGCCCTTCCAGGCAAGAAGGGGCTGGAAAGAAGAATTTGAAGTCTTGAAAGGCAAGGACCTACATCCAAAATTGCTCTATCCAGTGAAGCTGTCATTTAGAATGAAAGGGAAGATAAAGTGCTTCTCAGATAAGGTCAAGTTGAAGGAGTTCATCATCACCAAGCCCTTATTATATGAAATGTTAAAGGGACTTATCTAAGAAAAAGAAAATAAAAAATATGACAGTGAAAAGACAGCAAACTCACAGCTATTAACAACCACACCTAAAACAAAAGCAAACTAAGCAAACAGCTAGAACAGGAACAGAACCACAGAAATGGAGATCACATGGAGGGTTAGCAACAGGGGAGTGGGAGGAGGAGAGAGGGGGGAAAGGTACAGAGAATAAGTAGCATAGACGGTGGGTAGAAAATAGACATGGGGAGGGCAAGAATAGTGTGGGAAATGCAGAAGCTAAAGAACTTATGACACATGGACATGAACTAAAGGGGGGAATGTGGGTGGGAGGTGGTGTGCAGGGTGGAGGGAATGATGGGGGAGAAATCGGACAACTGTAATGGCATAATCAATAAAATATATTTAAAAAAAGAAAAAGAAAAGAAAATGTGGGGGGAAACGTCCTAGAGGAGAACATAGGCAGGGAAATCTCAGATATTCCATGCAGCAATATTTTCACTGATATGTCTCCTAGAGTAAAGTAGATAAAGGAAAGAATAAACAAATGGGACTTCATCAAAATAAAAAGCTTCTACATGGCTAAAGAAATTATCATCAAAATGATGATGAAAAGGGAACCAACCGTATGGGAAAATATATTTGCCAATGATACCTTAGACAAGGGTTTGGTTTCCAAAATATATAAAGAACTTACACAACTTTACTCCAGGAAGACAAATGATCCAATTACAAAATGGGCAAAGGACTTGAACAAACACTTCTCCAAGGAGGACATACAGAGGCCCAGAGACATATGAAAGGATGCTCAGCATCACTAGCCATCAGAGATGCAAATTAAAACCACAATGAGATACCACTTCACACCTATCAGAATGGCCATCATTAACAAATAACAAACAACAAGTGCTGGCGAGGTTGTAGAGAAAAGGAGACCCTAGTACACTGTTGGTGGGAATACAGACTGGTGCAGCCACTATGGAAAACAGTATTAAATTTCCTCCAAAAACTCAAAGTGAACCTGCCTTTTGACCTGGCAATTTCATTGCTGAGTTTATGCTCTAAGAATCCTGAAACACCAATTCAAAAGAACCTATAAACCCAATGTTCATAGCAGCACAATTTACAACAGTTATGTGCTGGAAGCAACCTAAAGGCCCATCAGTAAATGAGTGAATTAAAAAACTTTATACATTTACACAGTGGAATACTACACAGCAGAAAGAAAGGAGCTACTACCTTTTTGTGATAACATGGATAGAACCGGAGAGCATTATACTAAGTGAAGTAAGCCAGGCAGTGAAAGACAAATACCATATGATCTCATGTATTAGTGGAACCTAATCAACAAAATAAACAAGCAAAATATAATGAGAGACATGGAAATAAAGAACAAACCGACAGTAACCAGAGTGGAAGGGAGAGGGGGATAATGGGGGAAAGGAGAAGGTTCGTGAAGGAACATGTATAAAGGACCCATCGACAAAGCCAAATAGGGGTAGGATTGAGGGTGGGAGGTGGGGGTGGATGGGATGGGGGAAAGTGGTGGCAGGAAGATGGAGACAACAGTACTTGAACAGCAATAAAAAAACATATAAATGATCTGATTTTGTTTAAAAAAAAGTACAAATTGGTAGTTAGAGAACAGTCATGGGAATGTAAAGTACAGCATAGGGAATATAGTAGCCAAAGAATATATATGTAGGACCCGTGGGCATGGACAATGGTGTGAGGATTGCCTAGGGGAATGGGAGGGTCTAGGTGAAGGGAGGCAAAGGGGGAAAATCGGGACAAATGTAATAACGTAAGCAATAAAATATAATTTAAATTTTAAAAATAATAAATAAATGATTTCCCTTAGCTTTTCTAGTTGAACAATCATATCACAAATGATAATCATCCTTTCCCCTTTTCAATTATTTATATTCCTTAGTTTTCTCTTGTATTATTATTTAACAGATACAGTACGAGAATTACTCAGAAATATAATCCACGTTTCATGGAGGGCTTGCTCATTATTCAGTAAAATATTCAATAGTCCTTCTGTTTTGAAGTGTCCCTCATGAATACCTCAAAAATAGATATTCTATGTTAGAATTATAAAGAACATCTTTAAGACACAGTTAAGCTGTGCAAAGAGATTTTTTTTTTAGGGGAAATTCACATAACATAAAATTAACCATTTTAAAGTGAACAGTTCAGTGGCATTTAGTATATTCAGTGTTGCGTAGCTACCACCTCTATTTAGATCCAAAACATTTTCATCACTCCAAAATAAACCCCACAGCCAGTAGGCAGTTACCCCTCCTCCCTCTAGCCCCTGACAATCCGAGGCTTTCTATGGATTTACCTGTTCTGGATAGTTCATATAAATGAATCATATAATATGTGACCTTTGGTGTCTGGCTTCATTTTCTTCACGTAATGATTTTAAGGTTCATCTGTGTTGTAGCATGTAACAATATCTCACTCCTTTTTATGGCTGAATAATATTTCATTATATGCATATATCATACTTTATTTACCCATTGATGGGCATTTGGGTCATTTCTTCCTTTTGATTATTGTGAGTAGTGAGTTGCTATGACCATTGGTGTACAAAGATTTGTCTGAGTCCCTGTTTTCAATTCCTTTGGGTATATAGCTAAGAGTAGAATTGCTGGATCATATAGTAAAATCTGTTTATGAGGAGATGCCAAACTGTAAGAGTTAAATTTTAAAGGTATTTTGACTCAACTTATGTGAGAGCAAATGCAAGCTACAGGGGAGAATGGATGCTTCTGTAGATGGAGAAGTTTCCAAGGAATTAATGCATATAATCAGATTTGTTATTTTTTTCAATTTTGGAAAATGACTGTAAAGTTCATTGAGTTTAGACATGACATTAGATGAAGTGCTGAGCGAGCTGGGATGAAGCGCAGGAAAGTATCATAAAGCTGTGTAATTGGTCAGAACATTAGAAAATGAACTATAATATGAGCAAATATAAGTGGAAATAAAGTGTGAGGAGTATGAACTCTAAGCTGTTACTAATGATGAGAAAACAGCTCTCAGTCATAAGTGATTATTCTCTGAAGAAATCAGGTTAGTGAGATGTGAATTCTTGTGCATGACCAGGAAGAATACTGAACAAAGGTGAACATTACCTTATTGCAGCAAGTTAGAGTCATGACTCAACTGTACAATGAAATATAACTCGGTTATAATTCTCTTAATTGATTTCAACCTTGCTGAGCATCACTCATTTTTCCCCAGAGGCAATAACACAAATTCTTGCCAAATAAATGCAAGTATATCAGGCTGGATCACAAACAAGACTCTCCAGGCTCTTGTGTGCACACCCGCCCGTGTGGCGTATCTTATGGGAACAACCGCAGATAATGGATTTCCTGCTCTATCGCCTAGTTAATACTTAAATGACTGCAAATGTCAATATCTAGCTCCCTCTTTGTTAAAAGGAATATGACAAAGGCACTCAATATAAAAGCACATGAGGCATGACAGTCTTTCAGACATTTAAAATATGGGCTGTCACTAACAGGAAGAGGGTCCTTTATGCTATCTCTGGCTTACCTGGCAAGCCCCTTTGGAAGTGTCTTATTTTATTTTATTTTAGAGAAAGAGAAAGAGAGGGAGAGAAACATCGATGTGACAGAGAACATCAATTGGTTGCCTTCTGCAAGCACCTCCATGGGGGCAGAGCACAGAGCCCGCAACCCAGGCATGTGTCCTGACTGGGAATTGAACTGGCGACCTCTCAGTTTGTGGGATGATGCCCAACCAACAGAGCCACACTGGCCAGGACCCAAACATTTTTTCAAATATCAATTATTTTGGTTTATGCATACTTTTACCTTCACTATCATTGGGAATATCATATTTATTACACACATACATATTTATGTATCATAAATATTACATATTTAAATTTTTGTCTGTATTTAAGACTTTTCTGATAAAATGTCATAATATTACTATTTGCTAGATTACAGCAAAAAACATTTATGATATAATGATAGTAGCCATGTAAATATAATAGGATGGTGCTTTTTTTCCTTCTCTCATACCTCCTTAAACTAACAAATGGCATATCTGTGCCACTTTATCTCTCTCATAGTAACTTACACAAAACTCATTCTCTTTTGTTCATTTAACAGTGACAGACTGCAAAGTGCTGTGCCACATAAAAAGGATCTGAAAAATTGACAGATTAGTGTCCTGGAATTCCTACAGAGAGCAGGGAATGAACACATGATTACAGGGGTTTGTGTGTGTGTGTTAAAATATGGCAGACATGGCTCTGAAAACATATTCACAGGGTGTTATAAAAGCACAAAAGAGGACATATAGCTGAGAACAGGCGGTGCGTAGGAAAAGGGGATTCAGGTAATACATTAGAGAGAAAGTGATACTGAAATTGGGTCCTGAAGGATGCATTGCAGTGTGCCCGGCAAAGGACAAGGAAAGACACTGTAGGCGTGGGACTGATCTGAGCAGGGGCACAGAGGCGTGATAAATGCCACACGTTCTGGGAACACTCGGTAAGCTGCAACATGGAACATAAGGGTTGGGAGAGGCGCAAGAAGAGCATAGAGAAATTGGCTCTTTCAATATGCAGTTTTAAACTTTGTTATTTTATTTATTAATTTGAGAAAGAGAGGGAAGGAGAGAGGGAGAAGAGGGAGGGATGGAGGGAGAAAGAGAAAGAGTGAGAGAGAGAAAGAGAGACATCAATTTGTTTTCCAATTATTGATGCATTCATTAGTTGATTCTTGTATGTGCCCTGATCAGGCACGAAACCCACAACCTTGGTGTAACGGGACAACACTCTAACGACCTGAGCTACCTGGCCATGGCCTTTTAAATCATTTAAAAAAAATTATATCAGGGAAGCTTTGTTGAATTATCACGTTTAGTATTCATTCTACTTCCTAATTTTTTAAAGATTTTATTTATTTATTTTTAGAGAGAGGGGAACGGAAGGAGAAAGAGAGGGAATGAAACATCAATGTGTTGTTGCCTCTTGCTCCTCACTACTGGGGAACTGGCCTGCGACCCTGGCGTGTGCTCTGACTGGGAATCAAACTGGTGATGCTTTGGTTCAAAGGCCCGAGCTCAATCCACTGAGCTACACCAGCCAGGGCTCTACTTCCTAATTTAAAAAATAATAATAATCCTGGGACTCTTATTACATGTATGGTGGTTCTTTGCCTATCCTCAATATTTGCTGTTTTCTCTGATGCTTTTTATCTTTAAAAAAATTTCTTAAAATTTCCTTTCTTTTCACCTTTCTCTTAAGACATCTATCATGTCTTTTTCACTATTTCTTTTAATTAGGTCCCCATTTGTGTAATGATCTTTTATTTCTAATTTCTGAATTTTGTCACTTCAATCTAATTTTTTTTTCTATTTCTGACATAGGGGCTTTTTCGTGCCATATATTATTTTTTTTGTTCCTGTCTTCTTTTTTGAGTTATATTTTATTGATTATGCTATTACAGTTGTCCCAATTTTTCTCCCATTGCCCTCCTCTGCCTGGTACTCCCCTTCTCTCCAGCAATCATCCCTTAGTTCATGTTTATGGGTCATGCATATAAGTTCTTTTGCTTCTCCATTTCCTATACTATTCTTAACCTCCCCCTGTCTATTTCATACCTACCAATTATGTTTCTTAATTCCTGCACCTTTTCCTCCATTCTCTCCCACCTCCCAACTGATAACCCTCCAAATGATCTCCATGTTTCAGATTCTGTTCCTGTTCTAGTTTTTTTGCTTAGTTTCTTTTTGTTTTTATTTTTTGGATTCAGTTGTTGATAGTTTTGAGTTTGTTATTATTTTAATGTTCATAGTTTTGATTTTCTCCTTTTCTTAAATAAGTCCCTTTAACATTTCATATAAGGACTTGGTGATGATGAACTCCTTTAACTTGACCTTATCTGGGAAGCACCTTATCTGCCCTTCCATCCTAAGGGATAGCTTTGCTGGACAGAGTAATCTTGGATGTAGGTCCTTGCTTTTCATCACTTTGAATACTTCTTGCTAGTCCCTTCTTGCCTGAAAAGTTTCTTTTGAGAAATCAGCTGATAGTCTTATGGGAACTCCCCTATAGGTAACTCTGCTTTTCTCTTGCTGCTTTTAAGATTCTCTTTTTATCTTTAACCTTTGCCATTTTAATTATCATGTGTCTTGGTGTGGTCCTCTTTGGGTCCAATTTGTTTGGGGTTTTCTGTGCTTCTTGGACTTGTATGTTTGTTTCCTTTGCCACATTAGGGAAGTTTTCTTTCATTATTGTTTCAAATACATTTTCTTGCTCTTCCTCTTCTCCTTCTGGCCCTATGATTTGGATAGTAGTGCATTTGGAGATGTCCCAGAGTCTTCTTATACACTCCTTATTTTGTTAAAATTTTTGTTTCTTCATTCTGTTTTGGTTGAATATTTATTTCTGCCTTAGGTTCCAAATCGTTGATTTGAATCTCAACATCCTTCCCTTGACTGTTGGTTGCCTGTGGATTTTCTTTATTTTGCTTTGTGTAGCATTTGTTTCTTCCTTTACGCTTTTGCTGTACTCAGTGAGTTCTCTGAGCAGCCTTATCACCAGTATTTTGAACTTTGCATCTGGTAAGATGTCTACCTCCATTTCACTCAGTTCTTTTTCTGGGGTTTTGTTCTGTTCTTTCATTTGGACCATATTTCTTTGTTTCCCCAACTTGGTAAGCCTCCCTGTGTTTGTTTCTGTCTACTAAGTAGAGCTGCTTTGACTCTCTGTTTTAGTGCACCTGTTACATTATATGGGGGTGGAGCCTTAGGTATTTGCCAGGGTCAAAGCAAAGGCAACCCACTTCACTTTGCGGCACTGTGTGCAGGGTAAGGGTCAGAGAGGGGACAGTGCCACTGCCTGGCTTCTGGAGGCTTATCTGGCACTCACCCCGTTTCCAGTCACTTCACCTACTTCCCATATGTGACTGGGGCCCTTCTATCTGCTTCCCTGGTGGAAATTCCCAGAGTGGGTGGGTTTGCTTATGTCCTTTAAGCAGACTCCTGTGAGAAACCAGCAGTTTATTCTGCTGCCCCATCCCCCCACCAGTTTTCACAGCCAGAAGTTGTGAAGCTTCATCTTTCCAGCACTGGAACCCTGGGCTACACAGTGGGATCGCTTGCTCCTAAGGTATCCTTCCCAATTTTTATCCACCACATGTGACTGTAGGACCACCTGTCCCATCATCGTTGTGGACACCATTGTCACCTCTGCCTCTCCACACCATACCTCATCCTCTCCACCCTGATGCCCCATCTTCTACCCTCCTACCCATCTGGGTGAATGTGGCTTCTTTAAATCCTTGGTTGTTGGACCTCCATACAATTCGATTTTCTGAAAATTCTGGGTGTTTTTTTTGTTTTGAGGTTAGTTGTGATTCTTTTTGTGGTTGTGCAAGGAGAAATGTGTCTACCTATTCCTCCATCTTGACCAGAAGTCTATTTTAATGTCTTTTGGCTTGCTTTAAAATAACAGGTTACAGCTTTGATCTACTGTTTGAGCTTGTTCTGGCATGTGTACATTAGCATAGGGATGTTATTCTACATATTACTCTTTTTATTCCAATACTTTCGTATGAAATTAATCTTGATATTTTTCTGTGGCTCTTCTCTCAGTTTTTCAAATTGTGTTAAAATACACAAATTTACCATCTTAATCATTTTTAGGTGAACAGTTCAGTGTTGATCTAAAACAACAGGTATTATTGTAAATACATTCCTCATGTTGTGTACTATAACTGCTGTCTATCACCAGAATTCTTTTCATCTTGTAAAACAAACTCTGTAGCCATTAAACAATAATTCCCCATTCCTCCCTGCTCCAGTCCCTGGAAACTTTCTGCATCAATGTTTTGGCAACTGTAAGAATCTCATATAAGTGGAATCGTATTTGTCTTTTTATGAATGACTTATTTCACTTAGCATAATGTCCTCATCTGTGTTGTAGTATATTGCAACTTTTTTTACAGTTTAAGATGGAATAATATGTATATACTACATTTTTCTTACCTATTCATCTATTGATAGATACTTGAGTTGCTTCCTTGTTTCAGCTATTGTAAATAGCATTGCTATAAACACTGGTGCACAAATAATTCTTTGAGAACCTGCTTTCAAATAATTTGGGTAAATACCCAGAAGTGAAATTGCTGAATCATATGGTAGTTCTATTTTTAATTTTTTGAAGAACCTCCATATGATTTTCTACAATTGCTGTACCATTTTACATTCCCACCAACAGTCCACAAAATTACCAATTTCTCCACATCCTCACCAACAATTGTTGCCTTCTGTTCTTTTTTATAGTAGTTACCTTAATGAGTGTGAAGTGGTTTCTTATTGTAGTTTCGATTTGCATTTTCCTAATTGTTAATGATGTTGAGCATCTTTTCACGTATGTATTAGTGATTTGTATATCTTTGAAGAAATGTCTATTCAAGTCCTTTGTCCATTTTTTAATTGGGTTGTTTTTGTTATCAAGTTTTAGGAGGTTTTTTAAAATATATTTTATTGATTATGCTATTACAGTTGTCCCATTCCCCCCCCTTCATGCCCCTCCACCGCTGCATACCCCCTCCCACCCACATTCCCCCCTTTAGTTCATGTCCATGTGTCATAAGTTCTTTAGCTTCTACATTTCCCACACTATTCTTGCCCTCCCCATGTTTATTTTCTACCCACCATCTATGCTACTTATTCTCTGTACTTTTCCCCCCTCTCCTCCTCCCACTCCCCTGTTTGCTAACCCTCCATGTGGTCTCCATTTCTGTGGTTCTGTTCCTGTTCTAGTTGTTTGCTTTTGTTTTAGGTGTGGTTGTTAATAGCTGTGAGTTTGCTGTCTTTTCACTGTCATATTTTTATCTTCTTTTTCTTAGATAAGTCCCTTTAACATTTCCTATAATAAGGGCTTGGTGATGATGAACTCCTTGAACTTGACCTTCTCTGAGAAGCACTTTATCTTCCCTTCCATTCTAAAAGACAGCTTTGCTGGATAGAGCAATTTGGGATGTAGGTCCTTGCCTTTCATGACTTGGAATACTTCTTTCCAGCCCCTTCTTGCCTGGAAGGTCGCTTTTGAGAAATCAGCTGACAGTCTGATGGGAACTCCTTTGTAGGTGACTGTCTCCTTATCCGTTGCTGCTTCTAGAATTCTCTCCTTCATTTGAATCTTGGCTAACGTAATTACCATGTGCCTTGGCGTGTTCCTTCTTGGGTCCAACTTCTTTGGGACTCTCTGAGCTTCCTGGACTTCCTGGAAGTCTATTTCCTTTGCCAGATTGGGGAAGTTCTCCTTTATTATTTGTTCAAATAAGTTTTCCACTTGTTGCTCTTCTTCCCCTTCTGGGACCCCTACAATTCTGATGTTGGGACATTTAAAGATGTCCCGGAGGTTTCTGAGCCTCTCCTCATTTTTTTTTAAATTCTTGTTTCTTCCTTGTTTTCTGATTGGTTGTTTGTTTCTTCCTTCTGGTCCACTCCACTGATTTGAGTCCCAGTTTTTCTTCCATCTCTATCAGTTCCCCATGTGTTTTCCTTCATTTTACGTATTGTAGCCTGCATTCTTTCATCTAATTTGTGAGCAAAATCAACCAATTCTGTGAGCATCCTGATCACCAGGGCTTTGAACTGTGCATATGATAGGTTAGCTCTCTCTTCGTCGCTTAGAGGAATTGGCTCCGAGGCTTTCATTTGTTCTCTAGTTTGAGCCATTTTTGATGGGTTTTTTTGTTTGTTTGTTTGTTGTTTTTTGGTCTGGTCGCAGCTGTTACGTAGTGAAGGGTGGAGCTTTAGGTGTTCCTCAGGGCGGGGCAGCCCAGTCGCCTGGTTGTGACACTGTATGTGGGGGCGGGGTCTGAGAGGGAACAATGGCGCTTGTTCTGCTCTTAGATTCCAGTCCTTTCCACTGCTTCCCCTTCACCTGGATTATCTGTGCACGAATGTGGGACCACCTGGTCAGCCAGCCACCTTGCGGGGTCTCACTGGGTCTGCACAGTTGCCACCCCATGCCCAGGGTCTGCCAGCCACCGCCTGCACACCTAGGAACTGCCACCTGCTGCTGCCTATGTGCCCGGGTCCACACCTTCACTTTTTCGTGCTGTAACTCCGCCCCTCTTACTGGTCTGGATGAATGATTGTTGGACTTCTGTACAGTTCAATTTTCTACAAGTTCTGATTGTTTTCTTGTTTCTAAATATTTGTTGTCCTTAATTTTGGTTGTAAGAGGAGGCACAGTGTGTCCACCTATGCCTCCATCTTGGCCGGAAATCCAATATTTTTTATCTTTTTTTCTTAGATAAGTCCCTTTAACATAGTAAGGGCTTGGTGATGATGAACTCCTATAACTTGACCTTATCTGAGAAGCACTTTATCTTCCCTTCCATTCTAAATGAAAGCTTTGCTGGATAGAGCAATCTTGGTCACTGGGTTGTGACGCAGTAGGTGGGGGAGGGGTCAGAGGGGGAACAATGGCACTTGCTCCACTCTCTCTCTCTCTCAGATTTCATTCCCTTCCACCACTTCCCACTAGCAAATTGGTCCTGTCTGGTACTGATTCCCCAGGTGGGTGGGCTTGTGTATGTTCTAGGACCCTGTGGGTCTCTCCAACGAACTCTCCTGTGAGCCTGGGAATGTCTCCCAGCACCTCAACCCCCACAGGTGTTTTCAAGCATTGTTTGAGGCTTTATTTCCCGTTGGAGCCCTGGGTTGCAAGGTCTGTCTCGCTCCCCAGTTTTGCCTGGTTTGTCTGCGCTCTAATGTATGAGCGCAGTCAGGCAGCCACCTTGTGTGCCTCACTGGGTCTGGCCGCTGCCGCTTTTTCCTGTCACAACCCCTCTCTGCTGACCGCCAACTCACCCCTCTTACCGGTCTGGATGAACATGTCTATTTTCACTCCTTGGTTGTCAGACTTCTGTGTAGTTTAATTTTCTGTCAGTACGGGTTGTTTTTTGTCCTTATTTTGGTTGTACAAGGAGTCACAGTGTGTCTACCTATGCCTTCATCTTGGCTGGAAGTCTATAGGAGTTTTATGTATATTCTGGATGTTAATCTCTTATCAGATGTATGATCTGCAAATATTTTCTCCCATTCCGTGGATTGCCATTTACTCTGTTGATACTGTCTTTTTTTTTTTTTTTTTTTTTTACCATCACTCTAGGACATGTTTTTCTTCCATTTTTCTAGGGAGAGAAGAAGGGAGAGAGTAAAAGAGAGAGAGAAATGTTGATGTGAGAGAGAAACATAGACTGGTTCCTTCCTATATGCAGCTGGACCGGGGATCAAACCTGCAACCTTATGTTTACAGGACGATGCTCCAACCAATTGAGCCACACCAGCCAGGTCTATAGTGTCTTTTAATGCACAAACTTTTAAATTTTCATGAAGACCAACTTGTCTATTTTGTCTTTTGTTACCTGTGCCTGTGGTGTGAAATCTAAGAAATCATTGCCAAATCTAACGTTGTGAAGCTTTTTTTTCCTATGTTTTCTTCTAAGAGTTTTATTGTTTTATGTCTTGTGTTTAGGTCTTTGACCCATACTAAATTAATTTTTGCATATGGTAAGGCTCCAACTTCATTCTTTTGCATGTGAATATCTAGTTTTCCCAAGCATTATGTGTTGAACAAATTGTCCTTTCCTCCATTGAATGCACCCTCGTCAAAAATCATTTGACTATACTTGTGAGGGTTTATTTCTGGGCTCTCCATTCTATTCCATTGGTTCATATGACCACCTTTTTGCCTGCACTACACTGTTTTGATTACTGCAGCTTTGTAGTATATTTTGAAAAGTGAGTTCTCTAGTTTTGTTCTTTTTAAAAATTGTTTTGGCTAATTGGGGTCCTTTGATATTCCATTTGATTTTTAGAATGAATTTTTTTTTTATTTCTGCAGAAAAAATCATTAGGATTTTGATAGGAATTGCATTGAATTTTTAGATCACTTTGGGTAATACTGACATTTTAACAATATTAAGTTTTCCAATCCTTGAACATAAGATGTATTTATACTTGTTTACATCTTCTCTAATTTCTTTCAACAATATATCGTAGTTTTCATTGTCTTTCGCCTCCTTGGTTAATTCTAAACATTTTATTCTTTTTTATGTTATTTTAAATGAGTTGTGGGTTCCTTCCTTCTTTCTTTTTTTCTTTCTTTTTTGAAGAAGGGCTGGGAGTGAGAATGAGGGGGAGAGAAATATTGATGCAAGAGAGAAACATGGATCAGTTGTCTGTCATACACGACCAGACCTGGGACCAAAACTGCAACCTAGGCATGTGCCGTGATTGGGAACTAAACTGGCGACTCTTCACTTGGTGGGATGTTGCCCAACTGAGTCACATCAGTCAGGGCTGTTTTTTAATTTTTTATAACTGTTTATTTGTGCCAAATTGATGACATATACTGGAGGCAAATTCTCAAATGTTCCTGTGAAATTGTTTTTATAATTTCCTTTTCAGATTGTTTATTGTTACTGTATAGAAAAGCAACTGATTTTCATCTGTTGGCTTTGTACCACATTGCTCTGCTGAATTTATTAGTCTAGCTTCTTTTTGTGGAATCTTTAGAGTTTTCTACATATAAGGCCTTATTCTCTATAAACAGATAATTTTACTTCTTCTCTTCCATTTTGAATGCCTTTTATTTCTTTTTATTGCCTAATTCCTCTGGCTAGAATTTACAACACTATGTTGAATAAAAGTATTGGAGGTGGATATCTTTGCTTTGTTCTTTCTGTTGCTCATTTTAAAGTATATTTTATTGATTATTCTATCACATTTGTCCCATTTTTTTCTCCCCTTTCTCCCCTTCCACCCTGCATGACCCCCACCAGCATCCCCCCCCAGTTCATGTCCATGGGTTGTACATATATGTTCTTTGGCTGCTCCATTTCCTATATTATTCTTAACTTCCTCCTGTCTATCTTGTACCTACCATTTATGCTTTTCATTCCCTGTACCTTTTCCCCCATTCTCCCCTCACCCCCTCAGCCCTGACAACTCTCCATGTGATCTTCATTTCTGTGATTCTGTTCCTGTTCTAGCTGTTTGCTTAGTTTGTTTTTGTTTTAGGTTCAGTTGTTGATAGTTGTGAGTTTGTTGTCATTTTACTGTTCATGGTTTTGTTCTTCTTTTTCTTAGATAAGTCCCTTTAACATTCCTATAATAAGGGCTTGGTGATGATGAACTCCTTTAGCTTTACCTTATTTGGGAAGCACTTTATATGCCCTTCCATTCTAAACTACAGCTTTGATGGATAGAGTAATCTTGGATGTAGGTCCCTGCCTTTCATGACTTCAAATACTTCTTTTCAGGCCCTTTTTGCCTGTAAGGTTTCTTTTGAGAAATCAGCTGATAGTCTTATGAGAACTCCTTTGTAAGTAACTCTCTCTTTTTCTCTTGCTGCTTTTAAGATTCTCTCTTTAATGCTGGGTAATGTAATTATGATGTGTCTTGGTGTGTGCTTCCTTGGATCCAACTTTGTTGGGACTTTCTGAGATTCCTAGACTTCCTGGAAATCAATATATTTCCTGTGCCAGATTGGGGAAGTTCTCCTTCATTATTTTTTCAAATAAGTTTTCAATTTCTTGTTCTTCCTCTTCTCCTTCTGGCACCCCTATGATTCAGATGTTGGAACATTTAAAGTTGTCCTAGAGGTTCCTAAGCCTGTCCTCATTTTTTTGAATTCTTGTTTCTTCATTCTGTTCCACTTGGGTATTTATTTCTTTTTTCTGGTCCAAATCATTGATTTGAGTCCCGGTTTCCTTCCCTTCATTGTGGGTTTCCTGTATATATTTTTTTATTTCACTTTGCATAGCCTTCACTTTTTTATTTTGTGAACATAGCCATTTCTGTGAGCATCCTGATTACCAGTGTTTTGAACTCTTCATCTGATAGGTTGGTTGTCTCTTCATCCCTTAGTTCTTTTACTGGAATTTTTATCTGCTCTTTCATTTGTGCCACATTTCTTTGTCTTGGTGCACCTGATATGCATTAAGGGGCAAAGCCTTAGGTATTCACCAGGGCGGGGCAACCCATGTTGCTGCATTGTGGCACTGTATGTCGGTGAGGGGTCAGAGAGGGAACAATGTGGCTTGCTTCGTTCTAGGCAAGCTTTCATTCACTTCCCCAGCTACTCACAAGCAAGTTGGGCCCTCTGGTGCTGATTCCCAGGTGGGTGGGTTTGAGTATCTTCTAGGACCCCATGTGTCCCTTCAAGGAACTCTCCTGTGAGGCTTGGAGTTTCTACTACTGCTGCAACTCCCATAGATTTTTACAACCAGAGGTTTTGAGGCTTTCTTTTCCTGCACTGAAACCCTGGGTTACACTGTCTTGTTCCCCAGTTGTTCCTCCCGGTTTATCCGCATGCAAATGTGGGACTGCCAGCTGCCACCTAGCTGCACATCCTCTCCACCTGGGCTACCCATCTCCACCCCTCCTACCAGTCTGGATGAATGTTTCTGCTTTAACTCCTTGGTTGTTGGACAGTTCGATATTCTCACAGTTCTGGTTGTAAATTTGTTTTTGTCCTTCTATTGGTTGTGCATGGAGGCAAAGTGTATCTACCTATGCCTCCATCTTGGCTGGAAGTCCCCCATTGCTCATCTTTAACGTGAAACTATTTTCTCTGAACTGTTAGACGGAAGTGTGGTCAGAAGAGCTTTTCTAACCTCACATAGTTCTTTCTGTTTTCTGTAGTGTCCATGTAATTGGTGTTATACTTTCTGGGATTATTTTTGGTTCTGTCTCCCACCTCCCAATTTTATGTTGACTTTATGTTTTATTTGTTCCTGGTATGGTCCCTGTTTTGCTCAATTTAGATTCTACTCCCCAGCTTCTCCTCAGTGTGGAGATCCTAGGATGTCAGTCCAAGGAACGAATAGAACCTGGCCTTCCTGGGGATGGCCTTGCACTGACTGGCTACTGGAGTAAACAAAATCCCTCCTGTTTTCTGCTATTCTCAGAATCCCCCACTGCACTTTCCTGCAATAATTTGGGGGACTATTTTGGAGTTCTCCTTTCCTCAGGTCCCCCAGACACACCATCCTTTTCTCTGCTTCCTCTTACATGTATGCTGATACTGTACAGGTGTGGGGCTGTTGTTTTGGTCCTACTTTCTGTTATTTTGGGGTATGTCACCTAGTTTTGTTACAAGTATCATCCATGAGATTTTTCATTTATCTATCTAGTTATACTTTTTTTTAACATTAGGGGAAATTCATTATGATACTCAAAAGGTCACATAATGTGTGATTCCATTTACATAACCTTGAAATGACATAATTATAGAAATGGAAATGGAGTGGTTGCCATTGCTTATGGATGACGGAAGGAGGGACAAGAGAGATCTTTGTGGTGATAGAACAGTTCTGTATCTTGAGTTTAGTGGCAGTTATATGAATCTACATATGTGATAAAATGATGCACACATTGTGTACCAATATCAAATTCTTGGTTTTGATATAGAACCATAGTTAGGGAAGATGTTACTGTTGGGAGAAACTGGGTGGAGAGTGCAACAGGATCTTTCTCTGTCTACTGTCCATGCAACTTCCTGTGAAATTATAATTATTTCAAAATAAAAAATTTTTTTTGAAGATTTATTTATTTATTTTTAGAGAGAGGCGAAGGGAGGAAGAAAAAAAGGGAAACATCAATGTGTGGTTGCCTCTTGAGTGCCCCCTAATGGGGATTTGGCACGCAACTCAGGCATGTGCCCTGACTGGGAATCGAACCAGCAACTCTTTGGTTCACAGGCCAGCGCTCAATCCACTGAGCCACAGCAGCCAGGGGAGAATGAAAAAAAAATTTAAGGAGGAATGAAGTATGCAACATGGGTAAACCTTAAAAACATGATAAATAAAAGAAGCCAGCCATGAAACATCACATATTTTATGATTCAATTTAAACAAAATGACCAGAATAGGCAGGCCTAGAGACAGAAAGTAGATTAGTAGTTGCTTAGAATGGAGAGAAGAGGGATCTTGCTTTATAGTGAATTCCTCAAATTCCAGGAAGTGACTGCTAATGAATGAGAGGCTTTTTTCAGGGGAAGGGGTAATGAAAATACTCTAATATTAGATAGTGGTAATGGTTGCACAATTCTGTGAATATTCTAGAAATAATTGAATTGTATACCTTAAAAGGGTGAATTTTATGATATGGAAATTATATCTCAATAAAGCTATTTTAAAAATTAAAAAGACTGGCTATAGCAAGTATTGGTGAGGATGCAGAGTCACTGGAACTCTTAATACACTGCAGATGAGAATGTAAAGTGTATAACCACTTGGGAAAATGACAGCTTCCTAAAAAATTAAATATCAACCTGCCATATGATCCAGCCATTCCACTCCTAGGAATTTACCCAGGAGAAAGAAAATACAGGCCCACAAAGACTTGTTCATGAATGTTCATAGCAGCTTTATTTGTGATAATCAAAAATGAAAATAATCTAAATATCCATCCACAGGTGAATGGTAAACTGGTATAACCATATATTGGAATTACTACTTAGCAATCAAAAGGAATTATTGACACATGCCACAACATGCATAAATTTAAAATAATTATGCTAAACAAAAGAAGCCAGACAATAGGAGTGTATACTGTG
The DNA here is from genome assembly GCA_039655065.1 of Glossophaga mutica. Lineage (NCBI taxonomy): Eukaryota > Metazoa > Chordata > Mammalia > Chiroptera > Phyllostomidae > Glossophaga > Glossophaga mutica. The sequence goes on from CM077306.1 coordinate 112,624,299, forward strand.
TTATCCCATTTACATACCACAGATTGCCTCGGAGGGGAGGTAGGAGAATAAGAGAAAGGAATTACAGACGCCTAACCTAACTTTTGTAGGTGATGGATGTGTTTATTATCTTGAATGTAGTGATGGTTTCATGGATATGTACAGAGGTCAAAACTTATAAATTTACAGTTTACATATGTGCACTTTATTTTATCTCAATTATACCACAATCCTCAATTTTAAAAACTATGCCGCTATCATCATCTTCCATAAACCAGCATAGTTACAATTGTTAGGATCCTTTCCTGTGCTTTTTTCTTTTCTTCATAGTATTATGATTTGTTTTCTGTAAAAAAAGCTAGATATTTGAAAATATTAGTTATTTGTTGTTGTTATTGTTTCTATTCGATTTCTTCAATCATCTCTATTGTTAGATTTTTTTCAACTTGGTTTTCCACTTTCATGCTATAGAGGTCTTTCTCAATGTCAGGTGATCTTTGGTTTTCTGTTCATATTATAAAAATAGAAAAGAGGACGTCTCAATGAGAGCTGTGCGCACAGCAGGCCTGTATTGCTTTGGGAAGATGCAGGGCTCCTGCTTTACAGTGAAGTCCTCAAATTCCGCCGTGAGGACGGCTTTACTTGGGGTGTCAAAACCCAGCTGCCCCAGATCCTGCTGGACTCTGTGTTCCGTACCTGTTAGAGAATAAGTCTGTGCTCTGTGCTAGGACGTGGGTGGAAGGGAATGTCAATTACCCTCCTGTTTTTAACTTCATCATGAACTTCCACTGTCATTAGCCATTAAAACAATCTCCCTCCCTTATCTAATGAAGCTGTTTCTCCCTTGCTTGAAAACACATCTACCCCTTCCCTTACAAGGGAAAGGCAATCCTCTATAACTAGAGTCAGATCTGAGCATGTTCTGGGAGGGAAAAGTTCAAATCAAATCTCGGAGAAGCAGGTTTACACAAACACAAATAATTATAGGGATTTTGCTAATTTATAGCAATACTGGATTCTGTGTCTATCCACCAAGTTAGGAGGCATATTATTTTAGATTGGAATTAAATTTACTGATGTGGGTGTCCGAAATCAAGAATTGAGGCTCACTGTGCTAGCAGCTGAAATTAGTTCTAACAATTTGCTCAGCTGGTTAACCAAAACCGGATCCACTTTGGTCTTCACTTAACAATGGACCACAACAAGTTGAAGTGGCGGAAATGTTTTGAAATAATACAGAAAAAGAAACTTCAAGACTTAGAGAGACTTAGAAAGCCTAGAGCAATTTATCCTATGTAAACACCACCAGCAACACCATGTTCATACAATCATGGGCCCTCAGTGAGCCCAGAAGACATTCCCTTCACCAAAGGCTTAAGACATCATTAGTAAGGGGATCCCAACATCTTTGAAAAGCACTTTAATGTCTTTCCTTTGGAAACAACATTGATGTTGCTGGAACATGAAAATGAGATGAAATGCCTCAATTTAATAGGGTTGGGAAATTCCAGGGTGGCAGAAGTCATATATAAGAAGGCACTTAACCACCAGAAGCAAAGTACTGGTAGGTATGGTTACCAAAAAAAGCAGTAGAGATCTTAGAGGTGTTTAGTTTGAGTCCATATTCACCCTGGTGTTTGATTTTCCAACATTTTTTCCACCTCAAATGATTTGTCTCTAAGTCAGTCATGGTACTCTTATTCCCTTTGCCAGTGATTGGTTTAGGACCTGCCAGATCATCAATTCTGGCCAAAGAGATACGAATTCTCCTGAAGGCTTCTAGAAAATATCTCCTCAGTTCTGAAACAAGAACCCACACAGGAAGAGGAAGGGAGGGAACCTCTCTTCTTCCTTTGGACTGTGTGTCTGGATGTGACACAGAATTACTGTAGCCACTTTGTGATTTTGAAGGAAGCTAGCCTCAGCAAGCCCACCACCCAGAGGGATGGGAAGTAGAGCAATGGAAAGAACCTCTGTAATGACCGTACTGAGCACGAATCCTAATGAAATCTACTGAATCGTGACCCACAATGAATCACAGCTCACCCTACCACTAGACTTCCAATTTATGCAAAATGATAGCTTTTCTTATTTAAGATAGTTTGAGTTAGTGTTTCTCCTATAGTCAAACGCATCCTGATAAGTCCCTGGGATGGAAGAAGGTGAGGAATGCAGTCAAGACCTACTTAATGTATATAACTGAAAATCCCTGGTGGGGAGGCAGGGGGTTCTCTCCCTTAGCCTTTATGCCCCAGTGGGTCCAGTGGCCTTCCACTCGAGGGTGGCAGATGAGAATGCCCTACGCAGGCTGTGGCAGGCCCCAGTAGGAATCTGAGCAGAAGCCCCTAGAGTTATGGAGCAAAGCTCTGGCCTCTCAGGCAAATGATCATTTTCATTTAGAGAAACTGTTCTAGCCTTGCTTTTACGACCATGGGGAGCCCAAATGCTGATGTACACATTGAAGCTGCCCACTGTGAGTTCTCCGTGCCACCTAGCTGTAAAGGGCATTCCAAGCAATGCTTTCATCACTAGCTGGAAGAGGTATTACATGCAGGATTAGGTTCCAGACATTTCTAAAGGCATAATAAGTTTATGAGTGTGTTACTCATACTCCCTCCATGCCTAGACCAGCAGCTTGCCTCACAAAACATCAGAGTGACCTACCAAAGATCCAGTTGATCCTCCAATTGGGACAACATCTAATAAGACTGGGATGCTGGCCTGAGGGATGGATTATATGTCGGGAATCATGAACCAGTGTATCTGTATGCATTGCTTCTCTTACATAATTAGAATATGTAAGCGTGGGAACTATGAGACAGAAGTGGGATAGTGTCTTCCATGATTAAGTTAAATAACTTAGCAAATAAGTCATTTGCTCTGCTGACTTGGGATTTGGGAAAATAAGAGATAATTGCTTGCGTAAGGGGCAAAACGATGTTTCCAATGCTAGCAATTTTGGGCTTTTCTATTACAAATGATTAAGGCAAAAAGGGGGTCATGGTGTTAACTGGGGCAACTGATCCTTAATAATCTTGACTTTCAACGGGAAAAACATTGCCACTTCAAAGTGAGTTTAAGGGAATCTTAACAGATCTGTTGCTCTGGAGCAGGTCTTATACTACCGCACCCACTGGAAAAGTTGGTGGGAGACTACCATACTCCTGTAAGGACAGAATTATCAAGGGCCCAGGTCCCTGGGAAGGTAAGTTTGGCAAGAAACTGCAGGTCACTGAGTGCCTAGGCAAAGGAAACATGACACAAATTACAGAGAGGGAAAGTCATAAATACCAACTACATCATCATAAACAATTAGAGAATAAAGATGGTCAACTTGCCCCGACCGGTGTGGCTCAGTTGGTTAGGCATTGTCCCACAAACCAAAAGGTAGATGGTTCAATTCCCGGTCAGGGCACATACCTTAGTTTGCAGGTTCTGACTCTGTCTGGGGCACGTACAGGAGGCAACCAATCAATGTTTCTCTCTCATATCGATGTTTCTCTCTCTCCCAAATCAATAAACATATCCCCAGTGGGGATCAATCAATCAATCAATCAATTTTAGAAAATGCAATCCCACTGTGAGTGAACAAGAAACCTAAAAAGGAGAACTTCTAAAAAAGAAGTTGAAAAACTCCAAAAGACAGAGTAAGCAGGATAGAAAGCAAAGATCTAATGTAATCTAATCAGTCATAGAAGAAGAGAATAAAGAGGCTGGAGAGAAGCAATGTTTGGAAAAGCAGCTACTGAGAATTTTCCAGACCAGATAAAAGGCATGAATCCTCAGATCCAAGATGCAGAATATACACAAAGCACAATTAATTTTAAAATAACTCATCTAAACACAATATAGTACAACTCAGAACATGAAAGACAAAGAGAAGGCTCTAAAGCAGCTAAAAAGAAGAAAGGCAGATCACTTACAAAGGAACACTAAGCTGGCTAGCAGCAGACTTCAGGATAGCAAGAATGAGTTCTAGAATATTGGAATAATTCCCAAAAAGAGACAGAAAATTAAATAAAATTATATGCTATAAAGTTATTTTTCAAGGAAAATTATGAACTAAAGATATTTTCGAGTAAACAAAAAACCAAGTTTTCTCTGAAGGAATTTCTAAAGGGTAGGAAAATGGTCCCAGTAAGGGGATCTGAGATGAGTGAGAGAATAGTAGGCTAAAACAACTGTAAACTTGTAAGCAAATGTGAACAAACATTTCATAAAAAGATAATAATGGAAATGTATAATATGTAGGTCAATGAAAGGCCAAGGTTTGTTGTAAAAAGGAAGTACCAAGAGAAATTTTTCTCTTCTTAAAGACATCCTACAAAAGCTGCAAGATATACAGGGGATAGAAACAAGTAAACCCCATCTTGGACTGAATGACAGATATAATCTGTGTACTCAAAATGCCTAAGTGCTTCCAAGTGCATCACAGAAGCTGCACGGGCACCAAATACAACAGATACCACGGGGGATTACATACACAGAAAGAGGGCAGAGATGGCGGATCTCAGAACATATCAGTAAAACTACATTTCCTGTGGTTAAAGGGCTCACCCTGAAGTGAACAACCTACATCCTTTACACAACACACGAGCTGAGAGCTGGAAATCACCAGGCAGAAAGCAACTGGTCAGAGGCTGTGTGAGTGGAAGTACAGTAAACATGAAAGGAGGGGAGAGAGATGAACCAGAGGTGACAGAGCTCAGAAAATGCCCACATAACACACTCACTGAAGGAACCTCCTACAAATAGTCAAGCCAGAAAAATCCAACTCATTGCATAAAAAGTAAGAAAAAAGGAACTGGTGTTACAAAGATACAGGGTGGGGCAAAAGTGAGTTTACAGTTGTTCATATGGAAAAGAATGCAATAGTTAATAAATAATAATAGAAGAATAAACTCTGTTTTGCAAATTCACAGCTGTACACCCACTTTTACCACACTTTGTAGTATAAGAAAAGAGGTGGAAAAGAATAGCAAAAGTTAAGAAATGAAGAACCAGACAAGGGAGAGATTAAAATTTTGACCAAAAGCTAACTATAAGTAAAGTAAAACAAAACAAGCAACTGTCTCAATGAAGAAAAGCTTCATAGCCGAAGTGCAAGAAATCAAGGAAGAGATGGCAAGAAAACAGGTGGAGCATGAGTTGGCCGAACTTAAGATAATAAATAAAAGAGGAAAACTAAACCATCTCTGAATGTCACAGTAAAAGACATAAACGACAGGTATGACAAAAACAAACTGAAGTGGAAATGAGAAATGTTCAAATGAGTGGCCCTGTCCAATAGAATTTTTATGGTGATGGAAATTACATATGTAAATGAGTATGTTTTCCAAGGTGGTGGCCTCTAGCCATGTGCAGCTACTGAGCACATAAAATGTGGCTACTATAACTAAAAAACTGGATTCTTAATTTAAATTTTAATTAATTAAATGGCCACACAGCCAGTGGCTACCACACTGGACAACACAGGATTAGAGGGCGCTGGCAGGTGCAGAGGACGGGCAGAGGAGCGCTGGCCCACACGTAACTGGAACCCCTGAAGAAGAAAACCAAACCGGTGGAACATTTAAGTGTTTATGAATTAGTTCAAGATATATTACAGATATAAATGTTAAAATCTTTTCAGAAATAAAAGAAGACTTGAATCTTCTTTTCAAGTCAAAGAACATGGCATGAGCCAGGGAAAACTGATTCAAACATATCATAGTAAAATTATTGGACCATAGAAATAAATAAAGGGTTGGTTAGGCAACCAGATATCTCACCCCAAAATAAAGTTATTTATGAAAGAAAAACAATCCCACTGCCTTCGAATTTCTTAACGGCAATAATCAGTGCCAGGAGAATGTAGGGCACTACCTGAAGGGTACTTAAGAAAAGACAGCGTAAGCCATGGGTTTGTCCTCCAGCCAAGCTGGCTCTCAGGGATAAAGACTACAGACACACACGAACTGAGAGAATATGGGTCCCATGAGCTCTCCCTGAGAAAAGGTGTAAAGAAGGAATAAATTGATCGGACCAACAAAAAATGAGAGGAGAAAGGAAAATACATTAAATTGGATAATTGTCTCATTTGTAACATCTGGGGATCAAATATTACCATTCAAAGCTGACAAATCAAGTAATAGAAATAGAACCATATTTAACACTTTTAAGGTAAACACAAAGAAAGATCATTTTACTTACTAATATTGGATTGTAGAAGAAAAGGAGGGCAATGGGAAGGAAGACAAAACACATTGATTTTAACATTAGTCACAGTAGGAAATTCATGCTAACAAAATAGAGAATGAAGGCTGTTATGTAAGATTACAATCATAAAAGGTAGCATTGGAACAAAAATAAAAGCCTACACAACAGAAAGCAAAGCACTGCGAACACACTGAAAGACTTAAACAGCCCTGGACAGTGTTGCTCAGTGGGTTAGAGTGTCGTCCCATAAACCGAAAGGTCACGGGTCTCAATTCCTAGTCAGGGCACATTCCTACTTTGCAGGTTTAGTCCCGGTCAGGGACTGAAACACTAAAAATGCACACAAAAGGCAACTGATTGGTGTTTTGGGAGAAGATTTTAAAAAATAAAAGATGAACAGAAAAATATACCATAAAATAAGTGACAACTCAAACCAACTACACTGTTATATCAGCTAATATAAATGAGATTAAATCATCCATTAAAAGAAAATGATTTACCCAAACAGTAATTCAGAAAGGTAAAGTATAAAAGAATGTTAAAAAGTAAGTGTTAAAAAATAGTATAGGTAAATATACATCTTTAGAAAGTGGGGGTCTTGCTCTTAATGTCAAGAAGGTGGAATTCAGGCACCAAAAAATTTAAAAAAGCAAAGAAGATGGCTCATAATTTTAAAAGGCATAATTCGCAATAAAGATACAATTTTGAATATCGATGTAAATAAAGTGATACAGTGAAGTGATACTATGTAGTACAGTGAAATTAATACAGATATGTCAGGGGGTATAAGAAGAAAGAGAAAGAAATGTTCTAGCAGGGTGAAGTTTATTCTTCAGTACTTGTAAGTCACCTGGACAGAAACAAGGCTAAGACACACACACACCCCCAGGACATGCATGCACATATTTTATATTCTGATATTGAGAATATACTTTCTCTTCAAGGGGCCATGGATACTTAACACACCCACACTCACACTCACGACACCTTACCGAATTCTCAAAAATAAAGAGAACATAGACTACATTCTTTGAATTCAAATATAAGAATTAACAAAAAAAATAAGAAATGAAAGCTTTTTCTTCCCACCAACTTAGAAACACTCAGACAACCTTTCAAAGAGGAACTCAAAACTGATATTGTAGAATTCCTAAAAAACAATAGCATAAAACTCTATGTTAGAACTTGTGGGATATATCTAAAGTACTGCTGAATGCAAAATTCATAGCTTTAAGTACTTCTGTCAGTGAAAAAGAATGAAAATAAATAAATTACGCATCCTATTCAGAGATAAAAAATGAACAAAGTAATAAATTAAGAAACAGAGAAGGGAAAATAAAAGTAAAAGCAGGAATTAATAAGTTAGAAAACAAAAACAAAAGAGCCAATAAATAAATTTAAAAATTGTTGGAAAAAACATAAGACAATCCTAACTTAACCCAATGAAGAAAATATGGAAGAAAGAACAAATACGCAATATTTGAAATAACCACGGCAGGAGGGGGAGGAATCCCTAGAGAATAATTTTAAAATTACTTTAACTCTATGTAAGCAATTTTGAGAACCTAAATAAAATACATTACTTTTCAAGAAAATACAATTTATTAAAACTCTCAAATAGTAAGAAAATCAAAACATGACAGTTTTTAAAGAACATTCCTCCCCAGAAAAGCCAGTCCCAGATTTCACAAGAGAATCCTACCACAGCTTTAAAAAGCAGACAGGTGTTTGGTGCTTCTTTCCCAAACACTTTTTGAACTATTTCAAGGCACTGAAACATGAAGAAAATGTCAGGGTTATTTCTATAAATCAAGTACAATGTTAATACCAAAAGCTGACAAGGAAGAAAGAAAATTATAGACCAGTCTCACTTCTGAGATCTGATGCAAATATGGTATTAGTTGTCTGTTGCCGTGTGATAAATTACCATAAACCGCATTGACCAGTGTGACTCGGCTGGTCATTGTCCCGCAAACTGAAAGGTTGAGGGTTCTGTCCCCTGACAGAGCCTGGGGGCGCATACAAGAGACAACCAATGTTTCTCTCCCGTTCTCCCTCTCTTCCCCTCTCTCTGAAAAGAAATAAAATCCTTTTAAAAATTACCATAAACATAGCAGCTTAAAAATATATACATTTATTATCTCACAGTTTCCATAGATCAGGAGCCTTGGGCACAATTTAGCTGGGTCCTCTTCCCGGAGTCTCACAGGACTACAGGCAAGGTTTCAGCCAGACTACAATCTTGTCTGAAGCTCATTGTTGGCAGAATTCACTTCTCTGCAGTTGTAAAACTCAAGGCAGAGGGTATCTTCAAAGCCAGCAGGTAAACTTCTCTTGATTTCAGGGAAGGTCCTAAACTCTCTTTTAAAGGGCTTGCCTGATCAGGTCAGGCTCATCCAAGGTAATCTCCCTTTCATTAAATCAAAATCAACAGATTAGCAATTTTAATTATATCACCAAAATTCCTTCTCCTTTGCCACTAACAGGCCCTGCCCATATGCAATTACCATATGACTCAGAAATTGTGCTCCTGGGCATATATCCCAGAGAAATGAAGACTTGTCTTTACAGAGACCTGTACAGGAATGGCAGCTTAATCCATAAAAGCCCCACACTAGAAACGACTCAGACACTAGATGTCCTTCAGTAGGTGAATGGTTAAACAAACTGCGGTATATCCACATCATGGATTATTGCTTAGCAATAATAAGGAACAAATCATTGAGGCAAAAATCTGGATGAACCTACAAAGAATTATGCTTAGTGAAAATAGCCAATCCCAAAAGGTTATATACTATATGATTCCATTTCCATGACCCCCTAGAGATGACAAAACAGCAGATCAGTGGTTGCCAGGACTGAAGAGGGCTGCTGGGAAAGGAATTAGGTGTGACTCTGATAGGACCACAGGAGGGGTCCTCGCCTGACGGGATTGTTCTTTAGCTTCACTGTATCAATGTCAACATGCTGGGGGCCACTTCTAAAATGTTGGAGTAAGGACCTTCAAGAATTTGCTCCTCCATAAAAATAATGAGATAACTGGTAAAAATTGGCAAAATCAACTTTTCCTGAACTCGAAATTAACCAAAGGTCCAAACAGTTAGAGGAGTATTTATTCATAAAGGAAAAAGGCTACATCTCAGCAAACAGCAAACTCTGTGGCATTTTAACCTCTCCTGTTCTCACCCCTCTCTTCTTACCTCCATGGTGCCTGGAGCCTGCAGGGTGCAATCATGGCGCCATGGAAACCAGCAGCCTCGCTGTCATTACAGGCAAAGTGGATCTGCAGCTCTCAAAGGCCCAGTTCTTAAAAAATTGTCATTATTTGACCTGTCTGGCAGTTCCCGGTAAACAACCACTCTCAGGACTTGCATTTATTTGAACTACCTCAGGACTCATTCACTGTGCAGGCCCTTTCCTGGGAGTATTTATTGAAAACAACCAGTGGCAAATGCTTAACATCACAGGTAACCTAGGTGATAACAACTGAGTGGGGCAAAGAAAAGGGACAAAAAGCTGAAAAGGAAAAACTTGGAAATAAGATATCTGTAGTGGTCTTTGAAAAGTTCTAACATTTTCCTTAAAATCTAGAAGGTCATATGCATGTGCAGGGCTGTGGACATATAAGGTCTGAGAAGACTCTAACCTCTCTTAACCACAGACAGACCTTAAAGATCTGCACAGGCAGGAAGTAAAAACTAAAGCAGAGCTGTCCACAGTGTGCTAGAGTCCCAAAGATGTACCTAACACACACGCCCCTGGGCAAAGGCTGGGAGAACTGATTTAGCGCATGTGAGGGAATGTCTGTCCACTCGTTATCTGGGCGTTAAGCTAATACAGCAGAGACTACAGTGGTGACTCCTGTCAATGCAGGCTGCAAAGTGAGCTCAAGAAAGTCACTTAACAAACAGCTGCAGCAGCAATAACGACAAAGAGCAACGTCAACAAACCCTGGGGAAACAATGGAAAAAATAAACAAATAAGACAACATCAAGGCCCTGGCTGGTGTAGCTCAGTGGATTGAGCGCGGGCCTGCGAACCAGAGGATCGCGGTTCGATTCCCAGTCAGGGCACATGCCTGGGTTGCAGGCCAGTTCCCAGCAGGGGACGCATGAGAGGCAACCGTACATTGATATTTCTCTCCCTCTCTCCTACCCTTCCCCTCTAAAAATAAAAAAAATAAATAAAATAAAAAAGACAACATCAAGCTAAAACGGTTTTACACAGCAGCGAAGGAAGCCAACAAATTGAAAAAACAACCTATGGATTGGGAGAAGATAAAGAGTCAATATCCAAAATTTATAAAGAACTCATACAACTTAACACCAAAAGAGCAAACAACCCAATTTTAAAGAATGGGCAGAGGACCTGAATGGACACTTCTCCAAATAGGGCATACAGGTAGCCAATATATTGACATATGAAAAGATGCTCAATGTCATTAACCATCAGAGAGATGCAAATGAAAACCTCAGTGAGATACATCTTACATCTGTCAGGATGTCTATCATTAATAAATCAACAAAGAACAAGTGTTGGCGAGGATGTGGAGAAAAGAAAACCTTGTGCACTGCTGGTGGGAATGCAAAGTGCTGCAGCCACATTGGAAAGCAGATGAAGTTACCTCAAAAAATTAAAAATGTAACGGCCTTATGACTCAGCAATTCCACTTCTGGGATTCGTTTGAAGAAACCCAAAACACTAATTTGAAAAGATATATTCATCCCTATGTTCATGGCAGCATTATTAACAATAGCCAAGATATGGAAACAACCAAGTGCCAATTGATAGAGGATTGGGTAAAGAAGATGTGATACATAGATGAGACTGAATATTACTCTGCCATAAAAGAATGAAGTCACAGATTAATGAAGTCACAGATGACTGTGTATAGAGAACCCTAAAGATTCCAGCAAAAAAAACTATTAGAACTGATGAGTGAATTCAGGAAAGTAGCAGAAAACAAAATGAATATCCAGAATTCAGTTGTATTTTTATACACTAATAATGAACTATCAGAAAGGGAAACTAAGAAAATAATCCCATTTAGAATCACATCAAAAGAAAAAACACCCAGGAATAAATTTAACCAATGGTGTAGGAGACCTGTACTCAGAAAACTAAGACACCGAAGAAAGAATTTGAAGAGGACACAAAGAAGTGGAAGCACACACTGTGTTCAGGGACAGGAAGAACCACCATCATCAAAATGTCCACACAACCCAAAGCAATCTATAGAGTCAACACAATTCCTGTTGAGATGTCAATGGAGTATTTCACAGAGCTAGATCTAATATTCCACAAATTTACATGCAACCACACAAGACACCCAAATAGCTACAGCAATCCTAAGCAAGAAGAATAAAGTTGGAGAAAACATGGAACCTGATATCCAACTACACTACAAAGCCATAGCTATCAAAACACCATGGTAGTGGCATAAAAACAGACATGCAGAGCAATTGAACAGAATACAGAGCCCAGAAATTCACATCTTTATGGTCAATTAATATTTGACAACAGAAAGAAGAACATACCTTGGGGTAAAGATAGTCTATTCAATAAATGATATTGGGAAAATTGGACAGATATGTGCAAAAAAAGAAAAAGGAAAACTAGACCACCTATTTACATCATACACAAGAATAAAAAAAATTGATTAAAGACTTAAATGTTAGATTTGAAACCATAAAACTCCTAGAAGATGTCATAGACAGTAAAATTCCACACATTTCTCATAGCAATATTTTTTTTCATATATCACCTCAGGGGAGGGAACTAAAAGAAAAAATAAGCAAATGGGACTACATCAGACTAAAAAGTTTTTGCACAGCAAAGAAACCATCAACAATGTGAAAAGACAACCTGCTGAATCGGGGAACATATTTACCAATGAAATGTGATAAGGGGTTAATATCCAAAATTTATAAATAACTTATAAAATTCAACACCAAAAAATCCCCCAAAACAAACAGTCCAATTAAAAAATGGGCAAAGGACCTGAATAGACACTTCTCCAAAGAGAACACACAGATGGCCAATGACATATGAAAAGATGCTCAAGGGGACTAATATTCAGGGAAATGCAAATTAAAACCACAATGAGATATCACCTCACACCTGTCAAAATAGCTGTCATCAATAAATCAAGGAATAACAAGTACTGGCGAGAATGCAGAAAAAAGAGAACCCTAGTGCACTGTTGGTGAGAATGAATTTTAGTGCAGCTGCTGTGGAAAGCAGTATGGAGTTACCTTAAAAAAATTAAAAATAGAACTGCTTAATGACCCTGCAATTCTACTTCTGGGGATATATCCAAAGAAACCCAGAACACTAAGTTGAAAGACTGTCTACACCCCTATGTTCACTGCAGCATTATTTACAATAGCCAAGACTTAGAAACAGCACAAGTACCCATCAGTAGATGAGTAGGTATAAAAGCTGTGGTACATTTACACGATGGAATATTAATCTGCTGTAAAAAAGTAGGATGCCTTACCTTTTGCAACCGAATGGACAGACCTTAAGAATATTATGCTAAGTGAAATAAGGCAGTCAGAGAAAGACAAGCACCATATGATTTCACTTAGATGTGGAATCAAATGAACAAAATAAACTAACAAACAAAATAGAAACAGACTCAGGTATAGAGAACAGACTGGCAGCGGTCAGAGGAAAGGTGGTTTGGGGGTGCTGGGTGAAAAAGGTAAAGGGATCAAACAAACAAACAAACAAACAAAACCTCATAGACGCAGACAACAGTGTGGTGATGACCAGAGGGAAAGGGGGACAGGCGAAGGTAGAAGAGGATAAAGGGGGATAAATGGTGATAGAAGGAGATTTGACTTGGGGTGGTGAACACACAACACAATACACAGATGATGTATCATAGAATCATACACCTGAAACCTATATAATTTTATTAACTAATGTCACCCCCAATAAATTCAATTAAAAAAGAATGAAATTTTACCATTTGCAACATTGATGGACCTAGAAGGTATTATTGTAAGTGAAATAAGTGAAACAAAGAAAGATAAATACCATATGATTTCACTTATATGTGGAATCCAAAGAACAAAATCAATGAACAAATGAAATAGAAACAGATTCATAGACACAGAGGATAAACTGATGGTTGCCAAACTGGGGGAAGAGAGCTAGGGGGCTAGGTGAGAAAGCTAAAGGGGTTAAGAAGCTCAAATTGCCAGTTACAAAGCAGTCACAGAGATGTAAAGTACAGCATCAGGAATCTAGGCAGTAATATTGTAATAACCGTGTAGTGTATAGTGCCAGGTGGGTATCAGACTTATTGCGGGGATCACTTCATAAGTTATACAAATATCTAACTAACCACTTACTCTGCACCTAAAACTAATATAAAATAACATTGAATGTCAACTGTTATCAAAAACAAAACAAAACAAAAAAAACCCTGGGAAAACTTATGAGACATGAAAAAAATAAGAAAATGTGACATAGACGGGGTGGGGTGAAGGAAGCAGTTAATAGAAACAGTCTCTCAGGAGCCCAGATGAACAGAATTTATTAAACAAAGACTTTAAATCAGCTAATACAAATATGTTCAAAGAAATGTTAAAAAGTAACAACTAGCCCAAAATGAGTCTATGTTGCACACCAGCATTCAAAACCTAATACTTAACCTAATTGCAGTTTCAGCCTCTCCATGAAATGTAACCTTTAACCAGTCAACCTGGAATTACCTGGTCAGCATTAGAGAGGTAATCCCTGATAAGACCCCATCTGTCCCCCAGAGGTAGGTTACCTAAGCCTGAAACAATCTACTTTCTGCTAGTAAACTTCCTTTTCAATCTTCTTCCCTGACTTTAAAAATCTTTCCTTTGTTGTACTCCTTTGGAGCATCTTTCTATTTGCTAGATGGGATGCTGCCTGATTTATGAATCACTGAATAAAGCCAATTTAATCTTTAATATACTCAGTTGAATTTTTGTTATTTAAGTGAACTAAAAGGAAATCATGTCTAAATAACTAAAAGATTATTATTATTTCTTTTGTCTCACCAAACAGAGAATATGGTGAGTATGGGAATGTCTCATCAAATAGAGAATATCAGTAGAAAGATATTATTAGTTGTTTTTTTTTTGAGATAAAATTATTAAAGAGAACCCAATAGAAGCTCTGGAGTTCAAAGGTATAGTAACTGAAATTTTAAAAATTATACCAGAGAGGCACAACTGTAGATTCAAGCTGGCAGAGAGAAGAATTAGCAAACCTGACAGGTCACTTGAGATTCTTCAGTTTGAGGAATAGAGAAAAAAAAGAGTAAAGAAGAATGAACAGAGCCTCAGAGAACTGTGAAACACCACAAAGTGTACAACATACACATACACAATGGAGGTTCCAGAAGGAGAGGAGAGAAAGGAACAGAAAGAATGTTTGAAGAAATAATCACCAAAAACTTCCCAAACTGGGTGAAAACCATTAATCTACACACTCAAGGAGTTCAACACACTCCAAATAAGATAAACTCAAAGAAATCCATACCTAGACACATCATAATCAAACTGTCAAAAGCCAAGTTCAAGGAGAGAATCTCAAAAGCAACAAGAGAGAAACAACTCATCATATATAAGGGATCCTCAGTCAGATGAATAGTTGAATTCTCATCAATGTCAGTATCCTGGTTGTAATACTTTCTATCATTTTGCAAGATGTTGCTACTAGGGGAAACTTGATAGAGTATAGATGTAACATCTTTGTATTATTTCTTACAATTGCATGTAAATCTATAATTATCTTAAAATAGAAAAATTACTTAAACACATACTTCAAAAGCAGAACTTGGGTCCAAGATGAAATCATAATAGAAGTGCAAAAGTATTTAGAACTGAACAATAATAAAAATACTATGTATCAAGACTTGAGAAACAAACAATAGTGGTAATTCAATGTAAACTTATAGACTTAAATGCTTATATTACAAATGAAGAAAGTCTGAAAATTAAAGAAGTAAACACCCAACTTAAGTTAGAAAAATAACAGAATAAATTGAAAAACAGTGGAAGGAAGCAGATAAAAAACTATTAGAACACCAATCAAGAAAATAGAATAGAGGGATCAACAAAGCCAAAAGCTAGTAATCTGAGGTGGGGGGAAGAACTAGTAAAATTGAGAGGGGAGAGAAAAGAGAAGAAGATATATTAGTCATGCAAAGAAGGATATAACTGTGGAGGGGCTCCACCCACAGAGCCCCATCCATCTGTCACAGATGAAAATAAAACTACCAAGACATGATCTGCTTGGGGAGGAAAGGTGGCCGATCTCTCAAAGGAGAAGGGCCAGGAGCCTTTTCCTCCACGGGCTTTTATTGGGTCGTTTTGCATAAGAATACAGGCTCATTAATCATTATCTGGCAGTAAGGATCAAACAATAGATAACGCCCAAGGAACAGTGAGGGCCTATTTTGAGTCAGGGTCAGATAGCTAAAGAGCAATAAAACTTTGAAGAACAAACTCACTTCTTGCTCAGACCCTTATCATTTAAATGAGAGCACTCTTAGCAAAGCAGGTTTCACAGGACTTTAAGAATTCTTTCTTATGCCCAATCATCCGGGGAGCCACTCTGGCTAGCACAGGGCTACACCGCCCTCTGTCATAATTTCAGGCTTAAGTGGATTAGAGCCAGGAAGCAAGAGATAAGGAAGACTTCTCCCAGACAGAAATGGGGACTCAGGCTAGCCCGGGGCGGGGACAGAGTAGCGGGGGGTTGGGGGGGCACGAGGGTCCATCACCTCCTCTTTGCCGCAGCCCCCCCCCCCGCCCCCACAAGTCCTTCCATGAGGGCCTTCCAAGTGGTTCTTAGGTCTCCCCTCCCTTGAGGGGTCTTACCCGTCATTGGCTAACCGACCAAGCATTGGGGGCCAGATATAGATGAAGCAGAAGTGGCCCTTCTGCCAGGGAGGTAAGCTTTGTCTCCTTAGTGGCTCAGGTCCTCATGATGGAACAAACCCAGATGAAACGGGTCCCTTGGGCTCTTACTCAGCCTAGCCATGGGGTGGGGGTTATAGCTCCTGAAACCAGGCCGAATGGTTCCCAACATATAACTACAGATACAACAGAGATTTGAAAGATAATATTTTACAAAACTTAGATGAACAGATCCTAGAAAAATATAAATCAATAAATAAAGATCTCATGTAATTCTATGCCCCTTAAAGAAACTGAAGATAGTTAAAATTTCTTACAAAGAAATCAGGATTAAATAGTTTATTAGGTGAATTCTATCAACTTTTCAAGAAACAGTTTATTTCAATCTTATACAAACTCTTCCAGAAAACAGAAAAAGGGGAAATGTTCTTTACTGTATAAGACTAAAACATAATTCTTAAAGCAAATCTATTACAGTTAGTCTCACCTGTGAACCTTGATGCAAATATGTTAAAGTATCAGCAAAGCAAATCAGTGATGTATAAAAGAGGCAATAAGTCATGATAAAGTCAGGCTAATTCCAGGGATACAAGATTGGTTTAATATTAGAGAACCAATTCTCTAACACTAGGGGAGAAAAATCAATTATCTTAATGGATGCAGAAAAAGCATTTGATGCAATTCAACACTCATCATAATAAAACTTTTAAGAATAAAATGATCTTTCTTAATCTGTTAAAGGGTGTCTAAATATTCCTAAAGCAAACATTATTCTTAATAGGTAAATGTCAGAGGCATTCCTTTTAAACTGACTAACAAGGGAAGAATGGCTACTATTACTACTTCCATCCAACATTGTGCCGAGGTAAGAAAGAAAGGAAGGGAGGGAGGAAGGGAAGAAGAGGTCTAATGTTTGAACAGGGAAGATCAAAACTATTATTCACACCCTAACCGGTATGGCTCAGTTAGTTGGGCATCAACCCGCAAAGCAAAAAGGTTGCCAATTTGATTCCTGGTTAGGGCACATGCCTAAATTGTAGATTTGGTCCCCAGTTGGGGTGCTTACAAGAGGCAATAGATCAATATTTCTCACATCGATGTTTCTCTCCCTCTCTTTCTCTCTCCCTTCCTCTCTCTCTAAAAATAAATAAATAAAATATTTTTAAAAACTATTATTCACAAATAATATAATTATTTACAGAGAAAACCCTTAAGAACCTATAAAATTATCCTGGTTGGTATGGCTTAGTGGATTGAGCACCAGCCTGTGAACCAAAGAGTCACTGTTTCAATTCCCAGTCAGGGAACATGCCAGGGTTGTGGGCCAGGTCCCTAGTAGGGGGCACATGAGAAGCAACCACACATTGATGTTTCCCTCCCTCTCTTTTTCCTTCCCTTCCCTCTGTCTAAAAGTAAATAAGTAAAATGTTTTTTAAAAAAAGAACCTATAAAATTGTTAGAAATAATTAGAAAGTTTAGCAAGTTGGTTAAATATAAGATGAATATGAAACAATAAATTGTATTTCCAATATTAGCAACTAATAGAAAAAAATTTAAATACTATTAACAGTATAGAACCTAGTGGCAATGATCTAGCTACATTGATTTTTAGCTTGCTCCTCTTCTGTCAATCTGTGAGAACCTGCTTAAACCCTTCCAATAAGTTCTCTTTTTGCCTGAGGCAGCTAGAATTGGGGTTTGTTGCTTGCAAGCATACATCCTGTAATTACACTACTATTTTAATGGAATATTTGGAGTAAAATGCGTGCCAGGGTCCTCGAGATCACCCCCAATTCAATGGTTCTCTAGGAGAAAACAAGGACTCAGCATGCAGCCATCTTTATGGCTATGATTTATTACAGTGAAAGAATACAGAGCAAAATCAGCAAAGAGAAAAGTCACAGAGGGTGAAGTCTGGAGGAAATCAGGCCCAACCTTCCATGAATCCTCTCCCAGTGGAGTTACAGAACACACTTAATTCCCTCAGCAATGAGATGTAACAACACATGCCACATGTTGTCTACCAGAGGAGCTCATTAGAAACTATGCTTAGGGTTTTTATTGGGGGCTGGTTACATAGGCTCCCTCTGCCTAGTGTACACCCAAATTCCACCCTTCCAGAAGGAAAGCATGGTGTTGGACATAAATCATATTGTTTGCACAAGGCTCAGGAGCCACTCTTATCAGTTAGTGCAGTGAGAGTTTCCTGAAATTCAAGTTCCCAGATACCAGCCACAGGCCAACCTTGTAAGCAGGCATTTCAAAGGTTAGCAGTCAGGTCCACTATGTTAACTCTTCTCTGCATGATGTGCATTCTTTCTGCCATGTTGAAATGGAAAGCTAATTCATCATAGTCATTTTTCATTCACTTAGTTCTGGAATAATACCATTTAACTTTAGAAATTTTTTGTATTAACTTTTATGAAATTACCTAGTCTTAAAAAGTTGATAAAATCATGAGGCTTGGAAATAAAATAAGAGATCCCCTGCTTCATCCTAATTCAGCTCTCCCAATCCAAAAGCAACTATTACTAACTCTTCAGAAGTTTCTTCCAGCATTTATCTTTCATGTCTAAATAAACATGCATTTACTGCTAGTTTTTGATTTTTCAATTTTATCTATTATCTTTCAACTATAATGAGGATTTAATTCATATTGCTCACCACTTCATATTCCCAATATTGTTTTATCATAATCACTAGTTAAATATCTATTGTTTTTCATTTTTATGATTATGTTTGCAAATGAGCCACATAGGTTCAACCAAAATTATACTTCTTTTTCATCTTTTTCAAGACAAATGTGAAATAATAAATTGTATTCCAATATTAGCAACTAACAGGAAAAATATTTTTAAATACTGTTTACAGTATAGAACCTAGTGGCAATGACCTGGCTACATTATATTTGATTTTTAGCTTGCTCCTCTAGTCTTCTGTCAATCTGTGAGCCCTTCTTAAACCTTTCTAATAAATTCTCTTTTTGCCTGAGGCAGCTAGAATTGGACAATCGCCTTTCCTGGAATTAATAACTGCCTGTTTTAATATTTTCATTTTCTTTGTATATACTATTAAATTCATCTGCAAACTCTCCATCAGTACTGAAAAACCTACTCTCGTACAATCAAATGTATCTGGCAATCTATCCAATCCAATTGTTTTATTATAAACTTGGCTCTCAGTATTCTGAAATGTGGGGGGAAGGGGAAGGGAAGGGGAAGGGCCACTGAAGATTTTGATCTCATGAAAACATTTTTTTTCAATTCCCTACTGAAAGGATGGACAGACTAAAAACGTTTTCATTGGATTTTTCTTTCATCCTCCTCTGGACCACCAGTTTCCAGCAATTTGTACCAGCTTCCCCTTCCTCCTCTTCCATCCTTAGAAGAGAAATGGTGTGTCTCCATTTAGTATGTAGAGTTACATTTTAATTCCTATTTTCAACTTGGTCTCTGCCTTCATTGGTGCCTGACATTCCCAAGTCCAAGATCTCCTTATTTCAATTTCTTCAGATGGTAAACTTGCAAGGAGTATTGAGGAGATCTGACAAGATCCAACAGCTCTTTTACAGATTTTTCAGCCAATCCAACTTATAGGAGTACCTGCAGCCTCCTACTTCTAAGCCTTTTTAGCTGTCTAATGTGAATCAGTTGGTTTTTATGGATCTTTCTGCAGACTTGTTTTAGTTTTCTCTGATTTGTTCATCCATCTACTTTCATTCTCCAAAACTTTACTGACAATTCTTTGTTCTTGTGGCCTTTATCTTTAAAAAAAAAAAAAATCCTTTACTAACATATTAGTGAAGTTTGGGTGATAAATGCACGCTTAATCCATACATTTTAACCATCTATCATCAAACCTTCCCCAAAATGTCCTCATTATAGATTACTACAGTGTAGAATGTGGATCGAGTTTAAATCTGCCATCATTTCATTGCCTGTTTGTTCCAGTTTTACTATGTTCCTTTTTCTTTCCTTGTCTTCTGATTTATTATTCCTTTTTGCTCTCTGTGAGTTATAGCTTTTTTTCATTCTCTTAATGATAAGCCTAAAAATTACAATAGATACTCTCTTTTCATCAGCTTAATTGTGGTATAATTTACATAAAACAAATTACAGCTATCCAGTAGTCAATGACTTTTGACAAATATATTTACACCTTTGTTTCTCCATATCAAAATCAACTGACAGAACATTTCTACCATTTCAAAAAGTTCCTTCATGCCCCTTAAGTCAGTCCTCTCCTCCAACTCCAGGCAACAACCAATCTATTCTCCGTCACTACATATTCATTTGCATTTTTGAGAATAAAAATGGAATCACAGATTGTTACAGCAGGTTTTCTTGACTAATCAAAACCCAAGATTATCCCTACAACTTTACCCTTTTCCCAGACAATGCAAGGATCTTATTAATCCAAGAATTCTCTAATTATCCTCTAATCCACCAGTTCTTAACTTTAATATGGATATTGTATTTGTCAGGGTTCTCCAAAGAAGCATTTGTTATAGTTAAAATGTGTGGATTGAGCATATGCATTTATTCCCCAAACTGCATTATATATATAGTGTTTATTTTAGGAATTGATTCAAGCAATCTTGGACGCCAAGAAGTCCCATGACCTATCATCTGCAAGCTGGAGGATGGGGAAGGCAGGTGGTATAATTCAGTCCAAGTTAATTCAGTCCAAAGGCCTGGGAACCAGAAGCAGCAATGTCCCAGAGCAGAAGATAGATGTCCCTGCTCAAACAGAGAGCAAATTCGACCTTCCTCTACCTTTTTGTCCTATTCAGGCCCTCAACGGACTAAATGATGCCCACCCACGTTGGTGAGGGACATCTTCTTCACTCAGTCTACTCACACCAATGCTAATCTCTTCCTGGAACACCCTTACAGACACAGCCAAAAAGGTTTTACCAGCTATCTGGGTATCTCCTAGTCCGCTCAAGTTGAGACATAAAATTGACCATCATACATACGAATCACCTAGAGGGATCTTGTTAAAAATGCAGTTCTGTTTTGAGAGGTGCTATTATTTTTGTGTATTTTTTATTTCTTTAGTAAAATTATATCAGATAGATGGCTACTTACAGTGTCACTCTTTTGCAAAAACATGGAAATAACATTTTTTATGGTGCCCTAACTTCATTCATGATTTAGAGTTTAGAATTTAATGGAAGTGCTAATTGAAAGTAGAAATAAAAAGACATCAACTCAGTTTGAACAATTTACATTTGCCACACACTACCATATTTTGCCATGTAGAGTGCACAGTTTTTGCCAATTTTTGAGGGTAAAATAAGGATGTGCATTATGCATGGGTAGTACTAAGTCTGTCTCTATATAAATGTTTTTAATTCTTTTATTTATACTTGTGTTAAAAGTGTAACTCTAGAAAGCAATAATGATATCCATATACAAAATAATACCCTATATAAAACAAAAAAACAAGTATCTAAATATTAATAAATAAATAATTGAATTAAAAGAGTTTTTCCCTTGAAAGTTTGGGCCAAAAACGTGGGTGCCCATTATACACAGCAAAATATTGTATTTACTTTCCAGCATGTGGTATGTTCTAACTACAATTCAAGTCTAAAGAGGTTTATGCAGGGACTTCCGGCCAAGATGGAGGCGTAGGCGGACACACTGTGACTCCTCTCACAACCAAAATTAAGGACAACAATTATTTAGAAACAAGAAAACAACCAGAACTTATAGAAAATTGAACTGTACGGAAGTCCAACAACCATTCATCCAGACCGGTAAGAGGGGCGGAGTCGAGGCAGGAGAAAGTGGAGGTGCGGACCCAGGAACGCAAGCAGCAGCGGCTTGCAGTTCCCAGGTGCACAGGCAGCGGCTGGCAGTCCCTGGGCCCACAGGCAGTAGCTGGCGGACCCCGGGCACAGGGGGGCAACTGTGCAGAACCAGTGAGGCCACACAGGGTGGCTGGCTGACCAGGTGGTCCCACATTCCGTGAGCAGACAGTCCAGGCAAAGGGGAAGTGGCGGAAGGGACTGAATCCAGGAGAGAGTAGAGCAGGTGCCATTGTTCTCTCTCAGACCCCACCCCCACATACAGCGTCACAACCAGGCGACTGGGCTGCCCCACCCTGAGGAACACCTAAGGCTCCACCCCTCACTACGTAATAACTTCGACCAGACTAAAACCAAAACAAAACAAAACAAAAAACCCCCACCAAAAATGGCTCAAACTGGAAAACAAATAAAAGCCCCAGAGCCAATTCCTCTAAGCAGTGAAGAGATAGCCAACCTATCAGATGCACAGTTCAAAGCACTGGTCATCAAAATGCTCACAGGCTAGATGAAAAAATGCAGGCTACAATACGTGAAATGAAGGAAGATGCATGGGGAACTGATAGAGATGGAAGGAAAACTGGGACTCAAATCAATGGAGTGAACCAGAAGGAAGAAACTAACAACCAAACAGAAAACAAGGAAGAAACAAGAATTCAAAAAAATGAGAGGCTTAGGAACCTCCGGGACATCGTTAAACGTCCCAACATCCGAATTATAGGGGTCCCAGAAGGGGAAGAAGAAAAGCGACAAGTGGAAAACTTATTTGAACAAATAATAAAGGAGAACTTCCCCAATATGGCAAAGGAAATAGACTACCAGGATGTCCAGGAAGCTCAGAGAGTCCCAAAGAAGTTGGACCCAAGGAGGAACACACCAAGGCACATCATAATTACATTAGCCAAGATTCAAATGAAGCAGAGAATTCTAGAAACAGCAAGGGATAAGGGGACAGTCACCTACAAGGGAGTTCCCATCAGACTGTCAGCTGATTTCTCAAAAGAGACCTTCCAGGCAAGAAGGGGCTGGAAAGAAATATTTGAAATCTTGAAAAGCAGGGACCTACATCCAAAATTGCTCTATCCAGCAAAGCTGTCATTTAGAATGGAAGGACAGATAAAGTGCTTCTCAGATAAGGTCAAGTTGAAGGAGTTCATCATCACCAAGCCCTTATTATAGGAAATGTTAAAGGGACTTATCTAAGAAAAAGAAGATAAATATGACAGTGAAAAGACAGCAAACTCACAGCTATTAAGAACCACACCTAAAACAAAAGCAAACTAAACAAACAGCTAGAACAGGAACAGAACCACAGAAATGGAGATCACATGGAGGATTAGCAACAGGGGAGTGGGAGGAGGAGAGAGGGGGGAAAGGTACAGAGAATGAGTAGCATAGATAGTGGGTAGAAAATAGACGGGGGAGGGCAAGAATAGTATGGGAAATGTAGAAGCTAAAGAACTTATGACACATGGACATGAACTAAAGAGGGGGATGTGGGTGGGAGAGGGTGTGCAAGGTGGAGGGGAATGATGGGGGAAAATGGGACAACTGTAATAGCATAATCAAGAAAATATATTTTTTAAAAAAAAGAGGTTTATGCAAGTCATACTAGGCAGATGATTTAAACCACATTGATTCGCACTCTTACCTGACTAGATCCTAGAGCAAGGAACTATGCAGGCCATTTACCTGTTCCAAAAATCATCAGGGATTACTGCCCCTCTGTCATTTTTTACCCACCATTTCCTGAATGTATCTAAAATGGTGTTACACCTTTCTCTGCTCATGCTGGGCCATCTAGCTCTAGGAGGGTTTTGTTTGTTTGTTTGTATTTTTGCCCCAAACTGTAGCCAGCTCCCCCACATCTGCATCTGACCCTTCAGAGGTTTCTTGCCTTGGTAAACTAATAACAGTAAAGGGTTGGCAAAGATATCCTGAGATGCTGGGGGAGGCTCTTTGTATTCATATTTCCACTTTTAGATCTAAATGGTAAGAACATTCTCCTATTCCAATTAAGTTAGTTTCTACTTAGAAATGCAGGATTTTAAGACTACTATTTGGAATCAAAGGTCATTGCCTCTGTTTGTTGAACTTAATTATTGTATGGTTCAATGGAAAAGCCAGGGACTGGTGAATTTAAACTCTTTAAAATAGCTAAAGATTGAAGTGAATAAAATTTAGTGCCTCTGGGATTTTTGATACATGTCCCAAATTTGTTTTTGAGAACATAACTGTTCCATGTTACATTTAAGATTACTTCATAGTGAACTAGTTATTTGTGCTGTTACACAAACAGAACACAATCCCAAATATCAAAAATAAGTGAGATCAACTATAATGTTACCATTAAGAAACTGGAAGTTGTGAATGGAAGAGAAACACTTAGGTTGAATGTCTTTCTATGAAACCTTCAAAAATAGAAAAGCCCAGATATTAAATGTATTAGGTTAACTTAATGAATTTTCAATAGCATTAAAATCATTATTTTACTTACTGTTACAAGTGGAAACCAATGCATTTTCTCAAGGTAATTATTCATTAACTTAGTGGAAAAATATAGCTCCCGACCACACAAATGGAATTGTGCTAAATAAAATTTAAGAACATCCATCAAAAAATAAATTACAAATCATAAGTACAAATGGTTTTTACAATTTAAAAGAACAAGAAATGAAATTCAGTATCTCTGTTTCCATTAGCCTTCAATTTTTGTTTTTCTTAACTAAAAGTAATTTTAATATTCTTTTGCCTCTGGGACCTTTCCTTCCACAATAAATCATCTTCTCTTCCACACTTTCCCTCCAAATGATTATTCCCCTTAGTCTTAGAACACGACATTAATTCATACTATTTCATCTTCAGTTTTAAAAACATTACCCTGCCCTTGCTTAGCTCCACAAGCCACTCTTAAAAAAAAAAAAAAAGTGGTTAACAAGTATTTTTGCTATCACTTTGCCAGAAGGTGCTACCATGTGAAAGAGGAAAACATCGTTGTAATACAAATTAGTTTCCTTTTATCAAACTTTCAAATTCAAACACGATGTATTTAAATTCCTTGGGATAATGAGCATCTATACTTCAAAAGTAGCAGTACGTTTCAGTTTAAACATGTGGGAGACTCGGGTCCTAACACTTGATCCTCCTTCATCCTCTGATTCTAGAATCTGTATCCTTGATCTTCAGAATCAACCAAAAAGTTGTGCAAGTTTCACTAAGCTACACCAGCGTGGGCAAAGGAAACTCTTTCAAAATACGTCACTCATCTTCATACTTAAAGGCAGTTTATCCACACGTCCTCTATAAATATCATTAAATATTGGTGCTTGGGACTTCAGTCATGCGAGGTAAACTTTCCAATTAAAAAGTGGGCGGCAAAGGAGCCGTCTTCTTCAATTCAGCAAAACAAAAGCCAGTCTGATTACATCTGAAAGCTTGAAGTTGTCATTTGTCAAGCATCTTTTAGAAAGCCAATTACTGCCTTAAATTAACCAACTCCTAGCCCAATCGAGTTTAACGAAAGAGTGTTTCTCGTGACTACAGTGATAAAACCAGTTACCAGACGTCCCTAAGTAGACTGACTGATGTTTACTCTTTTTAAACCCAGGGGGTGGAGGTGGCACAATGAAAAGTCAGGTCTGTTTCCTAAGGAAGTCTCGTGAGCAACAAGATGCTCACCTGTAGACAACAGAGGCAGGTCTTTCCTGGTTGTCCTCACTGGGGGAGGGGATGGACGTCACTGAGATCTTTGTCCTCCGACAGAGCGGGAGGGTAGGGGGTGGAGGATGACTTTCTGGGAAAAGTGCAGGCACCTGCACCTCAAGAAACTACAGACTGGTTTTGGCTTTACTGACTGATCTGAGTTAACCTTTGAAGGAGCCCTCGAAATGCAAGATCGGGGGGGGGGTTGCCCCAAACCTCAGCCAACACCCTGCGGGCATATGGGGAGGGGAAGACTGTCTACCCTAGTTAGGGATCCCCGTCTTTCCCAACGAGACCCTAATGTCCCAGCCTCTGGTCTGGCTCGCCGACGTAGGGCTGGGCCTGAGTGACTCGGGGCTGCAGCGGGCGTAGACCCCATTTCTGCTCCGCGCCCCTGCCGCGTCCGCATCGCCACCGTGAGGCCGAGCCGGGGACGGTGGCCCGTGGCGGCGGCGGCTCCGCGCTCCTCAGCGCCGCCCCGGCCGCCGCTGCGCCGGCCACGGGCGGGGGGATATTTTCCCGTTTCCCCCTCTTTCGCGCTCTCGCTCCCGTTCAGCGGGAGAGCCCGCGGAGCCAGGGAGGGAGCGAGAGAAGGGGTGGAGGTGGCGGGGGGGAGGCCGGAGGGGCGGATCCTGCCTGGGGGCTGATCCCTCCCTCCCTTCGGCCGGGCTCCGTGGCGGTGGCGGCGGCGGCGGCGGCGGCGGCGGCTCCATTCCCCCTCCTCCCCCGGGAGCGGAGGTGGCGGCCGGGCTGGGGCCCAGCGCGGGCCGGGAGGGGGCACGACTGTGGCCGCGGAGGCCAGCGCGGGAGGCCGTGCTCCGCTCCCCGGGCCGCGCCGACCTGCTCGACGGCCGGCCTGTCCGCGCCCAGGGTCCCCCGAACGTTGGGGCCGGGCGGGCGGCTGAGGTAATGGGGGCGTCTGCGGGGCCGGACAGAGCGGGGGCGGGGGCAGCGGGGCCTACGGGACCAGGGACTGCGCGGGCTGGGGAGGGAAGCGGGGGGCTTTCCGAGCGGGGCGAGGGCAGTGCGAAAGCCCTCTCCCAGAGCGCGGGCGGCGGCGGGGAAGAGGAAGGCGGGTGGGGGGGGGAGCAGAAAAGCGAGGACCCCCTCCTGCAGCCGCCATCTTGTTTTCCCCCCGGCTCTGGAAGCTCAGCCGCCGAGCCCCGCCCCCGCCACGCTCTCCAATTGGTCATGCCTGAGGAGAGTTCCACCCTCTGAGTGTCCCTTAGCCCTCCGGGTGTTTTTAACGGGCAGGTGAGGCGACCAATGGGCGCTCGCTTCTATGGCCCGCTGGTTCGCTGGTGCTAGCTTTCTGTCTGAGAGTCGGACTTCAGTCAGTCGGTCTGGCGCGCTCGCCCCTTCCCCTCTGAGGTGGCGGTATTATTTCCCTCCTTGCTCCTCTGAAGGGCCAAGATTCTTCTGGAAATGGTGCCCCTTTAAAGGGGCAAGAGGCTTGGCTGCGGTCCTCGTCTCATGAGTATTTCTTGGGCGCAGGGGTACAGACTAATTGCAGAAACTCTTAATTCTTTGGGGTCCTGGGTGGTTTGGGTCAGCGAGGTCTCAGGGGATGCGGAGTACACCTCTGGGGGTGTTAGCGTTATTGGGAGGTGTGTATGCGGGAAGGGTTGTGTGGGATGAGAAACTCCCGCCAAAACATAGACTGTAAGCTCCTTGTGGGTGAACTCATTTCATTTTCCTCAGCAGCAGCCCTTTTCCCTCTAGAGTTTGACCACCAGTGTCTAGAGGCTTGGGCTGGACGGAAGAAGTCTCCCTAGCTACTTGCTACTTGGTGGAGAGATACCTGAGCTGCCAGGGAGGGTGGCAGGGAGGGAAAAAGGATAGAGTTGCATTAACGAAGGGGCCACAGCCTCTCTAAACTATTTCACGCTAGTATTGAGGTAGGTTTTCACACCTGTGTAAGGGTCTCCATACCCTTGAGGGGAGGAGACAATAAGCAGTCTATTGGCACAGGCTGCCCTCAAAGAGTTGGCCTTTATAAGGCGTATAGTGGCCAAGGGCCTCGGGAACCTGGATAGAATAGCTGTGATGATGGTTTCCTTTGGCTCCAAATAGGATGTGTGCCTGTCCAGCACTGTTTCTCAGCCACTTTGTTTTTTGATTGTTTCAGTCACACTTCGGGATTGGAAGACCTTTTAAATGATCCTAATCATACCTACTGACAAATAGCAATTCTTAAGAGGTAGATTTTATTGATTTCATTTTACCGATGGGAGTATAGAGGCATAGAGAGATTAAGTGATTCTTTAGGTCATTTAGGGCCAAGAATAAAACCTAGATTGCCCCAGAGCCTCTTTTTTGCCAGACCAGGTCATCTCTGTGGTGTTCTTTCCTCCTAGTAAGATGAGTTGAGTAGGTCAAAGATCTGGGTTTGAATTGGAGCTTTATCACTTGGGTTTAGTGACACCTTTCTGAACTTTTTATTTATTCATCTGTAAAATGGAGGCGAGAATATCTAGTCTGCCTCCCAAACTATTTGTGAGAAATATTAAAAGTGAAGGGCTTTGTAGTTTGTAAAAGTGTGCTAATCATCACTGTTATCATCCCCGTTTTATAGATACAGATGGTAGGTTTTTCAACCAAGGTGTCAAACTGTTTTTCTCCTTGAAATCCTCTTCCTGTTCATACCCTTTCAAGTCTCTACCCACACCTCAGGGCAACATATCCCCAAAGATCTTTCCTGGTATTGATGACCTAAGTGACTGCTTACCACAGGTCCTTTAAGCTTGTCATAGTTCCATCCATCCAGAGAATGAGGTAGAAAACATCAGGGCTTACTCTTTGCTGCACAAGACTAGACTAGATATAAGTATTTTGAAAGAGAGGGGCTTTCTGAAATAGAATACATTGAGAGTTTACCACAGGTATTGCCCCAATCACCTTGGCCTTAATAACAAGGTCCTCAGATAGGTTAGCTTACAACTTCAGTGCCACTTGGGGCCACTTCCAGAGTTTTGCTTTGAGATATACTAGCCAGTGCATCCTGAATGCACTTTTTGCAGCTAAAACCCTGAATACTATAGTTTGAAATCCTGAGACTGCATGAGATAGATATTTCGTGTGCCTTCACCCCTTCAGCCCTGGGCATGGTCAGGGGGGTAGGGTTTCTGGTCATGGTAAGATGGTTTGGAAAAAGACTCCAGATCTGTAAATTTGTGATCCTTTGATGGGACCACTGTGCATGTCCAGAGCTTAAAAGTGGATGCTGTTCTTGTTTTCTTTTCTGAAACCTTAACCACCCTTCCTTTTCCATAGTTAGCTGTTCCACAGCCTTATGTTTGCATCATTCTGATCTGTTTACTTGTCTGTCCCTTTAATCACATATTACTAGAGGGCAGGGATCATGCATGTTTTATTTCTCCTTTCATTCAACTAATACTTGTACACTCAATAAGTATTAGTTGAATGAGAGGAGAAATACATATACAGTAAATATTATAGTACTTATGGGAGCCAGGCACCATTCCAGGTGCTGGAGATGTAGTAAACAAGACAGGTACAAATCTCTCCCCTCGTGGAGCTTATGTTCTAGTAGAAGGAAGCAAACATACATGATAAAGAGATAAATTCCATAGCACAGTAAAAGATGGTGAGTGTTATAGTGAAAAATAAAGCAGGATAATAGATTGCTGGTAGGGAAAAAGGATTTTCAATTTTAGATAAAGTGGTCAGGGGAAGGTCTCACTGAGAAGTGGTGTTTGTGGAAAAACTTGGAGGAGGAGGCAAAGGAGCAAGCCATGGGGACATCTAGGGGGAAGAATGTTCGGACAGAGGGAACATCCAGTCCTATTTCTTGGTTGGCCGCTTGATCAGATGGAATAAGTGTATAATAAGTGAATAAGTGTATCCACTTCAGTGTCTCCTGGCCTTCTCTCCTTAGGCCTGTTCCCTTGTTTCTCAGGTGCCATGAGGAAGCCTCACCAGAAGTCACGGCAGAATGCCGAGGGCCGGCGTTCCCCATCCCCCTACAGTCTCAAGTGCTCACCTACCCGGGAGACCCTGACATACGCCCAGGCCCAACGGATTGTTGAGGTGGACATTGATGGACGCCTGCATCGTATCAGCATCTATGACCCACTCAAGATCATCACAGAGGATGAGCTGACTGCCCAGGATATCACTGAATGTAATAGTAACAAGGAAAATAGCGAGCAGCCTCAGTTCCCTGGCAAGTCCAAAAAACCCTCATCCAAGGGCAAGAAGAAGGAGTCCTGTTCCAAGCATGCACCCGGCACTTCCTTCCACCTCCCGCAGCCCAGCTTCCGCTTGGTGGACTCAGGCAGTCAGCCAGAAGCACCTCCATTGCCTGCTGCCTACTACCGCTACATTGAGAAACCACCTGAAGACCTGGATGCAGAGGTAGAGTATGACATGGATGAGGAGGACTTTGCCTGGTTGGATATGGTGAATGAGAAGCGTCAAGTAGATGGGCACAGTTTGGTATCAGCAGATACCTTTGAGCTTCTGGTAGACCGGCTTGAGAAGGAATCATACTTGGAGAGTCGTAGCAGTGGGGCCCAACAGTCACTCATTGACGAAGATGCCTTCTGTTGTGTGTGCCTGGATGACGAATGCCACAATAGCAATGTCATTCTTTTCTGTGACATCTGCAACCTGGCTGTACACCAGGAGTGCTATGGTGTCCCCTATATCCCTGAGGGTCAGTGGCTATGCCGCTGCTGCTTGCAGTCTCCCTCCCGGCCTGTGGACTGTGTCCTCTGCCCCAATAAAGGTGGCGCCTTCAAACAGACCAGCGATGGGCACTGGGCCCACGTGGTGTGTGCCATCTGGATCCCTGAAGTCTGTTTCGCTAATACTGTGTTCCTGGAGCCCATTGAGGGCATTGACAACATCCCACCTGCCCGCTGGAAACTGACCTGCTATATCTGCAAGCAGAAGGGGCTGGGTGCAGCCATCCAGTGCCATAAGATGAACTGCTACACAGCCTTCCATGTGACATGTGCACAGCGGGCCGGGCTTTTCATGAAGATTGAGCCCATGCGCGAGACCAGCCTCAATGGCACCATCTTCACAGTGCGCAAGACTGCCTACTGTGAGGCCCACTCACCGCCAGGTGCTGCCACTTCTAGAAGGAAGGGTGACTCCCCTGAAAGTCTCAGTGAGGCTGGAGATGAGGAAGAGCTGAAGGAAGGCTGTGGGGAAGAGGAAGAGAAGGAAGAGGTGGAAGAAGAGGAGGAAGATGAAGGCCAGGGGGGAATAGGTGGCCCTGTTAAGGGAGTGTCCAAGAAGAACAAGATGACTTTGAAGCAAAAGATCAAGAAAGAGCCAGAAGAAGTGGGTCGAGACACGCCCTCCACTGTCCCATTGGTCACCGTCCCACAGATACCCTCTTATAGGTGAGCCTGCCTGGAAGGGTACCCTAGAGACTCATGGTTTCTTCTTGGGCTGGTGTTGGCCCTGAGCCAGGGCTCCTTCCCCAAGCACTGTTGGTGAATATCTGTTCTCTTCTGTGCCATCAAATTTCTCCTTTGGACCCTGGGCTTGCCTAGTCCAGTTTGTAGTTTTGATTATGTCCTCAGAACAATGTATATCCTTTGGTTCAAGGTGAGACAAACACTCAAGTTGCTTAGAGTCTCAGGTGACAGGTTGTCTAAGGCAGTATTTTTCAACAGGGAGGGGCACAGGTGGCACTTTGGACAGGATAATTCTTCATTATTAGGACTGTCCCAGGTGTTTCTAGATGCTTAGCATCTGTGGTCTTTGTAAATGCCATTTGAATCCCCTCCTTCATTTCCTGTTTTTTGTGACACTTAAAACCCTCCCCACATGTTTCCACAAATGGAAGTGATACAACTACTTCAGGTTGACTGGGTCAGTATGGATTTCTGCTGTCCAGAAAGCTTGGTCCTGGGAATGATGGGGATTTTCTGGGAGGGGTGGGGGTAGTGTGGGGAGCTCCTCTTGAGAAGCTTTTGGATTTAGGATCACTCAGTTCAGCTGTGTAACTAAGCCCACTGAGTGTGGAGAGACCAATGTACTTGTTAAACTGTCAGAGAGGTAGCTGGAGCTGTTGGAGAGATGGGAGATTTTCTAGCAGAGGCTCATCTCAAGGGTGATATTCATGAAAAAGTATACAGTGTTAGAGCAGGAAGGAACCTTGGAGATAATTTATCTAATGTAGTCCTTGCACCTTCTCCCACACCCCCAGATGAAGAAACCGTGGGCCACAGGAGGTAAAGTTGTTCATGCCTTTATTTATTCAATGAGATATTTATTGAGGACTTACTATATGCCAAGTCCTGTTCTAAGGGCTGGAACCAGGTGGAAAGTGGCAGACTCTAGACCACAAACTGGAACTCATGGTGCCAGTAGGTTCTGTACCTGCTATCTGTCTCACTTTATGAGAAGAATTGGGAGAAAGGAGTACTAGAGGGCAGTGAGAATGAGTTCTATGAGGAAAATAGGCAACCAAACTTGTCAGTTGGGAAGAAGACACAAGAGTGCAGAAGGTTAGGGGAAAGAGGCTCTTGTTGCAAGCCATGGCTTGGGTTATAATTCCATTGACTAGAAATATATCTTCTAGTCACAGGACTGTTCCAGGCTACCCTCTTCCTTGAGATGAGTGGGTGAATGCTTAGTCCCCTTCCATAGGGTGGTTATGTCCTGGGACCAGACTTTTTATTGCATCTGTTCTCATAGATATTTCTTGCAGGCTGGCTAAGAACCAGACAGACCTACATTTGAATGCAGTTTCTATCACTACCTACTTGTGAGACCTTTGGCAAGTTACTTCTTTAAGCCCTAGGATATTTATTTGTAAATGAACCTACTTCATAGAGTTGTTGTGAGAAATAAATAATTACAAGTAAAGCACTTAGCACAGTGCCTGGCAAATAGTAAGCACTCAATAAATGGTGGCTGCTGCTGCTGCTGCTATTTTATTATTGTTATTCTTTTTCCTACCTGCACAAATGCTATTGGGACCCTCCAGAGTCAAGAGGTTGTAGAGGGAGGGGGCTGCCTGCATCTGGGCAGGTGTGCTTGGCATGGGTGTTGGTGGGGGATCTGTTCTTTGGGGAAAAACCTAGGTCCTGATTTTGTAAGCTTGGCTTTGGGGCAGGAATGTCTGACCCTGGAAAGGTGCGAGGCCTAGGTGAGTGATATCAAGTCCAATATGCCCATCCTTCTTAGGTCTTACCTTCTTGTTCAGCCATGCTTATCTTCCTTTCAGTGGAGTGGGATGAAGACAAAGCATTGGAAACACCACAGGAGCTCTGAGGCCTTCCTTACCTGGTGGATAACCAATTATGGAACGCAGCATGGTATAGCAAAGAGATTGTGGATTCAGATCCCACCCTAGCTCCATCATCTTATTAGCTGCATTAGGAACTTTGACATTTATTCAGCCTCTGCTACTAAGCTGCCTTTCCATCTTTTGTAACATGGGAATAATGTTACCCATCTTTCAGTATAGGTGTTAGGATAGAGATTTGTAGGCTTTTGTGAATTCCGTTTCTGCCCCTTTCCCTTCCCTCCACTTGTTATTGGCTTAAACTCTTTTAGGGTAGTTTAAGTTTTCAGATTCTCCATCCTCTTACACCTTTAGATCCATATAAATATACAGTTTGGTTAAACATTAGACATTTTTAGGCTGCTGAGGTTTTTAATGAAAAACCAGAGGTCAGACAACTCCAAGGGGTTGCATTTGGGCTCAGGAAGGAGTAGCCTGCTGCACTCCTACTAGTTTTCCTAGCTTGGCCATGGACTAACTCCCTCGTCTGGCGGGACCCACAGCCACAAGAAATAGTGACCACATTGCCCATAGCTTACTCAAGTTCCTGTTCTCTTTTGCTACCTTTATCAAGAGAAGGCTAGGGCTATTGGGCTACAGACCTGTTTCTTAGGAGTTCAGGACTGCAGGAAACGGTTTCTGGGAGAGGGTTCTTTTGGAGGTTTAGGACTGCAGTGCAGGAGGTGGAAAATCAGGTGAATCTGAACTGCTTAACTTGGCTGTCCTTTTCCAGCCTTTCTCTGAGGTGAGGCATTTGGCCACTTTATTCTGTCTTTCTTTATGAGCTTCAGAAATAAAGTAGGGTCTGGAGAGGAGGCTATAATCTGTGCTGCCCACTGATCCTGCATTTCACTTCCCTGTGCCTCTACTCAAGGTTGAACAAGATCTGTAGTGGTCTCTCCTTTCAGAGGAAAAACCAGTTTATGCAGCGGCTTCACAACTATTGGCTGTTGAAGCGGCAGGCACGGAATGGTGTCCCCCTCATCCGGCGCTTGCACTCCCACCTGCAGTCCCAAAGAAACGCTGAACAGGTAGGTGACACGGTGATTTGGAAGTGGAGGGGTAAAAGAGGTGGAGAGTGGAGGAGAAGGAATGATGGCTGGGGCTCCCCCTACCCCCAGCCCTCTGTGTATCCTTTGCCTTTATGTGATCACCCCTCTAGGTGGTGTCTCCCAGGAACAAACTCCAGCACTATAGAGCTCTTAAGACCAGATAGCAGCTCCTTCTGGATGGGAGAGGTTTGACTCTGAAGCAGATTCTAGGGGATAATGGAGAGCAAGCCCCACTTTCTGTATATGCGGAGAAAACCCTTTAGATGTGGCAGAAAGGAATTAGGATAATTGAGAGCCAGGCAGTCACATGGCACGAATTAGGAAAAGGTGCACTTTCCTCAAGACACTATACTGCCATCTGCCAAAAAAATGTTTCATAGAAAATACACAAATTTGCCCTGGCTGGCGTAGCTCAGTGGATTGAGCGTGGGCTGCAAACCAAAGGGTCGCCGGTTCGATTCCCAGTCAGGGCACATGCCTGGGTTGCAGGCCAGGCCCCTAGTGGGGGCCACGTGAGAGGCAACCACACATTGATGTTTCTCTCCCTCTCTTTCTCCCTCCCTTCCCCTCTCTAAAAATAAATAAATAAAATCTTTAAAAAAAATAAAAAATTCAAATGTTAAAAAAAAAGAAAAAAGAAAAGAAAATATACAAATTTACCATCTAAACTGTAGTGCATAGCCTGCCCAATTGTCATGGCCTTTTAGCTACTAGCAACTGGAGTTGCAATATATTTAGTGTTTTCTGAAAGTGTAGCGGCCTCCTGAGAAACTTTTTAACATTTAATTCTCTTTCCCTCTTCATTTGCTCCATTAGTTCTGCCTTTAAATGTTCCCACACTGCTACTCCAGAGATGAAGCAGTCCTTCACATGAGTGTGGTGCCCTCTGCATTCTGTCTGATTTCACTTTTGCCTTTTGTAACTAGAGTCCTGAGGTGCACGTTTATATCCGATCTCTCCTCAAAATGATCCACATGCTCCCCTGGAACATCAGTGACCTCCTCCCAGCCCAGCAAGTCTTTTCTCAGATTCTCACTTTAGTGACTGTTAGGCCACATTTGACACCTGTGTTAGACGTTCTCTGTGACACCATTTCCCACCTCCTCTACGCCACAGACTGCATCCATCCCTGTGCCCACCCCACTTCTTACTCCTTAATGGTAACATTTCCAGGGACTCAGCTGCCTGCCTGTCTGCCTGGAGAACTTGTCTGCTCACATAGTTGTAAACAACTGTAGCAGTCGCTCCAGGTTTCTCATCTTGTCCTCCCCCTTGTTTTCTGCCCTCAGTCCCTCCAGGGCACAGAAACTATAGATGTCCATGTAGATATTATTTCCTGTAACTCAGGTGTTGAAAACTGATTTCATTATTTTCCTCTTAGTAAATATATTTCCTCATTATTGTCAGGAAACCACCCTCCTGACCTCAGGT
Organism: Glossophaga mutica; assembly: GCA_039655065.1. Classification (NCBI taxonomy): domain Eukaryota; kingdom Metazoa; phylum Chordata; class Mammalia; order Chiroptera; family Phyllostomidae; genus Glossophaga; species Glossophaga mutica. The sequence continues at coordinate 112,659,654 of CM077306.1, forward strand.
GTTCCCTACCTTACAGTTACTCCTGACTTCTCCCTCTATAATGAGCCACATTTAATCATCCCCTAAACTCTTTGGGAGATTTATCAGTATACGGCCCTTTGTCTCCATTCTCCTGCTACACTGCTCATCCATGTACCTTGTGTGTCAGTTTCAGCAATAGCTTTCTAGGGGGTCACCAGTCTCTAATTCTTTCTTTGCTCTACAACTTGTAGTGATTTACCTGCCATTTTCCATCCTGTCACTTTTTTTTCCAGAATATATTTCCTCCCTCCAGGCAGGCCATGTTCAGGCTTCAGGCTATCTTTCCTGGCATTTGAGGCTTCTTGTCAGCTGGATCCTGGGTCTTCCTTGGCTTTTGTGGTTTTTCCAGTTCCTCTGCTCTGGCTAGCCCGTTTTTCTCACCACGCAAAGAATCAATAATTCTGCCTCCACACTTTTGACCTGTGTTTCCTTCAGTTCCAAAAGAGGCCTTCCTTACTGCTTTACTCATCCATGTCTATCTCTACCTGAAAACTTAGGAAGATTGCGTCCCCCAGGAAGCCTTTTCTGACCTAACCTCAACTCATTCAGACACTCTCTATTTTATATTCTCTTAGCATTTTATATTTAGTCTATCTGGTCAATTTTTGTTGGCTGTTTGCTACTTTTCCTTTGTGTGTCAAATCCTGAGCCTCTTCCTTCCCCCTATTTCACTATAACTTCTTCTAGGTCTGGAATCATCTATTCAGTGGTGGTGGTAGTATTCTGAAGTCAGTACAAGTTTATAATGAGAACACTTTGTTTTCTAGCCCAAAGTCAAAGCTCTAGGCCCTAGAGTCTAGGGTGAAATTCTTTCCACCCTGAGTTGTGAATTAGTTTCCTGCTGAAATTCTTTTCAGCCTTGAGGGGCATAGCTGCTCTCTGATGTCCCTAAAGGTAGGTGAAACAGTCCCAGATCTCATCCCAACAATTATTGTGCTACAGGGAAGAGACATTGTTATAAGGTCAGGGAAGCACACAGGAGGAAGGAATGGGGTGCAGAGGGGGTGGGGGGGCTTTTGGAGACCACGGTTCAAGGAAGGGGTTGGGGCTCTTACTTGTGAAGGCCCCATAGGTTTGAATTGGGAGAAGACTGAGTAGGAAGAAGGCCTCTAGCTCCTCCTTCCTTTCTCTTCCCTCCTGCAGCGAGAGCAGGATGAGAAAACGAGTGCAGTGAAGGAAGAGCTGAAATACTGGCAGAAGCTCCGGCATGACTTGGAGCGGGCCCGGCTGCTGATTGAGCTGATTCGGAAGAGAGAGAAGCTCAAACGGGAGCAGGTGAGGAGGAGCTTTGAGCCCCGTGGCTCTTGTTCAAGAACTTTTTCTCCCGCTGTCAGTGCGTTACCAGGAGACCTGGAGCCCCTGCCTGGTGTAAACTTTCTGCCTTTCTTGCTCCAAGGCCTGCCTGTTCTGTTGTGCTGCTAATAGCTTCTCACTGGGGATTCAGCTTCTGGTGACCTCAAGCACAAGCTTAATATATACCTGGGCCAATCCCTGGAGTTTCTAGCCTGGACTCTCAAGGGGAGCCTGGCCTTAAGTATTTTGAAAAGCTTCTGAGGCCATTCTGATAGACATCATCTCTGGCCTTGGAGCTTCTGAGGGTGCTCATTAGGCCCTTAAACACTTATGGTCTTGATCATTTACATTTTCCAAGCTCTATTCAAGGGTATTCTATGCCTCTAACTGTGGGGAGTGTTGAGGTAGGTAGTTAAGAATATGAAGTATGGCACTAGACTGCCTGAGTTTAAATCCTGACTGCCACTTACTTGGGTGACACTAAGTAAGTTACTAAATCTCCTTACACCTCAGTTTCCTCGATTGTGAAATGAAAGTAATGTTAGAACCTACCTCATAAGGTTGTTGCAAGGATTAGGTGACTTACCTATTTAAAGAGCATACTGTTGTGCCTACCATATATTAGGGGCCGTAGTGTCAGCTGCCATTATCATCATCATTGATACGCTTTGCCTCCCTGAAGTGTCTGCTGCAGTGCTCTGCACATGGCAAAGAGCGGATACTATTGAATGAATGATAAGCCCAAGGTGTTTTCTCTGGTCCAGGACTAGAAGCTATTACTTGCATGCTTCATAGGCCTGGGTTAAAGATGTTCCTTTCTCTCTTTCTCCAAACTCCCACTTCACTGTTCAGCCCCAGCGCAAGGCCTGAGTTTCCAGCTCTGAGACTGGGCGCCACTTGCCATACCTAGGGTGGATGGCCACGGAGGACATCTCAGGACCTTCTCCGTGAATTCAGACCGTCTGCCATCCCAGGCCTGGTTCTGCAGCTGAGCTTTTCGTCTGCTTCTGGTTCACAGAAATGAAAGGGGAAAGGAAGCAAGCAGGCCTGTTTTGATATAGTCAAGAGGCAAGACTTTTCATAGTCTGATCTATGGCTTCCCAACCTTTGCACAATAGGCACACATAGAAAATAACATTTCCCAGCATACTATTGTAAATACGTGAGGCTGCTTGCTGCTTGAGGGGTAAGCTCAGAGGTCCCAGTCACTCCAGGCCAACCCAAACCTTCCAAAGGCCAGTGGGATCAATATCTCAGCACGGTAGGTGGGAATTTGGGCCCAAGGCACATTTTATGGCATCACTGTGTTCCTTGGGCGAGTTCAAACTCCTGCAGATCTGGACTCAAATCTTGTCTCTGTTCTTTCCTAGCCAGGTGACCTTGGGTTAGTGAGGACTCATCATATTCTTCCCAAACCTCAGGTTTCAGATTTATAAAATGGGGATAATAAGTTTCTCCTTCAGGGTTATTGTGAAAACTAACAAATAGAGAGGCAGTGTGGCATAGCCATCAAAAGCACACACTGTGGAACCAGGCTGCCTGGGACGAGTCCCAGCTCTGTCCCTCATTAGCTTTGTGACCTTGGGCCAGTCAGTCTCCGTGCCTCAGTTTCCTCTTTGTAAAATATCTCATCTGTACCTAACTCATATACTCACTTGTGTTACGTAAAATGCTTAGAATGTTACTTGGCACTTAGAAAGGACTATAGAAGTTCTAATTATTCTTATAGTCAACTCTTGAAAATTGTGGGCATTAGTGGCTCTGGTACCCTACTTAATTTAATAGCCACATATAACTTTTGACTCCTGAAAGCTTTAACTACTAATTTCTTACTGTTGACCAGAAGCTTACTGCTAATATAAATAGCTCATTGACATATTTTGTATATTATATGTATTATGTGCTGTGTTCTTACGATAAAGTAAGCTAGAGAAAAGGAAATGTTAAAATCATAAGGAAGATAAAATACATTTACAGTATTTATTGAAAAAAATCAATGTATGGATGGATCAATGTGTGCTCAGTTCAAACCTGTGCTAGTCAACTGTCAACTGTATAATTATTGTTACTCTAAGTTTTGGTGTGGTGCTTGATACATAGGAAGCATGCACATAGTGGTAGCTGTTAGTTTCTTTATTTCTAGGCTGTAAGTTAAGTGCTAGCTCCTTATAAACTGGTCAACTTAATAATAGCACGTGAAAATTTATTATAAAAAGTTTTTATAAAATTTGTTATACAAAAAGTCAAGTTGTTAAGAAAAAGTTCAGTGCCTCTTGTGGCAGGATGGGGGGAGCAGGTTGTGTCCTGATTTTTCCCCACCTCCCGGCAGATCAAGGTCCAGCAGGCTGCCATGGAGCTGGAGCTGATGCCATTCAATGTTCTGCTGAGGACAACACTGGACTTGCTGCAGGAGAAGGATCCCGCACACATCTTCGCTGAACCTGTCAACCTGAGTGAGGCAAGTTCCCCCTACTCCACTTCCTGAGTAGTGAGCCCCTTTTGAACTGGCAACAGGATCTGAGTAGGCCAGAAGGGCATTGGGTGACAGAGTATACAAAACCTGGGGGGTGTCTGGTAAGGCTAGTACACTGGAGCGTGGCAGGGGTCAGCAGGCCAGGGTGGGCCAGGGCTCTGGGGCTCTGAGTTAGCCCAGAACGGCCAAAACACAAAACGGGGAGGCAAAAGTGCCTGTGAAGGGTGCATCTGTTTGACTAGTAAATGGTTGTTGTAAATGTACAGGTTTTATATGTTTAGGTTCCAGATTACCTGGAATTCATATCCAAGCCAATGGATTTTTCTACTATGAGGCGGAAGCTGGAGTCCCATCTGTACTGCACCTTGGAGGAGTTTGAGGAGGACTTTAACCTTATAGTTACCAACTGCATGAAGTATAATGCTAAAGACACAATTTTCCACCGAGCAGCTGTCCGCCTGCGGGACCTGGGAGGGGCCATCCTGCGGCACGCCCGGCGGCAGGCAGAGAACATCGGCTATGACCCCGAGAGGGGCACCCACCTGCCCGAGTCACCCAAATTGGAGGACTTTTACCGCTTCTCCTGGGAAGATGGTGAGAAGCCTGGATGGGTGGAGAGGAGAAGAGCTAGGAAGAGGCACAAGGACAGAGCCCAGAGAGCCAAGAATCAGGGTGGGTCTTGTGGCCATAGGGTAGACTCTAGGAGCAAAGCTTGGGGTAGGCACAGGCTGGAATACACCTGCTTGTGGCTGGGACAGTTCCAAGGATTAAAGTTTAACTAATTAACTGAGCACTTCCTGAATGGTAGAAAAGGGAGATCAGGTACTAGCCATCTGCTTGAAAAGCTAAAGCCTCAACTGGGGTCTTCCTCTCCTGGACCCTTCTGTATGGCATTGGAGCCATGGGGGAGGGAAGCGCAATGCTGCTGTATGTCTTATTCATCTGGAAGAATGCAGGTAGAGGACTAGACAATGGAATTGCCTCTGAGCCCCACTCTCTGCCTGCCCTTGTGCTCTCCTTGATAGCAGCAGCCAACAGTCACTGAGGCCCGGGGATTGCCACACTGCCTGGTGCCTTCTCCATGGAGCCCATGATTGTGACTGTGGACTGCTTCCTGCAGATGTTTTCTGGATTCTGATTTTGTCCCTGTGGCTGCCCTACGGGCAGCAGTGGTGCCAGGGCCAAGGCACCAGAGTGATGTTGGTGGAAGCCACTGGCCCAGGCATTCCAGAATATTTCACACCTGAAGGGTTCAGCCTCTTCCCCTTGCCCTGAGCTGAGCAGGTCCTTCAGTCCCTTCTGTCCTTCCTTTTCCCTGGCAGTGGACAACATCCTCATCCCAGAGAACCGGGCCCATTTGTCCCCGGAGGTGCAGCTGAAGGAGCTGCTGGAGAAACTGGACCTGGTGAGTGCCATGAGGTCCAGTGGGGCCCGGACCCGCCGCGTCCGCATGCTGCGCCGGGAGATCAATGCTCTCCGGCAGAAGCTGGCACAGCCGCTGCCACCACAGACACCCTCAGTGAACAAGACTGTGTCCAATGGAGAGCTGCCGGCAGGGCTTCAGGGAGATGCGGCTGTGCTGGAGCAGGCCCCGCAGGAGGAGCCAGAAGATGATGGGGACAGAGGTGAGAGACAGGCATGGACAGGCAGGGTGCTGGAGAGCAGGGTAAGGGAGCAAGAATTAAACTAAAATCCCATAATAGAAGCATCTTTCCTTGAGTTTAGGTCTGACCTTTGTGGGCAAGCAGAAGCCCTCAGAGGGGTCACACACACTTCCATGTATACCCAGGGATGATATTCAAAATACTTAATAATCACTAGAGACCACAGTTTATCAGTCAGAGTAGTAGATGTTGACTGTTGTATTGGAGTGTACTCCTGGTGGCCACTGATGTGGATATTTAGTTGCTGGGTTGTGGGCAGGCAGGTCAGGGAGTTTCGGATGCTGGGGCCCAGCAGCTGTTATTAACCAGTAAAGAAGTATTTCTGTATTTTGCACCTGATATGGTCATATTGCACATACCAGTTAAATAACAACTCGCCTTATACCATTATATAGTGAGGCTTTTAGAGCAGCTCTGGTTGTGGTGTGGGGGGATAGAAAAAAGAGACTCTAAAGATAGTCTGGGCTCTCAAACTGCTTCATGGCTTCGACCCTAGCTGGCCAAGTCTATAGGCTCATCCCAAGCAGAAAGTCCAAATTAAAAAAGACAGCTGGGGAAGTAATTCTCAGAGATTCAGGCTTAAAAATCTGAGCTGTTTCCCATTCTTTCCACTTCACTGGGGACAGAATTGTCCCTTCTACCTGTCCTTGGATCTGAGTTTATGGCTGGGGAGGGCCTGTCATCCATACATTCAGAAGGTTGGGAATTATTTCCAGAGGGAAGGGGGCCAAAGTGCAGCAAATGGCCCATTTTATTTTAGGTTGGAAGAGAATGGGGACATGGCTGAGAGGTCATATTTGGCTCTAGAGGGCTTTGTGTTCTTTGTGATTCTTCCTGACTCCCCATGTGGGAGTCAGCATGCCCCTTGTATCCCCACTCCCGGGCTGTGGCAGTACAGTCAGGCCCAGTGGCCCAGCTGCAACAGCTTCTCCTAGAGGGTTTCAAACAAAGTTCTCAGGATTCAGATTAGGGAAGTCTTGGCTGTGGTTTAGAAGTTTCAAGGCGGTAGGTAAATAGACATGTTTGGGAACCACCAATTTAACTTGGACTCATTTTTCCACATCTGTAAACTTATTCTTTCTGCTTGTCCCATTTGCTTCACTTGGGTGACATAAAACAAAATACATTGAAAGATGGAAAAACACTGGAGCCTAATGAGAGTTGTAGACCCCTAATCTGTGTAGCTCAGATTTACCTAATTATTGATTAGACAGGGGGCTTTTGACTCTCTCAGGTATAGAGTAATGGTCTGTAGCCCTCGCTTCATCAGACTCACCTAGTCAGCCTAAAGAAAATACCCCATCTTTAGAGGTTTGATTTCACTTGGTCTGGAATGGGACCTTGGCATTGAAAATTTTAAGAAACTTACTAGGTGATCTTAATTCATATTCAGGGTTGAGGACTACTAGAGTCAGTAAAACTGAGATCTACATTCTCTCTTCCTCAGACCGAGACCTGGGATGCTTCTGAAACCTTGTAATAGCCAGTCCTTTTGGTTCTTGGCTGTAAGTGTCAGTATCTGGCATGTAGGAACAGACTTTTTCTAAAATGTTCAAGCAGGTTCTCTTTTTCTCTAACAGATGACTCCAAACTGCCTCCCCCACCAACCCTGGAGCCCACTGGGCCTGCACCTTCCTTGTCTGAGCAAGAATCCCCTCCAGATCCCCCCACTCTAAAACCAATCAATGATAGCAAAACTCCAAGCCGATTCCTAAAACCCAGAAAGGTGGAAGAAGATGAGCTTTTGGAAAAATCACCTCTGCAGCTAGGGAACGAGCCCTTGCAACACCTGTTCAGTGACAGTGGCATCAACAGATTGTCCCTCATGGCCTCCGATACCCCGGCCGGTGCCCCACTCAGTAGTGTGGGCCGCCGCACCTCAGTCCTCTTCAAGAAGGCCAAGAATGGGGTTAAGCTACAGAGGAGCCCAGATGAGGCTCTGGAGAATGGTGAGGACCATGGTGCAGTGGGCTCTCCTGCCTCTCCTGCCAGCATCGAGGATGAGCGGCACTCCCGGAAGCGGCCAAGGAGCAGGAGCTGTAGTGAGAGTGAAGGGGAGAGGTCCCCCCAGCAGGAGGAAGAAACAGGTGACCCCGCCTGTGACTTCTCTCGCTACATCTCATCTGCTTCTCTGCTTTGCCTTGCCAGCCAGAACCTTCCCCCATGGGCCACCTCCCTAATGGTCTCTGTGGATGCCAATAGCAGCATTGAGTACTCCATAGCTCACAGTTGTGTCTGGCACATGATAAGTAGTGGCCTGGGAAGATAGGCTGTGGGCAAGTATTTTGAGAATGTTAATTTGTATCTGGGGCTCTCTTTTGCCCTGAGGTGGATGCAAAGCTGTATATGGTATAATGGGTCCTATCTTCATTTTAGTTCATTTATTCATCAGATAGTTATATCTGACATTATTCTAAGTACTGGGCAAAAATCTCCCTCGGAGGGGAGATAGACTAAAAGCAAGTGAGTGAATTGTGTCATATATTAGAAGTTATGGAGAAAAGTCCAACAGGGAAGGAGGATAGGGAATACTGGGATGGATTAGAGAGGGTGGCCAGGGGAGGCCTTCTGAGGAGGTGGCATTTGACTAAAGATCTGAAGGGGTTGAAGGTGTGAGCTCTTTGGGTGTCTGGGAGAGGAATGTTCCAAAGAGATAGACAAAGATAGACTAGCAGGTGCACAGGCCCTGGCAGTGGGAACATGTCTGCCTGTCTGAGGAACAGCGAGGGAACCATGGTGGCTTCAGGAGAATGTGCCAGGGGGTCGTAGGAGATGAGGTCCCAGAGTAGGTAATGGGGTCTTGATCATAAAGAATTCTTACATGTTTAGCACCAGCCGGTCATCAGTTCCAGCTCCAGAATGGTTCACAGGCTAGCAGGAAGGCTGGTGGTCTCCTAAGGTGCAGAGGTATCACGGTGCTGGACAGTATGTGGCTATATGTCAGTTAACACTGCTGGAGATGTTCAGGGAATATGAGCTGGAGGACTTGGGAAGGTTTCATGAAGAGGTGATGTCTAAGCTGGTCCCGAGGGGTGAAGGCAGAATGAAAAGGAGTAAACAGTACAAAGGGATCAGCGAGTGCCAGGTGCATGAAAACAAGGACAGAATCTCTGTAAGGGACAGTTTGGAGAAGGGCTTTTGGAGCATCAGGAACCAAGTCCGGATGGTGAGATAGGCCTGAATAGGCAGGGACCTCATAGCCAGACAGAGTAGTTGAGTCTCAGTGGGATATGGAAGGCTAGCTTACTTGGTGGAGAGGGCCTACTCTTGGCTGTTGCTACTTAAGTACCTCTCATGACCTTTTATGTGGTGGCTGTGGGCTGCGTGGTCAGCACATGCTTTTTCTGCTTTCCTTTCTTCTTAACATTTGTCCAGCAATATCTTTCCTTCCCATCTGGCCCAGCTCCCCTGTATTAGGGCATTATGTTGCTATACAGTCAAGAGCTTGAGGCCTGCACTTAGGCAGACTTCAGTTCAAATTCTGTCTTCTTACCAGCTATGTAGCAAATTAATTAGCTGGTGCAAATTAAACAGACTCTTTGACCCGGTTTCCTGATTTCTAATACGGGGCTAGTGATACCTATTTTGCAGGGCTCTAAGGATTGGAAATAGTCTGTATAAGGTATTCGGCATGTAGCAGTAGATGGTAAGAGTTACTGTTATTCTCTCAGCCATATCAGGCACAGCCAAACAACACTGAGAACCCTGTACACTAAAAATGAAAGGCCCTACTACTGGGAAACTGGACATCAGGCTCATCCAGCCTGAGAGGGCTTGCTGCTTGGGGATGCAGCTAGAATCTAGTCCTCCTCTGTAGTCCAGCTACCTGGCGCTCAGGAATACTTCTGCACAGCCTTTGTTGAATCTCACATAAACAGGTGGTGGTTCTCTACAGATGAGGTACCTAAGGCACAGCTGGCTTGGTGATTTAAATTGAGGTCACAATGTTAGAGGCAGAGCCAGGTCAGAGTCTGGATATCCTGGCTCAGACACCTGCTCTTACAGGTGTGACTTGCCTCACAGTTTTCTTGCCAAGGTGAGTTAGAGCTCTTGACTCAGCTCTCAGACTTGTAGGACTGTGGGCTGTGGTTAAGAATTAGGTAGATAGATAGAAGAGTTGAAGCCTTCACAGCAGATGAGCGTCACGTCCCTGAGATGAGCGGAGTCTTCATTTGCCTCCAAAGGGCTCCATTCTGTAAACAGACCTCTCGTTCACACTTACTGTAATAGCATCCTCCATGAGTAAGAACATGTTATCTTCACTTCACGAAAGGAGAGGTCAAAACTTAAAGAGGAAAAGGGGCCTGTATTTTAGATCTCAGTCTGGAACCCAGGGAATTCTCACTCCCCATTCCAGGAAGGTCTCGTCTGCTTTTCTGCTGAGAAGTACCCCCTCCTCAAGTCTGATGAGCCCTGCTCGGTATCTCAGGGTGTGGCTGACTTAGCCCTTATCCTGCTTCAACCTCCCCTGACACCATCCCAAAAGAATGAAGCTCGCTGTTGCCAGCTGTGTGGTGGATAGGGTGTGTGAATGTTTATCTGAAGAGGCCAGGCGGGTGGACTCCCCAAGTGGCAGAGGAGACTCCCTGATAATTGAGGCTTGAAATGAGAAGCAGATCCAGGGACTTGTGAGCCAGCCAGAGTGGGGAAGTCTTGGTATTTCCCTTTGTAGCCAGATGACAATAACTGAAGTGAGCTGTGTGCTGTGTTTTTCTTATAGTAAAACCAGAGGAAGGGAAGGAAAATGCAGTGTCTGCTCATTGCCTCAGCCAACACTTCCCCCAAACCTTTATCAGATTCTACCACCCAAGATCCATCTTCTGTAGGGAAGGCACAGCCATTCTCTCCACCCCTCCTTGCTGTGCCCTCCCAAGGCGGCTCACACACTGCAGTGTGGTTCAGGGGAAGGGGGGGGGTTCCTGCACTCACGCTCACTCTGTGTGTCCTTGGCAGGCGTAACCAACGGCTTTGGAAAACACACCGAAAGCGGGTCTGACTCGGAATGTAGTTTGGGTCTCAGTGGTGGATTGGCATTCGAAGCTTGCAGGTAAGAACACTTGTCCCCAGGGCTTTGTTGGCAGCTTCACCACCTCTCCCTTTATTCTCCACTCAACTACAGATTGAACCTCCTTCAGCTTATCTCAGATTTTTTTCTTTCCCCAGCCCTGCTATTTCCTGAGGCCTCTGGTCCGTAACTCCAGTAGCTCTTAGGAAAAAGCATGACCCTTGACTCAGGCCTGCTCTGACCAGGAGGGGAGGAGTGATGCTGATGCTTTACAGGGATTGTGAAGCTGAACTTGGCTCTAGAGGGTGGGGCCCGCCAAATCGCTATTGCCCGGAGCGGGTAACATTTAAACCAGTCCCCTGTCCACTCCTAGACCCACGCAGATAACTCAGCTGGTTGCAGACGTCATTTCACCCTTTGCCTTTGGAGGCATCATAGCTATGGCTCCTTCAGAGGTGTGATGTGAGAATAAGAAATAAACGGACAGGAAATTTGGAATTCCTTTTTATTAGACAAAGGCCTCAGATCTTTTACCATCATTGAGCTAGGAAAGGGATGAGTTTCTTTTACCTGAAGGGAGGATTTCTGATACCAGAACCTTAAAGTGTCTTCCAAGATCAAGGGTTTATTGAATATCTGTCTTGTGAGCTCTGCAAGAAACAGGGAGTGTGGCACTCTTGGAAATGAAAAACATTTGGTGCCACAAAGAAAAAAAAAGAGTTTTCCTGAAGGCTGACCTCATGGTCCCTCCACGTGACTGCTGAGTGGATTCTGGGTTAAGAGTGGGGGGAATGGTCCCAGGGCAATGAGCACCAAAAGGCTATGTTGTCTGTGTTTGGACCACCTCCAGAGCAGAGTGGGTGTGTTTGTTCTGTTAGGTGCTTGTTCTGTCCTGGCTGCTGGGCTCCTGGGAGGTGACCAGCTACCCCTTGGGTCTGGACTGGTCCCTGCTGTGGCAGGTCCCGCCTCTCAGTGGTTCCTTTGAGGTTTCCCTCCCCAATAAGCCTCAAAATTGCCCCATCTTCCTTACTCTCTCTCATGTTGGAGGCTCTTAAGATACAGGGGGAGTAGATGACAAAACACAGTTGCCACGCATAGAGAAGAGGCAGAGCTTTCAGAAGATGCTTCTAGCCTGCTCCTGGGTTGGAGTGTCTGACTCTCTTCAAAGCTCATGGTGCCTGGAAACCCAGTTCATTGAGGGTAGGGTAGGAGTGGGGTACTAAACTGTCCCCCTCTGTGAAGGACATTCTTCCCGGCTGAGCCACAAGAAGCAAGCCAGGCCCGCTCTAGGTAGCCTGCCATTTCAGGCTGTGTTTTTGTCTTTGTGCAGCACTCCAGTCCAGTGCCACTGATTTTGGGGGCTCGAACTCAACACGGAAATAGTGCCCTGGAAGGCATGTCGTCTTGAACTCAGTGGTTCTCAGTGGAATTTCAAGGTTTAAAACAGGAGATTCAGGGGCTCCGACTGCTAGGATTTTTTTCCTTTTTCTTTTTTGTTTTCTATTCTGCAGTGATAAATACATAAAGGACCATTTTACTTATTAATTCGATTGGAATCATAATCCCAGAATTAGAAAGAACCTTGAAGGAACTTCTGGTCACTAATCCCACCCCCTTCTGCACATACATGCCCCTTGGTTTATCTGTTCTGATGATTTTTGGAGCAGGTTAGGGCTACATCATCTTTCTATGGGTTATTCCTTTAATTATTAATTGAGCACCTATTAGTCAGGCACTGTTCTAAGCACTGAGGAGGTGTCTCTTCTCATGGAGCTTATCTTGTAGAGGGTGCTGAATGTTAAACCAGAAGAGAGAATAATGATAGGTCGGGTCGTCTGCATAGGCCTGGATAACTTGGAGAGAGGCTGAAATGCAGGACATGATCGAGTCACTTGAGCTTTTTGCTATGAAACAGGAAAACACAGACCTAGTTTTGGTGTTGCATCCCATTTTATTGAACTTATCCTTCTCAGAGCTCATCATTTGATAGTACAACATTAGTAGTTTATTAATTTAAAGTGAAACATTAAAATTTACTGCCCTTCATATAATATTTTTTATGGAACTGACATTTATTGAGTGCTTGGTATGTGCAATACTGAGTGCTTCCTGTGTATTAATTCATCAGATCCCCACAGCAACACCTGGGGGACACAGCCTCAAAGAGGCTGATCTGACTTACTCAAGGTCACAGAACTACTGAGTAAAGAGCCAGGTTCTGAACCCAGGTAGTCTGGCTCCACATTTTCATCTCTCAACCACTTTGCTGGACCCTCTTTTGTTGTATTTGAAGATGTCTTCCCAGATCCATGATGTGAACTAAGAGGGGCTTTCCTGATAAAACTGTTAGTACCTTATATTTTGATAAGGCCCAGGGTCTCTAAGTGACAGATTTTTGTAGGGTCAGTGGGAACTGAACCTAAATGTGAACTGAGTGTTCTTTGTGTTTTTCCAAGCAGGCCTTAATTTTGACTAGCAGGAAAAAAGCTCTCAACCTACTAGTTATTAAAGGATCGTGATTCATTGAGTTCTGGTTGTGCCAGTTTTCTGTGTAAGACCATGATGAAGTCAGTTATGATTCGTAAAACTGGAGTACCCTTCTCTCCAACCAGCCCTAAACCTGGGCCTCCTGTTACACCACCAGAGGTTTCTTAAGCATTTCTGTTCTTCTGAAAATTATCGCCTATCTTTTAATTATTTTTTTTTAGCTGAAAAATTATATAGTGGAACGTTTGAGTGAAAGGAAAGCCTTAGCCACATCATTGTTGCCCAGAGACTCCCAACTATGTTTGTACATTAGAATTGCACTGGGGGCTATTTAAATATACTGATGCCTGGGTGGGTTCAGATTATACCATTACTCTGGTATTACTGTTCTCATTTTTTCTTAGTGCCTTTTAGTCCTTGTCTGATATATATTTTTTTACTTCCTTGCAGTAGCCATGTTAAAAAGAAACCTATCTCTGTCTGAGAAAAATTCACACACATAAAGTGGAAGTGAGAAGTAGATTTTTTTAAAGACATGTCTTTTATAGAAAATTTGGGAAAGAGTCAGATTTTTGTACTTCTAAAAAACAAATTGGTTTCCAAAGAACAAGCAGTGTGAGCCATAGAGCAAAGAATTCTGGGCAGATGTGAGATGGGTCCTCCTCATGGCCCCACTGTTTAAACTCTGAAAGGATTGACAAGTGCCTGGGGTGACCTTTCCTCCGAATGAATCCCAAGGTTCCCAAGCAGGAGAGCAGGCGTCTCTTCCCAGTTTCAGTCTTTCCATATGGATGAAATGGTTCCTCAAAGCCTCATGGGAACTTTCTGAACTATATCATAGCTTAGTGTGAGTTTTTAAGGGAAGGTGAGAAACCATTCGCCTTGAAGGGTTTATGCAGCTCTACTCCTACGGGGGGAGCAGGAGTAGGGGTATTAGTCATTGAAATTGCTCATTTTGCCCCCCTCTCCCTCCTTACTCTGTATGTAGTGGTCTGATGCCCCCCAAACGCAGCCGTGGGAAGCCAGCCCTGTCTCGAGTGCCCTTTCTGGACGGGGTGAATGGAGACTCTGACTACAGCGGCTCAGGTGAGGAGTGATACATAGGTGGATTTGCGGGGTGGGAGGGCAAGGTGGCAGGCCTTATAAAGAACCAGTTCTGTGGTCTGACTAGACCCGGAGCTCCTCCAAATGCCTGGGCACTGGGCAGGGAGATGGTCTTCCTTCCCGTCATTCATACTTTTTTTTTCCCTAATTCATCTTAAATTTGAATTGGTAATATATGTACATGGTAACAAAAACTAGAAAGGTACAAAAAGGTTGCAGAATGAAAAACCAGTCCTCTCCCTAGGACAGCCACTGTTGGCAGTTTCTTTTGTGTCTTCCCAGATGTAACCCTTACACAGACAAGCCAAACCTCGTGTGGACATGCAGGAGAGTGAATAAGGAAGCCTAATATACACATGTTCCTCCTGTCCTTGTTTCTTTCCCATTAATAATATATCTTAGAGATCCTTCTGTGCTTTTTATCATCTGCCTAATGTAGAAGTGCTGTCATTTACTGAGCCAGCCCTCTACAGATGGACATTTCAGTTGTTTTCACCGATTTGTTATAATCAGTGCTGCAGTAAGCAACCTTGTACATAGACCGTTTTGCATCCACGGGGGTTGTATCTTAGAAGTGGATTTGCAGTACTGAAGGAAGTGTGCATTTGTAATCTCTATAGATACGGCTGGTCTTCCCTCACTGGGGTCATCAGTGATAGCCTGTATCACTGAATCTCACCCATGACCCTGTCATTTCATGTGATCCAGGGCTTTCAGCCCTCTCATCATGACACATGCTCCAGCTGGTCCAAGCAGTGAAATACATGGGTCTTTTCTCCTTAGACCAAGCGGGGAAAGGGCAGGGCGGGGCCCAAGGAGAGCGCTGGGTGATGCTCAGGACCAGCAGGTGCAGAGCAGGTTATTCTCCGAGTGACTCTGCAGCCCACCGTGGCAGGTGTGCACTGACTGGGTGCCCATCTTTGAAGCTTATATTTGACACACAGGCTTCAGGGCTTTTCTTCCCCTCTTTCCTTTCCCAACTGTGTTATCTTCCCTTCGAGCCACTTTTTTTCTTGTATGTGTGTTGAATGCAAGCAAGCCTGCGTGTTTCACTGCTGTCTGTCAGCGCCCAGGAGGCAAGGCTCATGTCCACATACAAAATTGGGAGTAGATTGGCATGTGCTTTGTACTTCAGTTGGTGACATTTTGACATTTTATTCTTATTTTTAAAACTACATACTTATTAAAATGATGCTGAAGGACATCAACCTCCCACTGTTCCATCAACTTAACACAGTTGTCTTCATTTCTGTGTTGCCTTTTGTTGATTTCAGATACGCTTTTACAAAAATGCTAATCTAAAACACATGTTCTTTTGTATTCTTTTTCTTCAATGTTATCTCATACTTTCTTCATATTGATATAATCTTTGTATATCTCTATCATTAGAACAATGCATTATAATAACCTTTCTATCATTAGACACTTATTTCTGACTTTAACATTACCTGTAGTGAACCCATATTTTTGACCAAAATCTTTTTTTTTTGTTTGTTTGTTTTTAAAGTTATTTTCTTCAACTAAGTTCCCAGGGAAGGAATTTACTGGAGCAGATGGTTCATGCATTTTTTTTTTTATGGCTCTTGAGATTTACGCTAAATTACATTCCGGAAGGACTGGCCTGATCTGCAGTTGCCTCGGCAGCGCACGACTGCAGTCTCCCTGCAGCCTGCCTCTCCGGCATGGGAGTTCATCTTTTTGTTGTTACTGCTGTTGACTCAGTAGGTAGAAACAATACCTCACAATTAATAGTACATTTTTAAAAAATTATAAAAGGGGGTGGTAATGTTTCCTTAGAAACGTAACTTCCATTCTGTGAGACTTGGGCCTTTTTCCTTGGTTGAGTGTGGTCACCTCCCAGTACCCAGTTTGTAGATGTGGGGAGGGGAACAGAGGTTCCGCTGTGTGGTCAGAAGCTTTTGTGAAGCAGCCATTCGTGTGTGCTAGTGCACAGGGTGCAGAACAAAGGAAACTGAAGAGACATGCCTGCCCCGGGCGGGACACCAGGTGTGAGGTTTGATTAAGGTTGGCAGGGCAGGGTCCTGCACACCTGCTTGGTTCTGCTGAGTGCTGTGCATCCAGGTGACCTGGATGGCCAGGTATGGCCGTGTCAGAAAAGACACGTGTCAGAACTCATTTAGCAAGAGGTTTTACTGGGATGTCTGTCCCAGGTATCTTGTTCCATGATGCCTCTGTCATGAGGACCCCCCACTAGGAGGCCTAGAGGGCAGTCTGTGGTTCTGCCCAAGCTGGACAATGGTTCTTCTACCAAGGGCCTTGGTAATGAAGCAGTAGCATTTTCCAAGGAACGGTACCCAGAGGTCAGCAAGGTATAGCCAGTTGCCTGTTTATATAGGGCCCATGAGCTAAGAACAGTTTTTACATTTTCAGGTGATTTTTAAAAATTAAAAAAAAGATTCATATTTTGTAACATGTGAAAACTACAAGAAATTCAAATTTCATTGTCCAAAAATAAAGTTTTATTGGGCCACAGCCATACTCATTCATTTACAGATTACCTATGGCTGTTTTCCTGCTGTAAAGCAGAGTTGAGTAGTTACAACAGCGACCATGTGGTCCACAGACCTAAAATATTTACTCTTTGGCCTTTTACAGAACAAGTTTGCCAACCTCTAGTCTAGTCTAAGAACTTCCGAGGAAGGCGCAGGGAAGAGGAAGGGTGGAGGGCATGTTCCTGACTCGTTCTTAGGCTGCCCCAGTGAAATGGAGGCCACAGGCAGAGGACTCCTGGGCACCATTCCAAGCCCCCTTTGGGCACTGTCTCCTCCCCTCCCCCACCCCCAGGCAGAAGCCTTCTGATGCCCTTTGAAGATCGTGGAGACCTGGAGCCCCTGGAGCTGGTGTGGGCCAAGTGCCGAGGCTATCCCTCCTACCCTGCCTTGGTGAGTCTGCCTCAGATATCACCCTCCTCCCTCCCCTGGGTGGTTCTGGCCCTTGCCTTGCCCCAGGGGCTTATCGGATTGAATCAAGCCATCAGGGTATGATGGGAGTCAGGGTGCCTTCAGCTGCAAAAGGGAGGGAGGTTTTAGCCCAACCTTGGGTGGGTCAAATCTGCAAGGCTCCCAGCTTGGGGAGACAGACTAGGGCTTTTAGGGATTTATTTGCTAATGCATAAAAATAATACATACTCATTATACGGATTTTAAAAGCTGCTAATCATGCTTAGATATTTTATTAAACATTTGTCATGCTAAGGTTTTGAAATACTCAGGAAGGTATGATTATTTTTATTTTGTAGGGGAAAAAAAACTGATGACCCATTTGTTACCTGTGTCATCTAGCTATTAAGTAGCGGGGCTAAAATTTGAGCCAGGGCTTAAAATATGTGATGCCTGTATTCCGAACCACTGAGTTCAAAATCATCCACAGTCCTATCTATTTAGGAATGCCCTTGGTATATATCCACTAAGCCTTTTTTTTTTTTTTTTTTTGTTTACTGCGTAGGTACGCATATGCATGAGACCATACTCTGTTTAACTTCCCTTTCCCTTAATAGCATACCATAATACATGCATGTTTTATGCCATTAAACATTCTTCATCAACATAACTTTAATGACTGCATTATGTTCAGTTGTATGCATGTACCTACCTTATTTTAACCATTCCCTACTTGCTCACTTAAATTGTTTTGAATTTTTCTCTATGATAAATAGCCAGCAATAAACATCATTGTAGCTTTACCTTTGTGCACATCCTGATTATTTCTTTACAGAGAATTCTGAGGAGTGTGTTCTTGAGGCAAAGTCTATACAAAATTCTGATACAAATTGCCAGGTTGCCCTTTAGAAAGTTCTGGTTTATCGTCCCACTAGCAGTAGCTAAAAATCCCATTTTTACCACATTGATTGTTATTTCTTAGAGCACTTTCTGTATTGGGGAGGTAATGTCCATCTGACCCTGGAAGATGCTGATTCTAACCTTTGGGGCATGTCCGAATCACCCAGGGGAATTTTTTAAACAATGCAGATACTGAGGCTCCATCTTAGAACTATCCAGTTAGACTCTCTGAGGCCAGACTAACATGTGAATACTCTATTAAAAGCTCCCCAGATGATCCGTGGCCAGGTTTGAGAACCGCCCCACTGACTTCGTGCATGCACACAGAGCTCTGGGCTGCTCTCAGCTCATTTGTGTCTGTGGCCCTTTCAGACAGCCTCTAAGGTAAAGGAAGGCAAGAACTCTGGTCCTTTTTGGACAGGTGAGGAAACCACAGCTCCAAAGGTTATACCACATGCTGGAGCCATGCTGGAGCCATACTGGAGCCATACTGCAACCCAGGTTGCCTGCCTCACTTCTTCCTTAGCGGTAGCAGGCAGCAGAATCCACACTGTCATCCAGCTGCTGAGGAGGCTGGGCCCCGGGCTGTCTTCCCAGTGTTCTGAGCCCTGCTGTCCCTGACACTCGCAGAGAAATGACTAAGGCTCTGCAGGTTTTGGTTGTTGTTGTTTTTTAACTCACTGCAAGAAAAGCCTCTAAAACTAGTGTTGTCTTTTTTTCTTTCTAATTATCTTCCTAATGACACATTTTCCTTCATGATTAAAGAAATTCAGCCACCACCTGAAAACCCAATTACCAGAATACAATCTGTGTTTTTATTTTGGTTTATGTTCTTCCTGTGCTTACTTGAATATGTACAGTAGACCCTTGAATAACATGGGTTTGAACTGCATGGGTCCGCTTGCTGTCAGATTTTTTGAATAATCCACAGTTGGCCGTCCGTATCCCCCAGGATTTCCATCTGCAGATGCAGAGGGTCAACTGCATAAGGGATTTGAGTATCCACGGATTCTGGTACCTACAGGAGTTCTGGAACTAATCCCCCATGGATACCAAGGGATGACTCTAGTTAAGTTTTTGGAGAGCCAAAACTTTTTTACGGATTTTCAATTGCACACAAGGTCAGCACCCTAACCGCCATGGTCAAGGGTCAACTGTACTCACATCCACAGTGAATATACAGTTTTTAAATTTGAGAGGGGTGGTTCTTGTTTTTTTTTAAATGGTTTTTGTTTTTCTATAAAAGTAATGTAGCTGTAGTAGTTTTGGAAAAATAGAAGCAACATAAATCCCCATATTCTAACATGCTAACCGTAAGCATTTTGTATTGTTCCTTCTGTTTTTTGTTTACATATTACAGCTGTAATAGTGTAATATGTAACATGTTGTTTATTTCCATGTTGTTTTACATCTGCATAACATTTGAGTGAATGGACCATTACTATTTTGGGACACATTTGTCTCTGTCTTCTTTTTTTTTTTAAGATTTTATTTATTTGTTTTTAGAGAGAGGAAGGAAAGGAGAAAGAGAGGGAGAGAAGCATCAATGTGTGTTTGTCTCTCATGTGCCCCTCACTGGGGACCTGGCCCGCAACCCAGGCACATGCCCTGACTGGTAATCAAACCGGTGATCCTTTGGTTCACAGGCCAGCACTCAATCCACTGAGCCACACTAGCCAGGGCTCTATCTTCTTTACGAAAAGAGGAGAGCTCTCCTTAAGTGGCAGGACCTTGCTTCTGCCCTGAGGGACATTTTTCGCTATCCAACCACCTTCCATAAGCCAGCATGGCTTAGTCACGAGGAAACATATCAGAGTAGCCCGAAGTCTTGTTCGGAAATTAAGGAAGCTCAGCAGGGCTTGTATGTTGGTTTTCATTAGGACCCTTTGCTTTAGACCCAGGAGGGACAGACAAGCTAGGAGGCAGAGTTTTGATGAATCACACAGCTGGGGGCAGAGTAGATATCATTCTTCCTGGGAGTAAACACTTAACCAGAGCACCTGCTTTCAACTGCTTATCTTGAGAGGGATGTAGAGAGGTTGGCAGGCACCGAAAGTAACTAAAAGAGTGGTTTATTGTGAGAAGAGGCCCCCTGGGACAGGGTCTGGAAATGAAAATTGCTCCATCTCTGGAGAAGGCTGCTTCCTCAGTAGGTTTCCTCGTCTCTCTGGCCTTAGCACACAGCGATGATCAGCCAGCTGCTCTGGAAGAGGGGCTGTGGAGGAGGCAGTGGGCAGCAGAGGCCCACACGGGTTCAGGTGCTTGGTTTTAGTCCCAACCGTGGCCTCAGGCAGCTGCATCCTCTTTCTGTTTGGCATTTTTCTCTGTCAGCTAATAACCTGTCAGAGACTTCTCAGCATCGGCAAGAACGTGAAATCAGATGACGTGTGGAATAATTAGGAGCTTCAGTAACTTTGTCAGTGTTCCACGGAGCTGGAGAATTGTTGTTTATGCCACTGGGCGTTTTGCTGAGCCCTTGCTCTGGTGGAACATGCAACCTTGAGAATTCATTCCTCCAGTGGCCCCTGTTTCAGCCACATCTGTCTTCCCTCTCAAGCAACCCTCCAAGCTCAGTCTTTTCTACCTTCTCTCTTATCTTACCATGGAGGTGTCACAAATGTATCTGGCCCATACACCAGCAAGAGTTATAGTCAGACAAGAAGGTGGTGGGTAACCAGAGGCTCTGTTAGGTTAGAACCGAAGGGGTGGGCCCTCTTGCTGATGCAGAACCTCTGCATAGCCATGGTGTCTGGGAAGGCCCCTGAGCATTTGAAGTAAATTGCAAGCATTCTGAAGGAAAAACATGGCCTCCACTCCTCTCCCCTAAGGGACATTGGGAGAAGGGAGTTTGCCTGTCTGACCTGGACATCAGAAACACCCCACTCAATTCCGGCTCCCCCATGCTGGTTTCCCATTACTTCTCTTCCAGCTCTGGGCCCTGACAGTTTGTGGAGCAAGCTTTTCTCTCATCTGAAGGACTGGTTGGGCAGAGCCAGAGGATTAGAACAATGAGCTGGGGAAATGTCTAAAATTCCCACTTTGGGATACTGAGGGTTGTGGAAGAAGTCCACCTCTCCATCACTTGATTGTGGGCCCAGCCAAGACCCTGCATAGCTTTGGTGTGTGGTGGTTTAGTGGTTAATCCTGGGGTGGGCTTCCCTGATCACCCCATTCACCCCCAGCTGAGGGTTGTCTCCCTTCCTACCTCCAGATCATCGATCCCAAGATGCCCCGGGAGGGCCTCCTGCACAATGGCGTCCCCATCCCTGTCCCCCCGCTGGATGTGCTGAAGCTGGGAGAGCAGAAACAGGCCGAGGCTGGAGAGAAGCTCTTCCTTGTCCTCTTTTTTGACAACAAGCGCACCTGGTGAGTGGGCGCTGCTGCTGGGGAAGGTGTGCCAGGTTGCCAGCTGAGGGGCCTGACCAGGAGGCTGTACAAATTCTGACATGCTGGGGAGATGCACAGAGGGACTGTGGACTCGGTCACCCTGCCTCCACCCAGTGAAGGTGAGGTGTTACCTAACAGCAGCTGGCCTGCACTTGCTGCATTAATGGTAACTGAGATCAGATTCCCTGGGAAACACCTGACATGGAACTTTGATTCAGGAGGCTTACTAGGGAGAGCTGTGGGGATGAGGGATGCAGCACTGGGAGAAGAAAATGCTGAACTGCATTGCTGTCACGACAGAGGCCTCAGCTGATTTTGTGGGGAGCTCTGGAGCTAGGTGGCTCGTTAGCCTTGTCAGAAGTTGGGGCCGTGTCAACTGGTCACTGGATGCTGGCTGCCCCTGGGATGCAGGGTGACCTTGAGCTAAGCTCCCTTGGTGGAGGGTGATTCTTGGAGAAAACTCAGTTGAGAGCCTGTCAGCTGCCAGTACATCCAGTGGCTGTAGGAATGCATGTCTCAGTCCTGGGGCCAGGTTCTGGGCAGGGCAGGGGTCACCGAGAGGGGCTTACTTGTTCATTGTGAGCACCGTGAGGCTTCTCTCAGCACCAGCAGGAGAGTTCTTTTACCTTTGCTTCTATAGAACAAGGAGGTAGGACTAGCCAGTAAAAATGATAATAGCTACCATTTTTTAAGTGTTCACTCTGTGCCTTTAGTGTAAATTACTTTACGTTATATTATCGCATTTAAATATTCATTGATCTCCCCTCCCCCGATCCATTTTTCAGATGAGGAAGCTGAGGCTCAGAAAGCCAAGACCCCGTAGTCAAAACTGGCATACAAACTAAGACCTTACTCTGAAGACTGACATGTAGATTCACCTGGGCATATTTTAAGAAAAACACCAGGTTCAGGCCCCCCATGGACCAGTTCACTGATGCCTGGGATCAGCCCCACTTCTAGCCATAGCTGCCTCATTCTGTAAAGCAGGGGCAGGCTCAGAGCCCCCGATGATCTCGGCCAGGCCCAGAGGGCAGCACAGGGGCCTGTCTTGACTCCTGGGCCTTGACGACCCCCTAAGCAGAGTGAACACCCTGAGGCCCAGAGAAGGGCCTGACCGCAGAAACAGGCGCCTTGGTGGCCCCTATCTGGTGTGTCCCAGTCTACCTCCTTCCGTATGTCCTCAGCAAGCAACACCCTCATGGAACCAATGCACCACTGCCCAGGCCTCTAACTGCGCTTGTATTTTAGGCAGTGGCTTCCGAGAGACAAAGTCCTGCCCCTGGGTGTGGAAGATACCGTGGACAAGCTCAAGATGCTGGAAGGTCGCAAGACTAGCATCCGCAAGTCGGTGCAGGTGGCCTATGACCGAGCAATGATCCACCTGAGCCGTGTCCGGGGACCCCACTCCTTTGTCACCTCCAGCTACCTGTAAGGTGGGGCTGGCCTGTGTCTACCTGCCCTGCCTCCATCCCCAGGGCACAGAGAGCTTCTCTGTGCGGCAGCTTTCCCTTCCTTTTATAGCCGGCCAGGGACTGACTGGGCTGAGTACTCTCCAAGGACAAGGCCCCAGCTTGGACAAACTGGATGGTTCCCCTGGTGGGCTGCTGTGTGCCAAAAACTCCTGTCTGAGCTCCCTCAGGGGCTGGTCCACTGAAGGACCAGTGAGAAGTAGAGATAGCTGTGAGGCTCAGCAAGGAGATGGTCCTGGGCTCTTTCTCAAGGGTGTGCCTGGCCCCCTCCCCTTCCTCCCGGTTAACTACACCTCAGGGCAAGCGAGGCTCTGACGTTGACCCCAGAGGTGCTGTGGATACGCTAGGGTCCCACGGGGAATCTCCCTGAGTTTACCCGTTCTCTCCCTCCATCACCCATTCTCACACCTCCTCCCCATCCCATCTTCTGCACCTTTGCCCAGTCTTTCCCATGTTCCTTTCCCTGCTTTTTCTTGTGCCAAACTGACAGAAACCATCACCAAATCAGTCTTTTTGTTTTTATGTTTCATTCCCCTTGAGGCCAGCTGCTATGCTAGGTGGGTGGTTCCCCCTGGCTCCTCAGGGCCCAGAACAGAGGCCAGCCTACTGCTCGGGTGACCCCGCCACCAGCAACACCCACCCCCCACACCGCCCGCCACCCGTTCCCTTGCTGTTCCTCCTCCTGCTGACCTTCACATCCACAGAGGCCCAGCGGAAGCCAGGCTGGGAGAGCTTGCCCCCTTGGATTGAAGCAGGTGCCCCCCGGCCCTCTCCCCATCTTTGCAAGGGGCAGGCCTAGGCTGAGCCAGCTCCGGCAGACGAGGCTGGATGAGTGAGTGTGTCTGCCTGCTTGGATGTTGAGGGTCGT
Organism: Glossophaga mutica; assembly: GCA_039655065.1. NCBI lineage: Eukaryota > Metazoa > Chordata > Mammalia > Chiroptera > Phyllostomidae > Glossophaga > Glossophaga mutica. The sequence goes on from CM077306.1 coordinate 112,683,225, forward strand.
TGGGGTGGAGCTGGGTCTGCCCCTTCATTCTTCTTCTCCGCCCCTCGTGGGCTCTTCCTTCCCTGCAGCTGCGGCCTGTGGTCTCCTGCCCACCACCAGGGACAGCGCGGTGCCTGCAGTCCAGCCTCTCCCTGTCCTGTGCTCTGCCCCAAGCAGCCTCTGCTGCTCTGCTTCCCAACTCCAGGGAAGCCCACGCTTTTACTTCTGACCCTCTGCCCCCTGCCCTCTCTTTTCCTCAACCCCCTCCACACCATCACCTTCTCAAAAACGGAAGGAAGAAAAACTGTGAAACGGGGACTGCTGACTGACAAACCATGACTTTCAGAGGCTTCGGAGTCTGTTCTCTGGATGTTTCTTTTCACCTCTTAAGCACCAAAGTCGCAGGGCCAGGTTGCCGGCCACTGATTGCCATGTTGATTTCTAACCTGACGTTCTTTTTAATTGTTTTAAAATTTTCATAGAGGAGTTTTGGACAAAATGAAGTCACTGAGGAGATCACTGCCATTTTTACACACACAAGTTTTTAAAAATACAACCAACCAATCACCACAACTTCTTATACATTTGGGACACGAGCCAGAGTTTTAAAGGGAACCAACGAAACTCTCTATCACACAAAGGATGGGGTTTTGGATTTTGTACAGTACTGAAAACAATACAGCATATGGCTAGGGAAGGACATGGTGTATATAATTGTAAAATATTGTTCTAAATTATTCAGGCCTATAGTTTCCCTTACAGGAGTCCTCCATTGTGTGGCTGAGTATTTTAAGTGCACACAGTGTGGTTTGTTTAAAGGAGCCAACGCACCCCTCTCCCCAGGTAGTCAGTGGGCTGTGGACTCTGTGACCTTTGTCTCAACCTGTGTTGTAAGATCTCGGGGCTCTCTCTGTTTCCCTTCTTTTTGTGTCTATCTCTTCACTCTGACACTTTCTCTTTCTTAGTCTTTCTCCTCTCTCTCTCTCTCTCTCTCTCTCTCTCTCTCTCTCTCTCTCTCTCTCTCTCTCTCGGAATCTCTCAGTCTCTCTCTGAGTCTCATTTTTAAAACTGCTCTTTTAGAACAGGAAATGGCTCAGATCCTGCTGTGGCATGGGGCCTACGTGTCTCAGTCGCGTCTGCTGTGAAGCACACGATGCTCTATTTATTGTAGAAAGTGACTTTATTTGCTTTCTAGAATTGTTTATAACAGATGGTATAAGAGAGGTAATAAACAGAGAAAAATCTATGCTTGTAAAGAATACAAAAGTTAATTTTACCTACTATAATATGACTGTCTGAAATTATTTTCTCTCTGAGAAATAAATGTTCTAATGGGCAGCAGTTGCTTTGTCATGTTTGGTGTCGTCTGTGGGGCCTGCCCCTCTCTTCGTAATTCCTACAGCCCCCTCCCTCCTCGGGACACCAGGGCCCATCAGGAATGGGGTTGCCTAGCCATTGCAGGCTCCCAGCTGGTGAGAGCGCTGTCGACCCCTGGGACGAGTATGAGGATGGACTCTGGCGTTGTTTACCCGCCAAATGGCACCGCCTCCTGGGAGCTATGGAAGGTCCAGCACAGCTCCCGTGCCTCGGCTTCCCTGGGACTCTGTCCCTTTAGAAGCATCTGCTCATTTAGTGGGAGAAGTAGCGCTTCGGACATCTCCAGCACCTGTTGACCATGCTTGTGGAATTTGACTCTAAGGTGCTCACACCTCCTTGGCCATTGTCTCTGTTTCCCTTAGGGATCCTTGAGCCTATTGGGTCTTCATTTTGCAGATGAGGAAACCTACCAAGATAAAAGACATGTCTAAGGTCAGCCAGCCAAGAAATGGGGGCAGAATCCTGGGACAAGGATCTGGCCAAGGCTTTTCTCATAAGCTCCGCACATTTCAAGGCTGTGCTGGCTTGTTCTGTACCTGTCTCCCCGCCCTTAGTGTCTGCGCCTCCAGCGTTTCTGGAGAGGCACGTCTTGGAGAACAGAAGCAGGCGGAGGGTTCCCAGGGAGGAGCTGCTAGTGGCTGAGCCTGAGGTGACTCCCTCCCATTCTCTCTGGTCCCACCTGGCTCTTGTGCTTGTCTCAGACACAGGTCTCCTGGTCACCTCCACAGGAGATTCTTGTCATTGAAGTCACTAAAGTGTGAACATTCTCAAGTTGTAATAACATTAACAAGCTACAGGCCCTGGCTGGGTAACTCGGTTAGGGCATCGTCCCAATACACCACGGTTGTAGGTCCATCCCCGGTCAGGGCACACACAAGAATTTGCAAATGAATGCGCAAATAAGTGAAACAGCAAATCCATGTTTCTTTCTCTCCCCCTCTCTCAAATCAATTTAAAAAAAAAACCAAAAAACTCCATTGTGCTGACAGTCCTTGTATCACACGTTGGGCATGCGAAGCTACGCCCCTAGCACGCAGAAAAATAGACGACTCTGAAAGAGGCAGGTGTGAGGCTCCCCTATGGGAGGGGTATGGGAGAGAGGCATCATGTTTGGTTGGGGGAATAACCAGAACTTTCAGAAGAATGAAGCAATTAGTTCAAGCCTTGAAAAACCAGGTAAAAAATTCCATTTATAAATTTATATTTTGAATTACAAAGGCAATTTAAAGCAAAATTACAATGTCATCCTAAAAAGCATTTTGAAAACAAAGTAAAAGAAACATGACTGGATGGGCGGGATTTTAGCAGGTAAGGAGAAAGAGAAGGCAGTGTAAATCCTTGAAGTGGCCGAAGCAAAGGCGGGGCTTGGAGATGATGCTCCATATTCCAATGACTACATTCCACCGACTACCGCCTGTCCCATTAGACTGAAAGCCCTGTCACTCTGGCTGTGTGACCTTAGGCAAGGTCTTCCACGCCTCTGAGTCTCTCAGAGACTGCCTTCGTAGAGGGCGCCAAGGCGAGGGTGAGGCTTGAGTGTGTTGTAGGCAGCAGCAGCCACTGAGGGACTAGAACAGGGAAGAGGCTTGGCAAATAGACACCAGAACCAAAACGAAGCAATGTTAAGACAGGGTCTCTGGGTGTTTGGAGGGATCCGCAGTGGGCTGGGGGGGGGGGGCGGGGAGGAGGAAGAGTTTAGTTTTTGATGAGTTTGCCTACAGGACATCCAAGAAAAAGCCCCAGCAAGCAGATGGTGTCGGGCTGGGCTCGAGAGGAAGGTAGGAGCAGATGGCAGAAATGTGGGGGCACTGGAGCCCCCACCAGGGCAGTTACCAGTATGTCCAAGGAGAGAGAGGCTGGGGGGGGGGGGGGACGGACATGCGGAAAGCCCCTGACATTCGGAGTCGGAGGATGGAGACTGCCTGCAGAGGGGCTGGTCCCCGGGGCCTCACAGGATGTCAAGCTTTAAGGATCCGGGCGCACCGACCCCTCTCACAGAGGACAGCACGGAGGGGCGTGCAGCACTGCAGAGCAGGAAGGGCTGGCGCTGGGCCCTAACTCAGCATTTCCCACTCTCTGCAGGCCCACAACTCAGCCCTCAGGTGAGCAGAAGTGCCTTAGGGGATTTTATCAATGCTGTGGTTGAAATTTATGTACTTGAGTCTGAAATATGATATTGAAGCATGGCGGGGTGCGAGGTGGCGCTCTCACTCAGAATAGAAAATCTCATTTTTCTAACAAGTTTAAAAATACCATGAAAAGCATTTGCCAAAACTCCGGTCAGCTTGGCCACTTCCGTTAATGTCAGTTTCCACTAACACCTGAGTGTGAACTTGCCTTCCGGATGGATTCTCCTGACCTGGCTGGGCTGTGAGCTTTGACTTCAAGACGGGTGAGTGGTGAAACTGCCGGGCTCCGGGAGGGAGATGGGACGAGGGGCCGGCTACCCTGGGTCTGCAGGCCTCGCACGGTGTCTGCAGGGCGGCCGCAGCCAGCCTGGCCTTTCCCAGCGCTGGAACAGGGAAGGAGGTCTTCGGAGGAGAGAAATGGTTTCTCCAAAAGAGGGCGCAGAAACTTCTGCCTCACTGTGTGGTGGGGAAGTGGGGCCAGTGAGGTGTGGGTCTGCTGGGCCTGAGCTGGAGGGAGCACTGACTTGACCTTGGCACTTGGGGTGCCCTTCCGCTTACCCTTTCCCTTCAAGGATGGCAGAGGGCACTAGGGGTGGAAAGAAAAGAAATTTTATATATGACTATTCTCTACACTTTTAATATTCTTAAGAGGACTGGGATTCACAGGCATACAGAGTAGAAAAAGCTAACTTTTTATAGTTATACTATAATAATACTATTATAATAATACTATATAATATTATATGTAGTGATGTTATATAGTATTATAGTACTGTAGTTAATAACACTACAAAATATGGCACATTTGAAAGTGGCTCAGAAAGTAGTAAATCTTATACTCATCACAGGAAAAGGTCTGTCACTTTGTGAGGTGACGGATGCAAACAAAACTTACTGTGGTGATCATTTCGCAATATGTACAAAAATAATTATGTTGCACACCTGAAACTAATAAAATGTTGTTTGTCAATTATACCTCAATTTTTTTAAAAAGCTAATTGTCCCCACATTTCAGCAGAGTGCTTATGTTGTTATTTCAAAGGGCACTGTGTGTCCTGGGCTGACTGACTGGGAGTGGCAGGTGTCCGTCCAACCCCCCACTTCTGAAGCAGGGTCTGCGTGCCTTCCTCTTCCTTTCTGCTTCAAATTGGCCCCTTTCAGGGACGTAGAGGGTTGTTGGGCAAGAGTGCAGAATACAAGGGGCCCAGGGGAGGGCCACTCCCCAGCTTTAAAGTCCAGAAAGAGCCCTGAAGGACTTTATCTGAACTGGTCATGAGAGAATATAAAATTTGTTCTTTGCTACCTAATTTGGGAAATCTTGTTGTTAAGAAGTGTAAAGGAGAAACTAAGATTATCCTAGCCACCCAGAAATATCTCTTCCCACCATGTTAATGTAATTCCTTATAGTCTCTTATTTTTTCTAGGTAGAGTGTGTATTTTAGTTTCTTGTGTGGGCAGCTGAGGATCGGCTGCTCTGAGAGGCTGTTAGCTGCCTGTCATCTGCAGAAGTGTTCCGGACGGCTGGCGCTCAAGGCCTGGCACCACCTCTGCCCAAGCTTGGCTCATCCTCACTTGCTGTGTACGGTGAACTGGGCCATGCCCACCTGTGCTGGTTATTTTTTTTTTACCTCGCTTTGTTTTATGAAAGTCTTGATAGTGTCCAGCAGTTGGAATTGAAATGCAGCCTGGTGCAGCTGCTGTGGAAAACAGAATGGAATTTCCTCAGAAAACTAAAAATGGAACTGCCTTTTGATCCAGCAATTCCACTGCTGGGATTATACCCTAAGAATCCTGAAATACCAATCCAAAAGAACCTATGCACCCCAATGTTCACAGCAGCACAATTTACAATAGCCAAGTGCTGGAAGCAACCTCAGTGCCCATCAGTAAATGAGTGGATCAAAAAACTGTGGTACATTTACACAATGGAATTCTACGCAGCAGAGAGAAAGAAGGAGCTTATATACCCTTTTCGGCAGTGTGGATGGAACTGGAGAGCATTATGCTAAGTGAAGTAAGCCAGGTGGGGAGGGACAAATACCATATGATCTCACCTTTAACTGGAACATAATCAACAAAAGACAAAAGCAAACGAAATATAACCAGAGACATTGAAAATAAGAACAATCTAACAATAGCCAGAGGGGAGGGGGAGGGGACAGAGGGGAGAAAGGTTTTCAGGAACTACTATTAAGGACATACGGACAAAACCAAGGGGGAGGGTGGAAGTAAGGGAGGGAGGTGGGTTTGGAGGGGGTGGGGAGCGAGTGGTGAGGAGAAAATACAGACAACTGTAATTGAACAATAATAAAATAATTTTTAAAAAAGAAAGGGAGCTATATATCTCCATCCCCAAAACTTTGCTCTTGGGGATGCATTTCCATGGAAATAAGTCCTGTTCTAAGTTCTAAGAGTAAGGAGGACCCCAAAGAGCCATAGAATTTCTTCTGCAGCGTGAGAAGCTCTGAGGCTTGGCCCTCAGGTGTGGCATCCAGCACCTGGCAGGAAAGGCCACTCCAAAGTGCACGCCGCACTCTTCTGAGGGGAAGACCAGCTGCCAAGTGGTCAGGGCCGGGGCAGGAGCAGTGGGGCTTTACACCTGGAATATTATTATTGTTTTAGATTCAACTGCACGTATAGTAATTAAGGTACACAAACCTTAAGTTTAATCTCCATGAATTTTACCCATCCATGAAACCATCACCCAGCTCAAACTATGGAACATTTCCAGCGCCCTAGAGAGTTCCCAGTGTTTCCTCCCAGGCACGGCCCCCCCTCCAGGGATAAGTTCTGTCTAGACTTCTAGGGTCGCAGAGCAGTGTTGCCTGCTCTTGACCCTCATACAAACGGGATCACGCAGTGCGTGCTCCTTCGGGTCTGCTTCTTTCACTCAGCACCATGTCTCCAAATTTCTTCCAAGTTTTGCGTGTCACCATTGTTTGTTTTTGTTATTGCTGAGTGGTATTCCACTACACGAACACACTGGCGTTTGTTAAACCAACCATGTTTGGTGCCATCAAGAATAACACTGCTGTGAACATTCCCGTACGTCACTTGGTGGACGCGGTGCTTATTTCTCTTCAGTGTATCCCCAGGAGCAGAATTGCTGGGTCATGGGACAGGTGTGTGTTCAGCTGGAGTAGACTCTGCCAAGGAGTTTTCCATTGCCTGCACAGTTTACACCCCATAGCCAGGTATGAGAGTCTGGCTGCTCCACATCCTTGTCAACACTTAGTATAGTCAGCCCACGGTGTTTGCTGCACACCTGCTTGTTAAACGGCTTCCACGAAGCTCCATTAGACAGCAAGGCTTCTCTCTTCCTTTGTAACACTACTTGCTCCTGAGGGAAGTTAGAAGCCACCAAGGTGCTTTTCAGCTGGGGAGCCCCCACTGAGGGGATGGGTGAGGTGGGAGGGCTGCCCCTGTCCTGGCCGTGCAGCACCAGCCCCTCAGCACCAGCCTCCACACCACGGTGCCAGCAGGGCCCTGCAGTGGCTCTTTGGGGAATAAGGCAGCTCTTAGTTCAGAGTAACACCATTCTCCCAGCCCCTCCTCCTCAGCGCTGGCCATTGGACTTAAGGTTCTGAGCCCAGTCTTAGGAGCCCACTTTCTTCTCTAGCCCAAGCTGCCACTTCATCCTCTGGTGCTTAGGCATCCTAAGCACAAGCAGGGCAGAAGGCACCCCCTGTGCATTGGGTCCACATCCTTCCTCACCTGCCGGCCGATGCCTGAAATTCCATGAGCACTCCCTGCCTTTACCTCTCAAGGCCACGATCTCTGGGGAGCTGCCTGTGATCCTGCTTTCCTTCAAATTATTGATATTCCAGTGTGAATGAAGAATATGGGAGCAGGTTTTGATGAGGCAGTATAGTGAGTGACCCTGAGTCCTTGGGGATTAAAAAGGGGATGAGAGGGCCCATTTGCTGTTGACTGACTTGGGTGACAGAGAAACATTTCAGAGTCATCCAGGATGAAGGCTCAGAAGACTCTGAAGCAACTTCAAAGGAATTGCTCAGGTCGCCAGTGGGTCAAAGGTCTGAGATAAGAAGGCAGGGCCAGGAAAAGAGATGGAGGGAGCCTGGGCTGGCAACGAAGCTGTGGAAACAAAAGATTGCAGAGCCAGAGTTCACGTTGCCAACTCTTTGAAGCCAGCCCCATCCTCAGGTGCAAGGGCAGGGTCTGGGTCTGGGCCCGAGCGGAGCGTGAAGACACAGGCTTTCCCAGGTGGCTGTGGGGCTCCTGGCTCCACGTGGGTCTGGGCGAAGCTGGGTTTTGGCAGCCAGAGCCCAGCCAGCCCTCCTGTCCCACCCTGTCCCTCCCTCACACCCTCCTTCCCTTCCCTGTCTCCCTCTCAGTCACTCTCTCTTAAAATTTTATTATTATTAATTTCAATTGCTTATGTGATTTAAATTTTTAAAAATCCAGGAACATCTCCCTCCTTGTCCCCAGCCTCCCAGTTTCTTCCCACAGGCAACCAGTTTTACCAGTTGCACATGTAACTTCCCAGAGCTACTTCAGTCCCAGAAGAGGAGGCCTTCCTGCCTCGGCTGCTGCCCCGTGAGAAAGCTTGCGAGGAGCGGGCAGAGACAGAGCGGTTCCGAAGTTTCCCCTTGACTGCACCACCTTGTAGAAGATGGAATTATGGGCGCTGCTAATCTTGAGCAGTTTCCACAAGAGACAAAGTGAATAGAAAAGCTGGGAATCTCGGTGAAGGGGTTATAACCATTGAAAGGAGCAAAAGTCGATCCCTGTAACTTCTGAGGGGCCTTTTTCCAAAAGGTATTTGATATATCTCAGTAAACAATATCTGAAGAAGAATGAGCTATGTGATTGGTTGTACATAGTTAACAGCAGAGAGTTACGAACTGCATTACTTACAGGTTAACCAGGATAAAGAAGAGGAGAAAGATGAAAATTAAAACTCACTTACCTGGTTCTGGCCATGATGGAAGTGTAGGTAGAGACCCTTCGCTTTTTCATACAACCAATCTGAAATCAATAAACAACCAAATCTGAAATCAATAAACAACCAAAAGTGCGAGAAAATCAAACTGCATGGAACTCTGACAACAAGGAATTAAAGAAAAAGTCAACCAGAACAACCAGACCTGGTAAAGGAGGGGACCGAGCTGGCCAACTCAGAAAAACCGTGGTGACACGGCATACCATGGGATCGGGGCTGGGTGCCGAGCTCGGTGAGCTGCACAGGAGGGGCTGACTTAAGGGGACTCAGAGGTGGCTGTGGGCTATGGCAGTTGGGGCCTTAGGAGAAGCTCCCAGTCTCACACAAATGTCCATTGAGAAGTGCGCTGGAGACTAGCGGGTGGGCCTGGGCGAGCTGCGCTGTTCCCTCTCTGGCCCCTCCCCCAAAGGCAGCGCCGCAGCACTGCAAGGAGGGTTGCCCTGCCCTTGGTGAATACCTAAGTCCCTGCCCCCAGCTGCGCCAAGACAAAGAAATATGGCCCAAATGAAAGAACAGAGTAAGTAAAGCCTCAGAAAGAGAACTAAGCAAAGAGGAGGTCGCCAACCTATCTGATGGAGAATTTAAAGCCCTGGTAATCAAAATGCTCACAGATCTGACTGAGCTTGGTTGAAAAATGAAAAAACAAATGAAGGATACCCAAAGTGAAATAAGGCAGAACGTTTAGGGAATCAACAGTGACAGGAAGGAAACCAGGACTAAAAGCAATGGTTTGGAGCAGAAGAAAAAAATAAACATCCATCCAGAGCAAATGAAGAAACGAGAATTCAAAAAAGTGAAGAGACTCTTACAAACCTCTGGGACAACCCAAAATGTTCCAATATCCAAATTATAGGGGTACCAGAAGAAGAAGAGGAAGAGCAAGAAATTGGAAACTTATTTGAACAAATAATAAAGGAGAACTTCCCTAATCTGGCAGTCAGACTTCCAGGAAGTCCAGGAAGCTCAGAGAATTCCAAAGAAATTGAATCCAAGGAGGAACACACCAAGGCACATCATAATTACATTACCTGAGATTAAAGATAAAGAGAGAATCCTAAAAGAAGCAAGAGGAAAGGAGACAGTTACCTACAAAGGAGTTCCCATTAGACTATCAGCTGATTTCTCAAAAGAAACCTTTCAGGCAAGAAGGGACTGGAAAGAAGTATTCCAAGTCATGAAAGGCAAGGACCTACATTCAAGATTGCTCTATCCAGCAAAGCTTTCATTTAGAATGTAAGGGCAGATAAAATGCTTCCCAGATAAGGTCAAGTTAAAGGAATTCATCATCACCCAGCCCTTATTACACAAAACATTAAAGGGACTTATCTAAGAAAAAGATAAAAAATATGAACAGTAAAATGACAACAAACTCACAGCTATCAATAAATGAACCTAAAAGAAAAGAAAAACAACGAAAACAAAAACTAGGCAAACAGACAGACAGGAACGGAATCAGAGAAATGGACGTCACACAGAGGGAGTTCAGTGGGGAGGGGGAAGGTACAGGGGAGAAGAAGCATGGTTAGTAGGCCTAAGGTAGACGGGAGAGATAAAAAATGGTATAGGAAACAGAGGACTCAAAGAACTTATATGTACAACCCATGGACATGAACTAAGAGGGGGGAATGCTGGAGGGTTGAGGGGGCAGGGTAGAGGGGGGGTGGGGGGGGAATTGGGAAAACTGGAATAGCATAATCAATACAAAATATTAAAAAACTCATTTTTTTATCTAGCATATTTTGTATGTTTTTTAATGATGATGATTTGGAACACCAACTTTATTCTTTTAATTGATTCTAGAGAGAGGGGAAGGGGAGGAGAGAGGGAAAGAATCATTGATGTGAGAGAGAAACATTGATCAGTTGCCTCTTGTACGTGCTCCAAACAAGGACTGAATCTGCAGTGCGCACATGTGTCCTGACCGGGAATCAAACTGGCGACCTTTGGGTTTGCAGTATGATGCCCAACCAGATGAGCCACACCAGCCAGGGCTGTGTTGTATGCATTGACTAAAACTTAGCAACCATTGAAAACCCAGCACAGGGGTGTGTGTGTGCCCCCTTTCCATACGAATGGTAACATACTGTTCACACAAGTCTAGGCCTCATTTTTAAAAGTTTGCTTATTAAATACTGAGTAGGTACAAAAATAGTAGCTATACAACATATGTAAATTCTTTTAAAAATCACAATGCAGTAAGCCACCTGGTACCCACCACCTGTCCCAGACAAAGGAGCAGAGCTTTTAAACTCCTCTCTGTGGTCCCTCCCCACCCAGGTCTTCTTCCCCTACATACTACCCTGAATGTTGTGCTTATCATGTCCTTGTTTTATTTATAGTCCTGCCACACGTTTACGTCACCACAGAATAAATGTGGTGTGGTGTCTCAGCTTTTTAGATTTCGAAAAGAAGAAAGTACGTATCGCATGGCGTCTTCTACCACTGCCTTTCCTCCCCGTCCCCGCCACGGGTCCTGAGACTCAGTCGTGCTGGTACACACGGCTGCGGTGAGTTCCTTTTCACTCCGGTACGGAGTTCCTGGTATTAAGATAACACAATTAATTTTTTTGTTGTATTATTTAAGGACATGTGTGTCGCTTCCAATATTTTGCTTCTAGAAACAGCACAGGTGTGAATGTTCTTTTCAATTACAGGTGATGTTCAATATTAGTTTCAGATGGAGAGTGGTTAGCATTTATATAACTCACCAAGTGTTGCCCCCGATAAATCTAGTACCCACTAGGCACCACACAGAGTTATCACAATGTTATCGACTATATCGCCTGTGCTGGACTTTACATCCCTGTGACTACTTCGGAACTGCCAATTGGTACTCTCGATCCCTTCGATTTTCACCCAATCCCCTAAACTGCCTCCCATCTGGCAACCATGGATCTATTGTCTGTGTCTATGAGTCTGTTTCTGTTTTGATTGTTCAATTATTTTTATTCTTGTTTTTTAGGTTCTGCAGATAAGTGAAATCATATGGTATTTGTCTTTCTTTGTCTGACACTCCATCTATGTTATTCAAATGGTAATATTTCATTCTTTTTATGGCCAAATGATATTCCATTGTGCATACGTGCCATGTCTTCTTTATCCAGTCATCTGCTGACGGGCACGTAGGGTTTCCCCAGGGCGTCTGCAGGGTCCGAGGGAACAACATTGCCAACTTCAGGAGACGCCGCCAAACCATTGTCCAGAGTCGTTGTGTTGATTCGCACACCTGCCAGTGGATTTGAGAGCTCTCTTTGCTCCACTTCCTCACCAACACTTGGAAGTACTAGTTTATAAAATTTCCCGAACCAATACATGTGAAATTGTAACTCACGGTGATTTAAATTTTAATTTCCCTGATTGTACACATCACATTTTTACTTAAGATATATTTTGATGACGGTTGCATATCAGAATGATGAGAAGCTTCTTCCCCTTCCCCCTCAGTTTTATCAAGAAATAACTGACATGTGTCACTGTGTACACTTTCTAAAATATATTTTATTGATTATGCTATTACTGTTGTCCCATTTTTTTCTTCCCTTTATTCCTCTCCACCCTTCCCTCTAGCATTCTCCCCACCTTAGTTCATGTCCATGGGTCTTACATATAAGTTCTTTGGCTTCTCCATTTCCTATACTATTCTTACCCTCCCCCTGTCTGTTTTGTACCTGCCATTTATGTTTCTTATTCTCTGTACCTTTTCCTCCCTCTCCCCCTCCCACTGCAGCACTGATAACCCTCCATGTGGTCTCCATTTCTGTGGTTTTGTTCCTGTTCTAGTTGTTTGCTTAGTTTTTTTTTATTATTATTGTTTTTAGGTTCAGTTGTTAATAGCTATGAGTTTGTTGTCATTTTACTGTTCATGTTTTTTATCTTCTTTTTCTTAGATAAGTCCCTTTAACATTTCATATAATAAGGGCTGGGTGATGATGAATTCCTTTAATTTGACGTTATCTGGGAAGCACTTTATCTAACCTTCCATTCTAAATGACAGCTTTGTTGTATAGAGTAATCTTGGATGGAGGTCCCTGCCTTTCATGACTTGGAATACTTCTTTCAACCCCTTCTTGCCTGTAAGACCTCTTTTGAGAAATCAGCTGACAGTCTGATGGGAACTCCTTTGTAGGTAACTGTCTCCTTTTCTCTTGCTGCTTTTAGGATTCTGTCTTTATCTTTAATGTAATAATGATGTGCCTTGGTGTGTTCCTCCTTGGGTCCAACTTCTTTGGGACTCTCTGAGCTTCCTGGACTTCCTGGAAGTCTATTTCCTTTGCCAGATTGGGGAAGTTCTCCTTCATTATTTGTTCAAATAAGTTTCCAGTTTCTTGTTCTTCCTCTTCTCTTTCTGGTACCCCTATGTTTCAGATGTTGGAACGTTTAAAGATGTCCTGGAGGTTCCTAAGCCTCTCCTCATTTTTTTGAATTCTTGTTTCTTCATTCTTTTCTGGTTGAATGTTTCTTTCTTCCTTCTGCTCCAAACCATTGATTTGAGTCCCGGTTTCCTTCCCTTCACTGTTGGTGCCCTGTACATTTTCTTTTATTTCACTTTTCTTTAGCCTTTTCAACCATTTCTGTGAGCATCCTGATTACCAGTGTTTTCAACTGTGCACCTGATAGGTTGGCTATCTCTTCAACACTTAGTTGTATTTTTTCTGGAGCTTTGATCTGTTCTTTCATTTGGGCCATTTTTTTTATCTCAGCACACCTGTTATGTGTAAGGGGTGGAGCCTTAGGTTTTCATCAGGGTGGGGCAACCCACATGACTGCATTGTGATGCTGTACGTGGCAGAGGGGTCCAAAAGGAAACAGTGTCGCTTGCTCCTCTCTCTGCCGGTTTTCAGTCACTTCCCCTGCTTCCCACAAACAAATTGGGCCCTTCTGGTGCTGATTCCCTGGTGGGTGAGTTTGTGTATGTTCTAGGACCCTGCAGATCTCTCCAATGAACTCTCTTGTGAGGATGGGAGTTTCTCCTGCTGCTGCCTCAATTCCCAAGGTGTTCTCAGTCAGAGGCTTTCAGGCTTTATTTCCCTGTACTGGGACCCTGGGTTGTGCAATCTGTCCCACTCCCCAGTGGTTCCTCCTGGTTTATCTGCACACAAATGTGGGACTGCCCAGTCTGCAAGCCGCTGCCTCACCCAGTCCACCTTACTGAAGTCCCCTGTGTCCCAGCTGCCAGTCTGAACGAATGTTTCTTCTTTAACTCCTTGGTTATTGGATTTCCATACAGTTTGATTTTCTGTCAGTTCTGGTTGGTTTTTGTTTTTAAATTTGTTGTGCTTCTTTTGGTTGTGTGAGGAGGCACAGTATGTCTGCCTATGCCTCTGTCTTGGCCAGAAGTCTCACTGTGTAAATTTAAGGAGTACAGCATGATTATTTGATTTATGTATATTGTGGAATGATTACCACAACAGGTTCAGCTAATATCAATCTTCTCATATAGATACAATATAAAGAAAAAAGAAAAATATTGTCTTTGTGATGAACACTCTTAGAATTTACTCTCAACTTTCCTGTATTTCCTACAGCAGTATTAGCTATAGTCACTATGTTGTACTATATTTCTAGTACTTTTTTAAATCTCATACCTGAAAGTCTGTACCTTTTGACCACCATCCTCCAGTTCCCCCTCCTCCCCCTTCCTCTAGTAGCTACAAGTGTGATCTCTTTTTCTATGTGTTTTGTTTTTAGAAATCACATGTAGAGCGATCATACAGTATTTCTCTTTCTTTGTCTGATTTATTTCACTTACCCTAATGCCTTCAAGTTTCATCCATGTTATTGCAAATGGTAGGTTTCCTCATGGGTTTTTTTAATGGCTAAATAACATTCCACGTGTGTGTGTGTGTGTGTGTGTGTGTGTGTGTGTTTCACACCCTTTTTATCATCCATCCATTGATGGACACTTAGGATGTTTCCATGTCATGGTTATTGTAAACAATGTCACTATGCACATGGTGTTTTAGGTCTCTTTTTGAGTTAGTGCTTTTTTTCCCTTTGGATATATTCCCAGGAGTGGGAGTGCAGGATCATAGGGTCACTCCATCTTTAATTTTTTGAGGATCCTTCATCCTGTTTTCCACAGTGGCTGCACCAATTTACCAAACCAAACCATGTGCACTAAGGTTTCTTTTTTCTGCATCCTTGCCAGCATTTGTTATCTCTTATATATTTTTTAAAGATTTTTTATTTATTTATCTTTAGAGGGGAAGGGTAGGAGAGAGGGAGAGGGAGAGAAATATCAATGTATGGTTGCCTCTTATGTTTCCCATGCTGGGAACTGGCCTGCAACCCAGGCATGTGCCCTGACTGGGAATCGAACCTCGATCCTTTGATTCGCAGGCTCGCACTCAATCCACTGAGCTACACCAGCCAGGGCTCTTATATATTTTTTAAAGATTTTATTTATGTTTAGAGAGAGGGAAAGGGAAGGAGAGAGGGAGAGAAACATCAATGCATGGTTGCCTCTCACACACCCCCTACTGGGAACCTGGTCCATGACCCAGGCCTGTGCCCCGACTGGGAATTGAACCAGTGACTCTTTGGTTCGCAGGCCAGCACTCAACTCACTGAGCCAGGATCTCTTGTATTTTTAATGATGGCTGTTATAACAAGTGTGAGGTGATGTCTCATCATGGTTTTAATTTGCATTTCCCTAATGGCTAATGATACGGAGTATCTTTTCATGCACCTGTTGGCCTTTCATATATCTTCTTTGGAGAAAAGTGTGTTCAGGTCCTTTGCCCGTGGATCCAGTGCCTTTCTTTCACAGTGTACTCCTCCCATCTTGGGCTGGAGAGGGTTCCATCATATGAAAATCTGACTGACTTAACCAGTTCCTTACTGGTAGACATTGAGTTGACTCCAGTCTTTTACAGGCAATTCTGCAATGCACAGCTTTGTATCCAGATAGTGAAGTATGTCTGTGCCCGGGGGAGTCAATAGGCAGGTCTCTCACACAAGGATATCCCGAGAGGTTTAGATGAAAATGAGAGACAGTTTTTGCTGCCTTCTGGCCCTGCGCCTGTATACATTCAGCAAATTCTCTTAATTCCTTGAGTTCCCCAAGGCAGGAAGTGGATCTGCCTGCCTGTTTCCACACACCATCTTTTCACCCCTCCCCTCCCTCTGCACCAACCCAGAACCAACCTGTGGCCACTATACTGCCACCCCCATCTCCACATGGGTCCCTCAGGAGTGCTCCCTGCCCTGACACCTCCTTCTACCACCAGACCCAACTCCACATTAGTATTCCCAGAGGGGCTGGCTGGGCCTGGTCCTGAAGGAGGGAAAAGAAGCTGACTGTCATCCTCAGAGAGTGTCTAGTCTGGGAGGGAGTGACACAGACCCAAAGCCAAGCAGAATGACTAGCACAGATCCCAGTCCAGCACCTATTAGCTGTCCAGTCAGGGCAACCCCCATGTCCCTGAGTCTTGCTTCTTTAAAAAACGGGGCAGTTCCATTTTTAGTTTTTTGAGGATATTCGATACTGTTTTCCACACTGCATTCCCACCAACAGTGCACTAGGGATCCCTTTCCCCCACAACCTTGCCAGCACTTGTTTGTTGATTTATTAATGGTGGCCTTTCTGACTGGTGTGAAGTGGTATCTCATTGTGGTTTTAATTTGCATCTCTCTGATGGCTAATGATGTTGAGCATCCTTTCATATGTCTCTGGGCCTCTGTATGTCCTCCTTGGAGAAGTGTCTGTTCACATCCTTTGCCCATTTCTTAATTGGATTGTTTGTGTTCCTGGAGTAGAGTCATGTTAGTTCTTTATACATTTTGGAGATCAAACCCTTGTCAGAGGTGTCATTGTCAAATATATTTCCCCATACAGTTGGTTCCCTCTTCATATTGCTAATGTTTTCTTTAGCTGTGCAGAAGCTTTTTAACTTGATGTAGTCCCATTTGTTTATTCTTTCCTTTATGTCCCTTGCTCTAGGGGACATATCAGTGAAGATATTGTTGCATGGAATATCTGAGATTTTCTTGTCTCTGTTCTCCTCTAGGATTTTTATGGTGTCATAACTTACATTATACCCTAAGAATCCTGAAACACCAAATCAGAAGAACCTATGCACCCCAATGTTCATAGCAGCACAATTTACAATAGCCAAGTGCTGGAAACAACCTAGGTGCCCATCAGTAAAACGGTGTATCAAAAAACGATGGTACATTTAAACAATAAAATACTGTGCAACAGAAAGAAAGAAGGAGCTCCTACCCTTCGCAACAGCAGGGATGGAACTGGAGAGCATTATGCTAAGTGAAATAAGGTGGTGAAAGAGAAATACCATGTGGTCTCACCTACAAGTGGAACCTAATCAACAAAACAAGCAAGCAAAATACAACTAGAGACAAGGAAACAAAAAACAAATTGTAACCAGAGGGGAATAGAAAGGGGGATAATGGGGTAAAGAAGGGGAAGGGTCATCAAGGAACATGTATAAAGGACCCACAGACAAAGATAATGGGGGGGATTGAATGTGGGAGTTGGGTGGGTAGGGCAGGGGAGGGTAATGGGAGAAATGGGGCAACTGTAATTGCACAGCAATAGAAAGTGGGGGGAAGAAAAAAGTGTTGCATAAATTAACAGGCAATTCTTACAATTCATTTACAAAATAATCCTAATCTCAATAAAAACTCTATGCTCTGCTCAATTAAAAAAAAAAACAACATGACAGTAGCACTCCTCTGGGGCTTGGGGTACAGGGGCTGGTATTTTCAAAGCACCGCACGTTCATGCACTTCAATATCATAGCTTTCCTTGCTACGGCTAATCCTTCTAGTTCAAGGACGCCATGATGGTGCTGTGATAGAGGCAGATTCAGGGTCTGCGAGTGCCTGGAGGAAGGGGAGGGAAGCCGGAACTGGAGGGCTTCCTGGGGGAGCAGATGTTTGAACTGCGTCTGTCTAGACAGGCATCGGTTAAGCAAGTGGGCGGTCTCTCCTGTGACCCTGGAAATCGGAAGTGTGGAGGGGAAGGTAGAAACGCTGGGGTGTGCCTGAGGACTAGTGAGTAGTTTGGGGAGAGACGTGGACGGTAAAGGGGGTGGGACTGAGCGACAGACAGGTGGCTGCAGCCGCATTGGGAGGCCTAAATGGGCAAAATGAAGTCCTAGGGTGGGCTGGGCAATCTGGTTTGCACCAGCGATTCTGATGTACACTCGAGTTTGAGAATTGCTGTTTTCAACAGAGTGAGGAGGCGAAGGAGGGTGGAGAGAGATGCGGGGTCAGTAGAGCTGGACCCTGTTACCAGAGAGCCCAGCAGCTGACCTGCACGTAGGGCTTTTCCTCTGGGAAGAAGTATGAGAAGAGCATTTTATTGCATTTGACAAAGGACACCCCGCACCCCGACTCTTCTTTGACCTGGTGTTGAAGGTGCAGGGACTCCCAAGGCTGGATGCCTGGGGCAATGCATGTGAAAGGGAAAGGCGAACTGCATACGCCCTCCGGGAAGTTTGGAAGCTGATCGGCAGCATGGGAAGCCCTGGGTGGTTGAGCAGCTGTAGCAACCATTTTCCATCTAGTGTGTTAAACTCACTGGGCTCATTCTTCCCACAGGCCAGGTGGGTTGGAGGTACCATCATATCATCATGCTCCTTTCATGCAGAAACTGAGCCTCAGAGAGGCTGAGTAACTGGTGCAAGGTCACACAGCCGGGAAGTGGTGGATCTGGGAGTCATGCCCAGCCACCCGATTCTGGAGCCCACACACAGCGTTCCTCTCTCCCTGTCCCCCACTCCCCACCCCGTAGCTATTGCATGTGCGTGTCTCAGATCAGAAGGTGCAAACAGATACGCAGTGATACTCCTGTTCCTACCCCTGTGTCCCAGTTTCCCTTCCTAGAGGGGAAACTAGTAAGACTAGTCTCTTATAACTAACTCTAGACTCTTCTATGCACATACAAATACATAAATTCTATAGATATTCTCCCCTGCTCTTTTGGACAACATATGGTAGCATCCTACAGTCCCATTTTGCGCCCCATTTTTTTCTTTCTTCATTCAGTGTTTCCGGTCGGTGTTTCCCTGTCAGCTCACAAAGGGCTTTTTCTTTTTCTCCTTTCTGGCCCATCTGTCTTTGGCGGGTGAGTTGGAGCTTCCAAACCTATGCAGCTGTAAACCATTCCGAACAGCCGTGGCCTCACATCATGTTACATGAGCAGAAATGTCTTTTGGAAAACTGCAGGCCACACTCTGCACTGTTCATTGTATCTTCCCCAAATCTGTCCATAAACCTAACTGTAAAAATACTTATACCTTCTACAGTTCAACCCCCGCCCCCCAGCACCTTCTCGCACAGACTCTGGTTAACTGGTAAATGTCCTGTTTTCTGGGTACTGCTCTGGGAGGATGCAGGCTGAATTTCAAACCACAGCAGGCTGACACCCAAACCGGTGAGTCCGCACACACTCTTCCAGTGATTTGCCATGCACCTCCATGGGACATTTCCTCATTTGGTCCTCAAAACCACCTTGTGTGGGCCTGACAGAATCGTCCCCACCTTACGGATGGGCAAACTGAGGCTCAGAGACACCCTGCCTTGCCTTCAGCATAGTTGGTCATGGCCTTGCAGGCCGAGGAAGAGGGGAAACCCAGGGCTCCTGACTGTGGGCATAGCTCCTCTCCCCCTGGGCCACACTGCCTCCTACCGGCTGTTGAAATGCCATGAACAGAAATGCAATTCACTTTCTGATTGGTTTCCCACACACAGAAATACTAATGGCACATGGCCTTCAAAGCCCGTTTTTGCCAACAAAGATTAGACTATCTGGCCAACATTTTTCGAGTCCTTACACAGTCTATTCTCTGCAAATGTATTAGCTCATTTGCTTCTCAGAAACAGGAGGGTAGGTGCTGTCACTATGCCCATGGTGCAGATGAGGATAAATGACTAATATATAGCAGAGCAGGGCTGGGATTTAAACCCATGCTCTTAACACCCCTACACATTACTTTCGATACATGATACTAATAAATTATCATTACAATATTATTTCAAGCCTCCTGAAATAGTGGCTATCTCCTTGGTATTTCAGGGATGACAGGAAGTTCCTTCACCCTTGCAAAGCTTAGGGCCATGTGATTGCACAAGAAGTGCTACATGCCCTTGGCTGGCAGCCTTGATCTTGATGAAACAACATACTCCCAGGCATTTCACAACCCAAATGCTCAGGCCTGCTTTGCCTAAGCAGCCCTCTCTCTTTCTGTAGTTCTTATAAAAACAAACGTTTCCCCAAATGCATCATTACATCACACTGTTAAACATGTCTTCACAAAGCTCATGCTCACTGCTGCCCCTGCTTTACAGATTCCCAGAGAGCCTCAGCGCCCACCTCTCTGCCCTCCCGAGCTCATCCTGCCGCCATGCTGGGTGCTTTGGCCACCCGCTTGCCCAGCCCACCATGCCTTGGCCTCCCGGTTCCTTGTCCTCCTCTCCCCCCATGATCTCATCTCCCCTGGATCAGCTGCTCCTCCCCACGGTCAAGCTCCAGGCCCTCCAAAGATACCAAGTTCAAACTTCTTTGTAGCTTGTTCCTTCCAGCCTACACCCCCATGGGCCCCACAGTCTGCAGACCTCACCGCCACCATTCACTGCCCCCTTCAAATCCGTCCTCCCCTCCTAGCCCAATCTCAACTCCATGGTCAGTTATTACAACTCCTTTCTTGTCTGCACCCTCCCCCTTCACACCTTGAGCTCGCTGGATCGTACTCACTGCACAAACCCCAACCAGTTAACTCTGTCTCTCTGCTGCTCCACCTGCTCTGCTGTACATCCATGTGTTTATTCTGCTTCATTCTGCCCTTGCCCCTGCTACGACGTCAGCCCCACAAGGCAGGGTCTGGGTCTTCCGTCCACCCCCAGAGGAGTGCCTGGTGCACAGTGGGTGCATATGTGGTGAAAGTGCATGTTTGTTGAATGAATTTCAGAGCGTGGGGAAAGGTCTGAGAGCAAGTTTACAGTACCATCTGGGGGGGAAAGGTGGAAGATGGAAGTCACATTTTGTCTGAGGGGGACCAGAGGAGGGTCGGAGGGCAGGACAAGGAGCACAGGCCTGGGAACTCCTCAAGTCTGTCCCAGGAGAGGCTGCTATTCCCTTCTAATTGGCTCTCCTTGGTCTGGGAGGTGGACCTGAAAGAGTTTAGAGCAACAAGTATAAAGGACTCATGGACAAAAACTATGGGGGGTGGAAGTGGGAGGAAGGTGGGGAGGACTGGGGTGGTGGGCTGGGGCGGGGTAAAAGACAGAAAACTGTACAATATCAACAATTAAAAAATACTATTTTTTTTTTTAAAAAAAGAAAGAGTTCTTCATTCTGAAACCCAAATTCCAGGATTCTGAACTTTTGCTGAACTTGGTGGTCTTGGTGACTTAAGCTTCTGAGATGATGTTTGGGTGGCCGTGATTAGCAAGACCATCTAAGGCCAGGAGTGACCTGGCCAGTCACCCTTTCCACCCGCAAACTTGACAAACAGGGAATTGAAGCTGAGACGCGTGGGAACCGACGGCAGAGCCGGGACTTGAGCCCGGGCCTCCTGCCCCAGAGTCTGGGTCCTCTGCTGTGGCCTGTTATGCCACCTCACTCTGCTGTCACAGGCAGCCCCTTGCCCAATTGTCCCCCACGTTAAAAGAAGCAAAGAAAACGTGCTGTGTAAGCCACACTACAAGTCAGATGAAACACGCTGTGGAAGAGCTTCCGGGACCTGCCAAGGCTCCAGCACCTGCATGATGAACTTACCCCGGACTCACCAATCACAGGCCTGTGCTCACACTTGGCACCGAGTCCCCACAGCGGCCCCCCTGAGGCACAACCGCCCCCCCCCCCAGGCACAGCCGCCCCCCTGAGGCGGCTACTCCTATCGACCCCATTGTGTTGCCAGGGAAACTGAGACATGAGGAAGGCACGCAACTACACACAACGTTAGGAAGTGGCAGAGTCTAAATTCAAACCCCCATGTGATTCAAGAGCCTGTGTTTATAACCTTTACGCCCCTGGGCTTAAATGCCCCCCCAAAGTGACTTTCCACTTTAAGCAAACTTTTTCCTTATAAGATTTGGGTTCTGTTGACAAAGTACTTCAAGGCTTGTGAAATAGGACGCTTGTTAAATTGGCATTTCAGGCCTAAGCCTGAAGGGTTAGTAGCAGGAACCGAGAAAGGGAGCTGGCGCTTGCCGAGCCCCGTCTGCGCCAGGCGCCTTCTGCATGTCAGCTGCACTTCGTTCTCACAGCGGGCCTGGGTCTCGGACAGCGGCCAGCCAGGGCAGCGCGGGGCTCCAAGCTCACAAGCTCCACCCCATCGAGAGGCTTCCCAAGGCCGAGTTACACAGGACGACGTTAAACACCACCCACAGGCATTGCCGGGTCAGCAGCTTGGAGCTGGAAGCAATCCCGGGAAGGGTAAGTCCCGGCGAGGCTCTCTGACCATCGCATTCTTTCCTCAAATCGCTGAAGAACTCGAAAGTACTGCGCAGACTGGAGTTTCCGCTGAGAGAGGTAAAAGATTTCGAAGTATCGAATCATCACGTTTTGATTCCAAAAATGGAAACAACTTGTTCTAATTTGCCAAGCCTTGAGTTAATACATGCTTTTAAACTGAATTGTCCACAGAACTCCAAGTGTGGCCATTTGTCGTTTTAAAGATCAGTGAACTAATGTGAGGTTTCTAAACAGAGGCAGCCCCGGGTGATAGAAAGAGCCATGGTCCGGGATCCCTGGGTCCTGGGCCTGGCTCTGATGTGCACTTGCCGTGTGGCCTTGAGCTGGTCACCTCCCACCTCTGGGCCTCAGCTCCATGAAATTACAGGGCTCGGCTCTAAGGAGCCCTCTGTTCCCCTCTAGACCTGAAGTTCTAGGACAGGAACATGGGCTCTGGGGTCAGACACCGGAGTTCGAACCCCTGTTTCATCACTTACTAACTAGCAGGTAAGTGAACCAGTTCGACAAGTTGCTCAAGTACTCTGCGATTTAATTTCTTCATATGTAAACAGAGATGGATAATACCTGTATCACAGGTACTGCGAGGAGTAAATGAGCGAATTCATATGCTATGCTTGGCATAGTGCCCAGCACAAACAGAAGATGTACTCGGTATTGAGCAGTCACAACAATGATGAGGGTTCTTTGTATGTTATTTAAAAATCAATAAAACCACTATGCTGTACACCTGAAACTAATATAAAATAATATTGAACATAAACTATAATTGAAAAACATTTTTAAATCAATAAAGAACCATGCCATAAAAATATGAACTTCCCATTTATTAAGCACATATTCTCCATTTCAGTGAACACTTTCGGTTGGCTCTGCAAACCATTCCAGTCCCTTCTTTGCCATCTCCAACCACAGAGCCTGGAAATCCAGATCCCAGCCTTGCTCAAAGCTTGGGATGGCCACGTGATCCATGTTTTGGCCTTGAGACATAGGCTACTGGTAGCTTCTAGGGACCGTCACCAGAGGAGAGCCCCTTGCTACTGTCCCTTCTGTTTCTTCCCACCTTAAATACAAATTTTATATGTGGAGCAGTGGCAGCCATCTTGTGACTATGAGGCACAATCACACAGAGAAAAAGTCAACAAGCCAGGCATGTCGGCATGTAAGGCTGGAAAGAGCCCGGGTCCTGGGTGAACAGAACAGAGACACCAACCACAGCACCTGCTGGCTGTTAGACTTCTCCCTGTGTGAAAATACCAACTGTTTATTTAAGCCACTGTCAGCCAGGCTTTGTGTTCCTTATAGCTGAGCCCATCTTCTCTCATACCTCATTCAGGAAACGTTTATTAAGTTTCTACTCATGCTAGGCACCATTCCAGGTATTAGGTTTTACAGCCTATTCAGGCAGACAGCCAAGTCCTTTAAAAAAATGCAATAAAACATGTAACAGGTGGTACAATTGAAGTATTTATGTGGTAGCATGAAGGCATGAAAGAAGGAGGAGATTATTCCTTCTAGACTATGAAGGCTTTCAGAACAGATACTTTGTTCTTCTTACCAATCCATCTCCAGCCCCTCACCTAACATATAGTTGAAGCTCAGTTTGTTCAATGTGGTAACTGTTAGTGCTGCTCACCCTGCATGAAGGATGATCTCACTTTCGTGCCTTTGTGAAGTTAGGTGTGGCTATGCGACTTGCTTTAGCCAATGAAATGTGAGGAGAACTGATACATGTTAATTTCAGGTGGAAGCCGATAAGAGCTGGTACAGATTTCTATGCTCTCTTTCCCCTGCTGCCGTGGCCAGTGAAAATCAACCCTGATGTTCCAAGCTACTGGTAGTTGAAGATTGTTACTGGAACATAAGCTAGCCAAACCTGATGGACTAACCCAATAGATGAATCATTAATTAAATGAATTTATAACTAGATAATGGCAGTGCTGGGAATGAATTATAGGGGTGAGGAGACCCACGCAGGGAGTCTGAGACAGACACCCCTGGTTCCTTCCCCTGTGCAGACTGCCCCTTCACCCTCCTCTCCTTCCTGCTGGCAAGCCTGCATCCCACTACAGAGAAAGCAAATGCTCTCTGATGGTTTTCCCAGCCTCCCCTGCAGCTAAGGCATGGATGTGTGACCCGGTGCTGGCCAGTGGACCCTGAGGGAATGTCTCTTGGAGAGCTTTCTGGGAAGAGTTTTTTCTCCTTATTATTTAGACTACTCTGCAGGGAGTTTTCTGTTACTTGCTTGGGAAAGCACCCTAACTGATACAGTGTTGCTAGTTACAATGTTGCAGGAATCCACCTGAGAGATGAGCACAGCCCTTCCTAAAAGGGATAGGGAAGAAGGGAGGAAGCTAAGGAAAACTAGAAAGTAAAACTATTAGGACTTGGTGGTTGATTGGTACAGGGGTTGAGCTGTGTGCTGTGCAGAGGAAAGGAGGTCTAAAGCCTCAGACGTAGTGTCAAGGATCCCAGCGTGAGACACATAATGAGAACACCAACTGTGCAAGGCAGCCCACACATGCAAGGGCCTGCGTGTGCTGGAGTGGGGGGGTGGGAGGGCTGGGGGGCGGAGGGGCGGGGGGAGGGGTGGGGGAGGGAAGGCTGGGTCTGGGACCAAATTTTATCGCTAGTGTTTTGCAAATAATACTTGCCTTACAACTTTTATTTCTGACTTTGTTTCAATCATTTTTCATGTATTAAATGGAAAGGCAATAGAAGACAACTTAGTTCAATACCAAATATACTTAAAATGTAAACACCATTTAAAATATGGCTACTTAACATACTATTAGGTGGATATACTGTAGGTCAGGGGTCCCCAACCCCCAGGGGCTACAGACCTGTAAAGAGGGGCCACACAGCAGGAGGTAAGTGGCGGGAGAGCGGTGGAAGAGCAAGCAAGCAAAGCTTTGCTCCAATGACCATCTGAGCTCTGCCTGCTATCTTCCTCCCCTACCCCCCCCCACCACCCCACCTCTGTGGAAAATTTGTCTTCTGCAAAACTGGTCCCTGGGACCACTGCTATGGGTCATTCCCTTACTTTCAGATGCTATGGGCTTTCCGTGCTTACGTATTTAAGATAGCGTAGTGCTGAGCTCTTTCGGCTGAAGCTTTTCATATGACTTAGATTATCTCCCTTGAATACATTTCCAGAAGTAGAACAACTAATTTACAGACAAACTGGAAGTGGTCAGCCTCACCCAAGACATAACTGCGGCAAGTATTCATAAATAACCAAACCGTTAGATAAGACAAGGGTCTCAAGGTCTGGCAGTTCTAATGTTATCTTGCTAAATGTTAAAATGTAGCGCAGTATTTTGCAGATGCAGCGGTAAGCAGGACAAGCTGACAAGAGCACAACTGAATAGGCTGGGTACCTCAGCTCGTCAGAGCATCGTGGGGACACCAAGGTTGCAGATTTGATCCTGGGCAGGGCACATCCAAGAATCAGCCAATGAATACATAAATAAGTAGAAGAACAAAGTGATCTCTCTCTCTGTCTCTCTCCCTCTCACCCCTCCCCAAATCAATTTTTTAAAAAAGGCAACTGGACAAATGTAGCCTACTGCAAAGAACAAATCAGCATGGAACTGACCAAGTAGCGTATATGAGCAGTGACTAAGGCTAAGCCTCCCTGTGGGAAGCAGAGGTTTGGGTAGGACCCCTGTTCTCCTTTACTTGCTGCAAGTAAGTAAAATCACCTGGCAACAGCCCTGTCTCAGTTTTTGAATAGAGTGCCCCAAGAGGCGGACCCCTAACAGAACTGCTTTCCAAAATGGCTCTATCATTGCATGTGAGAACTTTGTTTATTAAAAATACAAAAGGAATCACCTGATTCAGGAAGAACTTAGTACACACTGTGGCTATGTTCACCTTGTGAGCTTAGCCCTCAGGACAGTCCCTGTGACCCTAGCTTGCTTACAGCTAAGGCGTGCGCTTCTGTTCTGAACTTGTGTGGTCTGAATGGGGGGCTCGATATTGTTAACTGAGCTAGAAAGTATTATGGTTCCTCATCTTTTCTAAAAAACAAAGCCACAACACTTCATCAACCAGCTAAACAAAGTAACCATTAAGTAGTAAAACAAGTAAATAATCCAACATCATGAATTATTTTTAAAAAATAAACTCTTAGGTTTAAATAATACACTAGTTTCTTGATAAATACATGCTTCTGTTCTTTTCTTACTAATCCCCAGTTATTGTCAATCACAGCCTGTTGTCATCTGGTGTTGGTCTTCTGATCAGACTGGGCCAGCCTCGCTGGAGTGGAATTAAAAGTCCCCGCAGGGTTGATGCAAGGAACTGTCTGGTTTCCACACCAGGAACCCATGTCCTGGCTACTGAGTTTACTTAACCCTCAGCCTTGGGCTCAGGCTCCGCACAGGGCTGAGACCTCTCTGGGCCCTGGAGAAGCAGCTGGAGGGACTGGCCATGTCAACTAGACTGCCACCTCTTTTCTCCCCATGGACAGGGCAGCCCTGGGCATTAAGAGAGGAACATGATCCAGCAGAGTCTGGTAAAGGACGTTCAAAGGAATGGCTGGGGCCTACCTCCCAGTGTGGCTAGACATCAAAAGTCTGCGTCATTAGAAGCTACGCGTGAGTAAGAGTATACGGACAATGAATTGCATACTTTCCCCCCGACTATTAGACTCGAAAAAGTCAAGATAAGAAGTGTTACTTTTCTGTTCTGAATCTCATGTTGAGGACCTTTGGGTTGTGTTCGGAACATTGCAAGTGATACATTGTAAAGAGTCTGGATTCCTTTTGTTCTTCTGAAAAGTATTGCTTTTTAAATTTATCTTTTTGTTTGTTTGTTTTAGCAGTCAGCTCACTTGGCTGAACTCTCCAACCTCAGGTACCGTCTCCTCTCTGGTAGGTGGGAGCTGAAGTCCTCCTTCGTGGGTCCTCATCCTTTCCCGGGTTTCTCCTCACTCTCCAGCTGCATGGTCGCCGGAACCTGTAGCTTTTCACACCATTACCGGGGGCTTCCATCCTAGTGCCACCCACCCCATGGCCCAGACCAGGGCCTTCCCTCAGGCAAAAGCTACAAAACATAACAAACTTATCCAGGGCGATTCCCTCCTTCCAAGTGCTGGCTCCTCTGTGCTGCGTGTGCCTGGACCATTCTCCCGTGTCTGCACAGCTGCTTTCCAGCATTCTGCCGTGTTGTTTTGTTTTTATTTGTTTGTTTATTTATTTTTAGAGAGAGGAGATTGGAGGGAGAAAGACAGGGAGAGGAACAGCGATGTGAGAGAGGAGCATCCATCGGTTGCCTCTCATACACGCCCCACTCAGGACCGAACCCGCAGCCCCAGCATGTGTCCTGAGAACACGTCCCAGCCAACTGAGCCACTCGGGCCAGAGCGTGCTAGTCTCTTTTTTAAGAACAAAGATGATGACTTTCTTGGAATTCCCCTCTGGATTATTCTCTGTTGGTTTTTGTTTTTGTTTTGGGGGGTTTTTTGGTCAGAATTGTGTTTATTTGCTCCTTATTAATCCTCTTCGTTCTGGGATTTGCTTTCTCCCTGAAGAAAGAGAATTGGGGTTCGATTAGCCCGGGGAAAGGTGGGACAGGCTGTTAAGCTGGAACCCAAGGGAATTTGCCACACAGGATTTATCAGTGTCTTTAACATGGAGTCTACATTTCGGATCTCCAGTTTATCCCAATCTTACCCCGTGTTTCTTAAATGTATTCATTTGATTAGGAAATCCTTTACCCACGGCACCCGACTCAGCGCGGATCCTGCGGGACAACCTGGAACCCTGGTCCGAACGGGAAGCGGCAAGGACGCCAGACCCGCTCATACCGGCTCGCGGGGGCTTCGGCGCTCGGGCGCCCTGAGCCGCGGGCACCGGGCTTTGGCCGCGCGTCCGAGTCCACGGCAATGACCCGTGGTTGCGTGACCCACGGCAATGGTTCCGACCGAGATCGGGGTTTCCGGGCCCGTTGCTGCGATAGACCTGCTCTGGCCAAGCAACGCCGTCTCGGTTTTGACAAACTGTCCCTGGAAGGTGAGGGCCCGAGGGGACCCCGCGGGAGACGAGTCTGTCTGCGTGGCCGCGGTCGCACTGCGGGCCCGGGGCTTGGGTGGAACCGCCGACGCTCAGCTCGGCTGGTTATTCGCAGGGGCTTAGGCGTAGCCGGTTACTTAGGCCCTGGTGCTGGGTCTGCCTTTCCCTAAACCATTGATTGGCTCCTAAACAGTTAAAAGTATGTTTTTAAAAAACCACGGAGCAGATGACGTGACCCACCGGTCAGGACCAGTTTGAAAACGGGAGGTCCCTGCAATGGTCCCGGGGACGGTGGCTTTCAAGGCCGCAGCCCCGCTCGCACGCCGCGTTTGCAGCCGCGGCGTTTCCTTGGCTCTAAAATTCCATTGATTTTAAGACTCAGCATCGATTTAGTAAATGCTTTTTAGGGGGGGAAAAAAACCCACCAGAGACTAGTAAGAACGCCCATTGATTGTGAGGTATATCCGATATCAGAAACTAAAATGCGTGCGTGGGGGCAGTGGGCACAAGTGCCTCGGAGCTGAGGATCACAGTAGGAAAAACGCATGCTCATCTGGTTTACTTTGCTATGTACCAGGAAGTGTTTTTAAATTATTTGATTTTGAATCGGACACAGGCTCACATTCCAACACCCAGAAGGGACAAAAGGGTTGTCAGCGACTTGCCCTGATTGGCCACCCCTCGGTCCCCTCCCCCATGTTCCCCCGCTCTGTGTTGGAGGTCGTATTCTTTGGCCCCTCTTTTTACATAAATGATGGCATATTATACTCCCTTTTCTGAACTTCAGTTTGCACTTAAATATCAGGATGGACTCCAGTCGTGTCTAGACCATTTTGATTTGATTTCTTTTGATTTCTAAGGTCACCCCACAAGCATTTCTCTACCTTCCTACCTCATCATAACTACCCTTTCCAATGACTCTTCAGCTTTGTGGGGTGGCAGGGCCACAATTTAATAGCAGCCCCCTCTCGTTGGGCGTTTAGGTCCTTTGCAGTGTTGCTATGACAGGGAACATGTGACGACCTTTGCTTATTCAACAAATATTTATTTGACACCACAGACTGCCATCCTCCTACGTACCAGAAGTGTCTTCCCCCAAGAGGCTGACAGGCAAGCCTGGGGAACAGCGCGCAGCGCAGGTGGAGATAAGAGCACAGAAGCGGTCCCTTCCCCCAGGGAGCCTGGGACGCGGTGTGGGCTCCCACCTGGAAGGAGAGAGAGGAAAAGGCGTTGATGGATCCGCCTACATGCCCCGGCCGGGGTAAATGAACCAGCTGGGCTGATGGTCAGGCCTGTGAGCTCGGCTACTGCGCGTCCCCTCACACACAGATCCAGTCTCCACATGCCGGCCGCTGCCGCTGCCCAGGGCCCCAGCTGTGGTGAATTTACAAAGGCAGTAAATAAAGAATGAATTACAATGGTGAGCACCTGTAGGCACCTACCATATGCCAGCACAGCCTGCTATGGGTTAAGTATGCTCATTTCCCCATTTTACAGGTAAGAAAATCAAGGCACAGAGATGTTAAGTAACTGGCCGGAGGTCGACCTGGGTGTGATTTGAACCCAGAGAGCCTGGTCCCCCAACCAGCTACTCGGCACCGCCCAGGGGAAGGGGGCGGGACTTAATCCTGGGCACATTTATTCTGTGGAGGTCGACCCCTTTTTTTCTCTCAATAAGGGCAGTTAAGATCGGGAACCTGCAGTTCTCATTTACTGGATGAACATTTTTCCTAGGCTGAGCCTGACTTTGTTCTTCCTCTCCAGAGAATTGCCTGCCAGAAGCTTTGAGGTGGGGGCTTTCCTCCCACGCTGGGGGAAGGGGTGCCTGGCTTCCCGCCCTGCTGCCGCAGCGCCTAGAGTGGTCCAGACCGAGGGTCTCAGACGGCCCGTCTTGGGGCTGCAAGGACCTGGGGGATCCCCTTGATTCACACCCAACCTTCTGTCCTCCTTCTTCTGTCACCCCCACTCCCATCCCAGAGACACCCCCATCCCCCAGACACCCCATGCCCCATTTCTCCCAGCCCCTCCCCTGGCTCACAGACACCCCACCCCTCCCCCGCCTGCCCCCAGACAAGAGCAAGCCGGAATCTCACCGACCCCCACGCAGCTGTGAGCCCTGCACCTCAGACCAGCCACAGAGCTCAGCTCGCGAGCACGTCCCGCGGACGCCCAGTCTCCTGCCCCACTGCTGGCAAGTCGGTTCCTTCCCGGCTACCTGAACCGAAGGCCCTCTTCGCCTCGGAACACTTCAAATGCCAAAGCAAACAGCGACGCACAGCAGACGGCCCTTCCGCAGCAACTCCGCTCTGTTTGCTGTGATGGAAGGAGCCGTGAAAACGGCGCAAATGGCTGGCAGTGAAAAGTGGGTTTCCCTCCCCCACAAGTAATCTTCCTCCAGGTTTTATTTCCGAAATGTACATGGATATACATAGATGTACATGGATATACATAGCGAATTGTTTTTTTCCTTTTTGACATAAATGATAGCATACATACTGTTTGGATCTTTGTTTTCAATTTTATTTTTTACGCTTACAAACATATCTTGGAGAACTTTCCACATGACCGCTTCCAGGTCTCCCTTACTCTTTTCTGGGACTCCAGAGAATCATGTTGCATCGCTGTGCCACAATTCATTTAACCAGCTCTCCACTGACATTTAGGTTACCTCCAGATTTGTGCTATTATGATTGGCGCCATAGTTAACAGCCCTGTGCGTATACTTCTGGGGACTCCCGTGAGTATTTCTGCAAGATAAATTTCTACAAGTATTTATTTAAAAATAAGAGGTGTCAAAATTGCCCACCAGACTGCAGTTTTTCCATGGAGACTGAACAAATAGCTTAGGCTTAATGGTTAAATCATTTAAAATAACCAAGACTCTATTTTCTATGGGAGAGCATTTTTATGACTTTAAGACACAAAAAACATAAATCATAAAGGAAGAAAATGATACATTTTAAACTTCTGTGCCATAGAGACAATATAAAAAGTTTCAAAGTGACGAACTAGGAGAGGATATTTGTAATGAATTCAACTGCTAATATTCACATCATTCATATTAGCTAGTATTAGTACAAACATTTACACATTATTTTTTAAAATTACTATTTATTGATTTTAGAGAGAGAGAGGAAGGGGGAGAGAGAGAAATATCGATTTGTTGTTCCACTTATTTATGCAATCATTGGTTGATTCTTTCGTCTGCGCTCCGGCCAGAGATGGAACCCACAACCTCGGTGTGTCAGGGTGACGACACTCTGCCCAGCTGAGCTCCCTGGCCAGGGGCCCCCAACATCTACACGCTATTAACAAGACCAGCACTGGCGTGTTGATGCCAGTTGGTTATTAACCCCACCCCAGTGGGAAAAAGCTAAGAAATTTTTTTCTGAAAAGTAATTCAGAAAAGAGGAAACTGGAATGAGGAATGGATGAATGAAATGATACCCAGCCTCATGAATAATGAGGATAACAATGGGATAGCCTTTCTCATTCCTCAGATTGGCAAAAGTTTTTTTTTTTTATTCTGGCATTACCAACAGAAGCAAAGCAATCAAATTTCTCATAAACTCTCAGTGGGAGTGTAAATTGACACAACTACTCTGGAGAGCAAATTGCCAACATCTAGTCAAATTGAAGAAGTGCCCACTGGATTAACTATATTTTCTTATTTTGTATATTCTTGATGCTGTGGCATTTGTGGCCTCCCTGAGCGGAAAGAGACTGACCCTTCCAGAGTTAGCTAATTCTTAGTGACAGCCTGCGCACACTACCCAGTGCAGAGCCTCCCTCCTCTGGGCGGCTGCAGGAAGCAATATTCCCCTGCCCTAATCACCCAGGGCCGGGTACCAGGCACCTGCAGAGCCCGCAGACATTATTCAAACCAGCCAGTCCTATGCCGTTTCCTCTGCTCTGCCGGCCTTTCTCACAGAAAACAAAATAGAGGAGGCTCTGGGCCCTGCTTTCCGCGCATCCCTCCTGCCTCCTGCCCAGACCTGTGGCTTCCCCTTCCGGCACGGCCTGCCCCCTTGTCTCCAGAAGTGAAAGTAATAAAAACCTTCTTTCAAGGGCATTAGCCTGTCCATGTTGTCCCTCAGTCACCTCCATAAATTAAAATTACACGGGTACAATCGATACACCCACATTGTCATCTGAGAAATTCCTATAGGATGGAAACGACTCGAATGTCTGTAAGAGAATGATGACTGCGTTGTCCCACAGTCTCATAATAGGTCACCAAAAGCAGTAAAGTGGAAAAGACTAGAGCCATGTATCACAACGCCGAATGAATGTGGCACATTACAGAATAAATGAATGTGTTTGCTTACGTGAAATTTAAACATATTTGTAAAACAGTACCATGCATTGTTTATAAAACATACTCATGTGTGAAAATGTAAAAACGTGGAAGGGAAAGATTCTCTCCAACCTGGGAGGCGGTTTCCCCTGGCAGGGAGAGTGGGGTGATCAGGAAAGAATGCAAAGGAGGTGTCATCTGCACCTGTGATGTTTCCTTTTCTTTTCACCTCTACTGTGATGTTCTAGTCCTTTAAAACCAAATAAATATTTTTCGGAGGTGTGGTGAAACATTAAGATTTGTTCAGTCTGCCTGGGAGGCGCGTGGATATTTGCTGTTCTGTGTTTGGTACTTTACCGTGTGTCTGAGCTATTTCTCAATGAGAAGAAGACAGGATTTAGGCCGCAGGATGAACTCAAGGTCACGTAGCGGACACTGTGAAAGGATGTCCCGTGTCAGCTGTGCCACGGTTTCTCCTCTCTCCTTGAGTCTTCTTTCTTTTCAAATTGCTGACTTTTTAGAAAAGGTACAGCACTTGCACCCCACAAAGGATATATCTGTATATCAGTCAGGAGTTCAAAAATGACATCACACCTCAAAAGACAAGTTCAATTAATTAACAGAACCCTACTTTATTTTTCAGGAGAAATAAGGAGAAAGATATTCTTTTTCTTCTAACAATAGTAATAGTTGCTAAACAATTTCTATAAGGTATAATACAAATTTTCTGAAATTTTCTGACTAAATTTTTCAGAATGTTCATGAATCAGAATCATTTCACCTGTAATAACAAATACCTTCTTACTATCTATACCTTAAAGTATTCTATTATCCATACCTTAAAGTATTTCTTCTGTTTTTACTAAAAACAAAGGGCATGTTTTGTTTGTTTTTCTCAAGATAACACTTCCACATTTTGGTAGAAATATTTAATAGTCCTTGTGTTAGTCATGAAGTTTTCGGCAGCAAATATCTAGTGGACAATGGCTGAAACAACAAAGACATTCAATTAACTGACTGAACAGGGAGGGGACAAATGGTGTGGGGCCCGGTGTAGCCACTAAAAACCTCGTCAAAGACCTCGGCTCTTTCTTTCTCTTCTGCTACCCTCAGAAGTTTGTAGCAGCCATCGTCCAAATCCGCCCTTAATGATCTCCACCTCCTGGTATTCACACCCCTCCCCCACTGCTTACCTGGGCTGGTCTGTGTGGCCTTAGCCCTGGTAAAATGTGGGAAGGGTGTGAATTCTGCAGAAGAGGTGTCCTCACCTATGAGATTAAGTTTTATAAAAAGACTACAGCTTCCACCTTGGAGTCACACTATCTCTTGTGTTCACTCTCTCTCCTTCCCTCCCCCCCACTCTCTTTCTCTCCTTTGCATCTCTTACTCTGGGAAAAGCAAGCTGTCATGTTGTGAGCAGCCCCACGGAGAGGTCGACCTAGTGAGGCACTGAAACTGGCCATCAACAGCCAGTGAAGAACTGATGCCTACCGACAAGCATGGTGGTGTGTTTGGAAGTGGGTTCGTCCACCCCACTGACCCTTGAGATGACTGCAACCCTTGCTAGCGGCTGGGCTACTGAGAGACCCTGAGCCACTACTGCCCAGCTAAGCCATTTCTGGGTTCCTAATCCACCATAATTGTGTGATGTAATAAATGTTTGTTGTTTGAAGGCATTAGATTTTAGGTAATTTGTGGCACAGTGATAGAGAACTAATACGCCTGGTGTCCACCATGGTCCCCTGATGATGACTGCCCCAGCTCTCACACCTGTTCTCACAGGACAGCACCTCTGGCAGGAAGAAAGGGTGATGGGGCCAAAAGAGCTCACTTTATGTTTCTTTCCCCTTTCATCAAGGAGGAAATTCTTTCTTAGAAGCCACTCAGCAGATTTCCTCTTACTGCTCATTGGCCAGAACTGCGTCTCTGATAGCCTCTAGCTGCAAGGGAGGCTGGGAAATCAATAATATTAGGATAACTTTGTGTGGCACCAGGTGGGTACTAGAAACACTGCGGGGGGGAGCACTTTGTAAAGTATATGATTATCTAACCACCTGAAATTAATACAAAATAACGTTGAATGTAAACTGGAATTGGAAAAAAAAACATTTGGGCCTTTTAGGTCTTTGTGGGGAAGTGGGCATGGAACATACAGGCTGGGAAGGCTGCTCCGTCGCAACAACAGCGTCTGCCAGCCCTTCCTGCAGTTTCAGTGTGTCTGGTTGTTTTCGCCTGGGATCATTTTACTGGTTGCTTCATACCGTACTCACTGTAGACTGAAAGTTGCTCTCGATTAGATTCAGGTTAAAGGTTATTGATAAGGTTACTCACAGGCAATGCCGTGACCTTCATACTGTCACATCAAGAAGCAACAAGGATCTTCAGTATGCAAACATTTTATAAGATTTAAGCGGAAGGTGGTGTACCTTTAGTGAAAGGCTAACCTGGAATCCAGAGGAGCCGTGACCTGGGCGGCTTCACTTGTAGGTGTGGAAGCTCTGTGTTTGTCTATAAATTCATTTTGGGTTGTGCTGTGGGAATTGTGTGAGATAAGCAGTCTCAGTTACTTACTTTTATCTCCTCGTGGGCTGCTGAGTCATATACGCAGTGCTAACTTGATTTAAAATACCCGAGAGGTTATGTGCTGACTTTAAAAATTAAATGCAGAAATGTTGGGTTGTGGCCCTTTTGTGAGGTCATCTGCTTGAAGTTTGTAGAGCTTCAGGTATAGCGTCAGGAACAAGGGGAATAAGATACACCTTCTCAATTGTTTAACTGAGGCACGGGACGAGCAAGCCCTGCAGCCTGTGGTCAGGGCTTGGTGAACACATTAACAGCTCCTATGGGACCTTCTCATGTGCCATGGTGAATTTCTAGTTTGGTTGTTTGCACCTGCTGTGATCTCCACTTACCCCGTCCCCATGGAACTGAAGAATATGTTTTTTTCAGTGAAGACCGGGGCCCACTCTGACAACCAGGCCTGAAGAGCAGGAAGGCCAGTGGCTGTGTTAGAACAAAGCACTGTCCTTGAAAGTGTGGGGGCCCCTAGGCTCCTAGAGCCCCAGTAGCCCATGGGGATCAAGGTGGGCCCGCTTCCTATTTCACTAAGCATTTCAAGATGGCACGGGCGTAGCTCAGTGGATTGAACGCAGGCCTGCGAACCAAAGAATCCCGGTTCGATTCCCAGTCAGGGCACATGCCTGGGTTGCAGGCCAGTTCCCAGCAGGGGACACATGAGAGGCAACCATACATTGATATTTCTCTCCCTCTCTCCCTCTCTCCTACCCTTCCCCTCTAAAGATAAATACATAAAAATCTTAAAAAGAAAATTACTTAAAAAAATTCTAAAAAAAAAAAAAAGATGACATGGAAGGGGGATGCTTGTCCCAGGTGGTCTTTCTTCACCATGACCCTGTGCCACCTCCAGCTGCCTACCCTTCTCTGTAGCCCCATTGGCAGGGGACTCTGTCCTCCTCTCTGAAGTAACCTTTCCACCTCCTAGCTCCAGTGTCTTGCTGTCATCTCTGACTCATCTTAAAGATAACTCATCCTGCACCCAGTTTTCCCAAGTCAATAAAAGCAGCCCACTCCTCCCAGCCCCCAAGGCGAGGACGCATCCTGCCCAGCCAGCCAGTCCCCTCGTCCTGCGAGGCTCTGCAGCGATGGTTTGTTAACTTGTCTCCTTCCCTTCAGCTCCCACCCTGGCCCTGCCACCCGCATCCCTAGGAGGGTGCAGCACCTTCCTCCTCCCTCTCCCTCCCACCCTGCTCTCACTGCCCCTGCAGGCTCCCTGCCTGAGAGCCCTCCCAGCTCCTCCTGAACGTTGGCAATGGCACCCTCTGTTCCACCTCACCTCCCCGGCGCACCGTCTGGGAGCCTTGGCCCTTCTACCCTTGATAATAATAGACATACCACATGCCAGGCATTTTACAGCCATATCTTTAACCTTTAAACTCCTGTGTAACACAGGTGTTATTGTCCCTTTTACAGACAAGGACAACTGAGGCCTGGAGAGGTTACACAGGTCGGGCTGCCTGTAAACAGCCGAGCTGGGATTCAGGTCTGTCTGATCTGAAGCCCTTCGTCCCGTGTCAGTGCCCACCATCCTGTCCCCGTCCCTTCTCTCTGTGGGGCTTGTGCTGCTCCCTGTGACAATGCCCTCCCTCCCCGCCACAGCTCCTTCAAACCCCACAACACACAGCTCTGCCACACAGCTTCCCCGATGGTTCCAGCCCACACTGCTCACCCCCGTCTCTCAATTTTTCTGGCAGGAATCTCAGCCTGCACAATTCGGTACTTAATTATAAACTGCCTGTCTGGTGACTTCACATTTGCTTGTCTTGTTCCCAGGAAGCCTAGAAGTGCCTGAGTCCAGGGATGGGGCTTACACTCATTCCTGTCCCCAAGAGCCCGACACGGAGATGGGGGTGCAAATACTCAGTGGAGCAGACCTGTTTCCCAGGGTCACGACGCTCCAACAGCTGAACAGGGTGTGCACCCTGGCACACCCCACCTCCACCCCAGCCATAAGCCTTGATTCTCTGCGGACACACACACACTTTCTCTGTTTGTACACACACATTCAAGCAAAAGGCCTCTTTCCAGAGGGAGGCAATTCTATACCTGGAACTACCTACCCAAGAGACAGAACGCCCTCCAACCTGAACACTGGGCGTGGCCCTCACTGGAAATCCAGCAAGGACCCGTGGGGCTGCAGGGTTGGCCAGAGCTCCCTGGGAAAGGTGAAGCTTTGAGATCACATCCCAACAGGGTACGGAGCTGCACTGGCCACTTGGTAGGGTACTTAGTGTCTCAGTTCCAATTCTGGTCCTACCTCTGGATGGTCTGGGGTTGGTGACGGGGGGTGGGGAGGGCCGGGTGGCGGGAGCATTTGCTGTGAAATTTTCAGGTTGTGAGAAAGAATCCCCTCTCCAGAGCCACACTGCACAGCTCCAGGGGGCGTGGACGGCGCCCCCTGGTGCTACGCTGGCCCCCATGCACCACCTCCCTACCCTCTGGGCTTCAAAGCATCTCAGCCCTGATCCTGATGGCCCCATATCTGTGTTCTCAAGCTGTTCCTTCTTGGGATTAAATGGCCCCATCTCAAACTTCTCATTCCCAAGTGGGGAGAAGACCATTGTAATATGAAGCCCCACACACCTCAAATAATCTAGATTTCAGGTTGATTTTGTTCATGGGCACTTAGGAGACAGCATGAGGTTCAGGGTTTGGTGAGAGGGTGCTGACCAAGGGTCAGTGGGTCAGCGAGGAGCAGGAGAGAAAGAAGACAGTGAGGATGGAGAGTCAGTGCTAGGTGGGGCCCCGGAAGCCCAACTTGTCTTCCTGTACAATTTTGCCTGTGGCCAGTCCTAACATGTGAACAAAAAAGTGATTAAGCAAAGGGGAGCTTATGTAAGAAGGACAGATAAAAACAACTGTGCAACATACCACCTGGAGCCTGGAGAAGGAGCCCAGGGAGGGTGTCACTGTAGGGGGCACAGGTGGTGGGATCGTGTCCCCTCCAAACACCAGAGTTACCCCGCCAGTCCTGCCTGGGTGGGGAGTAGACACCATCCTCCTGGAGGGAGGCCAGCATTTAATTCCTTTATTGCCACAGTGCCTCAGGGGGAGAGGCACCCTCTGATAACCATCTGTGGGAGTTTTGCAACACACATGTGCATCCTTCTGGGCTGAGGGCTGAGCAGTGCCCGCCTCCTTGGGCCTGGCCTTGTGTGGCAGCTCCAATGCCATAGGTGTGCCCGGCATGGGCAGAGGGCTGAAGACTCTGCCACAGATGAAGCCAGACATGTGATGAAGCCAGGGGGGCCTCAGGACCAGATGCTGCTCACACATCTGGGGGCTTCTTCACCTTGTCCTAGTGGAGCTCAACAGGCCCAGGCGTGCTGCCTGAGCCACCCGTGGGAGCCCCAGGCAACTGGGGAGAGGTGGCCACCTTCCAGGCTCCGGGCTGGCAGGGAAGCTTGGCGGCCAGTTCCAACAGGAGGGCAGCCCCGGCTTGGGCAGGCCAGCGCTGAGGGGTGACTTCTCACTACAGGAAGCCCCAGGCTGAGGACATGGAAGAACAGGTGTTCAAGGGGGACCCGGACACCCCTCATTCCATCTCCTTCTCAGGAAGTGGCTTCCTCTCCTTCTACCAGGCAGGGGCCGTGGACGCCCTGCGGGACCTGGCCCCCAGGATGCTGGATACCACCCACCGCTTCGCCGGGACGTCGGCAGGCGCGGTGATTGCGGCCCTAGTCATCTGCGGGATTGAGATGGGTAAGGCCTTTGTCCTGGGTTCCCTGGGGAGCCTCCACGGCATTCCCCACAGCAGAGCCTCAGGTTTGCTCTGAGATGCTTTTGGGAGCAAAGCCAGGACTTGTGGGAGACAGGAGAGGATGAAGTGGGTCGAGTGGGATGGTGGGCAGCTATGACTTTTAAAGCTGGGGTCTGCCAGGTACCAGTCGCTGACCCAGCAGCTGAGCTTGGACCCATTTCTCTCATTTCTCTCTCTCTCTCTCTCTCTCTCTCTCTCTCTCTCTCTCTCTCTCTCTCTCTCTCTCTCTCTCTCAATGCTCCTACCTGTGATGCCCTGTCTCCCTCAGTTTGAGACAGGATCTCCTACAAACATCCTGGTCTCGGAGATTATACCATGGCACAGTCAGATGTGGGGGTGACGTGTTCTCCTGCTGGCCTCGTGTAAAACACAGATATCCTTGGGAAGGGCTACACTCCCTGTCTGGATTGCCTTGGCAAGGATGGATTTGTCAGACCTGCTTCCAGGTGTCTGGAAAGATGAAAGCTGGGGAGTGGGGGTGGATACAGGGCCAGGATGGGGAGGAACTCAGAAGGAATGTGGAAGCTCACACTTTACCTTCTGCCCTGCTAGTACAGTGGCCCCAGAGGGCCATACCATTGACCTGGAAGGCAGAAGCACCATCCTGTGCGGGGGGGTGAGGGGGTGGACACGTTCCTAGAAGCCCCAGACAGCAGGCCTAGACCTGGCACTAGAGAGGCCCAATGTCCATCAACGTGGGCCACCTTGGGCACATTTATTCATTTACTGTGCTGCAGTTTTGTGTCCAGCTCTGTTCTGGCACAAGGGACAGAGTCCCTGTCCTTGTGGAACAGAAATTCTAGGGGAAGGAGATAGATAATAAACAATCATACAAGTAACCTTATGATGTCACATCAGGAAGTGCAATATCTATGAATAAAATTACCACAGGAAAAGGTCAGAGAATAAAGTGGGAACTATTTTAGAAAGGGTGGTCAGGGGAGGCCTCTTAGAGGAGGTGACACTCAAGCAGAGACCCGAGTGAAGTGAGAGAAGAAGCCATTGGAAGATCAGGAAGGCAAGAACATTCTAGGCGAAGTAGCAGCCAGAGAGCGGGTGGGGCTGGGGAGTGGTGGGTGAGGAAGAGGGGGCGGGGACGGGATGGAGAGGCCGGCAGGGCCAGATCATGTGGGGCCTGGCAGCCAGAATAGCAGGCCCTGATTCCTCTGTGAGAGGTGGAAGCTCAGACAGGCTGTGAGTGAGGCAATGTGGGGGCAGCTAAGGGTTGGATCCCAGCCCGACCATTTCACAACGTGTCCCTGGGGCAAATTACCGAACCCCCATGCCTCAGTTTTTGCATCTGTAAAGTGATGATTCTACTCATACCTACTTCCCAGGGTAGAAACAAGGAAACTATTGTAGCTCTAGGCCGGCGGTGAGCATAGCAGGTGCAGGGCGTTGAGGGTGGTGAGGAGCGATTAGGTGATTAGATCAAGGATGGACTTTGAACGTAGAGTCAGTGAGACTTGCTGACGGGCCACAGCATGCCCCCACCCCCCAAATTCCTGCCGTCGGACACATCCTGTCTCCAGATTCTCTCCTTTTCCTGGTGTCTGTGCCACTCACCCACTCCATTGCTCCCACCCTCCTCATGTCATTATTTCAGCTTCTTAAAATAACCGTCTGAAGACTCGGTGGTGTCCTCATCCTCTGGCATTCAAGCACTTTTCAGAACTAATTCAGTTATATCAGTTCCATAAATGCTGCCCCAAACCTACGTGGTCAGGCTGCGATGAGCCTCGACAGTAGGGGAGAGGAACTAACACCCGTGAGAGGGACACCTGACAACAGGTGTGACCAAGGACTGGACCGTGGTGCTGCCGGTGATTAGGAGGGAAGTTCAGGGAACGGTGAGATGCAGGTGGGACGCGCATCCTGTTTACGAGATGCACCCACATCCCTCCAGCCCACTGCATTCATTTTAATGGCCATATGATTTACTATTAACCAGCGCTTCCTTTATATCAGATGCAGTTCTAAGTCTTTGGGATGTTAACTTGTTCGGTCCGCACACCCACCTCTGAGGTGAAATCTATTATTATCTCCATTTTACAGAAAAGGAAACTGAGTGACAGAAAGCTTTAATATCTTGCCTTCGGCCATGCAAACTGTAATTGGTAAAGCTGGGATTTGAATCCAGTCCGGCCAGAGTCTCCACCCTCACCCTTTAAACCACCCTGCTTCCTGACCAAGGGGTGTCGGGATGTAGACACCACTTGGTCTACATGCTCATCGATGTATAAACAGTGGGGACAGGGAAATCTCTCTTAGCTGGTAGAACTTGCACTCAGACCTGGGGAGGTAGTCTCTGCTCAGAGGGACAAGTGACTTGTGTAACGTCTGCCATCAGTTAGAAGCACAACAAGAGCCAGGACTCGGTCTCCTGTCTTCGAGGCTCTTTTCCTCTTTCAGTTTCAGTTTCGTTGAGAATGTCTCACGTTCCATTAGGCCATTCTGCTGGTGGGCACGGCCCGCGTCTGTTGCTATAAGCCGTACTGCGGTGCGCATCTCTGTTTGCGGCCGCCATGCCCACATGGAAGGCTTCCCTTGGGTACACACCACGTTAACTGCACCAGACTTGGTTTAATTACTCTCCAAAGTGGTTGTACCAATTCGACCTCTGATTGCCCCACAACGTCATCCACCCTCGGTACTCTCAGACAGCAAAGTTTTAATTCAATTTAATGAACGGGAAATCATGTCTCACTTTATTTAATCTGATATCCTGATTACTAGAGATGTTATCACTTGTGTTTCCTCTTCGGTAACTTGCCTGCTCACGACCTTTTCCTATTTTTTCTATGGAACTAGCCTTTTCTCTTTAATTTGTAGATGTTCTCTCCATTGTCTGTACACTCATCACTTGTCACTTACAGACCCCGCACCTTCTTATTCCACTCCATGGCTTGTTGTTCT
Organism: Glossophaga mutica; assembly: GCA_039655065.1. Lineage (NCBI taxonomy): Eukaryota > Metazoa > Chordata > Mammalia > Chiroptera > Phyllostomidae > Glossophaga > Glossophaga mutica. Next base: position 112,724,678 of record CM077306.1, read on the forward strand.
TTTGTTTATGATGTCTCTTGTCCTCCAGAAAATTTTCATTTTAATGAGTCAAATGTATTAATCTTTTCTTCTTATAATTTGTGTTTCTTAATATCCTTACTTTGTTACCATGATGTCTTCTTCATTTTCTTTCAAAAGTTTTAAAGTTTTGTTCGTTCATATTTAGGTTAATCCAGCTGGAACTCATTTCATGGCTATTTTGAGGTAGAAGTCCACATTTTTCTTGATTTTTCCATGCGCTGGCCTACCCAGTTATCCCCCACCCTATAGGTGTTTGACACGCTGCCTCCGGCTCACTCAAGTTCCTGGGTTCTCAAGAGTCTCTCTTCCCTTCCGCTGGCCAGTTTGTCTACTTCTGTGCCGCATCTCACTGCTTTAGTCGCGAGAGCCTTGTAATGAGGGCGCATCAAGTACGGAAGTCCCTCCCCCCTCCTCTCCCGATTCCATCTTTAAACACTGCCTCTACTATTCTCGACACTTTTCCGCCCCCTGTGAAAAGCTCTGCTGGGACTGTGATTGAAATGACATTCTTCCATTCATAAACATAGTCTGTCTCTCTGTTCATTCTGGCCTTTTTGTCCTTTAATGAAGCTTTTGTATGTCTTTTATTAGACATGCTAGTTTTTGTTTCTATGGAGAATGGAATCTTTCTTCTATGGCATTTTCTAATCTAATTGATTATTGCTGATATAAAGAATGTTGACTCTTCTGCACATTAATTTTTTTTGAGCAACTTGTTGAACTTAACAGTCCGAAAAGTTTGTTGGCAGATTATCTAATATTTTATGTGTAAACAATCACACTATCCACATATGACTAGAGGTTTATCTCTTTTTAACAAAATTCATCACCACGGGGGCCCCAGGGCTTCTTGCTTATTCCGGGCCGGGCTGTCCTGTCCTGAGACTGTTCTGTTCCTGTGAAGGCTGAGGCAGCAGTGGGTTCATCTGGAGACATGCGCCTTGCTCTGTGACAGGAACAATTCGGGGGCATGTGAAAAAGTGCGTAAAAACACCTACCACAGCGCCTGCTTTTATTAGAGATACAGTAAATGTTCATTCATTCATTCATTCATTCACCCAAGGGGAGATGCTCTCTGTGACAACCCACAGGGAATTCAGGATTTCCAACCTGGTCAGAAGTGGGGATGGGAACTTGCACAATTTTGAAAAATAAAAATAAAAATTTTGCATATCAAAAATGGGGATTTGGTGGACTTACATCCCTATCCCCACTTAAGCTAGTTGGCACCTTTCCCTCTATCGAACCTCATGGCAAGCCAATCATTCATTTCATACGTGTTTGTAGAGCATATAATAGGCCCTGCGGAGGACACAGAGATATAATGCAAAATGCAACTCTGTCCTTGCTCTCAAGGAGCTGGCAGTCAGTCTACTCAAACTTGACAGCAGCCAGCAGTCAGGTACTCATAATACAAGACAGTTCCGACTGAATGTTAGCAAATTAAAGGCACTCTAGTGTGGTGTGCAGAGGGAGGGAATGAATGCCTCCAATCATGGAGGGCCTCATGGAATTGGCATTTGAGCTAGTGCTTGAAAGGCGAGTAGACGTTTGACAGGTAGGGACAGGTTGGGGTGGAGCCTAGGCTTCTAGTGAGGACGGGGCTTGAATCACAGACACTCGGGGAGAATGCGGTGCCTGCGGGGGGGTGGGGAGAGTGCAGGCCCACTGGTGTCAGGGGTCGGAGTGAAAAGTTTCATGATAGAATACTGACTGTACTCTAGGCCATAATTTTGATATTCTGTTCTAGTTGTTTAAAAAAATTCATTAAGTCAATGGTCCTCAGTCTTGGTTGCACATTCAAGTTACTAGGGAGGCTTTAAAATGCGCATTGCCCAGGCTTCTCCGAAAACAAATTAAATCAGGTTTCTGGGGGCAGAGCCTGGGCACCCAGGGAGTTTCCTTGTGCAGCCGCGGTTGAGACCCAGTGTCCTTTGGAACACTAAGATGCCATGGGTGCATGACCCGGCAGTGGAAGCCTGTAGGGCGCCCACCACAGACCTGGACTAAGGAGAATTCTGTACCTGATTCCTTATGGGGAATGACTTTTTTCTCCAGGGCAGAGAGGAACAGTTTCATTACAGTGGCTTTAGGCTGGATTAGTTTCCTGTGAAGGCCTCTGTCTGGGCCACAAATGAGGAAGCCTGACCTCAGTTAGGGGCCGCGGCTGGGCCATCTCCTCCCCTTAGCTGACACCCACACCCAATTCACTTTTCAGAGAAGGGGTGAAGACCCTGGGCCCACAGCCTCTCCTGGTGGTTTTTCTCCTCCTGCTCTTTTCTTCTTCTTCTTTTTTTTAACTTTTCAAAATAGCTTTTGAAATATAATTCGAATAGCACACAATTCACCATTTAAAGCATATAATGCAATGGCCTTTAATATATTCACAAAATTGTCCATCCATTATCACAATAAACTATAGAACATTTTAATTTATCCCAAAGAACCCTATACCCCTTAGCTGTCACCTCTCAACTCCTTCATTCCCCCCAGCACCTGGCAGCCACTAATGGACTTTGTGTCTCCGTGGGTTTGCCTACCCTGGACTTTCCACATTAATGGGACCGTACGCCATCGAGGTCCATCCACGCCGTGGCACGGGTCAGTGCTCACGCCTGCTCATTGCCAAGTAGCATTCCACGGGGTGGAGAGGCCACACTCTACTTGTCCACTCATCAGCGGATGGACATGCGGGCTGTTTCTTCTTTGGGCTATCATGAGTAATGCTGCTATGGACATTTGTGTACATTTAAAAAGCTTTGATGGCTCTTTTAATGAGAAAATGTTAAACATATTGGAAAGAATAATATAATGGAGCTTCAAGAAACCATCCTCTAACTTCAGCAATTGTCAGCATTTACCTACTGGGTTTCATCTGCTTAGCCACCACCTGGCTTTGTTTGTCATTTACCTTTTGTATTTGAAAATCACTTTAAACTCACACAGAAGTTGAGTGTGGGCTCGTTTTTGGGAGAGCCTTTCAGTGCCCGTGTCACTCTGCAGATAAGGACGGTGAGTGGTCGAGGGCCTGGGGGGAGGCTGATGGACCCCACGCCACAGCACAGGATGTGCTGGCTAAGGGCAGCGATGACCAAGAGACTACACGAACTTTCGTCTAAGCTCATCAGGTGACTTTGTTTTGACCTCTAACAGTAATTATTTTCCAATACATCTCACCCTGCCTTCTCAACAATGCCAATCCCAACCTCCCTCGACAAGCACCAAATCAAACAGTTAAAGGGCGGGGCTGAGGGTGAGGGCTGGGCCGGGAGCTCTTCTCTCCCCTGCACAGTCGTCTCAGGATGGGCCATATCTCTGTGCCTTTGCCCCAGCTGTTCCCTCTCCTCGCAGGAAGCTGTCCCCTTTCTTCTCTCCCTTTGATACGTCTCCCCATCCTCTGAGGCCAACTTCAGACGTCACCTCTTCTGTGTCCCTCCTGATCTCCAGCAGGTGCTAAATCCTTGGTGTTCTCACAGCCTTGGAGATCAGTATTGCCCCGGGGGAAAGCACCAACTAGGAATATGGCTTTCTGGACTCTAAGAACAAGGGCTACAAAAGTGTCTTGTGGTCAAATTGTGAGCTTAGCTTGCCACGCTCATTCTCGTCACATGGTCTTTCAGAGTGGGGCTTAGCAAGGAGGGGGGAAAGGTGCAGACCAACGCTGGTCCTGCAGACAGTGAGTGACCTGGGACAAGCCACCTTGAGCCTCAGATCAACCACTGTACAATGTGAGAGAATAAGTCCTGCCTCCCCTTCCCCATGGCTGGCTCTGGGAATCAGCAGTGGTCCCTATGAATGAGCTTTGCAAACTAAGGGATTGATGTTGTAGCTGCATTGGTTGGGATAGCAGAGGCTTCAAAGAAACAAAAGAACGATGCTTACTTATGTGGCCTTTGTACCCCAGCCCCCCAAGGCTGGCGTGGTGGCTCCACCTAGTTAGGACCCAGGTTCCTTCCATTGTGTTTCTCACCATCCAAGAGGGCTTGCTGCCATGTCTGCATTCCAGCTAGTCGGGGAGGGGGAGGGGGGCACGCCTCTTCCTTTAAGGGCAGGCATTGGAGGTGACACACATTGTGTCACCCTACAGCCCGTGGATCAGAACTTGGCCACACCTGATGCAGAGGAGCCTGGAAAATGTAGACTTTATTTTGGGATGCCATGCATCTAGCTAAAAATTGGGGATTCAGTTACTAAGGAAGAAGAAAAGAATGGATACTGGGGACAACTAGCAGTCTCTGCCACAATAACAATCATTGGCGACACGATGATGATAGAGAGACTCTCTGCCTGGGACCAAAACCGTGCCTCCATAACCATGAGGCCAAGTCCAGTCTGTTGGCTGGGTCAGGGCTCGGCTCTGAACTGCTGGCAGGCTGCCCTCCTGACAGCTGGGGGCATGAGTCCCTCAGTCCTGCCCAGGGCCCTGGGCAGTGGGGCACAGCATCCATGTGCCCCCTGACTAGAATGACCTTCTGCTCTCCTCTCCAGAGACATCGCCTACTGCCAGGAGCTCCACTGGGTGTCTTTCCATGGTCTCCGGTTTGCCCACAGAATCCGTCCACCTGCTCTAGCACGTGATGTGATCTGTGCTGCCTTGATTGTTTCAGACATCGTTTCTCATTTCATCCACCACACTGGTTGGGCAATCTGAGGTCTTATGGGTCCCCTGGCCCATGCATTGTTCTTCAAATAAGAGCGGCTCGATAAACTCCTGATGATTGCTGGCTGTCGACAGGCAGGCCAATGAATGTGTCTTTGCAATTTCGGTTTCAGGGTTTACCCAGCTGTTAATGATTTTCTGCAGTTATGGATATGACTTATAATACTAGACTGTCATAGATGGAAGGTCAGTGAGTCCAACTCATTTGTTTTTATAAATAGGTGTATTTAGGCTTTGGGAAAGGAAGTGACTTGTTGGAGGTGGAACTCACTCAGGCCGGTGGTTTCCAAACTGTGTTCCGAGGAGCCCCAGGGTTCCATGGGGCAGGGAGGGGCGGGAGCCGGGGCGCGGCGAGAGGACCCACACTGAAGCCCCGGGGCCAGCAAGTGTAGCCCCGCTATTGTCTGTCTCATACTTGGGTTTATGTCCTAAAATTTCATTTAAAGAAAGTGTTCCAGTGATTTCTTTAAAAAAAAAAATTGAAAGTGTCTGTTTGAGACAAAAAAGTTGAAGACCAGATTCTGACTGAATGGCAAAGATAAAACAGACCACCCCTTCCAGGTCCTGGGGCTCCAGCAGTGAACAAGACAGCTGTCTGCCCACGTGGAGCTAGCATTCTCTCGGTGAAATCAAGCCATAAATCACCAAAAAGTGTCGGCATACATGCTCAAAGGAGAAAAATAAAGCAGGAGAAGGGCACGGGGAGTGATTAAAAGGTGAAGTTTCAGGTGTGCTATCAGGGGAGGCTGAGGCAGGAGGAAGGGAGGGAGAAGCAGGTGTGCTCTGTGAGGAGCGTGGTCCTGGCTGAGAGCCCAGCAGGTGCAACAGCCCTGTGGCACAAACGCGCTTGCCTTCTTGGAAGGCGAGTTTTCTGGACAGGAATGGGGCTTCTAAAGGACATTTCAAAGCACATGAGCAGGTCAGGGAGCAGTGGGGGCCCCACCCCCGCAACGTGGGCACAGCAGGCCCCGCGTGACTCCTCCCTGGACGTGGAGGATGCCACAGGTGTTTTTGTCTGCCTCCCACACCTGGTCGGGCACTGCCGTGGGCAGCTCCCGCCATCCCAGTGACCAAAGACTTCCTGGGGCCCTGGAGCCAAGGGCGGCTGAAGTTATTGTCATTAGCAGGTAGCTCAGGTGTGTTCTGGGCAGTAGGCCCATTGGGACACAGCAGCCAGGGCTGGCAGGACAAGACTACCTCTGTGAGAACCTTGGCTCGGGTAATTCCTTCCCTCAGTCACCCGTGTGCCTGTCTTTGTCATTCAGTCGAGGAATAAGACACCGCAGGGCTGGTGGGGAACGCAGCTCCCCGGAAGGAGAAGGACTGGGCTGGAGAGCAGCAGGTGTCACATCCCTGCGGAGCGCGTGTGCCGCATCCTCAGGAGGGAAGGCAGCTGTCCTTCTGGACAGGAAGGAGCTCTGCCAACAGTCGCCGTGGGTCCTTGACCAGCCAGTGACCTGCCTCGCCCTCGTTTTTCCACCTGTAACTTGGAGTGGGCACACATCCCTTGGACATTATGGTGAGGGCCGAAAGAGGTCGTGGATGTTCCTGGCACAGTGCTTGGCAAATATTAGTCAAAAAACAAGTCTTTCATGAGTGAATGTTGAATGAATGGATGAATGAGTAAAGAGAAAATTATCTTGAAATAGAAAAGCATAGATAAAGCAGCATTGTTCAAACTTAACTAAGAATGTCCTATAGAATTCACTAAGCTTGTTAAAGCAAAGATCTCAGGCTCCAGCCTGGTCTGATTAATATTTTTAATACTTTAATCATGAGCTTTAATCTGCACAAGGGTTTGGTTTTCCTGTGGGAATTGTGTGTGGCCTGGACCGAGGAAAGACTCATCTGAGCTGGTTTGCAGAGGCCCTGGCCAGGCGCCCCAGGCTTATCACCAACCAGGGACCAATTTTCATGGTAATTACCTTGTAGATTGTGCCACTTCAAGCTCTAAACCACCAGTGAGGCAGACTTGGGGCTTTGAGTTTCTATGGGAGACTGTGTTTTCACCCAGAGCCCCAGGTAGAGACAAGCCACTGGCACCTTTCCCTGCCTGGAGGGGTCCTGGCGTTAGAAGGGCTCTTGTTCAACTCCCCTCACACAGCTCAGGACCCAGCGCCAACGAGGCTGGTCTGGTAACAACCTCGCCAGCTTTCTCCCCCAGGGCGGTGGCTTTCAGTCCCTTCTTCTCTTTCTTCTTGTGAGTTCAGCCATGTCTATTTTATTTTATTTTGTTTTGTTTTGTTTTATTTTGTTTTATTTTATTTTATATTTAAATCAGGCTTTTTGTCGTTTCTGTGGTTCTTGAAGCTGAGGAGGTTTCTTTTTAACTTAGCTCTATTGCTCAAGCTGGAAGTCTGTCCAGAGTTCTTTAACACATCACAGAAACCTTCATTTTTTTCATGTTACAAGGGTGTGTATGTGTGTGTTTCCCAGGCAAAGATGAGTTCAGTCCTGGCTGCTGGGTGCACTTCCAGAATCAAAATGTCTTCATCAAAAATCACTTCCACTCACGGACTCAGACAAGAGTGTGGTGATTGCAGGAGGGAGCGGGTGACGGAGGCGTAAGAGGGTGTAAGGGAGATAAATGGTAATGGGAAAAATACAACAACAAATAAACTAAAAAACAAATCATTCCCACCCCCAACTGGGTGGCTCAGTTGGTTGTAGCATCACCCTGTACACCAAAAGGTTGTGGGTTCAATTCCTGGTCAGGGTAGATAACTAGGTTTCAGGTTCGAGCCCCATTCGGGGAGGCAACCAATCGATGTCTCTCTTTCTCCGTCAAGCGTCAGTAAACATATCCTCGAATGAGGATTTAAAACAAAATCATTCCCGGAGTTATTTACCTGCCTGAGATGGTGGTGTTTTCTGTAAAAGCTACTCTGCTCTGATTCCCACCGCAGAGTCACGCTGACAGCAGCTACGTACCTACCGAGCACTTACCAGGCTCCTCGCTCAGTGCGTTGCAGGAATCACTCACTTTAACCCTCTCACAACTCCATCAAGTGGGTACTACCTCTACACCCATTTGTACCGAAGGAAGAAACAGGAATAGAGGAGAGTTAGATAACTTCCCAGGTTTCTACAACAGCGCCGAGCCTGGGACCTCGCTTACTGTTTACATTCTACATCTGCCCTGATCATGATTTCAGAAGGTGCTTTGCAAGCACCATGACAGTTTTCTGCCAGACTCCATGGGCCGAGCAATCATTTGCACACTGATTAAGAAAGTAAGATCAAATGGCATGATATATACAAAAAAGACTTTTTATAACATGCTATAGAAATACTGTCACCATGTGGCTGTGATTCCACGATGGAATCAGTATCTTTTAATTCAAAGTCACTTGAATTTACATGTTTAGCCTCTACAGCCAAGTAGATAAAGATATTTTTCTTCTCCAAACAATCTTTTGGACTCTTTTTTAAAGCTTTTATTTGTTTTATTTCTAGACAGAGGGGAAGGGAGAGAGAAACATCAATGTGTGGTTGCCTCTCTTGTGCCCCCTCCTGGGGACCTGGCCGGCAACCCAGGCATGTGCCCTGTCTGGGAATCGGACCAATGACCCTGTGGTTCACAGGCCGGCACTCAGTCCACTGAGCCACACCAGCCAAGGTCAATCCTCTGGACTCTTAATTAGAAGAAACTTGAATGGAAAATCTGGGACAATCTCTGAATGTGTTGGTCGCACTGTAGAAACATCTCACTGCTGGAAAGCGTCCCCTGCAGGTGACACACGTGGACACCTTCCCAGCATCAGCAGGCAGTCCCTAGCCCCTGCGGAGTGGCAGGCAGGCGCCATGTGTCTAATAGCTTTGTTCAATCTGTTCTTGATTATTCTCGCTATTCTGGAATAATAGATTTAGAGAAAAGTTGCTGACATGTACAGAGAGTTTTGTATGTCCGTCAGCACTAAGATGTCAACATCGGTACATCACTATTAACTACAGATTCCTCCAGTTTTTCTACCAATCTTTTTCTGCCCCAGAATCCAACCCAGGGTCCTGCACTACATTTACTAGATCCATTTTTAAACCAACTCATTTGAGAGTATTAGAATAGTGTTTTCTTTGCTGCACTTCGGGATCAAATTCAGCAAAGACAGTTGAGCTGCGTCTCCAATGCTACAGGGAAAACAGGCAAATGAACAGTATACAAACTTGTCAGTTGACCCATGGTGCTGAGGGTGACCCAACTCCATCCTTGCGAGACCACCGCACACGAGAGAGTCCCCTGCTTGGCGCCAGCTCTGGGTCTTGTGTCCATCTGTGTGGGAACAAGAGTTAGGACCAGGCTTGATGGAGCAAACCACTCTGCATCTGCCCTTCACAACCCCTCGTCAGCTGAGTTAGAAAGGTTCCTATCAGCGCAGTAGAGAAGACATCTTGGAGATCTTTGATCTCCATTCAATTTGTTCACTCATTCATTTTTTTATCATTTATTATTAATTTATTCAACAAACATTTTTAAACATATTTTTTAATTTATTGATTTGAGAGAAACATCAATTTGTTGTTCCACTTACTTATGTGTTCATTGGTTGATTTTTGTATGTGCCCTGACCAGGGATCAAACCCACAACCTTGGCAAATGGGATGACACTTTAACCAATTGAGCTACCCAGCCAGGGCTTTTCAGCAAACATTTATTAAGTATCTGCAATGTGCCACATACTGAATTAAATGCTAGGGGCATAATGGGGTACAAAACAGAAATAGTTCCTCCTTATAGAACATTAAATAATTTATTCGTTCTTGGATACCCACTATGTGTTCAACACCTAGCTAGGCAATAATAGGGGAGAAGGGTGTTTTTGATACAGGCCCTGTCCTCAAGGAATGCAGCTGACCAGAGAGCCTGAGGTAACTGGTGCAGACAGCAAGCAGGGAGAGAGCTAATAGCGGTGATCAGGGAAGGCTTTCAGGAGGAGCCCGAAGATGGGCATTAGGGTGAGGTCTGCACAGATGGTTTTAAAAAAAGTGTGAGTAGGTGGTGGAAAGCAGAATCATGCACTGCATGTGTGTTTACTGTGAGAGAAGAGACAGATGTGGCCTGAGAAGGGGCTTTGGGTCATGGGATTTGGTTCCATTGCTCTACCAGAAGTCTTCCTGTCTCTGGGGACATCTGAGTCCGTAGGAGGTGTGCCTGAACAAATCCAGGAGGCCGATCTCCCTGCCTCACAGTGGGGGACGAAGGCTCTGAGAGATGGAGGGTGTGTCCCCCTGTGGAGGCAGTGAGCTGTGGTATGAGGAACACTGGCTTCGGGACCCTCAGGACTTCAAGGCCTGGGTCTGCGGTCTTCCAGCTGTGTGACCTGGAGCAAGTTACTGGTTAAGTCTCAGTTTCCTCATCTGTAAAGAGGAGATAAACATAGCAGCTACCTCAAATAAGTGTCATGAAGATTAAACAGACAATGAGGCCTCAGAGCCTGGCACAGTGCATAGCACCAGGGAGGGACCAAACGGTGGTAGCTGGTAAGGGCAGCAGACAGTGGGGTGGGTTTCACGAGAACTTCAGGACTCATGCAACAGAAAGATGCAGGTAGCAAACCCAACCAACTGATGTATTAGACAGACGGAACAGTGAATAACTCCAGTCTGCAGAAATGAATTTTAATTACCATGTTTTTTTCTTTGTATCTTGTTTCTTTTTTTTAAATATATTTTATTGGTTATGCTATTACAGTTGTCCCATTTCTCCCCCATCATTCCCCTCCACCCTGCACACCCCCTCCCACCCACATTCCCCCCCTTTAGTTCATGTCCATGTGTCATAAGTTCTTTAGCTTCTACATTTCCCACACTATTCTTGCCCTCCCCCTGCCTATTTTCTACCCACCGTCTATGCTACTTATTCTCTGTACCTTTTTCCCCTCTCTCCTCCTCCCACGCCCCTGTTGCTAACCCTCCATATGATCTCCATTTCTGTGGTTCTGGTCCTGTTCTAGCTGTTTGCTTAGTTTGCTTTTGTTTTAGGTGTGGTTGTTAATATCTGTGAGTTTGCTGTCTTTTTACTGTCCTATTTTTTTTTTAATTTTTTTTTATTTTTATTTATTTATCTTTAGAGGGGAAGGGTAGGAGAGAGGGAGAGGGAGAGAAATATCAATGTACGGTTGCCTCTTGTGTGTCCCACGCTGGGAACTGGCCTGCAACCCAGGCATGTGCCCTGACTGGGAATCGAACCGCAATCCTTTGGTTCGCAGGCTCGCGCTCAATCCACTGAGCTACACCAGCCAGGGCTACTGTCCTATTTTTTATCTTCTTTTTCTTAGGTAAGTCCCTTTAACATTTCATACAATAAGGGCTTGGTCATGATGAACTCCTTGACCTTATCTGAGAAGCACTTTATCTGCCCTTCCATTCTAAATGACAGCTTTGCTGGGTAGAGCAATTTTGGATGTAGGTCCTTGTCTTTCAAGACTTCAAATATTTTTTTCCAGCCCCTTCTTGCCTGTAAGGTCTCTTTTGAGAAATCAGCTAACAGTCTGATGGGAACTCCTTTGTAGGTGACTGTCCCCTTATCCCTTGCTGCTTCTAGAATTCTCTGCTTCATTTTAATCTTGGCTAATGTAATTATGATGTGCCTTGGGGTGTTCCTCCTTGGGTCCAACTTCTTTGGGACTTGCTGAGCTTCCTGGACTTCCTGGTAGTCTACTTCCTTTGCCAGATTGGGGAAGTTCTTTATTATTTGTTCAAATAAGTTTTCCACTTGTTGCTCTTCTTCTTCCCCTTCTGGTACCCCTATCATTCAGATGTTGGGACGTTTAACGATGTCCCGGAGGTTCCTAAGCCTCTCCTCATTTTTTTGAATTCTTGTTTCTTCATTCTTTTCTGTTTGGTTGTCTGTTTCTTCTTTCTGGTCCACTCCATTGATCTGAGTCCCAGTTTTCCTCCCATCTCTACTGGTTCCCCATGTGTCTTCCTTCATTTCATGTATTGTAGCCTGCATTTTTTTCATCTAATTTGTGAGCAAAATCAATCAATTCTGTGAGCATCCTGATGACCAGTGCTTTGAACTGTGCATCTGATAGGTTGGCTATCTCTTCGTGGCTTAGAGGAATTGGCTCTGGAGCTTTCATTTGTTCTCTGGTTTGAGCCATTTTTGGTGGTTTTTTTGTTTTGTTTTGTTTTGGTTTTAGTTTGGTCGTGGCTGTTACGTAGTAAGGGATGGAGCCTTAGGTGTTCCTCAGGGTGGGGCAACCCAGTCACTGGGTTGTGACGCTGTATGTGGGGGCGGGGTCCGAGAGGGAAGAATGGCGCCTGCTCTGCTCCCTCCTGGACTCCGGTCCCTTCCGCCGCTTCCCCTTCGCCTGGACCGTCTGCGCACATGAATGTGGGACCACCTGGTCAGCCAGCCGCCTTGTGCGGCCTCACTGGGGCTGCACAGTTGCCCCCCTGTGCCCGGGGTCCACCAGCTGCCGCCTGTGCACCTGGGAACTGCCAGCCACTGCTGCTTGCGTTCCCGGGTCCGCACCTCCACTTTTTCCTGCTGCAACCCCACCCCTCTTACCAGTCTGGATGAATGGTTGTTGGACTTTCGTACAGTTCAATTTTCTATCAGTTCTGATTGTTTTCTTGTTTCTAAATATTTGTTGTCCTTAATTTTGGTTGTGAGAGGAGGCACAGTGTGTCTGCCTATGCCTCCATCTTGGCTGGAAGTCTAATTACCATGGTTTTGAAAGAGGGAGGCATGGGCGTTCCTCAGCAGTGGTGCCCTGATTTGAACAAATCCCAGATGAGGAGGTGCGCTGAGGTGGCCTTTTTTCTGTGCAGCAAACACACACACACCCCTAAAACAACTCTTAAGAGTGGAGGGTGACTTGCTCATAGCTCCTGCCTTAGCCCAGTGTCCCCTGGGTAGGTCAGGGAGCGTCTGTAGGTTGGTAGGACAGGCCACAGCCTGGAGAGGGGTGTTGGTTTCCACCTTGAAGCAGAATCCCAAAGGGAATTCTGGGTCCACCAAAGAAAATAGGAAAAGAAAAAAAAAAAAAGCAGGGGTAATGGCCCTGAGAACACTGTGTGTGGGGGAACTTTGCAAGCAGATCCGCCCCCCTCCCCCTGCCATCTGCCACGGATGAGAATAAGTCTATCAAGACATGATCTGCTTGGGGAGGAGAGGTGGCCGATCTCTCAAAGGGGAAGGACTTAGACCGCCTTCCTCAATAGCTTTTATTAGGTTTGTTTTACACAGGAATACAGGTAAAGCTCATCAATCATTGTCAGGAGGCAAGGATCAAACAATAGATAACATTTCAAAGAACTCTGAGGGCTTAATCTGAGTCAGGGTCTGTCAGCTAAAGGGCTACAAAACTTTGGGAGACAAACTCATTTCCTTCTCAGACCCTTATCATTTAAATGAGAGCACTCTTAGCAAAGCAGGTTTCACAGGACTTTACGTATTCTTTCTTATTCCGGATCACTCTCACTCGAGGAACCGTTCTGGCCGGCACAGACCTGCACCACCCTCTGTCATTGTTTCAGGCTTAAGTGGAGCAGAACCAGGAAGCCAAGAGATAAGGAAACTTCTCCCAGACCTATTGAGGACTCCAGCTATGTCAGTATAGCCGGGTGGTGAAAGTCTATGACCCCCTTTTGCTGTGCCCCCCCGCCAGTCCTTCCTCGAGGGCCTTCCACCTGATCATGCCTGTCTTAGGCAACCCCTCGCTTGAGGGAATCTTATGTCATTGGCTAACCAACCAAGCACTGGGGGCCAGTTATGTATGAAGCAGAAGTGGCGCTCCTGCCAGGGAGATAAGCTTTGTCTCCTTAGTGGCTCACAGTCTGAAGGTCGCTCACTCAGCCTTAGCCATGGGGGCTTACAACTCCTGCAACCAGGCAGGGCAGTTCCCAACAATTGTGAGATTCCAGAGAACTTTCTAGATACATTTCCTCTTTCACTGATCCTTCAGTGGAAAGCTGGGTGGATCGTTCCTGGATTCTGGGGGAGGAGCACAAGGGACAGGGCGGGAGCCCAGGTCCTGGGAAAGTGCAGCCAAAGTACCTTGATAGGAACCCAGGTGGTGAACCAGTAGGAGGCACTACTGTTTCCACAGCAACATGGTGTAAGACAATCTGGACTTTTAGAGCCAGTTCTTAGCAAACTCTTAGGATTAGAAAAAGGTATGTGTGGAAGATTGTTTTTATCCATAAAAAGTCATGTTTTTGTTGTTGTTTTTAAGTGCCTACTAGGTCAGAGTTGTTTTGCTTTTGGCTGAAGCTTAAAATGCATTCAGAACAGAGTAGAAAAATGTGTTTTCTCCTGCAGTCTAATTCTGGCTTGTGCTAACATGAACTGTGAGACCTTGGGTATATCCATCCTTTATTCATTTTTCCATCCATCTAAACAGCCAGTCAGCCAGCCAGCCATTCGGCCATGGTTATGGAGTTTAACCTTCATCCTGAGCTGGATTTCTCGCCCTTAAAATGAGAGAATTAGTCTACTGTGGAGTTTTTGGTTTGACCTACACTCCTAGAATTTTAGAGCTTTCAGGGCTGTGCGTGCAGGGCCTTCCTCCCCAGGGCGCGGTGGAGCAGACAGGTCTGAGACTCCGCTAGGTTCCAACCCAGAAGAGCCCTGTGTTTCGCTGTTCTATGCATTGGGTTTCCACTTAAGATTTCTTTTGAGCAAAGTCTCGCTGACTGAAAAATCACTGCCCCAGAGGGTCTCTGTGGGCCTTCCCATGGTCACACGGCAGCCTGAAGCCAAGCTGTTTTCCAACAATGCCCCCGCGGAGCGGGTTATAATGAAATGGTGAATAGCCAGGGTCTCTGCCCCACAGGGGCTTGCTGTCACTGTGAGGATAAACTGAGATTGTAAGTGTGAAAACCTGCTTGAGTAAACGACCATTGTTAAGATAATAATTATTATTATTACACTGGAGCCGGGCAGTCAAGATATACCCACAGAGAAATGCAGCCTACAATTCAGATTACAATTACGGACCGGGCGGGAGCAGCAGACTTCTAGGTCTGAGAATCTCAGGGACTCTGAGAATCGCTGGGCTTTCCTGGGAACGCAGCTCTGCTCACCCTCGTCTCCCCAGGGTCTGCTACGTCCCTGCTTCCCCAGTGCCCCCTGCGCGCTCGCTACTGTGAGAGGCACCTTGCTGTGATTGGCTGAGTCTGAGGTTGTTGCTAGGCTACCGGTCCACGGGAGACTGAGGCCCCAGAGACCCATCCTCCAGGGCAGACCCATCCCCTACAGCAGACCTAATTCCGGCACCCTGTAAACGGATCCCCAGCCATTTAAATTGTCAGCTGCCAAATGCCTGTCTTTCTAGGATTTCTCACTTAGCAAGAGGCCTTGTGGAGGATGGAAAAAGAAATCGATTTTATTCTGAGTCACCTTGAATAGCTGCTTCTCTGTCAGGACCTCGGTGTCCTCCTTCCATTGCTGGGGTTCATTCATTTATTCATTATTCAAGTATGCATTCATGTTTATTAAGTGCCTATCCTGTTCCAAGCGCTCTATCGGGTGCTAGGGACAGGGATGAACAAGAGAGAGACCATCCTTGCCCTCACAAAGGGAGAAACATTAGGCACGCAGGCAAATAAAGAAGATAAACACACATCTGATTATCCCTTTCCTTCCCCCTCAATGATTTTTCTGCCCCCACTTTCCTTACTAGATCTGTAGGACCCTCCAAGCTGACAGGGGAGAAATGCCGCAGCCCCCCCTGCCTGTGCCGCACCAGGAAACACACTCGCACTCTGAAACGGCACACGCCCTCACCTCCACGGTGCTTTCACTCTGCTCTTTTGCGTCCACTCGTGAGCCTCAGCACACCTTGATAAAGGTGCGGGGCAGGGAGCATGGCCCCTTGCTCAGGTGAGAAAGCTGATAGGCAGAAACATTAAGAAGGCTTCCCCACGGTCGCACGAGGAAGTACCGGCATGCCAATACTGAGCACTTACTACCGGCGGGCACTTAAAACACCGCCTGCCTCAGAACAACCCGGTAAAGGAAGTACCATTAGTCCCATTTTATAGGTGGCAAATTGAGGCTGGAAGAAGTTATATCACTTGCCGGTGATGGCCCAGAGAGCATGTGGCAAAGCTAGGATTTGAACCAAATCTGTCTGGCTCCAATGCCTGAGCTCCTTCCAAGAAATGCATCTGGTCATAGAAAACAGTAAAAGAGTGGCTGAGATTGAAGCAGCTTCTGAATGACCTCGAAAATTCCCCGTCCCAGGATCTTTCTTTCTTCCTTGCTTTCTTGCTTTCTTTTTCCTATTGGAGTTTTTCCTACTGGAGTTTTTCCTACTGGAACACTACAGACTCATAAAATCTGGTGAATTGATCATACTTACCAATATAGTTAACTCTGTTTTCTATCCATCTATCTGGGATGATCTTGCCTTCAAGCTTTTATTGGGTGATTAAGTCAAGTAGCTCTTCCTTGTGAATAGCTCCATTATTTGCTCTGCCTCCCTGTCAGGTTTTTCTTTTCCTTTGTTCACACACTGAACAAACATTGAGCACCCACCAATCAGTTGTGGTTGGCAGAGGTGAGTATGGCTCATCCCTGCCCTTGAGGAGTTCACAGCTTATAGCAGAGGCTTCTGAAGGGCCTTCTATGGGCAAAGCACCATGATAGGCCATAGAGGGAGAGGACCACAAGGACCAGCCCTCGGAGAATCTCCTTCCTGGCTTGGGAGACAAACTCACCACCCTTAGATAATACAAAGGTGTGAAAGGACATGGCGGGTGTGGGCTGGGGGGCAGGGGGAGCAGTCAATCTTGAGTTTCAGTGCTGTTTTTATATTTTTATTATTTTTAAAGATTTTATTTATTTATTTTTAGAGAGAGAAGAAGGGAAGGAGAAAGAGAGGGAGAGAAACATCAATGTGTGGTTGCCTCTCATGCATCCCCCATTGGGGAACTGGCCTAGCAACCCAGGCATGTGCCCTGACTGGGAATCGAACCAGTGATCCTTTGGTTCGCAGCCCACACTCAATCCACTGAGCTACACCAGCCAGGCTGCAGTGCTGTTTTTAAATCCTGCCTTGCTGTGGTCAGTGTGGGACACTGTCTCAGAGGCCAGCAGCCTGCAGCTTGGAAGGAGGCCTTTAAATGGGAGAAGGTGCTGGGAAGTACAGAGATGCATAAAGAAACAAGCTAAATTTATCCCTCCTTGCAGCACCCAGCAATTGCTATGCTTAACACTTGACTTCCTACCAACGGAGACTTGCTAACCAGATTAGTTGCTTTTTCCCCCATCTAGGGGGAGAGAGAGGGGGACAGAGACAGAGACAGAGACAGAGACAGAGGCTCTGAAGACAGAGACACACAGAGACCTGAAGAGAAACAAGGAGAAGCAGAGATAAAGGCATGTGTTCATATGTATCCCCCTTGAGTGGCAGCAAAGGATATTAAACTGGGCACCTGAGTGGGAGAAATCTGACAGTCTTCTGTCCCCTCCCTCCCTGGCTACATGATTCTGGCCAGCACACTGCTGATTTCCAGATAGCACTGTTTTTAGATGTAAGTATATCGGAGATATCTATACTATTTCTATTATCTTGGCCACTGCTCTCTGTCCCTGTCACCCACCACCACCCCTGAATAGCTGAGTTGACTGTAATTGGATGACATAAAAAGCCATGATTAAAATAAGCATTACAAGACTAAATATGCACATGCCTTTGACCTAGCATTGCCACCTCTGCTCCCATCCTAAGGAAAATAAGGAAGGACACAGGCAAAGAATTTAACATGAGATTATTAATTACAGCATTGTTTATAAAAGCAAGGAAACACACTAAATAGCCAACCCCTTTTGGGGACCCGCTCGATAGATACCTTAGAGTAGTTTTCCATGCTGCTTGTAAATTAGGTTTTAAGTGGGGGCTTATTGGTGTGAAAGACATGATTTATTAGGTGGAAGAAGCAAGTCACAAAACAGTGTGAATAGACTGACTCCATAAAAGTATTCTTGTAAGTAAGAATACATATAAAATACATAGGTAATCTCCGGGTGAAGGGATTCTAAGTCATTTAAATTTTTTTCTTTTTACTTACCTGCATTTAAAAACATTTTCCCCCACAATGAACATGTATTTCTTGTGTAATAAGAACACATTTTCTTCCATCGGTCCCAGCGAGTGCCTCCTGCCAGGAGTCCAGGACTGTATGAGCAAACTGAACGAGTCACTCCTGGCTCCCGGGCATTGTGGGAAAGGCCACCAACCCTTCTGTGACCACTTCAAGTTGCTCATTAAGAATTCCAAAAGCAGCATGTCCCCACCCTCGTCTGACTCCCCATCCCAGCTGGTCTTGTAGGTGAGAACTCAGTGACCCACCACCTTGGTATCCAAATGCCCAGTTGTTTCATTACCTGCTGGTGGGTTGGCCACCACCTTCCCTGGAGGGAAAATGCTGTTTGTGCAAGTTGGCACACGGTAGAGCTAACATCACTAAAACCGCAGACGCTTCCCACCTCCCAGGAGCACCCTCCCCTCTAAGAGGGTGAAATTAAGATGCTCTGTTGCGCAGACCAGTCCCTACTACACATGTGCAGCTGCGATTCTAAATGCTGGTGAGAAAGGCTGTCACCATGGCAACTCGGGCTGGCTCAGCCCCTGGGATCTGCCCAACAGCCAGGGAAAGAAGGTGGGGTGGGAGTCAAAACCAACACCGCCTGGCTGTCTCACCTCAGGAGGGACACTTAGCGATTCTCTGACTCAGTTTCTATATCTGCAAAGTGATGTGGAAGCTGCTTGTCCGATCCGCCTCCAGGATTAATGAGGAATAACCTGTGAACTAGACAACACAAGAGGAGTACAGCATCAGTGGCCTTGGCTTGTCCCCACATTGCTGTACGTGACTTCGGGCAAATCACTCAACCTTCCTGTGCCACAGCTGCTCTATTTATAAATGGGAAAACAATGTTCACTGTGATAACTTCCCAGATATATTGTCAGGCCCCATGAGAACCTCAGAATCTCAAAATTAGAAAGAATCTTAACCCTAACTGCCCATCCAGGAACCCCTTTGATAAGGTCTCTGACTGAGGTATTTGTCCTGCCTCTGCTTGATTACCTCCAGTGGCAGAGAGCTCATGACTATACAACTTCCCAATAGCCATTGCTACATGATGCTGATTGTAAGAAAGTTCTTCTATATAGGATGTTTTACAGTTAAATATTTGTTTTAAAAAATTAGCAGTCCTTTTTAGAGCTATTTTCAGTCCTGATTTTACCAGAGAGTTCCCACAAGGTAGAAATTAGAGCAATAGGCAAGCTGCAGGAATAGGCTTGGCTCTGGAAGCTTGTGGCTTAGTCGAGTGGAAGGAGTATGGGTTCCAGGGCCACGCGTCATCTAGGTCAGAATCCCACTTTGTCCACTTACTAGGCAGCTGGTCTTGGGCGAGTTATATTACCTCTCTGAACCGCAGGTTCCTGATCAGTAGGGTGAGGAGAGAAGTACCTACCTCATAGTACTTCTTAGTAAGCCTATAACCCAAACTTCCCCAGTAGATTCCGGAGATTGTGGGGATGGGGTGCTTACACCTTCCTCTGCCACACCCCTGAACAACACATCTGCCCTCGCAGCTCCATCTGGCGCACGTGCCCTGGCTGTGCTCCTCTGAAAGGGAGGGAGAAGGCCTGTCTCCCCCTCCCGGGTGCCTCTAGCACAGCTGTCTTCTGTGGGTCAGGGCCTTCTCCGCCTCAAGCCTGTTCCAGGGGCCAGAAAGGGAAGGTGATGCCATGGTTTCAGGACAAAGTTCACTGCCCACCTCCCCCCCCCCACCCCCACCGTAATTCGTCTGCCTCAAGGCCTGCACCCACGCCCTGCACACAGATTAGCTGGCACTGAACCCGTGTGCCAGGGCGTCACTTGGTGAGGCCTTTCAACCGCGTCAGTGTTTTGATAGGAATCGCACACAGGGCAAAGCCTCTAAGACGCCAGAAGAATGTAGTCTGGTGGTGGACTGCCAGGCATGGTGATGGGAAGTCGGGGAAAACTCTTTTGGGATGGGAAAGTGGTCCTTTGTCTCGGCATGAATGGAGTCGGGATGCCTCGGTCTAGTTCTGCTGTTGACTAGCTGTGGGATCTCTGGAGCCGGTGACTTGATTTTTCAGTGCCTTGCTCTCCTCCTGTGCAGAATGACAGGTGGGTTCCTGAGCCCTTCCCTGCTTTAGAATTCTAGGTTTTCCCATTTGTTGGATGCAGGTTTAGGTGGAAAATCACCATTGACCTCTCGTGGCCACTGGCGCTGACCTTCCACTCCTCTCTGCTTCCTCCACAGACGAGTACCTCAGAGTCCTTAATGTGGGTGTGGCTGAAGTGAAGAAATACTTCCTGGGGCCCCTGGCCCCCTCCTGCAAGATGGTGCAGATGATGAGGCAGTTTCTGTACCAGGCCCTGCCTGAGGACTCCTACAAGGCTGCCACTGGGAAGCTCCATGTCTGCCTCACCCGGCTCACGGATGGAGAGAGTGTTGTGGTCTCAGAGTATAGGTCCAAAGAAGAGCTCATAGAGGCAAGGGGGCAGAGGCGGGAGAGTAGGCGGGGCCCAGAGTAAGGGTGGGGCCTCAAAGTGGGACAGGGAAGGAGAGGTTGGAGGGCTAGCTGGTCCTGCTTCTCTTGACTGGCCCCTGGGATGATCTACTTGTCTTTCTCCCTTCCTTCTATTTTCCGCTTTCCTAATCCTTCCCTTCATTCACCCCCCTGACATCTGTCTGTGTCAGGCACACTGTTAGAGGAGATAGAGAGACGTCCAAGACAAATCCAACTTGGTCACCGTACCCAAGACTTCAGCACCCAGAGTCCCCAGGGGCTCAGCCCCTCGTTTTGCCTCTGCCCCACCCTGGCGCTAATCCTGGAGCTTCCCAGAGGCCGAGTGTTACCGGCAGAGGTCCCTTGTCTCCTTTAGGGCCTCTCAGTTTGAATTACTCCCAGTTTGTGGCTACAGCCTTCCTCTCTACCCGCCTCTTCCAATGGTCCTTGACAAAAGGATTGAATTATCACTAAATGGGTTATCACTTAGGAAAGTGCTCTCTAACAGTGTGCTGTTCTAACCTCATTAATATAAAATTCAGCTATGAATTACTATTGCTGGAGAATGCTGTGGATATACCCAGTTTTCATTCATGACAAAGGGGTTAAGCTGCATGACCCTCTGTCCTATATTTTTATTCCTCGCCCCTCCCCTGAATACAAGGCCCTTGCCACATGTCCTCACATCCGCACACTGGCCTGGCTGTGGCCCTGGGGGTGGAGGATGAATAGGCAATGGGCATGGATACTTCCTCCACCCACCTCATGTCCGCCTGGGTTTGTAAGCACCAGCTCTTCAAGACTTTTCCCTCCGGTCTTATTCCACCACCTTCCACTTCTACCCATGCCAACCAGAGCAAACCACACCCACAGCAGGTCTTCGTGCCTTTGTGCCTGCTGCGCCCTCTGCCTGGGAGGCCCTTCTCTCCTTCTCACTCCCCTTCACCCGCTTAAGAAGACTCCAGCCGCTCCCGCCGGGGAACTTTCCTTCATCATCTGCCTGCCCCACAGCCCCCTCGGTTGGGTGCTCCTCCTTTGAGGCCACAATACCCATGCTCACCTCCATCACAGCACCTGTCACCCCTACTGGCTTACTACTCCCGCTCTTCCAGCATTCCCAAGGCGGGCATCGAACCCTCCTCTGAGGCCAGGGCCTGACCCAAGCCAGATATACACTGATGCTTGCTGAATACCATTGGATTTATGGAAATTTAGTGCTGGAAGGGACCCTGGAGATCATCGAGGTCCCCCTCTCCCTTTAAAACGGGGACATCAGGCCCAGACTGACCAACTTGGTTACCGAGGACCCAGCTAGTTAGGGCCAGGACAGGGACTAAACTTGAGAGGAAGGCAGTGCCTCCACTGTGGGTTTAAGGAAGGCCTTGCTGGCGGTGCCCCAAGGCCCATGGCCTCAGGCATCTCAGCCCTGTTCTCCCCCCGCAGGCCCTGTACTGCAGCTGCTTCGTCCCTGTGTACTGTGGTCTCATCCCCCCGACTTACCGTGGTGTGGTGAGTGCTTCAGCCTGGGAGCGGGGCGAGCCAGGATTCAGGGGTGCCTCAGGGCCCCGCATCTGGGAGAGCGGAGGGGTGGTCTCAGAATTCAGTGGGAAGAACAAGAGTTGGAAAGGTTCCTATGTTTTCCTACTCAGAATTCCCAGCATAAATAGGTTTCTGGGGCTTTAAGATGAACTTTCCCAACTAGATTGGGCTTCTCTCTGGACACACCAATTGTTTACAGAACCTGGCAAATCAAGATGCCGCAGGCTTTCCAGATTTGCTCAGAGTCAAAAGAGAGTATAAAATGCAGACCCTGCCCTGGCTAGTGTGGCTCAGTGGCTGGAGGGTCCCATAACCGAAAGGTTGTGGATTCAGTTCCTGGTCAGGGCACACACCTGGGTTGCAGGTTCATCCTGAGTATGGGCACAGGCCTATGAGACCCCTGGTCTGGACGTGTAGGATCCCTGGTCCTGGCACGGATCCCCAGTCTGGGGATTGCAAAGCAACCAATCGATCCTTCTCTCCCACTGATATTCTCCTTTCCCTTCCTCTCTCTCTAAAAAAAGCAAATGAAAGTGTCCTCAGGTGAGAATAAAAACATTTTATAAATAAAAAATTAAAAAAATGCAGACCCTGCAACACTGGGGCCTGAAACTTTGAATGACAGACACCTTCAGGGTCATCTAGGCTAGTGCCTCCCAAACTTTAATGTGCCCAGGAGTCCCTCAGGAATCTTGTAAAATAATGCAAATTCTGGCCCGGTCAGCCTGGGGCAGGGCCGAGACTCTGCGCCTCTGACAGGCTTCTGCTGATGTCCGTGCTGCTGGTCCCCGGACCACGGCCTGAGCAGGAGTGGCCCATGCCCGCCTCCTCATTTTATATGTAGAGAAAATGAGACCCAGAGATGGAGGTTCAGCTAGCAGATGGGGCCCAGCTTTGTATGTCAGCCATGTATGTACTTCTCAGTTACCCAGAGAGTTAGAGCCTCAGTATTTGCGGTCCTTTGTTCATGGCGGAGGAAACAGAAACCCCAGGGGGAAGGGACACATGGTGGCCAGTCAGGAGTGCTTTGAAGAGTGTCAAAGGGGCCTGACCTCAGCGGGGTGCCGGAGGGCAGTTTGGACCTGTGGCTGTTTGGAGAGAGCCCTTCCCAAGCGGCTCAGTCCCACCAGGAGGGCTCCTCCTCCTCAGGCCATGGGGATGAACTCCATTCCCCAAGCCTCCCCTCAGCCACTGAGGGACCCCAGGAGGGGTAGTCTGAGATGGGTAGCTGCAATGGGGAGCACCGGCTCCTGATCTATCCAGTGTACGGATGCTTCCTCCCCGCAGAGGCCTGGGAGCCCCATTTCAGCACCAATAAGAGGATTGAGGGGAGCCCGTGCAGGAACAGAGCAGGGTGGCCCAGAAGCCACCGTGGGCTCACCCTGCGACCTTGGGCACACCACTCACCCATCCCCACCTCGGTCTCCAGGCTCATCCCGAGGGACCCATTTCCTTGGCGTTCCCTCCTCTGACCCCACGTGAGCATTTCTCCCTCCGCCTCCTACAGCGGTACATCGATGGGGGCTTCACAGGCATGCAGCCCTGCTCCTTCTGGACCGACTGCATCACCATCTCCACCTTCAGCGGGCAGCAGGACATCTGCCCCCGGGACTGCCCCGCCATCTTCCATGACTTCCGCATGTTCAACTTCTCCTTCCAGTTCTCCCTGGAGAACATCGCCAGGATGACCCATGCCCTGTTCCCCCCCGATCTCATGGTGAGAGAGAGGGACGTGGAGGGGTGGGGGATGGGGACGGTGGCAGGGCCTGGGGGGCAATGGGGGAGCCCATGGGCCCACTTAGTTTCCTCTGTGTCTCCTCCCCTCGAATGATCCCTTAAACTTCCTCCTCAACCTGTGTCCTGACCTTTTCACTAATGAGCTATGGGACCTTGAACAAATCCCCTAGGGCTCCCAGCCCCAATATTCTCCCCTGCAAAACGCGGTGGTGTCAGAATCGCTGATAGGAATGTTAACTGAACTCTCATGTGCAATGTCGGATCGGCAAACTATGGCCCATGGACCAAATCCAGCCCATGGCTTTTTTCGTACATCCTGTGAGCTAAGAATGGGCTTTTCATTTCTAAAGGGCTGTAAAAAAAGGAGAAGAAGAAATGACAGAGACTGTATGTGGCCCTCAAAGCCCCAAATATTTACTACCTAGCCCTTTACAGAAAAGGCTTTGTGAGCGCACTCGTGTGATCCTTCAGCATCCTCTGCAGTAGATATTATTATTATTATCCCCACTTTACAGATGAAGAAACTGAGATCGTAAGAGGTTACACTCACACAGCCACACAGTCAATACGTGGAAACACTGGGATTTGAACCCAGTCTTCACACTTTGCTCTTCATATGGCCCAAATGCACTGTCTCTGCTTCTACTATAAACACCTCACCATCTCCCACCCAGGGGAAGCTGATGCTTGGCTGTGAGTGGCTTAACACATTGACACAGCATCACTATGGACACATGACCAGGAACTGCTCCCAGTCCTTAGCAGAGAGTTAAGGATGGGACATGAGATGGGTACATTTTGAGGGGCCCATGAAATAAAGCCCAAGAGCGATGAAAGCAGCTTCTCTGGGTGAGGGGACAGCGGCTGTCATTGTTGCTGCAGCCTGAGTGTCTTCCTGGTGTGCCCACCTTGCAGGTCCTGCACAATTACTACTACCGAGGGTATGAAGATGCCGTTTTGTACTTGAGGAGGCTGAGTAAGTACCATGTGGAGTCTGAGGAGGGGGGCCTGGAGGGTGGGCAAAGACAGGAAGTAGAAGGGCTGAGTCAAGGAACATTCCCCCCAAATTTGTGACCTAAAGGTGCCCTTCACCCAGGACAGCCGGACATTGGCACAGGGACCAGACAGCCTGCTGTGTCCAGGACAGGCCACTGCAGCCAGAAATTAGGGTCTCTGTGTGAGAGGGGCTGTCAGGGTAACTGATGGGACAGTGTCCTGGGCTTTGTACAAATGTTTCTAGATTTAAAAACTATATTCAGGAAATACATACCTCATATCTTCTATCCTCATGTCATTTCGTTCTCTTCCATTTTTATTCTCTTTCTGATAAAATCGTATTGTTAATGTAGAAATAGATGCAACTAATTTATATTTATGTAAGACTTTGAATGACATATTGATCAACAAATGAGAAAGAAGAGCCCTTGCCCTATGTTGGTTTGGAAATAGTAAATGATAATGAAAAAGTTACAATAAAAAATAAACTACTAAAAAAAGGAGAGAAAGAAATCATGGTCCCCACACCTGTGCATCATCGGGCAGAAGGAAGACTCTAAGGACACGTATCATCCTTTCAACAAGGTGAAGGTCATGGTGAGCACCTCTGTTAAAAGGAAAGAAAAAAGCTTTTCCGTATTTAGAGTTAATCCCATAGAACATATTTCCAAAACAAAGGGATTGCTGGATCAAGGTCACTTCCCGATGTTCCATCATGTATTCTCCATGTTGTCATGTGGTCTTTGTAACTGTTTTCTGGGGAAGTTGTACAATATTTCATCACAGTTGTGCAGAAAACTTTGATCATTCCTTTGAGTTTCCAAGTGTTCAATAAGCACTGCTGCGGTGCACTTTTTGTGTACACGGATTTTAAAAATATTTGGGGAGTGAGATTAAGGGGTTGAATGAGGTTTTTCCCTAGAATATATTCACTTTTTTTTCCTTTCAAAATTGCTTCCTGCTTTCCCAAGCTCCCCTTGTCCTGACCCTTTACTTTTCCCCCAACAAGGGTGGGGGCGGGGATCACAAGAGCAGGATGGAGAGAACGTGGGCTCCAGAGGGTACCCATCCCTCTGGCTGTGTGAGCTCAGGGTGATCACTCCCCCTGCTCTGAGCCTTGGTTTCCTAATCTGTAAAAGAGTTTAGAACCTGGTTCCTGACACCTACCAACTGTGTGACCTAGAGCAGGCAATTAACCTGGGGCTTCCGCTCTCTCATCTGGTCATGGAACCTACCTCGGAGGTTATTGTGAAGGTTAAAGGAGCAAAGCCACCTGCAGCCCTTAGCCCAGTGCTCAAATAACTGGTAGTTCTTACAATGACATTAGACTTGCTGTGGTCAATCCAGTCCCCTGCCCCCTGTGACCTCCAAGACAGGCCCCTCCCCCACCCTTCTGTGGGACAGACTCCTTCTAAACTGACTCTCCTCTGGCAACTCTGCCATCCTCCACATTTACACGGGTGACATTAAAGTTGTGAAAAGTGAGCCCCAGCTATCCAGGAGTGAATGACTTGAGGGGTGTCATGGGGTGGGGGGGGTAGAGATAGGGCCTCAGGAATAAGAGGGGCTGGCTGGGGCCTAGGGTCCTTTCGCCACCAGTTAGGGAACCCTCCATGCTTTCCTCAGTGGCAGTGTAGGCTGGGGACCCGGGGTTTGGGGGATCCTCTGATTTGGGGCTCGGATCTTGGGACAGACACCAATGTCCTGCCCCAGGAGACCCCGCTCCACCCCAGGTTACAGCCTGGCTACTGGCTGCTCCATACCAGTCCCTCCTCTAGAAACTTTCCTTATGCTTCCTCACAGGGCAAGCCCTGGGGAGAGTCACAAAGTGGGTGCTTAAGCATCACTAGTTCCCTTCCCCCATTTCTCAGTAGCACCTTCTTTCACACTTCTGCCTCTGGGAAGGACCCAGTGCCTTCCACCCTTAGCTGGCATGGACATTTTCGCAGGTGGGAATGGTGGTCCTAAACCCAAGGATAAAACTCAAATAGTAGCATTCCAGACATCCACTCCTGACTTGGGACAGGATAAGGAGGATGGCGGGATTTCCCAATGGACCTGGAACCGCTCCAAGTAGGAACAGGCACAGGTCATAAGGGAGACCAGCTAGTTTTACCTCCTTTTCCAGTTTGCCAGGGTGTGTGTGACTTTCTAGCTCAAGTTTCAGCACCGCCACCTAAAGCCTCTTGGGTTTGGTTGGGCTGGATTTTTCTCTCGTCACCACTACGAGCAGGAGGTACTGACACAGCCTGAATAAGTGGGGTTTTAATCCCTACTTGCCATCTGGGAACAGAAAAGGGGAGTCTACCCCAGCCTTCCGCCCAACTGCTTTCTGGGGTGCAGGGGGTTGGGGGGTCAGCTCCAGCAGGAAGCCACGTTCATAGGTGTCACCCTCAACCGAACCCACACTCTGGCCCCTCTTCTTCCTCCCTCCTAAGGGCTCTCATCCATTCCGTTATCCCTGCTGCTGGGCAAGTCTCCCTCTCCGTGCCTGGCCTCCCTGGCAGCAGCCTTCTGCCAAAGGGAAGGGCAGGCTCGCTGGTGGGCTCCAACACCCTCCGTCCCCACACGGATGTCTGCAGTGGGCATTGAGTGAGGCTGGAGCTCAGGTGATGCCATGTTTGAAAATAGCTGTTTGGCCTCCAGGTCCCTCCAGCCAAACCTACCTACCCCCCTTCTTCCCTCCTTCCCTTCCCTCCTGCCCTCCTGCCATTCTTTTTTTCTCGCCCTCCCTTCCTGCCTCTCACAGTTTGATGTTTTCACACACATACACACACACAGACACACACCTGTGAAACAGCACCACAATCATGGCAGTGAACAATCCATCATGCCACACACACACACACACACACACACACACCCCGTGAAACAGCACCACAATCATGGCAGTGAACAATCCATCATCACACACACACACACACACACACACACACGAAACAGCACCAGATCTGCTCGGGGAACAGCCCATGAAGCCCAAAGTTTCCTCATGCCCTGCAGCAACGCCTGCCCTCCCTCGCCCACTCCCACTCCCCAAGCAACCCCTGATCTACTACTTTCTGTCGTTATAGATTAATTGCATTGTCTAGAGTTTTTGATAAGTGGAATCTTACAGTATGAAATCTTTTTTTGTCTGCATTCTTTTAATCAGTGTAATTATTCTAAGATTCGCCCACGTCATTATAGCATGGTATAACTAGTTCATCCCTTTTTACATCCCATTCTGTTGTATGAATATACCACAGCTCACTTAGCCACTTACCTGTTAATGGACGTGTAAGTTGCACCTACTTCAGACTATTATGAATAAAGCTGCTATAAACACTCATGTGTGTGTCTTTGTATGGACATGATGCTTTTATTTATCTTGGGTAAATACTTAGCAGTGGAATGATTATATCATATGGTAGAGGTGTTGTATTTATATAAATAAAATTATATACAATTATGTGTAATTCTACTACATAATTATATATAATTTGTATATATAAAATTATGATAAAAGCACATAATATAAATTTACCATCTTAATCATTTCTAAGTGTACAGTTCAGTAGCGTTAAGCACTTTTACATTATTGTAAATTCCAGAACATTTCAGCAGAACTGAACTCTGTCTCCATTGGCCAGCGACTCCCCCTCCCCCTCTCCTCCCCCTCCCCCAGCCCCTGGCAACTGACCCTCTACTTGCTATTTCTACAAGCTTGACTGCCTTAGATGCCTCACATAAGTGAAGCATGCGTACAGTATTTGCAATGCTCTCAAAGTTCAAGCATGTTGTAGCATGAGACAGGATTTTCCCCATTTTTAAGGCTGAATAATATTCCAACATGTGTATGTGCCACATTTTCTTTGTCCATTTAGTCACCAGTAGACGTACGGTTTGCTTCCACCACTTGGCTGTCACAGATAATGCAGCAGTGGACATGGGTGTGCAAAGATCCCTTTGAGATTCAATGTTTAATTCTTTTGGTGGTTTTATGAAAGCACCAAACTGTTCTCCGCAGTGACTGTATCATTTTACACTCTCACCGACAGTATAAGAAAGTTCCAGTTTCCCCCAATTTTCCCCAACACTCGGCATGGCGGGCCTTTCTAATTTTAGCTGTCCTGATGCGTGTGTGGTGGCATCTTACTGTGGTTTGAATGTGCCTTTCCTTAATGACTAGTAATGTTGAGCATCTTTTCATTTGCTTATGCGTTGTCCAGATAGCTTCTTTGGTGAAGTGTCTGTACCACTCTTTTGCCCGTTTCCCCCTAGACCTTTAATAAGCTTTACTTTTTAAACCAGTTTTAGATATACAGAAAAAGTATGAAAATAGTACATCCAGGTTTCCCCGTTATTATGTTTCACATTTATTAAATGTTACAGTACATAGTATGGTATATTGTTTATAACTGATGAACCAATATTGACCAATTATTATCAACTAAATCTATACTTTATTCTAACTTTCTTAGTTTTTATTTACCTAATGTTCTTTTTCTGATCCAGGATCTTATCCCAGATGGCCCCTTACATTTAGTTGCCATGTCTCCTTGGGCTCCTCGTGTTTGTGACAGCTTCTCTGACCCTCCTTGTTTTTAACGACTTCCGTGGGTTTTAGTCCTGGCCGGGTGTTTCGAAGAGTGCCCTCAGCTGGGGTTTGTCTGATGTTTTTCCCATGATTACGCTGGGGTGGTGGGTCTGAGGGAGGAAGACCACCGAGGCAAAGTGCCAGTGTCCTCACATTTTATCAAGGGTGCCTACTACCCACAGACAGACACATCGCTGGTGGTGTGGACCTTGCTCACCTGGCTGCAGTGGTGTTGGTCAGGTGCTCACTGTACAGTTACTCCTTCTCCTCTTCCCATTCTGTGCTTTTTGGAAGGAAATCACTGTGCATAGTTCACACTGGAAAAGTAAGGGGTTAAGCTCCATTTCCTGAAGGTCAGGATGTCTGCATAATTTATTTAGACATCTGCATGGAAGATTTGTCTCTTCTCCCCCATTACTTATTCAGTCATTTGTTTATAGATGTATGAACTCATGGATATGTATTTTGTACTTTGGATTATTATTCAACTCTTTATTTTTTACTCAAATTGTTCCAGCTTCGGCCATTGGGTGCTATTTCAGTTGACTCTTTTGCCCATTTTACAAAAAAGCTGAATTGTTTGTTTCGTTATTTAAGAGCTTTTATGTTTTCTAGATCAATGCCCTTTGTCAGGAATATTGTTTGTAAATATTTTCTCTCAGTCTGTGATTTCTCTTACCAGCAACTTTTAAATCTGCCCCAGCCTTGTCTATTTTAGGAAGTGGGCCCTGGGTCCCCTTGCTCTCCTGTCGCCCAACGCAATCCCGACCCCTCCCCCTTGTCACTCTGCGTGGCCTCCCTAGGCAGTCCCGTCCACAGCCACGTCACAGCTTCCATTCTGCCTGGGGCGGGGCTCCCAAACACAGGCATCTCTAACCCTCACCTCTTCTCTGAGATCCAAACCCATACACGCAACTGCGCCCCTGTCATCTCTCCGTGGGCCTCTCCGAGGCCCCTACACTCAACATGTCCCCTAACAAGCTCGTGGCCTGTGCTCTCCCCACTCCCCACTCCCTGCCCCCCTCCCTCCCATGGTCACATTCTCAGCAGATGGCACCAACATCCATCGATAGGGCTGGCCACCTACCTCCCTGCACCCTGAATCAATCCACCACCAAGTCTCATTCATTTACCTCCTAAACAGAATCCCCCACTGATTTCTACCTTCTTCCCGGTGCAAACCCCCAACACCTCTCCACCGCACC
Organism: Glossophaga mutica; assembly: GCA_039655065.1. Taxonomy (NCBI): domain Eukaryota; kingdom Metazoa; phylum Chordata; class Mammalia; order Chiroptera; family Phyllostomidae; genus Glossophaga; species Glossophaga mutica. The sequence continues at coordinate 112,754,915 of CM077306.1, forward strand.
CTGACAGGTTTCCCTGGGCCCCTATACCCTTGTTGGTGAGTTCCCACGCAGCAGCCACAGCGACCTTGTCAAAGCCAGAGTCAGGTCAGCACATCCCTGCCTAGAAGTCTCCATGGTCTCTGTGAAAACCAAGCATCCTCAGTGCGGCCTACACGTACGTCCCTGCGTGATCTGGTCCCTGGGCCTCCTCAGCCCCACCTCCCACCGCAGCGCCCCTTGCTGGCTCCAGCCACACTGCCTCTCTGGTCCTCAGCGTCCTGGTGCTCCTTTGAACCTCGGCCTTTGTGTGTGCTGGTCCCTCCATCCCATGCTGACCATCCCCTGACCACTTGCCCTTCAGACCTCAGCCTAGATGTCCCTCCCTCAGGGAAGCCTCCCAGTTGAGTCCTCCCTGCCTCCCTCCCTTTCTCCTAGTTCTGTGTTCTCCCTTGCCCAACACTTGTCTTGATTAAAACTTGAGATTATCTGAGTGGTCAGAGCCTGCCCCAACACTGAGCTGTGAGCTCAGGACCAGGCTTACCTGTCTTCGTCTCCTCCACCTCCTCAGTGCCTGGGAGAATATCTGGCACATATAGGTACTCAATAAATATTTACTGAATAACTGAATTAATCCACAGCCAAAGGCTCAGTGTAAATTCAAGTAAGTAAAGAAAGGCCATTGATGAGAACTGATCCTGTTTATAAAAATAATTTGGAAAAAATAATTTTTTGCAAACACCATGCTGATGTCGGAGGTTAGTAATGCCACCTGTGACCCCATGCTCTTGTTTTATCTAGATGCCGCTTACCTTGATTCTCCCTCCAAGAGAGTGATGTTCCCCCGGGTGGAAGTGTACTGCCAGATAGAACTCGCCCTTGGCAATGACTGTCCTGAACGAAGTAAACCGAGCCGCCAAACCGAGCAGGATAGTCTGGAAGAACCCATACAACTTCACACTCAACAGGCTACCGAAGGGGAAGGAAGTGGTGGCCACGGTCCACCTGCGTCCCCACCAGAACAGACACCTGAATCCACACAGGAGTGGCCTGTGGAGTCACCCATTTCACCACCTGTCTCTTCGTCTGAGCAGTCACCTGCATCGCCACTGGTCTCCTCATCCTCACATCCTCCAGCTGACTTGCTGCCTGTGTCACTTCCAGCCGTGCCCTCACCACCCAGCTCAGTACCCGGGCTACCACCTGTGTCACCAGAGCAGCAGGCACGACCGACTGGATCACCACCCAGATCCCCACCTTCCCAGTCATCTATGTCCCTCAGGCCACCTGTGGGGCCTGCAGCGGTGGGGACACCTCAAACATTGCCTCCATGTTCTTCCGCATCACCTGCACAGCCACCTGTGGAGGGCCCGGGCTCAGAACAGCCCCAAGGTATGGACCCCCTGGCTTCTCATGGCTTCCTCATGTCTGGAGCCCCTTGGCAAGTGCGTGACAACATGGTGGCTGATAACTGTTGCTTCAGAGGGCTGTGCTAGTGAAGTCCGGGCTAGCTGCAGAGGCTCTGCCTGGAAGGAGGCAGGCAGCCGCAGGGGGCAGTGTGCTCGACATTTGTTCATTTCTTTAGCCCAGTGATTCTTGAAGTGCGGTTTCCAACCAGCAGCCATGCGTCACTTGAGAACTCATTAGAAATGAGAATTTTCAGGCCCCACCAGAGACCTGCTAAATCACAGACTCTGGAAGTGGGGGACGCAGCTGTCTTTTCTACAAGCGCTCTGGGGGATCCTTTTGCCTGCTTATGTTTGAGAAATGCTGTTCTGGTAAATTTTTGCTGTGAAAGCTGCTGTGCCAGGGCAGTGCCACTGAAAGCGTGGTCGTGGAGCTCTGCCAGTCCCCTAACTATCTGCTACTAGTTCACAACGAGATGGGTGCAGGGATCGGCAGCAAGCAGTTAGAAATGTTTGCATGCATGGCAGCAATAAGATACTGCCGTGGCGTCGAAGAATTTACCTAATTCATTTGATTGTATTTTTCAAAAGTACTGGTCTCTTATGGATTGCAAATAAGGGTTCTCAAAAACAGGTCCTTTGCTGCAGATGGTCTGAGAAGCCCCATTCTAGGGGCTGCAAAGACGAGGAGTTCTCAGTTCCTTACTCTTGGGAAATCTCTCCTCTGTGTGGGGAGTGACATGAATACCTACCTCAAGAATACAAGATAAATTATTAAGTTCTGTATTACTAACAAAAACACACTGGGGTATTCACAGAGAATGAGATGACTTCTCTCTGGGGGGTAAGGAAGGCTCTTGGAGACCACAGGTGAGTCGAAATGGGCAGGATGTTGACAACCGTGGTCTGTGGGATGGGACTGGACAGACTAAAAAGAGCTTTTCAGATTTTGTTTATTCTAGAAGTTCAGGTACAAAGAAAGAAAGTGCAAGGTACATTCAGGATGAAGAGGATACCTGTTTGGCCACCGTGGATGGTCCGCGTGGGGCAAAGGGGGAGGGAATGAAACCAGGTTGTAGAGTCCTTACCTGAGCAAACTTCCTCATCAGCAAACTTCCACGGATGAGTAAGCTTTCCTTCTTTTCAGACCTGCCCCGAGTCACAGGTGACCCTTTCTCTGGAGTAAGTTTACTTTGATCCTTTTCATCACAATGAGACAAAAATATGAGGACATTAAGAGACAGAAAATTGGTCAAAGTGTTTCATATGCTCTCTTATTTCCTGTTAAATAAAATGCATTTATTTTATGTTATCACACCTGTGCCTAAAGGGGTGACCTTCAGGGGGCCCAGCAATCCTGGGCCTCCAGTCAGCATTCCTCCCTCATACCTCGTACTGGGGGTGGACAGAGGGTACAGAGAGCCCAGCGGGGGCAATTTTTACCCCCAGGAGACATCAGGCAGTATCTGGAGGCCAGAGATGCTGCTAAACTTCCTACAATGCACAGGACAGACCACAACAAAGAACTGTAGCCCTTAAGGGCAGTAGTGCTGAGGGTGAGGAGCCCTGTTAGAGCCTCCAGCGGAGCCTCTACCGCACTCTAAGGCACCTGTGGGAGCTGGGCAGAGAGGGTTAGTGTTCCAGTCACGTATCGATGGCCATGTCGTTGGGGGTGGGGGGTGTTGCAAAAGACCCTAGGAAAACCTGTAAATGAAGGAACTGCAAATTGATTTGAGATATGCATCAGGCCTCCAAATGAAAGAGCTTCAGGTAGGAGTCCATATTATTTTTATTTACGTGTCTTATATTATTATATAGTAATCTTCATATATTATATATTCCTGTACTCTGAAAACATACAAAGGGCTTAGTTAACAACACTGGTCATAAAACTATTAATATTTTCTATTCCGACAACAACAACAAAAACCAGAAAAATGCGTTACATAAAGCAGGCGATGGAAGGGTCAGCCTCTGTGGGGTTTTGCCTGAAAATGCTCCCTAGCACAGCCGCTTTTTGTGAGGGGACCGTCGATGTTGCGTGAGGGTCAGCATCAGCCCTCCGCAGAGACCCCTGCCTTGCTGTCAAATCCAACAATATGATTTCTGTCCTAAACATGCGAATTTGAGAATGAGAGAGTTCTTTGCTCTTCCTGAACACGCTCGCTTACTTCCTGTTGTTCTATCGAAAGTTGCTCAGTACCCCTGCCGCACGTCATCTCACTCCTGTCTCTACATTTTTATTCACTTTTTACTGTAGTTCCTCTTGCCTCTTTAAGTCCCCGGAGTCCGGGGCCTCTGGTGAGTGTGAAGGAATCCACTAGCAAGCCGAGGTCCCTGGTGAGTGTGAAGGAATCCACCAGCAAGCCAGACGCCTTGTAAGTTTCTCCTTCACTGAGAATGCATGCTTCCCTTTGATGGGGGTAGGGCAGCTAAGTGACATTTTCCATCCTGTCAACTGCCTTAGGAACATTGGGGGCCTTTTCTAGTTTGTGTGATTGCAGACTACTGTCCCTCTCCTGTCTTCTTCAGTGGGGACAGTGCATGAGAAATGGGCCTATTCGTGCTGACGACGTCGTTGTCTTTAGCTTACTGCTGCGCACACTGGGGACACACCTTCTCCAAGCGCAGTGGGACACTCCAGTGACGTCTCAGTTCAGGAGAGCAAGCGGGCTGCTGCGTCCTGGCCCTGGATAGCCACTGCATGCTATGTACTGAGGGCATCCCTTAATTCAAAAGATTTTTTATTGGCATGATTAGGAGGCTAATATTCCTGTTGTAGATTGTCCCCTGAAAAATCGTACTTACAATGCACATCAATTGTCTGGGTTGTGTAACGTGCTCCACGATTCTTTGCGGCCATTGGGACCGGGCCCAAGCATCTCTATACTTTTGAGTTACCAGGCTCCCTCTCTGGCTGGATACCAGTTGGGTTAGTCAGTGGGAGGCCAGCAGGAGGTCAGAGGGTGGGTCAAGGGCATTTCTGCCCTGAACCTCATGCCCGCCTGCCCGGCCACTCTGGCAGTGGCTCTGTGACCACAGTGAGACTGATGGGGGGAGCAGGGCCTGCAACCTTTGAGGTTCCCACCCCATAGCATGTCATATCAAATACGTTAAAATATACCTGATCTTTTCACTTAGTATAATTTTAATTATAAAACTTTCTGTAAGAGTTTGCATGTATTTAATAATTTTGTGCTTGGGCATAAATTATGCTTTTTGTTCACATAATTTAAACTATTGCCTTGACAAATAACTATGTAAGAGTGTGAATTTCTATGGACTAGTTAGCACGATGATACTCAGAGAAATATTCACTGATTATGAAATAAAGGTCACGGGGAACTCCGATGCTCCCAGGACTGAGAAGCACAGCACGGGAGTGTCTGATGCCTTCTGAGCTGGAGCAGGCCCCCGAGAGTGGAGGACACAGGACGGGGCATCAGCAAACCACTCACTACCTCTCTCTGCGCAGGGCGAGCCCTGCTGCAGGCCCCCGTCGGGCCAGCGAGGTATTCAAGAAGAACAAACCAAAGGCAAGTGGCACCAGAAAAGGCTTCCCAAGACAACCACGATCCAAAAAACCAGGCAGCAAAATGCAGTGAGTATGACTAATGCTTCTTAAATTCCACAGGCAGGAGCAGCTTTGGGAATGGTCTGCAGGAAGATTACAAGGGATGGGGGGTGGGGGTCAGGTGTGAGGGTTAGGAGCTGGGCTTTGGGGTAGGATGCACCCAACATGAAATCTACGATCTGCCACGGTCTCGCTCAGCATGCTTAGGATATGCGGCCTCTCTGCGCCTCTGTTTCCTGATCTGTAAAATAGAGATAATACCAACTCACGAAGCTGCTGTGAGTGTTTGGTGCAGTCAGCTGTGCACATTGCCTTGCAGAGAGCAAGATGCATAACAGCACTCGACAGTGAGTAGATGCCACAGCTCTGTAGCTCCCAGAGGCTGACCAGCTGCCTCTCAGCTTCTGAAGAGACCTGTACTAGAAAACCAACTAGAAAGGTCGGTGCCTGCGTGACCCTCAACATGTCAAGCTCCTAACTGTTCCCACCCTCCAACCAAAAGCCCTAATCAATGTAGGCCAGCTTCTTATAGCTTTTTGACTATATTATATTGTCATTGATTTACTCAATCAACATTTATTACCTAGTAAGTGCCAAGCACTCTTCTGGGCTCTGGGGAAATCAAAGATGAATTAAACTCAATCCCCAACTCTCAAGAGTTTTTCTTGAACTTTGAACTTTGAACTTCAGACCAAAGACCAGAATAAAATCTACTAATCTGATGAACTATGATCCCCATATAAACCAAGTCTTAATTTTTTTACTGAACCATAACATTATTAAAGGCATGCACCTACACACATACACACCCACAAACTCAAAATGCCAGCCTCAAACACAAGCCAAGCTGAGCATCATCTATAATTATTTTCCTGGATTATCAAAGTATTCTCCTAAAGGGACAGACCCACATTGCTGTTTAGTTTGCTTCAAGGCTTTATTGCTCAGAAAAATCCCCAGTCCTTCTAAGGGACATCCTTCCAGGTTGCTCCTGTGCTGAGTGGGGGTCCCTGGGTGGGCGGGGGAGTGTTAGGTAGATGATATCAGAGGCTTGTCCAGGGCAGGTGGGTGCTTTGCAGGTCGGGGGAAGCAGTATGGTGGGGAGGAGATTCTCAGAGCTGCTGCAGGAAGTAGGGCAGACCCACGGGGCACTTTCTGTTCTTTTTTTTTTTAAATATATTTTATTGATTATGCTATTACAGTTGTCCCATTTCTCCCCCATTATTCCCCTCCACCCTACACACCCTCTCCCACCCACATTCCCCCCTTTAGTTCATGTCCATGTGTCATAAGTTCTTTAGCTTCTACATTTCCCACACTATTCTTGCCCTCCCCCTGTCTATTTTCTACCCACTATCTATGCTACTCATTCTCTGTACCTTCCCCCCTCTCTCCTCCTCCCACGCCCCTGTCGCTAACCCTCCATGTGATCTCCATTTCTGTGGTTCTGTTCCTGTTCTAGCTGTTTGCTTAGTTTGCTTTTGTTTTAGGTGTGGTTCTTAATAGCTGTGAGTGTGCTGTCTTTTTACTGTCATATTTTTATCTTCTTTTTCTTAGATAAGTCCCTTTAACATTTCATATAATAAGGGCTTGGTGATGATGAACTCCTTGAACTTGACCTTATCTGAGAAGCATTTTATCTTCCCTTCCATTCTAAATGACAGCTTTGCTGGATAGAGCAATTTTGGATGTAGGTCCCTGTCTTTCAAGACTTCAAATACTTCTTTCCAGCCCCTTCTGGCCTGTAAGGTCTCTTTTGAGAAATCAGCTGACAGTCTGATGGGAACTCCTTTGTAGGTGACTGTCCCCTTATCCCTTGCTGCTTCTAGAATTCTCTCCTTCATTTTAATCTTGGCTAATGTAATTACGATGTGCCTTGGTGTGTTCCTCCTTGGGTCCAACTTCTTTGGGACTCTCTGAGCTTCCTGGACTTCCTGGAAGTCTATTTCCTTTGCCAGATGGGGGAAGTTCTCCTTTATTATTTGTTCCAATAAGTTTTCCACTTGTTGCTCTTCTTCTTCCCCTTCTGGGACCCCTATAATTCGGATGTTGGGACGTTTAACGATGTCCCGGAGGTTCCTAAGCCTCTCCTCATTTTTTTGAATTCTTATTTCTTCCTCGTTTTCTGTTTGGTTATTTGTTTCTTCCTTCTGGTCCACTCCATTGATTTGAGTCCCAGTTTTCCTTCCATCTCTATCAGTTCCCCATGCATCTTCCTTCATTTCATGTATTGTAGCCTGCATTTCTTCATCTAATTTGTGAGCAAAATCAACCAATTCTGTGAGCATCTTGATGACCAGTGCTTTGAACTGTGCATCTGATAGGTTGGCTATCTCTTCACTGCTTAGAGGAATTGGCTCTGGGGCTTTTATTTGTTTTCCGGTTTGAGCATTTTTGGTGGGTTTTTTTGTTTGTTTTGGTTTGGTTTTAGTCTGGTCGCGGCTATTACGTAGTGAGGGGTGGAGCCTCTGATGCTCCCCAGTGCGGGGCAGCCCAGTCGCTGGGTTGTGACGCTGTGTGTGGGGGCGGGGTCTGAGAGGGAACAATGGCGCCTGCTCCGCTCTCTCCTGGATTCAGTCCCTTCCGCCACGTCCCCTCTGCCTGGACCGTCTGCGCGCTCGAATGTGGGACCACCTGGTCAGCCAGCCGCCTTATGCCGCCTCACTGGGTCTGCACAGTTGCCCCCCTGTGCCCGGGGTCCGCCAGCCACCGCCTGTGCACCTGGGAACTACCAGCCGCTGCTGTTTGCGCTCCCGGGTCCGCACCTCCACCTTTTCCTGCCGCGACTTCGCCCCCTTACCGGTCTGGATGAATGGTTGTTGGACTTCCGTACAATTCAATTTTCTATAAGTTCTGATTGTTTTCTTGTTTCTAAATATTTGTTGCCCTTAATTTTGGTTGTTAGAGGAGGCACAGTGTGTCCGCCTACGCCTCCATCTTGGCCGGACGCACTTTCTGGATTGATGGATGGGCAGGGAGCGTGCAGGGCCCAGCAGGCAGTTGGGGGTCATTGTGTCAGTGTAGTCTGGGATTATTCTCATTCTGTTCCTTGGTGCCCATCTCCAAGACTTCCTTTTGGTGTCGTATCTCTGTCCCTAGACCGTGAGGATGCAGGCTGGTCCACAGTGGGTGTAGGGAAGCCTTCCTGGCTGGGAGCGATCCGGGAGCCAGGTCCCGACTCAGGTCCCTGATTCCTGGGCCAGCCTCTTTCCGCACGTCAGAGGGGTGGGAACTAAGCAGTTCAACCAGAGCTGCCATGGTTGGCACACTTCTAGGAATCAAGGTGCTTTATAAAAAGCAGACGGTGATGAAAACAAATAAAACAACACTCATAAGCTGTGAGAGACACCGTTGTCGGTGGGTCACACATGCTGCGTCCGGTACTCCTTTATAGCACAGGCTGCGAAGCTGCCTGGAGGCGACCCACCATGGATGGGCTTAAGCAATTCCATACAGAGTCACTGCTCTGAGCGCCAAAGACCAGGGTAGGGTGCAGAAAAGAGAAGCTCAAAAATGTTAGGCATCGAGAAGGACAAGTGAATTGCTCATTTCCTCCCAAACTGCAATCACAGGGACACCGTCACATCCCTGGGCTAGTCCTATGTAAACTCCTGGCCCCCAGCTGATATCCCTCCCAACAAAGACAAGAGAGGCTGGAATGAAAGCTACAGTGTAGGTGTTCCACACGTTAGTGTGTGTGTGAGTGCGCGTGCATGGGCACACACTTTAAATCAAATGTTCAAATTTATACTCTGATGTTGTATTAGTTAGTTATTGCTGCTATGATAATGCTGCATAACAAACAACCTCCCTGCACCCCAGATCTCAGTGCATTAAAGAACAAAACGAAACTTTGTTTTTCTGTTTCTGAGTCTATGAGTGGCATGGGGTAGCTCTACGTAGGCTACAGGCTGGGGTCAAGTCCGCTCCCTGGCCCTTTCATTCCAGGACCAGCAGTTATGCCAGAACTGCCCTTCTCCAGAGCATGGCTAGACACGTGTGTCAGCATAGTCTCCCTCCGCCAGCCTGTCTGTCCTCCTACGGAGTTCAGCGCCTCCATCTCACTCGGGTAGCCTCAATGTGGAAAGGGGAGAAATTGAGAGACTGCCTGCAGGCAACGACGGGAGGTGGAGGAGGTCCACCTTGCTGATTGCTACTCAGATCCTCCTAATTGTCAGACTTTTTCAATTTCCACCACTTAGAGCCTCTCCTCTGAGTTACTACGGAATTTCTACCTATTAAAATGTGAATATGACAGTAACAGCTAAAATGTATGTAGTGGTTACTATATCCTAAGCACTGTGGCACAGAGAGGTTAAGTAACATGCTCAAAGTCACACAGTGGGTACATGGCAGAGCTAGGATCCAAATCCAAGGGCCTGTCACCAGTGTCTGGATGTTGACCACAAAGTGATACAACCACCCAAAGTAGCCACCCAGAGCTGGAGTGAGAGTCGGAAGTCACAGGGTCTAGTCCTAGTTTCTCCATTTGGGCAGGGAGAGGCCTGGAGTTGCACCAGGCGGTGCACAGGGAGACCTGGCAGGCAGGTCAGGCTGCCATGCCAAGGAGGCTGGACTTCACCTGTGGTGCTGGGCAGTCATCACGGGGTTTAAACAACGGAACGACACAGTCAGATTTGAAAATTTTCCAGTAATGTGCAAACTTACATGCCAGCATTTCTCCAAGATGGGTTCAGCAGGTGTCTTCCTGCAGTTTCCTAGAGAGGGCAAATGACTTTCCCAGGGTCACACAGCAGAGGAGGGTTTGGCATCAGGTCTTCCCTTCCCCAGGTTTTGTCTCCTTTCTCCTCACGCGTGCTTCCTTAGCTTCTCCCACCCCGGTCTGCTCCCTGCCCACTCGACTTTTCTGTGCTTGCCACTTCCAAGACTGTTTGGGTCACCTACGGGCCTCATCCCAGCGGGATCCAGGAATGCAGCTGCCCTGAGGTGTGGACCACCCCGGGGTGTGCCTGGAGGCCGGGCACTGCCTGCTTTGTCCCTAGTTGCTGGGGTGACCCTTGAACACCATCAACCCAGTGTCCCTTCTGCCCCTACCTGCCTCTGGTCACAGTCAAGGCCAACACTAGCCCATAATGCCTTCCTTAAGAACTTGACTGCCAGCTGGTGGAAGGTTGTTCTAATACACTGATTTTGTTAAAACATTTGACTGTTAACTGCTAGAAATCTGTGAATGATATACAAAGCTACAAAACTGTGTGAATAACATTTAGAAAACAGTACAAATGACATACGACGTAAATATGTCCTCAGAGTGCCCGCCCCTTGTGTTGGCAGTGTGACGTTGCACAACGTCACTCGGCACCCTGAGGCCACTCCCCCTCCTCCCCCTCCCTGAAAACCCAAACATTAACCGGACTTTGTAAACCCAGTAACGTGTCAAACTCTCTTTTATCAGCTCCTGCTGTGCAAATGGGATTCTCCTTTTGCAAAAGACCCTTGTTTAATAAAGCAACCCTTCTAACTGGCTTTTGGTATGAAAGGAGAGCTCCAATTTGGAAGCATCAGGTTGGTTACAGTGGGGCCTGGCTCCTTGCTCGGACTGCCCAAGGGGTGTGAAGCTGTGAGGAACATTCTCAGTTGGAGACAAGGGGGAGGAAGTCCAGATGAGGAACTTAGACTTGATGAATCTGTGTCTTTCCCTAGGACGCTGTGAGCCGAGAGAGAAAACTTGAGCTGGAACAGAAGAGAACCTGACAGCCCCAAGGCCGACCGAGGCTTCTCCCCTCTGCTCTCAGACGCTGACCCCTCACCTTGGCCTTTTGGGGACCAGGGCAACACCCACTATCAAGCCTGTTGGTGCAGAGGGTCCTGCTTCTCCCGGGCGACCAACTTCTTGTCTAAACATCCTCTTAGCTTCCCTGTGGGACTTCCAACCCTTGCACCACCCTGCTCTGGTCAGGTGGGTAGACAAGGACGGACCTGCTGTGGACTGGAACTGAAGAGCATGCCGCACCGCCCCCTGCTGGCTGGTGGGGCTCTGTGCCTCCCTCCCAAGCCCTGCCTGCGTTTGCTTCTTTGAGATGGGCCAGATCAGTCCTAGCCCACAGGATCTATCTGACCCACAGAGCGCAACCCTGAGGGATCAGGCAGGGCTGAGCCATGGACACATTCCTGTTTCCTGTGGTGTCAAAAAAAACAGGTTCTTTTGTTTCGTTTTGTTTTAATTGACACAGCATACTACAAGCTCAACTTGGAACTCCAGGACTGCACCTCGGCCGGCCGCTTGCTGAAATCCCCTGATGGTGCTGAGCTGGCTTCAGCCTTCCAAGCTCCCCAGGGACTGTCTGGCACAGCCGTGTCCAGCTGGCGGCCCTGACTTCTTTGAGTCCTGGTGTAGTGCTAGAGGAAATTGGGGGGGGTCAAACACCCCTGTCCCTCCTGTCCCCCAGCCCAACTGAGGGCAGACTCAGCTGTTCACACCAAAGTGAAAATGTTCCATGATAAGGACACCTTCAGCCTCAGTCTTTCCAGCCTGTTCAGAAAAAAATTACCCCCGCTGCTCCCCAGAGTGCACAGAGCCTCCTGCCCCAGCCAGGCCCAGTGCAGGAGCCCCAGTTGTCCCCAGGCCTCAGACGCATTTGCCTAACAAATCCTGGAACGCTCACCCCGGGGAGGGCTGGGGCACCTGGGAGGACACTTGCGAACTTAGCCAGGAAGGTGGGGCTGTTATGGCCAGGAGGCCCCAGGGGAGCCTACTTTTAACAGGCCGGAGCAGAGTCAAGTCTCCGGTGTCCTTGGACCCCTGCCCGCTCTGATTCTGTGGCCCAGACCAGTCAAGGGAAGCGCCCTGGTCCTGTGGAGTGACCCGCCGGCCACAGGCCTTTCCTCCAGGAGTGGCCTCGCCTTTGGCAGGTGGCCGGGTGCCTGGAGGCCTGAGATGCAGCAACCAGGGGAGGGAGCGTATGGGTCCGGCACAGCCCAGGAACGCGCATCGCTTGGCGTGCAAGGGAGGAGCGAAGCCATGCTCGCTGCTCTCTTACCCCGAAGCCGCTCTCATGCTCGTTCTAAGTATCGGTAAAGCCTCTCAGACGTTTTCCTTCATTTTGCTTAATTTCCTATTTCCCCACTTTGAGGTGATCAAGAGAATTGTTCTTACATTAGTTCCAGGGTTGCCAGGTGAAATACCAGAAGCTTTGTTAAGTTTGAATTTCAGATAAACAGTGAATAGTTATTTAGTATAACTATGTCTCCAGTATTGCAGTTATTTTTTTAAATGTATCTGAAATTCAAATTTAACTGGGCCCTCCATATTTTTATTTGCTAACTTTGGCAAATAAAATTTGTTTTATTTCCTTTCTCTTTTTTATGCTAAAAAAAAAACCCACTAATGGATTGGGGTTTTTTTAAATATTTATTTATTTATTTAGAGAGGGAGAAGGGAGGGAGAGAAACATCATCGTGAGAGAGAAACATGGATCTCTTGCCTCTCGCATGTGAGGCCGAACCCACAACCCAGGCATGTGCCCTGATAGGGAATCGAACCAGTGACCTTTCGGTTCACAGGCCAGCACTCAACCAATTGAGCCATACCAGCCAGGGCTATTGGATTGTTTTTTTAATGTCATAGTCACCATGCTTTGAAACTGGGGTGTCTCGCTGGTGCCAAGGCCAAGGCCAGAACACTCTCTGGTTTCCCAAACAAGTATATCTGAATGATAGCTACAGTGCTGCCCTCGCTGTGACCCTGCTAACACCCTGAACTCAACCAGCTCCCGGCTGACCCCATTATCTCTGACTCACCCACTTAGCCTCCTGATTTCTCAGGGTGAGAAATTAGGTTAATTATGTCTTGATGTTACTTGCCCACCTTTTAAGAGCCGTTCAAAGCAGCCAGGTCTGCCATGCACCCCAGTGTTCTGGAAAGCCTCCGTGGTGTGACTTGAGGGAGGCCCACCCCCATATGGTGTCCACCACCCTGTATTCCCATTGACACAAAATTCCCATAGCCAGTGAGGTCCATCAGCATCCTGCGGGCAGGAGTGTGTCCTTTACATCAGACCTGGCACATGGCAAGTGCTCAATAAATATTGGCTGAATAAATGAACTAATGGATTGTTCTGTCTATAGCTGACTGTGTGACCTTGAAGGAGGCACCTCCACACGCTTAGCCTTAGCCTCCTCATCTGGGAAATGAGGGTAGTAATACTGCCCCCTGCTGTCCTCTGAGCATTATGGTGAGCCCTCCAGGCTTAGGGAATGGAGATATGGTTTGACAGGAAGACAGGCCCCACTCAACAGGGCCACCTTCCCCTGGGAGCCACTGGAAGAACTGATGTGTTGTCTGAGAGAGGGGAAAGGAGGCCTTCAGTGCATTTCGGTGGAGACCACATTTTCCAAACCCTAAACTGGGCACTATATTCTGTCAATTCTATCCCTCTGTTCTGAGGGACAGAGTTTAGGTACCAGAATTTAGGGACTAATAAAACAGATGATAGAGAATCAGGACTAACCCACATTTACCTGGACATACAATTAATTGTCACCTTAAGAGTCACCTTAAGAATGTGAGATCTGGAGGGCAAGTATCTTGCCTCCGAAGGCATCCGCCGACGGGCAGCGTTAGCCCGGAGCACTTATTTTTCACTGCCTCAGCAAGGTGGCTCCCCAAGGATGGGACGCCTGGAAAGCACCCAGAGAGGGTCCCCAGGTGGGGACCAGGAGGCTGACCCCCACAGCCATTCAGGCACCTGACAGGCCTAGATGTGGCCGGTGGGTCCCGTCTTGTCCCATTGTGAATAATACAGGTGAGACCTCTGGGCAAGTCAGTTTCTTTATTTGTTCAAACAACACAGTCCACAAATGAGATGGAGATGCCAGCATCGGGGACTCATACCAAACACACAGATCAAAGAATGTCATTCCACCTGAGAAACTGCCTACAGAAGGTTCCTGATTCCCATTTAAAACTGACTCCTATCCTTCCCATTTTGGCACTGTAGTCCTAAACACTGCCTAAAATAAATCCATAAATAGCTCGCCTCTCTCCTGCTTCTTAGAAGCAACAACACTAAGTGACTTCCAGAATATGCTTAGTTGAAATTCCTGAACTTTGCCTCAGGTTTGAGGTCAGTCCCATCTAAGCACCCAAGGCCTCTGCCCTGGACTTGTCCCCACACCAGTCTCACCCCACAGGGCTCGCCACAGGGTCCACACCACAGCACGATGTCCTTCAAGGGTGACAAGACTGAGTTTGCCTTCCAGGTGTGAACTCCCTCTCCCCTGTGGCCACGTGTTCCAGGCAGTGTCCAGGGGCTGTGTTCCCCGCCCTGCAGCGTGCACCAAGGTAACAGGCACGTGGAAAATGCGTGCACCAGAACCAAGCTCTTGAAACTGTTCAGTTGTAGAAGGTAGAGCCTCTAACAGCCCACACCTCACATTTGGACAAAAACAAAAAGGAGGCCCTTTCTCAAGACCACTGGCATCAGCTGGAAAACTGTCGTCATAAATCAACAAATCCGCCATGTCTAGGAAGAGAATAGCACGTCCTGGGCTGTGGTGCTCTGGAGCAGAGCATGCCTGTGCAACCATCCATGGTCATCCACTTGAAGCCCTCCCCAGTTCCCTGAAAACTACTGGACTGGGTCTGTAATACAAATGGCATACAGGGACATGGGGCTACGGAGTTCTCAGAACCCTTCATATTCATGTTCTCACTGACTCTTGGCAAACCCGCATGAGATGGGAGAGCCAAAAGGCATCGGCTTCATTTCTCTGGTGATGGAATTACAGGACACAGGTTTGGAGGGTTTCTGAGACCAGCGACCCCCAGTTCACAGGTCTTCCCCAGCTGGGCCTGCAGAGCTCCTGGGAGGCATGTACAAATCCATGTGGGCGGTAAGCCCTGTGAACTGAATAAGTTACGTGTTGCCTATAGAGGCGCACCTGTTTAAATGCATCTGGATGTTCTGATGAGAGAGTAAACAAAAATTTACTTTTAAAACTAAAGACTCATTAAAACCAACATCTGAAAAAATGTCAGCAAGACTTCTATATGATAGTGGCATGTTTTTAGCTCTGTGAACCAAGCAATAAAGAAATAAGATTAAGGATTTAGTGACTCCTAAATAAAAATAAAAACCCAAGAGCACATTAAGTTGGCACTCGGGTTGTCAGCAGAATGCAGGGGCTTCGAGTCGGGCCCAACTCTCCAGACCATGCTCGTCGAGGCAGCCCCCCCCCATTTCCTCCCGCCCCACAGTTTAGGGATAGACTCACTGGCTGTGCGATTCCAGCTGAGGAGCAAGGCCTCCTGTGAATGCTTAACACACTGCCTGGATCTTAGGAGTTCTCCACTGTTTCATTCATTCATTCATTCGGTGAGTGCCTCCAGTTCAGTGGGGAGGGTATATTTAGCCACAGAGTAAAATACTCACTACCCTGTTTGGGCAGATTTTAGCAATATAGAACCAGAATGGATATAATGGGTCACCTTGTCCAGCCCCGAACCCAAGGTCTGGAGAGGACAGGGGTACACAAGGCCTTGCAGCAAGTTTGAAGCAGGTCAGCAGTTGGATGCCCGAGTCTCCTAACTCCCAGTCCACTGTTTATTTCTCCCAGCATAGTCTCTGCCTCCCGTTCTGAGGAAGAATGCTTTGTGCATCCTCAGTCTCAATAAGCCCGGGACGACGTGAGGATGCAGAATGGTGGTCCACGCTTATCTGCAGTCATGTCTGCGAAGCCCTGAATCAGGACAATTCTGAGGCATCCTCAGAGTGTCCTGGCTAAAGCCACCAGTTGTTTGGATTGTTCAAGGGCATGCTTGAGTGCGAAGCACAGCTTTCAATCTGGACTTTGGGCCTCCGGGCTTGTGATGTTCTGGGAGGAGAAAAAGAACAGAAGTTTTAGTAAGAGCCTGATTATTTGTAGGTTCCACTCTGGTGACAATGGACTTCACATTAATCCACCAACACAGCATACTAGTTCCCTCTCTGGGTCTTTGCTCATGCAGCACCTGTCTGCCATGTCCTTTCCCCCCATCTACAGCCTCTCCATCCTCAAAAATCAATGCCTGCCTCCTCCTGGAAGTCTCCCAGAATCAATTTGCTTTATTGGCCTCAATTACCACTAACTGGGCATTTAGTTGATATTAAATTTTGTCATCAGTAAACATTCTGTCTTTTCCACTAGCAGAACATTCCACAGGCCCTCACAGAGCTTTGTGCACTATTTATAGGTCGCATGAATGAATGGATGAATGAATGAAATCAGAGCATGGAGTCAAGGCTCCTGAGGGTGTCAGAACTCATGTTTCTGTAATGTCTTTCCCAAAGAGCTCAGATCGCTCCATAAGTATTACCTAATCCATCTCAGGGGCCAAACTGTCTGTAATGCCCGCATTCTCCGGGAGAAGACAGCGGGGCTGAGAAAAGAAAGGTCTACAGTCAGGAGGAGTTCTCAGCAGGAAAGTAAGCCAAAGCTGTGCGGAGCATTGGACTAACAAGGTGCAAACGTCATGGAGAAGGACCAGCTTTCTTGTAAGCCTCAGCCCCTGGCGTCTGAAGCTAGTTCCAGGAGAGGAAGACAGCCTGTGAGTGGTGGTGACAGCGCTCTGGTTTCCCGGGACACAGAAGTTCTGGGTCTGTGTGTCCCACACCAACAAGCAACATTTCTTTCCTTTAAAGTCATGCCCTCACTCAGTAGCTTCTGCTCTGTAGAGTGGGGTCCAATGTTTGTAAGCCGGTTATCTTAAGTGGATTTGAAAGGGGAAGGGAAAATTGTTCATCCGGGTCCTCCAGAAAACACGTGAAAACTCAGACTTTTGAAAAACACAGTGATAAGTATTATTGCTAAAGGGAGCATCTCAGAGCCTTGGACGAGGGAAAAGCATGAAAGCAATCAGAAGAGTGAGAGTAATTGCAGAGGGGAGGCTTCTGTTAATCCTCCGGCCAAGGTCTGGATGGAGCGCCTCCAGGAAGCCCTTCAGAAGCGAACAGCCCATGGAGCCTTCTCATCTACCTCCACCACCCTTTATTTGAATGTGATCTTACTTTGCTTTGCTATTTAAATTTTATGGCAGCCGCAAGTTGGGAAGCCAAGCAGCAGAATCCATGAAATAATAAGAGGGCGAGCTTAGCTAGCAGCCAGCCCAGTGTTCCACACTGATGTCGAAAAGTATGAAAATGCGCCCAGTTAGACACCAGAGCCAATAAGGAAAATGCAAGTAAAGCCAGTGAGGGTGTGGGGAAAGAAAATGGTCACTGTGGTGTAGAATCGTCTCAAAAGGCCTCAGCAAGCAGGTGGCATTTGAGCTGGACCCCAAAAGTCCTGAACTGGGCAGGGGGGAGGGAAGTGAGCAGATCCTGTCTTGACCATGACCCTGCTCTCACTTATGCCCTTGAGCCTCATTGCCATTTCTCACCTGCTGGGCCTCCCTGGATGGGAACTGGGGGTAGCGCAGGCCCATCAGGCTGAGGACGTTGTGACGATTGTTGGCCAAGCCAAATGCAAACTGGTAGGGCCTCTCGGCAGGGTTCCTGTCAGACTCCAGGGAGCGGGCGCCTCGTCTGCGCAGGGTGGCAGTCAGCTTTCTGAGGGACGAGTCTGGGAGCTGGTAAAAAAAACTCTTAAAGCTGGGGTGCCGCCTGATCTGGAAGCAGAAATGAAGGCAGGCCATCAGTGTTGCTGGCAGGTGACCCTCCCACCCATGGCCAGGCAGGGTGTGCCTCTTTGTCCCTGGGACGGGCTCCTGGGTTCAGTGCCTCTACTGCCCACAGCTGTTCAGCATCTGTGCTGCAAGGCCCAGCTGCAAGTAGCAGGACAACGTGGGGGGGGAAGCTCAGGTCTTTGGACCCAGACAACTACATTTAAATCGCATCCACTAACTGTGTGACCTCTCTGAGCCTCTGCTTGGTCATGTAGAAAATGGGAGGGGTAACATTTTGGGAATGACTATTGTTGAGGGAGGGGATTAGGTGAGGTGGTTTATGTGAAATGTTTTGTCAGCATAGATGTGCGTAAGTCTTAGTTCCCACCCTAAACCTCCTCTTCTTCATACTTAAATGTCTTAGGTTGGGCTCCCCCTGAGGCCAATCCAGACACAAGGTCTGGGGTGAGCTCCTATATTTGAGAGTGACCCGGGAAACACTGACGGGAAATGAAGACCTAGGATGAGGATGGGAAAGCAGCCACACAGGCTGGCGACTGCAGCCCACCCCCACGGGGAACTCCAGGAACCAGCTCCTCAGAGTTTTCCCCACCCCAGGGCACGGAGCTAGGGGCTGTGTGCAGCAGCTCCTATCAGCCATTGGTTGAGGGCTGTTCCTGGGGAGGGAGAGGGTGTCCATTCTAACCTTCAGGTGCTGGCAAAGTGGCTCTGGGGGCCAGTCTTTAGGCGAAGTGTTCAGGCTCCAGCTGAGGGGATCAGGCCAAGCACTGCGAGGCACCTACAGGCCCTCCAGCCAATCACTGCGTCAGTGACCTGAGCTCATGCCCGATGACCCCTTCATGTGCGACATGTGTTTGTTTCTCCACATCGACTGTGAGGTTTTGGGGGGCAGGGAACCATCTGTTATAGGCTACCCATCAGGGGAGGAAAATCTAAAAGCTTCAAAGAATTGGAAACCAAATAGATGCTGAAGGGTGTGCCAGGGCTGACCCCAATTCAAATCCCTCCAGGCCTAAGGAGGAGGCTTCCCTGGAGCGGGGCCCAGAGCAGCACTGCAAGGAGGGTTTGGACTGGGGGAGGTCCTGGCTGGCTGGGGAGCCACGCGAGCTTTATATTATTGTAAACTAACATTTATTCATCTGCTACATGTGTGGCATTTTCTACATATGCACTAAACTTTGTCAAGTAGGTATGTACCTCTGTTTTGCAGAAGAGGAAACGGAGGCTCAGAGAGGTGAATGGACACGCCCAAGTCGGCCAGATACAGAAATGGGGATTGAAGCCGGGTCTCAGTGGTCGGTTGATGAGGCCCCTGGGGTTGCCCCTGGAGGGATTAAGTAGTTCTTACCTGCTCCCCCAAATGGCCATCCACTTCTTGGAGAAGGACCACCAGCTTCTGGATGATCAGCTCCTCTGAGGAAAGTAAAGAAGAATTGAGAGACTGCTGACAAGTTCTGCAGTAACACGTCTATGGATTACGACTACTGTGTCTCTAAAAGAGAGCACACAAATGAGTTATGAAGGGCACAGAAAACTATTCCCTCAATGAGAGCTGCAGCATGAGAGCTTCGTGTGGGTTTGCTTTATAGAAACAGAAGGGACTTCGGGCTGCTGCGCTTCACCTGTAACCATTAGACAGATGGGGAAACTGAGACCTCCCGATGGCCCTTATCCAGGCTACCGAGTAGCACAGTCAGGAGTGGGAGCACCAGGAGCAGTTAATCAGAATGCAGGGAAGGGAACTCCATGGCTACGGACGGAGCGGGAATGTGCCCATCGGCCAGGGCTACCAAAAGCGTTCTGCAGGTGGCGGCTCGTACCCAGGGTTAATTGTACGTGTGCAGGGAAACTGCTGCCCATTGTTGTAAAGTGTTGGCAGCTTGAAGTCGGCCATAGCGGGATTGTTTATGCCACCAAAATCTTCAAAGGCTACAGATCGGGGCTTCCCTTCTTGACACAGCCCCTCCAAGAACTTGTTTGACAGTATGCCACTGATTACGAGACCAAAGCGAGCTAGGGATTTAATGAAACAGTCAAGCAAATCACAGGAGTGGAGTGGGGTGAAGTTATAGCCCACAGAAGAGACAGGTGTTCTCTACCTGAAAAAGGCTCTTCACCTTCAGCCCTGTCCCAACGGCCCCAGTTGGAAGGCCAACCCCATCCCCTCCCTGCCCTCAGAGTCTCCCGGATGTTCATCAGCTGCCCTCCCAGTTCCCCGCTCAAGTATGGCCTGTGAGAGAAACATCCGTCAGTTGCCTCTCGCAAGCCTCCAGTGGGGAACCTGGTCCGTAACCAAGGCACATGCCCTGACCGGGGGTGAAACCAGTGACCTTCGGCTTTGTGGGGCAACGCCCACCGGTCAGGGCCTCAGGTCTGGCCTGTGAACTCCATGGGGGCACCACCCCAGGGGACAGCAGATGGTACTAACTAGATTCACACGCTCCATCTGGCAGAGGTCTCCCATCCGGCCTGTGGCTTCTGGCCTGGGAGGATGCTTCTGAGGATCCAACTTGGGCCTCTTCTGTAGGCGGAGACTCCTGGAACTCAAGACCCTCCAGCTCTGAGGGCGAAAAGGAGCTGGTGTGAGTGTGTTTGCACCCCTCTCAAGTCCACAAGCACATCACTGCTCCCAGGTTCTGTCAGGCAGCCGTCCACAGGCACCGGCACGAGAGGGGTCCTGGTTTTCCAGGCTCCTGGGTGAGCCCCAGTTCCCCTGGACCCACCTCAGAGGAGTTTACAGGACCCCTTTTGCCCCCTCCAGAAATCTCACTCTTCCTTCCACCACCCCCTCTCCCTCCTCTCTGCCCAGGAGAAAGACAAGCAGGCCTGCCAACAGGTGAATGCACTTCCCCTTTAATTCTGCAAGGCTCTGCCAATTCACTTAGCCTGTAGGAATCTCTCTTTCTCCATCTGGCCAATGGGAATAATAAGACTGGCCTCTAGGGTTTGTGAGCTGGTTAAATGAGATAATGTGCGACAGTGGCACAGAATAGGCGCTCCATAAACGTCATGGTAATCACTATAAACCAGTGGGCCTCGTGCTCAGGTGCAGCGAAGGACAACCCAGGGCATGTCCTCCTTCCTCAGACCTGGGTCTGTGTTCTATTAGCTTTCCAGGTGACTCTGATGCACTTGTCCCACGTGCAGATGCACTGTTCTCACACCACATTCATTTCTAAATGTGTGTGTGGTGGGATGGGGGAGTGTGCCGTGAGCGGTGGGTCCAGCCAGCAGCCCGATCCTCCCCCCTCCCCACGGTCCTCTCACACCTCCCCACTCTGCTCAGAGCAGAGAGCAAAAGTCAGGACTGAATGAGAGGCCACACAGCTGGCCAACCCCTGCCCTGGAGGAAGCCTGGGGTCACAGGCAGCCTGTTACCATGGCAACATCAGGCCTACTTACCGAGGCTGCTGGCAATGGAGGACCGATGGCCCCCAACACACAGGGACAGATAGCTGGGCCTTTTGAGTAACCGGGACTCCGGGCTGGCGACACCTGCAGCTCCCCCTTTCTTGGGCTCCTTGGAGCTGTGTTTCTTATGAGAAAAGGCTTTTATGAAGCTGGACTTCATCTCTTGGGATTTCTTCCTGCAGGGTGGGGTCAGGTGTTCTGCAGCCACCTCTGGCTCCTGGGCGTGAAGTTGCTGCGGGCCAGAGGAGAGAGACTGAGTTATGGCCTTTGACTTTGAGGAAATTGCAAGTGAGCTGGGAAAAGAGACCCGCATCCCCTGAAACCAGAGAGACCCACTGTGGCCTAGAGAGTGTGACACAGAAAAAAAAAAGCCACTGATGCTCAGAGGTGGGAAAAAGAGAGTGTCCTGCAGCCTCAGGAAGGAGGAAGGTCAGCAGCAAGGCTCCAGCAAGATGGTAGAATTGGGGGAGATGCAGGGAAGTTACTACGCCGGGCCGTGGCCAGGGGGGTCCATAGGGTCAGGGTTTGTGGGGAATGTCTTCCTCACCTTCTCTGCCTCCTGTTCCTCCTCATCTTGGAGTAGAGCGATGATCTTTTGGATAAATTTTTCTAAAAAAGAACAAAATAGCTGCTCGCACTCTAGTAAAAGAAAAACGTTTCTTTGGTCAGTCTTCATTTCCTAAGGCCCTGGGTGGGTGATTCTCACGGGTCTCCGGAGTGCTAATGAGCTTGCATTTGTGGCCATCTCAGTCCTGACCCACTGGGGACCCGCCATGGCTCAGACCTGGCCTGAGGGCGGAGCTGGTTTCAACGGAGCATACTCTTTGTCCATTCCCAGCGAGAATACGGATGTGCCGCTCTTAGGTGTAAGGAACAGCACAGGGGCCCTCCTTGGTTCCCCTTCATGGCACACTTTTTGTGAAAAGCAAACAAGGCCAAATGGAGTTAGGGGAAAGCAGGTCTTGTTTTTTTTTTTTTTAACTGATTTGAGAGAGAGACATCAATTTGTTGCTGCACTTATTTATATATCGATTAGTTGATTCTTGTGTGTGTTCTGACTGGGGATCGAACCCACAGCCTTGGCGTATGATGCTCTAACCAACTGAACCACCCAGCCAGGATAGAAGCAGATCTTTAAGAGTGTCTTCAGACATATGAAACTGACAGTGATTATGATTCTAAGATCGGCTCTGCCAATGATAAAACAATAGTGATGACGGCAACTTCTCTCCTATGGCCCCTACCCCTTCCTATCCTCTTTACCTCTCCTGGGGCTCTGAACAACCACAATGATAATAATAACAATAAGTGACAGCTAACATTTATTAGCTGATAACAGGTACTGCTCTAAGCACTTTATCTACATTCATTCATTTAGTGCCTCCAACAGCTCTATGAAGTCAGCACTATTATTATCCCCATTATAGTAATGAGGAAACTGAGACCAGAGATGAAGCAACTTGTCCAAGTAAATGCGGCTGGAAGAGGTCAGAGTCCAAATCAAACCCAGGCCCTAAATCACACTGTCTACATAGCCCCAGCCGGGGGCCAATGCCTGCGGCTAATGTCGGCCCCACCGAGGAGGGCATTTCATGGGGAGGCCAGACGATGAGTAGCAGCAGTCTAGCTCAGCGCCTGGGCTCAGGCCCCAGGCTGCCTCCCCAGCCCGCTGCACTCAGCGGGAGGTCAGGACAAGTCTCTGCCTCTTTCTGGTTGTTCCTCTTCTGCAAGTGGTGGGGTTGGGCCATACGTTTTCCAAGGGACCTCTGAGAAAAAGGGAGGGGTACTGACTGCATTCTGAGGCTCTGTCCAGCTGCAAGTCCTCTCCGGGTCCCCGGCTTCCTGCTTGGGTGGAAAGTTCGGAGGGACTTGGACCCCCACAATCTGCAGACAAGGCCTCTTGGACTTCAGGTTCTTCCAAGCCTGAGTAGAGCAATGAAATTGTGTGTTTTGTTAGTTCCGAGGCTGTTAGCTACTGTTAGCACAGCCGCCGCCACCCACTCCGTGGCCGGGTCACAGTGGGGTGAGCCAGGGTGGACGTGAGCTGCTGAGTAGGGCCTGTGCACCTCCACACCTGGCCTCCTGGGCTTCGCTCCCTCGCCTCCCGTCCCCTAGCAACCTCACCCCTCCATCATCTTGGCTTGATCCACTGGTTGAAGAGTAAATGCCACAGAATGAGTTAACACATCTGGCCCCTGCATATGAAAGTTCACTCTTTGGTGTCAAGTATCGCCCCCCCTCTTTTTTTAAATGTAAATTACCCTGCCCAGGATAACCTGCTGGGCTGTTCTTCCCCAACAGCCAGGACATCCTTTCTCCCTGGTCTCTGGCTCCATCGTTGATGTGCCATGACCTTGAACACATTGTTTTACCTCCCTAAGTGTCAGTTCCCTGTCTGTAAAACGGAGATAATAAAAATGTCTGAGGGCAAGTCCTACGTTACAGGCCAGGAGACTGAGGCACAGAGAGGGAGAATGACATAGAAAGCACAGCTCAGAGCCCAGGTCTCCTGCCTCCCAGTCTCCATTTTCTTCTTGCCTGGGCTCCACATTGCCAGGGTGTGGAAGCTGAGGCTGCAGAGAGACAGGACGATGGGGTCCCTGAACACAATTTCCACTGGGGGCTTCGCAGGCTTGTCAAGGCAGTGAGGTTCCATGTGTGGCGGCGGCCGGCTGGCACCCCTCTTCTCCTCCCCAGGGCCCTCCCCATACTGCTCAGGGAAGAGCAAAAGTCAACTGGACCAGCTGCTCTTTCAGTGGCCAATTCCAGCCCTGGGGAAGCCTCCAGAGCTGGAGGCAGCTGCAGCGTTGCTATGGTAACGGTAAGCCTGCTCACCAAGGCTGCTGGAGATGGAGGACCGATGGCCCCCAACACACAGGTACAGAAAGCTGGGCCTCTTGGACGGCCGGGACTCCGGGCTGGAGACATCTGCAGCCCCCGCTCTCTTGGGCTCCTCAAAGCTATGTTTCTTATGAGAAAAGCTTTTCTTGAGGTTAGGCTTCTTCTCCTGGGATTTCTTCCTGAGGGGTGGTGCTGGGTTTTGTGGAGCCACCTCTGGCAGAGAGACTAGAAGTTGCTGTGGGGAGACCAGAGAAACTGAGTCAGGCTCCTGACCTTAAGGAGAGAGAAAAGCTCCCTGAGAAGCAACTCAATAGCAACCAAATGCTTCAGGGTGGCCCCAGCAAGGGAGGTGACAGAGCCCTCAGAAGGGGAGCTGGGGGGCTTAGAAGGACCTGGTAGGCTTGAGCAGGAGGAGGAAAAGGAGAAGGAGGATGGGTGGAGGAGGAAGGAGCAGGCCCTTGGGAATCTTCTCTTCTCTTCTTCCTCACCTCTTCTTCCCACCGGTCTCCCACTTCTCGGAGCATTTGCACTATCATCTGGATGATAGTTTCCTCTGGAAGAAAGTGAATGTACAGTTAATCTTTCTAGATGCACAGAGAATGCTTTCTAACCACTCTCTTGGACTTCTGAGACCAACGGGGCCCTTCTGTGTTAAATGAGGGTCCTCCCAAAAAGAAGCTCTTTAGGCCACAGAAGTGGCAGAAGCACTGGATTCCAGAGGCTGGTCCTTCTGAGAGAGGGTTGGAAGGTCCACAGGAGGGGGACTAAGCCAAAGGAGGAAATTTCATGCAGGAAATTCGAGGTCAGTCCTTCAGACATTAAACTTGTGCCCCACTATTTCCTTAGAACTTCACAGATCTGTGAATATCTACTTTGGGATCAGCAAGTTGTGTGACCTTGGGCTAAGTTCTTAATCTCTCTGGGCCTTCATCTCTTCCCCTGCGAAATGTGGATCATAATCCTTGTTCTGCTTCCCTCGGAAGACTGTCATGCCATCCAATGAGGGGCCGTGCTTGGAAATACTTTGCAAGGCTAACGTGGACACTCCAACCTGCAACATGCCCGTCGGAAGCCGGGCCTGAGGTGAGGCTGGAGGCAGGAGGGACTCCAGCCCACGTGACAGACACCCTGCCACGGTGATGCCTCCACCACGCTACCACGTCTGAACAGAGAAGCCACAAGCAACATCAACAGTTTCCCTTGATACCTCACCCCACCTCTGCCAAGGCAATCGCTCCGAGTGGCCTCTGCTGGCTGCCAGCTAGCTGATGAGTGTACGTGGAAGGAGGTGCACACGAGATTCCCTGCCCCCAGGGCGTCTGCAGACTGTTTCACCCCTCGCTTTCCTCACTCGCCTCCCTCACCTCCCTCATTTATAAATCCTTCCTGGCTTTTACTCCCTGACTCCATCTACCAGCTGATCTCCTCTGGTGTGGGAAAACAGCATGTAAAATAAACATCCTTCCCCATAACCAGCTGAATGCCTTTTAGCTATTCTTTGACAAACAAATTTAAAGATCCTCTGTTGCATATCTTTAAGAATATGCCCGTTTTTACAGGGAGTTAGATGAATAGAATATTATTGATTTTATTAGGGGCAATAACCAGACTGTGGTTATGTATGAGACTGTCCTATTTCTTGGCGACCCGTGCTTAAGTATTTAAGAATGAAGCATTTTTTTTACTAAAAATGGTTCAGCAACAAAAGTACATGCAACGCAGAGCAGCTATGGCCAGCTATTAACTGTGAGTGTGTACAGAACTATTCTTTCCACTCTTCTGTGCATTTAAATATATATAAATTCTATATTCTTCTAAATTCCTTTTATAAATTTAAAGACACACACAAAAAGTCCCATGCTTATAAACACACAAGCAGGAGCATCTGCCAGAGGCCATTCTAACTGCCAAGTCTCCCTTCTGTGAAACTCTAAAATAAGTAAATGTGGCCAGAAGCACTGGAAAGGGCAAGATCAGCACACGCATTTTGAGAGCGACCATTGAAGCCCTAAGCAGTCATCCAGAGCAGTCCGTCTCATTGGGTAGTGGCCGCCCCAGCTGCAGGCAAAGAGGACATGGTAGATTCTGACTCACGGTCAAGCTTTTTGAGCTCCTCTTCCTGACAGCAGCCTGTGGCTTGGGAAGAAGGTGCCGAGACGCCAGCATCCTGGCCTTCGACGAGCAAGGCCTGGTGGGGATCAGCATCCTGCCCACCTGGAATAAAGACGAAAGCAAGTGTGGGTGTGGTGGAGGCACAAGGGTTATGTCAGTAACATCCTTCTGACACAAGGAAACAGCACAGAATTCCCAGCAGGAGGGCACTGCTGTAGCCAGCTCTAGTCCTGACCAAAACTTCAGAAACACACCAAGATTTCCATCTGAAAAGAGGCTGCCTCAACCCAGACCTCCTTCCCTCCACTCCCCAAAATATCCTCGATGTTCCTTGAGTCTCTTCTCTCCATTTCAACACGCTCACTTTTCGATGCTACAGGGCAAAGCTCCATCTCCCTCCACGTGGCTGTGGGCAATCCACTCCAGGATGCTAGGAGTCAGAAAAGGAAGGCACCTTGGGGACCAGCTCCTTCTTTTTACAAATGAGGAATCAAAGGTTCCAGAGAGGAGCAGCAACTTGCTCAAGATCACACAGCAAGTTTAATCCCGAGGGAGCCAAGTCTAGAAGCGGCACCCCAGGCGCTGGCTCTGTCTCCCTCCCTGACACCCTGCCCAGCCCTCACAGGTGGACTATGTGGAGGGTAGGGCTGCCATCCTCGCCTCCCTCCTGCCTTCGCCCGTCTCCCTGGTCCACGTTTAGAGTCATCAGCAACAACAGCTATCATTTACAGAGCACTTTCCATGCGCCAGCTCTGGGCCACTGCCACTCCCCTAAAGTTAAGGCTCAGAAAGGAAAGTCACCAGCCCCTAGTCAGACAGCTAGCTGGTGGTAGAAATGCCCCAAAGAAGGGACACAGTGCTGTCGTTCTTGATAGCTGTCCTACCTTCCCGGTCCCCTCTTTTGAGAGGTTTGAGGAGCCAGCTTAGAGCACACTAGCCTTTGGGGGTGGGGCAATGGGGTTACCATAGAAACAGGCACATTCTGCTCACCCCCAGGTCCTGGCCCCTGGTCAGCCTCTTCAGAGCGTGAGACAGCAGCCGTCTTGGGCAGTGCTGCCTCTTGGCCTTCGACTTCCTGACCTTGGACCCCCTTGGTTTGCTCATCGACGTGTTTCTTGTGACTATGTTTCTTGCGGCTGCCCTTCTTGTCGTGGGCTTTCTTTTTGGGAGCTGCCTCCCCCTGTGACTCAGGGGCTTCTGCAGGCTGGGGGAGGCCCTCCTTCCCCTTTGCTTTCCTGCTGGCCTTTTCTCTGGTCTCCTCGGGGCCTGTCCTCAGGAAGAAGTTCATCACAGTCTTCAGCAACCCCTGCTGGGCCCGACTCTGGGCCTTGTCCTTCTTGGCGTCCTTCAAAGGCCTCTGCTCATTGGGGAGAGACTCCTTGGTCCCCTCCTGGCTGAGGGCTGTGCCCATGGTGCCTGAAGCCTCTGAAGCCCTTGGGCTCTTGGGACGCCTGCTCCCGTCACTGGTGCTCCTGGGAAGCACCTGCCTGGAGGGGATGGTGGGCAGGGAGGGGCGCTGGCCGCCCCATGACTCCGAGTCCTTCCTGGGGTTCGGCGATCTGTCCAGAGATCTGGCTCTTCTCACAGACAAGGGCTTCCTAGGGCCCTGTGGATGCTCCATGGTGCTACAACCAAAACAAACAGCTCCCTTAGAAGAGCCTGCTGGAGCTGCCCAGGTGGGCCAGCACGCTGCCCGATGTGCGCGTACACCCCGCCCACTGACCCAGGGATCTCGGGTCTCAAGACCATGGCCCATTTTCCCTCAACAACCCTAGGAGGGAGGTGTGTTCTTGCCCCCATTTTCCAGGGGAGGAAACTGAGCCACAGGAGGTCATGCACCAGGTCTCACTGTGCCCTCCCCCTCCCACCCCTGAGCCCCCAGAAGGAACACAGCCCTGCCAACAGCTTGATTTGAGTCCATGGAGACTGATTTCAGACTTCGGACCAGAACTGTGAGAAAGGTAATTCACGTCGTTCCAAAGCCACGGAGTGTGTGCTATTCAGTTCCGGCAGCCGCAGGAAATGAACCCAGCTGGAGCAAGAGGCCCAGGCCTGCCCTTACCGGCCTTGGCACTTGGGCAGCTCACACGCATTTTCAGGCCCGGGAGCCTCATTTGTCCTGGGCCTGTGACCTGCCTGTCTCTTTCATTGTCTGCTAAGGGTATGTCCCAAGACAGCTCAGTAAATGACAACTCTGTTCTTCCAGTTGCTCAAGACAAAAATGTGAACTCACCCCTGACTCCTTGTTTCTCTCGCTCCCCAAATCAGATCCACCAGCAAAGCTTGTCGGCTCCACTTCCAACCTCGTCCAGACCTCAGTCAACCATGTCACCTCACCCCCTCCACCCCCACTCACCTGGGCTCTTCAACCGCCTCCTGACTGGTCTCCTGCTCTACTCTTGTCCCCCTCGCAGCAATTTCTCTCTCTGCACCGAGGTGCTTATCCAACGTGGGTCAGGGAAGGTGCCTCTCCTTCCTCCAGGGGCTCCCGTTGCTCAGAGTCAAAGTCAAAGTCCTGACAAGTCCTCACGACCTGGTCTCATTACCTGTACAGCTGCCTCTCACTCTCTCCACTCTAGTCGCACAGCTCTGCTCGCCCTCAGGCCCACTCTGCCTCTTTCTAGAACATTCTTCCTCGAGACAGCCTTATAGTTTGTTCCTTCCCATACAGATCCTCCCTGTGCACCCCGCATTGGCACATCCTCACCCCGCCAACCCCAGCACCCGATGTTTAATCGTTTGTGGTCTGAGCCTCTCTACCTTTGCCTGTTGTACTAGGCCTCACATCCCGAGTGCCCAGAACAAGGACCGTACCTCGGTGGCACTCAGGAAGCACTTATTAAACAAATGAATAAATGCGTACCACAAACTGCCAACCGCATAATCCGCAGGGCGGCTCTGGTCATGTGGTAACACACAACAGAGGCCCCTGGACCCGTGCTGCCTGGCAGCAGCGGGGCCTCCTTGGCTGCGCCCAGGACGCACCACCTGTGGAAGGACGAGGGAACCAGCTCTCCTGGCAGCGCCCTGGCAGCCCACGTGCGGGCAGGTCAGTTCCGTGTCTTTAATCCGAAACCCCCGGGCTTTCCAGTTTTTTCAAAGTTGTTCGGAAACCCTTTGCCCTTTGGTGGAAGGTAAACAAAAAATAAAATACGGTTTGAATCCCAAACCCAAGCTCCCAGAGATTCCTGTGGAGTTAGGATCCATGGGTTGACTGCTCTAGTTTGTAATTATAGACTCATCGTGCATTTACTAAGTATAATTTAGTGTATTGGTACTATATATTATGTATGTGTTTGCACCTTACCTCCTGCACTTACTGATTCATTTATTTTACAATGTACTCTGTTGCTATGTCCAGCTTAGAGAGGAGAATAAGAATCCAAAATTGTGATTTCAGATGTGGAGGAACTCACCTGAACGTGAGGAGGATGCATAAAGAGAGAGACACACAAAGGCATGGGGGAACAAGGGGAAGTCTGAAGGTGACAGTGACATTCAGGACGCCTTCTCTCCTTCAAGCACAGGCCTGGGGAGGAAGGACCAGGCAGGAGGGCAGGACGCACTGCTGGCCATCCACAAGTGGACAGCCTTGGAGGAAATGACAACGTGGGCCAGGGAGAAGGCAGGCAACTTGGAAGGCTTTGTCTGTTGTTTCATGTCCCTTACGAGGCACATCCGAGTTACACAAAAACTTTCGGCAACACGCGTTGTGCCTCGCATGAGGCGCAGACTGACGTTCTGGAAAGCCTCAGAGCCTGCCTTAGGGTTGTGCTTCCGAAACACCAGTGGAGCGGGATGAGGAGAAGAAATCATTGGAGAAAATATTTTTCTTTCTTCTCATTTATTTTTTTCAACAAACACTTAACAAGCTCTATATGTACCGGAACTATGCTCCGTGCTAGGGAAGTAACAATGAACGAGATGCAGGCGGCCCCTCCGAGAGACGGCTCGGGTCCTCTTCGGGCAGCGGGAGTGCGGTGTGAGTGAGTGGGGCTGACAGCGACCCTGTTTCCCTGACCCGCCTCTCTTTAGTGACACATGGCTTAAAGGGAAGAAAAATGTAGGTGAAGCTCTATTTGATTTTAACATCTAAGTAAGCTGGGCCGGAAAGGTTTGCTGAATGGTATCAGGGCCCTCGCTGATTTTCCCGAATGTTCCTGTGCTCAAGACCCCACAGGACGCCCTTGTTGGACTCAGCCCCTCTTCTTCCTGTGCAAACTTGGCCTGTGGGAGCCTGCGGCATGGAGGGCCGGAGCATCCTTCCCTAGCTAATGAAAAAAGAGGCACGGTAATCTTTTCAAAACCTGCCGTTGCTATGGAAACTGTTTTCGCCATTGCTGATGGTGGCAGTGTTCTACCACATTCAAAGGACACGCTGCTACTTCTAATCAGAGCATCACTACATCACCAGCAGTGATGTTTTTTCAAGAATACTGTCCTGATTTGGCCGCAGCCTCCCTGGACCAGCAGTGCTCTGAGCCCAGGAGGAGGTGGGAGAGACGGGAGAAGCAGCTGCGGCCACAGAGGCAGGGGAGGCAGGACCGTGAGGTGAAACCCTGGCCATAGGAGAGTGTTTCCAGGTGAAGAGAGACTCCAGGACCTCCCATGGCCTCCTAATTCCAAATCCGTTCCCCCTCCTCTTCTAAGCTGCTGCAGCGTTTGCTACCATACCCACTCTCTTCTTCCTGCAAACTCTTTCCTCTCCGGGCAGCTGTGACTAAGCTCAGCCTGGTTTCCCTCCCACTTGTCTGAAGCTCCTTCTCCTTAAAGTTCAAAGAGTCTGCCTTCCAGCCTTGGGCCCAGGGTTAGGAGAGTGTGGCCGGAGGGCAAGCCCACACACCCCAGGTAGACAGTCTGGAAGAGTCTCTCTTGCCCACCTGTCCTCAGACTTCAACGCCTCTAAGCCCCGAGAAGTCTGTGCTTTCTCTCTCACACACACACCAGATTCTGTGTGTGCTGAAATGCGATCCTTCCAGACTTTTGATGCCTGTCCAGAATTCATCAACTCGAGACTTTCTCTTTCCTTCCTCTTTTTTCTTGTTCTGCACCCCTGTTTTGCCTGAGGGGCCACCCACATGCCACCTGGCTATCGGGGAGGGACATGCTTCCAGACCAGTAACCCCAAGACAGCAGCAGAGTACCCAGCTGCTCTTGTAAACCTGTTCAGCACTTTGGCAGAGCGTATGTGCAGAGCGAAGTTCAAGTCTGCTCGGAAACACCCAGGTGATCTACAGACCCTAGCCCTCCGATAAGACACGCCCACAGGGCTGCCGGAGTCACTGTGGAGCCGAAGTCTGCTGATTTTTCCCAAGCATGCTGCCGTTTGGGTTTATTATCTTCGTATACGCTGACCTCATCTGTATATGATTCTCTCGTTTACTCATCCCACTGGGTTACTCTGTAACTGCTCAGGCACCGGGCATGTTTCCTAGGTTTGCTGCTGCAGTCCCCACCCCTGCACCCCACAGAGCGGGACCGAGCAGATAACTGGCCACCATGTGTGCGGCACACTCGCGGGCCCCGTGTCAAGGCCCTCGGACACCCTGCTCTGCACGGAATGTTTGTGTCCCTCCCCCCAAATTCATTGCTAAATCCTAACGCCCAGTGAGTCGGTGAGGACCTGAGCAGGTGGGGCCTTTGGGAGGTGACTAGGTCACTGGAGCAGAGCCCCCGTGAACCGGTCTAGTGTCTCACAAAGGACACCCCCAAGGGCCCCCTTACTTCTTTCATTGCATGGGGACCCAGAGAGAGGTTGACTGTCTGTGAACCAGGAAACCTGCACCAAACACCAAATTTGCCGGCACCTCAGTCTTGATCTTCCAGCCTCCAGAACTGTGAGAAATACCATATTTTTCATACTATAAGATGCGCTTTCCCCCCCAAATTTGTGGGGAAGTAGAGGTACATCTTATAGTCCGAATGTAGCTTGCCTGGCTCGCTGTGGGGAGGGGCAGCCTATGTTATTTATGTTATTAAAGATTTTACCACATTTTTTGCTTCAAAATTTTTTTCCTATTTCCCTCCTCTAAAACCTGGGTGCGTCTTATGGTCCGGTGCACCTTACAGTCCAAAACATTCGGTAAGTGTCTGTGGTTTACAAGCCGCCCAGTCTGTGGTTGTTTTTTACAGCAGCCCAAGCGGCTAAGACACTCATTGTCGCACATACACACTCGCACACACTGTAACCTACAAGGACTCGTATCGGAGCACCTTGTATTTTTCCTGCCCCAAGTTCAAAGGAATAATTATCTGAGCATCTGTTTGCCATCTGCCTTCCTAACTCAAGTTCCTGGGAGAGGACTCGAGCCTGCCTGGTCCCCTGCCGTGTCCACACTACCTGGGAGGCTCTCGGTGATTGAGGAACAAGTGAATGATACTCAGACGGGCGCAGACATGACCAGGTCCCCTGTGTGCCGCCGCCACACGGCACCCAGAATGCCCTTCCATCTGCATTATCTCATTTCATCCTAGCCCTGCCCCGGCAGTCGGACAGGCCACCGAGGGGAACAGAGGCTCCGAAGGGTTGAGAGACTTGCCTGAGGTCCCACAGCCCGAAGCGGAGACAGTTGGCACTTGAATCCACTTCTCTGGGTCCTAAATTCTTTATTCTCTCTCCTACACCAAGGGGCCTCCAGTAACGCAGACACACACACACAGACTTAGAGGCGAGCAAATCTGCTATTTCACGCTGGCAGAGATAACTACATCTACGCACACACTCGCTGCGACCTGTACACACTGACTCACACCCCACGTGTGCCCAGGTAGAGACACACCTGTGCCCCGGAGGCAGAGATTGTGAGCTCAGGACAGGGCTCGCAGGCTCCTGGCCCGGAGGGTCAAAGCTACACCCTGAGCTCATGTTTATTTCTCTTAGCACAGGTGGCCCCACGGACACTCCAAAGCCCTAGAGTGAAAGCCACTGTCTTTGGAGCTCAAAGCCTTCAGCCCAGGCTCCCTCAGTGGTGTGGGTCCCCCCACAGGTCCTACCTCCCCATGTGCAGGGGAGTGAGGGGCCTCCTGGGGGAGACCCTCAACCTCTACTGGCCTGACTCTCTTGGGGGACAAGGTGGTCACCTCTTCCCTCAACACCGGACGCATCCTGCTCCCACACCCGGCTCTGGATGGTAACAACTCCATGCATTCTTCTCCTTGGCGGGGTCCCTAGCAGGGTCCTACAGGGCCTGACAGGTGGCCAGCCCCACCTTCTGCCACGAAGGACTCCTTTCTGTCCCTTCACCGGAAGACAGACGTGCAGCCCCCGTTGGAACGCCTCCTGCAACAGGAACTCACTGCCCCTGGAGGCAGAACAGTCTACGGTCAGCCAGCATGGGTTTTAAGGAAAGTCCTCCTCACACCCCTGAGGAGAGGTCACATCACCCCTTGAGTTCTGCCTGTTCCTGTCCTTACACCCTGATTGTCCAGGTCTCTCGAGTCACATTGCTTCTAGACCCCTCGCTCTTCCCTGGGTCCTTCTCCACTTAAAAACAAGAGGCCCGGATGGAGGGCTCCAGGTCCCACTGGGCTCTGCACATGAAGCCTCAGGTCACAGGGTCATTTGAGCAGCCACGTGACAGCACTGGGGGTGTCGGCTCTGCCTGGGCCGCCCCACAGCTCAGTGTAAAATGTGGACTTTGACCATCTGTCTGTTCCTTATTGTCATCGTCAAACTATCGCCTGGCGCCTAGTTTCCAGAAGGTTGGGGATTTGCCTCTTTTGAGGAGTTTTCAAACCCCCAAAGAATGAACGCCCTCATGGTGAACATACGGCACTATGAGCCAGCAGCAGGCAGACTTGGAGAGGGGCCCTGGGTGTCATTCACCAAGTTGGAGAATGTCAGTGATGACCAGTGCTCCCCTCCATCCAACACCGAGGTTTGTGCTCCAGGGGGCCCACACCCCATCCCCATCCGCTTTTATCTTTTATCCCAGATCCCAGCGTGATGGTTTCCCTCCAATCCCAGTCAGCAATAGACCCCCAGAATTCTTTTCATAAGATCTTGTCCTTGAACTAACTTCTAAAAAACCTTAAAATCTTAACCTTAATCCAGCCATAGGCAATAATATCACCTCCCTTTTATGTGTTTTCCTTTACGATGTATCTTCTCAGAAAGTCTACTCTCTGACCAGTACAACATCCTACAGAAAAATGAGCAGGTGAGGTATGGAACGCCACGCCATTCTGCAAATGAGAAAACCTAGTCCCAAGAAAGTAGTGTTCCTTGCTCAGGGCTGCTGGGCTAGTAAGCAGCAGAGCTGGGACCTGGGTTAAGAGCTTATAGGTTTGTCCAGGTTTGTTCAGAGCTCTTCACATGACATCCAACCGAGATCACGTCATTGAGCCCTACCCTGTCTTTCCAGAGATGAAGAAACCGAGGCCTGGACAGGGCCCGGCAAGCGAGAAGTAATAACGGGACTGGACTCAGGGTCTGACTCCTGGCTCTGCGCTACTTTCAGAACCCCAAATTACTAACCCACCGCTCCAGGCCCCTAAGGAAAGAGTATCGTTCAACTAACCTTGGACCACGAAAGTCTCTTCTGTCCCAGGACACCCTTGGCCAGGACCTCTGCGTCAGGACACTGAGAGGCTGGGCAACCCCTGTCTGCCAGAAGTTGTATCCAGTGAAGGATTGTAGGCCCAGCTCTCCCAGGGAGAAGATGCTGCTATGGATGCTGCCAATGTCCAGAGTGCCTCAGAGGATGCTTTGGTCACAGTCCTATATAAGTGCCTCCCAAGAGCTGAGCTCACGGGCAGCCAACCCAGGAGCCGCCCGCCCACTACACCTTGTCCCGTCCCCATCCTGCTTCTCGCTCCTCCAAAGATAGGAGGCTTACCTCAGCTGCCCTGGGAAAAAAAAAAAAAAAAAAAACACAACAAAACCAAAAACCAGTTTCTCTTGACAACTTCCTTATTACACTCAAACCCAACAAGAGACCGGCGCTCAGAAAACAACCCTGGCCTGGCTGGAGGCCAGGCCTCGGAATAAAAAACAAGTGCTATGGCAAACTCAAATGAGAAGGAGGAGGACGTAGTTTTATTATCTCCACACCTTCTCTCGGTTCTCTCTGAAGCATGCCAGAGAAAGAAGGATCTGGAAAGAAAGGCCATTGAATGGACCACATGCGCTCCTTGATGGGGAGATGAAGCTCAGCAGGGGTGGGCTGGGGCGTGTTCCCCAAACCCTGCTGTCCCTCGGGGAGTTGCCGTGAGTGTTGACAGAACATTCTAACAAGTCTTTCAGAAATCACATTTCACTTTCGGTGGCACTGGAATTTTTTTTTTTTAAGATAGAATATATACATGTTTATTATCAGAAAAGAAGAACTAGCTTTATTTAAACCAGACCAAAAAAATCAGAAATTTTATTTTGGTTAACTGACATGGGGAGGTACTACAAATTACAACTTCCAGAGTGCAAATGTAGACGTATTTATAAAATAGTTCAAAAATAAATGTGGAAAGTGCTGAGCTTTAGAGTTGCCCACAGCTGGAGCCATCTGCCAGCCAGCTGTGTGGCCTCTGGCAGGAGACACAGCATCTCTGATCTTGTTTCTCACTCAAAAAATAAGTCCTCTTGTTTATATTATAAAAACATAGATCCATGTATCATACGATGATGATTGGAAAGAAGCGAAGACAACGTGCTGTGTGCCGGGCGTTTTCCACGTCCTGGGCGCCGCGTGCCCAGCGCCTCCCGGTGCGCAGCCAAGGGCCAGCGCGCCGTTTCCGCAGAGAGCTCTTCCTGCTCCGTTTGTGCTGTCGCGAATGGGGTTGGGTCCAGCCACGTGCTGGGCACCGTCTCAACACCGATTTAGAGACTGTATCGACTCAAGAGCCCACGTGAGCGTCAAACAAGAGTTCGATTAGATCCTCCGTTCCATTTATTTAACTGAAGCTGCGTTTTCCTACCCACCTCCGCTAAGCCCTGTGTGCGTCCTAGCTGCCGCTTCGCAGTCAGAGCCCTGGCCAGCCCTCGCGGGGCTCACAGCGTAGCTGGGAAGAGAGGACACAGAGAAAGTCTGAAAGCGGGTGGAGGGGCAGGGGGAGCTGCTGCTTTGTGGGTTCGGAGAATCAGCGTGGGAAGATGGGCATGTTCCAGAGATGATGGTGGAGATGGTTGTACAACAGTGTGAATGTACCTAACGCTACTGGGCTGTAGACTTAAACAGGATTAAAGCGGTCAGTTCTGTTATGCACATTTTACCACCATTCAAAAAAGAAATCAGATGGAAGGACGGACAGGGAGCCACTGGGGGCGGGGGTGGGAAACCGTGTGCACGGACCACCGCAGCCCCAGCCCTGCCATCCACAGGTGCTCACAGGAGGGAGAGCCATCCTCGGGCTGTCCTGGGCCTTGGGTGCCTTCTCGAACCAGGCAGAGGGGCAACCCGGCCCTGTCCTCGGTGCCCGTCAAAGACCAGGCCTCAGACATCTGTGGAGAGACACTTGGCCTGTGGCCGGGACTCGCTTCATGATGGAAGCAGCCCAGAGCCAAATGAAAAGGAAGGGCCCCATGTTCAAAAGTGTGAAGGATTTCGAGGCAGAGACAGCGGAGCATGAAACCAGTTGGAGGCCCTTCTGAGTGTGGCCCTGTGCAGCTTGTGCAGGCTGCACAGCCATGCAGGGGACACTCATGGGGACAGTTCCTAACCAAACACTGTGAGGAAGGATGACCAAAGAAGGAGGAGAGGAAGATTTGAAAGAAAATATTTTTTTAATTTTTAATGAGTGTAACATGTAAAAGTGCACAAATCGTAACTATACAATCCAATGAATTTTCACAAGGGGGATAAATAAACCCGTGTCACTGGCACACAGACAAAGAAACAAAACGTTACCTGCCTCACCACCCCCCACCACCTTCACGCTTCTCACGGGTACCACTGTCCTGCCTTCCAACAGCTTAGGTCGTTTTTGCCGTTTCAGGGTTTTATAGAAATGGGAATCAGAATGCACGTTTCTTTATGCCCAGCTTTTTCTTCACCCTATTTCAGGTTAACGAGACCCACCACGGTGCTGTGTGGAGCTGTGGATGGAAATTCTCAGACTGACAACACCAGGGTCGGAGAGGCTGTGAGGCGACCAGAACTCCCATCCCCGACTAGTGGGCATGGAGACAGTGCAGACACCTCAGAAAACGCAGGGGCAGCTTCTACTAAAGCTGAGCGGACACCCGCTGATGACCCAGCACTTCTCTCCCGGACGAACACATGACACAAGGGCACTCACATGCCCCCAACAACGTTCCCAGGAGTGATGTGTCAGCACTCTTTGCAACAGCCCAAAACGCAAGAACTTGAGACCACTCAAACGCCCAGTAACAAAGAAGTGAGCAACGGTCGTGTATTCACAAAATGGAGAGTTTCCTTTTCCTGAGAGTCTGTATGTTTGTTTGGAAAGATTATTTTCCCTCTTGTGTGACCTGGGTGTGCCACATGGGGACATAGAAATAAACTTGGTCTTGAGTGGAAATGAAGGAATAAATGACGTGGTTCTGAGCGGCATGTTTAAGAGAGGAAGAATTTCCCCAAGAGACACTCAAACCGGCCCTGGGTTTGGAACCCCTTTTCCCAGAAATCTGCCTCCATGCTGGCAAGAGAATTTGCATTATGGAAATTAGCACCTGCCTTTGGTGACTCCCAGGAGCAAAGAACAAGTGTGTGAACACCCCTCCTTTCCAGGGCCACACCCTCTGCTGGGAATCCACAATTCAAAGTCCAGCCCTGACACTGCTTGGGCTTCCCACCAGCTGAGCCTCCTGGGGATCCGTCTTCGAGACCAAGGTCCCCTGGCCAGAAGATGGTCTCAGAATGCTCTTTTGGTTCTTGTGCAAAATGACTGAATTTAGGTCTTGTGCCTAAACTGCTCAATGAATCTCAATTCCCATCCATACCCCTCTGCCTCGGTGCCTTTTCCTGTCCCTCCAGTGGCTCCCAGAATCTCCCTGTCCTTCAGTTGTTCCCAAGTCCCCACTACAAGTGGGTAACTCAGTTGACCATCATGACAGCTAGCAGCTGTGACATTAGACGGAGCCACACTGTCCCCAGCTCCCATGCCCAGTGGGCACACTAGTTACAGCATTAACAACAGCAGTCATTTGTGAAATGTTTACTCCACGTCACGCCCTGTACTAAGTAAGACCTTTTACATGCATTAGCTAGTTTTACCCTCATAATGTTTCTAAAATAGACATTGTTTTATTTACAAATTTGAAAATGATGCTCAAAAAGTTTAAATGCTTAAGTGACACTGCTAAATGGCAGATTAAGACCTGTCAGTCAGTCTCCAAAGCGTGTCATTAACCATGGCACTCCACTGTTAACCTGAACCTCGGTTTTCACAGCTGTGCATGGGAATAGATGATACCAGACTCACAGGACTGCTCAGAAACTTCAAGGAGTCCCTGAAAGTAGGTAGTTCCAGGTTTGGCGCAGCAGCTCGATGACCCAATAAGAACCAATTTTGTGCTGATGCTCATCTCCTCATGATCACAAGATGGCTGCGCAGATCCCTCTGTGTCACCCTCACAGTCCCCTTCAGAGGTTGACAAGAAGGGCAAGGTGATAGTGTCATGGGGGGCTTCATTTTTAAGCTGAAGAGTTTTCCCAGACATTTCTCAGCAGAACTTTCCTATGTCTTATCGGTCAAAACTAGTTATATGACCAGCCCTAGCTGCAAGGGAGGCTGGAAAAATGAGTAGGTGGCCAGGGAGATAAGGGTTAGAAATAGAGTGGGCCATCCCTGACATGGCAGTGTGGGCAATCTTCATACCTGTGGAAATGATTTTTCTGTTTTCCTCACTAGACCATGAGAACCTTCAGGACCAGGACCTCCTTGAGTTTTCCTCTGTATCCTCAGAACTTAGCCCAGTGCTCAGCACTAAGAAGGTGCTCAACAATTCCCATTGAATGAATGAGTGAATGAGTGAATCAATCAATATTTGACCATCCTCCCTCCTTGCTTATACCACCAAGAGCCTGTGCATAGGCAATTGTTTATTCATATGCAAACTAAATTTGGGTTAACTACAAATAAGCCTATAATGCAAATATCTCTCAATTCTTCCAACAAGCCATTATACCTCTGGCCATTGGACATGCTGTTCTCTTTGCCCAG
Source organism: Glossophaga mutica (assembly GCA_039655065.1). Lineage (NCBI taxonomy): Eukaryota > Metazoa > Chordata > Mammalia > Chiroptera > Phyllostomidae > Glossophaga > Glossophaga mutica. The sequence continues at coordinate 112,793,979 of CM077306.1, forward strand.
AACATTCTTTCCTCACCTCCAACCTCCCTCACCCATCTACACATGGCCAGCTCCTTCTCACTCTCTAGGTCCCTGCCTAGACATTACCACCTCTGAGACATTTTCCCTGATCTCCCCAGTGTGGCTCAGAGGCCTCTGCCAATCCTCCTGATCCCCACATCCTTGCACTCGCCACCCTGGGTCGTAACTATCTCCTTAGCAGGATAGTAAACGCCCATGGGAACTAGAACGGCACAATCTTTACTAGTAGAGCCTCCATAATCTTCTACTGATTGGATCATTTATACCAAAGGTAAAAAGCAAAACTCTTATGTTAGGGGACAGATGGCAAATATTTTCAGCTCTGCGGGCCATATGACTTCTGTTGCAATTATCTCCCTCCATGGCTCGCGTGAGAATGTGGCCTTAGAGAACATGTAAACAAATGAGCATGGCTGAGTTCCCACAAAACTTATTTCCGGGCACTGAATTTGCATTTCATATAACTTTCATATGACATGAAGTATTGTCCCTTTGAAAATATTTTTCAACCATCTAAAAATGTAAAAGCCATTCTCAAAGGCTCTTGGGTTTGAGACATACAAAAGCAAGTGACAAGCCATAACGTGCTGACCCTCATTATCACCGAGCCACAGGCTTCAGATCTCCCAGGTCAGGGCACAGCAAGGTCACCTAGAGCAATGATACAACAGTATTTCTTGATGTCAAGCATAAATTAAACTTGAAAAGTACACTAAATAAATAACTTAGCCATCCTCCATGTAGTAGACAGTATTTTAAGAAGTCAAGATAATTGAAGAGTAAGGAACTGTTACTGTCAGGGAACCATGTCACTAAGTTTAAACAAAACTGTTGACAATTTTGTCCTGGCTCATTTGGTTCAGTGGATTGAGTGCCAGCCTGCGAGCTGAAAGGTCACGGGTTCGATTCCCAGTCAGGGCACATGCCTGGGTTGTGGTCCAGGTCCCTAGTTGAGGGCATGTGAGAGGCAACCGCTCAATGTACCTCTCACACATTGATGTTTCTCTCCCTCTCTTTCTCCTTCCCTTCTCCTCTCTCTATAGGTAAAATCTTTTAAAGTAATAAAATCTATTTAAAGAAATGTTTGACAATTTCCATATGCAATCACAATGGGGATTTTAAACAGTAGGCATAAAAAGATATTTCTTCTTTATGATCAAAATTATTGATCTTAAATAATATCCAAAATATTATTTAGATAATGAAAGTAACCACTGGAAAAACTGAAGACAAGTTAACTAAGACTGGTTGCCTCCAGGGAGTGGTCATGGAGGTGGGTTTCCTGCAAAGGTAGGTGTTTTGTTAAACTGGGTTTCGTGTGTCACTGTGATGCGTAGAATGTTAGCAAGGCCGTGGGGAAACAGGGACTTCCACGCTCTGCTGGGGGCGGGGGCAGGTGGACTGGGACAGCCATTCCCGACAACAGTCAGGCAGTGTTAGTCAGACATGGTGTCCGTATTCCAGACCTAGCAATTACCCTCCTAGAAATGCTTACACAGCTTCTTCAGGGCACGAGAGCAGCGGTGTCCACCACAGCACTCTTCAAGGTACCAGGGGGTTGAAAGATGCTGGGAGAAGGGCAGAAAGAATGTCGTGGATGCTCACCCAGAGAACTGCTTACACACTGGAGACATCAAATGGGATGAACACACAGCGATGTGGGATCACCCTAAAGATGCAGTGTGCGGTGGAAAAAGTGACAGAGCGAGAGATACCGAATAACGTCATGTAAATTAAAAATACAAAGTGACAAAACAACAATACGGGTTTACAAGAACACATACAAAAAGACACATTCAACACACAAGCCGAATTACTTTGGGAGAGAAAGAAATACATGGAATGAACACATACAAAGTACACACTAGATGGGGCCTTGCATAAGCTCATAATTGGTTAATATTGTTCTCAGAATTCCTGACCAATGCAGTAAATCATGAAATATAAATAAAAGTTACAAATAAAAGGTAAATACATAGGTGGATGGGTAGACATACAGATACAGATATAGATGATATAGATTTAGATAGAAGCAGCTTCTGACTATAGAGCTCTTTTAAAAAATCCTTTCAGGGGACTTCTGGCCAAGATGGAGGCGTAGGTAGACACACTGTGTGATCTGACAGAAAATTTAACTGTATGGAAGTCCAACAACCATTCATCCAGACCGGTAAGGGGGGTGGAGTCAAAGGCCAGCAGAGAGGGTTGAAGCAGGAAAAGGTGGCAGCTGGCAGAACCCGGGTGGTGGCAACGGGCAGACCCAGTGAGGGGCGCAAGGCGGCTGGCTGACCAAGTGGTCCCACATTAGCACGCAGATAAACCAGGCAAAAATGGGTAGCAAGACAGTCCATGCAACCCAGGGGCCCAGCGCCAAGAAATAAAGCCTGAAAGCACCAATTGAAAACAGCTGTGGGGGTTGAGGTGCTGGGAGAGACTCCCAGCCTCACAGGAGAGTTCGTTGGAGAGACCCACAGGGTCCTAGAAGGTACACCAGCCCACCCACCCAGGAACCAGCACCAGAAGGGCCCACTTTGCTTGTGGGAAGTGGTGGAAGGGACTGAAATACGAGAGACAGCAGAGCAAGCACCACTGTTCCCTCTCTGACCCCGCCCCCACATACAGTGTCACAACCCAGAGATGTGTGTTGCCCTGCCCTGGTGAACACCTAAGGCTCCGCCCTCACTATGTAACAGGAGAGACAAGACCCCCCCCCCAAAAAAAAAATGGCTCAAACGAAAGAACAGATCAAAGCCCCAGAGCCAATATATCTAAGCAACGAAGAGGTAGCCAACCTATCGAAGGCACAGTTCGAAGCACTGGTGATCAGGATGCTCACAGAATTGGTTGATTTTGGTTGCAAATTAAATGAAAAAATGAAGTGTTCATTACACTAAGTGAAATGAAGGAAAATGCACAGGGAACCAATAGTGATGGGAAGAAAACTGGGACTCGAATCAATGGAGTGGACCAGAAGGAAGAAACTAACAATCAAACAGAAAAGAATGAAGAAGCAAGAATTTGAAAAAATAAGGAGAGGCTTAGGAACCTCCAGGACATCTTTAAATGTCCCAACATCCGAATTATAAGGGTACCAGAAGGGGAAGAGGAAGGGTAACAAGTGGAAAACTTATTTGTACAAATAATAAAGGAGAACTTCCCCAATCTGGCAAAGGAAATAGACTTCCAGGAAGTCCAGGAAGCTCAGAGAGTCCCAAAAAAGTTGGACCCAAGGAGGAACATACCAAGGCACATCATAATTACATTAGCCAAGATTCAAATGAAGGAGAGAAATCTTGAAGCACCAAGAGATAAGGGGACAGTCACCTACAAAGGAGTTCCCATAAGACCGTCAGCTGATTTCTCAAAAGAACCTTTGCAGGCAAGAAGGGATTGGCAAGAAGTATTCTAAGTCATGAAAAGCAAGGACCTACAACCCAGATTACTCTATCCAGCAAAGCTATAATTTAGAATGGAAGGGCAGATAAAGTGCTTCTCAGATAAGGTCAAGTTAAAGGAGTTCATCATCACCAAGCCCTTATTCTATGAAATGTTAAAGGGATTTATCTAAGAAAAAGAAGATAAAAAAATATGACAGTAAAAAGACAGCACACTCACAGTTATTAACAACCACATTTAAAACAAAAGCAAACTAAGCAAACAGCTAGAACAGGAACAGAAGCACAGAAATGGAGATCACATGGAGGGTTAGCAACAGGGGAGTGAGAGGAGGAGAGAGGGGAAAAGGTACAGAAAATAAGTAGCATAGATGGTGGGTGGAAAATAGACAGGGGGAGAGCAAGAATAGTGTGGGAAATGTAGAAGCTAAGGAACTTACAACACATGGACATGAACTAAAGAGGGGAAATGTGGGTGGGAGGGGGTGTGCAGGGTGGAGGGGAGTGAAGGCAGGGAAATGGGGCAACTGTAATAGCATAATCAATAAAATATATTAAAATAAATAAATAAATATTTTTTAAAAAGAAGCATAATTGGTAGGTATAAAATAGACAGGGGGATGTTAAGAACAGTATAGGAAATGGAGAAGCCAAAGAATTTATAGGCATGACCCATAGACATGAACTAAGGGAGGGAATTGTTGAACGAAATGGGGGTCCTGGGGAAGAGGGACAAAGGGGGAAAAATTAAGGCAACCGTAATAACATAACGAATAAACTATGCTTTTAAAAGGTGTTTATTTTATAAACTACTTTTATCTTAGAGGAATTTTTTGGGAAATAAAATCTAATAAGGAAAAGGTATTTGAGGTTCAACAATTCCTTACATTTCAATCAGCTTCTTTTTCTTTTTTAAAGCATATTTTATTGATTATGCTATTACAGTTGTCCCAGTTTTTCCTCCTTAGCCCTTCTCCACCTGGTAGCTCCATCCCCTCCAGCAATATCCGCCTTAGTTCATATCCATGGGTCATGCATGTAAGTTCTTTGGCTTCTCCATTTCCTATACCATTCTTAACAACCCCCTATCTATTTTGTACCAACCAATTCTGCTTCTTTTTTTAAAGTATATTTTATTGATTATGCTATTCCAGTTGTCTCATGTTTTTCTCCCCTTTATTCTTCTCCACTTGCATTCCCCCTCCCACCAGTATCTTCCCCCCTGCCCTTAGTTTATGTCCATGGATTGTACATATAAGTTCTTTGGCTTCTCTATTTCTGTACTATTCTTAACACCCCCCGGTCTATTTTGTACCTACCATTTATGCTTCTTATTCCTGGTACTTTCCCCCTGTTCTCACCCTTCCCTCTCCCCACTGATAACCCTCTGTGTGATCTCCATTTCTGTGATTTTTGTTCCTATTCTAGATGTTTACTTAGTTTGTTTTTGGTTGTTTTTTTGTTGTTGTTCAGTTGTTGATAGTTGTGACTTTGTTGTCATTTTAATGTTCATAGGTTTGATCTCCTTTTTCTTAGATAAGTCCCTTTAACATTTTGTGTAATAATGGCTTGGTGATGATGAGCTTCTTTAGCTTGACCTTGTCTGGGAAGCACTTTATCTGCCCTTCCATTCTAAATTATAGCTTTGCTGGATAGAGTAATCTGGGTTGTAGGTCCTTGCTTTTCATGACTTAGAATACTTCTTGCCAATCCCTTCTTGCCTGCAAAGGTTCTTTTGAGAAATCAGCTGATGTTCTTATGGGAACTCCTTTGTAGGTAACTGTGCTTTTCTGTGGCTGCTTTTAAGATTCTCTCTTTATCTTTCACCTTTGGCCATATTTTAATTATGATGTGTCCTGGAGTGGTCCTCTTTGAGGCCAATTGTTTGGGACTCTCTGTGCTACCTGTACTTGTATGTCTATTTCCTTTGCCAAATCAGGGAAGTTTTCTTTCATTATTTTTTCAAATAAGTTTTTAATTTCTTGCTCTTCCTCATCTCCTTCTGGCACCCCTATGATTCAGATGTCATGTTTGGAGATATCCTAGAGGCTCTTCATTTATTTGATTGTTTCTTTCTTTATTTGATTGTTTTTTAATCTTTTGTCTTCTTACTGTTCTGATTGAATTTTTTTCTTCCTTATGTTCCAAATTGTTGTTCCGATTCTCACCTTCATCCCCTTCACTGTTTGTTCCCTGGAGATTTTCCTTTATTTCACTTAATGCAATCTTCATTTCTGCCTGGGTCTTTTTTATGCTGTTGCAGTATCCAGCGATTTCAGAACACTGATCACCAGTGTTTTGAACTCTGCCTCTAATAGGTTGGTTATTTCCATTTAGTTTAGTTCTTTATCAGGGTTTTTTTCTGTTCCTTCATTTGGGCCCGATTTCTTTGTCCCCTCAATTTGACACCCTCCCTGTGGTTGTTTCTGTGTATTAGATAGAGCTGCTTTGACTCCCTGTAGCATGGCTTTTATAGAAAAAGCACCTATAAATTCATTGGAGTAGAGCCTTAAGTAATCACCAAGGTGGAGCAACCCGTTCCACTGCTTTGCAGCTTTGTGTATGGGAGGGCTCAGAGAGGCGACAATGCTCCTGCCTGGCCTCTGGACATTGCCTGGGAGGAAGCTCTCTCCCTGCACTCACCCTCTTGCCAGTCACCTCACTTTCTTTCTGTATGCCACTTGTTCCCTTCCAGCTATTTCCCTGGTGCTGAAACCCAGAGTGGGTGGGTCTACATGAGTCCTAAATCCATTGCTGGCCCTTTAAGAGGAGTCTTTTGAGAATCCCACAATTTCTTCTGCTGTCTCACTCTTTCTAATTTTTATAGCCAGAAGTATGGGGACTTATCTTCCTTGCCCTGGAACCCTGGGCTGGGTGGTCTGGTCTTGGGTTGGGATCACTCACTTCCAAGGTATCCCTCCTGATTTTTATCCACCATACGTGACTATGTATGTGGCTGCCCATTTCGCCACCCCTCCTACCCATCTGGATGAATGTGGCTTCTTTAAATCTTCAGTTGTTGGACTTCCATGCAGCTCAATTTTCTGACAAGTCTGGGTGATATTTGTTTTGTAGTCTAGTTGTAATTTTTCTGTAGTTGTGGGTGGAGGTGAAGTGTGCTTACCTATGCTTCCTTCTTGACTGGAATCTCAATTCAGCATCTTTTTCAAACTGGCCTACAGCCAATTTCAGTTACCTAATTTAAAATTGTCCTCAATGTTGCCCTGGCTGGTGTGGCTCATTTGGTTGGAGAATCATCTCATAAATGGAAGAGTTGCAGGTTTGATTCTTGGTCAGGACACATAGCTGGGTTGTGGGTTCGGTCCCCGGTTGGGGCACTTTTACAGTAAATTTCTTTGAGGCCATGGCTTAATGATTCCAAAGTAATTACTTTGATTTTGGCAGGATTTGGGTTTGGACTTTTATTTGTTTTGTTAGTGTCCAGGGTCACTTGTGTAGTAGTATTTGGCTGTGGAAACTCAGACTAAAGAGGTAGCAGACTCTGAAATCACCCTTCAAAAGCTTTTCCACGATAACAACTAAAAGATACTCTAACTGTCCCTAAGAAGAAATGTGTGAGGCCTATAAGCAATATAAGAGATCTGAGAAAATATGGAAACATCTATACACTTAAATGGAAAGCTTATGAAAAAAGTTTTAATTCTCTCCTGGTTAATTCATGGTTCATCACACTTCTAATTAAAATCCGAAAGAATCTGACACAATTAGAATTTAGAAACTGACAAAAATTTTCCTGGCTATATTTCACCTGGAAAATTAACAGGTGAGATTACTATAAAATTTTTAGAAAAGAAAAATAATTGGGATGAGGAAGGGATATTTTCTCTGTCAGACATTAAATGTATTATAAAGCTAAAGAAGTAAAACAAGGTTGTACTAACAAGAATTAATGGGCAAATCAATGGTTAAAAAACATCCCTGAAACCATTCCAAGTAAGATGTCCATGTATGAGAAAGAAAGCTCACAAACCAACAAGAAGAGGTGGGTTACACAGCAAATGAGACTGGAAAAACTGGCTGATCAGTTTAGATCTACACTTTCCACTGTAGCATAAAATGAGTTCCAGGTACGTTAAAGCATTACATGTAGAAATGATGTTACTTACTTACTTACTTACTTACTTACTTTATTTATTTACCTACCTATGTATGTATTTACTTACTTACCTTCACCTGACGACATGCTTATTGATTTTAGAGAGAAGGGAAGGGAGAGAGAAAAAGAGGGAGAGAAATATCAACATGAGAGGTTGCCTTTTGTAGGCACCCCGACTGGGGACCTAACCCTCAACCCAGGCATGTGCACTGACCAGGAATCAAACCTGCAACCTTTGGGTTTGTGGGACGACACCCAGCCCACTGAGCTACACCATTCAGGGCTAAAAATAATGCCACTTTAAAAAATTTAAAGAGTAGGTGGATAACTAAATTTGGGTGAAGGACTTTTCAAGAATAAAAACAATAATGAGAGAAGTCACATGAGAAAAGAGCGATAGACTTGAATAAATCAGAATTACAAACTTCTGCATTTCAAAAACACTATAAAAGGTTAAAGAGCAAACAATGAAACTTGGAAAACTTTTTTGCAACAAATAGTTCAAGCAAAGGGTTACTGTCCTTATTTTATAAAGGATGTAAATGTAAATAAATGCAAAAATAAGAACAAATTTTAAAATAATCAGTAAACCCACAAATAACTTCATTGTTAATGTATAATACCTCACACACACAGTTTACTTTCACGTGCAAATGTTGCAACACAACATTTAGTAGAACAATCAGGATATAAAACTGCATATGCAGAGTAATCCAAATGATGTCAAATTAAGTTACGTATATTTTTAAAAGTGGAAGTACAATCACCTAAATGTTTTTAATGACTTCCATTTGGAATTAAATTGTAGGTGATTTATTTATTTATTTATTTATTTATTCATTTATTTAATTGATTATGCTGTTACGATTGTCCTGATATTTTTCCCTTTGCCCTCTCTGCCCAGAACCCCACTTCTCTCCAGCAATCCCCCTACCCAGTTCACATCCATGGGTCATGCGTGTAAGTTCTTTGGCTTCTCCCTTTCCTATATTATTCTTAACATCTGCCTATTTTGTTCCTAGCAATTATGCCTCTTAACTCCTGCACCATTTCCCCCTTACTCCCCCATCGACCTCCCAGCCGATAACCCTCCAAATGATCCCCATACCCACAATCCTGTTCCTGTTCTTGTTTGCTTAGTTTGTTTTTGTTTATATTTTTTAGATTCAGTGGCTGATAGTTGTGAGTTTGTTGCCATTTTACTGTTCATACTTTTGATCTTCTTTTTCTTAGATAAGTCCCTTTAACATTTCATATAATAAGGGCTTGGTAATGATGAACTCCTTCAGCTTTACCTTCTCTGGAATCACTTTATCTGCCCTTCCATTCTAAATGATAGTTTTGCTGGATAGAGCAGTCTTGGATGGAGGTCCTTGCTTTTCATGACTTTGAGTACTTCTTTCCAGCCTCTTCCTGCCTGTAACGTTTCTTTTAAGAAAATCAGCTGATAGTCCAATGGGCACTCCTTTGTAGGTGACTATCTCCTTTTCTCTTGCTGCTTGTCAGATTCTCTTTATTTTTAACTCTTGGCTTTTTAATTATGATGTGTCTTTGTGTTGTCCTCTTTGGATTCAACTTGATTGGGACTCTCTCATGTCGATTTCCTTTTTCTAAATTAAGGAAGTTTTCTTTTATTATTTTTCAAATAGATTTCCAATTTCTTGCTCCTTCTCTTCTCCTTCTGGCACCCCTATGATGCAAATATTGGGCTTCTTGAAGTTGTCCCAGAGGCTGCTTCTACTACTCTCATGTTTTAATTCATTTTTCCTCTTGTTTTGATTGGTTGGTTTTGCTTCTTTATGTCCCAAATCTTTTATTTGATTCTCAGCTTCATCCACTTTATTGTTGATTCCCTGTAAATTGTTCTTTATTTCAATTAGTATGTATCCTCCATTTCGGATTAGATCTTTTTTATGCTGCTGAGGTCCTCACTAAGTTCCCTGAGCATCCTCATAACCAGTGTTTTGAACTCTGTATCTGATAGATTACTTATCTCTATTTCATTAGCTCTTTTTCTGTAGTTTCAATCTATTCTTTCATTTGGGCCATGTTTCTTTGTCTCCTTGTTTTGGCAGCCTCCCTGTGTGTGTTTCTGTGCATTAGGTAGAGCTGCTTTGACTCTGTGACTTGGTAGCATGGCCTAATGTAGTAGGTGTCCTGTAGGGTCCAATGGCACAGCCTCCCGTCTCACCCAAGCTGGGTATTAGAGGTGCACCCTTCTCTTGTAGTTGAGCCTTTGTTGCTGTTGACAGATCAATGAGAGGGATTTACCCACGCCAATCAGCTGCAAGGACTGGCTGTGACTACTTACCACCAACCTCCACTCTCTGGGGAGGATCAGCTATGCAAGGGCAGGGTGGTGGTGCTTTGAAGTAGTCTGTAGCTGTCCACTGGGTACTCTGGCCTTGGGGTTTCCCCGGTGGTGCAAGTCAAGGTCACACCCCACCTGTGATTTGCCTGAGGTTTCCCTTCCTGAGCTATAAAGCAATCTGAGAAGGCTGCTACTTGGGCTGGTCTTGGAGATTCCCAGGCAAAGCCAAGCTGTGAAATCAACTGCTGCTGTTGCCCTGCCTGGAGCTCACTGAAGCCAGCTGTTGCTTGTTTGATCGGATTTAGGAAGCTATGAAGCATAAGCCAAGACCAGCCATTTATATGGAAAAGCAGCTGGGTTGGGCCCTTAAGTTGGGTGAGGTGGAATCTCTGGGTGTCTCCAAGGTGGGTCAAACAGTGTTAGGCAGATTTGACAGAATCTCAAATGTGGCACCAGCCTGCTAGCTCTGTGGCTCTGCAGGAGGAAGGCTCAGAAGAGGGACAATGGCCTCTGCTCACCCGATGCCAGACACTTCACCCGTTCCCAGTATGCCACTGTGCCCTTCAAGCTGCCCCAACCCCAGCAGGAGCTCAGAGGGAGTGAGTCTCAGTTGGTGAGTCTATGTGTGGGTTCTTTAAGAGGAACTGCTTGGGACTCTAGAAGTTTCTTCCACCAACTCAATCCCCACTGGGTTTTGCAGCCAGAAGTCCTGGGGACTTATCTTCCTGGCCCTGGCACCCTGGGCTGGGCAGCCTGGTGTGGGGCTGGGACTCCTTGCTCCTGAGATCTCCCTCCCTGATTTTTATCCACCACATGTGGGTGAAGGACCAGCCGTTTTACATCTGTGCCCCTCCTACTGGTCTGGACAGATGTGGTTTCTTTAATTCCGTAGTTGTCAGACTTCCATTCAACTCAATTTTGGCGGGTTCTGAGTGATGGTTGTTTTACATTTTAGTTATAATTTTGATGTGGTTGTACAAAGAGGTGAGCCATGTCTGCCTACACCACCATCTTGACTGGAAACCCTATTTACTTTATTCTTTGCCAAATGTTCCAAATTCTCTATAGTAAATATGTATTATTTATAAATTCCATTTTTGAAAATTAGTTAACATTATTTCTCTGGCTGGTCCCCCACCAGGTGAATTCTAGAAATGGCTAGCCCCTTTTGGCAAAGGGGGTTTGAAAAGAGGATTCTGGGAGTATCTCCCCCAATGGCAGCTGTGTCCCCTGGAAAACTTCCATCCTGTCCACCCGGGGCCTCGGACATGTTGGTCTGGGTCTCTGTTTCACAGAGGAGCTCCAGCTGCAGGCCAGGCCTCTTTGTCACAACCTCCCTCCTAGAGAGAATGCTAAGCAATGGCTCCAGCCCTCCAGGCACAGAATAAACCCAGTCAAGCCTTCCCATCTGGGTGGGGATCCCCACCAGCACACGGTCTGGGAGTGACAACAAGCTAACGAGAGAGAAGCGGTCTCCTGACCCTGAGGGCTGACCACCCCCACCTCCGCGCTCCCCAGCTCCAAAGGCCCCTCTATTCCTCCTTCTGTGGAGGAACGATTTCTTCTGCAAATGTGGGTTTCCTTACATCCATCTTCCGCCAGGTTGCAGCTCAGAGGGCAGGATGCAATTTTGTCACTTCTGTGACAGATATGGGTTATGCAAATTACTAGGCAAAGGGAGATCTGCAACATGCTATGGCTAATTAGAGCAGCAGCTGTCCTGGTCCCCTGGATCCCTCTCTGCAGTGGGCTGAATAATGACCCCCCCAGAAGACTATGTCCAAGCCCTAGCCCCCAGAATCTATAAATATGACTTTATTTGGAAAAAGTCTTTGCAGGTACAATTAAGGACCTCAGGAAAAGATCATCCCGGGTTTCCAGTGGGTCCTAAGTCCACCCACAGCTGTCCTTGTTAGAGAAAGGTGGGAGGAGATTTGAGGCTGCCAAGGACACTCAGAGAAGAGATGGCCAGGTAAAGACGAGGCCGAGACCGGAGTGAAGCCTCTGTGAACCAAGGCCTGCCAGGGCTGCGGGCAACAAGCGGCACCGTCCAGGAGAAAGGCGGGGGGGTGGGGGGGGTTCTCCCTCCGAGCCTGCAGCGGGCACCCACCGACCCTGCCAAAACGTTGAGTTTGGACCTCTGCCCCCTGTAAAAGAATACATTTCTGTTGTTTTAAGACCCCAAGTTTGTGGTAATTTGTTACAGGACAGGAAACTAATATACACTCTTTCATAAACAGCCACTCAGCAGTGGGGTGTCCAGGTCCTGGCCCCCAACCAGCTCACGGTTGGGCAGCCGTCTCTGAGTCAGGGACCCATGGGAGTACCCTCCGTGCGGGGGCGGCTCCCAGGGGTGCGCCGCCCTCACTGCCCACTGATTGTCCAGCAGGAGGGGTGCGTGTTCCTTTCAAAGTGTTCCCTTCGTGGCCCTAAAAAAGTAAGCAAATCAAATGAAATAAGAGACACTAATTAACCTTGAAGTTAAAAATGTAAAGTCAATAACAAGGAAATTGAAGTCAAGGTTGATTCCTAAAGCATTACTCACAGCTTTTTCTGCCCTTGGTGACTTTCGTGCTTAGTCAGCCCTGACTTCCAAGTCCAGGTTAGGGCCAGGTTTCCACCCGCAGAGATTGTCCACGAGGTGAACTGGAGAGTCAGGCTCTTCGGACCGTCCTGCAATCCCAGGGAATGTGATCCCATGGCAGGATCTCAGGAACCAGGCCCAAGCGGACAGGAGTGCGTTTTGGGGAAGAGGTGGACCTTTGCACTGGCGAGTGGCTGCCCTGGCAGTTGATAAGAAAGATCTCTCCCCTCCCCTCAGGGAACTAGAAAACGAGACTTTGAAGGTCTTGTCTTATCAAAACAAGAGCCTACTGACAGGCAACCTAGGCTGTTGGGCGATTTCTGCTGCACTACAATGGTAACACAGGTCTGTGCATGACTTAAAATACCAGAGACCCCCTAACACCCTACGCCTTGGAGGCCGTCACTGTTTTGAATAAGCTTTTCTGGTCTCCTTTATGTAGAAAATAGCACAGCATCATTTATCATCATTGTCGTCACTTTCAGAGATGGGAACATTCATAACATGCTGTTCCACCATTCGCTTTTTTTTCTTTTTTTTTTCTGTTCTTGTGTTAGCTCCACAATAAACATTGTCTTAAGGGAGTTTTTAGCCAAGGAGCCAGGGAGACTCCCTTCTCCCTTCCAAGCCCTAAATAGTTACTTTTGTTAACTTAGTGAGTGAGAGTCTTCAAATTCTAAGAGACAAGCAATACTCAGGAGGAGTGCTCAGCCACGCCCCGTATTTTATGCAAAATGACATTAAGGAAATTGCATTTTACCAACACTGGCGTCTCAGCCGTCAGCGGATGACTTCTGGCCTTGAAACTTTCACAGGCTGGAGTGGAACTTGCAGCCCCCTCCCACCTCATCTTAGGCAGGCAGGGAGGAGGGAGGGGACGAGGAGGTGGACCAAAATCAGCTTGTCCACAGCCAGGTCACCTCTTTTAAACCCAAGGCTGTTGACAGCGAGGACATCCAGGTTCGATTCCCTTTCCTCACTGGGGGCACTGTGAGTTAAGTAAAATTCTCATAACTTAATGGGAGACACAGAGACTTGAGAACACCCCATGCCGTTAGTCTAATTCCTCGACATAATTTATACAAATTACCTTACAGAACAAAATTGACCGAAGCCTCGCTGTACCACGTTCTCTGAATCACGGTTTTACCAACTCCAAATGTCCATGGACAAGGTGGCATCGCCACCTGGCAAAGGGCCAAGAGACCCAGCTCTGCACCTTCAAGAGTGTCCACATGTCCCTTGACGTCAGGACTCGCAGACCTCTGTCTCTGCGCTGGCTGCCTAGCATTCCAATGTATTTATTCATCCAAAGTCCACTGCTTGTCGTTTGGATTTTCCCCGAGATTTTGTACTAGTCAGTCAGTGCTTCAGAGGGTATCTTTATAAATATATTTCTGTGTGTATGTGAAAACATTTTTGAAAAGGTGTGTTCTCAGAAATGGAGTGGCTAGGTTGCAGGGGAGACACATTTAATTTCCCTTCCAAGAGTTTGCACCTCTATACCGCCAGCTCTGGTCTGTGGGTGGGTCCCACAGGGGCCTACTGAGCCTGTTCCTTGTTGAGGATCGGATGAGCCACTCTTGTTTAATTTGCCTTTCTTTATTGTTCTGGAAGATAAGCATCTTCTCAAATGCTTCTTGGCCTCTGAGTTTGTTCTTGAGCAGCTGGGGCTTTTTTGTTTTAAATATTCAACTTACCAAGTATATTGTTTCCTCCAGGAAGTGCTCATTGTGCTCAAGAGAATACACGGAAGTCGTTGCTTCCTATACCACACAGGAGCACCTCACACCCTATGGAGAAAGTGGTTGTTCAGTTCAGCCTCCACCAGTTGTAAAGTACTCAGAGTTCAATACCAGGACTCCTCAAAGGAAACGCCTCCTCCGGCTTCCCAGGGCTTGGATCACAGACAGGGCCTCAGAGATAAATATATAGACTCCACAAATGGGAAAAAAGTCATTTCACGCTGCAAATACAAATATTATAAAAAGAAAAGCATCATCCGTTGTTTAGCTAAACTAAGTATTGAACCAAATTAAATGTTAATAATCTTGGTATGTGGAGGCCAGCCCTGATGGATTGACTCCGTGCACATCCATCTCAATCTCCTCCCAGGGAAGCAGCCCTTCCTCTATTGCAGGGGCTGGAATGGTGAAAAGCTCACTTCCCAGACTCCTTTGCAGCTAGAGCTTCAGATGTGAATTTGGATCTGACAGTTAGATGTCCTGGCCCAAGATGTGGGAGGAGCAAGTGAGATGGGGTTACCTTCCTGTGGATCCGGCTGCTGCTGGGACAAAATCAAGAGAAGTTATGCATTTTTCAGCATCATTCCAGCATGTAGGCACCCTTTCATGATGCAAGGATGGCCCCTGCTGTGAGGTGGTAGTGTTCCAGAATATTCTTTGAGGCCCCACTTGGAACCCACTCCTCCAACCCTTCCAGTGACTTTGTAAACCCTTGATTCCTTTTCTGCTAAAATTAGCTGATGAAGTGTCCATTTCCTCCAGCCGAACCTGACTGGTGCTTACAAATACTTACCTTGACTGTGCCACTCAAGATACAAGAAAGGAAAGTCTAGACAAAGGGCAATGATGCCCTGAATCACGTTTCCTAATAACACTTTAATCAGATGCCTCTTCCTGGTAGAAAACTTGGAAAGTACAAAAAAAGGCAGAAAGAAAGAAATGAAATCATCTGTTATTACACAAGAGTCAAATATTGATGGGGAAAAAAAGTCAGTGCCTCTGAGATGCGGGTCCTAATCAGCCAGTTGCTGCCGCTCGTTTGAAAGCAAAATCACCAGCCCCACCAAGGAGCGCCTGGGCTGGCTTTGGCGCAAACACGTAACATCTAACATGAGACTGCTAGGCCTCTTCTTTTCACCTTTTGTCCAAGGCCAAAGTTGCCTTCCATGGGCCTCATTCATCTGTGTCCAAGAGAAAATAATAATTCTAATAGCTGTCATTTATTGAGTACTTTAAGCTACCAAACAGTTCATCCTCATAAGAACCGTATGAGGTAGGAATTCTTTTCATTTTAGATGAGAGGCTCAGAGTCCCAACATTCCACATTTCATAAGAGGTGAAAGCAGGCAGTTCTAACTCATGACCATCAAGATTCAAAGCCTGGGTTTTCAGCCTTACGCTGCATCTCCCACCTACAGTCCTAGAAAAGTGCCCTTGACCTGCCGCTGTCTTCGAGGAAGGTGAAACTCTGCAGAGGCTCAGTTTTTCTCTTTAATAACAATTTTGTTGAGACCTAATTCATAAAGAGACACGTCATAAAGTTCACCCACTTAAATTGCACAGTCCAATGGTTTTTAATACATTCACAGAGTTGTGTATCAATCACCACTATCTAATTTTAGAACATTTTCATCACTGTGAAAAGCTATTCCATACCTATTAAGTCACTTGCCACTCATCCTGCCTCCAGCCCCCCAGCGGCCACTAACCTGCGGTCCGTCTCTGTAGGTTTGCCTGTTCTGTACATTGCCCACAGACGGAATCATGCAACATGTGGATTTTTGTGCAGTATTTGGCTTCTTTCACTTAGCGTACTTTCATGGTTCATTCATAGCATAGCACGTATCAGAACTTTGTTCCTTTTATGGCTAAATAATATTCCACTGTACAGCTATACCACCTTTGTTAATCCAGTCATCCGCTGATGGACATTTGCGTTGTTTTTTATCTTCAGCTATTATGAATAACTCCACTCTGAACATTTGTTCACAATTTTTTGTGGACATATATTTTCAACTTTCTTGACTGTGTCCTTAAGAATGAGGGCACTAGATCGAATGGTAAAGCTACACTAGCTTTTCGAGAAACTACCAAACCATCTGCCATAGCAGCTGCACTATTTTATATTCATACCTGTAATGTTCGAGGGTTCCAATTTCTGCACATCTTCTCCAACACTTGTTATTGTCCATCTTTTTCTTTATAACTATCCCAGTAGATGTGAAGCAGCATCTCACTGTGGTTTGATCTGCATTTACCTAATGATTAATGATTGAGCATCTTTTCATGTGCTTGTTGGCCATTTATTTATTTTCTTTTGGGATATGTCTATTTGAGTCTTTTGCTCACCTTTAAATTGGGTTATTTGGCTTTTTATTATTGGGTTGTGAGAGTTCTTTATATATCCTGGATACCAGTTCCTTGTAAGATACATGTTTTAGAGCTATGTTCTCCAATGTTTGTGGTGTCTTCTCAGTTTCTCTTAAATTTGATGAAGTCAATTTGTCTATTTTTTTCTTTTGTTGTTTATGCTTTTGGTGTCATATTTAAGAAACTATTCCCTAATCCAAGGTCATGAACATCTACTCATATGTTTTCTTCCAAGAGTTTTATCGTTTCAGTTCTTCGAGTTATGTCTTTGACCCATTTTGAGTTAATTCTTGCACATGGTATGAGGTGAGGCTGCAGCTTCACTGTTTTGTATGTGAATACCAGTTGTCACCACACCATTTCTTTGAAAGACTATTTCCCCCATTGAATAGTCTTGGCACCCCTATCAAAAATCAGTTGCCGCCCTGGCTGGCGTAGCTCAGTGGATTGAGCGCGGGCTGCGAACCAAAGGGTCGCAGGTTCGATTCCCAGTCAGGGCACACGCCTGGGTTGCAGGCCAGGCCCCTAGTGGGGGCCACGTGAGAGGCAACCGCACACTGATGTTTCTCTCCCTCTCTTTCTCCCTCTCTTCCCCCCTCTCTTCCCCTCTCTAAAAATAAATAAATAAAATCTTAAAAAAAAAAAATCAGTTGCCATAGATGAATGGGTTTATTTCAGAATTCTCGATTTTATTTTACCAATCTGTATCTCTATTCTATGCCAGTTCTACACTGTTTTGATTCCTGTAGCTTTGCAGTGAGCTTTGACATTGGGAAATGTCAGTCCTCCAACTTTGTTTTTCTTTTCAAGATGGTTTTACATATTCCAGATCGCTTGCAACCCCTTATAAGTATTAGGACCAGCTTTTCTAGTTCTGAAAAAAAAAAAGAGAAGTTGGAATTTGCATAGGAATTGCACTGAATCTGTAGATCAGTTTGAAAAGTGTTGCCATCTTAACAATATTAAGCCTTCTGATACACAAACATGGAACGTCTGCACATTTATTTGGGTCTTCTTTAATTTCTTTCAACAGTAGTTTGTAGTTTTCAGAGCCTAGTTTTTGCACTTTAAGTTTATTCCTAAGTATTTTATTTTTTGATACTATTATAACTAAAATTGTTTTTAAATTCCATTTTCAGATTGTTCATTGTTAATGTAGACGAATACAATTGACTTTTGTAGATTGATTTTGTATCCTGAAGCCTCGCTGAACTCTCTCATTAGCTTAGATTATTTTCCTTAGGACTTTTTATATACAACATCATGTCACCTGTGAACAATCTGGATGCCTTTTATTTCTTGTTAACAAGGTTCATCAGGTCAAGGAAGTTTTCTTCCAATCTTTGCTAGCTGAGTATATTCATCATAAACAATTTGGACTTTGTCAAATGTTTCTTCTGTGCCTATTGAGTGGATCACATGGATTTGGTCTTTCACTTTATGAAGATGGTATATGACTGTGATGCTCACGAACTCTTTATCCATGCATGCCTGAGGAAACCAGGATCATATTCAAACGCAGGCCACTGATCCCAGCAGGTGGAGACCATACACAATGGGACCAGTAATTATTACTAAGAACCTTCAGTGCCACTCAGTCAAATCTCTAGAGCTCCAATGCAGCAAGTCCCTCTGATTCATCCCAAAGGAGATCCCCTTTCTGCTTGAAAACCTCTAGCGACAAGGAACTCACCTCCTAGGACGGAGATGTGTGTCAGGCCCAGAAGTGACCTTAGGGTTCCAAACAATCTTTGACTAAAAATTGCACTTCCTCCTCCAAATGAAATCAGAGCTTTCTCATCTGCATAAGACAAACCCCAACTCAAACCACCTTAAGAGGAAAAACATCTATTAGAAAGCAACTGGGGTTGTCAAAAAATTGAAGGGAGATCCACAGGGTCAGGACAGCTCAGAAATCCCAAGGATTGGAACTAGGAGGTCAAACCCTGTTGGGACCTCAGCCCACCTTCCCACCACTCTGGCTTCCTCTCATGGCAGACGGCATGGCCACCACCAACTCGGGGATAACTTCCTTGTCAGAAACAGAAAAATCCCAGGAAGGACTCTAGTAGGTCATGTGCCATCTCTGCGCCAATTGCAGTGATCGGGGGAATGAGCCGCTGTCAGTGGCCCTGCCCAGGTTACAGGGCCCTCAACCATTGCCAAGGACAGGATGGGGTGTGAGAGGAGCCATTCCCACAGGCAAAATCAAGTATTAGCAGGATGGCGAGAGGGGCTGATACCTGTTTTACTTCATTGCCAAGCTCTCTTAGGGTTTCGGCATTGAAGATGGATGTTTCAAGTACAGATATGTTATTGAGGGACATCAGGAGTTAATTTATCAAAATACAGAGACAACACAGAGAAGCTGTGAAGGGCTAGAACCCAGGACAGGACATGTGGTAGTCTGCTTGGGCCACCACAACAAAGTACCGGCGACTGGGTGGCTATAACACCAGAAATGTGCTTTCTCACAATTCTGGAGGCGGGAAGTTCAAGGTGAAGGTGTTTACTTTCTTCTGAGGCCTCTCCCTGGCTGTCAGACTGCTGCCCTCGTGCTGTGTCCTCACAGGCCTCTCCTCTGTGTGACCACCTACCTACCCCTGGTGTCTCTCTGGGTCCTGATCTCTTCTCTTTACAAAGCACTAGCCCGACTGGATTAGGGCCACACCAAACGGTCTTGTTTTTGCTTACTGACCTCTTTAAAGGCCTCATCTCCAAACACAGTCACATTCTGAGGTGCTGGGGTTAGCCCTTCAACACATGAATTTGGAGGGGGCACAATCCAGTCCATAAAAGGAAGTTAGGAGAGGATGCGTGACAGGCGATTGATTGTGGGATTACCTCTCTTTTGGCGCCAGGAAGAGAAAGTTGCATTTCAGTTCACAGGTAAGGAGCCGAGTAGCTCAGGGCAACTGGGATACTACACACAGCTGGAGGGGCTGCCGAATGTCGGTTGAATACATTTTCTGGCCCAGCCCCTCATTTTACAGATGTGAAATCAGGGCGCAGAGAAGAGACATTGCCCAAGGCCACACAAACACACAGCCTATAGGAAGAGGCCAAAAAGCACAGAGTCCAGAGAAAGGGGCAGAGACAGCTAGCTGTCACTAAAAAGGCCTCTCTGTGCCCTGGGAGTGTCCGGCCAGGCTGGGACTCGATTCCCCGCCCCTCTGCGTGTCTGTGTGCCCACGTGCAGCAGTCAGTCACAGCAGGAGACAGATGGCACACTCATTCTGAGCCACATGTACAGTTAGTAATGAAACCATTTACAAGGGTGAGGGCAGAGTGTAGGGAACAATAAATGACGATGCCCTTTCCTGGGCCAGCAACACTGGGAGTTGTCACCACTTTGCCTGAAAGGACACATGGAGAAAACGGGGATGCACCGCTTGGAGGGCGCGACTGGGGCGGGGGTGGGGGGACGGAAACCGGCCCTTCAGTAGAGGAACACCGCCAACCCGTGGAAGCCGGCGATGGACTGCGGGATACTGAGGGGTACTGAGCCACACTGTCCTCCGGTCTCCTGCCAGTGGCTTTCTTGACAAACCCACCTAGAGGCAGAGGACTAAGGGACCGGTACAGCCCACACAGGTGAGGAGCCTCCTGACCATGGAGCAGGAGGAAGAGGGGTGGAGAGCAGTATGAATAAAGATGGCAAACCTTTCAGAAGGAGCAAGGAACATATTTGGTGTTCCAGCTGCCTGATTCCAGCAGTGAAATGTGGGCAGAAATGATGGTGCCTCCCCGCTCAGTCCGGCCCATTTAAACACCTTCCCAGTCCTCTGTGCTGTCTCATCCCCCACCTGCTGGCTGGAGGTCAACCTCCAACAGGGAAACCACATGAGGAAGAGAGTAGTGCCTCCATCGGCCCGGGTCCCCGCATGACTTCATGGAGCGGATCCCGTCCCCACCCCACCAACCAGCCCTGGAAGACTGAGAAACAAGCGTCCATCATGTAAAGCCCCGATATTTTTGTTTGTCTGCGACAGCTGTAAGGCACGCAGCAGCTCCTTCGTTCCCACAGGAGAAGTAGAGTCATCAGGACTGGCTGGCTGCCTTAGGAGGGGAGCTAGATTTCAATCCAGGCCCGTCTTCCTCACTACAAAGTCGGATGAATGAATTCGTATGATGAGAAATGCACTTCACCTTGCTCACGAGGACGGTGTGGTTGAGCCTCGAGCCTTCGTTTCTGTTCCGCATTTCTTTGGGGACCTTGTACTGTCAGCTCTAGGTCAGACCTCCTCCTGTTTTCCTTTTTGTGGCTGAAAAAGTCCCAAGTTGGTGAATTATTCACCATTCAGCCAGGAAAACAACTTTTTTTAAAAAAAAAATCACTTTAGAGTTTTGTTGGCAGGACCTGTTCCACAGCTCGGAAGGGAGTCTGGATGAAAGCCGGGACCCGGCCCTCGGGCTCCCTTGCCATCTCTGATCTCTAGTTTCCCCATCCTTGAAACTGGGCCCGACCGTGACGCCCATGACGGCTGGTGGGGACAAAAGGCCTCATCACGTATTTCAGAATTTCTCTGGAGATTCGCACACCACATCCAGCCCCCACCCAGGCATCTGTTCCCTGACATTCTGATATGCACCCCCCACTACCCTACAAATTGAGAACCTGAGCGTGTCACTTGCTGGACAATGTGATCCTATGACCAAGGGGAATTCCTTTCTGATTGGACTTGCTGGGATTTCAAGGTCGTACGTGGAACGCTGGGGCTTTCCAGCCAGAGCACTTTCAACAATGCACGGCATGTCCTTAAATTGGGATGTTTAGATGGGCCTGGCCTGGAGTGTTTTGAGGCCTCTTCAGGACACTCTAGGGTCTCCTTGGTCTTAGCTATGGCTCCTCCACAGGCAAAGGACAGGCGTACAAAGGGAGGGCTTGGGGCCGACTGGTCTCCCTCTAGCCTTCCTGTCGACAGTGCACCTGTCCATTCAGATTGCATTTGATTGAGCACAACAGCAGCGACTCTCTCAGGCATGACTTTGGTGGTGGGAGCCAAGGCTGCGTCGAAGGGGGACAGAGACTGCAGGGGGAAAGTGATGTCGGTGCAGGTGACTTGCTCCTACTCTCACGTCTCTGGCAGCTCAGTCTGACACTGGCCCCTTCACATGACTCTCTTATGTCCCTTCAGGGCACTTATCCTGCCACTTCCTGCTTATTCCTCTGACTTGGTTGCCACCGTATTCCCCAGTTTTTAGAATGATGCCTAGCATACACAGGGTGGGGCAAAAGTAGGTTACAGTTGTGAGTACCCAAAGCGCAGTTTATTCTTGTATTGTTATTTATTAATTATTGTATTATTTTCCATACAAACAACTGTAAACCTAACTTTGCCCCACCCTGTAGTAGATGCTTAATAAATGCTTGTTGAATAAAATGCACTCTTTCATTTGAGGTTTCTCAACAACTTAATGTGACACACAGGGCAGAGGGTGCTGGTATTATTTCACAGGTGGGGAAACTGAGGCCCAGAAGTCTGACTTTACTAAAGTCACTGGGGAACGGACAGAGCCTCAGTCCTTTTGGTTCCTAATCAGAGCCTGTGTGTGTGGGACAAGGGTGGAGAGGCTTTTCACACCCTTGACCTGTGTCCCAGACCTGTGAAAGGTCTTACCGGGAAATGCAGTGACCTCACACCTGTCAGATGGCTGTCATCAATAAATCAACAAACAACAAGAGCTGGCCAGGATGTGGAGAAAGAGGAACCCAAGTGCTCTGTTGGTGGGGATGCAGCCTGGTGCAGCCACTGTGGAAAGCAGTGTGGAGTGACTAAAAATAAAAATAAAAAATGGAACTGCCTTATGATCCAGCAATTCAACTTCTGGGAGTATATTGGAAGAAACCCAAAACACTAATTTGAAAGACTATAGACACCCCTGTGTTTATTGCAGCATTCTTTACAATAGCTAAGATTTGGAAGCAGCCCAAGTGCCCATCAGTAGATGAGTGGATATAAAAGCTGTGATACATTTCACAATGGAATATTACTGAGCTGTAAAAAAAAAAAAAAAGAAGAAGAAGAAGGAAATCTTACCCTTTGCAATAACATGGTTGGACCTGGAGAACATTATGCTAAGTGAAATAAGCCAGTTAGAGAAAGACAAATACCATATGATTTCACTCATATGTGGAATCTAATAAACAAGATAAACTAACAAACAAAATAGAAACAGACTCATAGATACAGAGAACAGACTGATAGCTGTCAGAGGGAGGGGTTTGGGAGGCTGGTGAAAAAGGTTGGAAGGATTAAACAAACAAACAAAAACACCCCCCTGACACAGACAAGGGCACGGTGATGACCAGAGGGAAAGGGGGTGGGGCAGGGAGAAGAGGGAAAAGGGGGGATGATGGTGATGGAAGGAGATTGGACATTGGGTAGTGAACACACAGTACAATATACAGATGATGTGTTATAGAATTGTACACCTGAAACCTGTATAATTTTATTAACCATATCGCCTCAATAAATTCAATTTAAAAACTTAGAAAAAGTTCTGGCAGGTGTGGTTCAATGAACTGAGTGCTGACCTGTGAATCGAAAGGTTGCCGGCTCAATACCCAGTCAGGGCTCATGCCTGGGTTTCGGGCCAGGTCCTCAGCTCGGGGCATGCAAGAGGCAACTGATCAATGTATCTCTCCAACATCGATGTTTCTCTCCCTCTCTTCCCCTCTCTCTAAAAATAAATAAAACCTTAAATTAAGAAAAAAAATTAATTTAGAAAAAAATAAAAGATCTCATTGGGACCTCTGCTCAGAAAGTAAATAAACTACTCAGGGATACAGTGAAAATCAAAGGGCATAAGTGATTCCCAACAAAGAGACTGGGAAGATAGTAACTTCAGAAACCATTGACCTGTAGGTTGGGAAAGGGTAACATCATTGAACAGGTGGCTTTTGGGTGCCTTCAGTTCTGCCCTTACTCACGCTACTTACCCTGCCCCTGGAGGCGTTGGTGGTAAGCTCCCTGTTACTGGAGGTATTCAAGCAAGCCCTGAATGTCTACTTAGGGGCTGTGCCTGAGCTGGAGAGTAGCACTCACATCCCAGTAGAGGCAGGCAGGGTGTCAACGTCAGCAGACGGCAGTCCCCAACACCAGCACAAGAGGTTTTGCGCCACCTGGTGGACATAGGTTTAAATTGCAGACCCTTTCCATGGAGAGAACCCAACAAGCAGCCTGTGTCCCCAGAATCCTGGGCAATGAAGCCAGACTACAGTCTCTTACAGTTTCAGAAGGTCCCCGCACAGGGTGTGAGAGCTCCGCCGGGCCCCTCCACAGGGCCAGACACCAGCGAGCGTCGGAGAGGTTGCTCTTACTGGGAGGATTTATTAACAGAACTCAGGGGCTGCTGAGGGGTGTCCCAGGATTGGAAGGGACACATCCTTCCCAAACTTTATTCCCAAACCCACCCCAGATTTTTGGGTGCCAACCTGGGAAACTGCCTGGAGGAGGGCAGGAGAAGACTCATTTGTTCATTCTGCTCATCTCTGTTACTTGGGAGGGGCCCGGAATTATCCTTGCCTAGAGCTAAAATTCCCAGCTGTGTTCATTTGTGCATGAGCCTCTATGAAATCACCAAAAAATGCACACAAATACCACCCTCAGCCAAAAAAAAACCCTCCTTGTTTTTGCCCCATGGACATTAGATTCTGAAAGATTTTGTCTACCAAAGTGCATATTTTCATTATATTTGTTTACTATTATTAGCATTTATTGTTTATTGTATTATTTGTTGCCATCAAAGGCTTTGCACTTGCAGTAGAAGCCATGATGAGCCTTGTGCATTAGCATTTCCTCACGGAGTTCATGAAATCTGAGCAAAAACGAAGACACCTGAGAGCACAGTGTGCCGGTGCAGCCCGTCTGAGCTGAGCGTGGGATCCTGCTCGGCCCTCCCCACACACTAACACGCCCAGGTGGGGCCCTGAGGGGGCACGCTCCCTGCCTGTGCTGAGCCCCTGTCCCAGCCAGCTGCTCCTCTCATCATTTCTCCTTCTTGATTCACTTCGTCCTAAGGGCATAATTTTAATCACCGAAGCCTAGACCTGGGTGTCAGAGGAAGCCAGGCTCCTGTGAAGTGGTGCGGGGAAGCCCCCAGCACAGGGCCCAGGACCATGCTTCTCCATCGAGTCTGCTGGGTGAACAGCAGGCTCCCTGTGGACTGGCATCAGGAGTGTGGTTTTGTCCTCACTGAGTAGCTGCCTAAGAAGTGGGCGATCTGAGGTGGGGCTGCTGAGAGTCTCCTCCTGCTGTTTCCTGTGAGTCATGCACCGGACAAGCCCTCTCTCTCCTGAGAGACCCCTTCCTCCCCCTTGGGAGTCTCAGCCCTGTCCTGGTCTACTTCCCCGTCTCAGGCAGCCACACTTACCCAAGCACACACCTCAGTGCCCCTTGTCCTCCCTCCAGGACAGGCCTCTGCAGTCAGCCCCCTCCTGGTCCCCCGTACCTCCATTCTCCCTGAGCCCTCGGGATCAGAAGACCCACTGCCCTTCCCACCTCCATGCCTCACCCTCCGAAAGGGAAAGGGGAAAGCAGAGCGGGAGCCTGGATGATCCTCCTTAGACACGCTTTCCCTGGACCTGCCAAGCAGCATTCACCAGCGCCACTTTGTCACCGCTGACCCAGTGGGCACGCGTCCATTGCCCCTCACTCACAAGGTCTGCTCCTCAGCTGCCTCCGCCTCCTCACTGGTGAGAGGACACCCAAGGGCACGGCCCTCACCCTCCTCACTCAGGCAGTTAACTCACAAGGATTTGGGGATTTAAAAAAATGAAGGTTATGTCCTGGCCAAGTACCTCCTGATAAGAACATCATTCCAATAGGCCAAGGTTGTGAGTTCGAGCCCTGGTCAGAGCACATTCAAGAGTTGACCAGTAACTGTGTGAATGAGTGGGCAACAAGTCAGTGCCTCTCTCCTCTCTCTCTGACTCCCCTTCCCCTCTCTCTCTCTATAAAAATCAATATTTTTTTAAAAGTTAAGATTATAATTTTAAATGTTTAAAATATGCATATTCTGATTTCAGAACAACCTGCTTTAAGCTCCTCACCCTAACCTTGGGGCTATCCTGGTGGCAGCTTAGCTCAGAGGTCCCAGGAGTGGCCAAGCCAGTGCAGAGAAGGCGACCTGACCCCAGCTTTGGACAGGCTCCTGACGAGCCAGCACCACCTTCGCATCTGCCACCAGACGCTGAATGGTTTGCAGACACCAAGCCCTTGATCTGTAAATGTATGTGTTTTCTGTGTGTCTCTAAAACTGTTAATCTAATAAACAAGATCACTCATATGTGGAATCTAATAAACAAGATTAACAAACAAAATAGAAACAGAGTCATAGATACAGAGAACAGACTGATGGCTGTCAGAGGGAGGGGTTTGGGGGCTGGGTGAAAAGGTGAAGGGATTAAACAAACAAAAAGCCCCTCATAGACACAGATGACAGTATGGTGATTACCAGAGGGAAAGGGGTGGGAAGAGGTTGAAAGAACACGTGAGTAGAAAATGTGGATTAGCAGTCAACTCCAGTGAAGGTGGAGGCATAGGTAGATGCACTTTGCTTCCTCACGCAACCAAAAGAAGGACTACAACAAATTTAAAAACAGAAAACAACCGCAACTGCCAGAAAAATTGAACTGTATGGAAGTCCAACAACCAAGGAGTTGAAGAAGAAACATTAATCTAGACTGGTAGGAGGGGCGGAGACAGGAAGCCAGGGCAGAAGGACGTGCAGCAAGGCGGTGGACCAGGTGGGCAAGGTGGTGGCTAGTGGACAGGGATATCCCACATTCGTATGCAGATATGCCAGGAGGAACAGCTGGGGCGCAAGACATAACACACAACCCAGGGCCTCAGCTCAGGAAACTAAACTTTAAAACTTCTGGCTGTAAAAATCTACGAGGGTTGCTGAGGCGGGAGAAACTCTCAGACTCAGAGGAGAATTTGTTAGAGAGACCCATGGGGTCCTAGAACATACACAAACCCACCCACCCAGGAATCACCACCGGAAGGGCCCAATTTGTTTGTGGGTAGCAGGGGAAGTGATTGAAAGCTGGCGAGAGCCAAGCAAGCAGCATTGTTCCCTCTCTGACCCCTCCCCCACACACAGCGCCACAACACAGTGAAGTGGGTTGCCCTGCCCTGGTGAATGCCTAAGGCTCCGCCCCTTGCAACATAACAGGTGCACCAAAACAAAGAAATATGGCCCAAATGAAAAAACAGATTAAAACTCCAGAAAAAGAACTAAGTGACGAGGAGATAGACAACCTGTCAGATGCAGAGTTCAAAACACTGGTAATCAGGATGCTCACAGAAATGACTGAGTACAGACACAAAGTACACGAAGAAGTGAAGGCTGTGCAAAGTGAAATAAAGGAAAATATACAGGGAACCAACAGTGAAGGGAAGGAAACCAGGACTCAGATCAATGATTTGGAATGGAAGGAAGAACTAAATATTCAACTGGAACAGAATGAAGACACAAGAATTCAAAAAAATGAGGAGAGGCTTAGAAATCTCTGGGACAACTTTAAATGTTCTAACACCCAAATAATAGGGGTGCCAGAAGGAGAAGAGGAATAGTAAGAAATTAAAAGCTTATTTGAAAACATAATGAAGGAAAACTTTCCCAATCTGGCAAAGAAAATAGACTTCTAGGAAGTCCAGGAAGCTCAGAGAGTCCCAAAGAAATTGGACCCACGGAAGCACACACCAAAACACATTATAATTACATCACCCAAGATTAAAGATAAGGAGAGAATCTTAAAAGCAGCGAGAGAAAAGGAGACAGTTACCTACAAAGAAGTGCCCATAAGACTATCAGCTGATTTCTCAAAAGAAACCTTACAGGCAAGAAGGGGCTGGAAAGAAGTATTCAAAGTCATGAAAGGCAAAGACCTACATCCAGATTGCTCTATCCAGCAAAACTGTCATTTAGAATGAAAGGCAGATAAAGTGACTCCCAAATAAGGTCAAATTAAAGGAGTTCATCATCGCCAAGCCCTTATTACATGAAATGTTAAAGGGATTTATCTAAGAAAAAGAAGAAGATCAAAACTATGAACGGTAAAATGACAACTCACAACTAGAACAGGAACAGAACCACAGAAATGGAAATCACGTGGAGGGTTAGCAGCCGGGAAGGGGAGGGGAGAATAGGGGAAAAGGTACAGAGAAAAAGAAGCATAGATGGTAGGTACAAAACACAGGGTGAGGTTAAGAACAGTATGGGAAATGGAGAAGCCAAAGAACTTGTATGTATGACCCGTGGACATGAACTAAGTGGGGGAATGCTAGAGGGCGGGGTGCAGGGTGGAGGGGGATAAAGGGGAGAAAAAAATGGGACACCTGCAATAGCATAATCAACAGAATATACTCAAAAAAAAGAAAAAGAAAATGTGGATTAACACCGTGGGGAGGGACCAGAGGAAGAAGTCAAGAAAGGTCGTCACCACCAGGATCCTGCGCAAGAACAACAGTGGGTCGCCAGCATCAACCCGACCTCGGGCAGTGAGATCCAAGACCTGGCAGGGCCGCCAGGGTTAGAGAAAGTGCCACACACTGTGCATCTTAAACTTAGACCGTGTTCCATGTCAATCACATCGCAATAATGCCGGGGGCGTGCTAGAGCTGGAGCTTGTGAGGGAAAAGGACTTTCTCCACAAGAATCTGTGTCGTGCTCGTAGATGCAGAGAACAGACGCCAGATGCCAGAGGGGAGGGGCTGGGAGACTGGATGAAAAAGGCAAAGGGATTAAAGGCACAGATTGGCAGTTACAGAATAGTCTTGGGGATGGAAAGCCCAGCAGAGGGAATTCAGTCAATAACATTGCAGTAACTATTGTAAGTATGGAGCTAGGTGGGTGCTGGGACATTTTGTAGAGTATATGATTCTCTGACCGCCAGACTGCACACATGAAACTAAATACAAAATAATACCAAATGGAAACTGTCATTGAAAATTAAAATTTAAAAAATAATTTTGTTAAAAAGGACCCCTGTCAAGAAGAAGATGGAGAAGCACGAAGCCCCTGCTCCTGGGCTGATGCTGTGAATGGCTTAACTGCACGGACCCGGCGACGGGTATCGTTTATTTCATTAATGAGCTCCTTGACATGCACTGTTTTCATAAACTGTTTATTTACTGTTGACATTAATGTAATCTGGCAGAAAAGACATGATTGGCTACTTTTTCAAACCAGGAAATATATTTTCTGCTATTTAAAATGATTTGTGAGGAAGTCCATTTTGACATGTATTGTTTTCAGCGACTCATGACTTCAGGAACCTAATTCGTAAAAAATGGAGTTAAATCCAGAGCCTCACCTGATGCCAGGTACACAGCAGGTGCTCACTTATTGCTCACAGAATGAAGAGCTGAAGAATCCCTTCATTCCCGGCACCCGGGTGCGCAGCGCAGCGCACGGCCTAATGCGCCTGGGAGGTTGGGAGTGGGTGGAGCCGAGCGGAGAACCCAAGGAGCGGGGACCCCGGGTGGTGAACTCTGGCCAAGCCCACCGCCCACTCCTGGCCCCGAGAGTCCAGTGCGGGGCGAAGACGCAGTCCCTAGGATACGCAGGTGTTTTCAACCACTAACACACCAGCAGGCAAAAGCCAACATCGTAACTGGCAGAAACGACCTGTGATTCTGTTATGTTACTTAAACCTCACCTCTTGGACCCATGAAAAAGATGTGAGACAAGAAGAAATGAGGCAACGGTAGGGGGCAGCAGGTGACGCTGGGCTGCGTGCGTGACCTTGGGCAAGTCCCTCCCTGCCTCTGACCTCAGCTGTGCTGTGTACAAAACGAGAAGTCGGACAAGTTCATCTAGACAGTCCCTCCCACTGGTTACGCAGTTGTGGGTTGGAGGTGATGAGAAAGGCTACAGGGCGTGGGTCCACCCTGGACCAAGGTCAGGGAGAGAAAACAGTCTCGGGGAAGATGGAAGGGGCAAGGATTTTCCTGCTGAACCTATTTGCTAAGACCCCCTGCCGGGCCCCTCTGGGTGTGGAATTGTCGAGAACCCCAGACGGGACTCAGCCAGGAGTTTCCCTGCTCATGAGCTGTCCCAGCTTCTTGGAGTCCCAAAGTCCAAGAATCCTTATCAGCGTCCCCTGTGCAGTGACTCAGGCCAACTCAGGCTCAGCCGCACCGGGGGTTTTCTGACATGGGGGAGGCAGAAGTGGTTCCTCCTTCCAGAAAAGCAGACGCAAACCGAAGGAATTCTGTTTTCGATTATGTGAAAACACTCCCTTCGCTTTGTCCCCAGCCTCCCCAGGGGTGCAGGGGCAGAGGCCCTGACCCCTCAGGAGGCCCCAGTCAGGACTTGGGGGCTAGGGGGCAGAGGCATTTTCACACTTTAGAGCAGCTTTCGGTTGGCAGAGTTTTCTTAGCGCAAGTAAGCGCTCTTACAGAGCAGGAGGGTGCTGAACATGGCACAAGTGTTGTCTTACTGAAGTTTTCTGTTTCTCCTGTGAGGCCGGTCAGGACAGCATCCCCATTTGACAGATGAGAAACCTGAGGCGCCAGAGAAATGGAACGACTTGCCCAAAGTCACATGGCAGATTCAGGTACAGGAGCGTAGGAAGCCACAGGTAGAGGTGTGGCAACCTTCACTGGGTCATAGTCACAGAGTCACTGAAGGACTGAAACTGAGGACAAGGGGGTTGTTCCTCGAAGATGCCAGGGGCAGAGAGGTAGGGCCGTGGCCTCTGCTCCAGAAGCCCCCAAGACACAGGGAGTCGCTAACAGAAAATAGGGAGCAGCACCGGTTTCTGGAGGGACACCCAGCTCTGCGAGTCTCTGTTTTCCCATCTTGAAACCTTATGGGCTTGGCATATGAACTGAATGAGATAAAATATAGGTAGGACCCGGAGCACAAGGCCTGCACACAGTAAGCACTTAAATGTCAGGTAAAATTGTTGTTATTGTTACTAAAGGGTTGACAACACAATTATCCTTTTGTCTGTTTCACACATCAGATCCCTGGGGTGGGTTGTCACGAGCACACCCCTTGGCCAGACGAGGCGAGCTGGGGCTCAGTGAGAGAGCTCTGCTTCCTTCTTCTGTAAGCTGAAGCAGAGGATGGTCCGGATGCCCTAGCTGGGCAGGCAGTCAGGGGTAAGGCAGGGAGAAAGTTCATGCCCTGTGCCCCCACTCAGCCCCCAGGGCTTCCCTACCCAAAGAATGATGCCTCCACACCATCCGGGAGGGGAGCCTCCCAGTTCTCGGCAGGCCCAGGTCCCCCAGGCAGCTTTAAGGCCCGAGATAACAGCTGTGATCCTGTGAGTGCAAAACCGGTCTGGGGGTCCTGCTGCCCTGGTCCTGAGGAGGAAGGAGGCCGTGCAGCTGGCTGCTGCCTTCACGGGAGACTCAGTCTCCGGTCTGTCGGTGCCCGGAGTCCATGTGCACCTCACGGAGAGACTTCTAGCATCTCCTCCTTGAAATCCTTCTTGTCCTGCTCCTGGCTCTCCAGCTGCTCCAGACGGCTGCCTTTGTCCTCGGTGATCCTCCCAGGTATCTTCAGAAATCTGCAATTCAGGCCCCAGCTGCAAATCAGCCGCTGCCCCAGCTGTGGAGGCTTCCGGCCCACCCAACCCCAGTCCTGCTTCCCCTTTGCACCTCGACCCCGAAGCTACTCACCTGAACAGAAGTTTCTGCCCGGGCTCCTTCTTAATGATGTTCAGCTTGTAGTAGTGGCGGAGGGCACGTGACATCTTCTCATAGGTCATGTTCACCCGGTTCTGGAAGACAAAGCAGCCCACATCACCCCCCACTCCCCACCCCGTTCTTTCCAGGCCCCGGTTTCCAGGGAGCAGCCCGGGGTTCTGTGAGGGCACCTGAGAGTTCTCCTGAGTCTGGAAGGAGGAAGTGAGAGGAAGGTCGGGGGAGAAATGGGGTGATTCTCTCGTCTATCTGTCTGAGAACCATGGGGCAGGAGCGAATCGCACGTTGCTTTTAAATAGCAAATGCTGCAAGCAGTAACAAGTGAATATACATTCAGTTGGAAATGTAATCAGAGAGGCAGCATGATGAGGGGCCCCGAGGGCCAAGTCACTTCTTCCTCTCTGTGGGGCGGGCAGTGCAGAGCAGGGGCCAAGCGGCTGGGCTTTGGGGTCAGTTTAAGCCCCAGTGCCACCATTTGGCATCTGTGTGCCCGTGGGTGAGTTCCTTTGCCTCTCGGAATCTGTGTCTCTGATTATAAAACGAGATTAAGAACATCTGACTCACAGCTTTGTGAGAAGAATTAAATTGCTGATCCACTTAGCAAGGCGCTTGGGATGCACTACACACTCACTAAATGGGTTTACTGCTCTCTGAGCCTCAGGTTCCCCCCCACCACCCCGTGCTGTGCAGGGATTGGACCAGGTAAGCACATCCAAACTTCCGTGGTTTGCATCCTCCCAGCCACCAGCACTACTGAGAGGCGACAAAATAGATGACAGAGCTACAGTCTGGGTTCAAGGCCCCGCTCTGCCACCTCCTGGCTCCTGACAAGTTGGTAACCCAATCTGTCCCCAGCTGCCCCATCTGATAATGCCTCCTCTCACGAGGCTGGTGTGAGCATTAAATGAGTTAAGACAGGTAAAGCCCCCAGAGCAGAGCCAGCCAATCAAACGCTATACCATCTTGGGAAATCCTATACATTGCAGACTATCATTATTGTTAACAGTTGTCTGTAAAGGACTCATTATTTTACTTAAATGAATTAATTTCTAGATAAGGACACTCTTTATGTCACCACTGTAAAGTCATGAGATTGACATGATAGTTAAATTTTTAAATCCTGATTCTTACTGAAATAAATACTTAGCTACTAGAATCCCCTGGCAGACACCCATGTAGGTATGGGCGTTCCTCGCACTGGGAATGCTGGACTCAGGGATTCCCAGGCCTTTTCGGCCCTGACACCAGACACTCCCACGGGGCCTGAGACCTGGGTTCTGTTCTGGCTTTTTCCAGGGAACCAGCTTCCTCATCTGGGGGGAGGCGGCCAACCACCCCCACAGCACACAATGTGCCATTCATTTAAACCTGAAAGGGTGCAATGCCAAGCAAAGGTGGGACTAAGCGATTAGAAGGCGAGATTCCCAAGTTCCAGGAACAGTTCCCATCATCAGGAAGTAACCTGTCTGTCCCTCAGCATGTCCCAAAATGAAAGGACCTCAACCTTTCCTGGAGCTGCTAGTGAAGCCCCATCAGTTCAGGACTGTACCCTAGTGCTAAGGGATCCACTCTGACCACCTGGCCCTGTCCTCCTCTGGGTATGCGGAGACCACCCCGCCCACTGGCTGATATTCACCTTGTGGTTTCCCCAGAGTCTGGCGAGCCCATTAGGATCCACGACTCGGAAGATCTTGGCATTCTTGTCTTCCCACCTGATGTAGGACTCGTACCTGGTGTCAGAGAGCAGCTGGTACACATAATCCCACAGCAGCCGGCAGTCTGCAATTGAGCACAGGGATGTGGACAGGGCGCTCCCCTGGAGCTGTGAGGATGGCCATTAGAAAGGCGCTCTGGGGCCGCCACTGGGGGCCCCATGTGCAGCAGGATGGTGAAGGTGATGGTATAAACAGAAACGGGGGGCCCATTACTCACTGTCCCATTCAATCACCCGGACCCTAGGGAGTATCTACCTTTATCCCCAGGAAGAGATGAGGCAAAGGGCTCAG
Organism: Glossophaga mutica; assembly: GCA_039655065.1. Taxonomy (NCBI): domain Eukaryota; kingdom Metazoa; phylum Chordata; class Mammalia; order Chiroptera; family Phyllostomidae; genus Glossophaga; species Glossophaga mutica. The sequence goes on from CM077306.1 coordinate 112,827,194, forward strand.
AGAGGTACAGATGCATCCAAGGCACCCAGCTCGTGCAGGCAGAGCAGGGAGTCTAACCCAGCTCTGCAGACCACAAAGCCAATGCCCTCCCCTCAGGCGAAGGCAGCTGCCAGGCCCTGCTCTGCCCCTGGGGCAATCACCCAGCCCTTTGGACTCTGCTAGATCAGGCTCTAACATCCATCTCCATCCTAACAGGAGAGTCAGAAAAATCAAATGTGCCATTGCGGGGGACAAACAGCAGAGGGAGCCCAGGAGCGCCAAGATTTCTCTTCCACTACCTGGGCCTCCAAGCCATTTTCCTCACAGGGCGTGATGTGAGTGTGAAATAACACAGTAGACAGCAACAACAACCATCAGCACAGTGCCTGGTGCAGAGTAAGCACTCAAGGAATGTTAAGCATTATTATTTTAAAAAACTGAAATAACTCTGCTTTAGAGATTCCTAGTCATTTCCAACCCAAAAGCCAAGCTTCTTCCCACTCTGTGGTGGTACAGAACACAGTGGCCCCAGCACTGCTAGAAAACACCCTTTGGTGCTCATCTGTCAGTCTGTCTGCTTGCCTGTCTGCTAGTCAATCCTTTAACAAGAAATGCAAAACGGAAGTGCATCCCCTGGTTGGAGCTCAGGCTGCGGACCAGACACCACCTGGGTTCACACGCCAACTTGGCCAGTCCCTGCCTGTGTGAATGGGGAAGGTGACGCCATCTCCTGTGCCTCGTTATCTGTGACGGGGCTAAAACTGCACCGACCTCAAGGGCTGTAGTGGGACTAAATAAAGAACCATCCCTGGCACATGGTAGGTGCTCAACTATTTAAAAATTAATAAGGTTTTAAATGCTAATCTGAAGCCCTGGCTAGTGTAGCTCAGTGGATTGAGCACGGGCCTGCGAACCAGAGGATCGAGGTTCGATTCCCAGTCAGGGCACATGCCTGGGTTGCAGGCCAGTTCCCGGCAGGGGACACACGAGAGGCAACCGTACCATTGATATTTCTCTCCCTCTCCTTCTCTCCTACCCTTCCCCTCTAAAAGATAAATAAATAATAAATTTAAAAAATCTTTAAAAAAATGCTAATCTGACTGACGGTCTGACTGCGACTGGCCTGTCCTGCTCTGGTGACAGGGCGGGCTTGGCAATCCCAGGCAGCACTGGCTCAGGTGGCCGGATTGTGGCCAGAACACAGGACAGTCACCCCACACCCCTCCCTCCCAGCACAGATGGACCCTCTCATCCCCCAGAGCAAAATCTCCCTCCTCTTTGTCACCTGTGACCTCACCCCAGGCCAGGGGAGCACAGCCTCCTACCCACCTGCGATCCTGCCGTCGACGGGGGCCTTCGGTATCGTGGGGAAGGAGCAGATGCCCTCGGCCCTGCAGCCGAGCTCCTCGCAGTGAGATAAGTTGAGGGACTCCTTTCTGCTGAGGGGGTACCTGGCCAGGCCAGGGGCATCCAGGTGACTCAAGGAGTTGGTAAGCCCCAGATCTGGTAGCTGCTGCAGGAGGCCTCTTTGGGGACACGCCTGGGAGGGCCTGGTCCCCTCTGCAAGCAAATGAGCACCGTTGATTCTGTGGAACCAGAGCCTCCCCCAGCCCCGGCCCCATAATGACCTGCCTGGGAGCCCAGTGGGGCAGCACTCCTAACGATCTCCCTCCATCCAGCCCCTGGTTAGAAGGTCAGGGAGGCAATGGAGGTGAGGGCCAGACAGCCCCGGTGCTAACTGCTGCTCCCAGACAGGCAACTTCATCTCTCAAGCCTGTTCCCTCATCTGTAAAATTATGCACAAAGCAAGGGGTGACAGAGCCAGGTCCAGAGCCCAGGTACCCTGGATCTCAGTCCAGTGTCTTCTCCATCCACCCAATGAATATTTATTGAGAAACTTCTACGAGCCCGGCATTGTTCTAAGAATCTCGGGGACACATCACTGAACCCCCCAAAAGCCCCCACCTTCATGGAGCTTATATTCTAGTTGGGTGTGGAAAGAGATAGATAATTAAAGTGAAAAAGGAAGTCGAAACAGTATATAATATGGAGAGTGAAAATAAAGCACCATAAGGCAGATAGGAAATCCTGGGAAGGGCGCAGGTGCGTGTTGGTCAGGGAAGGTCTCACTGACATGTTACCGTTTGGACAGACACCTGAAGGAGGTAGAAGAGTGGGCTATGTGAGTATGTAGAGAAGGGACTGCCAGGCGGAGGGAACAAGTGCAAAGGCCCTGAGGCGGGAGCGTCTCTGGCTTGTTCAGTGAAGGAGGGCAGTGTGGCTGGAGCAGCATGAGCAAGGAGAGGGGTGGCAGAGGATGGCAGCGTGTCAGGGGGTCCTTGTAAGGACTGGAGCCTTGACTCCAAGTGAGATGGGAGCCATCGGAAGATTTTGAGCAGAGAAGTCACACGACCTAAGGAATCTCTCCAGCTGCTCTGTTCAGAACAGATCATAGGATATGATCAAGGGTAGAAGCAAGGAGACCTGTGAGGCAGTTCCAGGCTAGGAGAGAAAGAAAACAAAGAAGACATCCAATATTTTGCCCAGAGCAGTTGGAAGGAGGCAGGAATCAAGTGCCTGCTGTAGGAGTTGAGGTGCCTGTTCAACGTCCTGGTGGAAGGTGGGGCAGGCGGTGTGTGGTGCTCCGGTCTGGGGCTCAGAGAGGCCCAGGTGTACCTGGGAGTCACCGGCACTAGATGGCACTCCCCACCCGAGACCAGGTGAGATTGCCCAGGGCTGAATGGAGATGGAGAACTGGCTCCCTGAGCTCGGCATGCCCCAACATGTAGAAGTAGGAGAGAGGAGGGGAGAAACCAGGAGACTGAGAAAGAATGACCAATGGGGAGTGCTAGAAGCCAAAGGAAGGGCAGGGGCGGAGGACAGCCCACTGGGTGGGAGGCTGTGAGAGATCATAGTGAGTGGACTGGTCATCGCTAAGTTCAGGTCCCTGGAGACCCCGATGAGAGCCGTTTCCATGGAGATATCAGGGAAAAAAGAAACAGAAACACCATACAAACAACCCTTTGCTGGGGAGGAGAGCAGAGAAATGAGAAGAGAGGCAAGGCCTGCTGGCCACAGGGCTGCACCACGGGCTGCCTGTCAGAGCATCCCAGAGGACAGGAGGTGGGGGCTGAGGGGGCAGGGAGCAGACAGGGAACTCCCGCACCTCGGCCTCTGTCAGGACTTCGCCTGGACGAAGCCCTTCCCTCCCGATGAGGCCGATTTGGGAGAGGGTCTCAGAGTTCGGCTGAGGGCCTCCTCACCTTCCAGGGAGTAGGGGCAGTACCGACTGGGCATCTTCTGCCTAAAGGCCCCTCCAAACAAAGGGCCACATACCAGGGCTTGCCGCTGGGTCTTGATGTACTGGAGCAGCTCATACAGGACATCACCTGGGGTGGGGCAGGAGGGGGGCTGCTGACCAGGCTGAGTGGGGAGCCCCTGCCTCATTCCCCCTCAGTCACCTGCCTCTTGGGTTGCTGCATGTCCTATCACAAGCTTCATGCTGATGGGGATGAGAGGCAGTAGTGTGGTAGGGGAGACAGGGCCACAGGGAACAGGCTAGGAAAGTGAGGGGGCAGGATAGACTGGACTGGAAAAACAGCAGCCAAATTGACTCCTCTGCTGTTGACCAGCTCTGGTGGGAACCACCAGGCAAACATTTACCGAAAGAGGTGTCAGCACTGCTGGGAGGTGAGCATGATCCTCAAACAAACGTCCCCTCCTTCTCTCTTCCTGGGCCTACCTGGGTTTCCATCGGTTTAGAGCAAAGCCAGTGAGTTTCCAGACCTGAACCTGGCGCGCGGAACCGGAAGTCGTCCTTGGTGAGGATGCAGAGGGCGCGGCCGTTCATCTCGAAGCCCTGCTCACTGGTGCGCTGCAGAGAGTACTCCCGCTCCGCCCAGCGCAGCCAGTGCAGCACGTCCTCCCGGCTCCAGAGCGCGGGCTGGATCCCTGCAACCACAGGACGTGGGCTGGGGGCGGCGCGGGAGCAGGCCCGGGTGAGGCTCTGCCCCATCAATGCCTCATCCGCCTATTCAGGCCCTTGCTTGAATGTCACCTCCTCAAAGAAGCCCACCCTGAACACCCCATCTGAGCAGACGCTCTCCTGTCCTGCTCTCCATGACCAGTCATTGTCTCTGTCACCGTGTCCTGTTCTTTCCCTTCCTGGAAACTTACTTTCTTGTTATTTACACTTTACATTAGATATAATTATATGTTTCTGTTTATCATTATCTATGCGTTATGAATGTATTCACTTATTTATTTGGGGACCCCCTCCCACCCCACTTACCCCGGCCTGTCTTCTGATTATTCATTTAGCAAATGCTTACTGAGGAACTGCTCTGCGCTAGGCACTGGTCTGGGTGTGCGGGGCACCCTGTGCGTGTTCCAGGACAGTGCCTGGCACAGGGCAGGTGCTTGATAGACACCTGTCAAATGATTGCACGAATGACCAGCAAGTCCTACAAGAAAGGCGTTACTGCTACTGTTTTCCAGATATGGAAACTGAGGCTCCCAGGGGTTAAGTGACACAGAAGCCTGAGGTACAGCCAGGTCTGGAAGCAGGTCTGTCTGGCCGCTGTTCTCTTCCGCTCTGTCCTGCCAGCTCAGATCTGGGTTTGCTCAGGGAACAGCCCCAGGGGGCAGAGGAGGCTCCACCCACCTTCAGCGTGTGTGTTCTTATCTCTGGCAAGACCCAGACCAGCAGCGGCCTTCTTTTATTCCCTGTGCGCTTCCGCTCTGCCTTGGCTGCGTTCTCCTGATGCCAACCATGTGCCTCCCGAACCTCGCCTATTTAGAAGGGTAGGAGCCTGACCCCCACGTGCCCTTGGCACTTGTGCCTTCATGGACCCCTTCCTCCACTAAAAACATTTTTCAGTTACATTTTATGACTGCATTGATAGGTTAGTACATCGTATATATTAAAACATTTTCTTTTACCTAAAAGTTTTTTTTCTGATTTCAAAAAAAAAAAAAAAAACTGGAATATTTTCATGGCTCCTAAAAGCACTAGGGCCCCAGCACTCTGCTTCTGTGGTAAGTCAGCCTGGGGCTTTGCTCTGCGTGGTGCTCCCCCCACAGAGCTCTTCGTCCCTCTCAGGGCCCCGGCTACGTGAGAGTGGAAGGAGCCCAGGGCTCCCAGGCCAGGGCAACAGGTAAGAAAACCAAGGCAGAGGGGAGAAGCAACTGTCCACCCCACACCCTGACAGTGACAAAGACAGAGCCAACCCCTGGCTTCCTTGCTCCCAAAACAACACACAAGATAAAAGTATTTTACGTTTTACCAAAATGTGTGTCATCTGCTCATTCATTCATTCAGCCAATATCTCACAAGCACCGGCCATGCACCAAGCACCACGCGGCTGCTGGGGACAGGGCACAGAGCAAGGCTGGCAGGAGGGCGGGGCCCCAGCAGGCGGGGACTAGCCAACAACCGCCCTGGTCAGCGGCGCAGAGGGAAGTGCGCTGTGCTCTGAATGCAGGAAGCAGGGCAGCACCGCCCGGCCTGGAAGGAGGGACAGGCCTCCCTTACCTTGCTTTGAGGCCTAAGAGTGAATAAGAAGGAAAAGAATAAATGTCTGAAATAGACCAAAGGTATTTAAGAGGGAAAAAGAGAATAGAGGTGACAAGTGACCTTTGTGGTACCACATACCATAGAGTCATGTGATTAAGATCTGATACTATTAAGTTAAGATTGACAAGAATCATTAGAAAAGAAGGAGGAGCCCGAGGGTTGTGTGTGTGGAGCTTCCAATATGCCAGCGGTGGGATTTTAATTCAGTGGGAAAGGACAGTTCGTTTAATGCATGCTAAAACCACAACTGGCTCTCCACTGGCTCCTCCCTCACCTCCCCAAAATTCACAAAAATCACAAAAAGCAATCCTGATGAATTAAGGCCTAATGAAAACCCCAGTGGACGTAGAAATAAGAAACCGTACACACTAAACAGGGTGGGGAGACCTCAGCCATGACAGGAGACTCAGAGGCTGCGACTGCCTTGATGTGCGTGTGTGCGCGCGCGTGTGTGTGTGTGTGTGTGTGTGACAAAGATAGTGCACACAAAGCTGAAAGAGGACAGGTTTGGGAAGATACTTGCAAATGACAGACAAAAGACTAATGCCTATCATTGGTCAAGGGCATCTCTAAATATTTTTTAAGACAAAAAAATCTTACATCTGTTCAGAGTGGAGTGGGATAGCTTAGCACTATTGACACTTTAGGTCTAGAATTCCTTGCTGTGGGGCTTGTCCAGAGGGCTGTAGACTGTTTAGCAGCATCCCTGGCCTCTACCCACTAGAAGTCAGAGGCACAGACACACCCACAAGCTGTGACAACAAAAAAATGCCTCTTGGGGACACTGCAGACCTTGCCCAGTGTCCCCAAGAGGGCAGAAAGCAAAGCCGCTGCCCGTGGAGAGCCCTGCGGTGGAGCAGGCCCGCAAATAACATGCGGGAAGATGTCGCCTCACTAGTCAGGGCCAGTCGAGGTCACAGAAGAATGAGATGCCATTTTATTAGCACCTACATCAGGCAGGAACGCACAGAAAATGATGCCTTGCTGGTGGAAACAGGAATTCAGAGCCTCGGTGGGAGTTTGGCCGGGCGACCGAGTGAGACACAGAAAGCTGGGTGGGCGGCACTCGGAGGCCGCTTCCAGGAGTCCGGGCCGGGCGGCACTGCCAGTCGGGCCTCCGGGGCTCTGGGGGTCAAGTGGCAACTGCATGTCCTGCGTGTGTTGCTTATTTTATAACATTTGAGGCTGTCAGTCTGAAAATTTGAAACTATGATTCCTGAGTCAGAGGTGCCCATTTCCCCGTGTTTGGCCAGAGCGTGGGAACTGTCTCCATCCCCACCCCAACACTGCCCTCCGGGCTGTTCTGCCTCTGTGAGAAACTGACCACACTGAGAGGGGAAACCCCTGAACCTGCATACATCATCAACCACAGACGGGGTTCTGCCCCCAGCTCCACGGAGATGGGCAGATGTCCCGAGCTCTCTCTGAGGGACCCAAGGTCACACACAGCCCACAGCAGCGCCTGCGACCTCAAAGCCTGGCATCTGCCTGCTGTGTGATTTGGTTTTCCTTTCACTATGTCACACTCACTCCTACCCTCCCCTTTCATCCCATTGCTGCCAGCATCTCCCCTCCAGTAATAAGAAAAGGGACCTTCTGTCCCATGTCTTCAAAGAATACTAAGGCCAAAAGGCTTTTCACATAGGACTTGTGCCCAAGGAAAGGGCCAGCTTCCAATCAGTGGGTCAGCCGCCTAGCTTGGGGCCAAATCCCCAACCTCAGGATTTGGGTTCCAGCTCAGCCCCTTACTAACCAAGTCACTGTCACCCTTCAGCCTCAGTTTCCCCCTCTGTGAAATGGGCTAATAGCACTGCCTCTCCAGGCTGTGGTGCTATATGAGGGGCAGTGCGGTGAGGAGGTTAGGAGTCCAGCGTTTCCACTTCTAAGTAAAAAACCTAAGAGACACAGTGACCAAATCTACCGAAAGACACATACGAAAATGTCCACCATGGCTCCGTTCACAGTAGACAAGAACTGGAAATGTCACACATCTATCGGCCAGAGAATGGACAATCAAACTGTGATGTCTTCATGCGTTAAATGCTGCTTGGTAATGAATCGGAAAGTACAACCAAGTGCCACTCACGGCATGTGGATAAAGTGTAAAGATACCACGTCAGGGAAGGAAGCCAGACGTAAAACTGTGATCTAGAAGAGGCAGTGCTCCTCCAGGGAGAGAAACCAGAGGTGCGGTTGCCCTTTGGAGCGGAAGTGACTGGAAAGAGGTACCAGGGAACTTTCTGGAGCACTGGAAACGGTATAGATCGTAATGGACATGGAGGCTACACAGGTGCATGCAGGCAAAAAGAGCCACGGAGCTGGACACTTACAACTAGTCCACTTGACTGTATGTACGTTCCACCCCCAAACCAAGCAGAAGTGAAAACACACCACAACAAAAAGTGCCCTGATGGTGCCAGGCCAGCGGGGGCCTAAACGCTGTTTCACTCTCCTCGTCTGGACCAGCTTCAGCAACCAAAGCAAGAACAGTGCCAGCCATACAGGGCTGTCACGAGGACTGTGTGAGAGACTCTATTTAACGTCCAGTGTCTGGCGTGTGGCATGTGGCAGGTGCTTTCTGAGACAAACAACCCTCATCATGTTAGATGAGGTCACACGTGTGAAATGGGTGGCACAGGGCACAGCACACCTAAGACCTCACAACAAGTGCCAGTGAGTGTTACCTAAGGCATCGACTGCCCCGAGAAGTCTCCCCAACCTGGTGACTGGGATGGGCCCGACTGGGCCTCCCCCACCAATCTAACCAAACCTCTGGGCGTCACCTGCAGACCAGCCCACGGCTTTTCCCTCTCTCCGCAGGGATCGGCTGTGTTTTCAGTTCCCTCACAGCAAGCATCTTTGTCTCTCAAGACTCCAGCCAGATATCGCCTTACTCTCCCTGCCCCAAGATTTGCTCACTGGGAATTTCCAGCTTGGCCGGCTCCCAGTTTTTGGACAGATCTGAACAGAGACCCCGCTGGCTGGGGCAGCTGGAGGAGCTGCCTGTCCAGGACACACTGAGAGGGCTCGGATGTCTCCCTGAAGTGGCAACAGTCCACCCCCACCCGCAGAGCAGGGCTGGACGTGGGGGCACCCCCCCCACCAGCTGTGTTGCCCTCAGTGCCCTGGCACTGGGCTTACTGCCTCCTCATGCAGCCCCTGCACTCCCGCTAGGACGTCAGCTCCACGAGGCGCAGACTTTATCGGTCTCCAGCACCCAGAGCAACACCTGCCACATGGTAGATGTTCAATAAATATAAGTCGCCCAAATGAGGGAGCTGAGCACACCAGCAAGGGCCAAAATGGCCTCTGGGCATCCTGACTCACCCCCCTCCAGCCCCCCAGCCCCAACCAACCAGGCGTCTCCTCCCACAGCATCCCTGTCACTCTCTTACTCAAGAAACTCAAGTAGCTCCCAACCATCACCCCCATTAAGTCAAAACCCCTCCACCCTGTTCTCAAGACTCCCTCAAACTGCCCCTCCCCACAGGATCAAAACTGTTGCCTGCCACTCCTCACCACTGCCTGCAGATTACCAGGCCAAGTGACCTCCAGGGGCAACAGAGCTGGACCAACCTTCAGCATCCAAGTCAGAACTAACAACCGGCTTCTACCTACCTGGCAGGGCCTCCAGGACACATGCAGAACACAATGTAAAGTGTTTGGTTGGTCCCCTGAAAATGCAAGCTGTGAGTGACAGCTGTAGGGTCTGAAGGATACGGGTTCGGATCCCAGCTTCACCGTTGTACTGGTGGCTGACTATGGACAAAATCATTCACCCCACTCTAAGGCCAGTTTGCACATCTGTAAGGTGGGGATGATAACAACTGCTTCCCAGGTCTATCAAGTGCATTTGATCAGATGGTGTATTTATGGGATATGTTCAGCACAGTACCTGATCAAAAGTAAAAACTTAACAAAGGCCTTTGTTATTATCATCAACATCTTCAGTGGGGGAAGCTGCCTGAAAACAAGGGGACTAGCTTGTTTCTCTGCCACCAAAACTGTGATTTAGCATCAACATTGTCTTTAGTTTATTTCATGACACTGTTTATCTAGGGGACCCTCTAATCTGTCGCCGCATTGTCAGTGAATACCAAGAAAAGCTGGTACTGCTTTCCTTGGCGATCACACTCAGCTTTATGGCCGTCACCTCACTGTGGGGCAGGGGCAGGGGCAGGGCCTGCGCGGACCTGCATGGTCGGGCCCTGAGGCACGTCTGCGAGGCGGAATGGGAGAATGGAGTGAAGCCCAGCTAGGGCTTGGCTTGGTTTCCTCCCAAAGGAGGGGTCTCTTCCGTTTGGACAAAGATTCATTCAGCTCGGCCCCGCCCACACCCTGAGTTTAGAAGGAAAGGTTCTCTGTCCTCAAATTGTTAGTTCTGGGAACCTCCCACCTGTTGGCTGTTCGCCACAGTCCTTCTCACTGTCAGGTCATGAACACCACCGTCAACACTCACCGTTTCCAGAACCTTCTCTTCCAGTCTCCATCCTCCCCACTCCAGCCCACCTTTGTGCTTTTACACCTGTACCCATCTAGCTTACCACCTCTGCTATGCCATCATCCAGGGCAGCGTTTCTTGAGCCATTCTGACCTCAACCCAAAGTTGAAAACGTCTTACATCATGACCCACAGACATGGATAAACAAATAGTCACAACAAAGAGTTCCTGAAATCACAGCTGCCTTATGAAGCACTCTGATATACACTGTTTCCTTTTGTGAACATACTTATGTTGACCCACTAAGTTGGTTTCATCTCCACTGTGCTCTTGACCAGCACTTTGAAAAGCGCTGCTAGGATTTAGCTGCATAAATGAGGTCCTCAGACGCACTTCCAGCAGCAGCAGCACTTGGAGTTTATGAGACATGCAGAATCCCAGGCCCCACCTGGGACCCACTGAACCCAGCACATTCAGATTTGAAAAGCCCTGCTCTAGGAACCAGGAAGCCACAGTTGTTAGAATTGTACCTTTTGAAACAAGTGCCCAGGACTCCGCTGGAAGTGAAGGCTGGGAGCTTGAGCAGGGCGGTGAACACTCTGTTGGAGCTCCCCAGGGCCCTTTGCCCTCGCTCACCCTGCCAGAGAGCCGCAGGGCGATGCCACCCCTTGGCCCAATTTCTGAAAATTAGAGGTGGTGCTCATGTCTCCTCCTGTGGCTTAACCAGAACTAGGAGCTTTGAAAGTCAATGTCAAAACACAGAGATGTCTCAATCCTTCTACATTCGATGGTGGGGAAGTTCACAGAGCTTTTTTCCAGGGATAAGCTCTGGGAAAATGAAGAGACCCCAGACCAGGAACTAAGAGCCCTGGGTTGGGGCCCCGTCTGATATTCAGCTTTAAATATGACTCTTGTCTCAAGGAGTCTCAGTTTCTCTGTCATCGAGTGAGGCTGTGCTGGTGATCACGACTAAACCGCCTCCTCTCGAAATCCCCCCAGTAGTCCCTTGAAGTGGCATCACCTCCTCCCAGGCTCACTCCCCTGAGACCTCAGCCTGGTCCCAGAAGTGGTCACAGGGCCGGCACTGGCTTCCTGGCTCCTGACTCCACCCGCCCCACCCTGCCTCGGCCAGATCTTTTCTCTCCCCACTTGCACAGACGGACACATCGTCGTGAATCCCAACCCTCCTCCCAGCCCACCTCCTGTCACGTCACTCGACATCACAGTCGTCCTCGGAGTGCACTTCCCACCGCCTACTGCCCCTCTTGTCAGGCAAATAAACACAGACAGGGAGCCAGAGGGGGCCCGAGTGGGTGTGCTGCGCTGGCACTGACTCACAAATCTAAATCAGATTTGTTCTGTTTGTTCACCTTCCTGCTGAGGCAAATCAGCCCTGATGATTAGAACGGAAGCTGGAGGTGGAGGAGGGAATGGGGTGGGGGACTAGGAATAAATGTCAGAGAGATGCTCAGCAAGGGAAACCCAATTTCCAGCAATGCAAGAATTGGGCCGACACTGCCCCAGCCATCCGAAAGATCAAACCCTCATAAAGTGTCAGCAGTTTGCTTCTTTGGGATGTTGTTGACAGGAAAATGAGTCATTTAGTGTCCTCTATCTCTTAAGACTGTTAGATATTTACTAAGGGCCAGAACTGTGTTGCCTGAATATTTTCAGAAGTAACTATGAGTCACGGAATCTACTATGAGAAATACAGAAGATGCTGCTGGTGCCCCGCCCAAGGCCCTTGGCTCTTCCCTCTACACTGCGAATGCGGCCAAACACTGCCCTTTACTCGGCTCCCGACTCAGCCAGTGAACAGGGCAGCTTGGAAAGCTGGGGACTTCCCCTGGAAGTAGCCATCATCCCATCAGGATGAGAAATGAGTGGATAAAGACCCAGCTTCCTTACCCCTGGGCTGGGATAACTCAGGGTGCGTGTTCTCACTGTCCCCGAGAGGCCCCCATTGGGACTGAGCGCCAGTTGCCCACAGAGCTAACTGGCCTGAGAGAACGCTCTTCTGAATTCCTTCTCTCCTCTGCGCAGTATTTCAGGGTCTGCTTCTGGAGAGGTCTAACCCAAGGCAACAGGACTAGTACCTTAGGAACTCTAGATAGGTCACATGACCCTGTGGTCTGAGCTCCGTGTGTAACCAGGGAACAGGCTAGCTCAAGAGGGGAGGAAATTTCTGTCACTAGAAATGTGCATAAAGGGGCCCCACAAAAGGGGGCTTCCAAAAATGAAAAGGCTCGCACAGTTGTATTTACCGAGGCGGTGACTAAAGTTTCCAGGCCCCCACTTCTGCCGCTTCTCACCCAGGAGCCTTGAGCTGGGCACAAAACAGGAGGCAGGAGGCCGAAAAGTACTTGACCTTGGGCAGAACAAATCTCCTGGGCCTTGGTTTCCTCATTTGGAACACGAGGGAGTTACCTGAGGTGACATCTAGGGTTTCTACCAGCTCTGACATCCTGGGATTTGGTGAACCACCTGAGGGAGTGGTCTTTGAACGTGGTGGGGGCTGTGGGGAACAATCCAGAGGACCTGTGGGACCTGCAGAGAAGCCCCTCCCTCTCTGAGGCTCAGTGTCCTCAGCCGTCATGAGGGGACTGGATTAGATAACCTCTAAAGTCCTGTTCAGCAGCAACACCCAGGGTCTTCAGGTCTGTCCCCAAGGTCCTGTTTTTCCTCATCGCCATGGCTTGGGCTGGGAATGGAGCCCAAATCCTACCCTCTATGTAACCGTTGCCAAATATCTCCTTGGAGCAGCCCTGAGCCCCAAGCTACTGGCCAGGGTTGGCATCTGGACAAAATGAAACAATGGAGGTTCCTTACAGAACAGCTCCCAACCTTCTCCCCACTTCCCTATGCTGCTGGGAGGCACCACAGCCTCCCCTATACTCTGGGCTTTACTCCTGTCCATGCGTCCATGTCTTGGTCCCCACCTTCCCTCAGGTCATGGGGAGACAGACCCTGTTCCCCATTCAAAAAATGCCAGGCAGCAGAGAACAGAGGCACGAGGGGGCAGCAGGGTCTTCCCAAGGACGGTGAAGTCCCACCCCACATTCTGCCCAGCCCTGTCAGCACCTCAGAAAGCACTTTGCGGCCAGGAAATCAAAAGGGCGTGAAATCAATACAGCAGTGTTCCAGCCGTGGGCCAGCCCAGCAGGAAGTGGGCCCGGTGCTTTACAACCCAGGCCAGACGTGCCTTCCCACAGCTGCCAAGGCCCACACCCAGTCAAAGATCCGGCCCACCCCTCAGCTACCTGCGGGATTTGCAAGGTTTAGGAAGTGCATTTAAAAATCTCTTAGAAGATTATGTGCAGGACCAAGGTTTAGCCTTAACAGTGGAGGGCCGGTGTGATCCCCAACACGTCACTCAGCTTTCCTACCCTCAGCTTCGCTGTTTGAAACAGCCTCTCCATGGTTACCAGTTTCCTCAGGCAAGAGCATTATTTAGAAAATGAAATAAAAGGACGTGGCCAATATATTTCCTGTGGTTATTTTAGGGTGGAATTTTTTGTTTGTTTGATTGGTTGAGTTTTTTATTATTTTACAACCTACATTCTTTTTTTAAAAATTTTTATTTTTTCCATCACCATTTATCCCCTTATACACTCTTCCACCTCTACCCCCCCATCACCACAATTTTGGGGTGGATTTGATTGTTCTCTATATATTCTTCTTATGCTTCTCTGTCATTTCCCAATTTTTTATAATAAGCACATGCTACTTTTGTAACAATAAAAAGTAAACATAATTATTTAAAAGAGAGTTCTACATACATACAACTGTTCACTGTTTAGCCCCTCACTGGCTTCCTCACTGGCCACGTCCCCAACTCTTGGTTAGGTTGGAAGGGGCCCTACTGCTCGTCGGATCCCAGCCCTCATCTGCCCAGTGAGGAGGCGGGCACCTCACGTTCGTCGCGCATCTGTATTCTCTGCAAGGAGAATACACATTTACCTCCTCTGACTTCCTCACCAAGGAGCAGTTAAAGAAAACCCAGCAAAGAAATAGCAAATGGAAGGACGTTAAACCCTTAGACAAGAAAAGTTTGTGCATCACATTTATGACCTTTAAAAACATTGCCCTTTCTCCCCATGCCCCCCACCCCCCGCTACTCACGGAGTCTTCCTGGCAGCTTGCAGATCCCTCCCTCACCCAGCAGGTCCACCTGAGCTTCACATCTAGCTTGGGCCTGGTTGCCTGGAGGTGGCGTGGCTGCCAGGGGGCTCACAGGAGAACCGGCCACTGCTCCCTCCTAGACAAGAAAAACCAGGGCGTCGCAGGTGAGCATCTTGGTGTAGGCTCAGTCATACTTAAAGGTATTAAGAATGTTTTACCAAGGGAAAGAGCATCTACACCCATGTCTACCATAAAAGTAGGAACCACGTATGTCTTCAGCTTGATACCATTAACATCTTGTACATAGTGGGCACTTGACAAATTCATCTTTCCTATTCAGGCTTGCCCTGCCAAGACTTGAACTGTAAGCTGGAGATCTGAGGGTCTAATGATACTCAGTGGGAACCTGAGGGGCCAGGATAAAAAGACCTTAAATCAGACATAAACAAACAATTAAAAGGTGTTTTCAAAAGAGAAAAAGAAAAGATAAAGTTCTGACCCCCAAAGTCCCAGGATCAGCCTAGCCCTCAGAGCTCATTCATCAGGATGCAGGGATGGGAAAAGTGGCAGGATTTGGTAGAAACAGGAGGACCCTGGGGGCTCACTCCCAGTCACAGGCTGCCATGTCATAAAAAGTGAAAGTGAAACCGGTCCCAGCCAGACTCTTTCGCTCACTCTAGGATCTTCAAGAGTGTTACATTCATCTCTCCGAGTCTGAGGAGGGCAATCTGCAGTACAAGACTGCCAAGTTAATTAGACCGCAGTAAAGGCCAGCAAAGCAAACCCCAGAAGCCTTGGTGACTGCAGGAGAGGATTCCACACCTTCTGGGGTAGTTCCCACTTCGTTTCTGGCTGCTCCCCACCCTGCCCCACTTGGTGCTGTTTCCCGGGTCACCCAGCCTCAAAGGCAGTGGGGGGCTTGCCAAGCTGGAGGAGGGCCTCAAGGCCTAGGACTGGCTTAGGATTTCCAGGAAGATCCTAGTCTTCTCCACCCTCTTCCAAGCAATAGGAGGGGGAATCCCAGGCTGGGACTGCCTGCCTGGGAAAGGTCAGCCAGGGAGCTGTGAGTTAGAGCTCTGGGTTTCGGCATGAAGGCCAGGGAGGAGTGTGATAAAATACACATGGATATGGATCTTGGGGAGAGCGGGGCAGAGAAAGGCCTTGGGGGTGGGGAGGTTCCCAGGGAAATATGGCAAATGGAGAGGGATTGCTAAGGAGAGGGGATCTTGTGTGGTGGTTGTGTGTGCCAGCTGTGAGGGTCTGGCTTGTGCAGAAACTTCCAGGGATTTCACATCTGAATGTAGAGGTGAGGAGACAGACAGAAAGCACAGCACACAGGAATTTCAAAAAGAGAGAGTGAGGGGCTGGAGGCGAGTGGGGGGAGAGAAGTGAGGGGCCTTAAGGGATAGATGGTGAGGCTGGGGAAAGTGTGGGAAAGTGAGATCCCAGCCAGGAAGAAAAAAAGTCTGATACAATGAGTATGGAAAATGAGGTGGTGGAGAAGGGATGGGGGCAGGTGGCTCCGCTGCGTGGTTCGGCTGCCAGGCTCTTACCTGCATTACAGGTGGAGGTGAGGGACCACCGGGCTGTCCGTTGTGAGCGCTCCAAAGCCTGCCGCTGCTGGGTCCTAGGCCAGCGCTTCCAGACCCTCCCTTCCCAAACGCCTAACTCGCCCGGAAAACTGAAATGTCTCGTGGGAGGAATCTCTTTCAAGAAGCGCCGGGTAGCGTCCGCTCTCTGTTCCCCGGACGAGCAAGCGCGCAGGGCGCTCCGGTAATCGCTATCCTTCCGGGAAACGAAAACGAAAGAGCGGGATCCGGCTTCCACTCCCACCCCGGCGGGCTTGTGGGAGGGCAGGGGCTGGCCCCTGAGGGAGAGGAGCCCCGGGGCGCTGTGGTTCACGTCCTCCCGCCCGGTGGACAGCTCCTCCGGCAGCCTGGCCCTGGCTTCCAGGGAGATGAAGGTGGGATTTTACCGGATCTGGGGAACGGAGGGAACTCCTGGGCCAGAGCTCAGGACCACGACAGACCAACCTCATGTCACCTTTGTGCGTCTCCGCAGATGGATAGGAGGGGCCCCCCTCATGCTGTCCATCTGGACCAGCTGCCTGCCCTTAGGGCTGTGTGACCTTTGTCCACATGCCATTTGGCTGGGTGGAGACACCAAAGCCCTGGGCCTGGGAGCCACCAACAGCACTGGCGTGGTGCTCCTCTTGACCTAGACCCCGGTACTCAGTGGACCCCGCCAGCACCTTTGCCAGGTCCCTTGCTGCCCGCAGCGTGGTGCCCAGCTGCCCATCGCCCTGTGCACCTGCCTCAGCTCCCTCTGTCTTGACAGGAAACCGAGAGAGGCTGTAAGCACTAAACTAACATAGCCAGAGAAGAAAAGGAGGGAAGAAGCCCTAATAACCTTCTACAGAAAGGTTGAGGGTGTAGCTACTGTTATTAATACAAAGAAGGCTTAGCACTGATATATCATGAGGTCCTAGAAACCAACAGGAACAAGGCCAGAAATACAAGAGAAAAATGAGCAAAGGATATAAATAGGCAGTCCACATAAAACAAAATGCCCAGTAGTCCCTAAACTTAGAAAAAGATGCTTAGACTCACTCATTGTAAAAGCCGTGCAAATCAAAGCTAATCTGAGATGTAATTTTTTATCCATTAGTTTAACAAAAATTCAAAAGTTTAATAACGCAATCTGTTGGAGAGGCTGAGAGCACTTCCCTGGACGTACAAAGTGGTACGGCCCCATGTGGGGCAGCAGGGCAGGATCGAGCAAGGTTACAAATGAGTTTACCCTTCATCCAGCACTACCACCAACGGTGGTATTACACACTACCTTTTGTGTGTGTATGCATATCTGTACAAAGACACTTCTGGTAGGATGTATAATAAATGACATAATTGGGGTTCAAGATAGAAAATAAGAGCAAAGGTTTGCATTGCAAAATTTTTAATAATTGTTTTGATATCATATGATTAAATATGTATTCAAAAGGAAGACAGGGGAGAGGAGAAAGAATGAAAGAAGGAAGGAAGGAAGGAAGGAAGGAAAGAAAGAAAGAAAGAAAGAAAGAAAGAAAGAAAGAAAGAAAACAAACTCTGGCCAGGCAGCTCAGTTGGCTAGAGCATTGTCCCAATATGCCAAAGTTGCAAGTTCGATTCCCAGTCAGGGCACATACAAGAATCAACCAATGAATACATTAATAAGTGGAATAACAAGTCAATGTTTCTCTCCCCACCCCCATTTCTCTCTCTCTCTCTCAAATCAGTAAATTTTGCTTAAAAATTTTTTAAAAAGAAAGAATAAAGTTTTAAGGATCTGTTTCATGTCAGCAAACCAAAACTTGGGAGGTGATGGAAATAAGGAGGTGCTGTGTGAGGCCAACTAAAGAAATGGGGATGTTTCCCTTTGGAAGGACAAAGGTGATGCTACGTACGCCGTACGTCTATGAAACTGTGAACCCACGTGAGCAGGAGTAAGTGGAATCCCTCCTTCACAAAAGAAATATGCGTAGGTTTTCATGCTCAATAAAATAATGGTTTATTTTTAAATAACACTTTTCTCACAAAGAACTCAAACATATACAGAACTTATAAATTATAACAACAAACTTTCTTAATACCTGTAATACTTCTACAAGGAGGGAGAGAGGGAATAGGAGGTAGACAGGAAGGAAGAAGAATGGGGCGCCGCGGACCTGGACTGAGCACTGAGAGTGGAGTGGGGCCAGAGGGTGGCTGGGGGCCGGGGAGGCGCCCAGGGGAACGCACCCATTTCTGTGATTTCTGGTTTGAGGATGAGGTTCAGTTTCCCTCGGGGAAGGAAATGTTCAAGATTTCCTCACAAGGAGCACTGAGACCATCCACAGCACCTCCTAAGTGCACCTTGGGCTCTACCACTAGGCAACCACTGACATCTCATAGCCAGCCGCTCTGAACAGACAGGTGGTCAGTGAGTCCACAGTGCTCTAAGGAACCAGGCACAAACCAACAGTGGCGGGTAAAAAGAGAGGGAGACAGGGAAGGGTCTTCTTCCCATCTGTGCTGGTGGGATTCGTGTTTCTCAGAGGGCAGAAGGAGAACAGAACTTGATGTGCATTGCTTTTACATCAAATGGTGGTTCCAGAGAAAGCGCAGCAGCTCGTGAGCTCCTCCGAAGAGAACCAGGACAAAATGAGCCAGTGCGTCTCTGCCTTCCCATCGAAGATCCTGTTCAAAAACACAGAGACAGAGTTGTTTTTTAAAAAGGCAGTAGATTAATCTGAAGTAGAAATTCAGGATTAATTCAATTGATGCCCCAAAACAAGCTTCTTGGGCTGCTTTACGAACTGTCTGCACTGAAGGGGAGTATCTCGGTCTGTTTAGTCACTGCCTTGGGAAGTTTTCCTCTGGGTGTGTTTCCCGTCTCAGCTGTCAGCAAATGGGAACCCTCTTTTCAGGGCTAATGACCACTTCCTCCGGCCTCCCCGGGGCACTTTCTTAGCCTTGTCAAAGAAGCAAGGAAGTTAGCTTCAGTGTTGGAAGACCTGAGGAGACTTAGGTGGGTGGAGAGGGGAGTGAACAGGAGCAAAGCTGGAGGTGAGAAAGAGCACAGGTTTGTGGAGCCATAAGTAAATCCCAGTTTATATGGCAGCAGCAGGAGAAGGAGCCTGAGGGTCCTTTACAAAGGGCTCTCCCCGTCCCTGCCTCTCCTCCTACAGTCTATTCTCAAAACTGCAGCTTCAGGAGACTTGACGTGCAGCTCCCTCTGCTCACTGCTCTCCAGTGGCTCAGCCTCACTCAGAAGAAAGGTCCTCATGGTGGCCTGAAGGCGCTACGCCATCTACCGCCAACCTGCCTGTCTGCCTGCATCTTTTACTACCTTCTCCCTCACTCGGCTTCAG
The DNA here is from genome assembly GCA_039655065.1 of Glossophaga mutica. Classification (NCBI taxonomy): domain Eukaryota; kingdom Metazoa; phylum Chordata; class Mammalia; order Chiroptera; family Phyllostomidae; genus Glossophaga; species Glossophaga mutica. The sequence goes on from CM077306.1 coordinate 112,846,199, forward strand.
CCACGCTGGCCTCCTGGCTGTTCCTCAAACCTGCCTGTCCCCACTGCTTTCCCCAGAAATCCCCGACTCCCTCCCACGCTGTGTTGGGGTTTGCTCAGGAGTCACCTTCTCAGCAAAAGCATCCCTCAAACTCCTCTACTCAAAATTGCAAACCCTCAACCTTCCTCACCCCTTTCCTTGCTTTATTTTTCTCCAAAATATTTATGATTGTCTGACAAATTATATATTTATTTACTCATTTATTACTTGTTTCTCTTTTAGAATATAAACTTCATGAGATCAGGAGTTTTGTCCCTTCTGGTCACTGCCATGTCCAGTGCCGTACAGGGCCTGATACACACCAGGTACTCAGTAAACACTAGCCAAATAAGTGAATGGATGATGAATCATTAGCAGCAGGTTGAGGAATTTAGATTTTGTCTTGTCAGTAACTGGGAATCACTAACGGATATTTTTCCTTTTATAATTGATATCAGTCAGGAAAACTGAGTGAATTTCCTTCCAGCAAAGCAGACAAGAAAATGAGCATGGAGTCAGATGCTCGTAAACTCCAGTTTATATCCAGATGCATATTTAAACTCCAGTTTTGTTACTTGGTTGCTGAGTGACCTGGGATGGGTTACCGAATCTCTCTGAACCTCAACTGCTTGTCCTGAAATACCTGTACCACTAATTGATAGGGTTATTGGGAGAATTAAATTAAAGGGAAAGTTCTGTTTTCCTTCTACCCTCTGAGAGTGTTTTCAAAGAGTACCTGGAAGAAATTATTTAATAAACATTAGTTTCCTTCCCCTCTTTCTAATAGACTAAGAAGTTCCCTATGCGTTGCTGTGTTAGTCAGGGTCCCAAAGAAAACATATGGCACTCTCCAACTAAGGAAATTCAGGGGGGTCCAATAAAGGGACTACCTACAAAGTAGGGAGGGGACCACAGGGGGTGGTACAGTACCAGGGAGGGTGACCACAGAACTGTTGCCACTCCTAGCCCTGTAGGGACAGGAAGGGAGCAGCTTCTGGAACCCAAAAGGAAAGAGTCCTTCCTGCAGAGAAAACTTTCAAAGACACATTTAAAATCCTGAAAGTTATGGGAAGACTATTACAAAACATACTTTACATCTAGGAAAATGACATGCCCTGGATTTTTTTTTTTTTTAAGTTGAGGTCCTTGAATCAAAACGCTGTATAACTAAATAGCAAAACAGATGCTATTTTGAGAATCAGGCCTATTTGAAAAAACGGAATCCTTGCTTAAGTGAAGAGAACGGGAAAGCAGATGTGTGGCAGCTCAAGGGCAATTGGCTCAGCAGACAAGACCATGACCTGGTGAGCCTCTTGCGAGGGGGGTTCAAGAGCAAAACTAAAAGTTTCCTTAAATATATCAAAAGCAGGGAGGGACCTAGAGAATCAGTGTGACCACTTGCTTAAACAGAGTTCAAAAGGTGAATAAAGGATGACTCTACAGAAAAGAAACGCACCATGCCAGATCTGAAATTCTGTTAAAGCTGCTTGACTTAAGCCTTGAAGCAGCAGAGTAAAGCTTTCCATATTTTAGAGCCAGACTCAGGAGAAACTTCTAAAGTTATTTTTTAAATATGATGTTGTCTATTGAAAAATGTTCTAAAAGGCAATTTTGTGGAACTGGACAAGATACCTTTAAAAGTCTAGGTCAAAGCCAGCTTTCTAAAATGCTGCAAGAAGCAGCAGGGCAGGCATAAGGACAGACACGCGGACCGATGCAACAAGACTGAGCCCAGAGCAGACCCTCACACCTACAGTCCGTTGATCTTTGACGGGAGTGCCAGGGAAAGGACAGTCTTTTCAACGAACGGTGCTGGGACAACTGGAAACGTACATGCAAAGACTGAAGATGGACTTCTAACTCATCACATACAAAAATTAACTCCAAATAGATCAAAGACCTAACTTCAAGAACTGAAACAACAAATCTCTTAGAAGGAAACACAGTTATAAACCTTCATGACTTTGGGTCAGGCAATGATTTCTTACACATGACACCAGAAGCACTAGAAACAGAAGAAAAAGAGAAATTGAACTTCATCAAATTAAAAGCGTTTGTGCTTCAAAGAATACCATCTAGAAAGTGAAAAGATAACCTACAGAATGGAAGACAATATTTACAAATGCTGTTTCTTGCAAGGAACTTACATCCAGAATATATAAAAAACTCTTACAACTGAACAGTAGAAGACTTAAATGGCCAAAAGATCTGAATAAACATTCTCCAAAGACATACACAAATGACCAAGAAGCACGTGAAAAGATGCGCACTAGCCATCCGGGAAGTGCACACCAACACTGCAAGGAGATGCCCCTTCAAACTCACTGGGCTGGCTCTGATCAAAAAGACAGTGCATAGCAAGTGTTGCCAAGAATGTGGAGAGACCGGAACCTCGCACACTGCTGCCGGGGAGGGAGAGCAGGTCAGCCACTCTGGAAACCGGTCTGGGTGTTCCTCCAAAAGTCAAGCACAGGGTTCTCACGAAGCACAGTGGTTCCGTGCCCAGAAATGTACCCAAAAGAACTGAAAACATATTCTAGACAAAAACATGTATACAAATGCTCATAGCAAAGTGGAAACAACCCAAACGTCCATCAACTGATGAATAAATGTGAAATATGGGTACGATGGGATATTAGTGAGCAATAAAAAGAAATGAAGTACTGGCATGTGCTACAACATAGATGAACTCTGAAAAACATTATGTCGCTCTGACCAGTGTGGCACAGTTGGCTGAGTGTCGTTCCGCAAAGTGAAAGGCCGCAGGTTCAATTGACCTTTCGATCAGGTGGGGTCAAATGGAAAACAGTGGTTGTGATTTGTCCTACTCTGGTGTCTTCTTTTCAGAGAAAAATATTAGCCAGACCCATAAATATTGAGAATTAGCTGATCAAGCAACAGGAAAGTTGAACTACAGAATTTCCTGGGATGAAAAGTGAAAACTTTCCTACAGAAGAAATGGTAGCCTAGAAGGGAGGTGACAAATATGAGTATGCTGTAAGAAATGATACATAGTAAAGAGATATCCAACGCCAAATATTGAAAGGGCAAAGACAAAAAAACATTACATTTTTTTGGTTTAACTAACATTTATTGATCCTCTTTTGCAGGTCAGGTTCTGTTCTGAGTGATGTACATAGGTTCTCTCACTGAATTTTCCTAGCAGCCATGTAAGGAAGGTACTGTTATTATCTCCATGTTACAGATGAGAGCCAGGGTTAAGTAACTTGCTCCAGTTCACACAGTAAATAGTGGGGAGCCAGACTTTGGATCCAGTACTGGGGCCCTAAAAGCAGCATATTTAACCCCTCCCCCCATAGCTGAAGAGTCAGCAAGCAGCAAGGCCTTACGGAAGTACGTCATCTATGTATGTGAAGCTTCTGGTGTAGATTCAGATGTGGGTGTCCATTGAGGCCAGAGGTCTCTGAAAGGGGTCCTATATGGAAAATTTATTGAGGTAGGAAGGCACACCCACCTCCCTCTGGGTCTCGAGCTCTCAGGGTGCCCCCAGGAGAAAGAGAGTCAAAGAGTGGACAGTATTGGAGCCGTGCGTGTGTTTTGGAACCAGCAGACATGTGCTCAGGTTCTAATTCTGAAACCTACCAGCTGCGTAATTTAGGAGAAGTTACTTGACCTCTCCAAGTCATCAATTTCCTCATTTGAAATGTGAGAACAGTCATAGTCCCATCTTCACTGGTGGTTGTAAGAATTAAGTAAAATAATGCAAGTGAAACCCTTAGCATGGCCCTTAGCAAACAGCAAGCCCTCAGTAAGCACTAGCTATTATTACATAGCTTTAGTTTATCCTCCAAATAGAGCTGGGCTGGGAGCAAGGTCATTATTGACCCTGTGAGCCCAGGGAGAGAGCAACACTTTATAATCCAAATTCTTATCTTGAGCTTCAGTGTCTCCTCTAGCTCCAGTCCGGTCCTTACAACTCAGCTTCCCATCATCTCAATCTGAGTATCTAATAGGAACTTCAGACTTGCATTTCCGAGACGGAACTCTGTATTTCCCCCCAACTCTGTTCTTTAATGTTCTCCATCTCAGTAAGTGGCACTACCATCCATTGAGATGTTTGGGCCAAAACCACTGAGGAAACATTCTTTTTCTCTCACTCAGCACATCCAATTCATTAGCCAATCCTGCAGGCTCTACTCTTAAAATTCATCCTGAATCTGATCATTTCTTACCAGCTCCGCTGCTACGCACTGGTCTCAGTCTTTAGGAGGGTCTCCTGTGGCCCCGGCCCTGCATACAGCCTACCACGTCAGTCTCCATCTGAGTGTAAGTCAGCTCCTGACACTCTCCTGCTCCAGACGTTTCCTTGTATTTAGCATAAAACCTGAACACCTACCACCACCTCTAAGACCAAGGCCAACTCCCAGACCCTCCACCCCAGCCATTCTGGCCTCTGTGCTGTTCCTTGAGCCCGTCCCTGTAACAAGGGGTTTGTGTTCACTGTTCCCTCTGCCTAGGACACTTCCCCTCACGTATTTCATGCCTGGCTCCCTCACTTCCAGTGTCTGCTTAAATACCACTTCCCCAAGAGATATCACCTTCTCTGGTTACCCCTCTAAAATCCATCTCCATCACTCAGTAGCTTCTCGTCCTGCTTGAGTCCAGTCTGCCCAGACTGTTTATCCGTTCGTCTGCCTCCCTCCTTGACGTTGACATCTGTGAGAGTAGCCTCATCGTCTGTCCTGCTCTGTGCTCCAGCACCAATGGCTGGAACCGAGCCTGCCACAGAGCAGGTGTCCAGTAAGTATTGTTCCAACGAAATTGGTCCGTGAAAAGTGTTATTGGATTGTATATTTATTTCATCTTTGTTTCCTTCTTGCTTTCAGCAGTGTTGTTGTTGGGACCTGCCATTCATGTTTTGTCTCAGGGAATGTTTTACTTGAGGGAAAGGCTGCATACTGTCCACATTTGGGCCAGAACACGAAAAAGGATGTGGCACTCCCTGAAGCCAGCGCGGTGGCTGCAGCAGTGATGAGCAAGAAGTCGTTGGGGAAAGGCGAATGTAAGGGCAAGAAATTGGGCCCTGAGGGGCAACCACCCGTCCTGTCACAGAGCCCCACGTGGTCATTCTCTCTCTGCTGCCAACTACAGCTTGCTCTGAGGAAAACTAAGTTGGCTATGGATTTCATCACCCCTAACATTTCAAGTAGTGATCATTATTCTTTCTTCTTTTCCCTTATTATTTCTTACCATAATCAGGAGAAACTCAGAGATCAGAGGGACTGGGCTTAGGTCATACCTCTGGGTTGGTCAGGAGGATTACTACAATCTAAGGCACAGGTTGTCCTCCTTGACTGAGCATTCAATTCACCCAGGGAGATTGTAAAATGCCTGATGCCCAGGCCACACCTCATGCCAATTAAATCTGAACCTCTCGAGGCAGGGCCCAGGCATCTGTAATTCTTAAAAATCCACAGGTAATTCTCATAGGCATCCCAGCTTCAGGATATGGAGCAAAGTCTCTCACACTTTAATGTGCACACAAACTTTCTGGGGTGTGTGTAAAAAGGTACAAGATTGTGATTCCAGTGTCGTGGACAGGTATTCTGTACACCTGACTGGCTGCTAAGTGATGCTGAGGCTCCTAGTCCACAGGCCACAGTTTGAATGGCAAGTGTGAGGTCAAACAGTGACCTTGAGTCAGGTTCGCAATTTTCAGAGCTGATGTTTGGTAATCTGTACATCATTGATTCACGTGTTCTGCTAATTCCTGGGCATCCCAGCCACTCAGCAGCCATTGTTCTGTCCGCTCTTTCCCTGCCCGCCAGGCCCTTGCTGGACACGTGGAAGTCTCACCTCTGGAACCATCCTGTGGTTGATGCTGTCTCCAATGTTTTTCAGCTGCATGGCCAACTTGTGGATTATTTCCTCCTGGTGACGGTTCTGGCCGATGCTGTTTTCCTTGGGCTCAGAGGGAGAGTTGTGATCTGCATTGAAAGAGTTCAAGAGAGATACTCCATTAACTGTCCATGAAATTACCCACCACTAGTTACTAAAATCTGTCTTAGACAATGAGAGGATGAAAACCCATCATCATAATGGGTTTTCATAATTTTGATAATGGCTATCAAAAAAAAAAAAGCCTTGCTTTGGAATAGATCAGTTCTGTTCAAGGGAAATATAGATCAAGCTATGTACTAATTTTTAGTATTCTAGCAATAAAATCAGATAAAATTAATTAGTAATATATTTTACTTAAGCCAACATATCCAAAGTATTATCATTATAATGTATAATCAATGCAAAATTATAAGTTATATGTTTTGCATTCTTTTTATTGTACCTAAGTCTTCAAAATCTAATGTTAAGTTAGTCTTATGGCACATCTCAACTCAAAAGCTAGCTTTTCATTGGAAAACTTTGACCTGTATTTAGATTTCACAAAGTTTACATTTTAAAAAGTAGGTTCATATTCAAGTTGTTCCAAACATACTTGAAAGTTTTCCAGCAACTAAACTAAGTATCCATTTTTAAAGTTAATTAAAATTCAATAAAACTTAAGTTTAGCTCTTTAATTGCACTGGCTGCATTTCAAGTGCTCAGAAACTGGCTGTGACCGCCAGTGATTGTGTGGGATGGGTCTGGACCTCCACAGCTTTTTAAAGCTGATTTTCCCATTTTTTTAACCCACTATCCTTGAGCAAGTTTTTCCAAATACTATTTGCTTCCAGCAACCAATGAGTGTTTTTAAGCAGCACTATGAGTAAACTGCAGTTCTGGGTGCTTTGGGGAACTCATAAAAAGTAAAAAGACGCAGTTTCTGTCCTTAAGTTGCTCACAGCACAGTGGGCAGGGATGAAACAATGCCCGGGTGCTTTAGGAATTCAGAGAAGAAAATTAATTTGGGCTAAAGTAGACTCACATATGGCTTCATAAATACAGCAAGTTTTGCTTTGAACCTATTTGGTTCCAATAAAATTTGAGGACTTTGATTTTTCAGGTTTTATGCCGAGAAAACAAGCCCTGTCTTTGAAGAGGCTGGTAGGAGAAAGAGACAAACTACAGTCCAACATGTTAGAGTGAGGACAGGGCCTGCTCAGAGGCCAGGGAAGGCATCTCGGTGGGGACGACAGTGCAATCCAGTCTGGAAGGATGAAGGATAAATACCAGTCAGCCAGGAGAGGAAGACCGAGATGGGGGCCAGAGCCAGCTTGGAGGGAGTGGCAAACAGAACATTCCAGGCAGAAGGATCACGTGAGCAAAGGCAAGGGGACGGCAGAGAGGTTTTGTGCACTAGCTCTAAGCGGGTTGAAAAGCAGGGAGTAATGGGAAAACCAATAGAGCAGGCAAGAGTAAAGTCGCGAAAGCACAGCAAGAGGCCTGGATTTTACCCAGCAGAGCAGGAGACCCAATGAAGGAGTTTTAGGAAGGAAATGGTGTGGTCAGATTTGCTTTCTGGCTATTTCCTTCCGGGATCAGAGTGGAGAATGGTAAGACTGGCAGGTAAACGTTTAGAAGCTACTTCAAAGTCCTGAGGAGAGATGATAAGGAGCTGCCTGACGACACTTAGCATGCTTACCACACGCCAGGCCATACATGCATTATTTTACTGACTCCTCCCTCACAATGACCCCCATGAGGTCATTTTACCTCCATATTGCAGATGAGAGAACTGTGGTTTACAGAGTACTTTTCAGTCTTGGCTCCACCTTTGAGTCCTTGGCAGGAGTCGGGGTGAGGGTGCTTTTAAAACTCCCAAGGCACAAGCCTCACCCCATTCCAAAGAAATCATTTTCCTGGGAGTTGGATGCTTGCAATAGCACTTTTTTTTTTTTTTTTAAAGCTTCCAGGTGGTTCCCATTTGCAGCCAAGTTTAAAGACAGCGGTTTAGGAAATGGTGGAGTGGCGTGCCTAGGGATGGAAAGTCAATGAGTGTGAAAGGCAGGGCTTAAACCCAAGTCTGAACTAAAGCTGTCCTAACAGGGGTGGAGTGGTGAGAACAGATTCTATAAACATTTAGCAAGCAGAATGTTCTGGAATTTGGTAATAGATTGGATGAGAAAGCTGAGGGAAAGGGAAACTCCTCCGCCTTTTCCAACCCTGCAGACTGGAAGGGTGACAGCACCTTCAGCCTGTGCAGAGAACAGGGGTCGGGGAAGGACAGGCATGGCAGGCAGTGGAGATGGGTAGAAAGAGAAAAAACAAAATTTGAGTTCACTCATAAATTTAAGGTACCTGTAGGACATATTAGCAGGCATCTGGGTAATATTTAAAGCTCGAGATGTCAGAATTTAAAGATCAAAGAATTATTATTCATTTGTTTGCTCAATAAAAATGCAGGAAAGTGGATGAGATATTTCAGTTTGTATAGCTGAAGACGGAACCTCTGAATAAACGTGACTGTGAACAAGGTAGGCAAGGAACAAACACCCACAAAAATGACTGAGAGAGAAGAGAAAGATAGAAGTGAAATCAGGGAAAATCGTGTTTCCTAACCATCTTTCAAATCTTGTTGAAAATTTTCTTCTAAAATGTGTAACCCTAGTGGACACTGCTACTTGCTTAACTACGGAATACAGAGTATAACTCTGTGAGCGTGTGCTGCTGCTGCTGATCCAGAACCCTGCAACACACCTGAGGATCCCTGCGTGGAAGATGCCAGTGATTGTCTGACTTGCCCACACCCCTTTCCAAGAGAACCTGACCCGTTGCCTAAGCAATCAGATTCTTCCCTACATGGCCCCGCCCCACCCCCAGGCCACAGTCGAGTGGTTCAGAGGTGGACACCTGACCCAAGAACCAATAATCTTTTGGCTGGCTGGGTACTCAGAACCTAAAGTCAAGATGGAACGGGGTCCCTTTCTCTCTGTTCAATGTCAGCTTCCTCTCAGTTCAAGGAAGACTCAGGAAACTGAGAGAAGAGTTCACAGTGGGAGTAGGAATGCCACAGAATTATGTTGGGCTCAAAATAAGTCCAAGTCATTTGCAAGTGAAAATTATGAAGGGGAAGGAAACAGTTAAAGGAGAGGCAGGGGAAGCTGGCTGATAGAGAAGAACAGAGCAGATGCTCAGAAACCAAGACTCAAAAAAAAAAAAAAAAAAAAAAAGGCGGGGGGGAGGGTGGTTAGCCCTCAGAGCAGCCTCAGAACCTGAACCCTCCAAGTTCAGTTCTTTTTCATGAGCGTCCTCACCAGAAACTACAGCTTTCTGGAGTTAACTAGAATAGGTTTCTCTTCCCTGCAACCAAGCAAATAATCATAAATGCTACATTAGCTATCTTTGTCCAAAACTGTCCGTGTCAGTAAAATTGTGTAGGAGATTGTGTTGGCTATAAATGACCTTCAGGAGAGGCTCTGAAAGTGCAATTTAAAAATTAAGTTCCTGTCCCAACTGGTGTCGCTCAGTGGGTTGGGCATTGTCCCACAAACTGAAAGGTTACCGGTTCAATTCCCAGTCAGGGCACATGCCTGGCTTATGGACCAGGTCCGCAATTGAACTGTAAAAGGCAACCAATTGACGTTTCTCTCATACACGAATGTTTCTCTTCCTCTCTCCTTTCTTTCCCCTCTCTCTAAAAAAATAAAACATAAAAACAAAAATGAATAAAGTCTTTTAAAAAAAAATTAAGTTCCTAATACAAGTGTTTTGTATTTTTGGTTCTGGTCATTAATCCATTCCTAGTAAAAGTTGAATACAAAATGGATTGAGCTCTCCTGTACTCAACCTGTACATGGAATTGTTTGCTGACTAAAGAGGGCTGGTATATCTGTCCCACAGACATTTACACAATAAAATACCATATTTCACCATGTACAATGTGCACCCACATTCTTGCACATTATACATGGAATTCTTATACCCATGGTATGCAATCATTATTACAGACAATGTATAATGCACATCCTTATTTTTCCTCAAAAATTTGGGCAAAAAAAGTGAGCATTCTGCACAGCAAAATATGATAATTATGCCACCATATTATAAGATAACAGGAAATAAATCATTAAATCATAGTTCTAAAATGATAATATATTGAAGAGAGAAGTCTTGTGATAAAATCATTAAAATGAGTGAAATAAAAAACAAAACTCTATTATTTTCCAAGTATTGAATTTTTAATATACAAAGGAAAAAAGTATCTCATTTTATGATGGAAAGTTGTCTGAATGTGTATACATTCATGTAGAGTTCTGAAAATCAAACCATAGCCTAATGGCCCAGTGGGGACCTTGGTTGTCCTTCTATAATCTTGACTGTGCTCCCTAAAAATAAAGGTCTAGGGGCTTCTGGTTCAAGACTGAGCACGAGCATTGGCCTCTCCGTTTCTCCTAATCTCTTCCAAACCCCACCAAATAGTAAAGTATAAAAAAAGAATAAAACCACAACAATGCAGAGAATGGAAAGCAAGGTCAACAGCAGATGAGAGATCTGTACATGTTTGTGAAGGGCACAAAGAAGATGAGACAAGATAGGAGCAAAGGAGCCAGGCAGAGAACCTACCACTGAGGCTGGAAGCCCACGGACCCACTAAGACCCCGAGGCTGGAAGAGGGAGACGCCACTGGCTGGACGTCTGATGGGGAATCCCCTGCACCACTTGGTGCCACTGACATCGCAGCCCACTATACCCAGCACAGATATCAGGCAATGAATGAATCAGCCAATACAACCCAGACCACTGTCCTCTAATGGAAGACAGCGAATCTTAAAGGGGAAGCTAAAGCTTCTTTACAAATGCTGATACCTCCGCTTATATATCTCTTTGTTCTGGTATTTGAAGAATCTGGGGCCAGGAAGCTCGCTCCCTAACTCATCTCCCCAAAGCCTCCCCTCCCCCAAATCAGAGCTCTCTGGTGCACTAGGCTCTCCATTTGAGTCCCTGCTCACCAGGAAGCCCTGGAGAGGCAGTTAGGCACAGTGGTGAAATTCTGAAGCCACATCACTTCAGTTCAAATGTAAAATCCACTACAAATAAAACTATGTAACCTGGCGCAAGTTATTTAATCTCTCTATGCCTCAGTTGTCAACTGTAAAATGTAAATAGTAATGCATTATTTCATGAATTCTAAGATTTTTTTAATGCCTCCAAAATCAGAATATGATTTATAATCTGTGGTATATCATAGTTCGATAGCATCATTTACCTTTTTAGTAGTAAACAAAATAATGGTATGTCTTACAGTTGATGAATATTAAACTTAATGAAATACCATAGTAACTGCCTCATGCAGGGGTTGTTGAGAGGATTGAGTTAATATATTTAACCTGCACAGGACAGTGCCTGGAACATGGATAAACAGTTTATAAATGTTGGCCCCTGCACCACCCGGAAAAACAGTCAGTCCTACTCACATAACAGCAGCCAAACACCTCACCAGCTACCCTGCCCATATTTCTTTAAAATTACAAAGTATCACCAGACAATTGATAAGAACCACAGAATAAGAAATACCGGATAAACAAATGAAACAGTTATCCTAAAGAAAACAGACATAATTCAGAGAACAGAAGGGAATGTGTGCAAATTCTAATGTATATATTTAGAGAGATTTAAGGAAATATCACATCCATGAAACAAAAGAGGATGCTCTGCGACAAAGAATAATCTGGAACAAATTCTTTCAGATTTAAAAAAATATAATTTCCAAAATTAAAAATACGACTGATGTTCTGGAAAACTAAAGTCAAAGAAATCACTCAGAAAAAACATCAGAAGTTGAATAATAGGAGAGAAAGGACAATGACGTAGAGTGCCAATACAGAAAGAACAGTGTCTGATTAATGGACAACCCAGAATGAAAGAAATAGAGGAAATTATCAGAACAAACTGTCTAAGACAGCTTTCCAGAGCTAAAATACACCAAACTTTGGATTAGAGAGTCGGAAGGAAGGAAGGAAGGAAAGAAGGAAAGGAAAGGAAAGGAAAGGAAAGGAAAGCAAAGGAAAGCAAAAGAAAGCAAAGGAAAGGAAAGGAAAGGGAAGGGAAGCCCCCATCAAATGCTCAGGACAACAAATGGGGAAATAAAAACTTCACCTGTAGAACATATTGAAATTTCAAAACACCAAGCATAAGGAGATGCTAAAAATTTCCAAAGAGAAACACGGATTAGTGGGCAGCTAACTTCCCATCAACAATGGATACTAGAAGACAGCAAAACAATTAATATCCTCTAAAAATCATTTTTAGATTAGAATTCTATGCCTAGCTAAACTCTCAATAACATGTGAGATATGAATAAAGTTATTTGCTGATATGCAAAGAGAGATTTTTCTTCCACACACAATTTCTTAGGAAGTCTCTTGAGGAAGCATTCCAGTAAAAAAGAGTTTACTACAGAGTATGAGTAAACCAAGACAAAAGACAGAAGACGTAGCAAAAGATGGATCCAAATCACATGAAGGGAAGTCCCAGAAGGGTGATGGCACGATAGGCCTGCAGAGTAACTAGACTGGAGCAAGACAACAACCGTAGACGGGAAGCCCCCAGGTGATAGGGAGATTTGATGGAAGAGACAGCATGGTTGAAAATTTAGGGAAACTACAAAGCATGTGGGGGAGGGGAGAAAAGGCAATGAGCAAGTCCAGAAAACAGTAAAAGGTCATATAGGAGGTATATGGTCCATATGTGAAGCAAATTAAAATGTGGCTTAAGTTTAAACTGAAGGAATTGTTTTATGTTTTTTTCTAAAATGATATTCCTCTGTGTCAAACTTTGCAGTACTTTTTTAAAAAAAGATTTTTTAAATTTATTCTTAGAGAGAGGGGAAGGGAAGGAGAAAGAAAGGGAGAGAAACATCAATGTGTGATTGCTTCTCACACACGCCCCCAACTGGGGACCTGGCCTGCAATCAGGCTTGTGTCCTGACTGGGAAACCGAACCAGTGACCCTTTGGTTCACGGGCCAGCACTCAATCCACTGAGCCACACCAGCAAGGGCTAAACTTTGCAGTACTTCAACTATATGACTAGGAATAATAATTTTAAGCTATTGCAACTTAAGTCCTTGTATCATTACTGGGAGATGATTATTCTCAGGGAAAATAATTCCAGTATATATAGTCTTTTAAAAAAATGATTAGAGAGAGAGAGAGACAGACACACAAAGAGAAACATCAATTTGTTGTTCCACTCATTTATGCATTCATTGGTTGATTCTTGTACATGCCCTGACTGGGGATTGAACCTACAACTTTGGTGTATTGGAACAATACTCTAACAAACTGAGCTACCTGGCCAGGGCCATACAGTCTTTATTTCTGGTAGCCACCACCTCTAAATCCCAGAGCATTTCAGGGAGTTTGCACAATCTTTGATTTTTGGAATACCGATACAACAAATAGACAAAAATGAGGATGAGGATACTACACATCGTGGCCTCTCCACATCCCAGACCAGCATCTTCTTCCAGACCGGAAAACACATGCCTCCATTTTTCAGAGACAAATTTTTAAAAAAGGAGAAGGAAGGAAGGAAGGAAGGAAGGAAGGAAGGAAGGAAGGAAGGAAGGAAGGAAAGAAGGAAGGAAGGAAGGAGAAGGGAAGGGAAGGGAAAGGGAAAGAAAGGAAGAAAAAAGAAAAAAACTCAAGGCTTCTTCTCAAAGTCATGTAACCCTTTAGTTTAGGAAAGTGGCTTCCTTTAGGAGGACTTCAGGGCATTAGCTAGTGCTTTAAATTTAATCAATTTGATTATTTAAATCTTTTAAATACAAAATCAACAGTAGTTGCCTCATCTCAAAGTTGCCTCTCTCATAATCAATCAAACATTTTACAGTTGAATGTTCAATTCCTAACAATACCTAATCAGAATAACAATTTCAAAGTACTTTGCTTAAACTTAGCAGAACTACTAATCAGTCTCAGGAAGGCTCCAAATCTTTTAGCAGGGACAAGTTGGCCTTTTAAAAAAGATTGCTGGTATTGCCCAGGATTGAAGTATAACAAAAGAGAATGCAGTAAAGATAAAAAATTTCGCAGGACAATAAAGTGTGAATTTGAGCTACCAGACTAGATTTGGCATTGGTAAGTACAGATGCCTCTTCTAAGAGGTACCCTGATGGAGGAATGAGAGAGAAAGGCAGTAAGGAGCAAGAAGAAGAGGTGTGTTGAAGGAATTTTCTAAGTTGAGAGTCTTGAGCAGGTGTGTAGGTTGAGGAGAGAAATTAGGAGTAATAGATAGTAGATAACAGTGTAGGTCAAATTGTTGGGGCAAAGTCTCAGAGGTTTAGGAGGAACAAGAAAGAAAATGTGTAGAAGGATGAGCTTTGACAGGAAGGCCATCTCTCCCTTCTCTTGAGATGGAATAGAAGGAGATAAGTTGTGATGCTCGCATAAGGAAGTCTGCAGCAAAGGGAAAGAAGATTCAGGTGTTTGCCTGTGATGACATCAACTTGTACATGGGGCAGAAAATGAGACCACCTGCTGAAACAGAGAGGAATGATGAAATGGCTGAAATGAGTCACTAATGAAAATGGGGAAAAAAGAAAGCTGATCAGAGTCCAATAATAGGAGCTGATGACAACGCCCAACCCCTTCCAAAAAATAAAAAATAAAAAATAAAGAGCCCTGGCTGGTGTGACTCAGTGGATTGAGTGCTGACGTATGAACCAAAAGGTCACTGGTTTGATTCCCAGTCAGTGCACATGCCTGGGTTGCAGGCCAGGTCCCCAGTAGGAGGCGCACGAGGGGCAACCACACATTGATGTTCCTCTCCCTCTCTTTCTTCCCTTCCCCTCTGTCTAAAAGTAAAAGTAAGTAAAATCTTTTAAAGAAGAGAGATAAAAAAATGTATTTGACCTTGGTGCCTTCACTTTCCAGCTGGTAGGTGTCCTAAACCTGTACCTAAAGAAAAGAAAAATATGTCTTATCCTCCCACTCGGGAGGTTCAAGCATTAGCTTAGTTACTTTAATTTTCTGTTCTTAGGCAGGTTACTTAGCTTCTTTGTGTCCTGGTTTCCTCATTTGTTAAAAGGGAATTTAATATTATAATGAATATTAAACAATGATGTTCGCAAAGTACCTAGTATACCAAAAGCCCTGCATTATATGTCTTAGCTACTACTACTGCACTTGGTGTTAGACAGTATTTACACAGATACAATAATGTAAACCAGAGTTATTGGTTTTTAACTTTAGAATCAACTGATGGACAAAGTATGGAAATGTTGGTTGTGGCCAGAGGTAAAAATGTAAATATTGCCCTGGCCAGGTAGCTCAGTTGGTTAGAGCATCATCCCTACATGCACAGGTTGTAGGTTCAATCCTCCATGAGGGCACATACAAGAATCAACCAATGAAGGCATAAATAGGTGGAATAATAAATCCATGTTTCTCCTGGTTGTAGCCATGGGATCTCCTACTGCATGCGAGAGCAACCTGGAGAGACTTTGACAGCTCAGGTCAGCATCATACCTGCAGCTGCCACTCACCTTTCCTATGATATAAATAAATAAATAAATAAATAAATCCATGTTTCTCCTTCTCTCTCTTCCTCTCTCTCTCTAAAAATTAGTTTTTTTTTTTAAAGAGAAAAAGAATGTAGCCCTAGCCAGTGCGGCTCAGTTGATTGGGCATTGTCCTGCATACTGAAGGGTTGTGGGTTCAATTCTCAGTCAGGACACATGCCTGGGTTGTGGGTTTTGTCCCTGATTGGCAACCAATAGATGTTTCTCTATCTCTCTCTCCCTTCCTTTCTCTCTAAAATGAATAAGTATGTCCTTGGGTGAGGATAAATAAATAATTTAAAAAAATATTTTATTCATTCATTTTCAGAGAAAAAGGAAGAGAAGAAGAAAGAGAGGGAAAGAAACATCAATGTGTGGTTTCCTCTCGCACACCCCCTACTGGGGACCTGGCCCACAGCCCAAGCATGTGCCCTGACTGGGAATTGAACCAGTGACCCTTTGCTCCACAGCCCATGCTCAATCCACTGAGCTACACCAGCCAGGGCCTAAATAAATAATTTTTAAATTGTACATATTAACAACTTTGGCCACAGAAAAATAAAAAGATATACAAGTCAAATAGCAGGCTGTGGAAGGCTGAGTGAAAAGAAAGCAGGGAAGTTAGTATCTCCATCTTACAAGATGCTGAGTCATCTGATATTGCTGAAAATATATAAAATAAAAAATAGGCATTTAAATTATTTGTTTTAAATAAAACAGAAGTATTAAAATAATAATTTAACTATCAAACATGAAAAGAGAAGGTGTGTTATGGACTAAACCTCATCTGTCATGTCAAGGAATCAATGGATGCCATAAATAAACGAAGAGATAGAGGAAAATAAAACAGCCGTTCCCAACTCTGTCTGTACATGACTATCAGTTTAGAGACCTAAAAAAATGAAAAGAATTTTCTTGATTTGGAAATAAAACAACAAATAGGTTTTGTGTGTGTGTTTAAGTTCCTTAGGGTGCTTCTAGCATGCAGCCAGCATTGAGAATCACTGATCCAGGAAACTGGAAATCATTGCCAATTAAAGAGTTGCCCTTCTGGGAATGGGGCAGCAGGATGGGGTAGAGGTGAAAGGGAGAGGCTGAATACTAACTTCGTATTCATTCATTCATTCATTCATTCATTCAACAAATATTTGTGGAAGGCCTTCTGTGTGTCAGGCACTGCTTTAGTCCTGTTCACCATAAGCTCTCCACTACTACATAGCTTTCCATAAACATGTAGGTTGCTTTGATAAAAACTTTTTTAAAAGATTTTATTTATTTATTTTTAGAGAGGGGAGGATAGGAAAAAAGAGACTAAGAGAAACATCAATGTGTAGCTGCCTCTCACATGCCAGCGACTGGGGACCTGACCCGCAACCTAGGCATTCGCCCTAGACAGGGAATCGAACCAGCAATCCCCTGGTTCGCCAGCCAGCCCTCAATCCACTGCACCACACCACCAGGGCTGATTAAGTTTTTTTAATGCAACAAAAAATTACCTGAATCCACATTTTTAAATACATTGGACAACTAGCAAGAACCACTGCAGCCTGAGCGGAAAGGGCAGCCACTTATGCAGGGTGACACACTTGGGAAAACAGCCTTTCACAACGAGGCAGCCAGGCTGCAAGCTGACTGGGAGAAGACAATGGGAAGAGTGCCTAAGGGCAAAGCATTCCCCAGCACCCCTCTCCCACCACAAGATGCCACTGAGCCAGGGCTGCCAGCTGATTCTCAAAGTTAAGAATTCTGAGGACAACGGTCCCAGAGCTCCAGGACCCAACAACAGAGTTAAAGAGTAGGAGGGAGAGGACAGAATGGGGCAGGAAGGGACAAGGTCTCAGTGCGTTAATTCACTTCAGCCAAGAGTAAGCTCCTAAACAGGCTGCTTAACTAGTAAGTGAAATATATGACCCTTTGATCAAAACTGCAGCCGTGCCTCAAGCCATTTTGAAGTAACATTAATGATTAGTTCAAACTCCAGCAAGGATTATTTGACAATAACCTAAGAAAAAGTGAGGGCACCGGTGAGGGCTGAGAGCTCACTCAGGAGAGAAGGTGCCAGAGAGAAGAAAAGGGAATCAAGTGGGGAGACCCTCCAAACAAATGTCACTTACTTGAAAAAGTTTAGGGCCACCCCTGCCTGTGCCAATCAACTGCATAATGAGATTCGCAGCTATTTAACTGATTAACTCATTGTCGCCTGGGAAATACAAAGTCTAGTACATCATCTGCATTAGGAAGCTGTATTACAAGAGGTGCAGAGAAGGAAAGAACTCGACTGAGTATGCTGAAAACAAGAGGTGTGTTTTGCATTCTGGAACTCAACATAATAACTATTTACTATGCCTGACCAACTAAATGATGAAACACTTGAGGTCATGTATCTATTTCATAACTCTGGGCCCCTCACTCAGTGCCCTGCACATAGAAGGTGCTCAATAGATATTGTTGATATTGTTGATTGTGATTGTAAAGATGCAGGAGTTGCAGGAGAGGGTGGGGAGAATGAAACAGAAAACAGAGTTAGGGTTAGATGAAAACATTGGCTACTCTTTAAGTTTAAAGACAGCTCTACCTTTTAGTTTGTTTTGAAGACAGTTCTCCTTTCATTTAAAGTTGTAAAATAGCAACAATAAGGCATGTTCACATATTTTGAACTCTTGGTATTGAACCTTATCAAAAGCCTGGAGATATTCTCACAATTGGTGGTGAGAATATAAATTGGTACAACATCTCTAGAGGTCAACCTATCTATTTTACCAAATTTTACAAATCAAGGTTATTTGCTGTAGCATTGGTTTCAATATTATGTGATGGGAAACAACCCAAATGTACATCAATAGGAAACTATTTAAATTAATGATGGTGTATCCACACAATAAAATACTATGCCACTGTAAGAAAGAATAAGGAAGCTGTTTCCTGGAGGAGGACAGGGAGAGTGGTAAGCCTTAAAAGAAAAAGAAAAAAAAAGAGGAAAAATAAGCATCCAGGCACTCTCAAAAGAAGGCAGCTAAATCACTAGACTCTCTTCTGAACTCTACAATACTATATTACATTTATGCTTGTTATACACAGACACACCTATAAATGTATTGAAATATAGATTTTTTGGAACTTCTTCCCTTTCCTGTCAATAATTATTACATTTTTAGAAGTGGGCAAGGTCTTTTTGTTTTTACTCATTTTTGTTTTCCCAAGAGTTTCTAATTTCCCTTAAATGACAAATTAGGATGGTTTCTCTGGACTTTCCA
Organism: Glossophaga mutica; assembly: GCA_039655065.1. Classification (NCBI taxonomy): domain Eukaryota; kingdom Metazoa; phylum Chordata; class Mammalia; order Chiroptera; family Phyllostomidae; genus Glossophaga; species Glossophaga mutica. The sequence goes on from CM077306.1 coordinate 112,864,870, forward strand.
AGATTCTACTCACCCCCCTCAACTTTTCTAAGAAAAATTGGCTTTAGTTCCCTATACAAAAAATTCTGTTTTCTTTTTCCTCAGAGTTGTTCCTATGTGTAGACTTCCCCAAAGTAATACATGAATTTTAGCGTCAGCAAGCCACTACCCAGCCATTGGCTAGTGATAGTGATTCCATCTCTGCTAGGTCCACTGGGAGGGAAGATAACAGGCCTTCTCCATAATCAGTTTCCCAAGAATTTTAGGGGCAGTACTTGTACTTTTTTGTATTAAGATTTTATTTATTTATTTTTATAGAGAGCGGAAGGGAGGGAGAGAGGGAAACATCAATGTGTGGTTGCCACTCAGGGCCCCCTACTGGTGACCTGGCCTGCAACCCAGGTTCGAACCCTGACACGTGCCCTGACTGGGAATCTAACCTGCGACCCTTTGGTTCTCAGACCTGCACTTAATCCACTAAACCACACCCCTCCCACTGCTCCGCAGCCCCGCGTCCTGTTGTGCAGCCCTGAGTCGGTTCCAGTCGGGGAAAACGCGCGCTCCCCCAGCGATCGGCGGTAGAGGTCACATGACCGTGCTGTGGCCAATGGGGAGCGAGCACGTCCGGCGGCGGTCTCCCGCGCCTGCAGCGGCGCGCGGCTCTGCTTCCAGACACCCAGGGGAGTGGGAGGCAGGAAAACTCGGTACCGGGAGTACACTGCAGGGCGCCTCCGATTACCCTAGCTTCGGCGTTCTCCACGCCGGAATAACAACTCCGTGCCCTTCTCACAACGCCTCTTTCGGTCTGCACAGCCCACATTTCTTCAGCGATATCATAAAACGTAAGGAAGAATCGCGCTGCTGCCTTCTGGGCCAGAGAGTATGCAAAGAAAACGGGAGGCTGGTGTGGGCTCCCACCTCTGAACTGGGGGAGCCGCCGTTGTCTCCACCCTAGTGGCCCACCAGGCTGAAATACTCGTCACAAATAAGATTTTGCATACGGAGTAAAACGAGAGTTCTAGGCACGGAAACAAACGTATAGATTAAGTCGTAGGCTGTTGACTGTATAAACCACAGGTAGTGGCATTATTACTTCACCGTTTCTCCTTCTGAGGTGAAATGGGAAAAGCATTTTGGGTAAATGTGGCAACCGCCCACAGAGCGCCTCTGAAGGACATCAGCTTCACAGAGGATCAAGCGGTACAGGGAGTGTGAAAACATACTGGAGAAGGTTTGCAGTAAAATATAAGCTCTAGGATAGTAATGGTTGAACAACTTTGTAAATATACTAAAAACGACTGCGTTGTGCGCTATAAAAGGTTGAATTTTATAGTGTATGGATTACATCTCAATTAAAAATACATGTTATTCACAGGTGACGGAATCTCAGGCTCTGAGAATTTTTGACACCTACATGGATGAAAATTCAATATTTAAGTCAATCGAGTTCTTTCTGGAAAACGGACACCATATTTGGTATGGTGACCAGACACTGCTTGAAATTTCCACTTTCTCAGTGGCATATGATTCTTTTAAAGTTGGAGAAGAGTTTAAGATTAGTTTTAATAATACCTTTTATGTGTCTAGCATATTTTAATCTAAAAGTCTAAAAACCCATAATGTTCTTCAAAACATAAGACTTTGATTTTCCAACAGTCTGGGACATTTAGAAATCATACATTTTTGCAAAACAAAATTTCAAGTTTATCTTTCCTTCAATTGTTTCCTGTACTGGCAAAATCAAGAAGGAATCTAAAATGAATTTTTCCTACCTTAAGAATGCAAACGTTGTCAGGTCAAGTTTAAAGACAAATTTTCCTAAAAGATAAATTTGACCTATTTAAGTTGCTTTGAGAACGTCTTAATTAGTTGTCTTATCAATGATTCAGGGCTAATAGAAACTAAGATGTTTAATACCATGAAGCAAAAAACAGTCAGTTATAGATTTTTAACATATGGAACTTTGATGAATAGATTTACCACTATCTTCTTATAGTTAATGTTTAAGTAATCTATTTAATGCCCAAGTTTATGTCCTCAATACCAAGAAAAACACATGCTAAGTAGAACATTTCTCCTAGTTCAATACAAATATCTTACCTGGGTTCCTTGGCATGGCTGCAACTGGCTGGTTGCTGGCAAGTCTGGTCATGTACGGCTTCTGAAAACTATATTTCACCCACAGTGATTTGCAACAATTTGTTACTTTGGAAGAGGGATTCAGGAGTTCTTTAGGTTCACAAACAATAGTATTACTTTTTTTCATCTTCATGTTTTTTCCCTGTTGAAAAATATATTTTCAGAAGATTTCCTTCATTTCTCAGTCTTGTTGGGTGTGTTAGGCAAATATCGATGTTCTAACAATGCAGGCAACCTTTCTTCCATATGTAAAAGGGTTATGGATTTGGGGGTAAGATGGAACAGGGTGATCTCTAAGGTCTTGTTCAACTTAGGTAAACATCTCTCTATGTTGTTTAGATCTCAGATCTGCTACACCACCCCACATCCTCATCGCCCAGCAGCTTTCCTTCATCTCTTCAATAACCACATTCCCTAAACGGAACCGTCAAATTAGTACATGAAGGAAAAGAGAGACAAACTAGTGTAGCCAAAGAGGTGGTGAGGGTTAGAGATGGAATACATTCCTTGTCCTGCACCTTCTGTGTGTGTTTCCTCTCCAGAACGATACTTACCTTCTCTCTTCAGTCCTCCATATACACACAGTCCATCTCTATAATCTCCACAGATGCTAATGAAGGCTATTCTCTACCTCCACACTCTTTTCTCCTAATATTGTAGTACCAAACCAACCAATTGAAGAATTGAACTGAGACTTTCATTGTCTATCAAGTGTACTTAATTCTCTTGACTTAAAGGTTTGTCGAGTTTAATTTTCTGTTTTACCTTCTTAGTCTAAGCAGTTACTGGAAAGAAAAGGAATGAATAAGAGAAAGTGAGTCCATAAAGAACAAGTAAAGAAGGTAACAGGGAAGGCCTTCAGGAGCCTTAGGTCAATGCTATGCAATAAAAATATATGAATCTCATGCCCTGGCCAGGTTGCTCACTGGGTTGGAGCATCATCCCGGACACTAAAAGTTTGTGGGTTTAATTCTCCGTCAGGGTATACATCTAGGTATTGGGTTCCAGCCCTGGTCTGGGCATGTATGGGAGGGAACAAATCAATGTTTCTCTCTCACATCGATGTGTTTCTCTCCCTCTGTCTCAAATTAATAAAAACATATCCTCGGGTGAGGATTTACAGAGAGAGAGGGCTGCATGGCACATATAAGAATCAACCAATAATGTATCAATAGGTGGAACAACAAATCAATGTTTCTCTCTCTGTTTCTCCCCCTTCCTCTTTCTCTCTAAAATCAATAAGTAAAAAATGAAAATATATGAATCATGTATAATTTTAAGTTTTCTAGTATATTTAAAACAAAAGAAAGGTAAAATTAAGTTTAATAATATAGTTTAACTAAATACACCCCAAAATAAATCCAAAAGTTATCATTTCAACAGGTAATTGATATAAACATTATTAATAAAATGTCTTACATTCTCATTAAAGTAAGTCTTCAAAATCTGGTATGTATTTTACACTTACATCTCAATTTGGACTAGCTGCATTTCGTATGCTCAGTAGCTACATGTTGCTAGTGACTACTGTATCAAGACAGTACATACTATAAAGCTATATTTCATTTTTAAGTACTTCAGCTTTACAGAAAGAAACAAGAATTGAAAAGAAATTTGAGAGAAAGGCAATAAGCAGCTGTCTCAGCCATACAAGCTAAGGCAAGGGAAATCATCAGGTAGACTTCTGAGTCATCGTTTTTCAAATGCATCATGCTTTCCAAGTGGAACATGCTACTTCAATATCTTGATTATTGTAATTTGGGCCAGATTAAGGGAGAGGGAGCATGGAATGATAGGTTGTGAGTTCCCTGGCATCTCACGGTGCTTGGACACCCTGACATTTTAACTACACTCATCAGGCAACTTTCTGACGTTAAATTAATTTCTCAAGTAAACTTTCCATAGGGAAAAGGACATGCTGTCCAGCTAATGCATTAGAGCCAGGTCAGCCCTGAATAAAATTATTAAATTACTAACTGGGCAAAGTTGATAGTCAAGATGCAGTTGCCAGCTGAGGTTCTCATCTAAAAGAGCCAGCTGACAGCTTTACCCATCAGCCCATTGTGACATGGCATTGCTAGGTAACTGAGAATGTAAAATATCAAACCATGGCCTTTTAAAAGAAATACTAAGAATGTTGGACTTGATTATCCCCAAATAGGTTATTATAATTTCCCCAAACAATTCTGCAGGATGTTAAGAGGTATTTATTGGGAAAAAAAAAAAAAAAAAAAACGATCAATGCTAATTATAATCTATTTTTCACCTACAATTTATTTTTAAATATATGTAATAAAAATACTTTTTATGTAGTTGTTAGTATTATTGAATAATCACGTTTAGGAAGTGTTAGGTCGGAGTCGCTCAAGAAACTGGACAGACGCAGTGAGCTAAGGAGAACAGGGTTTATTAGCGGGGAATAAGAGGGAAAGTGGAGCCAACCAAGGGAGGTTGAGACTCGCTCGGTTGTTCTTAGGTCAGGGTTTTTAAACACAAAAACCTTCGAAGGGTATCAGAGTTTGATTGGCTAGAGCTGGTTGCTGGGTGCAGGCTCAAGTTAAAGCTGCATCCTGTGATGGGGGATAGGCTGACCCCAGACCCTAATTTTCCTGGGTAGGGTCTGTAGGCAGCTTCCCACGGTGCCATGTTCTAGCCTGGTGATTTTCTATTCCTCCTAGGCCCGCCTAGGTCTGTCAGGAAATGGTGTGCCTACCTGAAAACACCAGGAAATCTCAGAATTCACGAAAGCATGATCATGGATTTGCACATGGAAGCCTAGGCTACTGTTGAGTTGATAATGTGGTCTATTTAACAATCATTGGTTTATGTTAGTTTTCTTGTCTTATTATTTCAATATATATAGATGATATTTTTCACTTAATAAAGTTATTTTTTCAAAGTTTGGAAAAATTTGTTTCATTTTTCAGATAATGCATTTTTTTAAATTAAACTATTTGGGGTAGCTTTGATTAATAGGATCATGTAAGTTTCAAGTGTACATTTCTATGATCAAGATCTGTATATTGTTATATTTATCTATTTGGAGGTTTTTCCGATATAAAGTTTAAAATACTTGAGTGAAGATTTTATCATTTGTTTCAGCAGTTAGTTCGCCTGTGGCTCACATTTCACTGTCTGTGTGGCAGGCCACATGATGGCCCTCCAAAGGTGTCCACATCCTAGTCCCCCAAGACGAGTGAATAGTTTACCTTACATGGTAAAATGGACTTTGCAGATGTGATTAAATTTAGGCTGTGGAAGCAGAGATTATCCCCAAATAGGTTATTATAATTTCCCCAAATGATGATCCTGGATTAATGGGGCCCAGCCTAACCCTATGTATTCTTATAAGAGGAAGGTAAGAGGGTCAGAGCCAGAGAAGGTGGTGTGACAATGGAAGTAAAGGTCAGAGTGATGTGAGAAAGGCTCTATGAGCCAAGGAATGCAGGCAACCTCCAGAAGCTAAAAAAGGCAAGGAAACAGGAATGCAACCTGCTAACCCATTTTAGACTTCTGACCTCCAGAACTGTAAGATAATCCATTCGTGGTTTTTAGGTCAGTCCGTCTGTTGTAATTTACCACTGCAGTAGAAAATGTCTACACTATGTTAACCTGAGTACATACTAAATTTTAGTTGGTACATTATAATTTTAAATGTGTTCATTGTAAAATAAATTTGGACATAGACAAGAGTCTATATTAGAGTATAGTGCTTTTAGAACAATAACTAGACATTAATAACTAGAATTGTTAAATTCTAAATAACTACTTATTGGCAGTGGCAACTATATATATATTAAGCTATATATTAAGCTACAAATCTTCACAGTAAGCAATTAATGTTGATCAACAATGAAAAATATGTATTGATCCCCTATTAAATGGCAGGCGTTGCACTTGAGACACTGGGTATATAGCAGTCAACAAGATAGAAATGGTCCCTTCCCTTATGGAGGTGCAGTCTAGCAGGGGAAATAGGCATATATGAAGTCTGTCCAGAATGTATCCAGCCACACAATATGAAAAATAGAGACATTTATTGAAGAAGATACAAGACACAAGAAACATTGTACACAGGGCAGTGATGCCTCAGTCCCTTTCAAAGTTGGTACCTTGGAACCTCACACAGCTCTCCCAGTCGCCATCAGCTGCCCCATAGTATTTTCCTGAATCTTACTGACAGTCTGAAATCTCTTCCTTTTCAAAGGTGACTTAGCTTTAGGAAAAGCCAGAAGTCACAAGCTGTCAAATCTGGGCTGTAGAGGGGCTGAGTCGCCTGGGTGATTTGATGTTTCCCAGAAAACTCTGCATGAGTTGCGATGCATGAGTGAGCATGTTGTGATGAAGCTGCCAATTACCAGTTGCCCATCGCTGTGGCCTTCTGAACCATCTGGTTTCCATGGAGTAAAGTTCAGGCTTAATGCAAAAGTTGATGCAGATTCATTGCTCTACCCACTCAATCATTTTTAACATGATGGCCACACAGTACACATGCTCACTCAATGGTGTGTACCACCCCCACTGACTAGTACAGTGAAGTCATCATTGTTTATACATGCACATTCTAGTCCACTCTCCTTGGCTGCCAGGTTACATTGATGTCACACTAACTGCTCTTGTTATATGAACAATGGTTGGGCTTTTTCTAGACAGACTTGTATACTTAATTAGAGTGGTAGTAGGTGTTATGAGAACAAATCATGGGGAGTGGACCTAACCTGGTCCAGGTAGTCAGGAAGGACTCATCTAGGAATAACATTTAAGCTAAGACCTAAAAGATGCCTTGGAACTGTCCAGGAGGGCAGTTGAGGAAGGGGAAAAGGATATCAGAGAGCTGGAACACCCCGTGCTCAAAGGCAGTAAGGAATTCAAAGTATTTGAGGAACAAAATAAAAAAAATATTGAATACTCTCCATTGCAGGTTAGCTGAGATCTTCTCTCAAAAATCACAAAGAGGAAAAGAAAAACCAGAAACACAAGTCTCTCTCTCTCTTTTTTTAGATTTTATTTATTTTTAGAGAGAGAGGAAGGGGGAAAGAAAGGGAAGGAGAGAGACATCAATGTGACAGAGAAGCATCAACTGGTTGCCTTTCATAAGAGCCCTTGACCAGGGAGAATACCCTCGTCCTGCCCCAGGCATGTGCCTTCACCAGGAATCGAACCAGTGACCTTTTCTTTGTGGAACAATGCCCAACCAACTGAGCCACACCAGTTAGGGCAAACTTTATCTGTATTGAACTAGGAGTCACTCCAAACCACAACATGAAAATAGAAAATGGATGGACAATGGTAAAGAACTTAGCAGACCCAAAGAAGATCAAGCCTGAGTGCTTGGAGAATGGGAAACCAAGGAGAAGCAAGGCAGGTCACACTAAAGACCCTTGGATAGACTTAAGAATCAAAAACAGGTCAGTGCAGAGAGAAATTAGAGGAGTGAAGATTCAAGAAGTATAGTGCTGAATAGGGAGATCTGCTTGAAACCCGATTTACTATCTCATTTTTCAGACCATAAGACGCACCTAGGTTTTAGAGGAGGAAAATAGGACAAAAAGTTTCGAAGCAAAAATGTGGTAAAATATTGAATAACATAAATAACATAATATTTCACCAATGTAAATGTAAACAGAACTCAACAGCAGCATTAACAACCATTATTCCTCCCAATTTGGGGGGGTGCGTCTTAGAGTCCAAAAAATGTGGTAAGTGGTCAGATGCCCGCCTCCCCACCCTCACCTAATATAATCAGGCTACTACTTTTACCTCCATAGGAAATAGGAAATGTCACTTGTGGGGAAAGTAAACCAAAGGAGTTCTAGATGTGAAGACACCAGTCATACACTAATGGAGTGAGACTTATTACAGAGAGATCTGATCAGATCACTGGAGAGGAATGGAGAGGAGCCATAGAAGGAGGTTGCCCAAAGCAATGGTAAACAATCTAACACAGAATTGGCTGAGAAGCTGAACGCCTCCAGTGCACATGGAATAATGGGCCAGAAGATTTAAACAGAAGGAAGGCAGAGACTGGCTGGCTGTGTCTTCCTCGAGGATGTCTGGATGATTGTGCTGTAGCTGCCTGCATTTCCCAAAGGAAGGCATTTCAAATGGGAGAAGGAACTCTGGGTACAGCCTAGAATTGGTCTGGCCTGGCAGAGGGTGGCAGGGTTATTCGTCTTTGGGTGTTCCAGAGGGGATGGGCTCTGAGACAGAAGTCTGCCATTCTTTTAAAATTGTGTAGCTTTTTTATCTTACGTTGTTTTAGTTTGTAAACTAATCTTATAGAAATAAGGTAATTAAAAACTAGCCAGGGGAATGATAGGGGAACTCAAGATTAAATATTTTAGCCTTAATTGATAGGCTTAAATGATTAAAGCTGGACCTCAAGGGTTGAAGATTTCAGTCTGAGCTGCTGGGCTTAAGTGACTAATGAATGCATGTGGAAAGCTGTTACTCCAAAATTGTGTAGCTTTTAAATATAGACTTCTTTCCTTTTTCACCAAATCTCTATCTCCAGAATTTTGCCTAGAGGGTGGCAGCAGACAGCAGGACCTCACTTGCTGTTCAGTAACAAGTCATCTTACAGAAAAGAGAGAAATTAAATTTGAAGTGGAAAACAGATACCCAGGCCTCTTCTGCTGCTCAGTTCTACTCTCCAGCAGAACATGCAAGACACTTCTCAGAAAGAATGTACCATACTAGAAAAAAGAGCCACAGATACTGGCATTTCAGGTTCCTCATAGGAAAAGCCTGCAGTGAATCCCTTCAATTGACAATTTGCAAACACACACTTGGAGCATCCCATTGGCTTTTAGGACTTCACTCAAAATATGAATGAGAAAAAATCACCAGATACTGGAGGAAAATCTTTAACATGAAAGAATAAAAAAGCTCCAACATGTATGAATAAAGATGTGTGGATGAGGGGGTGAGGGGAGAATCACAGGAAACAGAGACAATACAGTGGCATAAAAATACTTCAAAAAATTAAAGTATCATCAGAGAAATATTGTATCCAGGAAAGAAGAAAAGGATGTTAGAAGAAGGAATAATCTAAGAGTAAGAAAGAGCAGCTGGAAATTACAAATAGTATAACAAAGCAAAATTCAGTAAAAAAAAATTATATTGAAAGATAAAGACAATGAAATTCTCCAATGTAGAATGATGCAGACCCCAACTCGTGGGGTCCACCACATTGTGGATGAGGCACGAGAAATTCACATGGACTGCCGAGTCCTGTGGAGGAAAAGGGACAGCATGGCTTCTCTCTCAAGAGGAGAAAAGCCTCAGCCCTTGCCTTGACCAGTCATTATTGCTTTTCTTGGCACATTACATGATGGTCCTCATTTACTATGCCCAGGTTCGCTTTAGGTGGTTACCTTTTACAGAAAACAGAGGAGATGATGCCACTAATCACATCACAGAAGAAGGATATTTGCAAATGCAAAGGGAAAAGTGGTTGAACCGGTTATACTCCATACTGGGGAGGTTTAGCACAGACTTTAGGAAGTTACAGTAAGTACTTGCTGCCTCAATTCAGGGTGAGGGAGTTTTAGCAAAAGCAAGTCTCAAAGTGGCCTAGGCACATTGCAGGCTTGATTCCCCACAGGAGAACCTATCCGTGGGCATGGGTCCTGTCTGGGCCCACACCATGCAGAATGGTCTCCTGTAGTAGAATACACTTGGAAATTGTTCTGTCAGAAACTATCATGAGAACATTCTGATAAAATCACTGGTCTGGTATCTTTAAAAATGTAGTATTATATGGGGATAAAATGGTGGGCAGATGGAGAGACTGCTCTAGGATAAAAGAAGCTGAAGAGATTAAAAAAACACTATAAGAAAATGGTATGAAGGAATTTTTGTTACTTTTCCTAGGTTCAATAACGATATTATAGGCATACAGAAAACATCCTAATTTTTAGGACTTTATTTTTTTAAGAAATTTGGGGTAAAATGTCATGTTGTCTGCCACTTAGTTTCAAATAGTTCAGCAAAATAGTTAAATAACTAAAGCAAACATGGGAAAATGATCACAACTTTAAAACCATGTTTAAGGACTTCCAGTCAAGATGGAGGCATAGGTAAACATGCTTCATGCCCTCATGCAACCACAGAAAGAATAAAAACTAGACCTCAAAACAAAAAATACCCAGAACCATCAGAAAATCAAGCTGTATGGAAGTCTGACAACCAAAGATTTAAAGAAGCATGTTCATGCAGATGGAGAGGAGGGGCGGAGATGCAGAGACACAGAGACACAGTGTGGTGCAGAGAGGTGGCAGCAGCAGAAGGGGAGGTCCTACGTTTACATGTGGTACATAAAAATCAGGAGGGATACCTTGGGAGCAAGTGATCCCAGCCCCAGGTCAGACTGCACAGCTCAGGATTCCAGTGCCAGGAAGATAAATCCCCAAAAATCTTGCGGTAAAAACCAGTGGAGGTTGGGGCGGTGGAAAAAACTGCCAGATTTACAGGTAACTCTTATTAAAAGGCCCACATGGACTTAGAACGTACACAGACCCACCCCCACTGGGATTCAGTACCAGGGCAACAACTGGAATGGCACCAGTTGCATAAAGGGAGTAAGCAAAGTGACTGGGAACAGGGCAAGTGCCACGCAAATCTCCAGAAGCCAAGCAGAGACACCATCCCCTCTCTGAGTCCTCCACCCACACAGAGCCACAAAGCAGTGAAGCAGGTTGCCCCACCTTGACAATTACCTAAGTCTTCACCCCACGCAATTTACAGGTGCCTCTTATACGCCATGCTACTAAGACAAGGAGTCAAAGCAGCTCTACCTAATACTGCACACAGAAACAAACATAGGGAGGAGGCCAAATTGAGGAGACAAAGAAATATGGTCCAAACGAAAGAACAGAACAAAACCTCAGAAAAAGAACTAAACGAAATGGAGATAACCAACCTACCAGATGCAAAGTTCAAAACACTGGTGATCAGTATACTCAAAGAACTGATTGAGTATGGCGACAATATAAAAAAAGACCCAAGAAGAAATGAAGGTTACACTAAGTAAAATAAAGAAAAATCACCCTGGCTGGTGTAGCTCAGTGGATTGAGCGCGGGCTTATGAACCAAAGGATTGCGGTTCGATTCCCAGTCAGGGCACATGCCTGGGTTGCAGGCCAGTTCCCAGCAGGGGACATACAAGAGGCAACCGCACATTGATGTTTCTCTCCCTCTCTCCTTCCCTTCCCCTCTAAAGAGAAATAAATAAAATCTAAAAAAAAAAAAAAGAAAAAAAAAGAAAAATCTATAGGGAACCAATAGTGGAGGGGATGCTGCTGGGATTCAAATTGATGATTTGGAACATAAGGAAGAAATAAGCATTCAACCAGAGCAACAAGAACAAAAAAGAATTTATAAAAACCAAGGATAGTGTAAGCAACCTCTGAGATACCTCCAAATGTACCAACACCCATATCATAGGGGTGCCAGAAGGAGAAGAGGAAGAACAAGAAATTGAAAACTTATTTGAAAAAAATAATGAGAGAAAAATTCCCTAATTTGGTGACACAAGTCCAGGAAGCACAGAGAGTCCCAAACAAGTTGGACCCAAAGAGGAACACACAAAGATCACAATTAAAATGCCAAAGGTTAAAGGTAAAGAGAAAATCTTAAAAGTAGCCAGAGAAAGGCAGAGTTACCTGCAAAGGAGTTTCCATAAAACTATCAGCTGATTTCTCAAAAGAAACATTGCAGGCAAGCAGGGACTGGAAAGAAGTATTCAAAGTCATAAAAGGCAAGGACCAACATCCGAGATTGCTATCCAGCAAAGCTTTCATTTAGAACCGAAGGGCAGATAAAGTGTTCCCCAGACAAGGTAAAACTAAAGGAGTTTATCATCATCAAGACATTATTACATGAAATTTAAAGGTACTTATATCTAAGAAGATAAAAACTATGAACATTAAAAGAAGATAAAAACTATGAACATTAAAATGGCAATGTGGGACATCTACAACAGAACAATAAAAAAAATAAAATGGCAAGCAATTCACAACTATCAACAACTGAATCTAAAAATAACTAAGCAAACAACCAGAACAGGAACAGAATCATAGATATGGAGATCATTTGGAAGGTTTTCAACTGAGAGGGGAAGAGGAGTATGAGGGAAAGGTGCAGGGATTAAAAAGCATAATTCGTAAATACAAAATAGACCAAGGGAGGTTATGAATAGCATAGAAAATGGAGAGGCCGGACTTCCAGCCAAGATGGAGGCGTAGGTGGACACACTGTGCCTCCTTGCACAACCAAAATTAAGGACAATAAGGATTTAGAAACAAGAAAACAACCGGAACTGAGAGAAAATTGAACTATACAGAGGTCCGACAACCATTCATCCATTCATCCTGACCGGTAAGAGGGGCAGAATTGCAGCAGGAGGAAGCTGTGGCTGGCAGGCCCCAGGCGCAAGGTATCTGGCTGACCATGTAGTCCCACATTCGCGTGCAGATAATTCAGGTGAAAATGGGGAACAAGACAGAACTCGCAACCCAGGGCCCCAGCGCTGGGAAATAAAACCTAAAAACACCGAGACCCTGCCCCCATATACAGCATCACAACCCAGAGACGGCTACCCCACCCTGGGGAACACCTAAGGCTCCACTCCTCACTACAGAACAGCCCTGACCAGACCAAACAACAACAGCAGCAGCAGCAGCAACAAACCCAAAAATGGCTCAAATGGGAGAACAGATCAAGGCCCCAGAGCCAATTCATCTATGCGACGAAGACATAGCCAACCTATCAGATGCACAGTTCAAAGCCCTGGTGATCGGGATGCTCACAGAATTGGTTGATTTTGGTTGCAAATTAGATGAACAAATGAAGGCTACACTAAGTGAAATGAAGGAAAACGCACAGGGAACCAATAGTGGTGGGAGGGAAAACGGGACTCAAATAAATGGAGTGGACCAGAAGGAAGAAACAAACCTCCAATCAGAAAAGAATGAACAAATAAGAATTCATAAAAATGAGGAGAGGTTTAGGAACATCCAGGACATCTTTAAACATCCCAACATCCGAATTATAGGGGTACCAGAAAGGGAAAAGGAAGAGCAACAAGTGGAAACTTATTTGAACAAATAATAAAGGAGAACTTCCCCCATTTGGCAAAGGAAATAGACTTCCAGGAAGTCCAGGAAGCTCAGAGAGTCCCAAAGAAGTTGGACCCAAGGAGGAACACACCAAGGCACATCAGAATTACATTGCCCAAGATTCAAATGAAGGAGAGAATTCTAGAAGCAGCAAGGGATAAGGGGACAGTCACCTACAAAGGAGTTCCCATCAGACTGTCAGCTGATTTCTCAAAAGAGACCTTACAGGCAAGAAGGGGCTGGAAAGAAGTATTCCAAGTCATGAAAGGCAAGGACCTACATCCAAGATTGCTCTATCCAGCAAAACTGTCATTTAGAATGGAAGGGAAGATAAAGTGCTTCTCAGATAAGGTCAAGTTAAAAGAGTTCATCATTACCAAGCCCTTATTATATGAAATGTTAAAGGGACTTATCTAAGAAAAAGAAGAGAAAAAATATGAACAGTAAAAAGACAGCAAACTCACAGCTATTAACAGCCACACCTAAAACAAAAGCAAACTAAGCAAACAGCTAGAACAGGACCAGAACCACAGAAATGGAGATCATATGGAGGGTTAGCAACAGGGGTGTGGGAGGAGGAGAGAGGGGGAAAAGGTACAGAGAATAAGTAGCACAGACGGTGGGTGGAAAATAGCCAGGACAGGGGGAGGGCAAGAATAGTGTGGGAAATGTTGAAGCTAAAGAACTTATGACACATGGACATGAACTAAAGGGGGGGCATGTGGGTGGGAGGGGGTGTGCAGGGTGGAGGGGAATGATGGGGGAGAAATGGGACAACTGTAAAAGCATAATCAATAAAATATAATTTAAAAATATTTATTTAAAAAAAGAAGAAAATGGAGAGGCCAAAGAACTTATATGCATGACCCATGGACATGAACTAAGTGAGGAATGCTGGAGGGAAGGAGTGCTGGGTGGAGGGGGACAAAAGGGGAAAAATTAGGACAACTGTAATAGCATAATTAATAAAATATATATTAAAAACAGTGTTTGGTGTTTAAACTAATAGTGTTGATCACAGTATTTCTCTCAACATTTCTTTATATTTGAACAAGTTTATAATAAATACCTATAAAAAATTAAATATGTCAAAATGTTGATTATTGTTGCATTTAGGTAGTGGGTATACTCATGTTGAATGTATTATACCCTCAACTTTTCTTTGTTTCAAAGATTTCCTAATAAAAACTTAAGGGAGAAAAGTCATGAGAGATATCTAAAATTTTATTGGATTTTATGTTAATGTCTATAAGAATTGTGGCCTATTTTGAAAAGAATTCAAAACAGAATGAAGCAGTAAATAAATGATTGGATCTAATCAAGTGAGGTAATTATTACAGGCTCTAATCAGATGGGGTAATTAATGATATAACTGAAATTCTCCCTAGTTTTGGTGGAGTAGTTTGGGTGTATAAAGGCCAAGTAAAATCCAAGAGAATTTGGCATATAAGAGAACTAACAATCACTAGCATTTATAACTTTATTAGGCTTACTATAAATATGTACTTGAAGAGTTTTGTCAGTGGACAATGAAATTATGTGAAAAAGAAGTAAAATATTTTAAAAGCATGCAGTCTGAAAAGATTTGTATTTCGTTACTTGGCAAAGGCACCTTTTCAATTAATTGCTGAAATTTGCTACTTTTAACTAAAATAATGAAATGTATCAGCAGAATGTTATAATTTTCTCTTTATTCTTCTTTCAACAGTTTGGGAGAGTCATCCTTGAAGATGTTTAAAAAACTCACTTGTAAAAAAAAAAAAAAAAAAAAAAACTCACTTGTAGAAGACAAACATGGACAATAGAAGAAAAACATTAGACTAGAATATCTAGAAGGTAGAGTGCCTGCATAATAGCAAGTCCTGGTGGGAAGAAACGGAAAGAAAAATCACAAGTCTTTAGAGAAGAAATTATCAAATAAATAAATGAGGGAAAACTTCCCAAAACCAAAGGACATGTGTCTCCAGAATAACAAGCCCACTGAGTTCCCAGAATGACAAATGAAAAGAAGTATGCCAATGTTCACACACACACGCATCTTGAAATTTCAAACAGGAGATCCTAAAAACTTCCAGACTGGAAAAAAAAAAATGAATTAAAACAAACTCAAGAGCACTACTGGATACTAGAAGACAACAGAACCTTCAAAAACTTGACAGAAAATATTTTCTAATCTAGGACTATGTAACTATTTAAATTCACCAGCGAGACTAATAAGACCCATTTTCCTGCAACATCTCAAAAAATTATCCTCCAAGCATCCTTTCCCAGGAAACTATGAAAAAAGGGGGAACTCTACCAAAAGAAAGGGGTAAATCAACAGAGATGAAGGCAGCGATCCTGGAAAAAAATTTTGTCAGATCTACTTAGCAATGATTGGTTTTTAAATTATGTGTTCGGATTAGTTTCAAAAATAAAAAAAAAATTAAAGAAACAAAGTGAAAGAAAGCCAGTGTAATTGAAGAATAGTGGGTGAGGCCAAAATAAGAAAGATACAAAGGAGGAGCCAAATCATGCAGGGTCTTCTATGCCCTGCTAAGGGTTTTAGATTTTATTCTCGAAGATGTGAAAAACCCTTTAAAGGATTTAAACAGAGGAGTGACATGATCAGATCCCCGTTTTAAAAGATCTCTGGCTACTGGATGGAGGGTGGTTTGGAAGCAGGCAAGAGACCATTATAGTAACTTCATAACCTGCTATCGTGGTAGCACTGGAGATGGAGAACAGTGTATAAATTTGAGAAGACTGAAGAACTAGAATCGATTGATTAGAAAAGGAGATGATAGGGAGAGAATGATTATGGATAATGCCCAGGTTTTTGATGAGCAAATAAGTGGATTATGGTGGCATTAAATGAATCAGAGAATACCAGACCAGGATATTCTGCCTTGTTTGGTCATGGGTTTTATTTGGGAGAGAGGTGCAACAGCAGGAAATGATGATTTAGATACATATGCAATGTCTGAGGTATCCGAAAATCATTCCAGTGGAGATGTTAGGTAAGCATTTGCCAAAACAAGTTAGAGCTCAGAATAGAGGTCAGGGTGGAAATTTAAACTTGTGAGTTATCATCATACAGAAGGTGAAAAATGCTGTGTAAATAAAAAGAACATGCGTGTGTCATTCACTAAAGATGTTTATGGCCCTGGCTGGTATGGCTTAGTGGATTGAGTGCTGGCCTGTGAACCAAAGGGTTGCAGGTTTGATTCCCAGTCAGGGCACATGCCTAGGTTGTGGGCCAGGTCCCCAGTAGGAGGTGCACGAGGGGCAACCACACATTGATGTTCCTCTCCCTCTCTTTCTTCCTCACTTCAACTGTCTAAAAATAAATAAAAAATCTTTTAAAAAACTAAGACATTTAAAAGAAAAGATATGTTCATGAAATCCCTATTATGTGCCAGGCACAGTACTAGGTGCTAGTTTATAATAATGAGCAAAAACTTTATGGTGCAAGATATGTAAGTAGACTTCACTGAGAATGATACCAGTTCCTCAGTGTTGCTGAACAACAGAGGATGTTGTTGCAAAGGTTGGAGTGCATTTATATAGTTATATTAATAGGGGGTTATACTCAGGTTTAATAGGTAGAATCAGGTACCCTAGACTTACTCCAGTGTCAAGGTTCTGCCCCCACCCGTACACACACAAATTGTCCTACATCCTATATAACTTTGCCCTGCTCCTCTGGATATTCACGTAGGTGAAGCAAAAACAAAAACCATGTATAATTATTTTAGAGCTTAAGTCTGTTCCACACATACAAACACAAAGATTTTTTGTATGTGTTTCATACAAGGGGGAAACCCCCAAAAAACAGAATTTATTTATAAAAAATTGTATATTTATTCTTATATGTTTAAACTTCAGTTGACTTCAAAGTACTCTCCATTTGATGCAATACACCTGTCAACACTTTTTCCCCCACTGCTTAGTTTTTGAATTCATCAATTTTTATGCTTTTTAGTGCTTCTGTCATTTTTTGTTTCACCTCTTCCACATTGGCAAAATATTTCCCTTTGAGGACTTCTTTTCATACGGAGGAACAAAAGAAAGTCTTTCGGGGTAAGATCGGGTGAATAGGGAGGGCATGGCACAGGGATCACATTGTTTTTGGTCAAAAACAGCTGAACACTCAGCGTGGCATGGGCAGGTGCGCTCATAAATCGCCCACCATGAACTGGGAAACCACACTGAAAGAGTCTCCAAACGAATTCATTGAAGCCAAATGCAGCCTCTCACAACACCACCAGCTGGTGCACTGATATAGATGGGTTCCTAGAACACTCACCTAGGAGGGAAAGCCTGTAGTACAAGGGACTTGCCCTCCAGAACATAATTCTGTTTTTTTTTTTTGGGGGGGGGGGTCTGCCCTCTACATTGGATTTTCTAAATATGCATCTGTAGTATAAACTGAGGTATCAAGAGAAACTTATTCTTTTATGTTATTATTTGTTTTTCTAAACTGTACCAAGATTTGTTTATTATATCAGAAAACCAGATGACTGTACCACCACACATTCTGTGTTACTCATTTAACATACCTCACCACACTGTATTTGTGGCTCCCACATTCAGTGATTCTGTGTATAGGTGCAAACAAATGACTACTTAATTGAAGTCTTCTCTTGTATAATATGCTTGAGCTTCAACATACTGAAATATGTATTGTTTTATGGTAGCTACTATTATAAATTGTCTTTCTTTTCATTCTCCTCTATGACAAGGGCATTATACAGATTTTTTAATTGGATTTGTATGTAGTTTCTATTAACCATACACGTCATTCCAGGATAGAAAAGAAGGTTTGACAACATTATTTGTTTTAAAAAGTGACTTTCAAAGTGTTCTAAGGTCCTTGCATTGTCCCCAAAGAGGTAAAAGTACAAATTTAAAGTTATGTTATACTTAAACAGTTATGCTTTTTATATGGTATAAAATTAGGGATATGACAGTTGGTCCCATTTCTTTACCCTGCACCCACATCTCTGCAATGGCTTCATGAGACGGGCTGGAGTGGCAGTGTGCGAGGTCCAAGCCGAGGCCTGAGGAGGCTGGTGGCTTTCTGTTTGCCCCCTTAACCCCTGCCATCTCCGTGAGAAGAGGTTTCCCTGAGTGGCTGCAGCCCTTTAAACTGAGCACCAGAAAGAACGCAAAACAGAAGACAGTAAAATATCAATAGGCTACAATTAGAGATCCTTTTTTCTCCCCTCTTTCACCCAGAGAAAGAGTTAGAGATTCTTTATTCTACTATTTTCCAAAGTTTCTAAATGAGCATAAATTACTTTCTATTCTCATTAAAAAAAAAAAAAAGTGGAGGGTTACAAAAGAAATGAAATCATTAACTCTATTTGCAGCATATTTGTTTCTCCAAGGACATGAATTTATCAGAGTGCCTTGCACACAGTGGGTGGGCAATAAATACTTGTTGAATGAAAAAATAAACTTAATTCACCTCTCCAGGCTTCCACTGCAATTCTCTTCTGTTCTTAATCTTTCTCTCCCTTCTAAGACCAGTTTCCAACTTTTCTCACAGTTTCTCTCCCCTTCTGATTCTTGCTTCTCTTTCCCTAACTCTTGGGGAAGGGGGAAAGGGAGAGAAACATTGACATGCGAACGCTACATGGAAAGGTTACCTCTCTCACACCCCCAATTGGGGACCTGGCCTGCAACCTAGGCATGTGCCCTGACTGGGAATGGAACCAGGGACCTTTTGGTTTGCAGGTCGGTGCTCAATCCACTTAGCCACACCAGCCAGAGTGCCCCCTTTTATTCTTTAATTGGGAATTGCATTCCCTTTTCTTTCTTCTATCCTGTTTCCTCCTTCCATGAAATTTCTCCCCCTTAACTAGCCATAATAAATACTTATGCATTATTTATTGAAAGTGTATTATGCACAGAAGTCTATCCTTATTGCAGACCGTTCAGCCTGGTTTCAGGAGCTGTAACCCTCACCCCATGGTGGGCTGTGTAAGAGCCAAGAGACCCACTTCATCTGGGTCTGTTCTGTCAAGAGGACGTGAACTACTAAGGAGACAAAGCTTATCTCCCTGGCAGGAACACTGCTTCTGCCTCATCCATCTCTGGCCCCAATGCTTGGTTGGTAGTCAAAGGCAGGTAAGACTCCTCATGGGAGGGGCAACCTAAGCCAGACACAGCCACTTGGGAGGCCTCATGGAAGGACTCGGGGGCCTTCAGCAAAGAGGATGTGATGGACCCTCGCCCCCCGGCTATTCTGACATAGCCTGAGTCCTCATTTCTATCTGGGAAGATGTCTCCTGCTTCCTAATTGGCTTAAAGCCTGAAACTGTGGGGGCAAGCGGTGCAGCCCTGTACCTGCCAGGACGGCTCCCTGGGGGATCGGGCATAAGAAAGAATTCCTAAAGTCCTGTGAAACCTGCTTTGCTAAGAGTGCTCTCATTTAAATGATAAGAGTCTGAGGAGGAAATTAGTATGTCTCCCAAAGTTTGGCAACCCCCTTTCCTGACAAACACTGACTCAGATTAAGCTCTCAGATTTCTTTGAAATGTTAACCATTGTTTGATCCTTGCTTCCTGACATACCTGTATTCCTGTGTATTTGAACCCAATAAAAGCCTAGTGAGGAAGGCGCTCTGGGTCATTCTCCTCTGAGAGTTTGACCCCTTTCCTCCCCAAGCAGAAAATGTCTTGGTAGTTTTTATTCTCATTCGTGATGGAAGGATGGGGCTCTGCGGGCGGAGCCCCCCCACATCTGGCGCCCAGGACAGGGGCCCCCGCATATCCTGTTTTTAGTGTTTAAATAATTTTAAAATACAAAAATATATCTACATGTGTACTTAATTTTTAAAGACTATTTTGCCCTGGCTGGTGTGGCTCAGTGGGTTGAGCACCAGCCTGTGAACCGAAAGGATGCCAGCTTGATTCCCTGTCAGGGCACATGCCTGGGTTGCAGGCCAAGTCCCCAGTAGGGGGTGAACAAGAGGCAACCAATCGATGTTTCTCTTCCTCTCTTTCTCCCTCCCTTCTCTCTCTGAAAATAAATAAAATATTTTTAAAAACCTATTTTTTAAATATATTTTATTGATTATGCTATTACAGTTACCCTATTTCCCCCCTTCACTCCCCTCCACCCTGCACACCCCCTCCCACCACATTCCCCCCCTTTAGTTTATGTCCATGTGTCATACTTATAAGTTCTTTGTCTTCTACATTTCCCACACTATTCTTGCCCTCCCCCTGTCTGTTTTCTACCCACCGTCTATGCTACTTATTCTCTGTACCTTTCCCCCCCTCTCTTCCTCCCACTCCCCTGTTGCTAACCCTCCATATGATCTCCATTTCTGTGGTTCTGGTCCTGTTCTAGCTGTTTACTTAGTTTGTTGTTTTAGGTGTGGGTGTTAATAATTGTGAGTTTGTGGTCATTTTACTGTACATGTTTTTAATCTTCTTTTTCTTAGATAAGTCCCTTTAACATTTCATATAATAGGGGCTTGGTAATGATGAACTCCTTTAATTTGACCTTATCTGAGAAGCACTTTATCTTCCCTTCCATTCTAAATGACAGTTTTGCTGGATAGAGCAATCTTGGATGTAGGTCCTTGCCTTTCATGACTTGGAATACTTCTTTCCAGCCCCTTCTTGCCTGTAAGGTCTCTTTTGAGAACTCAGCTGACAGTCTGATGGGAACTCCTTTGTAGGTAACCATCTCCTTTTCTCTTGTTGCTTTTAAGATTTTCTCCTTATCTTTAATCTGGGTAATGTAATTCTGATGTGCTTTGGTGTGTTCCTCCTTGGGTCCAACTTCTTTGGGACTCTCTGAGCTTCCTGGATTTCTTGGAAGTCTATTTCCTTTGCCAGATTGGGGAAGTTTTCCTTCATTATTTATTCAAAGAAGTTTTCAATTCTTGCTCTTCCTTTGGTACCCCTATGATTCAGATGTTGGAATGTTTAAAGATGTCCTGGAGGTTCCTAAGCCTCTCCTCATTTTTTTTGAATTCTTCTTTCTTCATTCTGTTCTAGTTGAATGTTTCTTCCTTCCGGTCCAAGCTATTGATTTGAGTCCCCGTTTCCATCCCTTCACTGTTGGTTCCCTGTACATTTTCCTTTATTTTACTTAGTGTAGTCTTCATTTTTTCATGTAATTTGCGACCATATTCAGCCATTTTGTGAGCATCCTGATTACCAGTGTTTTGAACTGTGCATCTGATAGGTTGGCTATCTCTTTGTTGCTTAGTTGTATTTTTTCCGGAGCTTTGATCTGTTCTTTCATTTGGGCCACTTTTTTTTTTTTTATGTCTTGGTGCACCTGTTATGTAGTAAGGGGCAGAGCCTTAGGTGTTCACCCAGTTGGGGGAACCTAGTGGCTGGGTTGTGATGCTGTATGTGAGGGAGGGGTCCAAGAGGGAGCAATGGCATTTGCTCCACTCTCTGCCAGATTTCAGTCACTTCCCCTGCTTCCCCCAAGCAATTGTGCCGTTCTGGTGCTGCTTCCCATGTGGGTTGGGCTTGTGTACGTTCTGGGACCGTATGGGTCTCTCCAATGAACTCTCCTGTGAGGCTGGGAGTTTTTCCAGGCACCTCGACCCCCATGGGTGTTTTCAATAGGTGTTTTGAGGCTTTATTTCCCCACGCTAGGACCTTGGGTTGTGCAGTCTGTCTTGCTCCCCAGTTTCTCCTGGTTTATCTGTGAGCAAGACCTGGTTCCACCAGCCACCTGGTACACTGCGCCCCTCCACAATCCACTGCCTCCACTGGGTCCACCAGTCACCACTTTGCCACGACCCCTCTCCCTCAGGCCGTCCGAATCTGCCCCTCCTACCACTTTGGATGAATGTGTCTACTTTAACTCCTTGGTTGTTGGACTTCTATACAGTTCAATTTTCCATAGGTACTGGTTGTTTTTTGTTTCTAAATTGTTGTTGTCCTTATTTTGGTTGTGCGAGGAGGCAGTGTGTCTACCTACACCTCCATTTTGGCCGGAAGTCTAGAACTATTTTAATAACACATTAAGAGTTCAATTAAGTTGCTTTTTAATTATATGTGAATCTTGTTTGACTTTTCTGTGGTTCAGTGGTTCTGGGTGGAAAAGTTTCACCACCCTTATTTTATACCTTTCCAAAGAAAAAGAATGTCCTCCAGTGACCTTCAAATTTTGAAAATTCTACTTATTTGGACAGATAATATTTGCAAACAGAACCAAGGCCATCTTTAGGAAGCTTTTGGAGCACAGGCCAAATACCACTGCACCTTCCTATATATATTTCTGTCCAGGTAGAATAAGGTTACAGTGAGCATTATGGGCAACCCTGAAAGAGAAAATAAATCACAACCATGGGTTGGTCACTGAACCTCTTTGGACCTTAAATTCCTTTTTAACACATGAAAACCCTGGCGCTGATGATCTTGGAGGGTCTTTCCACATTTGGTATTTTATAAGTTAATTTTAAACAATTTCTAAAAGGGAAGCATAAGCCCAAGGGTAGGTTTTCTCTTTGTGGAATCCTAGAATTGCAAAGCTGAAATGGTTCCATGGAGTTCACCTAACATGACCTGAAATGATAACTTCACCTCTGAGAGCCGAGGTCTATACCCGTAACATGAGACTAACAGGGCCTGTTTCTCCAGGCCACTAGGAGAATTAGAGTTAATACCTGCTTACTGTTAAAAACAAGACAAGAGGCCCAAATGAAGTTGCTTACACTTAGGCCCATGTCAGCAAACTGAGACCTAACTATAGTTTGGACTCTCCCAGGGACAGATCTTAATCCAGTCAACTGGGAATCACCTGATCAGCACTAGTCTGATAGAGACCCTGCTATCCCCTGAAGGGAAGTAACCTTGCAATAACCACCTGGGTTTTTTGCCTGCATAACTTCCCTGTTTTCCCTCCCTTTTGCCTATAAAAGTCTTCCATTTTGTAGAGTCCTTGGAACTCCAATCTTCGGCTAGATTGGATGCTACCCTATTTGAGCAAATTGATTTTGCTCAAATAAACTCTTAAGATGTTTACTATGCCCCAGTTTCTCTTTCATCACTACCATATGGAAGACATTCAACAAATGACAGCTATCATTTGGTCCAAACTTCCTAATTTTTAGACAGAGAGGTCATTAATGACTGACCCAAAGGTGACCAGGCTGGTACCCGATGTCAGATGTCCTTAATCCCTGTTCAGCTTTGTCTCACCTGAATTCTTCGCAGTCAATTTAAGTATATGATTTTGACCGCAAGGCTGAACATCTACTATTCTTTGGCATCTTAGTGGGTCTACCTCCATTTATAATAAATAAAAAGCAAGAGAGAACAACCCAAATTACTAGTTAAACAAGTGTTAAGTGCTATAAAGATTCAGAGCAAGAAGAGGAACTTTCCGAAATTGTTCTCTTCAACTTTGTTCGGATGTTGCTACCACATGATTAAAAATCAAAGAGAAGCTAAGGAAGGGCTGGGCTAGCAATTCCTTCCAGATCCAGCCTAGGAATGTATGTGTGCATGTATGTGTGTTTGGTAAACTTTTAATAGGAATCCATGGAGGCAATTACTTAAACGTCTCCTTAAGAAGAGATGTCAGCCCTGGCTGGTGTAGCTCAGTGGATTGAGCGCGGGCCTGCGAACCGAAGGATCGCGGTTCGATTCCCAGTCAGGGCACATGCCTGGGTTGCCAGGCCAGTTCCCAGCAGGGGACATACAAGAGGCAACCGCACATTGATGTTTCTCTCCCTCTCTCCTTCCTTTCCCCTCTAAAGATAAATAAATAAAAAAATCTAAAAAAGAAAAAAAAAGTACTTAAAAAAATCTTTAAAAAAAAAAAAAAGAAGAGATGTCAAATTCTCTTTAATCCAAAAGAATCTATGCACCCCTATGTTCATAGCAGCACAATTTACAATAGCCAAGTGCTGGAAGCAACCTAGGTGCCCATCAGTTAATGAATGGATCAAAAAACTGTGGTACATTTACACAATGGAATTCTATGCAGCAGAAAGAAAGAAGGAGCTCCTACCCTTTGCGACAGCATGGAAGGAATTGGAGAGTATCATGTTAAGCGAAATAAGCCAGGCAGTGAAAGACAAATAGCATATGATCTCACCTTTAACAGGAAGCTAATCAACAAAACAAACAAACAAGCATAATATAAACAAAGACACTGAATTTGAGAACAGTCTGACAGTGTCCAGAGTGGGAGGGGAGGGAATTTCAGGGGAAAAGGGGAACGGTTTAGAGCAACAAGTATAAAGGACTCATGGACAAAAACTATGGGGGGGTGGAAATGGGAGGAAGGTGGGGAGGGCTGGGGTGGTGGGTTGGGGCGGGGTAAAAGACAGAAAACTGTACAATATCAACAATTAAAAAATACTGATTAAAAGAAAAAAAAATAAAAAAAATAAAAACAAAACAAAAAAAATACTATTGTTATCAGTGATTATGGATAAAAGGAGAAAATATTGAAAATATTTGTCACTGCAACATGTTTTTATGTCCATTCAAACTGCATAATAATAAATGTTAAGGAAACCAGTATATTTGAATATACAGACAACTTATGGTTGACATTAAGGAGGGCAATTTTAATTCATAAAAAAAGTCTTTGGGTGTTCCTTCTAAAGATAATATTGGTTTGGATGGAGTGTATGCATAACATTAATACTAATAGTACCTTAAATTTCTCTAGTGCTTTAAGGTGATAAAATACTTTTACATAATCTTGATTATGTTTTCTTCCTCATAACAACCTCATGGCAAAAATAGGTCAGTTATTACCTTACAGATTAAGAAACCCAAGTTTTTGCAACTTGCTCCATGAGTGGTGGAATGACCTCACACCAAGTCATTTAGCTCGTTTTCCAATGTTGTTGTTGTTGGGGTCTTTTTACTACATCATATTGCCTTAGGAATCTGAGATCACTTCATGTTTTCCTCTTCACGTCCCTTGTTCTCACACAGACACTGACTCATTTCCAAGCAGTCATCGCAAGAGCACTTTGGGCTCTTGGTTAATTGGAAGAAATCTTTCTGAATTGACCTAGTTCCCATTATTTGTTCGTTTTCATTATAAAATTTCTCAGAGAGTGGAAGTAAGGGACAAGGACACATACTTTGGTAAACAGATCTTGCCTTTCCTCAGTATTGAAAGTTTGGGGAAAGAAGGAGGTATGATTTGAGCAAAGTAGAAGAATCTCATGGTTTTCAGCGGCAGCTCAGTTAGTGAGTAGAATCTATTTTGTCGTAAGCCCAAAGTCCACTGGTTGAAATCCTACTTTGAAGAATATGTACTTTGGGGCTTGTCTATTTGTTGTCTTTTTCAAATGCAGTTTAATAGTCATACAAAGTTTAAAAAAAACTTCCCAGCATTCTCAGTATTGGGTTCAGGTATTGTGTTCACAAACAGAGGAAACTCGAGCCGGCAGAGCCGGGCATGGGTTGGGAAGGTCATCAGAGTCTGTAAACTAGTAACAGGAGGAATGACAGATAAGCATATTATCGGTTTACACCCAGCCTCTGCCCAAGTCCAGGGTAACACACTTCTACATTTACTGACTCCCCATTCTGGCTCCTCACAGGACTTCTGTTTACATAGGTTTATTTGATTCTTGAATTTCAAGGCGAGCATTTTATGTACTTTTACAAAGTCCCACAGTCCCGACACTGTCCTGGCATGCAGGTGGGGGAAGGAAGGGGAGCTCATGCCCTCATCAGGATCTCAATGGGAAATGTGTCTAGATTACTCTCCTGACCGCTACCGAACTTTAACCATTAAGCTTCAAAAAAATGTTCTACTCTCTTACTTTCATCATTTCATCTTCCTTTCCTCTACCACTCAAAATACACTCTCCTACCTACTTGTCCATTATCTTCTAAAAAAAGACAGAATATCTAAGTAAAATTCCAAAATTATATTACAACGTGGAATATCTTTCAAAGGATTTGTTCTTTTTAAAGCAGTTATTTTTCTTTTTAAAGTAATTTAAGCTTAATATTGTCCCAGGAAACCAAATGGATATATTTGCAAATAGCTCTGCGTGGAGAAAATATATTTCAGCTCTTAGGTAGGACTGGTGTCATCCTCCAAACATTTTTACAAAAATATTTTTATCATAAAATAAAACACAGAAAGAGAAGACAACCCAAGGGGAATGTTTACCTTAAGGATTCTTTTAAAGGCAAACACCCTTGTAACCACCACCAGGTCAAAAAACAGGACTTCACTACCTACCTTTAGAAGCCCCTTCCACGTGTCCCTCCTCAATCACAACTTCCTCCCCACCACTACCACCTAAAAAGTAATCATCATCCTAACTTTTATAGTAAAACCTTTCACTTCCCTTTTCCTTCAATGTTTTTACCACCAAATGTTTACCCCTAGGCAGTATAGTCTCTCACCCCCATACACATACACACGCTTCAAAATTTTTGAGATATATATATATTTTTAACTTTACAATTTATCTCTTAAAGAGCAGAGGTCTTCTGACCTGTAGAGTCTTCCATAGCCAGGACTTTGCAAATTGAACGACCGTGGTACAGTTCAACATGTTGCTTTGTTCCCTGTGTTTCCTATAAACTGGCTGCTGGATCTCAAGTCTAGATCAGATTTAGGTTCAATCCCATTAGCAGCATTTTAGGTGGTGGGATGGCTTTTCCTCAAGAGGCACAGAACGCCTAGTTCTCTCTATGATCTTTGAAAATGTTGATGCATAATGCCTATATCTACTGATTCACAGGAGGTTGCAAAATTGGGACATTCTAACATTTCTCTTTTACGTAAATGTGGAGTACTTTTATGTAGATTCCCTTCCCCTTTTATCCTATTTGGTTACCCCAAAAAACAAAACTTAACTTTTTAAAGTTCCTTTGGAGCTGAGATCCTGCCATCATCATTTACATAGTTTTCTTGGGGTCCTATGCCTTTGGATGGTGACTACTTGTTTGTTGAATGTGCATATGAGACATTCCCTATAAATTAGACTGAGGTACACTGAAGTTGTATGTAAAGCAAATGTATATCAACAAAGATTTAGTAGTAAATTCCAGCCACTAAGAAACATGAAATTCTTGTATTCAAGGTCCAGTCTGTTTCCTGCTCGTCATAACCCTTTGTGACTTCATGAAAAGATTGTTAACAAAGGTGAACTGATGGAAGTGAAGTAAAAACGATTCTTGTGAATCTATTTTGGGTCAGTATGCAGGGTTCTGGTTGGCTTCCCTATACAAAGTCAGAAACTAACTATTTCAGTCTATATCTGAGCACAATTTGGACTGCAAATGAAAGTGATTATTCTTTCAAATATTCTCATTTGTGATCTAGAGATTGTACAACTAGCCCAAATATTTAGTTAAAAAATTGCAAATGTAATTACTTTGAGAGTTCAAAAATCTTGGGATTTTTGGAGGTTTATATTTACTACTGTATGATATGATATAGTATGTAGAAAGAATTAGTTTCTTTTTTTAATTTTCTTTTTTTCTTTTTTTAAATATATTTTATTGATTATGCTATTACAGTTGTCCCATTTCTCCCCCATCATTCCCCTCCACCCTACACACCCTCTCCCACCCACATTCCCCCCTTTAGTTCATGTCCATGTGTCATAAGTTCTTTAGCTTCTACATTTCCCACACCATTCTTGCCCTCCCCCTGTCTATTTTCTACCCACCATCTATGCTACTCATTCTCTGTACCTTCCCCCCCTCTCCTCCTCCCACACCCCTGTTGCTAACCCTCCATATGATCTCCATTTCTGTGGTTCTGTTCCTGTTCTAGCTGTTGGCTTAGTTTGCTTTTGTTTTAGGTGTGGTTCTTAATAGCTGTGAGTTTGCTGTCTTTTCACTGTCATATTTTTATCTTCTTTTTCTTAGATAAGTCCCTTTAACATTTCATATAATAAGGGCTTGGTGATGATGAACTCCTTCAACTTGACCTTATCTGAGAAGCGCTTTATCTGTCCATCCATTCTAAATGACAGCTTTGCTGGATAGAGCAATTTTGGATGTAGGTCCCTGCTTTTCAAGATTTCAAATATTTCTTTCCAGCCCCTTCTTGCCTGGAAGGTCTCTTTTGAGAAATCAGCTGACAGTCTGATGGAAACTCCTTTGTAGGTGACTGTCCCCTTATCCCTGGCTGTTTCTAGAATTCTCTGCTTCATTTTAATCTTGGCTAATGTAATTACGATGTGCCTTGGTGTGTTCCTCCTTGGGTCCAACTTCTTTGGGACTCTCTGAGCTTCCTGGACATCCTGGAAGTCTATTTCCTTTGCCAGATTGGGGAAGTTCTCCTTTATTATTTGTTCAAATAAGTTTTCCACTTGTTGCTTTTCTTCTTCCCCTTCTGGGACCCCTATAATTCGGATGTTGGGACGTTTAACGATGTCCTGGAGGTTCCTAAGCCTCTCCTCATTTTTTTGAATTCTTGTTTCTTCCTCGTTTTCTGTTTGGTTGTTAGTTTCTTCCTTCTGGTCCACTCCATTGATTTGAGTACCAGTTTTCCTTCCATCTCTATCAGTTCCCCATGCATCTTCCTTCATTTCACGTATTGTAGCCTGCATTTTTTCATCTAGTTTGTGAGCAAAATCAACCAATTCTGTGAGCATCTTGATGACCAGTGCTTTGAACTGTGCATCTGATAGGTTGGCTATCTCTTCACTGCTTAGAGGAATTGGCTCTGGGGCTTTTATTTGTCTTCCGGTTTGAGCCATTTTTGGTGGGGTTTTTTGTTTGTTTGTTTTGGTTTTAGTCTGGTCGCGGTTATTATGTATGAGGGGTGGAGCCTCAGGCGTTCCTCAGGGCGGGGCAGCCCAGTCGCCTGGTTGTGACGCTGTATGTGGGGGCGGGGTCTGAGAGGGAACAATGGCGCCTGCTCCGCTCTCTCCTGGATTCAGTCCCTTCCGTCACTTCCCCTCTGCCTGGACCGTCTGCGTGCACGAATGTGGGACCACCTGGTCAGCCAGCCGCCTTGTGCGGCCTCACTGGTTTTGCACAGTTGCCCCCCTGTGCCCGGGGTCCGCCAGCTGCCGCCTGTGGGCCCGAGGACCGCCAGCCGCCGCCTGTGCACCTGGGAACTGCCAGCCGCTGCTGCTTGCGTTCCTGGGTCTGCACCTCCACTTTCTCCTGCTGAGACTTCGCCCCTCTTACCGGTCTGGATGAATGGTTGTTGGACTTCCGTACAGTTCAGTTTCCTATAAGTTCTGGTTGTTTTCTTGTTTCTAAATATTTATTGTCCTTAATTTTGGTTGTGAGAGGAGGCACAGTGTGTCCGCCTACGCCTCCATCTTGGCCGTAGGAATTAATTTCTTATATGATAATTAATACTAATTCTTGGCCAAGAATTAGTTTCTTATATGATAATTAATACTAGCTACGGCTTTAAAAATATTTTCATTTTAAGATAGATAGTCAACCTTAAATGAGTTGTTTAGTGGTAATAGCCAAAGGCGTTTTTGGTGCCTCCTGGAAGTGCTCCGTTCGCCTGGACACAGTTAGGTAGAAGGGCCATACCTCACTGAGTGTCCAGCAAGAACTTTGGCATCGGATGGTCTGGGCTCTCAGTTCTTCAGCACCACTTGGTAGTTTAATGGCCTTAGATACTTTGTTTTTGTCTTGCTTTTTTCATTTGTAAATCTGAGTAATCAAATCTATCTCTCTGAGTTGCTGAGAGATTTAAGTGATGTAAAACACAGGGAAAATGCTTTGTAATAATTACTGTTGATAGATGTTATATATAAAGAGACTTAAATAACAGTTAATGAGATGAACTGTATTGCCTTTTGATATTGGTCATTATGACAACTGAAAATTCCAGGTCTGCCAAGCTGACATTAGAAAGGTTTCAGTTTCACCTATAAATACATCTGAGAGGTTCATGTTTTGGAGATGAACTAAAGTAGAAATAAAATGATAGAACCAGCATACACCTGTGCTTTCTGTGAATATGCATCTGTTATACTCCATCTCCTTGGATGTCTACTTTAAAAAAAGTATCAGGTCTGATACACTATTATAGACAAAAATAGAACCACATAACCTTAGCCTGGTTCTCCAACCTTTGCGCCAGACTTTTGTATATTACAAATCTGCAGAGAGAAACCTGTCCAGAAAGGAAGAATTTGTTTTAAGAATTCTTACAGGAATGTTAGAAAGTTGTTTTTTTTCCTTTCTTTCCCTTCACATGAAGACCATAACATTGTACTTTATAGCAGTGGAAATAAAGTCATTAGTTTGAATGATTCTCCATGTTACTGAAGAACTTTAGTAACATGGAGAAGCAAAAGTTTGGATCCTATAAAAAGGATCCAAACTTTTCAACTAAATTATTTATATTTATTTTTTATAACATATTTATTTTTATAATTATTTACATTTATTTTTTTCAACTCAAATTACTTCTACTTATTTTTACTATTGAACACTGTGTCAGACACAATGCTATGGGTTCACCAGACCATTTTTCATGTTCCTCTTTCCCAGGCACACAGGAAGTGATACCTCCCAGCCTTCTTAATCAGGCTGAGCCATGTAACTAGTTCAGGCCAATGAAATGTCAGCAGAAGTGAAAGGTTCAATTCTGGATGAGACAAAGAAAAGCCTTGGCAGGATTCTCCAATCAAGCTCATTCTCCAGTCTAGCTCTTCTGCCAATCTAGTGTTGGGTGACAGAGCCAGAGATGGAAGCTGCTGAGACTGCTGAGTCACCACTTGGAGGTAAACGGCCCTATAGTCACTTGCCCTTCAGGTGACTAGTGCAGCATCATAACCTAGCCTATCCTGATTCAAACACAGTACTGGATGCTTTACAGTCATTTAAAGTGAAGTGAAAGAGTAGAAATGGGAATGACCTCTCGGCCACTAAGATCAAATTATAATGAAAATATTTTGAGTTTTTTTAAATTAATGTTGTTGAACTTGAAAATGCAATTTTGCTATATAAATGCCCAGCAACCATTTGCATCCTATTGGAATGAGAGTCAAACTATTTTCTCATATTACTAATATTTCAATTCTGATCCAAATCTTAGCCCCCGAATTAGTTTTTAGAAAGTTCTGTAACAAAAAAAAAGTTGACTCAGAATTTAAGAAATTATGCTATTATTAACTTATATGGTTTCCAACATTTTAAAAATAGAATATTTTGCATAGCCAGTATAACATTTTATTTAATTAGTATGATAACTTTTATTTTTTATTTATTTATTTTTTTTATTTATTTAGAGGGGAAGGGAAGGAGAGAGAGGGAGACAAACAACAATGTGTGGTTGCCTCTTCTGCATCCCTTGCTGGGAACTGGCCTGCAACCCAGGCATGTGCCCTGACTGGGAATCGAACTGCGATCCTTTAGTTCGCAGGCCCGCACTCAATCCACTGAGCTACACCAGCCAGGGCGAATTAGTATGATAACTTTTAAAAAGCACAAAGGCATTAGAAATCATGACAGGATTAATACTATTTCTTTCCTGTTATGTTTTCTAGCACTAGTTTTACAGGTTTTTTTAAGATGTCGAAATATTTTTCTTGTAAAACAACCAGTTTTCCAATAATTTGCTTTCAGTTGACTTAAAATTTGTAAATCAACTTTGCTATAGCATCTAGTTTCATTAAAGTCAAGGTTTGAGAAAAATGTGTTTTTCCTTCCTTTTACCAGAATGCATAACCGGGAGAGAGGGTTCCAGGAAAAACGTGTTTAAACAATTCCATTGTTCTTACTACCTCCTTCTCTCAAATGCATGGACAAAAGATCCGGGCTCCACAACTTTCTATAAGCTTTAGCTGTCCTGGGGCTACTTGAGTTTTACAACTCAGATTACTAACTTTTCCGTTTTATGCCTTCAATAATTGAAAGAGAGTATCCGCAGCCCAGAAATCGAATCCACCCTGGCAGTGCAGGCGTGAGACCGTCCTCCTTAAGACAAGTGGGTACTTCCCAGGAAGGAAAGGTGACACCCCCTACCGTGAGGACCCGGGCCACAGGCTAGAGCTCAGCTTTCCCAGCATGCCCCGCGCGCCTAGGGGACTCTTAACGTGAAGTGCTGGGTGATTCAGCCGCGTGGCCGCGCCGGCCAGGGCAGGGGGCGCGCGCCGCTGCGGCACGGGCGGTCCCGGCGGCGGCTTTTCCCTGTGTGGTCTGCATGCGCGTCCCGCACGGATTCGGGCCCTGTACCAGATCTCTTCAGGGAGCCGCAGGTAAGTGGCGGGGGGCATGGTCCTGAGATTTGCCTTTGTGTCAGGGGCCGTCTCCTCAGGACGGCACTCGGGCGGAAATCCGCCGGGTCCGGACCCCCGGCTCCCCGCCCCCCGTGAAAAGACTCCCAGACTGAAATCATCGCGAGGAAAAATGTCAGCAAATGGGTTCTGGGCGCCTGTTTTCGTGCGGAGGGTGAGGTCTGAAGATCCCGGGAAGGGTTTACCTGTGTGGAAGTCGTGGGAACAGCTGAAGTATAACTTGTCTATTTCTTGAAGGCCTTCGGTGTTTTTATCCCTCCAGAAATGAGAACTTCGGAATGTTTATTGATAAGACATTTGCAGACACGATTACTTTCTGGCAATTAATTGAACTCATTAAAAATTATGTAGTTGGTCCGACTCCTAAACTCGAGCAGAGAGTGCATTTTGCTCGTTTTTTTCACCCCTGCTTCAGTCTTCTTTCTCTGCCACCCACAAACAACTAGCTTTCATCAGTGTCTCTGCCTGCAAAAGAGCTGGGAGAGCCTTACCAGGTCATTTTCTTTTAGATAAAACCTCACTTTTTATAGCAGACAGTGTCTTCAGGTTTACACACCTAGCTCTACACTATCAAAAAACCTCTTCTGTTCTGGAATTGGGGTGACTCTTCCAGAAAATTCCTGGGTTGAACCGATTTATTTATAAACAATCCGGCGAGCAAACTACAGGATAAACAAGGCTGTGGAGGAACTGTTTAACCAGTTCGTGAAAATGCATTTTCCAGGCCCGTTCATTGTGTCCTTGTTGGCTACTAAACAAGGAGCGAGTTGCAGCTGTTACCTGAGAAATTGAGGGGTTTTTTTGATGGCTCCCAAAACGAAGAGTTATAGTCGTATTCCACTGATATGACTATCATATTCCACTGATATAACTAATATCAGTATCAGTGGAATATAGTCATATTATAGTCATATTCCACTGCTATTCAGTGGAATATGATGAATCCAGAGTCAAAGATCTTCACTCTCACCTCTGTCCCCTCCCTCTGGCACAGTAATTCTCAAATTCTCAAATGTAAGTTTGCTCCTTAAAAATGTCAATACCACTCCCAGAAATTTGATTGTAGAGATCTGCGATGGGTGCCTGCGAATGCACTTTAAGCAAGCACCTTCCTTCCTTCTGTTACTGGTGATCCAGGGACCACACTTTGAGCAACACCACCATAGGGCTGGCCTGAGGATTTTTTTGAAGGGCCCAGCTCCTTTATCCCTTTGTTGCTTTATTCTCCCCTGCCCACTAACCAGTCATAAGCCAAGGAAGGGAACTTTAGAAAAGATAGTGTTTTCTTGGTCTCACACCAGGGTAGGAAATGACTTTATGCATATTTCTAATACTGCCTTGGCATTTAGAGATAGCCAGTGCCTATATAATCTGTGCTTTCTCCCTCTGGAGGCTACTTTCAATATTATCAGACCAGCAATGCCATTAGGCCTAATTCCCCCCTCTGAACTAAGTGTCCTTCCCTTAGAACCAGGCCAGCCACTGCTGTGTAATTCCCTTGGCCCCGAGCTCTCAGATTTCCTGGTATGTAGCCGTACCAGTAGCACTTATGAGGGCTTTTAGTTCCCTCATCAAATACCCCAGCAATGCCTGCTTTGTGCAAAGCATCGTGGTAGGCCCTTTTAGCTGCAACATTGGAGAGATGGCACAGAGTTACATTGCTCCCTTGAGGCAGGGCTGGATCACCTCCTCTGCTGCCAAAAGCTTTTTCTGTTTCTTAGTCCCTCTTCCAATAGATGATGCTTAGGGATGAGGTTAGAGTTCTGCTATGTGTTTCTGACCTTTTTTCTTTCTTTGGTATCTTATTAATATCTGATTTCTCTTCTTAATCCATCTTTTTCTGTTGGTTCACAAAATGTCATCTTTCCTTTTGTAGTCCTGGGCTTCCTGATTACGAGTCATGTCTTCCACTGCTTCCAAGTCTGAACATGCCTGCCTCTCCTTGGCTAACTGGAGTAAAAAATTTAAGGAAATAGTTGGAAAATGATTGATTTCTAGTTGGAATACCCAGAGTCATGAAAGTATAAAGCTTAGAGATATAAGGAGACCTATTACAAATTTATCTAGTGCAGTTGTCTCGTTTTTCAGATAAAGAATCTGAGAGATGAGATGGCATAGTGAGGCCTCCTGGCTCCTAGCCCAGTGTTCTTCCCAATAAGTCATCTCAAGAAAAATGCCACAAAAATGGAAGAAAGGTCCAGAGAAATTAAGTTATGAGGAGATGAAGAAAATGGAGAGACTTTGACATGACTACAAAAGCAGGATTATTTGGGAACAATGGAGATTGAAGGAGAATGTGATTGAACCATATAAATTATGAAGAGTAGGAATACTAAAATAAGGAACTCTGAAGCGTGAAATAAATAAATAGTAAAAGGAAAAATAAGAGCAAATAGGTAGTTTTCTTACAATCCCAAGCGATTTTTTTTAAAGATTCAGTAAAGGTTAAGTACATTGATTAATTTTTATTATGTTAGACGTTTGAACAATGTCCAGAATCTTTTGAAGTTGTCACATAACTGTACTGTTGTCCTTACCAAAGTTATTAGGTATCTTTGTGGGAGACAGGATATAAGACTGATGTAACTACTAACATGATTCAGTATATCCTGATGTTCCTACAGGAAGTGAGATTATTGGAATAGTATATGCATTTCTGGAATAGTGGGAAGGAAAGAAGAGAACTTTTGATATTTTTGCTTAGAGTCCCCAAATTAAACGTTGTTGGATTGTTCTTTTATATTCATGAAAAGCATCATTAGAAATACGATAGTAAGGACTTTTTAATTCATAGACATTATTATATACCAGATGTTGTACTAAATGCTTTTATGTTCATCATCGCATTTTATTATCTCCATTTTATAACAGGAATCTAAAACACAGCAAGCTTAAGCTTGCCAAAAGTCATAAACGTAGTAAGTGGTCAGTGTTCAAAACTTAAATCTGGCTGACTCCAAATCCATGAAGATTTATGCTCAATAGTGCCCTCATTATATAGTTGACCCTTGAACAACCTGGGCTTGAAGTACAGGGTTTCACATATATGGAATTTTTTCAAATGATTGCAGTTCAGTTGACCCTCACAGTTTAAACCTGTGTTATCCAAGGGTCAGCTCCACGTTTGGGAATCCGAGTATGCAGAGGCTTATACAGTTTGTGCAGTGTGAGAGATCATCCCCCTAACCTGCATTGTTCAAGGGTCAGCTGTACTTCATGGGGTAATAGTTAAAAATGTGGGATTTGGAGTCAATCTTTCCTTGGTTTCAAATCCTAGCTCCTTCATTTACTGACTTGGATAAAGTACTCATCAGTTCTGTGTCTCTGAAATAGTGTTTGTAATAGTACCTGCCTACCTCAGAGAGTTGTGAGGATTGAGTTAATCTTTGTAAAGCACTTACAACGGTGCCTGAGATACTTTACGTTCTCAGGAAATGCTGGCTGTGCATTTTTAAAAATATTATAATTTAATTTATTGGAAGATACTGTTTTCAGATTCAGATCTTTTCTACTGTTGAAATTGTAAGGGTTTCTGATAAGTATTTATATAAAGTAAACTATCTCTGTTCTTACCAAAACAGGGAGCCTTATTACAAGTTTGGAAAGCATTGAGCTATAGTGGAAAGATCTGAAACCCTGGCCAGAGGATTTGGTTTCAGTTGTCTCTTACTGTGTTCCCATTTGTTTCATAGAGAAGGCGGTAAGGACCAGATGAAGTAACAAATATGAATGAAATAATTGCATGCTATACAAGTGTAAAATGCTGTTATTAAAATTGTAGAGGAAAGTAAAAATAAATTATTGTTGAGATTATTAAAAAATTTCCAACTTCCTTAGAACAAAATAGCTCTTCTGTGATGATCACAGTGTATACCATGAAACCATATTAGACTCCTTCCATATGTTTGTCTTAAATCTCTTCTTGGTGGGAGAGAGTGAAATTTAACTTTGGCAGTTGTCACCTGTGTAGTAGTTTGCTAGGGCTGCCATAACTATCCTGAACTGTCCTAAGCTTTTCTTTTTCTTTTTCTTTTAATTGAAATATTCTAACATTTTAATAGAAAAAAATTGGAATTGAAAATATTCCCCATTCAGCAGAATCTTCTCTGAGCATCTGTAGAGTTTTTTTTTTTTTTTTAATTTTTTCTTTGTTCTAAGCTTTTATTAAAAGAAAAAAATTCCAACATTTTCTTGAAGAGTCCCTTGTGTTTGGAGATACATTTTTTTTTCTCATTTTCAAAGTAATAACATTCCTTTTAGAGACTTTGGAATGTTCAATAAAACAATTTAAAAATAAAATCACGTATGAGCCTACAATTAAGGGAAAATAATATTTTCAATCTTTTTTCTGTGAATATATTTATTCAACCTGCATTTTTTAAATCTAACATGTCGATACTGTTTCATGCCATTTTACGTATTTATTTTTTTATTGAATATATTGGATCATGCTATTTTAGTTATTCTAAAATTTTTTCTTAGTCTTTTAATGTGGTAGATTATATTGTCAAATAAAAAAATGACAACAGTCAACACAATAATCTTAATCTCTTTTCTTATTTTAGTACTTCAGTAGCCCACAAGCAAACCTTTAAGTGTTAAAAAAAACTCTGAATCTTAAAAATGTAAACTTACGAATCTAACGTATTTCAAGATGTTCTTAAATATTGCAACACTCTTCAAACTTAGCTAATTTTTCTTTTATCCTTAAAGTAATAATAATCAAACCTAAACTCAATTACTCAAGGACACATTTTGTAATCACATATCAACTGAGATTCTTCAATATGTCTGATTACCTGAAATGTTACATCTAAAATCCAGATGGATTTATTTTATTGATTTAACATTTTGTGTGCCATGTATTGTTTAACTACTTTGTAAATGTTATTTAATACTCAAAAACTTTATAAAGTAGGTATCATTATTATCCTCCATTTTACAGCTGAGGAAACTGAGGAAGAAAGAGGGTAGGGGAATTTCCCACAGCCACATAGCTAAAAAATAGTGGAGCGAAGCTTCAAACCCAGACTTTTGGCTTCAGAGTCTGTAACTGTTACCATTATGCTGTGTTATCTCTCCTTTTAGGTCAGATTTACTTCCTTACTACTGTGGAAGTTTCACAGTTTGGGGGCTGTCATCCAAGCCCCAGTTCTGAGGCCAGGACATAGAACCACCCTACGCTGATAATGGACACATCTAGAACCTTTTCTGTTTAAATCATTGCTGTGAGTGGACCTCTAAATCACTTACCTTCAGATGAGGGTTGATTTTACTGTCTAAGTTCAAATTAAAGTCTTACCCAAGTCCACTGTAATTTCAATTTTATTACCTAAACATTAGCTAGATGAAATTCTATAATTTCCATGTAGGGTGCTTCTATCTTTTGATTGGGTTCAGCTAGTTTTGGTCATTCTAATAACATCATGATTCCTAAGAAAAAGCCAGTCAATATATGACAGAATCTCAGGGGTGAGGTCCCTAACACTGTTAGGACACTGTTGTGCTTGCTATTACCTAAACCAAGGAGGAGACACAGATGCTGTTAAAGATTACTTAATAGCAAACTTTCAGGAAATAGCCAAGGGATATACTACTAATAATATCTTAAAAGGAACAGTGTAAGACAGTACAATTAAACATTTTTTTAATGTATTAGCCAACAGAGTAGGCCATCCTACAGGAAAAAGCTAAGTGCGTGTGCATACAGTGAGAATGTATCAGTACATGTTGAAAACTCCTTTAAAAAAAAAAGATTTTATTTATTTTTAGAGAGAGAAGGGAGGGAGAGAAACATCACTGTGAGGTGTGGCCTCCAACTTTTCAGTCTGCTGCAGGAGGCCCAGCCCTCTGAGCCACACCCATCAGGCTACAGTGGAAAATTCTGGAGGCAATCCGTATGGTCGCGTCAGAAGATGGTTCAAGGACTGGTTCCAATTAGTGTCAAAGGTTTTCATGGATTCTTAGCAAAAGTGAGGGCAATGCAAACGGTCACACACACGCACACACATAACCAGTTTAAAGCATGTGACATTAAGACATCAATCTAATAACAGGTTTTTAGGAAAAAGAAACACTACCATATTAAGTATATACATGATTTTAAGACATCCTGATTTCAAAAGTACTAAAATATGAACTGAAGAATTATAGTGTATGTTAATATAATGCTTTCTTGGAAAAACTATCTTTTGTGTCCAAATTATACCTTTACTTCTTTTTTTATATTACCTTTTTTTATTTATTGAGTTCGAGAGGGAGAGAGAAGAAACATTGATTCCTTGCTCCAGCCTTTGGTGCATTCATTAGTTGATAGCCTACTTTTACCCCACCCTGTATGTTGACTAATTTGTTGATAATCTGAAGAGACTACCAAAAACTTCTCTATAGTTTTGAGAGATTAAAAAAAACCTAACTGATAAAAGTATAGTTCTAAAAGTACAGGTTTAGTTTACAAATATAACATGTTTATTATCTGTAAATGTTTAAGAGTTAACAGTGGTATCATAATTGTTTTATTACCTCCACAAGTGGATATATTCAGAATCCAGTACTTATTCTCTGTAAAAATACAGATACCCAGAGCTGTATTGTAAATAGAGGGATTTTGGTATTAGAATTGGGACGAGGGATGTGGTGGCTAGGTGTTAATGCAAGAAAGGAGAAACAAACATATTTTTTAAAAATAAGGTTTTTTAATATGATTTTTGTAAGCTTGAAACTAGTTTTGGATATTTAATATAATAACAGCTAACACTTTTTCGGTGTTTACCCTATGCCAGAGACTGCTGTATTTGAAATATTTGTAACTTCTCAAACAGTTCTCCCAAATAGATACTATTATTATTCTTAATTTACAAGTGAGAAAATTGAGGCTCAGGGAAATTAGTCATGCGCCCAGATTCACCCAACTAGTAAGTGGTGGAATCAAGAACCAACCGAGGTGATCTGGTCCTAGAGCACTTGCTGGTGAATATGGGAGGCAGGGTAGCCGATGGTTAAATATAGCCTTCCTTCATTTGAGACTTTGTGAGGAAGTAGTAATGCAAAGGGAAAATATTTTATAGCATCAATTCTTTGAAAAGAAAAAGAAATAAAAGAGAAAGGGATTGGGGAAGGGGATTGAGCTCTACTAGGGATTAATTATGCAACTGCTTAGGCTCACAGGGAGAATATGTAAGGAACACATGTGTAGAAACTTTGACCAGTATTCAAGATTGCAGTACCATGAGTTTTTTTTCTACGTAGAAAAAAGCCTTCTGGTATAGCTTCAATATTAATCTAGAAATATATAATCTATCTTCAAAGTATATAATGTATTTGTGGATTAAAATAGCTGCAGTAAATTCACATTTTACTTTTTGAATTAAAATTTTGATTAAATAGTGTCTCTTAACAGTAAACATCAAAATTGCTCTGGTACTAATAGTTTCAATTATCCACATATATTTCCATTAATATTTCAGTGGATTGAGTTGTAGCAGTAATAAGTAAAGCACATTTTTACTTCCATCTAATGAGAGAACAACAAAGCTACATTCTGGGTCGTAAAATGGCACAGGGAGTCTGGATGTGCGCAGTGGCCGTCCTCATTAAATTTAACGTTCAGTGAAGACTGCCACAGTCATTCTAAAACTAATAAAGCTGGTGTTACTCAGTGCAGAAGAAAAAGTATAAATGAGTAGTTAAGACATAATTTTAAAGATTAGAAGAAAACATGTCCCGGTTGACAACTTTAAAATATTTCAGAACTTCTAGATATGTGACAGAAAAGCAATGGCAAAATATTAAATTAACTTATACGTGCCATTGGCACAGAAATAGATAAATCAATGGAACAGAGTTTAAAAACTAGACCAAGCATATATTATATGTTAGTACTTGATAAAATTGACATCTCAATTTAGTGTGGGGGAAAAGATGGACTCTTCAGAATATTATTAAGGCACTTAGTTGGTTAACCATTTGAATTTTGTTAGATCTATACCTTAATGTAAATGTCAAACTATATACAGGTTAAAGTTAATTTTTTTTTTAAATCTACGTACTGGGTTGAGTAAAATTTGGTACAACCATATAATGGAAATTATGTACCACAGAAAAATGATGTAAGCCCTGGCTGGTGTGGCTCAGTGGATTGAGCGCCACCCTGCAAACTGGAAAGTTGTTGGTTCAGTTCCCAGTCAGGCACATGCATGGGTTGTGGGCCTGGTCTCCGGTTGGGGGTGTGCAAGAGGCAGCCAATGGATGTTTCTCTCCTTCTCTTCCCTCTAAAAATAAATAAATAAAATCTTTTTTTTTTAAAGGTTGAGAATTTAAAAAATAGTGATGTAAGACTATGATTATTGACATACAACCATGTTTGTTATATGCTAAGAATACAAAATAGTATTTACAGCAGAATTTCACACTGCAAAAATAAAAAATAAAATATATTTATATATTTATACTTAGGAAAGTCAGGAAGAGGACTTATGGGTGAATTTTGTCTTTTTAGTATTTTCTGCCAGGAACAATGAACACATACTACCCAAGTGCAGGATTATTGTTTGTCTTAATTTTTAAAAACTTTACATCGGTAAAAGAGCTTAAAAAAAATAGGACAGCGTGGCAGGAGAAGAGAAAGAATATGGCATTTTTCTGAGGGAAAAGTGGGAAGACACAGAAGATCAGGCACAAATGAAAAGTTAGGCAACTGAGGCAAAAAAAAATAATAATTCAGAGAATTCCAAAAGCAATACAGTATGTGATTTCACTACATCAAGCAGGGAAAGGTAGCTGAAATCAAGAAAACTATACAATAGAACATAAATATCTTCCAAAGTAGAAGGAGCATGATGAACTTTAAGAGTCAAGTCAATGATTAGTAGTCGTACAAGGGAGATGCCCATACCCACATTTATCTCTTATCTTTATATAGTGCTTTATGCTTTTTGAGTTTTTCCATACACCCGATTTGAGAAAGGATTGCCCAACTTAGTAATGGTACATGCATCCATTTTTATGGCTCAAAACACTGAAACTTAAAGGATGTTTTTCTTAGTGACATAGTGAGTTAATAACAAAGCCAAAGCCATACCTGCTTTGCTTCAGTCTAGTGGGTGGTCCTATCATCCTGTCTTTTAATTTTTTTTTAAATTAATTTTAGAGAGAGGGAGGGAGGGAGACATTGATTTGTTGTTCCACTTAATTATGCCTTCATTGGTCCATGCTTATATGTGCCCTGATGGGATTGAACCCATAACCTTGGTGTATCGGGACAAATCTAACCAACTGAGCTACCTGACCAGGGCCTATCATGCTATCTTGTTATCTCACAGACTACCAGGGAGATATAAGCAAGTCCTGGGAAACACCCAGTGATTCTAGTCATGCCTGACAAACTTGATACGAATAAATCACTGCTATTACCAGTATCCAGCCAGCATGGGTTTTTTTCCCTACCCACCCAAAACTTTTAAGGCTGTCAAAAATGAAATTTTGGAAGCATTACTGAAAATAAATGACTACATTAGAATGAAATCCTATTTCACGTATCAGATAAACAAAAATAAGACTGAAACACTGTTAGCAGGAGTTCTGGAGAATGGACACTTCATGCTGCTGGAAGGAGTATAAATTGGATTGTTTATAAAGGATAATCTAGTATATATCCAAACTGAAAAACCTTTTTCCATAGCAGTTTTACTTCTAGTTTATTCCAAGGATATAATGGGGTAGATGCCCAAAGATATACATACAAAGATTTCACCACAGCTTTGTTGATTTTTAAAGTGTTTATATCTTCCTGTATTGACTGATTTTTTTTTCAATGAGCACATTGCTTTTATAAGCAGTAAAACTTTAATAATACTGTTTTTATTGATGGAAAAGTAAAACCATCTATTACAGGATTCTTGCATTACTACCATAACTCCTACTTGATAAGCACTGCAGCAGCAAAGATCCTGGAAACTACTGGTTTTCTCTTTCATTTCTGACAAATAATAGAAGGAATAACTTTTACAATCAGTAATGGATGAAAGGCAAGAGGGTGGAAGCAGTGTGACTGGTTGAAAAGAATGTGGGAATCCAAGGACCTAAGTTTGGAATCTGCCTGCCTCTTAGCTAGAGTTGTGATTG
Source organism: Glossophaga mutica (assembly GCA_039655065.1). Classification (NCBI taxonomy): domain Eukaryota; kingdom Metazoa; phylum Chordata; class Mammalia; order Chiroptera; family Phyllostomidae; genus Glossophaga; species Glossophaga mutica. The sequence goes on from CM077306.1 coordinate 112,907,413, forward strand.
GGGCAAGTTGCTAACCTTTCTAAAGCTTGATTTGTTTTTCAACAGTAAAATGAGGATAATTAAAATATCTTTCCGAGGTTGTGTCAGTATCAAATAAGATTAGGTTTATAAAAGCTTTGTAGACTCTGTAGTTCAGGAATAATAACAATAATCAACATTTATTGTATGCTGTGTGCAGGCATCATTTTGAGCATGATGTATAAATGTATAACCTCATTTAACCCTTATATCAGCCTGTGTGGTTAATGGTTATTATCCTCTCTTACAAGTGAGCAAGCCGAGACACAGAGAGACTTAGGAACCTGCTGGGGCCACGGTTGTAAAGGTAGAGCTATCATGGAAGACCGTACTTTGGGGAGAAATACAGCAAGAAGTCTCTAAGAAGTATTTATGTCTCACCAGTCTGCCAGACTTCTTTGAGAAAGACAGCAAGTTCTTGGGAAGGGAGGGCCCAGTGGAAATAACTTACTTACAAGGGTCACTCTCTTTACAGATTGAAACAACTAAATTATTACAGGTTTGTGGATATTAGGTAGGAAAACTCCAAGATTTAGAAATGTTAAGAATAAAGTTTATATGGGCTTAATACTGGTGTGGTCTTAATATTTTTAGAAATAATCTGGAAACGGAAAACCAGAAAGCCTTAGTCAGAAGACAAAGTTTCTTCTGAGATTGGAACTTTAGGGTTGCACGTGCAAATAGAGTGAACAGAAACATCCACAAAAACATCAATGGAGTTGGCACACACACACACACACACACACACACACACACACACACACCCCACCCCCCCCCCCCACCCCCCGGCTGGGTGGCTCGGTTGGTTGGGGTGTTGTCGCATAAACAGAAAGGGTGAGGGGTCAATTCTTGGTCAGGGCACATTCCTAAGTTTTGGGTTTGGTCCCCAGTCAGGGTGCATATAGGAGGCAACCATTAATGTTTCTCTTTCTCTCTCCCTCCCTTCCCCTCTCTCTAAAATCAATGAGTGTGTCCTTGGGTGAGGATATAAATATAAATAAGCACATACACATACACATATACACTCGCATGCATGCTCCCATAGTACATTCGAAGATGGCAGCCTCTTAACTGTCAGTCAGTAGTATCCTAGAAGGTGATCATGTAGACATTTTAGATCGTATCTGTCACCTCTATTGTCTCTTCCTCTACCTTCTCCCTCTTTTAACCTAAAATCCTGGGTAGCGCCAGAGAACATGTGTGAAGCAAAACGGAATCTAGTCACCTCTATAGACAATATTAGCAGGGTTCTCATTACTATGTGTGAGGGAACTAGGCCAAAGTCAATGATAGGCAATTAGAGTAGTTAAAGAAAAGGAATTGTTACACATCAGAACAGACTGAAAGGACTAGGATTTGTGTCTGAAATGAAGGTTTGGCGAAAATGTGATTACTTTCTGAATTTAATTATGAAGTATAGATGAGGAGTAGATAATTTATTTACCAAATTCTACATCATCACCACCCAGCTCTTACAGAGAAGAGACGTGGCCCGGAAGTAAAAGATCAGACCCTTGTTCCCCTAAGAGTCCGAAAGCACAAGGCTTTTGAAATGCATCCATGTTAAGTTTGATTGCCCCCAACCCCATTCCATCAGGATTTTAAAAATCTGAATAATTCAGTGGCAAGATACTGAACTTAATGGAACAGTGATCTGTTTAATTATCTTATTTTCTTCAGAAATAATTAATTAGAGGAAATTGCAAGTAAAAAGAAAATACATACGTTATCTAGAGATTATTTTGGATTAAAACTCGAGATGACTGTGTTCTACAGAGAAACCAATGTGTCCTTATTTAGGTGCAAGAAATATGTGGAGACAATTTCACTGTCAAAGATTGTATGTAAACTCCAAGGTAGGGAGATTATGATTCTAAATGTTTTGCTGTTCCAGGTCAACAAAATCAAGACTTAACAAAATACGGGCCTTCATAGGAGACCTGTGAAATAAATAATAAAAATATTTGTGTATCTCTTCAAAGTGTATAAAAATGCTTTTACATGAGGTATAGAAGTGAAGTTTGAGCTGGCTTGCTGGATGTTAAGTTTCTTTGCTTCGTAGCTATACAGTCTGTTTCATTGGTATGTTTCTAACTCCTAGCTGTTTTCTGAAGCAAACTCTTCGATTACTGTTAGGTGTGCCAGGGATGTCATGATCCTTTGCTGTTTGTGATTATACATTACTGTGACTTTCAGGACTGTCAGCCAAAAACAGTTTTGTAGCAATAGAAGTCTCTGTTGTTGGAGTACTTTGCTTATTTCTTTTCTTTCTTTTTTTTTTTTCTTAGATCTGTTCTGAGGACCAAGATTCATTTGGGGGATGGTTACAGAATTGAACCATGGTAGGCAATGAAAATATACATTCAAAATTGAATGAAATATCCGTCCTAGAAGGGGAATAGACCAGGACTCTTAAATTTAAACCGGCTGGCCCTGGCTGGTATGGCTGAGTGGATTGGGCACCCGCCTGTGAACCAAAGGGTCACCAGTTCGATTTCCAGTCCAGGGCACATGCGTGGGCTGTGGGCCCCACTAGGGAATGCACAAGAGGCAACTGTACATTGATATTTCTCTCCCTCTCTCCCTTCCTTCCCCTCTCTCTAAAAATAAATAAATAAAATCTTTAAATAAATAAATAAACTGGCTGCTCTGGTGTACATTGAAGAATTTTGTGTCAGTCTACCTTTTTGGTTTCATAGGTCAAGAGAGTTTTGTTCTGTTGTTCTAGGATTATAGAAGAATTCGTTCATAGGAGGCTTACAGAAATGTTGGATTGTTTAGGTGATTTTTTCAAGTGTGAGCCAATAAGCATTAATCCCGAGACGATTTCTTGAAAAAAGGAGTTCTGCAACCAAATTCATTTGGGAAAACTTTGCAAACTGGATCCTGTCTTGAGTTTCACAGTACACTGATCTTGTTTATTGAAGTGTAATTTGTAGTAGTTAAGTAAAGACAACTTAAATATTTGTAGATGGGATAGACTCATACAGTATTACATATATAGCAGTTAAAAAGGGATGGACTAGATCTTGATCTTCCATCATGGATGAATCTCAGAAACATTAATGTAAAAAAATATTACAGGATGGGAGATGCATATAGAATATAATTTGTTTTTAAAACAGCTATATGCTTTTAACAGTATATCTGTATAGGATAAAGTCTAAGAGGATTGGGGATAATGATCAAAGGGTCCTGTTTAGGAAGGGAAATAGTCATGTATTATTTGTAATAAGAATTAACTGGATACAAATAAAATGCCTGTTAATGCACAGCAAATTACTTTCTTTTCTCCCATTGGAGATCTCTACTCTGCTAATTCCAAGTGTATCTTTATATTTATTAATTGATTGTATTCACGTTAACCTGACTTTTGAGCCTTGGTACTATAGAATAGAAAGAAAGCATTTTCATTCTAATCCATTGTAATGAAACCTTTTTCACACACTATAAGGAATAAATGAAGTAATATATAGAAACAGTCTAGGCCAGTGATTTTCATCCTTTTCATCTCAGGGCACACACAGACTAATCACTAAAATATTGTGGCACACCAAAAAATACATTTTTTGCCACTCAGGAAAAAAATGATATAATTTTGATTCATTCATATCAAATAGCTATTGTTGTGTTGGCTGTTGCGATTTTTTTTTTTGACAGTCTGAGGCACAGGTGGCATACACAAGGCCCACAGGCCAAATCCAGCCCTCCACCTTATTTTATCTGTCCCAGCACCTGTTTCTACCTGGTGGTAGTGCCAAGCTCCTTGCCACTAGTTAAGGAGTACTTGAATGTATACAGTCCTAAAATTACATTCGGCCCTTTGAAGGCAACTGCAAGGCTAATGTGGCCCCTGGTGAAAATGAGTTTGACACCCCTGGCTAAGAGAAAAGGTCAGTGCCCCTGACTAAATAGTTATTGCATGCTTTAAAATTTTTTGTGGCATACCAGTTGAAAATTGCTGGTTTTCTAGACTGCAAATTTTCAAGAGATAGGCTTATTCAAGTTTATTATATTTTTGTCTAAGAGGTCTTTGGAGAGCAACAAAGAGAAGTTTGAACTTGGTTTTTGTTTTGTTTTTTAAAATTTTATTTTTAAACAGGGGAAGGGAGGGAGAAAGGAAGAGAAACATTGGTGTGTGGTTGTCTCTTGTGCGCCCCCTACTGGGAACCTGGACTGCAACCCAGGCATGTGTCCTGACTGGGAATCAATCGGTGAGCTGTTGGTTCACAGGCCAGCACTTAATGCACTGAGCCACCCCAGTCAGAGCTGAACTTGGTTCTTGAGCATTTAGTTAAGAGTTGAGAAGCAGCAGCTATAGGTTGAGTGAAAGATTGTAGTTCAAAACCAGGTAAGCATAAAGAAGCAGATCCTCTTTTGGTCTTTCCAGTGTAAGTAAGAATGCTCTTTCCAGTTCCATGGATATTCTTTATCCTGTTCTGTAGACCTGATCTTGACATCTTCTGAATCTAACTTGAGGGCAGTAGTGGTTCCATTTGACTTTACCAGTCTCCACTTAAATTTTAAGTGACTTCATTTTTTGTGTGTAAATAAGTTTTTTTCTTTAAGAAAGGGTTCTTTAAGAAAGGGTAATCATGGAAAAGCTGTGCCCATGTATCAGGTTTTCTATTGGAACATTCACCTGTTGCCTCAATTTGCCTAATGTTGAAAGAGCCATTGTCTGAATGTAAAATATTTCATCAACTGAAATTATCTCCAATTTAAAATAATTTATTTTGAGTCACATATATTGACTCATCTTTCCAAAGTGGTCATTTTTATATTTCCTCCAAGTTAAAACAGGTACTAACTGATCAATCAACTTTATGCTAAAAAATGTTTTAATACAGGTTATGGAGAGATTCAGGATTTAATTCACATTACAAATGTTTATTGGCATGTTTACATGCTTGCACGTCAGGAAAATTCGGAGTATTAAAACATGATACTGCCCTCAGTGACCTAACTTCTTCCTGAATTGGTGTTAGCCTGCAATGCATAAAAATTGCTGGTGATGTCAGGTAGTTCTTCCACCAAAACACCAAGTGGAAATCAGTACAGTGTAAACTGTGAAAGAACTACATAGGGTGAACTTCAGGGATGAAAATGTTTTCAGTAGTTGCACAGCCCCCAATGAAAATGAGAAGGGCTGCAGGGCATGACCACCTGGAGGAGAGGTACGAGGCTTCCTGCCTGACCTCTCCATTCTGCCTAATCATCAAATGAATACCTTGCACAGGGTATCCACCCAGTAGGTCTTATTCATGATGATCATGCACTGCTGGAGGGAGAACTGGCCCTATGAGAGGGAAACATCAATGTGTGGTTGCCTCTTATGTGCCCTCACTGGGAATTGAACTAGCGACCCTTTGATTCGCAGGTGGGCGCTCAGTCCACTGAGCCACACCAGCCAGGTCTACATTTTGCTTTTTTTAGTGCAGGTGACTTCTAGTTTCAGCTCTCATACTAGCATTATTGTGATTGTTTGACATCTTCTAGTGTTTCATTGTTGCCAGGAGTGTGTGTGTCTCCATTTTTTTAAATCTGTGGGCAAGTTTTCTTTAAGTGACCAATTGGACTCGTGCTCTCCTGTATCTCTGTAGTATAAATACCACCAAATTACTGCATCACCATTAAATATGTAGAATTGATCATGAATATGGCTAAAGTTAGTGCATTCAATGTCTGTTTACAGATAAAGCTTGAAATTATTCCCTAGTAACAGGTTTACCAACAGTCCATTTAAATAAGCCAGTTTCTCTCAATATAAAATCACAGAAATGTTTAAGATGTCATTTCTTCTCCGAACAAGAATGAGAGGCATAGAGCTGTCAGCTTTCTAGCTTGGCTGCATGCCATGGAAGCCCTTGGAAACCTGTTTTGAAAGTGTTCTAAATCATGCATATTCCTGTCTTGCAGGATTTTTTTCTGATCGAGCAGACAGTTCAGTGTAGAGTGCAAGGATGAATGTTCACCGTGGCAGTGAGAGCGACTGGTTATTACGGCAGGAGGCCAGCTGCCTGATGGATGAAACCTCAGCTGCAGCCCAAGAAAAAGAAACAAATAGCCTGACTTCTTCTGGTCTTCAAAACCTCACCTACCCTCTCAGTCCCAGGAATGATGGTATGGTGATTAGATCTTACTTAGTTTGGAGGGCTTTCTGACACCTGAGCATCTTCTCTGCCCAGAAGACATAAATGTTCTTAATCTAAATAAAATATCCAGTTAATTGGCTTAGCTTACATATCACAATTATATAAAGTTAAACCATCACAGAAAATCAGTCAGGCACATCTAACTTGGCCATAATGGTGTGAGAAAAATAGTCATGGGTTTGCAGGCAGAAGACAGATTGAAGTTATAGCTCTGCTACCCATCAGCTCTAACTGCGAGTGAGCTCCTTAATCTTTCTGAACCCTGCTCTTTTAATCTAGAAAACAGATTTTTTTAAATTAATTTAAAAAATATAGTTTACTGATTTTGGAGAGAGAAAAAGAAACATTGATGTGAGAGAGAAACATCGCTTGGTTGCCTCTTACACGCACCCCAACCAGGGATCAAACCTGCAGCCTAGGTGTGTGCTCTGACCAAGAATCAAACCCTGAAGCTTTTGGTGTATGGAACGACACTCCAACCAACCAAGCCACACTGGGCAGGGCTAGAAAACAGGGATATGAATATTCTTACCTCACAAGGATGGAAGATAATGGATGTGAAAGCTTTTGATAAACTGTTAGGTTCTTTTTAACTTTTAATAAAAACAATTGCAACAATAATAGCAATTATACTTACTGAACACTCTCTGTGCTAGGAATTTTACGTACTTCTCTTTAGATCAAGGGTTGCAGACTGTGGACTGGACTGCTGCCTATTTTTTTAAATAAAATTTTGAAATACAGACATCATTCCCATTTGTTTACATATTGTCTGTGGCTGCTTTCCTGCTGCAGGGGCAGAGATGATGACCCACAAAGCCCAGACTATTTACTTCCTGGCCCTTTGCAGAAAGTTTGCAAATCCCTGCTTAGATTAGTCCTCCTTATAAAAATGAGGAATCAGAGGCTTTAAAAGCTTAGGTAACTTGCTCAGGTTCATACTGCTAAGATGTAGGGGACTGGGATTTGAACCTGTGTCTTTCTGGTTAGACTCTACTATTATTTTATATATATCAACTGACAGAGTGACTGTCACCCTAGCATGTACCATTAGGGAGAATTTGTGCAATGAGTCCCCTTTCCTGCTCACCCATTTAAAAGTGGAACCTGAGGAATCCTTCAGGAATCTACCTAATTTAATTGCTTCATTGCTGGGGAGCAAACCAAGCTTTCTAGAGAACTGAATTAGTGACTTCGACACCCACTTTCATTTTGAAAACCAGCGCTGCCAGTGAAGGCCTGTCCGGTGATGAAGGCATGTCTTGCTCCTAGCTTGTCTGTGGATTGGGTGGCAAAATGAGGGCCGCAGTGAAAATTTAAATCCTACAGAAGCTGTAGGATGTGAATCCTAAATTGTTTTTTTGGTCTAGATTTTTCCTTTTCTCTAGAAACAAGTGGGGGGAAATTGAGTGTACTCTAGCTAACAGTTTATTTGGTTATCTAAATGCCTGAAAATGGGTGGTAATCATGTTCATTAAATATTGTATAGAAATTTAAAATACAGGAAGGATGGGAGTGAGACATTCAGTCGTATCTATATTTTATATCTTTCAAAAAAAGTCTTCAAGAAAATGTAGAAAAATGTTAACTGTGCTTGCCAAGTCTAGGTAATGACATACACATATTGTATTAAGTCTGTGCTTTGATATGTTGAAATTTTCATTAAAAAGTATTTGTTAACATTAAAATGAAGTATATTAGGAGAACTGCATATTTAAGAGCATCCTCTGGTACCCCTTTAGTAAACAGTTGCTCCTGCTTGTCTTCTATGTGCATCGCATTTCATTAATTCCCTCTTAAGCCTCTTTGGCATGACGTGGTATCGCACGTTTTTAGGTGCTCTCACGTACTTTCAGTTGATAGCCAGTCCTGTGAGGTAGGTGCAGTGAGCATTATTCTCATTTTACACAGGATGAAACAGGGTTAGGACAATAAATTACATAAAGAAAATGGCTCTTTGGTGATAGAAAAACTGAGATTCCAAGCGTGAATCCTAATCCAAGGCCATTTGCCCTGTAATTTTGCTGCTGATAGCAAGATCCGCCTGTTCAAAAAGTGGTGTTGGTGATGTTAGGGTTCTCCCGTGATAGTGCAAATGCATTTTTCTGTGATTTTCTAGGAAAAGTGATACATCAGACAATTAGAGTTTATGATTATCTTTCTGGAAAATAAAATTTGGAAACATTCTTGAAGAATGTGGAAAATAAACAGTTTAGGCACACAGAGGTAACAGGTTCCTTAAAACACAGGAAATGTAAGAGTATGAGAGAGGGAACTGAAAACAGAAGTAAAAAGCAATTGCCTCTGTGGAACAAGCTGAGGGCCGTCATGGGGTGTGGCAGGGGGCTGCTGGTTTTCCACAGTCTTCTCTCGTGTTTGATTTTTTAAAACCATGTACAAGTTTACTTTTAAAGTTTTTAATCATTTTATTTTAAAATGTGGGTATTACTTTATCCCTTCTTCCTCCCCCCTCCCCTCCCCCCCACACAGAAAAGAGCTCAGGGGGGTCCAATATAAGTCCCTAGTTGTATTTTTTCTGTATGTTCTCTAGGAAAGAGTTTCTGCCTGTTGACCTCTAACAATCTTTGTGGAGGTTTTGTTTAATTTTTTATTGTTTGCTTGTTTGTTTGTTTTAAGAACACTGGGTTTATTTTTCTCCCCAAAGCTTTTTCTGTTGAGTTACTTGGTTTGTTTGTGTGACCCTTTAGACCTTTCACCTGACTGTGCCTCTCAGCCGGCACATCTTCCGTTCCCTCACATGATGCCGCTTCCAGAAGACGTCAAAGGCTCTTGCTTCCAAGGCGGGACTAAACGGAACCATGAACCCTTTACTCCAGAACGATTTGGAAACAGCACTGTGGGCTTTGGCAGTAACATTCATTCCCTGGCGCCAGAGAAAGTGACGCTTCTGGTAGATGGCACACGTTTTGTGGTGAATCCACAAATATTCACTGCTCATCCGGATACCATGTTGGGAAGGTAAGTGATGATAATTTCCTTCCAAATGCACTCTGTTCTCTAGGAATAGAATACCTGCTGGTTATCTTGCTATAGATAGGAAAATAAAAGGCAGTGCACTGCTGATTTTTCTGCCTTCCTCCTACTTGGTGAGACAGGGAGTGCAAGCTGCTAAGAAATCTTACATGTGTTGGTGATTTAGGGGGGCTGAGTACTTATTTTATTTATAAAGTGTATATTTATATACTTATTTTATTTTGTTTATAATTTGCATAACCTCACAAAAGCAATGTTTTCTAAGTTCCACAAGTCAAAGACACTGAGGTGAGGTGCGATCTGTAAATCATAGTCTTTCTGTTTTTTGGTAGAGGTGGGGCGTCTTTTGTCTCTTAATAAAAAAAAGAGAATTAGGTGTTTCGCGTGACACACCACCACAGCCGTTTCGCTGAAACGCCTTCTTTGGCCTTCCATCCATTTGTGGGCTGTGCTGGGAGCCTCCGTCACTGTTTTCTGAAACGGAGTCCCTGTGTCTGGCTGTTTTGTTGTTTCCTGGTTGCTCTTTTTATTCCTCATGTTTAATCCAGACTGTAGTCTTATCCTCCTCTCACCATCTCTTGCCCCAGCTTTTCAGGGTTAGAACTTAGAAAACAGAAGGAGACTGACTGCCCAGGAGGCGCGCTGGCCAGAAGTGCCGTGGGAGTGTGGGCTGGGGGCTAGGGGGCTGTAGACCTTAACATGAGGAAGAGCAAATGGGATAAGAGTAAAATGTGTGAGTATATACACACATGCACATTTGGCTTTTGAGGATTTTCATCTGCTTGGAAGTAGATGTTATTTAAAGCTCTAACTTCACTCAGGACGTTGAACTAATTTGAAATGAATTAGAAATCAGAGTGGACTGCACTAATTTCCTGAATCCTGGGCTACATGGGATGTAGCTATTCAAATACGTGTTTACTTGAACATATACATACAAAGTCATGATGAACCATTTTTAATGAAAACCAAACCTATATATTTTTCAAACATCTCAATTAACATTAAACTACAACATTAAAACATTTTCAAAATTGGCCCTATATTTTATCAGACTCGACTAACTGTACTCAGGCTTGATATTACCACTGCTAATGCCCGGCCTCCAGTCCCCCCACCCCTACCCCTGAAAGTGTTCCTCAGGGCAGGCCAGCTGTTTGCAGTATGTTTCCTCTGACAGTGGGATAAAGAGGAGAAGGCAAGCGTTTTCTAGGTAATAGATTCTCAGGTGACAGTGGTTTTTTGAATCTAGGAGCAAGCTGTTCCAAGATGATAGTCTGATTTCTTTACCTAAATGGCTCATTAGCCGAGTTGGCCAAGATCACAAGTTCCGAGTTACTCAGGTTTGTTATGTCCTGTAGGTACATACAGTATTCATAGGCCCAGCCAGTGAGCTCGCAGATGTGGACCCCGGTCACAGAGGGGACAGACAGAGGTTGAGAATGGGTTAATGCAGACATCTGCCACTGCTAGAGAACTGTGTCTCAGTTTAGGCCCTGCTGATGACAGGGGCAGCGTGGGTTGTACTTACGGCATGTTGTTCACTAATAACTGTCTCAGCTAGACTGCAACCAGAATGTTCCAGGAAAATGTCAGCATTCTTTGCAGACAGCTTTTAACAGGATGGATTTCCTAGGTATGGTCTAATGATTTGGAAAGCATGTGATATGGAGTCTTCTTCAGACCTTTGAAAAGCAGCCAATGCAGAGTGGAAGTTGACAGTTTTGAACAGCTGAGCAGCAGGGCTTCCCAGCAGGTTAGGGAAGGAAGTGGCAGTGAGCCCCCACTGGGAACTCAAATCACGTTGGCTATAGATAGCAACTCTCTTCCCTGTCCTTGGTGCTGGCTTCCCCCTCCACAGCTCACGCGCAGAAACACAGCAGCAGTTCTAACAGTCACGAGGCCAGTTTTACTGGAGGGGACTTGAGAGACAGGAGGGCAAAGGGCAGAAGATGAGTGAGAAAAGCCAGACTGCCTTGTGTCCTCGTGACATCTGAGTTCATGCCCAGAGCAGGCCTTCTCTCTGAAATACGTCACACTGCTGATAAGCCTGATAACACCTACCTTCCTTTTCGACTTGACCTGGCATTCCCATAGTTAAGAGTTACTCCTTGGATTGAAGAAGGGCTTCCCGACCCCCAAGAGCTTCATCATTAAAACATACCAGGAAAGGGAAAGCATTAACATCTGTACCTACTGTACCCACTAATTTATCTATTGGATTAGATGTTGAAAAGCAAAACTCATGAATATTGAGGACCGCATACCAGATCAGTCAATGTCAATAGAGGAGGGAAAGGAATAGGAAAGGCCAGGAACGTGAGACACTGTCTCCCTGGGCCGCCCGGTCTGTACGGTTCGATTCCTGGTCTGTGGGGAGGGCCAGAGAGGCACCTCATACACTGCAGGCATTTTCCAAGGGCTGGCTCTGCAGATACTATTTTACTTCATTTGCTGTCACAGAACCTCACGACAGTTGAACCTTGAGGACTTGTAGCATCATGCACTCAAATGCTAAAAACAATTGCTGCCTTTTCCAGTCTGAAGGGCGTCTCCTAAAACTTGAGTACATCATAGGGGCTGGGTCCCAGTGCTCTGTTCACTCACACTAGGAGAGAGTGAAATAGTCTCCCCAGAATGAAGGGAAGAAAGAAGTCCTACTTCTGAAGAATCCTGCTGGAGCAGGTCACGTTGTTGCCTGGTGTCTTTCAGGATGTTTGGACCAGGAAGAGAGTACAACTTCACACGGCCCAACGAGAAGGGAGAGTATGAGATTGCTGAAGGAATCAGCGCGACTGTCTTTCGAACAGTGCTGGTACGCAGGAGCCTTTTTGTTACGTCCTTGGCCCACATGGTCAGAAGCCCTGAGAGTTCCGCCAGCCTGTGTTCCTGACTTTAGGGTCTCTAGTTTCCAGTTACTGACTTTTCCACTTTATTTTTCGTTCCTGTAACTTAAGTCTTTCTGTATGAGCTCAATAGTTATCAAGTTCTGATTAAATATGTCAGGACAGCCAGGAATCACTGCTGTTAAATGAGTCAACCACCTTGGTGATAGTGCTAATAGCCCATCACTTTAAGAGAACCAGCAATGAATAGGGTGTTGAAGAGATCATTTTTCTTGTTCATTGCCTGTATTTCTTCTTCCTGATCTGTTTACAGGATTATTACAAAACCGGTATCATCAATTGTCCTGATGGCATCTCTATTCCAGACCTTAGAGATACGTGTGATTATCTCTGCATTAACTTTGACTTCAACACTATCCGATGTCAAGATCTGAGTAAGTTACAGGAGCAGCTAAACTTAGTTTGCCTGGAATTGAAGTTCAGGTCGAAAATCGTCACAGAGTCAGAGACATGATACTGTCCTGCTCCCTCTCTTGCTACAAAGCACTGAGCAAAAAAAGAAAACGGGTAGTGGGTTCTAAATCTGGCTTGGCCATGAGTCACCAAGCTAATTCCTTCCCCTCTTGGAACCTTAGTGTTTCAGCCTTTTAACAAATAAGGGTACTGATTGTCTGGTATGTGGGGAGTCTCACAAATAAAGTCAAACAGCATAAATCAGCTGGGTTCATACAGTTATTTTTATCATTATTATTAACTTAGTGTTAACTAAGTGCTTTACAGATGTGAACTTGGTATAAGTCTTAAAATAACCATAAAAGATGGGTGATAGCCCATTTAACAAATGAGACTGAGAAATTAGCTTGTTCAAAGCTCTAAGCATTAAAGGCTGAAATTAGAGCCAGTTGTCTGACTACAAATTCCATGATCTTATCATTACCTAGGCTTCCTGAAATTGTTCTTTGAAGCTCATGATACATTTCCCAGCAGATTCCATAAAGTTCTCTGGACTTGTGGTTTCTTTACCAGTCCAGTATATACTTAGAGCAAGTCCCTTGGTATCACCAAATGTCAAATTGTTCCTCTTCCCTGGTACTCTTAACTCCGTGAAATTGAGATCCAGAGCATCTTCAGAAGAGGTACTACAAAGAATCATCCCCGAATGATGGTTCTTTTTCTTGTAGAATTAATGTTTATGGTATGACACTGTGTTCAACAAAACCTCTGATCAGAGTGCTCAGGGATTTTCAACATGAGACAGTGGAAGCGTGGTAGGACATGGAGCATACCTACTAGAATCATCTTAGTTATCACCTTGGAGCAGGAAACAACCTCGGCCTGTCCGTGGTCACTTCTCTGGGCCTTATCAGTGACGACAGCTATTACCCCATAGTCCTTTTCACTCCAGTAACATACACACTTGGACAGAGGATGCTCACCTGCACTTCTCCCCCAGGTGCTTTACTGCATGAACTGTCGAATGACGGGGCTCACAAGCAGTTTGATCACTACCTCGAAGAGCTGATCCTGCCCATCATGGTGGACTGTGCCAAGAAAGGGGAGCGAGAGTGCCACATCGTTGTGCTGACCGATGAGGATTCTGTGGACTGGGACGAAGACCACCCCCCACCCATGGGGGAGGAATATTCCCAAAGTAGGAGCCACCTGCATGATGTGGATGTTTTCAGCAAGAAACATGCTGCCCAGCGTAGCAGCTAGATCCTAGAACCCCCATGAGTGTCACTGCTGAGCGGGTGGTGAGCACATTCGCCCGGACGACAGTGCGGTCTAGCAGTGCGGTGGGTGCTCCCCTTCCGTGCTCCAGCTGCTGTCTGGCCCTGGTCAGTTATGAGGCAGCACAGTAGATGGCGGTGTCATTCTTCTCTCCATACCTTTCATTTTAGATTCTTTTGAATTGGTAATAATTCAGAATTCAAAAAATACAAAGGGATATGTACACTGAAAGGCCTTATTCACGCCTCCCTGCCTCATCTGCCCAGTTTTCCCCCTTTCTTCCAGATGTCCTCAGTGTGCATACATCAGCTCTTACATGTTTTTCCTTTTTTTCAAGTGACACTGCAGTATTACAGACTGTTGTACACCATTTCTTACATTAAAAGTTTCCGTGATCTTTTTTATGGCACTGTAGTATTTCATTGCATGCTTATGCTGTAATTGATTTAACCAGCCCTGTTGATGGACATTTAAGCTATAAATGATAAATGATGCTGCAGTGAACATCCTTTTAAACAGTCTCTTCACACATGAATATCTCTATGGAATAATATTCCTAGAAATGGAATTTCTGTGTCAAAAGCTTTGTGCTTTCGTAATTTTGCTGGGTGTTGCCAAATTATCCTCCATAAAGGTTGAGCCAATTTATACTCACAAAACCTGAAGTTTTTCTGCACCCTTACCAAAACAATGTTTTACTAAACTTTTATATTTGCTCCTTGAGTTTTAATTTGCATTTCTCATTTTATGAATGAGATTAAACATCTTAATTTTTAAGAGTCATTTTAATTTCCTTTTTTGTTAACTGTATTTGTGCCTTTCACCCATTAGAAAATTGGAGTTAGTCTTTTACTTAGCAATTTGTGGAAGCTATTTGTTACTGTTCTCTCTATATATTAAGGAAGTTAGCCCTTCGTAATATGAGTTGCAAATATTTTTCCAGTTGATTTTGTCTTTTTAGTTTTAAGAGTGGTTTTGACTGAGTAGAAATGTATTTTTGTGCAGTCAAGAGTATCAGCTTTTATTGCTTCTAGGTTTTATGTCATACCCAGAAAGGCCTTCCTTATCTTGAGATTATAAAAATATCTTGTATGTTTTCTTTTTTACGGTTAATTTATTATTTAACATTTAATCTGTGATCCATCTGGATTTTTTTTTTTCTTTTGCTTCAGGACGAAAAGAAATACAACTTTCATTAGTCTGATTCTGTTAACTCATCTCTTTCCTCTACAGAAGTTGTTGCTCCATAACTAACCACACATCTTCCCCCTCCCCCTGCCCCAGTTCTTTATAGCTCCAAGCTCTACAGATTCTTCAAATACATTGAGAATCGGGATGTTGCTAAAACAGTGTTAAAGGAACGGGGCCTAAAAAACATTCGCATCGGAATTGAAGGTAAAAATGTCCCAGTCAGTCAGTATGCAGCTTATGGAACAGGTTGGAAAAATGGCCCAGCTTATTCTCTTAAAACCCAGCTTCCAGAGCTCCCAGACAATGGACACGCATGTAAACTACCTTTCCACCCAAGTCTGAAGGATCTTTATTTGTTTTTGTTTGCCCTTACGTTTCATTTTATTTCCTCTGGTGGGTAAATGGAGCAGGTCTCGTGGGCTCACCAAGTGGGAGGGCTGTTTTGCCAACAGCCTTGGGTGCGCATCTTTCTGGGATCTGGAAGGGCCCTTCTGAACGCTATCGCTTGGAGACTGAAAATTTAAGTTTATTCTACTATATACCTTTGAGGAATGCCTGGGTGTATTGACAGAATTGCCTTAAATGACCTTGACAATGACTCCCAACCTGTGGGCTCCATAGAAGGGTCTCAGAGACTGAATCCCAGACAGTGCTGAAGCCATCCCGGTCTCCCCTCCATGGGTCCTTGGCTCTTGTGTTTTGCTACTTTTACTGTCTCAGTCTTGCCCACAGAACCCATCAGACCTTCCTTGGGTCTGACTTAGGTTGGAATTTAAAGTTGGAAGAGATTTTTGAGATCATCTATTAAACCTCTTTCCACTGTGTACTTCCCCTGTCTCTCTGGAGACCCCAGGGACAGGTGATAGGGATCTCTCCATTTCCCAGAGCAGCACATCAGACTGTTCTGCCACCAGAGCGTCCTGCTGCATATCTTAGAGGTGACCGCCTCCTGCTTCTGTCTGGACTCTGAAGCTACTCTGAATAAGATTCCTCCCGTTGCCATGTGACAACCTTTCAGATATTTTAGGCAGCCCACATGCCCTTAACTAGTTCTCATACAGTGTGCCTGCCAAGCAGTAGAGTTAGAGGACTGGAGTAGCCATGCCCTAGCAGGATTTTTGTTCTACAGTGTTGTTGCCAGCAACTAAGCCTTCTGAAATTACTCAGAGGCTTCTCTTCCTTCCACCAGAAGGGATAGAATTTTTGTTACTTCCCTTCTAGGGATAAGGCCAACTAGCTGAGCCAGAGGGAAGACAGCCTGTAGGGGGCTGGGGCTGGGAGGACACGGTCAGAGGCTGGTCGCTTCCATAGTAGTTTTCATGCACAGTCTTTGGGTTTGGGAGGAAATTGATGCAGGGAGGAAGGATGGAAGCCAGAGTGAGCATTTGCTGAAGTCATGAGAATGGCCTTTTTCTATTTCAGGTTATCCTACCTGTAAAGAAAAAATTAAGAGAAGACCTGGTGGTCGATCTGAAGTAATCTATAATTATGTGCAGCGCCCCTTTATCCAGATGTCATGGGAAAAGGAAGAAGGAAAGAGTCGCCATGTGGATTTCCAGTGTGTTCGGAGTAAATCCCTCACTAATCTGGTAGCTGCTGGAGAGGACGTCTCGGAGGACCAGGAGATACTAATGCATCACCCACCCCAAGTGGATGAACTTGATCGGCTAAATGCCCCGCTTTCTCAGATGGCTTCAAATGACTTTCAGGATTAGGGCCAGCTATGGGTCCACCCCTCTTCGATGTTTTTCTCTGTCTGGGCTGCCCAAAGCCAATCCTCCCCATGCGTAAGAGACATGCTTCTCCCTTCCTTTCCCTTTCTGCCATAATTAATGTGCACCCCTTTCAGTATGTTTGCACCTCCGGCAGGGGATGAGAAAGCACTCACTGGTAATCAGCTACCAGCTTTGCAGCAGCCCTGGTAACTTGAAAATTTAGGTCTGGTGCTGTTCACTGAGTCTTTGTGTAACTGCAAAAGCAGAAAAGGAAGTCAAGACTCCTGTTGCATCATTCAGCAAAGCAGTTCTCATCTTTTACGCTTTGTTCTTGGCTTTTGTGTGTTTTGCTTTATACCAGGCACATTACTTAGTAGCAAAGGGACCAAACTTAAAAGGAGACAATCTCTAGCTTCTACGAACAGGCACTGATGGCATACTCACTAGGGGTTAATGAAGATGCCATTCCTGGTGGCATCTGTGCCCAGACTGTGTCAGGGAAGAAGTAGGCTCTCATTCAAAATGTCTAAAAGGAAATTCTTAGATGCTTAAGTTCAGTTTTGTTTTCTCATTAATGCAGTGAACAGTCCCAAACCACACAGATTCTGTGACAGGAAGGGTAATGGCATAACAGTATTTATGAAACCTTAGCTACATGGTGTTTAAGCTGAAATAAATTACTAATTTTGAAGGAAACTCACAACTCAAGTAGAAGAACCTCTCCAGGTCAGGCCGCTTCAATGGTCCTGGCTTGGAGTCTGGTGCGAAGCCACAGGCCTTCGACGCGGAGCAGCCTGTTGCTGTGGTGTGGCTGGGAGGCCTCAGATAGCGTTTAAAGGCTTTCGGGATGTGGGCAAAACTTTCTTGGAAGGGCTCAGTTCCTCAGCAGGAGATGTGTAAGAGCCCCAGTGAGGGAGCATTGGGGATGAAGCTGGGTGGGGAGGCAGCACCTGCCCAGGCTTGGTGCCAGTACAGGGTTTTTCTTTGTGTGTTCTTTTCGTACGTAATGGAGTTTTTTTCAATATTGGGATATTTTTAATTTTTGAAATAGCCTATCAGCTGCTCACACTGGATAAGAAACCATACTAATGTGATCCCAAAAGGAAGGATGAGTTGAAGGGAAATGAGACGTAGTAATTGTGTTTGCTGTCAGCTACATGTTAATGCACAGTGTGCAACAACCCAGACCACTCCCTGCTCTGATGTCCCTGTGGCTGTGGAGCCCAACAGGCCATGGGAGCACCTCCCACTTTGTGCAGGCTGGCCTTCCAGTCCCCTGCCCAGAGAATGTGCTCCTCACAGATGACAGAGAGGCACAAAGTTTCCTTCAAGTTCTTCAATGTAGGAACAAGACCGGTCTTCTTCAGTTCCACTCCCGCACGATACTGTAGATGATTCTGTTTCACGACTGCGTCAGTCCCGGTCCTCCAAAGGTGAAGTCAGAAGGGTGTTGAAAGCTCCCCTTTCCAGGCTTGAAGAACAAGAATGTCTTAAGAAGTGTGTTCTCTGTGCATGCGGTCAGCATCACAGTGGAAATCATCGCTCTGTTCCTTACTCTGAAAAAGTAAAAGGGGTTAAACTGAACTATCCCCCTTTTACAGACTTCTGATTACCATTGGTATCCCTTTGTAAGGCTGAAGGCCGGGGCGTAGGGTTAGAGTTGTTTTATTTCTGTGAAACGTGGCTCACGTTTGATGTCAGGGTGGCTGTGACCTTAGCAGTAAACGTTCGTGCCCTCTGGTAGTTGACTAGCCCAGTAATTGTTTAACGGTGCTTCCTTTACACTTTTCAGTTGACTTCCTTGTTCTCACAAAGGACATTTGCAGTCTGTGTAGTCTGTCATGTGTGACTTCTGTTCAACAACTAACGTGTCGTTAACGTTTAGTAAGTGTCACCCTGCTGCAGCTATACTCTGATTTAGTCCTTGCTTAGATAGAAAGCCAGGTATGAAAGTATGGCATGTACGTAACACTTTTTTCTGTGGAAATGATACACTTACTCAGGCTTTCGAGAACTAGATCTTTTTTCCCCATATTGGGTTCGTGTGCTTTTGGCCCCAACCCCATTGAAAATCTGTGGAGGTAAATCTGCCGCTGTCACCAGGTGATGGTGACTGGGGAAAAAGATGGGCCCTCAGGCTGCTTCTGCTGGAGAGGGAGGTTTTTCCTGCACCCCATGGCCTCCCAGCCTGGAGCTCAGCATCACTGTAACCTGTGACTCCCCTCAGTCATGGCTGCTCCATTCCCATGGTCAGATACTGGCCCCCTGGGCAAGAAGTGTTTCTAACAAAAAAGGTGGGACTCAGGTTTGGTGTTATTTCTAAGTGCCTAAATAATTAAGCCAGAAAGTTTATACGGAAACATTTTCATAAGGAAATGGTTCTACGCAGGCTGTCTTACTCAGAGGTATCTCAGCAAGCCAAGGTGAACCTGAATTTGATCTTTCAAATCCAGGGCTGTGTCTGTATCATACCACATACGAGTAGGAAGTATTTGCTATTGAGGACTCTAAGAGCAGTGGACAAGGAGACAGTGTTAAAATGTGTCTGGTGACATCAATGATTTCTCCGAAGTGGTGGAAAGGCATTGAGAAACAATGAATGACAACGAAAGGTAAAGCAGCTAGAAGTAGCTGGATTTTCTGCACACAATATGCAATAGCCATTATTATTTTAAACTAAAATCCAAGAGAACAGTGTGATGTCTAATGTATACAGGTCTATGAAAATACTATGAAATAAGCCCAGGAAGGATGGATATATTTGCAAATAGTGTCCTAACAGGTCCTTGTGTAAGTAAAAACAATCAGAACACAGGCTTTAAATCACACTGTCAGAGTGTGATATGGAGCCTTTTTTATGGAGTGAAAGTAGAAAGTTAAGGAGGGGTTTGAGTACTTTATTCAGTGCCACTTCTTGCCATCAGTTTGAAATTGTTAAAATGGGCTGAGTTCAGGAAGCAAAGGCGATGCCTCTGCGGGAGATGGACACTTGCGCTCTGGGCGGGACCGCCTCTGCAGAACATTTTCTCCTAAAGGCATAATGCCTTTAGTTTTGCCTCTGTGTTTAAAGTTGCACATGTTCACCTACCCGTGTTTACGAAATCCTGTATTTGGGATGCTTTTTCTAATAAAATATTATCATTTGTGTGCGTGTGTGTGTTTGGAAGAAAATAAAAGTAGAAGTCAAGATTTTAAAAGGGACTGAAGGAGCAACACTGGCCTGCCCAGAACAGTCTCCTTTCCTACAGTGGCTGTGGGTGGGTCTTGCCTCAAGCCTGTGTTTCCCGCCCTGCTGTTTCTTTGTACCTCCAGCTTCCACAGTCCTGGTGGTCTCCCTTCTCTAGTTCCTGGGTAACTTGCATTCCAGACCCCTTAAGCGCTCAAACTCAAGTAAATAGGATCCCACAAAGTGAAATGTAAATTTGAAGGTAAGAGAACTCAAACTTCGATGTCCCAGTTTTGGTTCATAGCAAGTGAGAAGCGTGGCAGCGATGAAAAGCAGGTGGGAACGTAGAGCAGATTGCAGGCAGGTCCCTTGGAGACACTGCTGTAGAGACTTTCTCATCCTTTGGTATCCAATTGCGCCCTACTCAGGTCTGGTATCTACTGAGGCCCCTCGGCTTACCTAGCCTGGGAGCCTACTGGTGATGCAACTTCAAGGGGTGCTAAAGCAAGCCTGTGCCTCCCTAGCAGGCCTGCCTTTATCAGCACAGGTTAGAACATGCTCTGAAGACGTGGCCTGTTGAGTATATTTTGTGCCAAGCTGTGTAGGACATACAGTTCCATCAAAAGGCCTTTTATAATCACATGAAGACGTTTATGAACAGTCCAGCTCATTCAGGAACCTCAAAAGGATGGAGTAGCTGGTTTTTACCGTGAAGGGTAGAATTCACAAGAGAATTCTAGAGGTGATACATGGACTCGAATTGTGAAAGATAAATACTAGATTTGGATCCATGAGTTACAAGGGTAGGTGGTATCCAGGGCAACTCAACTGTAAGCAGAAGTGACAATAACTGTTTATTGTCATCAGGGAAGTGGATGGGGTGATGCAGATAGGTCATAGTAAGGGTGTACCTTGGACAAAGGTGTGTTGGGAGCCTGCAAGGGTTTTAAGAAGAATGACATGATCAGACTTGAAATTTAAAAATTTCTTTGGCAGCAGGGGGGACAACAGACTTGAAAAAAGGACCAAGGGCAAAGAGGTCATTTAAGAGGCCAATGCACTGGGTTCAGTAAGGAACGATGAAGGCACTGGTAGAACAGGTGGACATGCTTACTGACAGGAGCCACATAAGAAGTTTCTGGCTTGGGCAGCTGGGGAGACACCTGGAAAAAAGGCTGTGGAGGTGCAAGAGGAGCTCTGGACAGCTTTAGTCTGAGCCTAAAGGTGGCCCTCTGATGGCAACGTCTAGCTGGCAGTTGGCTATGTGAGATCTATACAGTTCTGGGGAGCAGTCTGGGTAGAGTGGTCACTTTAAAGACCTCACCACAAAAACATGGCAGTTGGAGCCCCAGTATGGGGCAGATGGGGGGAAAAGAGGGCAAAAGTTATTGCTCTGAGGAGCATCACCAGCATTTAAGGGGTGGCAGAGGAACTACTAAGGAGCAGTTTTTAAAGTCAATAGTGTGAGCCTAGCAGGTTGCTCAAGTAAGATAAGGTGCAGTGGCAGGGCACCAGTGCCCAGAGGAATAATAAATATTAATACTAGCATGCTTTATACATGGCATAATTAATACCAACATTTCACACAAGGGACAGGAACCAGACTGTAGCGGGCTGAAGTGGGAGAGGGAAATGATGTAACAAAAGTGACTGCAGCATGCCCCATGAAGCCATTACCCAGAGCTCCGTGCCTGTATCACAGCACAAGGCTGTACGCACCAGCCTCCACAGTCGCGGACTGCTCACTCCCCTCCGCCAAATCACTGCTCTTTACTAACATCTCCCGGAAACTTCCCTAAGCTTCCCAACAACTTTGGGTTGGCTTAACAGTATTGTTATATTGACCCTAAAACACCAACTTCACAATTGATGCTGCATTTAAGCCATTTAGTGGGTAGGAATTCTCTCCTCAAACTGATCTGCAGTCAGAACCACAGAGCACTCCATGTCCCCGGAGTGCCTGGTATTGAACTCTGTATGTCACAGGTGCTTAAATGTTATTTGGGTAAGATGCTTTTCTCTGAAAATAAACCTGAAAAAGCACGTGGTGGTTGGTTTTAAGTCAGCATTGGCTTTGATAGGTAATTCCAGGTCAATGTATGCTACCTAGGAAGGGAAAATATCATTCACTGAATCCTTCTGAGTCCTAAACCCCCTTCAGATATCACACAAAGGACCAGGAGAGACAAACAGGGGGTCCAGAATATATGCTTTCCAAGGAAACGATCCAGGTAAAAAGTATTAGTAATAAATAGCAGAGGATTCCTATTATGCCATATAGATGAGTTTAGAAATTAGCAATCTGCTAGTCAAACCTTGAATATCAATCCCAAAGGAATTCAACTGTTACTTTTGAAAATAATTCTAAAAAGAAACAGGCACCGAAGAAAATTCTGATGCTCTCTGAATCAAGAAGAAAAACATCCCTAGTTCAGGTTCATTTCAGTATGCACTCCAGATGAAGTTCTGTATTTTCTAACTTCCACAAACAGAGTGGGAAACAGGACTATCAATGAACAGGACCAACAGTGAGCCAGTCCCAGCACGTTTCCAATGAGCCTTGGAAGGACAGTAGACATCCTGACTGCATTTAGCTGCCTTCTGCCCACGGGTCCCACCCTAATCTTGCCCTTTCCTGCCCCTTCCGGAGGCTCCTTTCCCTAACCTAGAGAAGGGGTAAGAAGTGGGACCCAATGGGACTCAAGTACACAAGATCTGGAGACCGAACCCTGCTCTGGTGGACACAGGCAGCTGAGAAGTCTCATCCTGAGAGCTTTTGAGATTGCTGGTCAACGCCAGGCTGCGAGCTGTAAACAGATGCACAAACGGTCCGCCGGTTGAGAGCGCTTTGTGAGAAGCTCTCCCCTTGGCCTTACCACGAGGGGAGAGCTCACTGCCCTGTAACGCAGAACTGGGCGAAAAGAACAGGTGTGGCGCCAACTGAAGACAGTCTCTTGATATGAAGAGCAACTCAGGAGACTCAGGTCCCAGCTTCCCTTCCCTGGGACAGAAAAGCACTTTGCCTGCGGATGGTGATGCAGTGTAACTCCACCTCTTTGAATGATAAACCATATTTGACCTTTTTCACAGTTTTTGAAGTTTATTCAAAAGTTTAAAAGTTAAAAGGGGGACATTTCCCCCTTAAACAAACGATCCCCTGCCACTCCCCCACACGCGGACGATCCCCACTCCCCTCTCGGCACCCATGCTTACCACACACTCTTGCAAAACACGTGGGGGTCAACACAACTATTTGGTAATACAAAGAAACCACAAATTTACAAAAAAGATTCTCATTGACTTCCTTTTCACTAACAGATCATGAATGAAAGATTAAGGGGCAGACACATTACCTTCATCCAGAGTTAATACTTCCTTAAGGTTCTTTTTTCTTCCTCTAAGACAATAAAATCCAAACCAGTTTCACTTACTACTACAACTTTGAATTCCATTTTTCTTTCCTGAATGGCTAAGCTAAACATACTTTCCCAGCCGATCTTACAGGAAGCAGTCCCCCGGCTGGAGCTTGGCCATGATGCTCCACAACACGTAAAGTTATCACACAGGTGCAAATGATGCTTTCAGAGTTATCAAAATTTTAACAAGTAATAATGCATTTAAATGGAGTCTCCACAATTATCTGACACAGCAAAATTCCTCTAATGATGGTGGCAGCTGTAAAAGAGAAGGCACTTTGTGCTGAAATTCAGAGGGTGTCTCATGGAAGCATGCCACAGCAGGGCCCAGGCAGCCCCAGCTGTGGGCCACCCTGTCCAGTGGAGAGGAACATCCCCCAGGAAGGCATCTGCAAAGGAAAACTCTGTAATCGTGATCCCAAGGCAAAATGGTACTTAAAGTTGGGGAAGAAGAAATACAAACAGAAAGAGAAAACAAACAAGTTGCACCGAGGACTGAGCAGTGAACTTGACAAAGATCTGTAGGCTGGCTCTGCAGTGCACCTTCTATTGGGCTGGTTCTTTCCCGATTTCAAAGGAGATTCTGGAAACCAAGCAGGATCAGCACCTTAGCCAAGAGGATTCCAGGCCTCCTGCCTCTGCCTGGCTCTCCTTACTGAGTTCCCAGGATAAACCAAGTGCCCATCAACAGCACTTGCAGGCGTTGCTGGTTCACGGCAACATCCAACTGAGGGATTTTCCAATACAGCCGTGAAAAGAAAGCTAGGGTTTTCCACGTGATCCGGGACTCCTTGGCAATGCCCAACGGCTTTAGGGGCCTTCTAAGAGCAACAATGGATCAAGCTGGTATTCCCCCATCAACACTCAGAAAAGCAGCATGAGTATTTCAGACAGGTGGGAAGATAAAAATCAACGGATTGAGGGTCTTTAGCCTAGTACCATAAATAAAGTGCACCATGAATGGAGGCTATAAAAAGCCACTCGCCTTATGGGTGGGGTACGGGGAGAAACTACCATCACCGCCCCGTCAGAGAAAGGTGGATCATTTTCTTCAGCCAGAATGCTGGCTGCTGAGGCTTTCATTATTGCTTTACTTCCTTAGTACTATGGAACTTTCAGCTGTAAAGGAAAAGAAATACTTGGTGGGCTTGGCAGAAAGCGTATCACAAAATCACAGGAGTTGGCTGTTACTCAGTATAAGTATGCATTACAATTTCAACAATGTGGGATGATGGCTGTTTTTTCGCCTTCATTCTAATGAACTCAGGAAAACATCTATCAAATTGGCTCACAATGCTTCTACAGAAACTGCTTATGGCCGACGTAGTAAAAATGGCTGTCTTTGTTTTCCAGCTTCTCAGATGGCGCTATGAAGCGGATCTACTCACTATCACACTTCAGGCAAGTTTACCAGGACATACTGGTGGGTTCCATAAACTTCGTGGAAGCTCTTTCTAAAGCGTGTGAGAGAGGAACAGTGCGATGCTGCACAAAGAACTGCGCTCCATTTAGGGTTCCATTCCAAGAGTACTACTTTGCTGCTTTCATGTAGGAAGGTATTGCCCCCCGCGCAGTCAGGCCCTCAAAGCGCTTGTAGGTGTAATTGACGAAGACCCAGTCCTTGTTCTTGTAGTCAGTCTCGGGGTGATTACTTGTTGCCACTGGGAAAGAAATAGATGTGAGAGTTGATTTACTGTCTTACCCCGACGGACCACTGGGTACTGAGGACATGATGTTCTGAAGAAAATACCAGTTTCTATTTGGGAAGAGTTACTTTTCACTCTGTGCGAATTTTGTACGTTTGCTTGCCTCTATGTTCCTTGAACCTCATTTGTTTCACATGTATTTTAAAAGTTTTATTTTCCCATTTCTGTCATTTCAGGTTACCTAACCTTTAATTTAATAAATAACAAGAAAAGAGATCTTTGTGATTTACCCAGCTAGCTGGGCAGGTTAAACATGGGAGTTTGTATTCATCTTTCATTCGACAAGATGCCTCGCTAGTGCCCAGCGTCAGCACTGGGAAATACTTACGAAGAACCCGAAGAACTGAAGTCCCTCTCCATGTTCTCCACCCTGATTTGTAAACATCACCCCAAAACTGGGGGGTAAATAAAGCATTTGTAAGGCAGTAGGAGGCAGTGTTGGTGGTATTACCTGTTGGCTTAAGAATATCAGATTCTGGAAACTCATCGAAGTTTGAGGTATCATCAATGCTTTTGATTTCAATAGATATTGCAGCAGGTCTCTCTCTGCCAAGAACAGACACGCCAAAAATTATTATGATTAGCAATCATGTGGGTCGTAACTAACCCAGTCTTCTCCAAAGAAGACCCCTGGTCTGGCATGGGAAGAGCAGCCCAACAGGCAGCATTTACTCTCTCTGAAGAGCTTCTGACCACGGACCAACTACGCCAACTGACTATAGCCAAAATAAATAAATTACAATGAAAAAAATGTAAGGAACAGTTATTTACAGCTAGGAAGACAAGAGCAATAAGGAGAAATTATAGTCCACAGTTAGGCACTCCCCCTGACGGCCTGCCCTGTCTGCTACAAGGCAACCTGGACCTTCTATCAGAGGTGCACATGAGCTGGGGGCTAAAAATGCGGCACGCAGGAGGCAGAGGTAAAAATTCCAAGGATGCAAGTCAGAACACAGCTGTGAAACAGATGACAACTTCACCTTCTGTTTAGCAACCAGCAAGCGCTGTGTAAGCCGCCAGAGGCTTTTGCTGGGCTGGCGGCCCTCTACACACCGGAACCTCCTCCTCTCCACCCCTGCACCACTGCCTGCCCCAGTCCTTCCACCCCTTCTCCTTCTTCATCTCCCAGTGACGGTGCCTAACCTCTGGGCAGGGACTGTCCTGCGGGTGGTCCCCAACACCAGAGAGGGTGGTGTGTTCCAGGTAAAAGAACAGGCTTCTTAGATGTTCCCTTCACCATGGAAGCCAAAGGTCACGTCACTGTGCAAACAACTGCTAGGTTCAACATATCCCACGGCTCAGGGCCAACAGGAACCTCCAACTTCCGGTCCTTACCGTGAATCAAAATCAGGAAAATACCCTGAATTTCTAAGAAGAAATTAATGACATGGTTTCCCAATAATGATGCTTCCAAATGAGTATTAAGCAAACTAGACTTTCTGAAATAACCCTGAAAGCTTTTATATGGATATACCTGATATGTTCCCAGTCAACGCCTTCAAAAAAAGAATTACATTTGATTTCCTCAACTCCAGAGGCTCCAATCCTATGTTCCCATTCACAGCAGAATCTGGAAAAGACAGAGGCCTTTTCAGCATATCTCAAGTAGTCTCTTCAGAGAAAGAAAAGGAATAACCTCCCCTTTTTTAGAGGAAATGGGAAGAAGCAGGGGATGACAAATCCAGGAAATAATGAAAGCCTAAAAAAATGGATTCACTCATGTCAGAAAGCCTAGGGCGGGGGAATGTTCTCTGACTGATACCTCAAAATTAGGTCCTTGGCCTTCTCAGAGATAGGAACTTCTGGAGGAAAAGTCAAAGTTTCTTTCCAGTTCATCACCTTCTTATATGTCTCTTGAGGGGTCTCAGAACAGAAAGGTGGGTAGCCTGCAGTAAAAAAAGGAACTAGGAACTTTAACAATGCAGAACTGAGATTGAATCTCAGATTATTCTCCTTAATATGATTCTATATACCTTTATTGACCTTGTATGTCCTTCCTCCATGACAATAGACAGGATTTCCAATCATCCCAGAACGCACCTAAACAAATTTTTTATCTTCCCCCAACTCCTAAACCCAAAGTGAAGCTGTGCTTCTGGAACCACAAGGGAGCCACCCAATCACAGGAGCTGGGAAAAGGGAGGAGGACATAAGCAGAGTCGCAGATGTGGGAACCACTGTGACCAAAGAAGAAAGGAAAGGATGAAACAACATCAGGAAGAAACGACTCCATTTTAAGAACATCTTTATGTGGGTAAAGAGCCAAATGAGTTGAGTAAGAAAAAAAATATAGGTTTTAGCCCTGGCTGCTGTGGCTCAGTGGATTGAGTGCTGGCCTGGGAACAAAAAGGTCACCAGTTCAATCCCAATCAGGGCACATGCCTGGGTTACAGGCCATGTCCCCAGTTGGGAGCAAGCAAGAGACAACAGATCCATGTATCTCTCACACACTGATGTTTCTCTCCCTCCCTTCCCGTCTCTCTAAAAGTAAATAAATAAAATCTTTAAAAGGAAAGCGATTCTTTTTTTCTAAAAGGCTTTATTTATTTATTTACTTGCTTACTTACTTATTTATTTATTTCTGGGAGAAAGGGGAGAAACATCAATGTGTGGTTGCCTCTGTGTGCCCCCTACTGGGGACCTGGCCTACAACCCAGGCATGTGCCCTGACTGGGAATCGAACCAGTGACCCTTTGGTCCACAGACCAGCACTCAATGCAGTGAGCCACACCGGCCAGGGCTAAAATCTTAAAAAGAAAAAAAAAGAAAAAGAAAAAAGCACAGGTTTTAAAAGTGACCACCACCCCTCTTCTGAAAACTACAGGCAAGAGGATAAATGCTCACATACTGTATTACTCTACCTGCCCTCCACACAGATGATACCCACCCCACAGACACCCATGCAGTGCTCCCAAAGACCGCACAGCCAGACAGATGCCGCACCTGTCATCTGCACAGATGCACTCACCATCACCCCAAGCACACCGACTCTCCTAGAGCCCTCAGGCAGAGGGTTACCCCACTGATGTGTCCCCTAAATGAGACATTACCAATCTGAGTAAGAGGGAGAGAGGTCAGAGAGTTTCATGCTTTGAAGGCCTTGAGAGAGGAAGGGGACAGAAAATAAGAATGGAGGAGGCAATGCCCAGGTAAAGCTCTCCGCATACAATGGATATTTAATAAATGCCAGTGACTGAAAGAGCTGCTACATGGAGAGGATGAAAACGCAGGAAAAAACCATGATAAACGATCAGCAAAGCAACCACAGGATGTCAGTGTGCCACAGAACATAGGATACATTTTTTGGCCAAGAGTTTTCTGCCTGGGAAGCTTAACTTTGAAAGATGGGGGAGGAGGAGCCTGGCCAGGTAGCTCAGTTGGTTATCGCATCATCCCAATGCACCAGGGCTGCAAGTTCGATGCCTGGTCACAGCACATTCAAGAAGCAACCAATGAATGCATAAATAGGTTTGAAGAACAAATCAATGTTTCTCTCTCTTTCTCCCTTCCTCTCTAAAATCAGTAATTTTTTAAAAAATTATAAACAAGATGGGGAAGGGGAGGAGACATAAATCAATCCCTAATTGAAAGAGCATTTAGTATTTATCAATGTAGAAATCTTTCCTGGCTACACAGAAAAAGCCATGTGAAAGCAGGCTACTTACCGATGAGCATCTCATACATGATCACTCCAAGCGACCACCAATCACAGAGCTTGTTGTACCCGGTCTGCATGAACACCTCGGGAGCAATGTAGTCAGGAGTACCTACTGTGGAGAAGGCCTGAAACACGTGCCATACATCAGGGAGGCCCAGAGTTCTGTTCTACAGACCAAAGGCCACCAGCACCATCTGAAGCTACCCACGAACGAAACATTCAGGAAGGCCTAGCTGCTTACTGGCAAACCTAATTTGCCAGAGCACTTCCACAATGAAAAATAAAGTTCTGTCAGTGAGGCAAGAGACCCACAGGTACCCGTCATGATGACTAGTACCATGACTTCCTGAGCATCCAGCGAGTGCCAGGCTCTGTTCTTCTTATACCATTATGAGACTATTTAGTCCTGACAAAATCTGGCAAAGAGGGCCTTATTAACCCAACTTGGCAGATCTGATGCCCAAAATTGCTTTGCCTAAGGCCTCAGAACCAATTAAGTGGCAGAGTACAGTTTGGAAATCACCATGCTCCAAATCATCCCTTCCTACCACACACATTCTTTGATGTGAGAGAATTATTAAGGGAAGTTTTATTATCAAAAGCTAAAGTTATATCCTATATGTCAAAGGTTTATAAGTATCTATTTACCAAACTTAACTCTTTATGTAAACAGTTCTTAGAGGAATGTTTTCTAAAGTAATCTCTTCTCATACACCAGGACTGTAATGCTGGGGAGGTGTGGTCCAAGCCTGCCAGCATGCTCAGCACGGAAGGCTCTAATCTCGGTGCTTTCAATATTATACAACTTCTAGACTTAAAAATTACAGCTGTGTTCTCTTTTTAAACTATCATGAAATACTGCAAACACACAGAAACAAAACACAGACAAGACAATACACAGGTAACCATTACTCATATTAAAAAGAGGTTAAATAATGTGCCATATTTGTTTCGGATTATGTCTTTTAAAAGAAATAAAACTAAAATGATCAAAGCCTGATAGTCTCCCTCCCCGCTCCCCACCGAGGTCAGAGCCTCCCTGAAGCCGCTGTGCTATGCTTGTATGAACGTGGACAGACGTGACGTACCGTGAACTCCTCGTATATTTTGACCTGGGTTTCTCACTGTGCTGTATTGTTCTACAAGGCTACGGCTTGCTTTTTTTACTCTGATTATAAATTAGTGACTTATGTAGCTCCAGCATGCCCACTTTACTCCTGTGTACACTATTCCATTACACAAATGTCGGTGTTTTCTTAATACATTCTCCTGTAAATGGACTCTTATAATGCTTCCAATATTTCACTATAACAAATAACACCCGAATAAACATTCTTTTAACACTTCCTGGGCAATTATGCAAAAATTTCACTAGAGGTAAGAGAAACAGCATTGCTGGGCCTTCTACTCCAATTGTCCTTGAAAGCGGTTATGCCTGTTTAAACACCCCTAGTGGGGATAAATATTCTGTATCTCACCAACACCTGGCTTTCTCGCACTTCTTAATTTTTACCAATCAGATGAATATGAAATGAAATCTCACTGTTTTAATTTGCATTTCCCTTATTCCAGTAAGGCCGAGTGTATAGTCATTAATCAGCCGTTCAGGTCTTTTTTCTGTGAATTCCTCTTCAGATTCTTTGCCCATTAGTTGTTGTTTTTGTTTTTTCTTTTTAGTTGCATTAACCTTTTTCTTATTGATTCATAGAAATTTTTTATAAATCCAGGGTATTAATCCTGATTCGGAACATTAATCTTTTATCGTTTTACATATATGGCAAATACCTTCTCCCAATCTGAGGCTTATCATTTTATTATGACTTTTTAAATGATGTAAATTTGTCATATGCCAAAAATTTGTAATTATTAAATTATAAAGCATGATGAAAATGAATACCCATGATTGAACTGCAGAACCGAAATGTTACCAGTATCATTGAAACCAAACATGTATGTACTCCTCCCCATTCCATCCCGCCCTAGTGCCTCGAAGCCCTGTCAGCTCAGTTTTGCGTTTATCATTCCTCGGCTTTTAAAAAGAAATTTAATTTTGCCACATGTCTCTTTAAATGTGATCCTTTTTAGTTTTGTTTCTGATTTGTAAAAACAGCACCATTTACATGCAGTCTTCTGCTATTTGATTTCTCCTCACATTTTTTTCCTAAATCAATGCACGATGTCACATATGTAGCTGTAGTGCAATTATTTTCACTACTGTAAAGTATTTTATTCCAGAATGTAACCCTTTTCCTGTTGATAGACAGGAACCACTAAATAATTTCCAGTTTTTGCTGTTATGAAAATGCCATAAACATTCTTTGACATGACTTCTGGTTCAGAGGTGCAAGAGCTTCTCTAAGGCACATGACTGGGGTAGAACTGCGGGGGTGTGGGGTCTGTCCGTGAACTACAAGATAATTCAAAAGTAGCAGAACCTTGTGATTTATCTTCCCATTTACGTCTTTCAACATACGGAAAGTTTCCTTTTTCTTTAGTAAAATAAAACACATTTTTCTTTATGATTCATACTTCTTGTATCCCATTTGAAAAATGCTGCTTTACTCTGAGGTCATAAAGATATTGCAGGTATTTGCTTCTAAAATTTTCAAAGTTTTACTTTCCATCTACAATTTATTTTGTGTATACTCTAAGACAGGAACCCCTTTTCCCATATACTTAATTGTACATTGTTTTCTTTCAAATGCACATATTAAATAACAAATGCCAGGGCGAGGGTTCCATAAAGCTTTAAGCCTGAAACAGGGACTGGGCCCACCCCAAGAAGCAGAAATCTTTCCCTTCTAATTAAAGGTTCAGAAACTACAGAAACCCTTCAAATACAGACTAGATTTATTCCAGCAAAGCAGAATATTAAGTCAATCTTATTTGTTCAAAGATTTCTATTAAGAAATCAGAGATACATTGCTACAGGAAAAGAATTACTTCCAGATACTAACATGTTAAAAAAAACCCTCGGAGCGGGAACACTCGGCTGCCAGAGGCCCCCCCACCCCCACGACGTGAGGCATGTGGTCGCTCTCCTTTCAACGCAGGGCAGGTTTTCCAGTCTAGGGGCCGTCCCCTTCCCACGCTTTTGTCTGTTTTCCTTGCCAAGGTGTCCTCCATCTCTAAGCTCTGAACACCTCAAACCTTTCTCCTTCTGTTGTCTGGATATTTACAGTGTCAATGAATGCTGCACTCTAAGAGAGCTCTGTTGGTTGTTAACAGTCATTTCGAACTCATGACATGTTGCGACTTACGATTTCACTTAGGATTTCAGGGGAAAGAAAGCAATTTCATTTCCTACTCAATCACTTCTGTAAATTCTACACTAAAAAATAAATAAATTGACAAAGATTGGACACCTAGATCGTACTTCATCTTTTACCTCTGTGGTTTGGTAACTTACAGCTGACACATACCTATTTCCTAACCAGTTACTGAGGCCTAAGGTTACCCAACACCACAAAGCAATTTAAAACATCACAGTATGACTTAAGCAGCCAAGGAGTAAACCTTAAGCCTTTATTCAGTGATTCTCAATGGACTGAGAAGTAACAGAGTGGGTGAGCAATATGATAGGCTCATTAACCTAGAGCAGTAAGTTTACATTAAGCATTAACACGAACTTTCTGCTTGGTACTAGCTGAATGGGATCACTTATGAAAGGTCAGAGCACATAATTAATTGACCTTTTGAGGACTGAGAGCTGCTTTTTATTTTTCTTCAAGTTATCAAAGTAAGTAGTATGAGGATGACCTTAAAATTTTTTCCATTTCTACCATAGATAAAATAAAAAGGCAAGAATGTTAACCACAGCGTAAGAACTTTGGTTTACTCATATTTTAAACTATTAAAAGATACTGAACTCCAAATACAGAAACTGTGGTATCCCCTTCCTTACAGACCTATAAACAGTTCCTAGTAAGTCTGACGTGACTCTTTGGTGCGTGTCAAAGAGCATAAAGGCTGTCTCAAAGGAGAAGGATAATTTAAGGTATTTAGGCTTTACTACCCCCCAAATAAATATTTGCATAGTAGCCAAAGGTTAAATCTTGTTTAAAAAAAAAAAAAAAAAAAAGGTTCCTGACCTTTTGTTAGCTTCCAAAACATAGGTAAATACCAATTTCCCAATAATGCAGAAACTATTGTTATAAAATCGTCTCTTCCTTAGAGGGTCTCAACCTTCAATACACAGTAAAATCACCAACAGTCCTTTTAAAAATCAAATACCCTGACTATATACCCCAAACCAATTGCATCAAAATCTCTGGGGGTGGGACCCAGAAATCAGGATGGTCTGAAGTCCCCAGGTGATCCTGATGTGCAGCTAAGGTTAAAATCTGCTCTAAGGAGTACACAGCAGAAGCACCTGATCAACGTTGTTCCTGACACTCCCTCGCCCTCAGCAAGCTACGTAAACAGGTTTTCAACCACATACAGAATTTAGACATCTATAGAGTATCACAGTTCCTACAGAAGGACACTATGATGTGACTACACCAAACTTAAGTATCCCCAAGTTAACGTCGTAGAAAGATTACCAAAAATTAATTTCAGTTACTGCATCTCCAGGAGTGTTTGGTTTAAGTTAATGCCTCTCCCAGGGCCCAGGTTTAACATAAAAATCATAATACTCAAAGCATAGTCTGGGCCCATAACCTCAAATAAACTTAAAAACCAAACAACTCAAAGGTTTCCTTTGAGTCTTTCTTAAACAACTCTACAGGCTTCCATTTTCACATGACTGACAGCTACTTACTAGTGAACCTAACAAGTATTGGGCTGGCCAAAAAGTCCATATGGTTTTTCCATTAAATAAAATACATATTCTTCATTTTCACCAATAACTTTATTGTCTTGGATATTTTGAGTATGTCAGTTATCCCCTGCATGGTATAACACTGACTGTTATCAATCAATGTCTTGACTTGATCGCTATCAACTTCAACTGGTCTACCCGACCATGGAGCACCATCCAGCGAGAAATCTCCAGCACAAAACTTTGCAAACCACTTTTGACTCGTTTGATCAGTCACAGCCCCTTTTCCATACACTGCACAAACCTTTTTTTGCATTTCAGTTGCATTTTTACCTTTCTTAAAATAATAAACCACCACATGCCGAAAGGTTGCTTCTTTTTTTCCATCTTCAATATTAAAACAGCTACACAAAAATTCACCAATTTTGATAAGTTTTTTTAAATGCATGCTGATATGACAGCTGTCAAAACACAATCTAACAAAATTGTCTAGAATAACAACTAAATGTCTTTAACTAGCAGTTAAAGACAACTAAATGCTATTAGAGCCCTCTTACAGAAAAAAAACGAACTTTTTGGCCAACCCAGCAAGTTATTAAAGATACTACAGAGACCTCTAATTCAGTCTCTTACTAAGAAGACTGGCTGAGAAACAACACTTGGCAGACCCGCCCAGGTACTATCGCGTTCGTGCACTGACAAGCCGAAGTGCCGCCGTGTCTAGGTAAGAGACGTGCACGATCACCATTCCGCGTCAGTCGTGGTTTTCCACTGCTGCTGTTCTTGCTTTCTAACGACCAGCTTTTAGTTTAGCTTTACCGTCACCACTTTCATTTGCCACGGGTTTCTAGCAACGCCTAAGTATGCAGTGATACACATTTCTATGAATTTTCAAATAACTAGACATAAGTACATGCACACTGCACTTCAAATATTAACCAATGAATCAGAAGAAAAGTTTGCTAGACAGCAACATTTCACTGTAAATTTGTATTATTTAAATTAACTTCCAACATACTATCAAGGTAAGTCCAACGATGTTATTTTTTAAGCTTGTGGGGCATAATTGTATATGTATTCACTTAAATATTTATAAAGTAAATAATGAGCATTTCCCTTAAATTTCTCTCCAATTTTAACACCTGGTCCTTTTTCCATCACAAAGTAGAAGAGGATGGGGCAGGTATATTGAGGAAATTGAGGAGTCTTGACTTGCTGAAGTGACTCAAAATTTTAAAAGTCTGAGAACCACTGCCTTAAAGCTCTGGGTAGGTATCAGTACTTAGTTTTATTTTGAAAGCCCTGCAGCTTTAATATAAACCCTTTACCACCATAAAAAATAGGAAAAAGGGGGAACAGGAAGAAAAGGGGTCATCACCAGCGTAAAAGGTCAGAGTGAGGTCATCTACTGAAAATGTCACAACCAAAACAACCTAATATTACCTGCCTTCAAATGATCACTTCGGTGCTAATAACAGTGCTCTATGAAGGTAATCTTACAAGCAAGGGATAGATATGCTGCAAACATTTATCAAATGTAAATTCATGTTCATATTTTTTTAACATATTCATACTTGGTTTGTAGCATTTAAGAAGCTACAGCTATTACTTACTAGCTGACGTCTATTTCTTTTCCAGGTTTCTGCTTTCCTTTTGGAATTCATGTTCTGGAAAGCTAAAAGCAGAGAAAACAAGTTCTAATCAAAGTTCAGACAGGAATGTTTACTACTTTTTTAGGCTCTGGTTCAAACCGCGTGAGACCCTAAAGTCTGCCAACACATCGGTAACCCTGGATGACACACTTCTCAGCACGTCCATGAGCCCAAATCGGAGGCTCTAAAGTGTTTGTTCAAAGAATGGCACAAGGAGGTTAAGCAACACTTCCACATGGATCGTGTGGCCACAGAGGACACACGCAGGCCTTGATCGGAGTTACAGGAAATCAGTCTCATCAGAGGCAAAGGTCCCAAAGTGGACCTAAAACATTCACAACTTCTCAAAATTACCATCACGTTTCCAAGAGTAGTAACTGTCAGTCAGAGACTCCTGAGTTTATAATCCATTGTTTGACATAAACTCCTCCAAGGTGAACTGTAATTTCACCACATAATTTCAATGGTTTGATGGTGCTCAAGTGAAAAGTAGCCCTCACAAAGATAAATTTCTTCCTGCTGCGACAGAAAGCAGCACGCAGGATGACGCCAATCTGGAACCGTGCCCAGGACTTTTCCTCCACTGCCCCACGTGCCTCCCCAGGACCCAACCCCTCAGCAGAGCTCCAAAGCCAGCTCTTGCAACATCTCACGTACCACATTTGCAGCACGCACCCAGCCGCAGTACACAACTACAACTCAGTTAATGCTCTAAAGCCTTAAAGGAAGACTCTATTAATGTGTCCTGCACATTTAGTTACCAGGGGAACAGCTTCCCTAGGCCCAGTTAAGGAACAAAAAGGCTAACATCACTGTTAACACTTACTGAAATCACTGGGAAGGCTGTGGTTCAAATTCCTGTAAAATTCTGTCCTATGTGCTTTTTTCAGGCCTGTGCAAAGGCCAAAGTCAGAAAGTTTCACGTGGCCCTGCGGGGAAGAAGAAAGAAGTTGATGCAAAACGCTCCCGGTTGTGGAACACAGTGTTACCTTCTCCAGCTCCTTGCAGCACCCACAACAGCCCCACACCCAACGTGCACTGCCTTTTCCCTCTTATTACAGGTAAAATACACATAATAGCAAATAAATATTTAAAAGATCACCCCAAGTTCTACTATACTAATGAAGTATTTTCATTTTCGCGTATCATCTTTGTTTTTGTCCAAATATAAACTTTTGAACATAGTTGAACCCTCCACAGCATCCGAAGATAATTTTACTTCTTAAACTAACTCAAATATTCTTCTGTTTATATAGTCTTTCAAATTACCATTTTTAATGTTTATAGGTAATATCCAAATGACTCAGTACATCACTGCTTAGCTCACACTCCCTCAGACTGCACGCTCATTCACCCCCACCCCTTCACTCTCACTGTGCTGCGGACCACACGCACCGTGACCCAGCGGGCCTCTGTTCCCCAGCCCAACCACGCCTGGTCCAGAGGACGGTCTTAATACATGGTTGTTAAACAATGAACAAATCTTTTTCATATAGCTTCTCCCTCTCTTGAATTCTTTCATTAGGATAAATTCCAAGGAGTAAACTATTACAAAGACAAAAGGAATAAACTTTACTACACAGTTCTTAATGAATGTGGACAGACTGCATTTCAATCTTTCATCTCTAATTCTATCACTCACTCCAAGGAAAACTCACACCATGCCTTAAATGTGTTGTCTCATTTATATCTCTCAAGCCACATTCACAGACTAAGAGTCAAGACAAGGCTGGCTGGTGAAATGGCAAAACCAAACCAGAAATCAACATGCTTTTTCTCTCCCCAGGCCAGGATTCGCTAACCTCAGCAACCCTCTGATCTCATCTTGCAAATGGGGATAATGACATCTTCCTGGTAGGAATGATGAGAATTAATGCAGACAAGCCTCCTAACTAGCCCTAAGAAAGAGGTAGGTATTCTTAGGGTGGTTAAATTTTAAGTAAGGGAGGTAAAACCAAAAACAGGGGAGGGAATCCTGATGCTCAGGGATCTACGCTGCTCCAGGGCACGGAGTTATTCAACATTAGTGCTGTGGCCAATGTCTGAGCCCCGAGACTTCAACACGTGTGGTCATTCCATGACACTGCCTTCCTTCGGGCCCTAACATACAACCTTCCCAGGGTGCAAGGCTACAGAAGCCCTGCTCAGGTGGGTCAGGTTTTTGTTTTGTTTTTCAAGAAATCCCATTAAGTTCAACTGTGTGTGTGTGTACGCGTGCCCGCACGCATGCAACAAGGTAAACTGCCAAACAAAGACAGCTTTGAGCCTGTTAACCTGTCTTTTTTTTCAGGTTTGCAAATAACTTGTTCTACAAGTCGAGGAACAGAGGTTAATTTGTAGTTCTCGTAATTACATGTTCTACCAGAATACCTCTAAGAAAGGAGTGTGTCTTAAAGAGCAATGCCTGGAGCAAATGCTATTCAAACCTAGATTTTCAAGGAATTCTGCAGCTATTCTGGGTATTCGGCAGTCACTCAAAACTTCCGTATTTTCACTTCTATAACATATATGGCTGAATACACAAATGAGCTCACCTATGAGAACACTTATTCCACAAGTCTGGGCTAACATATTATAGAAAGTAAATATGCACCTAGCAGGGTCCCCATTCCTCCTCAGCGAGGCTGACTCCCAAGTCCTTAGCCTTCAATGTTTGCTGAACCTGGTCACTGATTACAGAGGACAAATAAGCCAGCACTGAGGTGCCTTGGGGCCAGGGCCAGGGCGTGTGAACCCAAGACCAACAAAGTAGAGCCAGTGCCTCATTACAAATATATCTAAGCTTAGTGACACAGAAAAATACTTTCATATACATCAACATTTTAAATTCCAAGCTATTTATTTTAAGGATGCTAACTATATATAAATTATTGACAGAAACAGAAAAAGTACTGAAGATAATTATATTAAAATACTGCTTATCTTTGAACGATCAGATTATTGGTATATTTCTGCTTTGTAACTCTCTGTATTGTTCAAATGCTCTACTGTGTACATGCATTATTCTTATAATAAAGAAAAAGCTATCAATCAGAAGATATCATCTGACAATTCTCCTGCCCTCCTAACACAGAAATATAAAGGTTTTTAGAGAAAAAAATTCAGGTTTTTCAACGGTAGCAAGGTAATTGCCAAAAGACAGCAAGAAAGAAAAATACTCTAGAATTACATTTATTGGGTTGGCCAAAAAGTTTGTATGGGTTTTTCCTACAAAAAGACACAGTTTTCATTTTCACCAATAAGTTTACTGATTTGGGTATTTTGAGTATGCTGGCTACCATCTGAATCTTATAACATTGATTGTTCTTAATTAATGTCTCAACTTTGATCGCTATCTGGTCTACCTGAGTGAGAAATCTCCAGCACAAAACTTCACAAACCACTTTTTTTATTAGATAAGAGTTTATTTTATTTCATTTATTTTTTCAAGACTTTTTCCATTTTTCTTATTGTTGTTTTAAGTACAGTTTTCTGTCTTTTCCCCCATCCCTCCCCCACAAACTACTTTTGACACATTTGATCAGTTATAGCACCTTCTCCAAACACTGGACAAATCTTTTTTTTTTTTCATTTCAGTTGCATTTTTACCTTTCTTAAAATAATAAAGCATAGTATGCCAAAAGGTTGCTTTTTCCCCCCCATCTTCAATATTAAAACAACTACACAAATTCACCAATTTGGATAAGTTTTGGTTTTAGATTTATTTATTTATTTATTGGGGAGGAGAGGAAGAGCAGTATCAATTTGTGGTTGCCCCTTGCACGCCCCCTGCCCAGGACCTGGCCCACAACCCAGGCATGTGCCCTGACTGGGAATCAAACCAGCAACCCTTTGGTTTGCAGGCCAGCGCTCAATCCACAGAGCCACACCAGCCAGGGTGGATAAGTTTTTTCAATGTAAGCTGATAATGACAGCTGTCAAAGTACAATCTAACAAAATTGTTTCGAATGAAGTTAAAGACAGCTAAGCACCACTAGAGCCATCTTACAGGAAAAAAGAAACAAACTTTTTGGCCAATACAATACTTTTCTACTTAAAAGAAAATTTCAGTCTAGACAACAATTCTGCGTAACAGAACATAACATCCTACAATTTTAGAGCTGGAAGTAACTTTGGAACTTCTCTGAATCAATATATTCACCTCGCAGATAAGTGAGGTCCGGAAGGTAAAGACCTCCAAACACTATCTAGCAGCACAGAGGATTCTCTTCAAATTTGCTGTGAGCTTAAGAACCAAGCAACTAAGCTCATTTGCACATCTACTGGTAAATATAAAAAAGCCATTACAGAGGCTGAGTAGGCCTCTTCTTCAGACAGATGGCATAACATCTGGGACCTGCGAAAGAGACTTGTGTGTGTTGCTGTTGTGCCTCGCTTCCTGGTTCCTGGTTCCTGGCTGGATTCCTCAGCTGACAAGGCTGCCCGGCAGAAGTGATGCCTCAGGAGAACTGCATGCTAAGAGAAGGTGACTGTCTTTGACTCTGTTACAAAATAACCTTCTAAATAAATTTTACTCTTAATCATTTTCAAAATGTCCACTGTTTCTAAGAGGAACATGCAATCAAATTAAAGAAGCATAAGCCTTTCACAGAAAGGAAGTAAGAGCAAACTTACTGGTAAAAAAAAAAAAAGAGAGAGAGAAGCACACAAGGTAGTTTAGAGCTCCACAGCTTCCCTACCGGGACTGCCACAGGCAGTGCAGGCAGAGGCTGCTCACGTGGGAAAGGCACATGGTCACGCTGCTACCCCAGCACCCCGTGGTACCTTGCTGTCCAGGAGAAGGTTGTCTGGTTTGATGTCTCTGTGGATGAATCCAAGTTGATGAATGGAGTCTATGGCTAATACTGTTTCTGCTATATAAAACTGGGTCTCCTCCTCTGTCAAGGTGTCTTTTTTCATCAGTAGAGTCATCATGTCCCCTGGAAACAAGAAGATAAAAACCACCACACACACAAAACACACGAGTAAGTGCCAGTTTTCAGATATGTCTTCCCTATCTGCCAACATAAGGCCTCTGCTGTGTTCCAGAGACTGATCCACAATGCTACTATGGGCAGAAATGCTAAGTAGTTTGCAATGCCTAAAAGGTAAAATTCATAGCCATGGAGAGCAAAGCACTTTGGCCTAGCCTAGCTGATGCTTACCACTGAGCTATGATTTCCATTTTACTTTGAGAGAAAAAGAAAATTTCTCTCACACTAAAAAAAAAAAAAAGTAAGTTTGCTTATGAAAAATTTTCGACCTGGGGATCAAAGCTACTTTCCTTCTTAACTTTGCATAAATGTCTGCAAACTTCCTGGAACCAAATGGCATTTTCACGTAAGTTGTACTGCCATTGTTATAGAGAGAGACTGAAATGCCAAACAATAATAAGCATTTGGGGAGGCTGAAAACAAACTCTCCAATTTCTATTCACAAAGCACTAGAACATAAACAAAAAAGTGGGATTTAGGAAGCAAAGTGCTAGTCAGCAAAAACCAAAACTAAACTGAAAGTGCGACAGCTGCTTCCCTGAAGTGCACACACACTGAACACCTCCCCAGATCAGTGGGGCTTTTTCCTTCAGTGTTTTATTACAGGTATTTAAATATACACTGATATGCTTTATGCAGTTTCTACAACACATTATCAGTAGCTTAATAATTAAAAGGTAACTTCCTTGTTTTCTGCTAAGTCAAATTTTAATTATACGAACAACATAAAATGGCAAAACAACGATTCTGATCCTAACACAACAATTAAGACAAAAGCAAATTATGTCTAGTATGTAGTTCAAAGCTCAGAAAAACAGGAAAGCCATTTATGTTAGAAAATAGGGAAAAGAGAAAGAAAACTGATTTTAACAGAGCATCATGTTGTGTTCTTAATTTCATTTATAACTTGGGAATTATTATATTCTTAGAGAAAAGTCAGTATTTTACCCCTATGCAAAAAAATAAATAAATAAAAATAAAAAAATTAAAAAAATTCAAGCCTTTTATTAAAATGCTCTCCTTTTTGACCCAAGACATGAAAAATATGAATCCCTGCTCACTCCTGGCAGTCACACATGCAATCTGGAGGCACACTAGTGACGCAGGGACAGCACGCCCAGGCCAGCTCTAAGGTAGCCATGTGGCAGCCGATGGCCTCCCCGCCTGCCCAGGTGATCAGAGAGCTCAGGCCAGGTGGTCTAAGGCTCCGCAGGCCAGCTCCACCAGGTGTACAGGGCGGGGTCCAGGAGACTTGAGCAGCTATGCAAGTTGATGCAGGTAAGGTTGAGGAGACACATGCCAAGGGGCTGGTGACGGAGTTGGTTCTTATTCCTGTTTAAGAATCAGCATCTAAATAGTAAAAAATTTCCCCTCATCCTATATCTCTTTTTAATCTTCATCAATTGTTAATAAAAAATTATTGATGACCCTAGATCTAAACTAAAAGTTGTGACAAGATCAAAATATTATGCCACACGTATATTTGCTTTGCTATAGAACCAAAAAGAAAAGGTTTTTTTTCCCACCAGAGTTTGCTCACGGCTCACCTGCCCACTGCGAAAACAGGAGGTGTTTCCCAGAAGAGAAGGTAGGCACTGTTCTGGGTTTGGGTGGAGCTGTCTTAGGAGATGCACGTGCTAAGTTACATGAAACATAAAAATCTCAGAAATGAGGAAATGATTCTGGCTACTACTAGCATAGGTGATGCGAAATTCCCTCCTCATTAATATAAGTTATAGAAAAAGAAACAATAGAGTTGAAGCAAAGAATGTTACAGTTTCCGTTTTGTCACTTGGAAAACTGATTATACATGATGCCCACTGACAGGAGAGCAGGCAGAGTCCCTAGCTTAATCTTATACATTTAGAAGGAAAAAAGAATGTCCATCTGAAATCATGAGACCGAATGAGTAGGTTATTTTTATGGCACTAAGAATTGTAGAAAGGCACCCAGTACCAGACAGGTTACGGACTTCCTTGCAGACCTTAAAAAAGACATAGAAAGCAACTTTGTGAGCATGGATTAGAAAGGAGGGTTAATTGAGGTGAGAAAGAAGCCACAGAACAAAAAGGGAAAATGACCTTTCATCATCAAGTAATTACCTCCAGGCAGGAACTCCATGATTAGGTAGAGGTTTAGCTTATCCTGAAAACTATAGAACATTTTCACAACCCACAAACTGTCTGCCTCCACTAGAATGTCACGCTCCGCACGAATGTGGCCAACCTGGAGGTATATGCATTTGATTAATGACAAGACTTGCTCTGCTTTATTAGACTGAATATTTGTTTAAACAATTTAAATACTATTTTGAGTATTATATTGTGATGATGCAAAAGATCTAATTTATGCTTAGGCCAACCTACTAACTCAAAATTGACAACATTTGACTTGGCAGTATTCAGTAATAAGAACTTAAGTGATGAAAGGCTTAAAAAATGGCAAAATGAATGGCTGTCATGCAAATGGCAACTTTAACAGCACTAAAAATCGAACCTCTGATTAGTTAAAATCACCACTGTTTTTCATACCTTTGTGTTCCAATACAGTACTCCCTCCTCATCAGAGAGGGATACTTTCCAAGACCCCCAGTGGAAGCCAGAAACCAAGGATAGCAGGGAACCCTATCTATACAGTGTTTTCCCCTCTATATACACACCTATGATAAAGTTTAATTTATAAATTAGGCATAGTAAGAGGTTAACAACAATAACTAATAATAAAACACAATTATAACAATATACTATGAAAAAGGTTATGTGAATGGTTTTAACTTGAACACAAGCACTGAAATACCACATCAGTCAATCTGATGACCGAGGTGGCCACTACGTGGCTAGCAGTCGGGTAGTGCATACAGTGTAGATGCAACAGACAAAGGGATTCGTATCCCAGGCAGATGGGGCGGGATGGTGCATGATTTCACCATGCTACTTGGAAAATGGTGCTCAGTTTAAAGTTATGAACTGTTTATTTCTAGAATTTCCCATTTAATATTTTCAGACCACAGTTTAACACAGGTAACTAAAACCACGGAAAGTGAAACTGCAGATAAGGGGGGGACTAGTGTAATCGTTTATGATAAATGTAATCTCAAGATGAGACTCTCTAAAAAGCCCTGGCTCAGCCCTGGCTGATGTAGCTCAGTAAATTGAGGACAGGCCTGAGAACCAAAGAAAGGGTCAAGGTTTGATTCCCAGTCAGGACACATGCCTGGGTTGCAGGCCAGGTCCCCAACAAGGGGTGCACGAGAGGTAACCACAATTTGATGTTTCTCTCCCTCTCTTTCTCCTTCCCTTCCCCTCTCTCTAAAAATAAAAAAATAAAATCTTAAAAAAAAAAAAGTCCTGGCTCAGGTATGCAAACGCATGTGCAACACCAGTGCCTTCACTGACAATTCTAGAACACTACGACACCACAGCACTTTGCTGTGCACAGAATATGTACTCAAACAATTCTTACTGAATTGAAACATATGAATGAGCACCTAAGAAAAGTTTTAGGTTCAAATTGATGGTATTTTCAGTTTTCTACTCTTACTGAAACATCTAGCTAAGAGGCCAAGTTGCCAAAGTTTGGGAGAACATGTAGAATTCATTAAAAAAACATTTTATTGTAAAATTTACCTTATCTACTTGTAATATGTAATGGTAATCAAAACAGTGCTGCATATTATCAAATCCACCCCCTCTCCTCTATCATCAAATGAAAAGTTGGATTGAATAAAATCTAAACTTACAAAGCCCAGTCCAATCCTTGATGAGAGGTTTTGGTCCTAACAGATGCCACAGGGCTCGAGTTTACTATGTGTTCAGAGGTGAAGACGCACCGAAGTTTGCAAACCAGC
Organism: Glossophaga mutica; assembly: GCA_039655065.1. NCBI lineage: Eukaryota > Metazoa > Chordata > Mammalia > Chiroptera > Phyllostomidae > Glossophaga > Glossophaga mutica. Next base: position 112,951,243 of record CM077306.1, read on the forward strand.
ACTCCTTTTGGCATCTCAGCCCATGGGTGTTGTTTTGTTAGATACAATGTTCTATATGCTTTTTTTTTTTTTAATTGGAATGTCTTTAGCAAAGCCAGGCAGTCTTCCATTTGGACACAAATCCTACCCCTCTCCTGTCTTATACCTAAACTGCCTCATTCTTTCATGCTAATTCCCAGGGGCCTGAAGGCATTTCAGTTTACTGAGTTTCCAATCGCTACTAAAATTGTTCCATAAATTTTTAAATAGCAGAAACATTTTTACACCTCTACTAACAGCATGAAGGTGGGAAAAATGGAACATAGGGTGACAAGGAACAGTGCTATGAATCATGGTGAAGTCCAGTAAAGCTACTGCCTTTACTCAGGTTTAATACAGTAGCAACCTTTTGGGAAACACTAATGCCACTGCTGAACGGCAGCCATGGCTTTGACCAAGTCATTACCAGACAGGAATATGGTACAAGGCGGCCTTCACCTGCCTCTGCTTCCCCTGGCTCCTGTTAAGGCCTGTCCCTACCGCAGGAAGCAAGAGAAAAAGTGAGGCACTACTATCACCACTTGTCACTCATCTTGGAGGACAGACTAGTGACTACAGCATTCCCTGTTTGTCAAGGGGAAAGCTATAGTCACTTATGCTCACCTTGTCCTTCTCTCCTGGGGCTGAATTAGCAGCTAGGGTCCTCAAGATCAAGGAGTAGAGCCCTGGCTGGTGTGGCTCAGTGAACTGAGCACCGGTCTGCAAACCAAAAGGTTGCTAGTTCCATTCCCGATAAGGGCACATGCCTGGGTTGCAGGCCAGGTTCCAGGCCAGGTTCCCAGGTGGGAATTCGAGAGGTTACCAATTGAGATGTTTCTCTCCCTCTTTCTCCCTCCTTTCCCCTCTCTCTAAAACTAAAAAAAAAAAAAAAAAAAAAAAAAAGGTCTAGGAGTAGAGCAGGGTAAGCATAGGTACAACTCACACCAGAGGTTCCAGCTCCTGTCCCCTGTTCCATAAATACTTAATGGGGTGGGGAACTACATGCTAGTTGCTGCCCTGGGCACTAGGGAAACAGACACAAGTCAGTCTTTTGTCCCACCCTAATACTACGACTGGCATCGCAATTAGAGGTTTTCCTTTTTCACTGAAAGAGAAACATGAAGAAACTAGCTAAATGCTGGTCTCTTATCCTTTAAAATTTTCCAGGTGGCAAAAATTTCCACCCTGTGGGACAAAATAACAACCTGAACTTTCCGTGGGTAGCTTTAATTCTTGCTCAGTTTAATAAAAGTGAACAAAAAACTTTTCCTCTGAAAAGGCACCTAAACCTACAAAGAGTTAGGCTCTGAATCTACACCTTGTCAGCCGCACCAAAAGCGATGGGCCTGCACTGGTTACTTCCCCTCCCCACTAGCACGACTGCTGCTCACTTCTCCAAGACGGCAGCCCACAGAGACTGTGGCCAGGAACCCTCGCGGGACCACACTGAGATCAAACCCAGGGAGCTGAGTCCAATGGCAAGGTGGACTCAAATCCTAATCCTAACACATATCTCCTTTACTTTCATTTAGAAAAGCTTTAGGAATTAATCCTGAAGGAGGCACATTTGAGAACAAGTTTTTGCACAATGTCTGGATCGCCTGGCACCACACTGGGGAGCGGGCACAGGTTATCCAGGGTCAGTACGTGAGGGCCATGATGTGCTCTTCCTTACCATCTCATTCTGAGTGTAGTTATTTGATACAGTAAGATTTTGCACCTGGGGTAAACCTATAGGAAATACAGCTTGTAAAAATAAAACTTACTTGTGAAATACAAAATATATTAACTAATCAACACAGTTTTACAGTTTCCTTTTCAAGATCAGCTAAAACTCTTTCGGTGCTTACACCCATACCACATCCTAATTTTTAGATAACACACATAAATAGAGCTGTTGTGCATTTTTAATAAGTTGGTGTTAGCATAAACTATAATGTCTAAAGATTTGCTGCCAGAGTACTTGATGCTCTCCATCGAAATTCCTAGGAGTCTAAAGCGTCTGGGTAACATGAAATTTAAAGAGAAAATATAAATTCCAAGTGTGGAGCTGGAATTTAAACGAAACCTCAGTGAATATACCTCTTCTCAAGAGGCAGAAAGGACTGAGTGTGGGGCTAGCCTCCCCCACTCGTGGGCTCTGCGCCCAGGGCTCTCCTTGTCTCCCCAGAGAGAAAGAGTCTCTCTTTGCCCTCCTGTAGCATCTGATCTTTTACAGGACATTTTCGGGCATCACTTACTACAGCTTAAGTTGTAGTTAAGAACAACTAAGTTGTTCTTAAGTAACCAGTTAAATTAAACTAAATTTACAGAAAGTCTGCATTCTCATTTTTAATATATTGTTTAACATTTAAAATTTATTTTGCACAAACTACTTATGTATCTTTTTAGGTTTTAAAAAGTGTTCTTAATCATTAATGAAGAATGTGCACTGCTCCGCCATTTGCGTGTTTTTTCAAATTCATTCAAGAAGACTGTTATCTTTTAGGCAATGATGAGCTTACTCAGAAGACCCAGCTTTGATTCCAGTGAACAAAACAGTATAGGAAGACACATTTTAGATTGCAAATTCCAAATTCTAATGGCTAAGCCTCAGTTCCAAGGCATATCGGCAGTTTCTCTCTCTCAGCGTTCAGTGAGGAACGTACCACATCAATTGTTACCTCGACGAAGGCTCATAAGGACGCCCTGTGATCAGCTGCGACTCACAGCAGCAGGCGCTCCTCTAACAGGTTCTCGGCTTTAAGAAGATTGCACAAAACGTGTAGGTATTACTTATACTTTTAAAATATATGTAACTGCTTCTTTGTTGGATAAGTAATATTATATATATATTCATACTTGACAGAGCTAAAGAAAACTGTTTTAGTAACAATATACATTTCAATTAAGCAAAAAGAACAGTTTTAGAAGACAACAAATCCATAAGCTGGCTCAAATCCCTACTACAATTGTGTTTTACCTGCTCTTTTTCAAGCATGTCTGCTTTACGGAGTATTTTCATTGCATACACATGCCCTGTATCTTTCTTCTGAACAAGCCGCACCTAAAAGTTATTTAAAAAATGCCAAGTTAAAAGTTTACAATGCCAAACTAAGGCTTTCATGTGTTATAGGAATATTTAAACTGAAAAAGTGTTACAATTTATATAAGCAACCAGCAATAACAAAGCAGAAGCAAGTGCTTTCTGATGTATTAAAATGGATAAGTTACGCCCAGTGAAGTCGTGCTGGAGACAGCCTCAGATGTCTCCACACAGGAACAGCTCTGGCTCCCTAGCTGAATGAAACAATCTAATTTAAAGCCCTCATTTTTTAACTTAAGGGCTCATTAAACCCATGGCACATGTCATGCAGTCAGCTCAGAAAACCTACATAAATGATTACAACAATGTTTAAAACAATAGCAAAAGCTCATGTGTAGAAAAACAACGTCTGGCCCTGGCTGGTGTAGCTCAGTGGATTGAGTGCGAGCTGCAAATCAAAGGGTCGCCAGTTCGATTCCTGGTCAGGGCACATGCCTGGGTTGCAGACCAGGACCCCAGTGGGGGCCATGTGAGAGGCAACCACACATTGATGTTTCTGTCTCTCTTCCTCCCTCCCTTCCCCTTTCTCTAAAAATAAATAAATAAAATCTTTTAAAAAAAGGGGAAAAAGAAAAACAACGTCTGGAAGGAAAAAAATCTAAAATGTATAATTAGGGAAATAGGGGTTTATGCAGTTTTCCTATCAATTTTCCAATGTTTTTAAGAGAGAATAGATAAATAGATAAAAAGAAAATTAATGGTCTATTGTACAATCCCCCCTAAAAAAGTTATTGGCAATTCCCTGCACACTCTCCCCTTCCTCACCCAAGCTATGTATGTTTTCTTCTTCCTGAACCTTTGTTTTCCTGACTGAATCCCCTGTCCCTTCCTCACTGAACATAAAGCAATTTAGAGGGGGAACTGTCTGTTTCCCTCTCTTAAGAGGCCAACAGGGATTCTCAATGCTTGAGGGATCAATTTAATCTTCTACCTTGCTTTTGCATGCACTTATATTTTCCCTGAGGTATGGGTTTTTAATAACATGATGCTCCTTTTATACAAAAATAATGAAACTATTGCATCAGTAAGTCAACCACTTTGGATGCTTTCCATTAGGGAATGACCTTGCATGGGTTCATTAGAATCCTCCCCACCAGATGTGACCAAGCCGGGGACAAAGCTACAAATTCTTCAACTCTCTCCCACTACCTATAGAACTCATTTCTACAAATCCTGTCTCCTAGGGCCATCTTTTTAGAGCCATACCAATTGGGCATGAAGAAATAAAGGGTGGAGTGGCACTGGGGAAACAAGAGCTTTAAGATCAGGAAACCTGAGCCCTGGGTGGGTAGCTCTCAGGTAATTAAAGCACCATCCCAACATGCCATGGTTGAGGGTTCGATCCTCTGTCGGATTACACACAAGAATCAATCACTGAATGCATAAATAAGTGGAACAACAAATCAACGTTTCTCTCCCCCTCCTTCCTCTCTCGCCCTAAAATCAATAAACAGAACTTTTTAATAAGATCAGGAAGCCTGGGCCAATTTCTGGTACCACGTTGTGCAGTGTCACACAATGGCTGTGTGACGCTGCAACGCTACATGCTCCAAGTCACCTATAATATGAGTTACTGTCATGATCATAGAAGAAAAACACAGTCACTAATAACTACTGATTTCCTTCTACCTTTCAGCTCTCCCTCTAGATCAATACTTAAAGCATCAACATCCGCTCTGGAAAAAGAGAGCACAACGATCAGAGATCTGGGGGGGCCGTGGAGAGGGGAGAAGAGGTCAGACAGAGCAGTCAGGACGCGGGGCTGGCACGCTCCGCCCACCTCCCCACGTGCAGGTCTATCAACAGTCATAAGCTCTTGGTGTGTCAGAAGCTGTGAAGCCCTGTGGTATTGCTGTGCTGGGCAAGTAGCTGTAGCTGTGGGGTTTGGTTTTGTTTTTACCTCACCAAATGCTCCTCTGCCTATTACTTTTAAGGACTCAAAATCTTCCAATCCAAGTCTTGTTCTCTTCAAACGAAGAAACTCTGTTTCCTTTCGAGCATGAGCTGATCTCCTGAGCCGTTTCTAACGTTTAAATAAATAAAAGGAGAGAAGAATGGGAGGGTGAGGAGTTGAAATTCTGCAACAAAGTCCTATTTGTGATTTGACCCATCTGGAAAACAGGCCCCCAGACGAAGCTTAATTTTTCACACATGAAAGCACCACAGAAGGACTGTTACAGGTCACTTCTCCCCTCCCGGTGTTCAGATACAATAACCAAACCATAGTCCACAGACGGGTGCTTCCTCAGTGATCCACTGGTCTAACCTTGCTAACAAAGGAGGGATAAACGATCAACATTTTCCTTTAAACTTTTTTACAGAAAATGAAAGTGTGTGCTTTTAAATCTCTCTCGGGTTTTTACTCACTGCAGTTCATTTTACACTCTCGTTTTCTATGATGCCTACAAATCTGGGATATTTTTTCACCACTTTCCTGGGTTCTGTGATTCATTCCTATTTTTGAAAGCATTTCCTCTGCCATTTCAGTTCTTTGCAGTTCCTTGTTAACTCTATTTTCTCCAACCACATCTGTGGGCATTGGAGAAAAGGGCTGATTTGAGAGATCTTTTTCCTTAATAATTATTTCAGAAATTTGTCCCATTTCTGTGGAGGCTTTTCAGTGAATTCTGCAAGTATGCTACAATTTGCTTTTTAACTTTTTAATTTGGTTTCATCTCTTCCTTCTGTTGGGATTCTAAATTAATTCTAATGAACATATTTTAACTACAGAACTAGAGAAATCTTCCTCTCCTGAATGCTTGATAATTAACTTCTCCCTCTGCATGAATACCTAAATCCAGAAGCACAACTAGCCCTCCCAAGTTTCTGTCACTGAGCCAAAAGCCTTCCCTGTGCACTGAGACTAGCAATTTGCTGAACAAGATGTGACCTGCTGTGCTGAGTTTCAAGGGGAAAAAAATGCTGATTTTAATTACCTCTTCATCTTTTAGGCCTTCTTCTTCCATCACTTTTTCTAACTTCTTTTGTCTAAAAATAAATAAAGACATGTGAAATAACATTTGAATGATAGTTTTCTGGGAAGTCTATACAAATATAAAAATTATCCTTTTAGTGACAAAAACAGGTGAATCTTAAAAGATCTCATTAAAGCAATAAATTACAGTTACTAAGACAACTGAAGATTCCTACTTTTTTTGTTAGTTTTACATTTTGAAACAGAATGTATAAGATGTTAATGCAACGAAGAATCTTATTTTGAAATGAAAAGTTCTTTTTTTTTTCCTGGCAGAACTGTATTTCCTCCTTAACAAACCGCAAAACAGCTGGTGTTTGATAACCTTGTATCAAGGTGTTTCTCTCCCTCTCTCTGACTGAAATCTACTTCCTTTATTTTCACACCTTCCTCCTCCCTGCCACAAAGAGTAATAAACAACAAAGGTAAAAGGCAGAATTTAGATATTCAAGGGAGGTAACTAGTATCACTATAAAACTTAAGGACTCTAGAGCTTTGGAGTACTGAATTGAAGAAACTGTATTCAAAAACATTGTTGGCCCTGACTGGTATGGCTCAGTGGGTTGGGCAGCCATCCTGCAAACCAAAAATTCAGTTCAATTCCTGGTCAGGGCACATGGCCAGGTCCCTGGTTGGGAACATGCCAGAGGCGACCCATCTGTTTCTCCCCCACATCAATGCTTCTCTCCCTCAATTTCTCCCTCTCTTCCCCTCTCTCTAAAAATAAATTAATAAAATCTTAAAAAAAAACATTTAAAAAAAGACTATTTTGCCCTGGTCAGTTTGGCTCAGTTGGTTGGAACACAATCCTGTAAAACAAAAGATGGCGGGTTGAATTCCCTATCAGGGCACATACCCAGGTTGCAAGTTCAATCCCCAGTCAGGGCGTGTATGAGAAGGCTGTTTCTTTTTCTTTCTCAAGCGTGTGCTCCTGCTCGAGCTGGCTCACACTCTCTCTCTTTCTTTCTCCCCTCCCTCCCTCCCCCCCCCAACCTCGGCCTTCCCCTCGCTCTCAAATCAATGGGAAAAAAATGACTTTATTAATTTATTTTTAGAGAGAGGGGTGCAGAAAGAGAGGGAGAAACATCAATGTGTGGTTGCCTCTTGAGCACCTCCCACCAGGGACCTGGCTGGCAACCCAGGCATGTGCCCCAACTTGGAATCGAACCGGTGAGACTTTGGCTCACAGGCTCACGCTCAATCCACTGAGCTACACCAGCTGGGGGAAAGAAAGTTTTTTTAAGGGTATTTTTGATCTACAGTTTCATATTGATTTGATAAAGCCAAAAGAAACAATTAAAACTTCCTTATAACCTTTATTTATTCAGTACAGTAAATGAAAGCATATAGGCTGGAATCTCCCCTCCACCACTTATCAGCATTCCAGAAGATGGGCAAAATGAGCAAGGCAGGGAAGAATAAGGGTTCGTGAAGTAACAGCATGTAGTCTAGTGTGGCTGAGGCACACAGCAGTGTGTGTGCGCCTGGCTCTTAGTGAGTCTCTGACTTAGAATTTACAGGGGCTTGTGCACAAAGAAGGGATGTGATGAAGTTTCTCTTTCATAATGGCAACCAGCAGTAATGAGCCAATGGACTGGCAGGAAAAACTACTGACAGGCTGAGGCAAATTTAAAGCTATGATGAGGACCCCTATGTGCAGTAAAGATCTGGAACTAGGGCTGGATACCTAGAATGAAATGAACAGAGCTCCTGCAGAGATGACCCACCAACTGGCAGCAGGAATCGAGGGAAGTCTTAGAATTTCTTGTGTGGAAGGACAAGGATGCCACTGACCAAGACAGGAAACACAGAGATGAACATGGAAAGATAATGAGTTTCATTTTGGTCAATGAATATGTATTGCAATAATGGTATTTAGTTTAAATGAATATACTGTTAGAAATATTACAAATCCATAGACCTACTCTGCCCCTGATGGGAAGAAGCAAGCATCTACATGACTGTTAAGCTGCCCACTTTCCTTCTTCTAGTTCCCAGAATATCTTGGGATATGCATCTATGTGTGGTCATACATTGGAGTGAAAAGGCTGTATTATTGGCAGTTTCATAAGTGTAAATTAATTGCATTTCAGTGGTTTAATAGTTGAAGTAGGGAAGAATAGGAAGAGTCAAACTATCAATGGCAAGAGCTATAAAAACTCAGCAATGTTTAGTTCTTTTTGTGCCTTGATTATCAAATACCATCACACCTTCTGACTACGCATCTTCTGAATGACCACACCAGACTGGGCTAGAAGTCCTCTGTGCTATCACACAAGGTGTACCACAGAGACAGCTCCTTCTGACTACATTTTAAATCTAAATTCAAACTGAGCAGTTTTCCATGCTTTATTGCAAGTATAATTAAATTGGTTTCAGTAGAACACCCACCTGAAAGGACAACGATCAAAATCAGCTCCTTGAACACGATCAGATCTTTCATTAGAGGACATACCCAGAAAAGCCCTGCCACACAGGTTATCCCTGGTAATGATTTACTGGGACCAAGTCAGCAAAGGCCTTGAAGACACCAAAAAATGGCAAGCACAGCCTGAAATGAGGCTTACAAGAGACATCCTCTGTGAGATGATACCATGGAATTACTGTAAACTTTGTTAGATTTTTGGTGGCACTGTGATTATACAAGAAAACGGCCATATTTTTTGAAGTCGACACTGAAGTACACAGGATTGAAAGACAGTTATTTGAAGTTTGCTTTAAAATACAATAGCAAGGAAAAAAATGTAATAGATGAAACAAATTTAGTAAAGTCTTGATGATTACTGAATCTGAGGGATGACTAAATGGGGGGTGACTGCCTCAGTCTTTCTATGGTGTATTCAAAAGCGCGCTCATAATGAAAAAGAAAAGCAGGCCCGTCCCTGGTCCCAGCGCCAGGTTAGCTGGCACCTCCCCCTTGGGTGGAGCCACTCTTCCACTCAATTCCGCCTTCCCCACCGGGACCCTGGGGGAGACAGGCCACGTCCACGCGCAAGGCTTTCTATGAGCTCCACTCATTTTTGTGTGGACTCATGTAAGTTTTTTTTTTTTAATTTATTGGTTTTAGAGAGAAAGGGGAAGGGGGGAGAGAGAGAAACTTCAATTTGTTCCACTCATTTATGCACTCATTGGCTGATTCTCTCTCTCTCTCTCTTTTTTTAATATTTTATTTATTTATTTTTAGACAGAAGGGGAGGGAGGGAGAAAACAAGGGAGAGAAACATCAATGTGTGGTTGCCTCTTACATGTCCCCTACAGGGGGACCTGGCCCGCAACCCAGGCACATGCCCTGACTGGGAATCGAACCAGCAACCCTTTTGTTCGCAGGCCGGAGCTCAATTCACTGAGCCACACCAGCCAGGGCTGGTTGATTCTTGTATGTGCCCTGACCTGGGATCAAACCCCACTGCCTTAACATCAGGATGATGCCTTAAACAACTGAGCAACCCGGGGCGGGATCCCAGGTAAGTTCTTTTGAAGGCAGGGACCTCATCTGAATTCTACTTCCACTAAGAATAGTGCTTTGTAAGCACTAACATTTTGAAATGTATGTTGCTAAATTTTTTTTAAAAACATCAGAGCTCAGAATGCGTAACAATGTGCAGACTCATTCCTGACTACTACTTTTAATTAGCCACCATTTCTAAGCTTAATTTAGTCTCCCCTCCCAGCACAGCTTGATTCAGAGTTTTCAAGGCCTTTGCTGACTTGGTCCCAGTAAATGATTACCAGGGATAATTCTCTGTATCACAGGCCTTTTCTGGGTATGTCCTCTAATGAAAGAATCTGATTGTGTTCAAGGAGCTGATTCTGATAACTTTACTCCCAGGCAGGTATTCTACTGAAACCAATTTAGTCACACTTTCAGTAAAGCTGTGGAAAACTTCTCACTTTGAATTTAGATTTAAAATACAGTCTACATTTCTGTTGATGAGGCACTTAAAACCAGGAAAAACAGTACAGAAATAAACAGTGGTCGTTATCTCCATGACCAAATTGAGGAAATTCTCAAGAAATACCCTAGAAGTGATTACGCAGATGTTTTTTAAATCTTAACAAATACAAGGTCTAGATTCACCCAACTCTGAGGCTTAAACAAAACTGACTCTTGCTCATTAGTAACAGCCACATATTACATACAACTCTATCAGATCGGTTAGGAAAACCTAGGTAACAACATCTAAGAGGAGTAGCAAAACATGCTGGTTCTCAGAGAACAAAATGTAAGAAAGTCATTTGACTTTGGAGTACGGGAAGATGTAGACCATTATTGCCTATTAAATCAGGTTTTTGTGGCTTTAATTAATCCAGCAAAACAGTATTTATGAAGAATAGAAACAACACAGAATATTTGTAAGAAGAAATAAAGTTTCCTCAGGTTTGGTTTCAGACTGCTGTAAATTATTAAAACCATTAATTTTTTATGAATAACTAGACAATTATGAACACCTACTGGGAACCTACATCACATGAGAGAAAACAGAAGGAGAAATGCTGTTCCTAGAGAAGGTTACCATAGAGGCCACTATAAAAGGCAAAACAGATGAAATAAAGATGACTTGCCCTACTACCAGGTAGACTCAGCTTACAGTTCACCAATAGCATCAACAGGAGAGCATCAAACAGAACTCTGCAACACTGTGTGATGGGGACTGGACTCAGGGGGGCTAATTATTTTTCAATCCTTCTGCAGAGCTTGCTGCAGTGTTTCTACAAAAAATAACCAATGTTCTCATACTCCACTTTTATACAGGAAACAGTAACAAAATGATTTTTATTCTTCCTTCTACTTCTAGGCTTTGGTCTCATCTCCTGTTGCAGGAAGTCCTTTGTTTTCGATGCAACCTGGTGCTGTCCCATACATGGAACAGTGCAAAAGTCACATCTACGTAGGAGAAAGACTAGAGGTTTTAAAGGCATCACATCAGGCACATACAAACAAAATGAAAATTTGTATTATAACCTGGTCTCAACATTTACTAGCCCAAGACATTATTTCAAACTGCTTATCATGTATTAGTCCTATACTCATAATAAAATCTCTTTATCAACTGTCTCATATCATTAAAATTCTGCTTTTTTTAGCAGATGTCTGTGATGTTTCCCCCCATATCAAAAAGCCATAGCCATTTCCAACAGTTCTCAGTTTAGTTTACTTACTACTTCACTAAATCCTGCCAATACCTGTTTTTCTAATTTTTTAACTTTCTAAGAATAATAAAACCTATAATCATCTTATCAAATTGTATCAACAAACCCAAAACCAAATATCAACTCATGTCCATAAAAGAGGGCACTAAGCCCAGACGATTGTAGCTCAGTGGGCTGAACACCCTCCTGCTGGATTCCAGCTCAGGGCACATGCCTGAGTTGCGGGCCAGCTGCCCGGTTGGGGGTACACAAGAGACAATGATTGTTTTCTTTTTTGCACATCAGTGCTTCTCTCCCTGTTCTTCTCCCTCCCCTTCCCCTCTCTCTAAAAATAAATAATAAAATATTTTTTTAAAAAAGAGGACACTAAATAAAAAAGATTATCAAGGAAATATTGATTCTGAAAAGCTCAAAGTATCTGCTGCTTTTTAATTTTATTTATTTACTTTTTTTAATTCTCACCTGAGAATATGTTTTTTACTGATTTGAAAGAGAGAGAGAAACATGTATTGGTTGCCTCCTGCTCACTTCTGACCAAGGATCGCACCCATAACCTAGGTATATGTCCTGACTCAGAACCAAACTCATAATCTTTTTTGGCATACCGGAGGACACGCCAACCAACTGAGCTACCCAGCCAAGGCAGTATCTACTGCTTTTGTAAAAATGATAAATACTGGTGATTTGAGGACAACAAAAATTACCAAAAACAAACATTCTGTCTTATATGTCTAAAATTCTCTCTTTATTGTCTTTTGATTAATTTGGTCTTAAAGAAAAACAAAAGCCACAAAAGCTTTTGGAAGTTCTTCCTATCTTAAGAATCCTCCTGCCAAAAAAAAGCATTGATTTCAACCCATTTTGGGGTATAGTCAGTGCAAAGCACAATGTAACACATTAATAATGTAAATAAAACCACGTATCATCTTGTTCCTGGGGAATGTGATACATAGGGCAGAGCCAGCAGGATTAGAAACCAACTGACTATTACCAACTAAAACAAGTAACTGAAGATTCATGAGCATTTGCTTTGTAATGACAACACCAGAAACTCAGATTTCACTCGCCTAGCAATATACTGTGCAAATTTATCTTTTAATTCCCCGTGATCCTAAAAACTGGTACTGGGCAAGCACCTGTCCCAGTGAACAGCAGCTAGCTACCACCAGCTATAAGATATGTTTGCCAGTCTGCGTACAGATCTACATATTTAAGGTCATGTCATATATCCCATGTAAATTATGACTTGCATCCTCATTAAGAACATGAATGCAAGAATCTCTATCAAAACATTAATATGCTGGAACAAGCAACATATAAAAAGAGTAATACATTATGAGCAAGAGTGTTTTTTTAACCTCAAGAATGCAAGGTTAGTTTAATAGTCAAAAATTAGTCTACATCCCTGGCTGGTGTAGCTCGGTGGATTTAGCACAGGCCTATGAACCAAAGTGTCGCCAGTTCAGTTCCCAGTCAGGGCATATGCCTGGGTTGCAGGCCAGGTCCCCAGTAGGGAGTGTGCTAGAGGCAAACACACACTGATGTTTCACTCCCCCTCTTTCTCCCTCCCTTCCCCTCTCTCTAAAAATAAATAAGTAAAATCTTTTTAAAAAATTAGTCTCTTTAATTCACCATATTAAAAGACTAAGCAGAAAAACTATATAATCATTCCTATAATGCAGAAAAAGCATTTGAAAATATTTAACACCCACTCATAACTTAAAAAACAATTCCCAGCCAAACAGGAACATAAGTCAACTTCCCCAATGTGTAAAGAGCACCTTTGAAAAACCTACAGCTAACATAGTAATGAAGAGTGAAATAGCGAGTGCTTTTCCCTTGTATTCCGAACAAAACAAAGACGTCTTTCTACTAATATTGAATACTGTAGTACCTAAAATTCCAGCCAATGCAATAAGGCAAGAAAAGAAAGCTGTATAAATTGATTAGAAAGAAGTAAAACTCTCTAGATATGACATGATTGTTTACATAGAAAAGCCTAAGGAATCTACCAAAATAAACTACTAGAATGTGTAAATTAGCAAGTTACAGAACGTAAGATCATATACAAAATTCAGTTATATTTCCATATGCTACAGCAGTGATTTTCAACCTTTTTCATTTTATGGCATACATAAACTAATTACTAAAATTCTATATACTATATTTTTTTTGCCAATCTGACTAATAATAGATATAATTTTGATTCATTCACACCAGATGGCTGTTGTTATATTGGTTGTTGTCATAGTTTTATTTGAAAATCTAAGGAAAAAGAGATTAGTGCCCCTGACTAAATTACATGTTTTACAAATTCTTGCAGCACACCAGTGTGCTGTGGTACACCAGATGAAAATTGCTGTGCTACAAAGCCATGGACAGGAACCTCAGTTGGTTAGAGCATCATCCCAACATGCTACGGTTGCACTTTCACTCCCTGGTCAGGGCACATACACGAATCAACCAATGAATGCATAAATAAGTGGAACAATAAATCAATATATTTCCTTCCCTCTCCCTCTCTCTCCCTCTTCCTCCCTCCCTCTCTCTCTCCCCCACTCCCTACCCCCTTCCTCTATCTAAAGTCAATTTTAAAAAATCATTGTGCTACAGCAAAGACTGGGAAAATGAAATTTTAAATATCCACTTATAATAGCACCAAAAAAACCCCAAAATACTAGGAAAAAATAAACAAATACATATAAGACCTCCACACTAAAAACTACAAAACACTACTGAGAAAAATTAAAGAAGGCCTAACAAAGTGGAAAACTATACCATATTCATGCATCCAAAGACTCAATATTGTTAAGCTGTCAATTCTCCCCTAAATTGATCTATGGATTCAATACAATCATAATTCCATCAAGTTTTTCTGTAGAAATTTACAAACTCTAAAATTTATATGGAAATGTAAAGAACTTAAAATATCCAAAGCAAGTTTGAAAAACAAGGGGAAAAAAGAACAAAGTTGAGGACCTACACTACCTGACTTCAAAACTTACCACAAAACAATAGTAATCAAGACAGTGTGATACTGGAATAGGAATAAATAGATCAATGAAATAGAACAGAGCATCCAGAAATAGATACACACTTACATGGTTTTGAATTTTGACAAAAATATCAAAACAATCGAATGAGAGAGAAAAAAACCTTTTTTTACAACAAAATGGTGCTAAAATAACTGGCTATCCATAAACAGCAAAATAAGTCTCAACCCCCATTTTATATTACACACTTATTAATTCAAGATGGGTCATAGTACTAAATGTAAAAACTAAATCCATAAAACCTCCAGGAGAAAACATGGAAGAATATTTTTATGACTTGGGATAGGCAAAGGTTTCTTAAAGGTCATAATGCAAAAACTGTAAAAGAAGAAAAAAAGAAGCCTCAGTTGAAAGCTTCTGCTCATCTAACATCATTAGGAAAATGAACTCCCCCACATACAGCGTCACAACACAGCAATGAGGGCTGCCCCGCCCTGGTGAACACCTAAGGCCCCGCCCCTTACTACATAACAGGTGGGTGAAGACAAAAAACAAAAACAAAAAAACGGCCCAAACGAAACAACAAATCGAAGTTCCAGAAAACATACAACTAAGAGATGAAGAGGTAGCCAACCTATCAGATGCACAGTTCAAAACACTGGTAATCAGGATGCTCACAGAATTGGTTGAATTTGGTCACAAATTAGATGAAAAAATGAAGGCCATGCTAAGTGAAATAAAGAAAAAGGTACAGGGAACCAACAGTGACGAGAAGGAAACTGGGACTCAAATCAACAGTTTGGACCAGAAGAAAGAAAGAAACGTTCGACCAGAAAAGAATGAAGAAACAAGAATTCAAAAAAATGAGGAGAGGCTTAGGAACATCCAGGACATCTTTAAATGTTCCAACATCTGAATCACAGGGGTGCCAGAAGGAGAAGAGGAAGAGCAAGAATTGAAAACTTATTTGAACAAATAATAGAGAACTTTCCCAATCTGGCAAAGAAAATAGACTTCCAGGAAGTCCAGGAAGCTCAGAGTCCCAAAGAAGTTGGACCCAAGGAGGAACACACCAAGGCACGTCAGAATTACATTACCCAGATTAAAGATAAGGAGAAAATCTTAAAAGCAGCAAGAGAAAAGGAGACAGTTACCTACAAAGGAGTTCCCATCAGACTGTCAGCTGATTTCTCAAAAGAGACCTTACAGGCAAGAAGGGGCTGGAAAGAAGTATTCCAAGTCATGAAAGGCAAGGACCTACATCCAAGACTGCTCTATCCAGCAAAGCTGTCATTTAGAATGGAAGGGAAGATAAAGTGCTTCTCAGATAAGGTCAAGTTAAAGGAGTTCATCAGCACCAAGTCCTTATTATATGAAATGTTAAAGGGACTTATCTAAGAAAAAGAAGATAAAAAATATGTACAGTAAAATGACAGCAAACTCAATTATTAACAATCACACCTAAAACAAAAACAAACTAAGCAAACAACTAAAACGAACAGAACCACAAAAATGGAGATCATATGGAGGATTAGCAACAGGGGAGTGGAAGGAGGAGAGAGGGGAAAAAGGTACAGAGAATAAGTAGCATAGACGGTAGGTAGAAAACAGACGGGGGAAGGTAAGAATAGTATAGGAAACATAGAAGCCAAAGAGCTTATATGTAGGACCCATGGACATAAACTAAAGGGGGGGAATGTGGGTGGGAGGGGGTGTGCAGAGTGGAGGGGAATGATGAGGGAGAAATGAGACAACTGTAATAGCATAATCAATAAAATGTATTTAAAAATAGCTCAACATCATTTATAATCAGAGCAATGCAAATTTAAACAATAGTGCAATACCACTAAACATCCACAAGAATAAAGTTAAAAGATTGACAACATAAATATTAGCAAAAATATAAAACAACTACAACTCTCATCCGTTGTTGGTAATATTTTGGAAAAAGGTCTAGCAATTTCTTTTTTTTTTTTTAAGATTTTATTTATTTATTTTTACTCAGAGAGGAAAGGAGGGAGAAAGAAAGGGAGAAAAACACCAATGTGTGGTTGCCTCTCCTGCACGTACCACCGGGGACCTGGCCCACAACCCAGGCATGTGCCCTGACTGGGAATTGAAGCAGCAACCCTTCAGTTCACGGACCAGCACTCCATCCACTGAGCCACACCAGTCAGGGGAGGTCTAGCAATTTCTTATAAAACTAAACATACGCCTATGTATGTTTATGACCCAGCAGTTCCACTCCCAATTTTACCCAAGAACTGAAAACCAACATTCACAAAAAGATCTGTAACAAATGTTATTGATAATAGAAACGTATTCAAAGTAGCAAAAAACTGACAAAGCCCAGATGTTTATCAACAGAAGACTGTATAAACGAACTGAGTTATAGTCAAAAAACAGAATAGGCTTTCTGGTGGTGAAAACCTCTCCACAACAACATGCCTCTCGATAAGGATGTCCTTCGTCCCTCTCCAGAAGAAGAGAAAAAACATGAAGCACCTGGGGCAGAGCCCCAATTCCCACTGCATGGATGTGAAATGCCCAGGGTGCTATAAAATCACCACCGTCTTTAGCCAGCACGAAGGGTAGTTTTGTGTGTTGGCTGATCCAGTTTGTCCTCTGCCAGCCTACAGGAGGTAAAGCAAGGCTTACAGAAGGAAGCAGCACTAAAGGCACCCCGAATCAGGATGAGTGGAAAACCACCCCAATAAACACATTTTGGATGCATTAAAAAAACAGAACGTTTTATATCAGCAATATAAACTAATAAGCTTTTGATACAATAGCAACATGAATGTATCTTGAAAACATTACACTGAGTGAAAGATGCCTTTCTCAAATGAGTAGTTACCGTATGAATTGGTTTACACATTCCATTTGTATGAAATAGGCAAGACCAATCAATGGTAAAAACAAAATCACAACAGTGGTTCCCTGGGATTGAAGGAGCATTTCCAAGAATGAAAGAACTTTCCGGGATAATGGCAATGTTTTATATCTTGATACGGTTTTAAGTTATACAGGTGCATGCATTTGCCAAAGGGGTAGTGGTAACCCTTAAGACGGGTGTCAAACTCATTTTCACTGAGGTCCACATCAGCCTCACGGTTGCCTTCAAAGGGCCGAATGTAATTTTAGGACTGTAAGATGTAACTACTCTTTAACTAGGGGCAAGGAGCTCGGCACTGCCACTGGGTAGAAACAAGGTGCTGGGCCAGATAGAACGAGGTGGAGGGCCAGACTCAGCACACGGGCCTTGTGTTTGCCACCTGTGCCTTAAAACTATGCACTTCATTGCATGCAAATTTTATTCCCTTAAAATATTGAACTCTAGTGTGTTATACAAGCAGAAATATTCAGAAGTAAAACATGCTGACATCTGAAACATACCTTAAAGTACAGCAAAAATTAAGACAGATTAATGAACAGACAGATGGATGCATTCAGGATTATGTGATAAAACAAATGATAACTGCAGAATCTACATGATATATTTAGGGTATCCACTGTACAATTCTTTCAACTTATATGCACATTGAATATTTTCATAATAAAACGCTAGAAATAAATTTTAATTATGAGTTACCACATAAACTGTATACACCAGATCAACAGGAACAGCTGCTATCACCACCATTAACTACACAATTATGACATATGAAGCACCACGGTAGGTCCTCACAGGTGTCACACCGAACCCCCACAACAATCCCCTCATTTTCCAGATGCAGGAACTGAGAAACAGAAAGACTCAGAAACGTGTTCTAGCCTCATACAGCTACTAGATGGTGGAGGCAGGATCCTGAACCCAAGGCTGACTCTGGAAGGGCTGCTCCTTCCGTCAGACCACAGCGCCTTAATGAACTCCGAGGGTCTGGTCACACTGTTTCACACTGCCACGGAATGTTGTAGGCTCAGGAGACTATTTCCAGTGATTGTGGGTTGTAACAGCACGGGCTTTGGAAATCAATGACGCTGTCTTCCACTCTAATGGGACAGGCTATAACATGGCTGCTGCTGTTCTTGTCTCCTTTCAAAGCAAAGATACTATGAAGGTGCTTTACGATACTACACATAAATGCCAAAACCATGACAGAATTTTCTTAAACAAAATTCTTTACCTCATTTCTCGTTCTTCATGTTGAGCAATAAGGTTGCTATAAAAATTCTCCAGTGTCACTTTGGTCATTGTCACCCTTTCTTTTGTGTGATTACTCATAGATGAACAAGGTGTTGACCCTGTCATTGCCATGGCTGCTAGAACAAAGAAAAGAAGTGGTTTTAGTCTTGGAGTTAGAACCCACAATTACGCACTCTCCTACCCTACTGGTAGGACTATAAATTGGGACAATTTTCTGGAGGACAAACAAGTAAATAACAGAACACTTGGTGAAAATAATGACCTATGACCCAGAAGTACCATCCCTAGGTAAAAGGCCTAGAGAAATTGTCACTCAGGCTCTTAAGGGGATACGCACAAGGATGTGCATTACAGGACATGTTCATTATGCCATCATTTTGTTACATGAAGTTAGAGGAAATTCAGTAAAGAAATAAATAAAATGCTGTGGATACATACAAAGAAATACCACATAGCAGTCAGAAGCAAATCTACCTCTAAAAGTGAGCATGAATGTATCTTTAAACACGGATGTATTTTTTGAAAGGAAAAGAACATGATCACAACACCATATGTGTAAATTAAAAATATATGATATAGCCCTGACTGGTGAGGCTCAGAGGGTTGAGCGCCAGCCTACGAACCAAAAGGTGGGCAGTTCAACGCCTAGTCAGGGCACATGTTTGGGCTGCCAGCCAGGTCCCGAGTCAAGGGCGTGCGAGAGGCAACTGCTCAGTGTTTCCCTCCCACATCTACGTTAGTCTCCCTCTGTTTCAGCTTCCCTTCCCGTCTCTCTAAAAAAGTAAATACAATCTTTACTAAAAAAATATTTTTTTAAAGAATATATAATATAGACACAGTACAATTCTTTGCCATCCAGGAATCTACCTTGGAGAACTCAAAGACCCACAAGGATTCATACACAAGACGGTGTGATGCAGCATTGTAAACAAGGAAAAACTAGAAATAACTTCAATATCCAACAACAGAACTGATTAAATTATGAAAAAGTCCTACAATGAAATAATATGCAAACAATTAAAATATGTTAAAATGTTCAATGTCAGGGAAAATGTTTCCAGTCCAAGTGAAAAGAGTAGGTTACAAAACAGAATGTATACCTTCTCAATTATGTTTATGTGTTTACTGTATGTGCATAGAATTATTAAAAATACATGTATCAAAATGTTATTAGTGGTTTAACTCTAGGCTGTGAGAGTAGATCATTTTGTTCTTGTTTATGCTTTCCACATTTTCTGTATTTTCTTCAATAACCATGTACTATTACCATTGAGTTACCACTAACTTTTAAGTGTATAATTTCTACAGTTTAAAAATATCTGACTAAAATGCTCATCTACAGGTATATATGGACTCTGACATGTCTATTTGATAAATGTTTGCTATCTACTTGAGTTTACAACTTAAAACAAAGACCTATGATGGAAACATATTACAAAGAAGAAGGTGAACTGTAATTTTAGTGACGGAAGATGCCACAGAAACAAGGCACGCTAAGCTCCCAGTTGTACGTATGAGAAAGCCAACACTAATGAAGTTAAATAGCTGATAGAACACGTTTTCCTATATTTAAATTTCATTTTTCCCCAGAAATTTTCGCCAACCTACATTGTCACGCTTGACCAGATCGCTCACCAATCTTGACTTGCTCCAGCTCTGGCAATAATGTTCAATATTGTATCCTTATCGTGTCTTCTTCCCACACAACCTGCCTCTAAGTCTTTTCATCCCAAAACAAAGCTGACTAAAAATCAGGAGGTGCCAAAGTCCATTTTCAAAGGTAGTGCATTTTCTGAAAAATTTTCTGAAGGTTCTCCTCTTAATACTTTAGCAGCTTCTCTGTTTTGTATAGCAAACTAAGGCCTATAAGGAATGTGCAAACGCTTCTTATTACTAAGAAAAAAGACATTAAACAATTTTCTAAAATGACACTTGGGAAAAAAACAGAAACTAACCCTTTCAGAGCAAAGAGATTCAAAATCAAGGTTCTGCTTCAGAGTCAAACATCTTGATTCATAATGTGCCAAAATGATCAATAATCACAAATTCAAGGCATTGAACTCAGCTCTACCTTATTATAAAATGTTATTTTTTTCATGGAAACTTTCTGCTAATACCAAAGCAAACTCAAGTGTTTTTAGGCTATCAGAATTAAAAAAAAAAAAAAAAAAAAAAACCCTGTTTGGTTTATGAAGCTTGGGGCTTGGGTGTGGTTCCTTATTTGTCAGCCTGTACCCTCTCTCCACCCACAATGAAAACCACATGCACTCTAAGTTTGGTGAAGAAATTTTCAAACCAGATTTAAAAACAAGTCTGAAGCAAGTGAGCACTTTGTACTCCACTCCTCCCTTGTCTGAAAATTTCTGGATACCCCTTATACATTTTAACAAGTGATATTATTTCAACTTAAAAAGTACAACTAGAGAGAGTTAAGCCTGAGACAAACAGTGCCTTATGTATTATTATACATAAATGATGGTTAATAAATGGTGATTTGAGCACGTGAGTGATTTTTCGGTTGTCAACAAAGCTAAAAGAACAAAATTACATTTCCATCCATAAGTGTATAAAAGGGGGGGGGCGGTTTGACCCATTTAAGTCACAGTATGACTTACTAAACTTTTAAAAAGAATAGCAGGGCATTAAGGTCACCCAAAGATGCTTATGTAGTGGGCCAGTAAGTGTTCAAGCAGAACGGCTCCTGACCTTCACACGTACACTCTCCAAAGTACGGCAAAGGTTGCACTGTCCTTCTCTTTGACCTTTCTTCAAACCATCCTCCTGCTCTTCATCCACTCACAAAAGGGTGAGCCTAATTCTAAAGACCTTTCATCCAAAGATACAATGACGTTTGCCCTATAGCAATTTATAGGTTCACTGGGTCAACCAAATGCTTTGTATAAGACATGGCTTTCCCTCTTGTGTTTGATAATCCAAGCCTTGAGCCCTGACCTACACAGACCATGGGAGGCTTTTAGTTTCACTCTCCAACTCTGCAGACTTAGGGAATAACAGGTAGGTGAGAAAAAGTCAGGGGTAGGCACTGCAAACGTAAAAGGAGATCAAATGAAAACCATTGTTTATTCACTACAGAGAGTTATACCTGGTTGACTTCACAGTGGTACTGTTATCTCTATAAATGCCTCTTCTCTAACCAAGTCTTCATTTACTTCTCTGTGACTGGACAATCCAGTATCTTTCATTTGGAAAATTCAACACTGGGGCTAAGACTGTTCCTTAAGAGTCACCCGTCCAATTTATCTCACTAAACTGTAAGCCACTGGAAAGCAAGTATCCTGTCTTCCACTAGGACTCTTAATATCCTTTCCCCACCTCATGGGCAATGCTGTGCACTTAGTGAGCACCTTACAAAAAGCTTACTCGGAGAACACTCGTGTTTATGCCCATTACCAGGAATTAAGAATATGTATGTGTGTGACGGGGAATAGAGAACTGGAGGATAGAGTTCCCACGCTCTTACCGGGAAGCTGATAGCTGTTTGCGGTCGATTGGAACCTGTAACTGTGACGGTTGTTCTACGTGCAGGGAAACCGCGGCTACTACTGCCCGGCTAATTCTAATTCAGAGCCAAGGTGGCCCGAAAGGGAGAGGGAGCACAGGGTCTGCTTTACCCCAGCCTTCCTCTGTGCATTTCAAAAAGAACAAGTTTCTCTTAGCGTCTTTTAATCAATTCAAAGTGCAACTGGGAGATCTGGTCTGTCTCTACGACCCCTTGTGCACACTTTCTGAGACAGACTTACATCTAAGTCCTTACCAACTTTCCTTTTTTATTTTCTTAAGAATCCTCACTAAATTTTCCTGTGATTTTAAGATCATCTGATGCTCAGTACCCAAGGTTAACTACGGGGAAGGGAGCAAGCTCAGAAGTACCACACCCAAAGGTGGGTTTTCGACATCTCTGCCTCACACTACAGCTTTTGGGTTCTTCGGCTCCAGAAAAAAAGACAAGGAGGTGAAAACTGGTAATGAGCGAGATCCCGGAGGGAACTGAAAGACGGCAGCGAGCAGACAAAGCTGGCGGCACAGAAAGAAGAGGGCCTGACTCCCCGCCCCAGCTGCACGCGAAGAAAGAGAGAGGACGGGGTGGGAGCCTGGGGCTCTCCGTGGAGAGCACAGACAGGGGGCCTCTGGAGACCCGGAGAGCAGCCGAGGGACCGAGAGGGCAGGGCGGGAAGGAGGGCGCAGGCAAGAAGGGAAGAGTCCCAACGAGTCGGGAGAAGAGAAGGGAAAAGCTTGGGATGGACTGAAGACAGCGGCAGCAAGACACTCACCAGAGCCCCGACGGAGGCTGGGCTGCGGGCGGGGACAGCCGCGGACGCCAGCCGGGCCGCAGGTCTGGACGTGCAGACAGAAGTCCCAGCGGCAGCAGCCAGTCCGTCGCACGAGGGGAGGGGACGGCTGAGGTGCTCTGAATCAGGGGACTAGGGACGGTTGCGGGTGAGAGCAACAGGAAGCTCCCCAACTGCCGGAAAAGACGGCAGCACAGAGGGGCCAAGGCAGCCGGTCCCCAGCCGCGGTGAGGGGCTGGCGGGGAGGCCTGGGGCCGGGATGCGCAAGCGTAACTTCCCGGAGACACGACGGGGACGTCGGGACTGCGCGTGCGCGGCCCTGCTCCACCCACCCAGCCAGCCACCCACCCACAACATCTCCGTCTCACCAGCGCAGAGTCCGGGTTGAGGGCTGGCCTGTGAGGTGGAGGGCGGTCCCAGGATGGGCAAGGCTGGGGGAGGTTCCCTTTGTGTTTTGTTTTTTCACTTTTTGTTTTGAAATAATTGGACTCAAGTTGCAAAATGAGTACAAAGAGGTGCCGTGTACTTATCAACCACCCAGCTTCTCTTCTTTCAACATCTTATGTACGTAGACTACACTATCAAAATCAGGAAATTGACTATGGCACAATCCAATTAAACAGAGGAATACAGTTAATTAGATTTCAGCCCTTACTCGGATTTAACCAGTTTGGCGTGCACCCATTTCCGCACGTACCTGCGCGTGTGTCCACGCCCCATTGTAGTTCAGTGTCGTCGTGGAACCCTGCCCTTCCCTCTACTTTCGAGCATTGGAACACAAGCTCTGCTGGAGCCCTTGATCCCACCTACTCTTCATTAAAGTAATGATTTAACGTGCCTTAACTTTGGGATCAGGCTTGATCTCTTGGATTTGGACAAGGGCTACCGGAGGGCGTCCCAGTGCGCACAGAAGAGCCTGCTTTTCAAGGCTACTCAGTCGCGTCTTTACCACCACCCTTTAGGGTAAAGAGGTCCCAAGTCTTTACCCTAGCCTTTGGGCACTCATTCCTTGTGAAAGGAACACAGTGCTCTAAACCTCATGGTAACAAAGGTCCCTGCCGGCCTTCAAAGAGGCTATCTAGGGAGTGAAAGAAACGTGTACAAGTGATTCTTTAGGGTATTTTGTGATATTATGGTGCGCGCGCGATCGCTTGCTCGCGCTCTCTCTCTCGCTCTCTCTCTCTCTCTCTCTCTGTCTCTCTCTCTCTGTCTCTCTCTCTCTCTCTCTCTCTCTCTCTCTCTCTCTCTCTCGTAACTGTAAGACCATGGGTCTTGGTTTTATTCTTCAGACTTGGGGTCCCAGGCTTTGTTTCCTTAATGGTTTTGAAAACATAGGCCTGCCTTAACTGCTTTCATGTTACTAAACTTCAAAGCCCGTTTTCCTTTTGCCTACTCTCATAGAGACCACCTCTCCTTTCATTTTCTCTGCCCAGAGGCCCTTCTCCCTTAGTGCCTTCTGTCAAAGTTCTAGCCATCCTTAAGGACTTAATTACAGTGCAAGATATTTGCATAGAGCTTTACAGTTTACAAACCCCCTCACTCATTTTTATCTCTGTGGATCCTCACAGCTCTTGGGCAGGTTACATAGAATGAGTATTTCTAGGGTTTCTTACTCAGTTTTTCAAATTTATTTTTTAATTTGAAAATTTTTTCAATTTTTTAACTTATAGTTAACATTAGTTTCAGGTGTACAACGTAGTGGGTGAACATGTATATACCTCATGATGTGATCACAATAAGTCTAAAACTAGTGAGACTAGTTTTAGTAAAACTAGTAACCATCTGTCACTGTACACAGCTATTACCATATTATTGACTATATTCCCTATGCTGTATGCCCATGACTTAACTTATAACTGGCAGTTTGTATTTCTTTTTTTTTTTTTTCAAGATTTTTATTTATTTAGTTTTTAGAGAGGGAAAGGAGGGAGACAGGGAGCAAAACATCAATGTGCAGGTTGCCTGGTTTTTGCCCCCCACTGGAGACCTGGCCCGCAACCCAGGCATGTGCCCTGACTGGGAATTGAACCAATGACCCCTTGATTTGCAAGCCAGCACTCAACCACTGAGCCACAGAAGCTACGGTGCAGTTTGTATTTCTTAACCCCCTTCATCTTTTTTGCCCATTCCCCAATCCCTCCACTCTGGCAGCATCATCAGTTCATTCTCTCTGTGAATTTGTTCCTATTTTGTTTTGTTTGTTCATTTGTTTTGTTTTATTTTGTTTACATTCCACATATAAGTGAAGTCATACAGTATTTGTCTTTCTCTGTCCAATTTAGGGTGAGTTTTTACTGATAAAGTAACACTCAAAGAACCACAATGATTTGCCTGAATTCTCACAGTTAGTAAGCAAGTAGTGAAGGAGTGAACCCTATTTGCTGCCTGCAAAAGCAATGTTCTTTCTGCTTTCCCCTTCCCTCCCTCTAAAGCCCAGTTCACACTTTCATCTTCTCCTTGGAGCCTTTACAGTTTCAGAAGAGGGATTTCATGATCTCCTCTCTATATTCCTATATTGATTCATCTGTACCTCAACTCTAATAACTACTAGAGTCTTCCGCAAAATAGCTAGCCAGAATATGCTGCGCTCTCTGCATGGATGTAAACAATGACATTTTACCATGACTCCAACGAGTTTAGTGGACATTTGTCGTTCTTTTTGACTATTCAAATCCCTTTCATGTGTTTCCCACTTCTCACTAAAACTAAAAATTCCAAATATCCACTCTCCGAGATTCCTTTGCAGCTTAGGGAGCAGGCACAAAACTTAAGTGCCACCTATCACTACACCCACCCCAGATGGTGAGTTGGAACTGAGGCTGATCTGATGCCACTCGTAGGGCTCGGCACCATTTGCCTCACTCTAGTACTGGTGTTGTCATATTTTGTCTTTATTTAAATGTGGATATTTTGTTCATCATGGGTTTTTTTTTTTCATTTAAAATTATGTTTTAATGTTGCAATAAAATATATTTTTAAATGATTTTATAGCCCTGGCTGGTGTGGCTCAGGGGACGGGGCACTGGCCTGTGAACTGAAGGGTTGCTGGTTTGATTCCCAGTTAGGACACATGCCTGGGTTGCGGGCCGGGTCCCCAGTGCAGGGGTACACCAGGGGCAACCAACATTGGTGTTCTCTCCCTCTCTTTCTCCCTTCCTTCCCCTCTCTCTAAAAATAAATAAATAAATAAACTTTTAAAAAACGATTTTTTAAATTTATTGATTTAAGAGAGAGACATCAAATTGTTTTTCTATTTATGCATTTATTTGTTGATTCTTGTATGTGTCCTGACTGGGGATCAAACCCACAACCTTGTCATATCAGGATGACTCGCTAACCAGCTGAGCTACCCAGCTAGAACCTGCAATAAAATGTCTTGATTACTGAGTTATTTGCTGCCTTCATAAGTCTTGTACCAAGGTGATAGTCTTGCTTTCCTCACCCTGCTTCAAGTCCCGGAAAGATTACTCTAAATCTGTTCTGCAGAGAGTGGTGGCTCCTCCAAACAATTTCTAAGTTGACCAGAATTGTGTCAGCTTTCACGTTTTTATCCTCACCTGAGGACATGCTTATTGATTTCAGAGAGAAGGGAAGGGAGGAAGAGAGAGAGGGAGAGAAACATTGATTGAGTTCCTCTCATATGCTCCCCAGACTGTGGGCTGAACCCTCAACCCAGGCATGTGCCCTGTCCTGGAATTCAACCCCCAACCTTTCAGTTTTTGGACTGATGCTCCAACCAACTGAACCACACAAGCCAGGGCAGTACTCACCTATTTATGCTCTGTAATGAAGGCAGGCATGAAAGGAAGGGATTGAGAATAAACAAAGTATGTATTACTTTGCTGTTTTCTCATATAAATGGAGAACTAACATTTAGCAGGATCCTTGTTAATTGACTTCTGATCAATGGAAACACTGAACAGAGTCAATTCCTTTATATTCTCTATATTGCCAACCTATCTGGTCACACTTGGCCAGATTCTTTTTGTAACTTTTATGGGTGGAGGAAGAGGAGGAGGTGAGTGTTTTGCTCATCTCACCTTATAGTATAGTATTTCTGCACTTATATAATTATAATTACAATATAATCCACCTAATCCAAGCTTCCCAATTTTATAACAGATTTCTCTAAACACATCTTGGGGAAAACATTTTTTATAGTATACTAAGTTATTCTTCATCTCCATGGGACTTGAGTTTCGTGGTTTGAATATTAGCACTTTATTGTCTTGCTCTTTTCCCCAGTTTCAGACTCACTAGCCTTTCCCTTCTCTTTCAGCATTGCCCCAAATTGTTCTTTCTCCCAAGGGAAATCACCTGCTTATCCTCCATCAGGCTGACCTTTGATTGCTTCACCAGCAGAAGCTCAGTCTGTCAGTAGAGACCACAGTCCTCTAAAGGACAGGCAGTGTGTGCCCTGCCTATTGGGGCAATGACATCAGGTGCCTGCTAGCCCAGTGCTTCTCAAACTTTAATGCGCGCACAAATTTTCTGGGATTCGGTTAAAATACGGAAGGTCTGGACAGAGCTGAGATCCTGCACATCCAGCAAGCTCCCAGGTGATGCTAATGCTGCCAGTCCATGTACTCCACTTGAAGTAGAAAAGAACTTGATCTAAGTGTAAAATAAGAAGGGGCAAAGTGTCCTTGATCCAACAACCCTTGGTCCCTACCAGGGCCAGACACTGATGAGTCAAATGAGGCACCTTGGGCACAACATTGAAGGAGGCGCTCAAGCTCAGTTGGTGCATCCCCTGAACTTGCACGACCCTGCGAGTTAGCACCTCACATAGTGCATCCCAGGCTCCTCACTTACCCATCCTAGTGCCTGCCCTGCTGACTGCCAAGTAACATTTTGGTTGGTATCCCTCCAGACTACTTTCTAATAATAAGCGAACACATACAGAATCATATTGTACGTGATCATACTATACATAATTGTGCCTACCACATTATGCATACAATATTGCATTCTTATTATGTATTCACATATATCTAAATTACACTATTCTAAATCTTCAAGCTTGATAATTTAATCTCAACAAGTTCATTTAATATCCCTGTTCTTCCAATATGTACACAGTTGCTTTCTCTGAGTGGAAGAATTATGAGTGCTTATTTTCTTCCTTACACTTTTCTGCACTTTCCAAATTTTTCATATTGGACCTACATAACTTTCAACTATTGTTTGTTATCAAAGTAATACATGTAAGGATTTGAAAAAGACTAACTGATCTAGAAATAAGAACAATAAACAGCAGTTCCAACCAAATTGACTCCACAGAAGCAGCTGCCTTCAACGCTTGTTGTTTCTTCTACTACTCACCTCTTTGTTTATTAATAATGCTATTAAGTTTTCCATTTTCAACATGTTTTTAATGTCTTCAGTGAAGACGAGGATTTAACTCACACCACACTTCCACATACCGCCTCTACCACCACCATTCTCCTTAAACCAATATTCAGTGTTTACAACTGAGCCAAGTGGGACAGAAAAATTACTGTCTTCTCGTATTACTCTTTGTTTTTCTCAGAGTTAACTAACAATTCCTTTGATTTTTTGCCTTTGTGTAGTTTTGTTCGAAGTGTCCATCTCTGATTTGTCTGTAAGTTTTATGCCAGAATGGAAAACTTTTCTCAGGTTAAGGTCAAACTCACAGTCTACCAGCTCCATATTTTTTCTCTACGGTCATCCTTCTGGAGCCTTCTGTATTAGTCAGGGTTCTCCACAGAAACAGAACCAATAGGAGATCCACACATATACGAGGTAGGGCAAAAGTAGGTTTACAGTTGTTCATATGGAAAGTAATACAATAACGAATAAATAATAATCCAAAAATAAACTCTATATTCACATATTCACAACTGCAAACCTACTTTTGCTACTCCAGAGAAATCATTTTTCTTTATCTGTTGCTTTTATTTTATTTATACTTTTAATTAAATTTTATTGATTACGCTACTACAGTTGTCCCAATTTTTCTCCCTTTGCCACTCACCACCTAGCACCCCATCCCTCAGGCAATCCCCATACCATTGTTCATGTCCATGGGCCATGTGTATAAGTTCTTTGACTACTCCATTTCCTGTACTGTACTTTACATCCTTATGGCTATTCTGTAACTACCTATTTGGACTTCTTATTCCCCTCACCTCTTCACCCATTGTCCCTCACTTACCTCCCGTCAGGCAACCATCAAAACCCTCTCTATATCCATGATTATGTCTCTGTTCTTTTTCTTTGCTTAGTTTGTTTTTTTTTACATTCAATTGGTGATAGATATGTATTTCTTGCCATTTTATTGTTCATAGTTTTGATCTTCTTCTTTTCCTTAAATAAGTCCTTTTAACATTTCATATAATAATGGTTTGGTGATGATGAACTCCTTTAAGTTTTTCTCATCTGGGAAGCTCTTTATCTGACCTTTAATTCTAAATGATATCTTTGTCAAGTACAGCAATCTTGGCTGTAGGACCCTGCTTTTCATGACTTTGACTATTTCTTGCCAATCCCTTCTAGTCTGCGAAGTTTCTTTTGAGAAATCAGCTGACAGTCTTATGGGAACACCCCTGTAGGTAACTAACTGCTTTTCCCTGCTGCTTTTAAGATTCTCTCTTTATCTTCAAACTTTGGCATTTTAATTATGATGTGTCTTGGAGTGGGCCTCTTTGCATCCATCATAATTGGAACTCTCTGTGCTTCCTGGACGTGCATGTCTATTTCCTTCACCAAATTAGGAAAGTTTTCTTTCATTATTTTTTTCAAACAGATTTCCAATTTCTTACCCCTTCTCTTCTCCTTCTGGCACCCTATGATGGGAATATTGGAACACTTGAGGTTGTCCCAGAGGCTACTTACACTATCCTCATTCTTTTGGATTCTTTTTTCTTCTCGTTGTTCTGTGTGGTTGTTTTTTGCTTCTTTATGTTCCAAATCATTGAATTGATTCTTGACTTCATCCACTCTACTATTGTTTCCCTGTAAGTTGTTCTTTATTTCAATTAGTGTGTCCTTCCTTTCTGATGGGACTTTTTTATGCTGTTGAAGTCCTCGCTAAGTTCCTTGAGCATTCTTACAACCAGTGTTTTGAACTCTGCACCTGATAGATTGCTTATGTCCATTTTGTTCAGTTCTTTCTGGAGTTTTGATCTGTTCTTTCATTCAGGCCCTATTTCTTTGTCTCCTCATTTTGCCAGCCTCCCTGTATTTGTTTCTATGTATTAGGTAGAGCTGCTTTGACTCTGTGTCTTGGTAGTATGGTCTAATGTAGTAGATGTCATGTAGGGTCCAGTGGCTCAACCTCCCCTATTACCCAACCTGGGTACTCAAGGTGTGCCCTTCACATGGACTGAGTACACCCTTCTCTTGTGGTTGAGCCTTGATTTCTGTTGGCAGATTAATGGGAGGGATTTAGCCAGGCCAGTCAGCTATAAGGACTGGGTATGACCACTAACCACCAACCTCTCCCCTCTGTAGAAGATCAGCTATGTGGGAGCAGGGTGGTGGTGCTCTGACAGGGTCTGTAACTGTTCACTGGGTGCACAGACTCTGGGTTTTCCCAGGTGAGGCATGCCAAGGTCAGCCCCCACCTGTGGGCTATCCTGTATAAGCTATAAAACAATCTGAGGTGGCTGCTATTTGTACTGGGCTTGGGGGTTCCAAGGCAAAGCCAAACTGTGATCCAATGCTGGCTGCTGCTAGTGCCAGGCCTGGGGCCACTTAGCAAGTGGTACAGTCCCTCAAGGGACTGGGGGCTCCTTGAGGCTGGCTGTTGCTTGAGAGAATTCAGGAATTGTAAAGCATGAGCTAAAACCAGCCATTCATATGGAAAAGCCACTGTTAACAGCTTAGGTGGGCCTATTAGTTGGGTGGGACAGAGACTCAGAGGATCTCCAGGCCAAGGCAAACTATGTTAGCCAGGTCGATGGAGTCTCAGATATGGCACCCAACTGCCATTTCTGTGGCTGTGTGGGAGAAGGTTTTGGAAAAAAGAGAATGGCCTCTGCCTACCTTTTTGTCCAGAAGAAAGCTGTCTCCTAGCTCTCATCGTGATGCCAGACACTTCACTTTCTCCTTGTATGCCACTGGTGCTTTTCAAGCTGCTGCCCCAGTGCCAGAGCTCAGAGGGAGTGAGTCTGAGTAAGTCTTTGCATGGGTTCTTTAAGGTAACTGCTTGGGACTCCAGAGTTTCTTCCACTGAGTCAATCCTCACTGGTTTTTGCAGCCAGAAGTTTTGGGGACTTATCTTCCTAGCACTGGAACCCTGGGCTGGGGGACCTGGAGTGTGAGTGGGACTCCTCACTCACAAGACATCCCTCCCAATTTTTATCCACCACAGGTGGATGTGGGACCAGCCTGTTCATTCCGCATCTCCACCCTCCTACCAGTCTGGATGGATGTGGTTTCTTTAGTTTTGTCGTTGTAAGAGTCCCATTCCATTTGATTTCTGACAGTGCTAAGCGATGGTTGTTCTATATTTTAGTTGTAATTTTGATGTGGTTGTGTGAGAAGGAGTGTCATGTTTACCTGTGCCTATCTTAAGCAGAAATTCAAACTTGGTTAGTTTTAAGGAACTGGCTCACATGATTGACAGGGCTGGCAAGTTCAAGATCTGCAAAGCAGGCTGGCAGGCTGGAAACTCCAGCAAGAGTTGGTATTGCAGTCCTGAGTCTGAAATCCACAGGGTAGGCTTGTAGGCTGGGAACTCAGGCAGGATTTCAATGTTGTCATCTTGAGGCAGAATTCCTTATTCCTTGGGGAACATCAGCCTTTGTTCTTAAGGCCTTTCAACTGATTGTATGAGGCCTACCCACATTATGAACGGTAATCTGCTTTATTTAAAGTCCGGTGATTGTAAATGTTGATCAAATCTAAAATATACCTTCACCATAACGTCTAGACTAGTGTTGGACCAAACAGGGTGCTATAGCCTAACCCAGATGAAACAAAATTAACCATAGTATCCTTCGTCCTACTAAGTAATCCCTCCTCTCCATGCTTTTTTTCTCTTTAATCTCCCTCCCACTCAATTTCATGGCCAACCAGAGCTTTGTGTAAATATTTCCCAGGTGAATTAAAACTACCCAGCAGAAAATTATGCTGGGATAGACAAAGTTGACAGGAGAGTCAGTGGGTACTTCCTCCACCCCCATCCAGCAGCCTTCTCCTCTCCATTTCTTCCTCACAGGCCTCGGAGAGAGTGCAGAGCTCAGACAGCACATTCTCCGGGATAACTGCCAATAACCAGGCCTGGCCAGGAGAAAGAGAATTCACTGGCAGCTCCATCCTTCAGTGAAGCATTAATATAATTAGCTGGGTCTGTAACATCTATCTGGTCGTTTTTGTCCTAATGCTTAGCCTACAAACCTGAAAACCTGAAACAAAGAAAGCACTACAATGTAATAGTAGCTTTCCATAGTGTGCCTTGGTTTTAGAGCCGCAGATATGACAACACATAGTACAACGGCGGCTTTGCTCACACGATTTTGCCTGCTTAGAGATTTTCATTTTCTTTAAACTGGATGCTTAATGATAGACCCAAAGTAATTGAGAACGTTTAAGAAATACATGTTTTAAATTAATTTACTCCCAAATGACTGTGTGCGTGCAAGATGACTCAATGTTTCTTTGGGAATTGAGGGTGAAAATCTCAAACTAACAGAGGAAGCGAAGCAAGGCAGGGCCAGGACCCAGCAAATCATGCATAAGCTTTTCCCACCTTCCTGTTTGGAAATGAAAATATTAGGAGGGAAGAAATTATGCAAACATTATGGAGCAAGGAGAGAAAGAGAACTATAATTGCTGAACAAAAAGAGTGACAAAAAGTTCCTAAAGCAAAAATAAATCTGAAAGCCAGAAGTCAAAGATATAAGATACCCACTGACTTCATTGTGCTTAGATCGGAAACCTCCTGTAAAACAAGGCAGTTTCTGAGGCTCCAATGTTGAAAAGTTTTCTTTCAACTGGTGGGGTGGAGCGCAGTATGAATCACAAGATTCTCAGGCTCCCTCAGGAATACGCTGAAAAATCTTCCCATATTTGCAGAGGCCCCAGAACCATCCTAACTGCCTGCTGACAGCTGATCTCATAAATCCCCTAAAAATGAAGGCATGTGAATCCCATCAGTTCCAAATAGAGGTAAAAGACACACCAAAGTGTTCTATATTCATAGTTTTGGAAAGTGCTGGGTTAAGTAAAGTTATGTAAATTTTTTATTGCAGGACTTCTCAGGACCTTTACTAGCGTTGTGCCTCCCCATCGGGAGCATTTATTTGATACGATTTCCCAAATTTATTAGAGATATTTTATGAAGCATTGATGAACATTTACCGAACCTAGCTCTGAGGAACACAGATCTAGATAGTAGGAGAACGGGGCCGAGAAAATCACTTTCAGTTCTTGTGTAGCTCCAGGTCAAAGAAGCAAAAGGAGACCCAACAGCCAGTTACCATCTCCTAACAATTGAAAAATTGTCTTGTTACCACAGATAACTAACTAGTTATTAATAAGAAAGAGATCAAAAGAAATTAAACATTGAATTTATTTTTTTAATCTTTTAATTCTCACCCAAGGGTATGTTTATTGATTTTAGAGGGGAGGACAGAGAGAGAAAAACGTCGATGTGAGGAACATCAGTGGTTTGCCTCCCATACACACCCCAACCAGGGATGAAACCCATAGCCTAGGTATGCGCCCTGACCGGGAATCAAACCTGCAACCTTTTGCTGTACAGGATGATGCTCCAACAAAGTGAGCCACCTGGGCAGGGCAAGAGAGTGAGTTCAATAAAATGGAAAACATAAGCCTGTTTACTTCACCAAGAAGCTACAGCTTCACACACATACACCAGGCCCAGCATTGCCCCAGCAAGGATTAACACCCCTCCTTCCCCACTCCAGTACAAGATTGTCGGGGAGGGGCGGGGGGAGCAGGAGGAGTTGCTTAACCAGAGAGGCTTGTCAGTCTAACCAGGAGGTAGACCTATCAAAAGCTCACAAAAGCTTGGGAAGTTTATTGGTTATTTTGAAAAAGCTCCTGGTTATAACCCCAGGGAAACAAAGAAGTTCTCTCTTGCTCAGGGGCTTGCATTCGATCCTGTTGGTTTGCCGGCTCTCCTGCCTGGGAGCACTCGACCATGCAGGTCTAGCAGCAACCGGAGCCCACAGGAGCCTGTGTAAGGTCCCAAGGACTAAGTTTTTTGTTTTTTTTAATTTTATTTATTTATTTATTTATCTTTAGAGGGGAAGGGAAGGAGAGAGGGAGAGAAACATCAATGTGCGGTTGCCTCTTGTATGTCCCCTGCCGGGAACTGGCCTGGCAACCCAGGCATGTGCCCTGACTGGGAATCGAACCGCGATCCTTTGGTTCGCAGGCCCGCGCTCAATCCACTGAGCTACACCAGCCAGGGCCCAAGGACTAAGTTTTAATACGAAGCAGAAACTCTGGACCTTGGTCTTTTGCCTTGCTAAAGGCATGGCTGGACTTTTTCCGAGTCAGGACAGAGGAAGATGGGACATTGGAAAGCCAGGGGCAGCTTTCCACGTGAATAAACCTTGCCACATCAAAACCTCCCATGTGTGGATGCTTGGAATGCTTTCCTCATAAATCCATAGAAGAGCCTGATTTCCACTGACAACAATCTCATAAATTCCCCTTTAGTTCTAAATTACTGACAACTGTTTCAAAATCCAGTAATATCAGAGGTAAAAGGGAACCTAGAGATTACTATATCTAATCCTTCCATTTACAGGTGTGAAAACTGGCCTCAGGAGAGGAATGCACCAAAGTCACAGGTGAATTAAATTGCAAAGCTTGGTTGGAACCAGGTTTTCCTGACTTTCTGTCCACTGATCTTCCGTTCTGTGGTGCCTTTCAGTACGACTGAATCTGAAGCCTGCCAACTAGCTGTTACTGCACAATTTTGACAAATCTGCCTATAATCAAAAATGAAGTCTAAACCCAGCTAATAACCCATGTTATTCAAGCAAATTCCAGTATGATAAAATAATCCAGTCATTGGCATTTGAAACAGCAGGATTTGACCTGTGCTTTCAACAGTGGATTCTTGATTTACCCCTGAACCCCAAGCCTCATGATGTTTTCCTTGGAATCTGAACTGTAATCATGCAGATGTCATGGTCCACCTCTCTTTAAAACATTTTTAAATAGGTTTGCATTGTTTGGTAAATAGACCAAGAATTATAAAAGGTTCAGCCATGGCTGGTGTGGCTCAGTGGACTGAGCACTGGCCTGCAAACCAAAGGGTTGCAGGTTCAATTCCCAGTCAGGGCACATGCCTGGGTTGCGGACCAGGTCCCCAGTAGGGGGCACAAGAGAGGCAACCACATATTGATGTTTCTCTCCCTCTCTTTCTCCCTCCCATCCCCTGTGTCTAAAACAAAATAAATAAAACCTTTTTTTTTTTTTTTAAGAATTATAAAAGGTAGAGCAACAAGTATAAAGGACACTTGGATAAAAACTATGGGGGGTGGAAATGGGAGGGAGGTGGGGAGGGCTGGGGCTGTGGGCTGGGGTGGGAGTAAAAGACAGAAAACTGTACAAGATCAACAATTAAAAAATACTGATAAAAAATAAATAAATTGGGAAAAAAAGAATTATAAAAGGTTCAGAGTGAAGATCTCAGCCCTACCTCTGTTTCCCATGCTCCTATTTCTTTTTTTTCCTCATGCTCCTACATCTCACCTTCCTTGTCTACATGGTTAGCTACTGGTATTAGTGTTTTGTGTGTACTTCCTGAGTTTATTGTGCAAATATGGATGTAGAGGCTTATTTTTCTCCCTTTTTGATGCTCACAGCATGATCTCTTTATTAGGCAAGTAAGTTTCTTCCCCTTTAGGCCTTAGTTTCCTCATTTATAAAGAAAGGATTGTACCAACTCTCTCCATGTTCCCCTAACACTCTCAGAGGCTGCAAATGCGTCAAGCCCCCTGCCACTCACTCGGCCTCTCTTGACAACGTTTGGCCTTTTGGAAAGTCACACTTGCATGGCTGGTTTAGTCAGTAACCTCAAACTGAGAGCACTCAGGGTGTGGTTTGTAGACTCTGGTATTTCATGCTTTAAGAAAATCCAGTACACAAATGTCAACATTTCCAAAGCAAATTAGGGAGTGGCTATTTGTATACTCACTTGGTCCAAAATTCAAAAGAGCATAAAACAAAAAGGCTCCACCTTAATCCCAGGTCACCAAGCCCTCCTCCGGTGGGCCTTTGTCATCAGTTTCTTGTGCATCCTTCCTGAGACTTTGAATATGCAAACATATCTATGTATGGCATTCCAAAATAGCACTCCAAACACTGTTTCGCTCCTTGTACTTCTCACTGAAGAAGATATTTTAGAAATCCTTCATATCAAGGCAAATAGAACTTATTCCTATTTTCTTTTTATTCTCTTTTTAAGGTTGTATAATTTTCCAATGATGGATATGCCAAAAGGAATTGATCTTAAAGGGGTTCTTGTGAACAGGAAACTCCATTGTCCGTTTGCAATCTGATTTAATCCCCGAAGTCCTGTTGTCAGTCTCACTCTACTGTAGAAAGCAAGACTCTGTCCTGGGGTGTTTCCCTCTGTGCACAGCGCGGTCAGAGCAGGCATCATCAGCGCCTGCCAAGCAGCTCGTGCCAAACAAACAAGTGTTTTCACCTCCTGAATATCAAGGTTGAATTTCAGACTGCTCTAAGATCCTCAAAGCTTAATCTTCTTAATTTTCAGAGTAAGTTTTCCCCCTTCCTACTTTTTAGACCAAGCTTTCTCTCTTTCTCTCTCCCCTCCCACTGTCCGTTACTGAAAACTGAAAAATCTAATGTAGTTTTTTTTTTCACCAAACTTGAAACCTGCCTCATTCTCCAAGGCTCTGACTAATTCCTAGTAAGCACTAGCAACTCTTACCTGGTTGGTCCCCAGCTCTGCCCTGATAACAATAAAACTCATCTAGAACTATACTCACTATAGGCAATAGAAGGAACTTTGATCCTTACTGGTATGGCTCAGTTGGTTGGGTGTCGTCCTGAAAAGCAAAACGTCACCAGTTGGATTCCTGGTCAGGGTGCATGTCTGGGTTGTGGGTTTGTCCCTGGTCCCCCAATCAGGGTGTGGTCAACATGTGTGTGAGAGGCAACCAATTGATATTTCTCTCCCCTCTTTCTCCCTTTCTTCCCCTCTCTCTAAAAATAAACAAATGAAATCGAAGGAAGGAAGGAAGGAAGGAAGGAAGGAAGGAAGGAAGGAAGGAAGGAAGGAAGGAAGGAACTTTGATCAGAGTCAGGTGATAATGAGATATTGATCCCCCAGCCCTCGGTGTAGCCTAGGTGGATCAGGCAGCCCTGAGGAGCCTGGTCGTCCATTCACCCCAAGGGATGTATAAACACTGTTCTGTTTGTCACGTGTGACAGAAAGGTTGAGAAGCTCTAATGAGCGCTATGAGAGGAAACACTCTTCTTAGCACAGAGTTTGGCATATGGTGTTAACATGCAAGGTGTGCCTGGAAAATGTCCAGCCATTGTTACTATAATGAGAATGGTTTGCGTGACATCGATGTAACCTGGCAACCAAGGAGAGTGGACTGGAATGAGCATGTGTGAACAGTGACTTTACAGTACCAGTCAGTGGGGGTGGTAAATGCCCTTGAGTGAACATGTGTACTATGTGGCCATCATATTCAAAAAGACTGAGCAAGTACGGCAATGAATCTGCATCAAGTTTTCCAATTAAGCTTGAACATTACTCCACAAAAGCTATTCGGTTGATTCAGAAGGCTGCAGCTATGGGCAAATGGTGATGGGCAGCTTCATCATGACAATGTGCCTGCTCATGGCATCATGTCTCGTGCAGAGTTTTTGGTGAAACATCAAATCACCCAGGTGACTCAGCCCCACTATAGCCCAGATTTGGCACCCTGTGACTTCTGGCTTTTCCCAAAACTGAAATCACCTTTGAAAGGGAAGAGATTTCAGACAGTTGATGAGATTCAGGAAAATACAATGGGACAGCTGATGGTGATTGGGAGAACTGTGTGAGGTCCCAAGGTGCCTACTTTGAAGGGGACTGCGGCATCATTGTTCTATGTACAATGGTTCTTGAATCTT
The DNA here is from genome assembly GCA_039655065.1 of Glossophaga mutica. NCBI lineage: Eukaryota > Metazoa > Chordata > Mammalia > Chiroptera > Phyllostomidae > Glossophaga > Glossophaga mutica. The sequence goes on from CM077306.1 coordinate 112,989,023, forward strand.
GTATCTTCTTCAATAAATGTCTCATTTTTCACATGACATGGCTGGATATATTCTGTACATACTTCATATGATTGATTGATGGGTTGGTGAATGATGTAATCAGGTACTATGTACTCAATAAATAGTAGATATTATTATTATTTTTATAATCCAATCCTACTTGACCTCTTATTTTACCCAACATATTTATTTCCCTTAGTTCTGCAACATGACATTCTCCTGCTTTTTCTTCCTACCTTCTGAATTCTCTATGCTGATTCTTCTTACTCTACTGGGCCTTTATACGTTGGAATTTTTCCAAATCTGGTTCTTCATTCTCTTCTTTCTCCCTGAGCTATGTCAATGCCTCTCAGGACTCCAGAGACAAACTGTATTCCCGTGAACCCCAAATTGATTCTTTCAGCACATACCCTTCTCTGAGCTCCAGACTCATGAATCCTACCGTCTGCCTGTAATCTCTTCTTGAATCCACTGAGATGAACATCTGCCACCTAGAGGAATGAGAGCTGAAAATCAAAATAAAGGTACCGTTGTCCCCAAACATCTACTTCATTCTTTCGTTTGTACCATTCCTTCAGAGAAAATAATTTTGTAGAAACAATGGAGGGAAGGAAGGAACTGAAATATAAAGTTTTTCTTGTGCATCTGGAATTAGTGCCCACTCTAGTATCCATTTCAAATCTTTTCTACCTTCTTCAATTCTTTGATTCTGCTAACCCTTCCCACCCACTGACCAGACTCACCTCAATTAGCAGATCTAACAGTTCCCACTTTGTGGAGACCATTTGGCAGATCTCTAACCTCCTGCCACCAAATCTACAAACATTTCCATTCGCAGCCTTTTCTCCTCCTATTTAGGCCAGTTTCCTGTCCAGGCTTTGGCTTGTGTCACTTTCTAGTGTCTCAGGGATCCTCTGCTCGTGAGTGGCCACCCTCTCCATCCTCTCTTCTAAGCGCTCTCTCTAATTACTGCTGCCTATCTACCATCTGTGCACATTCAAAGGCTCTCCAAAGCCGAAGTCTCTTCCTTTGACCCCATGTCCTGCTCCTGCTGCTACCCTTTGCCATTCCCTTCACAGTCAAATTTCATGAATGAATTGTCTATTTACCATCTTTGTGGTACATCTCAGCCTTCTGCAATTGATTTCTCTTTCCACAGTCTGCTGAAGCTATTCTCGACAAAATCAACACTAATGTCTCCCAAATCTTTTGATCCAATGGTCTTCACATTGCTTGATCTCTGAAGTATTTGACACTATTAACCAGGTTCTCCTTGTTTCCTTGCTGTTTTCCCCCAATGATATTTCATAAATGGTTCTGGGTGGTTTGTGGGGAATTGCCAGCCCAGGGACAATATTTTCTTTCTACCCTCACAAACAACTAGTTATCTCTAACTTGCCCTTCAGGTCTGGACTGAGGGCACTCTTCCCTGTCCCCTCAGGCCAGTCTGCAAGGCTTCCTGTGCTTTGTCTCAGGAGCAATTATCACAGAATGCAATTAGTTGTGTTAGGGTCATTCTATACCCCCAGGCTTTCTCCTGAGCTGTATCCGATTTCCAGGGACTTTTGTGGTGCCAAAACAAAGGGGAGGGTGGCCCTCTATGCCTGAATATCACCTGTTATGTTGGCCCAGCTGAAATGCACTGAGAGCTCACAGGCTTCTGAATAATAGTGTAAAAAGATATGAAGGCTCCCCTTCATTCTCCTCACATTTTAATTTTTTAATCACATATTTCCAGACTTTGTCCAAAATGATTATTGGAAATGATTAAAGCAGCAGTCCCTGAGGGTGGCCTGGTAACGGCCACACAGATTCTTTGTATGAAATTTCACTTAACAACCACCGAAAGCACCAAAACAGTTATCAGGGCATTCCTCTCAGCCCAGTTTCTAACTCCCAGCCCAGAACCCGGCTCAGTTCTGGGGCACTGCACAGGGCCTGGGATACACTGGATTCTGAGATCTCTAGTCTCCTTCTCCACAGTCCAGGGACTCTGAGCCCATCCGGAGGTGGAGTCAACTCTTCTTGGCCTTGCGTGCTGTCTTTGCACCTGAGTCCTTTCTGTTTCCCAAAGGGTCTTTCCTCCAGCGGGGTCCATCCTTCCCTGAGTTGAGATAACAAAGATTTAGTACACGAGATGGAGAAAAGGCCATGGAGAAAAGAAAATCCTGGGGCACAAACCATCAGTTGTTACTCCAAAGTAGTCTCCGGACAGTACTATGGAGAGAAAATCTAGGAAAAATGGATTTGGAGGTAATAGATGAATCCAGAACCTCCTGATGTCCTGAGCAGACAGGCATAGCACAAGGAAAAGAATCATTTTGCCAGAGAGTAAGAAAAGAAGGGCTGTTTCATCTTTGGCATCACACAGTGGAAGTTCTGGGGGGAAATGCGAAGATTTTGTGATTGTTGAATAGCAAAAGGTATGAGTCATTTGTAAATATTAAGAAAAATAAAATATGTACTTGTGCCTAAATGTAGCTAGCAAGAAGGTTAATAATCACCCGCATATCTCCCCTTAATTACCTAATTAATCCAATTACCTCCTACGATATTTTGACCTCTCTCTTCCCACAGATCCCAATTCCTTGTTTGTTCTCTAAATGAAACAACACCATCACCCCAAACAAAAAGCCCACAGATAACCAAGAAAAGACACATGTTTGAGAAAGGTTCCATTGTATTTTCAAGGATCTCTGCATTAACATACCTCCTTTTTTTAGAAGATCAAATCCTGAGAGGAGGATGTTAGATACCGAGTGGAAGGCAGTGACCGCATGCTTTTCTGCAAACAATGCTGGTTCTTCAGGGGGCTGGAAGCCGACTCCAGAGGCCTCTGGCATTTTGATAATCACTCAGGACATCGCAGAACAACAAGCACATATTGTCTGCCTGAAGGTGACTGGAACTTGACACTACCGGAGGGAGTCTCCCCAGTTGCCTTCTCTCTCAACACCAAAATGCACCTTGAAATCCACCTTCCACTGGCTGGTTGAGAAAGACTTAAAATGGTTAACTATCTTCTTACTGACAACCACACAGTGGAAATCTGGCCTTTGGGGGCCCTCTAGATGACTCTCTCCCATGACACTCTCTCCATCTACTCTTGTTTTTTGATGCCCTTCTTTCTTATTGTTGCTTAGACTTCTGTTTGGAGAGATTGCTTTGGAGAAACCAAAATAATTGGACTCCAGGGAGAGCTGAGCTGCAGAGCTGAGGCTTAAATGAACTGACAAAATAATTTTCCCCCATATCATGTTTTTATTTCAAACCCTGCTGAAAAACAGGTTTCTAATTGAAGTGTTCTAATTTAAATCATCACTACTATTAACAATCACTTATTGGATACCTACTCAATGAGCGTTGTACCAGGCCCTTCAACTATGTTCTTTGAATTGATATTCTGGCATCCATGAGAAACAGGAATTGAGTGTCAGAAATAAAGTGCTAATGAAGGGCAGACAGGGGCTAATTAAGTAGGAAGCTAGAGAAGCCCAGGCCATAGGCCTTCTCATCTATGAGCCCCCTTCAAGGCCCTGTACCCGATTCTGTATCCATAGGCTTTATTCCTCTCCCTAGAGCAGGGGTGTAAAACTCATTTTCACCGGGGGCCACATCAGCCTCTCAGCTGCCTTCAAAGGGCCGGATGTACTTCTAGGACTGTATAAATGTAACTACTCCTTAACTAGGGGCAAGGAGCTTGGCGCTGCCACCAGGTAGAAACAAGGTGCTGGGCCAGATAAAACAAGGTGGAGGGCCAGATTTGGCCCATGGGCCTTGTGTTTGCCACCTGTGACCTAGAGGGAGCTTTCAAAATTGCATAAGCTTCAGTCCCCACCAAACCTGGATCTGTCCCTGGTGTGGAGCCAGTATTTGAACACAGAATTATCTGACTTTGAAATCTATGCTCTTCACACAGAACTGTTCTTCATCATGAAATTCAGGAGTCAGAAAATACAACTTCTTCTCCCTAAATCTGCTGTAACCTGGAGCACTCCAATAACCTTAACAGAATGCTCTGTTGAACTACTGTTTGAATCGCCCCTTTGGAGACTCAGAGACATATATCAGCAGACACTTCCTTTAGCACCACGTGGCTAGGCAGATGAGACAGGCCCTGTGAGAGAGTGGTCAAAGGCCAGACTTTGGATTTGCTCCCTGAGTTGGAATCCTGGTCCTCCCACTTCATCCTTAGCTCTGTGTGCTTAGGCAAGTTATTTACCTTTCTGTGCCAGAATTTCCTCTTCTGAAAAATTAGTATAACAATAGTTCTGGCCTTGGCCAGGTAGCTCAGTTGTGTAGATCATTGCCCTAATATGCCAGGGTTGCAGGTTCAGTCCCTGGTTGGGGCACATGTAAGAATCAACCAATGATTGCATAAATAAGTGGAACAACAAACTGAACTTTCTCTCTTCCTCTCTCCCCTGCACCACCTGCCCATGGATTGAACCCACAACCTAGGCATGTGCCCTGACTGGGAAACTGGGAATCGAACCCACAGCCTTTTGGTGGATTTGGTGTAATGTATGATGCTCCAACCAACTGAGCTACCTGCCCAGGGTTCTTCATATTATTTTATAATCTTTTTTTAGTCAACATTGTCTTCTTTTTCATTCTTTTAAAAATAATTTTATGTATTGATTTGAGACAGGAAGGGGTAGGGGTAGAAAGAGAGAGACAGACAGACAGAGGGAGAGAGAGACAGAAACATCAATTTGTTGCTCCACTCAGTTATGCATTCTCATTGGTTGACTCCCATATGTGCCCTGACCAGGGATCGACATAACCTTGGCGCATTCAGATGAGGTTATGTTATGCCAACAAAGCCCCCTGGCCAGGGATGCTCCTTTTCATTCTTGTAAACTTTCATTTTATCTAATATCCAGACCATTGTCAAATTTCCCCCAAAATGTATTTTACAGCAGATTTGTTGAACCCAGTGGTGGCACAGGACTGCTCACTGAGCTGCCTGTTATGGCCCTGTCTTCTAATCCTGTTGTCGTGACATTGACTTTCAGAAAGACCAGGCCAACTGTCCTGTAGAATATTCCAGTTTTTTATTTTACTTTTATTTCCTGTGCCAGTGTTTTTCTTGCACCCTGGATTTACTGTAAATTAAAAATGATATCTAGCCCTAGCTGGTGTGTCTTACCGGACTGAGCACCGGTCTCTGAACCTAAAGGTTGTCCGTTCGATTCCTGGTCAGGGTGTTACAGAGCAGGGCCAAGTGGGGTATGATATACTATTACCGAAAGTACCCCCTACTAGGTTCACATTGCCCGCCACCTGAGGAAAGACATCTCTTGATGCCAGATATTTGTGAAAAGGAAAGAAAATGTTTATTTAAAGCTAATATAAACTTATACTAGTGACCTAATATCGTCATTAAAATATCAAAGTCCTTTAAGATACCCACAGACACACACAGTCCTTCTTTCTCCCTCTGCCTTAATTCGGGTACCGTATCTCAGGAAAAGTAAATGTCCATGATTCAGGCTCCCAGCACCATCACCTGTGTCGCCGTCAGGATCTCCAGTTAATCCAAAGCCATGGGGCACCTACCTTCTCCTGGCCCACCAACGAAAGTCCTTGTACCCCTTTTCTTCCAGGCAAAGTCTCTCCTGCTTCCTAAGCCATGTGGCCAAGGGGAGCACCCCAAAGCCACGTGGTCCTCACTCTTGCAAAGCTGTGAAGATCTCCACTCTGCCAAAACTGCATGGTCCTCTCTCCCGGCAAAGCTGCAGGGTGGAGGGGGGCCGCTACTGTGCCAAAGCTGAGTGGCAGTTCTCTGTTTAAGCCGCATGGTGATTCTCCCTCACATGGCTGAGGGGGTCCCCACTCTGGCCAAAGCTGAGTGGCTCTCTTTGCACTGCCACAGCCATGTGGTCCTCTCTCCTAGCATAGCACGGTTGCCAAGTCTGGGTTTAAATCCCCGCACCAATCTTCCTCTGTAGCCCCATTTCCGACTCCTCCTACAATCAGTTACATATGCCAGCATTCCCATATCCTTCCAGCTTTACTGGGCTGCCATAGTGAGTCTGGGCAGGTGTGGCCCCACGGCGTGGAGCCAATCATCTCCAAGCTCTCACACAGGTGCTGTAACCAGGGGGCGTTGTCTCCCAGTTACATCTTGGGTGGAAGTTGCTCCCTTCTCCCTGGCTCAAAGCAGGGCCACAGCTATTTAACATATCTATGACACCAGTTAAAGGTTATAGATACGTTAAATGACCATGCCAGAGGTTAGCTGCAAAGCTGTTGCTATGCAAAACCGCTCTGCATGTTCCTGCTCCATGTGTCCCTTCCCCCAACTCACACCTGTTGGGGGAAGGGGTGAGGCCATCCTCATATTTCCTGGACACCTTGAGTTCTGGACCCCATTCCAAATCCCTATTTGGGCCCCCCCCCTTGGCTTCACCCTGTATCAAGGGCACATGCCTGTGTTGTGGGCCAGGTCCCCAGCTGGGGGCGTGTAAGAGACAACTGATCTATGTTTCTCTCACACATCATGTTTCAGTCCCTCTTTCTCCCTCCCTTCCCCCCTCTAGAAATAAATAAATGAAAATTGTATCTAAAGGTGTGAGAAACCCAGTTCAAACATTTTGACTAGACTACAGTTTCTAAGAAGTGTTGTGTATTCATATTACATCATCAGAAGATATCCATTACTGATTCTGAGATTGAACCAGTCCTGGGGGAATGACAGTCTGATTCTCCCATTATACGGTTACATCCACCTCACTCCTAACTTGAGACTAAAAGTGAACCACTGTGGTATTAATTGGCATTATTTGTGTGTATAGTTCTCTACCAATTTTTTGTTTAATTTTTAACAGTTTTGTTCAGATATAATTGACATACAACAAATGGCACATTTTTTTAAAGTACTGTATTGATTTTCTGTTGCTGCTATAACAGATTACCACAAATTTAGTGGCTTAGAACAACACGAAACTTACTCCCCGCAGTTCTGCAGGTTAGGAGTTCAACATGGGTCTCACTGTGTTTGAACCAAAATGTCGGCAGGGCTGCATTCCTACATGGAAACTGTAGGGGAAAATCCATTACCCCTTTTTTCCAGCTCCTAGAGGCTGCCCACATTCCTTGGTTCACAGTCCCCTTTGTCCATCTTAAAAATCAACAGGCCTGGCTGATGTGGCTCAGTGGATTGAGCACCGGCCTGCAAACCAAAGGGTGGCCGGTTTGATTCCCAGTCAGGGCACATGCCTGGGTTGAGGGCCAGATTCCCAGCACGGGGAGCATGAGGGGCAACCACACATTGATGTATCTCTCTCTCTCTCTTTATCCCTCCCTTCTCCTCTCTAAAAATAAATAAATAAAATCTTTAAAAAAATAAGCCAACAACATTAAAGTCGTGGCCAGGTACTCAGCTGGTTATAGTGTTGCTTCCATACAGCAAGGTTGCAGTTCCATCCCCAGTCAGGGCACATACAAGAAGCAACCAACGAATGTGTGGATGAATGAAACAACAGACTGATGTTTCTCTCTCTCTCTCTCTAAAAATCAATAAAGTAAAACAAATTTTTGTTTAAAAAGCAACAGTGTTATACGTCTTTGATCATTCTTCCTAGTCACATGACTCTGTCTTTCACTTTTAAGGACCAGGCCCATCCATATAATCCAAGATAACGTCTCCATTTTAAAGTCACCCAATTAATGCTCTGGCTGGTGTAGCTCAGAGGATTGAGTGTGGGCTGTGAACCAAGGGGTCGCTGGTTTGATTTCCAGTCGCTGGTTTGAAACCTCAGGGCACATACATGGGTTTCGGGCCAGGTCCCCAGTGGAGGCCATGTGAGAGGCAACCACACGTTGATGTTTCTCCCTCTCTTTCTCTCTTCTTTCCCCTCCCTCTAAAAATAAATAAATAAAATATTTTAAAAAATAAATAAATTAAATTAAAAAAATAAAGTCACTTGATTAGTAACCTTAATTCCATCTGCTACCCTAATTCTATTTTGCCATGTAACATTTATAGATAGCTTCATAGGTTCCAGAGAGTAGGATGTGTATATCTTTAAGAGACCATTATTCTGCCTACCACAACTTATTCTGTGATCTTCAAAGGTTTATGTCCATCTCATATGTCAAATATATTCACCTGTTCCAAGATCCCCCAAAGGCCCAACACATTAGAGTATTAACTCAATGTCCAAAATCTCATCTACCTCTCATCAATGAAATCATCTAAATTAGATACAGATGAGACTCTGTATATACTCCATCCTGGGGCAAAATTCTTCTCTGTCTGTGGATCTGTGAAACCAGAAAATAAGTTTTCTGTTCCCAAAAGATAATGGTGGGTTTAGCATAGGTTAACAATTATAGACATTCCCATTCAAAACAGAAAAAGATAAAAGATATAAAGGGATCACTGATTCCCCTGAAAATTTCAGAATCCAGCCAGGTAATCTCCATTAGGTTCCAATGCCTAGAAATAATCCACTATGGTTCTCAGCTCTGTTCTCTGGATTCAAGACTCCATCCTCCCTTTTTTCATGAAAGGTGTATGTGTTTACAGCTCAGTAGTTTTATCAGACAGCTTCCTGTCTGTAGAATTTGGGTGGTCCAACAGACTTCTTCATTTTGTCTTCTCTGTGTCCTTTCAGTCCACCCTGTCAGTGTTTCTGCTGGAATCAAATTCTCGAGAGCCTTGGGATCGCCTTTGAATGCCATGGGGACTAACTCCAGTAGACAAGAGGCTCCTTCACTAATCTCTTCTAGAGAATCCCAACTGTATTTTGTTTTTATTTTTTTATCTCTATTTTGTTGTTGTTGAGACGGATGAAGGGATCTGTGAATTACACAAAGAGCCTTTTTGGGCTATGACAAGGAAAGCTGCTGTGAAAAATTATTCCTGTGTAAGGCTTTGTATGGACTTACACTTTCATTTCTCATGAGTAAATGCCGAGGAGTGAAATGGCTAAGTCATATTGACGTGGATCCCGGCTCCTGGGGTCCAAGGCATTATGGATGAGATGAGACAAATTCACACGGACTACCGAGTCCTATAGAGGAAAAGGGACGGCACCACTTCTCTCTCAGGGGCAGAAAAAGCCTCGGAGAGCCTCAGCCACCCTCTGAAGAGGAGAGGGCCTCGACCCTTACCTGGACAACCTTTTATTTGGTTCAATTTGCACAGGAATACAGGGTGTATACGTAAAGCTCATCAGTCATTGTCAGGCAGAAATGATTAACCAATAGATAACATTCAAAGAACTCTGAGGGCTTATTCTGAGTCAGGGCCAGATAGTTAAAGGGCCATAAAACTTTGAGGAACACACTCACTAACCGCTTGGACCCTTATCATTTAAATTGAGGGTATTAGCAAAGTAGGTTTGGTAGGATTTTAGGCATTCTTTCTTAGGCCTGATAACCCTAGGGAACCTGCCCTATCCACAGATCCACAGGGCCACAGGGCCATACCCACCTCCAGCATTGTTTCAGGCTTAAGTCATTGTTTCAGGCTTAAGTAAGGCAGGGGCAGTAAGGCAGCCAAGAGATTAGGAGACTTCTTGCAGACAGAATGAGGACTCAGGCTATGTCAAAGCCGACGGGTGAGGGTCCATCACCCCCTTTTTCTATAGTCCCCCAAGTCCTTCCCTAAGGGCCCCTTTGAGACCATGCCTCTCTTAGGTCATCCCTCCCTTGAGGAATCTTACCTGTCATTGGCTAACCAGTCATCCGCTCCGGGGCGAAGCAGGGTGAAGTAAAAGGAGCAGAGGCGGTGCCCCTACAAGGAAGATAAGCTTTGTCTTCTAAGTGGCTTATGGTCCCAAATCCTTTACTCAGCCTTAACCACGGGGGATTACAGCTTCTGAAACAAGGCAGGACAGTTCCCAACATCATATGGTGGGTATGTTTCACTTTTTAAGAAATTGCCAAACTGTTTTCCTATGGTTGTACATTTTACATTCCCACCAGCATTTGAATGAGGTTTCAACTCCATATCCCCACCAACATTTAGTGTGGTCAGGTTTTTAAATTTTAGCCATTCTAATAGGTGGATTGCGAAATTATTTTAACACCAATTGACAATCTTTGATTGAATCTATTTCATTAGAGCTTGCAAAATGCTTTATATTTCTAACATTATTTTTACATAGATCAGCTAACATTCTTCAGTAAAACAGAGAATGTTTCTCATCAACTGAGATTATGTAGTTACCCTAAATGTAGTTCCCAATAAAAAGGAATTAGAGAGCCCTGGCTGGATGCTCAGTTGGTTGGAACCTTGTCCCCTACACCCAAAGGTTGCAGGTTTGATCCCCAGTCAGAGTGTGTGTAGGAGGCAACCAATCGATGCTTCTCACTTCCATGTCTGTCTGTCTCTCTCTCTCTCTCTCTCTCACACACACACACACACACACACACACAAATAAACATATCCTTGTGTGAGGATTCAAAAAATGAGATGAATTTCATCCTCACATACCTTTTTCTTTAAAGATTTTATTTATTTATTTATTTTTAGATAGAGGGGAAGGGAGGGAGAATGAGAGGGAGAGAAACATCAATGTGTGGTTGCCTCTCCCATGCCCCCTACTGGGAACCTGGCCCATAACCCAGGCATGTACCCTGACTGGGAATCGAACCAGCAACTCTTTGGTTCACAAGTCAGCACCCAATTCAAGGAGCCACACCAACCAGGTCTTCATACACCTTTTTAATTCAGATAGGTCATTCTTGTTTTCCCATTTTGCGACATGAAAGCTATGACTGTGAGACTGGGAAGAGCTTAGGGAAGTTGTTCAACATCTCAATCTCAGCCAACAATCAAGAAACCTGGTAAGAGTTTGCTTCTAAAATAAATGGATTCAGCAGCCAAGGTACACTGAAGACTTGTCACAATATGTACTGGGCACCTACTTCCTAGCAATATGGTCAGAGTTTATTGAGAAACGTTTCATCTCCCCGCCATTAACGCCCTCATTTGCAGCAAGGTCATGCATTAGCAGTGCCTGCAGGCTGCTGTGCTGTGTGGCCCAGCACCTGCTGGTATCGGGCGGAAGCTGAACACTGTGGCCCAACAGTCCTGGAACACAACACATTCCTTAGCCATGAAAGCCCCCTTCACTGATTCTGTCTGAGCATACTGCTTTTCCTTCAGAAATTAGAATTAGTCAGGGGTGACCTCCTGGGCTCCTTTCCAAACAAGGATGGGACAGAAAGTAGCAAGTGGCAGAAAAGCCATGAATCTGACAGTGAGTTTAGATGGTGGAGTCAGTCAGGGACACAGAAGCTAAGAGGCAGACAGGGCTGGTGGTCAGCTGGAAGGCTTTAGAACAGAGGTAGCAGTTGTTAAATATTCAAATACTTCTGAGTTCATTGTTAAATAGCGGCGGCTCTGAGAAATTCCCATCCCCACCATTCTTCCAACCACCCACAGCCCCCAGTCTCTTCTCTTGCCACCCTCCCATGACTGTTGTGATTAGCTAGAATCCAGGCTGAACTATGCAAAATAGTTTGAATAACTATTCTGGGTGTGGACACAAACTGCATTACAGTTTTAACTGGTGTTGAGGTAGGATAGTAAGAAGCTAGGAAAATTCCTGGGCAAGTGGAATGGGAAAACTGAGATAAGAAAATTAAACAAGGCGGAACAGTTTGAGTAACTTTCAGCCAGCTGGTGAATTGCAAAAACTTACTGTATCTCTCCTAACCAAGGACACTTAAGAGTAAATGGCTTATACCTCTCCTCCCTAATCAAAGAACCATAACCTAAATCTTCCAGGTCTGAAAGTTGGAGAACAGAGACCCAGTTAATGTCATTGGTGCCAGCTACATCCAAGGACAAATGAAGTCAGGGGACCAAATAACAAAAACCCCTTAAAACCCAGGCAGACCCAAGATACAAGTAAAACAGTGTAACAGACCAAAGAATATTCCCAAACCCCCCTACGCACTCACTTTGATGCATATTAAAAATGCACCTGGAAAGCTAACTGAAGCACGCCCCTAAGATTCTCACCCATGGAAAGAAAAGATAAAAAGACCTAAGAACAAAGATTCAGCTCAACACCTCCACGACCCTTCTCAGGCATGAAGTTTTTTTGAAGTATATTTTCTTGGTTATGGTATTAAAGTTGTCCCAATATTTTCCCCTTTGCCCCCCTCTGCCCAGTACCACCCTTCTCTCCAGCAATCCTCCCCTTAGTTCATGTCCATGGGTTGTGTATAAGTTCTTTGGCTTCTCCATTTCCTATACTATTCTTAACCTCCCCCTGTCTATTTTGTACCTACCAATTATGCTTCTTAATCCCTGTACCTTCCCCCCATTCTCTCCCTTCTCCCTCCCCACTGATAACCCTCCATGTGATCTCTGTATCTATGGTTCTGTTCCTCTTCTAGTTTGCTGAGTTTGTCTTTGTTTTTTAGATTCAGTTGTTGATAGTTGTGAGTTTATTGTTATTTTAATGTTCATAGTTTTGATATTTTCCTTTTTCTTAAATAAGTCCCTTTAACATTTCATATAATAAGGGCTTGGTGATGATGATGAATTCCTTTAGCTTTACTACGTCTGAGAAACACTTTATCTGCCCTCCCATTCTAAATGATAGCTTTGCTGGATAGAGTAATCTATGTTGTAGGTCCTTGTTTTTCATCACTTTGAATACTTCTTGACAGTCCCTTCTTGCCCGCAAAATTTCTTTTGAGAAATCTGCTGACAGTCTTATGGAAACTCCGTTATAGGTAACTGTCTCCTTTTCTCTTTCTGCTTTTAAGATTCTCTCTTTATCTTTATTTATTTTTTTTTTAATTTTTTTTTTTTTCTTTTAGATTTTATTTATCTTCAGAGGGGAAGGGAAAGAGAGAGGGAGAGAAACATCAATGTGCGGTTGCCTCTTGTATGTCCCCTGCCGGGAACTGGCCTGGCAACCCAGGCATGTGCCCTGACTGGGAATCGAACCTCGATCCTTCGGTTCGAAAGCCCGCGCTCAATCCACTGAGCTACACCAGCCAGGGCCAGATTCTCTCTTTATCTTTAACCTTTGCCATTTTAATTATGATTTGGTGTGGTCCTCTTTGGGTCCAACTCGTTTGGGACTCTCTGTGCTTCCTAGACTTACATGTCTATTTCCTTCACCAAATTAGAGAAGTTTTCTTTCATTATTTTTTCAAATACGTTTTCAATTTCTTGCTCTTCCTCTTCTCCTTCTGGCATCTTTATGATTTGGATGTTGGCACTTTTGGAGATGTTCCAGAGTCTTATTCTCTCCTCATTTTTTACTTCTTGCTTCTTCATTCTGTTCTAGTTGATTGTTTATTTCTTCCTTATGTTCCAAATTATTTATCTGAACCCTTGCTTCCTTTCCTTCACTGTTGGATCCCTGTGGATTTTTCTTTATTTCACTTAGCATAGCCTTTATTCCTTTCCTTATGCTTTTGCCATACTCAGTGAGTTCTCTGAGCATCCCGATCACCAGTGTTTTGAACTCTGCATCTGATAGGTTGGCTATCTGCATTTCATTTAGTTCCATTTCATTTAGTTCTTTTTTGGGGATTTTGTTCTGTTCTTTCATTTGGGCCATATTTCTTTGTCTCCTCAATTTGGCAGCCTCCCCATGTTTCTTTCTGTGTATTGGGGAGAGCTGCATTGACTCACTGTCTTAGTGCACCTGTTAAGTTGTAAGGCACAGAGCTTTAGGTATTCCCCAGGGTGGGGCAATGCTCTTCATCACTTTGTGGCTCCAAATGTGGGAGAGAGGTCGGAGAGGGGACAGTGCTGCTGCCTGGCTTCTGAAGGCTTGCTGGGCACTTGCCCCATTTCCAGTCATTTCACCCTCCTTCTCATATGTGACTGGTGCCCCTCTAGCTCTGCCCTGGTGGTGGTTCCCAGAGTGAGTGGGTTTGTGGACCTTCCAGGACCATACAGGCCCTTTAAAGGGACTCTTCCAAGAGATCAGCAGTTTCTTCCACTGCCCCAACCCCCACTGGTTTTTATAGCCAGAAATTATGAGGCTTTATTTTCCCAGCGCTGGAACCCTGGGCTGTGCGGTCTGGCCTGGGGCTGGGATCACTTGCTCCTAAGGTGTCCCTCCCAATTTTTTATCCACCACACGTGAATGTAAGACCAGCCATTCTGCCAGCTACCAGTGCCACCTCGCTGCCACCACACCACTTCCTCCCTGCCCCGGCTCCCTGTCTCCCTCCCTGTTACCCATCTGAATGAATATGGCTTCTTTAAATCCTTGGTTGTAGAACTTCCACACAGTTTGATTTGCTGGCAGCTCTGAGGATTTTTTGTTTTGAGGTGAGTTGTGATCCTTCTTATGGTTGTACAAGGAGACGAAGCGTGTCTACCTACACCTCCATCTTGACTGGAAGCCTGAATTTTTTATTTCTTCTTAAACTCTAGGGGTCTCGAGTAGACTTGCAGCCCGAGGAGCAGTGGGCAGCAGCAGCTGAACCTGGGCTTCCCCGCCGATCCTGTCTCCAGGGCCCCCTTTTCTCTTACTACCAGGTAAGCTAACAGCAGCCCCACCTTGGCTCACTCCTTTCCTATAACTTTTCTAGAGAGTCAAAGCAGCCCTGCTGAGGCTCTATCCTGTTACTTCTTTCACCCTAAGTCTTCCCTTTGTTTCTCTGTCCCTAGCCTTAATAAACATATTCTCAAAATTACCTGGACTCATGTTGTGAAATCTTTCCTACACAAAGTCAAAAGCCCGCACAGTGCAGGCCGTCCTGAAGCAGACCCACTCCGGGCCAGTGCCTGTCCAATAACAGTGTGACCTGGCACCTATACAGTAACTTGAACATGAACAACATGTTGTCAACCACAGTTGAGACAGCCTAGACACTGCCTATCATTGGGTCATGTACTCGTGGGCACTGGTTTGTGATGTCATGTGTATTTTTTACTATTGGGATCAAAAGTTTGAAAAATCCGGGTAAGGGTATTCCTAGCAAAAGGGACTGTATGTGGAGGTACATAGCTTGTTCCTGGAAAGGAAAAACTAGGAGATAAGGAGGGCCCAGGAAGAAGGCCCTGAGACTCCTGGTAGTGGGACGTGGCCTGGAGGCAGAGAGACTCAAATGAGGAGTCAGTGATGGAAAGATAATGAACTAGAGTTTGAGGTACTCTAGAGGCATAGGAAAGAAACATGTGCATTTGGGTGCATAGCTCAGGAGTAAAGGAATAAGCACCCCAGCAAAGATAAAGCAAAGAACTTAGGAACAGAGATACACAGGGAGCCAGGAAGAGACCAGGAGGGAAGCTGAGGGCTCCTGCATCAGCAAGCAGTAGAGGAAGAAGTACTATGAAGGGCACTGAGAAGAGGACCCAGAGCTAGGAACTTCAAAACTGGAAGGGAGAGAATGGAAATGAAAGAGGAAGTGATCCATAGGCTGAAATGCCTGAGGTCAAGTGATAAGGATGCAGACACCTGGGGGGCTCAGCAGCAGTGTGGACCTGAGGTGAGCCTCCTGACTGGGGGCGGCGGGGCGGGGTGCGGCGGGGACGCTACACCGGCTCTGGTCATTCTGAGCTCTGGGACCTTGGGCAAGTGACTTCACCTCTTGTGCCTCAATTTTTTCATAAAATGGAGATAATAAGAACATCTCCCTTGGAGAGTTTCAGAATTAAAAGAGAGGAAGGGAGGAGAAGGAGGAAGAGAGTCAGTCTGAATCAGCTTTAAAAGGTTGTAAAGGCTACATAATTTAGCACATGCTAAATTATGATAGCTATGGCACCAGCTACCTAAATGTTTCTGGGTTGATGTGTAAACTGCAGAAACTCAGGAAAGAAGGAAAGAAGGAAGGACAGCTGGTATAAAGACAAATCCATTTAAAAACGGAAGATTAAGCACACATTTAACATTTGACATCCTGACCCCTCCACTCTGCCCTCTTCAGTTGCTTCTGATAGTTGCTTTTGAGGCTAAGCTTGTTTCCCTGTGTTTGTGATTTCCTGAGCATGAGCCTGAGTCACTGAAAAAAAGATTTCTCAACCCCTAGCTGCACGAACAATCTTTAATCTGGCCTGGATCCTTTTCCAGACCTCTTTGTGGCTCTAGAACCAAATAAGGTAACACACTGAGGAAGGCACTGAAGTTCAGGGCCACCAAGGCAGGAAGAGGATAGAGCCGAAATCAGAAAAGGAGGCTCAAGAACTGAGCACCTCAGGGGGTGGGACACAGCAAGGGAAGACATCTGTTCATGTAACATGTTGTTCCTTGGGGTTCCCGGAGGAATGTGGGAAACTGAAAAAACAAACACGCACCCTAGGAATGCTAAACACAATCTTTCCAAATGGCCACAATTTCTGAGCATTGCAGCTTTCTGTTCCTCAAATTATGACTAGGCTGCAGAGTGGGGCTTAGGGACAGAATCCCACCTCCTTTCCTGACAAGTACGACCTTGAGCGTTACTTAACCTCTCTGTACCCCAGTTTCCACTTGTTTCAAGTGCTGCAATTACATTTTATAAATCAGGTACATTCCAGAGGAAACCACAGGGTGGAAATTATTGTGCATGTTGGGTTGGTGGTGGTTGATGCATGTGGAGAAACATATTTGGTGGGGGCAGTGTGAGGGGGACAGAATGACTCAGATGCTCTCAGCTAACTCACACACTTTAGGGGTCGCTTAATAGCTCAAACTAGAAAGAAATTAGATAATTAACTGAGGATTATTGGAAACTGAGGGCCAATTTAAAATGAAAGTTTTAAAGCCAAATTATATTTTAAGTATTTTGGCTCTTCAGTAAAATACTTTATTAACTTTCATTAAAATACAATTATAGAAAATTGGACCACACAGAGAAACAAATAGCTAAAAATCCTCAACCATCTTATCATCTAGAGGTAAAGGCTATCAACTTGATAGCTTTTTTAAAACTTTTTATTCAATATATACACACACTATATTATATGTAATATATAATAAATACATATTTGAAAAACAGATCGTGTCTGCATTCCTCTGTTACCTGTGTAGGGTCTTGTAGGTGTTGTTTTGGATGGGAAGAGTTGAGACTAGTAGTGAATCCTCTTAAAACCTGCAAAATGTCCACCAGCCTTTCCCATTTTCCTTATGAACAGAATTCCTCTTTGCTGATTCACTGTTTCCCAAGCTTTCTGATTCTGTGACACACTTCGAGAGGACTAACCTTTCTCAGGACACAACATGGTGAATGAGAGAAAATATAACCTTAGTAGAACTATGAACTATAACCAATATGAACAGTGTTCATTTGCTGGCCCTGCCCCTTAAACTGAAAAACAAAACCAAACAACAAAACTCATGAAACAAGCCACAGGTTGTCTGGAGAGTGAGACTTTATCTGGGTATATTTCACTTTTACCTAGATCTGGTGGGCTGGAAAGGGGCTGGGTGCAGTGACCAGTGGTTCCCACGAAGCTTAGTCTCTCTCTGCTCTAAGACCAAGGTGGATCTGCGAATGAGAGCTTTCATGCTCCTTTTTGAAGAACATCTATTGTCTTCTGTGCCAGGCGGGCCTCCCTCTCGAGGCAGGCAGAGATGTGTGGCTGGCAGGAAAGGGGTTAGGGAAGAAGCTAGGAGTTAACCTGTCTCTTCTGAATTACTGAATGTGAATGTCCGGTAATCTATAAAATACTCCACTATTAAGACATCAAGAGTATAATTATTCTTTTTCTCCTTCTCCTCCTGCTCTTCTCTTCTGGCTTCTCTCTGCCTCCCTCCGCCGCACTTTTTGAACTTTTTATTATGGAAAATTTTAAACATATAACAAAAGTAGACAGGAGAGTATAATGAACCTTATTTATCCATCACCCAGCTTCAACAATTCCCAGCTCCTAATCCATCTTGTTTTATCCTCAATCCACTTACCCTATCCCTGTATTATTTGGAAGGAAATTCAGAACACCACATCATTTCATGTGTACATATTTCTTTATTTTTTGTTTATAATTATTTATTAATATATTTTATTGATTATGCTATTACAGTTGTCCCATTCCCTCTTCACTCCCCTACACTCTGCACACCCCCTTCCACCCATATTCCCCCCCTTTAGTTCATGTCCATGTGGCCTAAGTTCTTTAGCTTCTACATTTCCCACACTATTCTTGCCCTCCCCCTGTCTATTTTCTACCTACCATCTATGCTACTTATTCTCTGTACCTTTTCCCCCTCTCTCCTCCTCCCACCCTTTGTTAATAAACCTCCACGTGATCTCCATTTCTGTGGTTCTGTTCCTGTGTTATTGTTTGCTTAGTTTGTTTTCATTTTGTTTTAGATGTGGTTGTTAATAGCTGTGAGTTTGCTGTCTTTTCACTGTTATATTTTTTATCTTCTTTTTCTTAGATAAGTCCCTTTCACATTTAATATAATAAGGGCTTGGTGATGATGAACTCCTTGAACTTGACCTTATCTGAGAAGCACTTTATCTGCCCTTCCATTCTAAATGAAAGCTTTGCTGGATAGAGTGATTTTGGATGTAGGTCCTCGCCTTTCAAGACTTCAAATACTTCTTTTTTTAATTTTTTAAATTTTTTAAAATATATTTTATTGATTATGCTATTACAGTTGTCCCATTTCTCCCCCATCATTCCCCTCCACCCTGCACACCCTCTCCCACCCACATTCCCCCCATTTAGTTCATGTCCATGTGTCATAAGTTCTTTAGCTTCTACATTTCCCATACTATTCTTGCCCTCCCCCTGTCTATTTTCTACCCACCATCTATGCTGCTTATTCTCTGTACCTTTTCCCTCCTCTCCTCCTCCCACACCCCTGTTGCTAACCCTCCATATGATCTCCATTTCTGTGGTTCTGTTCCTGCTCTATTGTTTGCTTAGTTTGCTTTTGTTTTAGGTGTGGTTCTTAATAGCTGTGAGTTTGCTGACTTTTCACTGTCATATTTTTTATCTTCTTTTTCTTAGCTAAGTCCCTTTAACATTTCATATAATAAGGGCTTGGTGATGATGAACTCCTTCAGCTTGACCTTATCTGAGAAGCACTTTATCTTCCCTTCCATTCTAAATGACAGCTTTGCTGGATAGAGCAATTTTGGATATAGGTCCCTGTTTTTCAAGATTTCAAATATTTCTTTCCAGCCCCTTCTTGCCTGGAAGGTCTCTTTTGAGAAATCAGCTGACAATCTGATGGGAACTCCTTTGTAGGTGACTGTCCCCTTATCCCTTGCTGCTTCTAGAATTCTCTGCTTCATTTGAATCTTGGCTAATGTAATTACGATGTGCCTTGGTGTGTTCCTCCTTGGGTCCAACTTCTTTGGGACTCTCTGAGCTTCCTGGATGTCCTGGTAGTCTATTTCCTTTGCCAGATTGGGGAAGTTCTCGTTTATTATTTGTTCAAATAAGTTTTCCACTTGTTGCTCTTCTTCTTCCCCTTTTGGTACCCCTATAATTCGGATGTTTAACCATGTCCTGGAGGTTCCTAAGCCTCTCCTCATTTTTTTGAATTCTTGTTTCTTCCTCATTTTCTGTTTGGTTGTTAGTTTCTTCCTTCTGGTCCACTCCATTGATTTGAGTCCCAGTTTTCCTCCCATCTCTGTTGGTTCCCCATGCATCTTCCTTCATTTCACGTATTGTAGCCTGCATTTTTTCATCTAATTTGTGAACAAAATCAATCAATTCTGTGAGCATCCTGATCACCAGGGCTTTGAACTATGCATCTGATAGGTTGGCTATCTCTTCGTCGCTTAGAGGAATTGGCTCTGGGATATTGATTTGTTCTCTGGTTTGAGCCATTTTTGGTGGGTTTTTTTGTTTGTTTGTTTGTTTGTTTGTTTTTGTTTGGCCTGGTCGAGGCTGTTACATTTGAGGGGTGGAGCCTTAGGTGTTCCCCAGTGCGGGATAGCCCAGTCGCTGAGTTGTGACGCTGTATGTGGGGGCGGGGTCTGAGAGGGAACAATGGTGCTTGCTCTGCTCTCTCTTGGATTCCAGTCCCTTCTGCCGCTTCCCCTTCACCTGGATTATCTGTGCACGAATGTGGGAATACCTGGTCAGCCAACCGCCTTGTGTGGCCTCACTGGGTCTGCACAGTTGCCACCCCATGCCCGGGGTCCGCTAGCCGCCGCCTGCACACCTGGGAACTGCCAGCCACTGTTGCCTGCGTGCCCCGGTCTACACCCCCACTTTTTCCTGCCGAGACTCTGCCCCTCTTACCTTTCTGGATGAATGGTTGTTGGACTTCTGTGCAGTTCAATTTTCTATCAGTTCTGCATGTTTTCTTGTTTCTAAATCTTTGTTGTCCTTAATTTTGGTTGTGAGAGGAGGCACAGTGTGTCCACCTACACCTCCATCTTGGTAGGAAGTCTTATTATAATTCTTTAAAAATTAATTATAATTCTTTTTTCTTTAGTTATGACTACAGGAGATTTTTATTTCCTTGTTTATACTTTTTACTTCCCCACATTTCCCCTTGATTAAAGCCTTTTATAGATGCTTTACACATTAAAGAACCTTATACAAACTGCTCACACCAGATCTGAGGTGCTATTATCCTTATTTTACAGGCTCAATGAGGGATATTTTAAGTATATTTTATTGATTACGCTATTACAGTTGTCCCATTATTTTCTACCCTTTATCCACCTCTGCACCCTGCACCCCCTTCCATCCTTCTCCCCCTCCCCTTAGTTCATGTCTATGGGTTGTACATATAAGTTCTTTGGCTTCTCCATTTCCTTTACTATTCTTAACCTCCCCCTGTCTATTTTCTACCTACCAATCATGCTTCTTATTCCCTGTACCTTTCCCTCCCTTTCTCCCCCTTTCCATCTCCCCACTGATAACCCTCCATATGATCTCCATTTCTGTGATTCTGCTCCTGTTCGAGTTGTTTGCTTAGTTTGATTTTGTTTCTGTTTTTTTAGGTTTGGTTGTTGATAGTTGTGAGTTTGTGGTTATTTTACTGGTCATAGTTTTGATCATGTTCTTTTTTTTTTTAGATAAGTCCCTTTACCATTTTATATAATAAGGGCTTGGTGATGATCAACTTTATCTGCCCTTCCATTCTAAATGATAGCTTTGCTGGATAGAGTAATCTTGGCTGTAGGTTTTTGCCTTTCATGACTGAATACTTCCTTCCAGTTCCTTCTTGCCTGCAAGGTTTCTTTCGAGAAATCAGTTCATGGTCTTACAGGAACTCCTTTTGTGGGCAATTGCCTCCTTTCTCTTGCTGCTTTTAAGATTCTCTACTTATCTTTAATCTGAGTAATGTAATTATGATGTGCCTTGGTGTGTTCCTCCTTGGGTCCAACTTCTTTGGGACTCTCTGAGTTTCCTGGACTTCCTGGAAATCTATTTCCTTTGCCAGATTAGGGAAGTTGTCCATTATTTTTTCAAATAAATTTTCAATTTCTTGCTATTCCTCTTCTCCTTCTGGCAACCCTATGATTCAGATGTTGAAACGTTTAATGATGTCCAGGAGGTTTCTAAGCCTCTCCTCATTTCTTTGAATTTTTTTTTCTTCATTCTATTCTGGTTGAATGTTTATTTCTTTCTTCTGGTTCAAAGCATTGATTTGAGTCCCAGTTTCCTCCTTGTCACTGTTGGTTCCCTGTACATTTTCCTCTATTTCACTTTAAACTGTTGATAGTTGTGAGTAGCCTCTATTTTCATAGCCTTCACTTTTTCCTTTATTTTGCTACCATACTCAACCAATTCTGTGAGCATCCTGAACACCACTGTTTTGAACTCTGCATCTGATAAGTTGGGTATCTCCTCATCGCTTAGTTCTTTTTCTGGAGTTTTGATCTGTTCTTTCATTTGGGCCATATTTCTTTGTTTCAGCGCAGGTGTTACTTTGTAAGGGGTGGATCCCTAGGTATTTGCCAGTGCAGGGCAACTCATGTCCCTGTGTTGTGGCACTGTATGTGATGGAGGGGTCTGAGAAGGAACAATGTCACTTGCTTTGCGCTCAGCCAGCTTGCAGTCACTTTCTCCACTACCCACAAGCAAATTGGGCCCTTCTGGTGCTATTTCCCCAGGTGGGTGGGTTTGTGTACATTCTAGGACCCTGTGGGTCTCTCCAACGAACTCTCCTGTGAGGCTGGGAGTTTCTCCCACTGCTGCAGCCCCCACAGATTATTTCAGTCAGAGGTTTTGAGGCCTGCTAGAACCCCAGGTTGTGCAATCTGTCTCACTCCCCAGTTGTTCCTCCCAGTTTATCCACACACAGATGTGGGACTGCCCACTCTGCTGGCCCCTTCCCACCCTGGTCCTTCAGCCATTGCCACACCGTGGGTCCTCTCTGCCCTGACTGGCCATCTTGGCCCCTCCTACCATTCTGGATGAAAGTTGCTTCTTTAACTCCTTGGTTGACTTCCATGCAGTTCAGTTTTCTGAAAGTTCTGATTATTTTTGTTTTTAAATTTGTTGTCTCTTTTGGTTGTGCAAGGAGGTACAGTGTATCTACTTATGCCTCCATCTTTAAACTAGCATATTTTTGGCTATTTTTGGCTATTTTCCCCTTCACCTTTGTCAGCCACCCCCCTGCAACACCTCCCTTCTGGCAACCATCCCTATTTCTATGAGTCTCTTTTATTTCATTTGTCCACTTTTTTTTTAGATTCCACATATAAGTAAAACTGTACAGTTAAAATGAGTTTTTAAATGATTATTTGTTGTAATTGTGTGTGGTTATTTTCCACTTTTCTTGGTAGAGCAATACTACCCAATAGAAATATAATATGAGCCACACATATAATTTTAAGTGTTCTAATAGCCACAGTTAAAAAAGTAGAAATAGATAAAGTTAATTTTAATAATATAGTTTAAAATTATAGTTATAATTTAAATGTAATATATCAAAAATATTATATCAACATGTATCAATATAAAAATGTATAATGAGCCCTGGCTGGTGTGGCTTAGTGGATTGAGCATGGGCTGTGAACCAAAGGGTCACGGTTCCATTCCCAGTCAGGGCACATGCCTGGGTTGCAGGCCAGGTCCCCAGTGGGGGCCATGTGGGAGGCAACCACACACTGATGTTTCTCTCCCTCTCTTTCTCCCTCACTTCCCCTCTCTCTAAAAAATAAATAAGTAAAATATTTTAAAAATGTATAATGAGCCCTGGGTGGCGTGGCTCAGTTAATTGAGCACCAGCCTGTGAACCAAAGGGTTGCTAGTTTGATTCCAATCAGGGCATATGTCTGGGTTGCGAACCAGGTTCCCAGTAGGGGGCGTGAGACAGACAACCACACATTGTTTCTCTCCCTCTTTCTCCATCCCTTCCTCCCTGTCTAAATAAATAAATAAATAAAATCTTTAATAAAATTATGATGAGATATTTTACATTCTTTTCTTTTTTTATACTGTTTGAAGGCCGGCATGTATTTTATACTTGCTGGGTTGGCTAAAAAGTTTGTATGGTTCTTTTCTGTAAAATAAGAGACAAATTTTTCATTTTCACCAATAAGTTTATGGATTGGGATATTTTGACTATGTCAGCTATCTACTGTGTGGTATAATGTTGATTGTTCTCAATTAATGTCTCAATTTATCGTTATCAACTTCAATTGATCTACCCAACCAACTGTGGGGCAGTGTCCAGAAAGAAATCTCCAGCATTAAACTTTGTAAACCACTTTTGACATGTTTGATCAGTCACAACACCTTCTCCATACGCTGCACAAATCTTTTCTTGCATTTCAGTTGCGTTTTTACCTTTCTTGAAATAATAAAGCATAATATGCTGAAAATGTTGTGTATTTTATTCCATCTCCAATATTAAAATGGCTACACAAAAATTCACCTATTTGGATAAGCTTTTTTTAAAAAAAAAATGCATGTTGCCCTGGCAGGTGCGGTTCAGTGCTTCAGTGCCTGTCTGCGAATCAAAGGGTCAACGGTTAAATTCCCCCTCAGTGCACATGCCTGGGTTTGGGCCAGGTCCCCAGTAGGGAGTGTGTGAGAGGCAACCACACATTGATGTTTCTCCCCCTCTTTCTCCCTCCCTTCCCCTCTGTCTAAAAATAAATAAAATCTTAAAAATAAATAAATAAATGCATGTTGATATGACACCTGTCACAGTACAATCTAACAAAATTGTTTCAAATGAAGCTAAAGACAACTAAGTGCTACTAGAGCTATTTTATGGAAAAAAACCAAATTAACTTTTTGGCCAACCCAATATAACACATCTCATTTCAGACTCAGCCACATGTGCCTAATGGCTTCTGTACTAAAGAGCACGGTCCTAGATTAGCTTTCCAGTCTTCTCTGCTCTGTGTCCTGGGAGGCTCACTTCTAGGCTTGCATCACCCAGCACTCTTGCTCTCAGGTTTCCAGATGGCTTTGGACTATAGGACGTACCACTAAATGATGGAACTATGAAGGAGAGAGTAGTCCAGTTCTTCCACCTCTGATCCTGCTCCTTTCCAAAAAATCAAACAACCCCCCTCCCACACACACCCACATACAACTCAGGCTGCCACAGTTTCTCTACTTAAGGCCATAACAGCTTCTCTTCATAGCTACAGCACTTGCCTGGTTTTGATAACCCTGTTCATTCCTGCCCGTTTGGGCCTAAGAGCTGCCTCTGGGAGTCCTGCCTTCCTTTGTGGGTTTCCCTAACCCTGCCCGTACCTCTGTAACCAACCCTTTGTTGACTGTACTATCTGCTTCCTGCCAGGACATTGAACCAAGTAGTTAATGAACTATTGTTTTTGTAAGTCTTTTTTTTAAGATTTTATTTTTTAAAGAGAGGGGAAGGGAGGGAGAGAGGGAGAGAAACACCAATTGCCTCTTGCACGCGCTTAAACAGTAACCTTTTGGTTCACAGGCCGGTTCTCAATCCACTGAGCCCCACCAGCCAGGGCTGAACTATTGTTATGTTCCATATTCTTACTGGATTTTCCTTGAAGTTAACCACAGTATTTAAAGTATAAATTATTATACATAGGTATTATGCCTGGCTATTAGTAACTCCCCCCCCCCTTAAATTAAAGATGTATTTAGTTTATTTGTAATGGGTGAAGTTTTTAGAATTGGAAGATAACTTACTGCCATGGTTCTCAACTTGAGGTCGTGAGACAGTGTGTGCCAGAGTAATTTCTATGTTTGGGGTCTTTCTGTATGCACTTGATGGGAAAGAAAAGTCAACTTGAAGTGGCTTAGGCAAGTTGGGGGAAGAGACAGGGCACTTGTATGTTTAAGTAGCAGAATTCCAAAAGTGGAACTAGGTTCAGGCTTCTTCAAGGACAGGTCCAGGGCTCTTTATTCCCTATCTCTCAGCTCTCCTTGCCTATAGGTTGGGTCTACCACAGACTGCTTCTTTTCTGGAAACAGGATGGCTGCCCTGGCTCAGGATCCCATCAGTCAGAGGAAATGAGCACACCTCTTTACTGATTGGATTAGTCATTTTTTTAAAAAAGATTTTATGCATTTATTCCATCGTGGGGAAGGAAGGGAGAAAGAGAGGGAGAGAAACATCAATGTGTGGTTGCCTCTCACATGCTCCCTACTGGGGACCAGGCCTGCAACCCAGGCATGTGCCCTGACTGGGAATTGAACCAGTGGCCCTTTGGTTTGAAGGCCAGCACTCAATCCAGTGAACCACACCAGCCAGGGCTGCATTAGTTATCATTTTTAATTGCAGTGGAAGTGGGGGCTAAGAACCGGAATGATTTAATTAACCAGGGATGGTCATGTCCCTACCCATGAAAAAGTGGATGGTAGGACCCAGCCACACCTTAATCAATAACATAGTCTACTTGTGAGAAAGTTAATTCCTCTAAGAAAATCAAGAGATGTTCATTACAACATATGCTCTCATTCCTGGTCCCTACCGAGAAATTCTGATAGGTCCTCTTGAAGCTTCCTGTGGTTCTAGGATCTGGACAAGAATGGTTGGTGGTCAAATAAAATCAAAGGACCAGAGGCTGTGTCAGGGTGGGGGGAGCTGGGTGGAGGGGGGCAAAGGGAAAAATTGGGACAGCTGTAATAGCATAAACAATAAAATGTAATTTTAAAAAATCAGAAACATTAAAATATTCCAGAATTTAAACGGATAATTCATTTGGCTTCGGTTAACGGAAAAAGGAAAGTATGTGTGGATAACAGGAAGTTCAAAATGTTATTCACAAATACAGTTGGAGGAATTAAGAGAGTTTCATTGAAAGATGCATGCTAGACTAGTATCACACAAAAACAAAAACAGGAAAAATGATGAGAAAGGATGGGATACTGAGATGTGAAAGGAACATTTAAAAAGAGTCAACATTTTTTGAACAAAGATTGTACCAGGTGATTTACACACCTATTTCTTTTAATTAACTAAATAATTAAACAAATCTGTATTGATGGCCTGTGCTGTGTGCCAGATTTGTTTCCAGGCCCTGGGGATGCAGCAGGGACCACAGAAGACAAAAGCTGAAGTTTCCGTGGGAGGCGACAGCACCTAACAACCCTGCAAGGCTGGCATTATTATCCCATTTTACAGAGAAGGAACTAACCTGTCAGGTTAAGGGATTCTTTTCCAGACACTTCAGCAGTGACTGGCAGTGGGGCAGATAGTTCAAATCCAGGACTACCTGACTTGGCTTTGGCAGAAGAGAAAATTGTAAAGAAGAGAAAAGCTTACACAGAGGAGGGGAGCAAGCAAAGGCAAATATAAGTGAGGCAGAAGAGAAAAACATTTAGAGAATGAAAGAAAAGAAAAAAGTGAACAAGAGGGTTTGCTAGAATCCCTCTCCCCTGCAAACATCCCAGGTAAGGCCAGCACAGGGCCTAGCTCAGCAACTCGAGTTCCCATTCCCCTTCTTCCTCTGCGATATGAAATTCCCATTTCACAAGTGAGGAAACGAAGGCTCAGCGTGGTTATATCTTCGTGTTTTTCCCCTCCCTATGTGAAAACCTTTTAGAGAGAGAAGGCTTCAAAGGAAAACATCTAGGAGAGTTAAGCGAAATAATTGGCATACCTTTCAGCTAATGACTGAAAATACAGGTTATTTTTGCTTTTTTTTTTTCCCTCTTGAGAGCAGATTTGAATATATTTTAGGGATATGGAAGTAAGACTCTACTGCAAGGGGGTAGGGGAGGTTTGAGGGCACCACACAAACTTCCTAGCTCAGCTCACTGGGAGATCTGGTGGTTTTTCTAACACAATTGCAGTATTTCTCTCCTAAAAGTTAATTATTCCCGCGACTTTCTCTTCCCGGGAGAGTGGAAAACAGGAAGGTGTGAGTGGCCTGCGGACCCCACCCTTACCCCCTTTTCCGGGAAGAAAACCACAGGTGCCTTTCTGGCGTTTGTATCGGAGCTCAGAATTTAAATTCAGTCTTCAGGAACTTCATTTTATTGTTATTCGCTAAAGGTGATAGTTTCCAGACGGCCGACCGGGATCATTTGTCTTTTGAGTTTCTATTAAGCATTTTAACAGGCCAGGCTGACGACGCCAGCCGTCTCTGCCAAATCCTGCAGTTTGGGTGAGAGGCGGGAAACCAGCCAGACTTGGGGAGACCTTCCAGGATCCGGCTTTCCCCTAAATGTAGGACGTGGCGGGCACAATCTGGGGGCAGCTCGGTCACGTAACTCAGTGATCTTGGGCGCAACTCTGAAGCCCGTTCGTAAACGCGAGGGTCTTCGACTAAACCGCTGACGAGGATCAAGTAACGAATTCATCTACTACCTATATCTTACTAGGAACTTTGGGGCAGTGATGGCAGTAGTGTTAATAACTCCGGCCTATTTGGAGATGAGGGAGAGGAGACTGAGAACTTGGAGATCGAAAACCGGGTAACAACACCTGAGCGAGCTTCAGACTGGAGGTCACGAAAGCGCGGCAGCTCGGACCTCCACAGTTTAGGCGGCGCCGCCAGAGCGCGCTCCCAGCAACGGCGGTTCCTTACGTTTGTAGCCGCTACGTCAAGGCCTTCTCGGCCTCTTATTGGGCGAGCCCGCCCAATCATGTGATTCCAGGATGCCATATAAATTAGGGCAAGGAGAAGGCGGTGGTCCGCCATTTCGTGGACGCCGGGCAGGAGACGGCATCTGTGGGAACCGGGCGGAGGAGCAGTCGGAAGGTGTGTGGATTTAAGCCGCCGCGTCCCCCATTCAAGATCTCGGTAAGAGGCCAGCGTCCAAAGGAGTGAAAAGAGAAATGAAACTTAACAGTACTGATGTGGGGCCAGGCCCAATGGCCGCGCCAGATTGAGACAAAGAGACGCCGCCGCCATTTTGTGACGTTCAGCATGGGGCGGTGGCGGGGGCTTATTGCCCACCCAAGGCCGTATCCCGGGCTTGAAGTGGAGGTGTCTGTAAATCTTTACTGGGGGCGGTGAGCCGGAGTTTGGAATTACCCGAGAGTTGAGAGGGGGGAGAGGAGGGCCGGTAATCGTGTAATACTCCAGGCCGCGCGGTCTTTCAATTTATGGCGCCTTTTTTTGGCCCCACGTTTTCTTAAGCTTCTAGGATTTCTTCGAGTCGCTAATTAGGACTGGACATTTCGGTGGATATTAGTGTTTTTTGTATTCACCTGTTTTCATGTTAATTCTAATTTGATCTCACTTTTACACGTTGAGTCTAGTTCCCCCCCTCCCCCATTAAACCAATTTTCCGTAGCCAGCATTTTTCTTGTAGCACCTTCCCATTAATCCGTAGTTCTGAAACTGGTAGTTTGGTCTCGACTCCTGGGCACGAGGTGGGGTCTCGCAAATAGGATGTATCTGGGTTGTTGTTTTTTAATTGGATAAGCCCAAAGTGAGAAGAACGTGGCGTCTGTGAAAAAGCCCTTGAACTCGGTTATTGAAGAGGCCGCTCTTGAATGCAACTGAAACTAGCCTGCAAGGCGATTGGGATCGTTGCCTAGCGACTCTAAGACGTTAAATACTAGCCCTTAAAGTGCAGTTAATTCCTGAACAACAAATGTAATCACTAATCTTTTTCTATATTTACCTGTTTGGGACATCTAATAACGGTTGGAATCGTAGCATAGGCACTTTTGTGTCTGGCTTCTATAATTAGCATGTTTTCGTTCACGTTTGTAGCATTCATAAGTGCTTTTTCTGAGTGATGTTCTATTGTATGGATAATCGATTTTGCTTATCCATTGGCGGACATTTGGTGGACTTCTTGCTGTTGACTAAAAAATGTAACACTTTGTCTTGCTGCTTGAGGTATGAAGCTGGTTAAGTTTTAATGTGCCTTACAAGGCACATTTTTATCACTTCCCTAGTGGTTTAGCCATAATCTAATGTTTTCTACATTGTTTCATTTGGTTTTGAGCCTCAGGATTTGATCTCCTGTCGAAGTGCTTTATTTTTTAGATTGAAATAACATGGGAAGTCCACAACTTAGTAGTATATGTTGCTCCAGTGTTTTCAGTGTTTATTTTCCCCTCACTTTGCAAGGAGGCTTGTTTTCCCAAGCAATTTGTGTTGGCTTCCTCAGTTAATCAGTAACAATTGTGTCCAGCCTGTGCTGCATGCGGCCCAACACAAAATTGTAAATTTACTTAAAACATGAGATTGTTTTGTGTCTGTGACACATGAGATGATTATGTGTCACAATGTATTTAATGTGTGGCCCAAGACAACTCTTCTTCCAGTGTGGCCCAGAGACGCCAGAAGGTTGGACGCCTCTGAATTAGGGAGAAATGGGTGTTTCAGGGGTTGATAGTTCTACTCCTTTGGTTTTTTTAGTATTTTGGCAATTGTCCCTAAGGCTCTTTCTCATTGCGTAGATCATTTGGGTAAAAATATTAAATTTTCTTTCAAACAGAAATGCATCGTGATTCCTGTCCATTGGATTGTAAGGTTTATGTAGGTAATCTGGGAAACAACGGTAACAAGACTGAATTGGAACGAGCTTTTGGCTATTATGGACCACTCCGAAGTGTGTGGGTTGCTAGAAACCCTCCCGGCTTTGCTTTTGTTGAGTTTGAAGATCCCCGAGATGCAGCTGATGCTGTCCGAGAGCTAGATGGGAGGTAATTTAATCATTGATTTATACTAACAGTAAATATGTTGCCTGAGTTTCTAAGATTTAAAATCTGAGGGATATGAGGTTCTGAGTGACTTTTTGGGTATCTGAAATTGAAGAAAATAAGTTTTTTTAAATAGTCAATTTTTGGTGAGTGGGTAGCGGCATCCAAAAAATGGTCAAAACATTTTAATCTAAATTTTCTCACCTTTCAATTTTTCTAAAAACAATTGTGGGATCCTATTTCTATAAGTAAGAAAGGCTATGAACTAATTGTAGCTGAATTGAGGTTTCATGGGGGTTTTACCATTATCTCTCATGTTTGACACACCACCTTTAGGAAGTGTGGAGTGTATAGCAGGTTTCCATAGTAGTCATTATGTTATTGGCTGACCGATAGTACCTGAGTCTTTTTTTTTTTTTTTAAGATTTTATTTATTTATTCTTAGAGAGGGGAAGAGAGGGAAAGAAACATCAATGTGTGGTTGCCTCTCACATGGCCCCCACTAGGGGCCTGGCCTGCAACCCAGGCATGTGCCCTGACTGGGAATCGAACCTGCTACCCTTTGGTTCGCAGCCTGCGCTCAATCCACTGAGCTATGACAGCCAGGGCAGTACCTGAGTCTTAATAGTGAACAGGTATTGTCTTTGCCCTTTTACTTGGCATTTGAAACCATTGGATCTAGTGAAACCAAGGAAAACTCTTAAACCTTAATATCCTAAAATTAAATTGTCTGAGGGTTGGCTGTATAAAAAAGCTTCCTTATCCAAGCAGATGACAGAAACATTTTCAAGGCCCCACCTCTTCCCAAATATGGTGTCCAAATATGGTGGCATATCTAAACTTAATGGTGGTTGCCATTTTTTTGTGTCACACACTATTGTGTGATGATTGAAGGGGAGGAGTGATGTAAATTGGCCAAAAGTCTTATGTCCCATTGCTGTTTACATGGACACAGGTCGGGGGCGGGGAAGACAAGCAAGTATAATAGGGTAAGATCAAAGTATTCCTTGCTAAGAAGCTAATTAGAAGTGCTTTTTCCTTTATTTTTACTACCCATCTCGTAGAAAGTCAGCTTGGCTGCTTTAAATTTAATGTTTTTTCCTAGAACACTATGTGGCTGCCGAGTAAGAGTGGAACTGTCGAATGGTGAAAAGAGAAGTCGAAATCGTGGCCCACCTCCCTCTTGGGGTCGTCGCCCTCGAGATGATTATCGGAGAAGAAGTCCTCCACCTCGTCGCAGGTACTTGAGAGCTTGTTTAGAGGTTTGGTGTAATGGAGTAGCTAATAGGAGCAGGTATTTCTCTTAAAGTTTGTTGGTGGGTTATAAACTTACTGAAGATTCGGAGGTTTTTATGAAACATTTGTTGGGTGTAGTTTGGGGTATGTGAGTTGTGCTGAGTGTTGGCTTTTGTCTTTAGGTTCATGTTGGTAGTCAGTAACTTCTATCTTGGATCTATCTTCTAGTTCATCTTCTAGTTGCATCTTTCCAAGTCTTCCCTTATACATCAATTTAGGCCTTTTTCCATTTCTTGACTCCATAATGACAAACATTACATTCAACTCTAGCTCTTCACAAAAATGTGTTTTCTACTATTAGCACGATTGTAATATTTATCAATCAAGCAGCTGTTTTAATGTTGCAACTGGTAAAATAGAAATCTTTCTGAAACTAACTTTAAGTCACTGACCAATAAAGGGGGCTAAAAAAAGTAATCCCAATCAACTATTCTTCAAACCCAAATAGAAGAGAAATCAGTTTTTTTATAATTGAAAATGACATCATTCTTGGCCCAGGCAGTGTTGTCTGGATGCTAACTCCACATCTCCTCAAACCTCCAACATAGTTTCTATAGGACTGAATTTACCTCTTACAGGTGAGTGAAGTCCTTCTAGGAGATAGGAGTTCAAAATCTTGCCCCTTTTGCTATTTTGAAAAACAACACACTGTCGCCCATCATAATAAAGAGTATTTGTTAGCTAATAGATGGTTGTACTGATGGCTTGTTTTTCATTTTTTTTTTGTGCTTTTTGGTCCATCTATTAATAAAAATGAACCCCGTTACAGAGTCACCATCATGTCTCTTCTCACCACCCTCTGAGTCTGCATTAGCCAGTCAACTAGCCCTTTCAGCGTCATGTGACCAGCGCGCCCCATTTCAGCTTGGCTGGTGTCGTTTCACATGACCCAGGCATGGCCAGTCGTCAGGTTGCACCGCCCTTTGGTTCCCGAGCATGCTGTTTTCTCTCAGCCTTCTCTCCAACCTTAACCAAATCGGCAGCAGCCACCTCGACCGCCCACACATTCCTGGCCAATCAGCTCAGCTGTTTATTTACCAAATGTCTTCACAACAACTACAGCAGCAGCCTTCGGCTAACAAAAAAGCAGGAAAAATCCACAACACCCCCTTCGCCAACCAACTAAATCCAACGCAACATCTGGCAAAACCTTTTCAGCAAATTCTTCCTGGCCGTCAGTCCGGCAGCCTCACCTCACCATTTCTAGCTTGTTGAAACCCAAAACTAGTAAGTTTTTCCTGCTTAATACAGTTTACTGCTGGTTAAAATAAGGAGTAAGCGGCTTAAAGTAATTCTTTTTTCTGGATCAAAGGCTGGCTGTGCATAATTGAATGGTAATGTACATATATATTGCTTGAATAAAACTTTTAAGGGTGATAGGGAACTCATAATGTAACTTAGACCTTCAAATGAAACTTATTTGCATGTGTGAGATGCCAAACTAAAAATTTTAATGACTAACAGATTTAGCTTTCCTTTCTAGCAAATTTTTGTTGACTCCTATCACCTTTAAATGGTTTTACTAACAGTTTTCAAAATTTTAAAATTTTGGGGGTGAAGCGGGCCAAGCTAAGGTAATTTTGATAAGTCTAAACACACTCTTAAATGTGACGATCACAAATGCAGTTCTAATGTAAGCACTTAATGGCATCAATATTTACACCTACCGCGGTTTCACAAAATTACACTATCCACCTGGTACCTAAGTCTTGTCATAGACTTACAGGTTTGCATGGGTTCCAAATACTGGTTTATGGTACTGTTTTTGGAACTACTTGTGGGAATACATTTT
The DNA here is from genome assembly GCA_039655065.1 of Glossophaga mutica. Classification (NCBI taxonomy): domain Eukaryota; kingdom Metazoa; phylum Chordata; class Mammalia; order Chiroptera; family Phyllostomidae; genus Glossophaga; species Glossophaga mutica. The sequence continues at coordinate 113,022,002 of CM077306.1, forward strand.
GGTGTGGTGTTTTGGGTACTGAAGTTAGTTTGACATGAAGGTTTGCATTGGACAGATCTGCTGTGAAGCATTCTTTGTTAAAGTGAGTCCATGGTTGGAATACCTGCTTTTCACTTGAGCTTTTGGTTCCTTAATCCTTCTGTGCCTTTTTTTCTATTTTTTTTTCTTTTTTTTGGACGATGGGTGCCAGTTCTTCCGGCACATTCACTGGGCCCAACAGTGAGATTGAAAAGTTGGGAAATGCCTCACGCCATAAATACTGATTGGCAATTGGCCTAACTTTCATGTTTCTGCTTTTAGATCTCCAAGACGGAGAAGCTTCTCCCGCAGCCGGAGCAGGTAAATGATTTTTGGTCACATTCTCAGAAATGACAGTTAACTACTACTGCTAAGCTGTTAATCAAAAATGATTTGATTAATGGTAATAGATGTTGGCTTTAGTAATGAGTGAAGTGGTACATGGAACCAGTATTAAGTTGTAAGAATGAACCAGTTCTTAGTTTTCAAAGACTTACTAGAAATATTTGTTGTGTTTAATCTTAATGGTCTTATTTTTCTTTTCTCTGGTTTTAGGTCCCTTTCTAGAGATAGGAGAAGAGAGAGATCACTGTCTCGGGAGAGAAATCACAAGCCGTCCCGATCTTTCTCTAGGTCTCGTAGGTAAGATTTTTGTAATGACTTGAGCCATTTAAGACCTTGAATACATAATGTATTAAAAACAGAAATGGGTCTTAAGCCTATTCTATCATAAAAGTGTTATGATGTTTTGTCACTGTCACCAAGTTACAGGTGGAACTTGTTTTTCTCTCTTTTTTTTTTTTAGCCGATCTAGGTCAAATGAAAGGAAATAGAAGACCAGGTTTCAAGAGGAATGGTGTACAGGAAATAACTTCATTTGACAGGAGTATGTACAGAAAATTCAAGTTTTGTTTGAGACTTCATAAGCTTGGTGCATTTTTAAGATGTTTTAGCTGTTCACCTTTGTCTTGGAACAGTCACATAAAGATGTAATTCTCTATGGTTTGAAATGGATCATATGAGGCATGTAATACCAAGAATTGTTACTTTACAATGTTCCCTTAAGCAAAATTGGTTTTGCTTTAAACTTTAGTCTTGCATAGACTGATAATAAATCTCTTAATTCCTCCCAGCTAAAGTGTGATGTATAGTATTATGGAAACTAAACTGGCAAAAATTGAACTTAAGACTTTCCATAGCTGGGATATAACATGCAGCGGTAGTAGAACAAGCAGCCTTCAGAAGCTGCTGTGAACACAAGCCAGCAGGAAAAACTAAAGCTGCACCATTAGATTAGATTAGAGGTTTTAAAAAATCTGACTAGCCTTTACACTGGGCAGAGGTTGTCCAGTTAGTGTAGAACCTAAGAAGTTTCAAGAAAGTTAGTTTACCTTTCTTTGCTTTAGGTCATAAATTTCTTATGTGATTGCTGTATATGAATACATAGCTCTTTGTAACATTATTCATTTGGAAATTTGAATTTGAGACTTCAAGATACCAGTGTCCTGCCAGTTTAAGGGTACATTGTAGAGCTGAACCTTGAGTTACTGTGCAAAAGTTTTTTTCATGCTGTCATTTGTAATATGTTTTGTGAGAATCCTTGGGATTAAAGTTTTGGTTACAAATTGTTGTTTAACATGAAAGCCTGTTTTTCCTTGCAAAACTAAAATCTGTGAGCTTGGTATCAATCAAGTTCAGGTGTAACATTCCTATTGGAAGCCATACATATATTTTCTTGTAAAGTGCTTTTGAATTAATAAAATAATAGCATAACTGTAATAGTCAAACCCACTATTACCATAGTTCGTGTCCCATGGAAAGTAGTTGATTACACAAATCTTATAAAAAAACAAAATTGAGGCCTTTAAAGTGAATGAAATTTTTGGTTGTCACCTAAGTGATTGTTAGTTCTTACCACCTTGGGGTTTTGTTTATTTGTGTGGAAGCTAAAGTCCATGATACTCAGTGACTAACATTTTCAAATTTAGCAACCTAGTACATTATAACCCAAAGTTGCCCATTAAAAGGCTTTTAGCATTAGCATGAGAACTTTTCCATAAAGCTTTAAAAATTTGCTTCCATTTTATATAATTTGAGGTGTTGCATGGGAATCTAAATTGATCCATTATGATGTAAAACTCATTATATGGTTCAAATGTAACAGTGCAGACTTGAATATGGAGGCATGCATAACCTTCCTCTTAGAAATCCAGAGGAGCTGTAATTTCAAAATTTTGTGCAATTAGATTAAATCATAATACAACAGTCTTGTGGCTTAGTTTCCTTAAATGTGCTATTTTATGATTGCTTTGGATTATTGTGACTTTAACGTGAAAAAGCAGTCATTGTGTTGAGTTGAATCTATAAGGATATTTTATAAGATAGAGGTCCTAAGCATGTTTCTTCCTTTGGTCCTTTACCTGTCATGCAAATGTCAAAGAGAGGAGATTCATAGGCATCCTAAGGGAGAATTGGTAGTCAGTGAACCTCAGAATGAGCCTTTTTACAGAAGACGCTTAAATATTACCTGTTGATTTGCAGGAAGCTCTGGCTTTAGACTTTTGTGTTTTGGTGATTTCTTACTGCCTAAGTACTACTCCTTGTTAGGAACAAGGCAAGATAGCTAAAAAGTCATGGAAGTAATAATGGTATGTTATTAATTACCCTGATCTTATAAATGGACATTCACATGGACTTTTTTTGGGCAATATACAATGTCCAGAGTCTTGAGTTATAAAAGTTTATAAAGAGGATAATTATGGGTATAATGTGACTAATGGAGGAGCTGAGGTAGTCAGTCTTGGACTGTTGTGGTTGGGGGGTGGTGTTGGGTAGTTCCAAATTTGCAATCACTTTAATTAAAAGCCCCAGTACAAATCCTGCGTATGGCTTGCAAAAAATACAGACAATACGAAGTGTTAAACTCTTAAATTGTACATATAGGTTGTGGCTATATTACAAGTTCTGAAGTTACTATAAGAGTTCTGTTAGCCAGTTTGGTCATGTATCCTGTGAGTTGAATTATAAAAGCAGTCACTAAAATTGACCTGTGGTGTAATGACTGCAGGTGCTCACTAGAAGTCACTATTGAGGATTTAAGGAAACCTAAGGGTTATATTGGTTTTAATGTTTTCAGGAGCATGTGACAATCTGTGGTTATCTCATTGTGGGTGGGTTACTTCTGAACTCCATGTCTTAAGCAGGAAGGTGAAGACAGATAAATTAGAGAAATTTTAATTTTATGAGATAATCGACTGTTTATATACTTTTTACAGTTTTTAAAAACGTGATCAGAAGATGGCATCTCCACCCTTTTAGTTAGACATACTTATATCTAGATGGGGGGCGTCCTGGTCGGTTTTTATTGTAGAGTCTCATGGTTCATATTAGTATAATGATTTTTAACACTAGTGATGATCATAGAAATTTTTCACAGTGTGTGCAGCCTGATTCCAGGCTCATTGGCTCAGTTTTTCCACAGTGGTTGCAAGTCCTATGTTGTTTGGAGGGGTTCCCCCAGGTGATAAAAATCCCTGGTTATGTGTAACAGCCCACTGCCTTAGTGCTGTTGTGTCTTTCGTGCTTTTACTTTTCTGAATCTTGAACATGATTTAGTTGCAAGATCTAGTTGGCGATGTCCTCCAGTTGTATATTTTTGTACTGGTCTGTTTTCCACTGCGGGGGGGGTCATGGACGATTTTTATAATTAAAATAGCTGAAGAAAAAACTGGGTTGGAGTATGTTTCTACCAAAACAATCTGATAGTGTGGAATAATGATCTTATAGTCCACAAATTCTTCCATCTTATTTTGTTACAGTCATTGCATACCTCAAAAGAATTCAACTGTAGCACGCTTGTGGGGTTCTGAGAAAAGATTAAAAATTTCTTTCGAAACCTTAATTTTTTTTCATGCCACTGTGCCCTAATTGCAGGAATTCAAAATAACAGTATATAGGCATCACTTAGTTATCCCAGTTCTTCAATTATCTGGAACACCTAACAACTATAAACAAGTTTTCCAGATTAACATGGGATATGTGCATAGAACACTAATTTTCTCATCTTCAGTTTTTCTTTAGTTTTGGCATACAGAAAGCGTTGAATAAAATTGTTTTACCAAGGTCTTAGAATCTGGTCATTAGTTATTTTACTATGCGTTAGTACGTGTATGTACTTAGTCTTGAAGTGACAAATCTCTGGAAATACTGATACTTTGCTGCTTTGTGATGATCATCCAGAGACATTCTGAGATGGAGAATATTTCATTTTGAGTAAAATTAAGTCCTCCAGAAAAGTAGTCTGTTAGGTGGCTTTCCCCTCTTAAGTCTTTCTCTCCTGTGAATATTGACCTTAGTTGTAGTATGTACTTAACTTGGATTTCATTTGGGATGAGTGAAGCATCCTTTTTAGTATTTTGTTATTTACTAACAAGCTCCTAAACTTCAAATTAGAGCCAAGGGAAAAAGTTGCTGAATTCTCTCCTTGGGGGGTGGGGTTGGGTTACTATCTGTTATTTGGATAAGGAAATGATCAATCAGTATGAAAATGTAAATTTTGAAAGAATGTCCCTTAGGAAACAATTTCTAATCCTTGAAAGCTTAGGCAGCTGGCAGCTTTATTTTAACCCATTCCAGCTGGCTGTGCCACCAGAATTTATGAGGAAATTTATTTTTAGATAAAACCATCCATGTTAAGTTTCAACAAGAGTGCTTTACAAGCAAATACAAATTGGAATGTTGATTTGTCATCTAATCATTTTTAAAGGTCATTCTTTCCCTACACAGCAGTCCATGACACACAGGTACTTAGAGGGGAATGGGGTACAAATCTGGTTGAGGGCCCTTTGAAAAGCCACTTGGCTAGCAGCAGGTGAAAACAAGTCATGGCAAGGGGATGGGTGGTGACAGAGCTCACAGAGAAAAAGGCTATGTTATGTAAAGAATCTGAAGTAGAAGTTTACGGAACAGGAGTAATTGAGTGTGCAACTGCACTAGGATTTTAGAGGTAAAGCCGAAAGGATTCTAAAACTTGAAGTAGGTCCAGTCTGATTGGACTTTTTCAGTCATACTGCCAAATAAGCAGGTGTGGGATATAACCAGTACTGGCAGGAAGGCCAAGGAGCTGGGAGTGTTAGACTGCACTAATGAAATGGTTGGCTCTTGTGTGCCAGCTCCCTGGGGTTTAATGGGGACAAGACATTGAATTGGCTGTCCTGGTAGGACTTCTGTTGACAACATATAGTCATCTAGTTGACGTGAAATTGGCTTCCAGAAGCTAGGTCAAGAGTAGAGGTTGCCCACTTTGCAAGTATTAGGGAATGAATGAGCACACTGATTATTTGGAGAGGGCTAAGAACCGAATCTTTGGAAGTAGTGGCCTGCCCTGGCCAGTGAGGCTGTTGGAGCATAGTCTGGTAACCAAAAGGTGGTGGATTTGATCCCTGGTCTGGGCGCAAATGGGAGGCAGCCAGTCAGTGCTAATGGAAACTGATGTCTGGAAACATTGTTTCACATTGATGATTCTCCCTCTTTTTGACAACAATGAAAAATGTCCTTGAGTGAGGACAAAAAAAAAAAAAAAAAAAGTGCCAGAGGGTGCTAGAAGCTTCAAGGAAGTATTAGATGGGTCAGGAAAGAAAGGGGTTTTTGTTGTTGCCGTTATTTATTTATTTATTTACTTACTTACTTAATTATTTTAAAGCCCAAAATGGTGTGGCTCTGTGGGTCGAGCACCAGCCAGCCTGTGAATTGAAAGGTGGCTGGTTCTGTTCCCAGTCAGGGCATATGCCTGGGTTGCAGTCCAGGTCCCCCAGTTGGGGCAGCTGATCAATGTTTGTCTCACAGGTTGATGTTTCTGTTTCTCCCTTCTCGTCTCTCTAAAAATATATAAAACCTTAAGAAATTTTTTTGACCTGTCCCTGCTGTGGCCTCCAGGAGAGGAAGTTTTATTTTCAAATACTCCTTTGCCAGACATTGTACGGGCCTATTTTCTTAGGTGATTCGAGACCATTTGAGAGGTATTACGTAAAGGGAGGGCAGGTAATTCCTCACATTAATTACTTACTTGCTAAACAAGTGGTGTATTCTGAACCTAGGCCAGCCGTGATGTTAAAGCCCTTGTTTTTCTTTCCACTACATTTTTACTTTCTCAGCTCAATAGTAAAATGCCATTTAATTGCCATTCCGTAATTGTTGGGATTTAAAGCACATATTTTTAATTATAAAACAATGTAAATTGTACCTACCTTGGAAAAGAATGACTTCTTTCAGGTTTTCTAGAGGCAACTTGTTAACAATTGATGTCTTCCAGGGAGGCATATGTGATGAGCAATTGTTTTCTTTCTTTAAAGATTGTATTTATTTTTAGAGAGGGGAAGGGAGGGAGAGAAACATCAATGTGTGGTTGCCTCACGCGTGCCCCCTAACCGGGGCAGGGAGGGGGCATGGACCTGGCCCATAACCCAGGCGTGTGCCCTGACTGGGAATTGAACCAGCAACCCTTTGGTTTACAGCCAACACTCAATCCACTGAACCACACCAGCCAGGGCAGCAGACATGATCATGTTGCTATTGAAGTACAGGGAAAGCTAGACGGTTGTCCAACAGCAGTGACTGAACTGGAACAACGTAACACAGGTTGCAGGACCAGGGGGATATTAACTGGAAAAGGCCTTGAGTCCACCACCTTAGCCCATGTTTAGAGATAAGAGGGTAGATTTCCAGGTTCACATGGGCAGTGGCAGAAGTGAGACAACAGCTAATCTAGGTGTAAGTTCTGGGGAGCAGTATGATACTACAGCTTGGAAGCAGTAGCCAGGGTGACTTTGGACTAGACACGTAATATTTAGGGTTTTGTTTTTCTAACCTGCCAAATAGGGATAACAAGAGGAAACAACTACCTGCTACTGTTAATACCGTGAGAATGTAGTGTTGTGACATGTAGATGGCACAGGACAAGGCATGATATGGTGCTTAGTGAATAGCTGTTGTGTGGCAGGCTCACAGAAACTGGTAAGCAGTAAAGCACTCAGGGAAGCTTTTTGGTGCTGGGCAGGCAAGTGTGAGCCCCTCGATGCATTCTTGCGTTCCCCGTGTACTGGGAGCGTGTTTCCCCTGACTCTGGCTCTTACTGTACTTTTGAGTCAGTTGTCCAGTTTGAGGGGATACTGATAAGAGTGGTCCAAGGTAAGGAGAAGGAACCATTGTAGTTATAGGGGTCTAGGCAGATAAGGGTTAAAATAGTGTTAGAGGGCTCTTTTAAAATGGGTTTTCAAATTAGACTTGAATTTTCATCTTTAGCTGTGTGCCAAAATTGTACAAATAAATTTTTTTAATAGACGGGTTTAATTTTAAAAAGTTACTGACGGAGGGGGAGGGAGAGAGAAACGTGGATTTGTTGTTCCACTTTTTTATGCACTCATTGATTGCTGCTTGTATGTACCCTGACTGGAGATCAAACCTGCAAGCTTGGTGTATCTAACCAACTGACCTACCTGGCTAGGGCTACACGTAATTTTTTTATTTGTAAAAAAATTTTTAAAAATATTTATTTTTAGACGGGATGGGAGGAAGAAAGAGAGGGAGAGAAATATCAGTTTTTGGTTGCCTCTCGCATGCCCTACATGGGGGGACCTGGCCCGCAACCCAGGCATGTGTCCCGACTGGGGATCAAACCAATGACCCTTTGGTTCACAGGCCAGCACTCAATCCACAGAGCCACAGCAGCTGGGGCTATTCGTAAAATTTTTTATTTGTAAAACTCTGGGGGTAGCAGAAACATACTTGACAGAATATGTTGACTCTGTCAGTGGTCCTGGGCCTCATTCTTAGAGCCTCTGATTTAGTGTGCAGTGGGAGCTTGGCATTTGTATGGTTTAAAAGTTCTCCAGGTGGTTTTATAAGAGCAGTCAGGGTTCAAGTCTGTTTTTTTATCTCACGTAGTCCTATTGGTCTGTTTGTGTGCTCCCTCTCCCACCCTTGTGTGTGGAACAAGGCATGTCTGTGCCCTTAGCCTGAGGCCCTGCAGGCTGGCTACATCCTCTGCCTATCCCTGTTCTTGCCTCTTAACCTTGCTGGGAGAGGCAGCCTGGTTTCTGTATAGAAGCCATGGAGCTGGACTGAAAACTTGCAGCATTTTTGGGACCCCTATCTTGGTATTAGCAGTTGGATGAGGTGTAGACATCACCAGAAAATGCTGCTTTCCTTTGCTTCATTCAGCATGTTCACAGTGCTGGTGTTGGGGATACCTCTTGAGCAAGGGTTGGGGGAAGAAAAGTGACAACTAGGCAGGGAAAGAATTAAAATTGAATTATCGTATGCTGAGCCACTTGAATTGTGCTTTTTCTCATTATCCACTCCGTGGTGGTGGGGTTATCTCCCATTTTCTCCAAAAGCTCAGATTGGTCTCAACCTATCAGACTTGGGCCCCCTTTTTGTAGAAAAAATTTGAATGATTGTTCTAAAGTGAAATCCGTTTTCTGCGTTCATTTTTTTAGAAAAAGTCAAGATGAAGTCTTTAATATAAAATTAAAGGAAAGCAATTTATGAAATAGTAATGTATTTCTATACATGTTAGGTGTAACCACTAGAAGACATAAGTTGTTGCTTGAGCCCATTTGAAGCCATTTCATACTTGCCCTCAGAAAGAAAAATTAAGAGTTAAGGCACACATAGACACCAAAATAAAAACTAGAGCCTTGAACAATAGGCAGGCTTACTTGAATATGATGAGAGAAAGGGAAAGCTTAATTGAAGTAGGGATAACACCCCAAGAGAAGTAACAGACTGCTGAATTGGAGAAATGACATAATCTCACAAATAAGCTGGGCCTTAAAAACGATGTGAAGGCCCTGGCTGGGTAGCTTAGTTGGTTAGAGCATCATCCTGATAAGCCAAGGTTGTGGATTCGATCTTTGGTCAAGGCACATACAAGAAGCAACCAGTGAATGCATAAATAAGTGGAACAACAAATCAATATTTCTCTCCTCTCCCCTTTTCTCTCTCAAAAACAGTAAAACTATCAATAATTTGCCCATTATATAACATGGGGCAGGGAGAAAATGAAATGCCTGTCCCATGGGTTATTAGGTTTGATTGAATCAATACATGAGACATGCTCAAAACAGTTTCTGGCACTTAAATACTGTAAAAGTATTAAATAGTATATATCCTTTGATAGAAGGTGATTAGGAAATACTGAGTAGTGCAAATGCATACAGTAATGGATTATTCGGTGATATCTAGGCAATGTCTTTATTCCATTTTAATCATTCTATCTGGCCTCATGCAAGTTACTTTAAACATATCTTCAGGTGAGGATATGTTTATTGATTTGCGAAAGAAAGAAACATTGGTTGGCTACCTCCAGTATGCACCCTGACTAGGGATTGAACCCACCACTTCTCAGTTTATGGGACAGTGCTCCAACCAGCTGAGCCACCTGGCCAGGGCTATGCAAGTATTTTAAATATTTTATACCTATAATAGGGTCAGTCCTGTGGGTGTGGGCAATTCTTATGTGATGGACATCTACCTAATAGCACATCCCTAAAGTAGTGTATGCTCCCTGGCCAGTGTGATGATTTAAAAGAAAACCCACATCAGTTTCCCAACCACCCACTAGGAGGCAGTACTGCCTCATTGATACTTCAAGGTCAAATCCTTTATCTGAAGTCACTTTTAGAATTGAGTCTCCATTGACTCTGGAGTCTTTTCTCACTCTGGCAGTAATAGTAAAGGCAATAACAATGACAAGAGTGACAATAATTAGCATTTCTTGAACTCATGTGCCAGCACTTTGCTGAACATTTTACATACACAAACCACCAGCTCACTTAAACCTCATCACTTGGGAGTGGGTTATCTCACCATACCAATGAAGAAATGGTTAGGTACGAGAGTCACGTGAAGTGTTTTGTGTAGAAGAGGTTGTACTTGAGCTAAGTGTTGAAAAATGGGCTTTGGCTACAAAGCTGGCTACATGCAGGAAAAAGCCATATGCGCAAGAAAGCAAACTTCAAGGCTTTATGTGGGCTGACAAGTTTAAGACCCTATAAATTTGTACAGGGTTTAAAATTGGAGATGAATAGAAAGTCTGAGCCAGAGGAGAACTTAGAGCTGATTAAGGGATGGTGATTTTCTTTTTAAAAAAATTTAGTTTTTTTTATAGGGATGGTGATTTTCAGACCTGAAAACTAGTCAGACCTTTTTTTTGGAATGAAAGCTTATATAATAAAGCTTATATAATAAATATAATATATAATATATATCAGTTTAAATGATACTGCTATAAAAAGTTCTAGTAGGTAATACTGATTTATTAGACAGGAAACATGTTTTGATGAACACAACCTTAGGTTGACCTCCGAACCCAATTTCTCCTGTATTTTGGTTGTACAGAGAAGTAAATGGCAAGTGGTAACATTTTTTAAACACATCGTTTTCAGTCCCAGAAGTGACAAGATAGGAAGGTCTGAGGACAGTCAAATGTCTGAGGGACTCGTGCAGCGCTGTGTGAGAATTCCTTATGCTGCCCACACTTGCTCTGCAGATAGAGAGCCTGAGGTGAAGGAGCGGGAGGATTGGGGGTGGGGGTGCAGGCACTCAGACCCCTGGAACCCAGCTGGGGCATCTTCGCACTTGGCCTCCTGACTTCCAGCCCAGTGCCCCTGAGTGGCCAGTCATGATACCTAGTGTGGCAGCATGCCACAGCCAGGCTGTGCAGTCCCCAACCTGAGAGGGCCCTGGCCACTTGCCCATCTCCCTGGCAGATAAAGCTGCAGACGGAGGGCAAACAGTACTGGCTCCAGTAGTCAGTGCAAGTCTGACTCACCCAGTGGTTTGTGCGGGTGCCGGAGCCAAAGGTTCTCCCCTTTCTATCACTTCCTCACTGGCCAGATTGGGATTCCTGAGCAACAGGCAGACACCTGGGAGCGTGAGAATGGTGTCTTTTAAGGTGGGTTTTCCAGGCTGCAGAGGGACTGGTCTGCCGCATTGCTCCATCAGTTTCACTGTCAGTGATGTGACGACATGGGGTGGGGTGCTGATGTCAGGCATGTTGACCACAGGTGGTGGTGGCTCTGAAGCATGGGAGAACAGGTGGGCTTTACCCCGGGATTTCACAAATACCATTTATCAGCATTTGTCTTTTGAAAGAAGCAATGTTCTTATAAATGATAGGATGTTTAGAAATTTAGCTTGCCCTTTTTTTTTCCTTTTTCAGAAAAGGAAATATACTACATTGTATGACAGACATCTAGTATCTCTATCCCTAGGTCAATTAAGCTCCCTGGCCAATGTGATGACAATATAAAAAGAAAACTAAATCATTAGGAGATGTTTATTATCACTATGCAATTGTTTAAAGAATACATTTTGTTACTAATGAAGAGAAGAATACCAAATGTACGCAGTGTTTTTCTACAGAAATATTTAAAAAGTAAGTTCATACACTGAAAACTTTGGCTGGGTACAAGGCTGTTACTTAATAATTAATTTACCTGACCTTGACCCAGAGCAGGTTCCCCAGAAGCAGGTTCCTGGATTGTGGCTCTGATGGGAAGGCTTTGCGCAGGGGCTCTGTGGCCATGCTGCAGGGGAGGGCGAAGGTTCCGCTCTCTCAGAGCTGGCCTCCATGACACAGCCCTGCACGTGACCACAGCCTGAGAGCCGTGCAGCCTTTGATGTCTCTAGGAACACGTCTGCACAGCCGAGAAGTGGTGGCCACACTGCCTCCTTTGCAGGCTCGTTGGGACCGAAACCTGAGGTGATGTGTGAAGCAACAACTATCTGGCATAGAGGAGACCCTGGAAGTTGACAAGTTCAGTGTTTTCTGTTGCGTTAGCTCCACCTCATCCCCTTCAATTGCTCGTTTTTAATTCAAAGGTAATGTATGACCATGGTAGGAAAATGAAAGGACGCTTATAAACAAGAAAGGAGAAAGGTGATCCAGTAGCTTCTAGCTTTTGTAAGTAGTTTTTTCTATCCTGTTTTCTAACTTGTGCTGGGAGTTGGAAGTTTCTTCATTTGTACATAGCAGGTGTTAGGTGATAGGTCCCCACTGTGGGAATGAGGAAACAATTCCAGAAAGAGGAAGTGCCTCCCTCAAGGTCGGGAAGATAGTAGGAAGTTTAAGCCAGTTTGAAACCCACAGCCTCCGAGTCCAAGCCCAGCACCGAGTCAAGACAGGAGAGGCTTCAGAAGTGCCCACACCTGCCCCTGAACTGCCATGTGTGAGGACCCTGTGCCCATGATGCCGTATTTCCCCTCATGACAACTTGAGGTATTGACCATTCCCCATGAAGACAAACTCCTGTTTTGTGGCCTACCCGGCCCTAAAGTCCTGGGGGAGTGGGCAGGTGGTGAATAAGCTGGATAGGTGGGGTTTTAGGCCCCCTCAGTTTTGCATTCCTGGGGCTCCTGGGTTTGTGCCATCCTTAGGCCTACTGCCGTTACTACAGACGTGTCCTGGGCTTCCCCCTCACTGAAAAAGGTGTTTCTTACTCCGCTTCCTTCTGGCCTGCCTTGTTTCCTAGCTGGCTGTCTTGGGGTTCAAGCAGATATTTCCATTCTTTTCTAAGAGAAACAAATGTGTACTGCTTTAATGGCTAAAGTGACAAGCACTGGTTTAATGGTTAAAGTTATTCCTCGAGGTGGAGGATTCCTGAAATCTCTCAGTATAATTTTAAAGAATGCAGAAAATAGACATCAGTCCATGAAACCTCATTGTGTGGTGATCGCAAGCAATCACGTGTGATGTAGGCCGTGCCCTGTGCTGGTCAGGTGGTGCACAAGCCTGCCTCTGTGCCCACACGGTGGTCAGATCTGGTAGTCCTGAGCATCAGGTGAGGGGAGACAAGGGGAATTGCTTTCACTAAGTCAGTTTGCCCATCTGTAGGAGGGAGCAGGTGGACCACAGTGTCCCTCCAGCTGAGGCAAGAATGCCCCCCTGGGACCAGATGGTCTGCAAAGTCCTTTCCATTACAGAAATTCTAGAATTGGCAACTGCAGAGCAAGAGTAAGAGTAAGGTTGTTTTCTTTGTAAGGGTGGTAGGTCCAGACTCATGTTCCTAGAGGGGAAGGGAACAATGTTAAATGCATACAGCGGGTGGCTGTTGTCCAGGGTGGTGTCAGGCTACCTAAGAGGCTTTTTGTTCTGCAGGGGCCACACAAACGTAATCCTCACACGACCCCACTAAGAGTTACTACCCTCATTATGCAGGTATGGAAACTGAAGCTTAGAGAAGGAAAACCCAGAGGATGGATATCCATAGCCAGGACTGGACCCTAGGCCTGGCATCGGGGTTCACATTGCTCCAGAGGCTTCTTGGTGAACAGAGATCCCCCAAAACCTATGGAGGAAGTAGGTTCTTTCTCAGAAAGGGCCAGTGTGTGTAGAGGTCGTGGTATGGGAGAAGGGTGTCCATGAGGAGTACAGACCACCGGAGCCAAAATTATCTCCACAGCGGCCCTGGCTTGCCTCATGTCACTCAGATTGGCACCAGGGAGGCTTTGCAGAGCATTTGCAGATTATAAGTAGGGGATCAAGGTCCTGCGACTGTCTGGTAGGAAAAGTGCTGTGTTCAGTCTAGAGACCTGGATTTGGCTCCTGGCAATACCATTTATGCATCCTGGGCAAATACTTTGCTCCTTGAGCCTTGGTCTTGCCATCTGTAAAGCAGAACAGTACTTCGTAGGGCTGGTATAGGGTTTAAAGGAGCAAAAACCTTTACTGAATGTTTGGGAGTTCTAGACACTGTTCACCTGTATTAACTTGACCTTCTCAGCAGTCCTTGGAGAATAGGTGGTGGTGTTATCTCCATTTTAGAAAACAGGCACAGAAACGTTAAGTAACTTGCCCAATGTCACATAGCAACTGGGGGGAAGCTGGGATTGGAACTGAAATCATCTGGCATCAGAGTAGATATTCAGTAAGAATCTGTTAGATGAATAAATGAATTCTAGGGCTCCTGAGTCCTAGACAACAGCTTTCTTAATGGCAAACACTAAGGTAGACGGGACATTGGGGGAGCCTTAGTGTAACCTGCTGTTGGATGGATGAGAACTTCAGGCGTCTTAGTAAGCCTTGGGCAGAGCTGAGGTGAGAGGCCAGGCCTCTAACAGCCATGCCCCGTCGAGGTGCCCATGGCCCACAATCCAGAGGTTCTACGTTCTGGGAAACAACTCAGGCACAGTGCGGTCACTTCCATAATCATGAATGCAGAGTCAGCAACTTCCAGGAGCTGTCACTTTTTAACGTGTATCCATTAACCTTGTCCCCAAACACATTAAATAATGTTGTTAATAGTTAATGCTACGTGGCAACACACACCTGCAGAACCCCACACTTTAGAACACGGAGGATCTACTGGACTGGCTGCCTGTGGGGCAGAGGAGTGGCAGTGACCCATGGGGGGAAGCGGAATTCATAAAACAAGGGGGGCTAGCTGGGACCAATGGTTCCCCATTGGAGCAGGGAATAGGGTTAATTCATCTCACTGCACCAAGGGCCAAAAAATAGAACTGAGTAAAAAAGTAAAAACTAAGACACTGGATGAAATGACTGCCTGAAACACATTGGCTCTGAGCTCAGGGAGGAAAGGTGCGGGGCACATCCTGGGCTGCCTCACCAAAGGCAGGGACCTGGGAGAGTGGCCCTGGGCGGGGCAAGTGAGTTCAAGGTGAGAGTCAGGCACACCTTGTTCTCTGAGCTCGGGCAGGGCAGGAGGGAAGAGCTGCTCCTGGGTTGGTGTTAGAGGCCACACAGTCACCTGCTGTGAAACCTTCCTCACCTAGGGTCAGCCAGATCCACTACTAGGACAAGGCTAAGGGTATCAAGAAGGCACAGACGTGGGTCAGCGATCCCGTGATTGTACAATGATTGTAGGCTTAGTTGCCGTGAGGGTCCTGCCACATGGTGGTCCAAGTGGTGCACCCACCCGTATCCCAGGCCAGTGGAGTGTGCCTGTGAGGATGCAGGAGGAAAGAGCCCATCTGTAGACGCTGACCTCCCATCTGTACTAGAAGAACTGGAACTTCCCTGCGAGTGGTTGTCCTGTCGCACAGAGCCCGCAGTTCTGGGCTCAGGTCACAAGGTGGCAGCGTGGGGAAGAGCTGACTGCCCCATGCAAAGGAGGTTTAGGTTTGCTGGCAAGGAAGGAGAGGCAGGCATGATTTTCTAGAAAGTAGGTCTTCAAGCCTGTTAGTCCTCATCCATTAACCACCAGGGGTGGGTGACTGTGTGCATGTGCTTCTGAGTATGTATACGTGACATATGTGTGAATGTATTGTATGTGACTAGTGTAACGGTGGCTGGGTGACTACATGAGTATGGAGTATCTCTACGAGTGGGGTGAGGGAAAGGGGAAACAGCAGTCTCAGGTGTCGCCAGAGAGGCTAGGCGGAAACTATAAACCTGGGCGATGTCCTCTTTATCAGTGAGCCCTTTTCCTGGGTGAATTGGTGTAGAGGGCAAAGTTCATGCAGATTAGTGGACACCAGGAGGCATGAAGCATGGCAGCAGCATTGGAGGGGAGGAGGTGGTGCTCCAGTGGGAACGGAGGGCCTGCACTAAATTCCGCTTAGCCCCAGACTTGGAGACTGGGTGCTGGGCCCAGCTCAGCCAGGCTCCACCCAGCCTGGCCATTTTCAAGTGGTACAAGCAGTACAGTGTTAACCTCCCTGGGCTTTAGTTTCTCCACCTGTAAAATGGCAGGAAAGTGGGCCTGCCTTCCTGGCTGTGTGTGAGGGTTAAAAGCCAGCTATGTATGTAATGCACTTTGAAGAAGGCCTGGAATGCGATGAGTGCTCGCCCGCTGGTTGTGGAGGGAACATGAAATCATGCAATTCGAAGAGACCCAGGTACAGCCTGGTCCAGGCCAGCCACTCTGGACCAGTCCCCTGTCCTCTGCCCACCCCAGCCTTCCAGAGAGGACATTCCTAAAGGTGGAATGGGCCTTCTCAGGAGGCGGAGAGGGCCCCTCTCCAGAGGAGGAGAGTGTGCTATTAGGGGAGGGTGTCGGGCCGACACCTTCCAGATCTGTCTCTAGCTCCCAGCACTGCACACTCCAGGCACGCAGAGCACTGACTTGCCCTCCTGCTTGCATTTTGCTCTTTTTTCTTTTCTTTTTTTTAAGACCTGGGTGGAGAACATTTGGCGTCATCAGGGATTACTTTGAAACTACCGCCTCACATTGGGAGCCGGCTTGAGTCAGCTGGTCACCATGGAATTTCTTTTTTTAGCACATAAACAAGTCAGAGGCAGCTGTGGCTCCGTCCAGGGTGGAAAGCAGGCTTTGGATGTGGAGCTGCGGGGCTCGTATTTCTTGGGTAAACAGATGCCATGTCTCCCGACTCACCATGAGGAAGCCCAGAAACTGTGGTTTGGGGACTGCATGTCTAGTTATTCAGGTGACTTCACCTGACAAGCCCTCTCTGAATGTCAAAGCTACAAGATAAAGTATGTATATGTGTAGTAGAAAGGGTGCTGCACTTAGGGGCCACCCAAGTCAGTGAGGAAACTGTTTTGTAGCCAAAGCATAAAAAATCCCAGCCACAAATGGATGAGCCTTTTCCGAGTGCTTGTTTTGTGCAGGTTCGGAGTCCAGGGAGGGCCTCTAAGGGTGGGGAGGCTGGAGCTGGCGGGGTAGGGCCCTTCGAGAGGCGGAAATGCCACAAGCCAAGGTGTGGAAGTAAGGGTGTGTAAAGTATGTTACAGGTTGGCGCAGAGGGTTTACAGCAATAAATAAATCCAACACACTCATTAAGCATCTGCTGTGTAGTAGATAGACTGCTCAAGTCACAGAGTTGAAGCTGGAGAACAAAACAAAAATCCATCTCTGGACATTCTATGAATAACAACAAGATAAATAGTAATAGCTTAAATTTATTAAGTACTTACTGCATGCCCGGCACTGTTTTAAGTACTTTGTTTACTGATTTAATGCTCAAAACACCCCCATAAAGTAGTTATGGTTATTACCTCTAGTTTTCACGGGTGAGGAAGCGTAGGCATTGAGTGGTGGAGGCAGAATTCGAACCCGTGGCCCATGCTCTGACCTTGACACCCGACTCCCCTCAGCGAGAGGGTAAGATGTCAGGTTGCAGGTATTGGGGGTGGTTTGCAGGGTGGTGAACTCTGGGCAGGGAAAGTGGGGAACCCAGTGTTTTCAGAAAGTCAATGTGGGGGCACCTGTGAAGTCAATTGCAGGGCTGGTGGCTGAAGGGACTTGGGGGTTGAGGGGCCGTGCAGCCCACTGGCCTCACACAGGAAGAGAAGAGAAGTGAAGACAGAAGAATCAGTAGACAGGGCTTGGAATATTCCTCAGGCCATACCTTGCCTGGAATTCACGAACAGAATTAATGGGCAGAAATTGTTCCCTTCCATCAAAGAGGACTGACCACCAGTTCACTGTGGATTGTTCTTTTTTGCATTAATTGCACTTTGTGAGGGATGAGGGGCCTTGCTAATGCATCGAGCCCAAGTCTACAACCACAGGCTCAAAGGGCCTCCCAGGCTCTGTAAGAAGATGCCGAGGTTCAGCATCGGTCCTTTTCAAAGTCTGTCAGCCAATCTACAAACTTGGTGTTCAGGTGAGCCGCAGACCCATTGCTATGCTCCCCCAGCCCCTGTCCCCGGGACCCTTCACGTTTCTTCGTCGGCAACCCCAGTGCCAGCCCCTGCCAGTGGCCAGCCTGCGGGTCCTGTGTGGCTGGAGCCATGCTTTTGTTTGGGTGGTACTGCTGCCTGCCTGCTCCGTCAGGAGCACAAGCCGGACCCCTGGTTCAATCTCTTCCAGTTTTCATGCACATTTCCTGAACAGATGTAGGATCTCACTCTGAATTAGGTGAGAGCAGCCACCTTATTTTTTTGGCTGCCACCACCTGACTGCTACCAGTAAAGCCTCTTAGAGAGCCCTTCCTCACACCAGCATGCACCCTATCTTGGCCTCAGGGAACATCCCCGCTTTCAGGAATTCCAAAAGGGCCTGGACCCACAGGCATGTGTGGCCTACCACCATCCCACGATCCAAGCCCTTCCCCTCCCCTATTCCCTTTGGCCCTACCCTCTCCCTCCCACCCGAGCTCTGCTCCGACCCTCAAAACAACTCCAACTTCATGCACATATGCCCACCCCCTCTGGGGCGGGTTCTCCCACGAACTGGCAACAAAGTTAAAGAACTTCAAGATCAACCTTTAAGAATGTCCTCAGCCTGGCAGAGCCCTTGAGGGCTGGGAATTCCCGCCTGGGAATTTTTCCAATGTTCTGCCAGCTGTTTCTTCTCTTTCAGTGGCTTTATTATTTTCCTTTCTGTTCCAGCTCCTCCTTTCGCTTTCTGTATGGCAGCTCAGGCCAGCTGGCGGAGGAGGGTGGGGCCCTGGCTGGGGCCAGCTGTACCACTGGAGGGGAGGGGGTGCAGGAGGAAACGGGAGAGAACAGGAAACCAGACGGGTGATCTCCACGTCATTTGGCTTTGAGTGTGGCCTTCCTTCTGGCCCTGTCAAAACTCACATTTACTGACTGGGAGGGTAACGCACTAACCCAGTCACTTGTTAGACGTGCTGGCTGCTGCCTAACAGCAGAGACCATGAGCAAGGGCACATGCGCAGGTAAGTGGTGAAGAAGCACCTAGGAAGGGTTGGGGGCGTGGACCACATGTCTGGGGCGGCACCACGGAGACACCTGGGAATTGGGGCAAAAGGGGTGAAGCCCTGCCTAGCAGGACTGTGTTCTCTGTGGCATTAGGCTCACAGGGTGGGGGGAGGTGTGTCCGGTGGGTAGGGCTCCCTGGAGAGGTCATTTCCTGATGTGATAATTGGCACCACAGCGCCTGCCTGTGCACTCGGGTCTTGGACAACTTCCTGAGGGGACAGCTCCTGGCCTCCAGCTTCAGATCAGGATTAAACTCAGTCGTGTGTAACAGAAAAGCAAAATAAGTGGCTCAAACCACTGAAAGCTTTATTTTTCTGTCATGTAAAAGAATTCTGGAAACAAACAGTCCTGAGCATTTTAAATCCAAGACTCCAAGGAACAGAGATACCCAGGCCCCCTCCCTCACCTTCCTGACTCCCAGCACTCTGTGTGCAGCTGGGGAGATGTGCTGTGCGGGGCTTCCTTCCCTCCCGTGACATCGCCCCACAGCCCGTGGCTTCCTGGGCTGACCTCCTAAACCCCATCTTGGAGTCTGCATCTGGGGGAACCCCAACCAAGATACCAACGTCGGTGATCACTTACATACAGCATGCGAGGCCTTGTCTCATTTCCTCTTCAACCCTGTGCAGCGGGGTGTGAGTATTAGCCCTATCTTAGAAAGAAATGAGGCCGTAACTTGCCCCAGATCACCCACCATCTGAGCCAAGTCTCAGACCAGGCTGGTCGTTTTGTGATATTTCCTTGGGATCAAATCCTAACCCTGAGCCCCCAGGTCAGAGAAGCACATTTTGAGGCTCAAATTTGACCTGTTCTGCCAAATTGCCCTGAGTCAAGTGAAGCCTGATCACCCCACCCCGCCGGCAGTGTGGGGCTCCACTCACTCTTCACATCCTTGCTGCCCTAGGCTCCCAGCTCTTTCCCACTCAGCCCGTGTGAGGCCATTCTTCCCAAATATGTCTCTTTTTTTTTAATGCAGGAAGCATTAATATTAATTAGCCTGTCATCCTCACGCCAGCAGACGTGCAATATGTGTCTGTGAGTTGAACTGAAAATGGATGGAACCAAACGGACAAGTTCCACACCAAGCGGAACAGCCGTTTGTTCCAGTCCTCTTGGCTCTCCGGGGACTGCAGCTTTCGCCCGTGTCCCCTCTCTGGTGGCAGGTGGGCAGAGATGCCTGGGTGGGCAGGAGGGAGAGGGAGCAGGAGGCTCAAGGAGGAAGGCAGCTGGATGGCCACTGAGTGGTGAGGGTCTGGGGAGAGGAATCCTCGTGCAACTTCGGTCTCTGCCCCACATTCCTTGTCTTCGCAGAAGCACTGGTAAGGTGTGGGGGCGGCTCTGCCTGCAGCGCCCTTAGATATTTGAAGAGCTACCAGCCACTCCCTCACCCAGTCTGCCAAAGCCCGAGGGTGGCAGGGAAGCACTCGGGCAGCGGCGGGGGAGGCCCTGGGATCCCCTTCACTGGCAGCTGAGGCTGCTGATTCAGATGCCCTTGGTGGGCGGAGAGCCCTGCCTTTGGCTCCAGGGTGGGGCCAACTCCTTGCAATGAAACTCTCTGCTGGGCTTCATAGTACCCAAAACACTTTCATGTCAGGGAACTCCTTCCATCCTTCCACCACCTGTAAAGGGGGCTGAGCCAGGGTGCTATTATTCCCATTTTACAGATGGGAAATCTGAGGCTCTGATTAAAATGATGCTATAACTCATGCATGCTATAACTCAAGATTTCTGTAGCCTCGCCTCCTAATCATTGTATTCAAGGTGATAAGTTCATTGAACATTATTAGGGGCAGGTACCGTGTGTGGCTCTTTGTCCAACCCTTCAGCCCCCTTAGGTAGGCTGTCAACTGCATCTTGTAGAGCTGGGATTTGAACCTTGGCTGCTTGACTCTGAGAGCTAGGGGTTCTCAGAGTCTGGTCACCAGACCAAGAGCATCAGCCAGGAACTCGTAAGAAATGCGCATTCTCAGGCCCTGCCCTGGAACTACTGAATGAGAAACCTGGGGGAGGCTTGGCAGTCTGAGGCAATCCTGCCTGGTGCACTCTCAAATTTGAAAGTTGCTGTTCAAATACATCGTTTTGACTCTGCGGATGTCAATCCTGACTGCACAGCAGAATCACTTGGGAGCTTTAATAAATACCAAAGCTGGGCCGGGCCTGAACCTCTGGGGTACTTTTGAAAGCCCCCCATGTCTGCGTCACTGTCTCTGACATGCACCAGGGAGGAAAGCTCCACATCTTACCAGAAGGTTCTAGAGTAGAACAGGGCAGCCTCTCCAGAGAATCCTGAAGGGAAAGGGGGAGACTCGGAGTCCAGGAAGAAGAGACTCTGGGGACTCAGCCCCTCCTCCAGCCGTCTCCCTGTTCCCCCACCCCCACCTCCCAGCATGCGACTGTTTGTCTGGGCATTTGCCCAAGCAGGCAGTTCTGTGCAGAGCCCCAGTTCCTCTGTGTGGTTTAACTGCTGGCCCCACTTTTCCAGTCTGATTAGATACCCCCGCCCCAGCACCCAAAAGGGGCTGAAGCAGCCATTTGTCCTTTGAGTGGAGGCAAGGCGAGGTGTCTTGGGGCTGTGTCCACTTTTGACTTATCGTTGCCTGACCCCACTCAGGTCCAGGGATCTGATGATTGTATTGGCCAGGGTCCAGTCAAGAGACAGAAAGTACACACCAGTCATTTTAACAGAGAATCTCATATGAAGAACTGTTAATTAGCAACTGAAGAATTGAAAAGGCAAGGAAGGAATGCTGAAGTATCACAGGTCACAACCGCAAAAGCATCTAAGGTGTCCCTGGAGCTGGAGGAACGAAGGGAAAAGGTTGCATTGTTAAAACTTGGAAGCTGGGAGGATGGCTGTGGAGCTGAAACCCAGACTTTTGGGAAGGGGGTGCCAGCCGGTGGTTCTTTGAGTATTGGGAAACAACCGGACTGGAATCAACTGCTGCTCCTGGAATGAACCGCTGCTGGCAGCTCAGATAAGCGTGGTTAGGGCAGGGGCATTGGGGCAGCTGAGTTTCTGGTTGTCTAAGTTCTCCACCCTCGGACCTTCCATCCTTGCCTCAGTCTCACACTCTCCCCTCTCTGTTTTCTTCTTTCCAGGACTAATCCTAAATGTTGGTGATTCAATCAATAAACTTTTATTGAACACACATTATACCCCAGGCCCTGGGGTCTCTGGGTGCCGGGGACACAGATAGAGTAATAGCGCCCACAGTCCTGGGAGCATTTATCTGCCTGGCCTGTCTCTAAGCATCTCACATGCATTAACACATTTACTATTCCCCTCAATTTACAGATGGGGAAATCGAGGCACAGAGACATTTATAACTTGTCTAAGGTTATTATTTAATTAGTAAGTGGCAGAGCCCGAATGTAAACCCGATCAGCGTGGCTCCACCACCTGGTATTCTTCCCCCGGTCACCGCATTGCCTCCGGTCCTACAGAGACGGACATGTAGACAGTTGATTGCAGCACAGAGTGACAGAGTGGAGAACGTCATATGGGGAGGGTGCCAGCTCATTTCATTCATTCATTCGTTCATTCATTCAATAAATCTTTAGACTGAGGTGTAATGATGAGCAAAACCAGACACTCTACCTGCTCTTGGGAGGCTTCTAGTGAAGACATGGACATGAATCAAATTTTCACACTTAAAAAAGTTAACTCCAAACAGGTTCCCTTTGCTCTGAACACAGTAATCACAGAGATTTGTTGTAACTGTGGAAATGAGGGAAAGCTGCTTCCTGGAGGAGTGATGGTTGAGCCAGTACCGAAAAGATGAATGAGAGTTAATCAAATGGAAATGAAGAAAGAAGGCAGAGGGAACAGCATGTGCTAAGCCTGTGAGGTGGGGAGGGCATGGTGAGTACAGGATTACAAGTCCTGCTCCTGAACTCTGGCCTGCTGACCTTGGCCAGCCCTCCCAGGCATGGAGCCCACCTCTCGGGACCCCCACCACTCGAGTCTGGAGTCCTATGGCCAACCCTTCTAGATCATGCTGGAGGCCGACCATCACCTGCTAGCGTGGGTCCCAGCCTCCCTCGGCTCCCAAGACTCCTGAGGGAGGCCTGAAAAAGCTCCACAGCTGGAAGCTGGCCTAGGGACAGGCAAGGGCAGTCCTGTGGGTAGTGAGTGGAGCAAGTCCCCATGGAGTTTCTGGAGAGTAAGTGAATGCATGAACCATATGAATGACCTTTGTAAAAAGAGGCCTTGGGGCAGCTAGGGGCACAAATGGGCCTTGATGGATGGACCCCTCCCCACAACCACCAAAGCGCTCAATGCACAGCCACTTACTCCTGCTCCTTGGCTGGGTGGGAAGGCAATGATCAGGCCCA
Source organism: Glossophaga mutica (assembly GCA_039655065.1). NCBI lineage: Eukaryota > Metazoa > Chordata > Mammalia > Chiroptera > Phyllostomidae > Glossophaga > Glossophaga mutica. The sequence goes on from CM077306.1 coordinate 113,045,004, forward strand.
TTTTACAGGCAGGAAAATGAAAAGGCAAGGCTGGAGAGGAACACGCGACTTCTTAGCCCAGCCCTCTGGAATGCAGCTGGGCCTTTGCAGAATGAGATTCTGAGGACCATGCACAGATTTTGTGCAGGATCCAGAGAGCCTCTGGACTCTGGGGGCAAGACCCTAGCTTCCTCATGGGCCTGGAAAGGGGGAGAGACAGACTAGAGGGAAGAGGGAACTGCCTCTTCCCAGGTTACTCTTTCTGCTCTGTTTGCAGAAAACAAAGTGTCTTTGGCTGACTCCGGACCAGTTCCCCTGAAGCAATTAGAGCAGCCACCCTCCATGCTCCCAGGAAGGGCCTCCTGCTCCCCTATCCTGCCATCTGCAGTGTGGCTGGAGGCCCCACTGGGGCCCCGGGCTGGTGTCTGCTGGGAACTGCAAGCCTGGGAGCCCCAGTCTCCTCGCACTGAAAGGGTGCCCAAAGCCATCCAGGTTTCCAGGGGCCCAACCTAATCAAGCATTGAGGACTATCCTCATCCTCATCGCTCTCCCTGAGAACATCTTATGAGGAGGAACACAGTTGAATGGGCCCCTCTGGTTCCCAGTGAAAAACTGAGCCCCTCCCCTCCTGACCCCCACACTGGCCTGAGGTAGGCCTTTCAGCAGAACCGCTCAACCAGAGATACTGAACAAAGATGATTTGAATCTCTGAGCCTCCCTTCCGGGGCAAGGGAGAGGGTGAGGGTGTGAGAAGGTGAGGGTGTGTGCATAAATCTCTGTTGTACCCTGTTGGGTGGGGGCGTTGCAGGACGCCACCCCCCGTCTGCCACACTGATGAGGCCCTGGGGCTGTTGGAGGACATGGGAACCACCTGATGAGATGGCACCGGCTAGGACCCAGGGACAGAGGGGCAACCCCACTGATTTGTTGGGGGTCCGGAGACTCTCTTTGTCCTTGCAATAGCTCATGGCACGCCATCTTTCTGCTCAGCCAGGTGTCCTTCTTGGGTGGCAGAGGGGGTTCCTCTGTCCCTTCTCTGCTTTGTTCCCTCCCTCCTCACCCCAGGGTGGCAGGTCTGGGTGTGCTGCAGCCTGCTTCCACAGGCTTGTAAGAGCCAGCCGTTAAATATTCAGGAATTTCCTGAGCTGGCTGTTAATCCCAGCCACCACTGAAAATTAAATTATATGAACCTTTTGTTCATTCTTGCCTCCCAATAAGCCTTTCTAGGCATTTTTTTTCCCTATCACCCTCCCCATGAGATTTTAATATCACAGATATACTGTATGTCTATTTATGTACTGGATATATATTTATGCTTTATATATAAAAAGAATAAGACTTTTCCCCCCACCAGGAACCAATTGTCACCCCTGTTGAGAATGCATGCTATAAAAACTCACCATTAAATGAATTAAAAACAAAAGTCACATATACTCAAAACTTATCACTTCCTAAATATTTTATTACAATTTTTCTATTATCGATTCTTTCAAAGTTGTGTATACATCTACTCCCCCTGCCCCCCTCCTCCCAGAGTGAGTTGTTCAACATTTCCTAGCACACCATTGGGCAGGTCTTTCAGCAAAATAACAGACACTTTGAAAGGTGATTAATTTTAGTCAAATAAAGATTGGTTTGTCTAGACCTGGCTGGTGTAGCTCAGTGGATTGAGCGCAGGCCTGTGAACCAAACAATCGCGGTTCGATTCCCAGTCGGGGCACATGCCTGGGTTGCAGGCCAGTTCCCAGCAGGGAACATATGAGAGGCAACCACACATTGATGTTTCTCTCCCTCTCCCTCTCTCCTACCCTTCCTCTCTAAAGATAAAAAAAAAAAAAAAAAAAGATTGGTTTGTCTAGCAAACACCTAACCTGGGGAAATGCGGGAGGACTGGAGAATTCCAGTGGATGCCGGCAGAAGAGGAAGAGAAGCTCAGAGGGAGGAAGGCCCCCCGAGGCTGACTCCGTATTGGCTAAAGGGCAACACTAAGTGAAAAATTTTTAAGTGTGTGTGCGCATGCGTGTGCATGTGCATGCTCATAATCTACATGCTCATGCTCTAGGAGTGCTTGCTTTTTCCTCAGGTGTAGGGCACACCCTAACACATTACAGATCAGGGCATAAGGTTGAGGTCCCCTCCCCGCACTGTCCCATTTCCTCCCAGTGTCTTCTGTCTGGAGTCCCCTGGAAACACCTGAATCTCCATTCTGAATGGTATGCGGAGTCCTATGGGAACACAAAGAAATCAACAACACCGCCTGGCCTTGAGGAGAGGGAGAAGACAAGACCTTCACAGGCAGAAACACAATGTGCCTCACTTCCTGTGCTCTGGGCCTCAGTTTCCTCACCCTTGAAATGGGAGGGTGGACTGAGTTCTAGGACGCCCTTTCCTCTTACCATCCTTGTGTAGAGAACTCTCTTCATTCCGTCTGGACAAGGTCCTGCCCAGCCACTTTCTCCGCCTGCTCCTCTGGCCTCACGCATCTCCCATCCACCCTCAGGGTGGCCTTTTAAAACTCAGCCCAGCTCCAACTGCTTCACCCCTGAAAGGTGGCAGCGTGGTGGAGGGCAGAGATGACCCAAATGCTGCACCGTTACTTGTGAGCTGGCAGACCACGAGCCCTGACCAGCCTGTCCCAACGCCAGCCTCCTCGCCTTTAAAATAGGAATAAGGCCCACAGCGCCCTTGAAGATCACAAGCTAAGATGTTGTGCACATAGTAGGTTCTTGTTATGGGCTGAATTGCGTCCCCCCAAATTCATATGCTGAAGCCGTAGCTCCTCAGTACCTTAGCATGTGACTGTATTTGGAGGTAAGGCCCTTAAGTTAAAACGAGGCCCTTAGGGTGGCCTTAACCCAATCGCACTGCTGTCCTAGTCAGAAGAGGAGATCAGGATCCAGAGACACCAGGGGCAAGCACACACAGAGGACTGACCGTGTGAACAGGCGACGCGAAGGCGGCTGTCTGCGAGATCAAGAGAGAGGCCCTAGGAGATCAAGCCTTCTGGCACCTCGATCGCAGACTTCCAGCCTCCAGACCTGTGAGGGAGCATATTGGTTTAAATCACCCAGGCTGTGGTATTTTGTCATGACAGCTCTAATACCAGACTAACAATACTTACGCGGTACTGATTCTGCTTTTAATTCGCATCAACCTTGTTTTTGTGTGCAAGGATGGGACCCAGGCAGGTGTATCTTCTCCTGTGTCCCCAGAGGGCACACCTCAGTGTCTGCAGAAAGTACCTGGGTCCTCACTGTCCCCTTTGCCCACCTGCAGACAGGGTGGGGGGACCCGCTGCCATCCACCAACGTGCTGTTCAAACTCCACATCGTGGAATCAGTTTAGTGAGTGGCATGAGAGCTTCTCACAAATAATGACGGAATAGCAAAGAAAAGAAAATGCCAGAGTGCGTCTCGGGCAGTACGGGGGAACGTTATTTCATAAACCTTGTGTTTGGCTTTACATATTTGTCAAAATAATAACAAATTATTTTAAAGGCTGTGAATTATGTTTTTATGTCTGTTTATTGCACTGGTGATTAGTGCATTTCTCACTATGAATTATAACCCAAAACTTCTGAAAAAAACACTGATCTACAAGTGTTCTCAATTTCTCTTAGACTGAGTTCGTAGTTGAAAAGCCAGTCAGCTGTCCAGGGGAGGCTCTCGAGTTGGGTCGGGGGAGGGGGAGGCCATCAGGGCGAGGCCATAGGGCGAGGGCCTAAAATGGGAACAGCCACTTTGTCCAGGCAAAGAGCCACGGAGCCTGGCCTTAGGTGTTTTCCTCTCTGTGTCCTGGAACAAGTGACATGCTTCCCTGGGCCTCAGTTTCTCTACCTGTAAAGAGGGACTTAGGAAACCTCCTCGTAGCAAGGGGTGCTGTGAGGATGACCAGGAACCAAGGATCCACCCACTGAAGTAAAAGGCAGTTTTGCTATTTCATCATTTCATTCAGGCCTCTTTGCTCTGGTAGGACAATGCTTTTTTCCTCCTCTGTCTCAAGAGAAAGGAGTGCACGTGTCCCTCACCCCTCAGGAATCCCTGGCTAGAGGTGGGCCAGGAGCTCAGGGGTATCCAGGAAAGTATTTCAGAGGCTAAATTCCAAGGTGAGACTCTCCTAAGGGTTTCATGCAGATAAAATTAAATTCTGGTAAACTCTCAAAGCAGCTTCCAAAGGGCAGTGATGTCCTAAGAGGCCAGGAGAGGAGTAGCCTCCTACCCTTTGCCCAAGAAACAGAGGAGTCCCGGCCTACTGCCGCCCCTCTGCCCTCTGGCTGGGTTTCTGGGAACAGTGCCTGCAAGCCTTGAGCCATTGCTAGAAGCCATCCTGGGGTCCTGGGAATGAAGGCAGGGACAGGTCCCTGCCACCAGGTGGTTCCCTGAACCTGTGTCCTGGCCACCCCCTCCCTTAGTCCAGCCCCTTTTCTCTGGGCTATAAATCCCTAGAAGATTTATAATGCAGCAACCGAAACAGGTGAGGGTAGCCGACCCTCACCCCCACCCTGTCTACGACTCTGCCTCCAGCTCTGGCATTCATCTTTCCTCTCTGGCCCCCACATCACATCTAAGTCACCATCCTGACCTCCACCCCCTTGTTGGGAGCAGACAGCATGGGATGCAGAATCGGGAGTCCTGTTTCTAGACCTAGCCCCGCCTCTAACTGTGCGTGACCTCAGGCAGTCCATCCTCACCTCTCTGGGCCTCAGTTTCCTCATCTGTACCATGGGCAGGCTTGTGGGGGGTGGGTCAGTACTTGATTTTCTTAAGAGTCAGATCTTTAACTGTTCTGTCTTTTTAAAAGTCTAGGAAATGAACTACAGGAGCTGAAACTTGGCAGGTTTCTGTCCCAACAGAGAAATAGGCACTTGTATTCCTGGGGAGGCAGAAAGAGCTTCCGAGCCATGGGACCAGTTTCTGGGGTTTGCAGTCTGGTTGGTGGGCAGAGGGGAGCGTCCTTTCAGCAGCCTGCACCAGCAGGGTGTGCACTCTGGCCTGCACCGGGCAAACCTGGGTCTGGGGTGGGGGTGGAAAGTGGTCGTTCCCCACACAGCTGCGCCAGAGCCCCCAAGTGAGGAACTTCTCCTTAGCAGCCCTTACTAGCTATTCTCCCTTGTCCTTCTATGTCTCAACTCAGAGACCCTCTGCCTTACTTTGGAGATGCCCATTGTCCAGGCTTGATCAGCGGGACTCCCGAACCCTACCCAGTCAACCTGTGCCCAGATCACCCCTGGCACTGCCTCAACGAAATGTCCTTTTGAGAGTCAGAAGGCCAACAGAGAGTCAGCCCCTCTGGCCCAGAACTTCACTTGGTGGAATTCATCCTTGAAAAAGAGGTCCTCAGATGCTCCTTTTCCTCTGTGAAACCTGCCCTGACCAATGCCCTCACTCCCCCCACCCTCCGCCCATCCTCCACATCAGATCATTTCATTAATGATTTATGCACTTGATGCATATTGATTGATGGCCACCCACCCTGTTCAGCTGGGTGCTGCCTTCAGGAGAGCGAACTCAGACCCAGCTCTGTTTACAGAGGCCTTCCTCCCGCCTCCAGCTCTCCATCCCACAGGCGCGCCAGACCGGCTCCCAAGGCCTGCACTGTGTCCCCTGTGCCTCTGTCTCTCAGCGCCCAGCACGTGCCTATCACTGAATAGGCCTTCAGTACGTTGCAGAAGACATTTGGCTAAAAGGGAAATCGTTTTATGCCTGAGGCTGGTCCTGGCTCTGTTATTAGGGAGAACAAAAGATGGGAACAGTGAGTAGGCTACACGCTGCTCCAGACTGAGCTTCAAGCTGCCAGCCGACAGAGTGCAGTGCGGCCACGACCATCAGGATTATACATGCGTTCTCTTTCCGAGCCCACAATTGCACTTCTAGGAGGTTACTGAGGATGAATGCTCACACAGGTGCGATGATGTATGTACACTGTTAGTCACTGCAGCATTGTGTGCAACGGATTGGAAACAAATGTTCACCTGTGGAGTCTGAGGTGTAAAAAACAGATCGAGGAAGCTCTCTTTGAATATGAAAAGGAAGATCTCCGAGAAAAACTTAATTTAAAATGGAAGGTGAGGAACAGCGTGGTAGTCCATTCATCTTTGTTTAAAAAGTGGGGGCGCGGTGCACTGGGGAAGAAACTCGAGTAAATAAATACACGGGGAGCTGTTGAGACATGCACAGGAGGGCCCCGCAGGGAGGACTCACAGGAAAGGGCCCCAGTGAGCGCCACCGGAGGAAACCGGGCCAACGGGAAACGAGGCGAGATGAAATCTTTCCACTGAAGAGCTGAATCTTTTGAATATTATACCCTGTAAATGTGTTCCCCATTAAAAATTAAAATAAAAAATAAAATTAATTACGAAGACTATGAGGCAACATTGGAAAATGCTTATAATATAGGTGGAAAAATTATTAAAGATTTATTTCTTTAAAAATTTTTAAAGGTTTTATTTATTTATTTTTAGAGAGGGGAAGAGAGGGAGAAAGAGAGAGAGAAACATCAATGCGTGGTTGCCTCTCGCGTGGCCCCCACTAAGGAGTTGGCCCACAACCCAGGCATGTGCCCTGACTGGGAATCAAACCCTCAACCTTTTGATTTGCAGACTGGCACTCAACCCACTGAATCACACCAGCCAGGGCAAGGTGGGAAAATGTTTTAAACTGTATTTAGTAAGATTATAACTACGTAAAATAAATGCATACTAAAATTTCTATTTGTGGAAGAAACATGCTAGGTAATTTTTATCTCCTTCTTTTCTTGTATTTTCCCAGAAATTTCAGTTATATATATTGCTTTTATTATTTGAAAAAAATTAATGACATAGATATACAAATATACTAAGAAAATTGTATGTATATTTTGTATAATCATATTTATGAAAAGAAGGCATTGAAAAAGAATAAAAGAAAATATGCAAAATGTTCACAGTGGTTGTCTTTAGATGTAAGATACTAGGCAATTTTTAAAATATTAAAATATTCTGTATTATGCCCTGGCTGGTGTAGCTCAGTAGATTGAGTGTGGGCTGTGAACCAAAGGGTCGCTGGTTCGATTTCCAGTCAGGGCACATGCCTGGTTGCAGGCCAGGTCCCCAGTACAGGGCCACGTGAGAGGCAACCGCACATTGATGTTTCTCTTCTTCTCTTTCTCCTTCCCTTCCCCTCTCTCTAAAAATAAAGAAATAAAATATTTTTAAAAATATTCTGTATTATTTTCATGACGACAGGAAGGAAGGAATTCTAGCGGAGTGGAATTCTTCAAAATAACAGTTATATTGGGGTAGTAAGATTACGGGTCTGTTTTGCTGACTTGTTCCGTTTTCCAAGCTTTTCATTATGTGGTTTTGTTGTTATTTTAGCAGGAATAAAATCCTCGTTGCTGCGGAGCAGGATTTCACTCCCAAAAGGCCTGCAAATTTGTGCTAAAGAGTTAGAGCTCCATGCCCTGGCTGGTGGGGCTCAGTGGACTGAGCACCAGCCTGTGAAAGGTCACCAGTTCGATTCTTCATCAGGGTACATGCCTGGGTTGCGGGCCAGGTCCCCCGTTGGTGTATGAGTGGCAGCTGATCAATGTTTCTCTCCCTCTCTTCCTCCTTCCCTTCCCCTCTCTCTAAAAAAGTAAATAAATAAATAAAATCTTTAAGGAAAAAAAGAGCTAGAACTCCTAACTGCTTGTAGTCATCCCATGTAACGCAGCAAAAGTCGTTGCTCTGGACGATGGGAGATTGCCACTGGTGACATGTCTCTGGGGAGAGAGAGCAAAAGTCAGAGCACTCAGCCCCTTAAAATGTTTTAGCGGGCAAACACTTCTGGAGCCCCAACAGCCCAGCTTGGGGCTGGGCGAGTAGAGAGTAGCAAGACCCAGTCCCTGCCCTCTCTGGGCTCCAGCCACCTGTGGAATTCTAAGGCAAGGGCGTTTCGTGCAGAGATGGGAGGGGAGTCCTCCATGAGGTCTGAGCAAGGCCTGGCAAGATCTGGCCTTGTAGGCAATGACCAGTTTCACCAATGGACAAAATTAGACTTGTCCAAAATTAGGACTGTCCGAGGGTTGAACCCTCAGTAGTCTTCACGTGCCTTTTCATAGCGAGCACATGTCCAAGAAGAATCTGCTGGGTGGAAGGACAGCACTAATGATTACAAAGGAAACTGTCCAACAAAGGTTTGGTCATTCAAACTCAAGAGACCTGGGTTCTGATTCCAGGCCTGCCATTAACCAGCTGTGGCACCTTGGACAAGTAATTTCATCTTTATAAGCCTCAGTCTCCTCATCTGCAAAATGGGAAGAACAATAATAATAAATAGTACCTGTCCTGACTACCTCCCAGTGTTTTTGAAAAAAAATCAGGTAACATTGTGTATATAAAAGTACTTTAAAAGTATAAAGAATGTCAGTTGATGAATGGACAAGGTGTGGTATATCATTGCAATGGAATACTAATCAACCCTAAAAAGGAATGAAGCCCTGATATATACTACAACGTGGATGAACCTCGAAAACATTATGCTAATGTTTTACTTATGAGAGGAAACAGATAAAAAAAGGCCACGTATCGTATGATTCCATTTACATGAAATGTCCAAAATAGGCAAATCCAGAGACAGAAGGCAGATAAGCAGCTGCCAGGGGCTGGGGACAGGGATAAACAGAGAATGAATGGGCACAGCGCTTCCTTCTAAAGGGATGAAAACACGCAGGAATAGAGAATAGTGATGATAGTTGTACAACACTGTGAATGTACTAAAGCCACTGAATTGTACAGTTTAAAATGGATTCAAATGGTACATTTGTGACATGTATTTCACCACAGTGTTAAAACACTGTAACAAGTATAAATGATGATGATGATTCGAATCTGAGTTTATTGTTACAATTATTTCCACAATTAATAATCAAAAGGATTAGATGTCCAGAGTTTCAGAGCCCTTCATCCGCACAGGGCACTGTGAGCCGAGACTAGAAAAGAAAGGAAGGAACTCACCCTCAGCATGCGTACATAGCACCCCGCCCTTTTCAGCCCAGGAGCAGGTGACCCGACGGCCAACCCAGAATGCCAAGGCCAGGGAGGCACGCCGATCTGGGAATTTCAAAATTCATCTGCGTGGGCTCACCCTTTAATTTAGTGGCTGTGAGATCCCTCAGGGAAGATTTCATCACCAGCCTCCGGCCCCCCGAGCTGTTTCCCAGCCAGACTGGAAGCGGCCTTTCTGGTTCTCACTCCAAGGGCAAAGGGCAGCTTCCTGGATATAAAGGGGCCCAGCCCTGCTTTAGCTCCAGAGTGACTTCAGACTTGTAAGGCTTCAGAGCTGGAGACTTCTTAATGACAATGATGTGACATTTTGATGACAATAATGATGTGACATAATAAGAGCAACAGTTCACTCACAAGACACTCAGATGTGCAAAGAAGATATTGTTCCTTTTTTTTAAACCTGTTAACTGATTTAATCTGCCTCTGGCGCCCCACCTCAGGGAGTGGAGCTGGGAAGGGAGGGGATAACTAGCCAGTTAGGCCTCTTTGTTCCCATTTAACCTGCATCTGACAGGTAATATTCAGTCATCTCATTAATAGGGCCACTTCTCCCTTCTCTCCCCAGCCGCCCCATAGCACCTTGGGAGTCAATTCTCACGCGGAGCCCGCTGCTTCCCCTGCCCCTGTCCTTCCGTCCCCACCATGCCCAGAGCCTCTCTGCCAAGTTTCCTAAACTCTCCCGGGGAAGAAGCAGTCACTGGGGCACTGAGAATCCAGTCAAGGAGATTTGGGGTGGCACCCAAGATTCCGTGTTTTGTTGCCTCCCAGAAAAGTTAGAGAAATACTGAGTTCTGTGTAGCCTGGCTTACACTAACCTTGGTGGTCAAATCCTCCAGGCTGAAAACATTTGTAAAACCAGCTCCCCCTCCCCAAAGCCTGGCTTCCAGGATTACTGAGCACCCCCACCCCAAACATCGGAAAGGGAAGCTTGTTGGTTGGAGGAGAGCAATGACTTTGCTGTACCAACTGGAATTTGCTCCTCTTGTGACACTCCTTCTGGACCCACCGACTCTGGCCCGCGGAGCTTCGGAGGTCAACATGATTAATGAAGCTATGCTTCTGAAAACATCTTTTGAAAATCCCCATTCACTAACAATAATACCTAACGTTCACTGAAAACTCACTACGGGCAAGGCATTGCGCTACATGCATTCACGGATTATATTTCTTAATCTTCATAGCAACCTTATACTATAAACTATCCCCAGTTTATAGATAAGGAAACTGAGGCGTACAGAGGTTCAACAATTTGCCCTGGGTCACATTGCTGATAGTGAGAGAGACAGGACTTGCAGTGACACGCAGGTGACTCTGGGGGTTCTTTTAATCACTAAGATGCGCCTTCCCTATGTGAGTTGGAGGCCTCTTAGAAACCCTGGTCCAACCTTCCTATTTTTAAATTTAATCTTTACTGTATATTTTTTATTACCATTTAGCCCCCTTACACCAGCATCCCGCTCCCCCCATGCCCCTGCCCACCAAGCTTCCTGTTTTATAGCCTTGGAGACCCAGGCTTGGAGACAGAAAGTGACTTGCCGAGGACACAGGAGCTAGTCAGCAGCAAGGCAGAATGGAACCCCAGGCCGGGGGCTCCTGATCCAGGGCTCCTTCCTTCAGCCCCAGTGCTGGCATTGGGCATGCGATGCACTTGGCATTCTCCAACCACCACTGTGCAGAGCTGGGGGACAGCCTGAGGACAGCCAGTGATCAGCTGCTGGTTTCATAATTTCAGTGAACCCTTAAAACGAGCGGGGCTCTTCCAAGAGCGTTGCTTCAGTGTTGTTGCACCATGAGTTTCTATTCATTGATTTCCAATGTGCACATTTCTTGGTTATAACTCCAAACCATTTGCGTGTACTTCTCTGTTTTGCAGGTTTTTAGGACTGAAAAGGGCTGAGGCTGGTCGCCCTATCAGGATGTCTCTGGACCCACTCGGGCTTGTTGCACCTTCGCAAGGTGCTGAGCCCTGAGGCAGGGAACTCCTCTGAGGGTGTGAGTAATTGGGGTGAGACGCCTTTTCACCTCTGGTCACAGGATCTTTGTCCCAGCACATTTCACAACTTGGAAGGGGGAACTACAAATCCCAAATGTAGGAAAAAACGGAGTTCATATTTAGTAAGTGGCTGCAATGAGCCAGACCCTGTGTTAAATACTTAGCAGTTATTTCATTTAATTCCCAGCCTTGCCTTAGGAGGCTGTTACTACTATCCCGATTCTACAGATGAAATCCAGGCTCAGAGCAGGTAAATTTGCCTAGGTCCCACAGCTTTTAAATGAGCCGAACTGGGATTTGAACTCAGCATCTGTTGAACTCCTGAGACTGTACATGGGACACCACAGAGCCTGCGAGGGTGATATGCTCCCTACAAGCTTTACCGAGGCTTGCAGGTCCCTCCATCTGCTGACACACATGGCTTCTCTTCGTTCTCCCTCATCCCTGGTGGCCCCCTGGGCCGGCAGTCCTGATTACGTGCTGCTCTCCTCTGGAGGTCACCCTGCCCATCCCGCTTTCACTCTCTGGCCAGGAGGAGTCAACAGCCCTAAAGAGGCAATGGTCTGGAGGTGTCAGTCACTGCATGGCCCACCCACACCTCTCCTGGGGACTCCTTCCCTCAAAGCCTGCCCTCCAGGGTCCCAGCAAACTGCCCCAAGATGGACGCCTGACCAAGGTCAGTTCAGATGTGATTAGCTCAGCTACTTGTGTTTTGTGGGACCTTGCTTGGCAAAGAGGAGCTCTTTCCATCAGGTGCCTTGCCAAAAACTGGAAACTGGGCACTGAATCAGTAGAGACACCGGAAATACTGTGATGTAGAAAGGGGACTAGGAAGTGGGGGAAGGTGTGACAAGCCATCCCCTTCTGAACTGATGAAGGAATAAGCCAAGCCTCTGTGCTGAAAAAAGCATGGTCTGTGCGCCAGGAGGGGCAGACGGCCCCTGCACTGCAGGTGATGGTGGCAGTCTCCTCGGCTCTGGGGTTCCCATGGGCCCTCTGCAGCCTTTCATTAAATCCCCTTTCCTGAGGTCAACTGAATGTTTCTTCTCTTCCTCAAAACTAAAGAAGCTTTGTCTAGAGCAAGAGGAAACTTGAAATAATTTATAAGGTTTGAACTTCCTTTCAATTGGCAAAGAAGACCTCTGGGTTAAAAGCTCCCAAGGGGACTCTAACTAAGTCGCACGGAGAAGCTATGAAGCAGTGAGTAAAAAGTGGTCACATAGTTTTCCAGTTATCTGTTGCTATGAATGATAACACCCCAAATTTACAGGTTTAAAACAACCATCATTTCTTTTGTTCATAAATCCATAATTCAGGCAGAGTCAACAGGGACAGCTCATTTCTGCTCCACTGGGCGTCAGCTGGGGTGGCTTGGAGGCTGGGGCTGGAATCACCTGAAGGCTCGCTCGCTCACCTGGCTGGAGACTGGTGCTGGCTGTTGAATGGGGCCTCAGCCAGGGCTGCCAGACACCTACATGCGGCCTCTCCATGTAAACCACATGCCCCTGCCTTGTGGCATGGTGATTAGGTTCCAAGAACAAGTATTCCAAGAGGACTGTGTGGAAGCCGTATTACCTTAATGAGCTTAGTCACGAGGCATCGTGGACTCACTCAGATTCAAGGGGATAAAGCATACACAGTTGGGTGGAATGTCAACATTACATTGTAAGCAGAGCATGTTGGATGGGCTACAATGTGGTGCCCATTTCTGGAAACTAAGCTGTTGTGTATAACTAGTGAGCTACAGACATTGGGAAGATGGATAAAGCCCCTGACTCCTAGTCAGACAAAGGCACATTAATTGCAGCAACAGATCAGGAGGCTCAGTGAAACTGCTGCTGCAGTGAGACAGAATTATGAAAAGCAGGGAAAAGTATAAAGCACAGCAGTGTGGGACCATTTAATCATTTACAGCACACTAATGTTGAACTTGAATCCTCTGTCAAGAATGGAGGGATGGGTTCCGGCCAAGATGGAGGTGTAGGCAGATATACTTTGCTTCCTCACACAACCAAAAGAAGGACAATAACCAATTTAAAAACCAAAACCAGCCAGAACTGCCAGAAAATTGAACTATATGGAAGCCTGTAACCAAGGAGTGAAACAGAAAACATTCATCCAGACGGGTAGGAGGGGTGGAGACAAGCAGCTGGGGCAGAGAGAACGCATGGCAACAGACTGGCCAGGTGAAGCGGCAGTTGCCAGACTAGGCAGTCCTACATTCGAGTGTGGATAAACTAGGAGGAACAACTGGGGAGCGAGACAGACCACACAACCCACGGTTCCAGTGTGGTGAAATAAAACCTCGAAACTTCTGACTAAAAAAACCTGTGGGGGTTGTGGCGTTGAGAGAAACTCCCAGCATCACAGGAGAGTTTGTTGGAGAGACCCACAAGGTCCTGGAATGTACACAAGCCAACTCGCCTGGGATTCAGCCCCAGAAGGGCCCAATTTGCTTGTGGGTAGTGGGGGAAGTGACTGAAAGCTGGCTGAGAGCTGAGCAAGCAGCATTGTTCCTTCTCAGACCCCTCCCCCACATACAGCACCACAACGCAGGGATGTGGGTTGCCCTGCCCTGGTGAATAGCTAAGGCTCCACCCCTTACTACTTAACAGGCACAATGAGACCAAAAAATATGGACCAAATGAAAGAACAGATCAAAGCTCCAGAAAAAATACAACTAAGCGACCAAGAGATAGCCAACCTACCAGATGCACAGTTAAAAACACTGGTAATCAGGATGCTCATAGAACTGGTTGAGTATGGTCACAAAATAGAGGAAAAAGCAAAGGCTATGTAAAGTGAAATAAAGGAAAATGCACAGGGAACCAACAGTGACAGGAAGGAAACGGGGACTCAAATCAATGGTTTGGAGCAGAAGGAAGAAATAAACATTCAACTGGAACAGAATGAAGAAACAAGAATTAAAAAAAAAAAACCAAAAACAAACAAAAAAAAAACGAGGAGAAGCTCAGGAACCTCCAGGATAACTTTAAATGTCCCAACATCCAAATCATAGAGGTGCCAGAAGGAGAAGAGGAATAGCAAGCAATTAAAAACTTATTTGAAAAAATAATGAAGGAAAACTTCCCCAAGCTGGTGAAGGAAAACAGACTTCCAGGAAGTCCAGGAAGTTCAGAGACTCCCAAAGAAATTAGACCCAAGGAGGAACACACTAAGACACATCATAATTAAGTTACCCAAGATTAAAATGAAGGAGAGAATCCTAGAAGCAGCAAGAGAAAAGGAGACAGTTATCTACAAAGGAGTTCCCATAAGACTGTCAGCTGATTTCTCAAAAGAAACCTTACAGGCAAGAAGGAGCTGGAAAGAAGTATTCCAAGTCATGAAAGGCAAGGACCTACATCCAAAATTGCTCTATCCAGCAAAGCTGTCATTTAGAATGGACGGGAAGATAAAGTGCTTCTCCAATAAGGTCAAGTTAAAGGAGCTCATCATCACCAAGCCCTTATTATATGAAATGTTAAAGGGACTTACCTAAGAAAAAGAAGAAGATTAAAACTATGAACAGTAAAATTACAACAAACTCACAATTATTAACAACTGAACCTAAAAACAAAAACAAAAACAAACTAAGTAAATAACTGGAACAGGAACAGAATCACAGAAATGGAGATTGCATGGATGGTTATCAGTGGGGAGGGGAGGGAGAGAATGAGGGAAAGGTACAGGGAATAAGAAGCATAATTGGTAGGTACAAAATAGACAGGGGGGAGTTAAGAACAGTATAGGAAATGAAGAAGCCAAAGAACTTATATGTATGACTCATGGACATGAACTAAGTGGGGGTGAATTCTGGTGTGGGGGGATGCAGGATGGAGGGGGATAAAGGGCAGAAAAAAATGGAACAACCATAATAGCATAATCGATAAAATATACTTAAAAAAAGAATGGAGGGATGGGATGATATATTTTGGAAAGATTTATATCAGAAATCATTAACAATGTTTTGACTTTTAAATGGATAACTTCAATAACATATTAACCATCCCTCATGATGACAGATAAATATTACTATAGTATCCTATAATTATTTTATGTGTAACCTTTCAAGAAGCAAGATCAACCTACCTTACTTAGAATTCTCTTGGAGATATCATTCCATTGTATTCTAGCCTCTTGCTGTTGAAGAGAAGTCTGCTATTACTCTATTTAAGTTCCTTTGTAAGTTGTCTGTCTTATTTCCCTGGTTGCATTTAAGATTTTTCCCCCTCTTTGGTGTACCGCGTTTGCTCTTACATATATGTCTACCCATGGAGCTGAAAAAATTCTGCTCAGGGTTCACTATGATGCTTTAATCTGATGACACATATTATTTAATAAGGTATCTGTTGCTCTTTGTCCTGGGTTCCTGGAAGGGAGCTTCTGAACCTTTCCCAATTTTCCTGAGTGATGGGAGTGTTTTATTGATCACGGTGGGGCCCTTGGACCACACCTAAGTTTACATTAATGATGACTCGGGATGGGGGCTCATCGCACCAGTAAGACCAATCATGTGATTAGAGAGTTAGGGATTTCCCTGATAGCAGCCCAACTTCCTCTGGGAAGTACAATCAATTCTGCATATATAATGAAACACCGGTAAAACCTCTGGACACCCAAAGCTTGGGTAAGTCTCCTGGTTGGTGAGGCATTGATGTGCTGGGAAGATGACACATCCCGATTCCACACAGGGAGGCTTGTGGAAAGAAACTCCACGTTTGGGACCCTCCCAGACTCGTCTCTTCATTGAGCTGCTTCTGGTTTGTAACCTTTACAACAAAACTGTAATAATAAATATTGCACTTTCCTGAGTTCTATAAATCATCCTAGCAAATTATGGTACCTGAGGGGGTCATGAGATTTGAAGCCAATTGGTCAGAAGTGAGGATGGCTTTGGGGACCCCTGAATTTGCAGCTGGATCTGAGTAGGGCAGTCTTATTAGGGACTGTGCCTTTCTCCTGGGGAGGCTGTGGAACTCTGGGTTATTATGGCCAGAATTGCACTGTGGTATTGCACACATCTTTCTTGACTCTGGAAGGATTTCAGTGTTCCACACGTGCTCATCGAATATCACACTAATTTACTGAGAAGTCTGGAATGACTCCTCATTGCCTGTTCTTCTTCTTCTTTTTTTGTATTTATCAAATTTTTAGACAGATGAAAAGATCAGATTTGTTGTCCCACTTACTTATGCATTCATCAGTTGATTTTTGTAAGTGCCTGGACTAGGGATCGAACCCACAACCTTGGTGTGTCAGGATGATACTTTAACCAGTTGAACTACCTGGCCAGGGCTGCCTGTTCTTCCCATAGGCATGAACTGTGGCTCCTCTGCTTGCATCAAAAACGTGCCAATAGGAGCCCTGGCTGGTGTGGCTCAGTGGACTGAGTGCTGGCCTGCGAATCAAAGTGTCACTGGTTCAATTCCCAGTCTAGGGCACATGCCTGGGTTGCAGGCCAGGTCCCTAGTAGGGAGTGTGTGAGAGGCAACCACATGTTGACATTTCTCTCCCTCTCCTTCGGCCTCCCTTCCCCTCTCTAAAATAAATAAATAAAATCTTAAAGGAAACATGCCAATAGGAGGAATAATGTCACACCTTTGATGTCAGAATAGGACAGCATAAAGTAAAGGCTGTGTGGTAGATGGCATTAATGTTCCTTTAGTGGACATTATTGGTGCTCTGTAGAGATCTTTTCAGATCCCTTTTCTAATTCTGTTCCTTCTCCCAATTTCTGTGATTTTGCTTCTAAGAGCCAGGCAGGGCCACCCCTACAGGGCTACTAGAGCTGCTTCACAGAGGTTCCGAAGGCCGAGTGCCCAGTTGCTTGGAGCAGTCCTCAACCAGTGACTGACAGCTGTGGAAATGTGAAAGCCTAGCTCCACTGCCTTGAGTTGGGATAGACTCTGAGGTATAATTCACACTCCAGAACTCCCTGAATAATGAGGTTTAGCCCAGGACTTTGTCTGAAATTATACCCTTAGCTTTATCTCCTTTCCTGTCCTGGTTCCCCACTCCTTTTCTGGATTCTCGTAGGAATACTTCTTCATAAATTGCTTGCCACTAATCCTTGACTCAGGGTCTACTTCTGGGGAACCTAAAAGTTTCCAATCATTCACTACTGAACAGGTTGCCACATGACTTGCAATGTCTGGGGGGTAGAGGAACCTATTTCTCAGCCCCCACTGAGTCAAGCAGCAATGTGACGTGCTTAGACCAATGGAATGTGATGAGAAGTAACGTATGCTACACACTGCTTGACTCTTCAGAATCATCACATGTTACTAGAATTGCTTTTTTTCCTCTGGGAAAAGGCCAAGACTGGGGCTGCTCCTTCAGTCCGGATCCCAGAACAAGTCATGCAAAGCAAAACCACAGCTGATACACAGCCAGTATGTAATGAGCAAGAATACACCTTTATTATTGTTAAGACACTGAGATTTGGGGGTTGTTACCGCAGCATAACTAACAGATATAACACAGGAAGGGTAGTATAATAGTTAACTGCATGTGTCTTGGAGTCAGATGACCTGGGGTCAAAGGCAAGCTCTGCTGCTCACTATGTGTATAACCGTGGCCAAATTCTTTAGCTGACCTTCAGTTTCTCCATCCAAAAAATGGGAATATTTAGCGATAACCACCTCATAAACTCACTGGGGATCAAATGAGGGAACACATACAAAGTGCTTCATTAATGCCTGGCACATGGTAAATGCTTAACAATTATTAACTAAAATGACTATAATTATGAATGATAGCTCATCCCCAAGTTTTCAGTGTTTCCTCCCACAACTATTGAGCTTGTCGGTTGCCTTCCCAGCATGCAGTCTGGATTTCTATTTGAGGATCTATATGGTTCTGGGGAAACGGACTTCTCTTGTCCTAAGAGATGAACAACCAATAATGTGCCGGTACACTGGGTCCCAGGAGGGTGGGGAGGGAAGCCACTTTCCATGGTGTCCTGTCAAGACTCCCTCCATGGCCAATTTCAGTACCGATGGTTTAAAAACTGGTTTGCAAATTTCTTGACTAGTTGACGACCACTCGATGAGCGAGGATCCTCCGTGCCGCTCCTCCAGCCGCAATGCTAGTGCTACTCCAACCAGTGAGGATCTCAGGACTTTACAACTCTAATCAAACATAGATATTCCCCTTGCATGTTGTAAAATGTACAAGAGCTTTCCAAAGTGTATTAAGTTGGTCACATGAAACTGCCAATATGTAACTAGTTCTGATCCATATCAAGGGCGATGTCATGTGAACGCATGGAATTCACAGGAAAATGGCGGAAGGAAGGAAGGAGGAGGTAAATCCCACCAGAAGCAAATCTGAAGGAGGACCGCGTGGATTTTAAAGAGATGCTGATCCTTCACTCCACAATGGGTATTAATTTTGGACAATTAGCTTCTTTATTATTCAACTACATACTTCCTGGAAAGTATCATATTGTACCACACAAGCGTATATAACATCTTCATTCTCTCAACCTTGTTTTCATGGCACGAGATTCCTTTTCCATCGGGGCAAGAAATTCACAAAGGTCTTAGCAGAGATTTTGGAGAACACCTTTCGACAGATTTGGGGAGAAACTCAGGGTCAGGCTATCCAGGGAATTCCGCTTTTCTCGCCATAAACTCTCCTGCAGCAAGTTGGGGCGTCAGGGACCGAGCGGGGCGGGTCCTCTCCCTCGCTGAGCGGCAGGTAACGCACCAGTGCTGCGGAGTAAGAACTACCCTCAGAGTCTGGCTGTGAGGGTTAAACCGGGAAATACACGGCCCTCGGTCAACAGGAGCCATTACTAAGCAAGACAATTTCAAACCCTGCGGCTCTTAGAGGGCAGCCCCCAGCCTGTGAGGACCGAGTTGGAGGACTGCGCCTCTTCCGCCGGCACCGGCGCCGGCGCCGGCGCCGGCGCCGCCGCCGCCGCCGCCGCCGCCGCCTCCCAGCGGCCCCTGCGGCGGGCGTGGCCCCGCTTCCCAGAATGCCCCGCAGCTCGGGCCGCGGCCACAGCGGCGAGAGTCCAGCTTGGGCAGGTCTTGGCGGCCGGTCGGCGGCTTCTGGGGTGCTACCGTCCTCCTGCCACCTCCTTCCCCCGCGCCCCCCGCCGCGTATCCCACCCAAGCATGCACACCGGCATAGATACATTAGCACACACGTGCACACACTACAGCTCGCTCTGCTTTCCGCCCACAGACGACACACATCGCCCCCCCGCACCGAACAAAGCCCACGCACCGCAGCACACGGAACGTGTGCAAAGCACAGCATAAGTCCATCTTCACACGTGGCACGTCTCAGCGCCCACACGGAACACAGAACTCAACACACAAAGCATTCACTTTGCTCACCAAAGACACGAATATATCCCATAACGTACCAAAAGTATCACACAGCACACTACTTACACATGCACACACTACAAGCACCGTGTATTTTGCTAAGAGACTACACAAGTCATCCACACACGGAGGTAGACCTCACACACATACCACAACGCACTGTTCCCTCCTTACACAATTGACATGTGTACATTCCATACTACAACAAACAAAATATATACTTAAACCCCTGCTGAAGAAAGCACATTAATTGCCCACAAACATCATGCATACACTACCCATATCACATTCAGTACAACATACTATAGAAGCCCTAAGCCTAGGGACCCTCACAAACACATGCAAACATCACATCACACACTCAGCAACATACACACAACACACAAACCCTAAATGTAGCAACATATCCACACTATACAAACTGCTCACACACACGAATAATCACACACATACCCACGCTCAGCACACTGGACACACAGATACTACACCGACCAAAACCATGCCCACAGTTGACCCACACAGGCACACCTAAGGTGACCAGCCATCCTGTGTGCCCAGGACTGGCCTGGTTTTAGCTTTGAGAGTCCGATGTCTGGGGAACCCCTCAATCTCAGACAACCCAGGATAGTAGTCACCACACACATTATTCAAATTAATCAGGCCTGGACCCCTAATTACTACCAGTAATAAAGTCTGAGCAGGTCTGGGGACCGGGAGAGGGGGCCACAGTGGCCACTAGCTTAGGAGCTCCAGGCACGTTCCTTAAGCACCAAGTCTCATCCCCCCTCCCCACCTTGTCTGTAGGGGTAAGTTCAGCTGGGGAGGAATTTGAAATGAAGTTGCTATCATCACCTTCCAAAGAAAGGAAAGAAGCAGAGAGGCTTAACCACACCTGACTGGGGTTTTACCATTGAAAAGCACTTTTATTGAACTTATCTAATCCTTACAAAAACCTGTGAAGTGGGTAGTATAGGTGCTATTATGACAATGATGCCAGAGAAGCACAGACACCTAACTAAAGTCACACAGCATATGTCACAGGCAGGATGTGTCTGGAAGATGTCCCAGCTCTCTGGTCCCCCCACCCAGGCTTTTCCCCTCCTGCCAGCTGTCTGCACAGGCCTCTCCATCCCTCATCTTGGTTGAGACACCTTGGCTAGAATCAAGGAGCCACCTGTCTTGAGCCACCACCTTCAAAAGCCTTTCATTCCATCCTAATGGGGCACGGCGCCCAGGCTGCCCCACCCTCAGGGTGGATTAGGCCTCCACCTCCCTGTTAGGGTTTAAAGTACTTCAAAAGAGTTCCCTGCACAAAAATAGCTCTCACAGGTCCTGTCTAGTAGCTTGGAATCACACCAGGAGAGACAGACCCCTTCTAGGGAAAGGCATTGTGCCTTGGAGTCCCCTGCTCAAAAGTCACCTGTATCCCTAGAAGGGACTCCCACACTGCAGCCTCCAGTACCCTAGCTGGCATTGTCTCCCGTCACTCTGTGCATTGCAACAGACATTGCCTAATGCCAGCTTGCTGATGGAATTGGACAGTTGCTCGCAATTCCTATGAGAATGGGGAACAGGATGGGAACTTTGATTGGGACTGAGGGGGGGCTGTGAGAGGGTGCAGAGTGACTTGGACAGGGAAAGACAGGATAGTAGAGATGTGGGGTTTTGAGAAGGATGGGGACGCACTACTGGCAGGAGTAGAGGAGGCCCTTAGTCTAAGGAGGACTGCCATGAGCTTTCTAGCGCTGCCAGGAAGAAAAGGGTTGAGTTATAGGGTGGGCATATGTGGGGGGTGGAGAGGTCAGGGGGAGGGGGCTGTTTGTGGGGGATGCTCTGGTTCAATGCTGGCAGCACCCGGAGCAGGACACTTGAGCAATCACGGATTATTCTTCTGTGGAAGGTGATGAAGAAAATGTAAGAACATGGGAAAATGTTTGTGATGTAACGATAAGTGAGAAAAAAGGAGGTTACAAAACGGGACATAGAGTGGGATCCCTATTGTGTAACACTGGCTGGAAAGACACCAGAACATTAGCTGTTGTTATCCCTGCTACAGTAAGGATGACTTGCATTTCTTCTCGGAGCCTGCCTGTGTAGTCCAGATTTTCTATAATGAACTTGAAATGTGATTTTTCTACATATCTGAAAGTGTTACTTTAGAAGAAAATTAATTGAGTGCTTATTAAATCCTACAGTTTCAGCGTAACATGTCAGGCAAAGAAATGTAAGCCATGGCCACGGCTCACAGATTACCCTGAAATCCAGGCATAGCAACAGGATACAGTTCCGTGCAGAAGGAATGTGGCCCCTGCCTGGGCTCTGCCCTGTTCCACAGCTTCCTAGCTGCGTGGCTCGAGCAAGTGCCTTGACCTTTCTGTGTTTTGATTGCCTCATCTGTAAAACGGGAATAATAGCAGTCAGTACCTGTAAGGATTAGTTAAGCTGATACTTGTGACCACTTAGAAGAGCACCTACCACTGGATAATCACAACCGAAGTGTTAGCTGTTGCTTCTTAGTGGTTAAGAACTTTGTCTCTGGTGTCACTCTGTCTGGGTTCAAATTCATGTTCTGTCTCGATCAGGTTTAGGCAAATGATTTCATCTCTGTCTCTACCTCAATTTCTTAATCTGTAAAATGGGGATGAAAATAATGGTGCTTCATTCATAGAGTTGTTATAAAAATTAACCGTGTAATTTTGGATAAAATATGTTACTTAGAAGAGTGTCTAGCACATAATAAGTGCTCAGTAAGTGGGAACTGCTATAATACTAATTATTATTAGTTATTACTATTACTATTGGGGGAGGCAGTGAATGGCGGTGAGAACCACCAGAGCACCCTGTGGAGAGCCAGCAGGGGGGTCCAGGGTGCATGGGACAGGCTGAGCTGGGCCCTGCAGGATGGCCTTACCCTCTCTTTCTTACTTCTCCTGTGTCCTCCTCTAGCTTGGGTTATTCTGGTCCTTTAAGTTTTAAAAGTGTGCCACTCCTTCGACACACCACTACCTCCCTGATCCTTATTTAGGCACGCACGGAGGTGGACATGTGGTGAAGTTAATGAAGGGAGGCTTCCAGAACTCTTTATTTGCATGGGAAATGCTTCAGCAATATTATATTTATAATTGAGTCTTTTTCTTATAGGAGACTTCCATCTTTGTGTCAGCTTTGACCCCAACTGGATCCTCCCTTGGATTTAGGAAGGGGGCTCCCAATTTAGACTTCCAAGGCCCCGTCTGCTGAAATCCAGCCCCTTTCTTTAGCTGGCCCTGATCACCAGGGCCTTATCTGGGTGATGTTTTTGCCCACGGGAGCCTCTTTTCCTTTGTTACTGATGCATAGTATTTCATGTCTCCTCCTGTAGCTACGGCCTCTACCTGTCACCATTAGGCTGGTGTTAACATGAATGAATGAATAAATGAATGAATGGACGAATGAATGACATTGCAATGCCTGGGGATAGAGAACAAATGAACAAATATAGTTTGAGTCTGTTTTGTTCTTAAAGAAAAATTAACAGCAGGGTGATTGCTTAGTCCTGGGGTGGAACAAAGCCCTCAGCAGACAGGAGAAGCTGGAAGCCTTTTAAATCGATGAGGAACAAGAAGCGGCTGAGATCCCAGGGTGACTGAAGTTTAGGAACACAACTGCATCTACATGAGAAAATGTATTAAGTCTGGAGAGACTTGCCCAGAAGCTGAAATTGAGGAGCTGTCACAGGGCTTTATTGAGAGCTTGTTCTCCTTACATTTGGGTTTTATGAATGCCGCTTTGCTGGTGTACTTTATTAAAGATTTATGTTTTTAGTTAAGAATGAGTAAAATCAACAGGAGAGGAAGCCTGGTTGTGTCAACGTTAGGCAGGGACTTCCAGTGTCTCTCTGGCTTTCCAGACTACATTTGAGAGAACTTTCCCAGGCCGTGTTCAGAACCTTGCAACTTACCCCACGCTAGACACTCCTACATACCCTGTGTGATTGTTTCATCGGCCCAGCATCTCCTCCGAGACGGTTAACTCTGGGAAGGCGAGACTCCCACATCCCACCCTGACAAACACTAAAAGCTGAGGAGCTGGGGTGTTAAACAGTTGCGAAGGAGAGTTTTGTGTGAACTAAGTATCCACTTGTTAGTCAAACACCAGCCTAGATGGTGATGTGAGGGATTTGTAGATGTAATTAATATTTAAATCACTGAGCTTTGAGTAAAGCTAATTACCCACCATAATGTGGTTTGGATCTCATCTGATCAGTTGAAGACCTAAGAAAAGACGGAGGCTCACCCCTCCCCCACCCCGCCCTCCAACCAGCAGGAAGGACTCCGCCTTCAGAGTGCCCTCGGACTCCGCACTGCCGCACCCGCACTGCCGCACCGACTCCGGCTGAAGTGGCCGGCCTGCCAGCTTGCCCTGCAGGTATGGACTTGCCAGGTTCCGCAGTTGCACACATATAGTCATATTCTGTTTCTCTGGAGAACCACAATGCAATAGGTGTGAATGTAAGTTGTTTTCTTGCTTGGAACAATTTTTCTCAACGTGAATGATTTTTCACGATGGTAAGTGTTTGGATAGGTGTAGGCAATCTGGGAGACCGCAGAGGTCTTCTTTTCTCTCCCCTCAACTTCTGAGCAGGCTTGGACTTAAACATTCAGTCACAAATAAGCATGAGAAGTCAGCATCCCATTCCTCCTCTGTCACCACCCCCTCTGGGTAGTTAGTTACATCTAAAACTACGTGCATTTGTAATAGCAAGACTGGAGCCAGTCTAAATATTCTTGCACACACAGGAGTACTACGCGGCAGTACAAAGGAATTGGGGTCTTTTTCTGTGCTGATGTGGAATGGATTTAAGATAATATGAGTGAGTTCTGGCTAGTGTGGCTTAGCAGATTGAACGCTGGCCTGTGAACTGAGAGGTCACCGATTCGATTCCCAGTCAGGGCACATACTGGGGTTTTGAGCTAGGTCCGCAGTTAGGGGCATGGGAGATACAACCAATCGATGTTTCTCTCCCTCCCTTCCCCTCTCTCTCTCTCTCTCTCTCTCACATAAATAAATAAATAAATAAATAAATAAATAAATAAATAAATAAATAAATAAAGCAAGGTACCAGCACTGTGCTTCCGTTCGGGCAAGTGAAAAGAATATATGCATATTTGCTTACAGGCCCACAATCCCTCATTCACAATTCCAAATCCAAAACCTCTGAGGTTTTTCTTTGGTGTGTGGCGAATTTATTTGGCAGCAAAACTGGAGCTGAAAGGATGTGTAGCCATTGGCAGTTTTCATGTGTCCCTATTAGCATGGACACCTCACACCCCAGGCCCCGGGTGGCCAGTCGTCCTGTTTGCCTGGGACTGAGGAGCTCTTGGGACACCGAACTGCAGGGCTCAAACCAAGACGGTGGGTCATCTTATGCAGAGCTGACTGAGGTGTTAGGGAACACGTTATGCACCTTATTACCTGTATAAAATCTACCAAGTGCTGGATTCTGAAACTCATCTGTCCCCAAGGGTGCTGGGTGAAGAATGGACTGCCTCTGGAAGGAGACCCAGCAACCAGCCACAGTCCCTGGGAAGGAAATGAATGGCTGGGGGGCGGGGCTTTTTTTTACGGCGCATCCTCTCGAATCTTTTGACCGCAGACCATGTGAATGTATTAGCTCTCAAAAAATAAACACAGGAAATACAGGGAAAACAAAACTCTGCACTTTTGACTAAACTGGAAGTAGAATTTTAATGATTTTCGAAAAAAGAAATTACTGTGCTGCTGTTACTGATGCTGTCCAAACAACATTTGCCTTTCAGATTCCGCTGAGCCCAGTGCATCCTGTCCTCAGGGCCACCTCACCTATTGAGCCCCGAGAGGGAGTCAGGAGAGGGAGTCAGGAGGCTTGTTTTTTGTTTTCCAAGCTCAGAGTGCGGCGCAGGTCTCTCCCCAAGCAGCAGCAGGTGGATGGACCCCGGCTCCTGCCTCAGCAGCGTGCTCCACGGCCCCAGGCGACTTTTTCCTGGTTGGTAGTTCTTATTTTGAAAAATCAGAAACAATCATACGACACAAGTAGAAACAGGCTAGGTCAGCTGAAAAATACCCACATGCTCCCACCCCGGGTCTCTGGGTGATATAATTAGCTGGTTTTATCCTGCGGTGAGTGGGAGGCTTGCTCCTCTCACACCAGGCAAGGCCAGAAGCTGACGCAACAAAAGGCAAGCCCGGGCAAGGCCTTGCTGCCGAGTTGCTGATGCGGGCTCTGTGGGGGAGAGGGGGAGGGGGCTGCTTCAGGGCTGCAGGGGTGTGGGGACCCGACTGCCTAGGAGGCAAAGCTGGCCTCCTGCTGACTCAGCCTTGAGCTAACACTCCAGCCAACTATTCCCAGTGTTCTCTATCTCACCCAGGGGGAAGGGTATGCCCGAGAGGTTGTAGAGGTGAGAAGGGACCCTCCCCGCCGCCCCCCAGCCGGGATAGACTAAGTCAGGGTTCCCAAAGCTCTGAGGGTGGAGGGTGAGGAGGTTTCAGTCACTGGGAAGATTTGTCAAAATACCTGGGCGTTCATGTTGCTGGCTGACCCTCACTCAATTTTAATTCAGTAGGCTCAGATAAAATCAGAAATTTGAATGTTTAAAAGGTTGTGTTAATTATTATTTAAAATGGTATTAACTATTTAAAAACTATATTATGAGGAATAAGCCTACCTTGCACCCTGAGACAGGCTGCTTTGCACAGCACACCTCCAGGGGGCGCTGTCCACACGGACTCTGGTGCTAACGGTAACCCTGGAGGTGAGCAACACAGAGAGCCTGCTCCTCCCTCCAAAGGCAACCCCTCATTGTTTCCCATGTCTTCTTCCAGAGAGCATCCATGTGTGATCAGGACCAGAGCATTTTTCACAGGGGGTTCCCTCTCTCTGAGTTGAGAATCACTGAGCTAGGGGAGGAAGGTCTGATGGAGGGAGTACAGGCGTCTTCAAGGCGGTACTGGAAGACTGGGTCTTCCCTGAAGCCTCACCACAGCAAGCCCCTCCCCGCCACCAGGTCCAGGCTGGGTCCCACACACCCCACCAGGAACCTGTCAGGGTCCTGTACCTGCGTTTGGGGCAATAAAAAGCCTTTTCTTATTAATCCTCCTGGGTCCCAGGACATTTTGTAATGGATTTGTGGAGGAAGGGATTTTCTGGCATTGCAGCCCAATGGCTCCTCAACAGGCTTTGATGTTGATTTATAAGTAAAAATAAAACAAACCTGTGTACCAGAAGGGAGAAACTGGGTCCCGCTGTGTCTTTAGACAAATCACACTGTCCCTTTGTGTCCTCTGTCTCTGGTTTCCTCCTTTGGGAGCTGGGGGAGCTTCACGTCTGCCTCATTTTTTCCAGCCCCTTAGGATGAACATACTGAGGCCCAAGAACACTCAGCTTACATGTGGCACTATTTTGTGGGGGCTGTGTCCAGACACTGGGCGGGAACCGACTCATGTGGAATGAAGAAAGGAAGTCCTCTCCTGCCTCACTCTCCTGCTGTGTGACCACATGGACCCCTGCATCTGGGTGGGGCCACATGACAAGTTGTTGCTGATGGAATGTGGGTGGGAATTGGTTCCCAGTGACTTCCCAGTGACTTCTGAGGCAGGTGTGAAGAAATGCACATGCCTTCATGTACCTTCTCTCCCCTCCAGCAGGAAGCAGAGATCCTGTGGCCCTCCGGAAAGTGGAGCCACAGGATGGAAAGTTCTTGAATCAGCCCCTGGAGGTCAGCCACTCGCCAGCCAACCAGAACACTTCAATTGTGTTTATGTGTGAATAAGAAAGAAAATTCTGTTGGGTTTTCGCTGAGATCTGAGTGTATTTGCTATATATAGCGGCTAGTGTCATCCTAAGACATACCCCCACCTTTCTTCATAAGTCTGGCCCTGAGCTTCTCACATTTAGCCATTCACCCAAGAGGAGCCCTTGGCAATCATTCCTCCCAGCAGAGGGCAAGGCTGTTTGTTCTGTTACAAGCCACTGAGGGTGGAGGGAGGGAGCTGTCATTTCTTCCCTGGCCCTGAGCTCAGCTCCCGTAGAGCCACCAGCATGTGGGGCTTGGGGGTTGCAGCTGTTGCATTTCACTGTGGCTCTGGTGGCATTATGACCATGTGTGACACTTAGAGCCATCCTAGGGAAGCAAAGACAAGGACAAGCAGCTGATGGGTGTCAGGGGGAGTAGAAAGGGTGAGGCCACAGCAGGGGCCCTGGGTCTGCCCTGGCTGTCTGCCTGTGTCACCTCCTGGGGCCTCCATGTCCCTCTATAGTGTGAGTCTAAAACACCTCTCCTAGATGGGGGTGGGAGAGGGTGGGGAGGGTGAAGAGTGAGATAATAAATCTGAAATCCCAAAATTACTTTATAAGACTCCACACCGCTACGCAATCAGAGGGTCCAAACCCAAGACCCTCAGAACTTTGTTGTCTATGGGGCTTTTTCTTGGGAGGGGCTTAAAAATCATTAGGGAAGAAGAATGAAAGAATGCATAATTTTTACTCTTTTGGGATTATCCAGAGGCTGTTCTGAGCTAAAGAGCCTGGAGAGAGGGGTGTTTCGGGGGCTTCCAAGGCCAGCTGAGAGGACTGGGCAGTGTCTGCGAGCAGTTCCCCTGGCCACCAGATCTACTCTCAGGTGTCACAACATCTGAAATTCCACCATTACCGCTTCATTCCTTTGGATTCCTTTTTGTTCCGCCACAAAAATGCAAGCAATGATAATCCTTAACATGCATTCAATGTTTTAGACTTGTTCCAATAATCCTGAAAGAGACAGACAGTGAGACCCAAACACTGGGCATGACAGGAAATTGTAGGGGCAATTCTACTCCTCAGTGTACCTCCAAGAGAAACTCCTACACATGTGCCCCAGAGACATGGGTAAGAATAATCATGGCAGCCCAGTATATAACAACACAAAACTGGAAATAACCCAAGTCCCATTGACAGGAGAAGGGATTATTGGATATTAAATAACAGTGAAAATGATTGACCCCTGTTTTTGTAATGTGTTGCTGCATAACAGACCCTGTTGGAACATAGTGCAAACACAACCATTTATTTGCTCAAAGTTCTACACTTTAGGCAACGGCTCATTGGTGATGGTTTGTCCCCATTTCCTGTGCCTTCAACTGGGGAGGCTCAACTGGGGCTGAAAGCTCAGCTTTCAAGATGGTCCCAGTCATGGTTGGCACTGACGTTGGCTGTCAGCTGGGAGATCAGTTGGCCCTATTGAGGGGGAGACCCTCCATTGTCTTGCATGTGGCCTTTCCACATGACCTTTCACAGCGTGGTGGTCTCGGACTAACCAGACTTCTCATGTGTAGTCCCAGGTCCCCACATATGCAAAAGCAGAAGTTGCTAGACCTTCTCAAGGCTTAGGCCTGGAACGGGCACAGGGCTACTTTTGTCCCATTCTGTTGGCTAAAAGAGGTACAAGTCAGACGTATTCAAGGGCGGGGGAGGGGTGCAACTACAAAAGAGTGTACCTCCCTAGAGGTGCACTGCACTGGGTGCCGCAGACTTCCACAAACCACAACCACCACAGCCACATGTCTAAATCCTAGATAGGTTATGCTGCAATAACCAATAACTTCCACATTTCAGGGACTTTCACACAACAAAGGGTTACTTCTTTCTCACATACATGTCCCACACAGGTTGGCGGGACACTGTGCTCCACACAGTCACTCAGGAACCCAGGCTGATGGAGGCTCCCCCATGTTGAGATGAGACCTCACTTTTGCCAGAGCCATGAAGGACAGAAAGGCTGGAGAATTTCAGCTAGTCTTGGCCCTACCTAAAGAGACAATGTCACTTATGCTCACATCTTATTGGCTAGAACTAGTCACATGACCTTGTCTAGCCTGCAACGGGCTGCTGGGAAATGTAGAAGAGCACATAGAAAAATGGGTGAGTATTAAACTTACTGTCTTGGCCACATGTGATAAAATTGTTGAAGACAAAAGAAAGTACAACCTAAAATTCAAGAGAGGAAGGCGTCCAGATAGGAGAGAAATTTCCAGGTAGGTATCAGTGATCTGCAAAGGCCCTGAGGCCTAACCACAGAGTGCAGGCTAAAAACAGCACTTCCATAAATATTCACTGAGCTCCAGCTGAGGCTGCTGGGCCTCAAAAGTACAAAGATGAATAAAATATGGGCTCATCCCCTCCGGCTTGCCAGCTCAGTTGATGCAGTAGGTACATGAACCAAGCAGGTGAGCAAAGCCCAGTGGAGTGGATTGCTCACCAGGAGCTCTCTAGGAGCCAGAGGGAGCTCTGAGAAGGCCTCCCCGAAAAGGGTCCTGTGAGTTGGGCCATGAAGGATCAATAGGAGTTCAGTGGAGAAAGGAATGAAGGTGGCGCAGGAAGGTCAGGAACAGTTATTCCAGGAAGAGGGCACTATATGTGCAACCCCTCACTCCTCCGGTGACCTGTGTTCACTGCATTTCCTCACCACCTTCTAGTTCTTAACTGTCTGGTCAACTCATTCACATCATGCTGTGCCACCCAGAACCCTCTGCAGACCCAGGCACTCATCATCCCCACTGGCTGTTGGGAGTATTGGCTGCTAGTGCTTAGAGTTGAGTCTTTTATTAGGAATCGGTCACAGATAAGGGAGCCCTCTTGCCCAAGGTCCTGCACCCCTACTCCAGGGGTAGCCACATCCAAATGACTGGTGTATAAAGGTCCTGACTCTAGCTTCACTTCAGGGAACTCTGCAGGACCACCCTAGCTCCAGAGCTCCCTATGGGATCAGCTGAGGCCTCTTGGGCCTCCAGTCTCCATCACAGCTCAACTCCTCTCTCTCAGCCCAGTCCTGTTTTCTTTATACCCCAGGCGCTGACCGCACATGCATTCTTCAAGAAATGTCCTTCAAGCAAATCTCCACTTCGGAGTGTGTTTTCTGGGAAACCTACCAAAGATATCACTGAAGTGAAATGATTACTAAATTTCAACGATGCCTCCCTTGGAGGTGTTTGTATAGCAATAATAATAACTAATATTCATAGAGTGATTCTATGTGCCAGGCACTATGCTAAGCACTTTGCTTATATGATCTCATTTAATAAAGTACAAAATTCATGAGAAAGAAATGCATTTCTCATGGTGAAATTTCAGGTTTAGGCAAGATGAAATTTCCAGCTCAGGGATGCTGGCTGGAAATATTTGTGTAGCACAAATTCTGTCACAAATTTCTCTGCCTCACTCTATGATCAGTTCTCATCTTCACTGGCTGGGTAAAGTCCTCATTGGGTCACAGTGGCGGCTCCCAATCTCATTCTTCCTGAAAAGAAAAGAAAACAAAGGAAAAGAAAAAAGAAAAAAAGCAGGGGTCTCACTTCCCAGGAGCCAGTGTGGAGGTAAATTTCTCTGAAAGCTGACTGCCCCAATTTGGGACTCCCCGAGCCTTTTCTGAGAAATGGTGACATTGTTCCCAGCACTTCCTCTCCCTTCTTGGGAAGTTCCACCATTGAGTCCTCCTCACATCCTCCTTTTTCAGGCTTGGGCTTTCCGCTTTTTCCTTTCATCAGCTCCCTCCCAGGTGGGGGCTGATCTGGGCCCCCTTGTCCCCACGGCTGAGCCTGGCTCCACCCCTAAGCTGCCTGCTTTCTGGGAGCTTGCCCAGGCAGCAGGCTGTGGCCCTGACTGGCCCTCCCGCCCTCAGGAGCGTGTCCCAGCATGTTGAGACCTGCTGTAGGAGAAGAGGCTGACGGCTATTTTGTCCTTGGGGCTGCCTGCGCAGGGGGTGGTAGGCGAGAGGAGACCCCCAGAGACCCCAGGGAGACCTTAGTCTGAGTTTTGCAGAAGAGAATATGTGATTTTCAGCATATCCCTTGGGAACGGCCTGAGATTTGTTGTGCACACACACCTGTGTGTGGTTTTGTTTGTTTGTTTGTTTGTTTTGGGAGTCAGATTTCCTGTGTGACTTATAACAACTTTCTCCTTTGCCCTCTTTGGGGCAGAAGTCCTCCTTCAAGAACATGCCTGGCTATATGTTCAAGTGTATGGTTGGAAACACTCAATAGGTGCTTTATAAGTATTTGTTGAATTCTATTGTGGTGGTGGTAGTATTGAGCTAGAAGTTATTAAAAAAAAAAAAAAACCAACCCAAAAACCTCACCTCCCAATAACAACAGAAAGAATTATTTCATGGTGAAGCTCTGTGCCACAAAACTGTAAGTAGTTCAATACAAGCCTTCATTAAAATGTTTTCCCCCAAAGTAAATAGTCAGACAATGTCAAGTCTGTCTGAAATGCCTGAAAGCCCAGGGGATTCAAGGCAGTAGGAGGATGTGTCTGTCTTCTGTTGGACTTTTGACGACCCAGCCTTTGGGTGGTGCGGGCGTCTCAGTGTTGGGGGTGGGGTGGGGGAGGCAAAGGGAGAAGGAGTTTTGTCCTCCCTGAGGTCAGCTGTGCTGGAGGAGGAAGACTGGGCATGTCCGGGCAGAGATTTCCAGACACTGAACAGCCCTAGATGTCAATAATTATAGCTGCTCTAAGCCTGGATTCTATTTTTTAGTGGGATTTCTATTCAGATTTACACTGTTCTCTGAACATTTTTAAAAGCAGAAACTGCAGATGTTTTAGGTGAGGGAAAGGGGAAAAGGTGGGGGCCCAAGGGGAGCTGGAGATGTGGGGGTTCATGGGAACATAGGGGCACCTCACTTGTTTCTGTATCTGTCAAGAGGCACCAGGGGGCATTTCCAGAATTGTTCTTCATCAGGGCACCTCTGTGAGCTGCCTGGAAATGAGGGGTCCTGGGTGTTTCCCTCATTCTAGAGCCTCTGAAAGAGAGGGGGCAATAAGCAGAGAACTCTGGGCAGGAGGCAAACACCTGTGATCCAACCATGGCCGCTTATTTGCCAGGTGATCTGAGTAAGGTCACAGAACTTCTCTGAGCCTCAGTTTCCCCAGCTCAGTTTCCTCAGTGTGTGTGGCCTGTGCGGGGAATATCCAGGAGCTAACTCATTCACCAAGCCCCTCTGCCCTTCCTAGCCATGAAACCCGTGGCTATCACAGAGGTTTCTTCAGTGAAGGTGAGAGAGGTGAGTGTGAGGAGTGAGGAGGAGGGTGCAGGGAGGTCTGCTCAAGGCGGACCCCCCCCCCCTTTCCCAGACCAGGATGCCCCTTCTGAGGAGGGTCCCCAGTTCCCTCCTTTCCCGAGGCATTGCCAAGCAGCAACTCTGCATCCTTTTAGTTCTGTGGGCCTCACCTGGGAAATAAAGGGGGCCGAATCTGCTTCAGGCCCTCAGGAGGCTTTGTTGGGGTGTTTGGGTGTCCCTGGTGCTGGGGTGCGGCGGTGTAGTGAGGGATCCGTGGGGCTAGTGGTGGTATCATGCGGGGCTTTCTGGGAATTGAACAGTGAGACGCATTATTGTTATTATTTGTGGATTTTTATTTACTATTAATGTCACTCCTTGTGATCTTTCCAGGGCCAGAAAATGACTTATCTCAACAGTGCCGTCCCTCCTGGTGTGTGCCAACTCACTCCCCAGCTGGACCCCCCTCCCCCCACATTTGGGGCTCAGTTCGCGGGGAAAATGGTCAAGCGCAGGGCCCGCGAGCACGGGGTGCTGGGCGGAGGGAATAGGAGGACTCGAGGATGGAGGGGCGTCTCCGGGGACGAGGACGAGGACGAGGACGCGCGGGTGTCTCAGCGGAGGGCGGTTCCAGGCTCGCTGAGCCGAGCAGCCGTCCCGCCTCCCACAGTCACCGCTATAAAAGGGCCGATCCGCGGCAGCAGCTGAGCTGTGAGCGGCTACCCGAGTCGGTGGCTTGGAGATCCGGGCCGGTCGCGATTCGACAAGACGCGGAGACCCACAGAGGTGAGCGAGCAGGGGCGAGCGGGAGCGGACCCCGCCCGCGCGGGCGGCTCCGCGCGGGCGGCTGGGAGCGAGTGTCCGCGCGCGCCTGTCCTGGTGCGTGGGCGCGGGCGTGTGTGTCCGCGGGAGGGTGCGTGCTGTGTCCCGCAGGTGAACGACGTGCGCGGGTCTCGCTTCTGCTCACACGGGTGTGTGGAAGTGCGCGTGTATCGGGATGCGGGATGTGCCGGAGACTCGGGGCACGGAGGGACCCGCGTCCGAGGGGCGCGTTGCCACGCTCCGCTCCGCTAGAAACTCGGCTGGGGCGAGAAGGGCGTGCGCGGGGCGCGGCTGGTTCGCGGCTTGGGGATGAAGCCTCTGTCCGCCGAGGGGCGGCAGGGGCAGGAGAGCCCAGCGCAGCAGGAGGTTCATCCAGGACGAACTCCCGGGCGCCCCTCGGGTGCGCCCCTGCGCGGATCTCTGAGGTCTGCGTCCCCGACACCGGAGTGTCCGCCGCCGGGCTGGGCGTTGAGGTCAGCGCGGGCTGTGTCCCCAGCTTGGGAACAAGTCGGGGCATGTCCCTTAAGGGCCAGCGAGGAGGTGAATCACGGTGACAAGGAGACCCCCGAGAACACAGCTGGAGCCGCGGGACAGTTGCGCCCCAGAAGTTCCCTTCTTTGCCCCTCCGAAGTTTCTGTCAACACTCCCCCCCCCCCATCAGCACAGTGACCTATTTGGCTGGCACAAAGTGTTCCCGGGGAAGCCAGGACTCTGGGAGGTCCAGGGCCGGGTGTCCGGTCCCTGCCCTGCGGACCCGGAGCCGCGGCCGCGCCCTGGGTGGGCTCACCGCAGCCTGTCAGTGCGGCGAGCGGGGGCGCCCGCCCGCCTCTCTGTCACCGCCGCCCGGAGACCCCGGCCCCGCCGGCGCTCGCGTCGGGGCGGCTGTCTACTGGGCGGAACGGAGCCTGCTCTGCGGCGCGACTGGGTGTGCGGTCCACGCCCGGGTGGGAGGCGGAGTGGTGTCGAAACTTGGAGGGGCGAGGCTTCCCGGGGCGCGACGCCGCTCTGTCCGCTTTATCGGGCGCTGGGGCGTCCCGGACCTCGGCCAGAGTTCCCTCTCCCAGCGCGGCAGGGCTGAGCCAAGCAGGGGGGCGACTCGCCCTTCGGGTGCCGCCGCCCAGTCCCGGGCCCGCAGGGGACACTTCGCCCAACGGCGGAAAAGAATCTTGGAACCGGGTTTGGCACTTTACTGTGTCCAGGCAGCGCCCTCCCTCCGAGTCGCGTTTCGGGGAGGACTTTCAAGCGGTTTTGTTTTCTTTGCTCCAGTCTATTTTTATTTTCCAGGGATCTGACTCATCCCTGCTTTGGGCGTGGAGATAAGGTGGAGGAACTAGATCACTGCGCGCCTGTGCGCGCGCGCTTGTGTGTGTAGTGTGTGTGTGTGTGTGTGTGTGTGTGTGTGTGTGTGTGTGTGTGAGAGAGAGAGAGAGAGAGACAGAGAGACAGAGACAGAGACAGAGACAGAGACAGAGACAGCGATGGCGCGACTGCACGCGGTTTCCCAACAGTGGCGGGGGTTTCGGAAGCTTGGCTGGGTCAGTGTGACGTGTTCGCGGCCCCTGATCCCCTCCCGTCCCCCTCCCTCCCCAGCTGAGAATGACGCGCAGCCAGAGTGGAAGCTAAGTTTTGGCGGGCAGGGCGCACTTTGCAGGAAACTGACTCATCACAGCTTGCTCCTGCTGACCATGGCTCTGCCTTCGCACCTCCCACACGCGCGTGATTTCCTGGAGACTAGCGACCCCTCCCGGCTCCAAGGCGAACAGCGCACATGCCTTCCCGCGGAATGCGATTTCACCCGCCTTCCTTCCCGCGGCTAATCTTGGGCTTATCCCAGGTCGCGCTATCCCCATGCTCACTCTACCCTCTAACGCCCCCTGAAAAGAGTACCCCATTGGTTCAACAGTGTTTGCTGAGTGCTTAATATTTACTTGGGAATTAAAATTGGTTGAAGTCTAAGGCACTAAGGTCAACAAAGAAAACTATTCTCAGTTACTTGTTTGTAAAAGAAGGGTTTGTGTTTGTGAGTTCCCTCTGAGCTAGGAGTTATGATAATGGGCGCCAGAGCAGATTTTGATGGGGCCCCTAAGAGAGTCGTAAGGGAAGGGGTGGTAGAAGGAGAGAGGGTCCCTGCTTGGATTCTGGTCCTATCTTCAGCTCCCAGAAGCTAAGGAGTATCCAGCTTCCTGATAAAGCCCTAGGGGAGCTCCTCCTCGAGCTCAGAGGCACCGAGACCTAGAATGTCCCTTTCAGCATCCTGTGTGTTCCCTCTTGTGTGCGCATCTGGGGAGCTGCCAAATACTTGCTTAAATCCCACTAAATTTTGAATTAAGTTGGCCTGGGGAGGGAAGGGCTTATTGACCTACATTTTTGTAAGAGCTCTCCAAGTGATTCTGATGGGATTTTCTGGTTAAGAAACCTCAATATTAGTGACGGAGTAGGATTCAACACCAGACCACAGAACTCAGGGCAAATAGGCCTGAGTTCAAATCCTGGATGTGCTATGTGTGAGCTGTGTGACTTTGGGAAAGTTACTTAACTTCTCTGAGCCTTGGTTACTGCTTCTGTAAAAAAGAGCTAATACACCCACTTTTTAGGGAAAATTAATATTTATGAACTTCTTAGAACATCCCTGGCACATAAAAACATATAAGTAAATTTCAATCCTTGCCCTAGAGACAGTGGGCAAAGGTTATTTGAAGACTACACTGTTTAACTTCTCCAGGGGGCAGTGGCCTTTGACCTTTTTTTAGTTGTATGGTTTGGGGGCAAGTATCTTTTTCAAAATCCCGCCCTTCAAACTTGGTCTGAGGTCACCTAGTGCCTCCCCTCCCCTATCAGCTGAGGCCTGAGACTCATTGTGAGCAGTAGGTGTGTCACGGGCCCAGAGCTTCCTGCCCCAGGACGTCCTTCAGCAGAGCTTTCGCCCTCAGACCTGCAAATCAGGACTTGTCCCCAGGAAAGTCTAGTCCCTGCTGATGTCATGCAGCGGCCCAACCCTGGAGTCAGGCAAGAGCGGGGCAGGTGGGTGCCAGTGCTCCCTTGGCTTTCACTCTCCTGAAGTGGGAGGAGAGGGACTGGGTAGACCAGCCACCTCTGATTTTCTTTGCCTGTAAAACGGGTTTGTTGGATGCAGGCAGCATGGGGCTGGGCCTTCAAGGTTGTCTAGACTTCAGATCACCTGGTGGGTCTGGCAGGAAGTGGCTCAGCCTGAGAGAAATCAAGGCTCTGCCCTGCCCTGCCCTGCCCAGCTCCTCCTCAGCCCCAGGCCACTGGCCTGATGACATCCTTGAGAGGCTCTCAGCCTACAGCACCTGTCAGCTGCTGTCTGATGGAGGTGGCAGCCTGGGGGGTGACAGGGAGGGTTGGCGGGGAGGGTTGGGGAGGCTCAGTCAGAATTGAAGGCAGAGAGAAACAATAATACTTCTGTTTTCCAAGCACTTCTATATACCAGGTGCTGGTCTCAGCACATTCCCCACTCAGTTAATCCTCCCATCTGTCCTCTGAGACATTTGCTATTGTCTCCCTTTACACATGAGGAAAATAGAGCCCAGAGAAGCTAAGCCGCCTGTCCAGGGTCAGCCAGCAGAGCCTGGATTCCACCCTGGCAGTCCTGCTGCAGAGCCTCAGCTCCTAACCATAGGGTGCAGACTGTCAGCTCTGTTCTGCCTGCCTCGCCTAGAGGGACTCCTGACCCATTGCTCCGTCGTATTTCAACAGCCATGCTCTTTATACTTTCACAAAGCCCCATTTTACAGATGAAGAAACTGAGGCCCAGAAACATTAAGTGACTTTGTAAAGTTTAGACAGTAAGCAGCAAAAGTAGGCCTAGATCCCAGGTGTTTTTCATCCCAAAGTCCAGGGTACTTGTGTTAGAGCAGGGTTACCACAAACGGGCGTCTGGGTAGGGGATTCAGGAGGCTGGAGGAGCCGTCAGCCTGTCCATGCATTTGGGAACTGACCTCCTGGCCAAGGCTGGGAAATTGCTGGACTCACAAATCGCACGTACATGGGGCATTCACACCCATGAGAGACACCTCGGGGGTGGGAAAGTAAATTGATTCTAGCTGATAAAACCGAGTGGTAAACAGACCCCTGATCCCTGCTATTGCAATAAACTGTTGACATAAGCTTGACCTTCAGCTGCCTGCTTTCCCAGTCACCTTGGGGTGCCATACTGGCTGAGCTCTGCCCCACCCAGTATCTGTTGGTGGGAGATTGGGGGCCCTATGAGAAAGAGATGGTGGAAGGACACCCTCTCACCTCCTATTCTAGTAGGAAGACCTCACCTGAGCAGGACCTGGTAAGGGGGTCCAATTTCCCGAGTGACAAGGCTTTTCTTGTGTCTCAGCAGCAGGCGCCATGTCCGAGCCATCCCGGGATCCCCGCCCGATCCCCCGTGGCAGCAAGGTCTGCCGTCGCCTCTTCGGCCCAGTGGACAGTGAGCAGCTGCGTCGAGACTGTGATGCGCTAATGGCCAGCTGTGTGCAGGAGGCGTGTGAGCGATGGAACTTCGACTTTGTCACTGAGACGCCGCTGGAGGGTGACTTCACCTGGGAGCGTGTGTGGGGCCCAGGCCTGCCCAAGGTCCACCTGTCTGCAGGGCCTCGGGGGATCCAAGACAACCTGGGAGGAGGCAGGCGGCCCAGCAGCTCACCTGCCCTGCTGCAGGGGACAGCTCAGGAGGACCACCTGGACCTGTCGCTGTCCTGCACCCTTGTGCCTCGCTCCCCTGAAAGGCCTGAGGGGTCCCCAGGTGGGCCTAGCACCTCTCAGGGCCGAAAGCGGCGGCAGACAAGCATGACAGGTGAGGACAAATACAGGGAATGACACTGCAAGGGACCAAGACTCATAATTCATGGTGCAAAGGCTGACCTGTCTGGTCCACGTGCTCATTATGAGGGGGAAACAGGCCCAGAGAGGGGAAGTGACTTGCCTGAGGTCACACAGCCAGTCTGCAGCCAAGACCAACTAGCTACCATTTATTGGGAACATTTATTAAATGCCAAGCCCGTCACTAAGCTTCTTAGGTGGATTTCATTTAGTCCTTTCAGCAATCCATATGACATTCCTGCCACCCTTTTATAGGCAAGGAAACAAGGTTCAGAGAGGTAGAGTGATTTTCCTAAGGTCACACAGTGAATTTGCAATGAAGAGAAAACTAATGATGATGATTTCCTGGCTGCCCTATCCAAACTTAACTTTCCTTCCCCCACTACGCGCACGCACACACACACACACACACACACACACTTCCTGTCCCTCTGCCCTGCCTATTTTGTTCATTTTGGTACTTCTTACCATCCACAGCTACTTCCTTATCTTGATTTTGCCCGTCTCCCCCATAGGATATTATCTCCACAGGAAAGGGTTCTATATCTGAATGGTGCCTGGCACATCATAGGTGCTTGATAAATAATGAATGAGTGAGCACACACTAGGCTAGGCCTGTGACCAAAACCTTTGTAGAGAGCATCTCGTTTAATCCTTAGAGTAGCACACCAGCGTTATCCTCATTTTACAGGTGAGGCTCAGTGAGATGCAGCCAACAGTCCTGCAGCAAATTTGCAGCTGGGTCAGAACTAACAATAAGGATAATGGTAACCACTAAGGTTTATATGGCCCCGGCATTGCGCTGAACACTCTCACGGATGATCTAATGGTAATCCTCAGAGCAGTGTTGTCCAACAGAACTCCGCGGTGATGCAAATACACGGTGCCACCAGCCACGGAGAGTTCTCGAGTACTTGACGTGTGGCTGGCGTGACTAAGAAAGTGAATTTTTCATTTCATTTTATTTTATTTTAGTTAATTTAAATAACCACATAGGACTGGTGGCTACAGTACTGGGCAGTGTGGGTTAGAGCAGGCCCAGGGAGGCAGGCCCCACGATCAGTCACGTCTGTGCAGTAGGATGCTCTGTAAACACCCTGGGAAATGGGGTGGCAGTTGCCAGAGTTCTTCCCTGTACTTGGCAATGTGTCCCTTTGGCACGAGGAAGGGGTCCCAGCCCCCCTGCAGTTTGCCTCGGTTGGGCAGCTCTCTGTGCCCTCTTCCTCCTGGCCTGGCTGACTTGTGTTCTCTTTCCTTAGATTTCTATCACTCCAAACGCCGGCTGATCTTCTCCAAGAGGAGGCCCTAACCCGCCAGCTGGAAGCCTCTCGCTCCTGGAAACATGGGCTCCCCGCAGGCCCATTCTGCATCTTTTGCCTTAGTCCTGCAGTTTGTGTGTCTTAATTATTATGTCTGTTTTAATTTAAACTCCTCCTCATGTACATAGTCTGCTTGTCACCACCCTCCTACCCCTGCCAGCAGCTGGCATTAGAATTATTTAAAGAAAACATTAGACAGCAGAATGATACACTCACTAGATTGCCAGATATTTTTATTATGCAAACTTTTATTTAAAACCTCCTCATTCTTTGCTCTTCATTTCTTTCCTCCCTGAGGTCAGGTGGGGCTGGCGTGACCCTCACCTGTTGGGTGGTGCTTTCTGGAGGGGCCTGGTTCCCTCTGGTCACTGTCTCATAGACAGTGTGAAATTCCACTCTTGTCCTTCATTCTCAGACCTGAATTCCTTATAATTTGAGAAGTAAAGAGATAGCACTTTGAAGAGGATCCAGCAGAGTGAGGACGTAATCCAAACTTGGGAGGCCCCTCGATTCCTCTAAGGTTGGGCACGGTGACCTGGAAGTGGGCACAGCCTGGAGCAGGGTGGGGGACTGGCACCCTCCTGGCAGACTCTGTCCTGTGACGGCATGGGGCAGGTAGGGTCCTGTAGCAAATGTCCACTTCCCCTCATGCCCCCTGCTGCCCACAGGGGTGGCTGCCACCCTGTTGGCTTCCCTCGGACTTTTCTAGGAGCCTCAGGTTCCCCTCTTTTCCAGGTGGGCTCTCAAGTCCCCTCTGCTCCTCTCCCCTCCTCCACGTCCTTTCCCTCGAGTCCCCTCTCAGCCCTGGGTGGCTGCTCTGAGGTGCTCGTCCCCCCAGCTCAGTGGACTGGAAGGGAAGCGCACGCTAGAAGTAGATTCCCCGGTTCTACCTCAGGTAGCTGGAGCAGCAAGCACCCACTCCTCTCAGCTCTGGGGGCAGGGCCCTGGGTGGTTGGACTGGCCTCCTTGAGTGGGGCTCTGTCTGTGATAGGGGCATATAGGTGGGGGGAGCAGATTTTTCTGGGAGGGAGAGCATGACACCAGCCCCTGGAACTCATCCAAGGACCTTCCCCATCTGCTCCACCCCTTCCCCATGTCATCGCACTTTGAATAGCAGCTGAGCAAGGAGTCGGGTGTTTTGAATGGTGGGAGCAGAGGCTGTGGACCGGGTTTGCCAAGTGGGCTAATACAGGCTTGGGAGTTGTGAGTTACCTTCCCTGACACTAAACATTGAGGCTCTAGAGGGACTGAAGCACTTCGTGGGTCTGCCCCAAACGCCTTCCAGCTCCTGTAACACCTGGCCCGGACTGTTTTCTCTGGCTCCCCTTGTGTCCTGGTTCTCCTGTCTTTACCTAGACTGTACACATCTCAAGGGCAGGGGCCACGTCCTGTATTGATTGCTCTGTGTCCTTCACAGCCCGTCACCCCCCTCCCCCCTCTTCCCCCGCCCAGTGCTGGCCATACAGCAGGTGCTCAATAAACCAATAAATATTTCTTGGTGACTTTACTTGCAAATATACCTCGTTATTTTTAAGAACAAGTAGGTGGGATTTTTTTGGTGGTTTTTACAACTTTCAAAATTAACCATTTAAATTTAAAAAATGCAAAAAGCTTAGCAAACAGGGCAATGAGGCAAAAAAAAAAAAAAAAAGGCAAGAACATAATAAAAACAGTAAAGCATCACCTCTGCGAAGATCACCCCTGTCAATATTTTGATTTGTTGCATGTTTTTTTTTAGTAATGAACATATTGTAGCTTGACATCATTACTCATGAGGGAAATGCAAATTAAAAGCACAATAAGATACCACTAGGCACCCACCAGATTGACTAAGATGAAAAAGGCTGACAATGCAAAGTGTCAACAAGGGTGTAAAGCGACCAGAACTCTTAACACCTTGCTGGTGGGAATGTATTTCAACTGCTTGGGAAGCAGGCAATATCTTCTAAAGATGCCTCCCCTCCTGCCGACCTCCTGACCCAGGAATTCTATCCCTATATTTGTTCTCAAGAGAAATGAGTACAGACTTCCACCAAAATACCTGTTCATAGCTGCATCTTTCTTAACAGACTCAAACTGGAAGCAACCTAAATGCTCATAACAGAAGAGTAGATAGGTCAGTTGTGAACCTTTATACAGTGGAATACTGTACAACACAACAAACACAAAGTGTCTTTGTACATGTTCTGATTACCTGCTCATAATTAACTACCCCAAGACTTAGTGGCTTAACACAATGATCTTTTATTTGCTTCCGGTTCTGCAGTTTGTCCAAGAGCTACTTTTCAAATGTTAAATCCTTCCCTGCTATGGGGCATGGCTTTCTTTCAGAGCCCTAGAGGTCAGAGATGAGGCTTTCCCACTGGGGCTTTCCGAAGACTTCACAGCATTCACTCATTTCCCGTGCAGATTTCGGGTAACGTGGGGAACGCTGGGTTGTACTGCCCAGGTGCTTGTCCCTCAGCATGGGCCTGTCACAGAGCCCTCCTTTGCTCTGGACTCCACTCAAACAGGGCAGCTTCCCAAGTCATCCAGTAGATGGGCTGGAGCATAAGCCAATGGCTTCCCCAAATCCACATGGGTCGCCCCAGGGCTATGTCTCTTTTTAGTGGTAGAATGTCCCTAGTATAGTAACTTGTCCTTTCCCATAAGAGGAACATCCTAGCATGCCCCAGTTCATTGACCACTTTAAACTTAACTGACACGATACGTCCCTTTCCTCATGTGGATTGGAAAGAATGCATTGGCCATATTATTAGATTCTTACAGTCAAAGGCTGGGTAGACGATTCTAGCAAAGGTACCATATGCGACATAATGGTTGCAATTAGAGCAACCATGTTGCTTCACTTGGTTGTAACAGGGGCTGTATGGGGTGGGTTGGATGGGGGATATGATCGGGCCGCCCTGCGTCCTTTGAGATACGACTGATCTCTGCAGTTCCACTCGGGATGTGTGGTATTGCTTCTGATTTACTAGCTTGACCAGTGGAATAATTTTACAGACTTCTACTTGGTTCTTTCCATAATGGTTT
Organism: Glossophaga mutica; assembly: GCA_039655065.1. NCBI lineage: Eukaryota > Metazoa > Chordata > Mammalia > Chiroptera > Phyllostomidae > Glossophaga > Glossophaga mutica. The sequence goes on from CM077306.1 coordinate 113,087,391, forward strand.
TTATTTTACAGATTAGGGAAGTGGTGTGAGGGTTCTGCCACTTACTAAGTCTATTCATCCCAATTTGCATTTAGGAGCTAGGAAATAACCACAGAGGGGGTTCACAGACCCACTGGACTCTGAGATGAACCTGGGCAGGACTCCATATATCCCCTACTCTAAAAGGAGGGTATAATGCTATTTTGGGTCTCCTGGAACAAGGGTAAGCTCAGACTATCCAAGAGACCTCGAAAAATTTGGTCACCCCCTTTCCATACTGTACGGCTATTCTGGTAAATAGCAAGAAGGCACCTTGGGGGAAGAACTGAGGAGGTATTTATTTTATATACTTTCAGTGGCATTGTGGGTCTGGGTCTGAGAACTGTCTCCAACCTGGAAACCAGTGGGAGGCTGCCACGTTTTATCATAGCCTCTGCTCACCCCTTGATCTGTTGTGGTTAAGTCAAGCAACATCCTCACTAAATGCTCATCTCCCTTACCCTTGGGGACACCACAGCCACAGGGCTCTGCAGATCAGGGACTCCTGGTTACCATTCAGGCTTTACGTCCGCCTTGCCTCTGATGATTCAGTGGCCCTGCTCGGCCTCTGCTCCTCCTGGATCTTAGTGTCTCTACAGACAGCGCCCGTGGACTCCATGGCAGCACCTCCCCAGCCAGCACTGGCTTCTTCTCGCTAGTGCATCTTTTACTGCTTCGAGAAGGGAGGGTCTTCCGGGCAGTGAGCTGGGGAGACGGTAAGCCCGTGGATTCTCATGCAGGAAGGCCATTCTATCTCGTCCACCTCTCTGAGCCTTCTAAGCCTCCCGAATACTCTTCCAAGGCAGTTTCAGCATCGCCCCCTCATTGTGCTTAAGCTTTAAGGACCAGTTCAGCAGTGTGTTACGACTGGCTCCAGAGAGCCTTGCCAAGTGTTCAATCCTGAATGAAGAGGGACAGACCTCCGTAAACATTGCCTTTCTCCAGCCCTGCATTCCTCCTCTCCCTGGCCCGACTCCCACACCCCCACGTCTCCTCCCGTATGTGTTTCCCTGTTCTTCCCCGTGCATACCAGCCAGACCTGTAGCGTTTTTGTAAGTTATGTCCTCCAGTAGCAGGGACTGTACTTTCCTGCTTGGGCAATGCTGAGACTGAACCCTAATTACTGGTCTAGAGAAGGGGCGGGCAAAGTGGAGTTCAGAAGCCAGCTGCCTGTTTTAGAATACAGTTTTACTGGAATGCAGACACACCCATTTGCTTACTTATTGTCCATGGCTGTTTTTTGCACTATTATTTTAAGTTGTATGAAGGCAAACATGAGTAGTTGCCACAGAGGCCACGTGGCCCAAAAGCCTAAAATATTTACTCTGTCCCTGAAGAAAACATTTGCTGACTCTGATCTGCAGGCAGTGAAGGGAGGTGGGATGGTTCTTAAGGAAGATAAACATTACCTTAAGAGGCGTCCAGGTGAATCTTTGTATGGATTCAGGTAATGGGAGAGGATTCTGCTCTAGCAAGGGGAGAAGGGCACTTCGGCAGGCTGGAGGGCTCAGGGAAAGCTGAGGGCCCAAGGTTCTCAAGGGCTTACATACAAGTGTCTCCATCCCGGGTCTCATGGCCTGACCCTCTCCCTCCGCCTGTGGCCGTGCATTCGGTCTCTCTTGGAGCTTCACCACCTTTATAATCAAATCCCGAAGCTGCTTATCAGCACTGCCTGCCAGTGGGCCACACGAGGCGAGGGCGATAGAAAGCTCTTGTGGGGTTCTCTAGTTTCCTAGAACTTGCCCTGGGTTAAGCCTGTCGTTCTCTTTCTTGAAGGCCTCTAGGGTAGTTAACAAAAGCCAGCCAGCTCCACAGTCCTCATAATTAGCATTGCCCACATTTTTTTAGGGCTCACCCTCCTGCCAAGGTCAGTGTTGCCCTGGAATCCCACGCCACTCACCCCTCGTGCCCTTCGCGCAGCTGAGTCTGGTCTTGAGCTGCAGCAGCTGGCCCGGGGATCACCGCCCTGCTCACCACTGGCGGTCAGGTCCCCACAGGCATCTCACTGGCGAGGGCTCCATTTTCAGAAGCCCACCTGCCATGTCTGGTACCAGTTGTCCTCAATTTTTTTTCCCTCTCAAAAGCAACTTGAGGCAAGGACTTGTGTGCAGGGCGTTGACATGGAGACTGTGAGGAAGGAAAGAAAAAGCCACCAACTGTGTTGCCAAGCAAGTTCTGATGTGTGTGGCTGGGACCTAAAGCCACTCAGGGCCTGATGAGGCCGTGTGGAATGCGCCCTAGAATTGCCCATCACTGACTGAGGGGTGCCACCAGGGTCAAGTTCAGGTTACTTCTCACAGATGAAGTGAGTTCCCGAGATGCCGGAGAAAACCAGAAGGGTGCAAGCATTTGAGGCGGGAAACTACGTCCCTGCCAGGAACTACCTGCCAAAGCTTCAGGTGAGCACAGATGTCAGCCTAGGGGGCGAGTGGCTGCCGTACCCCTTCAGCCAGCATAGTGCCCAGGCCAGCATGTTAGCAAAAACCACTGGGGCTTTACCCTCTCACACCCAGCCCACAGAAATGGGAGCTCCGTGAGGGTAGGTCTTTGTCTATTTCGTTTGCTGCTGTATCCTAGTAACTAGAAAGTGCCTGGCACATAGTAGGTGCTCAATAAATATTTGTCAAATGATCCACCATGGCTTGAATTTCCTTCCTTACCTGAGCACTCATCTTCCAAACCCCACCCCAGACCCTGTCCTCAACCCTACTACCCCCGCCCCATCCCAGCACCCTGGTCGCTGGTCACTGCTGCTCATCGCTTGACAGTCGGTCTGGCCTATGAACAGACCGTCTGCAAATTCGCAGGGTCACAAAGATGACAACTGCTGATGCCAATCATCAGCTGCCTAATATGGCTCCAAAAATTTGATATGATTATAACATTGAATCCTTCCACCATGCCCACAAGGTGGGCACCATTATTGTCTCTGCTTCACGGATGAGAAACTGAGGCAATAAGCCCTTAAGTCGCTTGCCTGAGATCACGCCCTAGGAAGTGGTGGGGAGTCAGGATATCCACCCTGATGACCAAGGTCATACTGCCTGCTCAGTAAACCAGAAAGGGGAAGTGCCTCACCCAGGGCCACCACCACCACTGTGACAATTCTAAGAGGAGGCTTGGGGGGTCCTATCATCTTCTGTGCCCCTCTGTGGTCTTTGCTATAACTTAGGTTTTCTCAGTCTTACGTAAAGCATGCTTTGTAGATGCAACTTCAAAACAAACTCCTTTTAGAGCCAGCAGCGGGAGGCAGGGGGACCCAGGTCTCCTAGTTTGAACCCAGCTCTTGCTACTGTACCCCAGAACAGAGAGTACCCTGCTTTGGGATTTACTAGACTATGAAGAGAATCCAAGTATCTGTAGGGAATTGAGAATTCATGAATGCAAAAACTTTCTCATTCATGGTCTCACTGTCTTTGAGCTTTGTTCATTAATTCAGTTTTTGTAAAATATAGTTTCTGAGCTCAGTGTTTTTACATCCAGCTACACTGCATTTTAAAATGAACTCCACTGTTTCCAAAAAGGCCTGGATCTAACTTTTTTCTTAGTACTACTCAGTGACGCCCAGTTATGGCTCAGGGGCGGTTTCCCCTGTGGCTGGCGTGGAAGGTGAAGCCAGGCTGAGCACTCCAGGGCCTGCAGGGCTGTGGTCCCCACCTTCTCTGTGGTGGTGCAGGGGAGACAGGTAAGCGGAGGCCTCCTTGAGATCCTGGGGGCTGGGTCTTAAAGATCTAATTTCACTCTGTTCAAAGAGAAGTGGAGAGAGACCCTTACTGGAGAGAAAGAAAATCCTGGATTGGTTGCATTTGTCCAAATCCAGCAGCAAATTCTGTTGGCCTTGCTTTCAGAATACACCCAGAGTTCAGTCGCCTCTCATCGTCACCTCCACTGCTGCCCTCCTGACCCAAGCCACCACTTCTCATCTGGATTATTTAACAGCCTCCTCACTGGTCTCCCCACTTCTGTCTTTGACTGGTCCATCCAGTCTGTTCTCCACAGTGGAAGCAGCCAGAGGGATTCTTTTAAAACCTGCGTTCTCACATCACCCTCCAAGGGCCTCCATCTCTCTTAGAGTCAAACCAGGTCCTTACGTGGCCTACGGATAGGTCGGACTGTCTGCTACCCCTGACCTCATCTCCACTCTTCCCTGTGCTGCCTACTCCAGCCACACTGGTCTCCTCGCTGCTCCTCGGGTTCACAAAGCAAGCTCCCGTCTCAGGGCCGCCGCAGTCACTGTTCCCTGCCCCTGAACACTCTTCTTCCGGATCCTCCTCCACACACTCTGTTCTTTATTTTATTTTATTTTATTTTATTTATTTTTTAAATATATTTTATTGATTATGCTATTACAGTTGCCCCATTTCCCCCCTTCATTCCCCTCCACCATGCACACCCCCTCCCACCCACATTCCCCCACTTTAGTTCATGTCCATGGGTCATAAGTTCTTTAGCTTCTACATTTCCCACACTATTCTTGCCCTCCCCCTGTCTATTTTCTATCTTTTGTCTATGCTACTTATTCTCTGTACCTTTTCCCCCTCTCTCCTCCTCCCACTCCCCTGTTGCTAACCCTCCATATGATCTCCATTTCTGTGTTTCTGTTCCTGTTCTAGTTGTTTGCTTTTGTTTTAGGTGTGGTTGTTAATAGCTGTGAGTTTGCTGTCTTTTCACTGTCATATTTTTATCTTCTTTTTCTTAGATAAGTCCCTTTAACATTTCATATAATAAGGGCTTGGTGATGATGAACTCCTTGAACTTGACCTTATCTGAGAAGCACTTTATCTTCCCTTCCATTCTAAATGACAGCTTCGCTGGATAGAGCAATTTTGGATGTAGGTCCCTGCCTTTCAAGACTTCAAATACTTCTTTCCAGCCCCTTCTTGCCTGGAAGGGCTCTTTTGAGAAATCAGCTGACAGTCTGATGGGAACTCCTTTGGAGGGGACTGTCCCCTTATCCCTTGCTGCTTCTAGAATTCTCCCCTTCATTTTAATTTTGGCTAATGTAATTACGATGTGCCTTGGTGTGTTCCTCCTTGGGTCCAACTTCTTTAAATGTCCCAACCTCCGAATTATAGGGGTACCAGAAGGGGAAGAAGAAGAGCAACAAGTGGAAAACTTATTTGAACAAATAATGAAGGAGAACTTCCCCAATCTGGCAAAGGAAATAGACTTCCAGGAAGTCCAGGAAGCTCAGAGAGTCCCACACACTCTGTTCCAACAGCCCTCCCCGGCCAGGCGTCCTCCGCCAGCCCCTCTAGAACACACCTCCCACCCTTCCACTCCTTTACTCTGCTTTACTTTTCTTCATAGCACTTATTGCTACCAGACATTATTTTTTTACATATGGAGCTTTTATTTAGTTTTTTTTTTTTTTCACTTTTGTAATCTCAGTGTCTGGCACAGGGTCTAGCACATATTAGGTACTCAATAAATATTTGTCGAATAAAAAATAAATGCCTCATTTACTTCAATAAAGCTACAGAAACTCTCTGAATATCAATTTCTTCAGTGGTAAAAAGGAGATAAAAGGGTGGTTGGTTGTGAGAATATATATTTATTTAGAAATTAAATTTATTAATCCTGAAGATTTTTGTTTTGAAATCATTTCAGACATATAGGAAAGCTGCAAAAATAGTAAAACCATTTCCATGTGCTCTTCATCAACACATCTTAAAAATTAACACTTTACCATGTTTTCTTCATCATTCGCCTCTGAATTTCTATGAGTTATTCTTAAATGTATTTTTGAATGGGTAATGTGTAAAGATGGTTCAAAATGAATAGTGAAACAGAAATCTCCCTCCTTCATTTCAACACTTCTCTTCAGCCCAACTGCTTCCAGTATATTCTGTCAGAAATATTATTTTTAATTGAATTTATTGAGGTAACATTGGTAATTAAATCACATAGGTTTCAGGCGTCCCGTTCTGTGACACGTCATCTGCATACTGTACTGGGTGCTCAGCACCCGGAGTCAGGTCTCCCTCCGTCACCATTCAGCCCCCTTCACCCTCTCCCGTCTCTGCCGCCCCCTTGCCCTCTGGTCGTCACCACACTGCTGCCTGTCAGAAATATTCTATGCATTTACAAACATGTGTGAAGGCAAGTGCATTCACATAGCATACATTTCATCCACATGCATATGTATTTTTTCATGCACACTATACTCACCGTTTCACACCTTACTATTTTCATCCAACAACAGATTTTGAAAGTCATTCTACGTGGGTCCGCCTGGATCTTCCTCATCTCCCTCACAGCGGCACAGCCGGCCATTGTAGCTATATATCAGAGCTTATTTAACCAGTTCCCTGTTGATGGATTTTAGGTGGTTTCTGATCCTTTGCCAGGACAGGTAATGCTGTAATACCTATTCTTTTATGTCATCATTTTGTATCGTGCATCACCTGTAGGCAAGCGACTAGAAGTGAAACTGCAGAGCAACACCTTATTGCATTTTAAATGTTGGTGTATTTCACTGCATTTCCTTTCATGGAAGACATAGCAGTTTACGTTCTTACCGACAACGACGTATGGAAGTGCTTTCCTGCACCCTTTACACCGCAAGTTATTTTTTTTTAAGTTTTACCAATTGGATAACTACATTGCAGTTTTATTTTTTATTTCTTTTATTACAAGTCAAGATAAACATTTTTTCATGTTTTTAAAAAATTGATATTTTTCTTTTTCTTTTTAGAATTTTATTTATTTGTTTTTAGAGAGAGGGGAAAGGAGGGAGAAAGAGAGAGAAACATCAGTATGTAGTTAACTCTTGCACCCCACCTACCAGCAACCTGGTCTGCAACCCAGGGATGTGCCCTGACTGGGAACTGAACCAGCCATCCTTCGGTTTGCAGGCCAGCACTCAACCCACTAAGCCACACCAGCCAGGGCCAATTGATATTCTTCCTACGTGAATTTTTTTGGTCTATTTATACATGATGCCAATTTTTCATGATGCATTACTGGCTTTTCATTGATTTGTAGGAATTTGTGATATGAATTCCTATTTTCTGTGACATGAATTTTCTTTGCAGTTTCTTTGACTTTTGATTTGTTAAAAGTGACTTTTTTGTGATTCAGTCGTTTTATTTTTTATTTAAAAATTTCCATATAGTTAAATGTCTTAATCTTTTATGGCTTCTAATGCTTTGTGATATGCCCAGAAAGGATGTGCCCACTCCAAGATTATTTAGAAATGACCCCGTGATTCCTTATGGCATTTGTTTAAACATAGCAAAAGTAGAGAGAATAGAATGAGCCAGTGGTTCCCCACCAACTTCAAAAATCATCAGAACTGGGCCAGGCCAGTATTATTTCATCTACACCCCACTCATTCCTCCATCTCTCAATTATTTTGAAGCAAATCGCAAACAATTTAATTGTATAATTTAAAAAGTCATTTATTTATTTTTAGGGAGAGGGGAAAGAGAAAGAGGAGAGAAACATCAATGTGCAGTTGTCTCTCCCACGCCCCCAACGGGGGACCTGGCCTGTAACCCAGGCATGTGTCCTCATTGGGAATAGAACCGGTGACCCTTTGGTTTGCAGGCTGGCACTCCATCCACTGAGCCACACCAGCCAGGGCTAATTATATAACTTTTTAACGCTTACATTTTTGACCCATATGAAATTATATTAGAGTTAAAGCTCCAACTTTTTTTCTTTGCAAATACATAACCCATTCTCCCAATGGTTTACTGAGTAAACCATCTTTTTCAATGATTTGAAATGCTACCTTTATTATGCACTAAATTCCCATGCATATATTTAAGTTTATTCCTGTCCATTCTTTATTCTGTCCCATTGACTCATCCATTTATATTCATGCTTCAGTACCACACAGTTCTGATAGTTGTGGCTCTACAATGTATTTTGGTGTTAGGTTAGACTATTCTCTAAAAGGTGATTTAGATGTAAACCTTCCCTGATGTTTCAGGACACTGCCTGAGAGTGAGCGCCTGAGGTAAGGCATGGTGTAGTTTTATAGCCAGCGTTAGCCATAACTGTGCCTATCAACACCCTGGCTGGGATAAGGCCTGGCATGGCAACCAGAGAGTAGGGTCCAATTTCTAGCTTTGCCATTGAGGGCCAGATGACCTTGGGCAGTCCACCTCACCCTTTGGAGCCTCTGCTTAGAAGGATTCCCTCCCAACTGCAGCATTCTCCAGTTCCAGGGTTCTTGGGCAAGGGGGCCTCGGGAAAACCATACAAAATTGTGAAAGGGTAAGCAGTAGCCACTTCTACAGGAAGTCTCAGAAATTAACACAGGAGATTGGCTATCTGGGGAACGGAAGAATGATTAAGCAAGAGACAAGACTGTTAACAGTTCCAGAGCTACGGGGCTTCTTAACGGGCAGGTCCAGGAGAACGGGCTGCAGGCACGGCTGGAGTCTTTGAGAGGTGGGAGCTCCCCTGGGTTGCAATGCTTGTTTCCTTTGGAGAGATGAGGATGGGGGAGGCAGCAGTGGCCCCCATGCAGCTCCTATGACAAGGGTGCAAAGGGCCAAGTTCTCTTTTCTTGTGAATTTGGGGCGCTCTGCATGGTCTAATGGAAGGCACCGGGGCAGGAGACTTGGGTTCATTACCGGCCCTTAAATGGTCATATGACCTTGGGCAACCCACCTGGCTTCTCAGAGCCTCCGTTTGTCTACCAGGTTAGTGAGGGTAGAGAGGTGAGTGAACTGAAACAAGGTGGGAGGTGGGCCCTCAGACCCCTCAACTTGGACAATTTGGGTTGTGTGACTATCGCTATTATGAGCAGTTACTGTGGAGTAAGTGGGTTGAGAGCCGACCTAGTCCCTCGACCCTTTGGTGAGAGAAGGATGGGACTGGGGGAGGCCCTATGACACCTGCAGATGCTGTGATGTCCCCTGCCACTGTCCCCACCCTGTCCTCACACAGCTCTCCACTTCCTGACTGAAAGCCCAAGGTGCCCACTCCCCTAAGGAATCCGCGGCAGGGAGCTGATTCCTATGGATGCCTGGGAGCAGGATTCATTTGCTCTCATTTGGCTTCAAACTTTGAATGACTTCTTGGGCGAGGAATGTGAGGAGGAGTTGTGCTCGGTGTGAGCGTATGTGTTATGAGGGGGCTGTGACTGGTGAAGATGTGAGGTAGCGGTGATCTAGGAAGGGGATGTGGCGGGGGTGGGGGTGCTGACGGGGGGTGCCCCTGCTGTCTGACTCTAAGGCATGTTGTTCTGAGTGAACGAGTGGCAGGAACATTCGTACACGGGCTGTGAGGGTGGTCGTTACCATGAGGGAGTTGTGGGTGACGGCTGACTGAGTGGAAGCTGGCTGAGGGGGGAGTGTGTGAGTGTGTGTGTGTGTGCACATGCATGTACACCGGTGTAAGGACTGACTGAAGGATGTCCCCACTGTGTCTGGATGGCCATGCCTGTAAGTGGGTCACAGATGCCTGCCAGAGTAGACATGGGTGGGACAGGGAGCGGTAAGGCTGTGAAGCACCTGTCAGTGGTGAGGGGCGAACGTTGGCTCTAACCGATGGTGACAGGCACTCTGAGGCAGTGCTGGCTGTCGGGCACCTGTGGCCTTTCTGTCCCAGGCCTCCTGACAGGCAAATGGAGGCCACTGGGTGGCCTCCAGGGAAGAAGGTGGACCGGCTCAGAGGGCTGATGCTGGGGACCGTGGCAGAGCAGGGCTGGGTGCTTCTTTTCTATAAATGCCTCCTGAAAAGGGGTTGTGGAGGTGCAGCCGAGCTCCTTCCCAAAAGAGACATTAAGAATGTCCTATGTCCTGGAATGTGGCCACAAGGAATGTATTTCAGGATTCTAATCTCTTTATGGAGCCTGACAGACATAGCCCTGTGGCACCCACATCACAGTAGACTCTTCCCCCAACTTACCAGTTCGAGAAGCTTCCGTAATGGGAATCTTATCTTGCTGCCTCGAGTGTGTGTTATCTCCATCAACGGAAGTGCATGTGAAACTTAATTTTCCAAGTCTCACAACCCCGAGTAAAGCCTGCCCCCCTGCCCTGCTCCGTGAAGCCCTGTCCCATCCATGCCTGTTGTGGTGGGCGTCTGTGACTCGCAGACAGGCCTTCCGCCACCAAGAAGTCGCCTCTGTAGGAAGTGGTGCTGGGTGAAATCCACCCCATGACCAACACATTCTGCTGCTGACGTCTCTGGGGCTGGGAGCTTCTCTCCGTCAGTTTCCTCACCTGTCAAGTAGGGATAAATCATATCTGTCCAGTACCTGGCTTTTATGAGGCTCAAATGGAATGTCACCCTCACCCATGTTGTCACCACCATTGTCATTGCCACCTTCACCAGCCGTCACCGTATGCTGGGCACAGCTGTGAGTGCTTTACATGGAGCATAGATTCAGCCAGTGTTTGCGGAGTGTGGACTGTGTAGGAGGTGCTGTTCTAGGGATCTGGGTTGGAGCAGTGAGCAGGAGTCAACTCCCGACTCACAGGAGGCTTCCATCTCAGTAAGAGGAGATGGAAATTTTACAAAATAATTGAGTGGAAGAGTATTCTGGTCAGGTGACAAGTGCTAAGAGGAAGTAAAGCCAGAATGGAGGGTGGCAGTTCAACTTTAATTTTGTCACCCCTGTGTGGTAAATACTACTACTTTCATGTTCCAGTGAGGAAACTGAGGTACAAGGAAGGTAAGTGACTTGCCCAAGGTCACACAGTCAGCAAGCAGCACGACTGGGAGAGGCAGAGTCTGACTTCAAAGCACTGTGAGTAGAAGTCACCTCCTTCCTTGGGCCTCCTTTTCCACGTCTATGGGTCCAGAGTCGGGGGTGAACTGCCATGGGGGCAAGGGCGCCTGTTCCTAAGGGAAGCGCCTGCGCGCCTGCTTGCCACTCTGCCGGCATTCGGCTGGTACTCAGTGAACGCTTGTCACGCAATGCACGCCAGATCTTGAGAGACACTGGGCAGACAGGAGTCTTCTCAGAAGAGGTGTGTTTGTAACTGCTCTGTGGGAGGAAAAAGCCCTACTTGTCGCACTGGCCAGTTTGCTTGGAGTGAATACTCCCACAGTGTCTGAGTTGAGCTGAGCCACTGGGTGAGGAGAGGGGGAGCGTGACTGGCTCTAATGCTCGCTCGAAGCCTGGCTTGGCGCCAGCACACCACTGCCGGTCGGCATCTGTGATCCGGAAGCGGGAAGCGGCACCGGGAACAGACTTTGAAGGCCCCAAGAGTGACAGGCAAAGAGACAGACAGGATGGAGAGACAAAACAGGAAGAGACAGAGACCACTTCACTTTCAAGTTTGGGGGCCTCGCCTGGGGGAGGAATTGCTTCTTTCAAGATCTATGCCTTCTGTGTGAGGGAATTTGCCCAAAGCGAGGCTGGACCAGTGGCTCTAGGCCCCTGGAATGAACTCATCCCTGAGGCAGAGCTCCCTGACCCTTCCGCTCAGCCTGTCTGTTACCTTTGGTGCCAACAGAGGAAGCCTGAGGGGGTGTCTTGTTCTGTTGCCTCAGTTCCTTTGCACGTGCTGTTCACTGCTTCTAAACCCTATCCACCTCCTTTAGAGCTTGACTCCAGTCCCATGGCCCACGGGAAGCTGCCTGACCCTGTGCACATGAAGCTCCTCCCAGCCCATACAGTTCTGTGTACCCCAGACTTAGTCCCCCCAGGGCAGGTCCCCAAATGCCCCTTCCAAACTCCAGCCTCCCTTTCTCCTACCCTGAGGCCTCACGTGGACAAAGCCTTATCCATTAAAATCCTTGTTATATGACTGGCTGACCTAAGACCTTCAGTGACAAATGAAAGGACCCTAGTTCGTGAATTGGACAACCTTTACTTGAGTACCTACTATGTGCCAAGGAGCTGGAAACAATGTGAACCAAGGTGCACAGTGACATTCATAGGGGAACCCAGGGCATCATGGAGCCACAGGCAAGGGGGTGCTGAACCCTGCTTGAAGTTGAGGGTGGAAGGCTTCTTGGAGGAGACAGACTCTGAGCTGTGGGAGGAAGAGGCGTCAGCTAGGTGAGGGGATAAGAAAGCCAGGAGGTTGGGGCAAAGGGAGCAAGAGAGGGAGGAACCTGGCCTCCTAGGAGTGGGAAGTGGTTGAGAAGTCTGCTGTGGACTGTCAGGGGTGGGGCGGGGGAGGGAAGGATGGGCACATCCCGCAAGGCCACCCGTGGGGGAGCTCCTGACGCTTGTGGGTGTGTGGAAAGAGTAGAGAAATGGTGTTGAGGAGGAAAAAATGCTGGAGGTGACGTGAAGCTGAGAGAGGGAGGAGGTAACTTTGGAGGGACCCCCTCCCAGAAGGGGAGGTGTGAGGAAATGGGCTGGAGGAGCAGCAGGAGAGACGGCTTACAAAGTGTTCCCAGTGTTCAGACAGAGAGACACTGGATGGCCCTGTGTAACTACCCCCAAGCCCTAAACAGAACTTACCCTGCACTGGGGCTCTTTTATATAACAGCCGGAGAAGGCTGGACAGTTGACGTGAGATCTGAAGAAGATGAGGGCACGTGGATAGCTCAGGGAAGAGCATTCCAGGCAGAGGGAACAGAAAGGCCAAAGGTCCTGGGCGGGGTGTACTGGAGGCCACGAGGTCAGAGAGGCCAGCAGGGGTCCAGTCAGGCAGGGCTGCATCACCCGAGGTGGGTTTTCTCCGGGGGGAATGGGGAGCCATGGGAGGGATTTCAGCAGGCAGCGACTGTGCTGCAGCCCAGTGCCTCTCACTATTCTTGGTCTCCAGGCCAAAGCAGCATGGAGACTGGCCAGAGAGTGGCCCGAAAAGGACGGAAACTGGGCTCTAGCCGCCGCCGGCAGATGCGAGAGCCCGCTGATGGCCAGGATGCCCCTGTGGCTCTAGAGCCAGAGTCTTGGTCCTCCCAGGCAGCTGCAGAACTGCAGAGCTTCTTCCAGGCCTGTGGTGCCACGGAAAGGGGCTTTGTCACCCGCGAGGACCTGGAGGTGAGTCGAAGACCATGTCCCATCCCCTGAATCCCTTTTCAAGACTTGCCATCCTGGGAACACAGGGCTTGCCTGCTCTGTCCTCCTTCTCTCATCTAAATTTGATCTCAAAAAAGGCTAGGAATTTGTTTATACTAATGTGTAAACAGCTGATAAAGCTTCATGCGTTACCCTCTTTCAGAAACATTTACATCAAAATATAAATGTAAACGTAAACGTAGACATAGACATAGACAGAGACAGAGACAGAGACAGAGACAGAGACAGAGATAGAGATAGAGATAGAGATAAATACATATTGCCCTGGCTGGTGTGGCTCAGTGGATTGACTCCCAGCCTGCGAACCAAAGGGTTGCTGGTTTGATTCCCAGTCAGGGAATATGCCTGAGTTGCGAGGCTGAGTCCCCAGTTGGGGGCTCGTGAGCAGCAACCACACATTGAAGTTTCTCTCCCTCTCCCCCGCTCTTTATAAACAAATAAATAAAATCTTTAAAACTAGATAGATTTGAGAGAGAGAGGAAGGGGAGAGAGAAATAGCGATGTGAGAGAGCAACATCGATCAGTTGCTGCCCATACATGCTCTGACTGGGGATTGAACCCCCAACCTGGGTATGTGCCCTGACCAGGTATTGAACCTGTGACCTTTCAGTGTAGAGGATGCTGCTCCAACCAATGAGTCACACCAGCCAGGGAAGAAACATTTACATTTTAACAAAGGAAAGGACTTTAAGCCAAAGAAGTAACTTGCAGATGATATAGTTTTAGGCCCACTGAACAGGGAAGTTTACCTGGGGAAGCAGTCAGAGGTCTGGAAATCAAATCATGTTGATGACTGTAAGCTTGAACGAAACATACGATCAGCCATGTTGTGTGTCCCAGTAAGGAGCCTTAGGCTGCGGCCTAGATCAGACTGCCTGCTTTTTCTTTGGGTTTTCCTCGTCCTCTGCAAAGGGCCTTCTGTGGGTTGCTAGAGTCTCACTGGGCCTGCTCTCTCCTTCTGATGCTGCTTCATGCTCCAGATTTTGTCCTTCTCCCCGTAAAACTGACCTTTCCTATAATCCAGCCTCAGGGCCACAACAAGGTATGAATTGTTGATATTAAAGTATAATTTTCAAAAGGGTTAAAAAATGTCAAGTAAATATAAATTCAGCACTTATCAAAGCTCTTACCTATTATTGCTATTAACTAATGAGGGAACCAATAAGATGTTATGATGGGTTTAAAGAACATTTTAGCCCTGGCTGGTGTGGCTCAGTTGGTTGGAGCATCATCCTGTAAACCAAAAAGTTGTGGGTTCGATTCCCAGTCAAGGCACATACAGAGTTGGAGGTTTGACCCCAGTTGGGGCACATATAAGAAGGCAGCCATTCAAAGTTCTCTCTCACATCGATGTTTCTCTCTCTTTCTGTCCCCCTCTCCCTCTTCCTCTCTCTATAAAAGCAATGAAAAAAAATGTCACTGGGTGAGGAAAAGAAAGAAAGAAAGAAAGAAAGAAAGAAAGAAAGAAAGAAAGAAAGAAAAGAGCCCTGGCTGGCGTAGCTCAGTGGATTGGACCAAAGGGTCGCAGGTTCGATTCCCAGTCAGGGCACATGCCCGGGTTGCAGGCCAGGCCCTTAGTGGGGGCCACGTGAGAGGCAACCACACATTGATATTTCTCTCCCTCTCTTTCTCCCTCCCTTCCCCTCTAAAAATAAATAAATAAATAAAAATCTTAAAAAAAAAAAAGAAAGAAAGAAAAGAAAGAAGAAAGGACATTCAAGAAACTAGGATTTTTATAGACAATTTGACAGAAGAGTGTTATGATAAGATAATTTAGTTCAATTTTAAAAATGGCTCATGTCCAACATGCCATAAATCTTTGGGGTTATCTGTTCTGCTAGGAAGAAATCATTTTCATCTCTCCGAGATAAAAATCTGCAAGTTAACAAGTAACTTCTGTAAGTCTGGGACTTTTAATTTAAGGTAAACAATGAGATGAACTAAGAGCATTTTTCTAGTCTACACAGTGCTTGAAAGGACATGCTGTCCACCTTATTTCCAAGTTTCAGACTTTAAAAATCTCTGTTATCTGCTCTGCTGTCTCGAGTGACCATCTGTCTCATCTGCCTGGGACTGGAAGGGCGTCTGGGACATGGCACTTTCAGTGCTAAAGCTGGCCACCCTATGTCTGTCCCAAGGCTGGGAAACCAACTCAAGACTCTCTTCCCACCAGCTTTTCCCTGCAGCCCCTATAAATGCAAGGGACTTCCTTTCTTCTTCAGGTTCCCATTTTCTAAGGTCACTTCTCTGTTCGGAAGTGGCCTTCCTTGTCATCTGGCTCCTGGAGGATTTTGCAGGCGTTATCTCCATGTTCCTTACAGAGGACTTGTCACACCTGATTGAAAGAGAATCATTCTTCAATATGACACTACAGTTACACAATTGAGTTATCTGGTTGTAGCTCAGCAAAAAGGAAGACAGATTCTTACTGAACCTGTGTCAGTGACTACTCTGCCATGGAGATTTGGTAAAAGTATTGGTTTCTGAATCAGCACAGGGTCGGCAAGATTCAGATACCATTTAATATGTTTAATTTCAGTTTACCCAAGCTGTAATCTACTAAACTGAAGGTTAGAGACAGCTCAAGAAGACAGAGAAAGAACTTTCTCATAGATCCACAAAAACAAAACAACAAAAATAATACCAATTATATTCCCAATGCAGAACCATAACTAGGTTTCCTTGAGTCATTCGTTCAGTTCCATGGAATTAATTCTTGTTCTGCTGGATCTTGGGCGAGCTGGCTGCTTCTGGAATCAAAAGAGTCCTAGAAATTGTCAGCCCACCAGCTCAGTCTGAGGGGTGATTAATGTCAGCGTGGCCTCCTGTCCCTGAGGGAAGCACCTGTATTTCCGAGAACCTGGTGCGGTGCTTTTCCACAGGCTTTGAGTCTGTCCTTGGTGGAAGACACAAACCGCGGCCTGCAGCTTTTAATGGAGCCTTCAGGCAAAGCAGGAACTTATTTAGTAATGAGGTTAAAAGCTGTGGTTATTAGTGACAGTAACTAATAAGATCAGAGTGGAAGAGAGCCAAGTTCTCCCCTGGGGTACCACACATGTAACTATTTCACAAGGGTTTGGTCAGTGTTTCCCTGGAAGATAAGGACACATTGTGGATAGCAAAGGCCTTGGGAAACCTCCATGGCCATCCCATAAAGCATGCAACTCCTCAAATTGTTCTACTGGTAGCATTTTATCTATGCAAACAGCCTAGGAAAGGCTGAGAATCTCTTCTGAGTTGACAGTTCTTCCTATGACGCTCTTCTTTTTTGCATCCAAGCCATAGTTAGTATCAGATCTTGTTCTAGGTTAAAGCCTCAGTTTTTACTTTCTTCTACATGTAGCAAATATTACACTATTTTTCTTTATTGATAATGATCAACTTGTTGAAGCAGGTGTTAAACACAGCTGTATTAACTAATCTCAGTGAACTTAAAAAATATATTTTTAAATATATGTATATACCACATCTTTATCCATTCATCCATCAATGGACATTTAAGTCATTTCTGTGTCTTGGCTGTTGTACCTAATGCTGTAATGAACATGGGGGAGCGTATATCTTTTCACATTAGTGTTTTCATTTTTTCAGATAAATACCCAGATGTGGAATTGCTGGATCATACAGTAGTTTTATTTTTAATTGTTTTGAGGAACCTCTATAACATTTTCCATAGTGGCTGCACCAATTTGTATTCCCACCACAAGTGCACAGGGGTTCCCTTCTCTGCACATCCTCGCCAACACTTGTTATTTCTTGCCCATGATGCTCTTATAATAGTGGTGAAGTATTTAATGAATATAGAGAAAGATATCTCAAAGGGTTTTTTCCCCTAAATTTACTATCTGATATTGGAAAGACAATATCAAAAGAGCTATTAGAAACTTCTGGCCAAGATGGAGGCATAGGTGGATACACTGTGCCTCCTCTCACAACCAAAATTAAGGACAACAAAAATTTAGAACCAAAAAAACAACCAAAACAGATAGAAAATTGAATTGTATGGAAGTCCAACAACGATTCACCCGGACTGGTAAGAAGAGCGCAGTTGGTGGCCGGAGGAGAGGAATTGCGACAGGAAAAAGCAGTGGCTAGTGGTTCCAGATGTGCAGGCGGCGGTTGGCACACCCCAGGCACACAGGTGGCGGTTACTGGGCATGGGGAGGCAAGGAGCAGACCCAGTGAGACGCACAAGGCGGAGATTCATGTGCACATTCATGCGCAGATACACCAGGCAAAAATGGGTAGTGAGACAGATTGTGCAACCCAGGGCGGCAGCACCGGGTAAATAAAGCCGAAAAGCACCGACTGAAAACACTTGTGGGGGTTGAAGTGCGGGGAGAGACTCCCAGCCTCACAGAGGTGGCTGAAATCCAAGAGAGAGTGGAGCAAGTGCCATTGTTCCCTCTCAGACCCTGCCCCTACATACAGCGTCACAACTCTGCAACTGGGTTGCCCCGCCCTGGTGAACACCTAAGGCTCCGCTCCTCATACGTAACAGGCACGACCAGACCAAAAAATGAAAAAGAAAAAGAAATGGCTCAAATGAAAGAACAAATCAAACCTTCAGAGCCAATACTTTTAAACAATCAAGAGATAGCCAACCTATCAGATGCACAGTTCAAAGCACTGGTGATCAGGCTGCTCACAGAATTGGTTGATTTTGGTTGCAAATTAGATGAATAAATGCAGACTACGCTAAGTGAAATGAAGGAAAATGCACAGGGAACCAATAGTGATGGGAAGAAAACTGGGACTTAAATCAACAGTGTGGACCAGAAGGAAGAAATAAACAACCAAACAGAAAAGAATGAAGAAACAAGAATTCAAAACAATGAGGAGAGGCTTAGGAACCTCCAGGACATCTTTAAACGTTCCAACATCCGAATTATAGGGGTACCAGAGGGGGAAGAGGAAGAGCAACAAGTGGAAAAGTTATTTGAACAAATAATAAAGGAGAACTTCCCCAATCTTGCAAAGGAAATAGACTACCAGGAAGTCCAGGAAGCTCAGAGAGTCCCAAAGAAGTTGGACCCAAGGAGGAACACACCAAGGCACATCATACTTACATTAGCCAAGATTAAAATGAAGGAGAGAATTCTAGAAGCAGCTAGAGATAAGGGGATAGTCACTTACAAAGGAGATCCCATCAGACTGTCAGCTGATTTCTCAAAAGAGACCTTACAGCAAGAAGGGGCTAGAAAGAAATATTCCAAGTCATGAAAGGCAAGGACCTACATCCAAGATTGCTCTATCCAGTGAAGCTCTCATTTGGAATGCAAGGGCAGATAAAGTGCTTCTCAGATAAGGTCAAATTAAAGGAGTTCATCATCACCAAGCCCTTACTATATGAAATGTTAAAGGAACTTATCTAAGAAAAAGAAGATAAAAAATATGAACAGTAAAAAGACAGCAAACTCACAGTTATTAACAACCACACCTAAAACAAAAGCAAACTAAGCAACCAACTAGAACAGGAACAGAACCACAGAAATGGAGATCACATGGAGGGTTAGCAACAGGGGAGTGGGAGGAGGAGAGGGGGGAAAGGTACAGAGAATAAGTAGCATAGATGGTGCATAGAAAGTAGACATGGGAGGGCAAGAATAGTGTGGGAAATGTAGAAGCTAAAGAACTTATGACACATGGACATGAACTAAAGCGGGGAATGTGGGTGGGAGGGGGTGTGCATGGTGGAGGGGAATGAAGGGGGGAAATGGGACAACTGTAATAACATAATCGATAAAATATATTTAAAAAAATTCCCACCCTAACTGAATCCTTCCAAAGAATAAAATAAAATCAGGCAAAAAGTAAAAAATAAAAAGAGCTATTAGAGAAATTTGGCCACTAGATTTAGATAGGATCATGGGAGCCTGAGAAATAGTACTTGGTTACCTATTTAATCAAAATGACAATAAAATACAGTATTTTGAAGTGAGCATAGAAGGAGTAACACAATTGCAAGGGTATTTAACTCTTTCATATGATAGGTACCTTGGAGTTTTTTTCTTTTGGAAAAAGTTAGAAAATGAGAAAGCCAAAACATAGATTTATTCTGTTGAGAAATGTGATTGGTTTTCTGGGCAATTTACACAGAACATAAATAGTAACCTCTTTTTAGCCCTCGTTAAGAGCTCTAAAACCAATTTATCACTTCAGTAAAGATGGAGCCCAACTCCAGTTCTGCATTAATATAACATGGGGCAGTCAAAATTTCACAAGTTTTGTTTTTGATTTAGTTTTAAACCTATCAAAACTGAGGCAAATTTGGCAAAATGTCAACATATTTCATAGCTTATTTTCAGACTCAGGTATTATAAATCAAGGCAAATAAGATTTCCTTTCAGCAAACCCTTTACAACTCTATACCCATTCGGGTTTTGCCTTTTATATTTTTTCATGTTCTGAAGCAACCAAATACTTCAAGACAAAACCATTTCCTTTGTCCCTTGGAAAGCAAAAACACAGCCCATTTTCCTTGCAGATAACACTGGATTTCTCTGTCATTGTTCCTAGTATCTCAAACACCTGTAGTGACTATAACTTTTAACCAAAGTGATTAACCTCCATTTCACAGAATGAACTGCGGGGTAAATAACTGAGAACTATCTGTCTTATATAAGCATTTCAGTACACAAGCAAAGCTCACAAGCAAAGGCTCACATGTTATGGTGGTAACATGACTTTCTATAGTCATACATATCCCTTGTACAGCTTTTAAAAAACTGTGATGAAAAATACCTAACATAAAACTTACCACTTTAACCACTTTTATGTGTAGTGATATTAAATCATTCACATTGTTGTGCAATCACCACCACCATCCCATCCAGAACCTCTTCATCTCCCCCAGCTGAAGCTCTACACCCATTAAACAATGACTCCACCCTCCTGCCTCCCCAATTCTGCCTTCTGTCTCTATGATTTGACCACTGTGGGTCCCTCAGGTAAGTGGGATCATCCAGGACAGCATTTGTCTTTTTGCGGCTGGCTCGTTTCACACAGCATAATGTCCTCAAGGTTCATCCATGTTGGGGTGTATGTCAGAATTTCCTTCCTTTTTAAAGGCTGAATGATATTTCACTGTGTGTATCTACCCCATTTCATCCATTAGAGTTGCTCCCATCTTTTAGCTGTTGTGATTACTGTTGCTGTTGCTATGACTATCAGTATACAAACATTTACTTGGGTTCGGCTTTCCCGTGCACAATTATTGAAAGTGCCCCAAATGAATTTACTCTTTAACATGACCCAAAGATATAGCTGCTCTCCAGCACATAAGTGCAAGAAGCAAAAAGATATAAACTTAAAATTATGCTTAGCATTTAAAGTTTCAGTGGTATACTTTTCTTAATTAACTTAATATTAATTCAGGTTTTTCAAGTTACTGAAGACCTTCAAAATCATGTTTAAAGTGACATACTACAAAATATAAGAACTGTTAGTATAAAATTTGTTAGAATAATGAATCAATTTAGTTGAATAAAAATTTAAATTTTTATAATCTTAAACATTATATACAAGCCCTGGCTGGCGTAGCTCAGTGGATTGAGCGAGGGCTGTGAACCAAAGGGTCGCAGGTTCGGTTCCCAGTCAGGGCACATGCCTGGGTTGCAGGCCAGGCCCCTAGTGGGGGCCACATGAGAGGCAACCATACATTGATGTTTCTCTCCCTCTCTTTCTCCCTCCCTTCCCCTCTCTAAAAATAAAATAAATAAATAAAATCTTTAAAAAAAACCATATACAGATAATGTTGACATATTTGATGAATAAGACAAAATAAGAAGTGTAGAA
Organism: Glossophaga mutica; assembly: GCA_039655065.1. NCBI lineage: Eukaryota > Metazoa > Chordata > Mammalia > Chiroptera > Phyllostomidae > Glossophaga > Glossophaga mutica. Next base: position 113,108,152 of record CM077306.1, read on the forward strand.
CATTCAGATTAACTAGTTTCTTTACAAAAAACGAATCCACATGTTATAAAAAATAAAATGTATACTTGTATTATACTTACAAAAATTATATTTTGTTGATCATGCTATTACAGTTGTCCTGATTTTCCCCTCTTTGTCCCCCCCATCCAGTACCCCCCACTCCCTCCATCAATCCCCACACTGTTGTTCATGTCCATGGGTCATGCATGTAAGTTCTTTGGCTACTCCTTTTCCTACTCTGTAACTACAAACTTGTACTCCTTAATACCCTCACCTTTCACCCATACTCCCACAAGCCCCTCCCATCTGGCAACCATCAAAATGCTCTCTGTATCCATGATTCTGTCTCTGTTCTTCTTTGCTTAGTTTGTTTTTTAGATTCGATTGTTGAAAGATATGTATTTCTTGCCATTTTATAGTTCATAGTTTTGAACTTCTTTTTCTTAAATAAGTCCCTTTAACATTTCATATAATATTGGTTTGGTGATGATGAATTCCTTTAGTTTTTTCTTGTCTAGGAAGCTCTATACCTGCCCTTTGATTCTAAATGATAGCTTTGCTGAATAGAGCAATCTTGGCTGTAGGTCCCTGCTTTTCCTGACTTCGAATATTTCTTGCCAATCCCTTTTAGCCTGCAAAGTGTCTTTTGAGAAATCAGCTGACAGTCTGATGGGAACTCCCCTGTAAGTAACTAACTGCTTTTCTCTTGATGCTTTTAAGAGTCTCTCTTTATCTTTTACCTTTGGCTTTTTAATTATGATGTGTCTTGGAGTGGGACACTTTGAGTACATCTTGTTTGGGACTCTGTGCTTTCTGGATTTGTGTGTCTATTTCCTTCACCAAATTAGGGAAGTTTTCTTTCATTATTTTTCAAGTAGATTTCCAATTTCTTACTCTTTCTCTTCTTCTGGCATGCCCATCATGCGGGTGTTGAACCTCTTGAAGTTGTCCCAGAGGCTGCTTACAGTATCCTTGGGTGTTTTTTCTTTTTTAAGAATTTATTTATTTATTTCTAGAGAGAGGGGAAGGAAAAGAGAAAGAGAAGGAGAGAAATATCACTGCGTGGTTGCCTTTTGCACTGCCCCTACTGGGGACCTGGCCTGCAACCCAGGCATGTGTCCTGATTGGGAATTGAACCGGTGATCCTTTGTTTTGCAGCCCACACTCAGTCCACTGAGCTACACCAGCCAGGGCCCTTTGAGTTTTTATGGATTCTTTTACTTTCTTGTTGTTTTATGTGGTTGTTTTTTGCTTCCTTATGTTACAAATCATTGATTTGATTCTTGGCTTCATTCACTATACTGATGATTCCCTATAAATTGTTCTTTATTTCAATTAGTGTATCCTTCATTTCTGACTAGATCTTGTTTATGATGTTGAGGTCCTCAATAAGTTCCTTGAGCATCCTTATAAACAGTAGTTTGAACTCAGAATCTGATAGATTGCTTATCTCCCTTCTGTTTAGCTCTTTTTTTGGAGTTCCCATCTGTTCTTTCATTTGGGCCATGTTTCATTGTCTCCTCATTTTGGCAGCCTCCCTGTGTTTGTTTCTATGTATTAGACAGAATGGCTATGACTCCCTGTCTTGGTAGTGTGGCCTAATGTAGTAGGTGTCCTGTAGGGTCCAGTGTCACAGCCTCCCTTATCACCCAAGCTGGGTACTTGAGGTGTGCCTTTCAAGTGGGCTGAGCACACCTTCCTCTTGTAGGTGAGCCTTGATTGCTGTTGGTAGGTCAATGAGAGGGATTTACCCAGGCCAGTCAGCTTCCAGGACTAGCTGTGGCCCTGACCACTAACCTCTTCCCTCTGTGGAGGATCAGCTGGGCAGGGCCAGGATGGTGGTGCTCTGACATGGTCTATAATTGTCCACTGAGTGCATAGGCTCTGAGGTTTCCCAGGTGGTGCAGCACAAGGTTAGCCCCCACCCATGTTTTGCCCAGGGTTACCCTGCCTGAGCTACAAAGCAATCTGAGATGGCTGCTACTTGTGCTGGCTTGGAGATTACCAGGCAATCCAAGCTGTGAATCTAGACTGGCTGCTGCTAATGCCAGGCCTGAGGCCACTTAGCAAAAGTTAAGGGGACTGGAGGCTCACTAAGACTGGCTGTTGCTTGTTTGAGAGGATTTAGGAAGCTGTGAAGTGTGAGCCAAGACCAGCCATTCATATGGAAAAGCAGTTTGTGTGGGCCTGCTAGTTGGGTGTGACTGAGTCTCTGGGGATCTCCAGGGTGGGGTAAACAGTGTTAGCCAGATTGACAGAGTCTCATATATAGCACCAGCTTCCTGACTCTGTAGCTCTGGGGGGTGGCGGTGGGGGGGGGGCGGACAGAGGCAGGTTCAAAAAAGGGACAGTGGCCCCTGCCTGCATTTATGTTTGGGAGAAAACTCCCCCAGCTCTCTCACCTTGGTGCCAGGCACTTCAGTGTCTCCCTGTGTGCCACTGGTGCCTTTCAAGCTTCTACCCTGGTGCGGGAGCTCAGAGGGAGTGAGTCTGAGTAGGTGAGACTGTGTGAGGATTCTTTAAGAGGAATTGCTTGGGACTCCAGAGATTTCTTCCACCGACTCAATCGCTGCTGGTTTTTGCAGCCAGAACATGTGGGGACTGATCTTCCTATGCTGGGGAGCCTGGTGTGTGGCTGGGACTCCTCGATCCCGAGATATCCCTCCCAAATTTTTATCCACCACATGTGGATGTGGGACCAGCCCGTTCTACATCACCCCTCCCACCAGTCTGGATGGATGTGACTTCTTTAATTCCGTGGCTGTCAGACTTCCATTCAACTCGATTTCTGATGGTTCTGAGTGATGGTTGTTCTATATTTTAGTTGTAATTTTGACGTAGTTGTGTGAGGAGGTGAGCAGTGTTTACCTATGCCACAATCTTGACCCTTACATTATATTTAATGTAAAGCAAACAGATAACTATTATTTGCTTGTTGGAAACCAAAATTCTTAAACTAATCTACTTTGTCCAAAGATTCACCTTAATTATGTAAACCGGCTCCTTAAAAGTTTTCTGAGGAAAAAGAAAATATTCTGAGCTAATGATTTCTTCTGAGAGACTTAAACAATTAGCACATTTAAAGCATTCTTTATTTTCCGTGACTTTGGGAAACATTGGACTTACATAAGCACTTATTTGTCTCTATAAACCCATCAGCTCAGCCCCCCCAGAAGAGTCACAGGACTGCTAAGTTCCTGATACCCTCCAGATGTAGAGAACTATTTCACATGCACAATAAGAGTTAGAGCCCTTTCTGAACTACAGACGTGTAGACACGCAGGTGGAGCGGGAGTCTAGCTTTGTTTTTGTAACTCCAGACATAGATCAAAAGTCAACACAGAAACGAAACGACTCACCAGTCCAGATCTCAAACAGCTGTTCTCCTTTCCAGGGGGTACAAAATTCTTGACTAACTGGAGGTCACATGTAGAAAAACAAACAGTACCACCACCAGCAAAAGATCAGCGAATCAGATTTTCTGTTGTTTTTCAACCAACGGACTTAGGTTTCCAGCACGTAGGCTGAAGGGATCACAGAATAATCAGTCCATAAAATCATTGCTGCCAGCAAAAGCCAAAACACAAATTCAACAAAAAGAAAAAGAAAAAAAGCTAGAGAAACAGAGTCAGCAAACTTAAAGTTCTATCACACTTGGGATTCCCTCCGAGGCCGAGAAGGGCTTGGGTTCACTTCTCCCCAGTGCGGTTTACTCGGTTCTGACAGCTGAGTCCACTGGGGTGTCTCCATGGAACCTTCAAAACTATTGAAATATAATTTCCAAAAAGGTAAAAGTCATGGCCCTTAGACAAAAATAAAACAAATTCATATCAAAGATTTCATTTAACTCATTAATAAGAGATGTTATGAATGGTTGAAAGAGCATTTTAAAGGCTAGGTGAATTAACAAAGAAATGTTAGAACTAGATTAGAGAGTTAGATTTTTAAAAGCTGGTTAAGGCCCAGTGGGCCATAAATCTTTGGGGTTATCTGTTCCATCAGACAAAAATTATTTACATCTCACCTGGACAAAACCTACAAGTTAACCTGTGACTTTATTTAGTCTGAGGCCCTTCATCAGCCCCATGGGGTGAATTACAAGCATTCCTATAGTCTAGAAGCCGCTCAGGTGGCTTTGCCCCTGCAGAATACCGAAGGGATGTGCTGTCCACCTTTTGGGCTTATTTTCAAGTTCCAGATAGTTTTTGGACACCGATGCACACAACCTGGGGAGGATTTGTTACTGTCCTTTATTAGGGTCCTAAGGGGATACGACTCAGAACAGGTAATTGATGGTGTTGGATGAAGGAAGGGAAAAGGTGTGGAGGAAGTTCAAGGCTCTTCTGAGAGCGCTGTCTCACATGGAGTCTGGGAGTCTCAAGGGCAGGCTCTGGCTCAGGTAGGCTATGGGACTCCAAAAGTGTGGCAAGAAGAGGTGAGGGGGGCTGAAGACAAACACCCTCCACTTTTTGAGGGTGGCCCAGAGCCTTCTCTAGTGAAAAGAGCACCCAACCTACTCCTTTTTTGCAGGTGGCCAAGTTCAGCTTCCTGAGTAGCGAGGAGGAGCCGGAGATGATCTTTGACTGGGTGGATGTGGAGCGGAAGGGACACCTCTCCCTCGAAGAATTCAGTTCTGGGTTCAGTATGTCTGTCCTGGGAGGGCCTCTGGGGGTGTGCTGCACAGCCAGGCACCCCATGCAGTGTGTCCAGCGTGGGGCAAGGCTGGGCTGGCATCAAGGGCAACAGTGACATCTTAACAACCAGGGGACCTTCACAACACCCATGGGAGTGTGCAGGGTGTGGATGATAATCCTAATTACTGCGGAGGGAGGACGCTAAGCCTGGGTGGGAAGGCAGATGGTTTGAGCCCTACGACTCTAGCCCAGGAGATCTGATCACTTCCCCTCCCACCATCCAGGGCAGTTCATTGGTTGGGGGATCCCCTGAGCACTCCCTTCCTCTAAGGAGGCCTCCAGGCTTGCTTTCTGATGCCTCCTTTGTCTTCTCCCCAACAAAAGTCTTCCCTTGAGCAAAAAGTTAAGCACCTTCCATTCTTGAGACCATGGGCCTTGTTTCTGTCTGTGGAAGTTCACATTCTGGTGTTGGTTAAGGGAATTCTAGGTCCCAGGGAGCAGCAAAGGGTGCTATTTAGTGGGTGGGGGCTTCCCAGGCCCTTAGTCCTCACTGGGCAGGGCTACTTCAACACCTGCTCCTCGAGACAGACCCGAAGGATCTAAAGAGAGCGAGACCAGCAGGAAACAATATTCCCGCTGGTCTTCTCAATGGGGAAGACCCTGGGGCTCAGGGAATGGAAGGTGTGGTGTCTTTGCAGGGACCCTGCAAAGCCCAGCCCAGCCTTACATTAATGCAAACCCATCTAGAGATCTCAGGTCTGCCGAGTCCCCCAAAGTTTGGGGGATAACAGGGAGGGAGGCCAGGAGTCTGCATTTATGGGGTGGGGCTGCCTCAGAGGCGGTTACTCCGGTTCTGGTGATTGAGAAACTGGGAGTAGGGAGGAGGAATCGGGGCCTGGAATTGGGGGTGGGGGCAGAGGGAACATGGTCGTCCCTGCACCTCCAGGGGCCATTTTCTTATCTGTATCCAGTCGTGCCCGCTGCACCAGGGACTTCCCGATGCCTGTGGAACAAAATGCAAACCCCTTTCTGGGGCGCACAGGGCAGCACCACCAGACTCTGCTAACCTCTTGGGCTCACTCAAGTGCCAGTCTATTTCCTACCTCAGGGCCTTTGCACGTTCTGTTCTCTCTGCCTGGAATATGCTTCCCTAGGAATCCACATGGTTTGCTCCTTCTAGTTATTCTCATTTCAGTTCCAGTGTCTCTTCCTCAGGGCATTCCTGACCACTCACTCTAAAGTAGCCCCTGTCCAGTCTCTCAATAGAAATACCCTGTTTATTCCTTTAGCTCACTTCGCAAATTTATTTTTTTTAATGTATCCTTTTCAGCACTCACAACAATATCTGTTCTACTAGGGCAAGGATTTTGGCCAATTTTGTTCCCAGCACATAGTAGGTGCTCAGTAAATATTCTGGACGAATGAAAAATGTGTTCACCACTCCAGAGCTGCTGTGCGACTTCCAGGAAGTCTTCTGGCTTCTCTGGGCCCCATATGGCCGTCTGTACAATGAAAGCAGTGCCTACCTTCAGCAGACTCCCGGAGTTGACATGAGGGATGTGTGAACATGGCCCTGTGTAAATGTGACCAAAACAGATGTAATTATTTCCCCAAGGGCTGGAGAAGGGCAAGGTGGGAGATCAGGGATGAGCCCACCCCCACTCTGCTCCTTTCTGTCTCCTTCTGTCCCACAGAGAGCATCTTTGGCTCCAGCCCAAGCACCCACAGGCTCCACAGAAAGAAGCCACTGTCCTCCAAGCGAGGATCTGCAGCCAGCAGCTTCCCAGTGCTGGAGGAGGCTGAGGCAGAAGAGAAGGAGGCATTCTTTGCCTTCATGGAGCAGCTGGGGGCTGGCCCCTCACTTCCTGAGTAAGGCCTGCTCAGCGGGTGTGTCGGGGGAGGGGCAGAACAGGCCCTGTCTGTCAATGTAGGTGAGGATGCAGTGTCAAGGTTGGAGGCCCAAGGCAGAGCCTCCTGGGAATTCAGGTTTGGCCACTTGTTAGCTGTGTGACCCGGGGCAAGTAGCCTAACCTCTGACCTCTGGTTTCCTGGCTGCAGAGTAAACAGAACAGTTGTGGGCTAGATGAAGCTGGGCGTGGGGATGCCAAATCGGGAGGTGTGTACCCCGCAGCCACCGCCCCCCAATTCTGCCCTGTATGATCACTCCTCAGGAGGATCACCAAGTGGGTTGTCAGCCTCCCGAGGGTACTCCCACTCCGAGGGCGCCTTTCTTAATCCCAAAAAAGGCTGATGTCAGGATGTTGATGTCCTGGATTGGGTACATTTGGAGACAGGAAGGCATTTTCTCCAAATGGTCTCAGGCTCTGGGTTTGTGGGGTTCATTTGTGCTCGGAGAAGAGGGGCCCTGCCTAAAAATGCCCCTCCCCGACACCCCATCTTCCACTGGGACTGTCAGAGACAGCAAGATGAATCGCACACCCACAGGACTCTGTGAGGCAAGCTCTCAGAGGGCAGGGCCCAGTGTTGCGGGACAGGCAGGGTGGGACGTAGGGGACAGCCTGGCGGGGCGGGTGTGGTGGGGCCATTTACCTACTTGGCAGCTTGGCTTGGGCTCAGCCCTCTGGCATCTGTCTTCACGTCTTAATTAAACCCGTGTGAAAACCAACCCTGTGCCAGGCCCCAGGAGGGTGCTTTCACTGGGTGTGTCTCATTCCCTGGAGAACTTGCTTGGCAGGTAACAGTCTCCCTATTTTACAAATAAGTCCAGAGAGGGCATGGTACTTTCCAAAGGTCACACAGCTACAGAGTGGGAGAAGAGAGAAGGCAGATGGAAGCCCTGGGACGTCAGGCTCCCAAGTCCCCCTCTCCACAGTTAATCACCCAATCATAGGGACTCAAAGTTTTGGTGGGGGTTTAGGAAGGGAGTGGGCACATCTGGGAGAGATTCCTGGAGGAGGTGGCATTTGATTGTACCTGCAGTAGTCAATATATTTTTGTGGCTCAGGTGCCCAAGTCTCTTGGAGCGTTGCCATTCATATGGAGAACTGGGGCCCCCTCTGCTTTCTGGTCCCCCTCCTGTCTAACCTCTGGCTCCCCTCCCCTCCCCAGGCAGGCAGAGCTCTGGCAGCTGTGGGGGAAGCTGAAGCAGGAGGAGCCCCAGCTGGTGGGCAACCTGGAGGGCTTCCTGGCCAAGATGACCAGCCGCCTGCAGGAGGCACGGGCAGACAAGGAGGTTCTGGAGCTGACCCTGAGGAAGTGAGTGGGGGCTGCTGGTTCTCGCCCACTCGATGCCTGGCATGTAGCGGGAGCTCTTCACATTTTAGTTGACTCTTAAATTGAGTTCTTGAAGAAGGGGTGACTTAGGGGTCTTCAGGGAGGACAGAGTTGGGCCTTTATGGAGAGTTGGAATGCCCAGCGTGTCTTGGAGCAGGGCCACTGTTGCACCCAGCTCCAGGATCATGGCTCACGTAGATGACGACGCATGTGTGACCCTGGGGCTGGCGTGGGCACAGCCCTGCAGGGGGTCAGGGGCATGGTGACAGCAGGAAGTGGGGACAGAGGGTGAAGCGATGAGGACCATGTGACAGGGCCAGGGGAACTAATATCTTGGCGATGGTTACAGGAGTCAGCATGACGGGATCGGGGTGACCAGCGTCAAGGGCTCATGGGTCGGGATGACTGTGACAGGGGTCATTGGTTGCTGACCGAATGAGATGAGCTGTAGGATGGACTCCAAACCAGGTCCAGACCACCTCTGCTAGCAGCAGGGGCCCAGGTGCTGATGGGCCGCCTGGCCCACCTCCCACCCCTTCCAGGCGAGACTCAGACCACCATCGTGAGGTCCAGCAGCTGTATGAGGAGATGGAGCAGCAGATCCGCCAGGAGAAGCAGCAGCTGCAGGCCGAGGTGGGCTCCCTGGCAGCCTGCCCTTCCCCTGCTGGCCCGGCCATGGGGCTGGTGACTGGCCAGTGTGGGGCAGCAGAAGGTTGCTGGGAGTGGATCCTGTCACTCCCCTGACCAGGGAGACAGGGGAGGAGTGCCAAGCTCCCTGTCCCCTTCTGCCAGACCTGGCTGTATCCCCTGGAACCAGTCCTTCTGCTCTCTGGGCCTCAGTTTTCTTGTGTCCACAACCCAGGCCCGAGCCAGGGAAGTTGTGCTGAGGGCCCTCCTCCCTGAAACCCTGCACCCAGGCCCAGGTGGAGGCGAAGTGTGGGGAGGGCTGGCCCTGCTTGGTTGTGTCTTAGATTCTGCATCGCAGGGTCTGAGACCTCTCTGCTCCCCAGAGCGACTCCCGGGACCTGGCCCTCAGCTCCCAGATGCAGGGGATCCTGGAGGCCAAGGAGCGTGAGGTGCAGCAGCTGACTGAGGGCCAGAGGGAGGTGAGTGATGGGGCCTCCCGGGAGCCAAGTTTCTGAGGATTCAGACTCCGACACCCCTCCTCTGAGGATGCCCTGGGCTGGTTGGGCTTCCATATGAGAGAAGGCCCCTGGGAAAGAGGTGTCTTGGGCCCTTTTCTGTGACGAGGCCCAGCTGGGCAGTGGGAGCGCTGGGACACGAGCCAGACGACCCAGGTTCAAGTCCCTGTGGTTCCAATGAAGAGCCATGCAAACTTGAGGAAATAACTTTGCTTGTCTTGGTCTTAGTGTCTCCATCTGTAAAATGGGACTAGCCACATCCAGTGCACCTGCCAGGCTGGTGTGCACGAGGCAATAGAGGGGAAGTGCTGAGCAACAGGACAGTGCTGGGCAAACTGAGGTCTCCCTGCTGGAGAGGCTTGGTGGTAGGGTGGTGTTCAGCTCTCATCCCCATTGTCAGCTGAGGGACCTTGGCAGGTTCTCAGCCTCCCTGAGCCTTGGTTTCCTCATCAGAGAAGTGGCGCTCAGAATTCTTGCCTTAGAAAACTGCTGTGACAGTTAGAGGTACCAAGCAGCACGTGGAGGGCCTGAGATGGGAGCGGGTGCCTGGCACAGCATGGTTGTTACTATCTCCGAATCTGACCTGGCTTTCTGGTCAGAATATCTGCTGCCGTGACACCCCAGGTCTGGTAGTCTGTGGTCACTTCTAGCTGGCACTGTGGCTAAAAGTCTGGGTCTGAGACCCCATCCCACGGCCTCTTCCTCCTCAACTTCCAAACCACTGACCTCGGTAAAACCACCATCTGCGGTAACCAGGATACCAGCATCCCTTCCGCACCGGGCAGGTTCCTAGAGCCTTCCCTGCCATTGCCTTGGCTGTCCCTGTCACCAGGTCTTGCCCTCCCAACCCGGGTTGGCATCCCAGGTGCCTCTGAAGCGGCTGCTCTTTGGAAATCCAGGCAGGCCCCTTCTGTTGAGGGAGGAGGCTGGACTTCCCACATGGGGCCGTTTTGTCCTGTCCCCCGTGGACCTGAAGCTCTTGCCCCCGGGGCCCTTCGTTCCTTCAGCCAACCACTGCTCAGGACGCACCTACTACACACTAGGCTCAGTCTGGGTTCTGAGGGACATGACAGACACGAGCCTCTGCCCATGGAGTTATTGTCTAGTCAGGGAGATGATGAGACATTAAGCAAGTAAAATCCACAGCGTATTAGAAACAGAAGCACTAAGGAGAATAAGTAAAGCAGGGCCCGGGGATAGAGGATGTTGATGGGGCGTCAAGGAAGGCCTCACTGAGATGATGGCACTGGAGTGAAGATGGGAAGGAGGTGAGGGGCGGGCCCTGTGATATCTGGGGGAAGAGCTGTGCGGGCTGAGGGAACCGTGAGTGCCAAGGCCCTGAGGTAGGCGCAGGCTGTGCGTGTTCCGAACGGCAAGGAGCCGTGTGGGCTGGAGCGGAGGGAGGAGAGAGTAGCGGTGAGAGGAGGGCAGAGGGGTAGCAGGGGTGGGCTGGGGGAATCTGTGCAGGGCCCTGGAGGCGTGGTGAGGGCTTTGCCTCCCACTCCGTGTGGTCAGGTAGCCCCCCATCTCCAAGTCATGGGACTGACTGCTGGCTCAAGAGCTCCCTGCAGACCAGACGGGGCTCAGAGGCGAGCAGCCATGGGGGAGCTTTGAGTAGAGGAGGCTGTGACCTTGTTTACGTGTCGGCACTGTGGTGCTGGCAGTTTGTGTCTCTCACACACTCCCCTCTCTCCTCCCTACCCCAACAATTCAAACGTCTCTCCTGGGTGGGGGGTTAGGAGCTAATTAGGCCAGTGAAGGAACCCCTCCAGTCCTGTTTTAAGTGGCTCTCCAGAGGCCTGGAGTGCCCCACGATGGCCTTGGGAGTCTGTTTGTTGCCCTGGAGGGCAGCTGGGCTTCTTCCCTCCTCACCATCCACCTCCGGCAGCTGGAGGCCCAGCTGCACCACCTCAGCAGCACACACCAGGAGGCCAACCTGGAGAACCGGCAGCTTCGAGAGGCCCAGCATGACCTGGCTGGGCAGCTGGAGGACGTGCGGGAACAGCTGCAGGTGACCAGGGGGCACCTGGATGTCACCAGGGGCTACGTGTCCTGGCAGATGGAGGAGGAACTGAGGCAAGTGGTGCTGCTTTGGGCTGGGGTGGAGACCAGGGGCTTCCTAGAAAAGAGGAGGGAGACCCTGAGTTCTCTGAGGCTCTGGTCTACCCCCAGAACACACAGTCCCCCTCTGTACACCTCACAACAACATCGCCAGGCTAAGATTATCATGCCCATTCCTCAGACAAGGAAATTGAGGAACGGAGAGGGAAAAGTCATAGGCCCAAGATCGTGCAACTGGAGTTCAAACACACATGCATGCACACACACAGGCCTTGTGCAGTGCTAGATCCCATGTAGGCATTCACGCTGGCTGTTACAGCTCAGGGGAGTGGGATGGGCCAGAATGGTCAGGGAAGGCTTCCTGGAGGGGGCAAGTCTTCACACAGGCCTCAAAGGATGAGCAGGATTGCATCAGTGGGGATCGAATGCCCGCAGAAGGGCTCCCTGAGCAAAGACTGGGAGGGAGGGCCAGCCGTGAGGTGTGTGACTGACGTGAGGGAGGGAGGCAGGACTGGTGTGACATCTACCTGCCCCTCCCCTGACCCAAGCTCCCCATACCCTTTCCAGTGACCCCAGAGCAGGTGCGGAGAAGGCTCCCGACCCTCAAGCAGCCGCCCCTGAGGAGACGCCCTTGCCTGAACTGTTTGGGGACAACGATGACTGGGACCAGCTCCTGAGCAACTTAAGCAGCACCCCCCACGGAGCCTTGCAGCTGTGCTGGAGCCCACCCCCAACCCCGACAGCCTCCTCAGCGCCCCAGACACCCCGTGTGGTCAGGCAGATCTCCATCTCAGAGCCGCATGGTTTGCTGTTTGGTCAGGAGCCGTCTTCAGATGCGGATGCGGCTCCAAGGACCTCCCCTGGGGTATCGTCCGGGGCCAACAAAGGAAAAGGAGTGGACCCAGATGGGCACGACCTCAGTCCGGTGCAGCCTGAGGAGAAGTCAGGGGCTGGCCCTGAGGCCCACTTCCTCTGGGACCTCCCGAGGGCCCCGAGTGGGGAGCCGGGGAGCCTGGTGGCAGCTGCACTCCAAGTGCTCATTCCTTTGGAGGACGGACGTCCTCTCCAGGTGGCGTCGCCCCCTTCTGAGGCCCCTGCAGGGACCAACAAACAGTTCCGGGCCTCATACCCAGATAATAAGGACTCCTGGACCGGGCCTGTCCCAGCCAAGGCACCCAGGCAGAGAGAGGCCCTCCATCAGGACCCCCCTGTTACTGGGTCTGAGCCAGGACCGGTGTCCCCAGGAGCCGGAGCCCTCACAGCAGGGCTGGCTGAGCCCTCCCAGGGCCTAGAACGTGGGGCTCAGGCTCCCACAGAGGGATTGGAGCAGAGCAGGCTGGGCCCAGACATGCAGGAGGGCCATCCTGGGGGGCTAAGGGAAGCTCATGGCCAGATTCAGCCTGATGGGCTGCCTGCCCTCCCCCGGCAGAGCCTGGAAGAGGAGCCCAGGACAGAGGAGAGGAAGCAGGTGGGCCAAGGAGGGCAAGACCTCGTTTCAGAGCAGCCAGTTGAGGTGCAGGGCCTGAGAACTGGGCATTCAGAACAGCCCCCACGAGATTCCCTGCCCACTCCTCTCCCACGTGACACGCTGCAGGCTCAGGCTGAGGCGGAAGCCCCTGCTCCTGGAAAACCATCACCTCCAAGGGGCTCTCCCACTCGGGGGGCTCAGCCTGGGGTTGAAGCAGGGCCCCAGCCGCCCGTGAAAACCCTGCCCTCCGTGGTCGTGCTGGAAGCTCAACCCGGACCTCCACCCACACCTCCACCCACAACTGCTCAAGCAGAGGGAGGACAAGACCCCCTACAATCTGGGGAGCCAAGGGCAGAGGATAGGCCTGAAGACTTGGGAACAGACTCCAGGGAGGCTGGGCTAACCCCAACCCCAGGGGACCCTGAGGACAGCGAGCCTCCAGCCGACCCTGATCACATCTTCCACATCATTGTCCTGGGAGACTCGAACGTGGGAAAAACATCCTTCCTGCACCTTCTGCACCAGAACACCTTCGCCACTGGGCTGACGGCGACTGTGGGTAAGGGCCCGTCCGGGGAGGGAGGAGAGACCCCGGCGCCTGGCTGAGGAGCCGGGGCAGGCCCCCAGCATGCCCTCCCTGGGGAAGCTGCAGGCTCTGTCCTGGCCACAGGCCCGGCAGTAGGCAGTATTTTACATGGGAAAACTCTTAATATTTTACTAATCATCTCTAATTACAAGCAATTTGCTTTCTGGGCATTAATCTGATTAGTTTATAATGTGTCACATCAACAAAGCACCCTGCAATTTAGGTGCCAGCCCAGTTGATAGCGAAAACCAACAAGTTTCCACCCACACGGCCTGGGGGCAGGTGGCCCAGGGCCCTGCTGGCTGGACGTGGTCCTGCCACAGGCCAGTGGCCAAGCTCGGCCAGGAAGCGGCCTTGGGCAAGTTGAATGTTTTACCAGAATGTGTCTGCAGAGCATGGTAAGTTAGGGAGCCAGGTGCCCGAGTTCCAGTGTCAACTCGGACCATGATTTAACCCTTCCGAGCCCCGACGTCCTCACCCGCGTGACGGCACAGCAGGAGTGCTGTCTGTCCCGAGTGTGTGGGGGTCAGCTCAGTCACCACGCCTCAACTCGGAGAATGGTATCTGGCACGTAGTAAGCACTGATAAATATTCATTATGTTTACTGTTATTGATATAAGGACATATTTGCTAATGTCTAATTCAGTGGCTCCTGCCAATGAAATGTACCAAAACACAAAATTTCGTTTCTCTACGAGTATTGGGATGCGTGGCCACTCGGAAGCTGTGTAGAAGCACAGAAAGCAAGCTCATGGGAATAAAGAGGGAGGCTGCTCAGGGGCGAGGGTGGAGCGATCCGTGTCTGTGTCAGTCAGGGGCTCGCCGACTGCGCCCAGGCCAGACCAGCAGGTGGACGACAGCCCACGCGCGGTGCTGAGGAGTCCTCACCTGGGCAGCCAGTTGAAAAGGCAGTCATTGGGAGTGGGGACCTGGAGCAGCCCCGGCCTGGGGCTGGACAGGTCGCAGGGCCTGGAGGGCAGCCATTACTAATCGCCTGAGCTACTGGTTTCCGACCACCTACAATGCACCAGGCGTCTTAGAACAGTCCCCCTGGAACCGAGTCTCCCCCGTTACTATGTACTAAGAAGTTTCCAGGAAATTCAATTAAAAAAAAAAAAGATTGCATAACTGTAACCCACTCTTAGACAGCAGCAGCACCGGAGATCCACTTGTGTGACCCAGACCTGTCCCAGTCCCAGCTGTGGTTTCATGCCCCCCTGGCTGTTACCCATCTGTCTTAACTATCGCTGGGGACGACTGTAGCTGCCCCAGTCACGAGCACTTGCCCACCCAGGGTCACCCTGCTCCACTCCCACCCCCTCTCGCAGAGGGTAAGAACTGCGGCCTGCCTGCATTTGAGAACAGCACTGGGTGGCAGGCCAGAGCCCACTGAGTTCCATCTGAATGTGCGTTTTTGCCGGGCTTTTCCATATCTGTCCCCGTTTTTCAGATGAGACAAACAGAGAATTGAAGACCTGCTCCAGTTTCTTGCCCTAGCCAGGCCCCAGAGTTCGTTCCCAGGGTTGCTTCCTTCTAATCAAAGCCCCCACACCGGAAGTTTTACCCTCTTTTGGGTTCAGCATTGCTCTCTCCTTGAGGCTGCTCATGTTAAAGACCTGATTTCTTGGGAAGGAGAAAACATTGTGTTCTTAACAGTTTACATGGTTACTTTGTAACAACACATTTGGGGGAGAGTGTGAGGACACATGGGTGCATTGAGGAGGGGCCCGGGTGGGCGGGTGAGAAAGTGAGAGTAATGGGGAAGCTATTCAATGCAAAGAATAATGGTGAATTGTTAAGGGTTGCTTGTAGATTACACGTGAGAATAAGCACAGGCTGGACGTTATCGTGGGAGTTGGATTATATACCCTCAGAGGTTGCGGCAGACCCTGAGTTTCCCCAGACCCTCAGGAAAGAGGTTAGTAAAGAGAAGTGGATGTTACAGACGAACTTCTTCACTCTTGCGAGGTCAGGTGTCCTGGGCTGCCACTTCCCCTGGCCTCCTCTGGAGAGCACGATGGGGGGAGGGGTGTTGGTTCCAGCCAGTGGCCAGCAGCAGGTGCTTGCAGGAGTCACCCTAAGAGGCCTTGACAAAGGTCTCTACCAGCTCAAAGCTATTAAGAGAAGACACCCCTTTACTGAGCTGGCCTGGGGTCTGCAGTGGTCTCTGCAGCTTCAGGGCTCCGTTAGGAAAGGAGGTGGGATGGGTACAAAGAAGCCCCCTCCACCATCCCCCACCCAACCTGGTTTCCTTGGGAAGTAGGGGTTGGCTGGAAAGTGCACCCCAAAGATTCCCAGCCTCCTTGGGATTTCACTGTTACCTCCATATTTCCAGAAAGAGTCTGGAACCATAACCACAGGCAGGGGTGGGGCTATGAAATTCGAGGGGCGGGGGTTCAGAGAGATGAGAATTAATAATGATAATAAAAATGACCACCTCCCAAGCACCTCCCCCCTCCCAGAAACTGGGCTAAACCTTGCTCCTAAGTCATTTAATCTTCTCAATCACCCTGCAACGTGGATCTTTTTAAATTGCCACGACGAGGAAGGGAGGCTCAGAGAGGTGAAGTGATTTGCCGAGGTTGCACAGCCAGTACAGCAGCAGAGGGTGGACAGCTCACAGCCCAGTCGGCCACCTCTGAAGCCAGCGCTCCTTCCAGCTCCTAGGCTGCCTGTCCGCCTCTCTGTCTGGCTGAAGTGGGGGGATGCATGCCGTAATTAGATTATGAAACAAGTATTATAAAAATAAAGTAATGAAACAGATTTTCCTGACTGGACTAAGGAGTAAACTTTGCTGTGCGGTTGGGAAGACACATGTGTTTGCAGAGGTCAGAACAGTGCGAGGTTCCCTACGTCGGCATGGATGCCGCGCGCAGCGGGCGAACCCTGTGGGCTGCTCAGGGAAGGCCTTGGAAGACCTGGGCCCTCGGGTATGGATGGGATTTGGGGAGCAGGAGGGAAGCCCAGCAGCTGAAGGTTCCCGTCTCCTGGGGCCGGCCGGTGCTGGGGACAGGTGTGTATTTGGGCCAACCTTGGCTAGAAGTACCGGATGGCAACTTGAAAGGAGGCCTAACCCCCTCTGTGTGTCCTAGGAGTGGATTTTCGGGTCAAAAAACTGCTGGTGGACAACAAGTGCTACGCGCTGCAGCTCTGGGACACGGCTGGCCAGGAGAGGTAATGGGCACTGTGTGCATCAGTGGCATCAGCGACCTGAGCTGCGCCTGGGTGCCAGGGGTGGGGGCAGCCCCACCCTGATGAGCCCAACTCGGGCAAGAGGCCACCGACCGCAAAAGGGACAGCTGTCCCTAGAGGGTTCAGGAGCCGGGGAGGAGAGGTGAGTCGAGGCCCAGTGGTGACAGTGGGCCAGCAGATCCAGAGGCCCCTCGGCCTGGTGGGGCATCTGTGAGGATCATCCCTACACGGCCCTCAGGGACAGCCAGCCCATCGCCCCTGCTCCAGAAGAAAACACGGGCCTTCCCTTCCCAGCTGGGCAGCAGCGATCAAAACGCTACAGGCACTTCCTGTTCGACCCGGCAGTTCCACTTCTGCAGATTTCTTCTTCCGATAAACTCGTACACGGCGGTCCTCTCAAAGGGACCGAGGCCGTTCCCAGCAGCCTTTATATTAGAGAATGCAGGGGCAGCCTCGATGTCGATAGTGGACCGGTGAACAGTCAGGGTCTGTCCACACAGCAGGGCATTACGAAGCCACAAGAGACTGAGGACCCTCTTTATGTCCCAACAGGGAAATGCCTCCAAGACATTCTTTTTTTTTTTTCCTAAAACACTTTCATTTATAATTCTTTTTTTTGAAGGTTTTATTTTATTATTATTTTTTTGATATAGTTTATTGATTATGCTATTACAGTTGTCCCATTTTCCCCCATCATTCCCTCCACCCTGCACACCCCCTCCCACCCACATCCCTCCCTTTAGTTCATGTCCATGTGTCATAAGTTCTTTAGCTTCTACATTTCCCACACTATTCTTGCCCTCCCCTGTCTATTTTCTATCCACCATCTATGCTACTCATTCTCTGTACCTTTTCCCCCTCTCTCCTCCTCCCACACCCCTGTTGCTAACCCTCCATGTGATCTCCTGACTAGAAAAAACACAGTGTAGGTAACTGAGGATGAATGAGTACAGTGACCACTTATTATACTGCACTTGTATTAATAGGGGCAAAGGGTAGGGGTGTGTGTGTGTGTGTGTGTGTGTAGATGTGTGCATGTGCACACATGGTTATGCACATTCATAAAATGCCTCTGGAAGAATATTTCAGAAACTGGTGACCCTGGTTGCCTCTGGGGGTGGGGGCCTGAGTGGCTGAAGAATGAAGTGAGAGACTTCACTGGGTGCCCTTTGGTACGTTTTGAAATTTGAGCCATGAGAACTGTTACGTGCTGAACAGTAAGTGCACCGTAAGAAGGAACGAGTGCTCACCTTCCCTTTGGGAAACAGTTAAACGCAGGAAAGGTTGATTCTCCCACTGTGCCAACAGAGTGGCTGAGGCCCGAGAGGCCGGGGCCGGGGCCAGCCCCGAGCCTGGCCTCACTCGGGCTCCCTGGGCAGGTACCACAGCATGACACGGCACCTGCTCCGCAAGGCCGATGGAGTGCTGCTCATGTACGACGTCACGTCCCGGGACAGCTTTGCCCACGTGCGCTACTGGGTGGACTGTCTCCAGGTGAGCAGGTGGTCGCTGAGGTTGGCCCCAGTTTTCGGAGTCGAGAGGGAACATATATCCTGTTCACTCTGCCTTTTCTCCCAGGACTATAAATAATACAACAGACATTCAGGTAACACGATTCTCGGAGGGCATGGGGCTGGCGGGCTGGGAGCCGTGCAGAGGAACCGCAGCCACACAGGCACAGCCGCCAGAAGGGACTGCTTCCTTTATCCTGTGAACATTTCCTTCCAACAGCCAACAGCTCTGCGGTGCCTTCTTAACACCTGGGGCAATGCGGTTCCAGTACCGCTCGAGGTGCCGATTCCTCTGTCCACGCATCTCTAGTTCTTCCCCTACGTACTTAATTGATTCATATATGCTGAAATTCTGCAGTATGTAGGAGGGATATGCAGTAAGGCATGTCTTCTTTCTAGAACTTTCTAAGTCTAGTTGAACAGATGCAAAAGAAGTAGGATGAGGTAATACATAAGGGCAGCTGAGTTCTGGGGTCAGATGGGACCCGTCTATTTCACCCCAACCCTGTGACCCCGGACAAGTGACTAAGCCTCTCTGAACTTCAACTCTCAGCTTCTCTCATAGAGTTGCGAGGGTTAACTGATAGCATTGCTTTCAGCACAGCACCTACTGTGTAGTACGCACTCAGTAAACAAAAGCTATTATTATTATTATTATTAATGAAACTATCGGAAAATGAGTCAAGGCATCCTGTGTAATCAAGCACTGGGCTGTTCAGCACAGACAGGAAGAGAGGGGCATGAGCAGGATCAATCCATGAAGGCTTCCTGGAGGAGGTACCTTCGAGGTTGGCAGGCAGAGGGGAGGGGCAGCCTCACTGCAGATGGAGGGAGAAGTGTGGAGATGGGAAGAGTGTGGAGTGGGTGTGACGTGCAAAGGAGGGCCCATGGAGGGGAGGCATACTGCCAGCTCCCCGGAGGCCAGGGCCGAACCCGCCCAGGCCCTGGCACCTGGCAGGCGCTCAGGATGGGTGGCTGAGGGGTGTGTCCTGTGTGCAGGACTCAGCGTCTGGTGAAGTGGTCATCCTTCTCTTGGGAAACAAGATGGACTGTGACAAGGAGCGGCAGGTGTCCACGGAGGCTGGGCAGCAACTGGCCCAGGTGAGCACCTGGGTGTCGGCCTCTCCCCCAGCCTGGACCGGGCAGACCCCTCCCTGGAGTGTAGTGGACACATCACCCCAGCCAAAGTCAGGGTCAGAGTGGACACCAGCCTGGCCACCTCTGCCTCCCACCCACCCCAGCCTTAGACCCAAGCGTGAGCATGACTGAACCTCACTGCTGAGTTAGCAGGTCCCCACCCAATGTCCTGACCTACATAAAAAATATCTTCAGAGTAAAAAGATTTTAAAAGCTTCACTTAAAATTCCCAATCAAACCTTAATTTTATCTCTGGTCTCTAATTAACATAACATTCCTTCTAATTTAATCTATTTTAAGACTCAAATTCTTCCCCAGGAAGATTAACATCAAAAGCCCGACCACCAGACAGTGGATACTATTTATTTATGAATAGAATTTGACCACATTCCAGAAAATCTGGAGAGTGATAAAGGAAAAGAAAAAAAGGACTCACTGCCCGCCCCACCTCTGAACCCCGCTCCCGGGGTTCACCTGCCCCGCCTTCCCCCACCTCCTTTCTCACGTCCTGAGGTCACCACCCTGGCGCCTGCTTGGCGGGAATCTTTTCCTCTTAAAAATAGTAGCTCATCTCCTTGACATAGTAATTCCTCCTCTAGCAATTTATCCTAAAGACACAGAAATAATAATCTCTAGAGAATAACGTCGTGGGTACTCGCGTGCAACGTACAATCAGACATGTTTCTGTGAGGATGTTCCTTACCGCGGTTTTTATAAGGACCAGCATTTGACAGCATTTGGTGGTTAAACTGGGGGGGGGGGGAGTCGTGTGACAGGCTAGCATTTGCATTAAGAATCCTGTCCCAAGAAGATATTTAAGAGTGTGAAGAAGTGCTTACCCTGGGCCGTGAAGTCACAAAAGCGGCTGCAAACCTGGCCCGGGGGCCCAAACAGCAGTCTCGCTGGTGTGCCCTAACCGCACAACAGCATTTAGCCTGCCCCGCCCCCTACGGAAAGGGTTATCATATAAAACAGAACGGAAATGCATATGCTAACAGGGGCGGTTTGTATTTTGTACTTTTCATGCTGTATTTTCTAATATTTCCCCCAATGAAATATTTTTGAAATCAAAACAGCATAACTAATGGTTTAAAAATATCAAGGACATTCCTCCAAGTTGGGACACAGGCTTCCTGCTGCCTCACTGAAGGCTGCAGAATGTTTGCCGGATGTCATCTTTGACACCTTGGCCAGCCGGGTGGACAGGCAGTGGGCAGAGGGGCGAGGCCGGGGACCATGAGCTACAGGAGACAGGGCTGCCTCACCCTTCGGGGTTGGTGTAGGGGCCTGCTGGGTGGGACTCTGACTGATGGCCAGGCTTTTGTGGGGGGCTTCTTCCTCTACTCTGGTAGTCCCCCCAGGGCACCCATACCCCATCTGTCTGGCCTGTAGGAGCTGGGGATCTCCTTTGCAGAGTGCAGCGCTGCCCTGGGTCACAACATCCTGGAGCCGGTGGTGAACCTGGCCAGGTGAGTGCCGCCCCTTCCCACCCAGCACCCTCTGGGCAGCCTTCAGCCGCTTGTTCGGGAAGCGCCTGTGAAACCACAGGGCTCACTGGTGTGGGGAAGGAGGGAGCACTGTGCGGGGAGTCTCCTGACTCCAGTTCCACCAGACCCATTAGCCTCATCACTTCCCAAAAAGCCTTTCTGAGCCTTAGTTTTCCTCACTCATAACGTGTTCCAGCTTTCTAGTGACTTCCACTGGATTTAGAATAAAATCCAAATGCCTCACAATGTCCTGCGATGTCTCCAAGGGCGATGCATCTCCCCAGTCCCTTGCCTGCACACACACACACACACACACAGTCGCACGCACACAACACAAATGCACACAAACACACACATGGGCACACATAAACAAATGCACACCACACATATCGCATGCACATGTGGGCACACACTCACTAAGCTTCGGTCACTCAGATGGGCCCTCCTTGGCCACGCCCCTCCCCCTACCACTCTGGATCATAGGTCCCATCTGTGTCCTTCAGAGACCTTCAGAACATATTGTAGTCACCATGCTTTTGTCTGTTATCTTGTTGCTGTCTGCCTTCTCGGGCCCTCTGCTGTAGATCCTGGAGGGCAGGGCTGAGTGTGTTTTCTTTAACCTCCCCCACACCTGGGGCCTGGCAAATACTGTGTGCTCAGTAAATGAACGAACTGAGTAAGGGGGAAGCGTATCAGACCAGATGATCTCCAAACTCCTTCTCTGACAAAGTGACTGCAGTGACTGGATAACCTGTAAGCCTGCTTAATCATGATGCCCTCTGGCACACACTGTTCAATGACTTCCCTTTGCTTCAGGATAAAAGCTCAAGTTTCTTCCAGGTGGGCAGAACCCCCGAAGCCCTGCTGCCCCCAAGGCTTCTTTCTGGCCATTCAGTCCTTAGGCTCTGATTTACAAAGTGCCCAGCACACAGTAAATATATTGTGAGTGAATGAATGAGAGAATGAATGAGTAAGTGAATGAATGAATGGGCTTCTCTCACTTTCCCAACCCCCAAGCTCTCTTTTGACACTGAGCCTTTGCCCTCTGCCCAAAACACACCCTCCTTTCCCGCTAGCGATCCCCAGTCCAATGCTAGTCTCAGCCTGGACACGCCTCTTCCTCCCTAATCCCTCCAGGACCTGGTGCGAAGTCCCACTGGGTACTGCCCCATTCCTGGGTCCCGATCAGCCTCTGCCCCCCTCACTACTTGTGCTGGTTCACTGTCATAGTCGGGGTCCCTTGCACAGCAGGAGTCCCTGGTGCATAGCAGGCTGGAAAGGATGCCAGAAGAGAGACAGAAGCCAAAGTCTCTGCGGCCCCATTTTTCTGGGGCCGTGTGGATGTAGGGTGGGGGCAGAGCAGGTAGGGGAGAGGAAGCCCCTCAGCTGTACCCACAGGCCCCTCCCTGCTGCCCCTGGGAGGTGAGAGGGAGGACTGATGCCTGGGTGTGGTCATGCAGGTCCCTCAAGGTGCAAGAAGACCACCTGAAGAGCTCACTGGTGGAGGTGGTCCCTGAGAGGCCGCCAAAGAAAGCTGGCTGCTGCTCCTGACCGGCTGGCCTGGCCAGGGCGGGACAGCCACCGCTCTGGGCTTCCTGTTCCTCAGCTCCTGTCTCATCTGCCTGGACACAGCAACACCCTAGGGGACCAGCGTGGAAGTTCAGGAGAATCCTCCTTGGGTTGGGAGGTGGACCCCAGGGCGGGTGCTGTACTAACACTGCCCTTCGCTCTCAGAAGAAGGACTTTGCTAAGTAAATAGGCCTTGGGTTGGGCATGGGGGACTCTTTGAAGAAAGGAAAAGTCTAGAAAACAAGGAAAATACACCACCATATTGGCCACACATTCTGGGTGGCCCTGGCCAGGTGGCTCAGTTGGTTGGAGCATCATCCCGTACACCAAACAGTTGCAGGTTCGATTCCCAGTCGGAGCACATACAGGAGGCGGCTGATCGACGTTTCTCTCTCTCACTGTCTCTCGCTCTCTCTCCTTCTCTCTCTCTAAAATCAATAAAAATATCCTCAGGTGAGGATTAAAAAAAAGTATAGGGTGAATGTGGGAGGGGGGTGTTATTTTCCTTTTTATCTGTATTTATATTTTCAGATCTACAATGACTGGGTATTCTTATATAATCAGAAATAAAAATAAATGTTGAGGGGAGGAAAGAAATTTTTCAAGGATCCTGCTCTGGTGTTGATTACCAATTGCTGTCACCTGCTGATGACAAAGCCCTCTGGTCATTGAACAGTCTCACTGTTCTGGGACAGGCAGAGCTGGCGAACTTGTGAGAAGAACCCAATTGAGCAGAATCCTGTTCTTAGGCAAGAGCAATGCTCTGATGGCCCCCGACAGGCCCCATCTCCCTGTCTCCTGAGCCCCAGAGGCCTGCCTCTAAGGGGTCACATTTGGAGATCCCACCCCTGCCCCAATGCCAGGTGTCCCCTGATGCAGCCCTCTGCCCTGAGGCGTTAATCTCTTAGAGGGGCAGCTGGAGGGTGACAGCTGGGCGCCTGAGGAGCAGCTGGGGAAACTGGAGTCAGTCACTCACCGGCTCCTCTTTGGAGCTTTTGTGGGAGTTCCCACAATTACACAACATTCGCCTCCTGAAAGGTGGCTGCACATTGCAGCCTGGGGCAGGGGTTCTCAGTGCCCTTGGGGAGCTTGCTTTGAGGGACACAGCGAGAGCCGGCCTGGCCTCCTGGCCTCTCGGTGTTGAGCTATCTCCCGTCATCTGTGTTTGTTGCAAATTCTGTCTCCTCTGACTGGTAACCACAGTAACGCTTGAGCGTCCTGCCGTCCAGCATGCAGAGCACCGAGTCTGGTTCTTCGTGATCGCTTGAGTGAATGCCTCAGCTGAATCAGAGGAAACCCCAGTTTCATAAAGAGACAAGCAAAGACACTTCAAAAGGCAGAGGTGCAGAGAGAGAGACCAAGGAGAACGTGGGAGGGCAGGAGACAGAGGACAGACCCTTCCTGCCTGTTGAATCAGTCTCCGCGCTGGGTCCCATCCCTCTGCTCAATTCTGAAAGGAATGCCTCAACATCAGTGAGTGTTCTGTCACTAGAGGCACATAAGCAGAAGCCAGGTGATGCCTGGCAAGAGGTGAGGTGGAGAAGATCCAGGCATCGGAAGCCACCAAAACTTGGATCAGATGTCCTTCATAAATCCCTTTCGGCCTCTGGGCTACAGGTGGGATGGTTCCTGGCGCCCAGCCTGTCCCGCTACTGGCCCCTCAGTGATTCCATTACCCCAGTGCCTCCTCCCTTTCTGGGCCCTTCCCAGGAGCACACGACTCTCCCTGCCCTGAGCAGTTTCTTGGCTGTGGTATGCTGAAAAAGACACTGATCCGGAGGTGGGCTGCAGTGAACGGCGCCTGGCCCTGCGTGAGGGTGGGGCAATTTCGGCTGTTGCTAATGACTCTTCTCTGGGGCCTGGGGACCTGGGAGGCACCGACTTCTCCGTGCGTCAGTGAGTCATGAGGCAGGCAGGATGTGATTCCTGGGGGAGCCAGTAGAGCGGATAGAGCCCTGTCCTTGGGGGACCCAGTACACAAGTGGACCCCGGGCTGCCTCTCCCCTCTCAGCTCTGCCACAGCCTCAAGCAGCTGCCTGAGGTTCCCTAGAGGCAGGGTGCTAGAAGGGACCGCACGCGTACCCAGAACCCTCCCTTGGCTTTCTCTGGCCAGATACAGCTTCCGTGCGGAGCATAGCTGTGGAGGGGCTGCCGCCTTTCCCAGGGTCACAGGGTTCCAAGTCAGCAAGTGGACCCCAGGAACCTCGGAGGAACACGAGGCGGCAAGGGGAGCAGCAGGAGGGACTCGAGGTAGACTTCAGAGTGAACTTCCAGGCAAGTGGTGAGTTCTCAGGGCATGTCAGCCAAGGGGGATCAGGCCACAACTTAGCTTGAGGCTGAATAAGAAAAGGAGGGTGGGCCTGGACTGTTGGGACTCATGAGGGGTATGCAGTGAGAAGGGGTGGGTAAGGGGATAACGGAGCCTGCTCAGGGTGTCAGGGAACAGAGCTTTTTGGAACTGAGGAGGGACAGCAGCAGAGCAACAGCCATCAATTACGAAGTACCTACTATGTGCCAGGTACTGTCCCGAGCACTTTACTGTATTACCTCATTTAATCCTCACCTCAAACCTATGAGATTGGGCCCCTTCTTATCCCCATTTTACAGATGAGGAAAATGAGGCATAGAGGATTGAGGACCTTGTCCTCAGTCATGTAGCTAGCCAGGGGCAGAGCAGGGCTTTGAACCCAGGCTCTACTGCCCAGAAGCTTTACCTTGTGGGAAGGTATAGATGGATGCGTAGGGGGAGCAGGGCCCAGGTCCACCGAGCCTTCCTTTCCCTCCCCTCCTCTCTAGTCATGCCTCTGGCAGGCGGGCCTGGGCCAGGTGGAAGGAATGTGAAACCAGTGACAAATGCTGAGGGAGGGGCCGGGGGAGAGAGAGAGAGCAAGGAGAAGAGAGACAGTGGGAATGACGGGGAGTGAACCGGGGCTGGTCTCTCACTGCCTCCCTCCCTGGAAGGAGTCTGAGGCCCAGTAAAGAGCAGGTGGCAGAGCTCACCGAGGCCCCTCTCAGGCCTCTTCTCAGCTGTCCTCGGGCAAGTCGTTGCCACGGGGCCCCAGAGACCAAGCAGGTTCCCCAGGCAGGCTCCGCAGAGGGGCTCAGGCCTGCCTCTGAGCCAGCTAGAGAGGGGACTCCAGCCCTGTCCCCAGTATAGGAGAAAAGGGGATGGCCACTGGAATCAGGGCCCCACTAGGCGGTCTTGTTTGTTGCGGGATCCCTGGGACCCAGCTCAGGGTAAGAGCCTAGGGAATACTTACTTGTTGAGTGAACGAGCCAGCCCTTCCCAGTAACGGTGGGAGGGCGCCTGTGCCTGGTCTCCGCGGCTGACTCTGGGATGTCTAGATTCCATCTCCCAGGCCGAGTCCTCTCAATCGGGAGCACCCCATGTCCTCAGCATGTGGGATAAAGTGGGGGTGAGGAAGAAGATCTGACGGCTTGGGTGCAGCGTCCCCCCCACCCCACAACCTTGAAAAGCAGTGATTCCCAGCTTTAGGGCCACTTGCCAAAGCCCAGACCAATGAAATCACGCCTCTGCGGTGGGACCCCTGCATCAGTGTTTTTGAAACTCCTCAGCTGACTCCAATGTGCAGACAGATTTGGGAATCAGCGGTAGGGGCTTCGCGCCTCCTCACAGCCCTCATGTGTGTGCACTTTCTCACCTGGGCCTCACGCTGAACTCTGCCTGTTTCATGGTCAGGGCAAGCTTTTACTTAAAAAAAAAAAAAAGTATACACCTGTGTCTGTATCTATGGTATTTATTTATCAGGTTCCATTTGTACTCAATGAAGAAGTTCTAGAAGTAAAGACATTAAGCCCTGACTGGTGTGGCTCAGTTGACTGGGTGGCGTGACGCAAAGCGAAAGGCCACCAGTTCGATCCCCGGTCGGGGCACGTGCCTGGGTTGCACGCACGAGAGGCAACCGACGGGTGTCTTTGGCACGTCGGCGTTTCTCTCTTTCTCCTTCCCTCTAAAAATAAATAAATAAAATCTCTAAGAAAAGAAATAAAGAAATTAAAAAAGAAATAAAGAAATTTCTTAATTCTTTAAGAAAGAAAATTAAAAATTAAAGGAAAAAATGAAAATACCAGAACCTCGCCCTTTAGTGACAGTTACTGTTGACTTCAGTTTATTTTCTTTATTTCCTCACTTCTTTGCAGTTGAAGAAACTGAGGTAGAGAAACATTAGGTAACTTTCTCGGTGTAGTGGAGCTACCAAGTGGCAGAGTCGGGATTTGAACCCAGGGCGTTGACAGAGCCCACCCCACCAGGTTGTGGAAAGGTCTGAAGGGGCTAATGTAGGTCAAGGGCACCTCCTGCACCGGGGTTTTGTGAAAAGAGTGGGGCCCGACATGGGAAAGAGGGAGGCAGCCCGCACGCTGCTTTGTGGGTGGGGAACAGGAGAATAGAGCCCAATGCCACGGTCACCCGCAGGCTCACGGCCACACCCCAGCGATTGCTCTGACTCATCTCTGCCGGGCTCTTCGGCCTCACCCTGCTGGTGGGGCCGCTGGCCAGTGGGCTCACGCTGTTGGTGGTGGGCCTGGGCCCAGGCACCCCGTCCCCCACCATCCACTCCTCCCCTAACCAACAGTCTCTGCCTTCTCTGCCGGCCCTCCCCCAGCTGTCACACATGCTTCTCAGCCCAATCAGAAACACAAAAAAAGTCAGCCATGGAGCCACGAGTCTGGGCCTGTGAATTTCTGAACACCCTCCTTTCTTCTCTGTGGTTTCTCTTTCTGGCGCGGCTGGGGTAAGGGACCCTTCTGAGGCCCTTTGTTCTCTCCAGATCAACTAGAAGGGTCCACTTCTCCTACCCCATCCCCATGCCCCACCTCTGGCCTCCTGGAAGCAGGCCTCAGGCCTGTTTGTTGGCCTGGGAACCAGGGAGATTATCTCCACTTAAATTCCTAAGACAGCGCAGTTTACTTGGTAATAGTGTTACAGCTAAACACACACACACACACATGCCCCGACTCCATGGTCAAAAACACTGGGTTGAGCCTTGGCTGGTGTGGCTCAGTGGATTGAGTGCTGGCCTGCAAATCAAAGGGTCACCAGTTTGATTCCCAGTCAGGGCATATGCCTGGGTTTCAGGCCAGGTCCCCCGTGAGGGGCACGCAAGAGGCAACCACACATTGATGTTTCTCTCCCTCTCCCTGTCTCTCTCCCTTCCCCCCTCTCTAAACATAAATAAATAAACCTTTAAAAACAACAACAACACTGGGTTGAACCAAGTCAAACTGGTTTTTCTGTTGCAGGACTTATCAGAGCCTTGACTACCCTGAAGGCCCTAGGGACTTTCTGAGATGCTCAGAGTAGACAGTTTCCCCATATCCATGCCAGGGAGCCAGTGCTCCGAGGAACACACCTTGGGAAAGAACCAGTAGAGGAGCTACAGTGCTGAGCACAGGAAAGATGTTCTCAGCACCCGGAGGCAAGTGGCTCTGAGGCTCGAGTCCCCTGTCAGGTGGGCATCTCCTGATGCACTTCCCACAGGCGCCCAAGGAGAGGTAAAATGGGCCACGGGCCGCTAGCTGTGGGAACGGCCCTCTTTCCGAGCTGTGACCCCACCCGGTTCCCACTCAGAGTGCACTGGAATGCAAGTCAGAGGGGCGCTAATTACAGGGACAGCCATGAATCAGCTCATTTACTGTAAGATCCTAAGAAGTAAACAACTCCCAAACTTTGGTAGAATTAGTACCAAATTTCTTGTGATGAGCAGATGAGGAGCGGCTTCCTAGCGGCCTAATCTGAGAGCAGACTGGCCCAGAGGAGCAAGTCCCTGGGGTCCCGGTCCCAGGTAGCCACAGGGATTTATGTGGGAAGAGGTCCTGGGCGGACACGGTGTTCGTTGGGCACCTAAGGTGCCGCAGGCCCCGTGCACAACACACACCTCGAGTGCGTGCGCACATCTGCCCATCGCTTGTTTGGCCGCACGGCAACCCTGTCTGGGAGAGTGCCGGTGCCATCGCACAGAGGAGCAGCACCTCATCCCGGGCACGTGGCTTGCGAGTCGTCCTCCGGTGCCCACAGACCCTGGCCCTCCCCCTGGCTAGGCCTCGGGACCCCAGGGTTGTAGGATTTCCCTGCTCGCTGCAGCAGAGCAAGGGGAGCAGCCTGAGGATGCAGCCGTGCGAGTCGGCGTCTCCGACCCTGAGTGGGCCCCAGCACTAACGCTCAGTGAACACTCACCGAAAGGTGAGTGGTGAGTGAGTGATCAAGCGCAGCAGCAACACACTTGCTTTAGAGAATAACCTGGTCATGTCACCTCTTTCACCTCCTCAAGGGCTGCTCGCTTCACTCCGAGTCACGCCGAAGACCTTAACATAGCCTACAAGGCCCTCTGCGTTCTGGATTCTTCAGCTCTCTGACCCGATCCTCTACACCGCGCCCTCCTAATGCAGCCCCTTCACCACACCAGCCTCCGTGCTGTCTTTCAAACACACGAAGCAGGGTCCCAGCTCAGGGCCTTTACACTTGCTGTTCCCGTCACTTGGAGCTCTTGCCTCCCTCTCTCATTTCCTTATCTCACTGCCACCTCCTCAGAGAGGTCCTCCCTGACCACGTCTTCTAGAATATCACTCTGTTACTTCTCTCCTCTTAGTCTAATTTTTCTTGGTAACTTCCCACCTGAAATTGTCATTTACCTATTTGCGTACATGCTTACTGCATTTCCCTGTCTTATCCATGTTTGTTGTAAGCTCCAGGTGGAGCCAGGGCCTGTGTCTGGTTCACTGGCGCATCCCGGGGCCTAGCACAGCGCCTGCCCCGCAGTGGTCGCTCAGTAATCCTTGTGGAACAAGAGAATGGGAGAGAGAGAGGAGAACCTGGACTCTGTCAAACAGCAACCTCTGTGCTAATTTTCCCATGAGAAAGGAGAACAAGGAACTTTAATAAAAGAACCAAATTTACTTCAATTTAAGGCATATTCCACACAGAGACTGTCTCAGACACAGGCACAGGACCAGACAGCGCAGACACACCACCGTCATGCATGACAGGGAGGGAGAGGTGCCGGGCGGCAGACGGGGTGGGCCTGGTCTCCGCCAGGCGGCACGGGACGTTCAGCGGGCTGAGGGGCCCCATGCGGCAGAGGGACTGGCATGCATGGCCTGCTCCCACGTGGGTAAAGGCTGGGCAGCTGGGCGGGCCCAGGGGTGAGATCGCCTTTCTCTCCTTTCCCACGTCAGGGGCAGGGGCAGGGGCAGGGGCTGGGCCTCAGACGCCTGAGCCCAAGGCTGAAGGACTGGGGTGGTGACAAGATGGAACAAGTGACCCTAGAGCCAAGACGGCCCCCCGGGGTAAGAGGCTGCACCAGTGAGCAGGGGATGGGGGAGCCGGGGATGGGGTAGATGGACTCTCAGGGCATCAGAGTGAAGGTAACCCGGGTACCATCCAGTTAACCCTCTTGCCGCATGGATGTGGAAACCAAAGCCCAGGAGGCAGAGGTCCTTGCCTGGGTTCCCACAGCAGGCAGGGGCTGCAGGCAGGGCTTGAACCGGGCTCCTACCCCAGTGGGATAAAGGGGCGGTGTGGGAGTGCTGGGGCTGGGCTGTCCTTGCCCAGACCCCTAGGTGGGCAGCAGAGGAGTGGACACCAAGGACCCCAGGCATCATCCGGGGAAGGTGGGGTGCCTGGAACCAGGAGCCAGCTGCGGTGCTTGTGGGCCCACGTGCCAGGGAGAGGCCTGTGGATCCGTGTGTCTAGGACCCGTGTCATACCGGGCTTCAGAGGCACCAGAGAAGACTGCGCCAGAAAAGCCTCCGTTCCTGGCCCATCACGTGGCCTATGATCCACCGTCACAGCCTCCCCCTCAGGAGGCTGCGGGGTTCCCACCGCAAGCACGTGCCCCTGGGAGGGGTTGCAGGTTCAGGCACTCCTGCCAACCCATCAGCCTCACGGGGTTCACAGGAAACAGGGACAGGATAGATACCGGGGTGGGGGGTCGGGAGCCAGGCAGAGGAGCAGACAGCACAGGAGCGGGGGTGGAGGGCGAAGGGCGCCTGCAGAAGGGAGGCCCAGCCCCGGCTTCAGGGTGGTATGGAGCAGACGGGGTTGTCCAGGTGGGCTGAGGGGGCCCCAGTCACCCTGATTGTTAACACCATCCCGGCTGGGCTAGAACCAAGTGTTGGGGAAGAAGAGAAGAACAGGGCCCAGGACCCTACCTCTACCACCTGTACCCCCCAACTCCCTGGGTTTGGGCCACAAGTGAGGCCGGGAAATTGGGAAGGAGTCTCCAGAGGCCTTGCCCTCTGTCAGCCTCCCAGGCACACCGAGTTCTGAAGGCTGGGCCGGGTGGACTGTAAGGGGGTCTAGGGACCCTGTACACCCTCTGGCCTCCCCTGGCCCCAGCCGCTCGCCAAGGGCCAGGCTCAGATGTGCGTGTGCAAGGGGGAGGAGGCAGGGGGCGTGTGGGCTGGCGACTGCGAGGGTGAGCTCTCCGGGGCCTCCGGTGGGGGCCGTGGGCGGATGCCTTTCGCCTTCATGTAGGACACCAGCTGGTCCGGGATTTCAGCCAGCACATCGCGGGCCAGGCGTGCCATGCTCAGAACGTGGTTGCCTGTGCGGTCCACATAGTCTCTGAAGGGCACAAACTGGCCAGCGGGAAAGGCAGGATAAGGCAAGGTTTCCTGCTGGACCCCAGCCCCCAGATCCCTAGGCCTGGGACCCTGTCCCATTCCTCCCCAGCCTCTGCCCACTTCACCCCAACCCCCGCCGCCGCCCTGAACTCTCTGAGGCACTGTCGTCATGCTGCCATTCCTCTAGTCACTCAAATACTCATTAAGTGCCTACTGCATGCCAGATACATCACAGACCAAGATTCCTCAGTCTCTGAGGTCTTGGCACCAAGCACTTAGCAGGCACTTAGGAAATGCTGAACGAATCCCCTGGCTTCTGGAGATCAGGCCCTCCGGAAGTTTCCCGCCCTCAGGCAGAGCCTCCTCTGTCTCTTTGGCCCTGCTTCTCCTCTTCACTCACGTCAGTCCCCACCGGCTTCCTTTCAGGGGTGTCCCCCCCAACCAGGGCCTCAGACTCACTCCTGCTTCCAGGCCTTTGCATCTGGGGACCCACCTCCCAGATTGCACTTGCTCTGGTTTCTAGCCTTCTGTCTGGTCTCTGCACCTGGAATGACCCTTTCCCCATCCCCAGTTTTTTAAAACCCAGGGGGTATGGAGAACGAGCTTTTAATTCCCAAACTCCTAAACAGTAGGACTCTGTCTGCAGCAGATGCCTGGAGCGGTTGCTTGCTGATGCGCCTCTGAGGCTTGACTAGACAGCAATGCCCTGAGGGCCAGGCCCTGACTGCGTCCTACCAGAGATGTTAAGACATTGATTCAATTAACCAAGCAGTGCGGTTCTTGGAGAGGGGCTGCAGCGACACCGAAGACCTCCACCTTCCAGGGGTTGGCCATCTCACTGGGAAGGCGTCTGTGCTCTGCAGGGGACCATGGAGGTCTGGGGGCTCAGGGAGGCCTGGGCGGGGCAACAGTGACGTTGGGGTGAGGCTCAGACATGGCCGAGAGCGAGCGGTCCGGACCAGAGAGAGCTATGACCCGGGGACAGACTCCTGTTCCCTTCTGTGGTGGCCAGGCCGTGCTGGGACTCCCAGTGCCTCTCTCCAGGGCCCTTTCCAGAAAAGCCCCTGCAGGGGTGTGAAGGCAGCCTGGCTAGATGGGCAGGCAGGGGCTGAGCTTCACCTGGACGATGTCCCGCTCGGCCAGCTTCCCCCGAGAGGAGATCCGCACGTCATCGCCGTCCAGCTCCACCATGGCTGTGTGAGGAGGGCAGGCATGGGGGTGGGGGAGCTGATGGCCCTGGCAGGACGGGGCACTTGTCCCCCAACCCCAGGCAGAGACTGTCAGACCACACCCCTGTGCTGGAGGTGGGGAAACTGAGGCTAGGAGACAGGAGGAGCCTCCCAGCTGAGTCTCTGACTTCTGGCCCAGCCTCTAGCTGTGCCCCCTAAAACTCACAGGGTTGGAGGAGGGAGCAGTGACTCAGGCCTCCTCTCCACCACCGTGGGGTGTGGGCGTGGGGCGCACACCCTGACACACACACTCCCCTGTGCAAACAAACGCACGGCAACCCCTGCCTACAGACCCAAACAATCACACACACCAGGCGAGAGGGCTCACACTGAGGGGCAGGGCCATCCCCCAGGGTCTGAGCCTCTGGGGGAGCACCAGGGGAGAGGGGAGGGACTCACCATCGAACTCTGCCTGGCCCACGCCGATGATGATGATGGACATGGGCAGTTTGGCGGCCTGTGAGACAGCGGGGGTGGGGGGTTGTGTTTGGGACCCAGTTGAGGGGCCAGGTAGATGAAGAGGAGTTCATGGATGGGGACAGAGGGTGGAACATAGAAGAAAGTCAGGAAGACAGGGAAGAAATGGAAGGGAGAAGGATGGAAGCACACAGACACACAGAGAAAGCAGGCGAGAGGGAGAGAGGGCCACGGAGACAGACCCGGGGCCAGACTCGGGGATACAGAGGTCAGGCACCAGAGAAGAAGAGCAGGCAGAGGGAGGGAAGCAGAGGGAAATGGGTCACAGGTCCGATTCTGCCAGACACTCCATCCCTTCCTCCGCTCCTGGGTCCCCGTCAGGAGGGACACCTTTTTGTGTGGGCCCGGGGTGGGGGGGAAGGCCATCTGTATCTGGGGCCGCTGATGCAGGGGGACCACCCCACAAGACGAGTCATGTTCCTGGACCTCCCACCTTCTCTACCTGGCCAGGCCAGCTGCGGTCTGAGCTGGTTAATGAGGGAGCCAGAGGCAGCTGGAGGGAGTGGACCACACAGCGTGACCAAGAGGTGGGTAGGGAGCTCACTGGTGGGACGGATGCCTCAACCCCATGGCCAGGCCCTCCAGATGCTGCAGCCGGAAGCCAGGAGTGGTCTCGCAGAGCGTGGGGAGAGGGGAAGCCAGGCCCAAGTGTTTCCCTAAAGGAGTGGGAAGGCACCCCAACCCCCCCGGCTCCAGGTGCCCCCACGCAGCTCACGTTGACGATGGCCTCCTTGGTCTGCGCCATGTCCGAGATGACCCCGTCGGTGATGATGAGCAGCACCGAGTACTGGGAGCCATCCTGTACCTCCGCCGCATTCCTGGGGTGGGGCCGGGGTAAGATCAGTCGAGGAGGCTCTGGGCACGGCGTTTCCTACCCCAGCCCCCCACCAAGGTCCTTTAACACTTTGGTGGGGACAGCTCTTTGGGTGGAAGGGCTCTCTGTAGGGTCAGGGTTCACTGAAAGGCAAGTCAACCGAAGAGACATTCCCTCCCACCTCCCTGAGGGGACAGGTGCGGAGGCAAAGGTCTTGTGAGCTGTTGGGATGGGGTGCTAGTGACCCGGCACTCACCTGGCCACGTGAGTGACCACAGGGGCAAAGTTGGTGGGGCCGTAGAGCTGCACCGTGCGCAGGCTCTGGTGGTACGCCTCCAGGATGCCCTCGATGCCGCAGCACGAGGGGTTCTCCTGGTTGCCGTTCTGGGGGCAGAGGATGGGGAGGCTGAGCCCAGGAAGGAAGGAGGGGTAGAAAGGTGGGTGGCTAGGGGTCAGCAGGAGCAGGACCAGGTGGTAGAGGCCAGCAGACCAGGGCTCCCCTACACTCTTCTCTGGTGGGGGGCAGGGAGGGACCCACCCTGAAGGGCAGCGCTGGCTCTGGTGAGCAGGGTCCAAGCCTGCTCCTCACCCCACTCCCCACCTGCTCAGACCAGCGCCCCTCCCAGCTTGGGAGGGCCAGGGCTGGTCCATGCTGCTGCGCACTGTGCCAGCACAGCGCCTGGCCCTCCCAGCCCCGTGAGGGATGTTTGCTGTGGGTGATCCAGTGACTGAGTCAGTGTCCCCAGCTCATGGCAGGGAGGGAGGGGGCTGACCTGAGGAGGCATCCCCCCAAGGCCGCATCTCAGCATCCACTCAGGAGTCCTGGAGTTACCTGCAGCTGCCCAAACCCAACCCACACCCCCATCCTCATTTCTGGGGCGCTGGGGGGCAGTGCAGCCACGTAGCCACTCCCACTCCTCGTGGGTCTTGTCAGGGAGAGAGGGCCAGCGCCCACTGCGGGCGGCTTCAGGCCCCGATGGGAGTTCTTGGTGAGCAAGGTGGGGAGTGGGTTTCTGGAGGCCCTGATGCAAGACCCCTTACGCACGGCAGGCAGACCCCCACCTCCAGAGGCTACTCCTTAAGTCCCTGGGCGGGGAAGATGGGAAGTGTCCCCCACCCCAGGCTCATCACCATCCCCCCCAGCTTGGTCAGCCCTCAGCTCTTCTTCTGGGGACCTCCTACCAGCGGGAACTCGTGGGACACCCTGCCGTCAGGGGGCAGCTTGGCCCCGAAGCCGAGGGCGGGAAACATCTTGTCGCTGTCGTAGTGCTGGATGATCTCCCCAACAGCGGTCAGGGCCAGCGCGTAGGCGTTCAGCTGGTACGGGCTCATGTAGTGCAGCGACGTGGACTGCGAGGGGTTCCCTGCCACACGGACACAGAGCTTCTGCCGGCCTGCGCGCTCCCAGCCCCCTTGGCTTCGCAGTCCGAAGCAGGTGTCCAAAGGCTCCCCTGACTTTTATTTACTTACCCTTGATGCCACCTGTCTGTCCTCACATTCCATCCTCTAGCAAAACCTGGCTGCTCACCCTTCAGCACACACCCAGAGTCCCAGCCCCCTCCCCTCCTCCACGGTGTCATCTTCCCGCCGGCAGGAGAGCAGGAGCCTCCGCGGCCGGGCCTCCCTGCTTCCGCTGCCCTCCTGCCTGTGGTCCGCGCTCAGCGCACCAGCCAGAGCAAGCTCCGCGGTCTGCAGGCAGCTGGACACCGCCTCTTTTCCGCTCTAGAGCTCCAAGGCTGCCATCTCCCCAGAATTAACCCAAAGTCCTCACAAGGCCCCACATGATCCAGCCTCCCGTTACCTCTGTCCTCGTCTCCTACCACCGCGGGGCCTGGGCAGTGCCTGTTCCTCTGCTCTGGGACACGTCCCCACAGATGTGCCCGTGGCTTGCTCCCTCGCCTCTTCAGGTTTCTACTCTAGTGTCGCCTTCTCAGTGCCGTCTTCCCTGAGCAGTCCGCTGAAAGTTACAGCCTCCCCCGGCCCTGCCTACCCCTCTCCCTCACTTGATTTTTCTCCATAGCCCTTGTCACCACCAATATTGCCCATATTTTACTTATTTGTTTAAAAGATTTTTAAAATTTATTTTTAGAGAGGGGGAGTAAAAAAAAAGAGAGGGAGAGAAACATCAATGTATGGTTGCCTCTTGAGCACCCCCAACTGGGGACCTGGCTTACAACCCCGGGATGTGCCCAGACTGGGAATCAAACCGGCAACCCTTTGATTTGTAGGTCAGCACTCAACCCACTGAGCCACACCAGCCAGGGCTATTTTACCTATTTATTAATGAGAGGAAGTACAGCCCAGGCTGCAAAGGTACCAATCCTTCTCTACTTTCTACTAGCTGTGTGATCTTGGGTAAATTCCTTAACCTCTCATCCTCCATCTCCTCACCTGCAGAATGGGAGTAATAATAGACCCCACCTCACAGGACTGTTCTTTGGATTAAACAGGTGTTATTATTGTAACTCTCTTCTTCGTTATCATCGCTAAGGCCTTTCCTGGCTCTGATGTCCTGCCACGCTATCTGTGACGTTCTGACACACCTCTGGAGCATGAGACTTGAGCAGCTTCTGACTGGCACAAAAACGAGCCCTGAGCACCGCTAACGGCGGTCTAGACTCCAAAGGAGGTTGAGATGTTTCTGACAGTGTGAAACATCTGGCACCGATTGCCCCTGGAGGCTTCGTCATAGTCTGACACTGGAGGGGGTCAGAGGAGGGAGGAAGGTGGGGCAGCCCCAGCAAGGGAGAGGACCGGGGTTCTTGGGCTGTGCGCCCCCTCACTGAAGACCACAGCGCTGTCCTGACTCCCCTCCTCCCCTCCAGCCTGTGGGCTGCACTGCAGAGGGTGGGGGATTGGGCCTGTGAGGAAGCACCTCTGCTCCAGGGCTCTCCGTAGCCCTGAGTAGCACTGCTGTATCCCCCCAGGGAGACTGCGTGTCCTCCCCGGCCGGGATGCGGCTCCAGGCCCAGATCTGTTAGTGAGAATGGTTCTGTCTTTGGGTTTCCAGGCCCAAGCACCTCTTCTTCGGCGAGGATGAGGCCAGAGAGTACGGAGACCTGGCTGCCAGCCAGGGCCAACTACCACAGCTCTGGAAAGCCCTCCCCTTCCTCCCCCATCAGCTCCTCTGCCCATCCCCCACTCACCATTGGAGGCTGTGAAATCGATGGCCACGGTGAAGTTGATCTGGGTCCTAGAAGAGGGAGAACAGCAGGGGAGTTACCTGGACAAGGGCAGGGCTGCGGGGAGGGTGAGCAGGGCTGGACAGGGAGTGGGAAGCCTGGCTTGCACCCAGCCCCGCTGCTTGCTGGTCTGTGGCCTTTCCACTTGGGATAGTGACACCAGCCACGCCCTCCCCCCAGGGCTGTTGTGAGCATCGCAAGAGTCAGGCAGCATGAAAGCTCTTTGAAGATGACGATGTTCTGTGCAGGAAGTGATCATGATTACTCATTTACTCCCCAAACCCTGCCCTGTGCCCACCTGAGGCCAGTGAAGTAGAGTTTCGCTGTATTTCTGGTTCAAATATGGAGTCAGATTCAGGGTTAAAACTTATTTGACAAAAAAAAAAAAAAAAGAGAGAGAAATACGCGTTTTACATCCCCTCAGGGAAGAACAAAACACCACCCGTGAAGTTGTCTTGCCCCGAAATTGAACCTGAATCTGACTGAGCCTCCAGAGCTATCTACCAGTTGTCTACAGGAAACAGAGCGGACAGAGGAACGTGGTGAATGGCACCACAGGGGATGCGGCCAGTAAAAGCCAGTCTGTGGGGAGCTCTGGGGCACCACTGGAAGTGACCCATGGACCAACAGTATAGGGATCACCTGGGGACGTAGAGGACCCTAAGTCTCCTGTAGACCCACTGAATCAGAAGCCCTCTGAGGATGCAGGAAGCTGTCTTAGCAAACCTTCCAGGTGTGAGTAGTGGGGGACCCAATAGGTAAAAAGAGAACTAAGAGACAAATCAACCAACTGCAATACAGGGGCAGGCAAAAATAGGTTTATAGTTGTGAGTATGTAAAGCATGGTTTATTCTTGTACTATTTTTATTTACTTGTATTACAACTGTACGCCTACTTTCGCCACCTGTGTATGGATGTTGCCTGATGTCTGCTTCAAATATGCCACTCAAGAAACTTTGTAAGTCAATTGGGTAAATCTGAACAGTGACTAGATTTGGTGTTAAGGAACTTTCAGTTTTTAGGTGTGATTATGGTGCTTAATTATATTTGACAAAGAGAGTCCTTTTATTTTCAAGACACATCCTGAAGTATTTGGGGGATGACATGTCCAGGATTTGCTTCAAAATAATTGCATGGAAGGGAGAGGGCATGAAGAAGATGGGCCATGAGCCGGTAATTGTTGAATCTGGGTGAAGGGTACCTGGGGTTTCATCGTATCTTCTCTCCAGTTTTGCGTGTGTTTGGGATTTTTCCATAGTAAAAAGTTAGCTTTGAGGCTTCAGATTCAGAGTTGAAATTGCTGAGGGTTTGGCTGTCCCAGGTTCTGTGCTAGGTGCTGACAGGGACAAAGATGGCAAGACATGAGCCCCTGAGGAAGTCCAGTCCGATGGTTCTCACACTGAGTGAGCCCAGCCACCAGGGAGCTTGTTCAAAAAGATCACCTCTTCCAGTCGAGATGGAGGAGTAGGTACACACACTTCACCTCCTCGTACAACCACAAAAAGAATTACAGCTAAATCTCAAAACAAATAACACCCAGAACTGTCAGAAAATCAGACTGTAGGGAAGTCGGACAACCAAGGACTAAAGAAGCCACATTCATCCAGACAGGTAGCGGGGGTGGAGCCACGGAGAGGGGCAGGGAAGGTGAGGAGACACAGCGTGGCATGGAGAGGCGGTGGTGGTAGAACACGCATGGGCGGTCCCACAATCTCATGTGGTGAATAAAAATCAGGAGGGACACCTTGGGAGCGAGCAATTCCAGGCCAGACCACACAGCCCAGGGCTCTGGCACTGAGAAGATAAATCCCCGTAACTTCTGCTATAAAAACCAGTGGGGGTTGTGGTGGTGGAAGAAACTGCCAGATTTTTGGGAAACTCTGCTTAAAGGGCCTTTGCAGTCTTACAACGTACACAAACCCACACACTCCAGGATTCAATACCAGGGCAACCGCTGGAAGGGCACCAGTTGCATATGGGGGTTGGATAATGTGTCTGGAAACGGGGTGAGTGCCAGGCAAACCTGCAGAAGCCAGGCAGCGGCACAGTCCCCTCTCTGAGCCCTCTCCCCACACAGAGCCACGAAGCAGTGAGGTGGGTTGCCCCGCCCTGGCAATTACCAGAGGCTCTCCCCACACAAATTACAGATGCCTTTTCTACATTAGGCCATGGTACCAAAGTAGCTCTACCTAACACACAGAAACAAACACAGGGAGGCTGCCAAAATGGGGAGACAAAGAAATATGGCCCAATGAAAGAAAGGTCAAAACCCCAGAAAAAGAACTAAATGAAATGGAGATAAGCAATCTATCAGATGCAGAGTTCAAAACACTGGTGTTCAGGATGCTCCAAGAACTTACTGAGCAGGGCAACAACATAAAGGAAGGCATTAAGGTTACAATAAGTAAAATAAGTAAAAAATCTACAGGGAACCAAAACTGAAGGGAAGGAAACTGGGATTCAAAATAATTACTTGGAACATAAGGAAGAAATAAGTGTTCAACCAGAACAGAATGAAGAAACAAGAAATTAAAACAAACAAAAAAGGATAGTATAAGGAGACTCTGGGACATATCCAAATGTGCCAACATCCAAATCACAGGGATGCCAGAAGGAGAAGAGGAAGAGCAAGAAATCAAAAACTTATTTGAAAAAATAGTGAAAGAAAACTGTCCTAATTTGGCAAAGGAAATAGACATTCAAGTCCAGGAAGCACAGAGAGTCCCAAACAAGTTGGACCCAAAGAGGACCACACCAAGACACATCATAATTAAAACATGGCCAAAAGTTAAAGATAAAGAGAGAATATTGCCCTGGCTGGTGTAGCTCAGTGGATTGAGCTCGGGCCTGCGAACCAGAGGATCGCGGTTCGATTCCCAGTCAGGGCACATGCCTGGGTTGCAGGCCAGTTCCCAGCAGGGGACACACGAGAGGCAACCATATTGATATTTCTCTCCCTCTCCCTCTCTCCTACCCTTCCCCTCTAAAGATAAATAAATAATCTAAAAAAATAAAAATAAATAAAATCTTTAAAAGAAAAGAGAGAGAATATTAAAAGGAGCATGAGAAAAGGAGACAGTTACCTACAAAGGCGTTCCCCCATAAGACTATCAGCTGATTTCTCAAAAGAAACTTTGCAGGCAAGAAGGGACTGGCAAGAAGTATTCAAAGTGTTGAAATGCAAGGACCTGCAACCTAGATTACTCTATCCAGCAAAGCTGTCATTTAGAATGGAAGGGCAGATAAAGTGCTTTTCAGATAAGGTCAAGTTAAAGGAGTTCATCATCACCAAGCCCTTATTACATGAAATGTTAAAGGGACTTATTTAAGAAAAAGAAGAAGAT
Organism: Glossophaga mutica; assembly: GCA_039655065.1. Taxonomy (NCBI): domain Eukaryota; kingdom Metazoa; phylum Chordata; class Mammalia; order Chiroptera; family Phyllostomidae; genus Glossophaga; species Glossophaga mutica. The sequence continues at coordinate 113,147,802 of CM077306.1, forward strand.
CAAAACTATAAACATTAAAAAGGCAACAAATTCACAACTATCAACAACTGAATCTAACACAAAACAAAAAAAACAAAACCTAAGCAAACAAGCAGAACAGGAATAGAATCACAGAAATGGAGATCACATGGAGGGTTATCAGTGGGAGGGGGAGGGGTGAGAATGGGGGGAAAGGTACAGGGAATAAGAAGCATAAGTGGTAGGTACAAAATAGACAGGGGGAGGGTAAGAACAGTATAGGAAATAGAGAAGCCAAAGAACTTATAGGGAACCCATGGATATGAACTAAGGTGGGGAATGCTGGAGGGAAAGAGGGTACCAGGTGGAGGCGGACAAAGGCAGAAAAATTGGGGCAACTGTAACAGCATAATCAATAAAATATATGTAAAAAAGAAAAAGAAAAAAGATCCCAGGGCACTACTCCCAAGAATGCTGATTCCATTGGCCCGAGATGGGCCCAGAATCTGCTTCTCTAATGCATATCCTCTGCCCTCAGGTGGGATTCTGAGGAGGGGGTTCTGGGATCACACTTGGGGAAACGCTGTTCTGGGGGTTCCCGGTTGGGGCCAGGAGTGCCATAAGCTGAGGCAGGGCTCACCTGCATTCAGCAGATTGGTCCCTGTCGGAAACCACAGCCCTCTCTCCACCTGATCACGGCTGGACTGTGGCTCACGGACCCTTCACCCCCCAGGAGTGGGGAAGGACAGGGGTAGCAGGAAACCCAAGCCATGATCTGCTGGCCAGAGGCGGCTCTCCCCACAACCCCCGTCCCTCGTCTGCTGCCTGAGGCAGAGGGTCCAGTGGATCCCAAGCTCTGAAGGAGAAGGAGACACAAGAAGGTGAGAGCCTGGGTTCCTGAGTGGCTGTGTGAAGCATCTCCCCACCCTTCCCTGCCACCCCAAGAATGAAAAATAAGCCTTTATTTGTACTAAGCCTTGAGGTTGGGGGGGTTGTTACAGCAGTTGACCCACCCTATTCATGGGCTGTTCCTTGTCACCTTTCAGGGTGGAATATAGAAACTGCGACTTCATTAGAGGAAGGGAGACATTTGGAGGGTGAGAACCCGGTTCCCTGGGCCATCCTGGGAGGGTGGTTTTGACCTTTAGGACTACAGCTTAGAGGACAGGCAGGCCTTGCTCCTTAAGCAGTCTTCCCCTGCTCAAGGTTCTGAAGTGACTTAGGGAGGGAAGGGACTGGAAAGTAGGTACTTTTGTGGGGAAGTTCCTCCCTGCAGGCTCACCTCTCTTAAGGGCACAGCAGGCAGAACGCAGACTGCTGAGAAACCAGCTCTGTCTGGGACAGCGGGGCGGAGGTGCCCGTACCCTCCCCACCCTGCCCCGCCCCCCCAGGTGGGCCAGGGAGCGAGGCCAGGGTGGAGAGGATCGCCAGACTGATGTCTCTGTCAGCTGCCTGCCCGGACACGCACACCGGCTCCCCGGCCTGGAGCCAGCCTCTCCCTCAGGCTCCGCTGCGAGTGCGGAGAGGCGTGGGGTGGGTGGAGGTGGGGAGGGCCAGGGCGGTTCCAGTGTTCTAACTTGCCCAGGACACCAGGCGCCAGCTTTGCACAGCAGCCCACCCGCCTCCGGGGCTCCTTCTCCAGGAGACGCCACAGCCCTTTAACTCAGCAGTCTCCATCTGCATCCCACCCCGCCTGGTCACTGCCAGGCGGGCAGGGATACTCATTACTGTGGAAGAAATGTGGCCTGTGGTGACAGAAGGCACACCGCCACGGGCTAGGCATGTGGCCTCCGGAAAGTTATGTAAAATGAAGATCCTCCTCGCCTTGCCCACTGTGTTCTGTAAATTTGGGGTATTATGCAAATAAGAAGGATAAATAGGATGAGGATTGATTGAAAATTAGCGGGTACTACGGAATGTAAGGGGTGGTTGCTTAATGGGTCAAGAACAGCGCAGTTTTGATGGGGGGAGGGAGCAAGGGCAGGGGCGAGAGAGGGGCGAGGAGGGGCAGGGAATAGAGGGGGGAGGCCTTGGGTGATTGCAGGGAAGGCGTGTGCCCAGTGGGTGAAGGAGAGCTCTCAACTTGGAGACTGTGGGTTCAAGGCCTCAGGGAGCCGTGTCATGGGTGAGCAAGTGTGGCTTCCCAGGGCCGACTTGCCCTCTGCCCCGGTGGCCAGGCAGCAAGTGCCCACGCGGCTGGGATGCGCCTCTGGCAGCTGCCCTGCCTGTCTCCTTTCCAGACAGGTGTACCATTCACCTGCCTGCACCTGTGGGCTCTTGGCTACCCACACCCTGACCTGGCACCTGTCCTTGGCAGAGTCAGGCTGTTTTTCCATGAGCTCTTGGCTGGAATCTCCAAGGCTTCCCCGGCTGCCTTGGCCTGGATGCCCGAGCCTCGGGTTCCTTCGCTCCTTAAACTTGTGTTAGACCAACTGCTGGTTCTGGGACCACCCCCCACCCCTGCTCATCCCCCATTCCCTCCTGCCCCTTGCACGTCCCTGATGACAGCAGGCAGGTTAATCGCTGCCCCCCCAGACAGACCAGAGATATCAGGAGCTCAGAACAGAAAGGAATCTTAGAATTCGCCAGATTCCAACCTCTCGTGTTCAGAGGAAACTGACTCCTGGGGAGGGAAAGTGACCTGCCCTGAGCGATCCAGCAAATTCAGGGTGAAGGGGGGTCTAGAGCCTGCACCTCGGGACTCCTAGTCTTGGGGCTCACCCTGCCTCCCTAAGCCCTTGGTTCTCTTTGTCATGGAGTCCGTACCATGTCCAGGTGTCATCTCTGCATGGGGACCTGATGTGACCCACTGGCCTCCGTGGCTGAGAAATGCCCTCTGCAGCTGCTCAGGACCCAGGGGCAGGTAGGGCTCTAGAGAGTGGTCTGGACCCAGACACTGGGGGGCTGCTCAGAGCCCAGAATCACAGGCTTCACCCAGGGCCTCCCACAGGCCAGGCTGGGGCCAGAGCTGCTCATGCCCACGTGTGAGGCCCCTTCCCTCTCCCTGAGGCCGTGGAAACTGGCTGCATCTCTTCTCACCCTCCTTTGATGTAGTCCAGAAATGTGCACTCTGACTCCACAGCAAAGGAAAGCAGCGTGACCTTGAAAACAAAAGGAGCTTGGTCAGTGGAAGGCACAAGTGGGGGCGGGGGGGTGGCGGGGGAGGGGCGCACAGGGCGGGGATGGCTTGCTGACCCTGCTGGAGCACTCCGCATGCATCAGTTTGTGCACATCATTGTATGCAGGGCTCATAGCAATTCTATGATGTGCTGGTATCATCCCCATTTTATCACCAAGGAAACTGAGGCTCAAAAAGGCCATGCGATGTGCCCAAGGATGCTGTCAGCACGTGAGCCACGTGAGACTCCAGCCAGGCGCATCTGAGTCCAGAGCCTGCACGTTGCACTCAGTGCCAAACTGCCTCCCGGAAGGACCCCGTCTCTGTCACGGGAGCACGGAGGTTCCAGCCAAGGGCATGGTGTCCCATCAGCGTGGAGTGTGGAGGGCGAGGGGGGTCTTCCCGACACAGCCCTACAACCTGCTGTGGTGACCTCGCCACAGTTCCACACCCCGCTGACCGTCAGTCCTGCAGTGTGCCGCTCCGCTCGGCACTTATCTTAAACCCTACTCGTCCCCCTCATCCTCTGGCGTCTCCCAGTCTCTACCCTCAGACCCAAGACCCTCTTAAGCAGCCTGTTCTCCCAGAGGTGACGCCACCCAGGACCCCCTATCCCAAGCAGAGGCCTCTCGAAGTATGCCCGCTGGCGGCTTTGGCACCAGCTGCACCAAGACTGGCAGCTTCCTGGCAGCTCATTACGATGATGATTTAGGATTGCAGAGACAAGTGAAAGCCTCGCGGCCGAAACCAATTAAATGAGGCAAGATTGGGGCAGGGGACCTTGTACCTGCATCACAGAACTCCACCGCAGGATTCGGCTGCTCACTGCCGGTGCAGCCTCAGCCATCTGTATGGGCTCGCTAGGTGGGCTGGTCGGGCCCCTGCTTGACCAGGCCGATGAGCCATTAGCCCCAAAATGGGAGGGTCTGTGAGAGCTGAGGGGGCCTCAGAGACTCGATTCACTGCCGTTCCGGCGTTAGGCACTGGACAAGGCCTGCTTTCACTAGCAAGGGATTATGGCAGTGGCCTCTCCCCTGACAATCACTAGGCTCCTTGAGGAGCTTTTTGAACAGCTTACAGCCCCAGTGAGGCCCTCAAACCAATTACACCAGAGTTTCTGGGGCAGGGCTGGGGCCCTGGATCTTTTTGTAGCTCCTCACCTAAGTCTAACCTGCAGCCAGAGTTGAACCCAGGCCCTGGGATGGTCTGAGACCCTAACTTGTCTGACCATATGGATTCTCCCACTCTCAACGTGTGGTGCCCGGACCAGCATGCTCAGAATCACCATGATGCTGGTAAAAAAATGCAGATATGCAGATTCTTGGCATTTAAACAAGATCTCCAGGAATTTCTGCACACAGTAAGTAAGATATGAGAAATACTAAGCACAGATGGCTGAACCCCAGCCTGGAACCCTAGGGAGCTGGCTGGGGCATCTGTATTTTCATAAGTATACTGGACTCTGTGTGATTTTTTAATATTTTTTTTATCAATTCCAGAGAGAATGGAAGGGAGGAAAAAGAGAGAGAAACATCGACACACTGATGTAAGAGAGAAACACTGATCGGTTGCCTTCCACACCCGCCCTGACTGGGGGCCACGCCCATGACCCAGTGTGCCCTGACTGGCAATCAAACCTGTGACCTTCGGTCTGCAGGACGATGCCCAGCCAGCTGTGCCACACTGGCCAGAGCCCTGAGTGATTCTTTTAAAGTGAAGATTGGGAAATGCTGCAGCAAAGGAAAGTCAAGAGACCTGGGCCTGAGCCTGCTCTGCCCCTAACTCACTGTGCGACCTAAAACAAATCACGTCCCCTTTCTGGGCCTCAGGCTCTTTATCTTTAAAGTAAGAAAGCTGGACAAGATCTGTAGTTTTCGAACCTTTTTCTAAAAACTGTGCATCCAGTATTCTCAGCTAGGGGAATTGCTGTCTCCCCTAGGGGCATTTGGGAAAGTGGAGGAGAATTCTGGGGTCTCACAATGACTGGGACTCTACCGGTAGCTGAGGCCAAGGGTGCTAAGCACCCCGAAATGTAAAGGGATGGACTGCAAGGCGCAGAATGATCCTGCCTAAGTCTCGGACAGCATCCCCACTGGGAGACACTGCAGCTTTGGACAAAGGAAATACAGGGCGGGGCAAGAGTAGGCTTACAGTTGTGAGTAGGTGGCACAGAGTTTATTCTTGTATCATTATTTACTGATTATTGCAGTATTCTTCCAGACAGACAACTGTGGGCCTACTTTCCTCACCCTGTACCACGCCGAGCCTGTCTGTGAGACCGCTCCACTCAAAGGGGCTGGGGCTCTCCCCTCTGAATGAGCAGACTATATATAGGCCTGTGTCTCCTGGAAGCAGCTTACAGGCCTGTGTCTCCGCATCTCGCAGGTGCCTGTCATAGCCACCCTGTGCAATAAGGAGGGTAGGGATGACTCGTGAGCCCTGTGTTACAGATGGAGAAAATGAGGTTCCTCAGAGGAACCTCAGAGCCCCTGGACAATGGCCTCTTCTGGGGCTGGAGTTGCAGTCTGCCTGACTCATGTGACTAAGTTTGGCGGCATTGGCTGACGGTGCTATGGACCTCCGGAGTGGTGAGGGACACAGAGGGTACGAGAGTGGACACATCTGCACTGCAAAGACATTGGCTTGGTCTATAAATGCACTGTGGGTGTATCTACCTCAGGGCCTTTGCACATGCTGGTCCATACTACAATTCTCTTTGCCCAATATCCTCAATTCCTGCTCCCTCACCTTCTTTGAATCTCTGCTCAAATGTCCCCTTCTCAGAGAAGTTTCCTTGACTACTTCATATTAAATAGTTGTTCTGCCCCTGGCATTGCCTGTCCCTTTATCTTATTTTACTTTTTTCCCACAGCACGCATAACCACCTGACACACCTGCAGGTATGTGTACGTATTTATATTCGTTTTCTGCTTCCTCCCACTAGAATAGAAAGGGCAGTAAGACGAAGATTTCCATTCGTTGAATAAATGCATGAAGATGAGCCCCCAGGAGCTGCTGGGCCAGTTCGGTCCCCGAGTGGTCGCAGTGAAGCAGGGGCAGTGCCCGTGGCCGCTGCCAGCTCTGAACTAACTACAGCGATGGCTGCCGTTTCTACCACTTTCCAGCTGTGGGACTTTCGTTGAGTCACTTTCCTGCCTGCAGCCTTGGTTTCCTCCTTCATGACAAGGGATGATAACAGCTGCCTCTCAAGGAAACAACCTGTGAAAAGCACCTAAATTGGGAATTTCCCAGAGTAAAGGCCCAATAATGGCTACTCCTTCTCCTCTTCCTTCCTGCAGGAAGTCCCACGGGAGTTTCTCTCTGGGATTTCTCATTCTGCATCACAGAGCCTGATACTGGGCTGAAACCCCGCCTACCGCCCACTGCCTACCCTCCGGCCACTGCTGCAAGGGCCCCACCCCTCCCCACCCCAGCTCTCAGGTCTGGTTCCCACACTGCCCGAGCACACGGACACCCATGCCTCCTGACACCAGACCCAGCTCGGGGCTCAGAGTGTCCACACTGGGCTGCAAAGAGGGAGGGGGTGGCTACTCACTGTGCCAGAATTCACATATTTCTTTTTCTTCATTTTCTTTTTCGGATTTACCACCTGCACGAAAAACCAGTTACCAAATAAGAAGGCAGTTCCCAAACAGGCACAGCTGGGCCCCTCAGGCTTCTATGGGCCCCCGGGTGCGGCCCAGACCCCAGCAAGCAGAGTGGCCTGAAGAACTGGGGGTCCCAGGGAGGAGGATTCAGGGAGGTCCTGTGAGAGATTATCATTTAGATTTAAGCAATTGGGCTCCCTAATTGGACCCATAAGCAAACACACCGAGAATAATATTTATTTAATCTTTCCCACTACTCCCCAAACACATCCTCCACCCTACGCAGCCAGAGAGGCTCGGTGTCGCAAAGGGACCTGTCCGTGCCTGCCCCGCATTCTGGCTCAGGCTGCTCCCTCACCCGGAACACGCCCCCTCCGCCCCGACAATCCTCCAGCTCGGCTCCTGGCTGCCCCACCTCTGCCCTCGCACCGCAGTCAGAGCCTCCTTGACTGCTCTTCACATGCAAGCTCTCTTTCCAAACCACACCTGTCATCAGAGAATATATCAGAGCAGTAGCTGGGCGTGTCGTAGGTGCCGGACAAAGCAAAACCCACTTCTTGGTGGGCTGAGTCAGTGGTCTCACCTGGGGGTGATCTCCCCACCCCTGGAGACATTTGGCAATGTTTGGAAATCTTTTTGGTTGTCACAACTCGGGGAATGGGTAGGGACAAGGGATGCCGCTAACCGTCCTAACAACACATGGGACAGCTCCCTGCAACAGAATCACGGAGTCTGAGATGCCGGCAGAGCTGAGGCTGAGAGCCCCGGATGGCGAGGGGGACCCCTTGCCCTGGGAGCCTCCGCTGGTCTGTCGCATGCACCGAGTTTGTACTCTAGTCTGAGCCTCCCCAGCTCCTTCCAGTTTTACATGGGAAGTCTAGGCCCAGCCCCTCCCTAACCTCTGATCGCCACACTCGCTCTGCCCTCCTCGGGTTTCCAGCGATCTCACCCCCTCTCCCTCCTCGCCTGTTCTTCCTGCAGGAGCAGCCAGCAGATCTCTAGCCGAGGTCTCTTCTGTCTGAGTAACTACTGATACCCACTTCTGCAGATATGGAAACTAAGGCACAGAGACACCAAGTGTTTTGCTTAAGGACGCATAGCTGGTCTGGGTAGTGACAGAATTAGAAACCAGGCCACCCGGATAACAAATACAAACACGCTCCTTCACAAACACCTACAGGGTAGGGGTACCAGTTCCTCTCCTCTAGAACCTTTACTCCCATTGGAGAAAAGAAGACATGTCCTCGGGACAGGTGACAAGAGCCACCAAGAAAGGGGAGGCAGAAATGCGAAGGGAGCTGTTAGAAGAAGAACCACCCCAGGCGGGAGCATGGGTGGAGGCTCCCAGCGCAGGCAGTGCTGAAGGCAGGTGCGGAAGGACAGGGAGGATTTGGATGCAAAGAGGTGGAAGGAGGCATCCCAGTCAGAGGAGATGTTGACAGGGAGGGAGCACAGAACAGGGGTCCAGTTAGACTGCAGAAGCACAGAGGAGACGAGTAAACTGGGCTGCCTGGGAGAGAACCGACTCGGATGAGCTCTAAGCTGAGAGGGGGCAGGTCCCAGCAGGCTCTGGGATGCTGGGACCTGGTGGAGGTGAGTACGGGAGAGAAGGGGAGACATCCAGGGGAATGTTTGCCTGGTTCTGCCACCTCATGGCTGTGACCTTAGGCAAGTTACTTAACCTCCCTGGGCCTCAGTTTCCTCATCTGTAAAATGTGAATAAAAAGTACCTACCTCAGGGAAAGATATGGGGATTAAATGGGTCAGTACAAGTCAAGTGCTTGGGATGGGGTCTGGGATGTAGTAAGCACTATGTACTCGTCGCCTGTTATTATTTTTTATCACTACAACTTACTACCACCACCACCAGTCCAGGTGACAGGCAATGAGGGCTTCTGGGTGTCGGAACAGGTACTGAGTTATGGCAAAACAGCATCGCCAAGAACTGACCACAGATCTTGGGTCCCGAGCGTAGCTGTGAGCATGGGAGAGAGGGATGGGTCGGGCCGACCAGGTAGACACAGAAGGAAGGAAGAGCTGGATTGGGGCACAGGTGGGGAGCTCAGGTGAGAGGGCTGGCAAGCTGTGCAGATGGCAAGTGAGAGTCTATGGAGAGGAGCTCAGGACAACCTCAAATCCTCCACAGGCACGAAAGCCGCCCAAGTGATGGTTCACAGACGCATCACTTGGTGGGAAAACAGCCTACTAGGCAAGGCGTTGAGATGAGAGCTCAGTTGCAAACCCCAGCGCAGCACCGTGCCTCAGTTTCCCAGTCCGTCCCAGGAGGGCCTGGAACTTTTAGAACTGAGTGCATCTTAAACTTTTACTCCAAACTAGCCCTCCCAGCTGAGGAGAATAAACACGGACTCCTGGGGATCTGGGCGCCGCCCAAAGACCTGGCCACAAGCACATTTCTTTGAAGTCTTGTGTTGTCTTTAAATTAGCCAGTATTCCACATTTCCACTCTCTAATTATAACTTTTAATATTAAAGCAATGTTTTGTTCTCAGATCTTCATGTGAAGTGGCACTGAAGAGACGCCCTGTTTACCCTGAGGTTTCATGCACTCCCAGCCCACACCCCCTCCCTGATGTACCAACCTCTGCCGCCCTACACAGATGCACCATGAGGCTCCATGCTCGGGACCAGCACCCCCTAGGGGTCAGGCTCGGAACCTCCCAGATCCCTGGGCTGGAGTTCTAAGTCTATTCCGCTCCCTCTCCTCACACCTCAAACCTCCCTAGGGTGAGTTTGGGGTCTACCCTCCTGTACAAGAGGGGCACAGAGTGGCTCCCAGGGGCTAGGAGCTGCTCTGGCTCTGGGGATACAACAGCCAGTGAGACACCACCCAGACACAGGGGCAGCACCTGTGAGAATGAAGCCACAGAAGAGGAGCCAGCATGCAGGTTCAGAGAGCCTCAGATGGCGTGACTGCCTGGGAGTGGAGTGGGCAGAGGGAGGGGCTGGGGCCAGACCCTAGAGGGTAGTAGGGGTGTGACATGTGCACCTACTGACACAGGCCCTCTGCTGCCCACAGACTGTGGGTCACTGAGGCACGGCACCCCAGTGAAGGAGCTGGGACTTCACCCCGTAGGTAAAAGACCCCATAGCTCTCAGCTTGGGTGAGGCATCTTTCCAAATCTCCTTCACCCTCCCCTGAGTGAAGCAGGCTGAGCTTGGGGGCGGGGGTGCAGAATGCACAGCCGGGTATGAAGCTGGGCAGGGATGTAGTCAAGTGACCGTTTTGGAGGAGCACTCAGGTTACTGAGTGGAGGACGGCAGGCTGTGGGAAGGCCGCCGGGGGCTGTTGCAAAGCCCCCACTCAGGGGACATGACAGTGGGGGTGGATGGGAATGAACAGAACAAATGTCAGAATATTTTGTTGGTAGTAGAAATAGGGTGCGGTCACGAATGGTGAGGGGCCACCACTGGATGGCTCCCCAGGTGCTGTGGCCCCCAGATGACAGCACAGGCTGGCCAGGAGGAGGGGAGGGCTTCGGGGAGACTTCAGCCGGTGCATTCAGTTTGGGGAGGCCAAGTCTAAAGAGTGGTCAGCAGACAGCCAGGGTGGTGCCAGGGCCTGAGGCGAGGGTCTCTCGGGGCAGAGGCCGGTTCTGCCTTCAGGAGGACTGTTAGAGAGCCCTCCCAGGGACACCCCACAGTGCGAGGCCTGCGGGGGCGGTGGTGGGGGGGCGGGCTGTCAGTGTTTAATCCCTTTTCTGCCCTACGGCATTTCCATGAGAAGATAACGCTTCTGCTTCCCACGGCTGCAGTTTCCCTTGTCCGGTACAAGGGGGCAGGGATCCACGACCAAGGAAACAGATTAACCCAACCTTTCCGCTTTTAGCCTGAGAGACCATGGCCTCTTCTGGTCTGTCAAGCATCCTTGGAAGCCAAATTCCAAGAGATCTAACCCCTTCCTTTCACCTCCCTAAAAATCTGCTTAATGGAGACCAGAGAAAGACGGAGCCTACTTCTTCTCCGTGCCTGGGTTGGGTAAGGAGCAGGCAAAGACAGCCTTTCCTTTGTCGATGCAGAAACCAAAGCAATTAACTGTGAGGAATTCAAAGACATTCACCCACGCTCTACCTTCACAATGGCCTTGTTCAGCTGAATTCCGTGCGTGGATGTCTAATGAGCACTTCTGTGTGCCCAGCAGGGCCCAGACCAACGTGAAGAGAGGCGGCTGAGAGGGTTGCCGCCTGCCCTTGGGGAGCTTCGGCCTAGCTGGAGGGGTTCAGATTCAGTGACTCAAGTCAAAGCCAGCTCTTCAGTGTCACCAGCTGAGTGGCTGCTAACGCGAGGCTAGAGCCATTTGTAGGATGTTGTGAAACGTAAATCTCCCGGCACACGGGAAGGAGCGCAGCACAGCATCCTAGAAGACAGCACTGACCTCATGGCCACGCGGGGCCAGACATTGTTCTAGTAACTTACTCAATTCACCATGGCATGGCAGAGAGGTGTGAGGTAGAGTCAGGCTATGAACCCCAGTAGCAACGAGGGTGGGAAGCCAGCATTGGAGCAGGAGCCGAGCTAGATGTGGGAAGTGCGAGGGCGCTCCCGAGGGAGAGCACAGGCCAGCAAAGGTTCAGCCGCAGAGGCTGTCCTTCGAGGGCAAACGCTGTTCTGTCCAGAGAGAGAGTGGGGGCCTTGTCCGAGGGTCTCCAGGTCTAGACAGAGGTATCCTGACTCCTTTCCTCTGAGCTTCTCCTTCCGGAAAAGGCCCTGACACTGTTCTCATTGAAGGCAGAGGGCCATCTTAAGCTCAGGACCTCAGGTCTCAGGTCTGGAACCTTCTGATACTGCCTCCCACCTCCTGCCCTACCCCTACTTCTATCCCCCCACCTTGTTGGAAGTATTCTTTTGGGGGGTACTGCACCTCTGTTATTTGGAGTCAGATCATTCTAGGTCGCTTGCCTCTTGGTTCTGCCACTTACTGAAACGTGTCTTTGGACAACTCCCCTAACCTCTCTGAGACTCAGTCTCCTTCATAATAGAATGGGACAATGACACCCACCTCAAAGGAGACCCTGCAAAAACCTAGCCCTGCACGTGGCTCCCTGTGGTCCTCAGTGGCTAGGAGCTGTGTGCCATCAGAGCAAACCCCAGACTCGGAGCATTCGCCTCACCTCGTAGATGTTGAACTGGCTCTGCCCGCGGGCCAGCTCCCGGTAGCTGGTGGTGAACTCCCCGATGAAGTCGTGGCTGCAAAGGAAGGCTGCTGCTGAGACCGCGAGGTCCCTGCTACCTTTTGCCTCTGCCCCCACCCCCGCCTCTCACCCCCCTTCCCCTGGCTCCCAATCCTGCCCAGGCCTCTTCTCCAAGGGCACAGGCCAGCAGAGAGACTGAGTCCCTGGGAGGAGTCCGGTGTCATCATGGAGCAAGAAATCCAATGGTCAAGTAACAAAAAGCAGGGCTCTGGAGAATGGGATCCATTTCTGCTTGGATTCTTGTTTGAACATACCAGCAGCAAAAGGTATTTTGGGAACAACTATGGAAATTTGAATATGAAATGAATATTAGCGGGCATCCAAAAATTACTGTTCAGAGTATCAGGTGTGATAATAGTATTCGTAATTATGTAGGAAACACCTTTATTTTTTAGACATTCCCAATGAGATATTTAGAGATAAAAAAACCATGATGTCTTGAATTTAAACTATGTAACAAAACACAGATAAAGCAAACGTGGCAACATGTAACCCTTGTTAAATTCAGGTGAAAGGCTTAAAAGTGTTCATTAAGCACTTCTCTCTACTTTTCTGTGCTTTTGACATTTTTCCTATAACATTTTTTAAAAAGACAATTAGCGCTGGGTGCACCCAGGCTCCTGGAGGTGTTTTCTGCGCCTTCTGGGGCCCTGCACGAGTTTACAGTAAGTGCAGCAAAACCTCATACAAAGCTGAGCACCCGCTCCGCTGCGATCGGCTGCCTCTGCCCTGCCTGTGCGGGCGAGGCGTGCCTACTGGAGACGAGGACGTGTCCCTGGGGCCTTCCTGCCTTGAGTGCACCCCATAGTTTTTCTACAGTTTACAGCTCTCTGCATGCAGACTGTGAGCTCCTTGATGGTGGGAGCCAGCTGCATCTGGTGGCTGTCCCCAGCTTTCTCCAGTGAAGGAGAAGTATGGAGGACTCCAGGGTAAGATGAGGCAAGTCATGGGTGGACACAGGAAGCCGACTTGCCGGTGACATGGTTAAAGAGGAGAAGAGTGGGAGACGGAGGAGTTACCGGAGGCAGTGCTGGCGCTGGCTGGTCTACACAGGAAGCTCTAAGGGGAAGGTAAGCTCCTTGGAAGGGGCTTAGCCTCCCTGTCCACATCACAGACTTGAGAGGTACCAGTGGAGACTGTGGGGTGTAAAGCCCTCCACGACCCCCCTGCTAGTGCCACAGAACGGAGAGGTCACACGGGCCAGCACGGTACATTTGGATTTGGTTCAACAGACACACAGGAGACCCTGAGGGTTCTAGACTAAAGCTGTGAGAGGTTTCCATTTCCTTGTCTGTGAATTCCCAGTGACACTGGCTCCTTGGGGACACTAGGAAGGGGAGGCACTAGCTTCCCAAAGACCCTGAATGGGCACTGCCCTCCCAGTGCCAGGCTCAGCCCTAATCAGGCTCTGCTTTAAGGCTCCTGAGTCCACTGTTTGTGGCAAAGCTTCCCCTTCCCACCGCCTGAGCCCACCTTCTGCACTTCCGTCACCCCCACAAGGCTTAGCTCACACAGAGAACATAACCACAAATGCTCAGGGCATCACTATTGCCTATACCTTACAACATGCACATTTCAAAAATCCTAAATCCTCCTAAATGTGGGGAGATTTGAGGCACTGGCTGGCCACTAGGCAGCTCTCTGAGGAAAAGAGGCCTCTTATGCCCTTTGCACCATGACCTGCAGGACAGAGGTCCTCTGGTGCCAATGGATCTGGACGTGGACAAGTCAAGGGGCAGGGGATGTCCCACAGGAACATGCAGGCCCCCTCAACCCCAGAACTGCCACAGGGCAGGGCGTGGGCACAGCTCTCCCCATGTGAGGGCGGGGCCCAGCCTCCCCCAGTGGCTACCCTGTCCCTGCCCCCCTTTTGCGCTTCTGCCTGCTTACCTGCCATCGCGATCCCAGTCGTACACCTCCACCTTGATGGTCCTGTGAGACAAAGGGCCTGTGGTGGGATGGGCTTGACCCAGCCCCCACGCGGCCTGAGGATGGGGCCCTTCTCATGCTCCTGGGCCAGAGAGGACGCAGCGACACCCCCAGAAGGACATTGCCCCTCTCATGCTGCCAGGCCCTCAGTGGACACAGCAGCCCGAGAGACAAAGGAACTGTCTGTCTCGGGGCCTTTTAGCAAAGGTCGTAGGGAAAGAAGCAGCCCCAGAGCTGTGGAGGGACGTTCCCCCATTTCAGGGAGGGCACGGGAAATCAGCTGCAGACTTCACCCCACCTTCTCCTTGGCCAGAGGGGGCACATGTCCCAGCACGAAGCCACACCGAATTTATCAGGGGTGGGGCCATCAGAGTGGGGGTGTGCTGCTCCCCTGATCTCAGGCCTAGGCAGGGTGGGCTTTCCTGGGAGGGGTAACGAGACTGCGTGGCAGAACCCAGGGTCTGAGCGGTGGGAGCCAGCCCTGCGTGTCAGGGATGGGCCCAGGGCCTGGCACAGGACAGCCTGCTGAGCCGTTCCATGCCACGACTGGCTCCTGAGTGAGGGTGTAATTATCTTCACATTTTCGCCTGGCCGCTTTAATTAGTTTGTTTTGACTCCTGTGCATAGGGCTGGGCTCTGGGAGCCCATTTTATTTTTAGCCTGTTTCCCTGGCAACAGGCTGGCGACCAGAGGCGGAGGAGGGAGGTAGAAGCCTGCAGGTTAACCCTTGGTGCCAGCGGTCCTCCAGGGGTTCCCGGGGTGGGGGAGCTGCCGAGGTCCCAGGGCAGGGGCAGGGCCTGGGGAGGTAGGATCCGAGTGGAGGAGCCAGGCTCTCCAGCCTTCAGTTCTAAATGGGGCACACAGAGGCGGCTGCCTGGACCTGTTTTCCATGAACATCTCATCATTTTGCCCATCCATAGCCATGGCCCATCTCCTCAGGTCTCTGAGGACTTGGCCTTGGGCTTCCGGAATCCCAGAAGGAGGCGCTGTCTCCCTTCAGATGAGCCTTCGTGGGGACTGGGAGGGGGTGGGGTGTGGATTCGCCTGCATCAGGGCAGAAACCGCTCTGGAGGCAAGGAATGCCTCACAGGTTGTGCAGCGACTGGATTTTTGTTACTGAAATGCAAAATGGGGCAGGTGTAGAAGCCCACCATTTAAAGAAATCCTTTAAATTCTTGCGTAAAGCAAAAAGCAATGTCTCTCTGAGATGAATTATTGTGGGAAATAAACAAAAACAAAAAACTGGGCTCCGAAAGGTGGGCTGGTGACCTGGAAAGAGGCTGGAATGTGGACCTGGGGCTGGGCCGCTGGCTGGGGAACCTGGAGGGCCACTTAACCTCCACGAGCCACAAACCAGTGCTTTAAAGTTGGGATAATATGTTCTTATAGAATAGCTGCAAAGACAAGTTGGTGAAACTCCCCTGGCACATGGGTGGTCTCTATAGAAATGCCCACATAGAAATGCCCCCTTCTCTCTGCTTTAGCATTTGGCCATACTCAAACTGATTTTCATATAAAATTCACTTAAATCTGGGGTACCTGAGCCTGGGTCCCTGAGCTCTGCAATTTCTGATTCCCGGAATGACGAGGCTGAAGTGACCTTAGTGGCATCCAAGCCTGGCCGTCTGACACATCACCAGGGAGCTTTTCAGACACACGGTCCCCAGGTCAGTGCTCAGCAGCTCAGGGCCCTCGGGCTCTGCCATGCATGTTCTGGAGTGTGACCTGCGGCCCCCTCATTTCCAGATGGGGAACTGCACCCCAAGAGAGCCCAGTGACTTGCCCAGTCACACAGCTGGTGGGGGTCTCAGTGAAGACCCTGACCTACAAAGCCTCCCAGTCACTCCCGGAGCCTCCAGCTCCGCAGGGGACCTTCAGGGGCCCAGGAAGGAGTGCCTCTCCTCGGACCACTAACACCAGTCCCTTAGGTGACCCGACCAGTGACAGCCACAAGCTGCAATGCAATTGCAGATGCAATTTGGAGGAGGACCCCAGTTACGGCCATAGCTTTGGATACCCAAAAAAATCACTGGGGAGTTTTTTTTAATAATCCCGTGGCCAGCGGACCTGATTTAATTAGTCTAGATTGGACTCCAGTACAGGTAGTTTGAGAAGTCCCTGGCTGATTCTAATGTTCAGCCAGAGCCGCTGACCTCTCTGGTTTTCAACCTTGATTGCACTTTGGATCCCCTGGAGAGCTCTAGCAATCCTGACACCAATGCTTCACCCCAGAGATTCGGCATCAATGGGTCTGGGGTGTACCTGGCAGGGGAACTGTTTAAAGCTCTGTGGGGGATTTGAACTTGCAGCTGAGGTGGAGAACACTGAGTGTGAGATTCCTGTGCAATCAAGGCTCCAGGGATGGCGCACGCAGCCGCTGGAGGCTGCAGACCCCAGCCTTGGGGGAGAAGGAGGTGAGAACAACCTGCCCAGAGGCAGGCTCAGGCAGACAGAAGCCAGGCGTGGCTTTGACAGCTCTGCTGACAGAACTGTGGCAGCCCAGTCCTGGCTGGGCTGCCCCAAGGCTCAGCCTTCTGTGAATGGCACGCCTCGGCTCCAAACCCCTTAGCGCAGGTCCAACAAAGGCTCAAGTTGAATTAACTGCGACTCCTGGGCCAGCACCCAAGAGAAGGGGCTCCTGGGAGTGAGACAGTAAAATGGGCTCTTCTGCCCACAAATTGCACATCTTATTCAGCATTAAAAGGCTCAGGACATGGAGCCCCTAGTCTGAGAGGCAGTGGGGTAGACAGGGAAGGCTGCAGGCTCTGGTGGCGATCCCAGCTCTCTGCCACTCACCGAGTGGCCCTGCGCAACTGGCTTAGCCCTTGGAGACCCAGTTTACACCCCTGTAAAATGGAGTCAGAACACCCACATGGGAGTTTCTACATCACCCACACGGCCAGCATCGGACACGTGTTGTTCTGTTCCGTCTAAAACACTCAAGCCTTTCTTCCAGCTCCTGTCTCCCAAACAATTCCCATTCACCACGAAAATGTCAGCTCTACGAGGCCAGGGATTTTTGTTTGCTTTGTTTGTTGCCGTATCTTCAGTTTCAATAACAGTGCCTAGCATATATCAGGTAATGTAAGTAGTGTTAAGAAATACCTGCTGGCTGACTAAACTTCAGTCAACTTTGTGAAGTGGGCCACAAGTAACAATGCCCTCCCTCCCCACAATTACAGAGGGAGGCCCAGAGGGTGCGGCTTTCCCCAAGTCACATGCTGTCAGTAGCAACGCCAGGCCTTGGGGTGGGAGCCAGTGTCCTATAGGTCACTGGATGCCTGGGGCTAGAGTGACAGAGCAAGGTGTGTGTGAGCCTCAGCAGGACAGCAGGGATGAGGGACACTGGCAAAGACACCAGGCTCTCCTCCCAGCTCACCAAACAGCTCAGTCTACAGTCTCCCACCAACCGGGCTGCCGATCTGCCTCCTAATGAGCTTCTCCCGGACTGGAGCACGCACATTTGCTGCTGCTGACACGTCCCCAGCGCTGACAGGCCCCGAGGGGTTCACCCAAAACTGACAATCAGTCCAACGCTCAGAGAGGCTTCAGGGTGGAAGTGGAGCAGGGCCTTACTGGGGCGGGCGGGCAGCGAGACTGGACGGCTCCGGGGCACAGCGCAGCCCGAGCTGCACTGCACAGGCGAGGTCAGCTTCTGCAGGGGGAGCCAGGGGCGATAAGCAGTCCCAAGAGAGGTCAGCACGCACACTGGCCTGGCCCCTTCCAGCGCTCAGCGGGTGGTGGGGCTCAAAGGAGCAGCAAGTGGTTCTTCCAGGGGACAGACAGAATGTGACATTTCAGAGATGCGACAGCCTCCAGCTCCAAGGAACCCCCTGTCCTCTCCAGATGAGGACCCAGCACCCTTAACACCCTCTTAAAATCCACTCATTCAACTGCAAGCTGGGAGTGAATGACAGCAGCCCAACCAGGGGAATCTGGTATAATGAGGGCAAATCCTCTAGTCTCTGAATGCTCAAGAAGAGAGTAGGGGGGCTTTAGGGAAGGCAGGGGAAGGGCGTCTTGTCGTCAGCCCTCCTCACCCCCCTGGAGGGCTGGACCGGCTCTGACCCCGATGCCATTTCCTCCGATGCCAGCTCTGCTCAGCTGGGTCACTTGAGTTGGCCTCATGTGGACTGGAGACACAGCAAACACAGGGGGATCCCCAAAGCACAGGGCCGGCCTGGAGGTGGCTTCTGGAAAGGAGAAAAGTACCTTCCCCTTTCCCTGGCACGTCACAGAACCTGCGGGCCTCCCCTCCCCCACCTGTGAGGTGGGTGTATCGCCAGTACTCACCTTCTAGGGTCACTGGGAAATTTCATGCACATGTAAGATAATGTATTGAAACCAATTAGGACACAGTTTGCCCCGTATTCTAAAGACTCAGTAATATTATTAATACTAACTGGTTTCCACTCCCATCGTTCCAAGAAACTGGCCCCTTCTCAGCAGATCCTTGGTTCTCACGCTCCTGGCCCCCTCTCGCAGGAGCGGTGGACACTTCGGTGTGAATTCCCCTCTCTCAGCTGCCTGACCACAGCCTCCTCCTCTTGGTCTCCTACTATCTCTGACCACCCCTCTTCTTTCTCTTGCTCCTGACCTGGTGCGCACCCCCACCCCCAAGGTCCTTGAGCACCTGACCTCTGCCAGCCCCTCCTGGGGACTCCCAGACCTCTGTCCTCTCTCCCTAGCAGGGCACCGCTGCCTGCCCCACAGCCACCAGCTCTGGCTCCCTGTCACCCTCCCCACTTCCGTCAGTGACATCACCTTCTCCTGTCCCCAGTCTCCAAACCCTAATGACCTCCCCGTCACTTTCAGTCCATCTCCAGGCAGACGGCAAGTCCTGCCGAGTCTCTGTTCCACTTGGGCCTGGAGCAGACCTGCCCTGCGTCCTGAGCAAGGCTCTCGCAGAGCCGCTTCCGAACACACCCACTCACACCCTGTCTTGGCCAGTCGGCAGCACAGCATTGGGGTCAAGAACACAGATTCTAGAGCCAGCCTCCGTTTCCTTACCTGTACAGTGAAGACAGTGTTAGAGTCTTTTTCAGAGCTACTAACTGGTAGGAGAACTAAATTAGTTCATGTACACAAATTACCATGTCAGTGCTATAGGAGCCTCTGCCATTACTATTATTATTATTATTATTACCTGTCTGTTTCCCACTGTGGCCTGGAAGTAGCCTAAGAGGGCGGCTTGGGCCTGACAGCTCAGTGCGCCCACAGCACCCAGCCTGGTGCTCTGTGCCTGGCTGGCCTGGGAGACATGGCTGCTGGATTCAACCAAACGTTCTGTGAGACTTTAGAGAGATGCCGCCCTCGTTTTCCTGCACAAGCTGCCCTGCCCCCTACACTGCCCTGAGAGGGCCTCCCAGTGGCTGTTGGTCACGTGGATTACCCTGGGGTTACCCTAGGGCTCAGCATGCGGCAGGCCTGCCCACTGTCACCAATCCAGTGTGACATTCCTGGCCCCTCCATTAGTACTGCTGTCAGTCATGTCATGGTCAGTCTGTCCCCGCGTTGGAGAAGGCCCGAGCTGCTCAGCCGTCCTGGAGGGAGAGCAGTCTGGGCTCAGCCTGGCAGGGGGAGACGGCAGCCCGCTGGGTTTTCCGGGACCTGCACCGCCCCCTCCATACCCTCTCCTCCTCCAACGGCTGCACAATGAGCCCTGGCCTCCAAGCCCAGCTGCCCTTCTCACCATCCCTGACAAGCCAGGTCCTGAGACCCTGGGAGCTCCTCCCTAGAGAAGCAGAGTGGTGGGGGTTCAGCTGGACCCCCCAAAACCTCTGGGCAGTGGGGCTGAAGGTCTCAATTCCTTCCACCCCGTGAGACTTGAATTGCCACGCCCTCCCATTCTCTGAGCCTAAATTTCCCCTCCCTGCTCCTCCATCTCAACCATTCTTCCCATGTCCTTGCCCCCAGGAACTGATCCCCTCCCCCCACGACCCTCCAGCCTTCCCTGGGCCTCCTGTAGACTCAGCGCTCCAACCACTCTGTCCCCCCATGCCCTCCACTCCGGAAGCTCCAGGGCCCGTACTGGGGTTTGTTTGCTAGAATGCCTACTTTTGTCCCTAGTCTCATTTTGCACAATTACTTCGCTGTCTGAAATACTGTGTGCACATCTGAGCTCCCTGCGATCAGACATAAGCTCCCTGAAGATGGAAATGAGGCTCCATTCCCTTGAAAGCTGCACAGATGGAGGCATGACGAGCATACAGTAGGTGTTCCGTGACCACCTGTGGAATAGACTGTGGCTCTTCTGTCCCAACCAAGAGGGAGGAAAAGGTGCCACCTCATCTTCTGGATCAGCAAGGAGACGGGGTTCCTGGAGGCCCCTGTCGCCCCACCACACATAGCCTGTCAGTACCACTGTGAGCAGGGTCCCAGCGAGCCCATTGCGGTGCCTCCAGCCAGGATGCCCCACTGTTCCTGTTCAAGTGGCCACAGAGGCTCCGCTTCCTGAAGGCTGCCGGGCAGCCCTGGCCCCGAGCCCCTGCCAGCCGCCCACCAGCTACAGCCGCCATTGGGCAGCCAGGCTGGGTTCTCATGACTTAGTACAGACCAGGACCACCTTACAGCTCCCCTGCCACTTGGCACAATTTGTAATTACATGTTTCTTCGTGTGATTATCGGATTAATGTCTGCCTCCCCCACTGGAGGTAAACTCCACGAGGTCGGGTGAAGGGTGAAGACTGTGTTCGGTTCCTTGCTGACTTCCCAGCCCTGGCGCAGGGCACGGCACGCGGTGGGGAGTCGACGGACACATGCCAACGAAATGTGAATTTGGTGCTTTATGCACACCTAAGCCTCTCTGTGTGGGTCGTGTCAGGGCAGCTTCGAAGCAGCCCTACAAGGTAGGGAGATGTATAAATACGCATTTTACAGACAAGGAAACTGAGGCCCAGACAGGTCAAAGTTTGCCCAACTTGACAGTACTTTTCAGTCATGGAGCCAGTTAGAAACCAGGTGTACCCACACTTAACAACCTGCACCCATGCGGTGATGACAATGATGATGATGATGATAGCTAACATGTCATAGCAGCAGGCTGTGTAGCACCAAAAAGTTCCATGAGCTCTGCATCCCACCCCTCGCCCCCATTTATGGCAACTTGACTGGCAGAGAGGATCTCGGAATCCTGACTCCCCAGAATCCCCCTGCCAAGAGCTGGGGCTGTGGGGACCAAGCCGCCCCTGCATATCTAGAGCCCATCGGGCCTCCACCTGCACCTCCAGTGGGAACAATGAAAAGACAGGCTGCTGAGCTTCAGGCCAGGACACCCCAACACCGCAGCCTGGGGAGGTTCCCACCAATGGGGACGCCTGACTGGGGGGAGTGAGGGGGAAGGGCTAAAGGTGATGAAGGCAGACACTGCCCGGTGTGGGGGAACAGGGTGAGAAGGAACACGAGTCCCCGCCGTGCGAGGCCACCTGGCACAGCTCCGGGAGTCTTTGCTCACATTTAGGGGACTGCCCACACCAACGTGAACCAGGCCCCCCGCACCTGTGCACGCTGAGGGGCATTTTCTCAACTCACCGATCATAGTCTCCATTGCAGAGGGCTCTCACAGGAATGGAGAAAGTTTGCCAGACTGGATTTAGGGTGTTCTTTATGACCTCAGTCTTGTGGCAGATGGTGAACCTGGCAAAGAAGAGAGGGAAGGTGTCAGGCCCCAACCCAAGGAAGGCATAATAGAATCCAGGTCAACCGAGGGACTAGCTGGTTAATCTCTACAGTTTCCAGACAGAAAAACCATGGCTTTGTGAGGTAAGGAGCTGCCTGTCTCTAGCAGCATCCAGATAGACACTAGATGGCCATTTCCTGGTGATGCTACAGAGAGGACTCCTGTGGGGGCAGGGAGGGGTGTTGTCAGGAGGTGCGGGTTCTGGACCCTGCTCTCCTGCGACCTTGAGCATGCCTGTCCCATTTGGGGCTTCTGTCTCCTCACCTGTACACCCAGGGAGGCGGCCACTACCAGACATTCTTCATCCATGGGAAGGTCTGTGGGTGCGCTTTAGGGGTCTGTGAACCCCTGAAATTGTCAGTGAAGTTAGGTGTCTGGGCTTCACTTGCTTGCTGTCTTCCTGCCCATCCCCTGAGATTTCCATGTTCAAGGCTCACCTCACTGCCTTCAGGTCTTTGCTCAAATGTCACCTCTCAGACATGAGTACCTGCTGTGAGCACCACATCTAAAATGTGCACTTCCCCAGCCCCTGACTCTGACATCCGTAGTCCCCTTCCACACTGTTTTCCATTTCACCTGTCACCATTTGACACGTGACACAGTCTAATTTTCTCCTTATTTATTTTATCGTCTGTCACTGAAAGGTCAGCTTGGTACGGGCAAGAAAGGCTGTGTCTTCTTTGATCATTGGTATATCTCTAGTGCCCAAAGCAGTGCCTGGCACGTAGTATATGTTCATTAAGTATTTTTTGGAATGAATTAATGAATAAATGTTTTTCTCAGAGACTTTCCACAACTTTCCTTGGCATTTCAAGCCAGAGAATAAAGGCCCCGAGATGCTCTCTAAGACCCTTTCAGCTCTGAATTCTTGAGCTTGCTTTGCAAACGGAAAGTGCAGAATTGGCGAATCCCCAGTGTGGCATCCTCTGCCCACTCCCCACACCATGCCTGGCTGGCCCCCTCCGGGAAGCCTACCCTGCCGCATGGGGGCAGCTGGAAGCCAGAGTAGAGCTGGGGCCAGGGGCCGCCCCCCTGAGATTTCCCAGGCATCCATCACAGCTACCTCCCAGCTTGGAAAGGTCACCCAGGAAGGTGCCTGGGTTCCGCCCGTGCCCACACAGGCTGTGCCATTTCTCCTCCGGCAATTTTCAAGTCAAAATGTCATTTCTGTCACTGAGGCTCAGCATTTCTCTTCTCCGCTCCTTCTCGCCCACCCACTGGAGTGCAGAGATACACGTGGGAGACCTCCCCACACACCCAGAGTTGCTGATGATGTCAGGAATGGGATGGAGGAAGGAGGGGCCACAGCTGCCCGAGGCTGGGGCAGGCAGGGAGCAAGAAGAGAAGGCAGGGTGGTAGGACCGAGGATAAGGAGCAAAATGGCCAGGCAGGGAGGGAGGTTCGCCCTCTGTGCAGAAGCCCTAATTGCACCAAACCACCCCCCACAGTCACACAGACCTGGGGGTCTCTCTGGCCTCCCCTCGCCTTTGGGACGACTGCCTCCCCTGTGTCCTCTCTCCTGCCAGCCAAACTTCCTGACCAGGTCTTCTCTCTATGGCCTGATTTGCTCCCTACTTGTTTCTCCTGCACCCTGTGTGGGCTGGTTCCTGCTTCAGAGACTTGCCTGAAACGCTTTCTTTAAGCTACCCCTCCCCCCGCAAATCCACAGGCCCCTCAACTCTCTGCTGTCCCTGCAGTCCTCTCACCACTCATCTCAATTCACTGTGACACACGCTCAGGGGACACACAGGGAGCGAGAACCCCCGAGTCAGACAGACAGACAGACGCAGGCTCCAGGCCCAGGGCGGCCACTGCCAGCTGTGCAGCCCCAGGAAACGACTCTCTCTCTGAGCTCCCCCCTCAGTGTAAAATGAGGGTGAGCACAGGAGCTGTTGGGCTCTGCTCGAATTGCACGTATTAACTCATTAATCCTCACAGCAGCCCTGCGAGCGCAGTGCTAGGGTTGCCCTGTGCACACGCATGTACACACCAACACACTGAGTTTCGGAGGTTATAGCTGCACTGTCCGAATGGTAGCCACCAGCTACCTGTGACTACTTCCATTTGAATTAATTAAAATGAAATGAAATTTAAAACTCGGTTCCTCAGTTACACTAGCTCCATTTCAAGTGCTCAACAGCTACATGTGCCTAATGGCAACTGTTCTGGACAGCGAGATGGAGAACATTGCCTTCATCCCAGACAGTTCCACCGGGTTACGGACTTGCCTAAAGTTACACAGTTGGTAACTGGCAGTGCCAGGCCGGGCCCACAGGCAGCCCGGGAGCCCGCTCTCCTCCGCCGCATTCTTACTCCCGGACGGCGACTGGATTGAATAAGACACGGTGGGTACAGTGCTGGCAGCACAGAGGGCGCTCTGTGGACGCCACCTTCCCTGTCCCTCCTGGTGAGGCAGGCCTGGTAGTCCACTCCCCTAACTCCCTCACGGCCCTTCCTCCCATCCTCCTAACTGGCAGTGTCTCCCAAACCTCCCACTCTCCCCTCCTCAAACCCCGGGTGACCACCCTGCTCTCACCAGTCCAGCCTTTGACCTGGGCACCTGCCTCTTTGCACCGGCCAGCCTCTCAGGGGGTCTCTGGATGGGTTTCTCCAGCTGTCCTGGGGGTCGCCAGGGAGACATCCAGCCCATGCTTCAGGGGAAACTTGCCCCCCAGTAAACTCCCACGGCCTCCCGCACCTGGCCAGCTCCTTTGCCATCTTTGACCCTCCAGGTCCCCACGGCGCCACTACGGGAGGAGGGGTGTGACTTCAGGCCCTGCCCAAGGGTCTCCGCACTGCCCCTTTGCCCTCGTCCTCCCCACTCCCCTGCACTTCCACTGCACCTCCCCCTTGCTCACAGTGTCAGTCAGGAGCCTCTCCCTCTTCCCCACCCCCTCCCTATCCATCCTACACGTCACTCTTCTAGAACAATCATTGGCAAACACTTTTTGCAACACACACCTTTCCTGCCCCCAAACCGAATCCCTCTCCCCTCCTGGTCAGCCAGCCCCCACCTCTGAGACAGCTCAATGTGGCCTGGCATTGCGTCTCTGGGGGGGACCCGGGTGGACACTGCCACCGGCACCTAGAGCACCACTCAGGCCTTTTCCTCTCTCCCTCAAGTCAAGTCAACAAGAATTATTTAAAGACATTCTGCTGGGAGTCCTTTGGTGAGACAAAGAACTCTTTTGTTATGCAAATGATCATACCTAATTTCCCTTGTTTTGTACCTTCAGTCTTAAAAATCTGTTTTCCCTGGAACTGAAACACGCCTCCTCCCTACGGCTCCCCTGCCCCCCAACACACACATGTGCTCGCACGCATGCACACCCAGAATTTCAGAACCAGAGGGAACTGGGCAGAGGACTTTCTGCCTCTGCTCGGGGAACACTTGCTTTGCACACGTCTTTCCTCTAGCCTGTTATTCTTCTCCGTGCCTCCCCCGTGGACCCATTTTCCTCTTCTTTAAACTCTGCTTCCCCGTTCCCCTCCTCCAGCAGTGGTTTTTCTAATTAACCTCCCTAATCCCATTGCTCCCTGGTTCTGCAGAATACCAGCCATAAGTGGCTTCAGCCTCCCAGAACTGTGGAGCTTAAAGAGACTGTGGAGACCAGCTAATCCAACTGGCTCATCTCACTGATGAGAAAACAGGCCCAGGGAGGGGCATGATTTGCCTGGGGGCGCCACACAGCGGGCTGCTGGGGAAGACCTAGGCCCCTAGACCCTCAACCCTGAGGCTGCCCCTCCGAGGACGAGTACGCGGCTGACCCACATCTGCAGCCCGTGTGTCTCCGTCACGCTGTGGGCGGCTTCTAGATTAGAGAGGGGAGGAAATGGGGCTTCAAAGACGGGTAGAGTTTTGAATGAAGCCTATGGCGAGGTGTGGGGCTGGGCGAAGAAAACGTGCAGATTTGCCGTGTGAGGGTGTGGTAGTGGGGGACATGTAGCAGTGGGGTGTCGGGGGGCCATGGGTGGAGGAGGACAAGGCTTGGATATATGGACTGATTCGTGTGGAAGAAGGAAGGGGCTATCAAAGGGGCCCCTATTCCTGCCTTTGCCCTGTTTTCACCCATTCCCGTCACCTCTAACATACCCAACACCCACCTTTGCTGAGACCCTCAGGGTGGCAGTGCTGGCTTAGAGGCTGCCCCCCGCCCCCAGCGGCCCACCCACATGGGCAGGACACCACGCCGGAGCTCTGACTTCCGTCCCTATCCCCTGCCCTCTTTAGAGCAGCAGCCCCAAGGCAGCACAGGGAAGAGGGGGACACAAGCCACCCTGGCAGGTCGCCACACCCCATCCATTCCAGACCCCGGGAAGGGGGTGACGTGTTGCCAGGGAACTCACGTTCCATCCTCGTTGCTTCTGTAGAACACCAGGAATGGATCCGACTTCCCAAAGAAATCTTTCTTGTCCAGCTTGTTGGCACAGAACTGCATCGTGGTGACGTCCTGATGAGAGGGGGAGAGCAGAGGTGTGAGGCCAGAGGAGGCTGGGGGGTGCCCCAATCCCTGTGGAAATGCAGCTTCAGAGCCCCAGAAACATGAGGATTCCAGGCACCAGACAGTTAGAAAGGGCAGTATCTTGTGTGTGCCCTGCATAGACCAAGGGCCAGGCCCTGGGCTGACACTTCCAAAGGTCTTCCTTCATCTTCAAACGACCCTGCTGGCAGTTCTAAAGGAGCGGTCTATGGTGAAGCAGGCGGATTCTGGAGCCAGCTGCCCCGGTTTGAATCCTGGTTCTGCCACTTTCTAGCTGTGTGACCTTGGGCCAGGGAGGTAACATCGTGGAGCCTCAGTTTCCCCTCTGTCACGTGGGGCCACAACACACCTCAAAGGGCTGTTGCGAAGACTAATGAGATCACGTGTGCAAAGTGCTGAGCAGAGGGAAGGCAGTCGCCACCATGCGATCAATGTAACGTGTGACTTCACTACTATTTTACTGAGCGGCTTCGAGAGGCGGTACGACTAACCCCAGACCACTCTGAACTCAGCCTGCCAACGCCAAAGCCTGCCCAGTTGCCTCACCCCTCACATATTTGTGTGGCTCCTGGAGGACATGTAAGTTCAGGCATCACTTTCACACCCACTAACTCACGAGAGGCCCAGCCCACTAACTCTCTCAGGTGACACAGCCAGTATCCTGGCCCAACTACAGCTGAGGAGCTGAGGCTCAGAGCAGGGAGGGACTCCGCCAAGTCCCCCAGGCAGAGCCTTGGGTGTCTGACTCCCCTGACCAGTTTACGGCCCCATCTGACCCAACACTCAGACCAAAAGTACGGAAGGTGCTCAGGCCCTGGTGAGAACTGCCGGACCCCCGCCCCTCACATGGTGCCCAGCCCCTTACTCGCTGTGGCCGACAGGGCACTGGGCAGAGATGCCCCTATGTCCTCCTCTCCACCCATCCCCATGTGGCCTCTTCAACCTGACGGCTTTGCATCTTGACAAATCACTTGTCAACTAGCCAGAGCTTGGGGCTCTGTCCTATAGTCCCTGGGGCCTGGTCTGCCCTCAAGGGCCAAGGCCTGTGGGAAAGCCACCCAGCTTTCTCATGCTACCCCGTCCACTCAGTGAAAAAGAGGGTGTCTTGAAAGCAGTGTCCTACAGCCCAGTGAGGACCAAACTGGTGGGAGAGATGAAGATACAGTCTCCCACAAGCTTGAAGGTTATGCTCAAAGGTTGGGGGGTGGATGCAGTATAAAGGGTAAGAATATGGCTGCTGAAGCCAGGCTGCGTGCTTCAACTCCATCCCTTACTGGCTGTGTGACCTAAGGCGAGTTACTCACCCTCTCTGTGCTCAGTTTCCTCATCTGTAAAATGAGGGTACTGGCAGTGCCTACCTCATATGCTTGTTGTGAGGATGAAATGAGTTAATATGAGAATAGTGTGTGGCACACACTAAGTGCTACGTGCCTGCAGGTGACATGATTATGTGAACACTTTACCCCTCCCCGCAAGACAACGGGTATAGCCTCTGTCCCTCCCCACCTCCACTTCCACCACCTCACACACCTGCCTTCAAGGATATCTGACAACAGCAAATACGGAGCATCCCTCCATTCACTCACTCATTCATTCATTCAACAAACATTTATCAGATACTATCTACGTGGGCCACTCACTGAGCTCAGTGATTTACAGCCTTATCATATTTAGCCCTCAGAATAATGTTTGTCATTTTTTACAAATGAGGAAGCTGGAGGCCCAAGAAGCTAAGTAACCTGCCCAAGGTCACCAGCTGCTGACGGGTGGAGCGGAAATTCAACATGTATGATGTCAAAGTCCTGCCTTCTCGAGCATGCCCTCTGCCTCCCTGAGAGAGAGCACCTTCCAGTTCCTGAGGCTGCTTCCCTGCTTTCCATGGACTCTCAGCGTGTCTGGGCAGGGAGGGGCTGGGCTCCTGGTGATCTGCGACAAAAGTGCCCCCTGAAGGGAGGCTCTGGGGAGGGGCAGTGCTGAGGCCCAAGGGCCAGCGCAAGCCTGACCCTCATCATCACCCCCCTGAGAGGGAGGTGAAGCTGGGGCTTCCAACACCCAAGAAATCTACGACCTCAGACCTGGAATAAGAGAATGGCTGGCTCATTGAGCACTTCTAGTGCAGAGCACTGCAGGTACACTATTCTTGGCATATTATTTGCATACATCATTCATCGAGCCCTCATAACAACTGTACGAAGTAATTCCTCTACTCTCCTCCTTTTACAGATGGGGAAACTGAGACTTTTAGAGGTTGCCAAATGCCCAAGGTCACACAGTGGGTAACCCAGGCAGGCAGACTTCAGGACTTTCCCTCTCACCCTCCAGAGAGATCTCTCTCTGGCTTTCTAAATCCATCCATGGCAGTCACGGTCTCTCCTCAGGGGAAAGTTCCAATCCCGTCCCCTGCTGGCTGGAGGGAGCATGTTAAATGCCTCCTGGGGAGCTCCGCCCCATGGCCTAGAGAAAGGAGGAAGCCTAGGACCTGGGGGGCTCCTCCCAGCACTGGCTATATAAATTTTGGGTTCCTTTGTTCAAAAAGTATTACGAAATTTCAGGACAGTGACAGCAGAGCATCAAACCAAGTGCGGGCCCTGTGTGACTGCGCAGGTCACCTGCCTCTGCGGCTGGTCCTGGCTCCTCCCACAGAGGTCCCCGGCAGGGGCATCAGAAGACTGGGAGAAGACTGGACTCTGCTGAGGAGAGTGGTGGGGGCAGTCCCAGCAGGGAACCAGGGTGCTGAGTTCTAGGGAGTCCCAGTAGTCCCTCCAGCTCTCTGAGCCTCAGTTTCCTCATCTGTAAAGTGACATGTTGAACAGGATGTCTGCTACGATCCTTTTAAGCTGGGAAGTTTAGGCTTCAGTGCCAACGCCATGGGGAGCACGCTGGGCCAGGGGCGCATCAGGGGAAAGCTAGCACTCAGGGGACAGTCTGGGAATCTTGGGCTCTTCCGGCCTCCCCAGGACACAGCTGTGTTGTGTCTCCAGACGTGATCCCACACATCTGGAGCTCACCTGTGTGACACTTGCACTTGAACGAACACAGGTGAACCACACATGACAATCTGCACTATAAAATAAATACATATCTTAGAAACAATGGAAATAGGTAACACAAAATCCAGGGGCAAAAGCTTTTATTTTTGCTTCCTAGGAGAATCCTCGGGGCCCTGCAAGGTTGGGAAGAGGAGTAGGAATATTAAAGAAAACTGAAGGCAGAACTTAGTAGACCATGCTCCCAGGACCGTTCGGTGCTCCCCTGGGGGGGCCCCTGCCCCAGCACAGCACCTGACAGAGAGAACAGTACAAAGGAACCAAGGCCACCCGCACAGAACCCCAGCTCTGCCACCTACCAGCTGGGCAGCCCCGGGCAAGCAACTTAGCCTAGGTCTTCGTTTTCTCCTCTGATCAACGGAGTAAAGGTGTCGCCGTGAACCTACGCTAAGTTCCAGCCCACAGTGCCTAGCACAGAGCATCTGTAAGAGCAGGAGCCACACTTGCAGAGTGCCATCTTCCACTGGCTGGCCCACGTGAAATTGCCCATGGTCAATATTACTCACCTATGACGGTGGCAGCGTGGTACGGTTCTGCCTCTTACGTGACAGGCACTATTTTTCATCCATTAGTTTACTTCATCCTCCCAACAACCCCATGAGGTATGATTATTATCCTCATTTCAAAGATGAGGAAACTGAGGCACGGAAAGGTTAACACCCTTGCCTGAAGCGGCGAAGCTAGGAAGAGAAGCTGGGGTTGGAACGAGGCAGCCTGGCTCCAGAGATTAATAACAGACTCCAAGTAACGGACCCGAGTCATCAAGATGAGTTTATGTTCTGTAGCCTCAGTTTGAGAAGTCAGAGGAGTGTGAAATCCATTTTAGAAAGGCCTCCTCCGTGCAAACTAGTTAAAATTTAAAAAAAAGAAAGAAAGAAAGAAGAAAAAAAGACTGGCTCTGAAACTCAGCTAACTGGAAAACCCACCAGTGAGCCCGACTGCACCATTTCCCCTGGGATGGCAAACCCGTGAGGCGTTGCTGGGGGCTTGTTTCGTTCCCCAGCCTGATCTCCCCTCCGTAACACAGTTTGGAACCGGAACACTTACCCAAAGCCCATTGTAATAATCTGTATTGTGCTGTCTCGGAATCCATGGGGATAAAACAGACCTTTAGAGAGATTTCTAGGCTGTAACCAAGGCAAGCTCGCCCCATAATGGGCGTGCATCCCATGTGGAGTCCTTGAGCCCAGGACCGGGTTAGTTGTCTGGGGGCTGTGCTTTTGAAGGTGGCTCTGAATTATGCCAACAGCCTAAGAACAAGGCTTCAACTGCTCCCCTTAAATGAAGGCTAGTGAATGGACCAACCCCGGATATGTGTGTGTGTGAGCCCGGGAAGAGACTGAGGAAAGGGCAGTAAGACGGCAGATGGCCTGGGCCAGGAGGGTTAGGGGCAGAGAGTCCACAGCCCCACCCTGAGGGAAGGGCTCTCTGCGCATATGAAAGGCTGTTCCCAAACCAGAAGCCTCTCTGGAATCAACTGCAGAGAAGATAAAGCAGTTCCTGCAATATATAATTTCCTGCAATTTCTGTCTTTCACCCTATCTTTTTAAAAAACATATTAAGTTCTTCTAAAACAGCAGGATTGCCTCAATTTGCATCTTTCCACATGTTAATCAGGCTGCTTGAGAGACCTCAGCAAACAGCCTTCCTCTCCAGGGTGGCCTGGCCCACTAGAGCAAGTTAGCCCTCCCTGACCCAGAAGAGGGCTGTGGAGGTCAGAGGTCAGGCCCAGAGGTCGTCAGCACGTGGGATGAAGGCTGGAGGGGAAGCAACACGCAGGAGGAAAGAACAGAAGGCTGCTGTGGCCTAGGTCTGGCTGGCGGCCCTACGGCCAGAACATGAATAAGGCAAGTGCAAAATTCAACTCAGGGAGTCAAAAATCTCAGTAATCAAAATAAAGATTTTAATGTGATATTTTAAAAAAGAAAAATGAATGCAAAAATCCATGATAAATAAAGTGTCAAAAATTTAAATAAAGTCATTTTACATGTGAAGAAATTGAGGCACAGAAAGCTCAAGCAACTTGCCCATGGTCACACAGCTGGTGACATGTGACATTTGGTCTGGATCCAGAGCCCAGGTTCTTTTCTTTTCTTTTCTTTTAATTTTCTTTTTTGCGAGAGAGAGAGTGGAAGGGAGGGAAACAAACATCAATCAATCATTTTCTGTGTCCAAGGACTAAATCCACAACCCAGGCATGTGCTCTGACAGGGAATCGAACTGGCAACCGTCTGCTTTGTGGGATGACACCCAACCAGCTGAGCCACACCAGTGAGGTCCAGAGCCCAAGTTCTTAACCACTCTGCCCTGATGCTCACACACTGCACTCTAAGGAGTGCTTTTAAATAGATGATGGAACTATGGTGACATTTACTGTCTTCTCTTTAAAGTTTGCTGGGTTTTCCTAAAATTAGTCCATTGTCTTTTTTAGTCAGAAGAAAAGAAGACATCAGTTAAAAAGAAAAGGAATCATTAGCCACAACTGCGAAACTCAGCACTCCAGCAGGAGGGAACACAGCCCGGAGCTGGGGGTGATTCTGTGAACAGTGACCCCCAGGAGGGCTTCTGCACTCACACGGAGGCACAGAGCCCCGCCTTGCCCAGATAAGACTGCAGAAGCAGGAGACCAGGGGTGCTGGTGCCCAGGGACATCAGTGAATGTCAGGGACGTCTGACATCAGACTAGAGTTTATTTGAACACGGAGGGCAGGGGAAGTGGTCTGGGAGCCTGGGCCTGTCTTCACATGTTGACTTGTAATAACCACATCGAGGTCAGCTTTTCTCTGCCATCTTAATGACCGACTTTTCAAACAAGTCATCAGTTAGTTGTACGTCTGTTGATTTGGTCATTCAGAGGCTGAAAACCCTAGATTGACCATTTTCCTTCCTACTCACTGAGGCTGTACGTCTGGGATATGAACCAAAATACATCATTTAAAGTTAAAAGAGAAATGGAACAATTCAGCTGAGGATGTTCACTGCAGTGTTAATTATTTTGTTGCCTATAAGAGAACAAAGTCAATGAATTATGACCTATCCATATAGTAGAGGAATAATATGCAGTTATTAAATACATGTTTTCCAAGATTATCTTATGACATGGGAAAATAACTCTGGATAACATACTCTACTGATAAATAAAAGAAAACTGGATAAATATTCTACTAATTATAGGGAAAAAAGCACATACATGCTCACCCCGAAGAACGCCTTGGAGGCAATGCATCAAATGTCAACAACGATCATCTCTCATTGATTCTTCTATTCTTTGCATTTTCCAACTTGTCTGTTATGAACATGTTATTTTTTTAGCAGTGGGAAAATGTGTTTTGTCTTGTTTCTTTTTTTTTTTCCACTAGGGAAATGATTTCTAAGGCCAAAAAATCACAAACGAACTTTTAAAAGGGTGATGGTTGAATGTGGGTCACTCACCATGGAGAGCACTGGTCCACACGAGTCACAGCACGCACCCTCCCTAAGCATCAGCCTGTAGGCTTCTGCGTCTCAGGAAGCTTCGCCACCTCCGTGGCTTTGCCTCACCTCTTTCTTCTTATCTTTCCCCCTTCCTCCCAGGGCTCTCCTGAGGTTTGTCTTTAGAAAGATAATTCTAACTTCCCCAGAATTCAAGATGGCTGAGTTCCCCTGCTACGGGGCCCACACAATCTGGCCCCCACTGCCACCCACACCCTCACCTCTCTGACATCAGTCTGCCCTGGCCCAGGGTCTTAGCAAAGCTGTTATTTTTGCCTGGACCCATCCATCTTCTCCCAGGCAGATGCAAGGGTACGCGCCCTCACCTGTATGCATTTTGGCATTATATAGTACTGTCCATGAATTTTTCTTTAGGACAGTAAAGAATGTTATAAAGTATTTGTTATAAAAAAGAGGCCATGGGTCTGGCAAGGCTGAGAACCACTGCTGTGCTGTGATTGCTGGTTGGCATTTCCGTCTCTTGCACTCAAATGGAAACTCTGGGAG
Organism: Glossophaga mutica; assembly: GCA_039655065.1. Taxonomy (NCBI): domain Eukaryota; kingdom Metazoa; phylum Chordata; class Mammalia; order Chiroptera; family Phyllostomidae; genus Glossophaga; species Glossophaga mutica. The sequence goes on from CM077306.1 coordinate 113,180,808, forward strand.
GGCGAGGACTGAGCCCGGGTGTATTTGCTGAAATGAAATGAATGAATACAGAAGCAGGCCAGTGACACCTAAGCAGTGAGGACCCCCGGGGCAGCTGCGGTGTGAGGCTGGTGAGAGTCACACCCTTGGCAGTGTGTGTCCTGACTGGGAGGCAGCCAGGACGTGCTCCCTGGCCAGGAACTCCCGACCCCAGAGTGAAGCAGGTCCAGGTGCCCCACAGGCCTAGGGGGGAGCTAAGGGCCCTGGAAGGCGAGCAAGGAGCTGCCTGCTCCCTGCATAGCAGCACCCCTGCCTGTCTCCAGAAGCCCACCGCTCCCCAGGCCTGCGAAGGGCTACTGGCCCCACAAAGCCCATAGCTGTTCATGGACCATGGAGGCTCATGGCTTCCCTAGGGGTGAAGAAAAGACTCCCTGAGGGTTCGGAGTACAAGACCTGTGCTAGAATCCTGCAGTCTTGGGCAGGCCCCTTCGACCTCTCTGCGTCTGTAACCTGGGGTCCCTCATACCTACCCAACCCCAGCCTGTGGTAGGAATCAGAGAAACTGGGAACATGAGTGTCCTGGTCAGCTGAGAGGACTGTGCAAATCATGGTGGCTGTTCCATGGGACAATAATAAACAATAATAGTTTTACTGCTGAGCATAATTAAATGGTGATTCGGAGCCCTTCAGGAGCTTAAGCTCATCATTGTCAACAGCAGCTATCACTGACCGGTATTTTGGATCACACGGGATTGTTGGAATTTTCTTGGCATTTCAGTTCTAGATGAGAAAGGTTTTTCTGAAACCTATCAAAGCGTGCTGGCGAGCACGCTGGTCGCCTGCTGGAGTCCACTCTAATCCTTTGCTGGTCCCCACCCACCCACGCCATCCCCGGGATGAAGGGAGGGTTTGTCTACTTCGGCAGAATGTATTCACTTGAGCAGGAAGCTCTGCTCTGGTGCAAACCGTCTCTCCGCTCCACCCTCTTCCTTTGATCCTCCCACTGAATTGGGAGCTGGAACGGCAGAGGAAAAGCCGCTCAGATGTAATTATTTTAATTCAGCCAGATGCTGGGAATTAGTCTCTTTTCCTTGCAAGTATTCTCGGGAAACTCAGCCAAAGATGGCCCAAAGAAAAGGAGCTGACAATCTCAGGGAAGGAGGGGACACCCCCCACCCAACCTTGTGCTGGAACAGCTTAAATCCAGGAAACTGCTGCCATCCTTGGATGCAGGAGGGAAGGGGGCGGGGTAGGAAAGGGGGGGCGGCTAGTAGGTATTAAATGCAAACTGTTCACAGTCCCGTTTTCTAGTCCGAGAAAACTAGATCAATAACAGCACCCAGCATTTTCTAGAGCATTAGCATTTCCAAAGCATTTTCACTTTTATGACCTTATTTAATTATAAACTAGAGAGGAAGTCACTGGCTGAGCTAGAAGCTTGGGGGCAGACCGAATTTAGGCTTCAAGGAATTCAGTCTTGCCCAGGCACCCTGCAGAAGCCAGGCACCCGCTGGGCACAGTCCCTCCCCGTTAACCCTCACAGCAGCCCTCTGCGCCTGAGCGCACAGGTGGAGAACCTGATTGAAACAAGCTCTAGCCTCCCGTCAACTGGGTTCCCTCCCTTGTCTGAACTCCAGTAGTGTCCAGATCAGGAGCACACAGAGGTGTGGTTTTCATCATCGCCGCTGCTGTGCTTCCTGTTCATTCAGTCACAGGTTACGATAGGTCCTTGGGAGCACCTACTGTGCACCCAGCCCTCTGCTAGCCCAGACCTGGGGGCAGGTTTAGGCCTGCTGTCAAGTTCCCCCAGGCCCCCTGAGGTGAGCGGACCAGTGGAGAAACCGGAAGCAGCGGTTGCGTATGAGTTGCCTTAGTCCTTGCTGTACTGCCCTGTCCTGTTGCTGGGTCTCATTCTCCGACTGGAAGCCCCTGGGAGCAGTTCGGGACACCGTAGGCTAGTGTCCTGGCTCTAGAACCAGGCTGCCTTGGTCCGATCTCTTTTACTCAGCGGCCATGTGACCTTGGCAGTCACTTAACCTCTCCATAAAATGAGGACCATAATATACTAGACACTGTAATACAGCATACTACATATAACATTACATATTATAATACATCAGATAAACGAGTTGGTACATGTAGCCATTTAGCACAGTACATGGCTCAGAATAATTGCTCAAATAATGTTGGCTAACGATTTATACCTCCATACCAGCAGTTCTCAAAGTATGGACCAGGAATCCCTGCCCCCAGCGGGGGAGTTGCGGGGAGTCCATGAGGCCAAAACTATTTTCAAATAATGCTAATAAGACGTGGGATCTTCTAGAAGCTGCCCGACGGTGACTCACTGCAGACTGACTGCAGACGCAGACACGAGAATGCAGTTTTCTTGTGTCGAGCCAGACATTAAAGAGATTTACAAACATTTAAAACAAGGCCACTCTTCTCACGGTAAGACCTTTGTTTCGGAAAATACAGTTATTTTTTTAAAAAGGTGCATTTATGTTAATTAGGAATGGGGTAAACTATTGTTATTTTAAAACCCATTAATACATAATTTAAAAATTCTTCTCAATTTTAAATAAATATTGACAGCTAACAGACACAATAGCTGTGATGACTTCCCAGGCAGGTCAGAACATCTTGTATCTCCTCATCCCTCCCAGGCCCCTAACCTGAGCTGGACCCAGCCCCACCGGAAGCTGGGTCCCAGGTCGCCCCAGGCTCCGCTCGGTCTTGAGCTCAGCTTGATTGCCACCTCCACCTTTTCTCCCCTGGACCGTCACGTTTCCACCTGTGGCTCCTAATTAGCCTCCCAGGCATGCCAGCCAGGTGGCCTGGGGACAGGAGCCAGGGTTTTAGAGTCAGGCTGACCTGCGTTTGCTCCCAACTCTGCCACTTCCTGTCCTTTGTCAGGTGACTCAGCCTCCCAGCCTCCATCTCCTCACCCATAAAACGGGGGTAGCAATGATATCTAACTCTCAGGGCTGTTTGCGGGAGTAGTGATGACTCATGTACAATGTCCATCACTTGACAAATAAAAACTGTACTTTATCATTGTTATTAGCCATCAGGTCTTCTGAGCCCTTTCAGCTGTCCCCACTGGCTGCTTCTCTACTGTCCCATGGCAGAAGCAAAACCAAAAGCTGCCTGGGATTGGGACTCCGCTTCCCAACACGCACACACATTCACGCACACGCACACGCTCTCACATCTGACCAACCACGTGCCCTCATTCCCTCAGCCCTGTGCAGGGCATCACCCTACTCTAGAGCTAAAAGTGAAAAATGACAACTAAACACCAAGTGCCCAGGCTCTGAGACTGAAAAGGCCCCTCTGCTGCCAGTGTAGGTGCCAAGGCGGTCTTGGCTCAAGGACACACGAGTGGCAGCATGACGGGAGCACAGGGAGCCCTGGCACAGGAGCCAGGGGACCAGGCACCCTGGCCCAGCTCTGCTGCCGACCGTGGGCGACTTCCCTCCCCTCTCTGGGCCTCAGTCAGCTCAGCTGTGAAAGGACTTTCACCTTCTAGCCTCGCTGTTACGGAATTCTGTGACAGGCAAGACTGGCGAGCCCTGTCTTCCTTCCTGTTCCTGCCAAGGACACACGTCGTCCCGGGGTCAAGGGAGGCCGGCCTCCCCTCCACGCCCCCCTGCCCCAACACACCCCAGGTCCTGTCCTGGAGTCCCTCTGCCACTCACCCTACAGTTGCTGAGCTCCTCAGCGGACAGGATGATGGTGCCACATTTCTTCCCTGGGACACCGCTGGGAGAGGAGAGATGAAAGGGTGGAGAGCCAGACAGAGACGGAGACATGCGCACGCCTGGGCACTCCCTGCGTGAGCCCCCCTCGCCCTTCCCTGCCCCCCACCACCCGGCCGATCTGCCCGAGCCCTCAAGAAGACAGAGCCCCCTGAAACGCTGGCAGTGTGGCCGAGTGCCCTGCTCCCTGGGCCGGGGCCCAGGCCTGGAGCTGCCCCACCCCGGCTCCCCGAGAGCCCACCAAGAAAGGCGGCGTCAGCAGTGACAGTCCTGGAATCCGAAAAGCACCCAGACTCACCCGGAGGCTTCCAGACCAGTGGTTCTCAAACTTTCCATCCAAAGACCACTTCTGCGGGCAAAAGACCTTGTGGACTAGCCACCCCACCCTGCACCCAGCTGACCCCAGAACCCCAGAACATTCCAGCTCTGAGCCGCTCTGACTCACCTCAGGAGAGCAACAACAGGGAGAGAAGCATAAGGGCTGGCGTACCCGCAGGGGCAGCCTGCCAGCCTCTCTCCCGAGTCTACCGCCCCTGGGACAACTTGGCTGGAGTCTCTCTCCCAGAGAAATCCCAGACAACCATGCAGCTCCTCGGGGAGATGGGCGATGAGGACCTGAAGTCGGCCCACCCAGAAAATCCCCTCCAGGAGGGCGAGTTCCCCAGGTGGGGCTCCACCCAGGGCACCTGCCCCTCTCTTCCCTTGTTCAGGACAGACCGTTCCCCAGGCACCAGCCCATTCCACTCTGATGTTTCGGGCCAAGAGGGGGTCCCAGTGCAGCCCCGGGACCACTGGGAGGTAGAAGGAAATGTCAGGTTGTCCTGCAGCTGCAGGACTTTGAGCTCCTTACTGTACCTCTCTGAGCCTCAGTTTCCTTACACATGCAATGGGTATGACTGTAGCATCCCTTTTACTAATATGCACACACAGCGCCTGGCACAGGGAAGGCCCTCAAGGAGCATCATTCCCCACCTGCCCCCTTCCTGTCCAATTGACCAAAGCTGATAAAATCCAGTCCCACACTTCAGGCTTGCCTCAGGGCCACCGTGTGCTGTCTGTGGAACACATTTTGAGAACCACTGATGGAGCTCTTCCCACCACCGATTCTCGGAGGGAGGGGCTCTCAGACAGAGGAGGCAGGGGAGGCAGGAAAGCCGGTCCTGGGGCTGATGAGATAGCCAGATCTTCCATATCAGATGAGCAGGGGCTGCATCTGGAGGTTCCCCTGCCACAGGCAGGTAGCAGCGCCTGCTAGCTCATCCCCTTAGACAGGGCGGCTGAATCGAGTGGCCCGAAGCCCCTCCCCACCACCTGTCTGGCCCTTCCTGGTAGTAGAGATATGATTCGTTTGACCAGGCAATAAAATCCTCACACCAGCCTCCTCGCCCAAGGCTTCTCCATCTGTTCCTCTCTTTGCCTCTGAGTCCCTGTTCTATTTCCAATCATTCCTTCCCCTCTCCAGCCCTGCTCCCACCTGCTCGGCCTTCCTTTCTGTTTCTCTCTCTGACTCTAGCTCTCTTTCTAATCGCTGCTCCTCTACTCCCTTGTAAATCAACATGCACATTCTTCCCAGGCTGTAAGCCTCCCTGGGTCCCCTGGAGACCCCTTTCCCACATCCAGCTGGTCTGGTGGCCAGTGGAGCTCTGCTTACTCAGCCAAAATGCTCATGTTCAGGAGGCATCTTGAGGCTGGTTTCCCAAGCCTACACTCCTCCCCAGCTCACTGATGAGGTAAGGACCCTCCCTCCAACCAGGAGAGGAGGAGAGGGAAGGAGTGGGGAGGGTCTGCACTGCCCACTTTTGCATGAGGCCAGGCAAAAGCAGATGGTCAGAGCGGAGGCTGGCCCACCGCAGCTGGTGAGCAAATGCAGAAAGTGAGGATTTAGCTGAAGTCACTCTCTGGGCGAGACTGACATCCAGCAGTGGGAGCATGGAGGGGAAGGGAGAAAAAGAAGTGTGAGAGGCAGAAGAAACCAGGCCGGAGGGAGGAAGGGAAGGAAAAGTGCCCAGCCCCTCTGACTCCTGTTAACAGCCCCTACCTAGACCCCACCCTGCTCACAGAAGTCTCGTGAGCCACTGCGGCTGCAGAAGCTGAGCTCCAGCCTGGATGCGGGGCAGGGACCAGCTACAGAGTGGCCCAAAGTGCCTGAGCCCTTGAGAAGGGACCAGGGCTGAATGCACAGTGGTGGGAATGGGGACTGGGCCAGGAGTCTGAGGCCCCTCTGCAGAGCTGGCTGAATGTCTGAGGACCCGAGGGCCAGAGAGGTCTGGGGACCTACCCGTTGGACACAGCTGGCATGGGTTTGCCCGTCCTGGAGTTCAGACTGAACGCTCCTATCCTGTGCAGAGAGGAAGAGAGAGAGCATGTCATGAGCCACCTGTTTCCAGAGACCAGAGTGCTTGGCCTCTGGATTCTTGGAGACAGGTTTCTGGTCTGGATCAAACATCGAAACAGGACCAAAAGCCACAGGTCAGGGGAAGGAGAGGTCTTCTTCTGGAACCCTGTTGTAAAGTCCTGGGCAACTCTAGCTCAGGGGTTCTCAGAGTGGGGTCCCAGGCGGCAGCAGCAGCCTCCCCTGGGAACGTGTTAGAAATGTAAATTCTCAGGCCTCACCCGGGACCTGTGGATCTGAAACTCTGGGGGCAGAGCCCAGCAGTCAGTGTCTAACAAACCTTCCAGGGGATGCCAATGCCTGCTGCCGCCTGAGAACAACCACTCTCCCTCTCTGAGCCTCAGTGTGCAGGCTGTGAAGTGGGGAAAGGCTGAGAGCATCACACAAGATCAGGCCCGGAAGAGGGGCCTGGTGGAAGGGAGCCGCTCGTAGGCCTGGCCGAGAAGACAACCGCACTCGCACACATCAACCTTCAGTGGGCAGAACAGGTCCCCCTCCTTCAGCAACACTGAACGTCTCCACCAACCTCCACCGTTGAGGTCCTGCTTGCCTTTGAAGGCTCAGCTCCCTCACCATCTTCTACCCCAGGTCTTCCTCAGTCCCCCAGGGGCACCCTCCAGCAAGGGTGGACCAGGAGACAGCGGGCAGAAACCAGACCCGACTGGAGCCAAGTGGCTCATGAGCTTTTGACCAGGCAGTTGGGAGCTGAGAGGGGCAGACACACACTTACTCATGGGATTCCATGTTCTAGAAGCTTCAGAGCCCCCCAAACCTAGGCTTGCTCCCTGTTCTCAATAACTGATAGCTATTATCATTTTCTTTGAACCCAGAGGAAGTGACCTTTTGGGGGACAGCAAGGCCTTTGTGCGTGTCCTGAAGTTATCACATAGTTACTGGGGGGTCAGAGACAAGGGGCCTGGCTGGGAGAGAGACTACCCCCCTCCAAACACACAGTAACAGGTTCTGCAGTTATTGATCACGGTGAGGGGACAGCATCCAGCGTGAACTTGGCAGAAACAAGCTGGGGGTTGATGCCCAGCCCAGCCTGATCCCCCTTTCCTGCCCACCCTGCCCGTGATCTGGGTGCTTATCCCAGTCATGAGGCCTCTCTTGCCTAGGTCCTGCTCCTGGGGTTTCCTGAGAAACAGGGACAAGAGAGGTCACCCCTACCACCTGGCCAGCCCTGGCTGGTCTCTGAAGCCACCCTCAGACTCCGCTGCGAGAAGCCTTGGGACTTTCCACCCCAGAGCCTGCTCGGAATAATGGCTTTCTCCTGAAAGCACGCAAGGCCCTTCAGTGCAGGTGGCCAGGGGCAGGGTGAGATGGGGAAGGCTGCACTGGACCCCGTGCTGCCCATAGCAAGGGTGAACAGTTTGAGGGACGCACTACGGCAGTAGAACCCTCCCTTTGAATAAACCCCAGCTCTCCTACTTCCCAGCTGTGTGGCCTTGGGCAAGTTACTTCCCCTCTCTGGGCTTTGATTTCTTCCCTCCTACAAGGATAGGGGCGGGGGGGGGGGGGGGGGGCGGAACTAGATAGCATCTCAGAGCCTTCCTAGGAATATGGGGCTCTAATAACCAAGCTGGGATCCCTCCAAGGTAACTGGGTTAAAGGCCCTGCAAGGGGAGGGCCCATGGTGTCTCCTTATTCCTAATCATCCCTCATGACTAGCTGATGGCTTTGCCCCTGCTCTGAGACAGCCCTCAGCAGGGTAGACAGGAAGTTGGCCCATCACTGAAGAAGGAACCCAGACAGGCCCCAGTCTCCTCTACACTTACGTGAGGGGCTTTTCCAGGCGGCTCCCGGGGGACCCCACAATCTCTCCGAGGGTGCAGAAGGCCTGGCCCAGGAAATCCTGCAGATCCAGGGTACAGAAAGCATCAGTGTCACCCACGCTGCTCACCCATCACCAGCTCCCCCATCACCCCACCCCTGGAAGTGCGAAGGCTCTGAAATGACAGGATACAGCGTTGACACACACTCGGTGTCATGGTGAAGCCAGAGGCTGACTCAGAGCTTGACATTTAAGAGACTTCAGAATCGCTGGGCAGTCACAGGTGGAACTCACGTGTTTGGATAAGTCAGGGCTCTTCGAGTCAACGTCGTATCTGCAGGGAACACAGAGAGGTGGTGATGGCAGCCGGATGTCCTGCCCCACCCATTCTGGGTCAGGACCCCTGCACCACAGAAAACAGGCTTTGACAGAGGGACAGGTCAATGGGAACCTCCCGGTCACCTGCGAAGAGAAGGGCTCCCAGAGGTGGAGCTAGAGTCCTCCACACTTAACTGAGAACAATGGGGTGGGGAGGGGGGCGATTTTTCCCCTGCCCTGCCTCCCTTCCTTCTCCTGATGAGGGTGAGGCTAGACTTCAGCTAATAGTCACTTTTATTCCAGGCCAACCCTGAGCTTCCTCTAACATCACTGCCCCCACCTTCTCTAGTCCTGCAGCCCCACCTCCCATCACTGCTGCCTCCCCAGCTCCATCCTCAGCACCATCTTCCACTTACAGGTCGAAACGGAGGTTCTGCTTCTCCTCGAAGAAGTAATCCACAATGAATTTGCGCACAAAATCGGGGTTGAGTGTGTTGTCGATGACCTCGGTTCGTCCAAACTGCAAGAGGAAATAGAACATGGACCTCAGGGCCAGGCTGATAGGGCAGGGGGGCAAAAGTCAAGCCTCTCCTGGCTGTCCCCAGCCCCAGTCCAGGCGAGCACACCTCCCTCTAACAATGGAAACTGTCCACGTTGCGGCTCCAGTTTGACTCTCCCTATCTCTGTCTAGGCTCCGCCCAAGTTGAATGGTTTTGATACCGGGATACCTGAGCAGGTGCTTGCTTCACTTTCCCACCTCACTGCCTTTGCCTATGCTGTCCTCCACCTGGCCTCCCCTTCTTGGCCAGTGCCATGTCCTCCATTCCTTCAAGGTCCCTGACTGATGCTGCCTCCTCCAGGCAACCTTCCTGATTCCTCCAACTGGAGAGTTTTACCTTTTCTGAACTGTCATTGAACTTGTGCCTGCCCTGATGACCACCATTCTTCCCTGACTGGTTGCAGTTGGGTGTGTACCCACTGGATGCCCCCACTGTAAATGCAAGGGCACAGACCGGGACGGTGGGATCAGACCCCACCTCCTGGCATCCATGGCCTTGTGCGGGCCCTCCCCTTGAGTGTGGGCTGGACCTAGTGACTCACTTCTAACGAACAGACCAGAGCACAAGTCACTTCCAAGATTATGTCATTAGGACTATGACGTCTGTCTCGGGCACCCTCTCTGGCTGGCTCACTTTGATGAAGGCAGCTGCCACGCTGTGTGCTGCCCTGTGGAGGGGCCCATGTGGTGAGAAGCTAGGAGCAGCCAACCCACCCCTAAAAATCAGAGCCCTTCCAACAACCACCGAGAGCTCAGAAGTGGACCCTGCCCCAGCTGAACCTGGTGATGACTGAGGCTCTGGCCAACACCCTGACTGAGGCCTTGTGAGGTAGAGGGTCCCACAGAGCTTCACCCCGACTCCTGACCACACTGTTTTGTGGCTAAACTCTGGGTTAGCGTGCTACTCGGCAGTAGGTAACTAACACACAGACGTGACTTTCCTGGTAGCCCCTGCAGCATACTCTCCAAAACGGTTCACACATTAGACACTCAATGATTGAATACATTAAATTCTCCCAAATGACTTAAGGAAGTTTCTCCCCATTTCTGGGCATCAGAATCACTTGGAGGATTTGTTAAAACGCAGATGCAGGCCTTACTTCCAGAGGTTCCAGTTCAGTAGGTTTAGGGTGGGGCTTGAGAATCTGCATTTCTAAAGATGGAGGTGACGCTGCCACGCTGGTGCAGGGACCTCCCTTGGAGAACCAGTGGGCGACACCATGGTGCCCAGGACCCTGAGCTCCCAGGAGTCTTCCCTGCCTACGCCTGGGAGGAGGGCAGCGTGGGCGAGACTCCAGGCCGTCACTTCCGTCCAAGCAGCTCTCTGTTACACATCTGCTCAACACACTGGACTTTTCTGGTGAGATTTTGTTTCAAAAAAGGGACACAGGGCTCAAAAATAGAGTGCAAAAGCGCTGCACTTTACACCCCAGGAAGGGCAGGCACAGTTCCCCAACGTACGCAACAGGCACATGCACAATAAATATTTTAAACAGGTTGTTCATCTTTCTTAATACATAAACATGTTTGTTTGTTTGTTTTTTGTCTTGGATAGCAATTGCCAAAATAAAAAATCAGTCCTGAGTACTCATCCTCCTTGGTGGGGCTCTGCAGCCCAGAAAAGTGCTGGCACATGGGCCGCTCTCACACGTGGTGGGCAGGGTCCCCGTCACTGGGACATACCCTAGAGACCCCTCCTACCCTGAGTTAAGTTAGAAACCTGCAAAGAGAACCCCCCTCTCCCCCAAGGCAGGGTGGGGCCATCCGAGGAGCACTAGTGTGGCATCTTCGTGCCTTCACCCCCTCATCTAATCAACCTCTCTCTCCTGTCAATCCCACCCGCTAAATCTCCTGTGCCCGCCTCCTGTGCTGTTGCCTTGGACGGGGCGCATCATTTTCTCAGCTCAGCCACCGCAGCAACCTCCCAGTGGGTCACCCATGTGGGCCAATTGCTTATGCTTGACAACTCAGCTCCCAGAAGTCCTGCTCTCCGATTCCCAACCCCTGCCCTGTGCTCCCATAGTCTTCCTCACATCCCTATCGCCGCACTTACCGCATCCCCTGCTAATGATCTACTGAGGCTCTTTCCACCCGACTAGACTGAGCTGCTCGAGCAGCAGGAGGATCCACGTTCTCCTCACCTTTGCAGCCCAGGACCTGACACTGCTCAACAGTCGCAAGCTCACAGACACGGACAATCATAGCCCCAGGAACTGCATTAAACACTATTTAATTATTTTGTGGTGGACTTTCTCCACTTTATTGATGAGAAAACAAAAGCGCGGAAGAGTTAAGTAATTTGTCCAGGGTCACATGGCTAATAATCACCGACTTCAAGGCACGAACCAGGCACTCTGGCCCGTGCTCTCTAAGCCGTGTTGGGCTACGTGTAAGGTCCCAGGGGCAAGGACAGCAGAAGCTCACTGCCCCCAGGGGCTGGCACACAGCAGGTACCCAGGAATTGATGAATGAAGGAAGGTTTTGAATGAGGAAATGGATGAGTGGGCTGGAGTCCTAACTTCTTCACAAACTAATTATGTGCCTTGATCAGAGCCTTTGAAAGCCTCAGTTGAAAATGGAGAATACTCCTTGCCCTGCTCACTTAGAGTTATCATCCAATTGATTCCATTATTAATTCAATGAACAGTTGTTAAGCACTTGTTATAACCCAGGCCGTTTAACCCAAGTGCTGGGTGCTGAGCTACAAACATAAAGGAAACATGAACCCCGTACTTAGGGGCTTCTCCATCATTGGTGGGACAACTCATAAACAAACGGCTACCACGCAGTGTGCTAACAGTGCTAACAGAGCTATACGCAAAGGCCTAGGGCAAGGGCCTCCTGGGCAGCTGTGCATTGGAATCATGGGGAAGCGTGAGGTATTGAAAGGTACCAAAAAGCAGATCACTAGGTGTTCCATTTCACCTATTAGTCCAGATGTCTGATTTCATAGAGGTCTGCATTTTTCATTATCTTTAAAATACTTTACAGCTCTGCAAATCATAGAAGGAATAGAGTAATGCAAATGATTCATGTCTGTAAAATGCAAATAAACTTAGTTCAGTGGTATGCAATTGATTATTTGATTGTTACCTTCTGGCTATTGACTAACTTTGCATCTATTTACGAATTAATTTCAGCATTCCTAATTTCCCATTTGTCTGTGTTATTTGCATTTCAGTAAGTCCTCACTTAACCCTGTTGATAGGTTCTGTGACTTTAAGAGAAAGGATGTACAGTGAGACCAATTTCACCACAAGGTAATGATGTAAGTAAGAGTTAAGTCCCTTTGGTATCTCAGCAACGCAATAGTAAATCCACATTGAACAAAAGACTTATTTGAAGAGCTGCTGTATAGCGACATCTTACTGGTTGTAACATCTTACTGGTTCCTTCATTAATTAGCTAGTTAAAAAAATGTTTGCTATGTGTTAATTTTATATTTGTATAGGATTAATCATTTTACTTTTTAAAATATCCTCACCCAAAGGTATATGTATTGATTTTAGAGAGACAGGAAGGAAGGGAGGGAGGGAAAGAGGGAGAGAGAAATGGCGATGGGCTGCCTCCCTCAAACACCTTTAAAAATTCCTCTGGCAGGGCTTCCGATAAAGCCCGGTCCAGAAGGAGCAAGCATTCCGTTGCACACCTCTCTCCCCACCCGACTGCTGGCAGAGACTCCAAGGAAAACACCCATGAGGGGAGATGGCAGGGCTGCTTTGAAAATGGCACTCGAAGCTTCAATGGATGGGAATTCCCCAGAGATTGATCTCTGCTGGAGAAGAAAATGGAGTTCCCCTGGAAACAGGACCGCGGGGGCGGGGGCGGGGGGGTGCATTCCAAGAGCCCCAATACCTCCTGGAGCAGGAAAGGGGGCAAGCCAGCCAGGCTGGGCATTGATGAATTATCAGGATGCAGGGGTAATTAACACGTGCACGTCACAAAGGACTGGGAAATCTACAGCCCAGAGACTTACTAAAGATGTTTTATAGCCTTCATTACTTGGGCTAATAACAAAGAGAAAACATGCGAAAACTTGAATTTTAAAATCCAAGAAGCCTCCAGGTCCCTGTCAGGGCCAATTTATACCCCTATTAATGATGGTATGAACACAACTGAGCTGATGTTCAAAAAAATCAATGTGGCTGTATTTCATTTTGCCTAGAATTGTGGAGTTTTCAAGTGGAATGGGACTTGGCAATGAGGCATGAGCAGCGGGAAGCACACGAAGGCATGTGGTCGGTCTGACCATGTTACCTGGGGAAGTAGGGCGGGGGGGCGGGGCTAACCCCTTACCACCTCCAATCAGAGCCAAGCTGGCCCTGAGCACTCTTCCAGCTCCCCAGACCATCGGGCCCTCCTTCCAGTCCTTCCGAACCCCTCTGTCCACACTCCGGAGTCTGAAGATGGGAGGGGGTCCTCGAGTTGCTCACAATCTGGGGCACAGGCATTCTCTGATCATCAAAGCTGAACAGAAGGCCCCAAATCTTTGTTTTACCAAAGGATTCTGATGTAGAGAGCCCCAGGGTAGGTGGGCAAGTGTGGACAGGGTAGGCTGTGGTGTGTAATGGAAGGAGGAACAGAACCATCAAGGTGAAGAGGACCTCCCTGATCCCAGGGGCCAGGCAGTCTCTCTGGGGGAGAAAGAAAATTCAAATGACAAAGAAGCCTGGAAATTAGGGTATTCACCCTCTGAAAAGCTCACTTGGCAACAAAACCCAGAGGGAAAAGCTCCTGACACTCTGCAAAAGTTGCTCCCAAGAGCTCCTAAAACCTCATGATTAAGCCCTGAGAATATCAATTAAGCAGCATTAATTACATGTCATCAGCTACAGTGAGACCCTCAAAGGACAGGCAACTTGAAACCTCTTTAAGGACTAAAGCATCATGCAAGTGTTGGGACTTAGGGGAGTAGGAAGGCAACTGTCCCCCCAAACCTCCCTGCGGCAAGGGCCAAGGCGAGGGCTGAGAGGGAGAACCCAAGTAAAACAGGTAAGGAAGCGGCTGCAAGCAACTCAGCGAAGACTCCCAACATCTGGGTCAACTCCCCACCATTGCCCAGAGGCAGGGTGGTGGAGAGGGGAAGCTGGGCCAATAGCCCAGGACCCCCACTGGTACGGTCTGTTGCTCTTTATCCAAGTGAGACAACATGGAAACCCCTCAGAGATTGCACGTCCTCATCACTAAATCAGAAACCATTCCTTCTCCAGAGGAAGACAGAAAGGAATGTGTGAGAAGCACTGCAGAATGTCTGCATGGTTGCTCTTCAGCATTGGTGAGAGCCCTCACGTAGCCCACCTGTAGCCCTACTCTGTGCCAGACACCAAGTGTTTCCCATATAGTAACTTGTTTAATCTTCACGACAATCTTATTAGGCAATACTAATACTATTCCCATTTTACACATAAATTAACCAAGATGAAACTCAGAGACATTGATTGACTAGCCCAAGGTCACACAGCAAGTGGACAATAGGGAGAAGATTTGAACCCAGGCAGATTTGGCTCCCTATCAATAAGGATTTGAGGTAGTCACTAACCAAGAAGAGGTTAATACAAAGAATGAGGCTGGAACTATGTTCTATCCAGTCTTTACCACTGTTTTTTTTCCTCACCACTAGCCCAACCTCTGAATTCTTCATCGCCTACTGTCCCTTCTACCTTGTTGACTCTTCTTGTGGGGTCTGGAGGGTTCTACTGGTCAGGTGGCACTGGTGAGTGTCCCTGACCTATACCTCCACTCACCCCAATCCCTCCTACAGCCTCTGCACCCACACATACACACACGCAGTCCTGATCCCTCCTGTGATTTCCATAAACATTCATTGATTAACAAGTTGAACTAGAACCTAAAGATCTCAGAGCTGGAAGGAACCAAATCCCCTCAGCCAATGAGAAAAGAGAAGCAGGAAAGGGGGTTGGGGTGCTCTGACAGAGGTCACACTGCTGATTAAGAAAAGAGCTGTGAGGGGCTTCTGGTCAAGATAGTGATGCAGGGAGACATGGCCCGCCTCTTCGCACAACCACATCAAAATTACAACTAAAATATAGAACCACCATCACTCAGGAACATCAGAAATCAGGCTGAATGAAAGTCTGACAACTATGGAATTAAAGAAACCACATCCATCCAGACTGGTAGGAGGTAGGAGGTACATGGATGAAGAATGTGCTGGCCCCACACCCATATGGATAAAAATTTGAGAGGGATATCTTGGGAGCGAGGAGTCCCAGATCCACACCAGGCACCCCAGCCCAGGATTCCAGTGCCAAGAAGAAAAGTTCCCACAACTTCTGGCTGCAAAAACCAGCAGGGATTGAGTCAGTGGAGGAGGCTGTTGGAGTCCCAAATATTTCCTCTTGGGGAACACACATACAGACTCATCTACTCAGACTAGCTCCCTCTGAGCTCCAGCACCAGAATGGCAGCTTGAAGAGCACCAGTGGTATATAGGGAGAGACTGAAGTGTCTGGCATCAGGGTGAGCAGAGGCCATTGTCCCTTTGCCGAACCCTCCCCACACAGCACTGGCAAGCTGGTGCCATAAATGAGACTCCATCAACCTGGCTAACAATTTGTGACCCACTTTGGAGATCCATAGAGGCTCTACCCCATCCAATTTATGGGCCTACCCAAGCTGCTTTTCAATAAGAATAGCTGGTTTTGGATCCTAAATCCTATCAAACAAGCAACAGCTGGCTTCAGTGAGCTCTAGCAGCAGCCAGTTTAGTTACAGCTTGGCTTCACCTGGGAATCTCGTAGCCCAGCACCAGTAGCAGCCATTCTGGATTGCTTTGTGGCTCAGGCAGGGTGCCCTGGGCAAAACACTGGTGGGGGCTGACCTTGTCCTGCACCACCCGGGAAACCAGATGGCCAACCCATCCAGTGGACAGCTACAGACCACATTGGAGCACCCACCACCCTGCCCCTGCATAGCTGATCCTCCATAGATGGCAGAGATTGGTCACAGCCTGTCCTTGCCACTGGCTAGATGGGTAAACCCCTCCCATTGATCTGTTAACAGCAACCAAGGCTCAACTACAAGAGGAGAGTATACTTAGCCCACACAAAGGGGGCACCTCGAGTACCCAGCTTGAGTGACAGAGGAGGCTATGCCACTGGACCCTAGAGGACACCTACTACATTAGGCCACACTACCAAGACACAGATTCAAAGCAGCTTCAGATAATACATAGAAACAAACACAGGGAGGTGGACAAAATGAGGAGACAAAGAAACATTTGTCTTTTCATTTGGGGTGGCCCAAATGAAAGAACAGATCAAAACTCCAGAAAAAGAGCTAAGTGAAATGGAGATAAGCAAACTTTCAGATGCAGAGTTCAAAACATTATTTATAAGGAAGCTCAAGGAACTTAGTGAGGACTTCAGCAGCATGAAAAAGACCCAGTCAGAAATGAAGGATATACTAATTGAAATACAGAACAATGTATACGAAAACAACAGTACAATGGATGAAGCTGAGAATCAAATCAATGATTTGGAACATAATGAAGCAAATAACAACTACACAGAGCAACAAGAAAAAAGAATAAAAAAAAAATGAGGGTAGTATAAACAGCCTCTAGGACAACTTCAAGAGGTCCAACATCCACCTCATAGGGCTACCAGAAGGAAAAGAGAAAGAACAAGAAATTGGAAATCTATCCCAAAAAATAGTGAAAGAAAACTTCCCTGATTTGGTGAAGGAAATAGACATGCAAGTCCAGGAAGTGCAGAGAGTCCCAATTATGAGGGATGCAAAGAGGCCCACACCTAGACACATCATAATTAAAAGGCCAAAGGTTAAAGATAAAGAGAGACTCTTAAAAGCAGCAAGAGAAAAGAAATTAGTTACCGGAAGGTTGCAGACAGGAGAGGGGAGGGGGAAAATGGATGAAGAGGTGAGGGGATTAAGAAGTACAAATAAGTAGTCTCAGAATAGCCATGGGGATGTAAAGTACGGTATAGGACATGGAGTAGCCAAAGAACTTACATGCATGACCCATGGACATGAACAATGGTGGGAGAATTGCCTGAGTAGGGGGCACTGGGTGGAGGGGGGAAAGGGAAAAATCAGGACAACTGTAATAGCATAATCAATAGAATACAATTTAAAAAATGAAAAAAATAAAAATAAATACATTTAAAAAAAGAAAGAAAGAAGAGGGCTATAACAAGAGCTGAGGTCACAGCAGTGCCCTCTTCTCCCATGAGCCTGTCAACATCCCTCTCAGTTTTCTTCCTTCCATCAAATCCTCCTCCTTCTGCTTTGTGTCGTGACTTCTCATCTTCAAAACACTTCCACACATCCATGATCTGATTTAACCAACCCCCCACTGACCCGGTGGAGCCCATATTATTGCGGTCCCCACTTTACAGATGAAGGACCTCCCAGTGGCCCCCAGCCATGAGGAAGGGCGTGCAGGGCTCCCAGGAGTGACAGCATCACCACGGTCCCCTGCCTCAGTAATGAGTGGGTGGCTCTGCAAGCATGAACAGTCTCAGCGGCCCTGATTTAAGCAGCTCTTGCCTTTTTACAAATTATAGCTGGGCGAAGCTTGGAGACCTCCCCGCAGCTGCAAAGCCCCCAGTGGCTGTGCTGGCCGGGACAGGAGGCCGGGGCTGACAGACCGCTCTCCACCACAAAGCTGTGCACCCTTCCCCAGCTGGAGGGACCCTATAATTTTCGTACATTATTGATGGCTCCTTCACTGGGGGATTCTCAAAGCCCTGCTGCGGAGCCTAGCCCTGGCCCCTCATGAATCATGTTCACTATGATTAAAACTAGAGGCCAGAAAGCTATCCGACTTAAACAGAAACAGGAAAAGGGAATGTGTTTGGCTCTAGGAACAGGGCTGGGATGGGTGCCCAGGGCTGGGGAGGAGGAGGCCCAAGGTCTGGGAGCCTGGAAGGAGGGCATGGCCTGTGGACAGAAGCATAGAGAACCTGTTTCCATGCCAGACCCACCACCATCTTGGGTCTAGAAAGTTCTCTCAGGTTCTCCCACTGGAGGGGTTCGGGATTCTGTAGCCACCCCTCCTTTTAGAGGGGAAAACCAGGCCCAGAGTGAGGAAGGAGCTTGCCTCAAGTCACACAGACAGACCCATGACTTCTCGGCCCGCTGGCCCCCCAGACGACTCCGTTTCATCGAGGCCTCGAGGTGAGGAAGGGCAGAGATGAGTGAGGAGACGAGGCTCTGAAGGCCTTCCCGGTGCCCAGGGCTGCACAGAGAAGGTTCTCCCTCTGGCCCCAGACACCAGCAGCAGCCTGTGAAAATTTACCAAGCTTATAATGAAAGACTTCCAGCCTAAAAGCTTAGTTCCTAATTAGCCATTGTTCCAGATGATCTGTTAAATCATCCCAGCTCCTGGGAAAATAACCCTTTTACCAATAAGCCCGGCTGCCAAGCTGCTGGCAAAACACTCTCCACCAGCCTGTCCCCCTGGAGGATGGACCGCTGAGCCTTGGGTCTGGCTGCAGCATGTGGGGGGAGGGGCCTGAGCAAGCCCTGCCCTAAAGGCGCTTGTCTCCCAGCACACTCCTAATGTCTACAGCTCCTAACAAAGGGCGCCAGGATGTCTGAAATGCCATCAGCAGTTCCTTCCTCCAGGTAAAGCACTGGTTGCTCACTCAGGGCTTCTTATAAGAAGAGCCATTATTGAACATTTTCTTTGTGCTAGGCACTTCACATGAATTAGTTCATCTAGTCCTCACAGCAGGCTCCTAAACCTAAGCACTTGGCCAAAGAGCCCTGCTGGGAAGGCAGTAGCCAGGATTTGGACCCAGTCACCTTGACTTTGGAGCCCACACTCTCAACAGCTCAGCCACAGCTGTAAAGTGCAGCTGGACGCTAACACTGGAGAGTAAATAGATTGGTCAGCCACCAAGGGACCTGGCCTCGAACCTCAGGGTTTACTAGGACAGCAGACTCCTTTTTTCAAATGAAATCTTGGGCTCCCTGCTAATGTATTACCCAGAACTAGCACACTCCTCTGGCCGAATGGGGGAAGGGACAGAAGGAGTCACACACAGATGCACAGTTGGCCCTGAGACACCACATCCAACTCCGGAGCTAGAAAAGACCACTCTGAAAGTCCACGCCGGGCAGATGCGGGGAGCAGGGAACTGGACCACATTGCACCCCAGCTCTGCCACTTTCTAGGTGAGCCCCTGGGCAAAGCAAGGACCTTTCCGTGCCTCTGCTTCCTCATCCAGGGTGTGGTGAGGCTCCAGGGAATGGAGTGCTGCTGATGTGGAGATTGCACGGGGCAGTAGGAATGTCAGTTGTCCTCCCGTTAAAAAAGCGGCAGCATAGGGGGCAGAGCCTTCCCCCAGCTCTGTCTGATCGTAGTGTATGATTATAATATTCACAAGCATCGAGCATAGCCAGGCACTGTGCTGAGTGATTCTGTCATTTACTCCAATGAGCGGACATTGGGGCCCCATTTTACTGGGACACCCCCCCCCAGACTTATGCATGGCACCACTCAACTCCAGTGGCATCAGCCCCTCAGAAGGGTCTCCCTCAACCCCTCTAATTAAAGCAGCCCCATCTCCCTGGTCACTCTGTCTCATTACACTTTTTTGCAGCACTCATCAATCAGTCCCTGAAATTATCCGGTTTCTTAGCTGATTACGCTAAGCTCTCCAGAGCAGGGACTCTGCCTGTCTTGTACTCCACTATGTGCCTGGATCAGTATATAGAACCTAGTAGGTGCTCAACAAATGCTTGCTCACTGACTCCCACAACTGTGATTAAATCTAAGACCCGTACTCCCAACAGTGGGGCGTCGCTCTCCCCCCTGAGCTGGCCTCCCACCTCTCTCCAACACTCCGGGCCGGTCAGATTGAGTCTCTGCCATCTCACAGGCACACAGGGCATTCTCCCCCGCGGGCTTTGCTCCCGTCAGGCCCCATTCCTGCAGTGCTCTTTCCTTCTCCCACCATCCTTCAAGTGCCACCTCCCCCAGGAAGGCTCCCCAGCCCCCCTGGCTCTCTCCCTGCTGTAAAGTGTTGAGGATTCACCTCTAAACTATTAGGAGGGCTCTTGATCTAGTTATAATCTGAAACATGGGGCTTTCTACAGGATCTGTTCTAATACGCTTATCAAGATGAAGGAAAACGAGGCTTTTAAATCATTGCATGTCTGTGTCTGGTCTCTCCAACTCCCCATAGGGTCTCAAAGGGCAGGGAACTCCCTGCTTTGCACCCGAGAGGATACCGGAGTCCTATTCAAGTTATCTCTCTTCTTTTGGCCTCCACACTTCTATCTATAAAGTGTGTAAACAGACCAGTACATCATCTGTGCCCACAGCCCATCAGTAATACTATCAACGAGAGCTGTCTATTACCAAGTGTCTACCTGGCTCCTCCAGCTTGTCCTGTGTTACCTCTAATTCCTTAAGACAATCCAGCAGGTAAGTATTACTAGTTGCCCACTTTACATTTGAGGAAACTGAGGCTCAGAGAAGATAAGTGTCTAGTACAAGGTCACACAGCTCTAAGTACCAAGGTCCTGACACAAGGCCAGGTCTGTCTGACTTCCAAGAACTGACCAAGAACCGCCCCTCCTCTGGTTCAACAGGGAGAGAACCCCAATTTCCTAGCCATGTCACCTGGGGCCAGTTTCTTCACTTCTCTGTGTCTGGGGATAACTGTATCTGGCCACAGGGTGGTCATAAGGACTAGGGACGATGAGTATGAGATGCCAGCCACAAGCAGGTGCTCAGTAAGGAGGCCTGCTGTTACACAGCACATGTTCTGAACATCTTGGTCAACTCTGATTCTCTGATGCTCATCAAGAGCAATCTTGGCTGCAGGCAGAGGGTGTCTGGGAGGCTCAGGGAGCACTGAAGATGGAGCAGAGTCAGCTAAAGGCTCGGACGTGGCCGGAGGATTTCCTCTGGAAGAACAGAATGAGGGCAGGAAGTCCGCCTGGCTGTCTAGATGCAGGGGAGGGACAGAGCGAGGGAAGAAGCTGGGTAACAGGCTATGAGGTAGGGTGGGAAAAGCCCAGAGTCAAATAGCCTGGGTCTTTTTTTATTGTCTCTAATCTATTATTTTAAGTTATTTTTTTAAATGACTTTCATCTATCCTAGGCATGGGAGTTACATTTGAAAGATGCTACTGAGGAGGCCTCACCTCAAATCCCTGATCTCCTGGGCCCTGAAGAACCCTGTTAACAGCGGGAAGTTAACAGTGATGTTTCACAGCCAACAGGAAGGTGCAGAGAGACACGGGGAGGTTAGAAGTGTTGAACCAGCACTTAGGCACGTGCACGAGCTGGGCATGAGAATCTGTAGACACCAAGGCTCTTACGCCTTGGGAGCGGGTCTGGGTTCTGACACCCCTGGGCACTCCCACAAACAGAGGCTGTGGTGGCCTGATCGTCACCAACACTGAGCATCGTCCCTTGCCTGTCTCCAGGGAGCCTTTCAGGCAAGAGGCCCTGGGACCTCACCGAGCTTACAAGGACAGGAGTGTGACTGGCCACTTGCTCATATTAGACTACAGTCTAACCTAACCATGAGACCATATGAAATTGCCAACATTTTCAAATTGCAAATCCATATGGTTCAATCTAACCTGCTGGTGCCTGTGGCAGAAATCAGCCCAAGTCCGGCCTCTGTGACTGCGTAGACCTCGGTGTCGAGGTTGCGCGGAGCAACGCTGGGCCTGTACCCACCTCTGACTGTGGGCGACTGTTGGTATCTGCCCAAAAGGCCCGAAAGCTGGGGACAGCCAAAGGAGTTAGATGGCTTCATAACCGATGTGAATCCCAACTCTGCACCCATGAGCTGTGTGGCCTGGCGCAAGCCACTTCATCTTTCCCAGCCTTAGTTTCTGTCTATGACATGGGCCAGTCACATCTCCTCAGGTCACTGCAGCAGCAGGGATGAGCCAGCAGAGCACGCAGCAGGGGCCAAATCAGCGGTAGCTCTTTCCTTATGGCCATTCTGAGGGTATCTGAGTGGGAAAGGTTCTGACACCAGGCTAAGAAGTTTCATCTCAGAGGCTTGGGGGCCAGGTGAAGCCCTGAGCTGCGGTTGTGAGAGCCACTGGAACCAGGGAAAAGCCCTTTTCTGTTCAGGAGGAACTGGAGGGGAGAGAAGGAACAGGGACGCTGCCTGCTGGGGGTGGGCATGGGGCAACCTTCAGAGCCTGAGCAGGGAGCATGGTGGGGGTCTGCAAGGGGGCAGGAGCCAGAAAGGCCACCACCCAGACAAGCAAGTTCTCATTGGCAGACTGAGAGGAGATGCCCCCGGACAACACAGGAGGGGACAAACGCACCGAGAGCAGGGACCCCGTACTGTCAACAGCCCCCATCTGGCAGCCAGTGTGCCAAGGCACAGTGCTCTGTGGGGCATGACACAGTGATGATGGTGTCCCTGGGTCCAGCCGTTCCTGCAAGAGCCCCTGATGAGAGACCCTTCCCACAAAGGTTTCGGATATTGCACTTCAGGCCCCTCTCTTCCTGGAAGCCCTCACCCCTTGGATTCAGGTTCTGCAGCCCCAGGCTGAGCAGAGGACTCAGGTTTTACAGGAAACCTGAGTATTCAGGAACGCTGGCTGTCACTCTGCACTCTTTATAAGGGCAGACTTGGTTTAGGTCAGGAGACCTCCAAGTGTGGCCATTTCCATGGAGACGGAGCACCCGAATACTCAAACTGGGCAATGTCACTTTACAATTGGTATTTCCAGGCATTTTGAAAGCATTAACTTACTTGGTCTTCCCAAGAAGATCTCCTAATTCCACTTTACATGTGAGTGAGCTGAGAGCTGGAGAATGTAAATACCGCACCCAGGTCACATAGCAAATATCAGAAGTGGGATGGGAATGTGCAGGGTTTTGGAGGTCAAGTTCAGGGCCTCATCTGACAAGGCATCTGACTGTTATTCACGGTGTCCTTAGGGACCAGGTAGAGAAATATAAGGTGGGTTATAACAAGTTCTGTAGATCCTAGGTGGCTGAACAGCACACCCCAAA
Organism: Glossophaga mutica; assembly: GCA_039655065.1. Lineage (NCBI taxonomy): Eukaryota > Metazoa > Chordata > Mammalia > Chiroptera > Phyllostomidae > Glossophaga > Glossophaga mutica. Next base: position 113,203,577 of record CM077306.1, read on the forward strand.
GGTCAACTAGAGAACTGAGGTCAGTCTGGGCAAAGGTCTCTACCGGAGGACCCCGGCACTCCAGCCCATTCAGCCACCCATCATGCACAGGGGTGACAACGACAGCTGGCCCAGGACCAGGAGACAGAACCAGGATGTTGAATGCAATCGTAATTCAACGTGATCTTCACAGACCATACAACAGACCGATTCTACCAAATGACCCACAATAGAAATAAATGTAAAATCACATTTAGACTCAACTCAATTTCCAAGTCTGAGAGGAGGGAATCCTTTGTGAACAGCAGCTCATGTGAGAAACGCACAGGACCCCCACACTCAGTGTGAAGAAAGTTGGAGAGCGCTGTCACGGAGGCCAGCGGACACTGGACAGCACGGATGGTGCATAACCCTGCGAGAAAGGCCCACAGAGCGCAGAGACCTGGGGAGGGGCGTGCTTGTGTAGTTCAAGGCCGTGTGTGGAGGCAGCCAGCCCACGATGCTCTGGGCTGGGCTAGCGGATGGCACAGGACACACACCTGGGGAAGAACGAGAAGAGTGGATGTGTGTTCCAGGGGCTGTGCCTGGCTCGATAAGGGACGAGAGACAGTGACACAAACAGAAACCACTGATAGAAAAGGTCACTCTCTGAAGTCTGACCCAAAGCAGGCTAACAGAGCCCTGGGAGCAGACTTCAAATAATGAGGAAAAGACCATGGGGAAGAGAAAATCAACTTACTTTGTACATCTACAGAGGGCAGAACTCAGAATAAGTGAAAGTTTGCCCTTTATATAGGACTGCTACAGTTCTTACATCATGCTTTAGAAACCATTTTCCCATTAACCTCTCTGTGCTTCCTCCTCCGTGAACTGGGACAGATAATAATAAAATTATTAATAATGATACCTCCCTCATAGGGTTGTTGTGAGGATTAAATGCTCAGAACAGAGCCAGGCACGCTGGTCACACAGGTGCATGCCATCAGCATCACATGGCTGTTACTGTCACCTCCCGGAACTGAAAGTGAGCTCTGCTGGTGGTAAACAGTGCCTGGTCCCCGTTGTGTCCCCAGCATTCTCCCTGTCACATGCTCATTGAGTCAACGTTAAGTGAAGGCACACGTCAAGGTGCTGTGATCACGTTATTCCAAATATGAGGCGATGAACCGTCATCCCCAGCTGGTGTTAAAACATTCAATGGGCTGAGCTTGCTCGGAAATAGACTGAGCGATCTGGTAGGGACGCGTGGGCATGCCCGTGGGGGCCACATACCCTGCTGGTGGTGTGAGTCTATCAGAGGGATACCCTAAGATTTGGGATAACTTACTCTCCTCCTTACTAAGGGGCCTTTGCCAGGACGGCCACCTGGCAAGGGAAGGGCAAGGACCAGCCTCCCCCCACCCCACCCCCACCACACACACTTCTAAATGGGAAACCAAGAGGCACTCTCTGTTATGTCCCTCTTCCCACTAAGAGTGTTTCTGGGACCCTTCCAACCTGGTCATCCTTCCTTCCCCCGGGACATGCAGAAGGCTCTGGCAAGATCTGATGCAAAGAGTGCTCAGTTTCCTAGGTTAAAAATCACATCTCAAGTCAATTTTCATAAAAGGCAGTGACACATTTAGGTGCCAGGATGATGGAGCTTTCTCGGAAGGCATTAAAATGACCTAAACAGTTAAAATCAACTAAAACCCAGTGGCCAGGGGCTGCGAGAACAGTTTTCATCCTCTGCCGCCTTGTGCAAACTGGGGGTCTTGGCCCTGCCTAGAGGAACATCGACCTCGAGGAACTAGAGGACCTGAGCTTGACTCCCTCTGATCACAGGGAGGCGAGATTCCAGTAACAGACGTTTTGCAATGAGCCAGCAAGTGCAGTGGTGGTGACTGGTCTCTGCTCACTTGTGAAGGCAGTCTTCCATCCCAGGGCCAGTTCCATTGAGAGGGATCTGGGTTTTTCTTTAAATTCTCTATTCCTAATACTTTCCTCTAGGCGTCACACACAGAATCGGGCATAGAAGGAGGACCTCAGTATGTCTGAGCGCATCTTCTCTTCTCCAAAGTAGCTTGAAGCCTGTGTTCCAGGGCTGCTATTGGGGTTTGGGGCGGGTGGCCCCCACATGCCCCACAGTAACACATCCATCACTAGGAATCAGGTACCTGACAGGCAGCCAGTGCAAGAGGGGCACATTGACCCGTCCTTGTCGTGCTGAATACAGAAAATAAGTCTCTGCTGTCAAAGGGTCCTCCTGGCTGCAGGGGACTACGAGCAACATCCTATCTCCAGAGTTAAGGACCCAGGGCCCAAAAAGGCTTTCCTGGGCAAAGCCCGTCACTCCTTTCCTAATCTGCTCCCCAAGCCCAAACTTGGTTTGCGTTCCTCAGTAATGAGCGCCCAAACTGCCGTGTCTTTCTCCTGCTATTTCTTCCCAAATCTACTATTCCTTTGCCTACAAAATATTTTAAAAAGATGGCTGGTTCGTCATTTCGGAGGGCATCACCATTTATGATCTCCCATGCACACATAACAAGTTGGTTTTTCTCCTGTTAATCTGGTGTCAGTTGTATTATTGGAACTCGAGAAGGGCGGTGTGGATACAGGGAGATTCTCCCCCTCCCCAGCAGTACATGTGGCTGAGTTCTGCCACTGTCACCCCCGAAGGCCTGGCATGGTGCTCACTGCTTCTGGGAAACGGAGTCAGCCTCCTTGATCTCTATGGCCCCTCTTGCTCTGACCCCACGGTCCCACCTGTCCTCAGCCTAACAGCCGTGAGCCCCGTTCAGTTGCGTCCTCCTGTGTTTTACCAGCCCACACTCTCAACACCAGCCCCACTCATCTGCTTGCTGTCAATTGCCGTGTCCCCATTTGCCCCTCAGATTCTCCACTCTGCTCTGTGCCCGGGAGGCTGACCTGCATCAAAGTCCCCCCCGACCCTCAGGTCTTCCAGTGGGTTCCGCCAATGGGAAGTGCTGGCAGAAAGCAGAGAGTGGGAAGATAGTGAGGCTGCCTGGGCTACGAGTGTCCCTCCACTGAGGGTCCCTGTTCCTGTCTGGAAGCCCCTTTACCCCCTCAGGCTTCCCACTGTTGCCAGCCTTGTGATTCATCACCCCTCACTGGTTCCCTAAAACCTGCCCACTCCTTTACAAACAGCCCTTTATTATACCCGTCCCCCAGCTACCCGGGACCTGGCCTGGCCTGCTGATCCCAGCCTCCCCCGTACTTTGCTTATGCCACAATCCCTGCTGCTGGGCCCTGTGCTGTGTCCCCGGAAGTGGACATTCCCACTGCACTGGGCTCCAGCACGCTGATTCAGCCACCTGAAGCCTGTCCTGTCCCCTCCTCAAGTGAGGAGATTGAATTGGATGACCTGTGAAGTTCCCTTGGACCCACATCCTCCTCTTTTCCACAGCACGCAGCCCTTAGCCAGACAGCTTGTGTTCAGTCAAATTCCATTTTAAAAAATCCAGTGAGCTATGAACACGCCTGTAACTTTCTCTCCTCTGAGCTCCCATTCTCTTCTCAAGGATCCCTCTCACCATTTCCTGTGAGGGTTATTCATGCATGTGAGTCTCCCCTTTCCAGGCTGCACACTCCCAAGTTCCAGCAGGTGTTGTTCTTCTGACCAGCTCTCTCTCTCCCCAGCACCTGCACCTGGCTTGTTGCCCAGGACCCCATAAATGCTTCCTGTTGCAAATATTGACTGAAACGGGGTGGCGGCCAGCAAGGCCCCTAACGCTCAGGATGATGCTGTGCAATGATATTCACCGAGCAATGACCACGTACCAAGCATGTTACACCCATCACGAGCCTGCAAGGTAGGTATTATCCCCATATAGTGTATGTGGAAACTGAGGCACAGTCAGGTTAAGCAACTTGCTCGGGTCCCACCTCCAGAGAGAGCTGGAGCCAGAGCTGAAGCACAGGTGCGTCTGGCGGCAGGGCCTCCCCGCTTGCCTCTGCCCCACGCTGCAGGTGCAGTGGTAACAATCCGGACCCTGACCCCAAATGGAAACAAGTCTCAGCTACAGAATGCAGCTACCAGCGGAGCAGCGCCCTTCTGAAGAGGCCTCTCCATGCTTTCCTGAATGAATCACTAAGGCACGTTCCTGCTTTCTATGAAGCTTGGCCAAAGGCCTCAGAAGTAATTAGTTCATTTAACTACGTTAAATGTTTCCCCTGCAATCTGGCTTATGCTTCAACTGGTGTAGTCTTGGAGGATGAAAAAGTAAACTTTAGCCCAGCCCCTGTGCAAGTATTTCCTATCTATTTTTTGGATAAAATTCACCCCCTTCAGCCACTTGCTCTGGGGCCACATTTTGAGGGAGCAAGGAGCAGGGCAGGAGAGGCTCCAGCCAGTGCACCCCTGAGGGCGATGAGGGGCAGCGATGAAGCCCGAGTTACTGAAGCTTCCTTTGCTGTTCTCATTCTGATCATGCCATCTGGAAGGGGCTCCCCAGGTTCTTGGCAGAACTTGGAAGCCAAGCTAAGGAGCTGGGACTGGTTCAAAGCAGAGAAGAGTCACAGAAGGCTCCTGGGCAGGGGGCTCACCTAACTGAATGTTCACTTTAGTCAGAACCATGGGATGGCTGCTGTGAGTGAGACAAGGCACTACACATGGTGCCCGTGTTTCTCAGGCCGTGGAGATCTGGTGGGCCAGTGCTACTTCACTGTCCCCTCAGACTGGGGCTCCCTGAGGGTGGAGTGTATCTCCCCAGACTGGGGCTCCCTGAGGGCAGGGCCATGTCTCCCCCAGATTGGGGCTCCCTGAGGACAGGAAGTTTCCAGTCCACCATTAGTTTCATCCTGCAACAGCAGGACAAGACTCCACCCTCTGCACGCCTTACCATCCTTCCCTTGGGCTCAGATGCTGTAGTTACAAATATCAGGTGGGATGTCTCCAGAGTCAGACAAATAAGTGGACTACAATCAGGGGCAGGCTGGTGTTTCTGGGGTGGGAAAGGGGCTGACCTACCTCCCTCCACTGCTTGTTCTCCATTCCTTGAGTATACATGACGCATACTGTGAAGACAGGAGGAAAAGTGTGTTAACATGCCAGACAGGCCAAGAGGAAGGTGGTACCCCAGAGTGGGGGGCTCTGGAGGGTCAGGACCCTTAGGAGACTTGGGCCTGGGTAGCAGTGTTGAGTCTGGGGGGACTGGTCAGCCTGGAGAATGGGGCCTAGAACATCAGCGTGTCTGCGAGGAATCCCCTTTGGGAAGGGGGTCAGGGGCTGTTTGCATCTAGGCCTGGGCAAGGGAGAAGTGTGAGGCAGGTCGACAGGTGGGCATGATGGATGACTTGAAGGCAGAGGTGGGACAGGAGAGCATCTGAAAATCAACTCATGCCTTTAGGGCTCAAGGAGGCCTCAGAAGACCTATTACTACTATCATCAGCCCCCTTCACTGATGGCTCAGCTGAGGCTCAGAGGAGGTCAATGACCTGTTTGAGGTCATATACTTGAGTGGCATATCTCTGGGCTAGAATCCTGGATCCAAGATCAGTGCTCCTTCCCCCAGACTATGGCCAACTGGGGCTTTCAAATGTACCAGTTTTCCTGGGGCTGAAAACTTCAAACCCAGACCCCCTGACCCCTCCCTACCCACTGGGTGGCATAAAGGCTTCACAGGTACAGGGGCTGGGAAGGGTCGGACACCCGGTTCTTTCTCCAGGCAGTATTGGTGGAACAGCCTTGGTGCACCTGGACCTGTGCCAGGCTGGACCTGTACAGGGTGCTCAGTCAGGGCTCCAGTGTTGGCTGCTGCCATCAGTCCCGATGTAGTTAGTGTTATTATTATCAGGGCAGAACTTACATGGGTCGGACTTGGAGAACATGTCTTTGTCCAAAAGATTCCTGAAAGAAGGGGAGAGAGGAAGAATTAGCAGAGCCCGGGAGGGGAGGATCTTGGAGGACCCAGGCCGTGACTAGCCTGGCCTCGGACGACACAGGAAGAGCAGGAGGCTCCTTCCGCACTGTTTATTTGGCTCATTAAAGCTGACAGGGCCGGTACTGGAGGATCTTCAGCTCGGCTTCCTAAGGAGTGTGGCTCTCTGCCTACCACCCCCACCATCGCCACACTCACTCTGGTACCCGGGATTCCCCAGCCCCTCACTCTTGGGCCAAATCTCAATCTGCCCAATGTCTTAACCTGTTCTAGGAACTCTCCTTTTACTCCATGTCCGTCTCCCAAAAAATAAAATCAAGCCATCAAAATGTATCCATCCAGTGTCCCATTCTCTCAGGCACGGCTCTACTTACAGCCAGCTTAGTCCGTGTCTCATCTGTGCTGCTGGATTAATGGATTACACCTCCCAGGGGATGCAGACTCATTTGAACAGGGTCTTCCTGTGGTCAAGGCCAACAGCTAACACATGGCCCTGGTAATCACACTTGCAGGCATACAGCAAGATGATGGTCACAACCTCTGGGGACTGCAGGTCTTTAACAGGTGTGAGCCCTGCTGCCCTGCCTCTGTGCAATCACAGCTCCTGCTCTTGGAACCTCAGCCATAGATGGGGCACTGTGCCAGGTGTTCCGCAAATACGAGCTCCCCGTTCTCACCCCGTCCTACAAGGTCAGTGCTATGTAGGCATCATCCCATCTTACAGATGTGGAAGCGGAGGCACAGGGAGATCAGGCAAGGGTCTGTCCTGCACAACTGCTCTCCCTCATTCTCCAGCGACCTGCTGCTGGCAGGAAGCAACACAGGAAGTGACTCAAGCTCTCTGAGCCTCTGTTTCCTCATCTGTACAATACAGCAAGATGGCCAGCCTTGAAGGTTGTTGAGGCTCTGTGATGTCTCCTCGGCCCTCTCCGTTCCTGTATACACCCGTGGTTTCTTTCCTCCTGCTCCTCTTCCCAGGGCTTTCCCTGGCAGGCGGGCTGCACATAGCAGGTGGTTTACCGTTTACACTCAGAGGGCAGTCCTCAGCCAATGATGGGCAGGAGTTGGGGGAAAAATAGCCCTTCCTCACTCCCTACCCCACTCTCACCCCCTGAGTCATGCTCCAGTCTCCCGGGGGGGGCCAGTGGGACAGAACCCCAGGGAATCTGCTCATTAAAGACCAGTGTTGACTGGGCAAAGCCTCCCCCACACACCCTATCCCTGAAGGAGCTCCCTATGAGCCCCTCCTGCCTGGTCAAGCTCCACCCCCACCCCTTCCTTTACTGCCCTAACGTTAAGCTCTGCCCTGGCCAGCCATCTCAGCCTTGCCATTCCTCCCTCCCACATGCCCTCGGGGGTTGTCTTACCTCTCCCCTCTCTGCTCCCACACTCCCCCAAGGGCCTTTGTGCTCTTTGAAGCCCCTTCTCAGAGTGGAGAAATAGTCCACACAGGTCTGTGTGGCTTCCTGACAGCCAAGTCCAAATGTCAGAGCTGGATGGACCATCGGGGTCATGTGCCCCACCTTCTCCTGAGGAGGGAGCATGGCACCCAGGAAGTGGCCAGTCCTCGCAGCAAGTAGTGGTAGAGAGAGAAAGATCTAGAAAGAAGCCTTACCCTAAGTCACCATCACTAAAGCCATCAGAAGTGACAGCTTGTCTGGGCAACTTGACCCCACACTCAACTCAGTCCCCCCATAACCCCTGACCTGACTTGGAAACCAAAGACCAGCTGACAGACAGACAGACAGATGCAGTAGCAACCTGGGGCCAGCACATGCCGCCCCTGCCCCGCACTACCCGGGGAGGCCCCAGATTGTGTTCATGAAGCACCCAGTGCCAGCCCTCAAGCAGATCCCCAGAGGTGTCTCTGAGAAAGAGATCCCCAAATCCCCACCCTCCACTCCAGTCTCTTCATGCAGGGGCCTCTCCCAAAGGTGGCCGCCCTCAGCTAGCTCCCCCTGATCCCACAGGCGCATGGCTCCTTTGCTGGCTCCCACCACCCCTCCACCAGCCCTGCTCCCAGTCTGCTGCCACTTGGGAAACCATCTGACGAACCTCCCAGCCCAGGGCAGAGAGCCCCAGGGGAAACGGCAAGTGAGGCAGCTCCCTGAAAAGTAGGCAGCAGGGGCTACAGGTGGGATACCACTGCAGGCACGCTCATCCGGACCCGGTGGGGGGGCCCGTGCCTGGGTTGACTTTCCCCTCCTGCAGCGTGCTGAGTTTGGAGGCAGGAACATCTGTCTTGATTTAAACAAAGGACAAAATGCCTTTGCACCAGAGATGACTACAGTGGTGGAAACTGAGGCATGGTGAGGAGCTAGAAAGTAAGAAAAGGGTTGGGGCAGAATTTCTCTATTACAGCAAGTGCTGCAGTTTCTCTTTGGATGCTATAATGAAATTCGATAATTACCTAAAATCCTAGAATGGCCAAGTTGGAAGGGACTTCAGAGGTCACTTTTTCCAATTCCTTTATAAATCAGGATTGTAAGACTCAGAGAGAAGGGAAGTGACTTCTCCAAGGTCTGGATTCCTTCCAAGTCTGGGTCTGGAACCCAAGTTTAGTCCTGTCCGAGCTAGTAAGAAGGAGGGTAAGATCCTGGATTTCAGCCTTTTCATCCTAGGGGGGTGTGTGTGAGTGTGTGTGAGGGAGGGAGGGAGGAAAGGATGTGAGTAGGGGGGGCGGAGAGAGAGCACAGGTGCGAGTGAGCGCCTACGTTCAAAGAGAAGCTGTCAGGCTTTCCTCTGCTCTGTCTGCCTTCCGAGCTGGGCAAGAGGCACACAGCTGGACTAAGAAATGGAATCCAGACACCTACCTTTGGTGGCTCCCTGCCCAGTGACCTCAGGACTCTCACTGCACCATGGGGCATGCATCATCCTGGCCACGCACCCAAAGGCAATGCCAACCCTCTTCCCTCCGCACTGCTGAGATCATGCTTACATCCTTCCAGACCCACGCCTATCCTTCCTCCTCCATTTTGCCTTTCCTCGACAGACACTGACCAACAGCCCTTTCCTCTCCCCTCCCCTGAGTTCTCTCTGGCCTGGAGTGCACAACCCTCTGAGTCATACCCAGCATACCCTGGGCTGCAAAAGCAGGGGGTGCATCTGTCTCTCACACTGGCTGTGTGCTCCTCCAACACAGGACCCCGCCTCTGCCTGGGACCAGCCCAGCCCCTGACTCAGAGCAGGGGCCTGGCAAATTGGATGGATGAAGGCAGACCAAAGCAATGGCCAAATGGGTGAACAAGGCCTTTGTCTCTGCACTGGCGTGGCGCCAGGTCACGGTCAGGGCAAGCCCTGATACTTCCTCTCAGTCGGAGAGCCTAATGGTTAAATGTGTGAGCTACAGTCAGACATGCTGGCTCCATATCCCAGATCTGGACAAGTTACTTGCCTTCCCGTGCCTCAGTTTCCCCATCTGTAAAGTGAGGCTAAAAGCAGTTGCTCCCTCAGGATTCTGTGGAGCCCTTGGACACAGTGAGACTTGTCAGGTGGGTCAGGCGTCACGGGCTCAGTGCTGCGCAGAGCAGTCACTCCCGTGGTGGATGCTCAGGCTCACTTGGTGACAAAGGAGAGACAGGATGGGTGACATGGCCACCTCTACCCCCACTGTTCCAAGGAAGCCCACCCCCTCCATGCACACTCCCAGCACCCTGTTGTAAAGTGTGTGTTGAATGCCCCCACTGGCTGAGGGCAGTCCCCTCACCCCAGCCTCAGGCCTCCCTTGGCCTCCCTTGGCCTCCCTTGGCCTCCCTTGGCCTCCCTTTCAGAGGACCCTCTGCCCCTCTGCCTAGGCCCCTTTGCCCTACCCCCCTCTCTGATCCCTCACCTCGTCCACACTTGCCCCACCTGCGCGTCACCCCAATCACCTGTCCTGACAGGCACCTCAGGGCCCACTGAGCCTGCCCTCCTGGCCTTCGGATGGTGGCTTCACCCCATGAGCGATGGGCTCTCAACTTCTTGGGACTTGCCCCTTCTCCCACTTGTAAGAAGGCAGATTCTTGGGCCCCATTCCCGGATTCTGATTTTGTAGGTCTGGACAGGGCTCCAGAAGCCCTGTTTAAACAAGCCGCGCGCACACACACACACACACACACACACACACACACACACATGCTGCGTGCGCAGCAGCCCAGATCGCATACAGCGGGACACGGGGTCTCGGGGCCTCCGCTCCTCCCCTGCAACATCACATGCGAGCCCGGGAAGGCTCTGACTGATGCTCGCCTGAGCTGATCTGCTGCGGACTCTGAGGCTCAGAGAGGGTGAGGGACTTGCCCACAGGCACACGGCCAGTAACAGCCCAAGGGGCAGGAAACCGGGTCCTCAAGCAGGGCCCAAACCCCAAGGGCGCAGACAGACCAGACCCTGAGGGTGTTTTCTCCACCTTCTATCTTTGGAGAGCTCAAAGAGAAATTTTTTCCAACAGACAAATGTATTTTTTCCCCCAAAAGAACATAAAACCCTTCAGCTGACCGCTCAGCAGCCTGGAAATTGGCTTCTTTTGTTCCTCAAATCAAGATCAGGGAAGCAGAGCTGAGGGCCACGCTCCCCCAAGGAACCGTTCCCAATTCAGTGGCAGCACCAGAATGCCCATGAGTCAGTGCTGAGGTCACAAGTCTCCAAGGCCCCAGCAAAGGGAGAAAGCACTGGGTGGGGGTGGGGGGCTGAAACGAGAGCTCCTGGCTGGCGATGAGGGAGAAAGCCTGAGGGCAACACCTCCCATCTGGGAGACTTAAAAATGTCTAGAGTAGAAGCTGTCGGAGAGAGGGGAAAATCCCACTCTCAGGGAGCCCCAGTGCGAGGAGACACGTTTGGTCTTGAGCTGAGTTGCTGGGTGGACTGACCGCACATCCCCATGTGTCTCTAAGAAAGCCCACGAAGGAGGCAGGGGTGCACTGAGTAGGGACCGTGGCTACAGCGTAGAGAGCAGCAGGGTAGGAGCGCCCGTCCTCAGCTTTCCTGGAGCGGAGGTCCTTAATAGGCTCCATGGACCCCCTGAAACTGTAAGCAAAATGTGGCCCGTTGGTACACATAAACGCATTCTTGATCTTAGCCAAAAGGCCGAGAAGCGATATATAAATGCATTCTTTTTAGAGGGGTTTCATCACATTCCCAAAGTGTTTATCAGGCTGAAAAAGTTAGGGAAAGAGGGTTCATTTTCTTTCCAACAACCCTCCCGAAGCATCCCTCCAACCTCTGAAAAAAGGCGGGGATGTTGAGAGCACAAACTTGGAGCTTCATGGCTGGGTCCCAAACCCAGCTCCGCCTGTGATTAGCTGTATGACTCACTAGCTTCTTTGTGCCTCAGTATCCCCATCTGTAACGTGGTGGTAATAGCAGTCCTCTCCTAGGGTTTTCTGAGAATAGAATTCACATATGCAAAAGAGTTGGAACAGTGTCCAGCACACGATAAGCTGCAATCCAGTGCCTGATATACCGTAAGTGCTCACTACAGGCCTATGGAGAGTGAAGAGGCTTCTAGTGATGCCCACGTCCTCGCCCTGCTCCCCAGTGCTGGGCTGGCAGGAGGACCTCGAGTGCTGGCATGCCCTTGCCCACACTGCCCACCTGTCCGGCTGTGCGGCCTTCCTTGAGGAGAGCAGACGGGATGGGAGAGCCACTATCAGGGAGAAACGGAAACCCTGAGGAGGCCCACAGAGACCCCTGAGCTTGCGGGGCCCCACCAGCAACACCCCATTTTCTAAGGAGCAATTCAACACCAAGCATCTGGCCAATGGCCCAGGCAGGCAGAGCGGACGAGCAAGGAATGCTATCACCTACAAATCCTTTGCTGGATACTTAATCTTTGACATGCTATTCACCCTACAAATCAATGCCCGAGGTAGGTGTCACCCCATGCTGTAGGCAAGGCAGCTGGGCTGAGTTGTGCCTGGTGTCACCCTGCTGCCAGGTAGCACACGGATCAAACTGTAAATCCCAAGCCCATTTGGACATGTCACAGGAAGTGTCTGCACCAGCAAGACTCAGGGTCTCCCGAAGACCCATCTCAGCCGGAAGGAAGTGCCCCTCACATTCTCACTCTCTGTTTCTTGCCACCAACCTCATCAGGGCTTCTCCCCAAGGAATGGCCTGAGAAGAACTGGGGGCCTTTCCATCTGCTGGGGGCCCTGCCCTGCTCCCATGCGCACAGGCAGAGGGAATCCAAGGCCAGGCTCCGGGCGAGCTGGGGAGGAGAGAGACCTTGGCGCCCCGCCCCTGGCACTGGCCCGTCTCCCCTTTCAGATCCCATCCTCGCCCCTGTGCACTGTCTCCTGGCCAAGTCTCCTCACCAACGTCTAAAAAGTAATTTTCACATGGCTTAGAGCACACTTCTTCCTGGGGTTATTTGCATTTTTATTATTATTAATTATTGTAATAATTATCCCTCCCGCGCTGCATGAGCAAGGGGAGAAAGCATGAGCTCTGGCCGACCTCAGATGCATCCACGCTGGAGTCTCCAGGGCCACATCGTAATTCTGTGACCCTGGATGAGCTACTTAACCTCCGTTTCCTCTTCTGTGCAAGGGGTCACATACCTGCCTTGCGCAATTGTTATGAAGCCAAGTGTTTAAAATAGAAACATTGGAGGCATGTTTGATTCCTCTCTCCCTGTGCTCCGCTCTTGTCCCACTCATCAAGTCTTTTTTTTTAATCCTCACCCAAGAATGTCTTTTTATCGATTTTACAGAGAGAGGAAGGAGAGAGAGGAATGTTGATGTGAGAGAGAAACATCAATCGGATTGGCTGCCTCCCGTGTGCACCCTGACCAGGGATGGAACCCACAACCTAGGTACGTGCCCTGACCAGGAATCAAACCCACGACCTGTTGGTGCACAGGGGTGACGCTCCAACCAATTGAGCCACACGGTCACGTCTCATTCATCAAATCTTAAAGGTTTCTACTTCAAAAACACACCCCAAGTCTGCCCACTCTTCCCATGCCACTGTCGCCATCATCTCTCGCTTGGATGCTGCAGTGGCCTCCTGCCTAGCGAGCTGCTTCAGTTCCTGCCTCCCCACTCCCTCTGCCAGTCCATTCTCTTACAATACCCAGAGAAAATATTTAGAAAGCCAATCAGATCACATTACTCTTGCTTAACCCTGCCCCCAACTGCTATTGGAATAATAAATCAAACTCCTTAGCATGGTCACAGGTCATAATCTGTAACCCCATTTCCTCTCTGAGGTCATCCTCTTCCACTCCTCCCTGGGGATTCCCACTGCTCCAGCCACACTAGCCTCCCTGCAGTTTTGCAAGAATACCAAGGTCTTCTCTGCCACTGGGCCTTTGCACTTGCCCTTCTATCTGAATCACCCTGTCTCTAGATCCTCCCCCAGGTGGCTTCCTCACCCATTGGCTCTCAGCTAAATGTCACCTGCCCATCTTGTATAAACCTTCCTCAACAAACAAAAATCTATTTGAAGGGCACTTATCTCTATCAGACATTATTTAATTTTAAAAAAATGTATGTATTTGTTTATATTCCCCACCACTGATGCCAGTGGGAGTTCTATGAGAGGAGAGAGTTTGTCTGTCCTGCTCACCACTATATCCACAGCTCTTTGAACTGTGCTTGGCACAAAGAAGCTTCTTAATAGCGAAAGAGGATCAAAATCAATTGTAGTGATCAATTATTGGTACCTACATCCTTATTGAGTTTATTTAGCGCATTCTACTTTATTCAGGACTACACAAACATAATCTTTTTTGTATTCGTAACAATCCTACAGGATGTGGACAGGACCAGTATTTCCCCCATTTTACAGATGGAGAGACTGAGGTTAGAGAATTTAAATGACATGGCCAAGGTTTCAGAGAAGGTAAGTCAGGCGCTTCATTGACTTTTAGAGTCTTGCCCAGAATTCCTCAGGACTGAAAGGCATAAAGCTATCCTATTGGGACCTTCAGACACTGTGCTAGGCCAGTAGAGGTGAGTGATATTAGGAAACAGAGGAATCTTGCAATGTTTTGAAGTCACACTAAGTCTTTTCTGCTTGCCCAGGAAACTGGCAGGAAGACAAGAAGTCAGGGGTCCAGCTAAGCTGTGCTTGGATAATCAGTTCCCAGTCATCTAACACTGGCTGTCCACTGACCGCAGAAAAATCCAAGGAGCTGCTCCTCAGAGAAGCCAAACCCTAGGCCCCTGTATCCCCAGGAGCTGAAGTAGCCTAGGGATCACTTGGAACCCTTCCTTGTGGCAGAGTCTGTGGCTCTCCAACAGCAAGCATTCCTCACTCTTCCTGTTAATAGAACCCACATTGGTTAGGTATTTGATGGATACTCCCAGAAGTCAGAGTTCTTGTTGTATTGACTGAATTGTACACCGCTCCCCCAATTTATACATTAAAACACTAACCCCCAATGTGATAGTATTTGGAGATGATGCCTTTGGAAGGTAGTTAGGATGAGGTCATAAGGGTTGGATTACGATAGGATTAGTGCCCTTAAAGAGACACACCAGAGAGTTTGCTTTCCCTTTCTTGCTCTGTCATATGAAGCCAGGAAAAAAGTCCTAACTAGAACTCAACCATATTGGTGATCAAGTTCACCCATCTTGGACTTCCATTCTCAAGAATTATGATAGCCTTGGCTGGTATGGCTCAGTTGGTTAGAATGTCATCCTGTAAACTGAAAGGTTGAGGGTTCAATTCCCAGTCAGAGCACATGCCTAGGTTGCAGGTTTGGTCCCCGGTTGTGGGTATACGAGGCAACCAATCAATGTTTCTCTCTCACACTGATGTTTATCTCCCTCTCTCTGCCTTCCTTCCCCTCTCTCTAAAAATCGATAAGCATGTCCTCACGTGAGGATAAAAACAATTGTGATAAATTTCTATTTAAGCCACATGGTCTATCGCATTTTGTTATGGCAGCCTGAGCTGACTAATATACTACTAGTCTAGGGTTAGACATGAGACCCAGCTTTGTCTATTGAAATAGAAGGGGAAATTTGCTGAGAGATTCCGGGAGGGTTTGTGCTTTCCAAATAAAACAAACTTTTCAAAGAGAGTTATTTGGTTCTATGCCTTGCTTCTTATCTTTGGGTGTGGCTGTGATGCCTAGAACAGGCAGCCATTTTGTAATACTGAGGTTTACCATTTGCATGGTAGCAGAGTACAAAGTGAGCTGGGTCCTTGATGGCCAAGTGAGTTGAGTAAACAGCATTGAGATAACCTACCTTCAGATTCATTGTGATCTGAAAAAAAAAAATCAATCTTGGGTTTGAATCACTACCAAACATTTTGTTACCTATAGCTGAAGTATTCCTAACTGAACCTGACTCCTGTGTGCCCAACAGCTTTATAGCCTTATTCCCCTCTCTTCCTCTCTTCTCAATGGTAGGTTATCTTCAGCAACGGCCTTGGGTCTGAGCAGGGAGAACTGTGAAAGGAGCTAGGAAAAGCTAGGAAAGGAGAGATGGTTAGTTACCACCACATGGAAGGCTGCCTGCCATCCCGTGATGCTCTGGTCTCTGCTCCTTGGGGATTCCTCCAGTTCTGGGTTTGCCTCCCAGAGCAAGAGGCATCCTTGAGGAAGAAAGACCTCTCCCATCCCTGAAGAGAAAACATCTGCTTGGTCACACAGCTGGTAGCCAGGACCCTACCGTGAACCTCATGGAGACCCCTATTCCCAGCCTCAAAAAGCCCTTGAAACTTTAAAGTTTGAGGAAATTAAATTTGAATTCCCCCTTTCTAAAACATACTAAATGTATAATTTTGGTAGGTCCCTTTAACCTCTCTGAGTCCTGGTTTCCTAATCAGCATAAAGGGAAGACACTATTATCCACCTCATGGGATTGTTGTAAGGTTAGAAAGACCCAGTAATGTGGTAGGGAGAAATCTAAGATAGTACCCTGGATTCCCACCCTCTGGTGTACAAACCCGCATAATGCCCTCCCCTTGAGTGTGGGTGGGACTTGGGAATATGATGAAACGCTCACTCCTATAACTATTGTTATTTTATGTAAGACTGTCAGCACAGACTTGGGAGAGACTCCCCTGCCGGCTTTGAAGAAGTAAGTTGTCATGTTATGAGAGGTCCATGTGGCTCGGACCTGAGGGTGGCCTCTGGGAGCTAAAAGACACCCCAAATCCAACAATCAGCAAGAAAACAGGACTTTAAATCTTACAGCTGCAAGAAACTGAATTCTGCCAACAACCTAAAAGATCTTGGCTTGGACCCCAAGTCTCAGATGCGCTCATAGTCCCTGCAGGTGCCTGGATTTCATTCTGAGGAGACCCCGGGCAGGAAAGCCAGTGAATCTGTGCTCGGGCTTCTGACCCACAGGAACTGTGAGATAACAAACGCTGTTGTTTTAAGCTGCTAGGTTTGGGTAATTTGTTACACGGGAAGTGAAAACTAATATAATAATCTTAGTTTGAACCAAATTGCTATTTGAGTAGGTCAAAAACAGTTGAGTGTAGGAAACTGCGCATGGTTCAGCCTCACACAGATGCAAAATGCCTAGCACTGTAGTAAGCACTTAATAAATCCCACTGTTATTATTCCCCTGGCTCCACTAAAGAATGCCTTGGCATATTCAATAGCTGACCAGACCTCTTTTTCCTAGTACTGGCTTTGACAGCTGCCTCGCTGCCCCCAGGCCCTCCTTCCCCAAAGCCGCCCTCATCACAAGAAAGCCTTCAGAGCCCGTTCACACCCCTTCTGACAGTCTCAGGGCGCACAGCTCCTGAGCTAGACTGCCTCTCCTGCCCCAGGGCAGCAAAACACCAACCTGAACCGACAGCAGAAAATAACGTCTCTGGGGCAGAGGCAGCAACTGCCCATGAGCCCCCCGCCAGCTGGTCGGTGAGCGCAGCCGCTTGAGAGATTCCAGCAGAGCTAAGCAAGTCTGCCTCTGGACTCCACCTTCCCCCCTTGCCTTCTCTAAAGGTCTCGGAAGCCCCACCACGTGGAAGTGTGCTTTGCTTCTTCCAATAGGACCCTGTGGAAGTGCAAAGGTTTCCTGTTACATAAAAAATGCAAATCGCTCTTTCGAACCAGCAAGCTGGTCCTGATCCCTGCATCGATGATGCACGGAAGGTAGAAAAAGAGTGCAGTGCTTGGGGAATGGGACAGTGGACAGGTGGGTTTTGATTGAGTCTACAGGGAGGCGAACCCGGTCAGCCAAGGTCTGGGGCAGACCACCAGAGGAAAGACAAGCTTTGGGCCTCACACTTGCTACAGTGGCTGCTGGTATCTGGTTCCATAAACCATCTACGCTACTCACTCAAAACCTCTAAATGGATCAGATCTCCAGGCCCTGGGACTCAGCTATAGAGACAGATTTTTCTTTACTTTCAGGTGCCAAATAATAAGCAACATAAATGACTATTCATGGGTTAATCCTCTAAGAAAAGGATTACTGTACTTCCTCTATAGAGGAAGAAGCTGAGGCTAAGTAGTTTACCCAGTGTCACAGGGATGGAAGTGGGATTTGAACCAGGGTAGAGAGATCCCACATCCCATGTTCTCAACTGCTGAGCCCAAAATACAGAGGCTTTATGATCTTTGGTCCTAAGTTCACCAAGGATCAGTAAAAACCAGTTATTTGGGAGTAGACTATAGGTTAGCCCAGGAGACACGGGGACACACGTCCATCCCACAGCACCGTCCGCCTTCAGCAGCCGCTTGGTTGGCCTCTGCTGTGATCCTGTGCTGAAGCTCAGACGCGCCCCTGTACCAGGCAGCTTTGCTCAGCTAAGAATGCCCGAGGGTAGGCAACAGCAGGGGGGTTGGGTCCTCCCATACGCAAGAGCAGAGAGCTCCTAGGGCCGCAAGAGGTGACAGGGACCTAAGGAGCAGAGAGTGCGGGGACCTGGTCCACTGGATGCGAATTTCCAGTTCCCTGAAACAATGGCCTCCCTCCACCCCACCTGCTCCTTCTGAAGTCCCCTGGAGTTCTCATCCCCACTAACCCCTCTGCCTGTCCTATGGTTCCCTGCCCACCAGCAGGTGTCACCTAGATGCTGAGCGCAGGGGCACCCCATAGTCTCCTCCTGGGGCCCAGTCAGTGCTGCCCGTGGGATGCAGGGTGGAGGGCTTGACTCGCACTACCTGGTGACCATGGAGTGCAGAACACAGTGGGGGAAACCATTCTGTTCAGCTCGCCCTCCTCCCCATCCTCCTCCTCCTCCTTTTCTCCCTGCCCTCCTTTCTCCCCCACCCCGTCTTCTAGAACCTGGATAGTTGGACTTGGTTGAGGCAAACAGATGGATTTACAATTTCAAGCCCATCTAGATTGTTTTCCGGCCTCCCCTCTGTCCCAGGTGACAACCCCCTCCTCACTCTTTTCTACCAAAACCCATTTTCCACCTGCTGCCTTTCGGAGACCAGGAACAGCGCCTGGGGCAGCCCTCCTCAGGCTGATGGATCATGGGTCCCAATAGGGAACGGACACCAGGGGTGATCTCAGAACCACATTCCCGGGGTCTCAAAAGCATCCCTAGGTACCTTTTAGGCAAAAGGTCTGACACATCTACTTCCAGGGAGCAAACAGGAGGGGCCCGGCATTACTGCCTTACAATCGTTGTAGCTACTCATTGAGCACCAAGTGCCAAGCAAGTGCAAAGCAGTGTGTTACTTCAGGATCCTCTACTCCTGTAAGTTAATTCCTCCAACAGTATTTGTCAAGCACCTACCACTCTTTGAGTTACCTGGCAAATGAGGTTTCTCATTGTTTGCAAATGGGGGAAACCTAGGCTAAAGCCCAAGTGGTGGAGCAGATTCTATGTCAAGGGGTCCGATTCCAAAGCCACAATGCCTTGTGCCTCCTGCCTCCTCTCCTCACCCTTAGAGGAGAGGGTTCCTGGGTGTGAGTCAGGGTGGGGATCTCTGCCCTCAAATGCTCAGATAGTTGCTTTGGGGGAGGAGGGATGAAGTCTACACACCTGAGATGTCTTCTAAGGCTGAGTGCTTAGTAGATGAGTGAGCCATGGAGCCCAGGCTGAGTTCTCAGGACCCAGAGGACACAGAAGACAGTGCTGTGGACTAGGTGTCTGGTGGGTGAGAAGGATGGCTGGAAGTGGGGGCATGAGGCCAGGCTTTTTAGGATGCAGGGCATGAAGGGGCAGAGATGAAGGAGGGGTGAATCTGGATGAGGAATGGGTTGTTGTGTATGGGTTTGGAGGTGGGAAGATCCTGAGACAGTTCTGACACAGGCATGATTGAAGGCTGGGGTGGGGTGGGGGGGAGTTGGGTACAGGGAAATGCGACCTGCTGGAGAAGGGAGGGAGGGCTGTGGCAGCTGCTGATGGCTGAGGAGGTGAGACTGGAGCCAATGGGCCATCAGGATTCTCCCAGCAGAGCAATGGCAAGAGGCATATTGTGCTGGGAGACAATTCTGACAGCACCGTGTGTGGGACCGCGGGAGTGACACATGGGAGTCATCGCGGGGGCCTGGCACCGGGGCAGCTATGTTTGACATCAACTCTCACTCTTGCTCTCCCTCACCCCCAACCCCTCCCTCTCTCACCCCAACCTGGGTCCTCTGACTCTATCTATGCCTCCCCACTGCCTAGAATGCAGGGGTGGGGGCTGTGGGAGGGGGGTGAAGCGTCTGACCAAACGGGCCCTAGAAAAGAGGATGGGGTGGGTGAACTGGAACAAGGGCACAGCCAGGACTCAAGTCATTTGGGGCAGAAGGAATGGCATCTCAGGGGACCCCGAGGTGGGCTATGCCTAGGCCACGGTGCCCTGCACAGTCCCAGCAAGACAGTAACCCTAGGCCAGCCACAGGGTGACTGCACTAGGGAAAAGTCCCCCCATCTTCACCTACACCCCTTATTGCTTAGGGCAGCCTTCGCCTCAGAGAGGAGAACCCGGCAGATACCCAGCTCTGAGATGAAGTTACCCCCAAAGCCTGTGTGGCGTGACTGAGGAGTTTGGGGTGGGAGCTCACAAAACACACTCCCCTCCCCTGCTGGACTCTAAAATTACACACGCACTGATCTAGTCCTCTGGCTTAAGATTTTGTACCCAAGTTATTGTCTTTTTTTAATGGTACCACTGAAATTGTTATCAGTTATGCACACCTCTATGCATGAGTCAGTCTGATCCTTTTCCAGGAGTCAGTTTTGTTGTTGGAGGTGAGAAAGGCTTTTAGAGCCCCGGGGTCTGGGACGGCGAGTGGGTGGGGAAGGAGAGGAGAAGGGTGCTGTGGGGAGAGGAGAGGGAAGGAGGGCAGGAAGGCAGGGGCTGGGCACGCCTCGGAGGGATGGGGCAGATCACTCGGTTCTCGATTTGGGGTGGATTTGATGAGAAAAAACCTGTTCGGAGACCCGGGTATCGCCTTTCACTCCCTCCCTCTCCCGCCTCGGGAGCCTGGCCCCCATTCCTGCGTCTCCATCTGCCAGTATGAGTGCAAACTTTCGGGTATACGACCCCAAGCCTGGCTTTTAGTCCGTCGTCGCCACCCGCGGGGCTCCTGCTAGACAGGCGGGGACCTAGGCGGGGTGCGTCCTGGAGGCGAGGACACGGGCCCTGGGGCTTCGGGTCCACGGGCGGGACAGGGGGACCCCGCCAGCGGGCGGCTCACCTGCAGGACACGGTGATCTCCACCTTGGTGGCCGGGATGCTGCCCGCCAAAGAGTCGAACTCGCTCAACGACGTCATGTCCTCGGGCTGCTCCATCTCCCACCGCGACCCTCACCCCAAATTAGTCAACCCTTGGGCGATTCACGCCTTCTTCGGAGCAACTGAAACCCTGGGCTCTCCCCCTACTCAGGAGCTAAGGCTGGGCGGCAAAGGGAGGAGAGAGGAGCTCGAAGAGGGGGCGTGGGAAGTGAGAGAGGGAAGGGGGCGGAAGGAGCGGGGGCCGCGGATCCAGGAGGGGGTGCGGGGACCGCGACGAGGAGGCTGGGGGCCCGGCGGAGAGGGGCGAGGTGCCCGGGGAGCTGCGGCGCAGCTGGGCGAGGCGGAGGGGCGCGGGGCTGGGGCGCTGGGAGGGACGCGCAGAGCCGTGGAGAGGGGCGTGCGGCTTCGGGCGGGGGCAGAAGGGGTGCAAGAGAGAAAGGGGGCGTGGGGAGCTCGCGGGGCGCGGGCGGCGGCGCTGGCGGGACGCGAGCAGCGTGGAGCCCACAGCGCCGGGGCTGATCGCCTCTTCCTGGGTCTCGGCGCGGGCAGCGGTGGGGCTGGGGACGCGGCTGCGAGCGCCACCTCCTCGGCTCGGGCTCCGGCTCCGGGTCACCGGAGCTGCGGGAAAATCAAATCTGCCCGAAGCCGCCGCCTCCCGCCACCCCGGCCGGGCTGCTAACGGGGCGGTGAGCGCAAGAGGGGGCTCCCGCAGGGGCCGGGGCGGGGCCGCGGGCGGGGTCTGCGTGCAGGGGTGAGTGTGTGTGTGAGCGTGTCTGTGTGTGCGCGCGTGGCAGGCGTGGGGACGCGGCTCCAGATGCTGGGAGGTTGGAGGGGGCAGCCTGAGATGGTCCTGGAGGTGCGCATCTCCATCTGCGCGGATCACCACTCCCCCACCTCCTTGTGGGGGCCCCACGTGGGCGGGGGAGGGAGAGGGTTGTGTGAACCGAGGGGCACCTGTTTGAGAAGGGTCTAAACGGAGGGGAGGGTACATGTACAGAAGAGACCCCATACACATACCAAAAGTGTTGGGGAGTTCTCTGCCGAGCATGCCCCCGTGCGAAGTGTGTGGGGGCGACTCTAGAGCCCTGAGGAGCCGCCTCAGTTTTCTAGTGAGCGCTGTTGGGCCTAGGAGGGGTCGCTGCGTGGGCTGGTCCCCATCGCCTCTGGCTCCTGCCTGGCCTGGCCACACCGTCGGCCACCTAAGCCACGCGCCAGCGCCCTCCCCATACCTGGCCTTTCATGACCACATTCCTGAGCCAGCCCCGGGTCTAGAAGCTTCCTCCACCAGCCTGAGAGGGCGGTCTTAGAGCTCCATGGGCTTCTAAACCATCAGCACAGAGTAGGCGCCTGCTGTGCACGGGGCTCTGATCCCTGCCCTGGGAGCGAGAGGGACTTTGAGGCACCTCTCAGGCGTCTCCGCTCCCCGGCCAGGCCCCACCCTACCCCAGCTCGCCCTTCCGGGCCTGGGGCCGCAGCGCTGTGGCAAATTCTCTGGGATGCGCGCGCGAACTCGTTTCCAGAAAATCTCCCGCAGCCCCTCCTCAGCCTGGGCCTAAGCTTTGCTGAGACCCAGCCTCCTCCACCGCCCACCTGACGCGCTTCTGTGGCAGGGACGGGGCGGGGCCAGGCCGGGGATCCAGGAGCCCCGAGGCTGGACCGGGAAAAGCCACGCCCCCTGGGTCTTGGCTTTGGTAGCTGGGCCTTAACTGGTTCGTAGAGATTGTGTTTGAAGTCAATCTCCCAGCACATCAGATACAGCCAGAGTCAAAGATAAAGGGAAGGGAATATTCCTAGGCCTGGGTTAAGTGTTTTCCTTTTACCCATGGCACGATACTGGCTGGACTCGGTTCTGCCACCTGAGACCGACAGCAAGGGGCAGAGGCTCTGGCATTCCCAGGGCAGTGGTGGCACGGCTGGCAGGAAAGGCCCCACTACGGGTCAGGCCGCGGCTCTCTCTACAGGGAGAATAATTTGGACCTCCTTTCCTGAGGGATACAAAACTGGACTTGGAATCTCTGTCTTTCACACCCCTACCCCCACACATCTGTCCTAGACACTGCCCCAAACGCACTTGTGGAATACATTATTCATTCATTCCCCTAGGGTTTACTGAGTGTCTGCTGTGTTCTTGGCCTGTGCTAGGGCCACTTGGGATAATTCCTTGAGAACAATGATAACCATCATTATATTTTCGAAGAGCCTACATTAGGCCAGACATACACAGTTTTAAACCCTCAGAGTAATTATAGGTGTGAGGTATTATTATTTGCATTTAATAAATAAGGAAGCTAGTGCCCAGAGAGGCTAAGTAGCTTGCCCATGATCACCCAGCTGAGAACTTGGTAGTGTGAGAATTCTAACCCAGGCCATCTGAAACCAAAGCCTGACTGAACTAAAGACTTGAGTGCCTCTTTGGATGGGGCTAGATAGCTCAGCGACTGAAAAGCCCTTTATGACATTAGGCCGTGTTGCGGAGGGCTGTAACAGGGAGCCGTTGAAGACTGTTCACGTAAGTGGTCAAATTGAAGTTCTACCACATAACCTTCTGATGTGACAGCATCTGCAGTTGAAGCCCCTGGGTCTCTTTCTAGAAATATTCTTGACTTGTCTCTCTCCGGTGCCTCTCGGTATGGCATTTCCACTGCTGGCTCTTTGTCAAAAAATTGTATTAGGTACCTGCTCTGTGCCAGGCAGCATCCTAAGCTCAGAGAATAAAGATGCAAAAAGAACAGTATTTGTCCCCAAAGAGTCCCCAGGCTAGCGGGGGACTAGAACATGCATGTAGATCAGCCCCAGTGCAGTGTGCACAGTGCCTTTGAGATGTTACGGGCCCTGGGCACAGAGACCATGACCCATAATGGCTCTGCCCCAGGAGTGGGAACAGGGAGGGTCAAGGGAAACTAGAAACAGGGGGTGACATCGAAAAGGACAATGAAGATGACGTCTAGTTTCCCTAAGAAGCAGACCCCGAGAGCAAGATTTGAATGGGAGTGGTGTATTTCAGAGATTAAGAAAACACTATGCGGGGAGTGTGGAGGTGAGACAGGGACGGTAGGCAGTAAGGTGGCTGATCAAGCCAGTTATCACGGCAGACAACCAGGACCCATCCCCACTGAGAATGAGCCCATGCCTCAAGCTCAGCCCGCCAGAGGGGTAGGGGAGCAGGGCGTGTAGACACCAACTGAAGTCAGTCACTTGTTCAGTGGCCGAGGGCTGCCTCCGGAGGGCGTACATTCCCTGGCCCTTTTCTGGCCTGACCAGCACAGAGTGGCAATGCAGGTTCCAGACACCAGAAAAAACTTCAGACAGACGCACAAGCACTGGCACTTGGCTATGGGGCTGGAGCACACGGAAAAGAGGTAAAGTTAGGGCATTGACAGGACAGCGGCTGCTACAGACGATGAACTTGCACCTGGAGAACAGGGCTGAGCAGGCACTCCTGGCAGAGAACCAGCTTGATTAAGGGCCAGAGGGCTGTGTTTGGGGACCCTGGTGTGGCTGGAGCACACGGTAGGTCATAGAGGGAGAATATGAGGCCAAGAAGTGAGGGACCACCATGCAAGGTCACAGGCCTTGACCTCTTCCAGGCACAGAGACTTTTCAGAAGGGGACACAAGGCAGGCTGATCTGAAAGATACTCACCAACTACACATTCAACCAGTGAGCCCCAGAACACAACACTTGCTGATCAGGCCCAGGGCAAACTGTTCACAGTCCCCGCTCAAATGAATTGTTCACAGCTCAAAAGCAGCCCATGGGCATTGCCATCGGATAGATCATTTCTCCTTTGAGGGATGTAACTGAGGTCCCCAGTGATGCCCACACAGGTCAGCAGATGCTGCAGCCAGAATAGAGCTAACCACGGCCCTGGCCCACCCCGCCGTGTAACCAACACTCGTCCCTCTGATTAAGAACTGTGAGCACGGAATGGGCCATGCCCAGAAGATCTGGAATCATCAGCATCAGCATTTTGCCTTTGCCATCTAAGACTGCAAACATGCTCTCCTCTGACCTAATCCGTGGTGTTAATGACGGCCAAGCAATTTTGAGAGGCAACTCTCAGCATTGATAAGGAGAGGAAAAGCACCACAGGGCTTCGGTCAGAGGCGGAGCGCAGAGCTCTTCACAGACACAGCTGCTGCCCTCCCTGCCAAGGCTCCACGTAAACGCTGAGTTTAGATCCTCCTGTTTGAAGCTGGAGGGGATGCTAGGAGAAAGGGGACAGAGAAGATGAGAAGAAGGAATGTGCATGGGACAGGGAAGTGGGGGCTGCCCATACTGTACCTTCGAACAAACTAGAAAACAGTGTTCTTTACCCTGGGTAAATGCAACCCCAAGCCAGCCAGGGCACATGGCTTATGGAGCAGAGTGTGGGTTGGTACTGAGCCTCCACCTACTCCCTTGGCAGGGTGTCCTTGTGCAGTGAATACCCTGCCCCACCATCCATGGCATCCCGGGAGAGAGAAGGAAATATAGAGGGCATGGCAGGAACCTGAAACCACTATGATAGTAAGGAAATGGGTGAGATGTGGTATCTGATTCCATCCACTAACAGAAATGCTAGAAGGGGCGTGGTTGGAGACCATCTAAATTAAGCATGTTCTTTTACTAAAAAGCTTAGAGAGGGGGAATGATGCACTCAAGATCACCCGACTCTTCCTTTGATAAGAAACTCCACTAATAACAGCAAGGGCAGGTACCAAAGAGCAGTGAGCACCTGACTGAGAAGGCATGGGGAGAAACCACATTCTGTTGGGTAGAGGAAGAGGTAAAAGCCCACCATGGGGGTCTCCACACCTCCAGCCCCCATTCCTCCTGGAGGGTGGCAGATGCCCCACCATCCCAACCAAAACCCCACGCTGGCCCTCCCTTCTTCTCCCAGATCACAGTGCCAGCTAGCTCCATCCCTGTTTCATCTGGACAAAGGGAAGCCCCAGGGCCCTCCTGCTGGCCCTGCAGCCTTTCCTTCCCTTAGGATCCACCCCTCCCACCCTGTCCTGCCCCACCCTGGCATCTGTCTGCAGCCCAGTGGGCAGTGACTTCCTCTCACACTCCTCATGCCCTCCTTTTCCTTCCATCCACTCATGCTTTTCCAAGAGAGGCCTGCCTGCCCTTACAGTCCAGCTTCTGGAATATTCACACCAACCAGGGAATCTACTTGAACCCAAGTCAGGTTGTGCCTCTCCTCTGCCTGAGACTGTCCGCTGGCTCCCATCTCACTCTGCAGGAAAAGGACTGACTGGGCTGCAGGCTCTGTCCCCATCCCTTTTCCTGACCTCTCCTACTTAATCACGCCTTTCTCTGCCCCTCACTGGCCCCACTCCAGCTACACTGGCCTCATGGGCCCTGCAGGCTCCCATCTCGGGGCCTTTGTACTCGCTGTGCCCTTAGCCTGGAACACTTGCTTCTGGATCCCTCAGGTCTCTGCCTGCATGCCCCCTCTGACCACACCACCTAACACACTGTCTTGTTACTCTCATCCTCCTGGTCTTCCTTTATTTTTCCTCATAGCATTATTCTTGTCTGCTCCCTCACTAGAACCCAGGTTTACGCAGGCAAGGATGTTGTCTTATTCACTGTCGCATTACCAGTTCCTAAGACAGAGCCTGGCACAGAGTAGTATGTTCTCAATCCATCAAATAGCAAAATGAAAAGTCCACCGCCCCAGAAACATGGACCCTTTCATAACAATCCTTCAAACAGGGCCTGAGTCCCTGCCCCCCACCCCAATGCTTCCCCTAGCCTACCGTCCAGCAAACATTTATTGAGCATTTGCTATGAATTCAGTTGTTGAAATGACAACTATCAGATGGAGAATCTTTGGGCCCTCTTGGCCAGCACCACAGAGAAGGGAAGGGGTTCTTATGAATTTATTTTTGCTTACTGAGAACCTCTCATGTAATAGGCACAGAGGTGAGAATTTGATATCCATCACGCATTTAATTCTCACAGGAAGTCCACTTGACAAACCTGTACTTCTCCGTGCCATGAGCTCTGCTAGTGGATAGAGATGATGGAGACCCAGTCTCCTAGAAAGCCCCGTCCAGTGGATTGGAGCACTTGTTTTGAGTTTTCTTCTGGGAATCTGTAGAATAATAGGCATTATCTGCTCCATTTTATAGATAAGGAAACTAAAGTCTGAAATAGTTCAGTAACTTAACTTGCCCAGGCTCACACAGGTAAGGGGTAGAGATGGGGTGCAAACCCAGGACTCTGTGGGTCCAAGGCCCCTGTCTGTGCCTGACACCTTGCTGCCTCCTTCCAGTCCTCACTCGGAGCCTGTCCAGGAGCCTCAGTGTCCCCCAACATGGCCCAGAGCCCTGCCCTCACAGGTCCACAGGGCCAGTCCAGCACACGGTCTGTGCTCGGGGCCTTGACCCTTCCACTTGCCACTGTGTCCAACACAGACATCACAGCCCCCGTCACCTCCCCCCCCACCCCTGCCCCTCGTTTAACCTAGTATTTAGCTCAGTATTGTTAGTTGTGGTATTAGATACCTCAGTGCTGTTGAGGACTTTAAAGATAATCCAACTCACCTAGATTTTATTGATTTGGAAACTGAGTCCTAAAAAGGGAAAGAAATTTGCCCAAGGTTGTTTTGCCAAGAAGCAGCAACTACAGATAAAAGTGAACAGGACCTCTGATTAAAGTCAGTTTCCAGGATCTTTTCTTCTCTCACTGCAGCTCTTTCAAGGGATAGGTCCCCTTAAATGTCTGTTCGTTGATAAATGCCTGTGTGCCATCTCTGGGCCTTCCACAACAAGGGCAGAGGTGACTACACATCTCCCCGTGCCCGCCATCCGGCTTTTACACCCAACCGGGGCCAGCTGCTCCCACCCGCCCGCCAGGCCCCAGTTGTCCCCCCATCGCACACACAATGTCTCCTCCAGGGAGCTGGCCTGAGTTCTCCCAACCTGACTGCGTTTCTCCTCCCACTGAATCCCCAAAACACTTCTATTTTTCCGCCTCTTCCCCCTAGCAGGGGGTATGCCTGAAGACCTTTGTTCTTGGACCTTAGTCCTCCAAAGCCTGGCCTTTCCCAGGCCTCGGCCTGCTGCTTTTAGCTGGATTTAATCACATCTGAAAACATTATCCCCCAGTCAGCTAGTCTGCTCTTGGGCTTCCTGAACTCTCTCTCCACTTGATATAAAACCATTTCCTCTTGTTTGAGCACCTAGGGAAATGGAGACTGAGTCCTCACATTTCTTCAGGAGCTTAAAAGCAAACCTCGCCCCTCCCGGAAGGCCTGGCCTTCCACCAGCATGCTTGATGCCTGGGTTTGGGGAACAGCTGGATTTTCACCTGGAAGGCTGTGATCAATTCCATTCGCAGAAATCCCTCTCATCTCTCCCCTGCCTCAGCCGCTGTGGAACCTAGGCCTCAGGATTCTCTGCCCTCCTCACCTCAGGCGATGGGTGGAAGTCAGAGGTCAGGGGCTGTGTCATTTCACACCAGCCCTCAGATTGTTACGGCTGCTCCTTAGCATCTCCCCTGGCTGTACCCACACTGGGGCAGCCTGGAAAGCGACTGTGGGTGAAACAGGTTTTTTTAAGCTATAAAATTATTTTCATGCTGAGCTGCCTGCATTTGCCTGGCTGCCTGCTGAAGAAAACAGAAACGTGCACAAAATGCCACCAGCCTGGCTTTGTGCAGAAGCTGAAGTCCTGGCGGCCCTGCCCCTGGAGCTCGCCTGCATCTCCAGCTGCCTGCTGTGACTTCCCTGGGCTTCATTAACTCTGGGCCCTGCACTGGAATGGGGAGCTCATCAGACACACTTCACATATTGCCTCCTCCACCCCTGGCTAAGAAAAGTTGCCCTGATTACAGGAAGTATGTGTTCCCCAGTTCTCTGATAATTCTATCAGGAGCCAGGGCGAGGCTCAGGTGTCAGGCTGGGGGAGCTGCTGCTGCCTGACAGCCTCTCAGAGGCCGCCTGCCCACCTGGCCGCCTGCCCGCCTGCCTGGGGGCAAGAGGCAGAGTGCCGGTGTCTCTCCGGTCTCTCATTCATGGTGCGACCATGAAACCCTCCCTGTACCTCTGCTTCTCAGGTTCTGCCAGCTTAAAATACGGGGTTAATCGTACCTATACTCCCATCCCCTCCAAGTGGGTATGAGATGAGGATGTGCTGGGAGTTACCCGGAAGAAAAATACCATCAGAAAAATACCATCAGAAAAGTGTCTAGCTTTTTTACAGGAACAAGTATAAAGGACTCATGGACAAAAACTATGGGGGGTGGAAATGGGAGGGAGGTGGGGAGGGCTGGGGTGGTGGGCTGGGGGGGGTGGGAGTAAAAGACAGAAAACTGTACAAGATCAACAATTAAAATAAAAAAATTAAAAAAAAGAAAGAAAGAAAAGTGTCCAGCTTTAGACCACAGGGACCCCTCTGGCCCAGACCCCTTGTTCTACAGATGGAAAAAGTGAGTCGGGGGAAGGTTGTCAAGGTCACACAGTGATCTGGCTTGAAGACCAGTTTCCACACTTTTTGAGCTGGAGGAGGGAGGAAAGAATGGTTAGGAAGCCGTCCCTGTGGGAGTTTAGGGTATGGCGGAGGGCGACGGCAGACCCCGGGCCAGCTGGAGCCCGCATCCGTGAGATGGACTCCTGTGTGAAATGGACAGCACGCTGCCCGTGCACAGGCCTCAGAGGATCAAACGGAATAATGTATGCAAAACCCTGGCCCCTGGTACGTTCCCCAAACACAAGGTCCTTCCCTTCTCTGGTTTTATCTTTAACAGCATCACAAATGCTTTCAAAAAGGGAAGCACAAAGGAAACATTTTCTCTTAGAGCTGAATGTTGCCAAAAAGACAATTGTGAACCTTGGATTCCCTTTCCCTTGGGGACTTCCCTTACACAGTGAATGTGAAATGGCCATTTTCCCTGTCAGCGTAATGAGGAAGCAGAAATATTGCTCCCCCCATCCCCCTCCACTTCTGCTGTGCAGAGCTTCTTCACAGGTACAGGGCTAGCGGCTTCTAATGGAGCTGTGGCCAGGTCCTCACAGAGAGGAAAGTGATTTCTGTGTGATTAGCTGAGTGGTGAGGCTAATACAGTTATGATCCAATAAACACACTGATTAGGGCCATTTGTGCTCCTTCCCTTCCTCCGTTCCTCCTGCTAGACCTTGGCGGGCCTGGTTCAGGCTCTGCTTGGAAGGACCTTTGAGACAGCCAAGGCTGGGGCCTCCCAGCCAGCTTGGCCTGGGGACCCTCTAGGACAGGGCAGTAGGTATAACAGCCCCACCTGAGAGGCAACGGCATCCAGTTCTACCCCCTGCTTTCCCACAAAATCATCTTCTTTCTTTCACTTCATCTTCCTCCTTTGTATGTCTAAGGGGGAGGTAAGAGGGCTGAACTTGGGACCAGAAGTTCCCAGTTCAAGTCCTAGCCCTGCCTTCTACTAGCCATGCAATCCTGGGCCCATTATTCCATCCGTTCATCACTCTGTACAAGCCATTGGGCTACCTGCTTTTGGTCTTCAGTTTGCTCACCTGCAGATGGACACAATAATGCCAACCTCAGGGGCTGGTTTGGGGTATCAAGAGAAGAATATATATAAGATGATTCCTCAAACCATGGAACAGGGAAAGGGCAACAATAACTTTTCATTTTCTTCTAAGGCTCCCTCTGGTTGACTATCTCTGATTCCATGAAAATATTTGCTGTTGCTGGGTGTAAAAAGGGGCTCCAAAATTACTGTTGAATAGAGGAATTCGACTGTAAAGTGAAATATTAAGTGGCTTATGGAGAACTGTCTCTCTACGAGGAGGCATGCTATAGTATCAGGCCCCGGTCACAAGGGCTCACCCTGCCTGTCAGCCTGTTCGGTGCCAGGCTGACAGCTCAACTCCGGGCCCTCGCAGTCCGAGCAGTGGCTGCGTTTCTATCTCCAAGGATGGCAGGCCTGGCCTAGAATCATGGAAGGCATTGGGAGACCTACCTTTCAAAGAAGCCGTAAGGCTAAACTGTATTCGCAGTGGCCTCTAGTGGCAAGTTTTCAAAATACCATACTAAATGGAAACGGCTGCTGAAGGGAATCTTTTCAGAATGAATGACCTAGATTTAGAAATTTCGGGTTAAAAAACCACCTAGTTCTGATCTTTGCTTGACGAACCAAGAAACCAAGTTCCAGAGGTAAAGTGATTCCCCAAGATCACACAAAAGCCTCACATCTCTCTGTCCCCAAACCTTGCCCCAAACTGGCCTTCTGTGATTTCAGATGCAGTCAGGGATCATGAATTGCCCATCTGGAAGAACAAAGGAGGAGCCAATTTCTAAACCAGACGAAGCCAGCCTTAGAGCGAGTCCTTAACTTGCTTTCTTCCCCTGCACCTTGCTTCTCTTGTATCTACAAAAGAATGTTGCTAGAAGATCCCCTACCCTCACATTTACCTAAAGAATTGTAATCTACTCCACAGCAACAGGGCTCTGAGGCCATGAAGTGATTTGTAGGCAGTAGACTCTGCTACTTAAACAAATGTTCTTTTCAATGTTTCCTCCCCCACACGTTGCAAGAATGCAGTGCCAGAAGAGGCCACAATGACGACTCAGATTGGCTTGAGGATCTGGGCATAGGAATCCTTCCCCTTCTGCAGGGGAAGCTATTTTGACATATTCTGGAGACACAGTCCAAAAATAAATCAAACTGAGGACTTCCAGAGGGCTTAGTGGAAAGGCTTTGCTGCCATACCAGCTGAAGCCTGCGTTTGGAGACTTGGGGTAAAGCTGTTTCTGGATCTCGATCTTTTCATGAGAACAATTTTTTATTTGATTCATTCCGGAGTAACTTCAAAGAACTGCATTGGATACTGAGGGGACAAAGAGGGGAATAAGACACAGCCTTTGCCCTCAGAGGTGGGCCCAGAGGGAGGGAGAGATCAGGCTGCCGATACCTCTGGATTAAGAGGTGGGAGAGGCATGTGGTGGCTTCAAGGGCCACTGGTAATACCAGCTGCTTTCTAAATACTGGTCCCTGTTCTAGCTCATTTTATCTTCACAGTAGCCTTATGAGGTTAGGACCGTCATCCCCATTTTATGGCTGAGGAAACTAAGGAACAAAGAAATTTAAAAACTATCACACTGCTAAGCAGCAAGGCTGGCATCTGACCCCCAGCAGGGTGGTTCCAGAGCCCTCATCCTTCAATGTCATAATTGCTGGTATCTCCCTGCATTTTCTGTAACGCCTACTAACTGCACCACCTTCCCCGATCTGGCACCCACACACCATGGTCTGGCATCCACCGTATACTAAGGTGGGAATGGAACGAAAGCCACTTGGCCCTGACAGCCCACTATTAGCAGCCAAAGCCAAAAAGTTAAAGCTCATCCTGGCTTTGAATTCTCTCCACTCTTCCAAGACAACCCCCGGTCTAGCAGGAGGAAGATCACGTCCTGGGCCTGAGTGGCCCATGCTCTTAGGGACCACCCCTCCAATTTCACACTGGACAAACATGACCTCTAGGATCTCACCACCCAAAATGTGGTGTCTGAACCAGCCATCACCACTCCTGGGCGTTCCAAGAATCGCAATCTCTGGATGGATGATGAAGCTGGATCTGCTTTCCAGCAGACTCCCCAGTGACTTTTGTGCAGTAAAGTGTGAGAAGCCCTGGGTTAGGACCCATGAGACCACACACTTCATGGTCTGAGTGCCAAACTTCTTACCTATCCAAGGGACACTTGTTTGAAGGCTTCTTTCATTGGCTTGTCCACTCACAACTTAACGCCTTCTCTAGAAGTCTAGAATCTCCTGCCCTTCCCACCGAAGCTGTATTTCTCCCACCCCTTGATTAGCTCTGGCCGTCCCACACCCCATCGCCATTAATCTCCAAAGTTATAGTCATCTTGGCCTTCTCATCCTCCACCCTCACCTCGACCTGAGATGTGACTGATCTGGGTGGTTCCTGCCCTAGCACCCCAGCTCTTATGAGACTTCTCCTAACCTCTTATCCTGAGAGGGTGGGTTGACATTCAGAGGACAAAAGGATTAACCAGGATTCCCTGTAAACAAGCTCCCTTTACACAGAAACAATTTCTACATCTCTGGCTAACTGGCAGCATCTTTAGAAATTGTGAAACAATTTGAGCTTCACTCTTTGAGGTTACGTCCTTTGTGAAAACTGGTCCCCACTCATATGTGAGATCACCTGGGCACGTTAGGTGCACTACCCCAGAAACAAGGAACCGTGCCTGTGCTGCTCACTTCCCAAGTGTGCTCACAACCTTCTCGGAGTAGAGAGTAGGTTTCCACCACTGTGGTGACCTAGGTGAAAGCAGGGTTTTCAGGGTTCTGATTCTGGGAGGTACCTGGATGAGTATGTCATTCCAATGTCTGCCCAGTCCAGGCTTAAAGAAATGCATTTCCAACTTCCCAGAACAGTACTTTGTACCCCAAAACCAGCTATGAGAAGTTACAAAGTCATTTGCACAGTTTAGTTGTTGGGTTTTCCTTTTTTGTGTGTTGAGAGAAAAGAGAGAGGGATGGAGAATGGCTGAACATGGGAAACGCTTGGGGAACGGAACGCTGTTTGGTCATTCCATGGAGTAAGCTGCCACTTCCAAAACGTATGGAGTGATAAGGAAACATTTAAGCTACCAGTTTAAGAAAGCAAACATCACAACACATACTACTGCCTCTGAGCCTATGAGGACAGGCAGGTGTATCTCTCGCAAGTTTGAGGGATGGTTTAGGTCTCTCAGCACACCCACCTTGCTAACCTACAGGGAATCCCTCCTTGCTCGGAAGTGCTAATTGAGATCACAACTTCTTTCTTTGGTTCTGCCTTTTTAAAGTCAGATTTGTCTTTGAATGGGAGAAGTCCACTAGAGATCCACAAACCTAAAATGATGTGAAATCTTGCAGATGATACTACAAGATAGTTCACAGGTTAAAATGGCTGATAGAATCTCATACATTTAAAATCAGACCACAGCAAAGATTTCAACCAATGGCATTTTATTCCAGAAGTTTCTATGTATTACATAGGTATTAACTTCCTTTCTCTCATCACTCCTACCCCGTAAAAAAATCAGAAAGATTTTCTTTAAAAACTTAACATAAAATCTGTTAGTTTCTCTAGTCTTAGGTTTTGAAAAACTTAAGTGGTACTTCTCCTTTATGAGAATACTGTTTGTTTTTTAAGGAGAATTCATAGCCTGTCTTTATGCTCACTACAGATTTCTCTTCCTTCCTGGGGAAAAAATGGTCAATGCTTCTGCTTCCTTTAATAAATTCATTTCTTGATTATTACACATTATCATTCTCCACTTGACACCTTCTTAGAAACTTGATTGTTGGATGTATTTTTCATTTGGCAAA
Source organism: Glossophaga mutica (assembly GCA_039655065.1). Taxonomy (NCBI): domain Eukaryota; kingdom Metazoa; phylum Chordata; class Mammalia; order Chiroptera; family Phyllostomidae; genus Glossophaga; species Glossophaga mutica. The sequence continues at coordinate 113,237,330 of CM077306.1, forward strand.
AATCCAACGTGGCTTTGCGTGGGATGTCTAAGTGTCACAAATAGCAGTGTTGATGTTCTGGTTTTGAGAGGGAAAATACATAGAGAGATGCAGACATGCCCAGGAAGAACAAATGTAGGAGACTGAAACAGGGTGTGCAGAGTTCAGAAGGCTGACAGACACTACTTAGTTTGAATTCTGTGGCCGTCAGCCATCAAAGCCTGCAATGCAGGCCAGAATATAAATCTTTGCAGAAAGAAGTTTGGCTGGACACCGAGAAATGACAGTTTGCTTCATTCTGTTGCACGTGTACGAGAGCAGACGCACACACGCAGGAGCAGTACGGGTGGCCTGCAGTGAGCAGCGAGCTATGTGTAACCGTGCACGGGCATTTCTGCAAGTGCTCGGGCAACCTAGGCTCAGGGAGCCGCGAACAGACATTTCCATCTCTAACTCACTCAAGACCCCAGGCCTCCGTAGCTCCATGATTTGCAAGGCCAAAATCAAAGTTCAGAGTTATTTGTCATTTTAGGTCATCTGGAAGCTGGTTTGCTGGGCCAGCTCAGAAGACCTGGTGTGCCCCCGAAAGCAGCAAGACTACCCAGAAGGGTATGCCTTGATGATCTTCACATCGTCCACAGGGCGGTCCTGGGAATTTGTTTCCACCATTCCTACTCGATTCACCATTCCTATACCCTGGCACACGCGGCCAAAAATGGTGTGTTTGCCATCAAGCCACTGGGTAGGAGCTAGGGTCACAAAGAACTGACTGCCGTTGGTATCTGGCCCTGCATTGGCCATTGCAAGAATTCCAGCCCCTGGTGGGAAAAAGGAAGAGAAGAAAGAGTATGAATAAGCCTGACAGCTCTAATCTGGAGCTACTGCACCATTTTAGGGATGAAAAGAAGCCAGACTTTATTCTGGCCTCTATCATCAACCACCCGACCCGGACCACCTCCCCTCAGGGCAGGCTCTCTGCCCTTGCAGAGAGCCCAACAATTAGACCGTCCTGACGACCTTGTCTTCACCTACCCCAAACCCCACCCCACCTCTATCCACGATGATCTTCACTGATCACTGGACCAATTACCCTAAAAAAAAATCCATCAAGGTCTCCTGCTTCTTTGAGGAGGCTTTTGTTTTCCTATTGTTATTTTATAAGAGCAACATTCAACAAGCAGTCTGCAACACTCAGACCAGCACCCTGAATCACTCAGGGCTCTGAGAGAGGCGCCACTTTCGCTAATCCTCCAGGCTCTCCATGGCGCCGCAGCTGGGCAGCTACATGGCACCACGCCACCATGTCTGGCATCCACCTTGAAGTACAACCAAAAGAATGAACTTTTAAAATCTACTCTCCTGCTCTGACCAGTGTGGCTCAGTTGGTTGGGCATCGTCCCAAAAAGCAAAAGGTCACCAATTCAATTCCCAGTCAGAGCACATGCCTGGACTGTGGGTTCGGTCCCTGGTCAGGGCATGTATGAGAAGAAACCAATCAATGTTTCTCTCTCACATCAACATCCCCCGCCCCTTTCTCCCTTCCTTCCCCTCTCTCTAAAAATAAATAACATCTTTAAAATCTACTCTCCCTTTCCACCCAGTCCAGCCAGATCATATACTTACCTGTGAATTTCAAGTCTGGATGAAGTTCATCTTCAAATTGCTTGCCATAGATAGATGCACCTCCTCGACCTGCCACATTAGAAGATGAGAAGCCAATCAGCCAGTCCCACACTCTCCTCACATCAAGAATGATGGGCCAGGGTTAAAGGATTTTTCAGCGTACAAGAAGGAAAAGGCAGTGAGCACGCCAAGCCCCCAGCTAGGTATTCTGCCACCGCACAGCCCAGCAGCAGAATCAAGCACTGACACAGCACTCAAATCACTGGTTTCATTCAGGTAAGACGGTTCTTTTCAAAATAACACCAAGAGTGTTTTTCTTGCTTATTAAAGTACTACATGTTCACTGTCAAAAATATAGAAAACACAGAACGTTATCAAAAGAATATTAAAGCTCCCTGTAATCTAACCATGTACAGAAAACCACCATTTACAGTTTGAGGTGTTAAGAGGTTTCCTAATTTTTTAAATATTTTTTATGAGTACTTTAGATAGCAGTGCCACAAGCCCCACTCCTGTTGCCTATCACAGTACTGCGAATCAGCCAGCATCTTTCCCTGCTGAGCTCCGATTTGCCCCTGGACCCTAACCGACCCAGAACTCCAGGCAGCCACTTTTAATGGATCAGAGATGAAACCTATTTGCTGTCCTTACCCTAGATGAAGGAACATAAAATCCATTTAACTCAAAGACATCTAGCTTATGGAGAAACAGGGACAGTGGTAAGTGGCAATGTGGCAGAAAGGAGAGGTGGTATATCATAAGAATGTGAAGAAACATGGGACTGGGAGCGATTTGCTGGTAACATCACCACCTCGGACTATCTGTATTACATCCACAAGAGCCTGGTGCTATGCTGGGCACCTGGGTTTGGCGGTCAGAGCAGAATGATTTTTTGCTGTTGTATTTAGTCAGCCATACGCATTGCTGAAGTGCTTGGTTACTCCAAGTTGACCAGCCAAGACAAACCGCCTAGAACAAAGTGAACACTGGATTGATCAGCTTCCTCTGCCTGCCTGGCAGCCAGAAAACAGCTTGGCGGGCCACAGGGAGCTCACCTCCTTTTATGTGGCCTGCTGTGAAAGTAGCATGTTAAAGCACCATGTCCACTCCCAGAGGCCCCTGGGCCTGGGCTGTGGTGTTTCCATGGTAAAAATCCTTTGCTTTACCTTTTAGGATGCTCCACCACAGGGAGCCTGTTATAGCCCCCAGCTCTTTGCAAAGAGAAGTGGGGATGAATCCTAAAAGACTCAGAGGAAACCTCCCACCTGGCCCACTCTTATGCTTCTGGAAAATTACCGGAACTACAAAACTATGTAAAAAATCATTCCAAAAATGCTAACCTGCCAGTATACCTCCAAACAGCAATTATGTAACCAATCTGTTGCTCCCTCCAACTACAGAATCAAGGCTCCTGTCTGAGGTTTTGGTGTGGGGAGTGTGGGGGGTGCGGGATGTTAGGAGAAATGCCAGGGCTGAAGATGAGAGAGGTCTCAGAGGGCTGTGGTAGCAAACTCAGGTCAAGCCCTACATCCAGGCCTTGAGTGAGCAAGCTGGGGGTGAGGTTCTGGTCCATGCTGTGAGCTGAGCCTTGGAAGTGTGATCCCTGCAAGCTGAGGGCTGCCAGAATGAAACCTCAAGGCCACTGAAACCCATCACATAAATGGCAACGCAAACAAGAAGAGGATTTTAGGAGGCACAGATGAAGCCTGGGGTGTTCAGCCACCAGAAGGAAAGGAAGTCCCTTTTTATATACTAGGCAGAGTTTGACCAAGTGCAACTAGTTTGGGCATCTGCAGCACCATTTACTCATAATAAATATCTTTTCATAACCTAATTTGACTCAGTAGGGTTTGTAGCAAAATGTCAGCAAGACAAATTATTCCAATCAAAACATTCCTTTGGGCATGTGGAATAGGGGAGAGCTGGGAGGGGGACAGAGAGTGATTAAAGAGGTCTCCGGTGCAGAGCAGGCTACACAGATGTCAACAATGACTTAGAAAGCTGACAATTTGGAAGTGCTGCTGTCAAAAACTTGCTGTGTGCCTGGTCTAGTATGGATAGCACAGAGAGAGGCACAAACCTGTTTCCTAAACTCTGTGTTCTCAAAGTTCTTTTATCCTTCTGGCTTCTCCTTTAAACATTTACTCAATGTATTTAATATTTCAGACATACATAAGATGAAAATAATATGACCAACAACTGTACACCTTCTCCTTCAGAAACACAGCATGGCAAACCCATCGCCGACCCCATGCACACGTGCCCTGCGTCCCTCCCCAACCCCACTCTCCCCAGAGCGAACCTGCTTCAAAGAATCACATTGTCTTCTCAGATAATCACTACCCTGACCAGGAGTTTGTCATTTGCGTGCATTTTCTTATTACATATTTATGCATCCCTAAAAGATGTATTGTTGTTTTGCATGTTTTCAGGTTTATACAAATGTGTTATACTCTATGTATTCTTCTGCACTTAGCTTTTTTCTGTGCACCGCTGTGAGAGTCATCCACTTTGTTCCATACAGCTTCCTTGAATGGAAAACAAAAATAGTAGCACTTACGTCTCTTAGAACTGCCATGAGAATTAAATGAGGTAATGCACGGAAACCGTGCAGTCGGGATATGACGTGAAGCAAACACAGTAGTATCTGTGATGATGAGTTTCCTTTAACGGAAATAACCCAAACATTTTCCGTGAGAAGCAACTGTGTGTTGTGATCCCGAGTTTATTCCAATCCCTCTGTCCTCAAGCCTCCGCCACTCCTCACTGTGGATAACTTCCCTTATTTCACTGAGAAAAAGGCAGAAGAGATCCTCCCGTGTTCTTACCACCAAGTCCACTTCCCTTCCTGTACCTTTACTCATTCACCTTCCTCCCTGCATTATTAACACAGTAGGAATAAACTGTTGTCGTGACTGTCTCAGCACCACGTACTTAATGAATCCCATTCACCTTGAAAGAACTTTGCAACTACAATTTCCCCCTCTTCTGTAACGATTTCTCTTTCTAATGGATCGTCCCATCAGCATAAAAACACGGCATGCGTATTTCCCACATTAAAAAACAAAACAACTCCGTCTCCTACTATCTCCCTATGTTTTTGCACATCGGTCACAGGAAAACTCCTCAAAAAAGCTGTCAACCATGGTGTCTCTGCTTGCTCTCCTGCCTCTTGAATGCTTTCCATTCAGACTTTGTCTCCACCACTTTGGTCAAGGTCATCAGTGACCCATATCATTAAACCGATGGCCGATCCTCAGGCCTACCTGGCTTGATACATAAGCAGCATCTGCCAGTTGATGTCATCTTTCTTGAAATCCCAGCTTACTGACAGCTCCTTGTTTTCCTCTGCTGGCACCTTCTCTTCTTCCCTCTCTCCTTTCATAGGCATTATACCTGCACTGATGTGTGAAGACCTCCTCTTCCAGCCCCTCCTCCCTCACCTTTTTATCATTCACAGGTGTTACCTCAGTAAAGCTCTTCAGTGTCTAACTCTGTTTTGGCATCAGCTTCCCAGAGGACCAGAACCCACAGAACCACTATCGCCCTAGTCCAAACTGTAAGTTCTAGCTTTTACAACAAAAGTTTTCAACTGGTCTCCCTGCTTCCAGCCTTGCCTCTCCCTTTCCACACCAGTCTATTCTCCACCTGGAGGCCAGAGGGGTCCTTTTAAAACAAGTTACACTGTGGCAGTCCTCTCAAAATCCTCCGGTAACATTTCAGCACACTTAGGACAAAATCCAAAGTCTTCACCCCAACCTACAAGACTCTCCACGACTTAGGACCCTGCTATCCTTCAATCACCTCCTGCCACTCACCCCCTCATTCACCTGGCTCCAGCCACACTGTCCTCCGTGCTGTTTCTTGCCAAGCACACTCTGGTCTAAGGCCCCTGACTGCAGTTCCCTCTGGAGTGTCCTTGTCCCCGACAATCTCATGACTGACTACTTCACTTTATTTAGAATTCTGCTCAAATGCCACCTTATCACAGAGGTCTTCCCTATGACACTATCCAAAACAGCACCTCGCTCGCTCTCTACCCGAATGGTTCTCAACCAGGGGAGACTTTGCCCCTGGAGAATTGGACAATATATGGGGACATCTTTGGTTGTCACACTAAGAGGTTCTACTGGCATCTAGAGGGTGAGGTCAGAGATGCAGCTACACATTCTACAACGCACAGGACAGCCCCTCACAGCAAAGAAATATTCAGCCCAAAATGTCAACGGTGTCAAGGTTGCGAATCCCTGCTCTACCCCCATATACATTATTTCTTCCACGTCATCTGTCATGACCTAGCAGCCCATTATGTACCTACCTGGTCATTGCCTGTCTCTGCCACTAGAATGACAGCCCCACAGGGGCTTCCTTATTCACTGCTGCGTCCTCAGCTTTTAGAACAATGTCTGGACCATGGCAGGAGTCTAACAAACATTTGTTAAATGAACTAAAAACCAAAACTAATAATAACCACATTTTTTTGAGCTCCTACTGTGTCAAGCCTGTCTAACCATCTTATGATGATCAGCTCATTTACTAATCACAACACCCCCATGAGGTGTATATAACCACACTTCTCATTCATGGATAAGAAGGCTCAGCAAGGTTACATAACTAGTCTACATTTAATAAGCATTCCTACAAAGCCAAGATTCAACCCCAAGCCTACCAGGCCACAAACCCTGCCGTTCACTCCCACACTACACTACCTTGCCATATCCCATGGCTGGGTTAAATTTCCTCACATGGTTTTCTTTTCCCAGACTCAAGAGTTACACATGGCCCCCGAATGATGCTAAATCAAATCTAAACTCCTGTTTGGGGGCAGGGGGCTGGGGGGGGGGCGAGGGGGGAGGTTCTCCATGACCTGGCCTTATCTAACCCCCCATGCTATCTCCTACTGCTCTGCACCCTGCCCCCAAATTCTCCTTTACTGTCCCCTAAACATGCAGTTCAGGGCCTTAGAAATCACATCTTATGCATTTGACCCAGACATGGAGAGGTGGCAGAGCCAGTCCAGCAGGTGAGCTGTTGACACCTGGCGTGGTCGGCTCTCTTTCAACACCCTACATGCCTGCCACTTGTGTCTCCATTCTGTACTCATTCTTCTTCCTAAATCCAAAATGCCCTTCCCTGTCCTCCCAAGAGTTAAAATTCTACATTCCTTCAAGGCCTACCTCAGAATATGCCTCCTTCCTATGTACAGTACTCCCCTGTACTTTTTCTCTTATTATTAATTATTCCAACCTGTTATATAATACTCCATAGCATACCATCACATATTTGCACACTGATTACATTATTACTTTCTAGGTATTTCCTATAATGAATATCTTGTCTTCCTGGCAGTGCTAGGAGCTCCGCAAGGAAAAGAAAGATGCCTTCACTTCTAATGCTTAGGTACCCGTCGCAGGCCTTAGAATAGCACAAGATGCCAAGCAGACTCTTGGCAAACATTCATCAAATGATGAATGTAAAGTTAACAATGAGCTTGCTGCTCAACATGTTACATTTCAGGTGTCCCTGGGGCAAGAGGAGAAACGAGATCAGAGTGAGGGTGACACACAGCATCATGGACATGTAATTAATCGCTGCAGTCATGGCGGCCAGTGCGCACTGTGAAGCTAGGGCAGAGCAGGAGAAGCCAAAGGAAGCACTGGGTAGTATGTCTTGTCTTACAGGGAGGAGAGGAATGGCAGTTCTTAAAAACAGATAAAAGACATTCAGAGGGCTAAGAGTTAGCATAAAGTAAAAATTTAATAAAAGAAAAATGATTTAAAATAAAGCAGGAAGTCAAAGGGTATTTGAATTGAGAAAACATCTGGAAAAAACATATTGGAAAGACGCTGGAAGAATAGGTGCATCAGACTGCGGACGGAAGTGGTACACACACTGACTTGCCGAAGAGCCCAGGATGCCAAATGCTGCACATCTGAGATGTTTAGCCATAAATGTACTGTATTACCTAATCAGCTAGCAGCTCATACTTGTGACCTGGGAGGACCTAACTCTGGCTTGCCCTCCATCACAGACCTGCCGGCAGGCTGAGCTCAATCATTCATTACACTTGAGGTTGGATGCAATTATTTGGAAATCTTTTTTCTAAAAGATTTTATTTATTTATTTTTAGAGAGAGAAGGAAGGGAGGAAAAAAGGGAGGGAAAGAAACATCAATGAGTGGCTGCCTCTTGTGCGCCCCCCACTGGGGACCTGGCCCACAACCCAGGCATGTGCTCTGGCTAGGAATAGAACCTGCGACCCTTTGGTTCACAGGCCAGCACTCAATCCAGCAAGCCACACTGGCCATGGCTGGAAATCTTCTGAGGGATTCAATTTCATTACAATTACAACATGGAAATGTGACGATATGAAGGATTCAGAACAACTACAGAAATACAGGGAAACTCTAGCATGAGCAACTTACATGTGAGTGACTTCCAATTCTTTTACCCTAATCACTGACTCTCTCAGTTCACTGGAGTTATGAATTAAAATTTTACCTCATAGCAACAATGAAAGAGAGGAAGATGACAGGAAAAAAGTATATCAAAGTGCTGGCAGAACACTTTCAGATAAAGAATGTGAACTCTTCATCCCCCAATGCCTGATGAAGCAAACACAAAATAAAAAGCACAAATTTAAAAAGCAAAAACATCACCAGCATCAACCAAATAAGAAAAAGGAAACAAACTTTACTCCAAAAATTCTGGAGAGTCAACCAGGAAAGAAACAAAAGATTTGTCTGCTTGTACTCCCTGAAAGTTATAACCAGGAAAGGAGGAGTCACCCCGAGAATCCTCACAAGTACCCTCCAATTTGAAGAAGCCAACAGAAGAAGTGGGTGAGTGGTCCTGAAAAAGTGAAGGAGAAGTCTGCATATACCACAGGGGCTCAAGAGTGGCAGGGTGGGCTCCCGGCGCTGACCGCCATGGGGTGGGGGAGCGCTGGGTTCCTGGGCCACCCCAGGAGCTCAGTCTGGGAGAAAACATAATCTAAAAAGGACTTCGTGGCTGTCTCAAGCTACTAATACTTTAATAAAGATAAGAATCCAATAAAACAAGTTCAAAGACAAAATAATAAATCAACAGAATAAAGCTAAAAGATTACAGAGCTAAGGAAAAAGATTTAGAACCAAATGACACCAATACAGCACTAATAAATAAATCAGAGCAGTAAAGAACAGAATAGACATGACTAAAAATTGAATAAGGGACAGAATAAAGGACTGGAATTACTTCAGTAGATGCAGGAAAAACTGGAAAACATCATCTCAAGATAGATACTCAAAAGAAATGTGATAGGTATGGAAGGCAAGGTGATGAAACAAAGAATTAGTCTCCTGAAATAGAAAATCTAGTAACAGAAAATATTCAAAATGCAAATCAAAAAATTTTGCCTGAATTAAAGGAAGAAGTCAATCTGATCTTAGTATTCTCCAAAGCCGTGTTCAAAATCAGAAGGTGATGGACCAGAATTGTCTAAAAGGATCAAAGGAAATGAGTGTACCCCAAGAATAGCATGCCCGATCATGGTCTTTTTCAAGTACAAGGGCAACAGGCAGAAATTCTCAAACATGATTGAGTTAAAAAATATAACAGCCTCCAGCCTTTGCACTGAAAACCACTCGGAAAGAAATTCTGCCTGCTAGCACTTGTGAATGGAAAAGCCTGGTGGTGAGTACCGAACCCTCTGAAACGCAGAATCCACGCTGTCGCTGAAGGAATCATGGGTGTAGCATGGAAAATGCCATACACCCTGACAAGGAAAACTGTAACCAACAACGAAAAGTGAGGAAGGGAGGGTAAGTGTGAGATCACTAGAAATACATAAATTGGCCTCTGTTCCCAATTCTTGGCACAGGGCTAGTAAAACCCTTGGAAATTCCTAAGTGATAAGAGCACCGGGAGCATCTTTTGTTCTAATGAGGCAACTCTGGGTAGGTTCCTGGATAGCTCCTCAATGGGGTCTGGTCACAAGAAAGACCAAGCCATGACTAGAGGAGGCCTGGAGTTCCCAGCACCCCCCAGGAACCACCGCCACTTCTTCAGAGTTAATAACTGACCATGCCTACATGAGGGAACCTCCCTGAAATCCCAACAGAACCAGCTTCGGAGAGCGTCCAGGTGGGTGAACACGCCTACACCAGGAAAGTGACACACCGCATCTCTACAGGGACAGAATCTCTGGCACTCCCGGACCTCTCCCCATGCCTCTCTTCACCAGTAACCCTTACCATTACCCTTCAACAAATGTAAATGCAGGTGCTTCCCTGAGTTCTGTGAACCACTCTGGCGAAGTAACCAAACCCCAGAAGGGGGGTTTGGGAACCTTCTGTCTACAGCCAGGTGGCCAGAAGCACAGACACTCGTACCTGTGTCTGTGTGTGTCAAGGGGCAGTCTCTTGGGACTGAGCCCTTAACCATCCCCAAGTTAAATTGTAGGACACCCGGCTGGTGTCACAGAGACTCGCTAGTTGTGGGACAAAGCCTCCTTACATTTGGGGACCACTGGCAGAGTGAAGTGCTCTGGGTAAGTATGTGTAAGTAAAGGAGAAGCACAGGAGAGAAGAATTGGATTTTCCCCAACACAGGAAGTAGGCGAAATGGAGTTTTTCCTAAACAATAGGGAGGGTTAGAAATTGAAATACTGACTGCCTCATCTCTCATAGCAGGAAGTCAATACTTTTGTTAGGTATGTACAAAGTTAAATATAATACTTTATATTTAAAAAAGCAGTATCATGCAGGACACAGCCTATTCTTTTTGTTCTATTATATTCTAAATTATTTCCACTTAGTTGTTTATACATCCATCCCTTTAACTAGGTATCTGAAAAGAAAGGTGTCTAGAAGAATGGCCACCAAGAATTAACACTGACCATTTCTGAGAGGTGGGATACTGGGGGAATAATTAATGGCGGTTAGGAATCTTTGGGAAGTATACTTATGAGTGATTTTTGTTCTTTTTTCTACTTTCCTATACATCTAGATTTTGAAATTTGTCCATGTATGTTGAAAAACTGAATGTCTGTGGTCATAAAGGATAAATGAAGGACAATTGAGAATGATAAAGAAGAATGAGACTGAGAAAGGACTCTGCCAGAGAAAACCAAACTATTTGAAGGCAGAAGAGCAGGAACAGGAATTAGCAGAGAGAAAATGCAGATGCGAAGTAATGGCCCTTAAAACTAATAAATGTTCTTAGCATTTCAGTAATAAATCTAAATCCCATCTAAATGATAACTCCCAAATTCATACCTCCATCCCAGACCTTTCCAGGACTCCCACATTTATATCCCATTACTTATTCAACATCTCTACCTCAAGATCTGGCAAGTAGTTCAAACATAATGTGTCCAAAACCAAAACCAAATCCTTAATCTCTCCCCTCCAAACATGCTCCTCTCTTAACTTTCCCCACTTCACTAAATTCAAGTCAAAAACTTGGAAGTCATCCTTCATCATCTCTCTCTCTCACACGCCTACTCACCCAATCCAATCTCAGCAAATCCCACCGGCTCTATTTCTGCCAAAACATAACCTCAATCCTGCAACTTCTCACCACCTTCTCTATCAGTCTTGTCCAACCACACGGGTCCAGCCCAGAGGACCAGAGCGGCCCTCTAACAGGTTCCCAGCTCTCACTCTTGCCCCTCTGTCTGCTCTCCAAACAGCAGCTAGGGTGAGATTTTTAAAGTGTACATCAGATAATGTCACTTCTCTGCTCAAAACTTTCTAATGGCTCCCATCTTATTCAGAATAAAACCCACAATCTTTTTTTTAAAATATATTTTATTGATTATGCTATTACAGTTGTCCCATCTCTCCCCTTTCATTCCCCTCCACCCTGCACACCCTCTCCCACCCATATTCCCCCCTTTAGTTCATGTCCATGTGTCATAAGTTCTTTAGCTTCTACATTTCCCACACTATTCTTGCCCTCCCCCTATCTATTTTCTACCCACCGTCTATGCTACTTATTCTCTGTACCTTTTCCCCCTCTCTCCTCCTCCCACTCCCCTGTTGCTGACACTCCATGTGATCTCCATTTCTGTTAAAACCCACAGTCTTTACCACGCCCTACAAGATCCTACGTGATCTCCTGCACGGGCTCCTGCCTCAGGGCCTCTGTGCCTGCTCTTTCCTCTAGCCATGAGGTTCATTCACTCACTTCATTCAGATCTCTGCTCCGTTAATAATACCTACTCAGAGAGGACTCCCCTGACCTTTCTATTAAAATTGCACTCACATGTCCTTTTCCTGCTTTACTGGGAGCAGGAAGATTTTTTCTCTTTGTTCATGGGTGTATCCAAGAGCTTAGAAAAGTATTTGACATAAAGCAGGTGCTCAATATTTGTTAAATGAATGAATTAGTCAAAGAACCCAGTATTCTATTTCTCTCACAACACTGAAATTGTCTTTCTTTACTTGATTTTCAGACTACTCTATATATTACTATAATTCAGGCAGATATTACTTGATCTTAGCAAGCAATACATGGAAGTTATGAGAAACTCTACAAAGCCCAGGAGTCGAGATTAGTTTTCGGTCAATCCCCCATGTGTGTGTTTGGGGGAGGGTGCATGTGAGTGAAGGCAGGAACAGGCACCAGAATCACTAACCCAAGTCCCTGGTGCATGGAAGACAGCCTGGCCAGTTACAACAGAATGAAACTTCAGAAACTAATGTTGGCTCAACTGTACCTGTCCCTGTTGGGTCACCTCCCTGGATCATGAAGTCTTTGATGATTCTGTGGAATTTGGTGCCATTGTAGTAACCTCGACGAGATAACTCAGCAAAATTCTTGCAGGTCTTTGGCGCATGCTTCCAGTACAGCTCCAGCACAATGATCCCCATGCTGCGGGAGGGAATGGGCGGGAGAGCTCCGGTCAGAAACCAGGTCACAGGAGACAGGAATAATGAGACCTCCAGGACTCTCCATTTTCAAACTTGTAAGTCATGAAATTGTTATACACATCAGACTGCACGCTCAGCAAAGGGAAGCAACACAAGGAAAATAGCATAAACATAGCTATCTTCTCTGTGTAAAACATACAGGGGCTTCTGGTACTTCTTTTAAGCAACAGAACTGTGGACAACTAAAAATTTTAACAGTATACACAAAAAAATCACCGATCATCAAAAACTAATATAATCAACCGCTAATTCAGGGAAAAAATCTTACACCTAATTTGTAATTTTTTAAAGGAAGACATTAAAATATCAGGAATTCATATTTATCTACATACACGCATACGTTTCTGGGTGGGGGTGGAAACTGGGTAAATGGGAGACAGGAAGGTTTTCAATGAGTATCTTTTTAAACTTTGTATTTTTGAACCATATAAACATATTAACTGTCATAAAAAAATTTTAATGGAAAAAAAAAACAGTTTGTGTGTATTTAGGAAGGGCCACAACAAAGACAAAACCTGATTACTTCAAACCTTTGTACCTACCCAGAGCGGTAAGTACTCCCTCCCCCACCCAAAGTACTGCTGAGGAAAAGGAAGAAGAAAAAGATGTAGATGTCATCCCCTCTCCATCACTCACCTAGACTTTAAATTTCAAGAATGTGAGAACTGAGTCAACTCTAGGCTGAATACCCAGTGCAGAGCAGTGTAAGTAAACACTTTATAAGTATCATAGATAGATTCTTGGACACTGACTTCCAGGGAAACAATGTATAATGAAACCAGTGTTACCACAGGCTAACGGATACAAACAAGAGTGAAGTTCCTGTGGCGTACTTCTGGTCAGAAAAACATCACCAAACTTCTAAATAAAGATCCCGAACCCTTCTAATATTTTACATTGAAATAAATGTGAGCTATACATCCTCTTAAGATTAATAAAAACAAGTTAAGATAATTAATTTCCAACCTGCTCATTCCAGGTTCTAGGGTGGCTGGAGTCTTATCCCAGCAGCTCAGGGCGAAAGGCAGGAATGAAACCTCAACAGGATACCCTTCCATCCAGGGCACAGTCACACACACACTCATTCAGACTGGGAAGATTTAGACATGCTAATTCATCTAACATGCACATCTGTGGGATGTAGGAGGAAAGCAGAGCACCTGGAGAAAGCTTGTGCAGACATGGGGAGGACGTGCAAACTCCGGGGATAGTGGCCCTGGATAGGAATCTCTTTTTTTTTCCTTTCTCATTGTTATAACAGAAGCACACTGAAATGAAACTTTATTCAAGGACGTACTGTATATGTGGTATTTGCCAGAACACAGCTTTCTACTGGCAATTCATCCTTCACATTACTAATATGCAACACAGATGAACAATTACTCTGTGCAAGACATGGTTCCAGGTGCTTTTCCCTTCATGGTGCTCACATTCTGGTGGGTATTTTTAAAAACAGAGTTAGTACCTTTAGAACAGCAATCAGAAAGCAACTGTACAAATTTAAAATGTGCATACTTTTTGACAGCAATTTCAACTTCTAAGTATCTATTCTATAGAAAAACTTACTGAAGTGCTTGAGGATACAATGTGTGCAAGGACGTTCATTCCAATTATGTATCGTAACAAAAAACAAGAAGCAAATTGGATGCCCTTCAAAGAGGGAGTGACTAAAATATGAAATATCCGTACTACGGAAGGCTGCATATATTAGTGAGTGAAAGAAAATTATAGGAAAAAACAGAGATACAGTATGATCATATGACTTATTTTTGTTTAAAAAAAAATAGAGCATAGCCTTGACTAGCACGGCTCAGCTGGTTGAGCATCATCCCAGAGTGAAATGCTGCTGGTGCAATTCCAGGTCAGGGCACATGCCTGGGTTGTGTGTTCAGTCCAAAAGTTGGAGTGTGTGCAAGAGACAACAGATCGATGTTTCTCTCACCCATGGATGTTTCTTTCCCTCTCTTTCTCTCTCCTTACCCATCTCTCTAAAAATAAATAAATAAAGTTAATAAATAAAAATAAAAAACAGAACATAAAAGAGATGTTTATGTGTACATAAAAAAAGACCTGGAAGATAATTCAACAAACTATTAAATGTGTTTTTACAGGAGGGATGTCTTTCAGTGCTTATTCTATATACATCTACACTTCTTGGATGTAAATTTCAATTTATTTTGTAATTAAAAAAAATGTTACCAGGTGAGTTCAGAAATTACTTTCAAGTTGGTGGCTGATGTCGAATTTTGCCACGTAAGAACGTGGGGGAAATGGTCTGGGGGCAAAAGTAGCATCTTAGAGAACTGTGCTGTGGGGGAAAGCAGCATAGACAAGAACAAAAAGAAGGCAGAGATGGCAGCTGGACCCTGGCTACTGATGGGGGAATGGCAGGCAGATGTAGCCAGAGAGGTAAGAAAAGGCCACACGGAGAAAATCGCTTGAATGTCAGACTGCAGAGTTTTAGTTTTGTAGTGCTGTAGAAGTAAGAAGTTACTTAATTTGTCCTACTTTGGAAAGATCACTTGGAACTTTTGCCCAAGAGGAAATGAAATGAATGAGGCTAAGGAAACTAGTACATGAGGCAGACATACCAGGCTCCAAATAAGGTTCCCCTACTTACCGTGTGGCTTTGGTCAAGCCATTTAATCTGTAAGTTTTGACATTTCACTGCTAAAACTGGAGGAGAGAAAGTGGAATAATACAGACATAATTTGAGTTACTAGAAGGATTAAACTAAATGTGATGCTGGTTGTGCTCAGTTATATCACTTTTGATAGTGGGGGAAATGTATTTCTTTCTGTGTTCTAACAATTTTCTTATAAACTATAGTACTTACGACGTTACAACTGTACTATTTATCACGTTGATATTTATATAGCTCTCTCCTTCACTATACTGTAAGATCCTAAAAGCGTGGCTGTGTGTTTTATCCACCTCTGTATCCTCAAATGCCAGATCCTACATCCCCGGCCAGAAAGCATGGATGAACCGAGGGGCGGGAGGAGGGCAATCAGGCAGCTGTCTCTAAGGCCTCAGCACGAGTCGCTGCGGAGCTCGGATGCTGGCGGTGACGGTCCACACTCAGCTCTCAGGGCCGCCGCTCCTAGCTTCTCCACGAGGCAGGACAGCCCACCGGGAACCCAGCCCCGCGGCGAAGCCCGGGCTCCGCGTCGTCCCCGCCAGCGCAGCCGCAGAGACCCGACTCCCCCTCACCTGGTCTCCAAATATACGTTGGGCGGCTGCCAGGAGTCTGGGGGGATTGCCGCCATAACGGAGCCGGCGGAATCTTTTTCCAGCAATTACTACTTCCGGCGTCGATTCGCTGGGGACCCGTCGGTGCAGCGCACACTTCCGGTCCCCGCCGTTTCACCTTTGCGGTACCAAGATTTGGAGAATGGAGAAAAGAAAGAGGAAAGACCCCCACCTCCACGATCGGGAAGCTGGGGTGCACGGCGAAAACGGACTGGTCGCAAGGACGCAGAAAAATGCAAGCTCCCTTCTAGGCGGTCTCCGAGTGGAGCAACCGCGACTCTCTCCGGGCGCCTGATTGGTTCGTTTGGGCGTGGAAGGCGGGAACAACCAGCAAATATACACTCCGATTGGAGTCCCGTCCTAACTTTCAATTCCAAGAATTTCTTAGTCCCACAATAAGGCAGGGACCTTTAGAAGAGGAAGAGAATGAAAGGGAATAGAAATGAGGGATGCCAGGATCTAGCTTTGACAAGGCTCTGTACAATTTACGTAGCACTCGCACTTTATTATCTTATCTACTGTAGAAGTAAATGTTAGTCTCTCTTTTTTTTTTTTTTGGTTAGAATGAACTTTTGAAAACCTCTAATATAATAAAGTTCCTCTGTAAAAGTTCGCAGTTGGTACTTAATGGTGTGTTAAGTCCTGCATGGTGAAGGGACCTTGACCCTGACGCGGCTCTGCGGTCTGCCTGCTTCCTGCAGTATGCACAACCTAGAAGGCTGTCCCGGTCGCGGAGCCCTGGGAGTGAGCCCTGGGGGTGGAGGGGCAGATTCTGGATCATGGGTCTTTGGGTACGTGGGGTCTGGCGTTTTCTTCCCGACGGTCTCCTCTGTGGAGTTCGCGGTTGAGCCCTCAGTTTTAGGTGCGGCCGTCTGGGTGATCACTGCCAAAACTGCTGGGTCTGTTTTACGTCCCTGGCGTAGTCCAGAACTGTTTCCTAAAGCCATGAATGACTGCACATAAGGAACCTCTCAGTCCTCTTGCCCTGTCGGCGGCAGAAGAGGTCTAATTGAAGGGTAGTACTGTAATTTAGATTGCTGTTTTCTGGCCAGACATTCTGGTCTCCTAACTTGTACTGCAGCCAGGCAGTGTTACCAAAGAAGGCTAATCTTTTTCTTTTTAGGGTTTGGAGTCAAACTTGTCCTAATTCTTAGGGATGCATCCATGGGCCAGTCGTGAGTTAATGGAGTTTTGATTTCCCATCAGGGTAGTGATGCGAGTCACTGCACCAAGAAATGTCACCGGATCAGCGGTGGTGTTCTGAAGACCTCGGTTCTTCTCTTCTCAGAGGAAGGAATTCAGTGAGAGAGACACGTTGCCCAAAGCGAGCAAGTTTATTTATTAGAAAGGAGGAGAGTACACCTGGGAGATTTTAAAGCAGGCGACTCAGACCGAACTGAGTGCCTGTTGGTTTCATTTTTCAGATGTGAAAACTGAGACTCAGCAGTTAGATGACTTGTTTATTTGCCCATAGACATATAACAAATCCAAGCCTTCAAACTCCAAAGACAGAGATTCTAGGGAGAGAGGGATCCGTCTGGAAGAAAACGAGAAATTAGGAAAAGAAGTGAAGAATAAACAGCCACTGCCTCCTCACTATGTAAGCTGTTTTATAACAACATCTCTGAGCCTCATTCCATGTTTGGTTTGAGTGCTCCCAGTTTGCAAACTGTTTTTGTTGTTGTTGTTGTTGTTTGTGTTTATTTGGTTCTTTGCACAGTAAACTTTTCCTAATTATTCCAGTGATCCAGTGGTTTTACTTCCACCATTTCTGAACTTTTGACACTTAATCTTCAAAACCCCATGAGGTAGATATTATTATTTCCTTTTTACTTTGAGGAAACAGATTAATAATTTGCTCAAAGTACCACCACTGTGAGCCTGTGCTTGAAGCACAGCTCAATCCTAGTTTCCTCAATTGTCCAGTGTGGATAAGCTTAGACAGGTTGTAAAGATCAAACTAGACAGCGAGTTCCTTGAGAAAGGAACAACTGGGCCTTCTGCATCTTTGTGCCCTCCTCACAGAGTATTGAGCATAGGGTGCTGAGGGTGTGCTGAAAGAATAGTGGACATAAAACAAGGTTTTAAACTGATGAGTGCTGTGCTAACGTAAGATATAATTAATATCACACCTCGCACGGACTTGTGTTCATGCCCTCTTTGTAATCCTTGAGCTGGAAGGATGTCTTTATCATTGGTTCATGATGTCTGTTGTTATTTGAGTTGCCTTTTTCTGGATATTTTGTAGTTTCTTACTATGTATTTTGGGAGGCTTAGAGCACAGTGAAGATGCTTCGGAGTTTCACCGAAGAATAAGACAGTGGGCCCTGGTTGGATAACTCAGTTGCTTAGAGCATGGTCCCAATACACCAAGGATGCGGGTTTGATCCCTGGTCTGGCACATGTAAGAGTCAACCAATGAATGCATAAATGAGTGGAAGGACAAATCAATGTTTCTCTCACTCTCTCAAACTGGTAAATAAAAATTTTTTAAAAAGAGAATAAGGCAATGTCTCGCTGTCTCATTCCAAAATCCTTCCTCAAGAGGCTCAATATTTGTTGACGTTTTTGTCCCCAGGAGAACATTGGGTGTCAGTGACTTCAGGAAGGAGTTGGCAAAGAGGCCTGGATTCCTTTTCTTAGTTATAACTAACAGTTCACATTAAATTAGAGTGATTTTATTTACTTCATTTACCCTGTATCTAAGCTTACTGTATCATCTGAATAAATGTCTTTTATTTAAAAAAAATAAAAACTCTTACAGAAGCATCATTTTCAGGTTGGAAACCTTAAGATCATCTTTTCTTTCGATTCCTCTAAGGGCTTCATCATCAAGACCTGTTCAATTCTTTTCCCAAAGATCCCCAAAATGTATCCCTTCCTTCCCATTCCCACTTCTGTTTCAGACCTTTAACACTGAGATTACTTCAGAACCCCCCTGGCTGGATTCCTTGCCTCTGGATTTTCCCCACTAATCCATCCTATATACATACAGCAGCCAAAGCCTTCCTCCTGAAATTTCTTGTAGTATGTCACTTTGCCATGAAATGTTAGGTAGTGTCCCTTTGCCTATTAAAATAAAGACCCAAACCACTTGACCTGGGCTTAAAGGCCCTGACTGACTTCTGCCTGATTTCCTACTATTTCATCCATGCCTTAAATGGGCCACCACCATTCCCACTCCCAGGCCTCTGCCAAGGCTGTTCTCTTTATCTGCAATGCTTCCCAAACCTCACCCATGGCTTTCTCCCAGCTCCTTCAGAAAACCTCTCTATTCTTCCCATCTACAGTAGGCTTTCTTCCCTTCTCTCTTCTTGGTCTTTAATTCTGTGCCACCTTCTATTGGTGTCTAACTGCTTGTGTCAGATTCTCTTCTCTCCAAATAAAATGTTAAGAGCCCACATTAAGGACCATGCCTTAGTTCACTACAGTTCAACATACACGCAGGGCCTTTTCCAGACCAGCACAGAGAGTCTCCAATGGCTGAGAGGAGCGAAGACACCAACCCACAAACAAGCGGTTCTGTTACACAGTGTGCTATTACCTGGGAACCTTGTCAAGGGCTTTCCTAAATCTCAACAGAGAGAAGCCAACACTAAAGAAATGAGATTTACCCACCATTTCTTTCCTTATCCTCTCCCCCAAACCAGTTCCTCCTCCTGTGTCTCAAATCACTACTGTCCTATTCACCAGATGCCACTTTCAAAACTTTATTTATTTATATTTAGAGACAGGGGAAGTGGGGAAGAAAGAGAGTAAGAGAAACATCAATGTGTGAGAGAAACATTGATCAGTTGCATCTCACATGCCCCTTGGGACAGGCCAGCAACCCAGGCGCGTGCCATAACCGGGAATCAAACTGGTGACCTTTCACTCTGCCAGATGATGCCCAACCCACTGAACCACACCAGCCAGGGCCACCAGACTCCTTACACTCCCTCAGCCACATCCCCTCACACACTACAGGTTACCAAGCACTTACACACTCATGATCTGTTCTCAGTCTACACCGCCCAGGTTTTAAGTAGAAGGCTCTGAGTGATTGACAGGAGGAAGCAATCAGCTTCTGAGCCTACCAGGATTTCTTGTGTTCTAGAACCCAAGCCTTTCTCCTGATGTCTTCTTTTAAGCCTTTTTACTACCTGGCAGCCTTTCTGACCTGCTTTACCCGGGAAATGTTTCTTAAGTAAATTCTCATTCTCCCATCATTTTACCTAGGTCATCAAAGTTGTATTTCCCTTGAACTTTCCAATGTTAATTTTTCCTTTTCCAATCTAGCCTTTCTCCTCCACTGGATGTGTATGTCCATAGTGAAGCTCTGATCATGTCACACCCTTGCTCAGAAACTTGCAGTGCCTTCCCATTGCCCACAGATTAAAGTCCTAACATTCAAGACCTTTCTGGCTACGCAGAAGTGAGCTTTAAAGATAGTTTTTTCTTCTATGAGTAGCCTCGGCCTCAGCCGGATAGATTAACATACCAGGTTCCCAGAACGTGCCTGAAATGTTCATTTTCATGCCCCAATGTCCGAATCCTTACTGGCCATCTCCAAGGTCACTTTCTCCCTTAATCTTTTCCTGGCACACCTACCAGCGACTAGGCACTGAGGAAGATAGAGATGGGTCACATGCACTGTGGTCAGCCCCAAAGGAATTCATATTCTAGGATAGAAAGACAGTTAAGCTCACAGCTATAAGAGAGTGATATGAGAGCTGTAATAAGGAAGCACATAGCGCTTCCTGAGCTCTGGTTGTTTCAGAGCTGGCTTCAGGTGGTCAGAGATCTCTTTGGGAGTGATAACCCGAGCTGAGATCTGGAAAATGTTGAAGCCAGGAGAGGTTTCTTTGAAGATCTGGAAAATTATAAAAAGCCCAGGAAGTCAGAAATTTCTTCAGCTGCCGTAGAATTGAGTGTGAGGGAATCATAAAGGATCCTGGACCTTGGTTCTGAGGGCAGTAGGGACTCGTAAAATGACAGAATCAGATTTGTGCATTGGAAGTGTCGCTCAGGTGATAGGAAGGCCCAGAAAGACATGGGCTTTTTAGGGTATCTGGAGTCCCCAGAGAACTTTTTTTAAAGTAAAAATTTAAATTGAAGTATAATATACATCCAGAAAAGTGGACAGGTACAAAGTGTCATAGTTCAATTAATCATTACAAAATAAATCCACCTGTGCAACCATCATCGAAACAAGAAAAAAATGTTCCAGCCACACAGAAGCACTCCTATCAATCAGTGCTTCTCCCTACTCCCCAAAGATAACTACTTCCTAAATTCATAGATATTTTAGGACTATAAGACACACCGGACCATAAGATCCACCTAGGTTTTAGAAGAGGGAAATAGGAAAAAAATTTTTGAAGCAAAAAATGCAGTAAAATATTTAATAACCTGCAACCTTGCTCCACCCCCCACAGCGAGCCAGGTAAGCTACATTCAGACTATAAGATGCACCCAGTTTCCTTCCCAAATTCAGGGGTACGTCTTAAAGTCTGAAAAATATGGTAGTTTTAAATTCGTTCCCTGATTTTAAAATTTATATAAATGGAGTCATAAAGTATTTTTATGTCTCCATATTCTTTTGTTTAACATGTTTGTGAGATATATCCATGTTGTTGCGTGTAGTGGACATTGTTTCATTTTTTCAGTGCTGTGCATTCTGTTGCGTGAATGTACTACAATGTATTTATTCTATTGGTGAAGTGCATTTGGGATGTTTCCATACTGTGACTGTTACAAATGATGATCTTATTAATATTTTTGTATGCACCTTTTGCACTTGTGCATGAATTTTGGGGGGTATATACATGGAAGTAGAATTGCCGGGTAATAGGTTAAGTATATATTACAATTTGGTAGTCAACATCAGATTGTTTTCCAAAGTGGCTGTAGCAATTTACAGTCCTACCAGCAGTGTGTGAGTTGCTGTTGCTTTGCTCCCTTGCCAACACTTAGTGCTGCCAATCTTTTCCATTAAGCAATTCTGGAGCCTGTATATTTAGTGATCACTTGCCAATTGACAATTAATGATTAATGAACACATTTTCACACGTGTATTTGCCATTTAGATGTCCTCTTTTGTGACAGCATCTTTTCGTGTTCAAATCTTCAGACCATTTTTCTATTTGGCTTTTTTTTAAAAAAATTGTAGAGTTCTTTTATATATCCTAGACAC
Source organism: Glossophaga mutica (assembly GCA_039655065.1). Classification (NCBI taxonomy): domain Eukaryota; kingdom Metazoa; phylum Chordata; class Mammalia; order Chiroptera; family Phyllostomidae; genus Glossophaga; species Glossophaga mutica. Next base: position 113,259,274 of record CM077306.1, read on the forward strand.
AACCTCTTTGCTGGTTTCTTTCACTCTACAGCTTGCCTTTTCATTCTCTTCATTGTGTCTTTTGATGATCAGAGGTTTCTAGTTTTAATGTAGTCCAATGTATCAATTTTTTCTCTTACAGAACATCTCAATTCCTACCAGCCACATTTCAAGCATTCGGTAGTCACTTGCAGGGTGACAGTATTGGACAGAGCTGCTTTAAAGCTTTGCTTTGTTTTTCTTATATAGATCTACAGTGAACATAGAATTTATTTTAGTATATGATATGAGGTAGGAGTCAAGTTTCATTTTTTCCTGGATACACAGCTGACCCAGCACCATTTACTGAACACATTATCCTTTCCTCACTCCTCTGTTAATCTCTTTGTCATGAAGCAAGTGTCTAAATATGAGTGGTTCTGTTTTTGGTTTCTCTGTTCTGCTTAATTGGTTTGCCTATTCCTGCCTCAATATCGCATGCCTTTGTAGCTGTAACTTTATTAGTCTGAACCCAGCAGCATTTTGTTTGCAGATCTCTTGTAGAAAACAATTAAAATCTTCAGCACTGAAGGCCGGGCAAGATAAGTAGCCCGGGTTCAAATCGTGACCCCTGTGTAACCTCAATGAGTTAACCTTTCCATAAACCTCAGCTTGAGGGAAAATGTTGTAGGGCAACTTTTTTCATAGGGTTGTTGGGGCGGTTTCACTAATATAAAGTGCTTAGAAATGTTCGGCACAAAGTCAGCTCTCAAAAAATACTGAGTGGGCCGTGTGTAAATTTGAGTTACATGCTGGTTTTTTTCTTTTTTAGACATGGAGCTCCCGGAGGTAAAGGCCTGCGCTCCATTTACGTATCCGTTTCCTGCCTACCACTTAATGACTGTCACGCTGCCCCGCATGCAGTAGAGGGCTCAATGCACGCTTGTTGAATTTATCAATTCGGGTACTTAGTCTGTGTTAGCGGAGGTAGACCGCAGATTCTGACAAGGCCTGGGAAGCATTGAAAAGGAAAAACTGAACACCAGGGGGAGCAAGAACCCCTGCTCTCCAGATATCGCGAGAATTCCCGACTACCCGTGTTCCGTTTTTGGCGGAAGCACGAGTCAGGGAGAAGGAGCTGTCCTAGAGCAGGAGGTATCGCCTGTAGCGTGGGAGTTGCTTCCGGGTTGCGCGCTGGGAAGCAGGAAGTGATCGGCTTCTCGCCCGGCGGCTGCTGTCCCGAGGCGGGAGGAGCGCTGGGGGGCGCGGGCCCTGCATGTGAGTGACTGGGGCCCGAGGCCGGGAGGGGGAGGTCGCTCCGAGCCGGCGTCGCCGCCGCGCCCGTTTGTGACATTCTGGCGCAGCCCCTCCCCTGCCCCCACAGCCACCTCTTGTCTCTACGCCGATACCTTTTTTGAGCCTCTGGCGTTTTGCAGACTGATGGCATCCCCCAGCAACTCTCCGGGGTCGATTCCCTTTAAGACATCTCCCCTGTTTTCCTTCGTTCTCCCTTTAATAGCAAAGCGAGGTCGACACCACTTGTTTCGCAGCCACCACAGCAGTGTCCAAAACATGAGAGATGCTAGCGAAGTGTAGGTTTCATTGCCCTTTTGACAGATTTCTATTTTTTTATATATTGAGATAAGATTCTCTGACCCCCTCCGAAACATCTTTCTAGTTGTTAAAGAGGGTTTTTATTTCCAGTATGAATTTGGTATGTGATGAGCATGGGATTTGGATTTCAGAAAGGAATATGACTTGGTGTAGTGACCTGAATAAATGAGCTGTTTGTAATCGCCTTTTATTTTATTTATTTTTATTTATTTTTAGACAGGGGGAGGGAGGGGAGAGGGGGAGGGAGGGGAAAAGGGAGAGGGAGAGAAGCATCAATGTGTAGTTGCCTCTCGCTCGCCCCCTACTGGGGACCCGGCCTGCAACCCAGGCATGTGCCCTCGCTGGGAATCCAACCGCGTTCGTAGTCGGATGCTCGATCCACTGAGCCACACCAGCCAGGGCATGTCATTGCCTTTTAGTACAAGGAAATTCGCTTTCTTCATTCCATGGTATTTGAAGGCCAATAACCTTACAAACGCCATGTTTTCTGCTCTAAGAGCTCACATAGCCTTGGTATTCAAAAATATATTTCGTCATCACCTTATAATAGAGACTACTCTGAGGTATTGTTATGACTTTATCTGGTTATCATTTGGTTGTTCACATGGTGGAATCTTACATGAACATCTCTTTGTTAATAAATTTATTTGAGTTTCGAGTTTTCACTTTCTCTCAAAGGAACAACATGCCTTAACCTAAATTCAACTTTGAAATTGTGGGGGTTATAATATAAAATATAAAGTGATATTTTCCCTCCTATCTTCTAAGTTCTCCTAGCTGGGCTAATAATCAAATTAACAGGAGAAAACCAAAATTTTAGTACATATGTATAGAGAATTCACATAAGCATGAAATGCCCCAAGATAGGCAAATAGGCATATTTGTCATTTTGGACAAAGCTGGGGGGGGTGGAATCTTACATTTAAAAAGTGAGATTGAGTGATTTACAAGTAATTGAGGAAGAGTGGAACACACTTGGCAGGTAAGTTTTTGCTAGGCAACCCAGAAAACAGTTTATGGTGGTGGTGGTGGAAGGGATCGGCTCCTGCTTGGAGTCTTCCAGTCTAAAGCTAATGTTAAGGTTCCCTTCCTGAAGCACGTTTTTCCATCTGACTCTCTTAGGTAGGAAAGTGGGGGAGGGTCAAAGGTGCTTTGAATCTTTTAATTACCAACTTAAAATTAATATCCCAAAAGGAACTTTAGAGTGGCAAAACTCAGTCTCTTTCACTATATCGAAATTTTGACTGAAGTTCACATAGCCCAACTTGCATACCAGAGAGAGGCCCTGTTTGCCCTGTTAGGCCCTTTCTGCTTTGGACCAAAACAATTTTCAAGACCCAGGTTTAATCACTTCCTTCACAGCTACCTCGCAACACCACAGAGAATGTTCAATATAAGGGTCCTGACCTGCCCACCTAAACCTTCATTAGGCTGATGTATATTTTAAAAATAGAAGAATAGACAGTAAAATGAATAAACCATCAATTACATTAAATTATTTTGAGAACAGAATAATGACTTTAGGTCCTTTTTCTCTAAAAAAAGATTTTATTTATTTGTTTTTAGAGGGGAAGGGAAGAAGAAAGACAGGGAGAGAAACATCAATGTGTGGTTGCCTTTCACACAACCCCCACTGGGGCCAGGGCCTGCAGCCCAGGCATGTGCCCTGAGTGGGAATCAAACTGGTGACCCCTTGCTTTGCAGGCTGGCACTCAGTCCACTGAACCACACCAGCCAGGGCTTAGGTCCTTTCTGTAAATTTGTTCCATAGACACTGATGAGGTTCCACATCTCTTAGGTGAATTTGCATGTCTGTTTTTAGTTTCTCATGTTGTTATTGTCTCTATGCTTTCGAGAAAAAGTTTAGTGTGTGTGTGAGAGAGATAAGAAGATAGATGTAATACAAAGTGATAGAGTTGTGTTTAAGGTTCAAAGTTGAAAAGGTTTAAAAATCAAGATTGGAAGAAAGAGTTCAATCATTGGACAAAGCACTGGGGACTAGGCTTTGTAGGCAGAGGGAATTATATGTACAAAAGAAAAAGATGAGAAACATTATGTTAGTGAAGAATGTGAAGAAGGAATGGGAAATGAGACTGAACAGGGAGGTAGTGACCACATAATAAAGGGCCTTGCTAAGTAAGTTGGACTTAATCTTATAGCAATCACTAAGTATTTAATGTGAGTATTGGGACAAATGTTTTACATACATCATTTTATAATTCCTTAACAACACTGTTGGAAAGACATACTTACTCCCATTTTATAAATGAAAACTGGGGCTTGGAGAAGTTAAGTACTGTCTCCTGGCCACACAGTAGATGGAGAATCTGGTATTTCATTCAGCTTTTTCCAACTCCAGTGCCTGTATTCTTAACCACCATGCTTAATTGTTCCCCAGCAGGGCATGTGGAATCAAGGAAGGAACTTTAAATAGATGAGTAATGTGAACCAGTTTGTGTTACAGAAAAATAACTTGTGCAAAGGATCAAGGGTAAATTAGCCAAGAGGAGATAACCTGAAAGTGTGGGGATTAAATACATCTTTGTGATGGTCCATGGGAGAAAGGTTTATGGCCTTAACTGCTATTAATGCAGAGCTAAAGAGGAGGTGATGAATATGAGAATGATAGAGGTAGAATTGATGATTTAGTGATCGATTTATTGGTGAGGATGAGAAAGGAGGAAGAGAGGTTTTAAATTTGGAGAACTGATGTTTCCATTAAGAAAAGGAATGTAGTTGGAGAAATCAGTTGCAGGGGAAAAATAATAAGTCAGTTATGGACACATTACATGTAGGGGATTGTAGGAAATTTGGGTCTTGAATTTGGGAGAGTTTTCTAGATTGGAGAAGAGGTTTGGGACTCACTAATAGCTGGTTGTTAAAGCCATGGAGGGAATGAGAAGGTCAAGGACAGCTATGATTAATACCAGCATTCAGGCACATAGACCCTGGGAAGAGAACTAGAGAATATGCCAAGGTCTGAGAGCACTTGATAGGGATAATGGATAGCCACAGCAGCTGCTGCAGAGAGATCAGATAAGTTGATAACTGAAAAAATGTCCTTTGGACTTGTCATGTAGAAAGCCATTAGTGGCCTTGGTGAAAGCAGTATCAGTGGTGTGAGGGGGACAGAAATATGATTTTAACAGGTTAATAAATGAACGGAGACTTGAGAAATAAGATGAAGTGATGCTTTTTTTTTTTTTTTTTAGCTTGGCTCCAAAGAGAGAATAGAGTGCATGCATTGGAAGTCTAAAGAGGAAGCATTATTTTTTAAATAGTGGAAAGTGGAAAAGGTGAGGATAGGAGCAAGTAGATACAAGTTTTGTAATGTGGGGGGCTCCTGCTTCAAAGATGTCAATGTCATAAGAGAAAAAAAAAAAAAAGCAACCAGAATCTGTCCTAGATTTGAGTAGACCAAAGAGACCCAGCAGCTAACTGTGATGTGTGACACATTGGTTGGGTCCTAGATTTCTAAAAAGAAATACAGGCCCTGGCTGCGTAGCTCAGTTGGTGAGAGCATTATCCTTATAGGCCAAGGTTGCGGTTCAATTCCTGGTCAGGGCACCTACAAGAATCAACCAATGAATGTATAAATGAGTGGAGCAACAAATCCGTGTTTCTCTCCCTCCCCCTCTGTCTCTCAACTCAATTTTTTTAAAAAAGCAATATGGCCTTTTTGGAGGGACAGTAAGGGAAATTTGACTATGGACTGGATAGTAGGTAACATTAGAGAATTAGTAATTTTAATAGTTACAATAATGATGCCTAATGTTCTATAAAATAATGTCCTTATTCTTAGGAGACGCATCCTGAAACATTTAGAAGTGATTTTGTGATGTGTCACACTAACTTTCAAATGGTTCTGGTAAAAACAGAGACAAACAGAAAGCAAATATGGCCATGTGTTAACAATTGGTGAATCTAAGTATATGCAGATGTTCAGTGTCTGTTTCAGTGTTTCTGGAGGCTTGAAATTTCAACATAAAAAGTTGGGAAAATAATGAAGAGGCATATTTTCAGCGAGTGAAGAAAGTCCCAGACTTTTCAAATCTCATTGGGCAGAGATGGCCAGAAAGGGGACCATTAGATTCAAGTGATGATAAGAGTGAAAAAATAGAATTCTCTCAATTGTGAAGTTTAAGTACTTACTGCAGTTTTAAATTGCTACTTTTTAAAGTTATGTTTTATCAATTATTTTTTCTTTAAATTTGTCTGTTATTTCTTAGTGGTTTTTATTATAATCCAAAGACCACATTTTTCCCCTGTAGTAGAACGTATCTTCAATTAATGATAATCATTGGACAAAATATAATGGAATATATTATAACACTAAACACTGGATTATCATACTACATAGGTAGCATAATACTAAAGAACCTCGTAGGAGAAAAACAAAATATTTCTATGGATATTGCGCCCATTGTTGAAGATTGGGGCATATTTGGATGGGCTTTTGGAACTTTATTTCTCAACTATAGCATTTCCCCATTTGTGTTTTATCTAAATGAATCAGCATTGCCTCTTAGAGTTGCTGAGCTGGCATAGCTGTTTAGTTTGGAAAGCTGAGAACCTCCAGGCTTTTGTTACATCAATATTTAGGACATATTTATATGACTAGAGGATTTCTGTATTAAACAGGGCAGAAGAGAAGTTTACATTTAGTCTGGCCTCTTAACCTGTTTTCTGCCTTAAACATTTTTATTGATAAGTTTTATTAGAGTTATTCTATTACAACTGTCTCCCGTTTTTTCCTACACTTAGACCCAGAAGGAGTTGTGCAGAACATTACATTAGAGCTCTCAGTTTCTGCCTCCTATTCGTGAAGTACTCCTTCAAAAGTGGACAGCCCCTTGGCTTACCTCCCCCAGGCCTCTTTTGAAAGCAGGTGTTAGCTATCTCAGCCCTCTTTTAACATTTTGAGCAGGACAGTTCGTTGTCGTGGGGTCTGTCCTGTGCGTTGTAGGGTATTTAGTCTTCACCCACTGGATGCCAGTAGTACTCCCTCAGTTTTGACAATCAAAAATATCCTCAGATAACACTAGATCTCCCCTGGGGAGCAGAATCATCCCTAGTCGAGAACCGTTCTAAAGCAGTGTCTCCTTGTTGGGGGTGTTCCTCTGGTCAGCAGGGAGAACCACTCTCCCAGCGGCTCTGACAGTTCAGCATGTCCAGGGTGGTACCTGCGTGAAACGTTGTTTTTTGTAATGCTGCTAGTGATCCCGCCTATGCCCTGGCAGGTATAAGCCACTGTTAAGAGTCAAACTCACTCTTCAGAACTTCCCTCTGTGGCAAAACTAGTTTCTGCCAGAGTTGGACCTGCTTTCTAGAGGTAAAGGGATTGTAGCAAGCCTCAGCTGATTTCACTTAGTCCCCACATACTTGATGTTTAGCCATGACTTTATGTTTGATTTTTTTAAGGGATATGGTTTTATTTTTATACAAACTGTTGTGTCTGAGGGCTGATTTTCACTAGATTGCAGGGAGGGAGCTGCTCTGGCACTGTGAAACCAACCTAAAGACAAGATTTTTGTTGTTTAATTAACATCATATCCACTAGATGCCAGTAGTACCCCTCAAGTATTACAGTCAAAAATGTCTGCAGACTTTCCAAAGGTGCCTGGTGGGGCAGGGCTGGGGGTGGGCAGAATCCCCCTAGTTGAGAACCAAAGGCAAAAGGAGGGCTTATTATCAAGACTCCCATATGCTCTTAGAAATTTCACTAAATTATCAGTAACTACCTTTCTAATAACTTGGGAAGTGTGTTAGAATATCAGGGAAGAAGGGTGTACAGTTGGCAAAAAGTACATTCAGTATCGTAATATCATTGTATACTTGGATTATAAAAAAGAAATTATTGTTTTTGCAATTTAAACTAGGAGTCTAGTGAGATTGTTATGTGTATCAAAAGTGGGCAGAGGTTTACAAAAGATGTAAAAGAGTCATCAAAAATGATGATAGTTGCTCCTCCTCGTAGCCTTACCGGCACACTGTTGCGAACACCAGTGTGATGTTCTCCTCTGCCCGGGGGTCCTACATGTGCCCCACTGCCCGATTCTTTCAAAAGTTTTTACTAGATTTTTTCTACAAGATTTTTACTAGATTTTTTTCCCTCTGCTCTCTGCCAGCCCTCTACTGGGTTTTAATTGATTTTGACTAGGTAATGTTGGATAATTTATTGTAGTGTGCCTAAATGAACATTATTCCTGCTTACTTGCTTGGTTGGTTGCTTAGAATATTTTTGTTAATTTACTAGGAAAAATCTATCTCTGAATCATTAGTTCACAGAACCAAGCTGCGAAAACTGTTGTAATGAGTTACCACTTTATTCTTTTTCCAGGACTCATTGTCGCTGGTAACTGCCCAGTTCTCAGCCATTCAGTGGCGATAATCACGGGCCACGGTGCTGTGGTTGCGGAACTGCTGTCTCAGAATAGGAAAATACTCGGTAAGGGAGGCAGCCTGCGCACAGGTTAAAAGCACCAACCCTGAAGTCACACTTGGGTTCACGTCCTGGGGAGTAATGAAACCTTTTGAGCCTTAGTTTCAGCATCTGTGAAATGGGATTCATCACACCTTCCTTAAGGGATTGCTCTAACGAATTTACTGAGATGAAGTTTCTGGAGTGCTTAGCACAGTGCGCTGCAGATAGGATGGCATAACTGGAAATGGTAATATAGGAATGCGATTGGACGTAAGCCTTCAGTTTCTAGTGAACTGGATTTGTTCTCCTTCCTGAAGTGTTCATATACTCTTAAAATTTTAGCACTAGAAGAGACTTTAAAAACCTTCTGGTTCGATCTTCTAATTTTTGGATTTAGGAAATAGACCAAGTAACTTAGCAGAATCTCAACATCGTAATAAATGCCACAACAGGGGTAAGCTCAAATTCTATAAATATACATTTTAAAAAGTCTTTATTGAGGTGTAATGTATATGCCAAAAAATACACCCACTTAAAATGCACAACTCAGTGGTTTTTTTAATATAGTCACAGAGTCGTGCACCCCTGACCACAATTTAAATTTGAAACATTTTTGTCACTCTAGAAAGAAATCCTGTACCTATTAACAGTTATGTCCCATTCCTCCCCACCCTCTCCTCCAGACAACCACTAATGTACTTCTTGTCTCTATAGATGTGTTTATTTTTCACTTTTTATAGAAATGCAGTCATACAACATGTGGTCTTTTAAGACTGTCTTCTTTTACCTAATGTTTTCAAGGGGTTATCTGTGTTGTAGCATGTGTCAGCCTTTTACTCGTTTTACTGTTCAGTAACACTGCATTGTGTGAACGGACCTCATTTTATCCATCCATGCAGCAGTGTGTGGACATTTGGATTGCTTCCATTTTTGAGCTATTGTGAATAATGCTGCTTGAACATCCATGTGTAAGTTTTTGTGTGAATATATTTTAAATGCTCTTGGGGTCATACTTAAAAGTGGAATTGCTGAGTTATATGGTAACTATGTTTAAATTTTTTGAGGAACTGCCAAACGGTTTTCCAAAGCAACTAGACCATTGTACATTCCCAGCAGTGTACAAGAGTTCCAATTGCTCAGCATCTTTGCCAATGCTTGTTATTATCTGACGTTTATATTATATCCATCCCAGTAAGTGTGGAGAGGTACCTTATTGTGGTTTTGATTTGTATTTCCCTGGTGGCTAATGATGCTGAATGTCTTTCATGAGTTTATTGGCCATTTGTATATCTTCTTTGGAGAAATGTCTGTTCAAGTCCTTTATTGGATTATTTGTCTTTTTATTATTGAATTGTAAGGATTCTTTTTTTTTGAAGATTTTATTTATTTATTTTTAGAGAGAGGGAAAGGGAGGGAGAAAGAGAGGGAGAGAAATATCGATTGGTTGCCTCCCGCACACGTCCTGACCAGGAACTGAACCTGCAACCAAGCATGTGCCCTTACCAGGAATTGAACCAGCGACCTTTTGTTTTGCAGAATATCACACAACTAACTGAGTCACACCAGTCAGGGCTGAATTGCAAGAATTCTTTATGTACCTGAATGTAGAACCTTATCAGATACACAATTTGGAAATATTTTCCCCCATTCTGTGGGATGTTTCACTTTCTTAATCATTTGCAGCACAAAAATTGTTAATTTTTTTACATAGTCCAACTTATCTTTTGGTACTCATGCTTTTGATAACATCTAAGCCATTGCGTAATCCAGCATCAAGAAAATTTTCCCATTTTCTTTTCTTTCTTTTTTTAGTATATTGATTATGCTATTACAGTTGTCCCATTTTTCCCCCTTCACTCCCCTTCACCCTGCACACCCCCTCCCACCCATATTCCCCCCCTTTAGTTCATGTCCATGTGTCATAAGTTCTTCAGCTTCTACATTTCCCACACTATTCTTGCCCTCCCCCTGTCTATTTTCTACCTACCATCTATGCTACTTATTCTCTGTACCTTTTCCCCCATCTCCTCCTCCCACTCTCCTGTTGCTAACCCTCCATGTGATCTCCATTTCTGTGGTTCTGTTCCTGTTCCTGTTGTTTGCTTAGTTTGTTTTTGTTTTTAGGTATGGTTAATAATTGTGCGTTTGCTGTCATTTTACTGTCCATGTTTTGTATCTTCTTTTTCTTAGATAAGTTCCTTTAACATTTCCTATAATAAGGACTTGGTGATGATGAACTCCTTTAACTTGACCTTATCTGAGAAGCACTTTATCTGCCCTTCCATTCTAAATGAAAGTTTTGCTGGATAGAGCAATCTTGGATGTAGATCCTTGACTTTCATGGCTTGGAATACTTCTTTCCAGCCCCTTCTTGCCTGTAAGGTCTCTTTGGAGAAATCAACTGACAGTGTGAGGGGAACTCCTTTGTAGGTAACTGCTTCCTTATCTCTTGCTGCTTCTAGGATTCTCTCCTGCATTTTAATCTTGGGCAGTGTAATTCTGATGTGCTTTGGTGTGTTCTTCCTTGAGTCCAACTTCTTTGGGACTCTCTGAGCTTCCTGGACTTCCTGGAAGTCTATGTCCTTTGCCAGATTGGGGAAGTTCTCCTTCATTATTTGTTCAAATAAGTTTTCCACTTGTTGCTCTTCCTCTTCTCCTTCTGGTACCCCTATAATTCGGATGTTGGAGCATTTAAAGATGTCCTGAAGGTTCCTAAGCCTCTCCTCATTTTTTTGAATTCTTGTTTCTTCGTTCTTTTCTGGTTGGATGTTTCTTTCTTCCTTCTGGTCTACTCCATTGATTTGGTCCCAGTTTTCTTCCCATCACTATTGGTTCCCTGTACATTTTCCTTTATTTCCCTTAGCGTAGCCTTCATTTTTTCATCTAATTTGCAACCAAATTCAACCAGTTCTGTGAGCATCCTGATTACGAGTGTTTTGAACTGTACATCTGGTAGGTTGGCTATCTCTTCGTTGCTTAGTTGTATTTTTTCTGGAGCTTTGATCTGTTCTTTCGTTTGGGCCACTTTCTTTTTTTGTCTTGATGCACCTGTTGCATAGTGAGGGGCAGAGCCTTAGGTGTTCACCAGGGTGGGGCAACCCAGTTGCTGGGTTGTGACGCTGTGTGTGGGGGAGGGGTCTAAGAGGGAACAATGGCGCTTGCTCCACTCTCTGCCAGATTTCAGTCCCTTCCCCCACTTCCCCCAAGCAAATTGGGCCCTTCTGGTGCTGATTCAGGTGCGGGTGGACTTCTGTACCTTCTAGGACCTTGTGGGTCTCTCCAACGAACTCTCCTATGAGGCTAGGAGTCTCTTCCGGCACCTCAACCCCCACAGGTGTTTTCAATTGGTGTTTTGAGGCTTTATTTCCCTGTGCTAGGACCCTTGTGCAGTCTGTCTCACTCCCCGATTTCACCTGGTTTATCTGCATGTGAATGTGGGACCGCCAGGCCCTCCAGCAGCCTTATGCGCCCGGCCCCTCCACAATCCGCTGCCTCGCTGGGTCTGCCTGCTGCCACCTCGTGCATGTAGTCCTCCAGCCACCGATTTGCCTTGACCCCCCTCCACCCAGCTGCTTGACTCCGCCCCTCCTACCAGTCTGGATGAATGTGTCTACTTTAACTCCTTGGTTGTTGGCCTTCCAAACAGTTCAATTTTCTGTTGGTACTGGTGGGTTTTTTTGTTTCTAAATTTTTATTGTCCTTATTTTGGTTGTGCGAGGAGGCACAGTGTGTCTACCTATGCCTCCATCTTGGCCGGAAGTCCGAAAATTTTCCCATTTTCTTCTAAGAGTTTTATAGTTTTACCTCTTAAGTTCAGGCCTTTGATCCATTTTGAGTTAATTTTTATGTAAGGTCCAACTTTATTCATTTGCGTGTGGATATCAAATTGTCTCAGCAGCATTTATTGAAAATACACATTTTTAAATAGAGTTTGTGTCATGCTTTTATATAAACCTTTAAATGGAGGTGCATATGGCCTTAAAAAAACAGTTTGAGCAAGAGCACACAGTTTGGGGAAAGGATGTATCCCCTTTTGTGCACCGTGTTCCTCCTTCCCTCCCCATGTTCCTCAAAGTCTAGATGACCTGCCATTAGAAGTCTGAGTCTGATTTAATAGCATTCCTTAAAAGCTCTCTAAGTGAGTCTAATGTGGAGGCATGCTTCAGAACTAGTGAGCTAAAAGCTTTATAGTCACAAAGAGGACCAAACAGGAGTCCTTAGGAGGCGCTGTTGGAAGAGAGAGATGCTGAAGTGTACTGCCTTGTGGACCTCAGGCCTCCTTGTCTCTGCTGGACCTGCATGACTGTTGTCCTCTGCTCTACAGGTGGCGGCATCTCCTTACTGAAAAACAGAGTTGTACCATGCCAGTGTTTTTTGAGATTAGGTGCTCTTTGAGGATGAAGTATGTGAAATAATAGGACTTTGTGCATTTAAAAAAAAAAATAGAAGAGAGCATAAATCCCAAGCACTGTTTTTCTTACTATAAGTGAAGAAAAATAATGTTCTGTAACAAAAACACTTTTTTAAAAGAACTAAATTTATTTTTACCAATGATGCAGAGAGAATTCTTGCCATTTTACCTTTGATTCTGTAGCCACCTTGAAACTATTTGTCTTTAAAATAACTATGAGAATGAGTTGGATCTTGAAATTAGTTATAGATTTTTGGTCTTTTAAGTATGTAAAATGCAAATGAAATGCCCCTGATTGTCTAAAATTGTATTTGTGGAAAAGCACGAGGACTGCAGCCTGCAAGGGCTGAAGAGCTCCCATGGGACGTCGGCTTTTGTGTTGCCTGAAATCCTTGCTCTGCCAGGAGCAAAGCGAATTAGAATTAGCACCTTCCTCGGAGTAAACCTTCAGTGATCATTTCCACCTCTTGTGTTGCTGAAAGGTCTATGTTAAGGAGAAAATTCTGAGATGTTCTAAATTAAATTACAGGGCCCAAGCCAGAGAGTGAAAGAGGCTGAATTGATAATCTGTTAATGCCTGGGGGTTAGCTAACAAAAGACCGTTCACATTTTTTCCAATGCCTGTTGGAACTTCGAATAATTTCTAGATGGCTGTTTGCTAGATTACTTTAGCCAGGCACCGTGAAACTCCAGGAGCCTCTGCTTGTTGTTTTCGGACTGCTGCGGCAGCCAGTCTGCAGGACGCTTCTCTGCCACTGTCCCAGAGTTGGCCCTGCTTCCCTGCTCCTAGCACTTTGCCCGTAGCTAATGTCAGTTTTTTCCGCAGTGCCTCTTTCTTCTTTCTTTGCCCTTGCTTGATGTATACAAATGCTTGCAGAACTCTGGGACAATGGGCGTGTGTGTCTTTCCTACCTAGCCATGCTGCTGGTGGTTTAAACCCTATGCCCCGAGACTGGTCTTTTTGGCTGGTATTTTTGTCTCAGTAAAACCTTACTTACCAAAAAACAAAACAAAACAAAACAAAAAAAAACCCTAAAAACAACAAAAAAACAAAACAAAACCCACCTTACTTACAAGAAGACTTTCAGCCTTGGAAGTTAATTTTTTTTTTGTTTGTTTCACGGGTCTCTCTGGTATAAATGGAAAGAAATAATTGAACAACAACGTTCTCTGTATTCTATTTCTTTTTATTTTAATAAATCACCAATAGCAGATCTTTTGTGATAAGTTTCAGAAATCATTTGAGATGGCTGTTTCACAGTGCTGTTAGACATTTATTTTGCTGTAGACCAGTGCTCCTCAAAGTGTTTGGGTCCAGCACTGGTTTGTAAACCATTTGTTACTGGCTTACACTTAAGTCACACCTAAAAACTTGTGTTGCACCTTGAGATTGTCTTACATATTCATCATGTTTTATAAAAGTATTGGCCTGCAGTGGATTGGGAAGCACAAAACTGTTCTTCCACACGGATGGTCAAGAAGCACTCTTTGAAAGCAAGTAGCTTTGGAAAGAGAGTACTTTAAAGAAACCATCTTTCCTTTTACATTTGTTTTCTCTCTCTCAGGGATTTTGCATTGGAAGACATGGATCTTGCTGCCAATGAGATCAGCATTTATGACAAACTTTCAGAGACTGTTGATTTTGTGAGACAGACAGGCCATCAATGTGGCATGTCAGAAAAGGCAATTGAAAAATTTATCAGACAGCTGTTGGAAAAGAATGAACCTCAGAGAACGCCACCCCAGTATCCTCTCCTTATAGCTATGTATAAGGTAAAAATGTGTTCTGACTTGGAAAAGCTTCGATGGAGCACAAACTCCTCCACTTTCTCCCCAAATACTACTGTGACTGAGTCCACCATTGCACCTTGGTTTTTCTGTGAATACATTGGCCTTAACTCTTGTTACCGTGTGTTACTAGGAAATTTGACTATTTTGTTAAATGTCCTAGATGAAAGCTGTGTATTTATAGTTAAACTCTATCTGTGTATGTTTTTAATGATGTACATACCACCCGGTTATATGATGGAAGCTTGGTGAGCCTTGCAGTCCTCATGATTCTCAAACTTTAAAAGCTTTCAAAAGTGAATATAAATGGCTTGTTTAAGAAAATGGATTAGTTCTTAAAGCACATTGGAAATAGCAGAAGAGGGCTGTTATTTTCTTGGCACTAAAGTATTTTGTTTGCTGGGACAAGTACTAATCCTTTTCCTGTCTTTCCTTGTAGGTCATCGGAACCCTGGCATTAATTTTGCTCACTGCCTACTTTATGATTCAACTTTTCAGCCCATTACCACCTGAACCAGTGCTTTCTGGAGCTCATACCTGGCGCTCACTCATCCGTCACATCCGGCTAATGTCCTTGCCCATTACCAAGAAGTACATGTTAGAGAATAACGGAGTTCCTCTACATGGTCACAATGAAGACAGATCCTTCCCAGGTAGATGCTGCATTACTACTTAAGAAATACAGCCTTCTTGACAATACTGTGTAAGATGGGAAAGGAAATAACATTTATGGACATCTAATGAGAGGTACTTTTGCTATATTGTTTCATTTAATTTAAGTCCTTACTGAAACTCTGGGATAGGTTTTATTTTCTTCATTCTGCATATTGAGAAACTAAGGCTCAGAGAGATTAAGAAACTTGTCCGAAGAACATATCTGATGGAGCCAAATTCAAACCTTGAATCCAAAACACACGTGGTGGGGATGAGTGTTTCTATTCATAGGAAGGGTTTGAATGTATCTTTTCTATCTTTTTTCTTTCCTGTGATCCCAATCCGTAATAGATACTTTAATAAGTAGCTGTTGATTTATGGAAAGCATCTGAGTTCAGCTTGCTTTTAATCAGATCCTCTAACAGGACACAGCCTATTGGGCTGGGTTTTTGTCTGGGTATCTCTCGCTCTTTCAATGTAGTCTTTTCTCTGTGTCTCACGGTGTACTTATTTAGTGCTCCTAAATGTACAATTTTGCGAATAAGTTGAATTTAAGAAACATTTATATTTGGTAACATTGCATCAATGACAGCATAGGAATTCCTCGTCTCACAGATCCTTTGAGGAGGTTCCTTTGAGAATGGTGAAACATGTGGTAAGACTGAAAATTTACTTTTTTGAGGAAGACTAGAAGATATTATTTGGGAATTTTACTTTTTTGGTGGTCTTAATGTTATTTGCCCATATGAAGGAATGGGTACATTAATATCACAAATGGATTATAAAACTTTCGTGTAACCGTGAAACCTTGAAAACCAGCATAACTGTTTAGGAAATATGTGTCCTCTTCGGAAAACATACTTGTTATCTTCAGAAAAAAATGTACTAGTTGAAGCTAAGCTTTATACTCATAATCAAAGACCTCATCAGTCATAAAAATCATCACTTGGCTTGGGGCTCCTTTGAAGACTTTTGTTGTACACTTGAGGAAATCATGGAAAGATTTCCAAAATTATATCAAAATCAAAGGAAGGAAACATCATAAATCAAATAGTCACCTTGTGAGTTTTTGTTTTTAATTAGAGTTTTTAATTCCAAATACAACTTCCTGTATTAATTGGGAAAGTTGTTTTTGAAAATTCATCAACAAAGCTCAAAACAATGATGTTTCCAGTTCCTCTCAGGAAGGTCCGGAGCCCGTGGGGGAAAGAGCCAGAGAAACTCCTCCGTCGGGCCAGCCTGCGCTGGTCCTAGGACATCCCCAGCTCCTTTCTTCCTCTCACTGGCTCCTGAAAGGCATCTTCTGCTCTTTGGCACATCGGAGGAAGTCCAACTTGTAAGGCCAGCTTGATGATGGCACTTACTTTGTTTTCCCTGCCCGATAAAGTAAATCTTCATAGGCTGCTGAGTTGAGAAATAATGGGTTGACCAAAAAGGTTTTTTTTTTTCCCCATAAGATGGCTCTAGTAGCACTTAGTTGTCTTTAACTTCATTTGAAACACGTGTGTTAGATTGTACTGTGACAGCTGTCATATCAATGTGCATTTAAAAAAAAACAAATTGATGAACTTTTTATGTAGCAATTATAATATTGAAGATGGAAGAAAATAAGCAGTTTTCAAGCATATCATGCTTTACTATTTCGAGAAAGTTAAAAACACAACTGAAATGCAAAGAAAGATTTGTGCAGCCTATGGAGAAGGTGCTGTGAATGATTGAGTGTGTCAGAAGTGGTTTGCAAGGTTTTGTGCTGGGAATTTCTCACTGGATGATGCTCCACGATCACATAGAACATCAAACTGAGTTGAAGTTGATAGCAATCAAATTGAGACATTCCTTGAAAATAATTGTTATACCATATGGGAGATAGCCCACATACTCAAAATATCCAAATCAGTCAAGTTATTGGTGAAAATGAAAATTGTGTCTTTTATTTTACGGAAAAAAACACATGGAGTTTCTGGCCAACCCAATAATAAAATGGACATGTTTGCTCATTTTTTAAATTGGAGTTTAAAAATCCAAGGAATGTTAGTGTCTTGTCAACAAGCTGATTTTTTGGTCCACTCCAAATAAATATTTTGCCTTGCAGATGGAAATAAAATGAGTCCTTGGAGCTCATTTATAAAGAGAGAACATTGGAAGGGTGTGGTTTTAGCTCTTAAATGTTTTCAATTCAATTCAAGGGCTGCTTTTACTTGTAATGTGAGTATTGACACCCCTTATTTTCCTATGTGTGATAATTCTGGGAAGCTGTAGACATACAAAGGTCATAGTATTTGCATAACATTTGGAAAGAAACTCAAGAATGCATCATGATATAAGGAATAAAAAGAAATGTATTGGGGAGAATTAGTTTAAGAGGGCCAGGAAAGTGAAAAAGTTAAACTGTTATTCTTAATGCCATGGCACCAAAAAACAACTGCCCTTCAGTTCGCATTACTTAGCAGTACCTTTAAAGTCCACGTGGAGGAGAGTGCTGTGGCAGAGTCAGCTCCCAAAGGAAAGCCCTGGGCTGTCTTCTTTCCTTAAGGGCTGGCCTGTCCAGTGTTCCCCAGGGCCATCTGACACTCCTTGTTGTGGCATTTTGGGGATGATGGTGGGGCAGCAGGCGCAGTGGCGATGTACCAAAGACGCCACCAGCAAAGGTGGTAGGTTTCCTCCCGATTGCGGGTAGATTTCTCTCTTGACTCCACCCAGGGAACAGAAGGCAACAGAAATGAGGTGGTTTCTCTAGGTTTCAGCCCTGGGCAGGAAACCCCGCCCTAAATCCTGTCAAGGAGCATGAAGTGACACCTGTAGTGAGTCATGTAAACATCCCTCTTTGCAGCAGGAAATAAACAAGATGACACTTACTTAGTACTTACCAGATGATATCAGGCCCTGTTCACAGGGCTTTCCATATATCAGCTCATCTTTACAATATCCCTATGAGGCAGGTTCTTGTTTTATGCCTATTTTACAGACAGAGACACTGAGGTACATTGAGATTGGGTCAATTGCCCAAGGCCCCAAGGCTAGTTAAGTAATGGAACCATGATTTGAACTCAGGCAGCCCATCTTCAGAGTTTGAGCTCTTAACCCCTGCTGTGAGTAGTTTGTAGCTACACCGTACCTGAAGAGTAAGAGTTGAGTTTGATTCAGCAGTTCTGCACTCTCTCTTTCTCAGGTCACCAGACGCTTTCTCTCTCAGCTCCCTAGACCCTGAAGAAAAGGTTCTTTCTGGCTGGCACTACAAGTCCAAAGATAAGCAGTCCTCCAAGCTATTGGTCCTTTAGAATTTTCCTGAATTAGTCTTTTCCTAGGCATTCAGCCCAGCTTATCTTCCTCCCTGTCTGCACCCATCACAGGTAACGTTTGACTTATTATTTGACTTCATCCTTCCACTCACTCACCCATAGTTTTCCCTTCGTACTCTTAGTCCCCCCCGACACCTTACCCTTTATGTCCACTTTGACCCTGCCAGCAGCCATTCTCTTGGCTTTCACCTCTCCATAGAATCACTGAGTCTTAGAGCTAGAAAGAAACTGACCTATTACATACCCCAACTCTATAAAGAGGAAGTTGAGGCCAGGAAAGGTGAGGTGGCTCGCTTACGCAGCTAAACGTGGCAAACTAGCACTTGAACCTTAGTTTCTTCATTCTAGTGTAGCGTTCTTCCCATCACACCACGCTTCACTGCCTGCTGTCTCCACCCTCAGCCAAGCCAGATTCCAGCGTGTTAGGCTCGATTATTTTTACTTTGGGCATTTACAATTTTTAATTATAAGACCATTAATACTGAGGAGGCCTGGGATAGTTCTCACATACAGGGAGAAGGCGCATCTCTGTGTCTGCATTGCATTATTGGAACTTTGTGCATCCATGAACTTTCAAGGGAAGGTTGAAACATCGAGGAGTGTTGGGAGTAGCAGATCATTTACTGACTTAGAACTCAGGACCTGATCAGACTTAGAGTCTAGGCCAGTGCCCAAAGATGACATGCCTGGACCTCAGGCATGCCTACTCTTTCATTTTCAAGTAAAAGAATAAGGCATTCCCCGGGGTGATAATGCCAGCTCTGCCAGGCATGGCTGCGCGTCAGGCACTGTGCCATGTCTCTTCTGTCTGCACAGCAGTCACTGAGGGCAGTGACCGTTTTCACGTTCATTTCAAAGATGCGGAAACTGATGTGCCAATGGCATTGACTAACTTATGTCAAGTTTCACATTTAGAGTCGTTTTTATACAAGGAGATCTCATAAATACAGATAAATCGTGTGATTTGGTAGGGTTCAAATGCATTGCTTCCTGAAGGCAAGGCTGTTGGCAAAACGCTTCCTTGGGTTTCTTCCATCACTGCTGTGATGCAAATGGCTCTGGACATCCTGCCGCTCACGCGGGGGACCTGGCCAAGGGCGCCTTCACCGTCAAGGCTTCATCCGACCTCACTCCCAGGACTCGAGGAGAGGTGCTGAGGAAAACAGGCCGCTGCAGAGTCGCCTGACTAAATGCCGGGCTCGCAGCAGTGAGAGTTCCAGAAACCTTGTGGTGGGCTTTGCAGGCTTTTCTAGGGTACATTTGTAATATAATAAATGTAAAGAGGTTATATTTAATCTTTATTTTGAGGTTTTTCCAAATTCAGACTACTCATTTGATTTTTCTCCCCATGGACTTAATCTATTGTTAAAGCTTCTGGAAAATGAAGGTTTCCTTCCTCCCACCCTCCCTCCCTCCCTTCCTTCCTTCCTTGCATTCAATGAGTGCTATTGAGACCCCACTGTATGCCAGGCACTGTTCTCAGCAGAGCAGCAAACAAAACAGACAGTCCTGCTCTTGCAGAGCTAGTCTTGGCTTTGTGCCTTCCTTCCCTATCCTTTTTATCCAGAGGCAGGGTTTCTTTTCCTGGAAATAAATCTTTTTTTTTTTTTTTTTTGTCTTTTCTCCACATTAATAATCAGTGTAAAAATACTCTCTCCACTCAGAATTCCAGGACATGTTATGGTTGTGCACAGCGCGCCAGCCTAAGTGCATTTTCTTTATAAACAACTCTCAGGCACGAGGAAGCCTCCTGACAGGCCTTGGCCCAGCACTTTCCTGCAGAATACCTGACTTGCTGCGGAGGCTGGGAGATTATTGTTTCTGCCTTCAGAAGGGTAGGAGGTCACAGTTTCTGTCTTTCTTAACTTTTTAGGTCATATTTTGTCTCAGAGACTGTTTTTGACATTTCAAATGAAATGTTTCTAACTCATGGTGAGAATTTGGAATACCGGCCATGAGTTTTATTGAAGTCTTATATGTGGCTTTTCATTTGTCTGTCATACCCTTTTAAAAATATATAGAATAGCTAGTATAAGGAAGATACCTAGAGTACAGAAACCTTGGAAATTAAAAGAAAGCTGGGACTTCATTAGCCAACTTCCACTGACTTTTCTCCCTTTTCTGTCAGTGGTTAGAAACAGCAGTGAGATACAGCATGTCCGGTAACGCAGCAGAGCTGTGGGTTGGAGCGGCCTGGGATGGTCTGCTCTGTGCTGTTGGCTGTTCTCCAGGGTGGTACTCCGTCACTCTTTTGTGTGACGGCTCCGGCCAGTTGTATAGAGATCAGGTAACACCTTTTCACATAGATGGGGATGAAGTTGGAGTCTGGGCATGTCTCCCTTTGCTGTTAGGGGTTCTGTGGCAAGGGGGAAGGGCCCTAACTGTTCCCAGCACTCAGGCACCTTACTGCCTGGCTGTTCCTCAGTCCCTTCCCACCCAATAGAAGCACATTCTTTATCCGCATCGGTGATCTCAAGATTGCAGAGAAATCCAAAGTAGCTCTTCTTCTTGAAATTTAGGCTCCCCTAGTTCTGGTGGATGGCATAAGCTACCCCATTTCAGTGATCCTTTTTCCTTATTACTCCTACCCTTCCTTTGCTGGCTGCCAGCCTGGCCACCATGCCTCTGCTCCTGCCTTCCGAGGTGACTGAACTCTACATTTCAAAGCTGGTACTCTCAGCATAAGTTTTCATGGTCTCCAAAGAAATTTTTATTTGGAAAAATACATGAAACACTTACATACAAAGGCAATAAAGAGGTGTAAGATTTTGCCCTGGCTGGTGTGGCTCAATGGATTGAGCACCAGCCTGTGAATTAAAGAGTTGCTGGTTCAATTCCCAGTCAGGGCACATGCCTGAGTTGTGGGCCAGGTCCCCAGTAGGGGGCATATGAGAGGCAACCACACATTGATGTTTCTCTTTCTCTCTTTCTCCCTCCCTCCCCCTCTCTATAAAATAAATAAAATCTTTAAAAGAAAGAGGTGTAAGATTTTTATTTTAAAAAATGTACTTTTAATAAAGTAAAATTTCTTAATCACTCTAACTCCTCCACTCAAGCAACCACTGGTAATAATTTGTATACACTCTTGAGTTTTTCCATGGGTGTATAGATAAATATACTTAACATACAGGTGTGGGCAAAAGTTTACAGTTGCAATACAAATAATACACAATAAATAATGATACATGAATAAACTGTGTTTCTCATACTCAAATACTTTTTGGTTCACACAGGAAAAGGCTTGTGTAGTATTTTTAGCTAGACACGTTAGTTTCTTTAAAAAATTTTTTTTATTTCTTTTACAGAGAGAGAGGAAGAAAGAGAGAAACATCAATTTGTTGTTCCACTTACTTATGCATTCACTGGTTGATTCCTGTATGTGCCCAAACAGGATCACATCTACAAACTTGGCATAGCAGAATGATGCTGTAACTGCTGAACTTCCCTGCCAGGTCCTATATTAGTTTCTAAGGCTGCATAACGAAGTACCGCAGGCTGGGTGGCTTAAAATGATAGAAGTCCATTATCTCACAGTTCTGAAGGCTAGAAGTCCAAAAGCAAGGTGTCAGTAGATCTGTACCCCCTCTTAAAGGCTCTAGGGAAGAATCCTTCTTTGCCTCTTTCAGTTTCTGGTGGTCGCCAGCAATCCGTGGCACTCCTTAGCTGTGGGGGCATATGTCCAGTCCCTGCCTTGCCTTTACGTGGCCATCTTCCTCCTGTGTGTATCTCTGCTTGTCCTCTCTTCTTATAAGGACACCACTCGGATTGGATGTAGGGCCCATCCTACTTCTGTATGGCCTTATCTTAATTAATTGCATTTGCAAAGACCCTGTTTCCAAATATCGTTACATTCTGAAGTTCCAGAAGGACGTGAATTTTGGGTGGACACTATTCAACCCAGTATACACATTTTTCAGGATTTCATATTATTTCATTCTCTGAATACCCTATAATTCAGTGGTTTCTAGTTTTTTTGTTATTATAAAAAATGTACCTGGGACATTCATGTACATTTATCTTTATATACACACACTAATGTTTCTGTAAGATGGACTCTTGGAAGTAGAAGAGCTGGATCAAAGGTCATGCACAGTTTAAATTTTAACAAATACTAACTACCAAATTGTCTTCATAAATTTGCATATGTTGATCATTAGCACTGGATATTGTCATTGTGTTGCCAATTAGAAAACTGAAGAATGATATCTCATTTTAAGTTGCATTTCTTTGATTATTAGTGGTGTTGGATGTCTTATATATTTATAGGTCATTTATAATTATTTTTGTGTGGATTACGTATGCATATTCTTTTCCCATTTGAATCTTTTTATCAAATAGGAGTCCACTACATATTAGAGATATGAGTCCTTTGCCTCTTATATGCAAATACTGGTTGAATCTGTTCATTTTGTTCTTTATGGAATCTTGGTTTATACCTTACTTAAGAAGCCTTTTTTGTTTCCCAAATTATAAAAATCATATCATATTTTCTTCTTCTTTTTTAAATATTTTATTTCTTTATTTTTAGAGAGAGGGGAAGGGAAGGAGAACGAGAGGGAGAGAAACATCATTGTGTGGTTGCCTCACATGGCCCCCACTGGGGACCTGGCCCGCAACCCAGGCATGTGCCCTGACTGGGAATCGAACCGCAACCCTTTGGTTCACAGCCTGCGCTCAATCCACTGAGCTACACCAGCCAGGGCTCATATTTTCTTCTAATTTATTATTTTTAACATTTTGTTTTCTTCCAAATAGATGGTTACTTGTCCCAATATAATTTACTGAATCCATCCTTTCTTCAGTGAATTAAGATTCACCTTTATCATGAATTAAATATTTATATACAAGTCTTCTGGATCTCCTGCCACATTCTTTATTCTGTTTTATTAAGCTTTTCATCTGTTCCTTTATAAGACCCTACAGTTGGTTCTCATTATTTGCTGTAGTTATGTTCTATAAAGTCCCTGCAAATACTGAATTAGTGAATACTGACCCATTGCCCCTTGGGGAAATAGAGTTAGGTTCCTGAGAGCTTCTGGCCACATCATCATCAACTGGTCGATATGTGACCTTGTTTATGTATGTTTCTGTTTAAAGACACCTTATTTTACATTACTAACTCATCAACACTGAACTCAGCCAACAGCACCACAACTCATGCCTGAACAAAGTGCATCCAACACTTGTAGTTTTCTCTGTAAGGCACATCACAGCCTTGTACTTAAGGATACTTGATAGTACTTCAGCACTTGGCTCAGGAGCCATTTTTTAAATATTATTATTACAAACTATTTTTTAGACAATTTTAGGTTCACAGCAAAATTGAGCCCAAAGTACAGAGAGTTCCCCTGATACTCCCTCTTTCCCACAAATGCACAGGCATTTTAAACAGCAAAATCACCGACAAAAATGCAGAAAATGTGCCACTAAATAGATGGTGAAAAGGACACTTGATTGTAGGGGAGAGGCGGAGCAGAAGGCAGCTCGTGGCCCACTCCCACCTCTGCTGGGGTTTGCTGCTCTACGCGTGTGGGTGACTCTCAAGCCACTGGAGTAGTACTTTGGGTTATGGATACATTTTCGGGAGTAGGCGATAGGAATCTGTGAATACTGAGAATTGACTAACTATTTTAATTATAGTAGCTTTATAGAATGCTATAATATTTTTACATCTGGTTCCCTCACAATTTTTTGATTTTTGAGAATTTGCAACGCATGATTCAATAATAGAAAGACAATCCAATTAACAATGAGCAAAAGATTTGAATGGACATTTCTCAAAAAAAAAAAACATAGGTAATTAACATGCATGTGAAAAGATGTTCAACATCATCAGCCATCAAGGAAATGCAGATCCAAACCACAGTGAGAAGCCACTTCGTACCCATGACGATGGCTATAATAAAAAGATAATAAGAAGTGTTGGCAAGGATGTGGAGAAATTGGAACCCTCATCCATTGCTGATGAGAATGTCAAATAGCACAGCTGCTTTGGAACATAGTTTGGCAGGCCCTCAAAGAGGTAAACACAGAGTTAGCAAATGACCTAGTCATTTCACTCCTAGGTGTGTACACAAAAGAACTGAAACACTTGCCTACAAATGTCCATAGGAGCATTATTCCTAATAGCCCCAAAGTAGAAACAACCCAAATGCCCCGCAATTTCGAGTGAACAAAGAAAATGTAGCATGTCCATATAATAGAATGTTACTTAGCAATAGAAAAGAATGAAGAATTGATACAGGCTATAACATGGATGAACCTCGAACACATTATGCTAAGTTTAAAAAGTTAGACACAGAAGACCATATATTGTGTGATTCCATCTATATGAAATACTAGAATAGGCAAGTGCATACTTGGGGCTGGCGGGAGAGGTTGGAGTGGGAAGGGGCTGCTAATAGGCACAGGGTTTCTTTTTAGGGTGATGAAAGTGTTATAAACTTAGATTACGGTGGTGGTTATACCCTATGAATATACTAAAGACCACTGAATCGTGCACTTTGAATGAATTGTATGGTCTATGAATTAATCTCAATAAAGCTGGGTTTGTTTTTTTTTTTAATGTAATGTCTACACAGAGAAAGCAAAATAATGCCCTTTCCCTCCGGTCCCGCCCTCCTCCTGCCCAGAATGTCATGATAAATCTTCAGGTCCTCTGAGTCTCCTGTGTCGGTGCTCCTTTAGGGGAGGAGCTCTTGGCACTGTCAGCGGCACAGACATTCTCGGAAGTGCTGCTCAGGTGTCTAGATTGTGTCATCGCTGCCCCTGGAATCCCCTTTATTCCCAAGCCCACTGCCTCAGTTTAGATTCTCATTATTTTTCACCTCTCATCACAATACTGTCCCCCCCCCCAAAAAAAAAAAAACAACTCAGAACCAAAATACAACAGGCCTCCCTCTTCCTAGCCTCTCTCTTCTAGGACAGCCCAGTCACAACCCAGAATAACCTTCCTACAGCATCAGGAAATCCCTCCTAAGAAATCCCCGCCTTTGTGATTCCTTGTTTTGCTCTCAGTTGAGTTGCAGGTGCTTCGAGCCCTCGAAACCCCCGTTAGAGCCATCCTTGGTGACAACCCCCACCCCGCCCTCTTCCCAGATACACCGCCCTGCCCTGCGTGCTTTGTGGTCTTCCCCTCTGCACTGTGGTGCCTTGGAAATGCCTGTTGCCTCTCTCTCTTAGTTTGCTTATCTGTAAAATGAGAATAGTGATGCCTCCTTGATAATTACATGGTAAAAAGTAAAGCATACAGCACGTGAAAATGACTAGGGTAAGGCCTGGCGCTTAGCACATGACTTCCCTTTCTCCTTCCTTCTTCCCTCACAAGTGCTTTGGAAGCGGAAATCTGTGTAACTGTGACATGATTGTGTGTGCCTCGTTGTATGTCCACTACCCAGAGTTCTTGTATTTTGGCAAGGATTCATCATATTTGGCCTCTAATAAGGAGCATTTTAAAATATTTCAGAAAGGGAAAAAAGTATAACTCTGCAGCTTCAGAGTGCCACCGAAACAGGTGCCACCAGAGGGTTTTCAGCTGCCCCCGGAGGCTCACAGTGAGAATGTGGGGCAGAAGTTCCTCTGAGGTAGGGGTGCGGCAGGCCTTGGGGGCGTAGTCTGCCCACAGGCCAAGACAGGTGAGAAGGGTAGGTGTTTCCTCTCTTTCCCCTGGAAACAGAGGAAACACAGGTTCTGCCTGCCAGAGATGGAGGGTGCTTGGAGGTGCTTAGGAGACTTGCTGAGAACAAACAGAGGCTTTCTTGATAGGGTCCTCTCTACTCTAACGCTGCTGTAAGAAAACCAGGAAGAAGCACTTGCTGCTAACTACAGAAAAGACTTTGTGGTCGAGAGTCAGTTTCCAAGTGTGTTTATTTGTTTAAAGAATTGACCTCACATTTTAGCCACATTGGAGTATCTGTTGTCTTTTGTTCTAGGCTCTCTCCTGATTTTGGTTTCCATTGGGTTTTAGTCAGAAACCATCTGGTGGAACATTTTGGACTCAAATTAGAGTTTATCACAAACACGTATCTCAGACTACACACATAAAACCCAGAATGGAACAAAAAGCAAACAAGAACTATTACTATAGCATTATAAACAGAATAGTGCCAGAAGGAAGGAATAGAGAGAAACCGAGAAGGGCTGCATAGAAACAGGGCCAAGCCCTCAGACGGAACCAACCAGGGAAGGTGTCAGGGAGCCGCCCGCCTTCACTTCAGCGTCTGAGTGGGCACTCCTCTTTTCTGACCAACCTGCGGTCCTTGGGCATAGGAACCATGGCTAGCAGCCCCTACCTCCCTCTGAGCTGGGATAGAGCGCCCTCTCATGGGTGGGGACAGTTCACTTTACTCCAAAGATGGGCGCCTGAAAAGTCCTGTCTCCTCTCCCTCTCTTCTCTCTGCACCATTTCTTCCTTCCTTCCCAGAGTCACCCTGCCTCCACTTGGGCTTGTGACCAAGGGTCTAGGCCCACACCCAGAGTGCTGGAGAAGACACACAGTAGGACTCATCACCGATGGTGGGAGCCCCCCTTCCTGCCTGCCCCTGCCCCATATGCTGTAGACTGTTCAGATGTGGGGGTCACAGGTTAGAAAATGGTGGAAGAACTACATCTCCAATCCTGTGTCTTCTCCAGCTGCTGGACTTTATTTGTTGATTTGACTTAGGAGATACATGCACATGTTAAATAATATTTTCCATAAAGTGTAGAAGAGTCTACACAGAAAAGTACCTCTCTTTCCCAGCCTGTCCCCTGAATACTCTGCTCCCTCCCTAGAGGCTACTTACTACATATGTACGTTTTCATAGGTCACCAATGCTTGTCATTGCTGGCTTTTAAAATTATTGTTGTACCTTTCCTTTCTACTTCATTGCCAGGGCTATTGGACTTACCTGCTGTGTTCTTTCTGTATCTGCTTCCTTTGTATCCCTTCCTCTCTCAGAGGAAGACCCCTGGTGGACAAACGACAGTGAGCAGAATGACTCGGACCCCATTCCTGACCCCATTCCTGACAGCTGCACTGGTTGCATCCTGAAATTACCTGTGCAGGCAGTGCCCCTGGCAGATGCCCCAAAGACATTTGAGAGACTCCATCCTCTGCTGATCAAGGTGAGCAAAAAACCTGATTCTCCCGCTGACTGATTACCCATTTATCCTCACCAAGGGTATATATTTTTTTTCATTGCTTTTAGTGAGAGAGGAAGGGGTGGGAGAGAGAGAGAGAAACATCGATTGTTGGTTGCCTTCTTGTATGTGCCCCAACCAGGGATCGAACCCACCACCTGGCTATGTGCTCTGACCCTGAATCGAAACCATAACCTTTAAGTCTATGGGACAGTTCTCCAACCAGCTGAGCCGCAACGGCCGGGGCTGATTACCCATTTAATGGCTAGAAACCATCAAGCTCTATGACATTCCTGATAAGTAATCCTGTGTTGTTTTGCATTGTTTTTGTTTTCCTCCGAGTCAAGACCAAAAGGCCCCTGTTGTCTGAGGAGCTTCAGCATTTTTTGTGCCAGTACCCTGAGGTGACAGAAGGCTTCACAGAAGGGATTTTTGCCAAGTGGTGGCGCTGCTTTCCTCACCGGTGGTTCCCTTTTTCTTATCCATGGTGAGTGAAAAGGGGCTCTGGTCTGTGTGTGTGTGCAGAAAGGGGCAGCCCAGATGTCACAACTGTGCCCAGCACTGTGCAAGCACTTTGCAGTTCACTGTTGAAGTCAAATGATACTCGGGTGCTCACTGTGAACAAACCAGTGATGAGAGAGAGAGAGAAAGGGACAAGTAGAAGAGCTGTGTCAAGAGGAGTGTCACCATAGGTGGAAACCAGATTTCCTAACAGATTTCTAAGTTATTTCTAACTATGTGTTTAGCATTTATGTTTATGCAGCATGAGCCTTGAGTGTTGAGAGCTGATGAGAGAGCACAAGGATGGGAGATTTCGTTTCCCTGCACTTGTCTGTGCCAAGCAGCTTGCCTTGGCGCTTAGTGTCTGTTGCTTAATGGTGATGTTCAGAATAGCTCTGGAAAGTAGGAATTATGATTGTCACTTTTCAGATCAGAAAAGTGGGAATCAGAGAGGTGAAGTACCTTGCTTAACATCACTCAGCCAGGATTGAAACTCAAGTTTGTCTCCCTGTTCCTTCCTGTGTCCTGTAGAAGACACAGTCCATTTCTTGGGGTGCTCTTTAGAAAGAAAAGGAAAGCCAATTTTCATCTAGAACCATTCCAAAAGAGCATTTAAAAATTGCTCTTTCGGGTTTTTTGTTGGGTAATTACTCAATGCTTCTGCCTTTCTTTAAATTGGCTGTTTGTGTGATCAGGTCTTCAGTTTAACAAGCTAATCGGGCTTGCCACTTCCTGTTGCTCTGTCTCAGAAGAAGGCTCATGATTTTTGCTGCCTCCTCTTCGCTTTGTCTCTTCTTCTGCTTGGTGTGTTATTACTTCAGTCTCTTTTCCAAGATAGAATGAATGGACTGTTTCTTTCCTTCCTCTATATGTTGTTTTAGCTGGACTTTATAAACATCCACCCACATGGACAAATCGTGGCTGAAGAGTTTATGTTACAATTAATTGATTTGGCATGACTATTCTTCACGGACCTAATACTTAAGATACTGTCCTGATATCCCCCCCCCCTCCCGCCCACAGCTTTCCCACTCTTGCTCAGCTCTGTGTTAGTTGCGGCGGCTGGCTTGCCCAGTTCAAATACTTGTTTCTCTTTCAAACTTTTACAGGACAAGATCTCTGAACAGATCACACATTTTACGTGAGCTTTTTCCTGTTTTCACCTACCTACCATTTCCAAAAGATGCCTCCTTGAAAAATTGCTTCTTTTTTGAAGGAGAACCTATTGAGAGGAATCAGGTAGGAAATTTTGAAAGGGCTTAGAACCAGAATTTTCCTCATTTGGGACCTGGGCCAATGTCATAATCAAGGCCTTCCCTGCACATCAGCTTGGAGGGTGAATTAAAGGGACACTCACGTAACCCAAAGTTTTCTCCTCTTGCTAGCCAGGCGACCTGCAGTGGCCTGCTCTTCTATGAAGGCATGCCTATGGAAAGTCTAGTTACTTCGTCAGTCTACCTTCTGCAAGCCACTTTTCTGCATTCAAGTATGTAGAATCCTAAATTTTAAAGGGACCTGAGTATGCAGTTAGTCTGACTTCTCTACCTCAAAGTAGAAAGCTGGCAAACCATAAATGAATGCTATGTAAGCGAGTAGTCCAACTTACTCATTTTGTGGATAAGGAAACGGAGCCCCACAGAGATTACCTGATTTGCCCAAGGACACAGCAAGTTAATAGGAGGGCTCTGCCTACTGGCACTCCCAGGGTGGCTTTCCCCAGAAATAAATGAGGAGCTTCAGACAGACAACTGGAAAAGCAAAGGCTTGAGAGCATGGAGAGGTCTGGGGACTAACAGGTGGGCAGGCCCGTGCCCGAGACAGGCGGTGCGTTGCGGGTGGCCAGCTTCTCACCTCAGCCCGAGGCCGAGTACCTGGAGCCTGCATTTTACCTCTCTGCGGCCAGTGGGCTCAGCAGAGCTCTTCTGTGTTTGTGTCTGATTACTTTTCTCTGAATTGCTCTTTTGTTGAGTCTCATTCCTGAGGAAGGAGTTTGAGCCTGGGTTGATTCGGAAGAATTAAAAACAGGAATTTTTACTTTGTAAAAAATTAAATTTCTCAAACTGTGGCCCCTACCAACTCTGGGTTGTGTTACTGGCTTCAAATTTGCTGAATCATGTTAAAGGAATTTTAAAGCCTAGAAAAACAATCATTTTGTCTAGAACTAAGAACTGCCTGCCAGCAGCAGGGTGGAGGTGCTGGGCTCTTCCTCAGATTTTAAAGAAGTTTATCTGCTGTCCCTGGCAAGAACCCAGGGCCCTAGTATGATTCCATCTTCATAATTATAACATACTTCTGGGTGAGGGCTTTAACTTTATCTTGATTTTCCCGCGTAAATCTGAAGTTCATTTCACCAGTCTGCTTAACAGGGACACCAAGGAGCTCAGCCAAAGGGGTAAATACAAAGTTACTCAGATGCCTATCAAAGTCATCTTGTTGTGGTTCTCGAACATGTTTTAGGAAGGACAATGGCCCAAATAGGCGAAAATCCTGAGAATCTGGTTGTTCAGAGCATCCGTTCCCCACCCTGGCCCCAGCTTTCCACAGCCTCGTTTCTCCATCCTGTTGTCTGTGTCTCTGGGCCCTGGGCCCTGGTAACGTCACAAGGCTGGGGACTCAGGGTCCGAAAGGCAGCGCTGGGGCACAGAGGCGGGGATTCAGTTGTTAAGAAGCACTGGGGAAGGAGGTGAGGGGCTCCGGGGCCCCCTTCACCCACCCCACATTGTGGCTGCCCTGCTCCATTGTGGTGTTCGTTTCTTCCCACCCTGGGTGTGGAGGAACATGGTCCTTCCTCCTCTCAGGCTTATAGGAAAAATACATCCACTTGGTTTTGGTCTTCTGGGATTTTTTTCCAAGACTGCAGTTATCAGGGCTTCTGCTGGTACCAGTCAGTTGCCTGCAGTTCAAGACACTAGTCCTCCCTAGTTCTCTTCTGGTCACTGTGGCGACAGTTGAAATGGCTCTAGTGTGGCCGTGGAATCAGAGTCATGGCCAGGGCCTATGGAAGCAACAGAGAAAGCAGGGTTAGGGACAGGGGAAGATGGGACCGCAACCCAAGACTCTCGAGGCCCCAAGCAGTGAAGAGAAAACCAGGACGTGGCCCAGGGAGTCAGGCTTCTGATCCCTGCTTTATGCGGGTATATGAAAGGGTTGCCAGAGGGGCAGGGGCTGGGAGGGGAGGCCTAGGGGGTCTCTCTCACTAGGCAGGAAGAGAAGCCTGAGCAAGATCAGCCTTGCTGTTCATCCCCACTCCCGGTCCCAGGCCAGCACCCGGGCTCACAGCGGCGGCACTGTACGCCTGTGGGCAGCAGTAGCACTCCCTCAGAAGGGCAGTGGTTGCCTCCACAGGTGCATCTCCTGGCTGTCTCCTTAGTTTCCAAAATTAGAGGCCAATCTTACTGTCATTGACTGTTAATTAGTAGCATTACATATCTGCTCACCTGGGTCTTGCCAGAAAGTGTGCACCTGACCTTGCCACTGTTCGATTCTTATCAAAACTCTGGCAATAAAAAATATTCCATGGAACACTGTCCAAAGGATATGTAGACATCTATTCAAAAGTCTGGATCAAACCAGACCCTTGGAAGACTGCATCCTTAGACCAACATGGATTAGGCTTTGTTAGACTTTTATTAAATTGCAATGAGATATTTTGCCTTTGGCCTACTTTGAAGTTGTGGCTAGAAATAGCTGTGAATTATGGAGTTTGTGCAATTGCTACTACAGGGCTGTTGTTGAGGTTGTCATCCACTGGTCACACAGTGTCTCATTAGCAGCCGTTACAAGAGGTTTTTACCCTGCTCTCAACACTGGGAGATGAGCCATGCTTCGGAGAAACTAGTTTGTTTTTGTCTTTTGGACATAGTTGTGAATTGTATTATTGGTTCTATTTTCCTTTTTGCTTAGGCTGCTAGGAACCTCAGAGCTGTATGTGTATGGATTTTTGTGTATCGGTATCCCACGCTCCTGGGTTTTATTGTTTTCTTTTCCTTCCTTCCCCCCCCCCCCAATTTTCTCACCAGGCACATAAGATGCACGACCTGTTTACCATCGGCAGCGGCGAAGCCTTGCTGCACCTCATCCCGCCCTCCCAGTGCCGGACGCACTGCAGCATGTTGGTGATGCCGATAGGGCCGGGGGACATCGGTAGGTGGGCCCAGGAGGGCAGGGTCAGCCACGGACGGGATCTTTTCGTTTTTAACTCAAAAAATATCGTAAGAATTAAATATCGCCTTCACAAAGATCAGTGGAGTCAAAAATAGCATTTTTTTATCAGCAGGGTCAATATTTATGCTGAGATGGAACAACTAATGGGAAAATGTGGCAGAGGGGAAATGTCTTGTTCTATTAACATTTAGAATGTGTATGTCCAAGTTAGAAAGGATTATGGAAAATATTTAGAGCAATCCTTTATTTTACAGATGAGGAGACTAAGACGCAGAGAGGAGAGGTGACCCTTCCAAGGCCCCACCATCTGTTAAGCAAAGCTTCAAGTCTCTTAAGTGTCTCATTTAACAGAGTCAAGCCAGGGGAGGTACAACTTTAGATTCGAGGAAACCCATTTTGCTGATAAAACAATGCAGTCGGCGTGTGAGGGCATCGGCCACACAAGGATACACCACCTTCCGTGTGGGTCCCACAGCCAAGTCACAGCCTCACTCACAGTGATGACTCACCCTTGGCTCCATGACTTCCCCGCTGTGACTTGTTCTTGTGTTATATTCTAGAAATCTGTTCCAGGAAACAGGTTTAAGTCAACTGCTGTCAGTAACAATCAGTGTGACTGTAGAGTTTTCTTGGCAGAGCAAATAGATCAGCAGGCGTCACCATTGCCCTCCTTGTTTTCCTGCCTGGAGTCCCTGGCGGAGCCCAGACTGGTTTTCCATTTGACTTCTTTTGGTTTACCTACTTAGAAAACCCGAGTCCCTGGAAACCTCTCACCTCATTTGGAAGAAAGGTGCAGACCGCAAACTATGCCAAGGTTTCATTCAAGTTAGATAACTTTCATTTCAGCTTACAAATGAAAAAATAAAAATGCACAAATTAAGCATTGGCTGATAGTGGAGCACAGCTGGCCTGGCCCTTGGGAATTACTGTGTAAAAGGAGATTCTTGTGTAGAAATGATTCTGAACCTGTTTTCCTGCAGTGGAGTGACCCTTCCATGAGGTTGACTGTTGCACAAGCCTGTATGACATTTGGGATTGGAAGTAGGTAGTTGTGCATGGAAAAGTTTCTCTCTTGTGTTCCACAAATGCCTGACAGTTCAGACAACTACAGAACACCTTAGTTATCCAAATTCCAGTTTCCCAGCTCCCACAAGCATCTAGAATGCCAATTACAGGACTAGGGGAAAAGAAAAAAATGGGAGACGGACGGTGATCAGCGGAGCTTTGAGCATCACAGTCCAGTGGGGAGAGCCAGGAACAGCCTGAAAACCCAGAGCCGTGCTGTGACTGGCCGGCCTGCAGACCAGAAGGAACAGAGCCCTGTGGTTGGCAGTGTCCACAAAAGGCCAGCCATGTGACAGGAATGTAGAGAAGGGACAGGAGACAGAGGAGAGCAAGAGGAAGAGGGCAGGTCTGGGACAAGGACAGGGGAGAACAGTGGGCACCTGAGTAGTGGCAGGAGCAGAAGCGATGG
Source organism: Glossophaga mutica (assembly GCA_039655065.1). Classification (NCBI taxonomy): domain Eukaryota; kingdom Metazoa; phylum Chordata; class Mammalia; order Chiroptera; family Phyllostomidae; genus Glossophaga; species Glossophaga mutica. The sequence continues at coordinate 113,292,681 of CM077306.1, forward strand.
CTGTGGCTGCCTCAGTCACAAAGACAGACAGGAGAGCAGACCCGGCAGCAGAGGGTGTCTCATGGTGTCGGGCACCTCAGGGGCCGTTAAGAATAGCAGTGTGACAAGCAAGTTCTGTGGTTTTTGACAAAATAAGCGTTGTCCTGTAAAGGTTGAGGGGAAGGGGACAAGGTTACAGACCTCCAGAAGCCTGTGATAGGGGGCGTTTTCAAGAATGATGAGGGCCAGGAGCTGGTGAGCCCTCACATCTGCCGAAATTGTACAGTCACTGCTCATAGTGACCTTCCTAGAGTCACCAGGTAGAGACTAAATTCTGTTCAGTGCTCCTTGTTTAAAGATGAGTAGGGTACATTATACTCTAGAAAATTTTCCATCAAGAGATTATTGAACTGTTAAAGGTTTTAAGTTTACCTTTCTAGCCCCTTAAATGATACAGACCAGTTTTTCCTAAACAGTTGTACAGATCATTCATGACCCTGGAGGTGGAAACAGCAGCTCTTTGGCAAATAGGGCTCCTTGGGTCAGTTGACTTTGGGAATCACCTGTTTTATTGATACATAGTGCACATTAGTGTACAAAAGGCTCCGAAAAGCCTTGGAAGAACCAAGTGTTTCTCCAACTTACTTGGCCATGGAACCCATTTTCCTTGGTTATCTTACAGGATGTTGTTTGCCAAACACAATTTAGGAAATGCTGGGTTGGCTCAATCTAGATGTTTTGCAATGAGGCTATGTTGTAGATAACCTCAGGAAAATTGGATAGGGGTCCTCCCCCCCCACCCCAGAGCCCATCCGGTCTTCTTGCTGAAAAAGATGAGAGCAGCCCAACACCGGGTTACCTAGAGCATCCTGCCTTTGTAAACCTGTGGAATTGTAATTCACAGTGACCCAGGTGAGGGGCCAGTGATGAAGCATTTTGGTTCGAAGTGGCTCCTTTTGGGTGTCAGGTTACAGAGCAACCGGGTAATAACTGCGAGTATTTATGCCAGAAAGAGCTAAAAGACCTTCAGAGCAAAACTCGCCTGACTTTGCAGGTGTGCCCTGAGGGTGGCTCTGGCAGACCCGCCTTGCTCAGGCCCACAGGTGCACCCGGTCCCGACATTCACATGCTTTCCTGTTGCTGTTTCCTTTCAAGGCTATGCTGATGCCAACCACTGGAATATCTACATTCTGGTGAGAGGACTCCAGCCTTTGGTCGTCTGTGATGGAACCACCCTCTCAGAACAGTAGGAAACAGGACTGTGTAGAGGAACAGCTTTGAGAGCTGAAGACCAGATTGAAAGGAGGAAATAAAAATGATGACACCACTCTTAGGGGTTGGTTACTCAGTCCCCTGCCCTGTGCATGCGTACGTGAGCCCCTGTGTGCCGGAGCTGAGGGCCAGAGCCTGGCCCTCCAGCGGTTTGGCTGGGACTTTGCCAGTACCTGTCTTTGAGAGACTGGGCTCCTCTAGCTCTTTCGGCCTTGCAGCCTTGAGGCCGCCCTTCCGGGAGGGAGCAGGGTGGTGCCTTCCCTCACTCCCCTCTGCTGGTCCCCTGGTCACAGAGAAGGCAGCCAGACCAGTCCCAACTTCAGAGCCATCCTTCAGCAGATGGGCCTGCGTGTCTGTCTTCCTGGCCACACCACCCTGCACTTTTTTAGGAAAGCAGTGGCTGCTGATTAAAGAAGCCATTGCCATTTCCCCAAACAGAATGGGATCTAGAACCACTGACACAAAGATCAGATAACCTCGAATTGCACTCAAGAAGTGAGCTTCTTTCCCAGCATATCCATGGCTCTTGAAGTCTCAGTGATGCCAGGCTGGGGTCTGATTATAATTGAAATGGTTACTCCTAAAGTAATACTTTTCTCCATTTTAACTTTCGGTTCCTTTGCCTCCCCCGCCCCAACCCTCGCCAGTCTCAACTCCTCCCCATCTCCCTTGGCTGTCTGGCTGGTTTCTTGGCACTCAGGCTCCGTGTCCCCCTCCCTTGGCTGGGCCAGGGCCCTTTGCTGCCGAGGTAGTGTCATTCTGTCAACTGTGTTGCTTTTACCATGTGTCTTGAAGGGGATGAGTTACATGCTGGCCTGGGAGAGGGTGCCTCCCTGGTTTGATCTGTAGGGTCTGACTTTGTGCAGGGAAGATGTTTTACAGATGTGTCAAGCTGATGTTGTAATGTGGTTGGGGAAGGAACTCCAGACCCCAGATGTTTGCCAGCTGGGTGTGCGACTATGCGATCCTCTGTCTTTAAATGGTCTCTCTTTGTACGGGAAACAAGGTGAGGTTTTTATTTTTTGTAACAATATAAAGCTGTATTCTTTTGATTGGGTAATTCACTCTGCTCATTGTTTCCCGTAAGTGCTTTTAGTATGTTAATCAAATAGTGTAAATTAGGATGCACTGTTCTTGTTTTCTTTTTTCCTTTATTGATACTGCCAGGTATCTGGCCCCTGGTCATGCCATCACCAAGATGAAGAAACAGCAAAGCACATTGTGGCCCCTACTTCTGAATGACAGAAATCGAATGGATATGGGAGGTGTCTAGGTCAGAGTTAGGAACCAGGGGTGGACCGTGGTGAGGGAAGCAGTGTCACTCCTTTCAGGATCCTCTTCATCCTGGGAGCACGCCTGCCTCTGTCCCCAGGCCCTGTCTGGGTTCGCATTTGCTGGGCAGCAGTAGGGCTCACTGAGCACTCGAACTGCCTGTATCTGGGCTTGGAAAGGACAAGCAGGGTTCACAGAGCTCAGGGTAGAAACGCTCAGAGCCTCCTCCGCAGGCTTGAATGAAACTAGGATGAACTGTACCTGAGGGAATTGTTCTGTAAAAAAATCAGCGCCTCATGTTGATTAATGCAGCAAAAACTCGAACACATGCGAGTCACGCTTGCTAAGCAGTTACGGTTTAAGAGGTTTTAAATCAGAGGGATCACATAGAGGCCAGCTTTGTGCAGGCTCCTCAGGAATTTGCCACGTCTTTATCCTCGCTGCACGTTGGGAGGGAGGATTATATGTAAACAAGTTCCTTTTTAAAAAAATTACATTTATTTGTCTCTAGAGAGAGGGAAAGGGAGGGAGAAGGAAAGGGAGGAAGAAAGAAAGGGAGAGAAACATTGATATGCGACACAAACGTGGATAGGTTGCCTCTTGCATGAACCCTGACTGGGGACCAGGCCCACAACCCAGGTATGTGCCCTGATTGGGAATTGAACCGGCAACTCTTTGCTTTGCAGGACAACACCCAACCACCTGAGCCACACCGGTCAGGGCTGTAAACAAGTTCTTCAGAGGCCACTCAGTTTTCCTAAACGAGGCCCTTTGGGTTAAGAAAAGAGCAAAGCAACTATTTTAATGATAGAGATTTCTATTTCACTTTTATGAATTACCCTGTGTTCCTTCCCCATTTTATTCCTGTTCTTCACACCTTAAATGTTCATAAAATAGCAACGTTAATTCAAAACTTTGCAAACTAAGAAACCCTTGCTGTTCCGACGCACCCCCTGGGAAGTTCCCTCAGGGCCTGTCAACAGAGAATGGTACGGCTGCTGCTAAGAGACTTGTGCATATACTATTCATTTTATTAAAATCTGTCCAGTTCAGAATTGAATGTAGATTTACATTAGAAGAGAAATTCTCTAAAGAGGGTTTTCTCCTCCTAATTACCGAATACATAGAAACAATTTGCCTTCTTCAGAAGCTAACTGGGGCTAGCCGAATCTACCTGTGGCCGGTCCTACAGGAATGGCTTGAGGGTGCCAAGCCAGCCCCTTTCTGGTTACCCGAGGCTTCATGTGAGCCTGCGGCTTGGTTTTCCTTGCTCACCTCACTCTCAGCTCCTTCAAGGAAAGAGCAGAAGGCCCTCCACACGACCAGTGTAAGAAAGAGGGTCATCTAATGGGGAAGCAGGTTGGGGGAATGGTGGGACGACCTAACCAGCTCCTACCCCCACCACCACACCAAGGACAAAGCCACGGGGCTCTAGGAAGAGGCACTTGCTCAGGAGTTCGTTGAGTGTTTACTAAGAGGTGGCTTGACTTCCACACATGGGTTAGGTTCACTTTCTTACAGGTCCCCAGAGCACACACGCATACCCCCAGATATCCACCCTCTGCGGAGAAAGGTGGCTTTGGCACCGTGTGGAGCATTTACGTCCAGGTGGCCAGAGGCCTCAGGGTTGCATGTGAGACCGGGCACCTGTTCTGGCTTATGAAAAAAGGTGGGGCTTATCCTTTCCCCAGTCCCATTTTTTTTTAGGGAAGAGAGAGACTAATTTAATAATGGTTTATGAAAACAATCCACCTATTTAGCAGTATATAAAACAGTCTAAATAGGCTGACTTCGATATCTTTTTTAAGAGAAATGATAACATCGTGTAGTCTATTGTCTCTTTTAACCTTTATTTAGTTCTATACAGTAGGTATTAGATCCTCGTTCTACAAATAAACCAGGGCTTAGAACAGCTAAGTGCTGGTGCGGAGGTTGTTGGTCCCTCAGCATATTATTTTACTGCCTCAGCACGGTGTGGCGCCTGGAACGAAGATGGTGTGCTCAGCCCCCATGAGCCCTCGTTGGGGTAGGGAGGCCTGGGGTAGGGTCAGCAAGCCAGGAACTCCTCAAGATTTGTTTTTAAAACTGTCTTGGACAGAAGTGGAGGAGGAGAGAATCTAACCAGATGACTTTTACAAAAAGTCTTTCACTTTTTCCCTCCCTGTTGGATAACTCTCAAGAGTGCGTGTGGCTGGAACACGATTGTGTCCAGCCATTTTCCCAACACTCCACATTTCCAGATGTGTGACCAGAAGAGGGACTCCGCCCATTTCCAGTTGAGGGTCCTCTTGGAGTTTACATCACTTGTTTTTCATGTCTCAATTTTCTATTCCTTTCTTCCAAAATCCAGCATAGGCTTCAGTGCAAGAACAGTTATTTTAACAAAATCTCAAGTTCCTTAGCTGCAAATCATGGCCTCAGCCATTCTAATATAGTCTGGACGAGTTTGCTCATTAACTGGTGGCTTCCGTAGTGAACATTAAAAACCAAGAGCAGCCCTGGCTGGTGTGGCTCAGTGGATTGAGTGCCGGCCTGAGAACCAAAGGGTCACTGGTTCAATTCCTGGTCAGGGCACATGCCTGGGTTGAGGGTCGGGTCCCCAGTAGTGGATGTGTGAGAGGCAACCACAGATTGATGTTTCTCTTTCCCTCTTTCTCCCTCCCTTCCCTTCTCTAAAAATAAATAAATAAAATCTAAAAAATAAACCCCAAAACCCAGAGCAGATGTTCACTTCTCATCTAACCCTCAACCCAGCAGGAGAAGCCAGGTTTTAAGGGAAGGAGGGAAAGCTGCCTGTCTGGTTGCACAGACAGAGGTGATCTTGTCTGCATTTCGGGAATCAGTTATTAAACAGAGGGGGCTTTCGGCTTGGGTTCCACTAGCAATGGAAGAGAAACTCTCCTAAGTTCCTAAGTTCCACATTCATTAACTTTTAGTGGTGACCCATCACCCACTAACCCACTGATGGAAAGGAATGCCAGAGATGTGTTTTGAAACAGTAAGTTAGGCTGAAATCTTCCATGTTTGGACCTTTGCATACTGTGTACAGAGCCGACGCATGTTGGGGTCAGGAGGTTAGGAAGGTGAGGTGCTTATGGAGATAGCCCTGTGGCAAATGAAAACCAGGAGGCCCTGGGGATGTGCCGTGTCACCGTGGGCATGTGTATCCCTGGCTGCCTCACTAGCTGGCAGCTTCTTCCACAGAAGCATCTCAGAGAAGATGGACAGGTGCTGCCTCTCAACGCACCATGTCCAAGCCCTCCCACCCTGGACACAGTTGGCTTTAAGTGCTGGCCTTGGTGGGATACCCTGCAGCCAACTTGTCTGTTGTCCATGTCCCTTAGTATCTGGTTTCCCTGCCCTGCATAATTTAAGCATTAGAGCTAAATACCTCTGTCATTTCCCTCTGGAGACCTGGAGTCCAGACTTTTTCAGAGGAATGGAAAGAAGAAATGTTATGTAATTCCATGCCGAGACCTGAACTGTCCAGACACAGGGCTGGCCCGGGGACTGTTCCTTCTGCACTTAGTGTGTCTGTCATCCATCCAGGGGTGAGGCCCAGCTGCAAGCTCCGCACAGAGAAGGGAAACCAGTGCAGTTTTCCGTTTCAAACAAATCGAGGACCGGGGACATCTTCTTTGTGCCGGGCTTCGTTTAGCTCCTTACTCCCTGCAACTCTGAGGGGTCGATGAGGTCATCCTGTGAATCCTCCTTAACTCACCAGTCAGCAGTGTCCCAGCCTTCCAACTTCAGCCCCTCCGAACACTTGTGACCTTTTCAGAAACAAATGATTGCTTATTAAGCGAAGTGATGACAGAATCAGACAGATACGTGGCATTCCCAGAGGGAACCCCCAGTCTCATTGTAGGCAACTTTCCCTCCAAACTTCTTTCTACAGTTCCGCCCTCAGAAAAATGCTGTCTGTGGTCTCTTCCTCCTGCCTCCTGTGGGAAGGTCAGTAACAGGCCAGGGGGAGGTGCAGGGTGTGGGGTGCGGGGTGCGGTTGGGGACTAGGAAGGCAGAAGTAAGGCAGACACTCAACTCAGCCTCTTCCCTATCGTCATCACAGACAGGAACTGGACAGCCAACCGCGTGGTCCCACTGAGCAGAGGATGGATACCTGTCCCAATCACACGTGCTGTGAATGGTCTAAGCTGTTAGGTGTTCCGTGCAGAATGTTGACCGTAACTTAATGTACTATGAACTTGTAAAGACTTCCCCCATGTAAAGAATGTATGTATATTAAAGTTTTATGTAACAAAGTTTTTACTTTTTGCAATTAAAAGTGTGTATGTTGGTTGATAACTTTTTTTTATAGTTTTCATTCTTTAATTTCCAGTTTTCTCTTTTCCTATAACTTAGGAAATTTCCAGCCACACCCTGTTCAGGAGGCAGGCCTTTGGGGCTCTTCGAGGGCCTCCCGGGCACCTGTCCCGTCCGACCGTGGTCCTCTCTACGTTCTCACTTGGCTTTGTACTCACTTGCATTCACAGACTCTTCTTTTATCACTCTTCCAGGCCTCCGCCCACCCTGGCTACTAATCTGCTGTTCACATGACTTCTCAGATCTCAGTCCTCCTGTTGATACCAGGATTTAAATGAGGCCCTGGGTGGCTTCTTCCTGCTCACCCGTGGGCTGCGTGTGGCCCAGATGCCCTTACGGTGTCTCCCCACCGTGTGTGTCTTGGTCTCTCACAGGAGGACGGCCAGGACCCTTGCTGGTTCACCACAGCTGCCACCAGATTAGGGCCACTCAACACTCAATGTAGATTTGATTTGAGTCCTCTTTGTGTCATTTAAAAAAATTTTTTTCTACATAGTTTAATAAAAACGCATGAATATAACCATGTCTTAGTGTTTAGTGCCCTGTTTTATTTTCCTTCATTACTTGCTGTACCTTCCTCCCTCTCCCCCCAGTACCCCTCCCCCTCCCCGGTCAGGCAAATGTAACATCTACACAGGCATCCTCTGCCTGTATCTTCCCAGGTTCTTCCGTGCTCTCCTATAACCATACACCATAAGGTTTGTGTCATTGCTTTACTAAAAGTGGAATCATATTACAAGCACTTAATGTTTCTTGCTTTTCTTACTCAGTACCTCACAGTTCAGATCAGCTGGCATAGGTCTCATCCATTCATTTTAATGGCTAATATTCCTTGGTGTGGATGTGCCATTATTTGTTCGACTATTCTCTTTACTGATAAATCACATGCTGTTAAATGATTATTTGGATTATAAGTCAAGAAGTCTGGATTTAATTTTAAAAATACTAGTCCTCACAAAGTCACCTATTTTCTCCCCGTCTTTTTCAGCCCCTCTAGTGCACTTGACACTGACTTGTGGAAAACGTCTCCCTCCTTTGGCTTCTGTGAGACTCCCTGCTCCCTGAACCTCCCTTTTCCACTTCTGCCTCCTTTGTAGAACCTTCTGCCTGTCTCTGAAACACTGGTCTCCTCTACTAGTCTGCCCTTGGGCCCTCCCTTCTCTCTCTCTGGGAGATCTCAACTCTGCATTGCCTCCCACCCACAGGCAACTCACTTCCCACCTTTATGCCTCACCCACACTTCTTGCCTGAACTTGAATCCTGTAAATGCAAGTGTCAGGAGCTCATGTTCACCGTTCTCTCCTAAAGCACCTCTAATTCACCATGCCCAAGATGGCAGCCTTGCAGGGTCCCTGTCTTTTCTCTCAGCCTCTACTTCTGAACTGGACCAAGCTCCGGAGAACTCTTGTTGCTTATCCAGTCCCACTCCTGCTGTCTCATTTTAGAACCTTGCTGTCCCACTTGTAGACTGCCAGTAATTGCCTAATTCGTTTCTCATGCATGTCTCATCATCCAGTTCACCGCCCGCATAGCTGCCACGGTGGTCTTTCTAAAGCACAAGTCACCTTACTTCTTGCTCAACACTCCTCGATGACTCTGTTGCCCACAGGATAGGTCCCGGCCAGGCCCTCCGGGCTCGTTCCACTGCCTACCTTTGCTTCCTCGCCATGTGTACTGTACCCACCCCCCACCCTGCCACTGCAATTCCTGGAAACCCAGGCTGGTTTTTCTTTTTTAGAAAAAATGTTTATTGAATTTATTGGCGTGACACTGGTTCAAAAAACCATATGGGTTTCAAGTATATAACTCAAAACATCATCTGCATACTGCATCATGCACTCATTGCTCCAAGCACAGACTCTGTCCCGGTTTTCCCCACCTTTGCCCACCTCCTCCCAGCCCCGACCCCGCTTCCCGTCTGGCCATCACCTCTCTGTCGTCTGTGTCTGTGTGTTAGGTATATGGGTGCTTTGGCCAATCCCCTCACCTTTCATCCAGCTCCTCCTCCCCTCTTCCCTCTGACAGCTGTCAGTCTGTTCCACGTATCTATGCCTGTTTCTATTTTTGTTTGTCAGTTTATTTTATTCATTAGATTCCACATATAAGTGAGATCATATGGTACTTGTTTTTCTCTGACTGGCTTACTTCACTTAGCATAATAGTCTCCAAGTTCACAGCAAAATTGAGCAGAAGGCACAGAGTTCCCGCTTACCCCTGTACACAACTCTGCCATGTTCATGTCCTGCCGCAGAGTGGCACGTTGGCTGCAATTGATGGACCTACAGTGACACATCATTCTCAAAGTCCACAGTGTACGTTAGGTTCACTCTCGGTGTACAAATGTGTAATGACATGTAGCTGCCACTATAGTGTCATACAGAGTCGTTTCACTGCCCTGAAAATCCCCGGGCTCTACCTCTTTCTCCCTCCCTCCCTGCTAACCCCTGGCAACCACTGATCTTTTTACTGTTTCCATGGTTTTGCCTTTTCTAGAATATATAATTGGAGTCATACAGCATGTAGCCTTTTCAGATTGGCTTCTTTCACTCAGCAATATGCATTTCAGGTTCCTCCATGTCTTTTCATGGCTTGATAGCTCACTTCTTTTCAGCACTGAATGATATTTCATTGGATGTATCACAATTCATTTGTCCATTCGTCTGCTAAAGAACATTTTGGTTGCTTCTAAGTTTTGGCAATTACGAATAAAGCTGTAAACATGCGTGTGAAGTTTTTTGTGTGGATATGGTATTCAGCGCCTTTGGGTAAATATCCAAGAAGTGTGGTTGCGGGGTTGTATGGCAAGAATATGTCTAGTTTTTAAAGAAATCACCAGACTCTTCCCAGTGGCCGCACCATTTCGCACTCCGTCAGCAGTGAATGAGGGTTCTGGATGCTCCACGTCCTCCCCAGCATGCGGTGGTGGCAGCGCTCTCTGGATTTTGGCCATTTGTGTGTCTCGTGTTTTAACTTGCAGCTCCCTGCGACGTGTGTTGGACATCCTTGCATGGGCTCATGTGCCGCCCGTGCAGCTTCTTCGGTGAGGCGTCCGCCAGACCTTTGGCCCGTTTGTAGTTAGGTGGTTTGTTTTCTTACTGTGGAATTTTAAGAGTTCTTCGCATATTTTGGAAAATAGTCCTTTGTCAGATGTACTTTTTATAAATGTTTTCTCCCAGTCAGCTTGTTTTTGCAGTACACACAGAGGTTTTACATTTTAGTAAAGTCCAGCGTATCAATTGTCTCTGTCATGGATTGTGCCTCTGGTTGTGTATCCAAAAAGGCATCTTCTTACCCAAGGTCACCTAGGTTTTCTCCTGTGTTATCTTCTAGGAGTTTTATGGTTTTGCATTTTACATTTAGGTCTGTGGTCCATTCGGACTTAATTTCTATGAAGGGTATGAGGTTTGTGTCTAGATTAATTTTTTTTTGCATGTGAATGTCCAGTGGTTTCATCACCATTTGTTGAAAAAATTATCTTTACTCCATCATATTGTCTTTGCTTCTTTGTTGAAGGTAAGTTGGCTCTATTTATGTGGATCTGCTTCTGGGCTCTCCATTCTGTTCTGTTGATCTCGGAGTTCGGTAGTGTCAGTTCTCCAGCTAGACTCCTCAGTTAGGATTCTCAGACCCTAACTGAGCATCCTCCTCCAGTAATGTGCTGGTTATTCTGGGTCCTTTGCCTCTTCACATCAACTTCAGAATCAGTTTATTGATATTTGCAAAATAACTTGCTGGAGTTTTTAATTGGCATGTGTTGAATCTATAGATCAAGTTTCATCCAGGTTGTTTTTAATTAGAAGTTACAATTCCTATCCCACAATAATACTTTCGGACTTTAATATGTCCTTTTTGTTCAGTTTGAACTCAGTTTATTAGTGCATATTCCTCCGACATGACGTGTCCTTTACTTTTTCTTAATAACTCAGACTGACAAGCCCTTAGATACCATGTTGAAGATATTTCACTAATCTTACTTTTCAGAATAATGACTTATTTTTGTAAAATGATAAATTCTTTTTGTAAGAATTGAAGACAGTTTGGTTTATCTTATGAAAACGTCTACTCAGAGATTACTAACATTAGATGAATAGAATTCTGGGTGTCTCTAGGATATTTCTAGCTATAAGGCTAGATAGAAATGCTTTTATTAAAATGGGCCCAGTCATCTATTTTAAAGAACAAAAGTACTAAATCAATTTTATGTGACTCTGACAAAAAAAAAAAAAAAGAAATACTAGTTCCTAAAAGATCTCTCTGAAGTTAAGGTTGTGAGAAACATTAAGAAACTAGAATTGTCCTTAATAAGGTTTACTTTTCTTTAAAAATATATATTTTATTGATTATGTTATTACAGTTGTCCCATTTCTCCCCCATCATTCCCCTCCACCCTTCACACCCCCTCCCACCTACATTCCCCCCCTTTAGTTCATGTCCATGTGTCATAAGTTCTTTAGCTTCTACATTTCCCATACTATTCTTGCCCTCCCCCTATTTTCTACCCACCATCTATGCTACTTATTCTCTGTACCTTTTCCCCCCTCTCCTCCTCCCACTCCCCTGTTGCTAACCCTCCATGTGATCTCCATTTCTGTGGTTCTGTTCCTGTTCTAGTTGTTTGCTTAGTTTGCTTTTGTTTTAGGTGTGGTTCTTAAGGTTTACTTTTTAAATGAAAACCTTAAGCCTCTGAGGAGAAGGAAATTGCTCTTTTTCCTGTCTTACCTCTTCCTCTACTTCCCAGTTTGAATATTGATTATACCTATATTGACATTGACACCACCTACGCATTTCTTCTCTGAAGAACTACACATAGTTCTCATGGTTATTTAGCCTTTATTTCACATTTAAACTGACTTTTGACTCACCACTAGTACTTTTGCCATCACTTCTTCATTCCTGAGTTGTTTTCAAACTCTCGTTTGGCTGAATTTTATCATTAAGTTTTTAAAGGATGGTTCGTGAATGCTGCATTTTCTGTGTTTGAGAATGTTTCTATGGTCTTTAGACTTGAATGCAACTTGGCTGAATAAAATATTCTTGCATCACACTTTCTTCTGCTCAGCACCTTGGAGACATTTCTCCGTTGTTATTTGGCAGCATGGACTGTTGGTAGGGACCAGAGAGGCCAACCTCACACTCCCTTTTAAAATGAAGGTGATTTTTCTCCCTTTTGTTTCCTTTCTCCTTTTAAAAAGAAATCTCTATGCCTGACGAATTCTTGTTCTTTATCAGCTTTTCCGGGAACAAGTTATGCTCTTTTAAGTTGCAATTCTGTTCTTCATTCTCACAAAGATATCTTGTATTTCTCTATGGATACTTTCTTTTTTCTCCATCTGTTGAGTTCCCTGTTTCAGAGTCTATATTTCTTTGTTTCTCTGTCTTTATCTTTTATGACTGCTGTCTTCTCTTTTTGATACTTGTCTTTTTCATTTGCTAGGATTATTTCAAAGCTTCCCTCCCTCTTATTTTTCAGCCATATTTACTCAGTTGCCTGTTATTTCTGAGGTGTTAGTTTTATAAAGATCGCTCAGTGTGTTGTCCTTTTGTCTCATTCTGTCATTGTATCTTTGCTTACATTTTTTGAACAATGGTGGTGGTTAAATTTTTTTGTATCTCAAAACCCTACAGGGAATTTTTCTGTTTCTTGAATTAGGTTTTCTTCTAGACTCGGTTTTCAGCAGCCACGTGCGTGTCCTTCCTTTTGTTATTTCCTCATGTGTTTGTGTGGCGATCACGCCGCTTCTCAGCGTGCGGGGCTGAACGAGGTGGCTCCGGCCAGACCTTTCCTTCGCTTCTGTACAATCAGGGTGTATTCTCAACTCTAACGGCAAACCCGCCACTAAGATTTAACCGATGGTAACATTTTACCGCATTAATGAAGTACTGATTTACGAAACTCACTTACTACACGCGTACCTCAGAGCTACTGCAGGTCCTTCCCGACCACTGCAATAAAGTGAGTATGGCAGTAAGGCGAATCATCATCTTTTTGCTGGTGGAGGGTCTTGCCATCCACTTGTAAAAAAATACAAACAAAGAAAAAGCCCACACCACCTGTCAAGCGCACTAAAGCTCAGCGCAATAAAACAAGGTCTGCCTGGACTTGCCACCAAAGCCGCATCTTCGCTCTTTCACACCCGAGGCCTCGCCTCACGGGGCGGACAGTGGAGACCTCCGGCCCGCCCTTCCCGACCTCGAGTTGACTCTCCGACCTCGCTCTGTCCTAACCAGAAACTCGTACTTTCTTAACTGCCTGCCATATTCCAACTTCCCTTGTTTAAAACAAAATCCTTATGTTCTACCCTCACCTAGAGAAAGTATTGAAAACTTAGTTAATGAAAACTTATTACATGTAAGAAAATACAGTCTTGGTCTAAAAACCAACTCAATAAGCCCGTCCTTTCTAGTCACTCAGGCAGTGGCCACACTCACAGCCTCCTTGCTGCGCAGGAGCCTGTCCCCAAAGTGGGAGCGCTGGGCACTCAGAGGAATCCCGGGTCTGGCTGGCTAAGAGAGTGACTCTGCGGAGCCCCGTGACTGCTCTGGTTCGGGCTTTGTCATCCCTGAATCGACGCCCTAAGCCCGCCTTCGGAGGCTAGCTGCAGCTCCCGAGCCCGCGCCGGCCTGCACAGAGCGGGCACTCAGCGCGTGTTCTCCCCTCGTCCTCAGCCTGTTGTTTCCGCTCTGGTGGTGGACTTCTTTTATTCTTTATCCTCCCCTGATGATATGTTGATGGATTTTAGAGAGAAACATTGATGTGAGAGAGAAACATTAATCGTTTGCCTCCCATACGTACCCCAACCAGGGATCGAACCCACAGCCTTTTGGTGTATGGAACAAAGCTCCAGCCAGCTGAGCCGTGGGTAATTTCTGCCTGTCACTGTTCAGGCCTCCCCCAGCCTCGAGAGCCATCGAAATCACCAAGGTCAGACCTAAAAGATTCTCTGACCACTTCCTTCCTTTTTCATGAATAGATGAGGAAGCTGAGGCCTGTCATTCTTGTGGCTAACTCACAAGCCCTGTGCTCTCGACCACCGGTCCTCCTAGTGTATGGAAATTCTGTCTCCTCTTGGTGCCCCTCAGCTCAGCTCCATCCTGAACACTGGAAAATTCCCCCAAAGGATATCATCCCACAACCCCACACCAAGCTCAGCCTTCATTCAGTTTGGTGACGTTTCATGCTGTCCTTCATTGTGTCTGGCCTGGGTTTAAGATGCAACGACAAAGCTCGCTCTTCAGCTGAACCCATCCCCAGCTCATCCTGGAGGCTGGGCCTTTCTGTATTTCATCAGAGGCCCTCTGCTTTCTCTCCTGCTCTCTGGTTCCCTCAGGTAGCTCCCAGGGACGGAGGGGGGTGCATTCTCCTTCCACCCATACAGATCCCTTCCTGGCTCAGGACAAAACTCAGGAGGCCTCCTCAGCACACTCAGGAGGCCTCAGGGAGAACTAACTGCCTTGGTCCTGGACACTCTCACCCCTGTCCAATCCCCAGTGCCCAGCAGCTCTGCCCCCGCCCATCTCCAGGCATCTCAGGTCCAGAGCTGGGAAAAGCACCAAGGGCCATGTTAGCCTTCTGTCCAGATGTCCAGCTTTAGTCCCTCATGGTTATAGGGAGGAACATGATCCCAGTCCTCTGAGATTTGGTAATCTTGTTGAGGAGACACGGGGAGCAAGTGTAACGTGCATTTTAAGAACTAAACATTGACAAATAAACCATATCAGTACAAAATGAAGTGGAACGCATGTGCAAAGTCACCTGAATGGTTCCCAGACGTGACAGAAGTCAGAATGGAGATAAGACACAAAGAAACATTAAAAACTGTCCCAATCCAAAGGCGAGGAGCATGGCCACCAATGGGAGCCTAGAAAAGGGGGAGCCCTGAGGAACGGGCTGGCGGCACCCTTCTGATTGTGGAGACAGTGCCCCTCGGGTGGGGGCATCGCTGACCTTGCCCACACCTCTGCAGATCCCAAGCTTCATCTGTGCTAACCTTCCTGAGGGATGCAGAGAGCTGGGCCCTAGGGCGGACTGGAGTCACCAGTAAAAGCCAGGCTGTGAGCTCAGTATGGGCAGGCTTTGCATGAGCGTTTCCTGGACAAATGCTGCAGAATGAAACTACCCAGAGAAAAGAAGCCTAGAGGCTTCACCTAGGCCCTCAAAGATATGAATGTACTAAGTGGAGGAGGGGCAGGAAGGTAGACATTCCAGAATGAAGGGATGGGTGCTTTACATGGAAAATGAAGGAGACTTCCAGTCGAGATGGCAGTGTAGACAGACATGGCCTGCCTCTTTGCACAACCACATCAAAATTACAACTAAAATATAGAACAACCTTCACTCAGGAATGTCAGAAATTGAGCTAAATGGAAATCTGACAACTATGGAATTAAAGAAACCACATCCATCCAGACTGGTAGGAGGGGCACAGATGTGGAACAGTCTGGTTCCACACCCATGTGGATAAAAATTTGGGAGGTATGTCTTGGAAGTGAGGTATCCCAGACCCACACCAGGCCCCCCAGTCCAGGATTCTAGTGCCAGGAAGATAAGTCCCCACAATTTCTGGCTGCAAAAACCAGAGGAGATTGAGTCAGTGGAAGAAACTGCTAGAGCCCCAAGCAGTTCCTCTTAAACCACACACAAACTCACTTACTCAGACTCATTCCCTCTGAGCTCCAGCACCTGGATAGCAACTTGAAAGGCACCAGTGATACACAGGGAGAAACTGAAGTGTCTGCTTTCGAGGTGAGCAGAGATCATTGTCCCTTTACTAAACCCTCCCTCCGCAGAGCGGGCAAGCTGGTGCCATATCTGAGACTCCATCAATCTGGCTAACACTGTTTGACCCTCCTTGGAGATACTCAGAGGCTCTGCCCCACCCAACTTATGATGGGGTCACCCAAGCTGCTTTTCCATATGAATGGCTGGTCTTGGATCCTAAATCCTCCAAACAAGCAATAGCTGGCTTCAGTGAGCCCTAGGGGCAGCCAGATTAGATTCATAGCTGGGCTTTGCCTGAGAAGTCTAAGTCCAGCACAAGTAGCAGCAGAGATCTCAGATTGCTTTACAGCTCAGGCAGGGTGCCCCAGGAAAAATACGGGTGGGGTCTGACCTTGGCCTGCACCACCTGGGAAACCACAGGGCCAGTGCACCCACCAGACAGCTACAGACCACCTTGGAGCACCACCACCCTGCCCCTGCAAAGCTGATCCTCCACAGAGGACAGAGGTTGGTGGTCAGTGGTCACAGCCAATCCTTGAAGCTGACTGGCCTGGGTAAATCCCTCCCATTGACCTGCCAACATCAACCAAGTTTCAACTACAAAAGGAGGCTGTGCTCAGCCCTCACAATGGGTGCACCTCCAGTACCCAAGTTGGGTGATAGCAGAGGCTGTGCCACTGCACCCTACAGGACACCTACTACATTACGCCACACTACCAAGACACAGAGGAGTCGAAGCATCTCTACCTAATACATAGAAACAAACACAGGGAGGCTGCCAAAATGAGGAGACAAAGAAACATGGCCCAAATGAAAGAACAGGTCAAAACTCTGGGAAAAAGAGCTAAATGAAAGAGATAGTCTCTAGAGATCATCTCTAGAGATAACATCTATCAGATGCAGAGTTTTAAACACTGTTTATAAGGATGCTCAAGGACCTTACTAAGGACTTCAGCAGCATAAAAAAGACCTAATCAGAAATGAAGGATACACTAATTGAAATAAAGAAAACTTATAGGGTAACAACAGTAGAGTGGATGAAACCAAGAATCATATCAATGATTTGGAACATAAGGAAGCAAAAAACAACCACAGAGAACAAGAATAAAAAAAAATGAGGATAGCATAAACAGCCTCTGGGACAACTTCAAGAGGTCCAACATTCACCTCATAGGAGTGCTAGAAGGAGAAGAGAAAGAACAAGAAACTGGAAATCTATCTGAAAAAAAGGTGAAAGAAAAATTCCCTAATTTGGTGAAGGAAATAGACATGCAAATCCAGGAAGCACAGAGAGTCCCAAACAAGATGGATGCAAAGCAGCCCACTCCAAGACGCATCATAATTAAAATGCCAAAGGTTAAAGATAAAGAGAGGCTCTTAAAAGCAGCAAGAGAAAAGAAGTTAGTTACCAGGTGGTTGCCAGATGGGAGGGGAAAGAGGGAGAACGAGTGAAGAGGTGAGGGGATTAAGAAGTATGAATAGGGGACTTCCAGCCAAGATGGAGGCGTAGGCGGACACACTGTGCCTCCTCTCACAACCAAAATTAAGGACAACAAATATTTAGAAACAAGAAAACAACTAGAACTTATAGAAAATTGAACTGTACGGAAATCCAACAACCATTCATCCAGACCAGTAAGAGGGGTTGGGGTCGCAGCAGGAAAAAGTGGAGGTGCGGACCCGGGAACGCAAGCAGCAGCGGCTAGCAGTTCCCAGGTGCACAGGTGGCGATTGGCGGTCCCCGGGCCCAGGGGGGCAACTGTGCAGACCCAGTGAGGCCGCACAAGGCGGCTGGCTGACCAGGTGGTCCCACATTCACGCACACAGACGGTCCAGGCAGAGGGGAAGTGGTGGAAGGGACTGAATCCAGGAGAGAGCGGAGCAGGCGCCATTGTTCCCTCTCAGACCCCGCCCCCACATGCAGCGTCACAACCCAGCGACTGGGCTGCCCCGCACTGGGGAGCGTCAGAGGCTCCACTCTTCACTACGTAATAGCTGAGACCAGACTAAAACCAAACCAAAACAAACAAACAAACAAAAAAAACCACCAAAAATGGCTCAAACCGGAGAAAAAATGAAAACCCCAGAGTCAATTCCTCTAAGCCGTGAAGAGATAGCCAACCTATCAGATGGACAGTTCAAAGCACTGGTTATCAAAATGCTCACAGAATTGGTTGATTTTGCTCACAAATTAGATGAAAAAAATGCAGGCTACAATACGTGAAATGAAGGAAGACGCATGGGGAACCGAGAGAGATGGAAGGAAAACTGGGACTCAAATCAATGGAGTGGACCAGAAGGAAGAAACTAACAACCAAACAGAAAATGAGGAAGAAACAATTCAAAAAAATAAGGAGAGGCTTAGGAACCTCTGGGACATCGTTAAGCGTCCCAACATCTGAATTATAGGGGTCCCAGAAGGGGAAGAAGAAGAGCAACAAATGGAAAACTTATTTGAACAAATAATAAAGGAGAACTTCCCCAATCTGGCAAAGGAAATAGACTTCCAGGACGTCCAGGAAGCTCAGAGAGTCCCAAGAAGTTGGACCCAAGGAGGAACACACCAAGGCACATCATAATTACATTAGCCAAGATTAAAATGAAGGAGAGAATTCTAGAAGCAGCAAGGGAGAAGGGGACAGTCACCTACAAAGGAGTTCCCATCAGACTGTCAGCTAATTTCTCAAAAGAGACCTTCCAGGCAAGAAGGGGCTGGAAAGAAATATTTGAAATCTTGAAAAGCAGGGACCTACATCCAAAATTGCTTTATCCAGCAAAGCTGTCATTTAGAATGGAAGGACAGATAAAGCGCTTCTCATATAAGGTCAAGTTCAAGGAGTTCATCATCACCAAGCCCTTATTATATGAAATGTTAAAGGGATTTATCTAAGAAAAAGAAGATAAAAAATATGACAGTGAAAAGATAGCAAACTCACAGCTATTAAGAACCACACCTAAAACAAAAGCAAACAAAGCAAACAGCTAGAACAGGAACAGAACCACAGAAATGGAGATCATATGGAGGGTTAGCAACAGGGGCATGGGAGGAGGAGAGAGGGGGAAAAGGTACAGAGAATGAGTAGCATAGATAGTGGGTAGAAAATAGACAGGGGGAGGGCAAGAATAGTATGGGAAATGTAGAAGCCAAAGAACTTATGACACATGGACATGAACCAAGGGGGGGATGTGGGTGGGAGAGGGTGTGCAGGGTGGGGGGAATGATGGGGGAGAAATGGGACAACTGTAATAGCATAATCAATAAAATATATTTTTTTAAAAAAGAAGTATGAATAGGTAGTTACAGAATAGCCATGGGGATGTAAAGTACAGCATAGAAGATGGAGTAGCCAAAGAACTTATACGCATGACCCATGGACATGAACAATGATGGGAGGATTGCCTGAGGGAGTGAGGAGTACCAGGAGAAGAGGGGCAAAGAGGGAAAAATCAGGACAATTGTAATAACATAATCAATAAAATATTTGTTAAAAAAAGAACATGAAGGCACAGAGGTAGGAATAGCATAATGTGTGCAGAGGGCCAGAAGGAGGTTAGCAAACACAGGGAGTCAATGAGGTAGGGCCTAGCTTGGGGGCCTGAGGTCCAAGCAGAGGAGTTGAGATCAGATGTGACAGGAATGGGAACTGATGTCGGGTTCCTAAGCAGGAAAGATACTGGGTGAAAATGGTGTTTGAGGATCATCAGCCTGGGTGGGAGGGCTGAAAGATGCCAGGAGAGAAACAGCTTGTGGAGGAACAGAGACCAGGGCCACGCAGGCAGGTAGGAGGTTTTGAATATCCCAGGCTCAGAGCCACTAAAAATGAAGAAGCGAGGAAAGATAGGCAGAGATATGCACAAAACGGATTGCCACAGCCTCATTTGTACTAGCAAATGCCCATGAGTAGGAAAATGAGTGAATAGATGGTTGTATATTTGTACAGTAGAATATTATTCAGCAGGGAAAATGAGCTGTATAGCTCCAGATACCTTGACATCAAGAAACCTTAAAAGGAAGAAAGGAAAGAAGGGAGGAAGGGAGAAAGGAAGAGGAAAACCGGTGTTAGAGGGATCAAGCTCAAGCTGTCCAATGCAGTAACCAATGCTAGTATGCTGTCCAATGCTAGCCACATGTGGCTCTTCAAACCTAATTAGAATAAAAATGCAATCCCGCCTTGCCCTTGTAGTCCAGTTGGTTGGAGTGTCATCCTGTATTCCAGGGGTTTCAGGTTCAATTCCTGGTCAGGGCACATAAGGGAGGCAACTGATCAATGTGTCTCTCTCACATTAATCTTTCTCTCTCTCTCTCTCTCTCTCCCCATCTCCCCTATTCCTCTCTCTCTAAAATCAATAAACATATCCTCAGGTGAGGATTTTTCTTAAAAATGCAGTCCCTCAATCACACTGGCCATACATCAAGGCTTGATAAGCACATGCAGTTAGTGGCTACTATACTAGACAGCATGGATGAAGAGCATTTCCACCATCACCAGAGTTCCTTTGGACAGCACCGATTTTTAAATGTATTTTATTGATTATGCTATTACACTTGTCCCACTTTTTCCCCCTTTTGCCCCCCTCCACTTGGTATAGCCTATTCCCTCCAGCAATCCTGCCCCTTAGTTCACGTCCATGGGTCATGCATATAAATTCTTTGGCTTCTCCATTTCCTATGTTATTCTCAACCTCCCTCTGTCTATTTTGTACCTAACTGTCTATTTAATTCCTGTACCTTTTCCTCCATTCTCCCCCTTCCCCCTCCCAGCTGATAACCCTCCAAATGATTTCCATACCTATGATTCTGTTCCTGTTGTTTGCTTAGTTTGTTTTGTTTTGTTTTGTTTAGATTCAGTTGTTAATAGTTGTGAATTTGTTGCCCTTTTAATATTCATGGTTTTGATCTTCTTTTTCTTAAATAAGTCCTTTTAACATTTCATGTTATAATGGCTTGGTGATGATGAACTCCTTTAGCTTTACCTTGTCTGGGAAGCATTTTATCTGCCTTTCCATTCTAAATGATAACTTTGCTGGGTAGAGTAACCTTGGATGTAGGTCCTTGCTTTTTATCACTTTGAATACTTCTTGTCAGTCCCTTCTTGCCTGAAAAGTTTGTTTTGAGAAATCAGCTGGTGGTCTTATGTGCACTCCTTTGTAGGTAACTATCTGCTTTTCTCTTGCTGCTTTTAAAGTTCTCTCTTTATATTTAATCTTTGGCATTTTAATTATGATGTGTCTTGGTGTGGTCCTCTTTGTGTCCATCTTGTTTGGGACTGTCTGTATTTCCTGGACTTGCATGTCTATTTCCTTCACCAGATTAGGGAAGTTTCTTCATTATTTTTTCAAATAAGCTTTCAATGTCTTGCTCTCTCTCTTCTCCTTCTGGCACCCCTATGATTTGAATGTTAGTATGTTTGAAGTTGTCCCAGAGGTTCCTTACCCTATCCTCATTTTTGTGTTTTTTTTTAATTCTTTTTTCTTCTTACTGTTCTGGTTGAATTTTTTTTTCTTATGTTCCAAATCATTGATGTGATTCTCAGCTTCATCCATTCCATTATTGATTCCCCGTAATTTTTTCTCTATTTCACTTAGCATAACCTTCATTTCTGCCTGGGTCTCTTTTAGCTATTGAAGTACCCCATGGGTTCCTTAAGCATCCTAAAAACCAGTGTTTGAACTCTGTATCTGATTGTATATCTCCATTTCACTTAGTTCTTTTATGGGAGTTTTGTTCTTTTCTTTCATTTGGGCTACATTTCTTTGTCTCCTCATTTTGGCAGCCTCCCTGTGTTTGTTTCTATGTATTAGGTCAAGCTCCTTTGACTCCCTGTCTTAGCAGCATGGCCCATTGTAGAAAAGTGCACCTGTAAGTTGGATGGGGCGGAGCCTTAGGTAATCACCAGGACAGGGCAACTTGTGTGAACCAGGTTGATGGAGTCTCAGTTATGGTGTTGCTGCTCTGTGGCTCTGTGTGGGGGAGAGCTCAGAAATGGATCAATGGCCGCAGCCTGGCCTCTGGACTTTTATCCAGGAGGAAGCTGTCCCCCAGAGCTCACCCTGATGCCAGACACTTCAGTTTCTGTATGCCACTTCACCCTGTATGCCACTGGTGCCCTTCCAGCTGTTGCCCTGGTATTGGAGCCCAGAGAGAGTCAGTCTGTGTAAATCCTAAGTCCATTGTGGGCCCTTTAAGAGGAGATGCCTGAGAATCCTGTAATATCTTCTGCCACCCCAAACCCCACTGGTTTGTATAGCCAGAAGTTATGGAGACTTATCTTCCCGGCACTGGAACCCTGGGCTAGCTAGGTTGTCTGTTGTGAGGCTGGGATTCCTCACTCCTAAGCTATCCCTCCCAATTTTTATCCACCACATGTGGGTGTGGGAGCACCAGTTACGTGTCTCCACTCCTCCTACCTGTCTGGATGAATATGACTTCTTTAATTCTTTGGTTGTTGGACTTCCATACAGCTCGATTTTCTGACAGTTCTGGGTGATAGTTGTCTTGTAGTTCAGTTGTAATTTTTGCTGTGATTGTGTGAGGAGGTGAGCTGTGTTTACCTCTGGTGTTTTAAAACATACAAAAAAATGACATGGTGAGTAAATACAGAGTGTGGAGTAAAAGTACCATGGAAATCGTTATCTCAAACAAGTGCAGACAGCAGTCATGTCTGGGAAGCGAGAGTCTTTGGGGTCAGAGGAGGACGCTGGGGGCTTCCATGTTTTGTCCCTGAAGGCAGGTGGTGGCTATGTGAACACTTGTTATATTATCAGCTGTACTTTTATACATAAGAATCATTTCACAGTAAGTACATTTTTAAAAATATTTTATCTATTTATTTTTAGAGAGAGAGGAAGGGAAGGAGAAAGAGGGAAACATTGATGTGTGGTTGCCTCTCACATGCCCCCTACTGGGGGCACGACCTGGTTCGCAACCCAGGCACATGCCTTGACTGGGAATCAAACCGATAAGTGCATTTTTAAGGATGGGCTGGATATAAGGGGCACTGTGATGAAGACCAAGTATAGGACAGGCAGGAGACCAAAATGGCTTGAATTTTTTGTCTGGGAGACATCACAAACTGCGTGGATCCCCATCCGGGTGGGCACACAGTTCCACGTGTGCTGTTCAGCTGCTCCCTTGTCGCCACCACCGTCCTACGTCCTACGTTCTCACAGACACTCTTCTCTGTTCCTCGTTACCATGGCTACCTGGCCTTCAAGCAGCTGTGCAGGGTTCAGGCGCAAACGCCTGCATGGGCTGGCCTCCTGTTGGTCGCAAAACATTTTGGGTGGCCCTCTTGCTTGCCCAGCCACTGCCCCCACATTCTGACCTCATGTCCCTTCCCACAGGCTCATCCACACCAGCTCCAAAACCAAGCCTGGCCCCACGCTCGTGAGGAGGGATGCTTATGTCTCATGAGCATCCCAGAGGGGCCTGGGACAGCTGTGTTCTGTCAGGAATTCGCACCAGGAAGCCAGCAGTTCAGGGGAGGTCTGGGCCAGGTGCCCAACCCTGCTTAGGCCAAGGGAGTCCTGGCTGCAAACTCTGGGCATTGGCTGCGTTTGGCATTTCAAGGGCAGAGGGAGCCTCTGGTTATGATTTTGGGGCCAGGCCCTTCTCTTTGGACAATAGTTTGTGGTCCTCCCTCCACCCATGGCGGCGATGCCCTCTCTGCACAGTCCTTCAGTCCTTATTCTGGGAACCGTAAGGCCCCAGACCAGGGGATCAGCGATGCCAGTCAGCCCTGCTGGGGTGCCTCGGGCCCTCCTGCCTCTTCCCACTTGTGTGGAACAGCTACTACCTTTACCCAGTGCTGAGCATTTGACATTCATTTTACTGAGACACTCCAGCAATTCTCTAAGGCAGATGGTTCATACCCCACTTTAGAAAAAAGTGGGGTTTAAGGGGCAAACGATTTGTTCAGCTAGTGTTCAGAATGACAGGAGTACAGCCTGGATGGTCTAACCTGCTTCCTCCTCCGAACTCTCTGGACCTGCTTTTCCCCTCCCTTCCTCTGGCTCTCCTTCTGTCTCCCTGTCCTTCTGTCTCCCTGTCCTTCTGTCTCACCCTCCCAGCCTTGCTCTGCCCCTCCATCGTGTGACCTCCCTCCTCTGCTTCTCTCTCCCTGACCCATCTCTGACCTCCCCCACCTCCTGTCCTTCCCCCACCCAGAAACACAAAGCTGGCTTTGAGGTGCAGATACCATGGCTTCCAGCTGAGTGAGTTCGGTGCCCTCAGGAACGCAGGCCGGCCCACTCTTAGGAGCCAGCCGCCCCGCTCCAAGGTGGATCCCTTCTCCCGAGACACATGCCCCCCACACACAATCTTTGGGGGAGGACTGTGTGGAGAGGGGTCCTCGGAACTGCTCCAGAGAGAAAGAACAGGGCTGCCATGCACAGGTGTCACTTCTACTTTGAGGCAAGAGAGACAGGAAGGAGGGGTTGGGGGTCGTGGGGTGTCGGGTGACAGGGGAAAGGGGAGGCCAAAGCAGGGGAAAACTCCACAAACCAGGACCGCGTGAGGCACTGTGAAGTGAAATGAGAGACACTTCTAGTCCCCTGGCCTTGGGGCACGGCCAGTCCCTGATGGTTCCCCTCGTCTTTACTTCCCAACAGCGCTGGAGAGGTTCAGACCTGCCCAGGTGGCTACAACAGGCTGCAGATGTCGTCCCAGTTGCTTAGGACTGACGAAAGCAAGAAGCAAGATGAGAGAAACCGGATGAGGGGCAATACTTTGAATCAAGACCAGCAGGGTTGGCGGGGCGGTGTGGGGAGGAAGGCAGGAGAAGCCAGTGCGGAAAAACCAGGAGGGCACCTTCCAGGTGAGGGGCGGCCGGGTGCGGGGGAAGAAGCACAGGCCCACTGGGTGTGCAGAAAGGAGGCCCAAGTCAGACTGTCTGTTTCTGTATTTTGCCTGGTCCTGATGCTGCCTGAGGCACTTGTCTGTCCTTTAAAATGCTCCCTGCGTTGCTCTTACTGGCTGCAACCCCAGGTTTGGAGTTCACTGTGGAGGAACTAAAGTAACATTTTGTGGCGACTTTTACACCCTTAAGTGGCTGGGACTGGGAAAGCCAAGCTGGTGGGTTGTGGATTCAGTGCCAGTGACCTTTTGTCTCCATGATAACACAGGACGTGGCAACCCACAATTTGGCCTGACCCTGACATCTAAACTCTAACAAAAGAGCAAGCTGAGCTACCATGGTGAGCATGGCAACTACGGAAAAAATATCCACAGTCTAAGAAAAAGCCTTGTGCCCAAAGTCGAGGGATTCAGAGGTGTCTCCAAGACCCTGAACAGTTAGCAACCTGAGGTCTAACCCTGGGAACTGGCTGCGTGAATGATGATAGCACAGGTAGTCTCTGGAACACTCTGCAAACATTGGAAGCGGTAGTTATAAAGATAGGCGGCAAGTTGGAGAAATTCCTTATGATAAACGATCTGGGGGAAAGTCAGGACCCAGTATTGTCCATGTGCTGTTGTTTCATCAAGGACAGGAAAAGGAAAGACACCAGGACCGTGCTTCTCAGGCGATCAGTGGAGAGGGACCCGTTTGTTCTTGTAAAATGTCCAGTTCATCAAAAAGCCAACACTGTGTAAAATGCCATAAAAGTAAATGACAAGCATATAGCCATCAAAAAAAAATTCAAAACTCAATAGTAATAAAACAAACCAACAAAACAATCCAGTTAGAAACAAACAAGAGTCACGAGCAGACGCTTCGCCAAAGAGGACAGTAATGGCCTGAGCGTGTGAAGAGATGTTCACTGTCACCGTCCACCAGGAAGTGTGAACCGAAGCCCAGGGAGCTCACATGCTCGCCTACTGCAGCGGCTGCCGCAGTTTCCTGGGGCTGCGTAAAAGAACCACAAACCGAGTGGGTTGAAACTATGGAAATGTATTCTCCCACAGTTCTGGAGGCCAGGAACCGGAAACCAAGGTGTGGGCGGGGCCACGCTCCCTCCAAAGGCTCTAGGGAAGTATCCTTCCTTGCGTCTTCCCGCTTCTTGAGGCTGCTAGCAACAGTGCTCCTTGACGTGCAGCTGTGTCACTCCCGTCCCTGCCTCCGGGGTCACCCGGCCTTCTTCCCTTGTGTCTGTGCCTTCACACGGCCTTCTTTTGAGAACACCAGCCACTGGATTTAAGGCCTGCCCTAAACCCTCTAGAACCGACCTTAACTTGATCATATCCGTAAAGACCCTGTTTCCAAGTAAGGTCGCATTCATAGGCACTGGGGGTTAGAACTTGAACATATCTTTAAGGAGGACATAGTTCAACCCCAAACTGGGATGAACACAAATGGATGTGGAGGAACTAGACCTCTCATACTTTGCAGCTGGAGAGGAGTCTGCAGTTTACTGTATGACCCAGCAATCACATTCTCGGCATTTGTCTCAGAGAAATAAAAACTCAGTCCACACAAAAATCCATACGCAATGTTCGCAGCAGCTTTATTCCTATGTAACCCCCAACTGGAAAAGATACAAATGTCTTTCACCCAGCGATGGTTAAACAAGCTGCGATACAGCTGCACACGGAACACCACTCCACCACACAAAGGAACCGACTGTTGGTACACGCAGCGCCTGGATGGATCTCAAGGGCATTTATGCTTAGTGAAAAAGCCCATCTCAAAAGGTTACATGCTATGCGATCCCATTTACGTAACATTCTGGAAACGATAAAACCACAGCTACGCAGAGCGGAGCCGTGGGTGCCACGGGACGGTTCGGGCGGGGGTCTGACAGCAGAGGGGTAGCAGCAGCGCGTGGCTCTGAGTTCCGTACCTGAGTGTCACGGTGACAACACAAGTCTGAGATCAAGTGGCACAGAACTACGCACGTGTACACGCACACATGTACACACACATGCACACACACATGCACACGCACATACACAGAGTGAAATCTGAATGAGGTCTCATATCAGTTAACAGAAAATGACGTCGGTTTTCTGGTTTTGATATTGTACCATAGTAATCGATGTTACCAATGGGGGAAGCTTGGTAGATGGTTCTGGGACTCTGTGCATTAATTATTTTTGTAACTTTCTGTGAGTCTAAAATTATTTCAAAATAAAAAGTTTAAAAATTAATTCTTAGAAAAATGAAATTGAAGGCAGATATACACAACGCAAGTCCCAGTTTTTAAAGCACAGATTCCGCAGACACCAAAGAGCCATGTCAGGAGGCTGTGGGAGTTTCCCCACGCTCACTCCCGGGTTCCCGCCTGCCGTGCGGAGGAGCAGTAACCGACATGGACATCGGGCAGAGAGGCCCCGCTGAGGACCACGCGGAGGAGGACCACGCGGAGGAGGACCACGCGGAGGAGGACCACGCGGAGGAGGACCACGCGGAGGAGCACCTGCGGGAGGGGAAGGCCGGGAGCAAATACTGGAGGTGGAACTCCGCCCCCGACCTGTGTCTTTATTTTCTGTGGTGGAGCTCTACTGCTATTCAAAATAGAAGTTGATCTCAAATGCCTAGGTGATATTCAAAAGAAAATTCTCTTTCTTTTGAGTCCTGGTTTATGGAGAAAAACACAGCTGGTGCCAACCACAGCCAATCCTCCCCGTGCGTGATTCTGTTCTCTCTCCCTCCCTTTCCCCTCCACTAACACCACATCTTCCCTTCCTCTCTCCTCTGTCAGCTTGCCTTCAACCACGGTCTCTTCGTGGTGACAGGTCGCAGGCTCTGGTCCCACCCCCTGCCACTGCTCCAGGAACCCCGCTCCCACCTGTGCAATGTTGGAAAAATCACTTTACCTCTCTGAGCATCAGTCTCCTAGTGGGGTGATTATGAGACCCACCTCAGAGCCATCATGAGGAGTAGCTGAGACCACCCACGTGGTGAGGGAAGGGGCAGGTGCAGAGTGGGGATCTCTGGCTGCCCACCCTTGGTCCCCAACACTCTCGCTGGCTCTGGTCTTAATCAGACTTTGTTCCCAACCCACCCTCCCCCCTCAGGTAAACCAGGCTCCCCACTCTCTGCCTCCCCAGTCCACAAGCCCCTGCACCAGTCCCCCCAGCCCCCTGCCCCTCAGAGGTGTGGACTCCCCTCCCAGCTTCCAGCCTCTGCTACAACTTGAGGCCCTGTAAACTCTCCCCCTGTAATGATAATAATAATGAATACATTCCTATTGGCTAACTCAGTGAGCACTTGGTAGGTGCCAGGCACTGTCCCAAGCCCTATCCATGTACTAACTCATTTAATGCTCTCAACCATCCTATGAGGGTTCTGTTCTAAACCTGATTTACAGATGAGGAAACTGAGGCCAACGGGCAGGGAAATAACTTGCCCCAAACCGCCCCGCTGGTAAGCCCACGCTCTTATCCACAACGCTATGTACCGTGCGGATCTCCCGCTTCATGACAGCAAGGACTGGGTTGGTCCTATGCACCCAGCTCAGCACCTGGCACAGTGGAGCTCTGAAAGCCTTGTTGAATGAATGAGTGAATGAATGAGTGCTGCCCATTGCGCTAAGCCTACAAAGCTAGTTTCCCCTGCCGTAGAGAAGCCAGGCAGAGGCCATGGAGGTGACCACACCAGGGCAGCCTGTAGTGCCAGTGTCTGCCCTGCCCAGGGGGCGTCTGAGAACCGTGTCCTTCCCACTGCGGAGTCCAGCACCTCCCAGGTCGGGTCTTCAGCACTTTAACTCCCTGGGAAGTCCATGTTTTCTTCTAAGTCTTCTTATTTAAACCTCAAGGCCAAGTTGTCACAGACTCACCAAGTTTTGTCCACAGAGGAAATTTCGAAATCTGTCTCACAGCTTCAGCGGCTGAACACTCTGGGAAGCTGCCCAGCGGCCGGGGCTGTAGGTCTCATCTGCTCTCTCTTAGCCGTCTCTCCTCCACTCTGACTTTTCCCAATATCTTCTCCTCCTGCCCAGAAGACAACCCGTTTTCCTGAACTCTTCTGATTCTCTCCCACACTGTGCCCCCCTCTGCCTAAATCTTTTCCCTTTATCAGCTCTTCATTTATTTCCTTAATCATTTCAAATACACTTATTTGAAAGTCTTTCAGATTGTTCTATTATCTCAAGTTTAGGAGACAGAAGTCCTCCTGTTGGTGTTACATGCAACTGCTCGCAGTAGCTCAGTTCCTTGTGTGTTTTATAATTTCTGGTTGTGGGCCAGAACCTGGGACCTTTCCCTCTCACGGGTGGCCCAAGCGGCCTGGGCTGTGGAAGCTCTCTCCTCCTGAAACCACCTCCCCACCCCTCAGTTCGCCTCCCGGACCAGCTGAAGAATCCCCAGGTTGTTGCTGTTGTTGTTATTATAAAACATATACAACACAAAATGTACTATCTTAACCATTTCATGTGTACAGTTCAGTGGTATTAAATACATTCACACTGCTGTGTGACCATCACCACCCTCCATTTCCAGAACTTTTTCATCTTCCCAAACTGGAACTTTGCACCTATTAAAAAAACAACTCATTTCCCTGTCCCCCACCCCCAGAAAACCACCATGCTCCTTTCCATCTCTGTGAATTGGACTGCCTTAGGTTCTCCTGTAAGTGGGATCACTGGGTATTTGTCCTTTTGTGTCTGGCTCATTTTACTTAGCATAATTGTTTTCAAGATTCATCAGTGTTGCAGCACGTGTCAGAATCTCCTTCCTTTTAAAGCATGAATACTATTCCACTGGGTGCACAGACCGCGCCTCGTTCATCCATTCACTCGTTGATGAGCATTTGCATTGTTTCCGCCTTTCCACAGATATCTGTTCAAATCTCTGTTTTAGTTCTGTGGGTATATACCCAGAAGTGGAATTGCTGGATCACAGGGTGATTCTGTTTAATTATTTGAGGAACCACATTATTTTCCACAGTGGTCGCATCATTTTATATTCCCTACAACAATGCACAAGGGTTCCAATTTCACTCTACCCTTGCCAACACTTGCTAATTTCTGGGTTTTCAGTTGTTTTATAGTGGTCATCCTAATGGATGTGAAGTGTATCTCACTGTGGTTTTGATTTGCATTTCCCTAATGACTAGTGACACTGAGCATCCTTTTCACGTGCTTTTTGGCCACTTGTATATCTTCTTTGGAGAAATGTCTATTCCAGTCCTTTGCCCAGTTTTTAATCAGGTCATTTGAGTTTTTTGTTGTTGAGTTGTAGGAGTTCTTGATATAATCTGGAGATTGATCCCATATCAGACATATTATTTGAAAATATTTTATCCCATTGTATGAATTGCCTTTTTACTCTGCTGATTGCATCCTTGAGACACCCAAGGTTTTGATTTTAAGTCCAATTTATCTATATTTTCTTCTGGTGCCTATGCTTTTGATGTCATATCCAACAAATGTTTACCAAATCCAATGTTATAAAGCTTTTTCCCTATGTTTTCTTCTAAGAGTTTGGTAGATTTAACCCTTATGTGTAGGTCTTTGATCTTTGTAGGTGGATTTTGTAGATGATATAGAGAAAGGGTCCAGCTTCATTCTTTTGCATGTGGATATACAGTTTTCACAACCCAATTTGTTGAAACGACTGTCTTTAAGTGGTCTTGGCCAAAACCACACTGTTCTGATTACTGTAGCTTTGTAGTAAGTTTTAAAACCAGGAAATATGAGACATACGAGTTTGCTTTCCTTTCTCAAGATTGTTTTGGCTATTTGTTTCTTGAGATTCCATGGGATTTTTGGAGGGTGGATTATTTTTATTTCTGCAAAATATCATCATTGGAATTTTGGTAGGGATTGAATTGAATCTATGGATTGCTTTGGGCAGTATTAAAATTTCTAATCCATAAAAGTGAGATGTCTTTCCACTTACTTTTGCCTTCTTGAATTTCTTTCAGCAATGTTTTGTACTTTTTAATGTATAAATCTTATGCTTCCTTGGTTAAGTTCACTTCTAAATATTTTATTCTTTTTATTGCTATTGTAAATGGAATCTTTAAAATAATATATTTCTTCAAACTTCCAATGGCTTAATTTTTTTATTGATTGATTTTTAGAGAAAGAGGAAGGGAGGGGGCAGCCTGGAGGGAGAGGCATCAATTTGTTATTCCACATGTGTCCTCACTGGGCATCAAATCTGTAACCTTAGCATATAGGGGCCCCACCCTAACCAACTGAGCTACCCAGCTTAGGCTGGAATTATTTTCTTAATTTTCTTTTTGGATTGTTCATTGTTGTGTATAAAAACACTTATTTTGTGGGTTAATTTTGTATTGTGAAACTTAGCTGAATTTTTAAATCAGTTCTAATGGTTTTTTTGTTTGTTTGTGTTTGAATCCAAGTTATTTCGTTTTTCTTTTGTTTTTACTCAGAGCCCAGAGCAGTGACAGGTTTTCTTGCCATCTTCCAAAGCCAGTCAGAGGGGTTTTTCTCGGTCCCCATTCACTGAGAGCGTAGGCTTCAAGGTTCCCAGCTGAACCCAACAGTAGTGGTTCCAGCTTCCTATCTCATGAAGGCCAAGACCTCAGTCCCTGCCCCTGCATGGTCATTACGGTGCTGGTGCTTGACCTCTGAGCTCCTCTCCCTCCCAATACTTCCCCTCAGAGCTTCTTCTGCATCAGCTCACTCACCCCTCTGCTTTCCTGCTCTCTTGATTTCGAAAAGACACATTCTATTTTCTACATATGCAGAGAAGTAGTGGTCCCAGCATTCCACTTCCAAATGAGCACCTCAAGCACGTGCATTCACAGAGGGCACATGAAAGTCAAAATTTTCTCCACAGTGAAAAGCCCTATTACAGGACACAGCTCAAGCGGGAAACAACTCAGTCCCTCCTCCAAAGGCAAGCGCCCTGGCTCCCCATGGTGCTGGGTGCCGGCCAAGTTCACACCATGTGGGTGGTTGCTGTCTACTGTTACTGAGGGCCTACTAAGTGCCAGATACTGTACTGGGTGCTTGATATACGTTCGATCTCATTTAATCCTCCTTCCAGCACTATGAAGGAGGTATTATTATTGTCACCGATTCAGCTGAGAAAACTGCCAAAAGCGCAGATAGCAAAGAAGCAGAACCAAGATTCAGACTTAGTTTGGCTCAGCCTTTCCCAGATACCTCTCGTGTTCCTCCATCCTTCCACAGGTTACCTGTACCTTTCTCTTCTTGTCCAGTCCTTTGGGGATGGGGTCCATGTGGTTTCCTTCCTCTTCTCTGTCCTCAGCACCCACTGGGTGTGACCTCTGCAGAGGTTACTGTGCTTTTGCCCTTGGAAGACCTGTCCGCAACTCGGGAGGGACTGCGGCACTCACACAGCTCTTGGCCTGAGCCCCTGTTACTGAGAGAAAGGAAGCTTTTGCCAAGGACTCAGAGGGGAGTTCCATGCTGGGAGTGAACTCAACTCTGGTCAGGACCCAAGCACCCAGCCCTCCCTGAGACATTGTGTGAGCTGGGCTAGGCCTCCAGACAGCCCCTCCCGCAGCCCCAGCCAGGGTGGTGCTCGTGTGGGAGGGGCTTTAAATCCAGCTGCCAGACCCCTGGGCGGGAGAGGCAGAGAGGGCTGGACACCATGCACAGCACCCACAGTCTCCTGGCGCTTCTGCTGCCACCACTGCTACTGCTGGTGGCCACCACAGGCCCCACCGGAGCCCTTGACGATGAGGAGAGACTTGTGATGGTCAAGCTGCACAACCTGTACCGTGCCCAGGTGTCCCCATCGGCCGCCAACATGCTGCAAATGGTGAGTGTGGCCAGAGGCACCCACCTGCCAGGATTGACGGGGAGCTGTGCAGGGCCCTCTGCCAACCCCTCCCACCCCTTAGCTGAAGCTATCACAGAGACTCACCTCTCAGGTCAGTGACAGAGTCTCTGAGACTGTGATTCACAGGTCTTCACAAACAGCCCCTTACGCAGATGAGAAAACAGGCTCACAGGGACAGGCTGGTCCTTCAGGGGCTTGCAGATCACTCAGCTGACAGAGCCAGGTCTGGACGCCCCAGCTCCCTGCTCCAATGACCCCTCCCCAGCACTGCCTAAAATGCATGTGCCCCTGGGAGGGGGAACATCTTGGTGATGTCGGGTCTTTTAGATGCCTTCCAAGGAGACAAGGGGAAACAGGGCAGCAGGAGGGTCCGGGAAATTGGGGTAGGAGGAAGGGACTGAGGAGGTGGGGTGAACACAGGAAGCAGCAGCAGAAGGAGAGAGAACTCTGGGCCACACAGCTCAAAACTGTCTTGGCCACCTGCAGGACCCATGACTTAGGGTGAGCCCCTTAACCCAGTAAGGACCCTCAGTTCCTCATGTGTAAAGTGGGGTTTTAATTAGAGTGATATACATATATATATGTATATACATATATATATCAACATAATTGGAGTTACATATATATCGGTATATACCTATGAATGTCAGAGATATAACATTGATGGGGAATGAAATCTCAAATATTTATGTGTGTGTGTGTGTGTGTGTATAGCAGGATGTATTTACATGAAGTTTAAAATGTAAAAAATACTGTTGTGTACAGGCAGTACCACATGCGGAAGTAGTGAACATACATGGACACGCCTACAGGTGACAGAAGCCAGATTCGGAGTGGTGGCTACTTCTGTCAGGGAGGGAGAGTTACCTGTGGCAGTGTTAGGGGCAGGATGCTCAGGGGCAGGATGCTCAGGGGCAGGATTACAAGAGATAAAGTGAGGAATTCACCCCTTCCTGCCCTCTCTGAGGGTTAGACTGGCCCGTCCCCTCCAGCCACCGTCAGGTGGCCTGGAAGGAAGAGGGGCAGTGTCCAGGGAGCCCTACCTGGGGCCCGAGGGCAAGGTCGCACCTGGGCGACACAGCAGTGAGCCTGGAGGTCCAAGACTGGAGTTTTAACAGCCGTGTTCTCTCTGGCAAAGTGACTCTGCTATGCCCCTTCAACGTCAAAGGCTTCTGTTTCCTGACCTATCATGTGGGGCTCAGCAGGATGACGTATAAGAAGATCTTGGAGGGGCTCTACAGACACACACAGCACACACACCGCCATTCAAGCCCTGTCGGTCCGGGTGACCGGGCTGCAGACACAAATCAGGAGCCCGGTACCAGCTCTGCCCACAAATCCCTGATCGAGGCCTGGAACTCATTGTTGGGCCTCAGTTTCTCCCTCTGTAGACCCTTAATGCCCTAGAGCCTTGCTGGCTGAGGCTGGGAGCTACAGAGGCTGGGAGCTGCTTTGCTTTCAGAGATGGGCCTCAGAAGGGCAACATTCTGGAAAGCAGTTCGGGCATGCTGCTGCCTGGTGGGGACAGGCTCCAGGGCAACCTCAGCAGTGGTAAATGCAGACTCTAAAGCCGGATGGCCTGGGTTCAAATCTTAACTTTGCCATTTACTAGCTGTGTGACCTCGGTCAAATTACTTAAACTCTCTGTGCCTCAGCTTCCTCATCTGTAAATTGGGGAGGATCAACAACTCCCTTGTAGGGTGGTTTAAATGAGTGAATATGTGCAAAGCCCTTAGAAACGTGCCTGAGAATTAGTAAGTGCTCAGTAAGTGTTGGATTAACCAGAGGACGTGGGTCCTGGGCGAGGCAGGTGGGAGTATTGTGGACTCTTCTCGCTCCCTCGGCCTCCACATCTAATCATAATC
The DNA here is from genome assembly GCA_039655065.1 of Glossophaga mutica. Classification (NCBI taxonomy): domain Eukaryota; kingdom Metazoa; phylum Chordata; class Mammalia; order Chiroptera; family Phyllostomidae; genus Glossophaga; species Glossophaga mutica. The sequence goes on from CM077306.1 coordinate 113,326,771, forward strand.
AGCACCACTTTTACCTCCCAGGAGCTTCAGCTTTCTTCAAATCCTCCTCCTGGGCCCCATCCCTTTGGCACAAGCCTGGTTCAGTCTTTCTTTTCTTCTCTCAAGAACTCCTAGATCAGCCTCTACCTGCTTCCTCGGGCTCTGGCCTCTCCTACCAGAGTGAATGGTCTAACACACAGGCCTGATCCTCCCTGCTTAAAACTCTTCACTGGCTCCCACTGGCTCTCTAGTGCCTCAGGATAAAGCTCCAACCCCTGAGAAGGCTCTCTCTGTGTGTCTGGCCCCTGCCTGCCTCTCCAGCCTCCTCTCCTGCCCAGGTTCTTCTTCAGGAACTGCTTGTCCTTCCCCCAGCCAAAACGCTGCTTCTCACCTCCATGCCTTTGCTCCTGCAGTGCCTTCTGCTGGGGATGCCTCCCCTCTCTCCGCCTGGCCAATGTCTTGTCTTTTAACACTTAGCTTACCGTCTCCTTCTCCACCTTCAGGTTGGGCTAAATAGCCCTTGTTGCCTCTGTAATACCCATGGCATATCTGTCGTTTATCACACGACCCAATTAATGGCTTATGATAATGTGAATCTGGGCTTCTTGGTCCTTGTTTCCTTGGGCTGGCATGGTGCTCTAGACTGTTGAATGAATGAGTTAGTGAATGAGTGAATGCATGGCCTTTTTGTCACATGGTGGTGGCCATTTGGCCAGTGTGGGTTGGTGCCATGACTCCTGAAACTCCCCAAGGGTCTCTGAACCACCGAGAAGCCTTAAGACCCAAAGCAACGACCCTCCAACAGTGGCACCCCAGGCATCCAGCCAGGATGGAAACGTCAGCCAGGCTCTGCGGGGGAGACCGCTTCAAGCAGGGCTCCGTCTCCGGCCATCAACAGCTGACAAGTATCCGCTGAGTACCTGCTGTGTGCCAGCACTGTGCAGGACAAGGGGGCTATGTCACAGCCCTACCCGAAGGAGCTTAGTCTGGTCTGGAGTCCAGCGGGTCATCCAGAAGCCCTAATCCCCGCCCCAGCACCCAGCCCCTTCACCACTTTCTAGCTCCCACTACTGCCAGAGTGTGACAGAACTTCAGGGACCAGTGTTTTGGGGACAAAAAAGCCCAGAGAGGGAAAGGATCCACCCAAAGTCACAGCAGCGGGGCCGTTCCAGCCCAGTGCTCCGGTCCACACCCCAGGCAGCTGCTACTGAGAACCTCGTGTGGGTGTGGACACACAGCCCTCTCCCCTCAGAGTCACCCAAGCCCTTGGTGCTTTATGGGCTGCCTGGATCCCACAGCTGGATGGGTCCCCAGAGGGTGGAGCAAGAGTTTCAACCAGGCAATCCATTTCCAGGAGAGGCCAGGACAAAATTTAATGGGATCCAGGCCTCCCTCCTCAACCCTTTGGTCAGATGCCTTGTCAAGCCCTCTTCCCACACACACTGAGGCTGCCTCCCCAGCCAGCAGCGCAGGACCTCAGAGGCCCCCGACCTAAAATGCGGTCCTCCTGCTGTCACACCTCAGGTCTCCGCTGGAGAACGCTGCCTTTGGGGTTGGACAGCTCTTCGGGCCACCGAGGCTCTGAAAAGAGGCCTCTCAGTGCAAGTCACACAGACACACAATTCTGGGGGGAGAAGAAGTTTTCTGTTGACAAGAAGGGAGCACTTGGGAAGAGCACTCAGGAGGGCAGCCTGCAGCTGGCAAAGCCATGGAGGCTGGGCTACCCAAGGGGAGAGTGGGAGCTGAGAAGAGTGTTGACCCGAAGTCAGATGTGAGCATGGTGGGTGGGGGGAGGGGAACGGCTGAATAAACAGCCTGACACCTCACTGGATGTCTTGTGGTCTTCAGAGCAATTGAGGCAGCCCTGGGATGCAGGCAGGGCATCACTGCCCACCTTTTGCTTGGATATTAATACTAATTAATAATAACATTATTACAAATATTATCTCATTTCCTTGTCCCAACACCCTGAGAATTCAGAAAGGTTAGGCAATCTGTACAAAATCACATAGCTGGTGAATGGTCCCAAGTATGGCTAACTTCACGGCCTGGGGTGGCACCCTCTGACCTCCCTACAGAAGCCCACCAGGAGCTGAGACCTGTTCTGGATCATAGCCAAGAGTCACTCAGCTAACAAGGACTCCCGTCTCTGTCCAGAATTGTGGGCATCCTTATCTTCCTCCCCGGCTCTTCCACCTCCACTGGGCCTGAGGTGTCCTCACCTTCCTCCCCACAGAGGTGGGACGAGGAGCTGGCCGCCTTCGCCAAGGCCTACGCTCAGCAGTGCGTGTGGGGCCACAACAAGGAGCGCGGGCGGCGCGGTGAGAACCTGTTCGCCATCACGGACGAGGGCATGGACGTGCCGCGGGCGGTGGAAGAGTGGTACCTCGAGCGGGAGCACTACAACCTCAGCGCCGCCAACTGCGACCCGGGTCAGATGTGTGGCCACTACACGCAGGTGCGGGGCCGGCGGGCGGGCACGGGGCAGCCACCAGTCCCATCACCTCCTGCATGTGCCCTTGTCCACACTCTAAGCCCCTTAGATCCTTCATAAAAATCATCTTTCCATAGCTACTAATGACTGTTTAGGCCTCTAACAAAGTCTGCTTCCCATTTTCAGCTTAGTCGTTAAAAACCACAGTCGGAATGGAGGCTGCCCTCTCTCGGTCTCCTGGTACTAAAGAGACAGACCTAGGTTAGGTGTCTCTGAGCCCGCTTCCTGAACGTAGTTACAGTGTGAGGCGGCCCTGGCCAAGCTCTGAGCAGTCCTGCCCTCTGGCTTATGTCAGCTTTTGCCCCAGCAGTAAGTGTTCCCACCTGTCTTCTCTCTCACTGTCCCTCTTCCATCATTTCTCCTAGTGTGTAAGTTGCTTCTTCTTATCTGCCAAGGACAAATAAAGCAAATGAACAGTTTTGTTTAATTTTTCTTCTGCTTTTAAAAACCATGTGTAAATAAGAGCAAATTGTCACTAAGAGAGGGTTTCAGGGAGTCTTCTGAGAGCAATCACTGTGTGCTTATGCTGGGATTCCCACTGCATTTTGAAAGCTTGCATTTGCAGATGAGAGGTGTATGGATGGGCGTGTGTGGGTTAACATTAGTGTTACTGAATTGTTTTTCTTCCTCTTCCTAATGCTTATTTGTTGTTCAACAATAACACGAAGGCAAATTTTATTTTTTTAAAGACAAAAATAGGCCAACCGTCTTCCCACCCAAATCCACCAATTTGATTTTCCAGCGCCTCATTTGAGTGGTATTTTTAGTGCCGATTTTTAGGGCAGGAAATCCCAACATCACCCATGCAGATCAGGAAGTTGTGAGGGTGCAGCAGCCCTCCCTCTGCACCCTGCCACCTCTCACACTCCCCTCCCCACCCCCATCCTCCGCAGTGACTGATGTCAGAGCCAGGCAGAAGTGGGTCTGCCCTACTGCCACCCCAGGGTTCTCCGTGGCTGAGTGGATATACACTCGGTCATTTCTGCTGGAAGATGTTCAACAGTGGGGGACCCTCAGCTGTTGTAAGCAGAAAGATCCCAACCCGGGAGGGTGTGCAGAATTCACAGCCAGAGCCAGGTCTCACAGCAAACACTGGCCTCAGACTGTGTGAGTCCCGGGCAGACTGGGCCTAGAAATAGCAAGGGGAAGCTGCTGGTCTCAGCCCGTGGCAGTGCACAAAGACTGTTTTGACTTTTAAGTTTTATACTTAAGATACAACTCCTTCTAGCAGCCAGGAGACCCACATTTAGAGATGGCAGAGCAGGTCCCTGCGTACTTGTGGTTTAGGCAAAGTTCCACTTCCAAAATGGCTCCTCCTGTTCCCTTCCTTGGATTTTGCTTGTTGCTGATGCTTAAGATTCTCCCATTTGTTTCTTTCAATATACACCTTGTTTAAAACGCAAAAAAAGCCTCTATGAATAGCCCGCAGGAAGAATTCATGAGAGTATAGCAAAAGGGAAGGTTTTCAGAGGAAGAGAGGGCTGGTGAAACAGTGGTTGGCAGGGGAGAGTAGTCTGTTCAAGACAAAGTCTCCTCCTGCCCACCTCCCCCACCCCCCAGTTCAGAGTTTCTCCTTAAGTTGTCTGTCCTCAGGAGCTTGGATCTTACTGGCTACAAGAACTGTTCCTCTTCCCACCTGTACAAGGCTAGTACAGAGAGACCGTACCCGGCCGTCCCACCCATGCTGAACTGTTGGGTTTGCCCTCCTTCAGGTGGTCTGGGCCAAGACAGAGAAGATTGGCTGTGGCTCCCACTTTTGTGAGAAGCTCCAGGGTGTTGAGGAGACCAATATCCATCTGCTGGTTTGCAACTATGAGCCCCCGTGAGTCTGAGGGAGCCCTACTGGTGGGCGGAGCCGAGGGGAAGCTGCGTTAGACGCAGTCTAAGGGCGCGGGAGGGGGATAATCTGGAGCCTATGCCCTGTACCCTCAGGGGAGCTGTGAGGGCACCTATAGGAGTCTGCTCTTGTGGGCCCAGCAAGTTGGTTGAGGGCAAGTAAGACCCAGGGGCACGTCCGGTCTAGGTGTGTGTATGAGGGCTAGGGTCAGGGGTCGACAGGGCTCCCCTCCACCCCTAGCATTTTCCTGGCCTCCTGCAGGGGGAACGTGAAGGGGCAGAGGCCCTACCAGGAGGGAACTCCGTGTTCCCAATGTCCCGCCGACTACCGCTGCGAGAACGCCCTCTGCGGTGAGTTGGGGTTGGGGTGGGGAGGGAGAGGAAAAAGAAGGAGGGGACACCAACCGGATGGTCTGGAGGCTCCCGCGGCTCCTGAGCATGCGTGGACAGGGGAGGGGTCGGCGGGACGCAACGTCCTGGGGCCCTGGGCAGTCCCACCCCATCCGGGTTCCTAAATCTGTTTTGCCCTCCTGCGCAGCCACTTTGATGTCCAGTCATTCTGAGTGACTGGATTTCAACCCTCGAAGCAGAAGGTCGCAGAAAGTCACCCCGCGCTGGTGGGCGTGGCCAGATGAGGACAGCCCGGTGTGGGCGGGGCCGATGGGTGGGCGTGGTCAGAACTCCAATGGGCGTATTAGGAACTGGAATCCAGCTGGAGAGGTGCCCCAAAAAAGTGGAAGTGCAAGTGCAGAGGCTGGAAGACTTGGACAAGGAGGTGGATGGAGGAACAACTGTGTCAATTAGAAGAAATAACATTTATTATCAGTGGGGGATATATTCGCTGGAGAGGGTGTATGTGTGTTTGTCTCTGTAGGATATTTGGTTGCCTCACCTTGATTGGGGTGGGGTGAGAGATATGGGGTCCTGCTTGAAGCACTAATGCCAGGCCTTGTTTCTCTTAGCAGAACCCATCAGAGGCTCAGAGGAGGCTAAAGAGTTGCCTCAATCGGTAACTGAGACCCTATCTTCCCTGGCAACTGAAGCCCCAGCCTCTACGAAAGGGGGTATCTCTTCTTCCTTAGCAAAAGAAAGTCCATCCTTCTTGGTAACAGAGGTCTCAGGCACCCTGACAACCAAGGCTCTACTTGCCGTAGAGACTAAAGCGCCATCTTCCCTGGCAACGGAAGGCCCACCCTCCATGGCAACCAAGGCTCCTCCTCCCTTAACAAGTAAGGTCCCTTGGTCTTCGGAAACTCACAGCTTGTTCTCCTTGGATAAGGGGCCAGCTACCTCCCCCAAGTCAACCAATGATCCCATCCTCAAATTGGTAGACAAAGAGTCCAGCAAGACAACAATGCCCTCCAGGAGCCCAGAGAGTTCTCTGAACGTCAAGGTGTCCCTCACAGGGACTCAAGAGCTGCTACCCCACTCCGAGGGGGAGGGGGAGGCTGAGGCCGAGTTGCCTTCTTCCAGTGAGGTCTTGGCCTCAGTTTTTCCAGCCCAGGATGAGCCAGGTGAACTGCAGGCCTCACTGGACCACATGGGGCACACCTCCAAGTCCCTGCTCAACTTGTCCAATACCTCTGCTGCAATTAATGACATGGGTGGACGAATCCTGGCCCTGCAGTCCTTGCCAGGTAAAGCCTCTAGCATCCTGCCTTCCCTCCTGACTCCAGATTTTCAACACTCTGTCCCCAGCATAGGTGGTCAGGGCACAGGGAGCATGCACCCTCTGAATAGGACTTTGCTCCCTGGATGCAGGGCCCCTACTTACATGCCTGGGGCAGGGGGGTCAGGCAGAACTATCTCCACGCTGAGGCAATCCCTCTCCCTTCCTACAGGTGCAGAGGGCCCTGAAAAGCCTGGAATCCATTCAGGGATGAACTCAGGCCCTGGTCGCATCTGGGGCCCTCTCCTGGGTCTGCTGCTACTGCCTTCCCTAGTGTTGGCTGGAATCTTCTGAAGGGGTCACCACTCAAAGGCAAGGCCTGGTGGGGGGATCCTGGCCTCATGCTTACTCTGGATTGTTTTTCTCTAAGTAAAAGACCCCAGCTTCCTGGACAAGGCCTGCTCTGTGGCCCAGCAGCCCCTTCACCCAGCTTCTGGCCAGACTCCAGGCCAGTGCCAATCCCTGGCAGTGTCCCAGGAAAGCCTCTGCCTCCGGGGTGGCCCACCCCTCAGCTAGCTGCACAGTTCTGAGCAGTGTTCCTGTGATGGTGCTGGTCTTCTAGGGACAGATCTCAGGGCTTCCCAGGAACTCCTTGGCCCCTACCAGCCCCCTGGCCTCTTCCTGGAGTCCTGGGCTGCTCCCAGGCGTGCCTTCCTAGGGTAAGGAGGTCAGCCATCCTTTGCCACCTCTTCCACCCTGCCTCCAGACCCCCTAACAAGACCCCCTTCTTGGCTGAAGGCCCTCTGGAAGGGAAAAGCTACAGGGCATGTAGCTCACCCAGATGTCTTGGCCTGGCTGGCAGTGAGCTCAGGCTGCCACCCGATAACTGCGCATCTGGCCTGGACCCCTCCTGCCCCTCCCATGTCAGTCTAGGTGGGCAGGTGGGGATTCTGGGGAGATACCTGCTTGCCTGGCCTGGGACTGTCTACCTATGTAAGGTAGAAGGTTCTCCCTGAGTGCCTTCCTCTCCCTAGGCTTGCTGTGTAGCTGGTGGGGATGAGGGGCAGATGGACAAGCCCCACCTGGTGGGGTGCTATGGCTCGGAAGGCAGAGACCAGGAAAGGGAAGCAGCTCCAACTCCTGAATGAGTGCACACTCCCTGTGCTTATTAGGGGAGGGTGGCCCTGAAGAGGCTCAACACTTCCCCCTACAAACCTGTGGCACCTGTTCCTTCTCTCTCACATTCTATCCCCAAATAACTCCCTTTAGTTCTTTGGGGCACCCTTTCTTTCCCTCCTATAACCACCACCCCGCTCCAAATCTTCAGGTTGCTGGCACAGAGGGGAAAGGCCAAAGGAAGGCAAGGGTGCTGGGTGACTCTCCCAGCCCCAGGAGTCACAGTGGGGCCAAGTTGGGTTCAGGGCCCAAAGTTAAGGAGTAGCATGACAATCTCTTCACAGGAGTGCTGCTACCCAGGCCCACCTGGTACACAAGGTCAGAAACATAGCTCGGGCCTGGCTTTGCTGACCCTTAGTAACTGGAGGAGTCCTGAGAAAGACCCTGGGGTCCCCCTCCCCTTCCAACACCCAGGATTGGAACACAGCAGGACTGTCCATAAGTGCCGTGGGGCAGAAAGGCACAGCTGTGTACGTGTGTAGGGACAGCAACAGTAGACAACTGAGGAAGACTTGGGACCAAGCTGGGGTTGGCAAGGGGCAGAGGGACGGTCTCTAGGCCAAAAGCGATGTCAGCAGTTAATCAGGAAGCATTCAAGTCAGGCCAAGGCTGCACGCCTTCCATGTACCTTCCATGTATGTACATATGATGTAATGTAACTCCATTAAGATAGAACTCACACGACATTAAATTCACTCATTTAAATTGTACCCCTCATCCCTGACTGGTGTGGCTCAGTGGGTTGGGCACCATCTTGCAAAGCAAAACGTTGCTGGTTCCATTCCTGATCAGGACACATGCCTGGGTTGCAGGTTCCATCTCCATTCAGGGCGCGAGGCAACTGATCAATGTTTCATTGTTTCTCTCCTCTTTCTCCCTCCCTTCCCCTCTCTCTAAAAATAAATTGTACCACTGAGTGGCTGTATGTCACAGGGTTGTGCAGCTGTCAGCCACCGTCAACTCTGAAACACTTTCACCAACCCCAAAGAAACCCCATGCATCAGAGGTCACTCCCCTTTTCAACATTTTCTCTCATTCTGTGGGCATCAACAATTTCTGTTGATGATATATATCTTTTCAGCACGTTTTAAATTTTGACAATGTCCAATTTACCAATTTTTTTCATTTTGTTCCTTGTACTTTTTGATGTTATAGCTAAGAAACCAGTGCCCAATCCAAGGTCACAAAGACTTATGCCTATGTTTTCTTCTAAGAGTTTTATAGACATTTAAGTCTTTGATACATTTTGTTAATTTTTGTATGTAGTATAAAATGGGAATCCAACTTCATTTTTATGCATGTACACACCCCACTGTCCCAGCACCTTTCATTGAAGACTATTCTCCCCATCTGTCATTGTCCTTGTCAAAATCAGTCAGAATAAAAGTCAGGATTTATTTCTGGACTCTTGATCCTATCTCATTGGTCTGTATGTCTGTCTTTATGCTGGTACCACACCATCTGGATTACTGTAGCTTTGTGGTAAGTTTTGAAATCAGGAAGTGCAAGTCCTCCAACTTTGTTTTCTCAAGATTACTAAGGCTATTCTAGGCTCCTTGAATTTCCATATTAATTTTAGGATCAGCTTGTCAAATTTCTGAAAAGTCAGCAGAGATTTTAATAGGGTGGGTGTAATCTGCCATCTTAACCGTTAAACCTTCCAACCCATGAGCAGAGGATGTTTTTCTATTCATTTAGGTCTCCTTTAATTTCTTTCAACAATCTTTTATAGTTTTCGAAGTGTTTTTCAATTCTTTTGTTAAATTTGTTCATAAGTACTTTATTTTTGATGCTATTATACAATTATTTTCATTTTCACTTTGTTCAACTGCCAAGTGTATAGAAATACAATTAATTTTTGTATATAGATTTTGAATCCTACAACTTGCTGAACTCACTTATTATAGAAGTATTTTTAGTGGATTCCTTAGGATTTTTTATATATAAGATCATATTATCCACAGAGACAGTTTTACTTCTTCCTCTCTGATCCAGAAAATGTTTCCCCTTGCCTAACTGCCCTGGCTAGTCCCTCCAGGGCGGTGTTAAGCGGTGGCAAGAACAGACATCTTTTTCTTGTTCCTGATCTTAGGGGGAAAACATTAGGTCTCTCACCATTCAGTGTTACTTGTGGGTTTTTCATACTTACCAGGTTATATCACTGATCAGGTTGAGGAAAGTCTCTTTTCTTAGGTTTTTTTTTAATGCTTTTTATCATTAAGGGTATTGAATTTTGCCAAAATTCTTTTTTGGTATCTACTGAGGTGATCCTATGGCTTTTGTTCCTTATAAGTGGATAAAAGTGTATCATGCTGATTTCCAGATGTTGGTTCAACTTGTGTTCCTGTTTTCTTATGCTACCTCCTGGGTCCCCTGAGGTGGTCAGCTGTGGTGGCCTCTGGGCCCAGAACTGTGGTGGTCCAAACCCATCTTTCCTAGTTTCTGAGTGGACGCTGCCTCCTACAAAGCACACCTGTGGTCAGCCCTCAGGAAAACGGTCCCAGAGGAAACCTATCCAAGACCAGGACCAGGGACCTCTTTGGAAGCTTACTTTTGGGGAAATAACGGTGTTCCACACAGGCCAACCCGTGACAAATGGGTGGGGAGGGGATGTGTCAGCACAGGCCCATGAGGACACGACAGGAGGGTAATGTTCAGAGGGCAGGGGGCCGGCACTCAGGCCTCTCCTATTCGGGTGGGGAGGGGTCGGCTCCCCTGTCATGCTGCATGGCTGGCTCCCTGGCATCTGGGGAACGGCACAGCGAGAGGGACCACAGCAGAAGCCCAGCTTAGGATTCCTGCCACCTCAGGCTTTTTCATGGGGGGGACCCCAAAGGGCTGTCACAAGCTTTTCCAGCCTTGTCCATCAGAATTAAGTGTTCCTGGAGGGGAGGAGGGGGACTGGCTTCCCACAACATTTCTGCTTCCGTCACCCCTCCTTTTGCGAACAGCTCAGCTTCCCTCCTGCCCGATCACCTCTCTCAAATGATCACCTCTCTCAAATGTGGACTTTGTCATTCTAGTTTCCAGGCCCACAGGGAACATGCCAGGTGCTCAGAGGGCAGGTGAAGCCTCAGCCCTCAAAGGCTGAGGGAACCAGGCAACAAAGGGAGCCTTTAATATACACAATACATGCACCTGAGTATTGAGCTGAAAATGTGCTTTAGATGTTAAGGGTAAAACCTGGGCTCTGCTCAATTGAAAATATAGAGGGAGGGGCCCTTCAGGGCAAGCTCAGCACAGGATTCCAGAGAGGCATGCGGCTCTAAATCTGGGGGACCGTAAGAAGTAATCAGTACAAAAACAGGATTCAAACGTGGAGCAACAAGAAGAAAAGCTACCCCGAACGGCGGTCACTGTTGTGGGAAGCCGCGCTGGGCGGTGGAAAGGCAATATGCTATGAGGCAGACTCGTCCCTGAAGAGCCCTCCTCCTCTCCAGAAGTGATGCCGGCAGGGCCTGGCCCACTCACCTAGCCAGGTGCTCTCCTGCCCTGCTACTTCAGCTATCTGGAGTGAGTGCAAGACCTAAGTGGCCTCAACCAGTGTACATTCACAGGACAACCGCTGAGGCACTTTCGTGTGTTCTTGGGGAATAAGGATCCATAATAAACTGCTCTCAAGTCAACTGTTACTAGACCACTGGGGACAGCCAGTTCTGCAAAAAGTGTCCTGGGGCCTTCCCTGGAGGTAACTCGGCCCACACCTGTGAGGAAACATGACCAAAGTCACCAGACTGCAACGTTAGAACAAGGGCAAAGAAACACCTAGCTGGACTTCCATGGAAATTCAAACCTCATCGGATGGAAGCCCGTGATCTCCAGGACAGGATGCTCTACTTGTAAGTTTTTCAGTGGAAGTGAATGGAGGGGCAACTCCATCTTTTCTAGAGAAGGCAGGGCTTGGTGCTGATGCTGGGCCCATGCCAGCCCCTTCTGTAATCACGTGACCGCTACCCCAAAAGACTCAGTAAAAACTGCAAATGCCAAACAGTGCGGAGATCACAATTAGGGGTTTGGGTGGAACATTTTCTGAAGATGGGAAGCCTGTCTCCATGGTGACGGGCCTACACACTACTTGTTGATCTGTGAACTGGCATCTCATCATGGTCTGATTCAGAAAATCATCCGGTCTCCCTGGCCCCCCATCCAAGCTGATCTACACCGGGCCTGGCACTTCTCATCCCAGGCTGAGCTGCTGCAGCCCTGGGCTCTACAGCACACTAACACCAATGACTGAGAAAGACTGAGGTTTTTAAGTTCATCAGAATCAGAGACTCCCCACAAAATTCCAAATCACCACCAGTACATTTATTTGAGGAGGAAAGGTCAAATCTTATCTGGAACTTTTAAACTGGGTAAGACTAAAGACACTGATCTGCCTAACTCTGGGTGTGCACGACTGCACAAGTAACTAGATCCTGCACACAAAGCGTCACCATTAAACCGATGAGCATTTGATGAGGGGTCACATTCTGAGAGGTCACATGATTTCCCATTTGGAAGGTGCTGCCTTTATCAGAAAAGTAGTGATACAGGCAGTAGTGCTGCCTGTATCAGAAAAGTAGTGTTAAGGAAAACAAAGGCAGAACCTAGCAATAGCTTCCTAGCACAGGCCTAGACATGATGGTGGCCTCGTGAAAAGGGCCCGTGCCCTATTTACAAGCAGGAGAGCAGTCCTCCCAGCTGAGCTGCAGGGTGAGAGCTGGGGCTGACTGGGGATGGGTGGGGGTGGGATCTGACACTGTGAGCCTTTTCCCATCCAACCTGGGCCTCTACGAGCCATTCTCTGGCCCCTGCACAAAGCAGACAAAGCAAATCTGGGAAGAAAGGGGATTGCACCCCAGTTCCCCAGCCCTGCGCCACCTTCCCCAGGTCTAACAGGTAACCAATCACTGGGCGTAGCCTCACCCCCACCCAACCCCCGATTCTGAACAGACACGTGGCAAACATGGACGCCGAAGCCCAGCTGGGCAGGAGCACATCTAGGTGTCGCTGGGTTGGAGTTGTCTTACAAGTGCCCAAGATGGACAGGCCTCACCCACAGTGGCCAGGCTGGGACAGTGTGCATTTAGTGATTCAGGTTACTCCAGGGCAAAGCACGATCCTGATGACACCCGGCGGAAAAGGAGGCTGGAGCCTCGGAAGAGCTGGCCCTGGATTGGAAGGAACAGTCAGGTCAGTCAGGGAAAGGGGAGACCATCTTCCACATCCTGCCCCAGAGCAAGGCCCGCATGAAGGAAAGAGGGCCCCAGCAGCTCAGAGAGCCCAGGGTCAGGAGGAGGGCCTAAGGCTACGTTCTGCAACAGCCAGGTCGCACTCTGCCCTGTGCTGGAGTAGCTCACTTCATGCCACAGGGTGTCCAGTGCTGATGGGCTACTTGGTAGGCATCCCTCAAACAGGTAGGTACTGGGGAGTACTGCCCATTTGGATTCTGAGCCCAAGCAGTCGGGGCCTCCTCCAACGCCCACAGGATGTGACGCATGTAGAACGGACCAGTCACTGGGAAGAACTGCACCCTTCTCTTGCCTCGCTGCTTCCCTCCTCTCTGTCCTCTTCTTAACCTGAGGCCAGTCACTGCAACGGCTGCTCCCCAGGCCACTGACCCATTTTACAAGGCAAACGCAAGGCTAGGAAAGGCAAGAATCTGCCCTGGACACCAGGATCCTTGACCTCTGGTTCCTGGAGCTCCAGCCAGCAGGAAGGTGCTTGGTCATAGAACATAAAACCCCAAGAATGGCCCCCTCAGCAGGCTCATCCTGTGGCCCAGCTCAATCCTCACGCTCTCCTGGGCACGGGATATCCAGCAGGAGGGCTCGGCCTCCAGCAGCCGGCTGCCTGGCAGGACCTGGTCTCAACCCCACGGCTGCATCTCCAGCCGTGCCACTCAAAGTCTAAGACAGGTTCCTGGGCTTCACCACCTCCCCATGGCTCCCTCATACTTGTTACTTGTTCTAAGAGTCTTTAAGAGTTGAAGAAAAGGGGACCTTTTCTGATGTAAATTTTTAAGTAAACTCAGAACTATCTCAAATCCTTCCTAAAATAAAGGGAAAAGTCAATTTAAATGCCTTAAACCAGGTCTACACCCTCCCCCCTCACAACACTGGAATCCATGACAACCCCGTATCTTTCCGAGCAATGAAGCGCCCACGAAACCATTTCATGTGCTCGACGCGTGAAGATGGGAAACACCTCCTCCTTCAGGAGCCTGCTTACCTGCACACTCAGGTACTTCCAGCAGTGAATCCAGGATTTGAACACTGGGGAGTAGGGGGGGAGCCCAGCCTGCAGCCTGCCAGGGAAGGAGCACATGTGAGACCCAGAGAACACGGAAGCTGACCAGCCAGGGAAAAGAAGACCTCAAGAAGGGCTGGCTTGGAGCTGCCACCACCCACATCCTGAACCAGCTATACCAAAGGGGCGCAGGGAACCCCAGAGGAAGCCAGGGTGCCCAGCGGGATGAACCCACACAGCGCTGGTGGGAGGGGGCAGAGAGCCTGATGGAGGGGCACACACCTACCCACAGTTGTTCACAGCCATGAGGTCACCGACCAGCAGGAAGGGGTAGGTCAGCATGCTCACTGCAATCTGAAACCCAGGGACACCCGAGCGTCAGCAACCCCCTCACCAGCACCACCCCCGGGACTCAGGGAGCGAGACTCACTGTGCCAGCACCCTGCACTATGGCTGGTCTCTCCAAAGCCCCCTACCCTGAGGCCTGCAGGGCAGTGGGAAGGGCAAGCTGGTTTGACTTACCCCCATCACAAATTTAGTGTAGCTCCGGATGGCCAGGGCCTGGCTGAACTGAAGAGACAGAAAGGAAGACCCGTTTGCCACAGGCACCTCACCTCAGGACACAGACATCAGACATACAGACCCTCACCACGCTACCTGGTCTGGGGTCCCCTCACCCCACTCTCCACCCTGGCCTCACACACCCACTGCGCACACTATGCTCCTTTCTGGGCCTGCCGGCAGCTTCCACGGCCTTGTAGCAGAGCCAAGAGAGGATCTGCGAGCCAGAAGTAGGATAACCAGGCTAAAGAACACCCATGACCTGGCTAGGGATGGTGAGGACCAGACATGAAGGCCAGGCAAGCGGGACCCCTGGCTGCTGCCCTGCATAACCGCACCGAGCTGTGAGCTCTGAGGGCTTGGCAGCAACCTGAACTACCCAGGCACAAAATCCTAGTCTTGTAGCAAAATGAGAGGGGCAAGTCTGGGCTTCCTGTCACCTCCTACACCTCAGCAAGCCCTCGCCATCTTCAGGCCCCAACTCCTAAAGCCTATTTTGCCCAGGAAGCGGGGGCTACCTATTCGTGAACTTCCTATGGCGGGGCCATCCCACCAGATGGACGTCCTGCAACCCTGGGTGCACGTCTGCTCAGCCCTCTGCCTGAGTGGCTGCTTCATCTTAGTCTTTAAGCCACACACAGAAGAGCACTTGAAAGATACTTTCAATGAAGCTGTTGACTGCTGTTGGTGGTGACGTTCAGTACAGCAGCCCCTGTTCAAGCACCTGCCCGCCTAGACAGGAGAAACCCATCAGCTGGGGACACCCCCCACCCCAGACACCCCAGCTGTCCCAGCCTGGCTCTACGTGACTGCAGCAGCTCCCCTACCCAAGAGGCCCCCGAGGAAGGGCAGGGCCACGGCTACTGTAACTGAGGACAAGAGCTGACCTCTACAGAGCCGCTTGAATTCAGTCACATTGAAAGGCCCTAAGACTCATCCACCCAAGTCACACAGGCTGACAATTTCCCTCTGAGCAGAGGCTCCCAGCGGGGACGGGGTGCTCCTTGCCACAGACATGTGCTCAGACACTGACACATATAGACTATGACCCACCCCACCCCGCCTCCCCCGAACCCCCCGCCGGTGATTCTGGCAGACAGGTCGCTAACCCCTCCCTCACCTTCCTTCCTGGGGTTGGCAATCTCTGCTGTTACAATGACTGGCTACCAAGGAACCCCCCACCCATCATGTCCCTGGACGCCTTTTTTCGACAGCACCTTTTTGAAGGACCAAGGCCTCCCTATGCCTGCCCAACCTGGGAGAGGCGAGGCATGTGCACAGCTGGCTGCATAGGCCACTGCTAACAAAATAGTGGGGTGCTCCTGGGCAGTATACTTCCTAGCTGATTTGAAAAACCTCAAGGGGGGCAGCACCCCCTCCCTGTTCAGCACAGGAAAACTCTAGTCCCTGCCCTGCTGGTTTCCAGCCAAGTGCCTCTGGAGGGCCCTTTAATGTCGGGGTCCCAACTTCTCTGCCTGTGGAACAGGGTGGTGTACCTGCCCTGTTCCCTTCACACCTGGGCTCCCATCAGGATCAGATATCATAATGTCCACAAAAGGATTCTGAAAGTATAAAATACTGAGCAAAACTGGAAGGGCTGCTGTCAGCCTGGCTATTTCTGTTTCCGGCTCCCTAGTTGGGTCCTATGTCAAACCAGACTTGGATAAGCAGGGACCTGTCTTATTTCTAAATCTGCCCAGGACAGGCATTCCATAAACTCCTGCAGCTTTCCTGTCTGGAGGGAAAGCTAACCATGGGACAACCAGGTCCTTTTCTCAGACCACGTCCCCAGAGGCCCTCTCTAGCCCTTGGGACCTGACGCTCAGAATCCCAGAGTCCTCGAGTCTGCCCCAGACCCTGGGCGCCAGCAGTACATGAAAAGATGGACAAGTCCTTGTTCCAACCAACCTGGGAACCTGGATTCTGGTCGTTTCCCAGCCCCCCTGGGGTGTCACTCACGCTGTCATCCACCAGGTAGGCATTGATGAAGTGGGCCAGCAGGTTACAACCCCACAAGAAAACCACATCTCCCAGGAGGTGAGGGATTAAGCCGCTAAAAGACAAGGTGAGCAAAGATGAGCTGGGGAAGGAGGAGACCATTTCCTGGAGGCGCCATACCCTGGAAGCAGAATGTTCCAGGCTCTGAACTTCAGCATCCAGCATGTCAGGCAAGAAGCCTGCAGAGCCGTGTGGGTCATCAGCAGCTACCCACACCAGGAAGGCAGCGTTCCTTTCTCCAGGGATGGGTGTTCTATGCCACGTGTGACACCACACATTGGTTTATGGTTTCACAAGCAGTTTTCGAACCACACAAGCCAGGCCTCGGGATGTGAATGCTACTAAATATGGAATTTTCCATGCAGATTATGGGAGTACCTACATGCTGGTAGTTCTCTCCTGGCCTCTTTACCTAATCAACTCTCACAGAACACTTTACTCAATACAGCTGTTGTCTTCACCCTCTGCAATGTTCTAATGAAGACATTCCATGCAGGCCTTTATAAGGACTTTTAAAGTGATGGCGTTTGTGATAAATACCTCTACCAAAAGATATGGGAGGTTCCCCCAAAATACAGGGCTGAGGACAAAAAGCCAGACTGCGATCAGTGGGTCCTTTGTGCAATAGAGGGGTCTCTCATGTGCTTATTTACTTGTTTGGCTATGGGGTGACTGAAAAGATTTCCGGAAGAATGGCTCTCTCTTAGGAGAGGAAGCAGAAATGTGATTTTTGAGGTTTTTTTTTTTTTTTTTTAATTTTAAATATTTATTTATTTATTTATTTTTAGAGGGGAAGGGTAGGAGAGAGGGAGAAGGAGAGAAATATCAATGTATGGTTGCCTCTTATGTGTCCCATGCTGGGAACTGGCCTGCAACCCAGGCATGTGCCCTGACTGGGAATCGAACCGCGATCCTTTGGTTCACAGGCCCGCGCTCAATCCACTGAGCTACACCAGCCAGGGCTCTGATTTTTGAGTTTTTAAAAATCTTATTTCAAAATATTTTAAAAGTTTAAAAAAATATAAGCAACACATCTATGTTATGAGGAATTTTAACAAAATAAGCACCCCTAAGTGCAGTTTCCCATCACGCAGCTTCCACCTGCGCTGACAGGTGGTCTGCACACACCCCGTCGCACCTGCGTGCGCCGCCTGTCCCACAAACACTGAGAGAGAGGGAACCTGATGGTTAGGTAACCCAACGGGAATGCTATTCACACAGCAGAATAAAACTATGGGAGTGTGGAAAATGCCAGGGGTGGTGAGATATACTGTTTTAAAGCCTGATGCACCAGTCACATGGGCAAGTATGTACTCATATGTGTGCATGTGCACACGCAAAGACACGCGTACACATACGTGTGTATACAAATCAAGGCTTGCCACCTTTGCATTGTCGACATTTGGGGCCGAAGAATTCTTTGTTGCAGGGGCTGACCTCTGCACTGCGGGATGTGTGGCAGCATCCCCGGCCTCTACCCACTTCCAGCTGTGACAACCAAAAGCTGTCTCCAGACAGTACTGATGTCCCTGGGGGTAAAAATCCCCTCCTGATGAGAAGCACACAGAGACATGGTCACTTCTGGGTTAAACGAGAGATCATAAATAAAATCGCCTGGCCAGCGATGCACCCACAGCATGACCGAACAGATGGACCCATGTTTGGCATGTCCATGTCACTGCCTAGACCTTTGAAGGCAAAGCAGATGACGCTTGTTAGCTGGGCTTTTGGGTTCCGTGTGTGGGCTATTCTGTCTGGACACAGTCTGTTCGGTATGCAGTTTCCTTGCAGGTAAAGTAAGGCAGGTGAGAGACTCAAGGAAGGCGGGGGTCTGTGGCCCGTGGGAGATCAATCATGTGTCCTGCTGATAGGTGCTCTGCATAACACAGGCCCAGAGGGGCCAGGTTTTCTGACTTTTCAAGAGAAGCCAAAAAATACAGATTGTTATGTTGAAGATCCTAAACGTTAAATGTGAAGAACTGATTTATCAGAAATGCTGTCAAACAGAAGCCACCAGCTGGAGTCACCCTGTGAGCTGTTGGTGTTTGACCCCTAGTCTGTCACAGATTTTCAGTTATTTTCAGCAGTGAAACAAGGACGATGGGGCACCCTAGCTCACGTCCACCCACATGTCCTCCCTGGCTCTGGGGCAAATGGACTCGGCCTCTGGGCTCAGTCCAGCCAGCAGCAGACAAACTACACCATCTGTGAGTGAGCCGTGATCTGGAAAGGGCTGGGCAGCTTCGGTCCGATGATCTTTGGCTCACACATGCTGTGAAAGTGCAGCTACGCGGGCGGGGGCGGGAGGGGATGGGGGCGGGGGCAGAGCCTGTGGTTTGTCTGAGGCCAGCAGCTGTGGCCTGAGAGGTTGAGAGTGAGCCTGTTAGTAGAGTCAGGTTTGTGGGGTACAAACTCACGTACACAAAGAATCCCAGCAGCCCCTCCTCTTTGAAAATCTTCCCAATGGAGCTCAGCACGCCACTATAAAGAAAGCAGGACAGAGACAGAGGTCACCCGGTCACCTGGAGAAGGCCCCCACCTCCTCACCCCTACTCAGAGCCATCCAGTCCTGGCTGGGCAGGGCAGGGCAGATTCTGTTACCAGGCAGAACCAGTGGAGATTAGAGAGCTCTTGTCTGGGGATAGGGGTACTTACCTAGTTCATGGAGACCGGAGAAACCCTACCACCGCCACCACCACCACCAGAACCCTAGCAGTGAGCAACCACTGTTCTCTGTGGCTCTGGAATATAGGAATAAACCTTCCAAGCCTGGGCTGCTGCACCATGACGGGCGCTTCTCCAGCCTGGCCCTAGTGCTTGTCTCTGGCTGAACACCCTTTAGGCAGAGAAGCCTGCATGACTGACAGAGTGAGAGCAGGCGGAGTGGCAAGTGGCAAGAACCACCTTTCCAGAGGGTAGGGGAACACCAGGCCCTGCAGCAGGAGGCCCTGGAATCAGCCCAGAAGCAGCCTGGGAAAAGGCAACTGCCCACCCCTCCGCCCAGCAAAGAGCTTGGGAACGAGTGCCCTGGTCACCACAGCCTATAGGAGACCAGAAAATGGGCTCCTAGGTGTGACACACAAAGGAGTCTCAAGAGCAACCTCTGTGACCTGTGGCTACCAATGCCAAGTGGCCTGTCCTATATGAAGCTCTGCAAAGCCTAGGTGCAGTGGTGGCCTAGGAGAGAGAAAGACGGTGGGAGCCGAAGCCCTGGCTAGTGCTGGTCCCAGGCCCCCGAGCCCTGCCAGGCCCCACTACCTTTCTTTTCAGGACAGTGGCTTAGCCACTCCTGATTCCGTCTGCCAACCTCACATTTCAGTCTGGGGAAATGGGCCGATTTCCCATTAATGAACCCCAAATGAAGCCCCATAGCAGCTGAGCTTCTTGGAGCAGTGGCCCCACGGGACAGCTGCAGAGAAGAACTGAAGCCAGGAAAGAGAACCTTAGAGAGGAAGGGCCATGGACGTGTTCTCCTGTCACATGGAAGGCCCGTGTCAACACATCTACTCCCCTCGCAGCACCCCTGCGCAGGGCAGTGCACGCAGGTGCTAGTAAGTATTTGGTAATCAACTGAAGTGGACAAAAGAGGATCGAGCTTTAACCAGGTGCTGTGACAGCCGGGGAAATCGTTAGGGCATAACCTAGGGAGCCCAGGAGGGACCCTGGCTCCCAGATTCAGCTCTGCTGCCAGGACTCCATATCCAAGCCGACTCCTACCACACTTGCCCCCTCTGCAGGGCACCCAGGCTCATCCTGGGCAGCCTGGACAAGAGATACAGAGAAAATGCCCCTGGACACCGACGATGGAAACCATGTTCACTTGAAGTCAGCGCATTAGAACTAGGGCAGAAAAGGGGCAGTGACTGACCCAGCACAGCCTGTCCTGGCAGACTCTGAATGGTGACGAGGCCACACCTATCTGTCCCAAGGAGCATTACCCACCTGTACTTGGCTTCCCGTCCCACAAACTGAACCATGCAGCGCATTGAGATGACTGGGGGAAAAAGAAAACACACAGGTGACCCAAGGCAGGCAAACACACACAAAGCCCACAACAGCCCCGCTGTGGGGCCCCCTGTTATAGAGGCCACCTCAAAACACAGCCCGGGGCGGGGGGTAGCGGGGAGGAGGGGAGGAGGGTTCTGGGCTTCGCCGTCACACCCCACGAGCACGGCATCCCATTTCCTCTGCCTGGGGAGAGCCCCAGCTCCCTTCCGACAGGACTCCTGGCATGTACATGTCACTGCCTAGACCTTTAAAGGCAAAGCAAATGACACTTATGAGGCCTGGCTTTTGGGTTCCGTTTGTGGGTTATTCTGTCTGAACACAGTCTTTTTGGTATGCAGTTTCTTTACAGGTAATGTAAGGTGGGTAACAGACACCAAGGAAGGTTTCTCTCCCCAGTGGGGTTGCCATGGAATACCCCTACCCCTCTGCCAGCTACAGCCCTCCAGGGGTCATCCCACGGCCGAGCCGCAGCCTGCAGTGGGGCTGCTCACCGTGCAGGGGGTGGGCCAGCATGCGGGACACACACTGCATCATCATCTCGTAGGAGGTCTGCAAGAGAGCAGAGGGGGCACTCGGTTCGGCCTGTCTCCGGAACCGGCACTCCTGCAGAGCTAAGAGATCATGTGGGGAACAACCTGAGATTCTGCAGCTCCCATGTGGGGTCAGTCTAACTCAGATGGCCTCACTTGGCACCCAGCCCCCAATTCCTTCCACCCAGGGGTGCTTCTGGGTCCCAGGCCAGGCCCTACAATGGCTCAAGGCTTTCTGAGATTCCCTATGTGTCAACAATGGGGCTCCTTCTATGTCCCTGTCCCATGCGAGCCCAAGGACCCCATCTTGAGACTCTTCAATGACCTGCCCGGCTCGGCGGTGAGAAATACCCTGACCCCCTTCCAAGGGCCTCGCCCTCTCCAATTCCAATACCCACCTCCTTCACCACTTTCCTCAGAGAAGTCTTCATGTCGTCCTTATTGGAAACCTGCTCAATCTCATCCGGAGGGAAAACCTGAGACACAAAAACAAGAGGGCCAAAAGCAAAATACAGCCATGCCTCTCAAATGTGGCTCCCAGGGCAGAGACAGGAGGAAGCAGCTTCCACAACTTTCTCTGGAGTGCCCCTTAGCTGGGCCAGCCTCAGGTAACTCCCAGGGCTGGAGCTCGGGGGGGAAAAGACCCTGCCTGGTGTCATAGCTGTGGGAAAGCAGGAGGGCTATGGGGCAGGGACCCTCCCAGTCAAGGAGTCTCGGTGTTGGGCCACCAGGGTCAGGAGTCTGGCTACAGTGCCGGGGTGGAGACCCCAATAATCTGGGAATGGAGCCGCTGGACCAGTGCCCACGGCTGCCTCGGGCTGGCAGGGAGCTCAGGGGAACCGTGACTCTGCCCGGGGCTCACCTTCTTCATGCTGCCCCGAGTCACGGTGGAGAGGGCATTGGACATCAGGCGGGGGCTCAGGCCTCGGAAGAGCCCTATCTTCCCATCCACCTGCACAATGTACTTGGCTGTAAGGAAGCAGAGGTGGCAGTGTCACGCCCGGCCTGGACGCCCACTCCTGAGTCATACTCACACCCGGACCAGGTGCCCATCCCTCGGTACATGCTGCCGTCAGTCACTGAGGGGGCATTGGTCCAGGACCCTGGAAGTGATCAGGACCCTGGAAGTGATCAGGCCCCACCCCAATTTCTTCTCTAGTCCCTGCTTCTTTGTGTAAAAGCCTTCAAAACCTATTTTTGATAACAAGATCACACATTTCCTTTTTTTAGCTTCGAAATATCTGCTTGGCAAACTCAGGTGTGGTTTTTTTTTTAACTCAGTAACTTTAGTGCTGCAACCCAGACACCAACTCTGTTGTTTATAAAGAAATACTGTTCTCGGGGGAAAGAAACAAAGGAAGAAGGCAGACTTCCCATGGTCAGTGACAGTTTGCAACCCAAGAGAGGAAAAAAGAAAAAGGGCTCCAAGAAGGAAGGTTCCAAAGTGTCCCCTGAGCGTGCCATGGAAGGGCGTCCCCACCCTGTCACTGTGCTTTGCCCAGGACCCCACCTGGCCAGCTGGCAGTTATCTTATTTATTATTTAAAGGTGTTATTTATTTTTAGAGAGAGGGGAAGGGAGGGAGAAAAAGAAACATTGACCAGTTGCCTCTCACAGGCCCCAAGAGACGATGAATCCACAACCCAGGCATGTGCCCTGACTGGGAACTGAACTGGCAACCTTCTGCGCTGCAGGACAACGTTTAACTGAGCCACACGGGTCAGGGCACCAGTTTGTACTTATCAAGATGGAGAGGAGTAGGGGGAAACAAGCGGAGGAGTAACCGAACAGGCACCAATGAACTACTTCACCGAAAAAACTCAAGTTGTCGGGGAAGCTAGATCCTACCAGCTAGTCAGTGTTTTTTCATTAGGGTCTCTGAAAGGACCCCTTTTTTAATGTTTTATTTTATGTAATATCAACTTTTAAGCTACGTTCAAAAAGGCGATGTATTTTTCTGCGCACTTGGAAACCAGTAGAACACTCTCTCATACAGTGGGCTCCCCGCACACCCACGACTTAGCTCTCCGGCACCGCAGTGGCAGGAGCCAGCGCGCCAGGCCCTTCTTCCGCAACACGCCTGCCAACCCGCAACCCAATGTCACTGCCAGCTCCGGCTTTCACTGGGCCCCGAGCACCTGTTACCTGCCTACTTGGCTTCTTGAGATGGGTGGGGCCAGGCAGAGAGGAGTGGGAGGTGAGAGGGCCCTGGATGATGTGGCAAGGCGCCCTGCTTCAAAGTGAACCGGCAGAAGGAAGGTTTATTTTGTGGGAGGGGAGCTCCGGTCAGTAAAAGGGAGAGCGGAAGGGTAAAGCTGAGGTGTAATCTCTAGCGAGACACTTAACCTCTTTCTATCCGACTTGCCTGCCAGGGAAAAAGGAGTTAAGGACCCCTACATCTCCCCACCTCAGAGATGAAGCATGAACAAGTGAGAGTGGAGAAAGGCACGCAGAAAACAGAGGCAAAGGGCCCCGTGGCTGGCCAGGGACTCCCTCATTACAGGGGTTCTCTGCAGGCGCTGGAACTCTCCAGAAGTTCTTTTCATTACAACCTCCCTGCAACACGCGGAGGAGAAGGTGCTGTCCGAGCAGGCCCTAGACGACCCAACAGCTGAGCCCTCTCCCCGGTGGGAGAGCCATGCGGTGCCTGGAACCACCCAGCGGGCATCTCCCACATCTGGACCGAAACAACACGTATGTAAACTGGGGTGGGGGGAGCACCTCAGAACTCTGCTCATCTCTGCAAGAGGCAGTAAAGTGAGTCAAGACCCCTTGACCTGGTGCTTCCGGGAGTGACTGTGTGTTGTGAGCAGGGCAGGTCTGGATTCTGCCTGAGGCCCTTGTGTGGCAGGACCACACCGAGCGGGCAACAGAGAAACCACCTGGGAGGGGCTGGCAGCCCTGCCCCCGGATCCAGTGCTGACTGTGGCCACCAGCCTCCCTCTACTTTGGGGTGGGGGACCTTCCTAATTATGACTTCCCCTCCCCCACAGTGACAATCTTTAAGCAAAAACAAGTATGGACACATTTCCCCATAAAATGACATGTTCTCCGCCTGGCCCTGGACTGTCCTCAACAACACGGTGGTGGGACTGAAAGAGAACTATCACATCGGATTCTGCCAAAAGTGCGTGAAGTGAAAAAAAAGTGACAGGAGGCAAAGCCCCGAGTTATTCAGTAGATAGAAAGATTTCAAGAGAACATTCTAGAGTGACCAAACAGGTGAGAACAGAAGTAGAGGAAGCATAAGGGGGTCGGCTGGCTGTGAACATGGACAACAAAGGCACATTTAAACAAAGTCTCCGTCATGGTCAACCTGTGAGGGTAGGGACTGGGGGAGGGACAGCAATAGTGGACTTGAAAAGACCTTGGACAGCTGGTGCCCACGGGATAGAGGATGAGCAGTAGAGGTGGCTGGGCGGGCTTCACTGGCATCAGGCAAGCTCCACTGTGTTAGGCCTCTTGCTGGAGAGACCTCTGACAGGCAGGGCTGCTTGGAGCAGGGAGGAGGTGTACGAAGGGCCAGGCAGGAAGACACTGATGCCACTTCACAGAGGGACTGTGTGGCCAGGGCAGTTAAGTAGCCTGCCCAAGCTCACAGAGCTGGTCAGGGCACACCAGAGGTGAAGCCACAACTTGCTGCTTGCTGTTCTACACCCAGTGGGTGGAGATGCCGTGGAGTTGGCACCACGCCTGGGGAACACAAGGAAAAGGATGGGGAAAGAAGGAAAGGACCTAGGAGGCCCCAACAGGCCTCCTGCTAGAGTATCAGGAAAACAGAAAAGCTAGTAAGGGGGTCGATCTGCGCAGACGGCAAAAGGATTCCCCACACCTCAACCCAGGCACAACCAGGGATGACAGGGGCCAGTGTCCTGACTGGCCCCTCCTTGTAGCACCTGTCTGCCCTCCCCCTGCCTGAGGCAGAGGAGCTGCACCAGAGCTGTGCTGTTCACCTACTCTGCCCCCAAACCCTGGTGCCTCTCTGGCCACACTCCAGGATCTCCTCCTTCTCCATGCCAGCTCTGACTCTGGGTCCCATGCTGCCCACGGTGTTCCCCAGGGCCAGCTGGACCTGCTCCCCATTTGATGCTGTTTTGTTTTTTTTTTTGTCGGCATGGGCTTTCCTAGGCAGCACACTCACCGTAGGTGAAGAAGCTCGGCAGATAGAGGACCTTCCTCCCCAGCACATTGGTCCCAATGGTGGGGGGCATCGGCTCATGGCCCACCTTCAGAATCAACATATACAAAAGGAAGGTCAGATTCTACTGCAGGCTCAGTCTCACTGCTTTTCATCTTCGCAGGCCTCTAACTCTTTTTCCACAAATTCTCACACTGTTTCTGTTAATAACCATTAGCATCATGAAATCCCCCAATGAACAGAAATGTCTAGTCCCAAATACTACCCCTACAACAATCCCAGTCACCTCCATTCCCCAACATTGTTACCTTGAAACTCCAGATATTCCCAGGGCAACCCCCCCCCCATTGTTATATACTTCAAACCCCATGTTCACCTCAGAATAAATCTCAGTTAATTCTCATCTTCAGGTTAAAAACTTCAGTAGTCTCGATCCGAAATGTGGCAACACTAAAATCTCAGTCCCAAAGACAGCTCAGTTCCAAGTATCTCATTGCAAAGTTCACCCTGCAACTCAAATTTCTTACCGTACCCACAAAAAATGCAACAAATCTGTCCCTCTCACTCCCAGGCGAAAGAAACTATTCACTCAAATCCCAGTTGCTCCTCAAAATAGTCAACTGTGTTCTAATCTCAATCACCCATGTCCCTGTGACAGAATGTCCCCACATTTGTGGGGCAATGGTTACTCTTGCTGTGTAGAGCTGGTGGTATCTGCTAAAGTCATGGGTGGGTGAAGGACCAAGCCACCTCCCTGCAGTGAGGATGGTGGGGATCACTGGGGGGTGAGGCTGTTTGTTATGCTGCCAATTAATGATAGGCTCTCTCTGCTGCCTGGCAGGAGGCAAGGGGTCTAGGAGACTAGCACCTAAGTGGGGTGTGAGAAGTCTCCTTCCTTGACAGGGGACAGCAGCTCTGTCCCTCAAAGCAGGCCAGCTGGGGCCATGAACCAGGGCAGCAACTCTTGAATATGGAAAGCAGAACCGGCAGGGTTGGGAAGCTCTACCTTAAAAACTGGACTAGGTATGCTTCTAGTGCTTTCCTGGCTTGATTTCCTTTCTTCTTTGCCTTAGTGTTTTTGGAAGTTGACACTAACCCTGTGGATGGGATTCTCAGTTAAGTGACAGATTACTGATTATAAATTAAGAAACCCCCTATGGACGAGAACCTTCTTTAAAGATATTCTATCCCAAGGGAGTTGGAGAAAAGGGATGAGCCAGCTCACCCGAGCAAGTCAGCCCTCCCCTTCTAGACCTTTCCCCTTCTGGGTTAAAAGCTAGAAGGGTCTGAGTTGTTTTGTTTTCGTTCTTGTACACAGGCGAAACTCCCTTTGTCACTGCTGCTCCAAGTCTGAGCTACTGCTTTTGTACTGTCTTACCCAGTCCAGTCACGACCTGGGAATCCCCCGATTCCAATTTCACCCCTAAATCTGTCGTGTCCCCGCCCTCCATGTCCCTATAGCTCCCAGATATATTGAGCCTGTATTTTTAACTTCCACCCAGGGTTATCGAAGGCACACTGGCCATATTTCACCCCTGTCCTCCTTGCCCTCAAGTTTTCATTAGTTGCGCCCAAGTCATACCAGCCCAGTTCCATCCCCCAGTCTATTACCCCAGTCCAGAGCTGTGGCTCTGTATCGGATACTGCCAAAGTCAGTCCATCACCCTTAACTCTCCAAACCCTGAAACCTAACACCCATAAGCCCTGATCTGAGGCACTGCATTCTGATGTACCTAACCTAGACAACCCCAAATCTGCTACCCACCCCAAACTGGTATCTGCCTTTTTGCAAAATGTTACTGATTCCCAAGCTATACTCATCAAGATTTCAGCGTAGAATATGTTATGCTCAGCACCAGCTGAGTTCAAATCAGATAGGCCACCTCTCACCCCAACCCGGCTCACTCATCCTTACCCCGCCACCACCCAGTTCTCACCCTCTTGTCTCCTTCATTCCCCAATTCCCCCTTCTCCCTCATTCCCAATTCTCTCTTCAAGTCACCCTTATTTCAATTTTCTTCTCAAACCTCTAAACCAAATCTTCGATGGTCCAAATGATGAAGCCACTTTCTACTTCCTTCTCATGGAACCTCCA
This sequence comes from Glossophaga mutica, assembly GCA_039655065.1. NCBI lineage: Eukaryota > Metazoa > Chordata > Mammalia > Chiroptera > Phyllostomidae > Glossophaga > Glossophaga mutica. The sequence continues at coordinate 113,353,425 of CM077306.1, forward strand.
TTTCTATATTCCAGCATCCTCCACTCCTAGGACTCTCCTATCTGCCACCCTAAAATCCAAGCCCTTGCCCCATCTCATTCCATCAACCGAAAAACTCAACGCCCAGTACCCTTGTTTCGCATCTCAGGTGTCGAGTTCTCCCCTAAACCTGTAATCTCAGTTGCTGTAAATACAATCCTAATTCCCTAAGTAGAGCAGCCCAAATCACTACCAAACACCTGTCTGGACCTTCCCCCGACCAACCATTTCCAAATCTCAGTCACAGTCAGATTTTAGTCAGGCACCCTGATGTTCCTGACTGAATCTCCCCATTCCTGGTCATATTCCTGGTCACACACCCCCAATCTATCACCCCTATTCCTTAGATTTCAATTACTACAGTTCAAGTCCCTCTCATTCCAACTGTATCTCCCACTCTGTCAGTACAATTATTAAGACAGTAAACCTGACACCCATTTGCCTCAATTTAAATCAAACCTCAAATCTTGGTTGGGTCTCCATCTCAATTTTTACCCCCCGCCCACTTTTCTTCACTGGAAAAGTCTAGGCTAAATCGTTAGCCATCAATCTAGGCCTGAACCATCCCTAGCGGTGCATCTCCATCGCCCCTTCCCCAATTCTGACAAATGCATCCCTCCAGCCCATCTCTTTCCAACTCAATCTTGAGAAGCCTGCTTCACCTGTAAGGCATTGTTGGCCACCACCAATATACCCAGTGCTCCTGCATGGCACCGTTCCAGATACATCCCTACCTTGGCCTCCGTTTCTGCCAGCCTTCTCCTATCCTGCCACTATATATGTCCCAACTACCCCATCTTCCCAATTCCAACACTTTCAACCCCCTTCAGCTCATCCTGCCAGATACAAGGGCTGTGATTCCCATTTCCCTGCCCCAACCGGACTTCCATTTTCTCCTCCAAATGCGTCATGCCTTTCCCCCTAAAAGCCTCCTCTCCTCGCTTCTCTCCAAACAAAACGCCACCAGTCCCCTCCCCCAATGCGTCGCCCTATCTCTCCCCGCCACAACGCGTCACCCCGTCCCCTCCTCCCACCAAATCCGTCGTCGCCATCAGATCCAGAGCCCCTATCTCCGGCTAACCAAAAGCTCTCCCCGCTAAATCTTCTGCCTTCGCCCTCTCCCTTCAAATTCCCTGACCGTGAATTTCATTGCCGCCGTCCCCGTCTCCCTGTAGTCTGATGCCCTTTCTCCTCTCCTAAATTTTTGGCCCTGGCCCCTGTCCTTTGTTTTACCAAACCACTTTTTGATCTATCCCTATCAAATCCAGAGCTCTTGCTCCTCTCTACCCTAAATATGTGTTCATCTTCCAAATACTTTGCCTTGGTCCCCCAATCGTTCTCCTCGCGCATTCGCCAAAACTTCCCGCCCCTCTACCAATTCTGTTGCTTCTTTAGTCACCCCAAAATGATACCCGCTCCTTCCTATTCCAAGTTCATCTCTTCATTCCCGAAACCCGTCTCTCTATCCCATCGCCTATCTCCTTGCACCCCGCAAATGCCTTGTTCCTTCCACCCTCTCGAAGCTATCACTTCGAACCCTTCGCCCACTCTCCTGCACCTCCAAACCTGCGCCCCCTGCATCCCCAAACTCCTCCCTGCTTTCGTCCTCTCCTATTCCTTCGCCCCACCAAAACCTGTTTCCGCCCTTCTCCCAAATCCGTCGTCATCGACTCCTCCGACCCAATCTGTCCAGAACGAGGCCTGTCACCTACACAGGGGCCTCCCTACGGTGCCCCCGGTGCCCCACCTGGATGAGCAGTTTCACGTAGAGTAGCGGATGGCTGAGCGCCGTCACGCCTGCACCCAGAGCCACGAAAAGAGCCTCGGTGGTCGGGGCGTTGTCCCCGGAGCCCAAACCCCCGGACGCTCCGTCCATCCTGCGAGCCGAGGGCTGCGCTGCAGGCCGAGGGTGGCGCGGGTGTGCGCGGTGCGCGGGCGGCGGGTCGCGAGCCCGGGCCTCGACCCCCGCCGCCGCTCCGCCGCGAGCTCCAGCTCCTGCTCCAGCTCCCGCCATACCCGCGGCACCGCCGCGAGCTCAAGGCACCACTTCCGGGTCCGAAGCCTCCCATGGCGCTGGGCGGCGAGGTCACTCCCCGTCACGTGACGGGCGGGGCCCCGCCTCTCGCTGGCGTCAGGGGCCGGGCTTCGGCCATACTGTTTCGCGGTCGCGGGGGAATACGGGAGTGGGCCCGCCAGATACGTTTTCCCCGGCGGAGTTGGGACCCGGCGTCATCCAGGGTGGCTAGCCTAGGGTCCGTGATCCCGGCCGGCCGGAGTCGCGGGCTCCGGGCCTGTGTAGGCCTTCGCAGGCCTGGGTGCTACCCCGAGAACCCCAGAGAGCGGCGGGGGCGGGGCTTGAAGGCTGTGTAAACCAGAAGACCCCAACGTGGCCTGCGGCATTTCTAAGCCTCCTGCTCGGCTTCGCGAGTTTTCGCTGCAGTTCTACGGCCGCGCGTTCGCGGCACAGAGCTCAGGCAGAGTATCCTGCGAGGCGTCCTGCTGCAGGGCGACCCCTCTGCGGTCTCCAGACCCGTCTTACCCCTTGGACTTCCCCACCAGACTAGATCCAGTAGCCCCTTGGTGATGTGGCCAGCTTCCTTTGCACTTGGGCCTTGGCGCCTAAGCTTAGAAAGTACGTTTTGCTCTAAAGTACTTGGTCAATCTCCCTCACTAGATCCGAGGGCGGGAGGTGGTTTTAAATCAGTCGTTCAATGTGTACACAGGCAGGCACTGTGCCTGCTAGGCGTCCGTAGTCTAATCTTTAGGTAATAAAAATGAATAATAAGTGGCCCTAAAATCGCACTTTAAACTTGGTGCTAGACACATTTTTAGATGCTTTGCACTGTTAACTCCAGTATAATCCTCACAACAACCCGGGAGGGAAGTATAGCTGGTCCTCTAATCACATTTTGTTAAACTTCCTTTGTTTATAACATTTGCGCGTTAATGAGATGCATGGGAAGTTACCTCATGGTTACATCAATTAGCCTTTAGTAAAATCGGTTTTGTTATAGGTGTAAGGAAGGACCTACTGTATTCATTAGGGAAGATGCCCTGTTCCTGTTTGTAAAATGCACACCCCTGCAGTGACACCTAGAACCGTGCCCCGCGGCTTGCGAAGGTGCTCAGTAAAAGTTTGTTTAAACGGAAAGGAATCTGGTAACCCAGGGTCTGCAGGAACGCAGCAATGGGGCACCTTGCTCTTTTGCCTGTATTTATCCTGTGTTCATTGTGAGAAAGTTCTGTCGCCTTCTTTTTTTTAAAGAGATTTTTTTTTAAGGGAGGAAAAGGAAGGAGAGAAACATTGATGTGCCAGAGAGGCACTGAAAACATCCAAAGGGTCAGCTGCCTCTTGAATGCCCCCAACCAGGGACCTGGCCTGCAACCCAGGCCTGTGCCCTGACCACCAGGAATCAAACCAGTAAATGGATCCATTTGCAGAGATGACGCCCGACTCAAACCACGGAGCCACACCACTCAGATGTTTTGAGACAGGAAGGGAAGGAGAAAGAGAAACATCAATGTGTGGTTGCCTCTCCCACGCCCCCTACTGGGTACCTTGCCACAACCCAGGCATGTATCCTGACCCTTTGGTTCGCGCAGGCTGGCACTCAGTCCATTGAGCCACACCAGCTGGTCACTTTGTCCAGGTTTCTTGCAGTCTGCCCTTCCCAACTCCCTACCCTATCTCCTAAAAATTCCCATCCCCCTTGTCACTCTTGACGATACTCTATACACCTTTCACATCCAAATCTTGCCAATCTACTTCCCTCCCTCCCTTTCTCCCCCACACTGGCTTCTCTAACCCGGATATATATTGGTCTAAATCACTGCAAACCTCCTAGTCCTTTCAGGTTACTGTGTTTTCTCCTTTAATTACAACTTTCATTAAACCTACCTCCTGCCCCAGGAGCACTTTGAATGACTTCCTTTCATCTGGATTCTGATTTAGCTTTCCCAACAGGGACCTTAAAGTGAAGTTCATCCACAGCCTCATTTATGATAACATTAGAGCAACACACTAACACTCCACCCAGAAGTCAGCTTTCTGAAATTTCCTCACACAAACCTTTTCCTCCTGGGGCTTTTCCTCCCCATTTTCCCCCAGCTGTCTGTTCTTCCTTCAGACCTTGTCCCTGGGTCCACTGTTAGTTAGCTCTTTCACTTTCTCTGCCTTACATGGTCACCTCACTTTTTGTGTATGTGTGGTCCTTCCAGACAGCGGCTCCACGTAAGGCGGCCGCATTGTTTCGTCTTGTGTCATTTTGTGTCTTCTACAACACCGAATATGGGGATAGAGTAACTGTTCAGCGCATTGTTTTTAAGTGATTGCATCATTTGTCTAAGCAAAGAAATTAAAGTAAAAATAGGTCAGTTCAAGCAGTTAGACCCTCCCCCGCAACCCCAGGAAACCAGACAGAAGCAAATATGAAACTGCACCGTGGCTATAGTTCCACAACCCAGGACTCATAGGAACACCAAGAGAAAGGAGAAAAAAATTACAAACAGCTCAAAACACATTCCATAATGACAGTGAATGGGCAAAACAGGAATATTACTACTCCTGGGAATTTCACATAATAGAGCAATCCTAAAGAAACTTTAAGGGAGATAATATCATTTTCGAATGAAGGCAAAGATAAAGAATAGGAAATACTAAGGAAAAAAAGGACATTGTGCAAAAAGAACAGGTATATTCGTAAAGTATCAGATCACTAGAAATGGAAAACATACTCACTGACCTGACTGAATGAAAGAAAATCTTGCCCAGAATTTACTCTACTGAGCAACTGGCAGAATGTAAGTACTCAGCGCAGTTATCTCTGGGCTGGTTAGCGCCCCCCTGTGGTCCCATTCCCTCTGCAGTCACCACGGCAGAGTTCTTGCCACACGCTGCTGTGGCTGCTTTGTCAGTCTCCCCTGTGAGAGTGCAAGTTCTTTGCACTCAGGGACTGTCCTATTTGCAGTTGGCACAGTATGGACATGGCAGGAACCCACTGTTTCCTAGAAAATATATGAAAAGCAAAAATATATATTTTAAAGATTTTATTTATTTATTTTTAGAGAATGGAAGGGAGGGAGAAAGAGATGGAGGGAAACATCAACATGTGGTTGCTTCTCCCACACCCCCAAATAGGGAACCTGGCTCGCAACCCAGGCATGTGCCCTGACTGGGAATTGAACCAGTGATCTTTTGGTTCACAGGCTGGCACTCAATCCACTGAGCCACACCAGCCAGGGCAAAAAGCAAAAATCTTTCAACAAAGTTATTTGTTGTAACACCACTGACAGAATGAGAACTTTAGCAAGACCCATATGCCCCAAAGTAAGGTCCAACAAATAGCAGAAAATTAACAAGAAATAAGACCCTTAGAGACTTCAAGAATTGCCAAGTATACAAACCACCAGTCCCTGGAATCCTGTGGGAAACCAGTGAAAAGAGAATACAATATAATAAGTACCCACTATTGCAACTAAATTGACACCACACTAATCAGGTCAGGAGTGAACTTGAGGTGATGGCAAGGTCAGTGTGAAAGTTCAGGCCTCATCTAGGAACAGGTAAGGCACTGTGATATCAGAAGAATTTACCCTGGTGTAAAGCCTGGGTGTGGGCTCCCTGTTCAGTAGTTCTGGGTGAGAACACTCTGGCTGCCACCTCTGTTCACCTGTTGGCCTGGGTGCGGGTAGGGAACACTGGCCTCCCTTCTGTCCTAAACCCCCACCCAGGGACCAAGCTTCCAAAGGAGCCAACTTCAGGTTCTGGCATGCCTGCCCCCAACATTTCCCCCCATTCCCCAAAGGGCATAGGATTCTACTGAGCAGTTTCAAGAGCTAAATTCAACCAGCTGTCCTGTATTCAGGGGCTCTGCTGCTGAGTGAAGTGAGGCATGCTCGTGCAGGTGCCTGGGTCCTGACAGACACGGTTGCTACTGGCTTTACAAGTATTAACTCCACTGATGATTGCCATATGAGGCCAGAGCTATGAGGATCACCTTCGTTCCACAGGTGAGGAAACAGAGACCCAAAGTTCAGTAGCTTGCCCAGGTCACACAGTTGAGAAGCGGCAGAGCCGGGACTCAGACCCAGGTCTGCCTGAGTGCGATACCTCACACTCTTAAATGGAAGTGAAAGCAAGAAATGGACGGGTGTCCAAGATGATGATCCAGGGCCTCCAGCGGCTGCCGCCAGGTGGACCAGTCACTACAAGATCATTGACAGCACAAAGGCCTTCTGGATGCACAGTCTACGAAGAAGGCAAGATTTCAGCTGCTGTGGCACACACCCCATTGGCCCACACCTACAGATACACACTCAGTGTGGGCACCGTGCCCATGCTGAGTGAGCCAGATGGCAGCCCGATGCCAGCCTCACTCTGGTCTTCTTCCCCCGTGTCTTCATACCTCCTGTGGAGACAGCACCCCCTTGAAAGCTCATCAGTTTCCCCTGAGATCAAACTCTCTGCCAGCCTCATCCAGCCTGGGGGCTCCACGGTCACTGACTTTTCTAGAAGCGGCCTACCTGGAGAGGGAAGCATGCTGTCTGGAGTCAGAGCTGTCTGGCTGTGAATCCTGGCATTGCTGCTCCCAGCTGTGCGGTCAAAAGCCTCTCTGAGCCTTGGTTTTCCCGGATGTGCAGTGAGAACCGGGGATAAAAAATGTGACAGAGTGACAGAACCACATGCTCAATAAATGTTATTAATGCCGAAATATCCAGGGTTTAAAAATTTCCTCCCTGGATGGTTTTGAATATTTTCCCAGACTCCCATCATTCCCTTCTTTGTGGACAGCTCTTCATGGTTACAGTCCAACGGTTTCTGCACAAAGCCAGTTGATCGCCTTGCTGGGTGTGGGACCACCTCCACCCTGGAAGTAGCAGGACTCTGACTAGCTGGTGACAGCCCCAGCAGTTCCTTCCCGAGGGGACTCTCTGAAGTAAGGGAGCAGAGCACTGTGCTCAGGTAGAGCCACCCAATTCAAGAAACACCTCTTGCCCTGATTATGCTGAAAGAAGGTGCATTGTAACTGCGACCGTCTCGAGAATCCTGGCGCATGTGCAGGTCATCAGAAATGTATCGGCACAAGGAATCACTAAATCTTCTGGGAAAAACGTGGGAGCCAGCTTTGGGACTGAAAGGCCCCCAGGCCTTGAGATTAAATTTATGTAAGATCTAAGAAAGGAAATGGGGCCTCAGTTCTCCGGGGAAGTGGAGCATGCCACAGCGAGCACAGCGCTCACCCCAGGTCAGACAGGGTCAGGTGCCTGGGCTGTGTTCTGCTCTGTCATTTTTCCTCTTGGTGGAGAAAGGTGAGTCCATGTAGAGCTCTTGTGTTCAACGTCTGTTTATCCTAAGCGGTGGGAAGGAGTTTTCTTCTCCTGCAGCAGTCAGTAAAAATCAAACATTAATGGGTCCTTGTCCAGAGTTGGGCTGAGTTTAGGGACCCAGAGGAGCTCATTCAATGGGAGACTATTCAGCACTAAAGGGGAAGAGCTACTAATCTGGGCAATGATGCGAATGTGTCTCAAAACATTATTCTGAGTGTAATAATCCATCTACAGCCCTGGCTGGGTAGCTGGGTTAGAGCATCGTGCAGATATGCCAAGGTTGTGGGTTTGATCCCTGGTCAGGGCACATACTCGTGTGTGCCAAATCAACCAGCAAATGCATCAATAAGTGGAACAACAAATCAATGTTTTTTTTTCTCTCTCTCTCTTGCAAATCAATAAATTTAAAAAAACTATTTTAAAAAAGAACTATTCCAGGCACAAAAGAACACCTGCTGTATGGTCCCATTTATGTAAAGTTCTAAGATAGGCAAAATTAGTTAATGGGGATAAAAATCAGCACAGCAGTTGTCTGTGCTGGAGAAATGACTAGATGCAGGCATCCCCTAGAACTTTCTAGGGAGATGAAAGCATCTGTCTTGATTGGGATGGCAGTTATGTGAGTGGATGCACTGGTAAAAGCTCAATAAACCATACCCTCAAAATTTGGGCATTTTATTGTGTGACCATTATTTCTTAGTTTACGGGAAAATATTTCAGGACTAAGATTTTTGTTGCTTCCTCTGAGTGGGTATCTAGGGATTTTAAAGGGAAGGTTCTGTCAACATGCCTACTGCACACATTCACGTGGATTCTAAAGATGCATCTACCCCCTTCTCCACTGATGCCCCGCCGGCGGCAGCAGAGTCTGAACCCTCCTGTGCAGTGGTGTGCTGGGATTAAACAAGTACCAAAGTGTTTGATAACTGGTTCTCTAGGGAAAACAAGTTCTGATTTGTGGCACTTGCTGATTCATGTGATATAAATGTTCTCACCGTGTCTGACTTGAGCTGTTGCTGTGATGTCGTAGAGCGCGGGGTGAGGACAAAAGGGGCACAATTGGCGTCTGCGCACCTGTAGGGACTGGCTGCCGCGCACCACTGTGACAAGCCTTATTTCAAAGCTTTGAGGCGTCTTGGCAGAGCTGAGGGAGTTGCCGTTAAGCAGCATGTGGCTCTGAAGCGAGCAGCCATTCCCTATTAGCTTGAATGCAAAAGGTGGCGGCGGGAAGGGACGGACCTGCCCCTAAGTGAAACACTGGACCCCGATGTCAGAGGGGCCGGCCTTGCAGGACATGGCAGTTTGGCAACTGTGTACCTGGTGTTAGTGACCTGTTGGCAGCATTGGGATTTGTCAGTGAAAATACGGGTTATTTTATTAAAATTTTCTGAATTCTAATTCCTCCTGGGGAGAACAAAGGAGAAAACCTAGCACTGCAGGTCCTGCATTCCCCGCTGCCCGGAGCGGGCAGAGCGGGGCAGAGCGGAGCAGAGCGGAGCAGCCCTGCGAGGAGGGTGCGGATTCTGCGCCCATCTGCACGTCTCAACGACACACCTTCGGCTGCACGCAGCTGTGTTACCTTCGCGGTTCCCGTTGGCATCTGAGTTTGTAAATCCTGGTTTTACTGTGCCATCTCTCAGAATCCGTTTGCTTTCTGGTAGAGCAGAGCGCGTGCGTGTGAACCTGCTGGGTGAACTGAGGAATATCTATACACCCCCACAATTCCCCCAGTCGGAGAAGCCAGATTTGGCATCCTAGGGTACCCGTGCTCGCTCTGGGTGCGACTGGGACCCTAAGGGACAACAGAACATGTCTGGGACATTGGGCAGACCCCTCATTCCCAATCCTGGCTGAATATGAGAAGCACTGAAGAATTAAAAAAAAAAAAAAAAAAAGAGCCCAGGCCTCAGCCCAGACAGTTGACTAAGAATCTCTGAAAGTCTGAAAATAAGGTGTTTTAGAGACACCCTACAGATGATGACTCTAATGTGCACCTTTCTTATTTTTTACTTTTATTGTTTATTTATTTAGTTAGTTATTATCCTCACCAGAGGATACTTTCTTATTGCCTTTAGGAAGAGAAGAAGGGAGAGAGGGGGACATCGGTGTGAGAGAAGAGCATTGACCAGCTACCCCTGAATGCACCCAGACCAGGGATTGTAGGTGCTCCGACTAGGGACCGAACTTGCTGCCTTTCGGTTATGGGACAACGCTCCAACCAACTGTGCCACGCTAGCTGGGGCTGTTCTTGCTTTTATTTTTATTTCATCTCATCTCATCTCATTTTATTTTATTTTATTTCTTTCCAGGAAGGACCCACTTAAGGTGCTTTTTCCTTGTGCTAAGAAGTCACAGGGGGATCAGTGTGCATTCTCATCCCACCCCAGGTTGTAGTTCTCATGCCTCCTCTAACCAAGTGCCACGGCAGTAAGGGAGGTATGGCGTGCTCCCTCCCACCCTGGTGGGGACCAGGTGGAAGCCAAATCCTGTCCAGGAGACAAGGGCTGGGGGACCCAGCAGGGACAAGAAGCAGAACGAACTTTGGCTCACAGTAAAGCTGGGCACCCCTGAGCTTCTGCCCTGTGAGCGCTCAGGAGGGGCAGAGTAAAAATTCCTGATTCCTTCAACTACTATTTCTTGAGCACCTGCTATGTGGCAGGCGCTGTTGTAGATGCCGGGGCTATAGCAGTAAGCAAAGTAGACAGAAAACACCTGCTTTTGTGGAGCTAAATTTTGTGGCATTCTAATGGGGAAGACGAACAAGAAACATAATAAAGAAGTTAGTATATTAGAAAGGGATGAGTGGGAAAATAGGGCAGGGAGGAGGACCGAGAATGGGTGGTGGCGCTACCCTCTGGGAAGTACATGGGGGTGAGGAAAGGCCTTGGTGAGAAGGTTAGCCATGCAGCTGTCTGGCCGAAGAGAGTTGTAAGTAGGAACGGCAAGTGCAAAGGCCCTGAGGTGAAAGTTTGTCTGCAGGTGGGAGGGCAGAGAGGAGGCCAAGTGTCCAGAGCAGAGTGAGTGAGGGGCAACTGGTGGAAATGAGGCCAGGGAGTCGGGCCTTGAGGCATTGGCTATGGACTTGGCTGTCACACCAGTGAGACGCAAACTAGACACATCCCTAACATAGACCACGGAAGGTGGCCTTCCAAAGGTGGGAGGAAACTGAGGCTAGAGGAATGGCCATTCAACCAGCACATCTTTTTGATTTGCCCTGTGGGGGATGGGGAGGGGAGAGGGTGGTGGCTCACTCACACTGGGGGGCTGGCGGGGGCGTTGGGGGGAGAGCTGGGCCTTGATGGAGCCTGGTCAGGGTGGGCAGTGGGATTGGGGGGCACCAAAACCAAACTCAGGGAGAGCGGAAGATGGAGGAAAGAAAACGTAACACTCTCCCGCAGCCCCTGCGTCTGCTCCCTACTCACAAAAGATTTGTGGAGGCCCTACTATAACACAAGGCAGGCGCTGTGCTCCTATCTGGGGACACAGAAACAAGCCAAGGCCCTGCCCTCTCTGGGTCTTTCAAGGCCCTGGGCAAGGTTTATAAGTACTGTTGGTCGTAATTCCCTAAGTTCTGAGCACAGTTCCTACTTGCTGAAAGAAAAAAGGAAGAGAGAAGTCTGGTGGGCAGGGAGGAAGGAAGCATGCAGCTCTGTGATGGGAGAACGGGATTTAGTGAGCTTCTGAGTGGTTGGTTACATAACAGCTCTCTTGGAACTAAGTGATAGAGGGGCTTAGAGAAGTTGCATTAACACGGAGTGGCAGGCAGAGAATAACTCCTGCCCTCGTGTGGGAACATGGAAGGAGGTGGCACAGAGTGGGAGGTGGGAACATGGGAGGAAGGTCACCAGTGGGCAGGGCGGCTGACTGTGCAGGACGATCGTTCTCCAGTTGGAAACCTGTCGATCGTCTCCAAGCTGCTCGTGTTTCTCTGTGCACTGCCGTGGGAGGCCTCAGGGTCCTGGAGAAAAGGCCCACAGCTGTTTGGAACCTGACCTGAGCGGGAGGGGGTGAGCCCGGCATGCCGGCCCAGTGCTAGCGCTCTCCCGGCGCCTTCTCAGGCGCGGCCTGGCACCGTTCCCAGGCTCTGGCCTTGCTTCGCTGGCTCCCTTCTGGCGCCTTCCTGCCCAGACCCTGGCCCTGGCTCAGCGGGGCCCTCTCTCCTCCCCAGAAACACATCCCTCGCTCTGCCCCCTCTGAATCTCGGGGAGGGGAGTGAGGGGGGGAGCCGGGTGGTGGGGTGGGGGTATGGCTCCTGCCTTCTGCACATTGGCTGACTGTTAGTCCAGCCCCGCTGCTATTTCACAGATGCCACACACAGCCCCTCCTCTTCATTCCTTCATTTCCCAGGACACCTCCCTCAGCCCCACCTGCTGTCTGCCTCTGGTGACCTTCAGTCCTTCCTGAATAGTGGGCCGGGTGCCAGAGCCTGGTGCAAGCCTTGTCCAATCCTGAGAATGCCAACTTTGAAACTAGATCGTTCACACTCTGCCAAAGAAGAAAGCTGTTTACGTTCTTCACTGACGTCCTCAGGCCACCCACGTCAGGACTGACACATTTGCTGTCTTGTCTTTCCTCATCTCTGCATCCCTGAGGGAACCCTGTGCCTCGATGGCCAGCCCTTGGCTAGTGCATTGAGGGAGGCTGATTTTTGCCTCCTTGTGCTCCCCATAGAGCAGAATGGCTCTGAGTCATTGCAGCCCTCAGACTGACAATACGGCTTAGGAACACCCAGACCACTAAGAGTCAGGGGCATTCAGAAGCCAAATGTGGGAAGCGTCCAGGAAAAGGTGAAGGGCAGGAAGGCAGGAAGACTTCAGGCTGGACCCAGACCCTCTGAAGGGGCAGAGGCAGCCTCCTGTGCCCCCAGAAGACAGGCCCAGCACACGGAGGGCACCAGAGGGAGGGCGTGGGGAGATTCTGGCTGTTTGGGCGTGGGAACAGGCCTATCTAGTCTGTGGGGGAGTCCAGCTTCTTTCAGCCTCCTCCCTCCACGTCAAGGGCTGGTGACAATTGCCCACCACTCCCACTGGCACTGGTGGTGTGGCCTCTGCTCGTAAGCGACCCAGACAACCCCTGCCAGGGCCTCCTGACGACCAGAGGGAGTGGGGGCCCAGGGGGGAAGAGGAGGCTGTGAGGTGGGCTTGGGGGATGGTTGGCAAGGGCGACACCAACCCCAGGAACAGTTTTCAGCCGGCTGCCTGCATCTTCCCTGGAGCCATGTCATCCCTCTCTCAGAGGCCTGTCTGTCACAGGCCATTAAGCTCTGGCAGGTGCTGTGCCTGGCTGAGGCTGGAGCCAGGCAGGCAGTGGGGGTTGGGGGTAAAGGGGAGCCTAGGGAACATGCCAGGCCAGCCTGTCTCCTCCTGAGCCTTGGCGTACAGGGGCTAAATGCTCCACTGGGGAGCCCTCACTCTCCCCTGAAAAAAATCACACCCTCACAAGCCCCTACACACACCACACACAGACATCACATAAGTACCACACACATACCACACATACCCTACACACGCACATACCACATACACCACACATAGCACATATAAACATGCCATACATATACATGCATACTATATACGTATCCCCCCACACACACACCACATACCTGCACCACACAGGCATGCCACATATACACCATGGACACACATACCCCCCACATGCATGCACACCGTACATACACACCACACACACACACCATATACGTACATGTACACCACATGCACATGCCACACAGACCACACAGACCACACATAGCACAAACACACAACACATACACACCATGTATGCACACACATGCATAACACACGCACCACACAGACATGAAGCTCACAGGTACACATGCCACATGTTTGCACATACAAACCACACACACACATCGCACACTAGTAGCATCCAGGCCCCAGATTTTGATTATTCCTCCCTGGCTGCCTCCAAATGCCTGCTGCTGCCCCAGGTTCTCGGGGAGAGGCCTTCTGGGTGCCCCCAGTGTGCACACTAAGCCCCCTTTGTATCCCAGGGCAGCGCTTTCACGCTAACCAGCCAGCCAGCCAGCCGCGGACTGCCTAGCCCTACAGCTTGTTCATGGGCCTCCCCCCCTCTCCCCTCCCTTCTTCAGTCTCTCCCTCCCTCTTCCCTTCTTTCTCTGCATCTGGGCTGCAGGGAACTGAGCTCTTCAATCCTCTTTAGGGCTTGAAAGCAGAGAAGAGGAGAGAAAGCATGAAACTCATCCATGCCAAGGACCCCAACAGCCCTGAAATGGAGACATTGCTCTCACTCAGAGGACATGAGTTCACGCCCATTGGATCAGAGGCTCCTCTGCTTAAAATTCTGGGCTCACTCTCCTCAGCTGGCAGGCCCCTCAACTCAGCAGACAAAGCCTGCTGGGGTCAGGCTTCTAGGGCCCCCTCAGCCCATGTCCCGCCATTCCCCAGCCCCTGGACACCCCGATGTGCTGGACTCCCCAGTCTTCTTCCTAGTCTCACCCTGGTTTCTCAAGCCCTGTGCACATGCCGTTCCTTCTGCTTTGAATGCTTTTTCTTACTTTGTCCACCCGGAGAGCTCACTGAGCCTTTACCCTTCAGATTGCTTCTGCCAGGAAGCCTTCCTTAATGGCACTCTTGTTCTCTGGAGCCTTCAACGTCCCTTCTTTGGGTGTTCAAAACTTCCTTTTCAAAGCATTTCCCACATTGTATTTTCATGGTTAATAGGCCCATTTTCCTCATTACATTGTGACCCAAGGGGCAGGGGACTGTGATTAACCCATAACTTCTACCATAGTGCTGACACGTAGTAGGTGTTTAAGAATACTTGTCAACTAAATTTATGATGTAATGAATGAGACAGAAGAAATGAAAGTAATCAAAGAGAAGCACCAGGTCTCTGAGGAAGGAAAGGAATTTACAGTGGTGGATATCAAGGAAGCCTTCCTGGAGGAAATGAACAGGCTGTTGACATGGTATATAACTGATTAGCAAGAGAATTGATTGGTCAAGGCAGGGGGGAGCCATGAGAAAGGTCTCTGGCCAGGAACAGGAATGTTTGTAGCCACACTCACTGAGCACCTGCTCTGTACCAGGCCTTACCCTAAGCCCTCACACATTATTGTCTCATTTAAACATCACAGCACTGTAGGACGTGGGCACTATAAGTGGCCCCATTTCACAGACAAGGGAAGTGAGGTTCAGCTACTGGCCCAAGGCATATACGTCAGATTTTTTTAAAAAATGTTGTATTGGCCCTGGCTGGTGTAGCTCAGTGGATTGAGCGCGGGCCTGCGAACCAGAGGATCGCAGTTCGATTCCCAGTCAGGGTACATGTCTGGGTTGCAGACCAGTTCCCAGCAGGGGATACACGAGACACAACCATACATTGATATTTCTCTCCCTCTCTCCTACCCTTCCCCTCTAAAGATAAATTTAAAAAAAAATGTTGTATTGTTTATGCTATTACAGTTGTTCCAATTTTCCCCCTTTGCCCCACTCCACCCAGCACCCCCCCCTCAGGCAATCCCTACACTGTTGTCCACGTCCATGGGTCATGCATATGCGTTCTTTAGCTAATTCCTTCACCTTCTTTCAACCAGTACCCACGTCACCTCTCTCCTCTTACAGCTGTCAGTCTGTTCCATATTTCTATGCCTCTGATTCTGTTTTGCTTTTTGGTTTATTTTGTTCATGAGATTTCACATAGGAGTGAGATCATATGCTGTTTGTCTTTCACTGACTGGTTTTTTTTTTTTTTTTCACTAAGCATAATTATCTCCAAGTCCATCCCTGCTGTTGCAAAAGGTAAGAGTTCCTTCTTTTTCACTGATGCATAGTACCCAGTGTGCAAATGTACCACTGCTTTTTATCCACTCATCTGCTGGGGGGCACTTAACACTGTTTCCAAATCGTGGCTATTGTAAATAATGCTGCTATGAACATAGAAGTGTATATATTTCTTTGAAATGGTGTTTGGGGATTCTTAGGATATATTCCCAGAAGTGGAATTGCTGGGTCAAAAGGCAGTTTCATTTTTAATTATTTGAGGAAACCCCATACCATTTTCCACAGTGGCTGCACCAGTCTGCATTCCCACCAACAGTGCCCTAGGGTTCCCTTTTCTCCACAACCTTGTCAGCACTTGTTTGTGGATTTGGTTATGATGGCCACTCTCACCAGTGTAAAGTGGTATCTCATTGTGGTTTTAATTTGCATCTCTCTGATGGCTAGTGATGCTGAGCATCTTTTCTTATGTCTCTGGATCCTCTGTGTGTCCTCCTTGAAGAAGTGTCTGTTCAGGTCTTTTGCCCATTTTTTAATTGGGTTGTTTGTCTTCCTGGTGTTGAGTTGTATGAGTTCTTTACTTATTTTGGGGATTAAACCCTTGTCTGATGTATCATTGGCAAATATGTTTTCCTATACAGTTGGTTCCCTTTTCCTTGTGATGATGGTTTCTTTAGCCGTGCAGAAGCTTTTTAATTTGATGTTTATTTTTCACATTTGTTGTCCTTGCTCTAGGAGATATATTGGCAAAAATATTGTTACACAAGATATCTGAAATTTTAATACCTGTATTTTCCTCTAGGGTTGTTATGGTGTTGCAACTTGTATTTAAGTCTTTTACCTATCTTGAGTTTACTTTGGTGTATGGTATTAGTTGGTGGTCTAGTTTCTTTTTCTTTTTTTTTTTTTTTTTTTTGCATTTACCAGTTCAGTTCTCCCAAAACAATTTATTGAAGAGATTGCCTTTACTCCATTGTATGTGCTTGCCTTCTTTGTCTAATATCAATTGACCATAAAAACATGGGTCTATTTCTGGGCTCTCTATTCTGTTCCATTGACCTATGTGTCTATTATTATGCCAGACTGTTTTGATTATAGTGGCCTTGTAATATAGTTTGATACCAGGTATTGTGATCCTCCAACTTTGTTCTTTTTTCTCAAGATTGCTGAGGCTATTCAGGGCCTTTTCTGGTCCATATAAATTTTTGGAATATTTGTTCTAGATCTGTGAAATGTGCTGTTGATATTTTAATAGGAATTACATTGAATCTACAGATTACTTTGGGTAATATGGACATTTTAATGATGTTAATTCGTCCTATCTATAAACATGGTATATGCTTCCACTTACTGTATCTTCCTCAGTTTCTTTCTTCAGTGTCTATAGTTTTCTGAGTACAAGTCTTTTACCTCCTTGGTTAAATTTATTCTTATGTACTTTTTTTTTTTTGCCATTTTTGTTGCAATAGTAAATGGCATTGTTTTCTTAGTTTCTCTTTCTGATAGTTCATTATTGGTGTATAAAAATGCCATAGATTTCTGAGTATTGATTTTGTATCCTGCTACTTCACCGAATTCGTTTATTAGGTCCAGGAGGGTTTTTTTTGTTTATGTAGGGTTTATGTACACTATCATGTCGTCTGCAAATAATGACAGTTTTACTTTCTCCTTTCCAATTTGGATGCCTTTTATTTCTTCTTCTTGTCTGATGCCTGCGGCTAGGACTTCCGGTACTGTGTTGAATAAGAGAGGTGAAAATGGAGGTCCCTGTCTTGTTCCTGATCTTAAGGGAACTTTTAGTTTTTGCCCATTGAGTACAATGTTGGCTGTAGGTTTTTTGTATATGACCTTTATTATACTGAGGTAAGATCCCTTTATTCCCACTTTGCTGAGAGTTTTTATCAGATAGATCAGATCTGATGAGAGAAACAGAACCGCCAGAGTGAGACAGAATATGGATTTGATCTTACGCAGTGGGGAAGTTACTTAAAGAATTGATGCTTGTGAGTTTACAATCATCAGGGCAGGCAGTGGGGTAGCAAAGATGGATGCAAAGTTGGGGGAGCAAGACTGATCTGAACAAGTGAGGAAGAGCTGGGACTCTGAAGGATGAACAGGCAACCACTTCAATAACACAGGTGACCTACAGAAGAAGTTACACCCTTTGTACTGGAGCTAAACACACAACACACACCTGGCCTGAGGGGCTAGACAAGCTAAAGAGGAGATGCGTTGAGAGCCCAGAAGCCTGCATCCACCTTTGAGAGGTGCAGCTGCACTGGAGCCACCCCAGCTGCTTCCTCCCCTCCTGCGGCCATGGACAACTTGCAGGAAAGGGGCGTCTGGAACTGTAGTTCTGCTTAGCTTGGCTGACACAGCACAGAGCCACCACTTTAGGTCACAGTCCAGACCTCGGGTGGGGGGTTGGGCTTGAGGAGGAAATGGCTGGGAGGGTTGGTCAGAGCCAGACCGGGAGTTTGGGAATCCTTCCACGGGATCATGGGCTGGTTTTAGATACTGCGTGTTAAGTTGGAAGTGAAGGTGAAACATGTTCCTGACAATGTCCCGAAAGCGTTGGGCATACTCAGTCTAGGGCAGGAGGACAGGAACCTTGGGATAGATCCTGAATGGGGTGTGTGTGAAGGAGGAGACCAGAGGCTGTGGCTGAGCCTCAGGTGATGTCTGCAGGTGAGGCGCAAGTCAGGCAGAACGGCTGGCAGAATTGTGAGGGGCCAAGGCCAGAGAGATGGGGGCACAGGAGGTAGAGCCCTGGAAGATGTTTGGGGATGTGGCCATCTTGGCCCTCCTTGCTGGACAGATGCAGTCTTGATGGGCAGGTGCTTGTGTCGTATTCAGAGCTGGGCTATCAGGTGGCCTCCTGCAGGAACCTCTATCCACTCTTCTGCCTCCATGTGAGGGGCCGGTTCTGCTGATCAGGCCCAGACTCTGAGCTGGAAGCTCAGGCCCTGAATGCTAAAGTGTGCAGAAAGCCTCTGCACTCAAGGTGTGACATTTGTCCATTCCACATGCCTTCTGAGACCCCACCATGTGCGGGACACTGGGCCAGGCTGGGGACCAGGCAGGAAGCATGTGCACCCTGGCCCTGCCTGCAGGGAGCCAGGGTGCCATCTGGGGGAGGGAGAAGAGGAAACCAGGACTGTAGTCAAGGGAAGAGGAGCACCAAGGGAGGAGGCTCCCCCAGACCTGGGAGGGCCTCCAGAAAGAGGTGGAGTTTGAGTATGAATCTGGTCAAGCCCCTACATCTAACCATCATGAGCAGGGAATTCAGGAACCAGTACTGTCATCGTCCTAAGGGAGGGACCTGTTCGGCCAGCAAGCAGTGTCCTCTCAGCCGAACTGTGCAGGGAAACGGAAAGAGCCAGGCACACCTGCGGATGAAAGGAGAGTTAATAGATGGGCCAGCTCACTGTGCCACGGGGCCTTATTTGGATCCTGAGTTTTTTAAATGCCGACGAATTACTCTGCTCAGGTTGCCATAGCAAAATACTGCAGACTTCGAGGCTTAAAAGCAACAGAACTTATTTCTCACAGTTCTGGAACCCTGAAGTCCCTGACTGAGTTCTGGCAGGGCTCCATTTCCAGGGAGGATCGATTCCTGCCCCCACAGCCACTTGTCCTCACGTGGCCTTTGGGAGCCATGCAGGGGTGGGGGAGTAGGAGTGTGGGAGGAAAGATCACTTCCTCTTCTTATAAATCCACCGAGCCTACCAGATTAGGACCCCATTCCTTTGACCTCGTTTAACCTTAATGACGTTCCCCAAAGGCCCTTTTTTCCAAATACAACCACACTGGAGGCCAAGGCTTAAATATGTGAATTTGGGGGACACAGCTCAGTCCATAGCAGGTAGTATTCAGGAGTGATTGGGTCTTTGAATGCTGGCTCACTATTTGATTATACTGAATATAATCAGTAATCTCCAA
Organism: Glossophaga mutica; assembly: GCA_039655065.1. Classification (NCBI taxonomy): domain Eukaryota; kingdom Metazoa; phylum Chordata; class Mammalia; order Chiroptera; family Phyllostomidae; genus Glossophaga; species Glossophaga mutica. The sequence continues at coordinate 113,372,474 of CM077306.1, forward strand.
ATTATCTCTGAGTTATGATAATGGTAATACTGTTTCATATGTACACAAACATATACAGCTGACCCTTGAACAATGTGTGGGTGAGGGGTGCTGACCTCCCACGCAGTTGAAACCCTGAATGCACTTGAAGTTGGTCCTCTGCGTAATGATGGAAACACAGCTGAACCTTGAAGAAAGCAGGTTCGATCTGCGAGGACCGATTGAACCGTGGCCGGTTGAAACTATCTGTGGGTAAGTGGACCGGTGCAGCTCAAACGTACATTGCTCAAGGGTCAGCTGTATACAGCATGTATAAAATACATGTGTGTGCATGTACAGAATGCATTACCATTATATGTACATGTGTGGGGGTAAGTGTGTTGTGTATATGTCCTTATCTTTCAGGTAAACAGGAAATATTTATGGGTGAAATCATCTGATGTCTGGGGTCTGCTTCCGATGACGATGACGTGGGAAAGGGGAGGGACTGTGGCTGCCTGTGGAACAGGCCTGGCTATGAGCTGATGGTTGCTGGGTGTGGGTCGTAGCTTCATGGGGTGCATTATATTATTCCATATCAAAGAGTAAAAACAAGAAGTGAGGAGGATGAGTAAAATTTAGGGCGGGAGGAGCCAGGCATCTGCTGGCAGGACTGGTTCAGGAGAAGCTCTGAGAGGGTGAGCTGTTGGCTTGTGGGCCCCGGTTCACAGGCTCACAGGCGCTGGAGCCTGAGCTTTGCATAACAAGTCCCTACACAGCAGGACAAGGACCAGTCTCAACAGAGGGCCCTTGCTCAGGAAGAAAGAGACCAGAGATCAGTGGGAGGGCCCCAAGGGGCCTAAGAGGCTTGAAGGGAGCAGAGGCAGTGGCTATCTGTGCTACAAAGGCTGGAAGACCAGGTGGTGGAGGAGACATCAGGCACAGACACCACCCCCGCCCCCGCCCTGTGCTGGGAGCAGGGAGCCTGGGGATGGAGCAGTCAGAACGTGGTCATCGAGGCTCCCAACTGAATCTTTGCCAGCACTGTGGGACATTCCCCTCTGCTTTGGAAACCTGACTTCTTTTGTGTTCCTACGGGGTGACTTTGAGCAAGTTACTTAACCTCTCTGATCCCCACTTTTTTTCTCCGTAAATTGGAAATAGTAATAGGTTCCACCTCATAGGCTGTTGTGGGATTAAATGGGAAAATACTTGTAAAACACTAAAGAGTGTGTGCTAACTATTATTATCATCAGAGTTTTAGGGAGGAAGCAGCTCTCCCCTGGGGCAACGAGGTGGAGACAGCAACCATTAAAATGAGAACCCCAGAGGAGAGGTGAGAGCACCAACTACTCCTCCCTGCCAGGCTTAAGGGACTTGTGGTTATTTTCAATTAAAAAAAAAAAAAAAAAAAAAGCTGTTTTCTTACAGTAGTGAGCAAGGTCCGAGGCAGAAAAGAAGTTGCTGAGAGAGGACCAAGTAGAAGTTCCTGAATCTTGTAAGAAAGTGTGGTTGGCCAGAGATGCTCTGGCCAAGAATGCAGCCAAGGGCCCAGCTCCAGAAACTACCTCTGGGCCCTGTTGGCCCCTGTTGTGTGGCTTCTGCAAGTGGGGGTCTACAGCAGTGAAAGGTCAGCCCCGGGGAGGGGTCGTGGGGCCGAGCGAGCTCCTCCCTCTTCGGCAAACACCAGCCTTTCCCCTTCAGAGCTGTAGCTCTGGAACCACTTCCTCTTTCTTCACTCTGAAGCCAGGAGCAGGCCTGCCCCTGGGCCTGCCGAGCCCTTGAGAAAGAGAGGAGCAGATTCCTGATGTGTTAGCCCACCTGTGACCCCAGGTGGGGGTGGCCAAGTGCACTGACTGGAGGCCTCTCTCCCTGCCTCAGGGGACCCTGGAGGCCTGCAGGATGGAGGCAGCAAGTGAGGAGAAGCTGACCTCTGTGTCCAATTTGGTGACTGCGTTTGAGAACAGCAGGTAGGGGGTAAGCGGGGTGGGAAGGATCACCATGGCCAACCGGCTGCCTCCCTTCAGCTCCTCCGCCCACCCTGGGCCCCTGGGCAGCACAGGCTGAGGAGCAGGACCAGGGCCACCTCGGACCTTCAGGGAGCAGCGCTCTCTCTGGGCCCTGTCCTGGACACCCCCTCCTGAGTGGGCAGCGCCCACGTCGCTTGGTCATGGGCTCCTCAGAGCACAGGAAAATGTTGTTCGGGCACTGAAGGGATGGGTAGGGATGAGAGTGTGTGTGGGTGCATCAGGGAGAGTCCAGAAGTGTGCAGTTATAAGTGAGAGTGGGCTGCAGAACCCCACTCATTGCCCTTCCAGCAGAAATTAGAGCTCATACTTATCCAGCACTTATTCCTTATGACTAGAATAACCATATAATTTATCACTCGAACCAGGACACGCTTGACACTGAACATGAATGCTATTAATTATTTCGGTGGGGATGGGTAATGGGGAAACCTGAGACGACCAGACAAACCAGGATGTACGGCTTGCTTACCTATGTGGCCCTGTTCTGGGTGTATTGTATTACTTCATTTAATCATCGAACAGCCTAACAGAGGCGGGGAGAGGTTCTGTTTCTATTCCCATCTTATAGATGAGAAAATAAAAGCACATAAAGGTGGGGAGGCTTTACGTGCTTTAAGTTCACTGGCAACGGGTGACGCAGGGCCTTGCGTCTGAAGGAGAAAGGCTGGGTCAGATGGGTGGAGGTCATTGCTGGCTCTGTCAGGGGTGGTGTGTGTGTGTGTGTGACATTAACCCACTCTGCAGGCGTGTTAGGGACTGTCATAGGTGGGTTCTCTGGAAACAGGCTCTGAGGTAGAGATTTATTTCAGGAGATTTCTGGAGGAACGCAGCACGGGGCTGAGGGAGAGCTGGACCACTGTGCACTTGCAACAGAGGCTCCGTCCTGGCCCTCCCTCAGGGGGCTCTGGCCTGGGATGCCCCTCAGGTTGTTCCAGTTGAGGCAAAAGGCTGAGTCTTCTTACCTTGCAGGCACTAGTCACTGGATGTGGACCTTGGGTGAGGCAGTTCTCCTCTAGGAGGGCAATTCCCAGCAGGAACCTAGTCGACGGCCCAGCAGCCCCACACTCTGTGGGGAAGAGTGCCTCTGTCCTGAGGGGCTGTGGGTGGCACAGTCCAGCACCACACAGGAACTGTAGCAGACGTGGGAACCTAAAGGATGATTCCTGTCAGGAAGATTTTTTTCTTCTCATGCTAAGCTCATGGCACTAGCGTGATGCCAGCTCATGGACAATGAGACCCTGGGAGGGACCCAGACACTGTGCTGAGGGCACTCAGAGCAGACGAAGCCTCCAGTGGGCTTGCCAGCGGAAGTGGCATAGATGGGGACCTAGAGGGCAGTTCAACTTCCTGAGCTGGGCGACCTCATCCTGCCTCTCCCAGGGTCCTTTGCCAAGCACATTGTGTTCAGCACCGAGGACAGCTCTAGCAGCCACCTTCCTGGCCCACTGCCCCCTTGGGTGTGGAGAGATGGCATGGCCCAGCCAGCACTCCAGGCATGCCCAGTGGGGACCTTCAGCACGTGTGCCCTGCCCGGCAACATTCCTAGTAGAAGGCAGCCCTCAAACCAGAACACGGTCAGAGTAGACCCCGTCAAGAGGGTGAAAGTCACCCCTTATTGTGTGAGGGGCCCCATGCCAGCTGCTTTGGCCAGGGCTTTCTTGCGAGGTCTTTCAAGGCTTTAGCTGATCTGAAACTGGGGGGTGAAGAGGAAAGAGAAGCTGGCCAGGGGCACTGGGAGAGAAATGCAGAAGCTGAAACCACATGTAGAACAGAAAGCCTGAGGCCCGGCTACTTCCATGAGCTGCAGGCGCACAGGCGGGGAACCAGGCCCTGGGGCACCAGTGAGGGGTGGGCAAGCCTGTGCGGGGCTACTGGGGCTGGGTCCCCATCTTCTCTCTGCCACGGACCAGCTGTGTGATTTGGGACAGGCCGCAGTGACTCTCCAGACCTATTTCTCCTCAACTCCAATGGGCAGGGGCAGTTTGGGGTAAAGGCTCAGGAGCCAGCCTGCCTGACCTGAATCTTACCTCTGCCACCGCCTAGCAGAAGGTGACTTATCCTCTCTATACCCCATTTCCTTAGCTGAAAAATGGGGGTAATGAAGCTTTCTCACAAAATGTTGGAAATTTTGTACCTGGCAGGCTGTCTCTTTCCCAGCCTAGCTTTCTCCCCCCACCCACGCTGCAGGTGTGTAGGGCACAGCCCCCATTGAAAAGCCTCAGCTTCAGCAGCTCTACCCTTCCTTCACAGTGTTCTCTGGCTCCCACCTTCCCTCCATGTAGCAGGTACTGAGGTTCTAAAGCCTTTCCTGCTGCAGAGACTAAAAGAGACCGTGAGGTCCACAGGTGAGAGTGATTGGCCGCCAGTGGCTTCGGGCACTTAAAGGGCTCTGTGTGTGTTCCTGGCTGCATTTTAAACAGGGAAGTATGTAGTTCCTTAGAGAACCAAGCACAGTTCACGCTGACTCATTTTGAAGATTGGAGTTCCTTCCAAGAACGTGTTGGGAGGGAAGTGGATGTTTTACTTAGCAAACTCCTCCTAAGGGCCAGGCACTCAGGGGCCATGGCACCCCATGACTTGCATTAATCACCCCAAAATCCTGGCCAGGGGGGTGCTATTCTTCTCCCCACTCTACAGACAGGAAACCCTCAGGTCTGCTCTCTTCTCAGGATGTCAGAAGCAGCGCCTGGAGCCCACACACTGGAGGCCAAGCATCACCACCCTGGGGGCAGGCCTCCCCCACCCACTGGACCATGGGAGAAGCCCAACATGGAGGAGGCCCTAGGGTCTGGGCCCAGGACGGTCAGCAGGAGGTACCTGAGCTCCCTGAAGGACAAGCTCTCCAGTGGGGCCTGGAGGAAATCTTGCCAGCCCAGGACCTGCCCCGGACCAGGGACACAGGTGCCTGGGGGCTGGGGTAGGGGTGGGGAGCTGGGGGTCCCCTCCACTGACCTCTTCCCCACACACTCTTCCACATCTGGAAGCTAAATTGTCCTCACGATAGGCTTTTAATTAGCCATCTAGTGTGCACTCCACCTCCGGCATCATTTTGCATATCCCTCAGTGCAGGAGTCTCTCAGGCCAGGAAATGCAAACTCAAATTGCTTTGGGAACTTGTCCAAAGCCACCCAACTTGGAACAGTCTCCACTTGTAAACCAGGTACCCATTCTAAGGGTGGCCTCAGTTTACCCACTGAAGGAGGCAACAATCCCAACTAGAAATAGAGGTCAATACTAAGTCCTGCCCTTAGACAGAACCTGGGAAGCTCACCTCCTTTCTCTGGGTTTCAGTTTCCTCGTCTGTGCAGTTCAAAGGTCAGGCTGCACGATACTTGGACCTGAAGCCAGACTGCCAAGGATCATGTCCCAGCCCTGCTGCTTACTAACTGTGTGACCTTGGGCAAGTCACTCCAACCTCTTTGGGTGATCATAATGGAATGTTTTGGTTAATAATTGCTATGTAACAAACCACCCCACAATGCCGTAGCCGAGTACAATTCATTATTTCTTATAATTTTGGGGTTGACTGGAATACTATTCGTTGGTTTTTCTTTTATTTTTTAAGGTTTTACTTATTTATTTACTTAGAGAACAGGGAAAGGGGAAGAAAGAGAGGGAGAGAAATATTGATGCGTGAGAGAGACATCGATTGGCTCCCTCTCGCACACACCCCAACCAGGGACCTAGCCCACAACCCAGGCATGTGTCCCAGCTGGGAATCGAACCAGTGACCTTTCACTTTGTGGGACAAGGTGAACCCACTGAGTCCCACTAGTCAGGGCTGGGTGGTTTTTGTATTGGTCTCACTTGAGGGTTTGTCCTACTCAGCTAGGGCTTCCATAACAAAATACCACAGATCAGGTGACTTAAACAACAAATTCATTTTCTCACAGTTCTGGAGACTTGAAGTCCAAGATCAAAGGGTTGGATTTTGATCTTGGCAGGGTTGGTGTCTGGTGAAGCCTCTCTTCTTGGCTTGCAGGTGGCTGGCTGTCTTCTTGCATGTCCTCATGTGGCCTTTTCTGTGTACACTGTTTTCCTGGTGTCTCTTCCTCTCCCTATAAAAACACCAGTGGATTAGGGCCCTAGCTTATGACTTCAGTTAAGCTTAACTACCTCCTTGAAGGCCCTATCTCTAAACATAGTCACATTAGAGGTCAGGGCTTCAACATAGGGATTTGAGGGAGACGCAACTCAGTCCATGATAAGGTATCCCACGTGGCTGCAGTCAGATGGTGGCTGGGGCCGGGATGCCCACAAAGCTCAGTGCTCCAGCCTGGGATCGCAGAAGCCTGGGTTCAGCGGGAGTGCGGCACGGCCAGGAATCGCAGGGCATCCCCTCTCCACGAGGTCTCTCTAGCAGGGCAACCAGACCTTCAGATACAAGGCTCCCAAGAGAGCACAGGCAGAAGCTTCCAGGCCATTTGGGGCTGTGGCCCAGAACTGGCACAGCCTCACCTCTGCCCCATTCTCCCAGCTAAAGAGACCCCAGCGCCAGCCCAGATGCACTGTGGGAGAGCTTGAATGCCGGGAGGTGTGTTTAGCGGGGGCATCTTTGGAGACCATGCCCCAGGTCCCCATCAGAGGAGACCAAAGCTGTCCTCCCATTCTCCCCCAAACCTTCTGCAGGAGCCTGAGGAGAAGAGGATCGTCCAGGAGCTGCTGGAGACGGAGCAGGCCTACGTGGCTCGACTCCACCTGCTAGACCAGGCCAGTGGCTGGGCCGCCCCCACCTGAGCCCCAGCACCCAGTCTCCTCACCCGACCCCTGCTCTCCCTCCCTACCCACCTCTGCAGGGCTGAGAGTTAGGACCTCTCAATTTGATTCTGGGAAGCCTGAGCCCTCTAACCCCGCTGGCTGGAGTTGGGGCAGAAACCAGGAATAGCCCGTTAGCGCCACTCTCCGTTCCAATCGTGGTGCCTGGGCCTCACCTGCGCAGAGGACACACCAGCCAGGCCTTCCAGGCCCCACACAGCGCCCTCATCTGCCACCCCAAAGCAAACGTCCTCAGCATTATCACCCCTTCACACTGTCTTAAGGAGCCCCTAGGCTAAACCAATCACCAAGAATCAGCAGAGGAATGTTTAGTTTGACCAAGTCTAAGGCCCTGACAAACTCCAGACTGGCCCATTTCTGACATTCATGCGCTGCCAGCCTTTGGCCAAGTCCTTGAATGTCTAGGCCAGGATTTGCCTGTCTGTAAAACGACCAGAATACCACCTTACCTGCCTACATCTTCTGGGGCTGTCGTGAGGGTGATGGGAGAGTAGGGAGGTGAATACACTCAGCGCTGGGAGCCTGACCCTGGGGCTGTGCTCATTGCCCTGCCATCCCCCGCCCCTGCCCCATGCTGTGGGTGGCTCCCCCTCAGCTGCAGGCCCAGTGACCCTGTGGTGGCTGCAGGTCTTCTTCCAGGAGCTGCTGGAGGAGGCCCGCAGCAGCAAGGCCTTCCCTGAGGATGTGGTCAGGCTCATCTTCTCCAACATCTCCTCCATCTACCAGTTCCATGCCCAGTTCTTCCTCCCAGAGCTGCAGCGGCGGCTGGATGACTGGTGAGGTCCACCAGGCTCACTGTCTGCACAGTGAGGCACTTGGATGAATAAACCCTGAGAGGTGGGGTGTGTGTGTGGGGGGGGGGGGGCGCCTGGGAAGGGGACGGATCAGGTCCTCACTAGACTGGGTGATCCAGGAGGCTGTACTAACTGAGGGCTTCCTACGTGCCCAGCCCTTCCTACGTGGGCTTTATACCTATTAACACAATCTTCCTATCAGCCCCCTGTGTGATGATGGCATCATGGTTATGCAAGAAACCCTTTTTGTTTTCAGAAATGATTGCTGAAGTATTTAGTGGTAAAATTACTTGCTTTATATCTTTTGCCAAAGAAATGCCACGGTGTCGGGGATGTCCTTTAAAATTCTTCAGCAAAGAAGAATGTTAGTAATTGTGAAATCCAGTGATGAATATATAGGAGCTCATTGTTATATTGTTTTTTATTTTTGTTTGCTTAAAAGTTTTCATAATATGTATTTTTTAAAGACAACCCTATGAGGTTACCTACCACCATTTCCGCTTTTCCAGAAAGGAAAACTGAAGTATAGAGAGGTTAGTCGATGTGCCCTGAACACACGGCGAGAGTAAGTGATGCAGCAGAGAGTTGAACTCAGGCAGCCAGCTCCTCACTGCTCTGCTCTAACAGCCCCTGCGCTGAGTGACCTTCAGGCCCCACCACCGGAGGGTCCTGGATGTGTTCCTACCCTCTGAGTCTCAGTTTCCTCATGTCTAAGATAGGCCAAGGACTGTCTGCCTGCAGAGAATTGAACGAATGCAGACATGCGGTGCTTGGCACACGGCCCTCGTTATCATTACGAGAACAAGCATCAGGTAGTTCTGAACACCTGTGCTGGGCGCACACGGTGCTGAGCCTGTCGGGGAGCCCAGTCCGTGGGAGAGAACAGCATCTGCCCTCACGCATGTAAGAGGGTGACATGCCCCCCATGACTGCACCCAGAAGTGCAGCAGAAAGGCTATTTGGGGGGTTTCAGGGAGGCCCTCAGGCCAAAGACAATACCTGGGTTCCCCTCCTGCAGGACAGCCACCCCTCGTATTGGTGATGTGATCCAGAAACTGGCCCCCTTCCTGAAGATGTACAGTGAGTATGTCAAGAATTTTGAGCGAGCCGCTGAGCTGCTGGCTACCTGGACTGACAAGTCTCCTTCCTTCCAAGAGGTTCTCACTCGAATTCAGGTGAGGTGGGGGTGGGGGCGGGGCCTGCACTGGCACCCCCAGTGCAGTGGCTCAGTTTCCCCCGTGTTCTGGGGCACCTCCCAGGCTCAGCACTTCCGTGAGTTCCCCCACCCCTCCTGCTCTCACCCCACACTGTTCCTCCCCAATGCCTCCCCAAGAGCAGCAAGGCCTCGGGCAGCCTGACCCTGCAGCACCACATGCTGGAACCTGTGCAGAGAATCCCACGCTATGAGCTGCTACTCAAGGAATATGTCCAGAAGCTGCCAGAAGAGTCCCCAGACCGGGCTGATGCCCAGAGTGAGAACACCCCCAGGGGACCCAGGGGGCTGGGGAGGCCCGAGCTGTTCCCATGCATTTAATGAGCACCTACTAAAATGGTTATAAGGAGCATCAGCCGTCAACTTCGATCGTTGGTACTTGGTAGACGTTACATTTACCATTAGCCATTTTTTACAGGCAAGGATACCGGGGCCCAGGGAGGTTCCTGGTAATTGACTTGCTCAAGGTTGCACAGCCAGAAAGGAGCAGAGCTAGGATTTGAAGCCATGCCTGTGGGAGGCCAAAGCCCGTGCCTTTCTAGCTCCCGCTGGGTCTGGCTTGGTTTGGGGAGCAGTGAGAGACACAGAAGCCAAACACCTAAGCCCCGTGTTTCCATGGCTTCCAGTCTCCCCACCCGGGTGGGAGACGGCCCCCATCATCCAAACACCCCACGTGCTGGGCTGCACAGGGCAGCTCCGGGGTGCTCATAGCAGGCCCGAGGCTACTTTGTCAAGCCACTAGGACCTCCTGCCTCGGCCACCAGCCCAGACGTTCAGGTGGTGACTCTGGCTCTGCTCCCCACCCCTTCAGAAGCCCTTGACATGATCTTCTTGGCCGCGCAGCACTCCAACGCAGCCATTACAGAGATGGTGAGCAGCCGGCCCTCCGTGCGGTGCGGTGCGGAGAGCAGGGCATCCCCGGGGCCGTCACCTCCCCCTGTGCTCTCAGCCCCCAGCCCGCCCAGGACTCTGCATCTGCTCCTCCCCTGATCCCTGTCACTGGCCCCACCGCCCCTCACCCCCTCACCCCTGTCCCTGTCCACACGAAGCAAACCTTCTTGAAGGAGGTGGGCCCTGCCTGGCCTTAGCTGAGGGTACACCCGGTCCCCAGGAGCGGCTGCAGGACCTGTGGGAAGTGTACCAGCGACTGGGCCTCGAAGACGACATAGTGGACCCCTCCAACACCCTGCTCCGTGAGGGCCCTGTGCTCAAGATCTCCTTCCGCCGCAGAGACCCCATGGAGCGATACCTTTTCTTGGTAGGGAAATGCTGGGGGGCCCACTGACTCAGGGAGGGAAGTCATGGGCCACACTGCCCAGGTCCCACCTGCCTGGGTCTACCCCATGCTGCAGGGCAAAGAGGGAAGAGGCTACTTCTTGGCCCTCCGCTGCTTTGGCATCCAGCTGCCTTTGGACAAGTGCTGCCTCCAGGCCTCTGGGATTCCCAAACGAGGGGTTTCCTAGACATGCCCTAGGAAGCCACAGGGTCAGCATCTGAACCCAGTCTGTTTGGCTCCAAAGCCTGTGATATTATTTGTGCTCTAGGAGCCCACAGCAGGAGGGATTTAAGTTAGCTACTAGGAAGAACCACCTGGGTTTGCACTGAAGAAGTCAAGGGTCTCCTGGAAATTTGGAAACTGGTCCTGCCTGGTGGTCAGGAGGAGGGAGCTACCCTTGCATCAGCCCCTTTCCCCCCGAGCTCCCGTGAGAAAGGCCTCATAGGTTTCTGAGCTCAGCTGTGGTCCCTGGATGTTCGCAAGTAGGGTAGCCCTGCAGTGACATCCTAGTTGGATTGGGGGCCAGACGACCCCTTTCTCACAACCTGTGGCGTTCTGGGAGCTGGCCCAGAGGGTGGTGAGCGGGGTGGGAGAGCAGTGGTGATGGGCCCCCTCAGGGAAGCCCGCCTGGGCGTCTTCCTGCGCCGCCGCTGCACACGCTGATGTTGTGTCTCCTGCAGTTCAACAACATGCTGCTCTACTGTGTGCCCAGGGTCATCCAGGTGGGCGCCCAGTTCCAGGTGAGGACCCGCATCGACGTGGCCGGGATGAAGGTGAGAGGTGCCCCAACCACTGTCGGGCTTCATCCCGAGGGTGGGCCCAAGTATGGGGAGTAGCAAGAGGTGCCGACCTGTGTTCCCAGTCCAGGAACCCAGGCCTGGCAGGGCTTGAGCCAGTGTGGACGGGGAAGTGCGAGGGGTAAGAGCTGACTCGTCTGTGCTCCCAGCCTTCCTGCCCAGGGCCCTTCCCAGGCCCCAGAGGCCTTTGGGGCACCTGAGCCAGCCTGGCCCCAATTGGCTTTCCCTACCATCTACACCAGTGCTTCCAAAATGTGCATACGTGCAGGAGTCCCCTGTGGGAGTCTTGTTAAAATGCAGGTTCTGTCTCCGTCGGTCTGGGGGTCCAGAGATTCTTCATCTCTAGTCAGCTCCCGGGCAATGCTGACACTGCAGATCCACAGGCCACACTTGAGTAGGAAGGCACCCTACTCAAGTGTGAGCTCAGCTGGGTCTACACTGTCATCTCCCCACGCAGAGATGGCCACAGCCGTCTGCAATGGTACCCACTGACAACGCGGCTACTGTGGATGGGGCCCTGCATCATCAGATCCTCATAACAGCCCTGTGACGTAGGGGCTCCTATCCCCTGCTTTTGGTTCTTTAATCTTTTAGAAATAATACTTTTATCACTTTAAAAATATAGACCATTCCAAAATCAAACAATATAAAAATATATACAGTGCAAAGTCTCCTCCCCACCACACCCCCTAGGTGCCCTTCCTGGAGGCAGCCTCGGCTTCTCGGGAGGCCTTCCAGAGGTATCTTTATGAACACAGACTAACACAGTATTTACCATCGCTTCCTTTTCTTTCACATAAACAGTGAAACCGGTTTTCACATACACTGTTCGGCGCTTAGCTTTTTCGACCTGCTGGAGCGATCTGGCTCTGGAGATTGCATGTGTCAGCGCAGCAGGGGGTCGCCTTCCCTTTGCTCAGCTGCGTAGTGTCCCAGGCGTGGGTGGGCCGCGCTTCACTCAGCCAGGCCTCTACTCGGGACATTCACACTGTTTTCACTTGTCAGTCTGCAAATGAGTTGAATGACTGTGTGCAGTTTGCCTGTGTGTGAGTATACTGTACTTAATTCTGTTTTTTAAAAGATTTTATTAATTTATTTTTAGAGAGGAAAAGGGAGGGAGAAAGAGAGGGAGAGTAACACCAATGTGTGGTTGCCTCTCGCACACCCCCTACTGGGGACCTGGCCCACAACCCAGGCGTGTGCCCTGACTGGCAGTTAAACCAGTAACCCTTTGGTTCACAAGCCAGCGCTCAATCCATTGAGCCACAGTAGCCAGAGCTAATTCCATTTTTAAAATAAGGAAATAAACTCTGATACACTCAGACAATGGAATACTATTCAGCGATAAAACGAAATGAGCTATCAACCCTAAGTGCATATTACTAAGTGAAAGAAGCCAATCTGAAAAGGCTACATGATACCAACTACATGACATTCTAGAAAAGGCAAAACTATGGAGACGGTAAAAAGATCAGTGGCTGCCAGGTGTTAGGGGGAGAGAGAAGAATGAATAGACAGAGCAGAGAGGATTTTTAGGGCAGGGAAATGATTTTGTATGTTATAATGGTATATACATGTCATTATATACTTGTCCAAACGTGCAAAGCACACGATGCTGAGTGCAAACCCTGGCGCACACTGTGAGCCTTGGGTGACAACGACGTCGTGTCCGCGTAGGTCCCTCAGTGGTAACGAAGCCCCATCCTGGGGAGGGGTGTTGGTAATGGGGGAGGTTATGTGTGTGTGAAGGCAGGGAAATCTCTACCTTCCTCTCGATTTCGCTATGAACTTAAAACTGCTCTAAAAAATTGTCTTTAAAAAAATAAAGAAATCAAAGCCCAGAAGGTTAAGTAACTTGCTTGGAGTTAAACCAGGACCAAAGATTCAGGTACAGCCGAGTCCAGAGCCCCTGTACTAATGCCATACTACATGGACACCTGCTAAGGCTTCGCCCAGAGGGACAGAACGTGTGGTGGAATTACTGGCACAGCGGAAGAGGTGGCAGGGACCTTCCTGATCCCTCCTTTCTGATCCCTCCTGAGTCCGGGTGTCTCCTGAGGGCTGGGGCTGGAGGAAGCATGTGCAAGCTCCTTTTTAAAAAATGTTCAGCTACAGTTTATATTCAGTATTATTTTAGTATTTGTGTTAGTTCCAGGCATACAGCATCATGGTTAGACAATCATAAACTTTACAAAGTATTCTCCCCAATATTTTTGGTACCCGTCTGTACCATACATAGTTATGACAGTATTATCGGCTGTATTCCCTGTGCTGTACTTCCCATCCCTGTGACTGTTTTGTACAATAACTCCCAGTCTGTACTTCTCAATCCCTTCACCTCTTTCTCCCCATCTCCCAACCCCCTCCCCTCTGGCAACCATAAGTCTGTTCTCTGTATCTATGAGTCTGTTTCAGTTTTGTTTGTTCATTTATTTTGTTCTTTAGATATCACATATAAGTGAAGTTATATGGTATTTGTCTTTCTTTGACTGACTTATTTTGCTTAGTATAATACACTCTAGGTCTACCCATGCTGTGGCAAATGGTAAAATTTCCTTCTTGTTTTATGACCAAGTAATATCCCATTGTATATATGTACCACAACTTTTTTTATCCACTCATCTACTGATGGACACTTGGGCTGTGTCCATCTCTTGGCGATTATAAATAACACTGCAATGAATGTAGGGGTGTAATTCTTTAGAATTCGTGTTTTGTTTTTTTTCCAGATAGATAGCCAGGAGAGGAATTTCTGGGTCATAAGGCAGTTTCCTTTGTAATTTTCTGAGGTATCTTCATACCACTTTCCAATCCGCATTTCCACTAACAGTGCCCAAGGGTTCTCTTTTCTCCCCATCCTTGCCAACACATGTTGTTTGTTGATTTATTGATGAGAGCCATTCTGACCGGTGTTAGGTGATATCTCATTGTGATTTTAATTTGCATTTCTCTGATGATTAGTGACACTGAACATCTTTTCATATGCCTGTTGGCCATCTGTGTGTCCTCTTTGGAAGAATGTCAGTTCAGGTCCTTTGCTCATTTTTTTGTTGGATGTTTTTTCATTGGTTGATAGTTTCCTTTGCTGTACAAAACCTTTTCAGTATGATACAGTTTCATTTGTTTAATTTTTCCTTTGTTTCCCTTGTCTGAGGAGACACAAGATCAGAGAAAATATTGCTAAGAGAGATGTCAGTGACATTACTGCCTATGTTTTCTTCTAAGAGTTTTATGGTTTCGAGTGCTGCATTTGTCATTAATTCATTTTGAGTTTATTCTTGTATACAGTGTAAGAAGGTGGTCTAGTTTCATTTTTTTGCATGTATCTGTCCAACTTTCCCAACACCATTTGTTGAATAGTCTGTCTTTACTCCATTGTATGTTCTTGCCTCCTTTGTCATATATTAATTGACCATATAGGCATGAGTTTATTTCTGGGCTCTCTATTCTGTTATTGATTTATGTGTTTTTATTCCAGTCCCATGCTGGTTTAATTACTACGGCCTTGTAGTATAGATTGATATCAGGCAGCGTGATACCCCCAACTTTGTTCTTTCTCAAGATTGCTGTGGCTATTTGGGGTCTTTTGTGGTTTTACATAAATTTTGGGCTTATTTGTTCCAATTCTGTAAAACATGCCATTGGTGTTTTGATAGAAATTGCATTGAATCTACAGATTTGGGCAGCATGGACATTTTAATGATGTTAATTCTTCCTGTCCACGAGCACACTATGTGCTTCTGTTTATTTGTGTCTCTTCAGTTTCTCTCTTCAGTGTCTTATAATTTTCTGAGTACAGATCTTTTACCTCCTTGGTTGAATTTATTCCTAGGTGTTTTAGATGCAATTTTTTAGATGGGATTTTTTTTTTTTAGTTTTCCTTTTTTGATAGTTCATTATCAGTGTATAAAAATGCAACTGATTTCTGAATATTTATTTTGTATTCTGCTCCTTTACCAAATTCATTTACCAGTTCCAGTAGTTTTTTGGTGGAATCTTTAGGATTCTCAAGATACAGTATCATGTTATCTACAAATAGTGATAGTTCTACTTCTTCCTTTCCAATTTGGATGTTTTTTATTTCTTCTTCTTCTCTGATTGCTGGGGCTAGGACTTCCAGTACTATGTTGAATAAGATGGGTGAAAGTGGACATCCCTTTCTTGTTCTTGATCTTAAGGGAAATACTTTTAGTTTTTTCCTATTGAGTGTGATGTTAGTTATGGGTTTGTTACAAATGGTCCTTTTATTTTGCAGTATGCTCCCTCTATTCCTACTTTGCTGAGAGTTTTTATTATAAATGGGTGCTACATTTTATCAAATGCCTTTTCTGCATCTACTGATATGATCATATAATTTTTATCTTTCATTTTGTCAATGTGATATATTATTTTAATTGATTTGCAAATATTGTACCAACCTTGCATCCCTGGAATAAATCCCACTTGATCATGGTGTTTGATTTTTTAAAAAAGATTTTATTTATTCATTTTTAGAGAATGTGAGGGAGGGAGAAAGAGATGGAGAGAAACATCAATGCATGGTTGCTTCTCACAAGCACCCAAATGGGGGGCGTGGCCTGCAACCCAGGCGTGTACCCTGACTGGGAATCGAACCAGTGACCTTTTGGTTCACAGGCTGGCACTCAATCCACTGAGCCACACCAGCCAGGATCATGTTTGATCTTTTGAATGCATTGCTGAATTTGGTTTGCTAATATCTTGTGGAGGATTTTTGCATCTACGTTCATCAGGATATTGGCTTATAATTTTCTTTCTTTGTAGTATCTTTGTCTGGATTCAGAGTTAGAATGATGCTGGTGGCATGCGTAGGCATGTGCTTCTGGGAGCCTTGGTGAATGGGACTAAGAAAGGCAGGTTTGAGAGGAGTTAGTTACATAGACCAGGGGTGTCAAATTCATTTTCACTAGGGGCCACATCAGCCTCGTTGTTGCCTTCAAAGGGCTGAATATAATTTTAGGACTGTATAACTACTCCTTAACTGGTGAGTGAGAGCTCGGTGCTGCCACCAGGTAGAAACAAGGTGCTGGGCTGGATAAAATAGGTGGAGGGCCAGATTTGGCCCACGGGCCTTGTGTTTGCCACCTGTGACATAGATGGACAAATAGAGATAGGCAGCCCTGTCTTAGGACTGGCAGAAACCCAGGCATAGAAAAGAAGAGGCACAGATTGACAGATAGAAAAGCCAAGAAATACAAAGACTAAAACAGAGTGATAAGAAAAAAACACATAAAGATGGGGCTGGGACTGTCAGGCACTCAGGGCTTGTAGACCCCGTGCGCGCTGGCTCCCTGGAGCCTGCCAGTCCCAAAGAGTGTGTTCTGTGCAGGGCCCCTTTGGTGCCCCAGAGACCACACAGCACCCCCTCCTGGATGGCACAGGCCTGCCAGATGGAGAGCAGTGCACACACCTGTGTCTGCATGGGAACCATTTCCTGAGTCTGAGGTTTGGAGGCAGATCTGGCCTTCGACCACCATGACATTTCCCACTGGCCTACAAGCCCCTGGCTTCCTCCTTCCTAGGAGTTAGGGAGGCCTACTTCTCAGCAGCTGATTCTCCCAAGATCTGGCTTGGTCCTAATGCTGTGCCATCCCGCACCGGACCAGCCTGGGAAGAAAGGAGGGATGTGAGATACACACGCGCACAGGGTCTCCATGTGCAACTGTGCAGGTTGTGCACTGCACAAGCACACCTCATCTCAGATGAGCACACCTCATCCACAGCAGCCAGCGTAGATGGTACAGTCACAACTCTCGTTGTCCAGCAGAGGGCAGTCAAGTGTCTTGTTCCAGGAACACAGACTAGTAGGCCAGTTTGCCAACAGTTGCCAGTAAGGTGTTTTGAGGAAGTGGTGTCTTTGGCTAGTTGGCACAAAGGTACCACATAGGCTGCAGGGACCTGAACCAGCCCAGGCTTGGGCACTCAGGAAAGTGATCTTCAGAAACCATCCCGTCTCTCTACAGAGGTACGTGGTCCTGAATCCCAGGTCAGGAGCTGCCCCAGTTCTATAAAAAGTATTATATTTTCCTATCTCTGGACTCCAAACCTTAGGTCTCTCCCTTCTTTTCCCTCTCTCCTCTCCCTCACCCAATTAGTCGTGGGGTCTTGCCTTATTTCCTAATATTGTTCCTCAGGTAGAAACCTCTTCTCCCTCCCAGGTGCAGGCAGTGATATGTTTAGGGTATCACTTCCACACTGCCCTTTGGGGTACTGGTCTGTCCCATTTCCCCCAGACCCAGCCCTTCGTCCCTTACACTCAGCTGCAGGAGTGACTTCCCAAACACATCCTTCCACTTGAGCTTCTCCATTTACAAACCTTCAGAGCCTTCCCATTGCCAAGAGTGTTGAGTCCAAATCATATCAGGCCCTTACAGAGTGGGGCAGACTGGTTCCGTGGGCCTGGTGGGAAGATGAGGCCTGGTGTGAAGGAGGGTGTTCCCAGAGTCCGCGCTCTCTGGGATGTGGTGAGCGGCCCCCAAAATCGTCACACTGGCAGGGGCCAGCAGAGGGGGCTCAAGTGACAGATGGATTCAATGACAACAAACTTCTCCCACACCAGGCCTTGTGGGCTCTAAGTTTGTCTTAGCTTCCCTTTGTGACTCTTCACACTACCTGGGAGAGAACAGTGCTTACAGGACTCTGAGCTTGGGTGGATATAGACATTCTGCCATTTTACCCTTGGAGGCTAAAGACATGAGTTTGAATTCTCATTCTGCTATTTAGGGGCTGTGTTACCTCAGGCAGCTCTCTTGACCTCTCTGAGTCTCCATTCCCTCATCCCCTAAATGACAGTGATAGTATCTGCCTCACAAGATTGCTGTGAAGTTTTCTTTAACTTTTTATGAACATTTTAACTGAGAAAATAGAACCCCATGTGCTTGTCACCTGGCTTCAACAATTGCCAACTCAAAACTGGTCTAGTTTCCTCAGCATTTCCCCTCTGAATTCTCTTTTATCACTTAAAAGCAATCCCGGTCACATAATTATTTCACCTGTAAATACTTCAGTATGCCTGTCAGAGATAACTTTGGGGGATTGCCCTAAAAGATGACAACAGTACCATTATCACAGCTGACAAGTGGATAACCATTATTTAGTAACATCCAGATCCTTCAGCCCTGGCTGGTGTTGCTCAGTGGATTGAATGCTGGCCTGCTAACCAAAGGGTCTCTGGTTGGATTCCCAGTCAGGACACACACCTGGGTTGCAGCCAGGTCCCCAGTAGGGGGCGTGTGAGAGGCAACCACACATTGATGTTTCTCTTCCTCTCTTTCTCCCTCCCTTCCCCTCTCTAAAAATAAATAAATAAAATCTTTAAAAAAGATCCTTCCGTTTTCCTTAACTGTCTCATAAATGTGTTTTCACAGCTGATCTGTTTAAATCATTTGTGATATGCTTCCTACATCCCTTTTAATCCACTATGCTTTCATTTCCCACTTTTTTTCTTCTTTATTTGTTGAAAAAATCGCATCATTTCTCTGGTAGAAGTTTTCACAGTCTGGAATTTGCTGACTGCACCCTGTGGTGTCATTTAACATGTCCCGCAGCCTCACATATTTCTTATAAACTGGTGGAGAGCCCAGAGGCCTGACCAGATTCAGCCATGCAGGAAGCTGTGGCTGGAGAGAGACACTGCCCTCAGGGGCACATGATGGCTTTTAAGTGTACGATTGATCGGTGGGTTCGGCAGTTGTGCGGATCGAATGAGAGCATGGATGGGGATCCCTGGACTCCGTTCAGGGGCTGTCACTTAGTAATCTCTCTCTGACTGGCAGCTTTCATAATGGCCTTGGGACCCTGTGGCATTCTGGGCAAGAGGATGGTGAAAGACAAGGAGGAATTGATTGCCCAGTTCGTGGGTATTGTAGAGGGCGAATCTCTATGGTCTATGAATTGGGTAATCAATTCCTTCATTCACTGTATGGGGAAGGGCAGCAATTTTCAACCGGTGTGCTGCAAGAATCTTTAAAACATGCACTACCTGACTATTTAGTCAGGGCACTGACCTTTTATCCCTTAGATTGTCTAATTAAAAAATGACAACAGCCAACACAACATAACCATCCAGTATGAATGAATCAAAATTGTACCTTTTTTGTCAGATCAGCAAAAAAGTATATTTTTGGCATGCTCCGGAATTTTAGTAGTCAGTTTATGTATGCCATGAGATGAAAACACTGAAAATCGCTGGGGTAGAGGTCTTACTGTAGAACTTAGATCTGCCCATGCAAAAGCTGTGTCCCCAAGCCCAGTATGTGACCCGGTTTTCATTCCTGGTGAAGCATTTGTCTGGAACTGTCACCCCTGACTCATGTTGGGCCAATTCAGCAGCTGCTCAAATCCCAGGAGCCCTTAGCGCCACTTTTGTAGAGCAAGGCCCAGTGCAGGTGCGCTTGCTTGGGATTAGGGAGGCAATGAACAAGCTCCCTATCCTGGTCCCAGGAGTTTGAATTGCCCCTCGGGCACAATCCATCTCCTTCCACCCCACAGTGCCTGGGAGGTGGGGCAGGGGACAAGTCTGAACGGCCTCCCTCCTATTTCCGAGCAGGTGCGGGAGCTGACGGACGCAGAGTTCCCACACTCCTTCCTGGTGTCCGGGAAGCAGCGCACCCTGGAGCTGCAAGCCAGGTAGGCAGCGGACGAGGGGCGGGGAGGCAAAACACTGGGAGGGGCCGCTTCCCTAACACCAGTGTTCGCTTTCCAAGCAGGTCCCAGGAGGAAATGATTTCCTGGATACAGGTATCAGACCAATCCAAGGCCCCTAGGATTCTGACCCCCTCCCCCAAACCTGGGCTGAGGAGGAGGGAGGGCCGTATGCCTGGGCGGGGGGTATGGGAGGGTACGGTGCCTCTGCTCCTGCCTGGCTGCTCCCTGCTCTTCCTCAGGAGTGGCTCTGTGGCGGTGTGAAGGCAAACCTGCGTCCAAATCTTGCCATCCCTCGCTGTCTAGCTGGGACACATCACTTAATATCCTTGAGCCTCAGTTTTCACAGCTGTAATCTGGGGGTGATGGTCTCTCTCCCTTAAGTCAGCGAGCATGTGCTGAGAACCCAGTGCCTGGCACCCAGGAGGCTTTCAGCAGTGACTGTTGAGTGTGGGGATGGATGACAGATGAACAAGCTCCCCGAGCCCCCCGCCACCCATTTAACCAGCTCCCTGTGCCCCTGTCCAGGCCTGCCAAGCAGCCATTGACCAAATCGAGAAGCGGAATGAAACCTTCAAGGCTGTGGTCCAGGGCCCCGAGGGAGACGCCCAGGGGCAGGAGGTGAATAAAGACTTTTGTTTGTCCCTGGAGACTCACGGGGCTTGAAGGGACCCAGGAAGCCACCCACCCACCCCAACAGCACCCTACTTGGAGGCTCAGTGCCGAAGGTTCCCGTTAGCAAACAATTTCTATGGGAACCTTCCCGTTAGCAAACAATTCCTATGGGAACCTGTGTACACAACTCGCTGCAGAAAGGACTTTGCGACTATAGGGCCCTGGCTGTGGGGGTGTTGCAGGTTTGGGTCTGAAAGTGGCTGAGAAATGTAAGACCTGGGGAAGGTCTCCATCCCGGGAGGGATGGGGTCGGGGACACTGTCTGTGACTAGATTTCAAGTCTGAGCTCTGAACTCTGGCTTGCCGGGTATCTCTGCTGAGTCACTTGACCCCTCTGGGCCTCAGTTTGCTCCCCTGTAAACCAGGAGTGGTAGTAACTGACCTACCCTGCCGCCTTCATCAGTTCAGTAAGCTCCGTGTGGAAGGCACGGGGAAGCACCACGCACAGAATCCCCGCCACAAGCAGGCGGGGAGGGGCCGAGCACTCAGGGAGTCATGAAGGGTCATGAAGTGCCCGTGCTGCTGCCCCACAGCTGCAGTCCGAGGAGCTGGGCCTGCGGGCGCCGCAGTGGGTCCGGGACAAGATGGTGACCATGTGCATGCGCTGCCAGGAGCCCTTCAACGCCCTGACGCGCCGGCGCCACCACTGCCGGGCCTGCGGCTATGTGAGTACCCCTGCCAGCACCCCTGCCAGCACCCCTGCCAGCACCCCTGCCTGCCCGCCAACTCGGCCTGCTTGAAGCCGTGCAGCCCAGGAGCTGCTGGCGGGAGCTCCGCACTGGGTTTTTGAGCTGCCTCGTCTGGACCTCACAGTGCCCACCTGTAAGGCAGGACCTGCACTATCCCCATTTTACATATGGCGAGGTGAGGCTCAGAGAGTCTAAATAACTTGCTCAGGGCACTCCTCAAGGTGACCCTATTAATTCACCTGCTTTCTTCCCACCATTTCCCAGCTCCAGCAGCAGGAATGGTCTCCAGTTTGAGGGTGAGGGTCATGCAAGCCCCTCAGCCCCACTCCAGCCTTGCACTCACCACGTCATCAGCCCCATGCCTGTGACACACACCCCTCGTTGTCCTCTCTTTATGACTGACCTCTGCTAACTGTCCTCTCCTCTTTGCAAGTCCTCAGCGCTCCAGCATCTGACCAGTTCCGTTGCTAACTCTGCCCACCAGGTTCAGGCCTCAGTTTCCTCCCCTGTACATGATGGGGGTTATAATACCTCCCTCCAGGGTGGTAGTGAGGGCTCAACAAAAGAAGGTTCACCCTTTCCTCTCCTTCTCCTCCTTTCCTTCCCCCTCCTTGAGAGCTCGGGCGGGGCTCACTCAGAGGAGCAAGTCACCAGCTGACTGAGGAAGGGACTTCCCCACTCCAGCCCAGCTCCCTTGGCTTTCTGACACCCCCACCCCACCCCCGCTGCACTTGAGCTGCTCTCTGCGGGCATCACAACTCCCTCCATGTACTCTGCAAACAGAGAAGCCCTTATGACCTTAGTCTTCAGTGAACTCTGGGGGACAGAGGCCAGCTGGGCAGGGCAGGTCAAGGAGGTGTCCCCATATTGTGTTAAAATACAATAAGAACACAGAGTAAATGTCTAGGACTTGGGACACACCTAAGCTGAGATTAGGCCGTGACTTACATCCTGGATCTGGGGATTGGCTACTGTTCTTGGTGATTTCTGTCTGTAAAATAAGAGTTGAGTTCATTCACACTTGTGACTTAGTAAAGTAGTTCCTGAAAAACATTTAAATGGTTAAGGAATACAAAAAGCCACAAGAATAATATAACAACTTAAAAAGCAGGTGCATGGAAGAAATAAAATATTCTGACAACTAAATGAAATGTATGATCCTTGATTGGATCCTAAATTGGAGAACAAAACCCACTACAGAAGTCGTTTCCGGGACCGTTGGTGGAAATCTGATTACGAGCCCTGTGTAAATAGTAATTTTGTACCCATGTTACGTTTCCTGAGTGTGATCAGGGCATCATGGATGGATGGGCAGAGACTGTTCTTGTTCCTGGGAGGCACCAGCTATGTATTTAAGGAGAAGGTGTCATGATGACTATAATTCATACTCAAATGGTTTAGGAAAAGTAAAGTACAGGGAGAGCTAAAGCAAGTGTGGCCAGAATGTTAACAACTGGGGCATCGAGTAGTGGCGGGGTGTCACTGCATTGTTCTTTGAACTTGTCTGCAGGTTGGGAATTTTTCAAAATAAAAAGTTAGTAGAGCAGAAAAGAAATGCTAATAATATTTTAAAAAGTAAAAAGATACTCCCAAGGTAGTTGAAATCCCTGTTTGAGGATGCGAGGCGTCCTTGGCCCGATTTGGGGGTTTTTCCGCCCAGGCATACCTCTGTACTCCGTGAGTCATCCTTTCGTGGTTTGGTGCCCAGTTTCTGCCTCCCGCCGGCCAGGTGGGAGCCCTGGTGAGGGCGGGGCAGGCCCGGGCCTTCTCCTCTGGGGCCTTCCCAGTCACATGCTGTGCTGGGCACACCCAGGAGCTCACTGATGAAGAGCCCCCACCCTCATCTCTGTCTCTTGCTCTCATTTCCAAGCCCATACCCTGGACTCACAGGGCCACCCCAGTGTTCCTGGGAGTCACGTCCTGCAGCACCCCATGTTTCTCTCCAAGTCTCGTCATGCTTCTTTCACCCGGTCTCCCCAGCACGACCCATGTCGGCCTTCTTGGGGGCCTCTCCATGGTGGGCCCACTCCACAGAGTACCCATGGCAGGTCTTCTTGGCAAAGACAACCAGCCCATCATTTTTATTTTTTTAATTTTATTTATTTATTTTTAGATAGAAGGGAAGGGAGGGAGAAAGAGAGGGAGAGACACATCAATGTGTGGTTGTCTCTCACGTGGCCCCTACTGGGGGACCTGGCCTACAACCCAGGCATGTGCCCTGACTGGGAATAGAATCAGCGACCCTTTGGTTCACAGGCCAGCACTCAATCCACTGAGCTACACCAGCCAGGGCCCATCATTTTTACATTAGAACATGTTTGACTCTAAGATTGAGCGGAGTGCAAAATTTGCATGGACTTTAAAGCTAAACTTCGGAACTTGAAGGACATGTCCTGTTTGTGGAGGGCCAGCTGCTGCCCGTAGCTGTGCGGCCCTTGGCAAGTGACGGACCCTCTGGGATGCCCTGCTGCTCCATTTGGGGCTGGAGGGGATAAAGACCCCAGCGCTGTGCAACCAGTGGGCTGCTGGGAGAGTCTGGTGAGATGGCAGAGGGGACAGAGGGGACAGAGGGCACTTGGAGAAGTGAATCAAATATAAGGGGTGTGTGCAGGGCAAGCCCCTGGGATTACCAGCTGCCTTCACTGAAAGGGAGAAAGTCAAGGCCCCTGCAGAGGGGCCCAGGTGTCAGCCCCCAGCTGGGGAAGCCCGAAGCATGAACTCTCCTCCTGCATCTTGGTCTCCAGGCAGCTGGCTCTCTGCCAGCGCAGGGGACTGCCCCTCTCTGCCTGCATTCCTCTCCTGAATCTTGCTCTTTCTTCCTCTTGCCCTTGGTTGTTCTCACACCCCCACCCAGCCAAGGTACAAACACGGTCCTCCCAGCCTCACCCACGACTCCAAGCCCCTCCTGCCCCTCCTCCCTCAGGTGGTGTGTGCCAGGTGCTCCGACTACCGGGCTGAGCTCAAATATGACGACAACAGGCCCAACCGAGTCTGCTTCACCTGCTACACATTCCTCACCGGAAACGTGCTCCCTGAGGACAAAGATGACAGGAGGCGGGGCATCCTGGAGGTGAGGGCCACTCTTCCCCCATTCAGCGAAAGTTTACAGGACTCCCACCACAGCGGGCACTGTCCTAGGTACTGAGGAAAAGCCCGCCGTGGCCACGCTCTCCCTCCTCTCTCTACCCTTCACCCCTCCCCCACCAGAGCCAGGCCTGTCACCAAAGGAAAGCAACTTTTGACTCCAGGCTGTCGTCCAGGCTCTCCCACTCCCCCCCACCCCCGCACCGCCCGGTCCCCATCCAGATGGCATAGCCTCTCTGGACAGTGTTTGTTCACGTTCCCATCCCTGCCCACGGTCCTAGGAGCTGAAGAGAGCTGGGGTTACTGATTCCGTATCACAGGTGGGGAGACCGAGGCTCCAGGTCAGGGTCCCACTGCTGGAAAGAGGCAGACTAGAGACTCCATTCTAACTAGAAGGGACTTCAGGGAACAGACCCAGAGAAGCGGCATGCCCAAGGTCGCCCAGTGAGTGGGGGGCCAGCTCTCCGACCTTGCCACAGACGTCCTGTCTGCCGTCTTTGGGGCCTGGCTGAGCCGCTCCCCACCCCACAGGCTGCTCCTTAGGTGCTGGTCAGCGCCACTGGGGCACAGGCTCTGTTCAGCCCTGTGCTACAAATATAATGTAACCCAGCCCAGATGCTGGGTACCACTGCCCTCTGCCCCTCCCTCACTAAAGGCCAGGTGGACATCCCACGTCCCTGGGAGGGAGAAGACTAGAATAGGCTGGCCTATTCCAGTGTACACGGCTCCCAGGTTTCAAGTTGGTTCCTTTCCATGAACATCTACCTGCTTTCCAATCCTCCCCATTATTCTTCATCCAGCCCCTGCTCCTGCCCTTCCTCACCATCAGGAAACACGCCTGCTCCTGGAAAGAGGGGCTGGTCCGCCCTTTCTCAGGCCCCAGCTGTGTTCCCTGGGGGGACTTTCAGGTGATAAGCTCTCCCAGCACCTGCCCCAAGTTCAGCTGGCCTGGGTTTGACCGTGACTCTGCCACTGGCCAGCCATGTGACCACAGGCTCACAAGGGGACCTCTCTGAGCCTCGGGGACAAATAACCCCTCCTTGCAGGGTTGCTGCAGAACTAGAAACAGTGACTGCCCAGCTCCCAGGTGAATGTCTGTCCCCTAGTGTGTGCTCTGTTCTCTCGGCTTTAGAAAGGGTCCGTGTCGGGGTCTGAGCAGAACCTCATGGGCAGCTTCCTGCAGCTCCTCGGGGACAAGTGGGGCAAGAGCGGCACCCGGGGCTGGTGCGTGATCCCCGGGGACGACCCCCTCGTGCTCTATGTCTACGCTGCCCCTCAGGTAATGCCTTCACCTGCCCCCGCCGCCCGGCACACACACACAGGTCTTGGCCTTCTCACAGCATGGGGGGTGGGGGGAAGGGGAGTATTGTTGGCCCCATTATCTCATATGCAGAAACCGAGGCCCAGTGGGGACATAGTTCTCTGTAGTCACAGGATTAGTGGCTTTCAAAGTTGGGCCCAGTCTTCAGGTCACAACAGCTTTGTTCTCAAGGGGCAGCAGATTCTCTGCCCTGATGCCCTGATGCCCTTCTGCCAACCCTCCTGCCCCATGGGTGTATGGGAAGTGGGAGGCAGGTGTGTGGCCGTGACCTTCAAGTGACTGAGGCAGTGGGGCCGGATGGGAGGACAGCGGACCATGGCCCTCTCCTCCCCCTCAGGACATGCGGGCCCACACCTCCATCCCCCTGCTGGGCTACCAGGTGACTGCCGGACCCCAGGGGGACCCCCGGGTCTTCCAGCTGCAACAGTCAGGCCAACTCTACACATTCAAAGCCGAAACGGAGGAGCTGAAGGGCCGCTGGGTGAAAGCCATGGAGCGGGCAGCCAGTGGCTGGACCCCCGGGGAACCCGGTGACGGGGACCTCTCTGACTGAGCCCAGCCGGCTGCTCCCCTCAGCACCTGGCTCCTGCCACGGGCCGCCCTGTGGCCTCTGTGACCCACCACCCAAGCTGAGCTTTACACAGTTGATTTCTGGTCATCTGTGCCCGGACCGTGTCCTTTGGGAAGGCAGGCATGGTGGCCAAGCGTGCCGTTTGCCCAAGGCTGAGGGGATTCCTGGGGCCTGGGACTTTCTGTGGTAAAACCAGGAAAGTCCCAGGTTACACAGGACTGGTGGTCACCAGTGTGGTTCTCACCCTGGGCTGCACATCAGTACTGCCGGAGGTTTTTTTTAAATATGCCCATAAAAATATATAAATAAACTAAAACTACCAATGCCTGTAGCCACCACCAAAGATTTCTGATTTAATTGGTCTGGGGTTGGGGAGGCCTGAGTGGGTCTCAGGAGCACCCCCATGAGTCCAGTGTGCAGCCTGGGTTACCCGGGCGAAGGAGAAAGAGAGCAACGACCACTGGCTGGGCACCTCCCGCGATAATAATAATAAGAAATAATAAGAAACATCTGCCGGGCCAGGCACTGTGCCACGTACTGGACACAGACTGTCTCATTTCACCCTCAGGAGTTGTGACCCTGCTTTCCAGATGTGACACTGTGTCTTAGAGTGGTTCAGTCGTTGGCTCGAGGTCCCACAGCTAGTGGGTGCCAGGGCCAGGGTTGAACCTGGCACACCAAGGTCAAAACTCTGTCAGGCAGCAGAGCACTGGGCAAGCAAAGAGGGGAGTCAAGTGGAAAGGGAAAAGGGGTAAGGGGTGAAGAAAAGGTGGGGGAGACAGGAGGGAAGAAGTGAAAGGAGGAGGGGAAGGCAGGTACCTCTGTCAGGCTCCTGGCTGGTGGGTAAGGCTGCTTTTTCATAAGGAACCACCAGGGGGTGGCAATGGTCAGCCAACTGCACGCTGTGGCCCCAGGCGGGGCCCCAATACGAAGTCCCTTCCATCAGGTCCAGACACTGCCAGGCTCTGCCCTTCGAGAAGGGCAGACGGACAAGTCACAGATCTTTGCCTGCTTCCAGGCCTAGCAGTTTGCCTGCCCCCAACCTGAGGCTACCTCCTTCCTGTGGGGTGTTTTGAAAGCCCAAGAAAACCTCACTGGCACAATCCCTGGGAACCAGGCTGGCCACAAGTTCATCCAATCACTCAACAAGTATTTGTTGAGCATCTTCTATGAGCCAAATGCAGTTCCTGTGCTGGGGATACAGCAGCCAACAAGACAGACAAAAATTCCTGCCTTATGGAGTTTATGTTCTAGTGGGGGAGATAATCAACAACATAAGTATGTAAAATGTAGAGCATATCAGTTGCAGTAAGTGCTTAAATATAGTGATGAACCATTCTGGACTTTCCTAATTTTACAACCAAAGTCTCAAGTCCCAGGAAACCCTGCAGTTCCAGGCAAACCAGGGTGGTTTGGTCACCCTAGCAGAAGCAAAAAAAAAAGGAAGAAGGGGAATGAGGGAGAATGGGATGTATGTGAGTGTGTGTGTTTAAAAGGAAAATCAAAGAAGGCCTCACTGAGAATTCGATGTTTGAAAACAATCACAAGGAAGGAAGGGAGTTACGCAGACATCTTGGGGAAGAGCATTCCACGTGGTGGGAACAGCCAGTGCAAAGGTCCTGCGGTGGGAGCCTGCCTAGTGTCTGCAAAGAACAGTGAGGGGGTGAGTGTGGCTGGATCAGAGGGGACAGGAAGGTGATCACAGGAGAAGACGCTAATCATCACTAGACTAAGGTTAGGGGTCGGGGGAGGCAGGCGGGAGGCCTTCAGAGGGCTGAGGGAGAGCAGGAGCCATCGGAGGGGTCGGCTTCGTTTTAACAAACACTCCTGCTGCTTGTGATGCAGAGACTGACGGGCGGGCGTGAGGGTGGAGGCAGTTCACAGGCTATCGCAGCAGTCCAGGTGGGAGAGGTGGGGCTTACATCAGGTTGGAGCACTGAAAGGAGTGGGAGGGGACAGCACTCTGGTTGGATTTTGAAGGCAGATGGAGGAGATTCCCTTACACAGTGAATGTGGGAGAGGAGGAGCCAGTGGTGACCTGGGGCCTCTGACCTGAGAGCATGGAGGACCGAGCTGCCACCGACCGAGAGGAGAGACTGTGGAAGAGAGGGTCAGGAGCAGCAGCACATCAGGAGCTCTGCCGTGACTAAGTCAGAGCTGAGCTGCCCCTCGCAGTCACAGCCCCCAGGGGTGCCTGAGCTCAGGGGCCAGGTATGACCTGGGAAGTTGATAAGGGAACTATTATCCCAGAGACAGGGTCTAAAGTGTGTGTGAGACAGAAGGAAGGGTCCAAGGACCCAGCCCTGTGCACCCTAACATTTTTAATCTGCATGTGCAAAAATTCTAACTACACTCACCCTGACATTCTAGCTACATGCATCCCCACATTCTAGCTATACTCACCCCAACATTCTAGCTACACACACCCTGACATCCTAACTACATGCACACCAACATGCTAACTACACTCACCCAGATATTCTAGCTACACTCACTCCCACATTTTAACTACACACACCCCAACACTCTAGCTACACTCACCCCGGCATTCTAACTACACCAGTTCGAACACTCTAGCTACACTCACCCCAACACTCTAACTATACTTACCCCGACATTCTAACTATACCCACTCTAACACTCTAGCTACACCCACCCTAACATTCTACCTACACCCACTCTTACACTCCAGCTACACTCACCCCAACACTCTAACTATACTTACCCTGACATTCTAACTACACCCACTCTGACACTCTAGCTACACGCACCCCAACATTCTAACTACACCCACTCTGACACTCTAGCTACACCCACCCCAACACTCTAACTATACTTACCCTGACATTCAACTACACCCACTCTGACACTCTAGCTACACCCACCCCAACACTCTAACTATACTTACCCCGACATTCTAACTATACCCACTCTAACACTCTAGCTACACCCACCCTAACATTCTACCTACACCCACTCTTACACTCCAGCTACACTCACCCCAACACTCTAACTATACTTACCCTGACATTCTAACTACACCCACTCTGACACTCTAGCTACACGCACCCCGACATTCTAACTACACCCACTCTGACACTCTAGCTACACCCACCCCAACACTCTAACTATACTTACCCCGACATTCTAATTATACCCATTCTGACATTCTAACTACACCCACTCTGACATTCTAGCTACACTCACCCCGACATTCTAACTACACACACCTCAACATTCTAACTAGACTCACCCTGACATTCTAACTACATACACCCCAACATTCTAACTACATACACCCCAACATTCTAACGATACCCACTCTGACATTCTAGTTAAAAACACCCAGACATTGTAATTACACTCACCCTGACATTGTAGCTACATTCACCCCAACATTCTAACTATACTTGCCCCGACATTCTGGCTTCATCTACCCCAACAGTCTAGCCGCATGCACCCCGACATTCTAGACCTGCAGTTACAATTCTGAGAATTCACTCCAAGGAGACAGGCCAGTGTGAGAAGACTCCAGCACGTTGTTACAACAGCCCCTAAATTGGAAACTGCATGAATATCCACCCAAAGGAGACTCATTAAATGGACTTACACCCGTGGAGAGGGAGGTCCTAGGAGCCTCAGCCGCATCTGCTCACAGAGAGCTGCATGGCTGTTCAAGGATCTTAGTGTGCTGGCGTGGGAAGATGAGTAGCAACCACAGAAGGAGCTGATCGTTTTGAACACTTACTGCATCAAGCCCTGTAATGAGGCCTTGGTGGAGATTACCTCATTTAATTCTGCATAACATTAGAATTATACACTTTGTTCGGATCCTCAATGTATAGATGAGCTGCATGGCTGTTCAAGGAAACTGAGGCGTCGATGGCTGAGTGATTCGCCTGCGGTCACGTAACACGGAAAGCATCAGTGTCCCGAACCCCCGAGCTGTGGCGTTTCTCTGCGGGAGCTCCACAGCGCCCTTCAGGGGTGGGAGTTTTGCTTT
This sequence comes from Glossophaga mutica, assembly GCA_039655065.1. NCBI lineage: Eukaryota > Metazoa > Chordata > Mammalia > Chiroptera > Phyllostomidae > Glossophaga > Glossophaga mutica. The sequence goes on from CM077306.1 coordinate 113,402,322, forward strand.
CTCCTTCAGATGCTCTGTGGCATTTGATTTTTTTCAGTATCTTGCATTCAGTAATTACAAGAGCAGAAGTGCCTCCCCCGCACTGGGGGGAAGGTAAAGGAAGAACAAAGGAAGAGGCACCTGCCCTGCCCAGGAGGCCTGACCGGCCACCACCTGGGGTCAGTAAAGCATCAGTGCCAGAGCCAGAGGCTGTGTGTCCCAGGGGCCCCTGGGCAGCCCCCAGTGGGAGTGGGGTTGCTTGTTATTCCACTATTGAGTTTGGAGACGTGAAAACAAGAAGTGACAGGGGGTAGAGAAGAGCTGGACCTGGCAGTACCCAAGGTCTCCCTGGAGAGGAGAGCCCTGGACACTGAGAGGGTGCCATCCTCAAGGCCCTTCTCCTGGGAGCTGAAAGGGGCCTGTGTGAGCTGGGGGAGCCCCAACCTTCCCTGACAGCATCTCACCCTGGATTCCCTCCCCAAGAGACACTGTGCAGCCCAGTCTCAGGCTGCATCAGGCAGCACAGACTGAAGGGCCTTCAAAGTTTTACTACACAAAGTTTTTACTTCTAAAAGGCTGGAGGATCCCCAACATTCTGGTGGCTGCCCCTGAAGGGAAGGCTGGGAGTGGGGCTGAGGAAAGCTGGCATTCCTCACCCCGACATTCTAACTTACACTCACCCTGACATTCTAGCTACACACACCCTGACATCCCTGGGGCATCTCTAGGGAACCCAGTCAGCTGGAAGACCTTGCCTCTCCCTGCCTTCCCTACCGGGAGACTCCCTTCCCGGAAGCTGGTCTTGCTGCTGGCATGCTGGGGTTCTGGGCTCCCTCCCTCCCTCCCTTCCTTCTTTCCTTCCCTCCCATGTTCATCATTGCTAGCGCTGAGTACTGTACTATGCAGGGAGCTCTCAGCAGACCTCATCTCATTTCCTTCTGTAACAGCCTTTTGACATCAGTTCAAGGGTCCATGTTTTACAAATGGGATGTGAAACCAAGCAAGGCTAAATATTTCATCCATGGTGCCCCAGCCTGTAAGTAAGGAACCGAGATTCACACTCAAGTCCATCTGATTCCAAAATGTTGCCCCAGCTGGCACTGGGGGGCAGCATCTCCCAGTGGTTACTGGTCCAGGCCACCAAGCAGCTCTGCCACTTACTTGCAACGTTGTCTTGGGCAAGACTTCACTGCTCTGTGCCCAGGTTTCCTCACCTCTCGAAGGGGGATAACCACATTCCTATCTCCCTGGGGACAGGTGTGGGCATCAACTAAATGAATACGTGTGTCCAGCACTGAGAACAGAGGTGGCCCCACACGATGGTTGCTGGTGTTCACCGGTCAGATCTTTCGCACCGTCCGTCTGCCTCCATGAGCTGTGATGCACATATTCGGGGGGTATGTAGGCAATAGAGTTGGATAAATCACAGTCCCTGCCATTGGGGCGCTCATCGTCTAGGTCATTAGAATCACCTGGGAAGCTTTTGAAAAACTCCCAATGCCTGGTCTGCACCCCAAGCCCATTAAATCAGAACCCCTTATTTAGGCTGGGGCTGTGGCATCAGCATTTGAAAGCTCACCAGTGATTCTGGTGGACAGGCCCCTCAGAAAGGGCAGGGCCGGTTCTTGAGCTCAGGAGCCCTGGCTCTGGCCCCCAAGGGTCTCCAGGGGTTTAGTCTGAGTTGGTGTGGGAACTGGCCTTGTTAAGGTGCTAGATGAGCTGAGTTTGTTGAGGGCTAATTTACACAGAGTAAAACCCACCCTCTATATAGTATAGTTCTATGAGTCCGGGCAAAAGTCATGCAACCTCCATCACAATCAAGACATAGAGCAGCTGCACCCCCTCGGAAGTTTCCCTGTGCTGCACCTTTGCTGTCGCCCCTTCCTCTCCTCGCTGGCCTGGACCCCGGCAAACATTGATCTGTTTTCTCACCTGCAGTTTCCATGTATATGGAATCGTGTAGTATGTAGCCTTCCGAGCCTGGCTTCTTTCATTCAGCATCATGTATTTGAGACTCATCCACAGTGTTGTACGGATTGGTCTTTGTCCTTTTTCATTGCTGAGTAGTACTCCCCTGTGTGGGTGTACCACCATTTACCCATTTACCAGCTGAAGGATATCTGGATTATTTCCAGCTTGGGCAATTATATAATGCCACTATGAACTATAAGCATTCACATTCAAGTTTTGTGTGAGCATACATTTTTTAAATGACTTTATTTAGCCTGCAGGGGGAAGGTTGTGGTGCACCTGTGCCTGGGCAAGGGTGGGGCGCCATGGGCTTTGGCCAGGGGACTCCACGCTGAGATTGTCTCAAAGTCACAGGGAAAATGGTGGAAAATTCACCATCCCCATTGCCCAGACAGTGTTGATTTATGCCTTTGTTCTTTTCTTAAGCTCCCAATTTGGCTTCATACTGTATCTCATGTGGGCTTTTATTCCTGAATCTTGGCTGAATACCTTAAATTTAACCTATTGGACTCAAAATAGGGAAGCCAGCAAGAACATTTGTGCCCTAGAACTGCAGAAAGGCTCAGAAATTGGACATGCCAGGCAGTGGGCAGTCGCGGTGCCCGGATGCCTCCTCATCCCTATAACAAGCGGGTACGCACCCCTATTTGGAGCGAACAGGATGAGTACCTGCCACTCAGCTCCATTCCCACTATCGCAGGTAACTATGCTAAAAACCAATAGGAGAAGAACTGCCAAGAAGAGGCTATTCCAGCATTAAGAGATATTCCTATCAGTGAAGTAAACCAAATGTTCTTTTTAAAAAACTTTTTAAAAGATTTTGTTTATTTATTTTTAGACAGAGGAGAAGGGAGGGAGAAAGAGGGAGAGAAACACTGATGTGCGTGCAGGAGAAACTTCATTCCGTTGCCTCTCGCACACCCCCAACCTGGCTCTCAACCCAGCCATGTGCCCTGACCAGGAATCAACTGGAGACCTTTCGGTTTGCAGGATGCGCCCAACCCACTGAGCCACACCAGCCAGGGCGTGAGCATACATTTTCACTTCTCTTGGGTAGATATTTAGTATTGGGCTACTAGATCATACGGTAAGTGTATGATTAGCTTTCTCAGAACTGCCAAGCTGTCTTCTGGGGTGGCTGTACCATTTCGCATTCACATCAGCAACGAGAAGCATTCCCATTGCTCGCATCCTTACCAGCAAATTAGTGACTTATTAGTAAAGGGTTCAAATTTAAATTTTCTCTTGCCTCTCAGAAGATCTCCTTGTCTGCCTCAGTGGTGCCGGTACGTGCGGCACGCGGCAGGCTCCCGGTTGCAGGGGCCTCAGTGTGACTTCTCTTCCCCTGTCCTCCACGGGGCTCTTATTTTTCAAGCTCTCGGGGAGCCTGAGTCCCTCTCCCCTTTTGTCGCTATGGTTACGCCCAGCCGGGTGGGCGGGGGTGCACCCCAGCAGGCTTCCAACACTCAGGTCCAGACCAGCACCCGAGTAAGAGCATTCGAATGGAGGCCAGTTGGAAACTATGCTTCGCTTCACAGAAACTGGCTTAAGTAAACTTTTCAGAAACACATCTACTTTTGTGGAGCAAGGCAGTAAATGCTGGTCTGACTGCTTTTTAACATTATTTTTAATATATTTAATTTTTTTCATTAAGAGACATCACTTTCTGCCAAAACACAGTTAAATTTAGTCTATGGTGTCATAAATATTTAGGCCTTAATTCAAACATGATGTAAGTCATTTTAAAATCTATTTGTTGAAAAATCATACTTTGTTATATAATTAACTCAAAATAAATTACACATTTTTATGTTACCTGTTAAATGGTAAAAAGATGGCTGTTTTTCTTGATTTATTATACATATCAAATGCAGTAATAAAACCTTCTTTAATACCTAAAAAAGACACCACTTAGCTTGAACCTGTGGCAGAGCGCACACACCTCAGGTGTGCGGCTCGGGGACTTTTCACGTGCCCGCCCACAGCGCCACCACCAGGCCAAGACCCAGAACGTTTCCAGCACCCGGAGGGTCCCTTGTGCCCCCACAACATCAATTTTCAGTAAAAAATTAGAAAAGTACAAAGGGTAAACTGAAAATTCTCCCTCCCAGCCTGCTGTCAGACATCTGTTTTTTTCTCCTGAGTCATTAGCACTGTTTTCTTACAGATACTTTATAAGGAAAAGGGGTTAAGTACGCACACACACCATGTGTTATGTTATATTTTATATTTTCTCCCCTTTTTACACAAAAGGTACCTAACTATGCAATCGTTGTACACCTCACTTTTTTTACTTAATACATCTTAAAGCACTGGACTCATTTTAATAATTAGCAAATTAATATCTTTACGAAAAAGCTGCCTCTTAACAGAAAACTTGGCTTATAAAAACATCCAAATTTTATTACCAAATAATTCTGTCTGCCTTACAGACTTCTGTGGGTCCTCAGGCGGCAAGTTCTGCCACTACATCAAAAACTGCAATTCGGTTAGGAAAATGTGATTCATGTAACTTTCAACAGCCCACCCAACTCAGCATTCTGTGAGATTCTGTCTTGTTGGTATTATCTTCTCCTTTTATAGCTCTTAGCAATAACAACATTATAACTCATGAGCTCTAAATGACAGGTGTGAGAGACCAAAAAAAGTGATTAAAATTTGGAGCATAAATTGTAGAATTTCTCGAAGCCCTGAGTTACTGAAGTTTATTAGGTTGGGGTGAATAAAAAGGGAGAGAAGTATTTTGTACTCGCAGGTGGATTAAGCAGTTTTCCTGGGAAATGGGTCAAGAGAATGAACTTCCCCAAAGGGAGGGCAGGCCCTGCCAGAGGGCAGCTGGAGGGGGGGGCGGCTGGGCTGGGCTGTGAGTTCCAGGAAGCAGGGAGAGGCCATCCAGGAGCAGGAAGGCTCAAAGGGTAATCCAAATCAAAGTCCTCAGATGCATCAGCAAGGCCAAAGGGCATAAACAGGGCCCCAAACCAGAGACACAGCCAACCCGTAGAGCTTCTGGGCCGGGCTAGGTGAGAATGGAGTTAGGAACAAGTTTGGAGGCACCAGGTCATTGCCAAGAGTAAAGCCAAAGTTCACTGGTCTATGGGTGCATGTGTGGGGGTTGCTGACTCAGCAAATGGACTTTGTACACCATCCATATAGGGGATCTATGCAATAATGGCCCCTAATAGAATTATCCCCACCCCTGTGTCCTTGCCTCTTTGCAATGGACTTTGCTATTTCTGCTATCACATGCAGGAATCTATGTCACCTCCTCTTGAGACTAGGTTGGCTTTGTGACTTGCTTTGACTTATAGGATGTAGCTGAAGTGCAATGCAATTTCTGAAGCTGGGCTCTCTTCTGGGATGATTCTATCGTCATGTAAAGAAGCCCAGCATGGAAGACCACAGGCAGAGAAAGGCCTAGGCATCTCCACCAAGCCAAGCTGTCGTGGCAGACTGCAGGCACATAAATATGACAAGCAGGGGAACCATTCGGCCAACTCGCAGACCTGCAAGAAATAACAGATTGTTGTGTTAAGTCATTAAATTTGGGGATGGTTTGTTACACAGCAATGGGTGACTGATACATTTCTCTACCTTATAAATTACTGTCTGGTCTACAAAGGGTCTTTCATGTTGGGCAAACTCAGAACTGTGAGAACCAAAATTATAAATATTTCATGTGCTAATAATTATATTCTCCAAGAGGAGGAAAAGGTACAGAGAATAAGTAGCATAAATGTAGGTAGAAAATAGACAGGGGGAGGTTAAGAATAGTATGGGAAATGCAGAAGCCAAAGAACTTATATGTGTGACCCATGGACATGAACTAAAGAGGGGGAATGTAGGTGGGAGGGGGTGTGCAGGGTGGAGGACAATAAGGGGGGGAATGGGACAACTGTAATAGCATAATGAATAAAATATATTTGAAAAAAGTTATATTCTCCAGAACCCCATCATATGTACTAATTTAATTGTCACGACAATACAGTGAGGAAGAGGAAGAGAGAATGTGGCATATTTCCCTTAAATGTATGAGAAAACTGAGGCACAGAAAGCTATGGGACTGCCCCCTAACTGCTCAGCAAGTCAGTAGGGGCGCTATTAAGGTCTGAATTGTATGGCCCCAAATTCATTTGTTGAAGCCCTAAGCCCCTCACTGTATTTAGAGATAGGGCCCTTAAAGAGATAATGAAGGTTAAGTGAGGCCAGAAGAGCAGTGCCTGATCTGAGAGGACGTGCCCGGATGAAAGGCCACATGAGGACATAGCAAGAAAGCATCTGTCTCCAGGCCAAGGCGAGAGGCCTCAGGAGGAACCACACCTGTTCACACCTGGACTTCCAGGCTCCAGAACAATGAGAAAATACGTTTTTGTTGTTTAAGACACCCAGTTGCTGGTGCTTTGTCATGGGCAGCAAGCAAATGCAGGTGCGGATCTATCAAATTTAGGTCTTCTACTTCTTTAGAAGGAATTCTTTTAAGACACTGAGATACATTTCTTGCATAACAAACTGGCCAAGAGTTTTGAAAGATAAACTTGGTAGTAGTAAGGATGTGGAGATACAGACTTTCTCAATCACCACTGGTGAGAGCCTAAATTGGCACAACTTTCTAGAGGGAATTGCTAATAGAAATCAAAGGTCTTAAAATGTACTTACCATCATTTTTTCACAATAGCAAAATACTGGAAATGGCCTTGGCAGGTTGTAATTTCTAAAGACGGAGGCACCGCTATATCCTGTTTCCCATCCTCTTCTTGCAATGGGATGTCGGCACTCCTCCACCTGGAGGTGGCACCTACTTTCTCCCCTTGAACCTGGACAGACTTTTGTCATTGCCGCAAGCAAGAGAAGCCAAGGCAAGTGACTTCCAAGGCTGCCTTCCACCTTGGCCTCCTGGATAACTCACACCGTGAAATCCTGCGTCCGGGTCATGAGGCCATCTAAGCAGCTCTGCGGAGAGATCTGTGCGTGTGGAACTGAGGCTCCAGCCCACAGCCAGCCCCCACGTGCCCCTCAACAGGCGGGGAGACTCAGAACCTGGCCCTGCAGCCCCAGATGACCGAAGCCCATAGAGACCCCAGGTGAGAGTGGCCCTGCCGACTCCCTCTCAAGTTTCTGCCCAATGGAAACAAATTTTTATTGTTGTTTTATGTCATTACATTCTGGGTGATGTGTTACACAGCCATACATAATCAATACACAACCGATCTGTCCATCAATAGGGAACTATTTAAATATATTACAGTATGTAATTATAATGAAACACTGTACAGCTGTTTAAAAAAGTGAAGTTTTTTGTGTGCTGACATGAAGTAGAAAATGCCAAGTGCACAGTAATATATAGAGGGCTGACTACCATTTATGAAAAAAGGTATGTGTATACACATAGTCATTATATGTATAAATGCATGGTTATAGAGAATACATACACTACACATATTATACATACACAGAATATCTGTGGGAAGAACTAAAGACGTTGGTAATAGTGATTCCCTCTGGGGAGGAGATCAGAGGTGGTGAGATGCCTTTTAAATTTTGAACCTTGGGAAATAAAGTTGAAAATTGTTAACTACCGCTTTCTCTTTAATTCAGATATTTTACTCCTAGGCATGTATACTTGGTAACTAATCATGACAAAGATTGAGCTGTGTGAAGTTATGAAATGGTGCGGTATAGTCTTATCTGTAAGCGAATTTGACCGCGTCAGTGCAGCTGGCGATGCAGGCTGAGACCCACGGAGAGACACAGAGAGACTCGGAGACCAGAGGTCAGCCGTGCTTATCTCGGCCAGGTCAGGTTATCTCTAATTTTGTTTTCTTCTGCTCTGTGTTTTCAACCATAAATGGGTGACTTTTGTAAAAACACAAATGCTAAAAGTTGGTCCCTTTTTAAAAAGATTCATGGATGATCCTATAGATAGCAGCTCCAGGGAGAGAATTTGAAACTTTGTTTTTAGACAGCCGTGTTTCAAGGACAAAGATAACCAGACCCCTGCAGCTGGGTTCAGAGAGCTGCTCGCCCAGCCTCCCGGTCATAGCCTGCTGGCTGTGGGGGCCACGTCTGAAGGCTGCGTCCCCGAACCACCCCCAATCAAAACTGGGAGGTGGGGAGGCTCCAGGACGTCTTCAGGAAGGGGGCCAGCTCTGAGTGGTGGTCCCGAGACCAGTCTCCAGCCTGCACTCCCGAAGCAGGCACACTACTTTCACCTCCACGGCAGGTTAAGGCAAGCAAACATTATGGGCTCAACTGTGTCCCCCAAAATTCATGTGTTGACATCCCTAGTCCCTCAGAATGTGACTGTATTTGGAGATAGGGCCTTTAGAGAGGTCATTAAGGTAAAATGAGGTTACTAAGGTGGGCCCTAATCCAGTGCATCCTTATAAGAAGAGGAGGTTCAGGCATAGATGGACACAGGGGAAGGGCCACAGAGAGGCAAAGAGGAGAGAGGCCTCAAAAGAACCAACCCTGCCAAGACCTTGACCTCAGACTTCCAGCCTCCAGGACTGTGAGAAAATAAATTTCTGCTGTTTAGCCCTGGCTGGCGTAGCTCAGTGGATTGAGCGCGGGCTGCGAACCAAAGGGTTGCAGGTTCGATTCCCGGTCAGGGCACATGCCTGGGTTGCAGGCCAGGCCCCTAGTGGGGGCCACGTGAGAGGCAACCACACATTGATGTTTCTCTCCCTCTCTTTCTCCCTCCCTTCCCCTCTCTAAAAAAAATAAAATAAATAAAATCTTTAAAAAAAAAAAATTTCTGCTGTTTAAGCCACCCAGATGGTGGTGCTCTGCTACGGCAGCCCAAGCAAACCCATATACCAAGTTTCCCAGATATACACTTTCACACACAATTGAGAAAGCGTCCATTGTCCACAGCAAAGGCTGTTATCTTCTGCGATGGCTCTGAAATGCGGAGCTGATGGTGATTGTGGGGCCCTTGGGTGTCCTTATCCCTGCCACCACTACAGGCTGTCAGTCAGCACCCGGGCCCTCCCCGGAAGCTGAGCGGTGACCCCATTACCCACCCGGCGGGAGGCGCACCCCGGACTCCACAGGTGAGGTGGCCTTCAGCTCTCTGTTGAGACTGCAGGCTGGCCCTGAAACCCCTGGTTGGTCTTTTCAGTCCCCTCTTTAGGGACCATCTGGGACTCTGCCACTTTTCTCAGAGGGGGCCCCACCTGCCTCTCAGACCACCCCCATCTCTATCCCCAGAGCTTCTGGCTGCTCAACTTCACCCCACTCTGCCTTCAGACTCAAAAATGGTTGCTGGCCTGGAGGGCGTTCCCTGCCTCCACAGCCCAGGACTGCCCTTTGTGGGGCTGAAAGGCCCTGCACATTCATTCTCGCTCTCAGAGACCACCTCCCTCAAATACATTCAAAGGAACCCACACGCCTCATCACATACTATTTACATGAACTGTAGCAGTTGAGTCGCAATTGTCTGGTCAACGTTGCTCGGACTTTGAACCATTCACCTTTACAACAGGACACTTCTCTGATGTTGGAGCTGGCTGCAATGCCCACTCGGGCTCAGGCGTTTCCACAGGCGTCTGAAAACCTGGCTGACTCCAGGCACTGCAGCCGAAGACCCAGCTGCGGGTCCTCCCCAGGCCCCCTTCCAAGGAGGTCGAGTGTGCACTGGGCATGCCTGACCCAAGGGAAGCCCGCCAAGCACCCAGTGACCAGTCGCAGTGCCCCAATCCCTGTAAGTACCAGAGGGGACCCTACGGCAGAACTGCCCCCTCCTCCAAACTTGCCCCTCGGCCAGGTCACACCTTCTCTTGCTTCTAGCAGTTTTCCCCACTAGGCCAGAGAGGCCCAGGGCTAGGAGGTCCTTATCCATCACAGAATTCAAACCTCCTCCCCATTTCAGAGATGAGGACACTGGGGTCCAGAGAAAGGAGGGTCCCGTTCAGGAGCACCCATGCATTTTTGTGGAATTTGAATGCAGGACTCCGTACTAGGCCGAGACTGAGATTTTGAGGTTACTCTGAAGGAACCCGTGAGGCAGAGTGTTTCCACTCTTCTCTGACCATTGACACCCCCCACGTGTGTTGCACCCCCTGGCCAGTAGACTTCTATCGGCCTCACTGTGTCTGTAACATCCCCCTGCCCCAGACCTTGGGGAGGGCTGGAAGTTTGCCCCAGGTGCTGAGTGTCCAGGGTTTCCAGATACAAAACAGGATGTCCAGTTAAATTTGAATTTCAGATAAACAATTTTTTTTTAGTATAAGGATATCCTAAATGTTGCTTTTTGTGATTCAACTTTAACTGGGTGTCCTGTGTGTTTATTTCCGAATCCCGCCACCCTCCTGGTGTCCCGTCCCCTTCACCCTGCAGCTGTGAGGTTTCCTGCCACCTCATCAGTGCATGAGTCACAGCTGCGGACCTCTAGGCAAATGTTTTGAACGGAACAGCATCATGGCTTAGGGAAATCCCCCTACTGTCCCCATTCGCATGTGTTGGCAAAGCAGAAGCCCTAAAACAATGCCCATGAGAGGAAAACAGAAGAGGCGAGGGGAGTTCCTAACGCCGCCGTGGAGTGGCTTTAGCTCGCCCGCTCTCTGCCTCCCCGCCTCCCAAGGAAGTACAGCTGCTTTGAGATTGTGGGGATATCGAGACCAGACCTTTCCAACCCGTCCTCGGAAGGGCAGATATTCTTCCTTCCCTGCGTTTCTGAGAAAAAGTCTACCGAGAAGAAGGGGCTGGTGGGCTGTGTGAGCCGGGCGGGGTGCTGGACCCGGGGGGTAACGACCATGTCTTCGTCGTGGCCCCATTGTGGGGGTTGGAGGGGAAACCGATGCCAGATGCTGGGCAGGGCGCCTGGTGCGCTGTAAGTGCTTGCTGTCATCGGCAACTGCTGTTACGGTGTGAGGACTTTCCCTTCATCGCCAAGCCAGTGGGTCTTTCGAGAAGGCACGCTCTCAGTTCTCCGGGCTCCCAAAACTTGTCCTCAAGAAGCTTTGGGCTTCCCAAATGGTCACGTCCCCTGAATGAGAATCTACATGAAGCCAGCGTCACCTGTCACTTCCCCGTCTGGGTTAGATTTTCAGTTGCCCAGCAGAGCCCCGGGGAGCGGGACTCGGAAGATGTTGGCTTTGCGGGCAGAGGAGGCAGGTTTTCTACCCAGGATGCCTCTGAGAGCCAGAAGCCCACGTCGAGCGAGGGGGCCGCTGGTGGGGTTGGTATGTCCCTGGTGCGGGAAAGGGCCCGCAGAATGCACACGCCTCATGTCCTCTTCTGGAATGTCCTTTATGGGCCTGAGCTGCGGTTGGAGCTGAGGTGGGGAAGCCCCTGCAGTTGCAGCTTTCCCCCTAACACCTGGCTCTGCCAAGGGCCCTGGGGTTGGGACAGTCCAGCTTCTTAGAAAGAAACTGAAAGCCCTTAGGAGAAACTCCACCACTTCCTCTTCCTCAGTAAGAGGAACTTGGAGTTGCCCTTACAGGAAAGTCTTGGTGGGGCTTCTCGGAAACAGCCACCGCTGCTCTACTGAGGAAAACCGCAGGCCGGAGGCCAGTCCAGGGGCCAGGGTGGTGGAGGGCCAGCCACAGACAGAGAGCCACGGCCCTCAGTTCAGCTCAGCTCGCAGATGCAGACGGAACTGCGAAGCTGCCAGCGTTTTCTCCTCAGCACCACTCGCCACCTCTTCTTTGGGAAGTCTTCATGCGCTCCCCTCCCTCTCGGCTGCCCGGGGCACCCTCCCTTCCCCTCCACCACGATTGTCCTTGTGCCAGTGGTCTAGACCCCTTACTCTATTCCCCATCCACTAGTTCTCACCCGTCCAGCCCCACCCCCTAGAGAGGCACTGACCCTCCAGTAGGCGCAGGGAGCTATCTTTTGGAATAGGCCTCATCCTCTGAGCCGTCTCAGATGACCTGGAAAGTTGGAAAGAGGGCATCTTCTAGCCACCCAGGGATGCCTGATGTAACGGTGACCGCTGTGTGCTTCATTTCTAGACTGGACACAGGCTCGCTTCTCTCTAGAGACTGGGGGTGGCTCTCTCCATCCTAGACACAACCATGGGCAGCTGCCGAAGAGAGAGGAAATAACGCACAGGAGTAAATGGCGTTCAAGGTTAACCCCAGAAGGGGCTGAGACACTCCGGTCCCGAACCTTAGTACAAGTGCGTCAGTATGGCGTGCACTAGGATCTGGCCGAGGCACTCCTCTGCTGAAAACCTTCCATGGCTCCCTACTGCCTTCGGGGGCTCTACTGTCTGTGCATCAGACCCTCTGCAGCAAGTCCCAGCCCTCCTCTCCAGCTCCCCCTCTGGGCTTTACTCTGAGGAGCCTCTGCCTCCTTCACCCAGCCATCTCTTGCTCACATGATAAGACCCAGAGGGGCATGGATTTGCTGGAGGGTCTTCCCTGCTCCCACTCCCAGTCCAGATGGGTTAGGGACTGCTTCCATGAGTTCGCTGGGTGCATCCCTCACCCGGTGCATCTCTGACCCACATCACCTTGTGATTGCCTAGTCCCCTGACCATCACCCGGCATTTAGGTCCCCAAGGGGCAGCGACTGTGGGCTTGACATATCTTAATGAACATTTGATAAGAGAATAAATGAATAAATGAGTGAATTTAGTTCCATCTGCCAGGCCATGTGGCTGAGAGCCCCACGTGTCCACAGGCCCAGACATCCATGTGTGGTTGTGCAGGCCCATGTGCGGTGGGAGGAGACACGTGCAAGGCTGCCATGGTGTTCCTGAGACATGCTGTGGGTGCCTGCGTTTCCCACCAGCGTCACTGACAATTTGGGGCAGCAGGTGGCGCTGCACCCCTCCTCTGTGGAATTTGTCCATCCTGATGGACTGCTGTCATCACCGGAGGGCCAGCCAGCACACAGAGCCTGCCTCCTGCCCACAGAAGGACGGGGCTGCCTGGGTCTCATAGGGAATCAGTCTGGTTTTCCGACTGAGCAGCCAGGGAACTGACCCTGCAGCACCCAGACCTCAGTTCACCCCGTGCCCATGGCACTCCATATGCCCACCCCCAACTGCAGGCCACAGGAGACCTTGAAGTCCAGGCAGCTGTAAAGCACGGGAGTCAAAATAAAAGCATGTGCTCAGAGTTCCAGCTCTGCCTCTGACTGGCTGTGTGACCTTGGGCAAATCCCTTAACCTCTCTGAGCTCCTTTCTATATTCTATTAAATGGGGGTCATGGCAATCTGTAAAAAGAAATAACCATGTCCAACATGGACCACAGTAGGGCTGTACCCTAGGGCAGTGGTTCTCAAACTATAGCCCTGGAGGGTTCATTAAAAGACAAATTGCTGGGCCCCACATCCAGAATTTCAGATTCTGGGAGTGGAGGTCTGTGAATTTGCATTTCTACTGAGTTCCTGAGGACCATGCTGGGAGAACCACTGGTTATGGGATGCTCATAGTCATCAGGGGAGACACACGAGGTTATGCACACAGCACAAAAGGAGCAGGCTTCCCAGGAGATGTAACGGAAGCAGAGGCAGTGGAGGGTAAACACTGAGGGCTGCAGAGGCCCAAGGAGGGGGACCCCCACCCCCCATGGCCTGAGGAGAAAGAGGGGCCTCAGCTCTCTCCCGCCAGAACTCTCAGCCCCGCCCCCTGGGCAGCCCTTCAGGAGGAGGTGAGCCCAGCCCAGCGCTGGCTGGCAGGGCACCAGGCCTGCCTCCCTCCACGTGGCCTCTGCCTTTCCCTGGAAGGGATGGGTCTCCGGTTTTCCTTTCCTTCTCCCACTTGGCCTCTGCTGTGCTTCCTCAGCTTCTGGGAACTCACATTTACTTTCTCTTTCTTTTCTTAATCAAATTATCATAAGGGTAATGCGCGTGCATCTTAAAGCATTAATATAACAGCAAAGTATGAAGAAGAAAATAAAAATAGCAGTCCAAGAGTCAGGCCCTCAGAGGTGATCACTGTCTCTCTCTTCCCGTGCGTGTGTCTCCTGCGCAATTATCGCACCCACTTGACGTGGTAGCATGAGTGTCATCCTCTGACATTAAAACTGAGGACACACACAGATTAGGGATAGCGCGACTACCTAGATGAAGATCTTTTTCTTTTTATGTTTATTGATTTTAAAGATTTTATTTATTTATTTTTAGAGAGAGGAGAAAAGAGGGAGAGAAACATCAGTGTGTGGTTGCCTCTCGCATACCCCCAACTGGGGACCCTCCTGCAACCCAGGCATGTGCCCTGACTGGAGATCGAACTGGCGACCCTTCAGGCTGGCACTCAATTCACTGAGCCATGCCAGCCAGGGCTACATTTATTGATTTTAAAGAGAGAGGAAGGGAGAGAGAGAAAGAGAGAAAGATCAATGTGAGAGAGAAACATTGATCGGTTGCCTCCTGCAGGCACCTTAGCCAGGGAACAAAGCTGAAATCTAAGCATACTCACTGCCTGGGAATTGAACCCAAAACCTTTTGGTGTGTGAGACTATGCTCCAAACAACCGGGCCATGGCTACATAGCGGGTCTTGATGCACAAAGGCCTATCTGCATTGCAGGTGACTTCCCCAGGGAACTTCTTAGAAAGAGGCTCAGTGGATCAAAGGGTATAAAAAGTAAACACTTAGGGGAATAGTAACAAAAAAGTGTAAGACGCATACACCGAGAACTTCAGAACAATGTTTTTAAAAGATCTGAATAAATGAAAAAACATACCACGTTCACAGATTGGAAAACTCAGTATTTTTAAGTGGTAATTGTATCTAAATCAATCTATAGATTTAAACACAATTCTTAATCAAAATTCAAACAGGACTGTTTTTGTAGAAATTAGCGAGTTGATACGGATGGTGTCAGATCGGTACTAGGCTTATCAGGGTGATCACTTCATAAGGCGTATAAATGTCTAATTACTATGTTGTACACCTGAAACGAATATAATATTATATGTTAACTGTAACTGAAAAAATGTTTAATTTTTTAAATCCTAAAATGTACATGAAAATGCAAAAGACCTAGAATAGCCAACGTAAGTTTGAAAAAAAATTGAAGGATTCGCATTACCTTATTTCAAAATGTACTACCAAAAACAGTGACGAAGAGAGTGTGAAAATGGTATAAGGACAGACATGTTGATCAGTGGGACAGAATAAAGACTGCAGAGATATTTATTTTAGAAAAACTCCATGCATATGAACAAACTGCTTCCCGAAAAGGCCGAGGGGTTTGGAGTCCCACCCCTGTCGGGAAGGTTGCGGCAGCTGCTGGGCCGTTCCTGACGCCTGAGGTGACGCCTGAGGTGAGGCCTGAGGTGAGGCTGAGGCACTCAGGGAGGGGAGGCCAGGACACACAGCCATCTCCGAGTGCCTCGCGTCCCTGAGCATGCCTGCCCCTGCTGCTCTCCAGGCCGGATGTGACCTGGGCAGAGCTGCCCTTGTTCTGGGAGCCAAGGTCATCTTGAACCCTCGCTTTCCCTCATGTCTCGTGTCCAGTCTGCCTGCAAATGCTGCTGGGCTACCTACAAACACATCTCAGATGCGACCATCCTCCACCACCAACCTGGCCCGTCTCTGCCTGGGAGACTCAGCGGCCCCTCATCACCTCCCTGCCTCTGCCGCCCATTCCTTCCCCATGAGTCTGTTCTCCACAGTAGCCAGAGAGTCTTTTTAAAACATAGGTGCAGTTAGTCCCCAGCTCAAAACCCTCCCATGGCTCCCATCTCCCTGGGGTGGGGGGGCAAAGGCCTCGCAGACCTGCAAGACCGCCCATTCCTTCCCCATGAGTCTGTTCTCCACAGTAGCCAGAGAGTCTTTTTAAAACATAGGTGCAGTTAGTCCCCAGCTCAAAACCCTCCCATGGCTCCCATCTCCCTGGGGTGGGGGGGCAAAGGCCTCGCAGACCTGCAAGACCGTTAGGACACGTGCCCCCCCCACATTACCTTCTTGACCCCACTCTCTACCACTCCCTCCCTTACCTACTCAGCTTCCCTGCGCTCCTCAGATGGTCCAAGTACACTCCTTCGTCCTGAACCTTGGTTTTGCCATCTATAAAATGGGCATAATGATACCTGTGCTGCTGGCATTGCAGGGCTCTCGTGAGGATTAAATGACAGGTATGCCAGCAAAGCACAAAGACAACCCTGCTCAAGCTGCAGCTTCTATACAAGGCTCTACCCGAAACTCACTCTCACCCACCCCCACTCCCTTCTCTGAGCACCCCTAGACTGTGTGTCCTCGAATCAGAGGCCAGGCCTCATCATCACCGCATCTGTCCATTGGGCACGGTGCCTGGCAGCTGGGCAGTGCCCCTTGGACACCTGATGACTGATAAACAAATCTATCTATTTGTTAAAAGCTGTAGACGGTTACTATGATACAAATAAATAAGGGTGGGGAATTCAGAGAGGGACAGAGGGCTGGAATAAGGCAACCCAGTTAGGGGCTCTTTGGGTTCTGGGGCAGAAGGGCCCGCTGGGGGCTCGAGGGCACCAACCTGAGGCACAGGGAGGGAGGACTGAGGGACCAGCCTCGTTCGCTCTGGGACAAGACCTGGCCAGCTTCCTCCCAGACGTCTGCCGCATCAGCCACATCTTCTGGGCTGCGGGGTGGAGGCCTGGCTACCCACCTGCATTCCTTGCTGTGTCTACCCATGATCTCATCCCAGCCCCGTAGCTGCCCCTGGGGCAGGAGGCTTTACCATACTCTGCCAGTGAGGAAATGGAGACTCACAGGCATTGATGCCTGTCCCGATGGCGCTCTGGTGGGCCTGAGGCCCCAGTGGGGCGGGTGGAGTGTGGTCCTGAGGGCCACTTCATACTGTCCAGTTGGGCCTTAAAAGCCCCACTGATCCACCCTGGCCATTGTGGCCCAGTTGGCTGGGTGTCATCCCACAAACCAAAAGGTCACAAGTTTGATTCCCAGTCAGGAATGCCTGGGTTGCAGGTTCAGTCCCCAGTTGGGGTGCCTATGAAAGACAACCAATCGATGTTTCTCTTTCACATCCATGTTTCTCTCCCTCTCTTTCTCCCTCCCTCCACCTCTCTTTAGGAAATCAAGAAGCATGTCCTTAGGTGAGGATGAAAAACAAACAAACAAACCATTGATCCTATCCTCACACTTAATAGACTCTGGTCGGTTGTCCAGCCAACTCTCCCTAGGGCCGCCCAGGGCTGTGCTGGGGTTTGCCAGACCCAGCTGCCTTCCCTCTGCAGGCTCAGTGACCCAGACAGGGCCAGTTGACAAACAGGCCCTGCCCGGGAGGGGCGTGGGACGCAGTGAGCGAAACTCCTTTTAGGAAGGAACTCTTCTCAGAGCCAAGGCTGAGAAACCAGCATCTTGCCAAGACCTGGGGGTGGGGGAGCCCAGGTGAGCCGACTCAGTCCTCAGGAATGGGTGGGGTCGTGAGGGGAGGCGGGCACTTCCTCCTGCCCCAGCCCAGGGTCCTGTTCAATCCTTATTGAGGAGTTTCCTGGTGACAGGCAGTGACCTGTCGGCCGCCTGTGTGGGAAGCAGCTTGGCGTGGCCCTCACCGTCTCATTAGCAGTGATTCACCCAGGACTCACCTGACTGTCAGGGACCTGTCCCACTGCCCGCCAGAACCAGCTCCGCCGGCCCCCTTGGAGCGGGCAGGGACTTCTTTTCCTCAGCCCTCCATCCTCCCTGCTCCCTGGGCAGAGCCTGCCTGGCGCAGAGTCAGAACTCAGAATTCATTCATTCAGCCAACAAGTGTGATTGAGCACCTGCTGTGTGCCAGGTGCCGCGCTAGTTGCTGGGGGGTGCGGGGTGCAGGGTGATGAGCCAGGCAGACCCGAACCCCTGCACTCTGGGGACAGACATTCTCGTGGGGAAAGACAGACAGGAAACAAGTCAGTGAGTCAGAGGCTCTCGAAGATGGTGAGTGCGATGAGGAAACATAAAGCGAGAAAGAGTGTGAGATGAGGATTTTTATTTTATTTGTATTTACTTGTTTATTTTATTTTTAATTGATTTGAGAGAGAGAAATTAAGGGGGAGAGAGAGAGAAACATTGATTTGTTGCTCCACTTATGTGTGCGCTCACTGGCTGCTTCTTGTACATGCCCTGACCAGAAACTGAACCTGAAACTTCGGGGTATTGGGACGACACTGAAACCAGCTCAGCCACCCGGCCAGGGCTGATGGGTTGCAATTTTAAATAGGGTGCTTGGGTAGACCTCTCTGAGGAGATACTGGAGCAAAATCTGATGAAGATGAAGACGAAGAAGGGAGTTGCACAAAAAAGGAAGAGAAAATGTGTACCAGGAAGAGCAAGTGCAAAGGACCTGGGGTAGGAATGCAGGGGGCGGGTATTTAAGGACCAGCCAGCCGACTGGTAGAGCAGCGGCAATCCTGGCGAAGGGGAGAGCAGAGGAAGATAGGATCGAAGAGGTGGGGGGTGGTCTAGACCCTGCAGGGATGTAAAGGCCTTTGTAAGAACTTTGGCTTTCACTCAGCTGAATTTTGTCAGAATACTCTGAAATCCCCGTGTTGAACCTGAGACGGGGTCCCTGGGCTTCTTCTGCCTGGCTCAGAGCTCAGAGAGCTAAGTCTAGGGTCAGGGGTGTTTTCACTGGGGAAGGTCTGGAAGGATGTTTGCCGAGCAGAGCAGAGCGTTGCTGCCTGTGGAGTTGTGTGAGGAGGAAGGTGCCTGCTGGGGAAATGAGCACCTACCTACCTCACAGGAATGTTGTGGAAAGAGGGGGGCGGGAGGGGGGGAGAGGTGGGGAAAGGGGAGTAGAGGCTGAAAAAGGAAGGAGGGACCAGTGAGAGTCTTGCCCAGCTGCCTCCCTCCCCCGAGCCTGCCCTTCCAGATTCATCAGGGACAGACCCGACACTCTCCTCCAACCTCTCTAACCTCTGCCTGGGAATTCCTGCCATTCTTCGCCTGGTGAACCCCCACTCATCCTGCACCAGGTGGTCTCTGAGTTTGCAGAGCAGGGGCTCCCCCATGGGCCCAGCACGCCCCACTGAAGCATTTTCACACCGGATCACACACGCCCACCGAGGGGCCTCACTTCTCCAGGAAACCATGGCCGTGGACCACATTGGGCTTCACTCACCTTTGTCCCCTCAGAACCTAACACAGAGCAGGTGCTGACATGGCAGAGCGAATGAACAAATGCTTGCTAGGGTTTGGACACCACAGAGGGTTTGGAGCAGAGTAAAACAATCAGATTGACATTTTGGGAAGATGACCCTCATTCCATGTGTGTTGGGGGAGGGGCTGGAAGAGGGTGACGGCTGAGAGGCCACCGCAATAGTCCGAGCAGGAGCAAGAGAGACGCGAGGAGGCACAGAGCCAGGGTGCCCAGCGCTGGGAGTGAGAGCGGAGCAAGAGCAGGTTCGGCACTGGGCCCGGGGAGAGGGCGGAGTGGAGGGTGAGGTCCCGCTCTCCCTTTTACTGTGTGTCCTTCCCTCTGCCCTGCTCACGGACACATGTCACTCACTCACACAAGATGGCACAGGCTTCAGAGCCCAACTGCGGGCTCAGACCCCCTTCCCACCACGCACTTGCTATGCGACATCGGGACAGGTTCATTCAGCCTCTCTGTTCCTCGACTTACCCGTCCGTGAGGCACGATGACAACTGAGGATTACTTACTGCACTTTATTGATTTCTAAGATTCCCTTTTTAACAGTTCTGAAGCCAGGTGAGTCTTAAAGTCAACGACAAGTCATGCATTCTTTAGTGGCACATAAATAGTGGTGTGACTGAAGGCTAATGGAACCTTAGATTTGAGGAGACACAGATCTGTGGGGAAACCAGTACCTGGCATGTTGTGAGGGCTGAATAAATGTTAGCCCTGTTATTACTGTCATTATTTGCTCTCTGGAGCATGAGGTAACAAATGCCCCCAAAAGAATACAGAGGTAAATATACTTTGGAACTAAAGGAGAAAAGGAGCTAATTCATAAATAGATATAAAAGTGAAAAAATCTTAATAATTTCCCCCAAAAAACATCCAAAGCCTAATGCTTCCTCTGAAAGATCCCATTGAATTTTGCCAAAGTCCTTGAGAAATTCCTCCTCTTCGGTGGGGCCAGAACTCCTGGCTCCCTGACCAGCAGGGGGAAGCAGGGCCTGTCCCCGGTGACTCGGGGGTGTTCCCTGTGTCCTTGCGAATTTCCCTGACTCATCATTGCTCACTGCCCACAGGCAGGGCTCTGCTACCTTCTGACCAGGAGACCGATGCCCTGGGATCAAGGGTCAGACTCAAACAAAAGTGTGATTATAGTGTGTTCAGCACAGGCTGCTGCTCAAGAGAAGAGGGTGATCCTCTCTGGCGTCTTATTTTTGGCCTCCTTCCTGGGTTGCGTTCCTGCCTACTGATTTGGCAAATCCTGGGCGACTCGCCTTGTTTTCTCTCCTCACTTAAATACATGTCTGGAAAAAGCCTCCACCCCCACAGACCCTGCTGTGTGTGTGGAAATGGTGACAGGCTTGGAAGAGGAGGAGAAACTGGGTGGCTGGTTCACGAGCCTCTCTCTGGATGCGGGAAGAAGAGTTGGCCCAGGCAGACGCTCTGCCGGGCTGCCGCTGGGGCCGCCACTGGGGCCGGTGACACCGCCATGGGCCAGTCCTGCGCTCCTTTGGGCTCAGCCAGGCCGTCCAGCCCAGCTCTTATGCTCTCCTGCTCTGACGACCGTAACAAGAGACCTTCTCGGCCACCCCTGCCTCGTCGGGCTCCCGTATGCCTCTGGTGACAGGAGCAGGGTCACTCCTGGGGCTGGGAGGCTGGGAGCCGTGGCCACACATAGACAGCAGGCGCATGCTGGACCGACTGTGGACGGGAGGCTGAAAGCAGCCCCCGCCAGCCAGCGTGCCTGCTCCTGTGAGCTCTCAGCTGGGTAGGAGGCGGGAAAAGTGCACCCAGGTCACTCTCCCAAGGAAAATGAGGGACCGAGAGTCAGCAGTGGGTCTCTTGGGAGACCTTTTGGCCAGGAAAACCACCCTCCCTCCCGGCCCCGAAAGGCCAGGCCAGCGTTCTTCCAGAGCCACAGACCATCCTGGCCACCATGGCTGCCCTCACTCACACCAATGGCATCTTCGCTCCTGACGTGAAACCAGAGACCTGTCCACTCATGAGCTGCGTGGAGCCTCTTCTCTGGGCTGGGAGGCACCGAGATGGGTTCAAAGCCTCAGGACGCCCCCTCCCATCTGCACTGGGACAAAGGAACTGACAGAATGCAGGGCTCCTCTGAGACGGAAGAGCCACACAGGAGTCCAGAAAAACAGGGCAGGCATCAAGAGAGGGCTAGAAGCAAGTGATGCCCGCTCCCCATCAGCTCCGCCATGCTTGGATCGCAGCCACCTTTACTCTATGTAAAGGCGCTTTGCAAATGCAGCTGCGAGCCTCTAACTCCGCAGACAGCGCTGCTCCCCAACCTTCCCCATCTCAGTATTAAAATGAGCTGTTTTGTTATCCATTGAAGATGCCTTCTTGAAGGCAGGGCTGGTCTAATTCACCCTTGATCTCCTGCCCTCAGCAGAGTGCTGGCACATAGTAGGCATGTCATGAACATTTGTTGCATGAAAGCACTGTGTGATACCTCACCAATGCCTGTGTCAGATCGGGGAGACAGGCATTATCGTTCCTATTTATCATCCCCATGTCAAAGATGAGAGGACTGAGGCCCAGGGAGGTTAGAGCCTTGTCTAGATCCCACAGTTAATAAAGAGCAGATCTAGGTTTTTAACCAAGGTCTGCGTGCTTGTTAGGGGTGCTTCATGAACAAGAGCTGTTTGGTGAACAATACTGATCACAACAGTTTACTGAGTTTGCATTTTTGTTCCCATCTCACAGATAAGGAAAGTGAGGCTCAGAGAGTTTCCATAGCTTGCCCAAGACCACACAGTGGTGGAGCCTGGTCGGGTCTGACCCTGGATCTCCTGACTTTACAAACCATAATCTAACCACTGCACTGCACTGTCTCTTTTTGGGAAACGCCGTGAGCCCTGCTCAGCTGCACCGTAAGAGTCAGCTGACATTCTTTTTCTGCAGAGCCTCCTATCTGGAATTTTCTCTTGCTTGTCTCTTTCTCCTGGGCAGCACCTGAGCTTTCAGTCCAGCTTCCTGAGTGCAGGAACCTCCTCCAGCTATACAGCACCAGTGCAGGACACTTCTGTACCTGGCATGCCACTGTGCCTCAAGGCCCTTCCCCCAGAGTCTGCTCAACAGAACTGAACACACCTGGCTTTAAACTTCCCAACAAGTTCTGCCCCCAAGGTACCTTGGGGAGAGATGTGAGAAGCAAGAAAACAGTGGAGAGGCCACTGTGGAGGGTGACAGTGGCCAAACAGAGAATCCGGCCGTCCAGGAGAGCACCTTGTTTCTTTGGTGGCATCTTTTCGGCCAAAGCAAATACAGCAGCAGACTCGGCCTGCCTTTGCAGCTCCTGTGCCCTCCGCAGACGCAGGCCCGCCCAGCTCTCAGCAAGTCGAAAGCACTGGCACCCTGCCAGCTCTGCTGGGCTCTGCAAGGATCACCGAGGAAACACACTCTTTTGACCAAATGTGGGGTCAATCCCATAATCGGACTCAGTAGGAGATTACTGGAGTGATGAGAACAAATTTCAACAATTTTGTGAAAAGTGACCCTATTTACCTCACCCCCATTGGGATGGCTACTCTGAAAAACACAGAAGTGTTGACAAAGGTGTAAAGAAAGTGGAACTATAGATGTAAAGAAATAGGATTGTAATATACTGGAAAACAGCATATTACAATATACTGGTGATTCCTCAAAAGATAAAAAAACAGAACCACCATATGATCCAGCAATCCCACTTCTAGATATATATCCAAAAGAATTAGCCCTGGCTGGTGTGGCTCAGTGGATTGAGCGCTGGCCTGCGAACCAAAAGACTGCTGGTTCGATTCTCAGTCAGGACACATGCCTGGGTCACGGGCCAGGTCCCCATTTGGGGGTGTGTGAGAGGCAACTGATCAATGTCTCTCTTGCACATTGCTGTTTCTTTCCCTCTCTCCCTCCCTTCTCCTCTCCCCCTCCCTTCTCCTCTCTCTAAAAGTAAATAAATGAAATCTTAAAAAATGTTAAAAGCAGGTTCTCAAGGGGATATTTGTAAACTCATATTTGTTGCAGTGTTGTCTACAATTCCATCAAGAGGGTGGAAGCAATCTAAATGTCCACTGAAGATGAATAAATCAAATGGCCTATACACACAATGGAATATTACTCAACCTTAAAAAGGAAGGAAATGCTACATGTTACATGCTACAACATAGATGAACCTTGAGGACATTATGCAGTGAAATCAGCCAGACACAAAAGGACAAATTTACTGCATGATCCCATTTATAGGAGGTAACTAAAGTGGTCGAGTTCGCAGAAAGAGAAAGTAGGATGGTGGTTACTGAGAACTTGGTGGAGGGGGAAATGGGGAATTATTATTTAATGGGTATAGAGTTTTAGTTTTGCAAGGTTAAAAACTGTTACAGAGATTTATTGCATAACAATGTGAATATACATAACACTGCTGAACTGTATACACTTGAAAATGGTTAAGATGGTAAATCTTATGGTTTTTTACCATAATTAAAAAGAAAAATTTTAAAACGAGGGGAACCTTGTTGAGTTCCTCACTTTAGAGGTATTTATAATATTGTCCAAGGTAGTTACTTGATATGCATTGTTTTCTTTAATTCGCACCACAGTTTATTTATTTATTTACTTTTATTTTTTTTGTCGGGGGGGGGGGACACGAACACAGTCCCTCACTGCCACAAATGACACAGTGGAGTTTCCCACACTGGGGGGAACCGCAGGGGCCAGCACATCCAGAGTGCAATGGGTGAGCCTCGCCTTGGGAAAACCACCTTCGAGATCATGGTACCTCCCCTGCCAGCTAAGTACAATTCTCAGCGCCATTTAATGTGGTAGCCATCACAGTTTTCTTTCCACATCCCAGGACACTGAGGCCCAGTGAGAGAAACCAGCTCACAGTCTCAGGGAACTTACTGAGAGGAAGAGCCCCAGACTGTGCTCAGGTTTGTCTACCTCTGCGGGAACTGTTGGTGCTTGCCTGGCCCCTCCCCCATGGGGCCGGTGGAGGCTCCCCTCACTGAAGCTTCCAACCACGGACAGAAAGAAAGTGAACTTTTAATGCGAGTGCTCCATTTCCCCAATGGAGCCCAAGTTCCTTGGTGACAAGCCATATTCACCTTCTATTTCCTGACTCACTTGGGGAATTGAGCTGAGTGCTGAGCACGCGTGGTTAGTGAGTAACAAATGCTTGAGAACTACGAGTGGTTAGTGAGTAACAAATGCTTGAGAACTAGTTGGGTTTTTTTTTTAAAAAACTTCTCAAAACACCAGAATGGGTTTTCACAGAAAATACCATTTGAGCACTTTCAGCTCACAAAGCGTTTCCACATACATTAACCTGTTTGCTCCCGATGGAGTCCCTGGATAGAAGACGTCATTGTCATCTCCATGTTGCAGAGCAGGGAAGCGCAGCTCAGTGGGATGCGCTCAGAGTCCCACAGCTGGGATTCCGTTTGCAGGGGGCGAGACTTGACAGGTGTCTCAGGACCCCCACGTCTGTGATACTTTGGCAGATGGCCTCATGAAGTTAGGGCGGGGCACCCTCTCTCACTCGGGGTTTTCTGTGGCTTACCTGCTGACTGAGAGGGTGAGCCTTGATCTGCCTCCAAGGTCAAGTAAACTCCTGACAGTCCCAGTGAAGGCTGGATGTGCAGCTCCCTGAGGCTGCAGTTGCAGCCTTGAATTCTCAGCCAGGCACCGAGCGGCCATGAGCGAAATTGGCCAGGCAGTCCCAGCCCCAGGAAAGTGCTGGTCAGAAGGGGTCAGGCTGGAGTCCGGCGAAGCAGGGAGGCCCAGCAGCTGGCAGAGGGCAGGGAGGTGCACATGGGGTCAAGCTTGGGGAAACAGCTAAGACCATGAACTCAAAATAAGTTGACCAAGTGTGCAGCCCTGGGGTCAGAGATTTGCCCGGAGGGGCCGGGGTGGCAGAATAAAGGACCCAGGCTGCTTGCTCTCTGTCCTGTTTCCCATCCTCCACCAAGTGTGGGCAGCTTCAAGCCCAAGGATTCTGGCCCCAGAGTGAGGGTGGTCAGTGGCCTGCAGGTGGGAACAGCAGGGTGGCCACCCAGGGGCCAACCACAGGTTGGTCCTTTCATTATGACATTTTTCTCCTGATTACAAAGGTATCTTGTGTTCACAATAAAAAAAAATTGAAGACTACCAAAAACCCACATCCCAGTGACGCTCTTTTTCTTTCTTTCTTTTTTTTTTTTTTGACTGTATAAAAGGCAAAGGTAAAAGGCAAATGCCCTCATCTCTCTCCTCCCACCTCGCCCCTCCCCCATACTCCCAGAGGTCATCTGTGGTGACAGTTTGATAGCATTTGCTAAGGCTCCTTCTCTTCCCTTTGGAGGGAGAGGGCAGTGGTTTTCTCGAAAGGGAAACAAAAACTGGGTCACTGCTGTAACTGACAACAAAAATGTCCATTTCACTCCAATTCCTTTTAAATATGCTGGTGACAAGGTGATTGATCTGTCTGGGAAGTGTCCTAGCTCTGTCCACTCTGGACACTTCTACCTCCCTGACCTCTGGCCACTTTTACAGCCTTCCCAGAGGAATACCAAGAAGGATGCCTGTTGTCCTCCATACCTCCCCATTAGGTTGCATTCCACCAGTAGAACGACAGACTTTTTTTTATTTTTAAGTTTTCATTTACTTACTTTTAGAGAGAGGAGGAGGGAGGGAATTAGAGAGGGTGGAAAACATCGACGTGAGAGAGAAACAATAATTGGTTGCCTCTCACACATGCAACCGGGGACCTGGCCCTCAACCCAGGCATGTGCCCTGACTGGGAATCGAACCGACAACTTTTGGCTTTACAGGATGACACCCAATGAACTGAGCCACACCAGGCAGGGCTGCGTGTCAGATCTTTAATGCAAAACTTCATTTTCCTGGAAAATACAGCTCTCCCTCTTGGGAACTGTGAATCTTCAAGTGTGTGGAAGAGAAATGGGTTATAAGTTTCTTTTGTAAGGACAGGGTTTGGTTGTTTGTTTTTTAATGACATTTATGGGTTTTTTTCCTGACTATAAAAATAATATATTTGTTGTAGAAAATGTAGAAAAAGAGAAGAGCATAAATAAGAAAACAAAATTTGCTCATAAAATGTCACCCAGAGATAACCCCTACTAATACTTTCTACGTAAAACCTCCTGTCTCTTCCCTGTGCAAATGACATGTGTAGGTGAGCGCACGCACACCCACTCACATGTACGTATATGTAATGCCGGCTTGGCGCCTCACCATTTCACCGTGTCATGAGTGTTCTTTGATCACGCAACTCTTACCGCATACATGCACGCTGTCATTTACATGCACCAAATACTGGTCACCAGTCCCCCACTGCTGGACACGTAAGCAGGTTCTAACTCTTCTCTGCCACGTCCGATGCTGCGAGCAGCACCCTGCGTGCAGGCTCTCATCACAGGACTGGGGAGCACACACAGAGGAGCCAGAGCCTGGGGCAGGGGCACTGAGAAGAGTGTCATCCACCTGAGAGACCTGCAGAACTCGGAGACTCGGGACACCGCAGCCTCCCCCAATTGCACAACGTGGCCTGTGGCTGGCCCCTACTGAGTGGCATGTGAGACATGACAGGCAGGTGCTGCTTGCCAGCCAGATGAACTGCCTTAACGAAGTCCTCCCTCCGTAACAACAGCCTGAGTTCTGCAGTGGACAGTGTGCTCTGACCTCCCCGCGGGCACCCCACCTGCCGGCCCCAACCTTGTGCTGCTGGGCATGGAGCCCCAGCTACAACAGCCTGGGCCGAGGCGTGGCCGACACACAGGCAGCAGCTCACAGACTGGATGCGCATAACGGCATGGAGCAGGGAGCACAGCATTAACACCCTGCCCCTGGGGACCTTCTGCATTGACAAGTGGCTCACCATGCCAGCTCTCTCTCACCAGGTTGCCTGAAAGGCAGAAGACAGTTGAGGCGGCAGAAGGTAAGGACTCCGTGAGGAGAAGGTGGCAAGCAGGAGCCAGGAGGCATCGCAGGAGCCAGGAGGCATCGGAAGACAGGAGGCAGAGAGCCCATAATCGGGGTGGGCGTGAGCGGCCAGGGCTCCAGCACCAGGGTCCAGTCGTCCTGGAGGGCTGCTCTCTGTCTGATGAGACCCCTGCCAGTCTCCCTACCTCCCCAGCACAACCTGACAGTAAGGCCTCATCGCTGGAAGCACCCGGAGTGGGTTGGTCTTCCCTGCAGCCTGCAGGAGTCTCAGTGCACACGTACGGACCACATTTACAGTTTACACGGTGCTTTCCCCAGGCATTCTCTCATCACGGCCGTGGGAGGGAGAGAGGGTCACCCCCGTTTTACAGATGGGGAAACTGCCAGCGTGCGCTGGCAGGTCGGGGAGCAGGAACTCAGAGTCCGGTTTGCCGACCCCAGGCCGTTCCCTCGCAGAAGAGCTCGCTGCGCTGCAGCGCCGCTGTCGCTGGCCCTCTGTCCGCAGGTGAGGCAGGCTTCCCGTCCAGTCAGTGTGATGCTGTGATGCATGAGCACTGGGCCTGCAGGTTTTCTTGTGCATAGTGTCCAGCACTTGCGAGCATACAGTAGGTGCTCAGTAAGTGCTGGTTGTTCCAAATGCAGTTTTCAAAATTCAGAGGTCCACATCCCACCTCAGAGTACAGCAGAAGACTCCAAGCAGCTTTGAAAAACTCCCCTGGAAGTCCGCTCACGTTCCAGTTTGTAAATCAGACATAAAGGGGGCCTATCCAGTTCCTTCGGCCCTCAATACACAGCCATGAACCAGGAAATAAGCAAAAACATGTAAATGAGCAACCAAACTGAATCTCATAAATTCCATGTGCAAAAAAGCTAAGGCCCGTTTGTCTTAAAGAAACTGCTCTAGCCTCGCTCTGCACCTGTAAACCCTTACTTCACACAGAATTCTGACGAGGCTGGTCGCCTGGTTTCTCAGCCCACGGTGTATGGGAAGCCTGCACAGGAAGAGCTACGAGAAACTGAAAGCTGATGGTTTGAGAATTGATATTTTAGAACACAGTTAAGTCCTTGACGCCATTAATAGGTTCTGCTACTTTAAGTGAAACGACATGTAAACAAGAGTCAGGTGCCTACAGCATCTCATCAAAGTTATAACAAAATAACATTGGACGACATGATGCCACTCGAGGACCTGCTGTGGTTACGAACATCGGCAATCATAACAGTGGCCCGAGTCCTCAAGAAAAGGTTAAAGTACCTATAGCAGGACGATGTACAGTCCAGTTTGGAAAAAGCTTCTGAAGAAAATGGGTTCTGGGGAGAGTGCCAGCTACCCTGAAAATTCACCACGTACTGAAAAGGAGCCCAGCCTCCACCCTGGTGCTCTGCTACTGCCAGTCCTGCCTGCAGTGATCGGCTCACCACACGGCTCTGCCAGGTCCGTCTCTCCGACTTACATGTCGTGCGGTAGTTAACAGCTCACACTCTCGGAGCCAGGCTCACCAGGTTGAAGTCCTGGCTCTGTGTCTTGTGAGCTGTGTGTTACCTTGGCCAAGTTACTTAACCTCTCTGTGCTCGTTTCTTCATCTGTCAAATGAGGATAGTAATTGCACCCACCTCTGGTTCAGGTACATAGAGAGCTCTTGTACATGAGAGTGATGACAACAGGGATTGAGTTGTTTTTTTAAAAAATATATTTTTATCAATTTTAGAGAGAGAGGAAGGAAGAAAGAAACATCGACGTGAGAAACACTGACTGGCTGCCTCCCGTAGGTGCGCCAACCCGGGATTGGACCCACGACCTAGGTATACGCCGTGACTGGGGATCAAAGCTGCAGCCTTCCGGTGTACAGGACAACACGCCAACCAACTGAGCCACGTCGGCCAGGGCAGGGATTGAGTCTTATTCAACTCTGTGTCTCCACCTGCCTGTAGCCCCTTACTCCTCAAGGCGGGGTCTGACAGCAACTGGGAGCTTGTCAGGAACACAGAGTACCACCCCCAGGACTATTAAGTCCAAACCAGTATCTTAAGATTTCGTATGCACACTGAGAAACCCTGAATGAATACTGCCAAATGGGGCACTATTGAGCTCACATGTCCCAGGGGCATCAGAAGGACAGAGGACAGGGCGGGGAGTGGCGGTGGAGGGGGTAGTTGATGAGGAAAGGAGAGGAACTTGGTACAGACAAGAGATGAAGGGGCGGGGAGCTGGGCCCTCAGAAGGACGTGGCTTGGCCACTTTCCCAGCTGTATAACCTTGGGCCTCATTCGTGAACTGGAGGGGCTGATGCTCACCTTCCAAGGTTGTGAGTAGGATGGGCGATGAGGACCTCCTGGGCCTGCACAGAGCGGGCCGCAGGCTGTCGTGGCTGCCAGCGCAGGCCCTCACCCGAAGCCCTGAGGTCAGATGCCTGTGGGTTTGCAGAGCTTTCTGTCTTTCAGAACAGTCACAGCACGCGTGTGCGGACACGACAGGGCACCCCGGCAGGGGCTGGGGCAGCGCCCTTAATTAGGCACAGAAAAGTTTCTGCGGCAAAACGTATGAGCAGCGCGAGACATAATAAAGACTTTAAATAACCTTGCATCAGGGCAGACCAGATTTGTGGCCAAAGGAGTCTACATCCAACTTATTTTTAAAAGTCTGGTTTTTAGAGTGTTTGGAGTTCAGAATTACAGACAAGGGAATGCGGACCTGGATGACAAAGGAGGAGTGGCAGCCCTGGTGGGGACAGTGGGGACAGCCTGCCAGGCCTGGAGGGGCATCAGGGGAGGGGCGAGTGGCTGCTCACCTGGGGGGGCAAGTCAGAGGAGAGGAGAGGGCAGAAAGCAGGAGGGACCCTGACACATGGACAGCAGGAAGTCATCGGGGTTAGAGTCCGAGCAGGAGTGTGACCTAATCCGAGACTGAGTGACAGATTGGTCAGGCTGGCAAACAAACAGGAAGAGTCGTGTTGGAGCTGCCCCTGGGCAGCACTGGGATTTTTCAGCCTGGAAGGTAGAGGGGACCTCCCCCGACTCCCACCCCCCACACTCAACCCCCTCCAAGCACACACAAGAAAAAGATTTTAACATTCTATCGGACTGCCAGCGACAGCCCATATAGGCTTACAGATTACACAGGCACATGTAAAATACCAACAAAAATAAACATAATTATAGTTTTACTGTGCGGCGGGTGCCACGAACATGTCTCTAGCTCTTACAACACCCCTATAAGGTATGAATTATTGTTCCATTTTACAGAGGAGGACACCGAGGTCGCCTGAGAAAGTCACCGGGTGAATCATCCGGTGCTGGTGTCAGAGTGCCTTCCATTAAATCACGCGCTCGGCGAGAGCTCACTCGGGACCGTGGAGGCCAAGGGGAGGCAGCGACAGTGGGGGCAGGGGGAGAGAGCGTGTCCTGCAGCCTCAGAGACCCTGGTTCAGACTCTGGCTCTGTCCTCAGCCTTTCTGAATTCTTGTTATGTTTTGGATGTATTTCTTGTAAGACCCAGAGAGTCGGGATTTGTCCTCTGTCCATTCTGACTATTATTTCTGAGGTCTTTCATCTTTCTCTGTTTGGACCCACCCTCAATATTTTGAGAGTTAAGTGAACATATTACACATATATATGGATGTGCGTGTGTGTTTGTACCACTACTCTGATAGCTTGAGATGATCTTATAAAAACAAGAGTTTTGTCCCTGACTGGTGTGGCTCAGTGGGTGAGCGCTGGCCTGGGGATGGAAAGGTTGCTGGTTCAATTCCCAGTCAGGGCACACGGCTGAGTTTTAGGACAGGTCCCCAGTTGGTTCTTCTCCTTCTCCTTGTCCCTCCTTTCCCCCTCTCTAAAAATAAATTAAAAAAATATTTTTAAACAACAAACAAAAAAGGGTTTTGGAGTTAAGCAGGCCTGGGTGAGAACGCTCGCTCTAGCCCTTTCTAGCTGTGTGCTCCTTCCCAGCCACTTTTCCCGGAGTCTCAGTTTCCTGGTTTATAAAGTGTGGGTGATGGAACCCATTACACAGCTTATGGTGACACTTCAGGGAGCTCAGGGATGCCAAGCGCCCTGTCCAGGGCTTGGCACAGAGTAGGGGCTCCATGAATGTTTGCTCCCCTCCCCTTTCTGCTTTTGCCTCTCTGCTTCCCGGAAGAGTTGGCCCTGGCTAGAGGCTGCTCAAGCGTCCAGCTGCACAGCTGGGCTTGACCGTACGTAGTAAACCTTCCCAGAAGGAATCCCTCTGGAATGAGATGTTCCCAGGGAACGGCGAGTCTGGAGCATCATTGGTGGACAGGGCAGCCCCAGTCTGGGAAGTGGGAGGCTGTTGGGAAATGATACTAGAATGGGGGCGGGGGATGGGTTGTATTAATCAGTGTCGCAGGGGAGCCCAGGGCAGGGCGGCGTTCCCCACGGTGTGTGTGTCCTCAGCCCTGTAAGGGAAGCGGGCCTAACCAGAGAGCGACAGCCCCCTACTCCCGGGAGGCAGGTGTGTCCTCTTGGAGAGCAGAGCAGTGACTCACCGGACTGCCTCAGCTCGTTATAAATATCCCCTGAGACACCCAACTCCCTCAGCCCTGATTCTATATTAGCGCGAGTGGCGCCCCATAAGTCCATAATTAATTAGGTTTCCTAGGTACCTCGAGACTGGGAGAGGGTGTCCCAACCTGTGGACAAAAATATTACTAACTATATGGCAGGTCACCCTGCCCCCACTGTGAACAGAACAATAAGTTCTCGTTCTCTTTCTTATCTATTTACTTATTAACAAATAAAAATTGGGTGAATTTTGAGAAGTGAGGGTTAGCCAAATGTTCCCTATTAGAATAATTTTTTTTTAAAGGACAGGTTTTTTTAAAAGATTTTTATTTATTTATCTTTAGAGGGGAAGGGTAGGAGAGGGGGAGAGGGAGAGAAATATCAATGTACGGTTGCCTCTTTTGTGTCCCATGCTGGGAACTGGCCTGCAACCCAGGCATATGCCCTGACTGGGAATCGAACCGCGATCCTTTGCTTTGCAGGCCCGTGCTCAATCCACTGAGCTACACCAGCCAGGGCAGAATAATTTTAAATTGCCCTAGATGGACCCAGTAACCCAAACCAACCTCCATCTCATTTACTTAACACATTTGGGGAAACTGAGGCCCAGGAAGGAAAAAAGCACCCAGACCTCACAATGCGACAAGGTGGCTGGGTAGGAAGTCAGGGCTCCTGAGTTTCTCTTAATTCAACTGTCAGAGTCTCGGTTTTCTCACCTGTGAACAGAGGTAATACTCCCTGCTCTGAACACTGTCCAAAGCGCTGACTGCAAGAGGGGGGAGGGGCTGATGTAGCGGGAGTCCCGTACAGGGCTGGGCTAAGAAGGATCTGGTCCCTCCCCTTGTCCTCTCTCCCCAGATCGATACCTTTCTCTGCTTCCTTCCATTACATCTGGCACTAAATGAGTGCAAGAGTCTCCACAACCTGATTGGAAATTAATTTTACCAGCGGCAACTCTAAGCTTAATAATAACATTAGAGCCCTGGCCCACACCCTGATGGGGCAACTAACCGGCAACCCAGGCACATGCCCTGATCGGGAATTGCGCCGGCGACCTTTTCCTTTCCTGGACGACGCCCAGCCCACGGAGCCACACTGGCCAGGGAGTACGTGGTCTGGTTCAGTCCTTCCAACCTGAGCTGCTCAGGAGTGTAGTCACTAGCCATGTGCAACTATTGAGCATTTGAAAAGTGGCTATTACCACTGAGGAACTGAACTTTTAATTTAATTTAATATAAAATGTTAAAATTTATACTCAATTCAGTCATTAGGAAACTTTTAAATATGTTTAAGACAACTTGAGTATGTGAATCTGTTGTTTTGTGGAAATCTAACAACAGATCAAGAATTTCCAATGGTAAAAAAATAATTTCCAATGAAAATTTAGCGTCCAAACAGATGTGCTGTGAGTAAAATCCACACATTTCAAAAACTTAATATAGCAAAATGTAAAGATCTCATTCATACTGTATTTTATATTGATTAATGCTGACATGACAATATTTTGGACATATTGAGTTAAAATATATTATTAAAATCAATCTTACTTGTTTCCTTTTACTTTTTAATGTAACTAGTAGAAAATTTTAAATTACATATGTTTTGGGAAAATTGTTGCTATCTAAATAAAGTCCACTGGCTGATAATGTTGTGTCAATGTTAATCTTCTAGTTTTGGCAAATGTACCTTGGTTATGCAAGATGCTAACCTTAGGAGAAGCTGGGTGAAGGGGTTACTGGAACTCACTGAACAATCTTTGCAACTTTTCTATAAATCTAAAATGATTCCAGAATGAAAAATGTAAAATCCCCCACATTAATTTATAGTTACATTATATTTCTATCGGGGAAATATTTGACACTATTATTGTGTATTTCTTCTTTTAAAAGATTGTATTTATTTTTAGAGAGAGAAGGGAGGGAGAGAAACATCGATGAGCGATTGCCCCTTGCACGCCCTGCAACCCAGGCGTGTGCCCTGACTGGGAATCGAACTGGCAAACTTTTGGTTCACAGGCTGGCGCTCAATCCACTGAGCCACACCAGCCAGGGTCCGTTACTGTATATTTCTATCAAACAGCTTAAAACAGTTCTCTAAAAAATACTACCCTCATCTTACAGGTGAGGAAACTGGCACTGAGAGCGGTTAAGTGGTGGGAGTTTGAACCGTCTGTTGAGTTGAAGTCTTGAGCTTTCCGCTGTTCTCCTTGGCTTCCACTTTCACAGCTGGCCCCCACTAGACCTTTTGGAGAGTTCTTCCGAGGGCACTAGTGTGGGTGTGTGGACCCATGGGTAAGCCACTTGCTGCAGGGTGGGGCTGATGGGTGGGGAGGAGCAGGCAATCTGTGAGTTCCTGTGATAAAGCAGACCTTCCAGGATGGAGCCAGGCAAGGTCTGAGGTGGCAGGACAAAGGGGAGAGGTGAGGGCTCAGTCCATAGGCTGTACTTTTTGTTGACTGTTTTTAGGAGCATCTGTTGAAGCCTCGAGGAAAGAATGGGCAGGGCTGCTAAAGCCTTAGAGGAACAGCCACAAAGGGGACGAATAATGGCACCACAGAGGGAGAGCAGGGGGCCTGGGCTTGCAGGCATAAGGAAAAGGCCTTGGGAATGCTCCGTTTCCAACATGGCTTGTTGCCCTTCTGTTCTTTCTCATGTCAAACAGGAGTATTCTCCGTCCTGACATAGAAGACCCTGACTCCTAACCTGCTGCCCCAAGAGTCTGCACCCTCAAGCCTAAGCACCCTGTTCCTGTCCATTTCTTCTCTGCAGCAGCCCTGAAGCTGCTTTCTGCTTCCCATCCTGGCAGGCCCCCAGCCCCCAACCCCAGGCCTCCCTGAGGGCAAAAGCACCGTGCCTGGAATCCTGCCTCTTGCAGGCCTAAACCCCTCATCCTGGGAGGCCTCGGAGGCCTCGGGCTCCCCTGCCAGCGAGGGCGCTACTCTGCTGGACTCCCAGGGCCGGTGCTGGCCCTGCAGGCAGTGCACTGTCTGCCTGTCTGCGGCCGGCCGCCCACCACCTCCCCACTTCCAGACGCCTCGGAGCGGAGCGCCGGGCCGCCCTGTCCTGACGTGCCCCTTCCCCTTTGCTGCCCTGCCGCGCACTCCGCCTCGCGGCAGCCAGATGCGCCGGCTTTGGTGCTGGCGGCCCCTAACGAGATCCAGATGTGCGGCGGGCCTGGGCCTGGGCCGGCGACGGCGGCGGCTACCAAAGGAGAGGGAGGCCCTGCGAGGGTGCAGCTGGACGCCACGGTGCTGCAGGAGGAATGCGCTGGGAAGGATTCCCACTGGAACGCGAGCTCGGGACGTCTCTGCCTAAATAAGGACCTGGCCTCTCCGCCGGCCAGCAAGCAGGAGGCCCCAACTCCTCCTGGGCAGCAGCGCTGAGGACGTGCTTTCAGCAGTCCCTCAACCTCTTTCTTAGCAGTTTTTTACTTTACTCATTCGGCAAGTTAAACACAGTAATGAAAGGCAGTTCGGAAAACCCAAATGAGCTAAAAGATGAAAACAAAGAAAGATGAAATAAAAATCACCTCTATTCCCACCACCCCAGCCAGCGTGGAAGTTCTGAGATGCATCCTGCTAGAACTTTTCAAATACAAATATATACACAGGTAGGTGTGTTGGGCTAAATTGTGCTGCAGAGACTTGGAAGCTACGGTTTTCGCTCGGCTGGCTCCCCGTGAGTCTGCTGTGCAGTGCTTCCCAATCTGATCCCACAGAACGCCAGGGCCAGTGGCTATTGACAGGGCGGTCCTTCCCCACCTATTTGGGACACCCTGGCTTATGCCAGCTTCCATGGGCTTTTTTCCTGGAGGACTTGACAGAGTCTTTAATTTAGTAATGTGCATTCTGAATCATCAAACAGGAGACTGGCCTTTCCTACACATATTTCACTGTGAAATTCCTGGAGGGATCCTCTTGAGGCTTATATCTGTGGAGGAAGCATCGCCTAGAAAAGGCTGTTCGACAACATTCTTGATATGGCTGTGTAGAAACCATACGTATCCGCCGTAGTTTATTTCAGCCTCCCTCAATGGGTGGATGTTATGGCCGCTTTCAATGTCCCACTCTGTGGTGGCCACCCTTACACCTCCCCTCTGTTGTACAGAAGCATTCCAAGCAGTAGGGCCATGGACCGTGTGAAAGATCGTTTTGAACTCACAGGTTCTGGGGGCCCTGTGGCTCTTGCCCCACTCCTTCTCTGTCCTTTTTGTGGGTGGTGAAGGGTTTACCCCACTACCACAAAAGAGAGCATTGGAGAGCAGGAGGGGTGAGGTCTCCAAGTCTCTAACTTATGCATTTCTTGAGCGCTGGTACTCTTTGGATCTTGGGGATTGCCATGAAAAATAACTCTTCTGGGACTACTATAAATAACACTGTAACAAACATCTGTGAGCTACTATTATTTTTCAAAGAACTGTTGCAAGCAGAGCATAAAACCACATTTGAGGTGCAGAGAACACCTTCACCCAAGAGGCCATACAGCCCCACGGTACCCCAGGGTGCCCACAGAGGTAGGATGAGTCTGTACAATCACTGACATGCTGCTGCTTAAGGTGCCAGGGAGGGCCCCCTGTCTGGGAATGCAATAAGCCCATCACAAGCACAGGCCAGCCCTGTGCAAGTCTTGCCATTTACACCTTCTGCCATGTTATTTCCTTTGGTCCTCACAACACCCTGTGAGGCAGGGAGGCATAGACTTATTAGGTCCATTCCATTGATGAGGAACCTGAGACTCAGAGTAAAAGACTTGTCCAAGGTCACACCACTAAGTCATGGAGAGGAAATAGACCCCAGGAACCCCAGTCCATGCTTCTTTTTATTTTTTTAAAAGATTTTATTTATTTATTTTTAGAGAGAGGGGAAAGGAAGGAGAAAGAGGAGAGAAACATCAATGTATGGTTGCCTCTCACGTACCCCCTACTGGGGACCTGGCCTGCAACCCAGGCATGTGCCCTGACTGGGAATTGAACCGGCAACCCTTTGGTTCGCACTCAGTCCACTGAGCTACACCAGCTAGGACCCAGTCCATGCTTCTGATCAGCACATTACTGTGGCAGCTGACTGCCTTCCTTCCTTTACATGGGCTTTATGGACACAAGGCACAGGACCTGCGCGTTTGATGGGAGACGGGGGAAAGATCCCCAAAGGGAGCAGGTCTTATTCATTTTTGTATCCCCAGTGCCAGGCACAAAGTAGGTATTTCACATAGGCTCCTAAACTGGAGACATACCCCCTACTCCCCCCCACCCCTGGACTATCTCCTGGGCTCAACCCTGAGGCGGGGGTCTGTGTGATTGTTATCTTGGCTCCCCTCATGCTTATCTTAATCCCAATTCTCAGTTCTGCCGCCCCTCCTTCTCCCTGCCTAAACCTGTGTGCTTGCCCCTTCTTGTCCCCTCCTTCCACAGTCACCGAGAGTCTGTTATCAGAATCCCATGTCCCTTAGACACCCAGGACTACAGCGAGGGGCTCTAACTCGGCACCGCTTTGACATTCTAACTGGGCTCTTAGCCTTATATGTGTAGCAGATGTCTGGGAAAATCTAAGCAAAGACAGGGATCCCAGAGAAATGCCCAAATGCACATGTGCACAGCAAAGACGTGCCTTCAGTATCAGGAGTTCACGATGGCCCTCCGACAGGCCGGCCAAGAGGGCCAGCTCCTGGCGGACCCAGCTCCGCACCAGCTCGGCACCCGTGTCGGTGGAGGCAGCTGTGTTCTGCGACCTTCTATCAGCGCTGGAAACTCATGCTACCCAGTAAATTTGCCTCCCACAGACCCGATGGCCTGTGGGGAACTAACAGGTCGTACTATTCCTTATTCTTAGTTTCAAAATCCCCAGACCTCTGAAAACTGCATGATAAAAGCATTTCTATCATTAGGTATTTGCTGCAAAGCCTGACCTGATGTGAACTCATTTGGCAGCAAAAAAAAAAAAAAAAAAAAAAAAAACACCGACCTCAACTGACGTGATGCTATTTGCAGCCTCTATTTACAACATTTGGTGTGTGAATATTCATCAACTTTGCTCAGAAGTGTTTATGTTTACCAGGCACTGCCCCAGGCTCTGCCGGAGGGAGAGAGTGAGCTCATCCCGGCCCTTTCCTAAACTACTAAAAATTCTTTTTTTTTTTTTTAAAGACTAGTGTGCTCTCTTGCTTTATCCTTTTTTTTTTTTTTTTTAAGATTTTTATTTATTTATCTTTAGATGGGAAGGGTAGGAGAGAGGGAGAGGGAGAGAAATATCAATGTATGGTTGCCTCTCGTGTGTCCCCTGCTGGGAACTGGCCTGCAACCTAGGCATGTGTCCTGACTGGGAATCGAACCGTGATCCTCTGGTTCACAGGCCCGAGCTCAATCCACTGAGCTACACCAGCCAGGGCTAAACTACTAAAAATTCTGATTCTCAAACCTGTCTGGCCCAGTGATTGTAGGTAAAGGATAGTGGATCTGTATTTATAAGATTTCTTCTGAAACAGTTCATGGGCTTATGAGTGAAAGAGCCAGACACACAGCATAAGTAAGGCATGGGCCCATTTACACGCAGTTTAAGAAAAGGTAAACGGACTGCCAGTGGCAGAAAGCAGAGGAGGAACAGGGAGCTGGAAATGTCCTGCACCCCCATCTGAGTGGAGGTCACTCAGGTACTTACCCACGTAAAAATTCACCCCACCGTGCATTAAAGATTAGTGCACTTTCCTGTAAGTCTGTTATGCCTCAAAAATAAAATTTAGCCCTGGCTGGCATAGCTCAGTGGATTGAGCGAGGGCTGTGAACCAGAGGGTTGCAGGTTCGATTCCCAGTCAGGGCACATGCCTGGGTTGCAGGCCAGGTCCCCAGTAGGGGCCACATGAGAGGCAACCACACATTGATGTTTCTCTTCCTCTCTTTCTCCCTCCCTTCCCCTCTCTAAAAATAAATAGAATCTTTAAAATAAAATAAAATAAAATAAAATAAAATAAAATTTATAGCTCTGGCTGATATGGTTCAGTGGACTGAGCACTGGCCTGCGAACCAAAAGGTTGCCAGTTTGATTCCCAATCAGGGCACGTGCCTGGGTTGTGGTGCCATTTCCCCAGTTGGGGCATGCAAAGGACAACCAATGGATATTTCTCTCCCTCCTTTCCCCTCTCTATGAAAATAAATAAATAAAATATTTTTTACAAATTTATATGTTATATCAAATTAAGCAATAAGCTTCTCCTCTTGACACCATACCTCACCCTGTGTTATCTTTGAACTTTCCAAGCTTAAATTAAGATCATCTTAATATATGTTTGGCTCATCTTTAATCCCAAGAAATGAGTTTAACATAAAAGTCAAGTTGAGTGAGCGTTTTTTTAAACTCCGATTTGCCCTCAAAAGGAACCCACCCCTAGAGCATACCATCGCTTTGAAAGTACGGAGGAAAGCACGCAGGCCTGGCTCCCTCCGGCGACAACCTCCCCACTCACGTCAGCCACCAGGAGGGATGCTGCCTGGCCCTGCCGCCTCTGGCCTGGCTGCTCAAAACAGAGCGGCGGGCGGTGTGCGCAGGCCCGGGTCTGGCATCCTACTCGTGATGATGCAAGTCAGAACGTGCATCCAGCCAGCAATATCCCTAAACTGCATCTGATTAGCTGGAATTTGGAATTTGTATCTCCAAACAGAAGGGCACCGGGGACTCCTTGATTAAACAGGTCAGATAACCCTATATTGCTAAGAGGAACAAAGAGCTCCTCTCCTGTAGCTCTCTCCTTGCTCAACATCTGCCTGCCCCCGGCCTTGGCCTTTGACACTCACTCCCACAGCATGCCCACCCCCGCCTTCCCTCCCAGTTCCTATCTGGGGCCTGGCTTCTCTCTGCTCCTCCACTCGTGACAATGACTGTTTCAGCCCACACGCCAACCTTCACGTCTCCAGCTAGAAGGAAGGCACTGGTCTGATGGCCTCAGGCTGTACTCAGCTGCCTCAGATCCTTTTAGGAACAAGTCAGGTATAAACAAACAAACCTGACCTACTTGGGCCTTTTCCTCATCTTTCTAGGGCAATACAAGTGCCTGTGCTGATGGAAATGTTCTATATCTGTGTTGTCTCCTGTGGTACCACTAGCTCCATGTGGCTATTGAACAACTGATATCTGGCTACATGTGACTCAGTAACTAAATATTTAATTTTAAAAAATTTTAACTTAGCCCTGGCTGGTGTGGCTCAATGGATTGAGCGCCAGCCTTCGAAGCAAAGGGCCGATGGTTCAATTCCCAGTCAGGGCACATGCCTGGGTTGTGGGCCAGCCCAGACCCCAGTAGGGCCCGTGTGAGAGGCGACCACACAGTGATGTTTCTCTCCCTCTCTCCCTCCCTGCCCCTCCATCTAAAATACATAAGAAAATCTTTTAAAAATATTAACTTAAATGTACATATCATATATGATTAGTGCCTACCGTATTGGACAGCACAGCTCTAGAGACAGGGAAGGTTTGGGAGCCTAAAAGTCCTGTAACCTGGCCCGGTGGCCTGGAATCTCAGGAGAGTGCTCTGTCTGCTCTTTGAAGGGGCTCAGTCCCCATCTCCCCAGCTTCCAGGTCCGTCTTCTTTCAGGATAATAACTAGGAGCGTTTGCTGAGCCCTACGGTGTGTAAATGTGTAAATGTTTTGCAAATGTGACCCAGATGTATTGCACTGGGTCACCTCAGGACCTGTGACAGAATTCAAAAGGTCAGGATTCCAACACAGTTTGGGAAACAACAGCAGATGTTTTCTAAAAACCTTTTGAGGACACACAAAAGGAAAAATATATCAGCATAACAGAGGGACTTCTTATCCGCCCAAGTCCCACTTCTCAGCCCAGCTGCTCCCTCCCCCAACCAGACCCTCCTGCCCCCACACCCAGGAGTGGTTCTACTGGCTTCTTCCTTCCTTCTTCATCTTCTCTTATTTAAAGACCTTTGCCTTGCCTACCCCACCTGAAACTGCACCCTAGGGGGCCAGCCTTCCTCTTTGGCATGGGGGAGAGGACAAAAGTGACAAACACCTAGCATGTACCTTTTTTCTGTTATCCCTGTTACACAAGGTCACTATTATTCCCAGTTTACAGAAGAGGAAACTGAGGCACAGGACAATCAAAGGCACAATGACAATGAATGGAGAAATCACGATACAAGCCGAGAGTTGTTAAGAATCCTAGGACAATGAAGGGTCTTTCCAACCTTTCTTCTCAACACTTACCTGTCCAGTGTGCTATGCCACCTGTCCCACTCTGAACACAAACCCAGCACCAATGGTTGACAAGCAAACCCATCCACACTGCCTTAATGTGCTAGCTATAGAGTCCCTGGGTTACCGCGCCCTCAGGAAATTGTTCATTTTAACCAGGTGGCAAAGGCTTGACCCCCAGGAGTGACTCACTGAGGATCCCAGATCCCAGCTCCTCAGTCTGGACTTCAAGGCTCATCAGGGCTCGCTGAGCCTCCTCTCCAGACTGACAAGGCCAACCTGCTCTGCAGCTCATCCTGACCCGGCTGTCCAAAGGCCCAGGCCTGGCCTTCCCCACCACGTACACATGACACAAAGTATAACATCTTAGCCATCTTCAGGCATACAGCCCTGCGATATTCAGCACAGTTGCATTGTTCTGCCGCCCGCCCCACCATCCACCCGGTCGACTATTCCACATACCAAATGCGAATGGGAGCGCAGGCTGTGTGCCCTTCCCGGTGCGGCTTGTGTCACTGAGTGTAATGTTTTCAAGGTTCATTCACATTGTAGCATGTGTCAGAACTTCATTCCTTTTTGAGGCTGAATAATATTCCATCATGTGGATAGACTCTATTTTCTTTGTCTGTTCACCTGCCAGCAGGTGCCTGGGCTGCTCCCACCTTTTGGCCATTACGAAGAATGTTGCTGAGAATGTAGGGGTACAAGCACCTGTTTGACTCCCTTTTCAAGTCTTTGGGGTACGCACCCAAATTGGTGTGATGGTGGGGTCACATGAAAATTCCATGCCTAACTCCGTGAAGAACCATTCTATCCCTCACAGCTGCCGCTCCGTTTATCCCCACTCCTGTGTTCCTCTGACGGCCTCTGCGTTAGTCAGCCCATCAGCCATCACACCTAAAAACACAGGGTCAGACTCACTGCTTCCCACCCAAGGAGTGCAGATCAATCTGGAAGAAACTTAATGGCCATATGCCATGAAGCTGGTTTTAACTGGCCCGTTTCAATGTTTATATTAGAAACTCCAGTAAAGGTGTATAGCCTGCTAATCAAATATAGAGATGTTATGAGAGGCCTGGCGTACACAGACAGATTTCAAAATATCGTGCCAGGCAAGAGTGATGGAGCTATAAAATTAGTTTGTTTTTTTTTTAAAAAGAGACTGTGATTATTTTCTTTTTAATTTTTTAATTGATTCTGGAGAGAGGGAAAAGGAGGGAGAAAGAGAGAGAGAAACATTGGTTGGTTGCCACCTGCACACACCCTGACTCAGGGGGGACTGAACCTGCAACCTGGGCCTGTGCCTGGACTGGGAATTGAACCTGCAGCCTTTCGATTTGCAGGATGACGCCCAACCAAATGAGCCACTCCAGCCAGGGCCTTTTTAAATACACACACACACATATATATATACAGACACACACACACACACACACACACACACATTAATTCATTTTAGAGAGAGAGGAAGGGGGAAGAGAGAGACATCGATGTGAGAAAGAAACATCAGTCTGTTGCCTTCTCCATCTGCCTTGACCTGATCGAACCCGCAACCTTGATACAATTCATGTTAAAGTTGGAGGAGACCTGGTTTGTCACTGTTCATGATATCAAGATCTTAGAATTGTTGCTGAACTTAAAGGACAGCGATATAGCTCCTAAAAAGCTCACGTAACTTTGGGCTCCATCAATAGGAGCATAGAGGCCACGTTGAAGAAGCCAGCTGTCGTACTGTGCACACCAATCAGTGGCATCCAGAGGGCGTGGCCATTACTGACATCAGATTTTCTTAAAACAGCCTTTTTTGAGGGATCACTAACATACAATAACTAGGTACATGTTTAAAGCATACAATTTGGTAAACTGTGACATGCATATAAACCTGTGAAACTGGTTTCTGACATAATTCGGACATACAGAATGAAGTGACCACAACCAAAGTTTCCTGTGCCCTTCACAATCTCTCTCCTGCTCCTTCTTACCTCTGTAACCCAAGCAAGCACCGGGATGTTTTCCAGCACTGTCGATTAGTTTGCATTTTTAGAATTATATGCAAATGAAGTCATCCGGCATAAACTCTTATTATTTTTCAGCTGGCTTCTCTTACTCAGTGTAATTATCTTGAAATTCATCAGTGTTGTTAGGTACATCCGTAGGTTTTGTTTTGGCTTTTGTTTGTTTTTGCTAAGTAGTATTCTCTTTTGTCAATATGCCACAGTTTGTTTATCCATTCACTGTTGGTGGACATTTGGGTTGTTTTCAGATCTTACTACAAACAAAGCTGTTACGAACATTTGCCTTTAAGTGGATATATGCTTCCCTTTATCTTGGGTAAATATCTTGGAGTGGAATGGCTAGGTGGTATGAAAGATGTACTTTTAACTTTTTAAGAAACTCTGAACTCTTTCCCAAAGTGCCTGCGCCATTTCACACCCCCACCAGCAGCTGGGAAGTTCCAGTTGCCCACACGCGGGCCGGTATTTGGTGTAGTCAGTCTTCACAATTCCAGCCATTCTAGTCAGTGTGCGGGGGCCAGACATCACTTTTAAAAGGGTCCTATTACAACCCAAAAAGTCTATGGAAGAAAACACTAGAAGGAGAAGGATCTGGAACCAGGATCCACAGGGATGGTTTGGGAAAAGATGGTTATCTTACATATCTGGAAGGGGGTTAAATGTCCGTGTGGTTTTAGAAGATGCCCTAGAGCGGGGGCGTCAGACTCATTTTCACCGGGGCCACGCCAGCCTCGAGGTTGCCTTCAAAGGGCCGAATGTAATTTCAACTCAACAGTTAAGGAGTAGTCACATTTATACAGCCCTAAAATGATTTCAGCCCTTTGAAGGCAACTGCGAGGCTGATGTGGCCCCCAGTGAAAATGAGTTTGCCACCCCTGCTCTAGAGCCAAAGGGAAAAACCTCATCCAAGGACCTCCGCATACAGCCTTGAAAAGGTAGTGTGGGCTTTTGGGGAGCTGAGATCTGTCATTAAAAGTGTTCAAGCAGCAGAACTGGAGGACTCCCCTCTCAGGGATAGTCAGTTCAAGTCCATTCACACTGGTTGAGCACCTACTGTGCACTGTGATCACACAGGGGCGAGAGGACACAGATGTTAGCGTGCCTTTGCCTGAGTAACGTCACGTGATTGGGGCCCCGGTGAAGGTGTGTGCAAGGCTGATGGGAGGGAGGAGGAGGTGTGGTTTCTTAGAGGAGGCGACATCGGCCTGTGTCTCAGATATGCAACAGGGAGCTGTGCAAGAATTCCTAAGGAGGATAGGAATTTGGACTAAATGACCTTCCAGTTTTTATTCTAGATGCTAAGATTAAGCTGCATAAAACAAGTAAAAATCAATTAAAAAAAAAAAAAACCCTGCAAGTTCATCAAGTTCATCAATAGGGGACTGGCAATATAAATTGTTTCATTCATTTTTAAAAATATATTTATTTATTTATTTAAGAGAGAGGTGAAGGGAGGGAGAAAGGGAGGGATCAGTTGTCTCTGGAACATGCCCCTACAGGGGACTGAACCTGCCACCCAGGCATGTGCCCCGACCAGGAATGGAACCAGTGACCTTTTGCTTTGTGGAGCAACGCCCAACCAACTGAGCCACACCAGCCCGGCTAAGTTTCATTTTTAAAGTGGAGTAATATTCAGCCGAAATACAATTAAGAGCTTCATTTACTGATATAGAATGGTCTCCAATATATAGTAAATGAAAAAAAACAAGGACCAGACACTGTACTGTGGGCCAATGTGTATTTGAATTTTTAAAAGGAGGTCTGTAAGGACACACACAAACACTTTTATTTACATAATATCTCATATCTCTAGCCCAGTAACTCAGGCTGCCTTTGAGGAGGAGGTGGCTGGGGGGGCAGGTGTGGGAAAGGAACTGTCTGACATACCCTTCTGTATCCTTAGAATTTTAACTGTGCAAGTGAACTGCCTATTTACAATTAAAATAAAATGACACACATTAAAGACACCCGTCCATTTCCACATATTTTTCTACAGGGCCTTTCT
Source organism: Glossophaga mutica (assembly GCA_039655065.1). Lineage (NCBI taxonomy): Eukaryota > Metazoa > Chordata > Mammalia > Chiroptera > Phyllostomidae > Glossophaga > Glossophaga mutica. The sequence goes on from CM077306.1 coordinate 113,446,956, forward strand.
TAGTCTTTTCCTGTGTCTGCCTCCCTCCATTGAACCAGGCTCCTGGGTGAACTTTTCCTCCAACAAGTGTCCCTCAGGGAGCTTCTGTTTCCTCCTTCCCTCCCTCCCTCTGCCATTAAGGCATACAGCATCTACACCAGAGTGTTTCCCAAACGTTAATATGTGTTACTGTAATCCATTTGGTGTGTTCTGAAAATTTAGATTCTGATTTAGTAGCCTAGGGTGGGTCTTGAGATTCTGCCTTTCTAACCAGCTCCCAGATAGGCCAGTGCTGCCTGCCCGGGCCCACACCCCGAGGACTAGAGCATCACGTGCTCCGAGTGGGGTTCGTGAGTTAAGCACCCACAGGTGTGAGGAGCTGCCCTGCTCCAGAGAAGAAGAGGGAACGTGATGGTGGCGGTCTGACAGAGAGCGCGGTCTGCTCTGAGCCTCCGCACTGCGACGTTGTGGGGACCGCTGCCCGCTGCCCCTGGTTTCCACTCCCACTTACCACTGTTCTGGGGCACCCGGACTAACGCCTCCCACCCCCAGCGGTCTCCACTGCAGGGGCGTGGAGAGGAGGTGTGCTGGGTTACAGCACTGAGCACTGTTCCGGGCCAACCTGCCTAGACTTCACCAGCCAGAGGAACCCCTTTCTTACCTCTGATGGGCTAACGGTGGTTGTGGGCCACTCCCTTGCAAGCCCTCCCCAAAAACTCAGAAGCCAAACCAAACCTCCCACAGAAAATGAAACCAGACAGCGCTTGGCACAGGCTTTCTCCCTGGGTGAAAGGCAGATGTCTTGGATCCAGGTGTGGCTGGACCACCTGCTCTGGCAGAACGCTGATGGCCCTCCAGCGGGCTCTCCTCACTCACCCAGGATGAGCACTGACCCGCCAGCCTGGAAGTCGAGCTGCTAAACATCCCCACCGCACCCCTTGCCCCAGGGGACAGGGTAGTTTTCCAGGCCACACACATGGGTTTCCCTGATGAGGCATTTTCAGTTATGACAAAACCCTGCTCTTGGCCCTTGGGCAGAAATGAGTGTGGTATGAGCCCTGGAGGAAAATCAATAGGCATGCCCCCTCGGAGCTGACACCACCCCTGGCTTGGGCAGCCCCTCACCCCAGTGACCATGGGAGGAAAACCAGGAAAGGCGCCCCTATCCCGCACATCATCCCCACCCGCCTGTGACCAGGCCTGAAATCACACATACATGTTCATTCCTATGGGATGAGAAACTGCATCTCTTCAAACACTCCCACCCACAGGAGAGGTACTGCATTAAGCTGCTATCAGTCATCTACACCTTGATGTGAACTAGTTGATCCGTTCTGGAATGTTACATCTGGAATGGGCCTAGCGCAACGCCTCTGTTTACTAGTGAGGAAAACTGAAGCCCAGAGCGGAGGCGACTGAATCAAGGTCAGACAGCAAGGTGGTGGCCGAGTTCAAAGCAGGAAGAGGCCAGGGAAGGCACGTACACAGGCGAGTGTGGTGATGAGGAAAGCCCCGATGTAACCAAGAGGATCGGGGGGGCGTCTTCCAGCTTGCACTGTGCGGGCTAACTCAGAGCCGTACCAACCCCCGATCCCCAGCCCTTCAGCAGAAAAATGTCTTTGAAGTCTCCATTTTATCTTAAAGTTCATTCAAATGCAACATTCCACTCTAGAATATATGCTGGTTTGTTTTCACATGGAAATATTAGTGAGATTTAGTCAGATACTATTTTCCACTTACCAGATAGGCTAAGGTCAAAGTTTATGTTTCTGGGGAGAGGATGTGATGGCTGGAACAGGGGTGAGGAGACTTCTCACTGTACGCTCCTTTGTACTTTTTAAAATTTTGTGTCCTCTGCAAATATTGCATCATCAGAACAATAATAAAATATAAACTTAACATGTAGGTGATGGGTTGGGGCATGGGGAGAGAGGACCTCTTGTTCTGAATGGAGAGAATGCAAGCAGCTGCCCGTTCGACAGTCGTGAGAGTGACCAAATGCTGAATATGCACACTTTTGACCTAACATGTCTGGTCTACTGGGTGTCGGGGGGTGGGGGTGGGGGTGGGGGCAGACACATGTAATGCCCTAGCGCCGTTGGGTGACATTGTTTGTGCTGCCCCAGAGCGGTGGGCCTGGGCATCTGACCACCGTCTTCAAAGGCCCTGCCAACTCTGAACAGAGACCAGGACCTAGATCTCCAACTTTCCAGTCTGGAGATCTTCTCATACCCTCTTCGTGAATCGCTCAAAGGGCAGCAGTAGTAAGATAATAACCACAGCTGATGCCCACGGAGTGCTGGATTTGTGCCTGGTTCTGTCATGCAGACTAAACTCCTTCAGTTCTCACAACCGCCGCGTGAACGAGCTGCTGTTCTCATCGGCCATGAGAGATACACAAGGATACTAGGGCGCATTAGTGCTAACCTTGCCCAGAGTCACACTCATTACCCTAGCAAGTGGCAGAGAGGAGATTTGAACCAGGGGCCAAATCTGTATGCATATGTATGCATACAACAGCATGTGTATGCATATCAGCTACCATTTCTTAAGCAACGTCTATGTGCTCAGCCCCTGCACCAGTCACTGTGGTGTTTTAACAGTGTCATTACACAGCGCTGTGTTCAGTGCAGGAGGTGGTGGGGATGAGGGGCGCCACTGAGGGAACGGAAGAAGGAAACAGAAATCACATCCCTGCCCTTAAGAAGCTGACAATATGTGTAAGAAGATGACAACAACAATCCTGACATTTGTGCAACACCTCACAGTTTCCAAAGTCCTTTCATTATCTCATTTAATCTTCTCGACAATCCTGCCAAGTAATTTTCATTATTTCTGCTTCAGCATGAGGAAACCAAAGCTCTCCAAGTCACATGTGGCTGCCCCCAAGATCATCCAACCAGCCAGGGGTGGGGCTGGAACCTGACCTCAGGCCTCCTGACTCCCTGTCTGCGAGAGGGACTGACACGGAGCCTGGCAGCAGGGCTCAGTGGTTTCCAACCTGCTCCAACACGAGGACTCCTTTCCCTTCGGACATTGTTGCAATCCTGCAGATTAGAGGAGCTATTGTGGGCTTTAGTCAACTGGGGAAATTCGCAGTGGAAAAATGACCAGGGCTTCAGCACAGTTGTAAAGGAGACACACAGTTTCACCCCAGACATTACTCGTACAGTTGGCAGGCAATATTGGGAGTACAAGTAGACAGAGACTTCTTGCAATAACCCTGCAGCCCATGGGCAGGTAAAAACATGCTGAGACCAAACTGCCAGCGCAGTTCACAGAACACATCTCCCAAGTCCACCTTCTCGACAAGGGCAGAGGGGAAAAGAGCACCAACATTGGATGGGATTGGCAAAAAGCAGGGTGGAGGAATCACAGGGAGCAGAGGAGCCTGGCCAAGGGACACAGATCTGTGGGGAGGCCCACAGGGTGTGCGGGTGTAAATGCATTTCTTTGGGAGGGAAAGGTTGGTTTTAGATGTCCAAAAGCCATTTGAGCAGCTGGAATAAGAAGCAAACCAGAAGTGGAAAGAGTGGTTCAGAGGGGAGATCACGCAAGTTAGAACCTCCTATGTGGTATCTCTGGGTCAGATCTGCTTTATAATTCAGAGTTTTTTACATTTGAGAAAAACAACACAGTGCCTATACCATTCATTCATTCATTCACTCATTCGTTTTTTTATTGATTTTAGAGAGAGAGAGAGAGAGAGGCCTCAGTTTGTTGTTCCACTGACGGATACATCCATTGGTTGATTCTCATATGTGCCCTGACCAGCGATCGAACCTGCAACCTTGGTGTGTGAGGATGACCCTCTAACAACTGCGAGCTACCAGAGGGGACATGCACACGTATTCTGTAATGTCCCCAGCAGGAATGTGGTCAGCGCCCTATGTTCAAATGCACTAATATTGCTGCAGTGAATCTATGGATCATCATCGTAGGTGGAGCTATAGACAGACTACAGCTGACCTTGCATTAGTTCAGGACAGATTTTGTTGCCAAAGGGGTTTTGTTTTCAGGCTTTTGAACTTATAGATAAAGAGATGCGGACTTAAGGTTGCTAATGTGCTGTATGCTGGGTGCTATTCTAAACTTATCTTCATGCATTATCCCATTTAATCTTACATCAGCACTACGAGGTTATTATTTTCCATAAACAGTTGAGAAAACAGGCTCAGAGATGTTGAGTGACTTGTCCAAGGTCACTCAGCTGGCGGGTCAGTGGCAGGGCTCTGGGACTGAATCCCAAGTGCCCACAACTCCAAAGCCAGTAAGTCTCCCCCCCACCCCAGCCCGGGAAGGAAACAATCATTCTGCCGACCTCACAATTTTGTTTAGGTCACCACCCTTCCACACCGAAATTACCCTTCAAGAAACAAGGAGAGAAACTGAAGTCCAAGGCTGGGGTGGCGGGTTCTCACCTGTTATTGATGGCCACCCCTGCACCACACTGTTCCCCCGACACCCGCGTTGAGCCGAACAGGACAGGCAGCCGCTCCATGCCCTGGCCTGTGCAGAAGGCCTCCACGCCTGGTGATCGCTCACTCACCATCCAGAATCCGCTGCAGCCAGTGTGCGGCAGCAGTTAGGCTCATGGCAGTCAGAGCCCAGAGGCCGGGGTGCACAGCCCAGCTCTGCAGCGACCCTGTGAGACATGTAACCCCTCAGGGCTTTATTTCCTCATTTGTAGAACAGGAGTAATAATAGTATGACTTGCCTTATTGCTGGTGAGGTTAAATGAAATGAACATGCTGAAAACTGAGAACAGCCCTGGCAGGCAGGCAGCTCAGCTGGTTAGAGCATTGCTCCAATACGCCAAGGTTGCAGGCTCGATCCCTGGTCACGGCACAGACAAGGAGCAACCAATAAATGCACTAATAAGTGAATAACGAATAGATGTTTCTCGATCTCCCTTCCTCTCTCTTTCTAAAATCAATTAATTAAAAAATTTTTAAGAAACCCCTGAGAACAGAGCCATCTTAAAATACGTACTTGTGCTGCACCCGCAACAGAGCCTTTCTCCCCCGCCAGCCCTCCCCTCCCCTCCCCTCCCCTCCCCTCCCCTCCCCTCCCCTCCCCTCCTCTCCTCTCCTCTCCTCTCCTCTCCCTGCACGCTCGGCTCTCTAAGCTCTTCCACCGCTTTCCCCACTGGCTTGCCTTTATAGGTTCATTTCTATTAAACTGTAACACCTGGTATTAAGTGCTGAATGAACAAATGAAGAAAGGAAGAAAGGAAGGAATAGAGGCTCTGCCTTCAAAAGCTTAAACTTTTCCTATGGAGAAAGTCATCAAGGCACAAAGAAACATATCTGTAAGTGGATCATAAAATCCTGCTTTCCACAAAGCTGTAGAGAATGGGGTTTGCAAAATGCACGTAAGTGGCCATCCCAGGCTCCGCACAGCTGACAGTCGGCGCCGAGTGATGGGACGTGGTGCTCATGTGAAGACAGCCTCAGGACAAGGTTGTGGCACTTGCTGGCTGAGGGACAGTCAGTGCCACTGGAGGCCAGAGCTGGGAGAGGTCAGAACAATGTGGGATGAGTCACAGATATGTGTGTCATCCTTGCTCAAGGTAAAACAGGATTGTTGGGTAACGAAGGGAACAATGTCACAAGGCAGGATGAGCCAAGGGCAGGCTTTCTGTGTGGTGGGCACAGCCTTGGGTGTGGTGGTCAGGGCGGGCGTGGCAAGACCTTGGGGTCTGAGTCCGGGCTCAGGGCTTGCCCAGAGCTCGTCGTACTGGCTGAGAACTCTCTGAGTTCAGAGTTGGCTTCTATCTTCCCTGTTTTGCCCTCCCACTGGACTGTGAGCTCTTCTAGTTCTGGGTTTCTGGTAATTTTATCATCACACAAGCTATTTGCTTCCATTATAAAAAGCAAAAAAGAAGGGGGAGGAGGATGGGCGAAGGAGAAAATACAGAGAACCAGATAAAATAATCTATAATTCCATCTCAAAAAGTCACTCAATATGTTGATGCCCGCCTGCCCGCCCACCCACCCACCCTTCTCCCCACCCTTCATCCACCCTTCTCCCCACCCACTCATTCATCCTCTATGCACCCCCTACCCTTCAACCCATCCATCCACCTGATCATTTCTTAGTTGCAAACAACAGAATCCATTCTAACAGAAAAGAACTTGTTTTTAAAATATTAAGAGGCTCACAGAATCCAGAAGGGCAGATAGGCACAGAGGCTTGAAATTCAGGGGTGACCAACCAGAGCTCCTTTGCAGGACAAGCCACAGTGACAGCTATCCATCAGCAATTTGCCTCACCCCACCCCCTTCAACAACGGTGGGAATTGGATCCCCAAACATCCCTCTCATTGCCCTAAACGCCAGAAGCCACCTCTAGATCCCTTCCCCATGATGACCATTTCCTTAGTTGCTCTCTTCCAAATCAAAATCTTAGGTGGGTGGAGCCTAGGTCACATGCCTATACCTTAGTTGCAAGGGAGTCTGGGAAAGAAGGCCTTTACTTTGGAGACGTGGAATTTAGGATGTGGGGAAAAGCCACAGAATCAAAGATACTGGTGACCATAAGGCCTGGCAAATATGCCCCATACTATGCAGGGTATTTCTCCACAGCAGTGGAATCATTCTCTGAATCTCCAGTGCCTGCACACAGTAGACTCTCAGTACATGAGGAAGGAAAGGGAGGAAGAGAAGGCTGAATGAAGACTTGACATTTGCGTACGTAAGACTCCTAAGGCCTCCGTGGGTTATGAAGGAAGGGGACACCCCCACCCAGCACAGAAGCACAAAGCTGGCCTCCCACCCCCATCAGAGACGCACCTGCCACTGCCCACGGTGCACAGTGTCTGGACCACAGGGAATGCTATGTCCTGAGTACCCACTCACTTTCTTGTACCTCACCTGCTGGCTTAATGTCACTCAGGCTGCCACCGAATCTGCTCCCCTCCCCAACCCCAGAGCTGTGAGGTTTCAGTAGTTTCTGAAGGCAGATCTGGAAGAGTAGCTGCGAAGACAGGGCTGGAGGCTTCCCAGGGCGACAGAGGTCACGGGCACCGAATTCCAGTAGGTCTACTCAGATCTGCCCGGTCCCTCATGGTTCGGGTGTGCCATCACAAAATTTTAAACTGCCTTTTAGAAGTTTATGCTGTAGTTTAGTTGGAAAGAGGCAAGATACACACACTGAAACGGCAAGGGCCTCTCTTGCTGCCAAATGAGGCAGACAGTGTCTGCTCCCAGGGCCTGGGGCTGGCCAGGTCAGCGCAGGCCGGGCCGGCAGAGGGAAGCTGCTGAAGGGGGCGTTGAGGGATGGCAGCAAACCCGCATTTTTCCCTAACTCCTCTAAAGCAGGTCAGACCCCATACCTCAGATTCCTATAGCATCATGTACCCCTCCGTATCAGAGCTGAGTTTCATTTTGGTAGTTATCTGATGAATGTCTACCTCCTCCACTCCACAACGAGCTTGCCCCATTTGGCCCTAGGAAGGCTCTGGGTGGAGGCTTGTGAGGACCAGGTCAGGGCGAGGCTGCTGGGAGGGTGAGGCTGAGACCCAACACAAAGACAGTCGGAAGCTGCCTGCAACGCCTCCCACCCCCCAACACACACCCCTTTCCCCCAGGGAGAGACAGCTGACGTGTTAGTGGAGTGTTCCAATCCAATTAGCGACTTCCCCAGCTCCAAGGAGCAGCCCAAGCCACGGCTCCTTTCCCCAGGTGGAGACCGGGTGGGGAGGGGGCGCTGAGAAGTCCGAACACCCTGACCCAGCTCCTGGCAGCCAGGCTGGCTCACCGCCACCGCGACCGAGAGGCTGCTATGACAGCGCCCGTTTCTAGGCGACTGTTCTGGGGAATGGTCTGTTTTGGCAACCAGAGGGCCCCAGGGTGAGGGGATCGCAGGCCGCCGTGTCATTTGCATAGCAACCCCCTTCCCCCTCGAGCTGCGCTGCTCCGGCCTCAGGCGGGCAGACAGCCTGGCCCCGTGGCTCCAAGCCCCAACGCCCGAGGGCCTCGCTGTTCTGTCATCTGCTATTACCACAGTCCTACCTCCAGGGCAGGTGAAGGAAGGCTGCTCTCTGAGCTAGGACATTTCTGGAAAGGTTGGTGCCCTAGGGAGGTGGGGAAATAATGCTTGGGGACAAAATACAGAAATGGGGGAGGGAGGATGAAATATAATCTTTTCCAAACCGGAGTCAAAGTCACATGGCTTGGAGGCATCAAAATGCATTCTGCATAACGTGGCTGGCTCACGAAGTGTTGATTTAGGTGAACCCTCAGCTAAGCCCTAGGAGGTACTCAGAAAATGTCTTTGGGATCATTAAGTTGCAAGCGTTTGTGTGAATTTGAAAATGGGTAGGCCTGGAAAACATATTTCTAACCTAGAAAAATCATGCAGTGATATTCTTAGGAAATATTTTCAGGAGGGACTTGGTGACATGGTATTATCTGAATTTCAGAAGAAACTGAAACAGAAAATAAACAGAGCAATAACTCCTGGAGGCCCCTCTGTCCTGCACACGCCCACCCCACCCCACCCACGCCTGCCAGCTTGAGTCCATGATGCCAACTGAGATACCAGGCTCCAGCACTCGGAATGACATTAACTGCCCAAGGACGCATGCCCTGGACTGGAACCTGAGAAGGGGGTTGGGCAGGGGCAGGTCACCCCAGCTGAGCGATCGCATTCCCTGGCAGCTGTCCAAGGGGCAGCTCTGGCTGCACCTGTTTGTGGGGCGATTTGCTTTTATCAGTATTGACACAGCAGCACGGCCAGGGAATAGCATAGTAATAAATAAATGAGGGGGGGTGGGGAAAGGCTGGAGCCACTGAGGCGAGGCAAAAATGCTGAGGTCTTTTTTTGCTTGTTGTATGTCAGCGTATTCAATCCAGTTTCCCCACCCCTGAAATCTCTGAGGATCATGGAGCAGGCTTGGCATGGGAGCTCTGGGTCTTAAAGAGATAGAATTGCAGAGTCGGAAGCACCTTAAGATCCTTTTGTGCCAGGTGTCCCTACCCAGTGATCTCAAGGTTACTTGGTATCCTCACCTGCCACTTTTGGTTTGTCAGGAATCTCAGCAGGAAGGGAGTTCCTTCCTCTCTCTGCCAAGTTTCAGCATCAGGGAGACAGTGTAATTAAAGTGCATGTTTTGGAGTTAGTCAAACCTAGGATCAAATCCTGTCTCTGTCTAGCTGCGTGATTTTGGACATATTAACTAATAAATCTGAACCTTCCAAAAATGGAGAAAATAATATTACCTGTTTTTGCAAAGTTGCAAGAGAAGATATAAGCAAAGGCCTATAGTAATTCCTCAGTACACATCCACTTGGTTGCTATTATTACATATCTACAATCCCTTGGTCTCTTGTGAGGCTTTAGAGAAAATGCAAAAACAAACAAACAAAAAACAAACACCCCCTCCCCCCCAAAAAACACCAAAAAACCTGAAGAAACTGATCCGTTCCAGAAAAGAGAGAGGGGAAGCGAGAACCAGACATGCTCTTTGTCCCCTGAACAGGGCCAAACATGGCCTCTTGGCTTCTCGGCCTTGTTTGTCGTCTTTGGGGGCTGTAAGCCAGCTCACCTCTGTCCTAGTACAGTGTAGTGCGGGAAATGGGATGCAAACAAATCTGGTCATCAGAGGCCACCTGACCAAGCCCCGAGATAAACTGCACTTGTCAAAATTACGAGCAATGAATCACTGCCATGTTTTAGGCCGGTGAAGCAGCTAGAAGGTGGGAGCTATCAGACCCCCCGACTCAGACCCCAGCCTCAGCATCTACTAGTCATGTGCCTGTGACAGGTCATGCACCTTCACGAGCCCTGCTTCCTTATCTGTAAAATGGCCAGAATAATTCCCCATAAGCTTGTCGTGAGGACCTAATGCATAAAAAGCACGTAGTGAGTGCCTCACATAGAGAAAGTGCTTAATTCAGTTAGTACTGGTGGTCACTGCTGTTAGATGAATGAGGCCAGTGACTGTGTCATATCGATCCCTGTATTCCCAGACCCCCAAACAAAGCCTGGCATTGGGTAGAGTATACTAGTGTTTGATGAATGAATGAATGAATGGCAAGGCCTCAGAAAGTTAGATCTACCCAGGAAATACAAGACATAAACTGCCTATGCACTCACATGTAGGAGTCAGCAGAGGGTTAAAAGCCATTCCGCCAGTCCCGGAGCCCCAGAGGCAGACAGTCCCTTTGATCCCTCAGTTTCATCTATCCAGGATGCTCTCAGCAGAGGAAAACAGGAAGTATCCTTGATAGCCCAGCTTGCTCTGCTTTCTTTTTTAATGATGGGGGTGGGGGAAGAATGGTCCTTTGGGTCACATTTTGCCAGGAAATCAGCCTTCTTCCTTTCAAATGCTGGGAGTTCCAAAGGGACAGATAAATAGCCTTTTGCTCAATGCAAGGAGAAAGACTGGTCCGGAAATGGCAAGGATAACAGGTTGGGGTTCCTTAGGGGACAGCAGTGAAGTCCTAGACTGCAAGTGTTGGTAGAGCACGTGGCCCTTTGCGCTCACTCGCTCCCTGTGGACCGTGGGCCGGCCTTGGGCTACACGCTGGGGCTGGGGCTCAGTGTCTAGTGTCCAGGATACAAACAGTCCAAAGACAAAAGGACAGTGAGCACAGAGCAGATGGGCTGAACACAGGAAAGTGAGAACACTCTAAAGGAAAAGAAACAGCAGCAGTTGTGAGAAAGCAGCTGTAGAAAAGAAAAATGGAAGAGGACAAAAGAAAACACCTGGAGAAGCATAAGTACAGGGAGAAGAAAAGCGAGCTTCTGAGACTTTGCAGTAGCAAAGGCCTCCTAATGGATAACTGGGCACAGAGCACATGCATAAGGCCATAACCTCCAGGGACACACAGGAGGGCGGAAGTGGACAGAGCAGGAAGGAGGATAACAGACTAGGCTGCTCGTCTGCCTGTGACCTCACCGGCCGGGGAGAGAGAGCTGAACCCAGTAGGCTGAACTCACATTTCTGTTTAGTTTTATTGTTTAGTAAGGTCAGCCGTATATCTCTCTGTGACAGACACGAGAGAACTTTCTAGGAAAGTGATAGATGTACAGTTTACACGGGCAAATCCATTTGTCGGTATCACACAGTTAAGATTTCTGCCTTCCAATGCTTGTAACTTCCGCCTAAAAAAGAATTCCACAGATAACCCTCCAGGGCGGGGGGCGCGCAGGGAGTGGGGATGAAGCCAGATGATTTGCCGAGGTCCACAAAGCACGTGTGCAGGCTCATCATATTGTTTTGTTGAGTTTAAACTTTGTTTGACATTTTTCATAAAAGAAGTTTTTAGAGACTGCCCACACATTGTGTCACTGTTGTCCTCGAGCAAGTTCCTTTCAGGTTATCAGGAAGGCAGCTGAGACATTATCTAATCCAGGCTTCCTGCTGCAGATGAGGAAATGGAGGTGTACCTTGAGTTGTTCAAGGTGTTCTCAGATATCAGTGCAGAGCTGAGGCTGGACTCTCAGGCGGGAGCAGCGCCCTGTTGACCTTTCAACTCTCACCCACTTGTGGGGCATCTGCTGGAATTGGCCCTTTGCTCTGGGTTGCCTTTCCAGCCCCCAGGCCCAGGCTTTGATGTGCGGGGAGACTTTGTGGGGTGCAGGGGGTCTCTAGGCTGCGCATCACTTTGTTCTCCACTGTCTTCATTCTGGAAGGTGTGGAGACCCACAAAAGAAGCTTTTCTCCCACCTTCTCAGCTCTAGGTGGGCTAATAATCAAATCAACATGAGACAGATTAACAGGAGAAAATGTCCAAAATTTACTATGGATGCACATGTGGGGGTGCCATAGAGATGAAACCCAAAGACGCATTGGGCATTTGAGGCTTATATGCCATTTTGGGCAAAGGAGAAGGGGTACCGGGGCCTGGGATTTCCACCGAAAGCAGGTAATTCACAGGTGGATGAGAAAGAGCAAATGTCGTGGTACACAAATTCTTGCTGGGCCCCCCCAGAAACAGTGGGGTGGGGGGCAGTCTGACAGACTGGCTGGATCCTTCCTGTCTGCCACACTCGCTTCATGCATGCTCAGGTGCGTACGGCCAGGCCACCGTCCTGAAGCACTTCTACCTCAATTCCTTTCGGCAGGTAAGAGGGGAGGACAGAGGTTCTTTCTGAGTCTTTTCTTCTTAACAACCAGCTTAAATCAACATCCCAAAAAGCATATTTTGGGATGGCAAAACTTTGTTCCCCCTTCAAAGGTAATCCTGAGCTTGCAGAGATACGGTTAGGTCCCCTGGCTGCCACTGTCAAAGGCAGAAGAGGAAGCTCACACAAGGAAAGATTCCCATTAACTAGGGGTTACGGGGACTTGGGCACTACTACTTTGCTCATTTTACGAAGTGGGGAAGAGAGGCATGGAGACCCTTAGATAATCTGCCCAAGGTCATACAGCTGGTGAGGGCAGAGCTGAGATTCAAAGCCTGGCCATCCTGGGAGGGGGGCCACGCCTTCATGCTGGGGCTGAGGGGCTGAGGAGACTCCCTGTCACCAGGGCATCCGACTCACTGTCAGGAGACGTGGATTCCAGCTGCAGTTCAGCTGCTTATGAGCCATGTGACCTGTGTTGAGTCATGTCACCTCTCAGATGGAGCCTCGTCTCTTCAGCTGTACAAGGGTGATAATAAAGCCTGCTCCACCTACCTCATGGGGAGGAGGTGAGGAGTCCGTGAAATCGCTGTTATTGCAAGCGCTTTCAAACAGTGCAAGAGGCAACAGAAATGATTATTGCTTCAGAGAAACTTTCCCGGCTATCACATGGCACCCTCTGCGCTGCAGCGATGGAAGTTGGAAGCTGGCCTGGGTGCCTCTTCAAGCATTGTTCTGGTGGAAAGGGGGAAAGAGAGGCATCACAGACCGTACCCGTTTAAGTATTCCCCAAACACCTTAGAGCGTCAGCTTCAGGGTCTATCCTAGGCCTGAATTTCAGCAGGGCCTCTCTCCTGTTTGTCATAAAACAAACAGGCTTTCAGCTACTTACGCAGGACTCAACTAGCGATCAGCCAGAGAGATAAGTGCATCACGTTCAACAAGAGCACATGGGAATAATTTGTACCCAAGAGCTGTTTATAATTTATATTTTTGAATCCAGAGAGCTGTCTTTGCGGTGACTAGAGCCGCTGCCTCCCCGCACTGTACGCCCCTTCTGTCCAGGACTGAGGTAACAGAAACAGGAGACGGAGCTGCGGGCACCGCAGTCAAATGTGCGAATAGCTCATCCTTATTATAAGACCATACAGATTTGAGGACAGGACCTCTTTCTGTTTATCTGTTCTGTACATTTCCTGCCCTACTCCCTTACCTTGCATATCTGTAAGCACTTAGCACAAAAGCACAGAGAATGTTTGTGAAATGAATAGAATTAGAGAAGAGTGCAGTGGTTTTGCAAGTTTCCTGGAGGTCAAGGCAAAGCCCGGCGTGTGGCTCTTCCATGGGACCAGAGCGCTGCACGCGTCAGGCCCCTGCCCCTGGGACCTCGCGGCCCACTGCTCAGGCTGCTCTCAGCTCTGCCTGACCTGAGAGGGACCATGTTTCCAAACCCCGAATTGGGAAACAAGGCTTGACAGAATATCTGAAACAAGAAATCAATATTCCAAAGGGATTCGTGCTATCCTGTTTGCACTTGGATTTATAATATCCTCCTTCCACATTTTGGCATATTTTTCTCAACCCAACTAGCAGGCTTACAGCTTTCCTTACGGTGACTAAGTTGACTCCCAAATACATCTAGGGAGATCCCTTGAACTCATCAGTAGACCTTCAAATAAACTCACCTGGTGGCTTAGTGGTCCTATTCTGAAACTTGCCCATTTCTTCATTTCCCTCTTCTAATGTCCTTCCCGGAGCCCACTAGGCTATCTGTCCACTACCCGGAGCACAGGCAGGGTGAGTGGCAGAGTGTGATCACTGGGCAAGGCAGGGGGAGCCGTGGGTTCTGATTCCAATTCTGCATCTAATCCACCGTGTGTCCTTGGGCAAGTCACTACCCTCAGGGACTCATCTGTAAAATGGAGGGGGCTGGTGGGAAGCCCAGACTCAAAGTCCCAATGACCTCTTGCAATCCAAGCAACCAGCAAGTCATGGGCTGTGAGAATTGGCTGGCCCTCCTTCAGTCAGGGGTGAACTGCCCAGGCTCCTATCTAAGGAGAACACCTTCACGGCCACTGCGCCTCCTCCTCCCCTCCCCCACGCCCCCGGCAATGCTCTATCCTCTCTCCCGCAGCATCTGTTTTCCCCTCTTTGCTGAGTCATTCACATCAGTATATAAATGTATATAAATATGCTATAATTTCACCCACTGTTTTTTTAAAGATTTTTTATTTATTTATTTTTAGAGAGAGAGGAAGGGAGGGAGAAAGAGAGGGAGAGAAACATCAATGTGTGGTTGCCTCTCACGTGGCCCCCATTGGGGAACTTGGCCTGCAACCCAGGCATGTGCCCTCGCTGAGAGCTGAACCAGTGACTCTTTGGTTGGCAGCCCACGCTCAATCCACTGAACTACAGCAGCCAGGGCTCACCCATCTTTTTAAAAGTCTCTCTTGACTCTCCTTCCCCTCCAGCTTCTCTCCCAAACCCAGTTCAGTTACTCCACAACTTCACCCAGACTGCTCCTTGTTAAGGTCACCAGCTCCCTCCATAGCTCCCTCCACGGTGACCACACCCAGTGGTCAGTGCTGACTCTTCAACTTACTTGACTGCCCAGCAAGGATCAGCTGATTACTTCTTCCTTGAAACATGTTTTTCCCCTGGCTTCCACAATGCTGCGCTCTCCGGGTTATTCTTCAGGGTCTCCTTTGGTAGGTTCTCAAGTTCTTCACCTATAAATGTGGGAGGGGCCCAGGGCTTAGTCCTTGGAACTCTTCCTGATCTTTATTAATCCTTCAGTGATCCCATTCAGTCTCATGGAATTAAATGCCACCTGTCTTAGCCTAGGTCCCCCTAGAACCAGAACTTTAATAAAAGGTTTGCATGCGGATGGTTTATACAGGAATGAAATTCTAGAGAACAGAAGAGAAGGGCAGGGTGAGAAAAACAGAGAAGAAAGGGAAACCAATTCAAGGATGCATTGCTGAGCTGACTACCACAGCATGATACTGGTGTGCCACAGAACCTTCCAAGGAGCTTCAGAACTGTCTGTCAAGGAATGAAAAGGAATCACAGTTACCCATCAGCTTCCATTCTTCATCGATTAAAGGTGGCCCCATGATACCAACCCCCCTCCCCCAATAATTCTGGGTTGTACGTACGGCAGTGCTGAGTGAGTTCCCACCCTTGTCCTATAGCCACCTTGGGCAGGAAGCAAGTACAGGCGCAGATAGGGGTGAGGTATTGTCAGCTTGTAGCCATTGCCAGTCTAGCCAACGTCAGCTGCATTACATCAGCTAGAGGAAGAAGTGGGGTCAAGGAAATTGAAAGCAGTGTTCGAGAGTATCTGATATTGCCCTGGCTGGTGTGGCTCGGTGGACTGAGTGCTGGCCTGTGAACCAAAGGGTCACCGGTTCAATTCCAAGTCAGGGCACATGCCTGGGTTGCGGGCCAGGCCCCCAGTTGGGGGTGTAAGAGAGTCAACTGCACAATGATGTTTCTCTTTCTCTTCCCCTCTCTTGCCCGCTCCCACTCCCCTTCCCTTTCCTCTCTGATATATCATCTGTACCCTAATGGCTCTGACACTTATATCTCCAGAATGGATCTCCCCCTTTAACTCTAGACTCAAATACTCACCTGAGTAACCCTATTTCCACTGGTTTTCTCCTCAAAACCTGCTCTTGTCATCATCTTCCTGTCTTAGTTAATAGCAACCCCATCCTTCCAGATGCTCCTTCCTTCCAAGCCAAACACCTTGAGTCTGCTCCAGGTAGGCACACAATCCCTGGGTAAATTATGCTGGCTTTACCTTCAAAATGTATCTAAAATCTGACTGCTTCTAATCTCCTCTACTTCTTGTCCGAGCCACACCACCAGCCCCCATCTGGATTGCTGCGGTTGCCTCCTAACTGGACTTCCTGCTCACTTGCTCATCCTGTTACAGCCTCTTCTCCACCAGCAGCCAGTGAGCCTTTTACAAAGTAAGTCAGATAATGTCACTCCTCAGTGTTTCTTTTTCCCCTTCCCTGCTTTACGTATTTACTTTGTCTACTGTTTCTTTGTACTAGAATGAGGGCAAGGGTTTTGTCTATTTTAATTCCAACTACCCAGAAGCGTGCCTGGCCTGGCATTCTTGTTGTCCAGAGACCTTCTGGTTTGAGCCCCTGCACTTTACAGATGAGGAGACCGTAGCCCAAAGATATGACCGTACTAAATACGCTGTGAGGCCTTCTTGATACGCTTCTACTGGTGTTCTGATGACCGGTCTCCATTCTCAGCAACATTAATTGTTAGTTATTATTATGGATGGTTGGCCATCTAGCCAGTCTGAATGGTAGTTTGTAGTCGGGTTCAAAGACACTCCATAACAAAATCAATACAGAAAAATTCCAAGGCCATGGAAGCATGAGTAATCCATGGTCATCTGCTAGAAAGGGAGCAAGCAGCAATGGAGGGGATTCAGGGTGAGGGAGAGTCTCTGGGATGTATTGAGAGAAGCGCACCACTGACTTCCCTGTAGGTGAAAGTGAGTATTTTGGGTGTGGGAATTTCGGGGATGAGGAGACAAAGTTACCAATCCCTGCCTTACGCATTGTCTGCCCCTCATTTCAGTGGAGTGGAATGGCACGAATGGGATGACTTTGGATTTGATCTGGGGAGCTGAGTTCTACTCAGTCACGTTCTGGCTGTGTGACTTAGGCAAGTTACTTAACATCTCTGAACCTTGATTTCCTCACCGACAAAATGAGGAAGATGATCTTTACCGCAATGAGTTGTGAGGATTACGTGAAGTAACGTGACAAATTGCTTAGTAGAGTGACACAGACAAGCAATAAGTAGTACTAGGGTTATTCCTATGATTCCTTGACCAGATCGTAGAAATATGCAGCACTAAGCACCTGGGCCAATCAGGAGAAAGTTGTGGGTGGCCAGAGGTCCGTTCTGAGAATGGTAAAATGCAGTGGCCAGGTAATGGGGGACACTGAATGCCAAGTTGAAGTTTTGGCACTGTGAAGTCACTAAAGGACCTTGACCAGGGAACACACAGAACACTCAGCACGCTGGCTGACCTGGTTCAGTGGATTGAGCACCAGCCTGTAAACCAAAAGGTTGCCAGTTCAATTCCCAGTTGGGGTACATGCCTGAGTTGCAGGCCAGGTTCCCAGTTGAGGGTCAGGCCAGGTACCCAGCTGGGGGTGAGTGAGAGGCAACTGACTAATGTATTTCTCATACATTGATGTTTCTCTCAATTCCTCCCTTGCCCTGTCTCTAAAAATCAATAAATAAGCCCAATAGTCTTAAGACCAATGGGAACAGCCTGCCATTACCCAGCCCATCGTCAGGTCCCTGCACATGTCCCCGTCACTGCTCTTTCCTTGTCCCATTGCAGGGACATGTTTCAAGTCTCTGTATCCCCTGAAATAACCCAGAGTGACTGCTATGGCCATGATTCAGGTGTGTGAAGATGAAAGCCTGAGTGGGGATGGTGGCAGAGGCAGGTCTGGGTCCTTGGGTAACCTTCAGTCATTTTGTGTACAAAGACGTGCGCGCATCAGGAACGGGGGCAGCAAGTCCACCAGGCAGCAGATGTGAAGCATGCTGAGCACTGAACAGCTTCGAACCCAAAAAGCTGAGCTTGGACATGTCATTTGCCCTCTCAAAAGCTTAGCTAAATCTAGAAAATGGAGACGATAATGCCGGCTCCACCTCCCATGGTTGTTGAAAGATCTGCGGGGGCTAAAAAAAAATAATATTTTTCCTCTTGCCTTCTAAGTTCTTCTACCTAGACTCTCAAATCAACAGACAGATTAACAGGAGAAATCCAAAGTTTAATACATGTGCATGGGGAATTCACATAGGCATAAAAATTCCAAAGACAGTGAGGCAATGTTGGATATATAAGACATTTTGGACAAAGGAGAAAAGGAGGGAACAGGGCATTGGATTTCAGAAGCGAGAATGGGCGATTTCCAGGGAGTTGAGGGAGAGCAGAGCACACAGGGGAGGAAAATCCTCGCTGGGCAACTCGGACAGTGGGTCACAGGGGTATCTAGCTAATAGGTCCGGCCTGAAGCCCTCGTGTTTACCATACTGAATTCAAATCAGCTAAGGCAGCATCCTAAGATCTCCTTCTTGGAACAGATTTCTCTGTCTGAAGCGCTTGGGCAGGAAAGGGAGGAGGCTTGAAAACTTTCTTTCTGAGACTTCTGTTTCTTAATAAACAGCTGAACATCAATATCCCCAAAAGCAACTTCAGGGCAGCAGAATTTTTGTCCCTTCAGATCAAATAGACCGTGGACAGTCGAATGAAGTAGCAACTGTCAAGTGTCTTAAAAACATAAAGCAGTGTTAACAGTATGGTTGTGATATTTTCCCCATCCTAGTTAATTCTTCGAAGGCTCAAGCTAACTCAGTCCACAAACACAGGTTTTTTTCTTCCTCTGTTAAAAGCAGAAACTGTGACCTTGGTGACTGGGTGAAAGTGAAGGCCGAGTGGAGCGTCTGCAGCCCCTGCACCTGGGGCAGCGGGGAGCCAGCCAGTCGGAGCCATGGGACCCTTCAACCCCCAGGTGAAGTTCCTGCCTCCTCCCAGATTCCCCCGCTGTTTTAGGGAGCTATCTACCACAAAGAGCCCCACCCCTCAGCCAGGGACTAAAACAGGTGTGTCCATGTGAATATGAAACTGTAAATTGCCACAAAATGGGATTAGAGCAGAGATGAGAAGGACATTCTAGGCATTTTTGGCATCACGGGGATGGGGAGGGCTGCTAGAATTTCCAGCTCTCAGGCCCCACCCCAGACCCACCCAAATCTGAATCTGTATTTAACAAGATCCCCAGGTGAAAAAGAAGAGAGGGACAAAAATAAATAAATAAATAAAGGGTGGGGGATGGGGAGAGAGAGATATCCCCAGGTGATTCCTGTGCAGATTAAAATTGTAAGGAATCCCTTAAAGGAAGGGTCAAGGTCAAGGAAGAGGTGGAATTAAAAAGTCTCAGTTGACTGTGCACTGTCAAGGCCTAGAGGAGGGGTCTTGGCCCGCAGACTGGGAGCGCTAAGGTCCCATGGGCAAGGCCATCCCCACTGGGGAGATGGGTGAGTCTGGCTCTCCAGTCTGATTTGCCTAAGCTTGCAAGTCATCTGACCATTCCTTGAAAAAGGCCTGTGCTCCTCAAACTCTATTCCAGTTACCACTTGGTTTCTGCTCATAGAATATAATGTGCCGACCATATTGGCACAAAGATTCAGGTCCACCTGACAGACATTTTTCTTTTTGCAAACTAAATAAATGGCATTCTTGCCCAGTCCGGGTAGCTTAGTTGGCTGGAGCATCATTGCAATGCACCAAGATTGTGGGTTTGACCATGATTGTGGTCAGGGCACATGCATAGCACATCAGTGTTCTTCTCTCTCTCCCCCCACCTCTGTCTCCCTTCCTCTCTATCTCTAAAATTAATTAAAAAATCAATAAATGACCCAGGCTGATTTTGAGGCAGGAGATAGTCAGGAAGGAGGAAACTCTGGAGGTGCCCTAGGGCTAAGATAAAGGATACTGATACGGACAGAGACCCTGTTCTAAGACCGGTTGTTCCTGCTTCCTGGAAAAGTGCTGAATCCTGGTGACTCATGAATGTGCTTGCACAGAAGATGCTACGTGACCCCTGCTTCGTTATAATAGCATTACAATAAATTAAGATTGTGGGACCCCCTTCCCCGGTGGCCAATCAAGGAAAATCATGGGAGACCACGTGCGCAGTAGCTAAAGTAATACAACTACTTTGT
Organism: Glossophaga mutica; assembly: GCA_039655065.1. Lineage (NCBI taxonomy): Eukaryota > Metazoa > Chordata > Mammalia > Chiroptera > Phyllostomidae > Glossophaga > Glossophaga mutica. The sequence continues at coordinate 113,466,789 of CM077306.1, forward strand.
ACATGCGCTATAGAAGCCCGCCAAAACTAGCCAGGAAGGATCTGTGCTAACAGAATCCCTCCAGCCCTGGGGGTCAATTTCTTTGCTCAGAGTTGGCCCACTCCCAAGTTCTGTGGAGTGTGCTATTGCTTAATAAATCTGTTCTCTTTCTTTATGCTATAAACTCTGTGTGTTTGGTTCAATTCTTTGTCCGCGATCACCAAGAACCTGGCTACCTGTGCCCACCTGTGACAGTATGACTCAGTAGATTGAGCGCTGGACTATGAACCGAAGGGTCACCTGTTCGATTCCTAGTCAGGGCGCATGCCTGGGTTGTGGGCCAGGTCCACAGGAAGGGGCATTCAAGAGGCAACCACACATTGATGTTTCTTGCCCTCCCTTTCTCCCTCCCTTTCCCTCTCTAAAAATAAATAAATGAAATCTTTTTAAATAAATAAATAAAAGTCAATAAATGGGATTCTTATTTTATATATTAATCAAACAAAATCAGATGAAGTCTTATTTCTGGACTCTGGTAAATTAACCAGGGCGATGACTAGATGCCCCATCCTGAGACAGGCCTGCCAGCTAGCGGGTTTTTTCCAGCTAACCACCCCTCATCTCTGTACCCTCCTCTATCTCTGAACTTCTAGTGATAGCATATCATCTGACTCAGTTTTCCTCTGGCATCACGGTTCTCAATTTTGTGCTACCAGCTGGTAAGTTCCCTAAGGACAGCCAAGGTCTGTAACTGAAAACATACTTGTTGGAAGGATCTGTCACCTGCTGTGAACTTAAACCCAGAAAGGAAAGGAAGTGCCTGCAATGAAAAGAAACCAATATTTCCCTGAGGTTTTGATACCGAAACAAACAAACAAACAGGAATCAAATTACATGTGGTCCAATAAGGGAATAGTGAAGTGAATTACAGTATATGCATACATATACTCAACACAACCAAAGTTGGGAAATTTTAAGAAAGCTGAATAAAGGACCTCTTGACAAAGGTGTGGGAAGCATTTGGAAAAACATCAGAGAAGAGGGAAGCTGTGTCCATTCCAGGCTGGGCTTGAAGCGGGGGTGGGGGGGGTGGGGGGGTCGGGGTGGGGGGAGCCCTGCTGGGACCAGAAGAGAGAACCAGTGGAGAGGGCCCGAGGCAGGAGCCGTGACCTTCGACTGAAGGACTCAGCTAGCCTTCGGGGATCAGGAAGGGAGGGAGGAGAGGAAGACATAGCCCCCAATCCCAGCCAGAAGCCAGAGGAGGGCAAGGGAGCGCACAGCAGCCTCCTGGAGCACAGAGCGGGTGGAGGTGGTGGGCGAGAAACCCGCAGGGGCAAACAGGAGTGTGAGGGGCAGGGGTGCACGCACACCAGGATGCACAATCGTAGGCATACTAGAGATGTTAAAATAAATACACACTTTGGGGGAAAAGATCGATGGGAAATCCATCCAAAAGGCAATTATTGTCCGAAGGTGCTGGGGAGTGGGTTGGGGATTTTGGTGAGATGCAGAGTCGTTGGTCTTCACTTATTGGTAGCATGGCTATGTTGCTTTCCTGATAAAACACAATCAATGAAGCAAGCTGAGGAAGTATATTGGGGAGGACGTGGAGCTACTTAAGTCTCCCCTCCCTTACTCCCTGGCAGCCCCCTGAGGAGCCCTTCTGGTGTCTTTCCAATGGCTTCATTGTACAAAAGGGGAAATGACTTGTTCAAAGTCAAAAAGCAGGTTAGTGGCAAGCTGGGAGGAGATCTGGATTCACCTCCCTGCTCCGACACACACACGCAAGCACGCAAGCACACAGGTCTCCAAACTGCCCTGACCTCTCCGTTCCGCTCCACCCTACCTCCCTTTCCCCCTCCACTCACCCCTTCCCTTTTCCTCTTCTGCTGCAAAACCTACAGCTACCCTGGTCTGAAGCCTCTACACAGCCTCACACCCTTAATCTCAGTGTCTGAATGATAAATCCTGCAGGAGAGCTCTGTCTATTCAAGCTCTTCACACTCTCCTTTGAGTTAGCTGGGTGGTCACTTCCACCAAAGCAGAGGCTCCTGGCCCTTCCTCCCTTCCTGAGCATTCCCCCAGGAGTCCAGGACTTCCCAGGAGCCAGCATTTGCCTCCAAAACAATATCCAGATATGATGAGGCCCTCCCAACCCCCTTTCCGGACCACACCATAAAATAAAGCTGCGTGGGCCTTGCACCCCAGGACAGGATCCTTTGTCTGGGTTGGAAACAGCCTGAAAAGATGAAAGGACCTTCCACTATGACCTCTTCACCCCTTGTTATCTTGTGCCCACTCCCCTCAGCCTCTCTGAGGCAGACAGCAGCATTTTCCCATGGGCACTGGGGTTAACTCCGTCTTAGCAGCTAGCAGAGGAAGGAATGTGAGGAATGTACCTGCCTAAGGGGCGAATACTTTCATCAAGGACAGGCTGAAATGGACGGTGAGGTCAAAAACAAATGCCATCCCTTTCTCAAAGGACTGTGAAGAGAGGCTATTAGATATAGTTCATTAGTTGAGGCAGGGGGAGTAGAGATCTACGTTTTAGACGGCTGCTTGAAGAGAGATAAAGGCGTTTTGCCGAGTTAAGTTATTTCTCCAAGTCAGTAGGGGCTAAGTTTAGACTCAGATTCCAGATTTCCCATTTCTGAGTTTCATTCGGGTACAGGCAACAAGTGACGTCCTGGACTCAAAGTGAAGATTTTCAAGATAATGTAAAATAAGACCCGAGTGGAGGCCACAGTAAAAACAAAAACAAAAGCAAGAAAATACCCTGATAACAGAAAATCAAATTTGGAAAATTGAAAAACCAGAGTTTACTTGCCAAGTATACTCACCAGGTACCACTCGCTTTATAAAATGCCCCCTCTTTATTATCATCATCACGTAATTCAGGGGCCTTATCCCCACGCCTCACCCCCAGACTTTACCACAGCTTGCAAACTGGAATCTCTGCTTCTAAACCCTTTCCCTTCCAGTTCTTCCTACATCCAACACAGGTTCATCTTAAACTGACCGCACCCACCCCCCACATCCCCCCCCACCCCACCCCCCTATCGAAAACTGTCACAGCCCACAGGGGCACCAGCCAGCCTGGTGCCCAGGCAGAGCGGACACGCTTTCCCGTCCTTCTCTTTATCTCACCATAAAATAAAGTTCAAACTTTCTAAATGGCTTTCGAAGCTCTCCAAAACCTGAACCTAATTAACTTCCAATCTGTAACATGCCCCGTTAACACCCCCCCCCACCATATATATATATTTAAAAGACCACTTTCCAGTAATAACCCAACCTGGCTAACTTGATTTCAAGGCAGATGCCTTTGGCAGTAGCTGGGGCACAATGAACTCTTCTCAGTATGTTTCATTTCTTCTTTAGGTTTAATTTTCTCATGAAAAGAAAAAAGGAACTAAAAAAAAAAAAAAAGGAACTTCAGGCCCGGTTCAGTTTATGCAGAATTACTTGTTGACCTTCCAGAGTACCCCATCAGACAGGAGGGGCCTGGGTGCACACGCACACACACACAGTTAGGAAAAAGCACACCTCTTAAAAGAAATCCACAAAGAAAAGGGAAGGCAAGCAGGGAACGGTGAGTGCAATAATTAAGAGCATAGGTGCTTCCTAAGCTAGGCAAGTATCTTCTCTGTAAGCCTCAGTTCCCCCACCTGTAAAATGGTGTTCATAATACCTATCTCTTCAGGTTGTTGTGTTAAAAAAGGAGATGTGAGTAAAGCACTTAGCAGACTGCCTGGCACATAGTAGGGCCTACAAATCTGGGCTTTGATGACGGTGATGATAGCGACTGATACCTGCAAACTTGCTCTTTGCCAGCTCTCTGTGGAACAAGCTAGACTCCAAGTTCCCTGGTCAGCTGAGCTCCCTCAGGCTTTCGTGTCTTTGCTCTAGCTTGTCTGGGTTTGACATACAACCTTCTTATCTCAAGTCCACTCAAAGGACACCTTCCCAGTGAGACCTTCCCAAACTAGCTTTTTAGCCCTGCCCCCCCAACCCAGCAGAATTAATTCTTCATTCCGTCAAGGACCCATAGCTCTAGGATAGTATTTTTCATATCATATAATAATGGCTTGCTTATACGTTGGTCTCAGGAGTTGGAATATTAACTTCTTGAGTGTTCATTTTGGAATCCCCAGCATCCAACAGTCCCAGATCTGACGCAAAGGGAAAGGCTGGTCCCTGAGGGTGCCTGCAGGCCTCACACCAAGTCCCACCCACCCAGCCTCTCAGCCCTCAGTCCCTACCTGCACTTGCCTGAGAAGAGTCACGGCTCCCGGTGGATTCCTGGAATCTGATAAGGCAGGAACAAAATGGTAACTGATTACTTAGAATTTTTGTCCGGTCATCATGAAAGACGCAAATGGTCCTGGTTCCTCTCCTTCTGCCTGCTGAGCCCAATCCCAGGTACTCATTGTAAGAGAAGGGGTCAAATTTAAGGGCACAGTCTGTGGTCTTGGAATAGGATGAAGACATTGAACCTCACAGGAACAGAACCAATGGCCTCAGTTTCATCAGTACCTGTTACATCCAAATGAACTAAAGGGCCACAGCCAGAGTTTCTGGGCTTCCAGAGAGGTAATGAAAGGGGCAGTTCACACGATGTAAGAAAGGAAGCCTGGTCACCAGTCAGATTTGAGTCACGGTAGGCATTCACCACTCATTACTATGGGAACACACAAGTTTGTAAATTTCTGAGCCTGGTTTCTTCATCTCCATTCTGGGGTGGTAACCCAAGTTGGAGGATGGAGGTAGGAAGATTCAATGTGATGATGTAAAGTATTGTGAGCCCTAAAAAGAGGGTTCTATGGAAAGTAACCTCACCAGATGATCTGATCATGAATTCCTACTAGGCAGGTCAGGTGGGTAGTCACACCCCAGGCCTACAACTTCTTTAGTGAAAGGTTTTAAGCCAGCCCTGTCCATTGTTCTTGTGCTTCTAGGTTAACACGCCTTTAACATATCAGAAATAGTAGTCCTTCGAAGGGCATATTAACCCTCAAGAGAGCACATAATCTTAACTATCCCATAATCCAATCTCCACCTTGCTTTCTCTCACTCCATGTAATCTTTACGTCTCCTTAATTTCAAACACGTAAGAGAAACTGCAAAACTTAGCCTCCACAGCATTTGCGATCTTGCTGCCCCGGTACATGCCATCAGTTTGGCTTCAGTAAACTCTCATAAAAATTCTCTACAGATCTGGATGCCTCTCACATGGGCAGTATGCAGCACCCTGCACACGGGGATTCCTCAGTAAAGGTAGTGGGACGCTACGGAAATAGAAGCAGGAGAAACGGTGGGCCTTAAATGAGCAGAAATTAGGGAGCGTGTGCCCCTAGACCACCGGGAAGGGAGGGAGAAGGGGAGGATGGCTGCTCTACGATGAATGTTGGCCTCCAAAGGCGAGGCGGCTCGGAAGGACTGAAGTGGAGAGGGGGGTGTCAGAGGAGACGAAATCGGCTATCTTAAAGGCTGGCAGTTATCTGTTCATCCAAGGTCCCAATCCTTGCAGCCATGAACCTTGCCTTGTTCAGGGCCCCAGCTCCATTAGAGCCTCTAGGATTCCCCAGGGAGCCTCAGGGAGTCCCTCAATTACAGTTTTATATTTTAAGACCTGCAGGGAAATCTTGGATACCATTAAATCCCACTGTGTCGTTTTACCAGTGAAAGAACTGAGGCCCCGAGAGAAACTTGCCCAAGGTCATCATCGCTCAAGTCCTGCCTCTGCCACTAATATGCCATGAGGCCTTGGACAGGTCATTTCCCCTCTCAGAGCCTGCAGCTTCCTACCCTGTAGGATGAGGGGCTGGCAGTATTTAGAGATCTAAGTTCCCTTCAACTCCAACCTTTGCCATATTAAAATAATAACTCCTTCTAGCACTGAAGTTTCCACATTAGATTCATCACTGCCCCCCACCCCCCACACACATTCATATCACACAGAACAATTAAGAAAGAACCGATTTGGGTAACTTTTGAGCTCACTTAGTTTAAAAGGAGTGCAAGTTTTCACCAGGGCAGAGGACAAGCAGAGCAGGATCAGGCAGAAGCCCGTGGGCAGGGCCGCGGCTGGTGGCGCCTGTCGGTGTGCCCAGCCACGGTGGTCACGTCACTGCAGGGCTCCTAAGAGCTGGCAGCGCTGCGGTGATAAATAAGGCCAGTGATCGCACCTTACATGGCCATCCCCGGGATTACGCACACTGCTGGAGGACTTGGAGCAAGCGCCCACCACCTGCTGCCGCCACAAGTGTGCCTGGGCTTCGGCAGTCTCGCCTTGTGACTGAGGAATTTTTAAATGGAAGCGCTGAACTCACAAAGAAGAAAATGTCTCTCTGATGTCACACAGTTGCTGCCAATTCATCAGCTCAAGCTAAAGGTCGGAGAGGGGGAAGCCACCGCTGCAGGGTCCTGTGCTGGCTCCTCAGATGGGGCTTCCCTTCCAGCAGGCTTCACGCCAGCCACCCGGGCCAGCCTGGAAGCCAAGCTGAGGGCCGAGTGCATTTCCAGGGCACGCACAGAGGCAGCCCTGACACCAGGGTGCTGCTTCTGCCTCCCCCGCCCCCTGCATGTTAACCAGTTCATCCCCCCAGCCCTCTCCCGCCTGGGCTCTCATCCGCAGCCAGCCAGGGCCTCCCCCTGAAACCTGGATATAACTCTGTCCTTAGGGTCCTGCCCTGGGATCACTTCAGGGACAAAACCAAATTGCACAGACTTTCTTTTGGTGTTTTAATAACTAAATGCAGTCAGTGGTCAAAGAGCAAAGACTGGAAGTGTCGGTCTCTTCCTGAGACCGACAGCCTGCTTTTTAGTAGTGTGATATTTGCCCCATATTTATCCTCCTTGAGCCTGCTTCCTGACGGGGAAGGTGAGGATAGTAAGAATACTTGCCTCATAGTGTTTTCCTGAGAATTCAGCTGGAAGCACTGAGAGCCTGGCTTGTCCCCATGCTCCATAAATGTCAGCTTGGAACCAACACTCAAAACCGTAAGTGCACAAATTACTTAATCCCCAAGTGTTTGTTTCCTCACCTGTGCGACAAAGCTAGGCACTTGGAATTGACGTTGTCGCTGTGAGGATTCAGTGAAGATGAATATAAATCAATTAACAAAGTACCTAGCAATGGAGAAACAAATGCTGTCTTCTGAAACATCATGTCCATCAAACTGGGCTCTGGAGGGAAGGCCCAGTGTATTCACTGCAAAGCGGGACCTGTGCAACTCACGATCCAGAGCTAAGATGAGCCAGATAAGAAAACATGTCTGTGGTCAACATGGATACAGGAAAATACATTTTTTTTTAAAGATTTTATTTATTTATCTTTAGAGGGGAAGGGAAGGAGAGAGGGAGAGAAACATCAATTGCCTCTTGTATGTCCCCTGCCGGGAACTGGCCTGGCAACCCAGGCATGTGCCCTGACTGGGAATCGAACCGCGATCCTTCGGTTCGCAGGCCCGCGCTCAATCCACTGAGCTACACCAGCCAGGGCACAGGAAAATACATTTAAAAAATTAGTTTTAGAGGAGGACTGTTTGCAATCCTGGCTTAAGTGTCCAAGGAGGAGAGATCAAGAAAAAGTTACTTGGGTAAGAGAGAGAAGATTAACTGCTGTGACTGCAGGGCGACAGTAGGTGGAAAATGAAGTGACATCAAGGAGGTGGAAGCAGGGGATTTCTCTAGAACTGGAAAAAACCACAGACTAGTTCTCCAGCTCAGATGTAGAGAACAGACCTGGAACGACAATGGCACCGCCGCACCGCCTGCTCAGTGCGGCTCCCCATGCCTGACCGGCGCGACCCCGCCCTCCCTGTCGGGCACCCTGCAGGCTCCCCACTACCCTCCACGCACGCACGTGCTCTTGCACTCGGTGATTGACGGAAGGTCGCCCCTCCCATTCAGTCTACTCTCAGCCCTGCCTCCCCTTCCTCCCGGATCCCCTCATCCTGGGCTTCTGCACCGTGAAGTTCTAGATGAAGCTCTGATAAGGGTAAATAAAGGAGAGACTTTCTTCTGGGCTCCTCTCGTTCCCTCCTCTCACCCAAACAGGTGAGCCCTGGTAAGAACACCTCATTCCCTGGGTTCACCCCTCCTCACCCTCTCCCCACAAGTCTTCCCTCTTACCTGTGAGACAAAGGTGTACAGGGATCCAGGTTTTATCTTTCCAGGGGGCATTAATATTTTAATGACAAGATGTAGAGATTCCACACAAATATATCATATTCTGTAAACATCCTTGAGACGTGCCTACTTGCCAAGCACTGTGCTAGGCCCTTCTATTCCCTCCTGTGGGCTGAGGCCTCAGCTTTCCAGATGCTTCGGACGGGGATCTTGGAGAATCATAGTGCCTGACTCTCCACACCCTCCTGCCCTCAGATCCAGGCAACAGCGAAGCGTGGGGGGATTTTTCTTCTGTCTCCCACACACGCTTCTCTCTTTCTGGTTCCACTAGTGCCTCACCTCTGCCCTTCCTCGTCACTTATACCTTATTCACAAAAATCCCCTGCCTCGACCCTTACCTTCCTCTAACCTATCCTGCACAACAGCCTCATTGTCTTAGAGCCCCCTTCATCACATTCTTCCCTCCCCAGTTGCAGATGTGCCCCCCCACACACACACACATTTCACTCAATGTCTTCCATAACCCTGCCCTAACTCTCCGGAATGGGATACATTCATAGAGCCTGCTTTACCCATGAAAGGGGTTTCAAGGAGGGAAGGAGGGGGCCCAGGGGGCCTATCTGACCAGTGAGCTATATACACAGAAGGCCCTGGTGCCGTGTGGCTGGGGCAAAAATCTGAATCGTAGTCAATGAGGGCAGCCAAATTCCTATCTGGGAAATCAGGGCAGTCTGAAGGGTGAGGCCAAGCTGTAAACAGAATGAGTAATGAGGTCAGAAGCTGGTGGGGACCAGAATCATGTCTAGATGCAGTTCAAGGAAACGGAAATGGTACAGGACTGAGGCTGTGAATTGAATTACAAGAAGGTATTGGAGCCCGGCTATGCTGCTCTACATGGGGATGAGGGTAGAAGGCACGGCCTGTGAAAGCTCCCTTTCTTTGGGCTTTGCTCTGGTTTTTCAGGTCTGTGAGATGTCGTCTTCCCTGCTGCCCAGGATTTCACACTGTCCACACGGCCCCAGCACTGCTGAGTGACTTGTCCAAGGGCGCAAGGTGGTGGATGTGGACACATCTCCCACCAATAGAGGACATGCTAGGGAGGCAGGGCAAAGTCAAGTCCGTAGATTGGCAAATGAGTTCACAGCTCCACGTCTCAGATTCCTCATCTGTAAAGTGAGGATAATAACCACACTGTTGCATAATGGCATTATATAGTAACACTACTGTGAGGATTCGCCAAGCAAATATTTGTGAAATGCTTAGAACAGTGCTTGGCACATAGTAAATGCTGTGTAAGTGTTAGTTAAATAAAAATACAGTGCCCAGCTGGTAAATAGGGCCCGTACTCAAAGTCAGCGCTAATTTTAACACTCGAGTCCTCAGATCCTTCACCACTGAGGTCAACAGCAGGTTATGATGGACTAAGCTAACTATAGGACTTTCAAAAATTAATTTTCATTTCAACTGGGAACAGAAAAACATGCTGTTAGCTTATTTTACTTGGGCACACAGGAAATATCACTTGAGTTACTGCCCTTACCTGCTCTTAGGACACCACTAAGAAATCCAGAAGGACCAGTTCAAATAATAGTATCCCTCCCAAATTTATTAGACTTTGCAAACAAACAAACAAACAAACAAACCCCTCCACATTTACATTGACCGAGGGTGTTAGGAAAGGACAGCGTGGATCAGGGAAGTTCAGTTTAGTCTGGCTAGGTTCAAGGTGACAGCTTTTGTTGAAAAGGTGGCTGAGAGCAATGATTCAAAGAGGAGGAAATATCCTAATATTTATTGATTTATTCTTTTTTTTTCAAACTGCTGAGGGAGAGTACTTGGGAAAGAGAGACATGAGAGGGAGAATGTGAGTGTATGGTTTGTGAAATGATTTAAAAATGGGCATGGTGTACTTTAGCTCCGTAGCAATTCAAAGAAGATAACGCAAAGGTCTCCTTGTTCTAACAATCTACCAACCAGAAATCCTTATTACTGAACCTCTCATAAGACTAACAATATGGCACTAACAGGTGTTTGAAAACGATGACCCTGGTAGACCTTAAAATCTAAATTGCTTTTTGAAACAGCAGAAAAAGAATAAGTGAAGCTTGGTATGTTTTGTGACAAGTGTGTTTTAATGTATCCTAATTTTTCAAAGACAAGAAACAGTTTTGTGCCTGGTTGGTTTAGGTCAGTGGATTGAGCTCAGGCTGCGAACCAAGGGGTCGCTGGTTCGATTCTCAGTCAGGGCACATGCCCGGGTTGCAGGCCAGTTTCTCCAGTGTGGGGTGTCCAAGAGGCAACCACACATTGATGTTTCTCTCCCTCTCTTTCTACCTCCCTTCCCCTCTCCCTAAAAATAAATAAATGAAATATATATAAAAAAGAAAGAAACAGTTTTGTCACCTGTGGAATGGAGTAATCTATATGCCATAGAATAACTTTCTACCCATCATAATATTAGAACAATACCTTGCCTGATTACGGTTGGTATCAGGGTTTAATAAATAATCCCTTTCTCTAAACATGTTTTCCCATCCCCTCTCCTAGAGGCCTGTCTCTACAAGAGCAGGATTTTGTTTTTGATCTGAATTTGACCCCCAGATTTTTATTCTTCCCTAAAAAATGAGGGTGCTTCTGGCCTAGGAACCACTTCGCCTTCCCTGCACAAGTTTCTCACTTCTGTTTCAGGCTTGGGGTGGAGGTTCTGAGGTGGGTGTTCTCTTTCTCCTGACAGGCAACAAGGAAAGACAATTGCCTGAGTAGAATTTTTAAAATACTGGCAAATGCGTCTCTTGGGAGGAAAGGTCCTCCGAGAGCAGGGCCGGTGACGGTTGTGTGGCGTGGAGCACGTGGCTTCCCGAGAACAGAAGCAGAGCCCAGATGCCCCAGACACAGGCAAAATTCCGAGTGTGCCCCCAGGGTCCCGGATCCCTCACCCACGTAGGAGGTTCTCCTGCCTCTTCTAATTACCTTCCCATTCCTTTCATTCCCCTTCCCAGCCCGCACTTCAGGGCTCTGCATACCACAGAGGTCAGACACAAATAAAATCCATACATGGACTCCACTCTCGGGTCACAGAATTGGTTAGCAACTCAGACTGAGGAGGACCCACCCCCACCTCCCTTCCTCACCACGAAATCTCTGCTTGTAAACACCAGTCACTTAGTAACACCCTCCATCAGTCGCCTTTGAGCTATTATTCATCAGGGACTAACCTTAAACCAACTTCATCTTCACCGGCCTGCCCCCAGAGGAGAGGAAATTCCACAGCTCTGACGTGATGGGAAACTCGATCTGCACGCCCCAGCACTCTCTTTCTCTCTCGCCCCAGCCAATTCCCAAACCGGGTTTCCCTGGGCCCCGTCGGAGAGGCCTCCTCCCGGCCCCCCTCCACTCCCCACTTCTTGCCCTCTCCATTTTACACACTGTAATCTGATAGTCTGGAAATGCAGCTTCTTTCATCTTCCATTTCCCACATCCTGAAAATCCGAGGAGAAGGAGCCCACCCGGATAAAGGAATTCCAACTATGTGCATCCCCCTCCCCCTATAACGCCATTCACAAAGCAGATTAGTAATGGCCAGGGCTCCAGGGCGCCCTACTCCCCACTCCACTGCCGCCTCCACACAATTTACTCATTTCATCTCCTTACTCCTCACCCGCACAAAAGCCTAAATCTGCATGCCCAGAACCCAAAATGAACTTTTCCCTGGACTCTGATTCGAAGGAATGCTTTCAAATGCCAGTCTGACTGGGACTGCGTCACATGGGAGGGCCTGCATACCGCTCATCTGTGCCCTCCTTAGCATTTCCAGATAAGAGGGCTCAGGGAAGATGTTTGGTTGGATCACCGGGAAAGATAGAAATGTAACATGTGATATTTCAAAGACACCCGCTCGTGTCTTTGGGAAAGATCACAGGCCATTCTAACCTAGAGACATTTTTCTCCAAAAGACATTGTTTTGAGGCCAGAGGGAAAAATACTTATTTGAGGGTATAGACAGAAAATGTGTGTGTTTGTCTGTGGAGAGAGGTTCTGGAACAAATTACTGGTAACTCAGTTAATTTCTTGGGTTGAAATATCCTATTATAGTTTTTCACTACCTGGAAATCAGTGATTACGAAACATGCCTGGATCAGTTCTTTAGTTGCCCTGCCTTGAGTTCTGTCAGTGACCGGGACACTGAAGGCAGGACAGCTTCTCTGACTCCAACCTCAAAGGAGTACCCCAAACATCCCCTCTCCTTAAGGATGATAAACCATCTTATCCATCCTTTAGTGAAGATGTGAAAGTTGTTTTGAATCTGTACCAGCTCTAGGATAATCAGTCCCTGAGTTTACTAGTCGCTGTGAAATAGGATTTCCTGGACCAAGGGGTGCTCCTTAGTCCTGATATTAAGGTGTATATTTAATAGATTATTAATCCATATGGTTTTTGCAGCGCAGGATAGGTAGCTAACTTGCTTAATTAGCATGGGACCAAAATATACTAAAGTCTGGGCACAAGTTAGTACACCAGGTCAAGAAGTCTCATGGAGCCTTGGCTGATGTGGCTCAGCGGATTGAGCGCTGGCCTTCGAACCAAGGGGTCAACGGTTCAGTTTCCAGTCTGGGCACATGCCTGCCAGATCCCCAGTTGGCAACTGATCGATGTTTCTCTCGAACATTGGTGTTTCTCTCCCTCTCTTTCTCCCTCCCTTCTCCTCTGTCTGAAAATAAAATCCTAAAAAAGAAGTCTCATAGAATTAATTCCAAGAAGAATTTAAGAGACCTGAGCTGGAAGGTGCAGATAAGAAATAACAGTGTGGCAAATTAGCTACATGGCTATGCCTCAGATCATCCCTAGGCCTCAGTTTCCTTACCTGTAAAATAGGAATCCTCACTAATCCAAGTGTGATCCCCAAACTGGCGGCAAGGAGTTCATCCGGGAGCGAGTTAGCCCCACCAGACCTACTACGCAGGATCAGGATCCCCAGGTGACTCCTGTACGCATTCCAGTTTGAGATGCTCTTTCCTCAACTGGGAGCTCTAATGCCCTCTTTGGTGTTCTGAAATTGGCTAATCTCATTAAGTGGTTTCCAAGGAACTTTTCCTTCCCTGAGACATGATTTTCCTTCTTTCTTCCACTCATCCTTCTTTCCCTCTTGGTACATCCCATCTTCCCTGCCAAGAAACTCAAGTTTCAATAGGCATTGGATTTGCATGAGGAACGTGTTTAAAATACAGATCCTGGAACCTAATCAAGAAACGCATAGGGTAGGATGGGGTAGGATGGGATTGGGGCCAGAGCATCTGCATTTCAGCTGGTTTCCTCCCACTGTTCTACAGATTATGGTCTCCAGATTACATTTTCTTTCCTTTAATTTTTTATTATGGAAAATTTCAGACATGTGAAAAGTAAACAAAAGAGTAATAATGAACAATCGTGTTTCAATACCCAGCTTCAACAAATCAACACAACACCAATCTTGTTTTACTTAGATTACGTTTTTGAAAAACCTTCACATCTAGACCCTCCCAATCTCCTTGGTTCCCTTCATCTAACAGCTTCTAGTCCTTTAAGTCTCAGCTTGTTCTTGAAGGTAAGAGTTGCATCCTATTGTCTGGGCATCCCCAGTACCAACACCGCCTGGCACACACAGGCACGCAGTAAATGAATACAATAGTACATTTAAAAGAACGTTAGTAGTACAACATGAATTATTGTCTCCTTGGATGGTTTACACTGGAGGTAAACAGTATTATCTGATCTCTCATTTTTTCAATTCTTTGTCTGTGACTTCTTTTTCAGTTAAAGAAATTAAGGCATCAAAATGCATTTACCCAGTGAAACAATTGGGAAAACTTTTCCAAAAGGCCGAGTTTACATTCCTTTCCTGCTGGTCATAACATTTTACAAAAGGTTTTGTGTCTGTGGGTGTGTGGTAAGAGAGAAGGCAGGAAAATACCTCTGGGGAAGGAGGGTATGTCTCCAGGCCTTTGTTTTAGTCTTTAACCTAGTAATCTCTCAAAGCTCCTGTGGCATCCAGAATATCCTGTGTGGGGCTAGGTGTTCCCACAGTTGTGAGAGGAATTCTAGTTTACTAAGTGGGCAGAACGCTGATATCCCAAAGACACAATCCTGCCCGATTCACCCATTTGCTAATTATAAGGACAAAATCTGAGAATTTGGGTGAGTACGCTAAATAATAGGAGGGCAAGCTAGGGAAGGCAGGACCAAACTGAGAAAAGAACTCAGCAGCTCCAAAACTCAGCACAACAACCAAGGGAGAAAGCGGTAATTAGGCCTGATTATCATGCAAGGCAGCCACGGTGAAACTGGAATGTAGCCTGAGAGACGAAAGGCTGGATGGAGAGTTTGCTGTGCTGGAGACAGGCTTTGATGTCTGCAGGGGAGGTTGGGTTTCATTCAGCCATCCAACCAACCAACCAAAAAAAAAAAAAAAAAAGTTGCAGGAGCAATATGAAACCTTCTAAAATACAGCAGACGGCAAGCTGAAGCGGCTGGGTGCGAGGTCTCCTCGTGAGCGTGTGTGTGTGTGTGTGTGTGTGTGTGTGTGTGTGTGTACTTATCTGCCACTTTTCTCAGATTGACCGCTCCAACCTCTCGGACCTGTCAGAAGACAGGAAAAGAGTGAGGAGCACATGCTCAACTATTAACTCACTATCATTGGTTTAGCAGGTTCTTATGACAAGGGGGAAACTATCTGAGCTTGGGCATCTTTTGTACCTGCTGTGGGGAGAAAGCAAAGGGAATGGAGGTAAACTCCTGTGTCCCAGAGAGGCCCAGAACCACAATCCCAGGTGCAGATGCAGTCCTCTGAGGCTGCCAGCTACCACAGCTTTTATACCAACCGATGAGGGAATAAGAACATGAGCCAAGAAAGTAGATTATTCTCTCAGAGAAACACAAAATAGATAGCAAGTAGCATTTTCACACCTTTCACTCTTTAATTGCTTCAAGCCCAGAGCTGCGAAGCACAAGGAATTCCTTACCTCTCTCAACCTCTTCAGGGTATCACCAGTTCTAATGCACTGTTTTTGTATCTGAGCTAATTGCTCCGCGAGGTGCACTCCCAGAACCTATCCACAACTTTCACTTCCATGCAGGGGAGTTTCAGTGTGACTGGGTTTCAGGAGACAATCAACTTTTTTTTTTTTTTTTTTTACAATTAACTTTTTACTAAATCACTGAGAGGAAAACAACAGTTAAGTTTGTAGTAGATGCCATCCCGTTATTACCATAAGCACCCTGTGCTTACCATAAGTAAATGGTAAATGGAGGTAGGATGTGTCATCCTGATTTTGCAATACAGATGGCCACGGAAACACCAAAATCTCACGTGGGAGACTAAACGCAATTTCTATTTCTTAGGGATTACCAAATAACACCCACTCACCACTCTGCTGTATCACCCAGACTCGTGGTTCAATGTTTCTTTTTTTTTTTTTAATTATTTATTAATTTATTTAGAGAGCGTGGAAGGGAGGGAGAAAGGGTAGAAACGTTGATGTGACAGAGAAACATTGACTGGGTTGCTCTTTGTGTGGTGACCTGACTGGGGACCGAACCCACAACCTAGGCATGTGCCCTGACCAGAACCGAACCTGCGACCCTTTGGTTTACAGGATGACACCCAACCAACTGAGCCACACTGGCCAGACCCCAATGTTTCTTTTCAAAAGGGAGGAAGTAAGTTGTTGGTCAAATTATCCTGAAGGAAATAAAAGAGCATTGATTGCATATCCAACACATCACCTCCTGGGTTTATTTCAACCTTTTCTGCATTTGCTATGAACCATCCACAGGATCCACTAATGTCCGCTGTGATTTCTTCTGTAGTGCTGTTCACTCGTGAGACCTGTATGAAATAGTAATGACATGTATTTACCATAAAGCAAAGAGCCCATGGAATAGCTACAGATACAAATCTCCTATTGTACCTATTGTCACTGACATTGCTATTATACTTCAGAAATTGTGTGAGTGAAGAATGAAGCTTTGGTGTAATATCTGTTCTTTTTTGTCCCCCAGTGTCATTTGATTTAGGAGAAACTCTACTTAATCCCTTTTATAAAATTCCCTGAAATTACTCCTGTAGGGTACAAAATGAATGCATGATAAATAAAATTGCACAACATTGAAAGTACCCTTTCAGATGTCTTATTTTGTATAATATTTGAAAATGAACTGTGGGGTTTTGTTTTCACCGAGCATTAAAAAAGGGGGAAGGGGAGAACGAGGAAAAAAAGTCTTAACAGCTGTGTGGTTTTTTTTTAAATAATGAGAAAATAGCATTTCCCAGAATTTCCAGTAAAACCCATAAGATTTAGGCAGTTCATCCCTAAAGTATGTGTGGGATGCGGGAGCTCCCTGGCTTTTCCAGACAACCCTACCCTCACCCCCACCCCTAAAAACACTACCCAGGAAAAAGCAAAAGCAGATGGGCTGCATCTGAACGAGTCAAACTCCCCAGGGGCCAGAGCTCTCTGCTCTAAATGCTAATAGAATGAGTAATCAGAAACCTACATTTGGTAAATTATTTATCTTATCTCTGGAACTCAGCAAAGCATTGAAGATAGCAACTTCTGTACAAAGATGTTGTTGGTCAAGAACTCCAGCTGGAATTTGTACTTTTACTAGAAAAGGGAAAAGTTCAGAGAGCAGTGTGGCTCATGAAGCAATAATTAAAAAAACAAAAAAACAAAAAAAATGACCAAAGGCAAAGCCAAGGAAAACTGACTCCCCAGTTCTGTGGAACAGGTCTGGTTCATGTTTTGTCTAATGGGCCTTATGTTCCAGCCGTATTAGGGTAATGGCAAAGCAAACCGATAGATAACAAGGATCCCTGAAGAGTTGGGAAGAGGGTCCCGTACTCCCCATCTCCACCACCGTTCCCTTGTGAAGGGCAGCGAAGGGCAGCCAGCCAAAGCAACCGGCGGAAGCAGCGGTTCTGAAACTTGAGCTTCCGGCGTCAGAATCGCCCAGAGGCCTTGTTAAAACTCGGATTGCCGGGGTGGGGCGGGACAGGCACCCCCAGAATTTCTGACTGTAGGCTTGCAGGGGTGGGGACTGGTAACTTGCATCTCTATTTCAAATAGGTCCTCAGGAACGGCTGTTGCTACTTCAAGGACCACACTTTGAGAACCGCTGGCCTGGACAGTGGGGTCTTCCTACAATTTGGTTTGGTTTCTGTAGAATCTAAGCACCCTGCCTCAGGTTGGAGTATGAAGATTTGGAAGTTAAAGCGCTGCCCCGGGACTTTGACAGTGCAATTGGGCCTAGAAATTAATCTCAATGCTTTCACCAATTTTACAAAAAATATTAACCATCCATGGTAACATTATACTTGCAACATTATACTTCCCATACTCTGTGTCCTCCACAGTCCCAAACACTTTTGAGTTCAATAGGAAAAACAAATAAAAAGGTAAAAATTTCATTTAAGTAAAAGTCGTTGTATAAATCACATTCACATTAAACACATTAAACATATTATGTGTTTATAAATACATTAAAACTTCTGTTTTGCCTCTCTACAATTTCATTAGTCCATCCACATCGTGCACTCGACTTTGATGAATTGAATTGTGAAATAAGAGGAACCCAAATGATTCCTTCCCCTTTGCTTCTGTGGGGCCTAAACAAATAATAATACATTTTCCTTTACCTACTAAGCTCTTCTAGCTGGGCTAATGATCAGATTAACAGGGGTGGATTAACAGGAGAAAATAAAATTTTTATATAGGGGATGGGAAATTCACATAAGCATAAACATTCCAAAGACAGGCGAAAATGGGTATATATGTCATTTTGGGCAAAGGAGAAGAGGTGGGGAATAGGGTTTTAGAGTCTGAAAGTGAAAATGGACTATTTGCAGGTGATTGAAGAAAAGCAGAAAACAGGGCAGGCACATTTTTGCTAGGCAATCCAGAAAACAATGGGACATGAGGGAATTTAGTCAACAGGCTCCTGCTTGGAGTCTTCCCATCTAAAGCTAAGGTGATATGTTAAGGTTCCCTTCCTGAAGCAGGTTTTCCCACCGGAATCTTTTAGGCAGGAAAAGGTTGCAGCAGGGGGTGGATGGATGGGTGGGGGGGCATGTCAAAAGTTCTTTCTGATTCTTTTCTTTCTTGATAACCAGCTTAAAAGTCAACATGCTGAAAGGCAGCTTTAGCGTGACAAAACTACGGTCCTCTTCACTTCTTTCCTTCAAACCACAAATATATTTAGAGTGCAAGGCAGGATTTTTTTTTTAAGATTTCTTATTTATTTATCTTTAGAGGGGAAGGGAAGGAGAGATGGAGAGAGATATCAATGTATGGTTGCCTCTCGTGAGTCCCTGCTGGGAACTGTCGCTGGGAACTGTCCTGCAACCCAGGCATGTGCCCTGACTGGGAATTGAACTGCGATCCTTTGGTTCACCGGCCTGCGCTCAATCCACTGAGCTACACCAGCCAGGGCTTGCAAGGCAGGATTTTGAGTCTAAAGGAAGATGAGACCAAATAATACAACCGCATGAGTTAGAGAAATTCCCCAGCAAGTGTGGTGATCAGGGAATGCTATTACAGAAGGTGACACTTGAATTGGCTGTGTTCACAACCCTCCCATGGCTTACCGTCACCCTCCAGATAAAATTCATAGATGTCAGAACGGCACACACAGGTCTTTGTGGTCACCTGTGGTTACCTACCTGTTCAATTGGATTTCTCTCCACTCCTTTTTCACCCCAGGGCCATACTCATCACAAAGTAAAAGTCTGTGATTTATGTGAATTCACATGTAATGCATTGACAATCCTCTACCAAGCACCTGCTACCTTTCTCAAATATGACGGGTAGAGTAAAGATCTCTTTGCAGGGGGTGCGGTGCTGGGGTGGCAGGGAAGTGATGCCCGTGATCACCTGAACTCCACTTCAGGAGCAGTCGGTTGGTTGTGTGCATAATGAGTTTCACTATCCTTATTTTCTGTGTTTTTTTGTGACAGCACAGATCCAACTGAAAAATAACCATTTTTCTTTAATGGCCCAAGAATGTGACCTTTTCCTCTATTTTATGCTTACAAGATTTGGGGACCTTACTACCATATGATGGGCTTTTCTGTCCATGCAAATTCATGCCTCTGGGTGTTTGCACATGCCCGCTCTTCTTGCTGAAATTTGAATTTCCCCATCCTGTCCTTCAGCTGTTAATTCCTCTCTTCCTATTTATGTTTCAAGACCACATCAGTTGCTACCTCCTCTCTGATGCCTTCCTTGACCCAGAAATCAGATTTAAAGGGTGTCACAGTTTGTTTTGCGTACTTTGTCCTGACTCTAATACTGCAGAATAAGCTTTAAACTGTGTGAGAGGTGCTCATTAAGTGTTTGTGAAGAAAGGAGCCAAAATGGAGAGGCACCTTATAAGTAAAGAGAGATGAGAAACTGTCTCACTCCAGAGAAAGCAAGTTCTGTCCTGCTTTTACTCTCTCCTCACACTCGCAGGAAAAGACAGGCAAGTGCGTGCAGAAGACCTCAGAATAGCTGGGTCTTAGTTTCCTCATCAGTAACACTGGGGTAATGACAGTACCTGCCTCACAGAGTGGCATGGGAGGACGGAGTGTTATTGTAAGGAATTTAGAACTCTTCTTCGCACATAGAAAGCAAAGCACTCAGTAATGTTAGCCATTATTTGCCATATTAGATTAATTGCATGCATTCACGGGGGAGTCATACACCTTACTAACGTGATGTTTCACGGTTACCTGAGTAAGTAATTGGGATCAAACCTATTACCCAAATTTAGAACCAAGCTATCTGAAAGATATAGGTGCCCCTTTGGGACTTTTCTGGGTCACTGGTAAGTCTAACGGTTGAGCAGTACCGAGATCTCCTGGGACCGAGACTAGTGCAAAGATAGGGGAAGGGGAGTACATGGCTCTGTCTCTAAACCAAAATGCTTCGTGGAGAGAAGTAGCTTTGTTCTCAGGAGGGCACCATTGATGAAGACCAAGTGAAGAGAAGTTACAAACAGGTTTTAATTTAATACTTAAAAGCTTCCAAGTAGTATAGCTGTATAGAACAAGCTGCCTAATGAGGTAGTAAACTCCTTTTTAGTACTGGTAATCATGGTCTGGATAATTAAAATGGATATTCTAGGATCCTCAGCTTTAAGATTCTTGATTATGAAATACAAAAGGCTGTTAAGCTTCTGTTACAGTCATGAACTTGGGAGTTCAAAGACTTGGATTCAAATTCCAGAATTGCTTTTGACTGTGAGATAGTCACTTAACCTTTCTTTGCTTCAGTTTCCTCATCAGAAACAGTGATAACAATCCTATTTCCCTCAGTATCAGAGAATTAGATCTTTTAAAATATGTAAATATTACCCCTGGCTGGGTAGCTCAGTTGGTTAGAGCATCATTTCAATATACCAAGGTTGATAGTTCCATCCCCAGTCAGGGCACAAACAAGAACCAACCAATGTAGTACTCTGGCTGGTGTGGCTCAGTGGATTGAGTGCCGGCCTGTGAACCAAAGGGTTGCTGGCTCAATTCCCAGTCAGGGCACATGCCTGGGTTGCAGGCCAGGTCCCCAGTAGAGGGTGCGTGAGAGGCAACTACGCATTGATGTTTCTCTTCCTCTCTCTCCCTCCCTTCCCTTTTCTCTAAAACTAAAATAAAATCTTTTTTTTTTTTTTAAGAATCAACCAGTGAACACATAAATAAGTGAAACAACAAATCGATGTTTCTCTCTCCCCCATCTCTGTTCCTAAGATCAGTCAATAAAAAAATGTAAATACTTTAGCACAGTTAATATAGTTGACACCAGATAAAGGGCAGTTATTTTTATCAGGTTCAATGCTCTCTCATGTGTTTGCTCAAATAAATTCATATCGATGTCTAGGATCTTTTCACCTGTAAAGCTTAACTCTGTATTACCAGTCCTTTCTAAGTGTTTGCATGTTCCAGCTCACTCATTTTGGTTAGTCCAGGTACCAGTCATTCATCCATCCCCAGAAATTAGGTAGAGAAGATTTCACCTCTAAGACCAGGGAGTATGTGCTTTCTGGGTAGGTTCCAGAGTAAATGCCCTTTTCCTAAAGTGACATAAATAGTCCAGTCACTGGACTGGACTGGCATCCAGAGCTGCTTCCAAGCTCTGTTAAGAAGAGGAACAGACCTGTTTCCTCTAGTGTCCCCTGAGTGCTGATAACTGGGTGCCAAGGAATTGGCTAGATCATGTGGGTAGGCAGCTGTCTACATGGTGTAATTTGAGGGTTTTGAGGAAATCCCCCTACTTAAAATATCTTTCTCCAATGGCCAGGACACATGCCTTATTCTTCACAATGAGATACTGCCGAAATGCAGTTGTTATCCAGGAGTGGACTCACGTTCAGCCACTAGCATTCTTAGCACCTCAGTTTAAATTAATTTATCAGATAAGCGATAGAGTAGAGTCCCAAACATAAGCAGTCACAAATAAGTTTTAATGAGGGGAGCTGATTCCTAAGGATTAGAAGTCTGGGGCCCATGTCCACTCAGGTGAGGGGCTATGTGGATGGTCAGAACAGTTTGGGGACAGCAGGGAGGTCTCAGTCCCCATCAGGAGAGGGTATACATATACAGCGGGTTGGAGAGGCTCTGAACACTGTTCCAGGGTTGCTCTATTTTGAAT
The DNA here is from genome assembly GCA_039655065.1 of Glossophaga mutica. NCBI lineage: Eukaryota > Metazoa > Chordata > Mammalia > Chiroptera > Phyllostomidae > Glossophaga > Glossophaga mutica. Next base: position 113,488,556 of record CM077306.1, read on the forward strand.
ACTACTACAATTGAAGACACTTTTAAAAATAACACTTTTCCCCCCTTTGAGGTCATTTTCTTAGGTTATTTCCCCAAAGTGAAATTCCCAGATTAAAATTAAAGTTTTTATTGCATGATGCCAAAATGCTATAGAACCACCAGTTTAGTGCAAGTATACTTGGGTTGAAATCTAATCCAGTCTTTGTGCAATTTGTATAATTGTCCTTGCAGAAGGCCATTCATTCTTTCATTCAACCAAAAGTTGTCGAGCTACTAGTAAGTGCCAGGTGACATATTAAGCTCTGTGGACACAAGACAAAATCGGCAATCTCTGCCTTCATACAGTCTTACTACTTATCAATTTGAGATAATTTAACTATTCTTAGGTGTTGCATCTTGCAGAGTGAAGAATCGGTCTACATTCCTGACATTCATATTCTTTTTTTCTCTTTCTCTCTTCAATTCCTTTTTCCTAAAAAAAATACTTATTCTGTCATTTTATAAACTCTTTTAAAATGTCATTATACTACTATGTTTGTTGAACTGACACAAGCATTTAAGTAAAATCTCACTCTAATTCCATCTTCTAGAGAAGGCCAGTCTGAATGATTTGGGTAATTATCATTTTTAAGTCACTGGATACTGAATGCCTATGATACATTTGCCAATTATTGTCATGTCTAGGAGGCAGCTATTATTAGCCCCAAATTACAAACAAGGAAATTGAGTCTTTAGAGGTTAAGATTACATAACTTCTAAGTGGCTAAGTCAGGATTCAAACCCACCTCTGTCTGACTCCAAACTCTGTGCTCATATTGAACATGGAAGAGTAATTCCTTAAATAAACACTTTAATGGTTAACATCTATAGATGGTTGTAGAGTCATCTGAAAATAGGGTTATCTTGTCATAGGCTTATATGGAAGTTCTTGGATTTTAGAGCCAGTATTTTCATAAAATTTTTACAAAGTGAATTTATTTGCTAGGGCTGTCATAACAAAGTACCACCATCTGGTAGCCTATACATTTTTTTTTTTTTGGTAGAAATACATTTTTTTTTCTTTTTTAAAAATATATTTTATTGGAGGCTCTGGCTGGTGCAGCTCAGTAGACTGAGCGCAGGCCTGCGCGAACCAAAGGATCATGGTTCAATTCCCAGTCAGGGCACATGCCTGGGTTGCAAGACAGTTCCCAGCACGGGACACATGAGAGGTGACCATACATTGATATTTCTCTCCCTCTATCTTTCCCTTCCCCTCTAAAGATAAATAAAATCTTAAAAAATTTTAAATATATTTTATGGGCCCTGGCTGGTGTGGCTCACTGGATTGAGCACCGGCCTGCAAACCAAAGGGTCACCAGTTTGATTCCCAGGCAGGGCACATGCCTGGGTTGTGGGCCAGGTCCCCAACAAGGGGCACATGAAAGGCAATCACACATTGATATTTCTCTCCCTCTCTTTCTATCTCTCTTCCACTCTCTAAAACAAATAAATAAAACCCTTAAAAATTATATATATTTTCTATTGATTATTCTATTACAGTTGTCCCATTTTTTTTCTCTCCTTTATCCCCCTCCTCCCTGTACTCCCTCTCCCACCATCTTAGTTCGTGTCCATGGGTCATACATATAAGTTCTTTGGATTCTCTATTTTCCACACTATTCTTAACCTCCCCCTGTCTATTTTGTACCTACCATTTATGCTTCTTATTCCCTGTACCTTTTCCCCCATTCCCCCTCCCCCTTCCCCTTCCCACTAATAACCCTCCATGTGATCTCTATTTCTGTGAATCTGTTCCTGTTCTAAATGTTTGCTTAGTTCATTTTTGTTTTTGTTTTTTAGGTTCAGTTGTTGACAGTTGTGAGTGTGTTGTTATTTTACTCTCTGTATTTTTGATCTTCTTTTTCTTAGATAAATCCTTTTAACATTTCGTATAATAAGGGCTGGTGATAATGAACTCCTTTAACTTGACCTTATCTGGGAAGCACTTTATCTGCCTTTGCATTCTAAGTGATAGTTTTGCTGGATAGAGTAATCTTGGATGCAGGTCCTTGCCTTTCATGATTTGGAATACTTCTTTCCAGCCCCTTCTTGCCTGTAAGGTTTCTTTGGAGAAATCAGCTGATAGTCTTATGGGAATTCCTTTGTAGGTAACTGTTTCCTTTTCTCTTGCTGCTTTTAAGATTCTCTCCTTATCTTTTCATCTTGGGTAATGCAATTATGAGGTGCCTTGGTGTGTTCCTCCTTGGGCCCAACTTCTTTGGGACTCTGAGCTTCCTGGACTTCCTGGAAATCTATTTCTTTTGCCAGATTGGGGCAGTTCTCTTTCCTTATGTTTTCAAATAAGTTTTCAATTTCTAGCTGTTCCTCTTCTCCTCCTGGAACCCCTACGATTCAGATGTTAGAACGTTTAAAGTTGTCCTGGAGGTTCCTAAGCCTGTCCTTGTTTTTTTGAATTCTTGTTTCTTCATTCTGTTTTGGTTGAATGTTTATTTCTTCCTTTTGGTCCAAACTGTTGATTTGAGTCCCAGTTTTCTTCCCTTCACTGTTAGTTCCCTGTACATTTTCCTTTCTTTCACTTCTTATAGTCTTCACTTCTCCCTCTATTTTGAAACCATACTCAACCATTTCTGTGAACATCCTGATTACCTGTGTTTTGAACTCTGCATCTAATAGGTTGGCTATTTTTTAAAATATATTTTATTGATTATGTTATTACCATTGTCCCATTCTCCCCCATCATTCCCCTCCACCCTACACACCCCCTCCCACCCACATTCCCCACCTTTAGTTCAAGTCCATGTGTCATAAGTTCTTTAGCTTCTACATTTCCCACACTATTCTTGCCCTCCCCCTGTCTACTTTCTACCCACTGTCTATGCTACTTATTTTCTGTACCTTCCCCCCTCTCCTCCTCCCACACCCCTGTTGCTAACCCTCCATATGATCTTCATTTCTGTGGTTCTGTTCCTGTTCTAGCTGTTTGCTTAGTTTGCTTTTGTTTTAGGTGTGGTTGTTAATAGCTGTGAGTTTGCTGTCTTTTCACTGTCCTATTTTTGATCTTCTTTTTCTTAGATAAGTCCCTTTAACATTTCATATAATAAGGTCTTGAGGTCTTGGTGATGATGAACTCCTTTAACTTGATCTTATCTGAGAAGCACTTTATCTTCCCTTCCATTCTAAATGACAGCTTTGCTGGATAGAGCAATCTTGGATGTAGGTCCTTGACTCTCATGACTTGGAATACTACTTTCCAGCCCCTTCTTGCCTGTAAGGTCTCTTTTGAGAAATCAGCTGACAGTCTGATGGGAACTCCTTTGTAGGTGACTGTCCCCTTATCCCTTGCTGCTTCTAGAGTTTTCCTCTTTGTTTTAATCTTGGCTAATGTAATTACGATGTGCCTTGGTGTGTTCCTCCTTGGATCCAACTTCTTTGGGACTCTCTGAGCTTCCTGGACCTCCTGTTAGTCTATTTCCTTTGCCAGATTGGGGAAGTTCTCCTTTATTATTTGTTCAAATGAGTTTTCCACTTGTTGTTCTTCCTCTTCCCCTTCTGGTACCCCTATAATTTGGATGTTGGGACGTTTAAAGATGTCCCGGAGGTTCCTAAGCCTCTCCTCATTTTTTTTGAGTTCTTGTTTCTTCCTTGTTTTCTGTTTGTTTGTTTCTTTCTTCCTTCTGGTCCACTCCATTGATTTGAGTCCCAGTTTTCCTCCTATCTCTATTGGTTCCCCGTGCGTTTTCCTTCATTTCACGTATTGTAGCCTTCATTTATTCATCTAATTTGTGAGCAAAATCAACCAATTCTGTGACCATCCTGATCACCAGGGCTTTGAACTGTGCATCTGATAGGTTGGCTATCTCTTCGTCACTTAGAGGAATGTTGGTTCTGGGGCTTTGATTTGTTCTCCGGTTTGAGTCATTTTTGGTGGTTTTTTTTCTTTTTTGGGGGTCTGGTCATAGCTGTTACATAGTGAGGGGAGGAGCTTAGGTGTTCCCCCAGGGCGGAGCAGCCCAGTCCCTGAGTTATGACGCTGTATGTGGGGGCGGGGTCTGAGAGGGAACAATGGCGCTTGCTCCACTCTCTCTTGGATTCCAGTCCGTTCCACCACTTCTCCTTTGCCTGGCTTATCTGTGCCTGAATGTAGGACCACCTGGTCAGCCAGCCGCCTTTCGGGGTCTCACTGGGTCTACACTCTGGCCACCCTGTGCCCGGGGTCTGATAGCTGCCACCTGTGTCTGGAAACTGCCAGCCGCTGCTGCCTGCATGCCAGGTCTGCACCTCCACTCTTTCCTACTGCGACTCTGCCCCTCTTACCGGTCTGGATGAATGGTTGTTGGACTTCTGTACAGTTCAATTTTCTATCAGTCCTGGTTGTTTTCTTGTTTCTAAATATTTGTTGTCCTTAATTTTGGTTGTGAGAGGAGGCACAGTGTGTCCACCTACGCCTCCATCTTGGCCGGAAGTCCTAGGTTGGCTATTTCTTGATTACTTAGTTCTATGTCTGGAGTTTTGATCTGTTCTTTCATTTGGGCCATTTTTTTTTTCTTGGCGCACCTGTTACGTAGTAAGGGGCGGAGCCTTAGGTATTTGCCAGGGCAGGACAACCCACTTTGCTGTGCTGTGGTGGTGTATGTGAGGGAGGGTTCAGAGAGGGAACAATGCCACTTGCTCAGCTATATGCCAGCTTTCAATCACTTCCTCTGCTACCCACAAGCAAATTGGGCCCTTCTGGTGCTGATTCCCAGGTAGGTGCTTTTGTGTACATTCTAGGACCCTGTGGGTCTCTCTCCAACGAACACTACTATGAGGCTGGGAGTTTCTCCTGCTGCCTCAACACCCATAGATTTTTACAGCCAGAGGTTTTGATGCTTTATTTCCTTGTGCTGGAACCCTGGGTTGCATGGCCTGTCTTGCTCCCCAGTTGTTCTTCCCAGTTTATCCACATGCGAACATGGGACCACTGGTCCTCCAGCCACAGTCTTGCTATGAGTCCTCTCCACTTCGTCTGCCCCTCTCCATCCCTCCTACCAGTCTGGATGAATGTTTCTTTAACTCCTTGGTTGTTGGACTTCCATACAGTTCAATTTTCTGGAAGTTCTGATTGTTTTTAAATTTGTTGTTGTCCTTTTGGTTGTACAAGGAGGCAAAGTATATCTACCTGTGCCTCCATCTTGGCCAGAAGTCTGGAAATACATTTTTCTCACAATTCCGGGAAATATAAGTTAGAGATCAAAGTGTCAACAGGGTGGGTTTCTTCTGAAGACTCTCTTCTTGGCTTGTAAATGACCACCTTTTCTTAGCCTTCACATAGTCTTCCCTCTGTGCCTATATCGTTGTCTCCTTTTCTTATAAGGATACCAGTCGAGCTGAATTAGGACCCACACACATTTTACCTTAATTACCTCTTTAAAGGTCCTATTTCCAAGTACGTGTTCTGAGGTATGTGCTAGACAGCAGCAGGGGTGGGGGCGGTAGTTAGACCTAAACACATGAATTTTGGGGTGGGGAAACACTATTCAGCCCATAACATAAAGTGAATGTAATGGTGCTGATCATTACCTGAAGAGAGTTGGTTATGGGATGCTTTGTTCGCTTCTATAGTCGTTTCAGGAATATTGATGAACATCCACTGTTCAAGGCTTGGTACTAAGCTAGGGAAACAAAAACTGTGGTGGACATGGTCCCCGTGTTTAAGATCTCTCTGAAGGGCCCTTTGGAGACACCAGAGGTTCTCAAGCTCAAAAGCACATCAGTGTCACCTGGAGGGCTTGTTAAAACACAGATCACTGGGCCCCACCCCCAGAGTTTCTGATTCAGTGGATCTGGAGTGGGCCCAAGAATTTGCATTTCTAACAAGTTTCCAGGTGCTGCTAGCCTGGAGACCACACACTTTCAGAACTAGCAAGCTGCACATACCGAGATCACACGTGACGTATATGATTAAGGTGACACAGGTGCTCGGAGAGCACAGAGGGGGGGCCATTTTCTGTTTTCATGCTAAAGCAGCTGAAGAGACAACTGGGAAAGTCCCTTTGCACCTGAAAATTCCCCAGAAAATGTTTTAGCATTTAGACCTTGACTTTGTAAACATATTATGGTAAGAAGCGATGCATTGCCTATACCATTAACTTGATACTTGGCAAACACTACCTTTATTACTAATTATATCTATATAAGAAAACAGAAAGCCTGGGGTAGCAATAAATTCTGGGTTTTACTCTTGATCTGAACATGCTGTGGAAGCTTCGTCAAATCACTTCCTTTCCCTGATATTTGGTTTTGGTCATCTATAAAAGTAAACATATTAGATGAGCCCTGGCTGGTGTAGCTCAGTGGATTGAGCGCAGGCCTGCGAACCAGAGGATCGCGGTTCGATTCCCAGTCAGGGCAAATGCCTGGGTTGCAGGCCAGTTCCCAGCAGGGGACACACGAGAGACAACCCTACATTGATATTTCTCTCCCTCTCCCTTTCTCCTACCCTTCCCCTCTAAAGATAAATACATAAAAATCTTTTTAAAAAAAAGTAAACATATTAGATGAGAAGATCTTTAGGTTTCCCTACAGCTCAGTCTTTATGATTCTATGTATCTTGTTTTATTGGGTTAAAAAGATCCTTAAGCAGAAACTAGGACCATGTCTTTTGCCCCTATGTATCTCCCTGGTACTTAACACAGTACCTTAAACATAGTAGCTCTTTAGCAAATGTTTATTGATCAATTGACTGAATTAGTCAATGCCGGTGCAAGACACAAGAGATTCTTGGCTCACTGCTTTAAAGATTATAACTTCACTCCACCTTAAGGATAACCCTTATCCATGAGTATAGCTGCCAGAAGCTCTCATTTTGAGCAGCAATCCCTCTTTGCCACTACTCACTCACACCATTAACTTACTTTTTTATTATTAATTTTAGAGGGAGACATCAGTTTGTCGTTCTGCTTATTTTGACATTCATTGGTTGTTTCTTGTGTGTGCCCTGACTAGGGATCTAACCTGCAACAGTTGCGTATGGGGATGACACTCTAACCAAGGGAGCTACCCGGCCAGGTCACACTGTTAACTTCTAGCATTGTTCCAATCCCCATTCATTTCTCTTGGGCACAATACTGAAGGAAATTATCTATGAACTCTATTGTATTTCCATTCATTACCTTGCTTCCTGATTTTATTTAATCTGGCTTGCAGCCCTCTGTGCTCCAAGTGTGACCTCTAACACACAAAGAGCTACTCCATACATGGTTTATCTCTTAATCAGTGTATGTTTCATGAATTAGGGCTTGTGCCTGTCTCACTTGTGGACCTTGGGCAAGTTATTTACTTTCCTGGGTAAAATAATAATTAAGAGGATTAAAGAAAAAAATATAAATATATGTGCCATATGAATATCTAGCATATATAATATGCATTGCCACATTACGTGGCACATGATGTGATTAGAACAGTACTTATCACATAGTAAATGCTCAATTAATATTGGATTTTTAAAAAATATGAAATGTTTTATGAATTTGTGTATCATCCTTGTGCAGGGGCCATCCTAATTTTCTCTGTATTCTTCCAATTTTAGTGTACATGCTGCCAAAGCAAGCACAGATTTTATTTCTATGTATTAGATTGTACTCACTTCTCTAAGCCTTTGGCTTAGATACCTGGCAATCTTAATTTATAAAAGTGCTTTTCTGATGAAGGCAGAATTTTGCTCTGAAGTCTATATTGCATATTAAAAGAGCAAACAGCCATCTATTTTTTCGTTATAATATAAGTGGCAGAGGCAAAGATTAGTGCAGGGGACATTCACAGGACATTAGACATACGTTTTCTTCCTTGGATTTAATTCAATTTAATATTTAAAAAAAAAAAACTATTTCTTTAGTACTTCCCAAAGGGAGCTATGTAGTCTTAAAAAATTTACAATATAGTCTCTGCACTTGAAGAGCTTATGGTTTCATCTATGGGAAACACTCAGTTAATGCTTGCTGCTCTTAAAGATGCTGTGATGATGACAGTGGACACTTACATAACCAAAGAATGTGACTGTCTCAGATCACTAGTACAAGTAATTGTTGTGAGTTCAAAAACTATTTTTCTGCAGTGATCAGGGAGAGCTACAAGAAGTCCAAATAGCTTTGAGTTGGTATGAAAGGGTAGATTGAATTTGGGGTTACATATGTAATTTGTATGTAATCTGTATTGTCTTCACAGCCCTGCACAAGAGGACTGGCTGTTTGCCAATAGAACTTTCATTCATAAGAGTGACTTCAGAGCTAACTCTGATGACTGCCAATGATACATTTGATTTTCATCCAGTGAGTGGGTGTCTCTTTGATGAAATAGCATCCCTGAACACAGAAGCAAGCTTAACTTACTTTTTATAAAGAGGATAACACAGCTCTCTAGTTGTCCAGAGTGAGGCAAGACTGTACTTAGAAATTCAAAGAATCTTTGACAAAGTTATACATTAAAGGCCATAAAAAGTGGTTCCGTATTTGCAGTATGGTTGTTCTAGTTCTGGCTGTGGTGAGCTGTCAATGTTTGTTTTAGCAGCAGCAGCACCCAACCTAAAAGAAGAACTAAAACAGAGTTGGAAAGAGGAAGTATATGTTGAAAATACAAAGTTTTCCAAATTGTTGAGTGGATTTCATCCTATCATGTCAATGCATGTCTTTGTCATTTGGATCTTGAACTACTATTCCTAAACCATAAACTTTAAGAGATGACTTGAATAGAGAACCTGCCTATTTTTTTCTTCAATGAAAACTGAAATGAAATCTACAATCTTTTTCATCTCTTTCCTTCGCCTTCTGCATCATGACATCAGGAGGTCCCATTGATTTGTCTCTGTGGCTTTCTGCTTTTGATTTACTTAAGGAAACATTTTTTCCCTTGTTTTATTGAGAGGTAATTGACATACAACACTGATTAAGTATAAGGTATATAACATAATGATTTGACTTACATATATTGTGAAAAGGTTACTACAATAAGTTAACATCCATCATCTCATACAGATATAAAAAATGTTTCATAATGAGACCTCTTAGGATCTACAGTCTCAACTTTTAAATATACTACATAGCAGTGTTAACTATAGTCATCATATTGTACATTACATCCCCAGCACTTACTTATCTTATAATTGGAAGTTTGTACCTCTTGACCACTTTCATCTAATTCCCCCTTCCTCTGTCTCTGGTAACCATAATTCTGATCTCTTCCTGAGTTTGTTTTGTGTTTAGATTCCACATGTAAGTGAGACCGTACAATGTTTGTCTTTCTCTGACTTACTTCACTTAGCATAATGCTCTCAAGGTCCATCCATGTTGCTGCAAATGGTAGGAATTCCTTTTTTATGACTGCATGAGAATCCATTTTCTATACATACCACAAATTCCTTATCTAGACATCCACTGATGGACACTTAGGTTGTTTCCATGTCTTGTTGTAGTTAAAGAAACTTTTATTCATTCATTTCCCATGTATTGGGCAATACAAAGACCCTAACACAAAGCATCTTTTGCTTCAATTCCTGATGCTACTCACCCCGTTCCCGCTCTCCTTTTTACCTATTCATTTCTTACTCATCCTCAAAGTCCAGGTTAAATTCTATATCCTCCAAGGAACCTTCCCTAACTTCTTCAGCCTCTTCCGAACACTGTCCTTGTGGATGATACTCGAAGTTAGAACCTAATCATAGAATGCCTTGTTAAATGCCTTAAATTCATCTTGTGTCCCTGGGAAAAGCAGAATGGCATGGTAGGTAGGAGACACCTCCGTCACTTAGCTACGTAGTCTTGGGCAAATTATTTGTTTATTTATCTGTAAACCAGGAAGATAGTAAAACTGCCCTCATCATAGTTTTTAGATAAGGAGCCTTATAAAGTGCTTAGAAAAACACCTAGTACATTTTTGATACTCTCTGTTGGCTGCTATCGTAGTGTCTCTTTTGTCTCTTTCGCCCAACCCATTTTTAGCACTTAGCCTTCATGTTCAATGAAAGGATGGTTTCTGCCCTCACTACACTTATAATTTAGTTGTAGAGGCTAAACAAATATAGAAAAGTAAGACTGTGTACTATTAAATGAAAAATTAGACATACAATAACACCATGGCTGGTGTGGCTCAGTGGGTAGAGTGCTAGCCTGTGAACCAAAGGATTGCTGGTTTGATTCCAAGGCCTAGACTGCGGACCAGGTCCCCGGAGGCAGGGTTGCATGAGAGGCAGGCACTCATTGATATTTCTCTCCCTCTCTTTTTCCCTCCCCTCCCCTCTCTCTAAAAATAAAAATAAATAAATAAAATCTTAAAAAAATAAGTTAATTTTTTTAAAAAAGTAGGTATACAATAAACAAATATTTTTATTAGCATCTTTTTGGTGCCCAGCAAGAGGTTCCACATAATCTTTTTGAGCAATTTCTTTCCCTTTTATCTAGATGCATTCTATGGCTTTTTGAAGCTACATCAGCAATTTTATTTTGTTTTTTAAAGATGGCAGACAGTCCCCTCACCAACTCCCAAACATATGACATCCTTTCTGTTCCCTTCTCTCAGAGTGTTTGTTCACATGCCTGGTCTTTTGGATCTGAGGCACAGATTTTCCTAGTCTTCCAATATGATATTTTATAACAATCTCCAGGCTTCCTTTAGCCTTAATACCTTCTAACTTACTCATTTTTGTTTTTACCTATCCACTAATACTCAGGAACTATAAAATCTTTGTGTATAGTGATTATTGATTTTTGACTATTTTAATTCAAATGGTCAGCACTGAATGTGTAAAATTCCAAAAATAAGTCTAGATTATTTTTATTTAAAAAAATGAATTGGTAATGAATTTAAATGTATTTTACTGGATAATAAAAATGCTTTCTCCAACTTTGCTGAGGAAACTGAAAGAGATTTATAAACTTGACATTATAAACTAAGACATTAAAAAATGTCATACGTTATCAAGGACAAGAACCAGTTCTGACTTGACTACATAGAGCCCCTGACTGTTCTGAAGTTGACACTGAAGGTTTCCTAGCTGTTCACCACTACCACAATTACAACTCAAAGTGGAAGGCTTTAGTGTAATGTTCGTAGCATGTCTGACAGTAGTAAATTTTCACATATATCCTACACATGAAATATATGTGAAATTTAACATTTTCTAAATAATCTTAACTGTTGAGGTCATTGGAAATATTTTAAGGTCAGAAAGAAGTGTATTGCAGTTGGCTTTCTCTAAAATTTCCCCCTTTGATTTCATCAAACAAAGAGACATTAAAATAAAAAAAAAATGAATTTTTTTTTCAAAAATAAACTTTAAAAATGCAGCAATTGGGTTTTTTTGTTTGTCTTTTGTTTTTGTTTTTTAAGGAGAGATAAGACATGGGGGCCCAAATGATTTCCACCTAATGAACTGCAAATAACTTATAGAGAAAGCCGTACAGCAGGTCCTGGAATAAGGTTGTTTGGTTCGACATTGTTCTGTTACAATGCTGAGATGCCTAAGAAACTTAACTCTTTTTGCCTATGTAAAATTGGTTTTGTTATGCAGTCATTTTGCTGCAGTTCCGTGACGATAAGTGAGGACTTTAAAGTACAGACCTACTTATATAAATGTATCAGCTAAACTCAGAGGTATGTTAAAAAAATAGCGTACAGGCACCCCTTTCAAACTCAATGCTAAACTTCTGTGACTGAAGAAATTGCCGAAGTCATCCCTTTGACAATGGCTTGATTAAATCCATAGCAGGTAGAATATGGAAACCATCTAAGGATTCATTTGGCTATTGCTCAAATTAACATTAACATTCTCCCCTTTCCAGAGAATTATCAGCATAATTGTGACCTTTATCTTTCCAAAAGCACTTGTCATTTAATAATTAGCATGACTTTTCTGATTCTTTGTTAGATTCTTTGAAACAGCACAGGTTGTGCTTGCTTTTATTATTTAAACTACATCCTGATGGAACAAAACATCAAGTTCCCTACACTCAAAAAGTGACTTTTAATACAAAACATACTTGAATGTTTAATAATTATCTTTATAAGTGGTTTTAAGTCAATAAAAGCTCTTTGTCAAGCTAGGTCCATGTTTTGTAACTTCCAGCTGTGAAGCACCCACCCTATAAAGCAAACATATTAAATGTTAATTACTTTAGCTCTAATTAAATATTTAGGCCTACAAAGATCTAGAGAAAGTGAAAAGGTTGAACTTGATTTAATGTATACAACTATTTAAAATCAAGATGGTTAAAATTAAACTATCCTGAATTTCACCTTTGGAATTTCCAAGGTGCAAGACCATTCTAAAATTCTTCCTTTCCATCATCATCGTCATAATCGCCATCCGTATTATTGCCATATAGCTAATATTTATAAGTTTACTTTGTGCTAAGCTATGCACATAGCTCTACTTTACATGCAGAATTTTATTTGCTCCTTACAACACCCTACGAAGTAGGTGCCATTATTATCTCCATTCAGTCTAACACACAGGTGGCAAACACAAGGCCCAAGGGCCAAATCCAGCCCTCCACCTTGTTTTATCCGGCCTGGAATCTTGTTTCTACCTGGTGGCAGCACTGAACTCTCGGCTTAACTGTTAAGGAGTAGTTACGTTTATACAGTCCTAAAATTACATTTGGCCCTTTGAAGGCAGCCAAGAGGCTGATGTGGCCCCTGGTGAAAATGAGTTGGACAACCCACGCTTAGAAAGGTTAATAACCTGATGAATATCACATAACTTGTAGGAGCTACATCCAAGATTTGAAAGTAGACTAACTTAGCTCTGGCTGGTGTGGCTCAGTGGATTGAGCGTGGGCTGTGAACCAAAGGGTCACAGTTTGATTCCCAGTCAGGGCTCATGCCTGGGTCGCAGGCCAGGTCCCCAGTAGGGAGCATGTGAGAGGCAACCACACATTGATGTTTCTCTCCCTCCCTTTCTCCCTCCCTTCCCCTCTCTCTAAAAATAAATAAAGAAAATATTGAACGTAGACTAACTTAAAGTCTTTGCTTCTAACCTTTATTTTGCCTAAGCCCACGTAGTTAACTTAAACTTGATATAAATTGACTTTATTTTATTTTTAAAGATTTTGTTTATTTTTAGAGAGGGGGAAGGGAGGAAGAAGAGAGGGAGAGAAACATCAATGTGTGGTTGCCTTTTGCACACCTCCCCCACCAGGGACCTGGCTTCAACCCAGGCGTGTGCCGTGACTGGGAATTGAACCAGCGACCCTTTGGTTCACAGGCCAGTGCTCAATCCACTGAGCCACACCAGTCAGGGCTAAACTGACTTTAATCATGACCTTTTTGTTGGGACATATTTTGGTCTACCTCTTCATCATCAAATGTTAAAGTACCTTATGTGTTCAAGGAATAGGAAGACAAGATATAAATAATTAAAAATTTAATTAACACAGATTAAAAAAACAAAAACCCAAATATTGCATTATTGTGATGGAGTGGACAGTAGATGAATGCTTGGAGTTTGTTTAGCAATCTGGGTGGAACTACAATTGTTTCCTGTTGTAAAGGCTTTAAATAAAAGTGAAGGGGTAGGTAGGGGCCTTCTCAGAACGGGTTGACTGCTCCTGTAAAAGCGGAAAGTCGGGAAAGTGCTAGGCGAATGCAAACAAGCGGGAAGGTTCTACTAGGGCTTGAGAAAAGAAAGGGAGGGCAGAGGAGATGGAAGTGGGCGTCACATGCATTTACTTGATGTCTTACTCAGTATCAGGGACAGTTTTAGACCCTGATAAGAGGAAATCTTTGACTCCTTGGGAGTTGAATTTGGGTCGTGTCATCTCTCCCTCCTTTCACTGTTGTTCGACCCGGGGTAATGCCACTTCTGTTTCATTTTCCTGTCTGTGAAAAGGCAATGATTCTTGTTCTGGTGGTTTCTCCTAAATCATCAAAAATGAACCCACTGGCCCTGGCTGGGTAGCTCATTTGGTTAGAGCGTGGTCCCAACACACGAGGTTGCAGATTCAATCCCCAGTCAGGACACACAGAAGAGTCCAACCAATGAATGCATAAATAAGTGGAGCAACAAATTGTTTCTCTTTATCCCTTCCTCTCTCCCTAAAATCAATCAATAAATTACAAAAATTTTAAAAATGAATGAGTTAGGCCACAGTACACAAAAGGAAAGTACGTTAATATTTTATAAGATAAATTTAAAAAATTGTAAAATATCTGGGCATCTTTATAAAGTAATTACTGTTGAAAACTTATGAAACATTTATATTCATTAATGACTTGCAGTATACCGATTCTCAAATCTACTTATTTTTCTAAGTTTCAGGAACTTGAAAAAAATGGAAATGGGATATGGTTCGCTTTAATTACTTAGGCCATTGACAATTCAATTTATGGATTCCATATAATTTTAATTTACTCATTTCACACGTCGTTATCAACTCTACATGAAGTTTAAAAGAACAAAGGATGAAAGTCGAATGGTTGGTTTTTCGTGTTTTTTCCCTGGGGCGCAGGGAGAGGGGGGACTTCCTTTGAGACAAGACGGGGGCAGCCAATAATTGCTAGCATTGCCCGACTGGTAACAACATGATGAAAAGGTGAATATAACGTGAAAACGGATTAAATCAGGCGCAGCCTCGCCCCCACCCGCTCCGCGTCTTAGATGAGGAATTTTCTAGTCTCCCGCCCTCACCCAAGGGGCTGAGACAACAGCTGGCATCACAATACTAAATTTGTTTCGTGATTTCCTCTTTACCGGGTACTGTGACATATCCCTTCTTAGGAATCAGGATTCCTTTCAGCACTTTTAAAATAAAAATCTTGAGAATCTGGGGGCTGATGTTTCTCACTGGCTGTGACATTTGCGATCTGGACCCCTCCGCCCAGTAAGTGGAGTTCTCCCCCAGTTTTATTCCAGGCCTATGCCACCTCCACTCCCTCCACGAAAATGCCGTGACTCACGTCTTTCAGATCCTTCTTCCCCCACGCGCCCCCAACACACCAGCCCGCGAGGACCCAACCCGAGCCTAGAGATACGTCAACCCGCCCAGGCCGACTAGGAGGTCTTGGGTCTGAGTCACACAGAAAGACCACCCTCGTCGGCATCCCCACACACAGAGTCCCTCACACCCCTACGCGCCGGCCGCCGGGCCTCTCCGCCCGACACAGCAACGCCCGTTGTCTCTGGGCAACTTGTTATGCTGCAGCTCGAGCCCTTGACCCAAAAACCTCCGAGAAAGAGAACCACAGAGGCGGCCTCCGGCGGCCTTTGAAGGCTTTGTTATTGTTTGGGTTTGAATCGATACGCCCCTCCCCATCCTTCCTCCCTGGCAGTTCGACACCCAGCTCCCGCCTCCCCTCACGCCCCGTGCCCCTCCCCCTCCATTTTGGCGCCTTTTCCTTCCCGCCACGTCGTGGCGGCGTAGAAACCATTCTGACCAGAAGAACAGGGAGGAGCGTGGGCGGGGCGGGCCGCGTTATGCAGATCTTCGGCCTCTGGTTGGCTAGGGATGCACTGGCGGGGCGGGCCGAGGCGCGGCAACTGAGCGCGCGGGGCGGGGAGCAGGGGGAGTCTCCCTGGCCCGCTGCTTCCCTACCCCCTCTCCTCCCTTTGGCAGCCTGGCAGCCGGACTCCCCGCCTAGGCCTCCCGGAGAGGCCCCGCCCCATCCCCGCCCGCCAGCGCGGCCCCCACCCCTTCAGCAGGCACACTCCGCCCCTTTACTCCTGGCGGCTGGGCGAGCCCGGTGTCTGCTGCAGCGGCGGCGGCGGTGAAGGCCCGAGAGGACTTGGCGTCAGCGACAGCGACGGCGGTGGTGGGACCGGCACCAGCAGCAGCTACAAGTCCCCTCTGCCACAGCCCTGCCGCACAAGTCGCACGAGCCACCCAACCCGTCGCCCTCGGCTCTGCTTGACCTCGCTGGTGGGTCCACTGGTCGCCAACCCCGGCAGCGCCCCCAGTTGTCCTCCGACTCGCCCTCGGCCTTCCGCGCCTGCCGCAGTCACAGCCGCATCGCCAGCCTCAGCCTCAGCCCCAGCCGTAGGTACAGCCCACGGCACTGTCCCAGCCCCAGCTCCCACTGCAGCGCCTACAGACACATAACCCCACTCCGACGCCCTGGAGGTTGGGATGCTCTTGTCCAAAATCAACTCGCTTGCTCACCTGCGCGCCGCGCCCTGCAACGACCTGCACGCCACCAAACTGGCGCCCGGTGAGTGCCCCCCTAACTCGGGGATGGGGGTGAGGCTGGACTCTAGGGTGGGAACCGGGGATTCGCGGGCCGGCATTAAGTCCCCTGTATTCCCCCGCCCCCTTTCCTAGGCAAAGAGAAGGAGCCCCTTGAGTCGCAGTACCAGGTGGGCCCGCTGCTGGGCAGCGGCGGGTTCGGCTCCGTCTACTCAGGCATCCGGGTCGCCGACAACTTGCCGGTGAGCGGGCGCCCCGCAGTGGGGAGGGCACGCCGGACGGGGGAGGGGGCGCGCACGCTGTGTTTTGGCCCCAGCGAGGGGATCTAACGTAGGCTATCCTGGGGTAATTTCCAGGTGGCCATCAAGCACGTGGAGAAGGACCGGATTTCCGACTGGGGAGAGCTGGTGAGTGCCCTGGAGGGAGCGACCCCCAGAATGGGTGGGGTGAGGGGCGCTCCCCGACTCCCGCCCTAACGCAGCCTTCTGGTCCCCGCAGCCCAATGGAACCCGAGTGCCCATGGAAGTGGTCCTGCTGAAGAAGGTGAGCTCGGGTTTCTCCGGCGTCATTAGGCTCCTGGACTGGTTCGAGAGGCCCGACAGTTTCGTCCTGATCCTGGAGAGGCCGGAGCCGGTACAAGACCTCTTCGACTTTATCACGGAGAGAGGGGCCCTGCAGGAGGAGCTGGCCCGCAGCTTCTTCTGGCAGGTGCTGGAGGCCGTGCGACACTGCCACAACTGCGGAGTGCTCCACCGAGACATCAAGGACGAGAACATCCTCATCGACCTCAATCGCGGCGAGCTTAAGCTCATCGACTTCGGGTCGGGGGCGCTGCTCAAGGACACCGTTTACACGGACTTTGATGGTGAGCCAGGTTGGGGGGGAGCTGCCCGGGAGGGAGCTGCCCAGGTGACTCGGCCTAGCCTGGAGGCCTCGGGCCAGTTTCTCTCTACGGCCCTTTGTAAAGGTCATCGGGCCGCCTGGCTCCATGATTGCAGGGGTGGGGCGAAGAGAGCTTCCCAGCATAGTAAAGCCGGGGATTTCAAGCCAGCTGAACCTGTAATGTTTCTGGCATGATTTTATTTTATTTTTTTAAGTGGAATTCAGTGGGTTCCAAGCTTTGCCGATGAATAAGAGGTTGTGGGCAACCGGCCGTAGCCCAGATTTCTGAAGTCTGACCCAGTTTCCCCGCCAGTGAAAGGATGGGCGGAGGAAGAGGGAGGAGAGAGCGGGAGAGATGAAAATTGATGCCAGTTTTGTAATTTTTGTTTTGTTTTATAAGAGTTTAGTTTTCTGTGAGGTAGTTTTTTTAGGGCTGCAGTTTTTCCTTCCCTTTGATCTAGAGACAGATAAGGAATAGAAACAGTAGTTTCACTAAATAATTCATTTTGTTGTTGCTGTTGTTTTTTTTCGGTGTCATGCGGTGAGGGATTCGAGATTGAATGTTGTGAAATAAGATCTCTTGCTGGTTTGAAAATTAGTTGGGTGTCTCCAAAGAGAGGATGAAAACCTATCTAGGGAGGGGCTTGGACAGAAAAGATGGAATGGAGAGAGAGCCTAAGATCAAAGCAAAGTAGGGTGGGTCATCATCTGAGCAGCTTAACCTAACTAACGACAGCCTTTCAAAACTTGTGACGGGGGCTTGTGGTTTGTGTTTATTTGCCCTTGGAGGACGCTGGGTTGGGCTGCATTTTTTTTTGTATTTAACAGTTAATGGCTGGCCGGATCCTCCCATGTTTTTTCCTTAGAGTCTTTGCTGCCCCCTGGTGAGCAGTAGAGGGATGACCCGTACTTTTTTTTTTTTTTTTTTTTACAACCCAGTTTGTAAACAGGAATCACGTGGTCTGAAACCAGCTCTGCCTTTCTGTCTACCTTTCCAGTGTGGGGAGGAAAGGGTATGGGTGTGTGCCCCTGCACTCCGGAGGTGGGGAGGAAGGCCTCACAGAAGGCACCCTGACTTAAGATACATTGCCAGTGTCCTCACCTGTATCGTATCTGAGATGAGAATCTCTTAACTCCTGGCAAACCTTTAATGCAGTTTAAGGTTAGTCTGTGGGATGTCTCCCTTGATTATACAAACATTCATTCTTTCATCCCATTGTGGGTGGTCCTGCCACATACAGGCTTCAGACTTTGGGTCTGCAGGCGGCACTGTTTGCTTCTTGGAGCAGTTTGTCAAGAATTTTTTAGTTTATGGTCTAGGCCAGTAGAGAGGTGGGTAATGCTTTGGGTTGGAGAGATGCCTTAAGCTGCTTGTCCACTGCTTTTAGTTTAGCAGGAGAAATGGAGTTCACCCAGCTCCTGAGAGAAGGGGGGTGGTGCCTTTTTTGAAAAAGAGTTATTCAGCATAACATTCAGTTGCTGTGTGCTTTATTTTTGCTAAAAGCATGTTTTCCTTCCTATTCCCCCGGCTCACAGGGACCCGAGTGTATAGTCCTCCTGAGTGGATCCGCTACCATCGCTACCATGGCAGGTCTGCGGCTGTCTGGTCTCTGGGGATCCTGCTGTACGATATGGTCTGTGGAGATATTCCTTTTGAGCATGATGAGGAGATCATCAGGGGCCAAGTTTTCTTCAGGCAGAGGGTCTCATCAGGTAACTTCTGGGAAGGCCTTTGTTGAGAAGAAGCAAGAATCACAAGGCTGTTAAGGGATGGTCTATGAATTCTGAAGGGCTTCACTTCAGGAGATGCCAACTAACCTGTGGCTTAGCAGAATCCTAGGCTAGTGATTCACCCTTGAGAGCTGACTCCCAGGAAGCAGAATGGTTTGCATTTGAGAATTCCTTGGGAAGTCAGGAAGAGAAGTGTGAGAATTTTAAGAAAAGACCATCTAGTTTCACTGATAGGCTTTTTAAAGGACCAACAGAATCATCCTGATTCCCCCAGTACCTGGCTGTTTTGCCAGGGAGTAAAAAGTTGAGGGCTCTTTGAGCTTTTTTCTTAAGGCAGGTTCTAAATTTGCAGTTCCAGTGACCTCATTGTGGGTGATGTTCATATTTGTGAGTTGGTAGATGAATTGAATCACCTCATGCTCACTGATGCCGCATCAAAATCTCTTGTCATCATTCTTCCTATTTCTGCTTGAGTGGGTGTTGTGGGAAAGGCCCTAGCTATTGAAGTTTGAAAACCACACGTTTAAGAGGGGAGCTGTTTTTTAGCTGCAAGCAGACTGGAGGATCCAGATGTTAATACATTCCCATTGAAGAATATGAGTTCTAGAAAGTGTGTGGTCTCTGGACCCCAGACTTGTGGGCCCCCTGGTTAGCAAATTGGGAGGGGCTTTGTATTGCAAAAACAAGTCGAGTCATTCATAAGCTTTCTTGCTTTCTGCAGAGTGTCAGCATCTCATTAGATGGTGCTTGTCCCTGAGACCGTCCGATCGGCCTTCCTTCGAAGAAATCCAGAATCATCCATGGATGCAAGATGTGCTCCTGCCCCAGGAAACTGCTGAGATTCATCTCCACAGCCTGTCGCCAGGGCCCAGCAAATAGCAGCTTTTCCAGCAGGTTGTCCCCTCCTGTCAGACCCTCCAGGGAGGGGACACTTCTGTACCAGTGACACTGTTCACCAAGCAGACCAGTGCTTGATACAGACAGGAACAACATTTACAACTCATTCCAGACCCCAGGCCCCTGGAGGACGCCTCCAGCAGGGGGAAGAAACTCCTCTCCCGGCGTCCTAGGCCTCAATTCCTCGTAGATGCTCTCTCCTCCTAGGTGTCCAGCCAGCACTAGCACTGCTGGGCTCTACAGAGTCCCCGGGGGGGTGGGTGGGAGTGGGTCAGAACCCTGCCGTGGAACTCTTCCCTTCATCATGAGTTCTGCTGAATGCCGTAATGGGTTGGGGTTGAGGGGAAATGGGTTGGGGTGGGATAGGACTAGCACCATTTTAAGTCCCTGTCACCTCTTCCGACTCTTCTGAGTGCCTTCTGTGGGGACTCCGGCTGTGCTGGGAGAAATACTTGAACTTGCCTCTCTTACCTGCTGCTTCTCCAAAAATCTGCCTGGGTTTGGTTCCCTATTTTTCTCTTCCCCCTCCCCCATCCTTCATATGAAAGGTGCCATGGAAGAGGCTACAGGGCCAAACGCTGAGCCACCTGCCCTTTTCTGGTCTTCCTTTTTGGTTTTTACTTAACTGTTTCAAAGCCAAGACCTCACACACACAAAATGCACAAACAATGCAAATCAACAGAAAAGAACTGTAAATGTGTGTACAGTTGGCATGGTAGTGTACAAAAGGATTGTAGTTGATCTAATTTTTTAAAATTTTGCCTTTAAGTTATTTTTACCTGTCTCTCCCCCTCTCCCCCCAAAGATGAGCATTCTAACCTGGAGGTCAACGTTATGTATTTATTTATTTATTTATTTGGTTCCCTTCCAGC
This sequence comes from Glossophaga mutica, assembly GCA_039655065.1. NCBI lineage: Eukaryota > Metazoa > Chordata > Mammalia > Chiroptera > Phyllostomidae > Glossophaga > Glossophaga mutica. The sequence goes on from CM077306.1 coordinate 113,509,070, forward strand.
TCCAAGCTTCTACAGCTGCCGCCATAGTTTTCTTTCCTCCTTTTCCTCCTCTGACTTGGGGACCTTTGGGGGGTAGGGGCTACAACATTTGCTCTGTTCTTAGGGTGATGGGACTCAGGCAGGCGGGGCAGCTGCTGCAGCTCCCTACTGCTCTGGGGCCCCTCCCGCCTGCTTACCCAAGTGGGGTGGGTTCCGTGGGTGATGGGGGGCGTGGCTGACTAGTGTATATAGGATAGATATATGAAAACCAGTTCTGGGTGGTGTGCCTTCCGGATCCTCTCTGGGGCTGTGTTTTGAGCAGCATGTAGCCTGCTGGTTTTATCTGAGTGAAATACTGTACAGGGGAATAAAGAAATCTTATTTTTTTTTTTTTATACTTGGCGTTTTTTGAATAAAAACCTTTTATCTTAACTTGCGGCTTGTAAGTGTTGTTCATGCAGAGACACGCTAATACGCATTTATTGCCCACTTGATAGGTGCTGACATCCTACCCTAGGAGGCAAAAGAGAACTTGAAGCCTGAGGCCGTTTCCTTCAAAGGGACTTCTGGGATAATCATTTTTCTGAAATGAATGTGTGACCAAAGGTTGGGGAGGCCATCTTACGTGGACAAGATTTGACCTGAGGGGCGTCTGTTCCTAATGGAAATTCTAGCGCTTCACTGACGCAACACTTGTGGCTATTGCCCAGTTGTGCCAGTCACATTTCATGACAGCTACTTGGGACAATGGGTAGCCATGAAAATACATCGTTGCAGGAAGCTCTGTTGAACAGGGCTGAGAGATCAAACAGTCCTGTTAACAGTTGCTTTTTCAATCAATTGTCCAACCACTAAGACTTGGAGCATGTACCCTTGTACTTACTACATTTACTGGAGAAACTACTTGTTTGCTCTTAGTTGGCGGAATAAGTTCCCTCATGTTTAATGTGCAGTTTTGTCGAGTGATAGTGGTCGAATGGAAATGTGTTTTCTGATGTAAGCAGACAGTTTTCCCCTCCAATGTGCTTGACAACAGGTTGATAAAAGAGTAGGTGAAATGTTAGCTCTACCATTTTCTTTCATTATCCCTGGTTGGGATAATTAGTATTTTTAGTATGTAGTTCTTTGCAGGAATCTATTTAAGCCCCTTGTTCATTTCTTGAGTTTATTTAAACTGGATGGTAGGGCTCATGGCCCGAATGCAGGCTGATAGGCTAAAAGCACGTACAATTTGCATATTGACTCTTAGTAAAGGTTGGTTTCTTGTTTATGAGCATTGCAGGTCAAACATTCCTTCTTCCCTGTGGGTCCTCTTGCCCTCCCCTTGGTGTGTGCACACCCCCTTTTTTACGTGGGCCAGGCTGCTGTCTTGTCAGGCTGCTTGAGGGTCCCGGCTGCAATTCTCATCACTCCTCGTCTGCCCTTAAGCTTGGCCTAGAGCCTAAACCCTAGCTAGCTCTGCCCATGTGGCTGCCTGAGAGGAAGGAAGGATTTCTTGGCTCTGGGGGCTGATTTTCTGAGTTCCCCTTTTCCCTTCCCCCTCACCCCAACAACACCAACTCCCAACCTCTTGGAGCATGAGGTTTGCATGCCTCATCCTTTCCAGTAAAGCTGACACGTGAACAATTAAAAGTTGCTCCAAACTTGTAACGAAATCTAGCAAAGCCCCACCCTTGTTTCCCCTGAAGTGAGTTTCTGGCAGTTTCCCCATCCTCTATTGAGACTACTAGGGGTGATGGAAGACAGGGTCTCAGAAGAAATAAATGCTGTGCTCCTATTAGGTGCAAGATGCTAGGGGTTGTATGGGAAGGACGAAAGGTCATATTTAATCTCTTCATGGATAATTTAAAATCTAGTGTGGAACGGGAGTCAGATAACTAATATGACTGTGTGGTCACGAGGATATAGAGGGAGCAGTGTTGAGGAGCATCACCTTGGGAACTGGTCTCAGCCTCTGAGTCCTACCATCATCACTTACCTGGATGCCTCCAGTAAGCTGTCACACCCTCTGAGACTAATCCCTAAGTAGAGATACTCCCAGAATGGATTATTAGAAAGATCTGAGTTAAATAATGGGACGATTGAGTTTAAAAATGCATACACTGCCCTGGCTGGTGTGGCTCAGTGTCAGCTTGTGAACCGACAGGTCGCCAGTTCAATTCCTAGTCAGGGCACATGCCTGGGTCGCAGGCAGGGTCCCCAGTTGGGGGAGCGTGAGAGGCAACTGATTAATGTATCTCTCACACATTGATGTTTCTCCCCTTCTCTTTCTCCCTCTTTTTCCTTCTGTCTAAAAAGAAAATCTTTAAAAAATATGAATGTGCTTACCTGCAAACAAATACTATCTTCTGCTTATGGATGCAGATATGTACACAGTAAAAATACTAAGAGGCACACACCAATAAAGTTCCAGAGTCAGGACAGTGGTGATGGCTGCTGAGGAGGGGGAGGGAAGTTGAGATCTGGGCCAGGGTGGGGTGGGTATCTGCACAGGGCCCTTCACCTGTCTGGGCAATGCTTCATTTCATAAGCCAGATGGTAAGGACTAGCGTGTTTGCATTTCAAAAAAAAACGTTATTGAATTTATTGGGTTGGCATTGGTTAGTAAAATTATACGGGTTCCAGGTGTACGATTCTATCATACATCATCTGTGTATTGTACTGTGTTCACCATCCCAAGTCAAGTCTACTTCCATCACCATTCATCCCCTCTTTTCCCTCTTCCACCTCCCCCACTCTGCATTATTCTTTGTAGCTTTTGGTTTCTTTTAAATATTTCATGATACCATTTGAAAAGTAATGATCAAATTAGTGCTTATCACATAGGAGGCAGGAGACAGTGCCTCCTTGGCCGAGATGATCTGGGAAGGTTTCTAAGAAAAGGCGACACTCAACTGCACTTTGAAGGATGAGCCTCAGTTTGTTCACCCGTAAACTGAACATGCAACGAGCAGAGAAATCCAGGGGGAGCTAATGTTTCCCCCATTAGATCAGCGATCAGCACAGAACAGCCTGCTGGCCCAGTGGGGCACACCACCTGGTGTTGTAGGGCCTGCACACAAAGACTGGGTTTTACATTTTAAAACAGTAGAAGTTCGAATGAAGGTATTACTTTGTGACACATAAAGATTATATAAATTTCAACTGTCAGTGTTCATAAATAAAGCCCATCCTGTCATGAATCATTATGGCTGCTTTAGTGTTGCGATGGCAAAATTGAGTAGTTGTGATCTTAGGGCTGGCAAAGCCAAAAATATTTACTATGCGGCCCTTTACAGAAAAAATTTGCTAACTCCTGCACTAGACCACAGTCTCTTTGATTCATCTGCATCTTTGTTTTTAAAGATTTTATTTATTTATTTTTAGAGAGAGGGGAAGGGAGGGAGAAAGAGAGGGGAGAAACATCAACGTGTGGTTGCCTCTTGCACACCCGACACTGGAGAAACTGGCCCGCAACCCAGGTATGTGCCCTGACTGGGAATTGAACCAGTGACCCTTTGGTTCGCAGGCTGGCGCTCAATCCACTGAGTTGCATTAGCCAGGGCATCTGCATCTTTTTTTAAAAAAGATTTTATTTATTCATTTTTTAGCGAAAGGGAAGGGAGGGAGAAAGAGAGGGAGAGGGTGAGAAATATTGATGTGTGAGAGAAACATCGATCATAACTGGGGACCTGGCTTGCAACCCAGGCACGTGCCATGACAGGAGATCGAACCAGTGACCTTTAGGTTTGCTTGATGATACCCAACTCACCGAGCCACACCAGTCAGTGCATCTGCATCTTTCTTAACACTTAGCAATAATAGCTAATGCTCATTCAATACCTGCTATGTGCCCAGCTTTGCACGTATTAACTTATCTCACAATAAAGCTCCATGTTATGATTTATCCCCATTTTACAGATGGGGAGGACTGAGGTGCAGAGCAGTTAATTCCCATGTCAAAGGTCACATACCTAAGAAATGCCTGGGTAAGAATTTGGATCCAGGCAATTCATGCTCATCATCATTTTGCTAAACTACCTCTTAATAAATATATTTTGTGTGAATTAGTCATCTCAAGTTTCCTTCAGGGCCCAGGATCTGGACGGCAGGGTAGTTCTCTAGACTCCAGAAAGCTGGGTAAGCAGTTCAGTTCTGTGCAAACATTCATTATTGGCTCTTGTGAGCTACCCTCCACTTGGGCCTGGGTAGGGAGGCAGAGTTGGAGGCCAGGCGGTAAGGGGAGGAGACAGGGGACCAGGGGGAGGGGTAAGTGGGTGGGGCAAGGGCACATTTCTTGTAAATGTTGCTCAGCTCCCTCAACTGCTCTGCTGGTTCTTGGAAACCCTTACCACAAAGGACCTATCGAGAACAGTGTTATAGCAGATATGGCCTCATCCCCCAGTTCATTTCCTGCCCAGCCTTGCGCTAGTAACCCCGATTGCCAAGAGCAAGGTTACAGTGACCCCTCAGCACTGCTGTGGGAGGAAGTGCAAAAATAAGCAGAACTAGGGTCAAGCTGAGAGGACAGACTTTATTTTTATTTATTCTAACAGGACATCCGATGTACAGAATTGGATTCATCATAATCCTTGGTTCCTAATATATTCTCATCCTTGGTCCAAGCATGGCCTGCTGGTATGTTATGTTGGATGGTGAGCTTACCATTTAGCTCAAGAAGCAGACATTGCTAATGACATCCACCTATTGTTATAGTCCTCTCTTAGTCCATGCCCTGCCTCTACCTGACATAACCTGCTGTCCTAAATTTTGTTTAGCATTCTCTTAGATACTCTCTAAAAAGTTTTTATTTTATAAGCATGTGTTCCTAAATTATGCAGTGTTTAGTTTTAGTTGTTCTTGAACTTTAAAGAGTATCATGCATGTATGTAGTGATCTGGAGCTTGCTCTTTTTATTTTTTCAGATTTTATTTATTTTTTAGAGAGAGGAGAAAGGAGGGAGAGAGGGGGAGAAACCAATCAGTTGCCTCTTGTGCTCCCCCAACTGGTTGGCAACTCAGGCATGTGCCCTGACTGGAAATCGAACCAGTGACCTTTTGGTTCATTGGTCATTACTCAATCCACTGAGCCACACCAGCCAGGGCTGGAGCTTGCTCTTTTCACTCAACATTATGTTATAAAGAGTCATGCATGTTGTAGCACTTGGTCCATTTTCACTCTGGAATATCCCATGGTATGGGCAGGCATTTGGGTTGTCGCCGATAAAGGCCAGTCTTCAGGGGCCGCCTGGGTTAAGTTGCTTAGGAGGTCAGCATGCTCAGCAAGGTTTAGCCCTCGCCCAGTACCACAGTGTGAGAGCTAGTGACTGTGTGTGTCACCGTTCCTGATTTATCCTTGGGGCACTTACTATGCATCGGCCCCCATGCCGAAAACACTGAGAATTCCTTTTCCATACGTGAGTAGACAGAACCGGGCCTTTCTCATCGGCCCCCTTCAGGGTTCAATGTGATGCCAGTGAACAGGCAAGTGTCACAGCAAAGCAAAACACAATCGCACAGGCTGCCAATGAGACCTATGGCTTTGGCAGTGACTGTTGTGTATGGGGTGTGGTGTGGGGGTGCCGGTGTATGTGTGGTTGTGTCTGATGTGGTGCAGAGGTGATGATATGGTATGATGGTGTGGGTATGTGTGCACATATTGTGTCTTTGGTGTGTGCGGTGAAGCAGAGCGGTATACATATGTTTATGTGTGTATTTGTGTGCACATAACAGTATAGTGGGTGTGGGTGTTGTATACATGTATGGATGTGTATATGCCACTGTACATACACACTCATCCTTGGAGTTACTACCTGCTTACCCCACCTGGACTAGAGTCCTATTTCTTCACTTCGAGGCTTGGCTGCCTCCTTTTCCTACCTCTGCCCTGATTCTCGCCTCTGCCCCACTGCCTTCTCTCAGCTCCCTCAGCTTATCTTCTTCCTGATCGCCAACCCAGCTCCTCCTTCCATAACCACCCACCCAATTCCCTTCATTCCTCCTCTCAGTTCCTCCTCCAGGTGGCCCAACCCAATTGACCTTTGAGACCTCACCCTTAATTTGACTTTGCAAGCCTCATAAAACTGTGGGGCCAGCCCTCCTTGAAACTCCTCCCCTGGTTTCATGACCCTTGGTTTACCTTCAACTTCTCTGCATCTTAGTCCCAAGCCCTGTAGCAGGAAGCAGATAGCACGGCTCAGGCTGGGTAAAATGAGGAGAGTGTGAAAAAGAGCTCTTCACAAAGGTGGGGGCAGGTGTTGGGAAAACTCCAGGGGCGGGGCTGTACCCTGGGGCTAAACCCCAAAGGGCAGAGGAGGGAGCAGCTGGAGCCTCAGGTGTGGAGAAGCCTGCCTGATGAGATCTGTGACCTTCACCCCAGAGAAGCAGTCAGCCTGTGGTAACCCCAGGGAGCGAGCCAGAGAGAGAAACACCCTGGCCTCTCTCTTTTCTCACCCTCTGATCTCCTACCAGGGCCTCCCAACTGGTGCAAGGCAGTACCCCCAGGTCAGCCTCTCAGGACATAGAGCAAGAAGGAGGAAGGCAGGGTGTGACTCTGCAAAGGCAGAGGGAAGCCACCTGCACAGAACACAGGCTTCCTGCCTCTCTGCAGCTCCCCCGACCTACCATCTTCTCCACGGATATTCCCACAACTCCAGCAGACTCTCTACTGAACTCCAGGCCTGGGGATCAGTAGCCTCCTAGGTCTCCCTGTCCGGGGTCTCCCAGGAACCCAGTAACTGAATGTCATTTGTGTGTCTGCAGGACTCATGAAATTCCTGAGAGACACAGATCCCCACGTAGTTCCAAGTACAAATAGTTTTTTTTAAGACTTTATTTATTCATTTTCAGAGAGAGAAGGGAGAAAGAAAGGGAGAGAAACATCAATGTGTGGTTGCCTCTCATGCACACCCCACCAGGGACCTGGCCCTCAACCCAGGCATGGGCCCTGACTGGGAATCGAACTGGTGACCCTTTGGTTCTCGTGCTGGCACAAAATCCACTGAGCCACACCAACCAGGGCCAAATAGTTTTTGTTTTTTGTTTTTAAGTGACACACACTTTTTAGTAAAAATAATGGTATAAAGTGAACTTAAGATATGCAATGTAATGCTATCACACCAGAGAGAAATACTCCTACCACATCCATATATGTAATATTTTACGTACATAATTTCTTTATATAATTTTATAGAACAGAGCCATATTTTTGTAACCTGTTCCCCCCACCTCCAATTTAACAATATGCTATTGAAATGTTTCCATTTAAAGAACTACAGATAAACAATCATTTTGATATGGCCATAATTCAGATGTCCATTATTCATTTGTGTAGTTTCCAATTTTCTACCATCATATGTGAAATATTCTGTTACCAGACAGGGCTTTGAGCAGAGATTAATTGTTGCCTATGCCAGTATCCATTCTCCTTTTCTCCCTCGGTAACAGGACCTCTGATTTTTAGCTGGTCATATGACTTTCCTTAAGAATAAAGACTGAATTCCTCATATTCCCTTGCAGCTAGCTGTGGAGACACGACAACGTTATGCCCAATGAGATGTAAGTAAAAGTGTTGTGGGAGGAGGTTCCAGGAAAATTCCTTAAGACAGTAGGTGCCCTTGACCCAGAGAGCGAAGGGGGAGCTCTGTGAGAAGAGGGTGGTGAGGAAACTCGAGTTGACAAACGTGAAAGGCTCCCTCGGGCCACTCCAAGCCCTCGTCACTCTTACCTCATTTTGTGACAAGCTTCACCAGAAAAATATTTTCCTTCTTTAAGTTCATGATTTTTGGAAAAACATGTGGCACCTTTGGGTACACTTTCATTGTGTCTTCGTCCCTATGTCCTTCATAACACACCTCTCCAATTTTATAAGACAAGTCAGTTAGAAAGTGAGATTTGATATCAATTCAATGATCACTTGTTTTCATCCATCCAAAGGGGAAATTATATGGTGACATGAATAATCTAAAATAAAAAAGAACTTAAACTGTATATTTGACTCTGAAACGAGTTCCTTTATTATTATTATTTGTTGATTTTAGAGAGAGGGAGGGAGAGACAGAGAGAAACATGGATTTGTTGTTCCACTTACTTCTGCATTCATCGATGACTTTCTGTCTTTCTTTCTTTATTATTTTTTAAATTTTCATCCAAGGATATGTTTACTGATTTTAGAGAGAGAGAAAGGGAGAGAGAAATATCAATTTGTTGTTTCACTTATTTATGCATTCATTGATTGCTTCTTGTATGTGCCCTGACTGGCGATTGAACCCGCAACCTTGGTGTACCTGGACGATGCTCTAACCAATTATGCTACCCGGCCAGCGCTGAAATGAGCTCCTTTTAAAAAAAATTTTAAAGGTTTTATTTATTTATTTTTAGAGAGGGGAAGGGAGGGAGAAAAAGAAGGCGAGAAACATAGATGTGAGAGAAACTTCAATTGGTTGCCTCTTGTACGCACCCTGGACAGGGATCGATCTCGCAACCCAGGCGTGTGCCCTGACTGGGAATTGAACTAGCGACCTTTCTCTTTGAGGAATAACACCCAACTAACTGAGCCACAGCAGTCAGGACTAAACCTTTTTTAAAAACTAACTTTATTTAGGGATCATTTTAAGTGCACTATTTGATATGTTTTGACGATTGTACACACCTGTGTATCACTATCAAGATATAGAGTACTTCCATCACCCCCAAAGCTTCCTGAGGTCCTGTGCAACTCCCCAGGCCACCCCCTCCAGCCCTCGACAACTGGTAATTCACTTTCTGTCACTACAGATTAGTTTTGTTCATACTAGCATTTCATTTAAATGGTGTCACACAACATGTGCTCATTTTTGAGAACAACCATTTACTGGGTGCCTACCATGTGACAGATATTTTACAAGGTACAATCATTTCCCCCTTAAAAATGAGAACACCAGATTCAGGAACAATTTACCAAGGTCACATGGTTAGTGAGAGGCAGAGTAGAATTCTAAGTTTATCTGTCTCCAAGTTTAAGGTTTTTCTTTACACACCACACTGTCACTGCCCTCAGCTTTGTGTAAGCCCTAAAAGATGAATACCGTAGGGGCAGATGCAAAGTCCAGCTTTCCAATCTTATGAAAAGGTAAGAGTAAGGCACAGAACACCTGGAGAACAGGTAAGAGGATACATAAAAATATGTTGTCTGCTTTGTACTAACAAACAGGGACTGGAGGCCTAAGAAGTAAGTGTCAGCGGGAGGTGTCAGGGCAAGGTCGCAGTGGTTGGGATTACCTGTTGCCCTAGGTGTTTCACTCAGACAAAATCACGAAGCTGGGTTGGGACTGTCTTCGGGTCCAGATCTTAGGTCTTCTTCCTTCCTGCCTGGTCAAATCCGCATCGGAATTTGAAGTTTAGAAAGTCATTATTTAATATGCCAAACACAGACTCAATCTCCAAATCCCAAAACGGTAGCACTAGGAGGGCGGCCGAGATGCTTCAAGGGGGTTAAGAACAAGTTTAAGAAGAACAGACAATTCTCCAGCCTCCATAGGGTAGGTCGTCTTTAAAAGGTGTGTTTATCATTTGTTTGAAATTCAACACATCTTCCCAGAGGAACCACATTACAAGTGGAGGCTGGGCTCTCGGAGCCACACTCCAATGCTGAGTTAACGCTGAGGTGGCTGAAATACTACACGGTGGCTATGAAAACGGTACTGCGGCAGTCCTAGAACTCAGACAAAACCATGGACTGTGAACGCGCAGACACCTGGAGTCATTGTCTACACCTCCTCCTACCTGCCACAGGGATCGGCTCCAACACAGCCCTGTCCCTTGGCATTCTGACTTAGCTGAGCAGCACCCCCCACCCCCCGCAAGACAGAAAAGTCTTCCTGCTTTCAAGCTGAAGTTTGTCTTCTGTTACCTCCCCTTCCTTAGTCCTCGCTTCACTCTCTGACTCTACGTAAACTGATCACTCTCCCCTGTGACAAGTCTTCCAGAGTTGATGGGTATTCATTTTACTGTTTTTTAAAACTTTTCTGTACGTTTGAATTTTTTTTTTTTAAGATTTTTTTTTTTATTTATTTATCTTTAGAGGGGAAGGGTAGGAGAGAGGGAGAGGGAGAGAAATATCAATGTGCGGTTGCCTCTCATGCGTCCCCTAGCTGGGACCTGGCCTGCAACCCAGGCATGTGCCCTGACTGGGAATCGAACCGCAATTCTCTGGTTCGCAGGCCCGCGCTCAATCCACTGAGCTACACCAGCCAGGGCTGAAATTTTTCATAATAAAGTTGCAGGACATTTGTGAAAAAAACATTCCAAGTGTCTACCACCTCAGCATTTTCTCTCTAAAACTGACAAGGACTGAACATAGTAATCAGGAAAAGTCATTGACCTACTTGAAAATAATGTGACCACGAAATACCCAACGAATCAGACGTCTGTCAGCACGAGAGAACGGCAGATGCGCCAGCCAGGTTCTTCTCCACTGAGGTGACTGATAGAGCCTAAGATAAAACCTTTTCTTTCTAGGACGTTGTAGGGAACATTTGAGACTATCTCAAAGAAAGTATAGGGTAGGCCAGGCACATAAAGTGCTACTTTCTACAGTCGATTACTGAAAGTGCTACTAAATACAGTCAATTGCCATCATTCACGGTAGTTATGTTCTGTAAAGTTTCTGTGAACATTTGAATTAGTAAATACGGGATCACTGCTCCTGGGGGAAATAGATAGGGTGAGGTTCCTGTGAACCTCTGGTCACAAACATTTTATGTGTATTTCTCTTTAAAGACATCTTTTTTTAAAAAAAAAATATTTATTTATTTTAGAGGGGAAGGGTAGGAGAGAGGGAGAAGGAGAGAAATATCAATGTATGGTTGCCTCTTATGTGTCCCATGCTGGGAACTGGCCTGCAACCCAGGAATGTGCCCTGACTGGGAATCGAACCGCGATCCTTTGGTTCGCAGGCCTGCGCTCAATCCACTGAGCTACACCAGCCAGGGCTTTTTAAGGACATCTTATTGAATGGATATAAAGTAAGTCCTCACTGAACATCGTCGAGGGGTTCTGTGATTTTGGTGAAATGACGTGAAGAAGCCAATTTTACTGTAGGCTAGTTGATATAAACAAGGGTTAAGTTCCTTTGGCTTCTCATCAACATTACAAAGAAACAATGTTGAACAAAATGAGGTTATTCAAGGACCTGCTGTATTATTGAGTCACTTACATTGAACTCACGGCCAATAGCCTTATAACTCAGGCCAAGGGAAGCTTACCTATCACCTGTATTTTCTCTGTAAGGCATGCCACAACCTTCCTGCTCTTAGAATATCAGATGGCATTTTAGCGCTACACTTGGGGGCAGTTTTAAACAGCAAAGTCACCAACAAAAAGCATGAAGATGTGAAAAATATGACCAAAAAGGAGAACACTTGTTTAGAGTATGAGAGCTGGAACAAGAAGGCAGAGGAAACAAGCCCTGGCTGGGTAGTTCAGTTGGTTAGGCCATCACCCCATACGCCAAGGCTGCGTGCAAGAAGCAACCAATGAATGCGTCAGTAAGTGAAACAGCACATCTGTGTCCGTCTCCCTCTCTCTCTCGCCCTCTCCCTCTCATTCTCTAAAATCAATTAAAAAAAAAAAAAAAGAAGGCAGAGAAAGCATTGCTTTGTTCCACCTTATTCCACTTGGTGACAATGGGCAAATGATGTGCTTTGGGAGACACAAGGTTTTGGTGCTTTGCACGTGTCTGCAATGACCTGGAAGGAATTGTGAGTACTGATTTCGAGGTCACAGGTAAATTTTAGTGAGATGGCAAATTCAGAAATATAGAATCTGTGAATAATGACCATAATTGTCCTGGTGATTATGGAGGTTTTTTTTGTTTGTTTGTGGGGGAGGGGTTCGTTTATTTGTTTTTGTTTTTTAAAAAAACCTTCCTTTCGTGTTCTTTTATTTCTTTGGAGAATCATGAGGTAGGCAAGGTGGATGATCTCACCCCCATTCCATAGATGGTGGGGGTGACAAGGCTAAAACAAGGACTGTCACCTTCTGTTCCAGGACTTGTCCGTTACAAGTGGCTCTTTGTCCCGGTCACCACAAAGTGTGATATTCACACCTACCCAACTGCTATTCAATTTTTAAATCTTCATGTTTCCAGTCATCTAGATACTCAGTTAAGGAAGTAATTTTTTATGCAATTATCTATTTCTATCAGTATGGACTCCTGGATGTTTATTTTAGTCTGTGGGTTATAAAATCCAGTACGATTGGTGCTCACTTTGTTGCCAAGCTGTGTCAGCTTTGGCCCTTGGGAGTGCCTCCAGTTTGGTGCCTGTGTCTTTTTGGTGAGCTCCCGTCCTTTTCTGGGCACTTTCCTACTTCCTGACATGGCAAGGTGCCCCAGGCTCATCCTGGGTTTGACCTTCCCAGCCCGAATCAACCACTTCTCCAAGTGCCTGAGGCCCTTTTATGGGAGCATGGCTCTGAACAACCAGATCCGGGGTCTGGCTGTGCTCACTGCTGCTGGGGAGCCACTGCTTCCGAGCTCTTTCAGGGGCAGGAGCCAGGAGATATGCGTATATCTACTGGTCTCTGCCTGAAAATAGTGCTGTATTCACTTCAGTATCTATTCATGATACCAGTTAAGGAGCTTTTTATGAAGGTTTTCCCATGTCTGTACAATGCAGCATGCAGTAGGTTACAAAAAATATTTGCTAGCCCTGGCTGGTGTAGCTCAGTGGATTGAGTGCGGGCCTGCGAACCAAAGGATCGCGGTTCGATTCCCAGTCAGGGCACATGCCTGGGTTGCCAGGCCAGTTCCCGGCAGGGGACATACAAGAGGCAACCGCACATTGATGTTTCTCTCCCTCTCTCCTTCCCTTCCCTTCCCCTCTAAAGATAAATAAATAAAATCTTAAAAAAAATATTTACTGAATTGGATTAAACTAATTAGAAAATTAGGGGAATAATGCCGTGCAGCAAAGTGTTGGGGGATTGAAAGAAAAAACAGATATGTGAGTCTTTGTCAGCTGGTGACACTGAAGGGGCCTGGTCTTGGGTTCAGAGATCAACGTTCGAGGATCAGCTCTTGCCACTGAGCCCCAGGACCTTGAATCAGCTACCTAACCCTCTGGGCCTAAGGTTCCCATCCAGAAGAAGAAGGACTAACTGGGCTAAGTGATTCTTAAGATTCCTTTCAGCTTGGAAGTACACGTTTGATCATACCATTCACATGCTTTAAATGCCTTTTAAGGGCAGGCAGTTTCTCTATTTTTGAAAACTACAATCCACTGTAAAAAATATAATTTACAGTATGACCTGGTACATTTATGAGTGTATACATACACAAGATCTGTCCAGAATAAGTCCAGCCATCGTTAATATAATGAGAACGGTTTGTATGACATCCATGTAACCCGGGAGACAAGGAGAGTGGACTGGAATGCACATGTGTGAACAATGACAACTTCACTGTACTGGTCAGTGGGGGAGGTAGACGCCATTGAGTGAGCATGTGCGTTGTGTGGCTGCCGCGTTCAAAATGGCTGAGTGAGTAGAACAATGTATCTTCAACAAATTTTTGTGTTAAGCTGGAACATTCCTCTGTGGAAACTATTCTGGTGATCTAGAAGGCCTCGTCTATGGGCAACTGGTGATGGGCGGCTTCATCACGACAACATGCCCGCTCGCGCATCACATTTCATGCAGAGTTTTTTTGGGAAAACATCAAATCACCCAGGCAACTCAGCCACCCTACAGCCCATATTTGGCGCCCTGTGACTTCTGGTTTTTCCCAAAACTAAAATCACCTGAGAAAGGGAAGAGATTTCAGACCATTGATGAGATTCAGGAAAATATGATGGGGCAGCTGATGGAGACTGGGAGAACTGTGTGAGGTCCCAAGGTGCCTACTTTGAAGGGGACTGAGGCATCATTGTCCTATATACAATGTTCCTTGTATCTTGTATTTTCTTCAGTAAATGTCTCTATTTTTCATATTACATGGCTGGATACCTTCTGGACAGACCTTGTATATGTACATGTAAACAAGTGTGTGTTACAGGGAGTGGTCTGAGATAATGAAACAGAAATGTGTGTCTTTTTAAAAAAATCCTCACCCACAGATATTTTTATTGATTTTAGAGAGAGAAAGAAAGGGGGAGAAAGAGAGAGAGAAATACTGATGTGAGAGAGAAACATGGATTGGTTGCCTCCTGTACACACCCTGACTGGTATGTGCCCTGACCAGGAATTGAACCTGCAACCTTTTGGCGTACAGGATGATGCTCCAACCAGCTGAGCCATCCAGCCGAGCCATCCAGCCAGGGTATATGTGTGTCTTAAGTAAAATAGAAGTTAACTTCTCTTTCACATAACCTGTCTTTTCTTTTGTAGTCTGGGGGTGTGCTTTTCAAGGCTCTAACACCATTATATGCAGCTTCCAAGGCTGAGCCCAAGGTGGCGGCTTCAGCTCCCATCGCCATGTCTGTATCCCAGCCAGGGGGGACAGGGAAAGACACAAGGAAGAGCAGGCCATTCCTTTGAGGAGCAGAACCCAGACGTGGCACAAACCACTTCTGCTCGTAGTCAGCTGGGGAGAAGTCAGTCGCATAGCCACACCTCACTGCAAAGGAAGCTGGAGTATATAGTCTCTAGCTGGGAAGCCATATACCAACATTTGGGGATCTGTTAATGAAGAGAGGAGACACCCTGGCTGGGTAGATCAGTTGGTTGGAGTGTCCTCCCAATACACCAAGGTTTGGGTTTGACCCCCGGTCAGGGCACATAGAAGAAGCAACCAATGGATGATGCATAAATAAATGGAACAACAGATTGATGTTTCTCTCTCTCTTCTTCCGCCTTCCTCCCTCTAAAATTAATAAATACAACTTTAAAAATAAAATGAACAGAGGAAAATGGATTGATAGAAAACTTGCAGTATCTGCCACAATGTATAAATTGAAACAACATTTGTACAAAATTGTACTTACTCTTAATATAAAAGTATTGGGTCTCTCTATTTCTTCTGTTTTATCTTAGTTCATTCTACTTCTTTTTCATTTTTAAAATACTGGTCTTAACCTACTAAATTGACTTTACCATACTTGAATGGGTTACAACCCTCATGTTGAAAAACACTTTCCCAGAGCAAAGGGCAGACTTGCCCTTGGCACGGCACAGCGGTGTCCTCAAGACAGGGCTGCTGCTCACTCTGCAGCCTCCTCATTGGCTGCTGCCCCCAGCGCTGCAGAACCCAGCTGAGCTCCCACTCCTACACTCACCTTGGTGTTCCCTCCATGTGGGCTGCCTTCCGCCCCTCTTACCTCTCCTGTCCCCACCCAGACTATTGGCCTGGCAAACCACCTTCATTGTTCAAAGCCCAGCTTGTGTGTCCCCCCTGATAAGCCTTCTCTTATCCCTACGTCAGCTGCAGTGTTGATTCTCTCCTTGGCGCTGAACTCCTCGTTACCCCGTATCCCATTAACGTTCCTAGCTGTCACCTTCCCCTCCGCTGTGAGTGCCTCCAGTGCAGAAAAGCAGGCCTCGTTCACCTTTGTATCACCTTTCTCAAGGCCTGGCACAAAGTCCAGGTCCAATGCATGTTTGCTGAGTTGACCAGATGGGCCAGTTCTGTCGGAAGAGGGGAAGCCTGCCCTGATTCCCTCAGGCAGAGTCACTTCTACTTTTGCTTTGCTCTCCTAACGCTTTCCTTGAGCCTCATACACTGCCTGGTTGTAATTAACTAATTGAGGAGCCCTGGAGCTGGGTTGCCTGGGTTCAAATCCTAGTGGTACCACTTTGTATGTGACTCTAGAAAAGTGACTTATACTTCCCAGGCCTCCGCTTCCTCATCCATAAAATGGGGGAACGATACAATTTATTTCGTAGAGAATTAAACTGGTGCATTCATTTGAAGCAGTACCTAGCAAACACTTGGTCAGCATTAGCTTTTAGGGTCTATTTTCTCTCTTACTAGACCATTGCCATCCTGAGGGAAGCTTTACATCTCCCTCAGTGCATTCTGTACAGGCCTTGCTCGTGGGAGCGCTCCACAGGTGTTGACTCAGCTGGCAGACCTGGAAATCCAAGCATCATTTCCACATCTGGCTGGCCTGTGGGAACTGTGATAAAGGACAGGTCCTGAGCACCTGGCCAAGTGTAACCGACTCGGGGAAACAGCCAGCAGAAACGATGCCTGCCCCATCTCCTCCAATTCCCTGAGCAGTTCAACAAGCACAGCAGACAAAGAGAAACCTGTAGACTTTCTCTCCAGTTTATTAGGACTGCCAACACTGCACCTGAAACCTACGTGATTTTATTAACCAATATAACCCCCGAATTTAATTAAATTAAAAAAAAAAAACTGCCAACAAGTCTTTGACTGAGTTGAACTACCCTGAGGTAGTGAAGGGAGATGTTTTGTTATGCATAGGGAGTTGGCTCAGCCCTGGGAAACAGGAAGTAGGATTAGACAGGTTCTTCCCTGCTGAGCGGTGGGGTCTCTCAGACATGAGAGCCCGGTATCCCAAACTCTGTATCGCTCAGGACCAGCTGCAGGAAACCAGAGGACATTCCAGGTATTTGAGTCAGAAAGGGATTGAATGTAGGGAGTAGGTTCCTTCAGTTGGTGCTGGGTCTGCAGGAATGACTCCTGTATGACCCCCTGAACTTGCCTGCCAGCAGAGGGGCTGTCATTTCCCCCTCAGGAAGCTGGGGATCAGGAGATCACCTTTGGAACTGTTCATTTTCAGAAAATACCACCACAGCAACGCAGGGATCGGGAAGCTGCAGCTGCCCACAAATCTAGTGACTGAATGCTAGAACATTGCAGCAGAGGGCCAGGGTGGCTCCATGACCTTGTTTGCCAGCTGCAGTCAAAGTGGCAGGAAGATGGCTTCTGCCTCATTCCTACTGTCCCCAATTCACACCTTCATCCAGCCTCTAGGACCACAGCTGCAAGGGAGTCGGGAACATTTGGTTCAGGAAGATGCATTGGAGGGGCTGTAAAGATGCTGGATCTGTTGACCCACCACATTCCCCATGCCCTTCCTTCCTCACTATGCTCTAGTCACTGGCTTTCTGACTGTTCTTTGATCACAACAAAAGTGTTCCCACTGCTTGGAACTTTTGCATTTGCTGTTCCCTCTGCTCAGAATGCTGTTCCCACAGAGCTTTACAGTCCTGTTAAGCATCACCTCCAGAGAGACATTCCTTACCCAAGGCATCCTAGAGGGCCCCTCCTCTAGGCTTTGGGCCTGCTCCTGAAACAATCAGTCACAAGAGGCTGGGATTATTAGGAATGGCTAAGTTTCACTCTCTGGTGTAAAACTATATTGTATCACCTTGTTTCCTTTTCTTCTTTGCACCTATCACTAGCTGAGATTATGACATATTCTTAGATGTTCACTTATTTATAAATTGTCTTCCTATTTAGAATGTAAGTTTCGTGAGAGCAGAAACTTTATCTGTTTTCTTTACCCCCATAGTTCTAACACCTACAACAGGGCCTAATGTAGAGCATGTGCTCGATAAACATTTGTTGAACAAATCACTGAGAGACAGAGATTACACAGCACTTTGGATTTACCGCTGTCACTTCATTTATTATATAATATTGTAATTACTCCCTTCTTGATTCAGGACCAAGACCACATCCTATTTTTGTTTGTTTGTTTTGCCTTACTTCTTACAATAATGCCCAGCAAATAGTTGACAAGCCATGCATTTTGATAAATGAATAAAGGGGGAGAGAGAGAGAGAGAGAGAGAGAGAGAGAGAGAGAGAGAGAGAGAGAGAGAGAGAGGGAGAGAGAAAGAAAGAAAGAAAGAAAGAAAGAAAGAAAGAAAGAAAGAAAGAAAGAAAGAAAGAAAGAAAGAACATGTTTAGGAAGATGTGTAGATGTGTTCCAGGATGTCAGAGGAGGGGAGGGGGGTGGTTATTGTACAAAGGTGATCAAATGCTGAGTAAAATAGCATTTTGCCAAAAAACGCAAGAAGTCCTTGGATGGGAGGTCAGGGCAGGTGGGGTGGGCTGAGGTCAGGCAAGCTGGCAGCAGGTTCAGCCAGGGCAGAGGAAGATGCAAGGAGCTGGGAAAGCTTGAGAAGGAGCCGCCCAGCCCTGGCCAGTACGGATCAGTTAGCTTGGCGTTGTTCCTACAAAGAGACAGGTCGCCCATTCACTTCCCAGTCAGGGAATATGCCTTGGTTGTGTGTTTGGTCCTCGGTCAGGGCACTTGCCTAGGCTGTGGGTTCGGTCCCCGGCTGGGGCATGTACGAGAGGCAACTGATCATTGTTTCTCTCACACATCAGTGTTGCTCTTCCTCCTTCTCTCCCTCCCATCCCTTCTCTCTAAAAATCAATTAATTAATTAACTAAAGAAAAAAGAAAAGGAGTTGCCAAATATCTATTTGCAGATTTGATAGGATCTCTAGTTGCCTGGGCACTTCTTACAACTGCTGTCTCCCAACCCCTCTGAAAAGCATCCTTGTCCCTCTAAAACTCTATCTGAGAAAGAAGAGGGCATCAACTTCCACTCTACAGTTCTTTCATAAAATACACCTTGTCAGCGTCACGCTGTTGGGGCAAGAGGAAAACCAACATCGCTCTTTAAATAAGATGCATTCTAGTGTTGTCCACATAGAATATATTTTGGAAGGGAAACGGCAGTTTTGGTAGGAGGCAGGAGATTTTGAAAAGAAATTTGACATTTTGGTACCTATAATATGTAAATTATTTCTTTTTTCCCAATATGTAACTTATTTCTTTTTTTCTAATGTGTAAGTTATTTCTGATAATCAACAAATAATTGTTTAACTCAGCCTTTTACACATACACAAAATGCAAACACATGCATACAAAATACACACACAGCACCAATGTATGCACATAGAAACGTTCATATTCATTCACAAACAGATACACAAACACACACAGTCACGTGCACAAGCACACACACACACCAAGCCCTTGTTTAGGAAACAAAATCAATACAGTCAGAAGGCATTTGTAAAGCCTATTTCCCAGAAACTCATAATTCATTTATGAAAAAAATGTAAGCATTTGAACAAGTTTCTATTTCACTGGTGACTGGTGAAGGGGCAAAGGCAAGGGGAAGGAAGCTGAGGGGTTTCACAAGCAGCCACCCACGTGAAAGCCGTCTGGACAGTCAGGAGGCGGCCCCGCCGCCCCCACGGCTGCCTCACCCAGGGACAGGCTCTGGGAGCCTCCAACAGTAGCTTGTTGGGTGGGCAAATCGACCTGGAAAAAAGAGCACGACACCAGTCCACATGTACAGACCAACAGTCAGACAGGACCACAGCCAGAAAAAAAAAAGGGCTTTGAAGGCTGAGAATAGTAGCAACTGATGGATAAGTAGAGTGGGAGGGAAAGGAAGCAGAGAAAATGGAGACCTGAGGCCGTGAGGAAAAAGAAGTAAAACAGAAAAACATTTGCACATCTTGAAACCAGTGGGAGAAGTCAACACACAATGAAATCTGTCCTCTGTGGGACATGCTGCTGGAAGAAGTCTTGAGTACCAGGGGAGAGCAGTGAGGTGGGAAAGAAAGATGCTCAAAATGACAAGGCCGTGGGAAAAGGGAAGACCCTCTTCTCTCTGCGGAAGTTCTTGCCTGCTTGCTTTCTTTTGACACCATCTTCCCCTGAACTGAGCCCCTTCCTTCACCCCGAGGTGGAAATGACGGATAAGGACTTACAGTGTGACTATCCCAGGGGTATTTGCACCTTCTCAGCCTCCCACCTTCCACTTCCTCCCCACCCTTCTCAGAGCTAAATCATACTCTCTTCTAGGACTCAGCCTAGAGGTTCCCTCCTCCAGGAAGACTTCCCTGACTTTCTACCTTCCAAGGGTTGGGACTTGTCCTGTGGCTCCCAGCACCCATCATACTGGATGTAGGTGGCTCTGAGTGACCCAGTCGCTCAGTAGGCTGGGAGCCCCTGGGAATGTGGGCTGTGCCTTGCTTCCCAAGATATTACATACTCCTAGCTCAGGATGTGCAAACCAAGTGAGAAAAGGGAGGATGGAAAGCTGGAGCTCTTCACAGGCGTGGGTGGCAGCTCTCAGAGTGTTGTCCTTCCCAGGCACCCCTGCACCGTTCCAAGGTTTGCCTTAGGCTTGGTGAGGGAGTGCGGGGAGGTGAGGTGGTGTTCCCAGTGTCAGCAGCTTTTGCAAGGGAAAGGGATTGGGGAAGAGGAATGGGACAGGAAAGCCAAAGCCAGGTCCTCTGTGGGTATTTTACCTTTACAGTGCTCACCAGAAACTCCAGAAATGAGTGGGAGAAGACAGACCAAGAAGGGGTGGCTGAAGAGCAGCAGGTCTCTGCCCCTCACCAGCCCACCTGCCGTAACCACCATTTGGAAAACAAGGAACAACAGGCCGTTCGGTTCTGCTGAGGGTTTGTGTCCATTCACTCCACAAATACTTATTGAGCACCTGTTATATGCTGGGTGTTGTTTTAGGGGCTAGGAAAACACCAATGAAGAAATACGGTGCTCATATTTTGGGGGGATGGAGAGGTAAGTCAGGTGATAGTAGGGTGGGGAGGGGCTGTTTCACACAGGTTGGTAGGAAGGTCTCTGACAACTTTTGAGCAGACATCTGAAAGAAACAAAAGAGGAAGCCAGTGGTTATCCAGAGTAAGAACATTCTAGGACAAAGGAATAGCTCGTGCAAAGGCCCCAAGGCTAGAGTGTGCTGGGTGTGTAAGAGGAGCTACAAGGAAGTCAGTGTGGCTGGAGCAGAGAGCCAAAGTGGTTAGAAAGGAGATTGCAGGGATGACAGGGAGCAGGATCGCTGAGCATCTGGCACGACAGGTAAGCACTCGGGCCTCTGTCTGAGAGCGGAGGGGAGGACAGGTAGAACGTGAGTGGAGGACAGATACAATCTGACTAAGGGCTCAGCAGGATTCCTTCGACTGCTGGGTGGGAAAATGGTGTAGAGTGAACGAGGGTGGCATTGAGGACACCAGTTAGTACATTGCTGCTGCAGTAGCCTGGGCGAAAGATGGTGACGGCTTAAGCTAGGGTGGTGGCAGTGAAGGTGATGTGAAGTGGTAGGTCTGTACTGAAGATGAAGCTGATAGGGTTTGCTGGGGGCCCAGGCCACATGGAAGGGGAGGTGACGAGTGTGCAGGGATTGTTGGGAACTGTGTTGGAGGAGCCTGCTGCTGCAAGGAAGCAACTGCATCGAGCGTACAGTTGAGGGGAGAGGTCCGGGCTGCGGTTGTCATGGGGATTATTGTAATGGGCCTGGGTGAGGGCTGGAAGTGACTGAGACAGAGGAGAGAAGAGGGCCAGGGACAGAACCTGGAGCACTGCAAAGGCAATGGAGGGCGAAGGCAGCCCTGGTGTCCGTAGGCCAAGAGAAGAAACTGTTTGCAAAACAGGGAGGGTTCAGCTGGCAAAGGCTGAAGCGGACCTGAAAGAGAAGGCCAAGAACTGAACTGGGACTGGGCAGTGTGGAGATCGCCTTACCAAGAGCAGTCTCATTTCAGTGCAGTGGGATCTGGACAGAATGGGAGGCCAGGAAGTGAAGGCAGATGCAGCAACAGGTTGGAGAGGTACCGGTGTAAAGGGGCACCAGCCTTATCTCTGAGCTCCTTAAACTGTCCTGCATCAGGCAGCTCAGTTTTGCGCCCCCCCCCCCCTCCCGCCACCTCTTCTCTACACAGGTCTCCAGTCTCCCAGCCTGCCATCACCACCCCAGCTGGGATGGGGGAGCAGAACCCTGAAGTTGGCTCAGGTTTTATTTTTTGTTTCTCGTAACAAGTTACAACCAGCCAAAGCATACCTTGTGAGAATAGGGCAGGGAATCACACCATTAATCCTTGGTCATCAGTTTGTGTCTCCTTAAATCCAGAATAAGCCAAGGTTTCAAAACAGCCCCAGGCAAAAGCTTATTGCTGACTGCCACCTGGTGGTCATTCTGGGAACTGTCCTGGGTCCAAATCCATCATGGGGTGGTTAAAGAATTGAGGGAAGTGTTAGAATAGCACCCAGCACTCATAAAGTGTTCAGTAAGAGTGGGTACTGTCATTGTGCTCCTGGTTCAGGGAGTGTGGTCCAAACAGTGGCCCTTGACTTAACTCCCAACATTTTTTGAAAGAAAAAAAATCCTAAAAGGAGGTCCCCACACTTTTAAAAATCTTGGTAGAAGTAAGAGTACTTCAAGGGACCAAATAGGACATGTGTGTATGAAGTCAGATGATCTAGATTCAAATCCTTCTTGTACCACTATGTGCCCTCGGTCACATCACTCATGTGACCAAGACACAGCGAGCATCTTCAGTCTCAGTTTCATCAAACCATAAAATGGAAACATTAGGATTAAAACTGTACAAGGCAGTGAGTGTAAAGAGCTCTCGGAAAAACATGCACTTCATTAGTTAACAGTAGTGACACCACAGCTCTCAACTCTGGGGTGTATCACTTTAAAATAATGCTTGTCAGCCAGACTTCCCAGCCAAGATGGACACAATGTAGGTGGACACAATGCGCCTCCTCGCACAACCAAAATTAAGGACAATGAAGATTTGAAAACAAGAAAACAATCCAAACTGATAGAAAATTGAACTGTATGGAAGTCTGACAACCATTCATCCAGACCGGTAAAAGGGGCGGGGTTGTGGCAGGAAAAAGTGGAGGTTGGTGGACCCAGGCACGCAGGCAGCGGCTGGAAGGTCCAAGGCGTGCAGGCAGTGGCTAGCGGACACCGGGCACTGGGTGGCAATGGGCAGACCCAGTGAAGCCGCGCAAGGCATCTGGCTGACCAGGCGGTCCCACATTTGCGCGCAGATAATCCAGGCAAAAACAGGGAGCGAGACAGACCTCACAACCCAGGGCCCCCGAGCCAGGAAATAAAGCCTAAAAACACCGATTGAAAACACTTGTGGTGGTTGAGGTGTCAGGAGAGACTCCCAGCCTCTCGGGAGAGTTTGTTGGAGAGACCCACAGGGTCCTAGAATGTACACAAGCCCACCCACATGGAAATCAGCACCAGAAGGGCCCAATTTGCTTGGGGAAAGTGGCAGAAGGGACTGGAATCCGAGAGAGAGTGGAGCAAGCACCATTGTTACCTCTCAGACCCCACCCCCACATACAGCATCACTACCCAGCCACTGGGCTGCCCCGCTCTGGGGAACACCTAAGGCTCCGCCCATCACTATGTAACAGCTGAGACCAGACCGGAAAAATAAAACAAAACCCAAAAATAGCTCAAATGGGAGAACAGATCAAAGCTCCTGAGCCAATTCATCTAAGCGACCAAGAGGCAGCCAACCTATCAGATGCACAGTTCAAAGCACTGGTGATCAGGATGCTCACAGAATTGGTTGATTTTGGTCGCAAATTAGATGAACGAATGAAGGCTACACTAAGTGAAATGAAGGAAACGCACAGGGAACCAATAGTAATGGGAGGAAAACTGGGACTCAAATCAATGGAGTGGACCAGAAGGAAGAAAGAAACACCCAATCAGAAAAGAAAGAAGAAACAAGAACTCAAAAAAAATGAGGAAGGACTTAGGAACCTCCAGGACATCGTTAAACGTCCCAACATCCGAATTATGGGGGTACCAGAAGGGGAAGAGGAAGAGCAACAAGTGGAAAACTTCTTTGAACCAATAATAAAGGAGAACTTCCCCAATCTGGTCAAGGAAATAGACTTCCAGGAAGTCCAGGAAGCTCAGAGAGTCCCAAAGAAGTTGGACCCAAGGAGGAACACACCAAAGCACATCGTAATTACATTAGCCAAGATGCAAATGAAGGAGAGAATTCTAGAAACAGCAAGGGATAAGGGGACAGTCACCTACAAAGGAGATCCCATCAGACTGTCAGCTGATTTCTCAAAAGAGACCTTACAGGCAAGAAGGAGATGGAAAGAAGTATTTCAAGTCATGAGAGTCAAGGACCTACATCCAAGATTGCTCTATCCAGCGAAGCTGTCATTTAGAATGGATGGACAGATAAAGCGCTTCTCAGATAAGGTCAAGTTCAAGGAGTTCATAATCACCAAGCCCTTATTATATGAAATGTTAAAGGGACTTATCTAAGAAAAAGAAGATAAAAAATATGACAGTGAAAAGACAGCAAACTCATAGCTATTAAGAACCACACCTAAAACAAAAGCAAACTAAGCAAACAGCTAGAACAGGAACAGAACCACAGAAATGGAGATCACATGGAGGGTTAGCAACAGGGGAGTGGGAGGAGGAGAGAGGGGGAAAAGGTACAGAGAATAAGTAGCACAGACGGTGGGTAGAAAATAGACAGGGGGAGGGCAAGAATAGTGTGGGAAATGTAGAAGCTAAAGAACTTATGACACATGGGCATGAACTAAAGGGGGGGAATGTGGGTGGGAGGGGGTGTGCAGGGTGGAGGGGAATGATGGGGGAGAAATGGGACAACTCTAATAGCAAAATCAATAAAATATATTTAAAAATAAAAATAAATAAAATAAAATAATGCTTCTCAACTGGTGGCAATTTTGCCCCCTAGAGAACATTTGGCAATGAGATGTATTTTTTAAATTTGTACTGATTTTTTTAAGAGAGAGAGGAAGAGGGGGGAGAGAGAGATTTGTTGTTCTACTTATTTATATATTCATTGGTTGATTCTTATATGTGCCCTGGCAGAGGATTGAACCCACAACCTTGGCGTATCAGGACAATGCTCTAACCAACAGAGCTACTTGACCAGGGCAGCAATGAGATGTTTTTGCTTGTCGCAAGGGTGAGGGGACGCTAGTGCATCTAGTGGGCAGAGACCAGGGATGCTGTTAAACACACTGCAATGCACAGCATAACCCTCTAAAAGACAGAATTATCCAGTCCAAAATGTCCATAGAGCTTAAATTGAGAACTCTGGAGCTTCCTTGAATGGGGATTCTTCTTGCCATGTTACAAGCCAATGTGAGGAAGTGTCTTCTGAAAAGTGCAAGGGAAGCAGAGTGATGCCTGAGCTGGAGAGCGGTTCCTCCAGTGTCCCCGTGCAGGGGTGAGGGAGGCTGCTCCTGACCGTCCTCTCCAGCGTGGAAGCGACAAGCCAGCTGCATGTGGCTACTGAAGTCAAAATGAATGAAAGTGTTGAAAAGTCCTGGGTTGTAAGGGCCACATTTCAAGCATTCCGTAGCCACATGTAGCTTGTGGACGGCACAGAGGCAGAACATTCCTATCAGCATAGAAAGTTCTATTGGACAGAAGCAGGCATCTGTGGGCAATCCACACGCGAGAAAAACTAGAGACTAAGGACATGCAGAGAGGAGGGACCATGAAAGACAACAGTATGCACCACTGAAATGGCTAAGTAAACACATGTATAATTCAATGCTAAAACAAGCCATGAAAACACACATGCATAGTAATTGATCCGTGCCCTCAACCTTCCCTCCCCCAAGAATCACTCTTAAATGCATAAAACTCAAGAACCCTGAAAAGGCAAGGAGAGCCAACAGAAAGCAGGCAGAGAAAGGGGAGCTCTATTGTGGGGGAACTCTCTCTTCCTCTCTCTCTCTCTCTCTCTCTCTCCCTCCCTCTCTCCCTCTCTCCTTCCTGGCTCTGCTCAGTTGATCTTGCGGTACACCATTCCTGGCCATGAGTCGATTGTACTGACGGATGAGCGCCTGCGGCGGCTTATCTTGCTTAAACTCTTGGGGTCCTTATAAAGCGTGTACATGTGCTTGATGATAAAGGGCAGACAGAAGAAGTGCAGGAACATACGGGAGAGTTGGAAGATCAAGTGCAGGTAACCCAGCTCCTTGAACTGCTCTTTCATCAACGAGTTGGTGAGCAGGACCATGCAGAAGCTGAAGATCTCATAGATGACGATCCACAAGGCATAGCACAGCAGCCCCATGTATTTGTTTTCGTGGACACAGTAGAGGAGCAGGGAGCTGAGGCTGATGGTGATGATGGACAGGCTGACGCTGATGTGCTTTTTGTCGGTCAAGAGCCAAGGGGCTAAACCAGACTTTATGTCTATGTAGATGTTGTACTTGTCCTCGTAGCCAAAGAACATAGTCTCGTTCAAGTCAAAGATGAGGAACTGGATGGTGTTGAGGATAGAGAAGATGCCCGCCAAAAGGCAGAACATCTTGTCATTCATTTTCTACTTGTTTTACCAGAGCATCTCCTGCAGAAAAAAAAAAAAATCATGGAGTGACACGACAAGATGGCAGAGCCAGACTTAGATAAATCCCCACCCCCCCACCACTAGAGGGAAAAGGTGGGGCTCAGAGTAATAATGGTATGTGGACAGGCTACAGGTTGGATGGGGCTATCAGCGACCACATCATTGGGATGGGACATCACTGGCCCGGATACGGCTCAGGAAGCTTCCAGCTCTGCTGCTCCTGCTGCTGCTGAGCTTTAAGGTGGCAAAAAAGGCATTCCCGTCGGTATCAGGCAGTAGGAATTAGGAAACCCCTGTATCTGGAATTATGATAGAGTCAGTTCTGAACTCCTCTCTGGGATGTTTGTTTCTCTGAGGTCAGAAAACTGCCATGGCTCCTAAGGGCCTGGAATCATGCCTGTCCCTCCCCTGGGTGCCCTGTCTTTCCTTCCAAGGCCTCACTAACAGAATTTCCCCGCTTTGTTCCCTGCCATCAGTGAGGGCATGGAGCCATTAGTGAGTGGAATGGGGGAAAGTTTATGGATCCAACTTACTATCTTCTCTTCCCAGGCCAAAGGTGCCTCAACAATAAGCCACCATCACAGAGCCAAAGACCCAGCAGGCCAATGTCCAGCTGCAGCCTCTGGCAAACCTGAGCTCTGGAGGCTGGCTCCAGCTCTGGGGACACGCCCAGAGCCCAAGCGGGCCCTGCTGGGGGCATGTTTGTTACAGAGTTCCCAAGGCTGGGATAAGCTGGGCGCAGCGCAAACATCTCTCCCAGCCCAGATCACCTTCTTACTGGCTTCCGGTTCAGAGAATTCCAGAGCAAAGCTCCCTCCTTTTCCCTCAGCACACTGGTGAGCTGCCACTGAGAGGGGAGGAGAAAGGGAAACGGTCACACGTGAGGGGAGTGCTGCAGTCCTCCGGCCCGGTGTGTTTCCGAAGACTGGAAGCCTGACATGGCCTCTTTCTGCGGTGACAGGAAGGGGCCCTGCCCAGGCCTGGGGGCCACGGCTGGGCTGCCAGCACCCCCGTCCAGCCTGTGCCTCACTCACCACTCACTCTATCAATCTCAGATATTCTTTTCTTTTCTTTTTTTTGTTACTAGAAATTTTTTTATTGTAAAATACACATAACAAACTTGACCGTTTCCCCCTTTTTGAGTGTCCGATCCGATGGCATTCAGGGCAGTCACATCGTTGTGTAACTGACCACCGCCCACCTCCAGACTCTCTCATTTTCCCCAAGAGAAACTTTGTTCTCATCAGGCAGACTCCCCACTTCCCCTCCCCTCGGCCCCTGTTAACCACCACTTCTCTTTCTGTCTTTATGAGTTTTACTATGCTAAGTAACTCCTATAAGTGGAACCATACAGTCTTTGTCCTTTTGTGTCTGGCTTACTTCACTTAGCATAATATTTTCAAGGTTCATCCCAAACAGGATAGTTGTTCCCCATCATCTTCCCACTCTGCGTGACTCCAAGCTTAGTTCTTGCTTGACACACAAACCTGTCGCTGCGCCCAGACTCCGAAGTGTTCCTGGTGGGGTGGGAGAGGCAGTGTGCTGGCCAGTGGATAGCTGCATTGATACTTTCCTGTTCCCATCAACTAACCCACACCTCATCCCTGCTCACAGGACAGCTTCCAGAGCAGCCACTACCCACAGGGTGCTCACCTGCACCAGCCCAAACTAGGGCCCCAAGCCACGCGGATCAGAATTGTGGTTTAAGCCTGTGTTGCAGATTGATAAATGTCTTTATCAACTCCACCGTTTTCTCATCCCTGCTGCCCCAGCCTTGGTTTTAGCCCTGTCACCTCCCTCCTGGGTCACTGTAAGAACCATTTAACTTCTCTTTCTGTTTCCTACCGCACTCCTCTGTATATGCATTCAACATTCACTCGCCAAATGCCTATTGAGCATCTACTATGTGCTGGGTACTGAGCTTGGTACTGGAGATACAGGTAAACACTCTAGTAAGGAAGCTAGATAAATAAGAAACAAGTAAATAAAATGTTTGAAAAAAACTTAAGGAAAAGAAAACTTAAAACTTATAATGCAGTGTGATAAATGCTGTGGAGGAGGTGGTCCAGTGTCCTCAAGATCTAATAAGATCTAACCCAGCATGAGAATCGGGAGAGGATTTTTCTGGAGGAGGCTATCATTAAGCTTGTGTTTTAAAGGATATTGGGTTTTTTTAACTACTCAAAGTCTTTATTATAGTACCTGGGCTGGGATGGATGTGGGCAACCATTGCCCTGATGAGCACCGGATGCCTGTCCTGATAGCCATGAATGTGCCAAAAGTGCCACCACTCTGCATCATGGTTTCACCGATGCCTTGGTCCCTGATGCCTCCCGTCACCTCCTGGCCCCACATTCCAATCCTGGGACAGAAAAAGATGCCGAAGAACACCCTGCTCGCCATGCCCACGGTGCAACCCATCACAAAGCCCATCTTCACGCAGTCAAAGCAACTTGGCTGGGACTCTTTGTAGGGACCCGTGGCCACCAGCATCTCACTCACAGCCTTGGTAGCTCAGCTGTATGTCCCACATGGAACGCTAGGTGGAGTGCAAGGATGTGCGCATTAACTGGGCAGAAAAGGGAGAAACTTCACCCCCAGCAAAGTGGACAACATCCCGGTAGGATCAGAAACAGGCAAAGTCGTTTTGAAAAGAGCAAGTTCGGTGTAGACTGAGCACAGGGGTAGGCTACGCGGGTTGGCAGAGACAAGAGAAAGGAAGGGGCCTTGCCTGCCACCTGCCCCCTGCCACCTGCCATGAGAAAGGCAGTGGGGAGACCTGCAAGGGTGTGTGTGTATGAGAGACAGGATCTGATTTGCATTTTAGAAAAATATTTCTTGCTGCCGCGGGGATCATGGATCAGAAAGGGGACAAAAGGGAGGCAGAACAGTTGAGAAGCTGGTAAAGGAAGAAATGAGGTGAAGCAAAGCAACGTAGGAAGGTTGGGGGGAGTGACTTTGCATTTGGGGGTTGGGGCTGTGGGAGCAGGAGTATGGAATGAGCTCCTGGGTGGAGGGTGGTCCATTCACTGAGGTGCAGAGCACGGAGGCAGAAGCACACTTAGGAGCGGGGTGGGGAAGATGAGGAGGAGGACAGCTTGGGAAATGGTGGGTCTGAGTTCCCTGGGGACTTCCAAATAGCCATGTCTACCATGAAGTCACCTCCATCAACCTAGAACTCAGAGAGAATCTGAGCCTTTGCTAGATACAGGATTCTTGGTTAACAGAGGGTTTTCGAAAACACTTTAAATAAGTTACCCTGCCATTTGGCTTCCATTGTGTTTGCTGAGAAACCAGATGTTAATCTTACTGGGATTCCCTTCTAAGTGATGAGTCATTTTTCTCTTGCTGCTTTCAACATCTCCTTCACTTTGACTTGAGCACTTTTACTATGCAGTGTCTGTTTGTGGAGCCTGTGCATTTAACCTAGCTGGAATTTGTTAAGCTTACTGGTTGTAGGCTAGAGTTTTTCAATAAATTTGCGAAGTTTTCAGCCATTATTTCTTCAAATATATTTTTTTCTGTTCCTTTCTCTCCTCTCCTTCCAATACTACCATTTTGCATATTTTGGTTGGTAGCTTAACAACATCCCACATTTCTCGGAGGCTCTACTTATTTTTCTTCATCTTTTTTCTCTGTTCTTTAGATTGCATAATTTCTGTTACCTACCTTAAATTTTACTAATTCTTTCTTCCGCCAGTTCAAATCTACCGTTGAGCCTCTCTAGTGAATTCTTCATTTCAGTTACTGTACTTTTCAACTCAGTAATTTCTACGTGAGCCCTGGCCAGGTGACTCAATTGGTGGGAGTATCACCCCATACACCAAAAAGTTGCAGGTTTGATTCTCAGTCAGGTTGCATACCTAGGTTGTGGGTTTGACTCCCAGTTGGGGCACGTATGGGGGCGTGTATGTTTCTGTCTTACATTGATGTTTCTCTTTCTGTCTCTCTCCTTCCTCTCCTCTTAAAAATCAATTTAAAAAACATATCCTTGGGCCCTGGCTGATGTGACTCAGCGGATTGAGAGCCGGCCTGAGAACCAAAAGGTCACTGGTTCAATTCCCAGTCTGGGCACATGTCTCGGTTGCAGGCCACGTCCCCAGTTGGGAGTGTATAAGAGGCAACCACACATTGATGTTTCTCTTCCTCTCTTTCTCACTTTCTTCCTCTCTCTTTGGAAATAAATAAATAAAATAATACCTATCTATCCATACACCTTTGGTTGAGGATTAAAAAACAAAAGTAAAAGAATTTCCATTTGGTTCTTTTAATGTAATTTGTATCTCCTTATTGATATTCTCTACTCGATGTGACACTGCTGTTACATTTTTCTTTACTTTTTTAATTATGGTTTCCTTTAGTTTTTAGGACATATTTGTAATGGCCATTTTAAAGACTTTCTCTGTTAAATCAAATATTTTGTCACTCTTGCAGGCAGTGTCTGTTACCTGCTTTTCCCCTGGTGTGTGGGGCACGCCTTCTTTGCACATCTTTAGTTTCGTTGTTGTTGCAGTTGGAGCCTGGGCACTTTAGATCTGATATCGATGTCATGGCAACTCTACTTGGCATCCCAACCATCCATCGGACTATTACTGTTATTTGCTTATTCACTTGTTTAGTAAATGGTTGGCTTATTTCAGTAACTAAATCTCCGCCCTCACAACCCAGTGCTGCACAATATGAAGCCTCTGATGTTGTTTCTTGGGGAGAAGCAATTTTGGGCCCACACTCTAGGACAATAGTGGTTTTGGCAGCATCATAGTTG
This sequence comes from Glossophaga mutica, assembly GCA_039655065.1. Lineage (NCBI taxonomy): Eukaryota > Metazoa > Chordata > Mammalia > Chiroptera > Phyllostomidae > Glossophaga > Glossophaga mutica. The sequence goes on from CM077306.1 coordinate 113,539,903, forward strand.
CTGACTGATTGCTCTATTGTTCTCCATAATGTCCTGGAGCAAAAATTGCTCTACAGACAAAGCCAGTCAAATTTGGGCTCCTTTGAAATAATAGTTACAAAAGTCAGCGCTTGATATTTGTTCTGCTCCCAGGAGGTCCTCTCCCAGTTGTTTCTTTCCCGTTGTTTCCTGAAAACTATCAGGCCTGCAGTTTGGCCTGTATCTTCGTTGGCTCTACAAATCTCCCAATTGCTTTCTGCCACAACCTTCACTATTTCTTAGAGTGCCTTTAGGCTTGAAATTGCCCCTGCTCTGTTGTAAATGAAGCAGATTCCTTTGGGAAGGAATTGCAAACTGTCTATTCTGTGGCCTTACTTCTCCCATGCCCCAGCCAAAATCTCTGGGCTAGTGCTTTGGGGCTGTGGGCAGGGACAATTGTCTGCTTCTGCCTTAGTGACACTCCTGCTTCAGAGTTTGAGTGCTGCGTGAGGAAGAAAAGACAGTAAGTAGCTTGAGGTCTTCTTGGATTGCCTACCCTGTCATTGCTACTGCCACCTCACAACAAGGGCACAGGCAGTTGGGGCCCCAGCACTTTCAGTGGTACCATGTCCAGCCTAGTGCCTCTCTCCCATGAGTAGGTGTGGACAACAAAGGGAACCTCCATGTTTTAGCCTCAGCACCAGGTACCTGGGGCTAGGGTGAGAAATGCTGATGTCCTGCTCCTCCTGGGGAGAAAACCCTGACTTGGGGACCCGGGGGAGGGAGTCCACCTTCTTGGCCGCACTAGTCTGGAGTAGAGTTTCTGCCTGACTGAGCTGGGAGAGGGGAGGGAGGAAGTGGTCTTGGTTCAAAACCAGAGAATCTCACTTCTTCTTCTTCTTCTTTTTTTTTTTTACCAAATCTTTGACTTTCCTGAATAGCTGTTTCTTCATTTGCTATCTGCCCTTAGAACCATTTCCAGATGATTTGTGTGCATGTGTGTGTTTTGATAATTTTCAGCAGTTTCACTGGGGAGCAGGTCCATGGAGCTCCTTGCGCTGTCATGCTGGAAATTGATTATGCCACAGTGTTTGTCGACATATACTTGGCTCTTAAAAATATGCAACATTGCAATTATGTCCATTTGAATGCAACTTAAAACATAAATTTGGAGGGAGGAGCAAAGGAAGGAAAATGGAAGAGAAGTTTTATCATTCATCTGGGCATGACTATTAGCATCTCATTTTTATTTTAGATAAAAACATGAAGCAGTATTTCACTGAAGCAGATATACAGAGTAAAAATAATGGAAATGAAAATATTTTCAACTATCCACCAAGTGTCAGAACTGAGGATTTTCTGCTTGCTCAGTCTAAATCTTTCTCCTCCGGGGAACATGGAACTAAAAGAGTCTCCACCAGACACTCCAAATGCCTCTTTAGTAATGAACATAAGGAACTTCTCATGGAGGTGGGAATTGGCAATGGGAACACTGTTACACAGGAAAATTCTCGGCTTATGAAGCATATGCTGTCGCTGTCACTACAGTTGCACTGACAATTGCAGCCCTGTGAGAAAGTATATGAGGATCACAGACATGTCACAGAGACTGACTGTCCCCTCCCCCACTGCTGCACCACAAGGAGCCTCCAGTCCAGGCAGCAGGGAGGAATCCCATGGTCTTTTCCCATTTCGGTCAAAGAGGCAGAGTCTTGTTCCGTAGTACCACAGTTAAGACTTATCTTTGCATGCCAGACAACAAAAACTCAAATCCTGATTCAGCCACTTTCGGGGCTACGATTGAGTGTTTAAACCTGATTTTGTCTTCGGTTCTTTCATGTGAAAAAAATAAAGATCTCAGCACTGACTGGGCTGGTTCAGCGGCTTGGGCGTTGTCCAGCAAACTGAAAGGTCACCGGTTGATTCCCTGGTCAGGGCACATGCCTGAGTTGTGGGCGTGCAAGAGGCAACCAAGATTGACGTTTCTCTCCCACATCAAAGTTTCTCTTTCTCCCTCCTTTCCCCTCTCTGCTTTGCAGTGTGACTTTCACTGTGTCTCTCACCTTCTGACTCCAACTCTGTCAGCATCTCATTTTTTTTAATCCAAAAGAATGCAAAGCCTCTTATAATTTTGTCAGTTATACCTCAAGATAGCCATTAACAAAAAGCAGCGAAGCCCAGTGAACTTGAACTCTAGTGGCTATCATATTTTGATATATCATGAATGTTTTGTGGAATGTTGCCTTGTCTCTTGTTGCATTAAAATCATGCTCATCTTTTAGATATATCATGTCTCATCTCCTTAGTGACGCCATCTGTAACTACTGCAATCCTGACTTCTTATGCAGACTTCTTCTCACAACCCCTATTTCAATAACTCCTATAGCAGTTATAATTTATTTTTATTCTCCTTAGCTTTCGCAAACAGAATATTATAATTCTCCCCTTTTTTAGAAGGGAATAACTGAAATTAGAAATACAATTCCCCCTTTAAGAAGAGAATCAATATGGATTAAGAAAAAACTATGAAGGAACAATATGCACTTTTAATTTATTTACTGCACTGCAGTAAAAGTTGTCTACTCCAGAATATTTACAACGCCTTGTGAGGTGTAAAGCCTATAAATGTTCCAGCTGGGCTAAAATCAAGCATCTTCATTTGTATTTTATTGCACTTCACTTTCTTGCACTATACTTTCTTCCTTCTCTTGAGTTTTCAGTCACCTGAAGGCTTCTGACATATATGGTGTAAAAAATTTAAAAACTAACCAAAAGTATACTGAGCTGTCACTGACTAGAGTGGCTCAGTTGGTTGGGCGTCATCCCGCAAAGTGAAAGGTCACTGGTGGTCCTCTTCCTGGGTGTGGTCCCTGGTTGGGGGCCTGCGAGAGGCAATCAACCGATGTTCCTCTCTCACACTGATGTTCTCACCCTCTCTTTCTCCCTCTATTCCCCCTCTCTAAAAATAAATAAATAAAATCTTTTTAAAAAGTATACCGAGCTATGTTTATCTCTTTTATTTTTTTAATTTAATCATTATTGTATTTTTTCTCTATGTTTATCTCTTTTAGAGTGTAATTCCTAAACTTGGTTTGCATGATGTCAGTGTTTGTGAAACATATCTTTGGTAATTCCAGAAAGTTATAAAATGTGGCTAGTACAGAAGATAGTTGTAGTTCATAAATTGTTCTTGCTGTCAATTGCCTATACCTTAAGATATAAACAAACTTATAATAAACTCATTAGTTTACATTTTTCTTTTTTCTGTTCCCACCTTGGGCTGGGTTTTTTGTTTTACTGCTAATATTAACTCAATAGACACTTCTAATTCCATACGATGGAGTCGTAGGAATCAGATTTACTCTCCTATTCAAGAAAAACAAAAATGCACAAACTATGTGAAAATTACTAAAAAAGCAGTCAGTGAAGGATAACGCTCTCCAGGATACAGGAAACAAAGGCAGTGAGCTCTATGATTACTCCAGATTAATGCCTAACAAGAATTTTCAGGTTGCAGTGCAGGGAGGAGGATTCCAAGAAGAGTCCCAAGTTCAAAAGAAGGACCCGAGAGTCGGGGAGACCACAGTTTCTACAGTTCACAGGACAGAGTGCCAGAGAGGAGAGAAATGCAGAGAACTCTGGTGATGTGCTGAGGGTCGGTCCCTTGTGAGTATTCAGCTGAATAATGATAATCACGTATAAAGGAAAAAACTACCCAAACCTGGGGAAAGAATCACTCAAGAGGATTAGAGGACACAACCCTTGCTCTGGTGCTCAGACAGGGACAGAAATAGTGTTTTTTCTTACCAACTGGACTGGAAAACCTCATGATTCATGGGGAATTATGTAGAGCACACAGAAAGATCTTGCTGCACAGTGGGAATAACTAGCTCTAGACTGACCACCATATCAGCCCTGACTAACAAATGTCAAAAGCAAGGCCTGAAAAGATAAAGATGTCTCCAACTAACTTAACTGCATCCCAGAACGAAGCTCAAGAATATGTATAAAAATATAAAAATATTCAGTATTCAACAAGGCAGAAATCACAATGTCTAGCATCCAATAAGAAAACTAGCTGACAGCTCTGACCAGTGTGGGTCGGTTGACTGGGCATTGTCCCACAAAGCGAAAGGTCATCAGTTTGATTCCCAGTCAGGGCACATGCCAGGATTTCAGGTTTGGTTCCTGTTCGGGGCTCAGCCCCCTTCCTAGTCAGGGCATGGTCCCAGTGGGGGTGTGTCTGAGAGGCAACTGATCGATGTTTCTCTCTCACATCAATGTTTCTCTCCCTCTCTTTTTCCCTTCCTTCCTCTCTCTCTAATAATAAATAAATAAATAAAATATTTAAAAAAATAAAAGAAAACTAGCAGAGACTTGACTTGGGGTGATGAAAACACAAAACAGTGTACAGATGATGTGTTGTAGAGTTGTGCACCTGAAACCTGTGTAATTTTGTTAACCAGTGTCACTCCAATAAATTCAATAAAAAGGAAAAAAGAAAACAAGCAGATATGCAAAGAAGCAAAATCTATGACTTGTAATGGAGAAAAAAATTAATAAACTAAAATCAATCCAGCCCTGGCTGGTGTGGCTCAATGGACTGAGTGACAGCTTGACAACTGAAAGGTTGCTGGTTTGATTCCCAGTCAGGGCACATGCCTGGGTTGTGGGCCAGGTCCCCAGTAGGGGGTATGTGAGAGGCAACCAATTGATGTATCTCTCACACATTGATGTTTCTCTCCCTCCCTTCCCCTCTCCTTAAAAATAAATAAATAAAATCTAAAAAAAAAGCCCAGCAATCCAGAATTGACACAGATATTAGAATCAACAAAGATACTAAAAAGGTAACAACTATATTTCATATGTTCAAAAAATTAAGTAGCCATGGACAATATTAAAAAAATTAAAGTATTATACACCATAACCAAACAGGATTTACTCTTAAAATGTAAAAATGATTCATTATATGAAAAATTTTAAAAATGTTTGACTTTAGAGAGAAAGAGAAGGGGGGGGAGAGAGAGAGAGAGAGAGAGAGAGAGAAACAATGATTCTTTGTTCCACTTAGTTACACATTCATTGGTTGTTTCTTGTATGTGCCCTCACCAGGATTGAACCTGTAACCTTGGCATACTGGGACAATTCTCTAACCAACTGAGCTATCCAGCCAGGGCAAGCATAGGAAAATTAATCAGTGCAATATACCACAATAACAGAATGAAGGGGGAAAATATGATCATTCCAACTGACGTAGAAAAGCATTTAACAAAATTGAACACCATTTTATGATAAAAAAATTAAAACACTCAACAAAGTAGGAATAGAAAAAAAATACTACCTCAATATAAGGCAGTACATATGTGAAAAATTCACAGTAACATCATACTCAATGGAGAAAGACTTTTTTGTATGTTGTAAACATGAGATAATTTTCTATCTTTGGATGCTATTCTTAAAATTAGGGCTTCTGGTCAAGAAGGAAGTGTAGGTATACAAGGCTCACCTCCTCACACAACCACAGTAAAAGTTACAACTGGACTACAAAACAGATATCACCCAAAATCATCAGAAAATTGAGTGGTATGGAAGTCCAACAACAACCAAGGAATTAAAGAAGCCACATTCATCCAGACAGGTAGGAGGGGTAGAGATACAGAGACATGTGGAGAGGTGCAGAGATGCAGAGATGTGGATGGATGGTCCCACACCCACAGGTGGTGGATAAAAATCAGGAGGGATACCTTGGGAGCAAGGGATCTCAGCTTCACACTAGACTAATCAGCTTAGGGTTCCAGCACCAGGAAGATAGTCCCCATAACTTCTGACTGTAAAAACCACTGGAAGTTGGGGCAGCAGAAGAAACTGTGGGATTCTCAGGGGTCTCCTCTTAAAGGACCCACAACAGATTAAGGACTTAGCCAGACTCATTCCCTCTGGGCTTCAGCAGCAGGGTAGCAGCTGGAAGGGCATCAGTGGCATTTGGGGAAAAATTGAAGTATCTGGCATCAGAGCAAGTGCCAGGGAATAGCTTACTCCCAGACAAAACTCCAGAGGCCAGGTAGCAGCATTATCTCCTTTATGAGCCCTTCCCCACACAGAGCCACAGAGCAGCGATGCCATATCAGATACTCCATCGATCTGGTTCACATGGGTTATCCCACTGTGGCGATTACCTAAGACTCTGCCCTATCCAACTTACAGGTGCGTTTTTATACAATAAGCTGCACTGCTAAGACAGGGAGTCAAATCAGCTCTACCTAATGCATAGAAACAAACACAGGGAGGATGCAAAAATGAGCAGACAATGAAATAGAGCCCAAATGAAAGATCAGATCAAAACTCCAGGAAAAGAACTAAACAAAAAGGAGATAAGCAATCTATCAGATGCAGAGTTCAAAACACTGGTTATTAGGATGCTCAGAGAACTCCTTGGGTACTTCAATGGCATAAAAAAGACCCAGGCAGAAATGAAGTTTACTGTAAATGAAATAAAGAGAAGGTTACAGGAAACCAACAGTGGGGTGGATGAAGCCGAGAATCAAATCAATGATTTGGAACATAAAGAAGCAAAAAACATTCAATCAGAACAGCAAGAACAAAAAAGAATAAAAAAAATATGATGATAGGCTAAGGAGCCTCTGAGACAACTTCAACTTCAAATGTACCAACATTTGAATCATAAGGGTCCTGGAAGTAGAGAAGAAAGAGCAAGACCTTGAAAACTTATCTGAAAAAATGATGAAAGAAAACTTCCCTGACTTGGTGAAGGAAATAGACATACAAGTACAGGTAGCACAGAGAGCACCAAACAAGATGGACCCAAAGAGGCCCACCCCAAGACACATTATAATTAATATGCCAAAGGTTAAAGATAAAGAGAGAGCCCTGGCTGGGGTGGCTCAGTGGATTCAGTGCCAGCCTGCAAACCAGAGGGTCACTGGTTCAACTCTCAGCCTAGGGCACATACTTGAGTTGCAAGCCAGGTCCCCAGAAGGGGGCATGTGAGAGGCAACCGCGCGTTGATGTTTCTCTCCCTGTCTTTCTCCCTACCTTCCCCTCTCTCTAGAAATAAACAAACAAACAAACAAATAAATATTTTAAAAAGATGAAGAGAGAATCTTAAAAGCAGCAGGAGAAAAGCAGATAGTTACCTACAAAGGAGTTCCCATAAGACTGTCAGTTGATCTCTCAAAAGAAACTTTGCAGGCTAGAAGGAACTGGCAAGAAGTATTCAAAGTGATGAAAAGCAAGGACCTTCAACCTAGATTGCTCTATCCAGCAAAGCTATCATTTAGAATTGAAGGGCAGATAAAGTGCTCCCATGACAAGGTAAATCTAAAGGAGTGCATCATCCCCAAACCATTATTATATGAAATGTCAAAGGGACTTATTCAAGAAAAAGAAGATGAAAACTCTGAACATTAAAATGGCAATAAATCCACAACTATCAACAATTGAACCTAAAAAACAAACTAAGCAAACAAGCAGAACAGAAACAGAATCATAGATATGGAGACCATTTGGAGGGTTATCAGTTGGGAGGGGGAAAGGGGAGAATGGGGCAATAAGTGCAGGGATTAAGAAGTACAAATTGGTAGAAACAAAATAGACAGAAGGATGTTAAAAACAGTATAGGAGATGGAATACCCAAAGAACTGATATGCATGATCCATGGACATAAACTAAGCGGGGGTGGGGGGGATTGCTGGAGGAAATGGGAGTTACCAGGTAAAGGGGAGGGAAGGGGGAAAATGTAACTTAAAAGCAAGCACTTCTTTTTACTTTTAAATTATACTTTATTGATTATGCTATTACAGTTGTCCCAATTTTTCCCCTTTGCTCACTCCAGCCAATCCCAGACCCTCTCCTCTAGGCAATCCCCACACCATTGTCCATGTACATGGGTCATCCATAAATATTCTTTGGCTACTCTATTTCCTATACTGTACTTTATATCCCCATGACTATTCTGTAACCTCCAATGTGTATTTCTTCCCCCCTTCTCTCTTTTTTTATTGTTGTTCAAGTACAAATTTCTCCATTTCCTCCCATCACTCCCACCCACGCCAGCCATCCCCACCTCCCACCCTCGATTCTATCCCTCTTTGGCTTTGTCCATGTGTCCTTTATACATGTTCCCTGATGACCTTTCCCCCTTTTCCCCCTGTTATCCCCTCCCACCTCCCCTCTGGTTATTGTCAGTTTGTTCTTTATTTCAATGTCTCTGGTTATATTCTGTTTGCTTGTTTGTTTTGTTGATTAGGTTCCACTTATAGGTGAGATCATATGGTATTTGTCTTTCACCACCTGCCTTATTTCACTTAGCATAATGCTCCCCAGATCCATCCACATTGTCATGAAAGGTATGAGTTCCTTCTTTCTTTCTGCTGCATAGTATTTCATTGTGATGGATTCCATTGTGTAAATGTGCCATAGTTTTCTGATCCACTCATTTACTTATGGGCACTTAGGTTGCTTCCAACACTTGGCTATTATAAATTGTGCTGCTATGAACATTGGGATACATAGGTTCTTTTGAATTGGTGCTTCAAGATTCTTAGGGTATAATCCCAGGAGTGGAATTGCCAGGTCAAAAGGCAGTTTCATTTTTAGTTTTCTGAGGAAATTCCATATTGCTTTCCACAGTGGCTGCACCAGTCTGCATTCCCACCAACAGTGTACTAGGGTTCCCTTTTCTCTACAACTTCGCCAGCACTTATTTGTTGATTTAGTTATGATGGCCATTCTGACTGGTGAGAAGTGGTATATCACTGTGGTTTTAGTTTGCATCTCTATGGTGGCTAGTGATGCTGAGAATCCTTTCATATATCTCTGGGCCCTCTGTATGTCCTTGGAGAAGTGTCTGTTCAGGTTCTTTGCCCATTTTTTATCAATCTGTATTTCTTAATCCCTTCACCTTTGTTGCCCAAAACCCCAACTGCCCTCCATCTGACAATTATCAAAATGTTCTCTGTATCTATGACTCTGTTTCTGTACCGCTTGTTTACTTTGTTTTTTAGATTCAATTGTTGATAGATATGTATTTGTTGCCATTTTATTGTTCAAATTATTCTCTTCCTCCTCCTCTTCCTCCTCCTCCTTCTTCAAGAAAACCTTTTAACATTTCATGTAATGCTGATTTAGTGGTGACATACTCCTTTAGCTTTTTTTGTGTGTGTGGAAACCTTCAATTCTAAATGACACCTTTGTTGTGTAAAGTAGTCTTGGTTGTAGGTCCTTGCTTTTCATCACTTTGAATATTTCTTGCCAATGTCTTCTAGCTTGCAAAGTTTCTTTGGAGAGATCAGCTGATAGTCTTTTGGGGGCTCTCTTGTAGGTAACTAACTGCTTTTCTCTTGCCACCTTTAGGATTGTCTCTTTGCCCTTAATCTTTGGCATTTTAATTATTACATGTCTTGGTGTGGGCCTCTTTGGGTTCATCTTATTTTGTACTCTCTCTGCTTCCTGGACTTGTGTGCCTATTTCCTTCACCAAATTAGGTAAGTTTGCTTTTATTATTTTTTTTCAAATAAGTTTTAAACGTCTTGCTCTTTCTCTTCTCCTTCTGGCAACCCTATGATTCAAATGTTGGTACGTTTGAGGTCATTGCAGAGACTCCTTAGCTTACCTTCATTTTTAGATTCTTTTTTCTTCTTGCCATTCCGATTGGGTGATTTTTTTTCTTTCTTATATTCCAAATAAATGATTTCTCATCTTCATTCATTCTATTGTTGATTTTCTGTAAATTGTTCTTTATTTTAATTAGTGTATCCTTCTGACTGTTTTTTTTAAATTTCTTGCCCTTATTTATGCTGTTGAAGTTCTCACAAGTGCACTGAGCAACCCTATAACCAGTGTTTTGAACTCAGTATCTGCTAACTTGCTTGTCTCCATTTTGTTTAGTTCTTTTTCTAGAGTTTTGTTCTGTTCTTTCACTTGGGCTATGTTTCTTTGTCTCTTCATTTTGCCAGCCTCGCTGTGTTTGTTTCTATGTTTTATGCAGAGCTGCTACATCTTCAGGCTTGGTAGTGTGGCCTAATTTAGTAGATATCCTGTGTTCTCCAGTGGTATAGCCTCCCCTATCACCCAAGCTGGGTAGTCACGGTGCACCCACTGTGTGGGTTGTGTATACCCTCCTGTTGTAGTTGAGCCTTGATTGCTGTTGGCACATCCAAGGTCAGCCACTGCCTGTATTCAGTTCAGGGTCACACAGCATAAGCTACAAAGCAATCTGCAGATGTCTGCTACTTGTGCTGGGCGTGGAGGCACCCAGGTGAGGCCAAGCTGTGAACCAAGGCTGGCTGCTGCTAGTACTGGGCCTGGGACGCCTTAGTGAGACCTATGGGCTTGCTGAAGCCAGAAGCTGCTTGTTTGAGATAATTTAGGAAAATCTGAAGCATGTGCCAAGACAAGCCATATATATGGAAAAGCTACTGGAAACAACTTGGGTGGGCTTGAAAGTTGGGTGAAGCAGGGCCTCAGGGAACCACCAGGATGGGGCAAACAGTGTGAGACAGGTTGATGGAGACTCAGATATGGGCCCTTAAAGGCAAATATTTCTAAGAACTTGGTATTCTAAAATTCTCAGAAATATAGAAACTAATTCAAATGCTTTTGAAGGTCAGTCGCTTAAGTTTGTTGCTTTAAATAAAACAGACGTCTCCATTTTGCCTGGGATTTACAAAAGTAAGTCTGCATTAACAATTGACTTTCATGTCTATGAAAAATGTTTTTAGAGGGTAAATGTCAAAGCTAAAGAATGCTAATCGAACTTCCGGCCAAGATGGAGGCGTAGGCGGACACACTGTGCCTCCTCTCACAACCAAAATTAAGGACAACAAATATTTAGAAACAAGAAAACAACCAGAACTTATAGAAAATTGAACTGTACGGAAGTCCAACAACCATTCATCCAGACCGGTAAGAGGGGCGGAGTCGCGGTAGGAAAAAGTGGAGGTGCGGACCCAGGAACGCAAGTGGCAGTGGCTCGCGGTTCCCAGGTGCACGGGCGGTGGCTGGCAGTCCTCGGGCACAGGGGGGCAACTGTGCATACCCAGTGAGGACGCACAAGGCGGCTGGCTGACCAGGGGGTCCCACATTTGCGCACGCAGAGGGTCCAGGCAGAGGGGAAGTGGCGGAAGGGACTGAATCCAGGAGAAAGCGGAGCAGGCGCCATTGTTCCCTCTCGGACCCCGCCCCCACATACAGCGTCACAACCCAGCGACTGGGCTGCCCCTCCCTGAGGAACACCTAAGGCTCCACCCCTCATACGTAATAGCCGCGACCAGACTAAAACCAAAACAAAACAAAACAAAAAAAAACCCACCAAAAATGGCTCAAACTGGAGAAAAAAATGAAAACCCCAGAGTCAATTCCTCTAAGCAATGAAGAGATAGCCAACCTATCAGATGCACAGTTCAAAGCACTGGTCATCAAAATGCTCACAGAATTGGTTGATTTTGCTCATAAATTAGATGAGAAAATGCAGGCTACAATACGTGAAATGAAGGAAGACGCATGGGGAACCGATAGAGATGGAAGGAAAACTGGGACTCAAATCAATGGAGTGGACCAGAAGGAAGAAACTACCAAACAGAAAACGAGGAAGAAACAAGAATTCAAAAAAATGAGGAGAGGCTTAGGAACCTCCGGGACATCATTAAATGTCCCAACATCCAAATTATAGGAGTCCCAGAAGGGGAAGAAGAGCAACAAGTAGAAAACTTATTTGAACAAATAATAAAGGAGAACTTCCCCAATCTGGCAAAGGAAATAGACTACCAGGAAGTCCAGGAAGCTCAGAGAGTCCCAAAGAAGTTGGACCCAAGGAGGAACACATCAAGGCACATCGTAATTACATTAGCCAAGATTAAAATGAAGCAGAGAATTCTAGAAGCAGCAAGGGATAAGGGGACAGCCACCTACAAAGGAGTTCCCATCAGACTGTCAGCTGATTTCTCAAAAGAGACCTTACAGGCAAGAAGGGGCTGGAAAGAAATATTTGAAATCTTGAAAAGCAGGGACCTACATCCAAAATTGCTCTTTCCAGCAAAGCTGTCATTTAGAATGGAAGGACAGATAAAGCGCTTCTCAGATAAGGTCAAGTTCAAGAAATTCATCATCACCAAGCTCTTATTATATGAAATGTTAAAGGGACTTATCTAAGAAAAAGAAGATAAAAATACGACAGTGAAAAGACAGCAAACTCACAGCTATTAAGAACCACACCTAAAACAAAAGCAAACTAAGCAAACAGCTAGAACAGGAACAGAACCACAGAAATGGAGATCATATGGAGGGTTAGCAACAGGAGCGTGGGAGGGGGGGGGAAGGTACAGAGAATGAGTAGCATAGATAGTGGGTAGAAAATAGACAGGGGCAGGGTAAGAATAGTATGGGAAATGTAGAAGCTAAAGAACTTATGACACAAGGACATAAACTAAAGGGGGGAATGTGGGTGGGAGAAGGTGTGCAGGGTGGGGGGAATGATGGGGGAGAAACGGGACAACTGTAATAGCATAATCAATAAAATATATTAAAAAATAAAAAAAAAGAATGCTAATCTATTACATTTTGGTTTTCACGAGACATTGTGGTTTTAAGCCTTAAAATCTTGGATTACATGGAGGAAAACTTCTAGTGTATATTATATGAGTAAACAATGGTTGCAAATTAAACAAATAGGATTATGGGAAACCTGAGACAATCACTTGGCTCTTCCCTGCTCCCTGGCTTCCTATTTTTTGGTTTTGCTTTTCTTTATGTATCACAGTGCATTTAAGTTGGATTTAGGTGAAGGAATTTATGAGTTGATATTATTGGATGGAGATTCTTACACCATTGCCAAGGTTTGACAGAGTCAATTCAAGACAATGCCAAGTTGGTAACTATTTTCTTTCACAGAGCGCTCCCAGGAAACAGACTTTAAAAGTCATTGATTGCCACCTGGAGATTATGTTGATTGGGAAGAACATAAATAAAAGACACTCTCCAACTTCATTGGAAGGGACCTTATCAGGCATCTAATCACAAGCTCTGTCTGTGGACATCAAAATCTTGAGGATGAGAAACCCCCAACACCAGAAACAGGTAACTATCTTAAGACATCAACAAAGTTCATCTATCTATTCACTGTCTTAACTGGTTTGCCAATGATACTCATCATAATAATAGTTATACATGTCCTTTGGGTTTTTCTATGTAGTCCAACAGTTTATGATTTCTAAACATTTATAAGATAACTGTTAATACTGTTTTCATAGCTAAATATAATACTAGATGCCAAATACATAAAAATGAGACAGAAGGCAAAAGTCAGATCATGACGGTTCACCGGACAGAAACGATTGAGTGATCTTTCATAATGAAGGCTGCGAGACCTCATTGCCTTCCATGCACCTGTCCTTCCCTTTTAGGGAAAAATGTGGCCTGAACTCAGATTCCACGGTTACAATGTTGCCCCATCCCCCATGGTCGGTTGAGAAGACAATGGTGATAGAGAGACTCCCTAGGAATGAGCCTTCCTAGCATCGTGGGACAACACAACCGGACCAAAAGGTTAGTCATCATCAATGAATCATTCAAATTGATTTATGACCCAAAGGGGGAACTATGGATAAAAAGGGGGTCCTATGGCAAGTTCCTCACAATGTGATCTGATCATAAATTCCTAACTGGGCAGGTCATGGTGAGTAATCATATCCCAGGCCTATAACTGCTTTACTAAAAGGCTTGTTTTTGCTTCAGGCCAGCCCAATCTATTATCTCTGTGCATGAAATCAGCACCCTCAAGAGAGCACATAATCTTATTAGTTATCCTGTAATCCAGTCCCTGCCTTGCCTTCTCCCATCTCCATGTAACCTTTACGTTCCCTTCTTAACTCCAAATGCATTAAAAAGCTATAAAACTGTTATTATTGGGAATATTTGAGATCTTACTCCTCAGCACATGTCATCAGTTTGACACAAATAAACTCATAACATTTTTTTTGAGAATAAAATACTTAGGAATAAATTTAACCAAGGAGTTGAAAGACTTGGAAGACGTGTACAATCAAAACTAGAAAATATTGCTGAAAGTAACTTAAAATGACACAAATAAATGGAAAGACATCCAGTGTACATGGATTGGAAGACATGTTGTAAAGATGGCAATACTGCTTAAAGTGACCTATAAATCCAATGTAATTCTTACCAAAACCTAATAGCATTTTTTAAAGAAATAGAAATATTTATCCTATAATTTACATAGGATCTCAGGGGACCCCAAATAGCCAAAAACAATCTCAAAAAGGATGAACAAAGTTGAAGGGCTCAGATTTCTTGGTTTCAAAACATATAACAAAACTATAATAATCAAATAGAGTGACTGGCATAAAGGTAGGCAATGGAATACACAGCCCAGATAAGAACTCTTACACAGGTGGTATCACGGAGAAAATTGTATCCCCAAAATTCGTATGTTGATGTCTTGACCTCCAATGTGACTATATTTGGAGATAGGCCCTTTAGGGAGGTCATAAAACTTAAACAAGGTCATAAAAATGAGATTCTAAGCCAACAGGATTGATGTGTCCTTATAGGAAGACAAAGAGAAACCAGAGAGCTCTTTCTCCTCCTATGCACGGAAGGAGGGCCACAGTGAGGACACAGAGAGAAGGTGGCCATGTGCAAGTCGGGAAGACAGCTCTCACCAGAAACTGAATTTGCTGGCATCTCGACCCTGGATTTATTGCTTTCAGAACTGTGGGAAAATAAATGTCTCTTGTTTAAACCACCCAGTCTGTGGTATTTTGTTATGGTAGCTTATGTAGTCTAAGACATATGGTCAATTTTCAACAAGGGTGACAAGATTATTCAATGGAGGAAAAGACAGATAGTCTTTTCAACAAATGGGGCTGGGAAAACTGGATAACCATGTGCAAAAAATGAAAAAAAAGTTACAGACCCTTACTTTATACCACATAAAAATTCACTCAAAATGGGTCAAAGACTTAAAGTAAGAGTTACAATATAAAACTCTGAGAAGAAAACATAGAGGAAAATCATGGCATTGAATTTGGGAATGATATTTTTGGATATAACATCAAGAGCAAAAGCAACAATAACCACAAAATAAAGAATATATAAATTGGGCCACATCAAAATAAAAAACTTCTATGCATCAACCCCTGGCTGGTGTGACTCAGTGGATTCAGTGCCGGCCTGCAAACCAGAAGGTCACTGGTTTGATTCCCAGTCTAGGGCACATGCCTGGGTTGCAGGCCAAGTCCCCAGCAGAGGGAGCATGAGAAGCAACCACATATTGATGTTTCTCTCCCTCTTTCTCCCTCCCTTCCCCCTCTCTAAAAATAAATAAATCATAAAAAAAAATACAACAAAAAAACTGCATCAAAGGACACAGTCAATAGAGTGAAAAGACAACCAATAGTTCAGGAAAAATATTTTCAAATCAAATATATGTTAAGGGTTAATATTCAGAACATGGGGGGGGCAAAAAATGGAATGATCTTCTGGAGGGCAGGTCCCTTGTAGTACAGGCTTCCTCTGATAGGTAAGTGTTCTAAGATCAGGGTACCAGCTGGTGTTGTTGTAAGACATTGTGTTCAGCTTCAGTGAAATGTTTTTAAAGACTCTTTCAATGTGTTTACCCTTTTCATGATGGGTGATTTACGAGCGCACCTGCACACACTTAGCTGAGTGTTGAACAGTCTTTGACCAAAAATGGCATGACCCCAGTGCCCCACCCTCCCTATTCATCCAACCTCGCCCTGAGAGATTTTTTTTGTTTGTTTGCCCAGATGAAAAAAGTCCTCAAAGGGAAACATTTTGTTGATGTGGAAGAAGTGAAACAAAAAACAGCAGAAGCACTAAAAGGCATCAAAATCGATGAATTCACAAACTGTTTAGAGCAGTGGGAAAAAAAATCTCAATAGGTGCATTGCATCAAATGGAAAGTTCTTGGAAGGTGACTGAACTTTAAATTCATAAGAATAAATACACAATTTTTTAATAAATAAATTCCATTCTGGCGGTCCCTCTTGTATATAAAGAACTCCTACAAACCACCACCACCACCCACCACCAACAACAAAATAACCTGATTTTAAAATAAGCAAAGGGTTGGATTAGACATTTCACCAAGGAAGATATACAAATGACTAATAGACACAAAAAAGATGCTCAACATCACTAAGCATTCAGGAAATACAAATAAAAAACACAATGGGATACCTCCTCACACCCATTAGGATGGCTACTATAAAGTAACAAAATAATAAATGCAGGGGAGGATGTGGAGAAATTGGACATTTTTGAAGTGTAAAATAGTACTGCTGTAGTGAAAAACAGTATGGTAGTTCCTAAAAAACTTAAAATATATTATCATATGATCCAGCAAATCCACTTTTGGGTATGTACCCAAAAGAATTGAAAGCAGAGTCTCCAAGAGATATTCGTATAACCATGTTCATAGCCAAAGGGGGAAGCAACCCAAATGTTCATCAATAGATAAATGGATAAATGAAATGTAGTATATACATATAAGCCCTGGCCGGGTAGCTCAGTTGGCTAGAACATCATCCCAATACACCAAGGTTGTGGGTTCAATCCCCTGTCACAGCACATACAAAAATCAACCAATGAATGCATAAATAAGTAGGACAACAAATCAATGTTTCTCTTTCTCTCTCTCTCTCCCTGCTCCCTTCCACTCTCTCTCTAAAATCAATACATTTAAAGACATGTTGTATATTGCTTCTTGGCCTTTTGGCTAAGATCAAGCATAAAACAAATGTTTGTATATACATATAATGGAATAGTATTCGGTCTTAAAAAGGAAAGAAACTCTTTCCTTAATATAGGAGCCATAACATAGCCTAGATGAACCTTACAGGGGTGTCCAGCCTTTTGGCATCTCTGGGATACACTAGAAGAAGAGTTGTCTTGGACTACACATTAAATATACAAATACTAATGAAAACTGATGAGCAAAAATAGGTTTTAAGCAAGTTCACGATTTTGTGGTGGGTCACATTCATGGCTATCTGGGTTGCATGCGGCATATGGGCTGTGGGTTGGACACCCCTGAGGGTGCTAAATAAGAGAAGCCAGTAAAAAAAGACAAATGCTGTTTGATTACACTTATATACTAGAGTAGTCAATTCATCGAGAGAGAAATTCATCGAGAGAGAAAGTAGAATGGTGGTTGACAAGGGTTGGGGAGAGAAGAGAATGGGGAGCTGTTGTTTAATAGGTATAGAGTTTCGGTTTCCCTTTTTCCAGATGAAAAGAGAAGATGGGAGGGGGTGTCGAAGGGAGGGGCAAAAAAGGTGAGAGGATTAAGAAGTACACACTGGTAATTACAGAAGGGTCATCAGGATGTAAAGTACAGCATAGGGAACAGAGTAGCCAAAACTCATATATGCATGACTCATGGGTATGGGCAATGGAGTGAGGATTGCCTGAGGGAGTTGCATGGCTGGTTAGAGGTGTACAAAGGAGGAAAAACTGGGACAACTGTAATAGCATAAACTGCCGCATCCTCTTCCAGCCATATTGTCTGACAAGGTCTGGATATGGGGAGAGAAGCTTCAAGAAAGGCGTCCTCCAAGAAGAGGACGTGGCATAGGGATAATTGGTAGTATGGGAATTATATTACTAGGAGTCATAATTTTCATTGTATATATGATCAACCTGGGAAAGATGAATAAGACACATGAGAATGAAACCGATAGGCAAGCCTCGGATGTGATTCCAGCTTCCACAGAACTAGACGCAGTCACCACCACTCCTAAATCATCTGTAACTGCATGTCTGGATTGTACTAACAATTTACTAGTTAAGTTAGCAAAGAATTCCCCCTGAAAAACCCCAATTAAACAATTCATGACCGAATTACACCAAGCAGAGCTAATGCAACCACAGCTTACTCCAATTCCCCCTCCCATAGTCACTTAGGTCATTAAGAAAAATAAAGAAAAACTGTTTCACCCATTGTCCTTTACAGGAGCCTATTTTGAGGGCATAAGAATAGTCAATAAGGATGGAAAACATGTTCCTTGGCAAAGTCTGCCTTTTATGAAATGACTAACACGCCAAGGTCCCCCTTGGTGCCAGTTAAGAACAAAAAGAATTCTATTTGGAGACAGTTAAGAACATATTATAGAAAATGCTGTCCATATCTGTTTAGAGGCAATGAAGGATAGTTGGCTGAAGAAAAATAGTCAGAAAGACTTAAATCAGTTCACCCATTGTAAGTAAGTAGAACAAAATAATCTTACAGGAACACATAATAATAGAAAGGGGACTTGGTTTTTCATAACATTTTAGTAGAATAGAATCAAGATATAGACATAGATCATGGATCAATCATTAACCACAGGCAAAAGAATTCACTGAGACTCTGTTTGGCAAGTCAAATACTTATTTTCAATTTATAAAGTCATTGTATGTTGAACTATAATTTTCTGTTTAGCCTAACTATAAATCTGTAACCACAAAAAGTTAATGCTTGCCAAAAAATCTGTATATAAGCAATGTTAAAGTGATAATAAAGTGGAACAGCTCTGCACCACCATCGAGTTGTGTAGTTGTCCGTCTCCCATCGCCGATGCCTTACCCACCTTCAAGACCCCCTGGATCCTGCTGCAGCTGGACTGCGACAATAAACAATAAAATATAATAAAAAATAGGTTAAAAAAAGAAAAGAGTTCTGGCAAGCAATTGCACAACAACGTATATGTACTTCAAACACTACTAACTCTACACTTAAACAAGGTTATGATTGTAAGTTTTGTTATGTTATGCATATTTTTCCATAATTAAAAATTAAAAACATTTTTAAATATTAAAGTGAAATAATTTTTTCATACATAGAAAAGCCAAAGAATCCATCATCAGTAGATTCACACTACAAGAAATCTCAAAGGAAGTCCTTCAAGCAAAAGAAAAATGATATTACACAGAAATCTGGATCAATACAAAGGGTTGTGCAACATAGAATGGTAAAAACATAGGTAAATATGATACTTTTATTGTCATTTAGAGCTCTTTAAAAGATAATTTAAGCAAAAATAGCAATGTAGGTTGAGGTTTTATAACATATGAAAGCAAAACATACAATACCAATAACACAAATAGAGGAACATTAAAGATTTACTACTGTAAGGTCCTTCTACCATATATAAAGTGGCCAATATCTGTAGGGAACCGATCTGCTTGGCAACGGCGAATGTAGCTGCTCAGCCGTGCATCGGAAAGCCGACAGGAGTGAAGTGGCCGGCAGGAGCCAGACCCTTGGATCAGTTTTCCCGTGGGAACCAGGCCCAGAAAATGCATCCAGACTGTTTCAGCTTGCTCTTGCTAAAACTCCCTCGGCCTGGTCTGAAATAGTAGATGTTTATTGCCTATCTTCAAGGTAATTTCCAAAGTCTATGTAAATTTTCCCAAGGATAGAGTGTAATCAGCTTGCCACCTTTCCCTTCTGCATTTGTCATTTTCGTTTCCTTGATTGTACCTAAAATGTAGACAATGATATTCTATGTAATAGATAATAAATCCTTCTTTGATGTAAGACCCAAGAGAAACAATAAAAGCCTGTCTAGGCAAAGGATGGGACGCTCTCCCCTTGAGAGAAGCAGCTGCAGGACTCCCATCATGAGAGAGCACCTGTACCGTCCCTTTTCTCCCCAGGACTGCTGTGGGCTGTGTGCATTTGTTCTGTCTTCAGCCACAAACCACGCAGACTCTGCAGGCTGGAATCTGCAACACATATCATCTGAAAATAGACTCTGATAAGTTAAAGATGTGTACCATAAACTCTAAAGCAACCCTTAAAATAATATAACCAAGAATGATTATGTAATAAGGTCATAAAGGAGATAAAATGAAACCACAAAAATATTAAATTAATCCAAAAGAAAAAGAAAGAGATAGAAAAAATCCCCAAACAACAGATGGGACAAATAGAAAACAACAAGATGACCACTAAATGTAAATGATCTAAATATTCCAATTAAAAGTTTGTTAACTTGAATAAAAAAAAGCATGATCCAATTATATACTGCCTGTAATAAGCATAATATTTATTTACTTATTTATTCCTCACCTGAGGATATATTTTCGTTGATTTGAGAGAGAGAGAAACACTGATGTGAGAGAGAAGCATTGACCGGTTGCCTCCCCCATGTGCCCGGACAGGAGATTGAACTGGCAACATTTTGGTGTATGGGACAACACTCCAACCCACTGAGACACCCAGGGCTATAATAAGCATACTTTAAACATAAAGACATAAATTAGTTAAAAATAAAATATGGGAAAAGGTATATCATGTCAATATTAATGAAAAGAATTCTGGAGTGGCCACATTGATATATAAAGAAAATTTCAGGGCAAAGAATAAACTCAGAGATACAGAATGTCATTTTGCAGTGAACAGGTGTCAATTCATCAGAAGGATATAACAATTCTAAATATTTATGTACCCACTATGGAGTTTCAAAATGCTTAAAGCAAAAAATAGCTAGAATTACAGAGAAAAATAGAAAAATCCACAATTATAGTCAGAGATTTCAATACCTCTTTTTCCATAGTTAATAGAATAGACAGAAAATTGAAAAAGACATTACTTGAAATATCAAGGGGGATCACTTTGTAAAGTATATGATTGTCTAACCACTGTGCTGTGCACCTGAAACTAAAACAAAATAATGTTGAATGTAAACTGTAATTTGAAATCAATTAAAATATAAAATAAAATGAAAAGATAATTAGATTTGAAGAATACTATCGACTAACTTAATCTAATTGATACTTATAGAATACTGCACCCAGCACTAGCTGAATATTCTTTTCAGATACATATGGAAAGATTTATCAGGATAGAACATATTCTGAACCATAAAACTTTTTTCAATAAATTTAAAATAATTTAGAGCTACATTGTGTATTTTCTGATAGTACTAAAATTAGAAACCAATAACAGAAAGATTTCTGCAAAATCTCCAAATACTGGAACAAAGTAGCACATTGATAAATAACTCATAGATCAAAGAAGAATTCAAGAAATTAGAAAGTATTTTTAATGAACTTAAAAATGAAAACACAACATACAAAAATTTGTGTGATGCCATTAAAGCAGCACTTAGAAGAAATTTTATAGCACTAAGTGCCTATATTAAAAATAAAAGATCTTGCCTTGGTCAGGTGGTTCAATTGGTTGGATTGTTGTCCCATATGACAAAGAACTGTGGGTTTGATCCCTGGTCAGGGCACATACCTAGGTTGTGGGTTCGATCCCCAGCTGGGGCACATGCAGGAGGCAACTGATTGATGTTTCTCTCTTACATTGATGTTTCTTTCTCTCTCCCCCCACTTCCTCTCTCTGAAATCAATAAGTATATCCTCAGGTGAGGATTAAAAAAAGATCTTCAATCAATGACTTTAGCTTTTAGCTTAATTAAGAATGTATAAAGGGAAGAGCAAGTTTAACTCAAAGTAAGTTGAAGAAAGGAAACAATAAGGATCAGAGAAGAAATCAATGGAAACATGAGATAGAAAAAGAATAGATAAAATTAATGAAATAAAAAACTAGTTTAATTAAAACCTTATAAATGTCTAGTTAGGCTGATCAGAATAAAGAGATAAAACACAAATGAACATCAGAAATGATAGGAGTAACTTCACTATACATTCTACAAATATTAAAATGATAACAAGAGAATAATATGAACAGCTTTATGGCAATAAACTTGACAACTTAGATAAAATGGAGAAAAACCTTTAAAGCTTTTATTTATTTATTTATTTATTTATTTATTTATTTATTTTAGAGAGAGCAGAAGGGAGGGAGAAAGAGAAGGAGAGAAATATTAATGTGTGAGAGATACATCTATCAGTTGCCTCTCACATGCCCCCAACTGGGGACCTGGCCCATAACCAAGGCATGGGCATAGAACCACCAACCTTTTAATTCACAGGCCTGCTCTCAACCCACTGAGCACAGCAGCCCAGGCAAAATGGACAAATTTTTTGAATGACACAAACTACTAAAGGTTACTAAGAAGAAATAGATTACCTCAATAGTCCCACATTTGTTTTTTTTAAAAAATGATTTTATAGTTAAAAACTTCCCATAAAAATTTCCAGGTCCAGATGGCTTCAGTACTGAATCCTACCAAACATTTAAGGGAGATAAATACCAATTATACATAAACTCTTAAGAAAAATTGAAAAGGAAGGAATACTTCTCTCTGTGTAAAGTAAGCATTACTGTGATATCAAAACCTAATTAAGACATTACAAGAAAATAAAACTAAAGAAAAATGTTCCATAGGAACACGATGCAAAAATTTTAAACAAAATTTAACAAATCTAATCCAAAGATATATTTTAAAAAAGAATTATACATCACAAACAAGTAGAGTTTATTCCAGAAATATCATGACTGGTTTAACATTTGAAAATCTATAAAAGTAATTTACCATATTAATAATCTAAAAAAAAGTGAAGAGCTATACAATCATCTCAATACATGTAAAAAAAACATTGACAATATACAATATTTATTCCTGATTTTTAAAATTCTTCTACAAAGGAACTTCCTCAACCTGATATAGGACATATATGAAAAATCTACAGCTAACACCATACTTAATGGAGAAAGACTGAGTGTTTTCCATCTAAAATCAGGAATAAGACAATAATGTTCCTTCTCACTACTTCTCCTCAACATTATATTAGAGGTGCTAGCCATTGCAATGAGGCAAGAACAAGAAGTAAAACTGTCTTTATTTGCAGACATCATGATTGACTACACAGAAAATCTGAAGGAATCTGCTAAACATTACTTGACATAATACATGAATTTAGCACTGTTGCAGAATAAAAGATCAATATACAAAAAAATGTATTTCTACATACTATCAACAAACAATTAGAACTAAAATTTAACAAACAATACCATTTACAATAACATAAAAAATAAAACACTTAGAGATAAATCTGAAAAAGATGTGAAGGACTTGTATATTGGAAACTACAAAGCATTGCTGAGAGAAAATAAAGAAGACTTAAATGAATGGAGAGAAATTCTATTGTCATGGGTTAAAAGACTCAATATTGGTAAGAGGTCAATTCTCCCCAAATTAACCTATAGAGTCACTGTAATCGTAATCAAGATTTTGGCGGCTTTTTTTTCTTTTAAGGATTTTATTTATTTATTTTTAGAGGGGAAGCAGGGGAGAAAGAGAAGGAGAGAAGCATTTATGTGGGAGAGATACATCAATTGGTTGACTCTTGTGGACCCCCAACAGGGGATTTGGCCCACAACCCACGCATGTGCCCTGACTGGGAATTGAACCTGCAACATTTGGGTTCATAGGCTGGCACTCAATCCACTGAGCCACACCAGCCAGGGCTCAGCAGACTTGTTAAAATAGAAACTTTAAGCTAATTCTAAAGTTCATATGGAAATGCAGAGAACTTAGGATAGCCAAAACAATTTTAAAAGAGAAAAAAATAGAGGGATATGATTTAAAGACTTCTTATAAAGTTACCATAGTCAAGACAGGGTCATATCGACATGAAGATAGACAAATAGATCAATGGAACAAAATAAAGTCCAGAGAACGGGAAACTGAGACTCAGAACTGACTGCAGACTGTGGACTACATTGGTTGCTGCAGTGGAAGAAACTCCCCATCTCATGTGAGAGTTCGTTGGAAAGTGGGGTAGAGCCAAGCAGGCAAGCTGCACTGTTTCCTCTCTGGGCCCTCTCAGAGGCAGCACCACAGCGCAGCAAAGAGGGTTGCCTTGCCCTGGTGAAAACCTAAGGTCCTGCCCCCTTACAACTTAACAGGTGCACTGAGACAAAGAAATATGGCCCAAATGAAAGCACAGAGTAAAGCTTCAGAAAGAGAGCTAAGTGATGAGGAGATAGCCAACTTATCTGGTGGAGAATTTAAAGCCCTGGTAATCAAAATGCTCACAGAACTGATTGAGCTTGGTTAAAAAATGAAAAACACAAATGAAAGATACCCAAAATGAAATAAAGCAAAATATACAGGGAACCAACAGTGACAGGAAGGAAACCAGGACTCAAAGCAACAATGTGAAACAAAAGGAAGAAATAAACATCCAGCCAGAACAGAATGAAGAAACAAGAATCCAAAAAAAATGAAGAGAGGCTGAGGAATATCTGGGACAACCTGAAAAATTCCAATATCCAAATTATAGGGGTGCCAGAAAGAGCAGAACAAGAGCAAGAAATTGAAAACTTATTTGAACAAATAATGAAGGAAAACTTATCCAATCTGGTGCAGGAAATAGACTTCCAGGAAATCCAGGAAGCTGAGAGAGTCCCAAAGAAGTTGGACCCAAGGAGGAACACACCAAGGCACATCATCATTAAGTTATCTAAGATTAAAGATAAAGAGAGAATCCTAAAAACAGCAAGAGGAAAGGAAAGAGTTACCTACAAATGAGTTCCCATTAGATTATCAGCTGATTTCTCAAAAGAAACCTTGCAGGCAAGAAGGGGCTGGAAAGAAGTATTCCAAGTCATGAAAGGCAAGGACCTACATCCAAGATTGCTTGCTCTATCCAGCAAAGCTTTCATTTAGAACGGAAGGGCAGATAAAGTGCTTCCCAGATAAGGCCAAGTTCAAGGAGTTCATCATCACGAAGCCCTTATTGAAATGTTAAAGGGACTCATCTAAGAAAAAGAAGATAAAAAATATGAGCAGTAAAATGATATTCACTTCCCTGATAGTTATGAGGTTGAGAATCTTTTCATGTGTACCAGCTAGTTGTGTATCTTCTTTATGAATTGCCCATTTACCTCCATTGCCTAATTTCCTGCTGGGTTTTCTTTGTCTTGTAAAATTTTTAAAGATTTCTTTTAATGACTGTGATTATATGATACTTGTCTTTTAACTTTATGGTCACATTGAGTTACAAAACTCTCAATTGTACTAGACTTTCCCCTGGACTGTATTATATAAATTCTTTATAAAACACATAAAAAAAATAAAGTCCAGAAATAGGTGTGTGTGTATATATAAAGTCTATTGAGTAGAGAAAAGGTAAACTTTTCAAGAATTAGTGTTGGAACAATTAGATATCCAGGACCAGAAAAGTAAACTTTGATCTACATCTCTCACCACATATGAAAAATAACAAAAGTGAATATATATCTAAGTTTAAAACTTAAAACTATGACTTCTAGAGGAAAACATAGGAGAAAAACCTTCATGACCTTGGGTTAGGCAAAGATTTCCTAATATATAACCAAAAGCATGACCCATAAAAGAATAAATTGCTAAATTGGACTTCATTGAAAGAAAAACTTGGTGCTCTTCAAAAGATGCTGTTAAGTGAATGAAAAGACAAAGCACAAAATAGAAAAATATTTACAAATCATAGAGCTGATAAAGGACTTGTATTCCAAAGATATAAAGAACACCCCAAACTCAACAATAAAAAGCAACCTAATTTTAAAAAATGGGCTAAAGAAAAAATTAAAAAATGAGCAAAAAAGATACTACCAAAAAAGATATAAGGATGTGCTAAGTAAGCACGTGGAAAGTGCTCAACATCATTTATCATTAGAGAAATGTAAGTTAAAGCTGCAGTGAAATACTGCTATATACCTATTAGAGTGGCTAAAATAAAAAACTTAGTGTGCATATTAAATGCTGGCATGGATGTGAAGAAACTGGAATTTTCATATACTGCCATTGGAAATATAAAACAGTACAGCTGCTCTAAAAAATTTTTCCAGTTTCTTAAATAAGTTAAAGTGGTATTTACCCAAGATAAATGAAATCATAAATCATACAAAGTCTTGTACACAAATGTTTACAGCATCGCCCCAAACTGCAAATCAATAGATGTCCTTCTATGGGCAGATAGATTTAAAAAAATGGTGGTACATTTATGTCATGGCATCCTACTCAGCAATAAAGAATAAACTACTAATATACTTAATGACACAGAAGAACCTTAAAGGCATTAGGCTAAGTGAAAGAAGCCAGACAAAAAAAAAGTAATACTGCATGAATCCACTTACGTAAAATTCTAGAAAATGTAAACTAATATATGGTAAGAACAAATCAGTACCTTGTGATGAGAGTGGCAGGCTACAGACAGTGGGGGAAGCAGGGATGATGGAGAAACTTTTGGAGGTGATACATATGTTCATGAACTCAATTGTGGTGATGGTTTCACTGGGGTATACTTATATCAAATTATATACTTTAAACATTACATGCTGTATATCAATTATGCCTCAAGGAAGCTATTAAATAAACAATGAACAAAATGTCTAATATTTGAAGTAGAAGTTTGCTCAATTTTCTTTTTTTTTAAGATTTTATTTATTCATTTTTAGAGAGAGGGGAAGGGAGGGAGAAAGAGGGGGAAACATCAATGTATGGTTGCCTCTCGGGTACCCCTACCAGGGACCCAGCTGGCAACCCAGGCATGTGCCCTGACTGGGAATCAAACCTGCGACCCTTTGGTTCACAGGCCAGCACTCAATCCACTGAGCCACTCCAGCCAGGGCTCTATTTTTATTCTTTTACTTATATAGAATATAGCATAGAGGACATAGGGAGAAAAACCATAGCACTAAACCACCCCAAGGCACCAACAGTACCCTTTGTGCTTCGACAATCTGAGAAATAAATACAGATTTGCCTGTCTCAGGGTTAAACTAGAGAGCTGTGGGTTGAAGGTGAATAAAGACATACCAAGATGAATGAATTGCTAGACTGCCATTCAGCTTCATTTCATTCCCTGGCCTTCTTTATTTTGTCTGATAAGGTGGTACTGACCAGAAAAAGGAGCAGTTCAAGGAGAGCTTTATAAATAACAGTGAACTTCAACTAAACATCCTCAATGAGCAAGATGTTCCAGTTGTGACCCTAATCACATCTCTCTTCACGTTCCCTGGAAAGGGTGGCAGTAGGGTCTCTAGTTGCTGAACAGACCAGCGTGAGTGAAGAGATGGAAACAGAACTACCATGAGAATCTGGGAGACCTGCCTCTAAGGAGAGAAAAGGGCCAACATTATTCATTATAGTGGCGGGAAAGGCTCATTATCTTTGATTTCCGCCGTGCAAAATCTCTGTGGCCTATAGACATACGTGCATTGTAGGAAATGATATTGCCCTGGCTTTTACTTTTGTAGGTTATCTGGGCATAAGACATGACAAAGAACATCCAGAAACAATGCAGGGATATACGGGACACCAAGCCAAACCAGCGCATGACTCTGACTTCTCCAGGGCTGCTGCTGCTGTTGGTGAAGATTTGTACCACAATGTTTACGGCTTCATAGAAAAGGATCCAGATAATATAGAGCACCAAGCCCCTGTGCTTCTGGGCATACACTGAGTAGAGGAGCAAGCAGCTGATGATGAAGGTGATGTAAGACAGGAAAAGGACAATGCTCCAACTCCAACACATGATGAACTGACTTATCAGCATATTCACACGCTTGGCCCTTTGGTTAATCTCAGTGCATTCGCTGCTCCTCATGTGCTTCTGTTCAAAGATGAGGTACACGTATGTGGCTATGATGGTAAAGACCCCTGACAACACGGTGCCGGTTTTGGCGGTCATCCCACACCAGCGTTTCTGCTTCATGCTGAGACCTCCTGTGAAGACAAACAATATAAAGGAGATCTCTGGTTCCTGCTACTGTGGTAAATTACCAGGATTTCTGCCTCCTTTCTCAAAGGAGAAACAACAGAAAGAAATATGGCAACCCCAACATAACTTTGGGAAGACAAGGACTGTTTAAAATTGATTGGGAGTGTGAGTGGGGAGGAGGGAAGATGCAGTCTAGTGGCCAGGAGCAGAAAAATTACAGAAGTGCTTCTCAACCTCGGCTTCACATTAGAATCACCAGAAGTACCCAGGACCAAGCCCTACTCGGACCAATTAGAACATTCTCTGGTGGGACCAAAAACATCAGCATTTTTCAAAACTTTCTCGTGATTTTTCATATGTAGCTAGGACTGGAAAACACAGAGCCAAAAAAAAGGTAATTTAAATTATATTTCTCTCTCTCCTAACATTGCCTTGGGCAACCATTGCTGCCCACTGGTGGGGAAAATTGGCTGCACTTGTCCAGACCTTGAGTGCAGGTGGTTTTAGGATTAAAATCAGCACAGGGCTCACAACTTAAGGAATACAATGAAAAGTGTAATTTAAGGGAAATTTAGAGCTTTAGGGCAGAATAGCCTTACAATAGAAAAGAAAAAGCGAAAAGGAGCTAAGTGTCCAACTCAAGAAGTTAGGGGGAGAATGGATAATAAGAACAACAAAAAATAGGAGGAAGAAGAAAATAGAACAGAAATCAGTGAAAAGCAAATAAAGAAAGAGTAGAGGGACTTCTGATTAGCTAGGTTATTAAAGCCAACTTACTGCTAAAAACAACAAAAAATGTTGGATAAAATAGATTTAAAATATTCTTAGAAATACAGGAGTGCTGACAGGGCAGAGGGTAAGTGGTTAGAAGCCAAAGTCTCTAGGAGTTTAAGAACTGGGACAGTTAAGCAAGTAAGGAAGTCAGCTTTGTTCTGAGAATATTTTCCAATCCGGCCAAACTTGAATTTCAATTGTGAAAGTTCTTTAGAGTAAGAAGAAATGAAATCAAAGCTCAGGGACCACTGAGAAGGGGAGTGTATGCGAAAGCCTTCCCGTTTTCGTCGTGGCCTCCCAAAGGGCTGTGACTAACGGTGCATCAGAAGTAAACCTGCCCCACAGCTCTCTCCCAGGAGACTCCAGGAAAGTTGACTTAGTAGTACACTGAATGTATGGGGTTGGTGGGGGACTCTCCTCAAGACGTAACCATAGCTAATCTTTTTGTAGATTTGTTGCTCAAATTACATGAAATCCTGAACTGGAAGTACCGCTAAGTGCTTGGCAGAAATAAACTCCAATCCTTTCTGGAAGAATGCACCTTTATGTTGGCCCTCAAAGAATCTCCATCAGTAATTGTTGAGAGACAGTAACTAGAACACAGTAAAAAAAATACTAAGCACACAAGGAACAGGTGCTATGAGAACCAGCAGAAATAGAAACAGAACTGCAAGAATACCAGATTATGAGAGAAATATGATTGTCACATGTTTTTGTATTATTTAAAATTTTTACTTTATTTTTAATTGTGGTAAAATACACAAAACATAAAATTTACCATCTTAACCATTTTTAAGTGTACAGCTTAACAATGTTGCTGATATTCATATCGTTGTACAGCCAAATGCCAGAACTTTTTCTTCCTGAAAAACTGAAATTCTATATCCATTAAACAATGATTCTGTATTTCCCCTTCCCACAGCCTCTGTCAATCACCATTCTATTTTCTGATTCTATGAATTTTACTACTCTGGATATGATAAATGATAAGCTACGTCCAGAGTATAATACAGTATTTGTATTTGTCTTTTTGTGACTGCTTGTATCACCTAACAAAATGCCCTCAGGTTCTTTATATTGTAACATGTGTCAGAATTTCCTTTCATACTACAGTGAAACAAATAAAAGATGATATTGCAAATATATGCAGGAACAGGAAACTACAGAAAATAACCTAGCACATTTGAAAGAGAACCAAATAGATTTTCTAGAGCTAGAAAACTCAATACCTGAAATTAAAAATTCAGTAGACATAGAGTGTGGGGCAAAAGTAGGTTTGCAGTTGTTCATATGGAAAATAATACAATAATTAATAAATAATAATCAAGAATAAAGTGTGATTCATGTACTCACAACTGTAAACCTACTTTTGCCACACCATGTATTTGGTAGACTGGACACAGATAAAGTGATAATTACTTAGCCAAGGGATAAGTCAGGGGAAATCATCAGAATGTAGCACAGAGAAACAAAAAGATGGAAAATATTGATGAGATGTTAAGAGACATAAAGGATATAGTGTGTTCTGATGAAAGAGAGAGAATGAGAGAGAGAGATGGCCAGAAGGAAAGAGAATAGGGCAATGTATTTGAAGAGAAAAAAGCTGAGGATTTGCACAACTGAAGAAAAACGCCAACCCACAGATTCAAGAGCCCTAACTGATTGCTAGGTTAAAGAAAAGGAAATTTACAACTAGATACATGGTCCTCATTCTGTTGAAACAGGTAGCAGACTTCCTCTTTCTATTCCTAAAATTCTCATAAAATTTTTGGCTTCCTATTGGTCTATCTATGGTGGACTGTTAATTGTCTCACAATGTCCATTTCTCTATTCTTTCTTTTTGTTGTAGCTAGACACATAGCCAATGGGCTAGCGACTACATTTCCCAGATCTCCCTTGCAGCTTTATGTGGCCAGGTGACCAATGAGATGTGAGTGAAAGTGATATGGGCCACTTTACAATCCTATTCAAAAATAGTTTAGGAGTGCTCTCACCTTCTTCTTTTCCCCCTTCCTGATTCTTGGTCAGGATCAGAACTGATCTTTGACCCATACTTGGAAGCCCTTGTTGAATATAGTAAATGCCCTATTAGCCATGGATCACATTACTTGATGGAGAAATAAACTCCAATCACAAATAAGCCACTTCGTTTGGAATTCCTCAGTTACAATAATTTACACTGTACCATAATATATCAGAACTTCACTTCATTGACGCTAAACCCAATGAGGACTAGCGATCCTCTGGGATCTAGCACCTCCCTTGACTTTACCCTTTTAAAGAAACCAGGACTTCCGGACTAGATGGAGGCATAGGTGGATATACTGTACCTCTTCGCACAACCAAAATTAAGGACAACAAAGATTTGGAAACAAGAAAACAGCCAGAGCTGCTGGAGAATTGAACTGTATGGAAGTCCGACAACCATTCATCCAGATTGGTAAGAGGGTCAGAGTTGCAGCAGGAAAAAGTGGAGGTTGGTGGACCCGGTTGCACAGGCGGTAGCTAGCAGATCTGAGGTGTGCAGGTGGCAGCTGGCAGACCCAGTAGGGCCGCACAGGGCAGCTGGCTGACCAGGTGGTCCTACATTCGCGCACAGATAATCCAGGCAAAAACAGGGAGTGAAACAGACCTCACAACCCAGGGCCCCAGCACCAGGAAATAAAACCTAAAAATATCGATTGAAAACACTTGTGGGGGTTGAGGTGCCAGGAGAGGCTCCTAGCCTCACAGGAGAGTTCGTTGGAGGGGCCCACAGGGCCCTAGAATGTGCACAAGCCCACCCATACAGAGATCGGCACCAGGGGGCCCAGTTTGCTTGGGGGAAGCGGCGGAGAGGACTGGAATCTGAGAAAGAACAGAGCAAGAGCCATTGTTTGCTCTCGGACCCCACCCCCACATACAGCATCACTACCCAGCAACTGGGCTGCCCCACCCTGGGGAACACCTAAGTCTCCATCCCTCGATCCGCAACAGCCAGGACCAGACCCCCCCCCCCCCAAAAAAAAAAAAAAAAAAGGCTCAAACGGGAGAACAGATCAAAGCCCCGGAGCCAATTCATCTAAGCGACCAAGAGATAGCCAACCTATCAGATGCACAGTTCAAAGCACTGGTGGTCAGGATGCTCACAGAATTGGTTGATTTTGGTCACAAATTAGATGAACAAATGAAGGCTACACTAAGTGAAATGAAGGAAAACGCACAGGGAACCAATAGTAATGGGAGGAAAACTGGAACTCAAATCAATGGAGTGGACCAGAAGGAAGAAAGAAACATCCAATCAGAAAAGAAGGAAGAAACAAGAACTCAAAAAAAATGAGGAAGGGCTTAGGAACCTTCAGGACATCATTAAACGTCCCAACATCCGAATTATGGGGGTACCAGAAGGGGAAGAGGAAGAGCAACAAGTGGAAAACTTCTTTGAACAAATAATAAAGGAGAACTTCCCCAATCTGGCCAAGGAAATAGACTTCCAGGAAGTCCAGGAAGCTCAGAGAGTCCCAAAGAAGTTGGACCCAAGGAGGAACACACCAAAGCACATCATAATTACATTAGCCAAGATGCAAATGAAGGAGAGAATTCTAGAAACAGCAAGGGATAAGGGGACAGTCACCTACAAAGGAGATCCCATCAGACTGTCAGCTGATTTCTCAAAAGAGACCTTACAGGCAAGAAGGAGATGGAAAGAAGTATTCCAAGTCATGAAAGGCAAGGACTTACATCCAAGACTGCTCTGTCCAGCAAAGCTGTCATTTAGAATGAAAGGGAAGATAAAGTGCTTCTCAGATAAGGTCAAATTAAAGGAGTTCATCATCACCAAACCCTTATTACATGAAACGTTAAAGGAATTTATCTAAGAAAAAGGAGATAAAAAATAGGACAGTAAAAAGACAGCGAACCCACAGATACTAACAACCACACCTAAAACAAAAGCAAACTAAGCAAACAACTAGAACAGGAACAGAAACACAGAAATGGAGATCATATGGAGGGTTAGCAACAGGGGAATGGGAGGAGGAGAGAGGGGGGAAAAGGTACAGAGAATAAGTAGCATAGATGGTGGGTAGAAAATAGACACGGGGAGGGCAAGAATAGTGTGGGAAATGTAGAAGCTAAAGAACTTATGACACATGGACATGAACTAAAGCGGGGGGAATGTGGGTGGGAGGGGGTGTGCCGGGTGGAGGGGAATGATGGGGGAGAAATGGGACAACTGTAATAGCATAATCAATAAAATATATTTTTAAAAAAACCCAGCAGGCTCTCCCTGTCTATATGTTTATCTCACTGGGTCTATGGTTCTCCTCACCATCTCCTTAAAAAGAGATATCTCCCTTTAAGGGTCACTATTGTCTTCATAATTAAACTGATAATAAATCATATATTGTTTGGTGGCATCTCTTATATTGTCTTAAATTGTTATTTAAATGTTTTATACTTATAATAATCATCCTAATGGTTACCAATGGGGACATTAGAGTTAGAGAAGTTAATTAATTTTGCCTGAGGCTGTAAATCTGGTCAGAGGCAAAATCAAGATTTTAACCTACATCTATCCAACTCACAAACCAGTCTCAACATTCACCTACTTGTGCCTTGTCTGCTGCAGAGACCTGTGACCTCAGTGAGCCCAGATCCTCCACCCACCCCACAGTTTCTAACAAAGGGCCTTGATTGGAGGAGAGCCTTGATTAGAGCAGGCTCTTGATGAATACTGGCAATTCTGCCCCTGCCATCTCTCATCTGAGTCACTTGTTCTCAGTAACTCTGAGGGTCAATATGTTCCACTCTCCTTTCTCTCTCTCTCTCTCCCAGCTTTTCTCTTTTCTTCCCTTCCCTCCCTGTCTTCTTCCCTCCTACACAGTAAAACTGAGTGTGTACTCTTGATGGTTCTAAGAGAAGGTGATGGTCTTTAACCTGGGAAAGTGGAAAGGACTAGGAAATGCAGGGAGCAAAAAATTGCAAGATGGCCCTCAAAGGTGTTTTCTTTCAAAGGTGTTTCCTTTTAAAGGAAGTTGAATTAAAATGCTTTCAGGTAGGGTATTTTGTTTGTGACTTTTTAAATCTTAACATTGTCTTTTTTTCCTATACAATGCTCTCTCAAGTTATATGCTAAATCAATAGAAAATTGTGCTTTAATTTTGCAAATTAAATATTTACTTCTAGGGATTATACCAAATGAAATGAGGTAATAATAACAACAATAAGAACACTGTGCCTGCGAGTGGCGCCAGGACTCAGGAGTCAGGCCGCAGCACCAGAGCACGTGTTTGCGCATAACTGGGGCTGGTTGCTCCCCACAGCAGCTCTTTTCAGTGCAAAAGACACGGTGCGGGATGCGGGGGAGGGGGGGGCGCGGATAATAATAATAAACATTTACTAAAAACTTGCTTTGTGTCAGGTATTGTGCTGGAGTTTCACAATAATTTCTTGAGTGTAGCTGTACTTGTACTGTAGTACATATTTATTTTCTTGTTGATAGCAAGGGAGGGGGGTGTATTTGTACTACTTATGCATGCCAGCTCCCAGATGTTGATTTTTATTTATCAGGAGAGGAATCATTCACAGTTACTGACAACCATTTGGCATTTAGCTCCAACCCAGGCGGTCATTCTGCTAATTTTCTGATTCTTCAATAGGATTTTGAAGGATCCCAAGTAGCCTTCAATTTTACTAGTAACTTTATTTATTTTAATGTTTGGCTCATTCTAAGTTAAAGGCACCTGTAGATTTAATTTCTTGTATTTTTCCTTAAGTTGCCGATTCTTTGGTTGGTTGTTCATTGTTGTTCATTTTTTTCTATTGCTGCTGTAATAAATTACCACAAATTTAGCAGTTTAAAATAATACAAACATCTTCCCAGTCAGGGCACATGCCTGGGTTGCCAGGCCAGTTCCCGGCAGGGGACATACAAGAGGCAACCGCACATTGATGTTTCTCTCCCTCTCTCCTTCCCTTCCCCTCTGAAGATAAATAAATAAAATCTAAAAGGAAAAAAAAAATTTTTTTAAATAATACAAACGTCATCTCAAAGTTCTGTGGGTCAGAAGTCTAGATTGCTTTAAGACTCAGCTAGTTTCTCTATTTCAGGTTTTACACGGCAGAAATCAAGGTGTCATTGGCTGGTTGGGTTCTCTTTGGGAGGTTCTGGGGAAGAATCTGCTTCCAAGTTCTTTCAGCTAGTTCCTTGCAGTGGTAGGACTGAGGTTCCCATTTCCTTGCTGAATGTCAGCTGAGGGCTGCCCTTTGCTCCTGGAGGCCTCCCTTCAGTCCTTGCCTGTGGGCTCTCAGAGCCTGTGCACCAAATCTTTCTCATGCTTGGAGTCCCTATGACTTCTGCCTCTAGCTTAAGAGAACTCTCTTCTTGTGATTAATTTGGTAGGGCTGGGTAATCAGGATACTCAATTTATTTTTAGATCTCCCATCTTAATTACATCTGCCAAGACCCTTTGCCATATTCACAGTGTGATATGAGGGAGCAAGGGTCAAAGGGCATGTTAAGGGCTGAATTGTGCCCCCTCCTCCCAATTTATACATTGAAGTTTTAACTCCTAGTACCTTGTGACTGGGAGGGTCTTTAAAGAGGTAATTAAATTAAAACTAGGTCATTAGAATAGGCCCTAGCCCAATATGACTGGTCTCCTTATAAACAGGGAATATTAGGACACAGACACACACAGAGGGAAGACCATGTGAAGATCGCTAAAAGATGGTCATCTAAAACCAAAAAGAGAAATCACAGGAGAAACCAACCCTGCCAAACCCTTGATCCAGAACTTCTAGTCTCCAGAATAGCGAGAAAATAAATTTCTGTTGTTTAAGCCACCTGGCGTGTTGTATTTTGTTATGGCAGTCCTAGCAAACCAATACAGGGGCCAAAATTCTGCTGACCACAGTCATTAATTGCCCTTGCCTTGAATTCTTCTTTGGATTTGGGTAAACTGACTATCTACAACTGACTGACTTCAATTGGGGTGTTTTCTTAACAAAACTTCTCTTGGCATCTTCTCTTGGCTTCCAGCAGCTAAATCACCTTGTTTTCCTTCCAATCCCTGGCAATTCCCTCTCAAAATCCCTTGCTAGCTTTCTTCTGCTTATTCTTTTTGAAAAAACTTTTTTATTTAGCCCTGGCTGGTGTGGTTCAGTGGATTGAGCACTGGCCTGTGAACCAAAGGGTCACTGGTTTGATTCCCAGTCAGGGCACATGCCTGGGTTGCAGGCCAGGTCCTCAGTACGGGGCGTGCGAGAGGCAACCACACATTGATGTTTCTCTTCCTCTCTTTCTCCCTCCCTTCCCCTCTGTCTAAAAATAAGTAAATAAAATCTTTAAATTTTTAAAAATGTATTCATGAGAGAAACATAGACTTGTCGTTCCACTTATTTATGAATTCATTGGTTGATTCTTGTATGTGCATTGACAGGGGGTCGAACTGGCAACATCGGCATATGGGGATGATGCTCTAACCAACTGAGCCATCCAGCCAGGGACCACTTATTCTTAAATGTTAGTCTTCTTCCACATACAAACCAAGGCACTCTTCTCACTTTATACTCTCTCCCTAGGAAACTTCTCTTATTCCTATGGTTCAGTTGCCATCGACACTGATGACTCCCAAATCCAGACCAGTCTTCTATTTAGAAGTTAAAATCTACATATTCAACAATTCTGCCTTCATTTGAGAACTCTTTGGACTGCTCAAATGCAACATGTCTCAAACGGAGCTTACAATTTCTCCCATCCCCACTCCAATCTGCTTTATTCCACTGTTTCTTATTTCAGTAAATATCAGTATCATCCACCCATTTCCCCATGTACCTCCCTCTCTCTCATCCCATACCCCTGACTAGTTTCATCTACTCTTCTCCCACATATACCTTGAATCAGTCATTGCTTTTCCCATCTTCACTGCCACCACCTTAACCAAATCACCATCATGTCTTGTCTGGGCTACTGCAACTAACACTTCTTGTAAAGCTGTAGTCTCCATGAATGATGATACAGCTATGATGGGAGTTTGGGAGAAAAGGTGGTAGGTATGCATGTAGAGGATAAGAAGTCCTCATCCATCATGATGGGAAAGTCAATTGATAATGTCTAAAATGATTCATCAAAAAATATCAAAAAAGTGTATAATTTAAAAATAACAAGATAATAGGAAGGGAAATAGAAGAATTGAAGGTGGTTGCCTATGGAAAAATATGCCTGGGGTAGGGAGAGGGAGCAAAGGGTTAGTGTTTTTATTATAAGCCTTTAAGTATTATTACTAAACATACACAAAATTTAAAAAAATAGACTTATGAAAATATATTATTTCATGAGTTGCTAATTAATCGAGATACTCAAATAAGTCCCACTGGCTGCCTTTATGCTGGTATAGCTTTATTTTTAAATATGTTTTATTGATTATGCTATTACAGTTGTCTCAATTTTTCCCCCTTTGCCCCTCTCCATCTGATACCCCCCATTACTTCCAGCAATCCCCCCCCCCTTAATTTCCATGAGTCATGCATATAAGTTCTTTGGCTTCTCCATTTTCTATACTGTTCTTAACATCCCCCAATCTATTCAGTACCTACCAATTTGCACTTCTTAATCCTGGCACCTTTCTTCCAATTCTCCTCTCCAAGCTGATAGCCCTCCAAATGATCTCCATATCTATGATTCTGTTTCTGTTCTGCTTGTTTGCTTAGTTTGTTGCTTAGATTCAATTGTTGATAGTTGTGAATTTATTGCCATTTTAATGTTCATAGTTTTGATCTTCTTTTTTTTAAATAAGTCCCTTTAACATTTCATATAATAAAGGGTTGGTGATGATGAACTCCTTTAGATTTACCTTGTCTGGGGAGCGTTTTACCTGCCCTTCAATTCTAAATGATAGCTTTTCTGGATAGAGTAATTTAGGTTGTAGGTCCTTGCTTTTCAACACTTTGAATACTTCTCGCCAGTCCCTTCTAGCCTGCAAAGTTTCTTTTGAGAGATCAACTGACAGTCTTATGGGAACTCCTTTGTAGGTAACTATCTGCTTTTCTCTTGCTGCTTTTAAGATTCTCTCTTTATTTTTAACCTTCGGCATTTTAATTATGATGTGTCTTGGGGTGGGTGGGCCTCTTTGGGTTCATCTTGTTTGGGATTCTCTGTGCTATCTGAACTTGTATATCTATTTCCATCACTAAATCAGAGAAGTTTTCTTTCATTACTTTTTCAAATAAGTTTTCAAGTTCTTGCTCTTTGTCCTCTACTTCCAGGACCCTTATGATTCAAATGTTGGTACATTTGAAGTTGTCTCAGAGGCTCCTTAGCCTATTCTAATTTTTTGGATTCTTTTTTGTTCTTGATGTTCTGATTGAATGATTTTTGCTTCCTTATGTTCCAAATCATTGATTTGATTCTTGGCTTCATCCTTTCCACTGTTGGTTCCCTGTAACTTTTTCCTTATTTCATTTAGTGTAAACTTCATTTCTGCCTGGGTCTTTTTTATGCTGTTGAAGTACCTAAGGAGTTCCTTGAGCATCCTAATAACCAGTATTCTGAACTCTACATCTGTTAGATTGCTTATCTCCTTTTTATTTAGTTCTTTTTCTGGATTTTTGATCTGTTCTTTCATTTGGGCCATGTTTTCCTTTTCTCCTCATTCTGGCAGCCTCCCTTTGTGTTTCTGTGTATTAGGTAGAGCTGCTTTAACTCCCTGTCTTAGTAGTGTGGCCTATGGTATAAAAGTACACCAGAAAGTTGGACGGGGCGGAGCCTGAGGTAATTGCCAGGGTGGGGCAACTGGTTTCACTGCTTTGTGGCTCTGTTTAGGGGAGGGTTCAGAGAGGGGACAACACTGATGCTTGGCTTCTGGAGTTTTGTCCTGGAGGAAGCTGTCCCCCAGCATTTGCCTTGATGCCAGACACTTCAATTCCTCCCCATATGCCACTGGTGCCCTTCCAGCTGTTGCCCTGATGCTGAAGCCCAGAGGGAGCGACTCTGTGTAAGTCCTAAGTCCATTGTGCAGAGCTTTAAGAGGAGATTCCTGAGAATCTCACAGTTTCTTCTGCAACCCCTATCCCCACTGGTTTTCACTGCCAGAAGCTATGGTGACTTATTGTCCTGGTGCTGGAACTCTGGGCTGTGTGGTGTGGGGCTTGAATCCATCAGTCACAAGGTATCCTTAATTTTTATCCCCCATGTATAGGTTTGGAACCACCCATTCCACGTCTCTGCATCTCCATGCCTCTTCATACATCTCTGTATGTCTGCTCCTCCTACCCATCTGTATGAATGTGGTTTTGTTAATTCCTTGGTTCTCGGACTTCCATACTGCTCAATTTTCTGATAATTCTGGGTGATATTTGTTTTGTAGTCTAGTTGTAATTTTTGCTGTGGTTGTGCAAGATGGTAAGC
Source organism: Glossophaga mutica (assembly GCA_039655065.1). Lineage (NCBI taxonomy): Eukaryota > Metazoa > Chordata > Mammalia > Chiroptera > Phyllostomidae > Glossophaga > Glossophaga mutica. The sequence continues at coordinate 113,578,682 of CM077306.1, forward strand.
CATGTTTACCTACGCCTCCATCTTGACCAGAAGTTCTGGTGTAGGTTTAATACAGTAACTCCTTAGCTTTAGAAATGGTTAAAGCTGGCATCAAGGAAAGACAGGTCAATAACTCTATCCTTCTAAACCAAGAGCTAAGTGTTATCATAAAAAGTAGTTGGTGATAGTGTTGTCTTTTTCATTTATTTTTCAAATTTTCTGAAAAGATACATTATTTCAAATATTACAACTGTTTTAAATTAAAGATATCTCTATGTAAATTTTAAAATAAATGACACTAGAAAAATTAAAAAATATAACAAAATACAGTATTGTAAAAGAAAAAGTTGATTCTATCCTTCTATTTCACTTTAACATCACCCTTTTGAACTCAATAATAAGTGTATAATGTTTATTTAACAATATTCTTTGTTTTTAGGCCCTGAACTAAACTTTTGTCTTACTCAGGAAGGTGTCATTGACAATCTGCAGATCAGTGTAGTCCTTTCTGAGTGAGCTATGCTTAGGGTAGGCATGGGCATGTGTGTGGTTTTGTTTTTGTTTTTGTTTTTGTTTTTGTTTTGTTTTTGTTTTTGTTTTGAAGTACTGCACTCCCAGGTTCGATCCCAGTGTTGGGGGAGTGAGTTAGTCATGTTGTGAGCTATCAAGGATATCCTGAAAGTGCAAGGGGAGAAAGAGATTACAGACAATTGTAAAGGGAGTGTCAAGGTTGAGAACAGCAAATTTTCAAATGAAATGGCCAGAGTTCAAAACTTGGATTCCCCATTTTCTGTTTATTTATCCTCAGCAGGCCTCAGCTTTCACATCTTTAAATTAGGTGTACCATTACTCAGCAATAAAAAGGAGTGAAATCTTGTCATTTGCAATAACATGAATGGGTCCAGAGGTATTATGCTACATGAAATAAATCAGGAAGAGAGAATGAAAATACTGTAAGATTTTACTTGTATGTGGAATCTAAAAAAAAAAAAAAAAAAAACTAATGAATAAGCAAAACAAAGTAGAAACAGAACCATAGATATAAAGAACAAACTGATGGTTGCCAAAAGGGACAAGGGTGGAGGAATGGGTGAAATAAAACATTTTTTAAAAAAGAACAGATAAGACCAATAGAAAGCAAATAGTAAGGCAGCAAGATGGTAGATTTAAATTCAATGATATCAATAATTACATAAAGGGTAAATGTTCCTGAGCATGCTACTTAAAAAACAAAGATGCCAAATAGAATTTTAAAAATGCCAAACCCACTTTAAATATAGAGATACAAATAGATTAAAGTACAAAGATGGGATAAAATATTCAAGAAAGCTGGACTGGCTTTATTAAAATGAAAAATAAGTGTATTTAGGAGAGATATTACCAGAGATGAAGTTGTATATTTTGTAGTAATAAAGAGGTCAAATTATCAAAAGGAAATGTCAATCTTAAACTTGATAGCAGAATTAAAAAAAATAAATTGGGTGTACCAGTTACTATGTTTTACTCATTTTATAATTTGCATATCAAATTACCACTCCAACACTTAGCATAAGACAACCATTTATTATGCACATGGGTTTTATGGGTGAGGACTTTATACACAACAGAGGGGGTTAACTTAACACAGTGTGATGAAGAATTTGGACAGGGCATGTCCAAGATGACTTGTCATCACTCATGAATTTTGGGGCCCTTTCCTGGAAGACTCACTTGTCTGGAAGTTGCTGCTGGCCTGGTTGGGGGCCTCAGTTCCTCTCCATATAGGACTGTCATGTGGTCTCTTCATGGGGACTTATGGCTTTCCCAGAGCAAATGTCCCCAAGAGAGTGACTCAGTGGAAGCTGTATTGCCTTTCCTTAACTTCTCCTGAGAAGTCCCACCACATCGCTTCTATTGCAGTTCTTTTTTAAAATTTATTTTTATTTTAAAAAAGATTTCATTTATTTATTCTTAATTTTTATTATTTTTAAAATTTATTTAATTTTAGAGAGAGGGGAAGGGAGATACAAAGAGAGGGAAAGAAACATTGATGTGTGAGAGAAACATCGATGGCTGTCTCTTGCAGGGCCCCCAAACAGGGACCTGGCCACCAGCCAGGCATGTCCCTGGAGGGAATTGAATCAGTCACCTTTTGGTTGGTGGGCTGGTGCTCAACCCACTTAGCCACACCAGCCAGGGCTGCAGTCACCAAGGCCAGCCCATACTCAAGGGAAGGGCAATTAGATTCTGTCTTTTGTTAAAGAATTTGCTGAGGTGCCTGAGATTCTGGCTATTCCCGTGGTCATGACTCAAGTTCCCACTTTTGCCAGGTTGCTCAGAGAAGCAAAAATGATCTGTTAACCTAAAAATAAAAGGTCTTTCAAAGGTCTTTCAGAGAGGCAACAAGCATTTATTGAGATCAGTAAGAATAGCTACTCGGGACACACTAATTCAGGCAGAAACCCAAAAAGTGTTCCAATTAGGAGATACAGGCAATGGTATTTATGAGAAAGGGAAGGGGAACAATTACATCAGTAGAAGGAAGGCATTTCTGTTGGTGCAAATAACAACATAGGGATGGTAATTCTAAACAAAGTTTTTAATTTTCAGTCCAGTAGTCATAATAACTGCTTTCATGTTTGTAAACAATTTTTTTTTGCAAAGCACAAGGTTGCTTAGGCCCAATGCAAAGGTTATTTTGCCTTGTTCTAACATTTCAAAGATTTGAGGTGTAAGAAGTGCATGGTTCAGCTCCATTTTAAAGCGGCTCTGTTTATATTATTGTTTACAGATCGTAACAAGGACATAGTCAACAATGAACTGACATTCCCCACCTCCCCTCCAATATTCTTCTACTCTGAAACCACAGGTTCTTTATGTGCCTTAAGCTCACCATTGATTTGATGCTCAGCCTCTCTGATGGCCCAGGGTAAATTACTGAAAATGCAAGGAAATCCTTTGTAAAGTGTGATTGCAAGTCTTGCGGAAGAGGCAGGATCTCCTGCAGCCACCATAAATAATGTGGAAAAACTGCTTGAGTCACAAGAAACTATTAGCAAACATGGATGTGAGAATTAGATCAGTTAATAACCAGAAAATAAAAAATCTTAAGTATATAATCAGTATTTCAATAAAGAATGGTTTGAGGATGAATAAACTGCTACATATTCACACAATGGGATTCTAAATAGTTGTTAGAATGACCGTAGCAACACACAACAATATGAATGAGTCTTAGCAATGCAGTAAGTGGAAAAAAGTACCAAAAGAACAAAATACAGTTAAAAAATAACCATAGATATATAATAAACACACATACACTTTTTCGGATTACATATAGATGTAATAAAACTCTAAAGCTGTATAAGAAAACTATATAAGGAAATTATATAGATGAACTATCAGATGAACTTAAAATTCTGGATTATGATCACCTTGGGCCAGGGAGGACCACGAAATGGGTTGGATGGACAGTCAGATCTGAATTACTGTCAAAATCCTCACTTTATTTTGGTGGAAGATTTGAGGATAGCTATAACATTATTAAAAATAACTGATACTTAACTAGAAGTCCTAGCCACAACAATCAGATAAGAAGAAATAAAAGGCATCCGATTAAAAAGGAAGAAGTAAAAGTGTCATTATTTACAGATGACATGACACTGTGTATATAGAACCCTGAAGATTCTACTAAAAAATACTGGAACTGATAAATGAATCCAGTAAAGTAGCAGGATACAAAATAAATATCCAGAAAGCAGGTGCATTTCTATACATCAATAATGAACTATCAGAAAGGGAAACTAAGAAAACAATCCCATTTACAATTACATCAAAAAATATCTAGGAATACATTTAACCAAGGATGTAAAAGAGCTTTATTCGTAAAATTATATGACACAAAAGACAGAAACTGAAGGATATACCAATAGGTGGAAGTATATACTGTGTTCATTGATAGGAAGAATTAACATCATTAATATGTCCATGGTACCCAAAGCAATCTATAGATTCAACACAATTCCTATCAAGAAACCAATGGTGGGTTTTACTATCGACTTCCAGTGAAGATGGTGGTGTAGGTAAACATGGCTCACCTCCTCGCACAACCACATCAAAATTGCAACTAAAATATAGAACAACCATCACTCAGAACCATCAGAAATCAAGTGGAATGGAAGTCTGATTACTACAGAATTAGAGAAATCACATCTATCCAAACTGGTAGGAGGGATGGAGACATGGGATGGGCTGGTTTCATATCCACCTGAAACCATGGTGGATAAAAATTCAGGAGGGATATCTCAAGCATCCTAGCCCTGCATCAGGCCTCCCAGCCCAGGGTTCCCGTGCCAGAAAGATAAATCTCCATAACTTCGGGCCACAACAAGCAGCAGCGATTAAGTCAGTGGAAGAAATAAAGCAGTTCCACTTAAAGAACCCATATAGAGATGTACTCAGACTCACTCCCTCTGAGATCCAGTACTGGGGTAGCAGGTTGAAAGGTACCAGTGGCATACAGGGAGGAACTGAAGTGTCTGGCATCAAGGCGAGAGCTTGGAGACAGCTTTCTCCCAGACAGAAAGATGAGCAGAGGTCACTGTCCCTTTTCTAAACCCTCCTTCCATAGAGTCACAGAGCTGGCAGGCAGGTGTCATATCTGAGACTCCATTAACCTGGCCAACACTGTCCCACCCTGGTGATCCCAAGACTCATGCCACCCACTTATGGGCCCACCCAAGCTGTTGACAGTGATTTTTCCATATGAATGGCTGGTCTTGTCTCAGGCTTCATAACTTCCTAAATCCTATCAAACAAGCAACAACCAGCTTTAGTAAGCTTCCAGCCCCCATCCTCTTGCTAAGTGACCCCAGCCCTCGTATTAGCGGCAGCCAGCCTAGATCCACAGCTTGCCTTTGCCTGGGAATCTCCAAGCCCAGCATAAGTAGCAGCCATCTCAGATTTCTTTATAGCTCATGCAGGGTGTCTCCACGAGAACACAGGTTGGGGTTGACCTTGGCCTGAACCACCCAGGAAACCCTAGATCCTGCACACACAGTGGACAGCTACAGACCACATCAGAACACTGCCACCTTGCCCTTGCACAGCTGATCCTCCACAGATGGTGGAGGTCAATTGTCAGTGGTCACAGCCAGTCTTTACAGCTGACTAGCCTGGCTAAATCCCTCCCATTGACCTGCCAACAACAATCAAGGATCAACTTCAAGAGGAGGGTGTACTCATCCCACACAAAGGGGGCACCTCTAGTACCCAGCTTGACTGATAGGGGAGGTTGTGCACCTGAACCCTCCAGGACACCTACCACATTAGGCCATGCTACCAAGACAGGGAGTCATAGCAGCTCTACTTAATACACAGAAACAAACACAGGGAGGCTGCCAAAATGAGGAGAGAAAGAAAACATGGCCCAAATGAAACAACAGATCAAAACTCCAGAAAAAGAACTAAAGGGAGATAAGTAATCTGTCAGACGCAGAGTTCAAAACACTAGTTATAAGGATGCTCAAGGAACTTAGTGAGGACCTCAACAGCATAAAAAGTATCCAGTCAGAAATGAAGGATACACTAATCAAAATAAAGAACAATTATAGGGAAACAACAGTACAGTGGAAGAAGCTGAGAATCAAATCAATGGCTTGGAACATAAGGAAGCAAAAAACAACAGATTAGAACAACAAGAAGAAAAAAGAATCCAAAAAAATGAGGCTAGGCTGAGAAGCCTCTGGAACAGCTTCAAGCATTCCAAAATTTGCATCACAAGGGTGCCAAAAGGAGAAGAGAAAGAGCAAGAAATTGGAAATCTATTTGAAAAAATAGTGAAAGAAAACTTCCCTAATTTGGTGAAGGAAATAGACATGCAAGTCCAGGAAGCACAGAGTCACAAACAAGATGGAGTCAAAGCAGCCCACTCCAAGACACATCATACTTAAAATGCCAAAGGTTAAAGATAAAGAGATAATCTTTTCTTTTTAAAGATTTTATTTATGTACTTTTAGAGAGTGGGGAAAGGAGAAAGAAAGAGAGAGAGAAACATCAGGGTGCCAGAGATACATCAATTGGTTGCCTCTCTCATGCCCCCAACTGGGGACCTGACCCACAACCCAAGCATGTGCCCTGACCAGGAATTGAACCAGCAACCTTTTGGTTCGCAGGCAGGTGCTCAATCCACTGAGCCACACCAACCAGGGTTAAAGAGAGAATCTTAAAAGCAGCAAGAGAAAAAAAGTTAGTTACCTACAAGGAGGTTCCCAAAAGACTGTCAGCTGATCTCTCAAAAGAAACTTTGCAGGCTGGAAGGGACTGGAAAGAAGTATTCAAAGTGATGAAAAGCAAGGACCTACAACCTAAATTACCCTATCCAGAAAAGCTATAATTTAAAATGGAAGAGCAGATAAAGTGCTTCCCAGACAAGGCAAATCTAAAGGAGTTCATCATCACCAAACCATTATTATATGAAATGTTAAAGGGACTTATTTAAGAAAAAGAAGAAGATCAAAACTATGAACATTAAAATGGCAATAAATTCACAACTATCAACAGGTGAATCTAAAATACAAGTGAAGCAAACAAGAAGAACAAAGATAGCATCATGAATATGGAGAGCATTTTGATGGTTGCCAGATGGGAGGGTGGTTGTGGGGAAATGGGTAAAGAGGTGAGGGGATTAAAAAGTACAAATAGGTAGTTACAGAATACCCATGGGGATGTAAAGTACAGTATTGGAAATGCAGTAGCCAAATAACCTATATGCATGACCCATGGACATGAATGGTGTGGGATTTGCCTGAGGAGTGGAGAATGGTGGGTGGAGCAGAGCACAGGGGGAAAAATTGGGATAACCTGCAGCAGCATAATCAATAAAATATCATTTTAAAAACGATACCAATGGCATATTTCACAGAACTAGAACAAATATTCTAAAAACTTAGATGGATAGCCACAGCAATCTTGAGAAAGAAGGACAAAGTTGGAGGAATCACACTACCTAATATCAAACTTACTACAAGGCCATACTAACCCAAACAGCATGGTACTGGCATAGGAACAGAGAAATGGATCAATAGAACAGAAGAGAGACCAGAAATAAACCCATGCCTATATGGTCAATTAATATTTGACAAAGAAGGCAAAAACATAACAATGGGGTAAAGATAGTCTACTCAATAAATGGTGTTGGAAGAACAGATATGTGTAAAAAAATGAAATTAGACCATCCTCATACACTATGCACAAGAATAAACTCAAAACAGATTAAAGGCTTGGATGTTAGAGTTAAAACCATAAAAATCCCAGAAAACACAGGCAGTAAAATCTCAGATATTTCTCGAAGAAATTTTTTTGCCTTGAGCAAGGAAAACAAAAGAAAAAAATAAATGAATGGGACTACATCAAACTAAAAAAGTTTTCCACAGCAATGGAAACTATTGAAAAAATGAAAAGACAACCCACTGAATGGGAGAAAATATTGGACAATGATAAGGGGTTAATATCCAAAGTTTATATAAAACTTATACAACTCAACATCAAAAAAATCAAACAATCTATTTAAAAAATGGGCATAGGACCTGAATAGACACTTCTCCAAAGAGGACATACAGATGGCCAACAGGCATATGAAAAGATGCTCAATGATACTAATCATCAGGGGAACGCATATTAAAACTGCAGTGAGCTATAACCTCACACTGGTCAGAATGGCTCTCATCAATAAAACAACAAACAAGTATTGGTGAGGACATGGAGCAAAGGGAACCCTTGTGCACTACTGATGGGAATGCAGACTGGTACAGCCACTGCAGACAGCAGTATAGAGTTACCTCAGAAAATTAAAAATGGAACTGACTTATGACCCAGTAATTCCACTTCTGGGAATTTATATGAAGAAACCCAAAACACTAATTCAAAAAATATATATGCATCCCTATGTCACTGTAGCATTATTTACAATAGCCAAGATCTGGAAGTATCCCATGTGTCCATCAGTAGATGAGTGGATAAAAAAGCTGTGGTATATTTTACATAGTGGAATACCACCTGGACATAAAAAAGAAGAAAATCTTACCTTTCGTGACAGCGTGGATGGACCTGGAGAGTATTATGCTAAGTGAAACAAGACAATTAGAAAAAGACCAATACCATATAATTTCACTTACATGTAGAATCTACTGAACAAAAGAAACTAACAAACAAAATAGAAACAGACTCATAGATACAGAGAACAAACTGACAGCTGTCGGGGGTGGGGGACTGGTGAAAAAGGTGAAGGGATTAAGAAAAAAACAAACCCTCATAGACAGACAATAGTATGGTGATTACCAGAGAGGAAGGGAGTGGAGGGAGGTTGAAGAGGGTGAAGAGGGATAAACAGTGACAGAAGAAGACTTGACTTGGGATGGTGAACACACAGTACAGTATAGAGATGATGTGTGATAGAATCACACACCTGAAACCTGTATAATTTTATCAACCAGTATCACCCCAATAAATTTAAACAAACAAACAAACAAACAAACAAACAAACAAATAACTGATACTTAAAAAGTAAATAACAGAAAGCCAGGCATGGAGCAATGAGGATTATGTAATGCACCAAGGATGACCATAAATCTAACTGTAAGCAGATGAGATAAAATAGAAAGTAAAATAAAAACAAGATAATAAGAGCATTTACTAATAAAGTTGCAGTGAGGGTGAAATGAGTTATACATTTAAAATATTCAGAATAGTGCCTGAAATATAATTGCACTGTGCCATGTAAGTATTTTTGCCATCATTATTTTTATTTTATGCCAAGGGGCAACTACTATTTATTATGCAGAGTAAACGTTTATTAAGCTGTGTTGCACCAGACACTATTAGCTTCCTTCCCAATGCTGTGTTTTCCTCCTTCTTTGCTAACAGATGTCTGCTTTTGTTCAGGATGCCAATGAACCTAGATGCAGGAAAAATATTTACTTTCCTAGATATGAACTTGTATTAAGGGTGTCCATGGGACACAGTTCTAGCAAATGACATATAAGCAGAAATCTTCTGGGCCCTCTAAGAAGACTTTTGCTTTTCCTGATAAAAGGGGATAATGTAGCTTGCACAATTCCTACATCTTCCTTCTTTTTAACTTGAATATGGTGTGATGTCTACAGCTTCAGTAGCTATTTTGTTACTATAGGCAACAGGCATGAAGGCAAAAGCAAATACGTGAAGGATGTTAACGTAGAAAAGAGAGTCATGCATTTTATTGATCACTTGAAGTTAAGTAGTATTCTTGTAAGTATTGATGTCATTTAAAAATCTCTGTCTAAATAAGTTTTAAAAATTACTTTGATAAGTAGAAAACAAAAATTCAAAGTTATGAGAAAGCATCAAGCATAATTTAATTAATAGTATTTTCTCTCATTGGTACCTGAAATTGTGGTGCAGTTGACGGCATCTTAGATTGACTCAATTACGGTATGAACTTTATATTTTCAGTTCCTTTAACAATTTGAGTGTGATCCCAGAAGAACATGTTGCTGCCAGCTCCCTTCAGCTGGATCTCTTGCATTGTTGGATTAGGGGAGGAAAATAGTGACAATGAAGCACATTATAAAGCTTTACAACCTAAGGCACTTACATCAGTTAAGAGTACTTTTGGCTGCAAAGAACAGAGACTCAAACAACAGAAGTTTAAATAAATAAAGACAATTTTTTTCATAACAAAAATCCAGCAGTCACAGTCTGGCATTTGGACATCAGCCTCTGAGGAACACATCTTGGTGGCTAAGGAGAGGTAGGACAGAAAACTGGTTTGTTTGGGTTTTTTTTAACCCTTTAAGTATATTTGACTTTTCCCCTCATCAAATATTGTATTAGTTAGCCCTGGCCAGTGTGGCTGAGTTGGTAAGAACCTCGTCCTGTAGGTGAAAAGGTTGTGGGTTTGGTTCTCAGTCAGGGCACATACTCAGGTTGCAGGTTTGATCCCTGGTTGGGGAGCGTGGAAGGCAACTGATGAATGTTTCTCTCTGATATCGATGTTTCTCTGTCTCCCTCTCTCTCCCTTCCTCTCTCCTTTTCTCTCTCTCTAAAAGCAATGAAAATGTATTATTTATTTATTGCTTAACAAATTACCTTAAATGTTAGAAGCTTATGATCACAAATATTTTTTGTGTCATAGTTTCTGGGAGTGGCTTAGCTGGGTGGTTCTGGCTTAGGGTGTCTCATGCAGTGGCAGTCCAGCTGTTGGCTGAGCCTGCAGTCATCCGATGCTCTGTGGGGAAGGAGATCCTCATCCAAGCTCACTCATGTTGATGGCTAGTAGTCTCAGTCTCTTGCTGGCTGTTGGTTAGACACCTCAGTTCCTCACCTTGCAGACCTTTCCATAGGCTATTTGAGTGTCCTCACAACACAGCACCTGGCATCCCTCAGGGCAAGTGATTCAAGAATGGGAGACCAAAATGGAAGCTGCAGTACCTTTTACAACCCAATCACAGGTGTGACATCCACCATTTCAGGAGCATTCAATTGACCACACACACCAACCTCAGAGGGGACTCTGGGGAGTGGACTACCCAAGATGTAAATACCAGGAGACAGGGATCACTGAAGGTCAACTTGGAGGCTAGCTACCTGTTTTAGCACATATTTGCCACCATTTGGTATTATTATAAAATTATTTTCTACTTTGACTTATTCTTTCCATTTAAGCTATGAAGTGAAAAAAACATATTTTAATTTTTGCATCTTAGTGATTATTCCTAAGGTTGAATATTTCAAAAGTATTTGTTAACCAGTTTTACTGCTCCTTTTATGAGTTATGTCCCTTACTTAATACATTCATGTATTGGGACATCAGAGTTATTTTTCTATTTTTTCTTTTTCTTTTTAATGTGATCTGGTCATGGAACACAAGTTTATTTTTTTCTTTTATCCATATGCAATTTTTTTTGCATTTTTATTGTTGCTCAAGTACAGTTGTCACTAATTTAAAGAAACCTATGCACCCCGATGTTCATAGCAGCACAATTTACAATAGCCAAGTGCTGGAAGCAATCTAAGTGCCCATCAGTAAATGAGTGGATAAAAAAACTGGTACATTTACACAGTAGAATGCTACAGAACAGTAAGAAAGGAGCTAGTAGCTTTTGAGACAGCATGGATGAAACTGAAGAGCACTGTGCTAAGTGAAATAAGCCAGGTGGTGAAAGACAAATACTGTATCATCTCACCTATAAGTGGAACCTAATCAACAAAACAAATAAGCAAGCAAAACCTAACCAGGACATTAGAGATTTTTTCAATTTGTATGAGTTCCTTATACAATAGAGGAATTATTCCTTGTCAGAAAAGAAAAAAACAGAAACTGCTGTCTAGGTGAAGGGGAGTGTTGAGACCCTGAAGTTGTCCCACTGCTGATAGCCCCAAAGGCTGTGGCTTAGAGCTCAGTTTGTGTGTCCATGCAGTTAACCCATTAGACGTCCTGTCCCTCCAGGGCTTGGGAGTCAAACACAGGCCCCAAGGGAGGCAGAACCAGACACCTCTCCACTCCCTTAAGGACAGGGAAATCCCACTTGCTTTGGGGGTTGGGATCCATTACCTTCTCCCTCAACTTTTCAAGTCAGTATCCCCCACCCACTCACACAATCTAGATCTCTGCCTTTGAGAACCTAGATGGTCCAAAAACAAAAGTCTCTTAACTCTCTGAAGGGGGAAGAGATGTGCAGTCCTTTTAAACCTATAAGGACAAAATGCCTGTAATGCTTTGGTAGTGAATCAGCTGACAAGCAGGGAAACCAACCCCAATTCTGAATGAGGTCATTCTGACAGTAAATCATATTACTGCATACAAAAGCCTCATGATTTGACTCGGATTCAACTTTCCAGGGATGTCTCTGAGAATTCTTTCCCATATGTACAATGTTCTCACTTGCTCAAATATTTTTTCTCCCCTTCTCCAGCTGGCTCACCCCTATTCATCCCTTAAAGTCATCTGAATCCTCAAAAAGGTGTCAGCGCTCTAGGTTGGTATCTGTAATTCCCTTGGCCTTTGTTTTGTGATCATAAGGTGAATGCAATAGTGCCTCACACCAGGATTCCAAGCAGGAGTGTGCCAGGAAGCTCTCCTCCATGTTAGTCTCTTTCACAGGAAGGAAACTATTTTCCGGAACCCCCCAGAAATCTTCCCCTCATGGCTCATTGGTCAGAACTGCACCACAGAGCTACCCAGAGCTGCAGGAAGGCTGGGGAAGCAAGTTCCCAGCAAAGTTTAGTGGAACTGCCACACTGGTTTAGACAAATTATGATTTATGCCCAGACTGGGAATACAGTTTCCTTACCTCTCTAAAAAATGATTCCCCTTAACAAGGAAGGAGGAAGGAAATGGCTACCAAAAGTTTATGGTAGAAATCTTGTTCCATTAATTATCCCTTCTGCTTCATTAACATTGAGGAACTACGACTATCTGTTTGCCCCTTCTTCCACAGAAGAAGAATTATTAGATATACACATGGTTGGCCAGATGTTTGCCTTTTCCAGATTCCCTTGCAGCTAAGTGTAGCCACATGACCAATTTCTTTTTTTAAACATATTTTATTTATTATGCTATTACAGTTGTCCCATTTCTCCCCCATCATTCCCCTCTGCCCTGCACACCCCCTCCCACCCACATTCCCCCCCTTTAGTTCATGTCCATGTGTCATAAGTTCTTTAGCTTCTACATTTCCCACACTATTCTTGTCCTCCCCTATTTTCTACCCACTGTCTATGCTACTTGTTCTCTGTACCTTTCCCCCTCTCTCCTCCTCCCACTCCCCTGTTGCTAACCCTCCATGTCATCTCCATTTCTGTGGTTCTGCTCCTGTTCTAGCTGTTTGCTTAGTTTGCTTTTGTTTTAGGTGTGGTTGTTCATATCTGTGAGTTTGCTGTCTTTTTACTGTCCTATTTTTTATCTTCTTTTTCTAGAAGATAAAAAATTTCATATAGCCTGCGAACCAGAGAATCGCGGTTCGATTCCCAGTCAGGGCACATGCCTGGGTTGCAGGCCAGTTCCCAGCAAGGGACACACAAGAGGCAACCGTACATTGATGTTTCTCTCCCTCTCCCTCTCTCCTACCCTTCCCCTCTAAAGATAAATAAATAAATAAACCTTTAAAAAATTCATATAATAAGGGCTTAACATTTCATATAATAAGGGCTTGCTGATGATGAACTCCTTTAACTTGACCTTATCTGAGAAGCACTTTATCTTCCCTTCCATTCTAAATGAAAGCTTTGCTGGATAGAGCAATCTTGGATGTAGGTCCTTGACTTTCATGACTTGGAATACTTCTTTCCAGCCCCTTCTTGCCTGTAAGGTCTCTTTTGAGAAATCAGCTGACAGTCTGATGGGAACTCCTTTGTAGGTGACTGTCCCCTTATCCCTTGCTGCTTCTAGGATTCTCTCCGTCATTTTAATCTTGGCTAATGTAATTATGATGTGTCTTGGTGTGTTCCTGCTTGGGTCCAACTTCTTTGGGATTCTCTAAGCTTCCTGGACTTCCTGGAAGTCTATTTCCTTTGCAAGATTGGGGAAGTTCTCCTTTACTATTTGTTCAAATAAGTTTTCCACTTGTTGCTCTTCCTCTTCCCCTTCTGGTAGCCCCATAATTCGGATGTTGGGATGTTTAAAGATGTCCTGGAGGTTCCTAAGCCTCTCCTCATTTTTTTGAATCCTTGTTTCTTCATTCTTTTCTGTTTGTTTGTTTTTCTCTTCTTCTGGTTCACTTCATTGATTTGAGCTCCAGTTTTCCTCCCATTACTATTGGTTCCCTGTGCGTTTTCCTTCATTTCACTTAGTGTAGCCTTCATTTGTTCATCTAATTTGCGACCAAAATCAACCAATTCTGTGAGCATCCTGACCACCAGTGCTTTGAACTGTGCATCTGATAGGTTGGATATCTCTTGGTCACTTAGATGAATTGGCTCTGGTGCTTTGAACTGTTCTCCCATTTGACCCATTTTTTGGGTTTTGTGGTTTTTTGTTTTTTGTTTTTATTTTCCGGTCTGGTCTCGGCTGTTACATAGTGAGGGGCGGAGCCTTAGGTGTTCCCCCGGGCGGGGCAGCCCAGTGGCTGGGTTGTGACACCGTATGTGGGGGAGGGGTCCAAGAGGGAACAATAGCGCTTGCTCTGCATTCTGATTCCAGTCCCTTCCGCCACTTTCCCCAAGCAAATTGGGCCCTTCTGGTGCTGATTTCCATGTGGGTGGGCTTGGGTATATTCTAGGACCCTGTGGGTCTCTCCAACGAACTCTCCTGTGAGTCTGGGATTCTCTCCTGGCATCTCAACCCCCACAAGTGTTTTCAATCGGTGCTTTTAGGCTTTATTTGCTGGCACTGGGGCCCGGAGTTGCACAGTCTGTCTCGCTGCCCGTTTTCGCCTGGTTTATCTGCATGCGAATGTGTGACCATGGTCAAGCATCCTTGTGCACCTCGCTGGGTCTGCTCGTTGCCTCCCCGCACCCAGTAACTGCCGCCTGTGCGCCTGGGGTGTGCCAACCGCCACCTGCATGTCTGGGACCACTAGCTACTGCTTTTTCCTGCTGCGATCCCTTTCCACTGGCCGCTGACTCCGCCCCTCTTACCTGTCTGGGTGAATCGTTGTTGGACTTCCCATACAATTCAATCTTCTATCTGTTTGGGTTGTTTTTTTGGTTCTAAATGTTTGTTGTCCTTAATTTTGGTTTTGAGAGGAGGCACAGTGTGTCCACCTACACCTCCATCTTGGCCAGAAGTCCACATGACCAATTTCTAAGAATGGGTTGAAAGGGGAAGAAATAAATGTAACCCCCAAGTAGTATGTAGAAAGTCATATCCTCCCTTCCCCTCATCTTGATGGTGGAAATGTGGATGTGGTGGGGAATTATTTTGGACCAGCTGGGCGAGGACAGGATGGAACATAGAGACAAGATGTCTAGACTCCTGAAAGTTTCACAGAGCAGAGCTGCCAGGCTAGTTTAGCTTCTACGTGAGAAAAACTATAAACTTCTACCATGTTTAAAACAGTGTTATTTTGCAGACACAGTTGTATCCTAATAAATACAACTCCTTCCAATGCTCTGACTATGAGCATGCTAAAGTCTCTTCCACCTCAAACAATCTCTCCATTGACTCTATATGTTTCTTCTAATTTATAGTCAGTCTTTCTCCGTGTTAGAGCAAGCAACAGATATTGACTCCTGGCTGATTTAAGCAGGAAAGGCAGCTCATAGGCTTGTTGAAAGAGCTAGAGACACATCAGTTATCTGTCGCTACAGTAATGCCACACAAACAACCACAAGAAAACCTCAGTGGCATTTCACATGAACAGTATTTAATTCACAAGTCTGTGGGGTTCAGCTTATGTGGGGCTGTGCTGAGCTGGGCTGAGCTCAGCTGTACTCACTCGAGTGTCTGGGGTCAACTGTTGGTTGGCTAGAGAGCTCTGTTGATTTTGGCTGAGCTCATTCATGTGTCTGAAGCTCAGCTGGCTATTGGCTGACTAGGATGGCCTCAGCTGGGATAACTCAGGGAGACTTGACCTAGTGCCACATGACTCTCATCATCCAACAGGATAGCCAAGACATGTTCTAATGGCAATGGCAGAGGACAACAGTGAAGGTGCTACGCATGTGTTTTCCCAAAATTCATATGTGGAAAACCTAATGCCGAAGGTTATGGTATTAGAAAGTGGGGCCTTTGGAAAGTGATTAGGTCACAAGGGTGGAGCCCTCATGAATGAAATTAGTGTCCTTATAAAAGAGGTCCCGAGAGATTTCTTGTTCCTTCTACCATGTGAGGACACAATGAGAAGTCAGCAGTCTGCAAGCCAGAAGAAAGCCTTTACTAGAACCCAACCATGCTGGCATCCTGATCTTGGACTTTCAGCCTCCAAATCTGTGAGAAATATATTTTTGTTGTTTACAAGTCCCCCAGTCAGTGGTATTTTATTGCAGCAGCCCAGACATACTAAGACAAAGAGAAGCCCAATTACACAAGTGCTTTCAACCACTGCTTGTGTAAACAAATGGATGTTTGCTAATATCCATCGTCCAAAGGGAGTCACAAGGGTGAGCCCAGAGTCAGTATGGGAAGGTCTGACAAGATATCATGGATGCAGGGAGAGGTGAAGAATTGAGGCCATTAACGGTAGATTGAGGCACTCAATCTACCATACCACATTCAGAGGTTTTGCTTACAGGGTAGTAGCCAACATCACACCACAGACCTGGGACACTGAAGACACTGTTACTGCCACTGATAAGCATGTGACACCACAGTTACACCACAAGACCTTCCAGGACCAGACCCTGGGTGTTGCTCCACGACTGACACTGCCCACCAAAGGAATGGATTTTTTTTCCTGCTTCTGCTTCTTTGAATTACAAGCTCCTTCTGATTCAAAGACTAGGTTGAGCAGATTTTATTAGCAACTCTATGGCAAATGCACACGACTTAGTTCACAAGGAAAAAAGTGAGGGAAGAGCTGGTATTTTTAGCTAGAATATTGGGAGGTGGGCTCCTCCCCCCTCCCCACAAAGTTTTATAGAGTGGAAAGTTGTCCATACATGGGCAAGAGACTTATGCCATGAGCAGCTAAAAAGCCAAAGCAGAACAAGGAGGAGGAGGAGGAAGAGAAAGAGGAATATATCAGCCTCTCATTCTCTTCACAGCTAAGCTTAAATACTCCTAGCTCACTTCTGCAGTAATTAGTTATTGGTACACTAATAATGAAAAATTCAGTGGTTTGCAACCACAAGCATCTGTTTTTCTCACTCATGATTCAGGCAGCAAACGGTTGGTTCCAGGCTTTAGTTGGGTGTTTTTTCCATACATCTCTTGTCTTTCTTGGACCTGCAGCTCCCCAGGGTTTGTTTTTCTCATGGTGAATGGTAAGAGTGCAAGAGAATCAGTGGGTGATGCCTTTTAAGACACTTTTGCTCACATTCCATTGGCCAGCAGAAGTCTAGCAGGAGAATACACTCCATCTACTTTCATGTACTGCAAGGTTTTGTGGAAAGAGGGAGTGAAGACATGGAAAGAATGTTCCAGTCAATCATAACTCTTCATCTGGCTTCTGACCCTGCTGAGCCATCTAGGTCAACAATAACCCAACAACTGTCACATCAAACAGAGTTTTCAGAGGATGAGGAGGCAGATGTGTGCCACGTAATGCAATCGATACCTTTTAGGCCATGGCTAGGACTTTGGATTTCATTCTAAGGGTAGGGAAAACTATTTAAAGATTGTAAGTGTGACCACAGTGGTCTTTTTACAATGCAGATCTTGTCATTCATACCCCTACTAAACTTTCAATGAATGTCTCATTGCCTAGAGGAAAAGGTAACACAATCCTTATATGACATTAGAAGTCCATCATGATAGGCCCTGCTCCAATATCTCCTGTCACTGAATCTCTTTCCTTATACTCTTTGATCTACCATGTAGACCTGCTTATGGTTTATTTTATTTTGGATTCTCCCAGAAGCTGATCCTGAGATTAGGATTTGAGTGCGAGAAGTTTATTTGGGAGGTGATGGAAACACTAGTAGGGAAGAGTGGAAAGTGATACAGGACAGGAAGGCAGCCCATAAAGGGTGAGCTATTAAGCCAATAATCACAGTGGACAACAAGAACTTAATGCTTAAAGAAACTCTTGGGAACACATGCATCAGAATTATCCCATCTGAGGGGTGAAGGAGCTAAGGCATTTACACACTGACTCCTCAGTCATTGGTTGAGGCCTGCTTCCAGGAGGAGTTAGGTTTTAGGCACTGCTAGTGTGCCACTAAGTGGGGGAAGAATGGCTTTCTGCAATTCTGGGGGTTGGGGGAAGAGCCTTGTGGCAAAGGGAGCACATGGAGAGGTCGAGGGATATGGGTGAGGTACTGACAGTATCTCCTACGTGGTTTCTCAAATATATCTTCTCTTGTCAACTCCCATATTTCCATAAATGTTTCAGCCTTCTGCCTAGGATACTTTTCCCTCCCTGTCTACCTGGTAAACTCCAGCTCATATTTCAAACCTTTCCCAGCTTCCTAAATAGAGAGGACCATGCCTCATTCTGTGTTTTCTAAGGATGCAATAAACACTTCTATTTTTTTTATCACTTATCATATTGCTTTACTTATTAGCTTGACTTCCCTACTAGATATTATACTTGTTGAGGACAGGGGCTGCAAGTTGACAGCTTTTAATATAATTTGGCACCTAGAATATAATAGATGCTCAATGAAAGCTAGTTAGATTGAAGCATCAATTTCTATCTATAGAGTGTATCAGTGATCTGGTGAAGTGCCTCAACATGAGGTGAAATCATAACAGTTTTTATGCTCTTTTACCATCTCCAAGTATTCCTTTTTCTTCATTCAGTCAGTATCCTGCTCTCCTCACTCCT
This sequence comes from Glossophaga mutica, assembly GCA_039655065.1. Classification (NCBI taxonomy): domain Eukaryota; kingdom Metazoa; phylum Chordata; class Mammalia; order Chiroptera; family Phyllostomidae; genus Glossophaga; species Glossophaga mutica. The sequence continues at coordinate 113,597,044 of CM077306.1, forward strand.
TATCCTAGTATCAAAATCTGCTCCTAGACATTTTTTTTTTTTAAATATCAAAGGAGCACAAAACCAAGAGATAGGAAACATGGGTTCCTGTTGATCTTTGCTGCTGACTAGCTTGAGGGTCCTTGGGCAAGTTTTTTCCTCCCTGAGCTTTAGACTCCTCATTTGTAAAACGACCTTGAATTTCCCTGCCAATTATTAAGAGGCTCTGCAAGAATATCTCTAGAAGGATGACACACAGCAACAGTGAAGGGAAAATGGGTGGCTATGGGCCAAGGATATGAGAAAGACCAACTTTCTCTTTATAGCTTATATTACTTTCCAACGACTGATGCAACAAATTGCTGCAAATTCGGTGGCATAAAACAACAGAAACTTGTTCTCTCACTGCTGTGGAAGCTGGAATACCAAAATAAAACTGTTGGCTGGGTCACATCCCTCTGAAGGCTTTTGGGGAGAATCTTTGTTGGCTTCTTCTGGGTTCTGGTGGCTTCAGGCATTCCTTGACTGTGGCTTCATCATGCCAGTCTCTGCCTTCATCATGCCAGTCTCTGCCTTCATGGTCCCCTTGCCGCCTCCTCTTCTGTGTGTGTCTTCTCTCTTATAAGGATACCTGTTATTGGATTTATGGTCCAACCAAGTAAACCAGGAATCTTATCTCAAAATTCTTAGCTTAATTGTATCTGCAAAGGTGCTTTTTCCAAATAAGGTAATATTCACAGATTTCAGGGATCTGGATGTGAAGATATTTTTTTTTCCTAGATTTTACTTCTGTATTTTTAGAGAAAGAAAGGGAGGGGGAGAGAGAGAGTGAGAAACATCGATGTGAGAGAGAAACATCTATCAGTTGTCTCTCATACACATCCTGACTGGGGACCGAACCCGTAACCCAGGCATGTGCCCTGACCAGGAATCAAACCTGGTGACATTTTACTTTGCAGGACAATACCCAACCAACTTAGCCACACTGGTCAGGGCTGGATGTGGACATATCTTTTTTGGGAGAGGTGTCACCATTCAACCTACCACATACCTATTTGTACATTTTGAATTAGTATCATGTACAAATTTATGAAAGAAAGGAAGGAAAGAAAGAAAAAAAAGACTCATGTGACTGAACAGGTATTCAAGTTTCTACTTTTCTTTCTCATGGTCAACACAATTTTGTTCTTATAGAATCTGGCTTTGAAATACCCCCCCACCCCAATGTTTATTTGTTGTTGAAATCGTGTTCTAGGAAATGAAAATGGAACTCTCATCCCATAGGTGCGGAAAAGGACAGCAGTAAAACCACTTTGAGAAATAACTGGGTATTATTTTGCAAAGTTGAACACACGCATACACTCCAGACCAGCAATGCCACTCCTGCATCAATACCCTAGAGAAACCTTTCCACTTGACCACTTAGTTGGGAAACATGGATAAGAACGTGCATAGAAGCAGAGTTCCCAGTAGCACAAAATGTGAAACAACCAAATGCCCATCAGCAGTAACACAGATAAACTGTGCCATTTACACAATGGAATATTACACAGCAGTGAAAATGGATGAACTATAGCTACACTCACTGACATGGTTAAATCTTAACACCATACTGTTGTATAAAAGAAATAAGCAACAGAAGAATAGAGGCAATACAATATTATTAATATAAATGATATATTACTTGTGGTTACAAACACAGTTAAAAAAGCATAAAAAACAAGAGGATGATTAATATAAAGTTCTGCATAGTGATTACATCTGAAGTGGGGAGAAAGGGCAATGCCCAGAGGAAGGAACCTCCCAGAGGCTCCTAGAGTACCGGCGATGTCCTATTGTATTGTGTGGGGTATAGGAACTCGAGAGTGCCAATGTTGTTATTATTCATTGACTGTGCATATTAGTTTTGTTCTATATCTTTAAAATTTTAAATTAAATTTATTGGGGTGACACTGGTTAATAGGATTATATAGGTTCCAAGCACACACTCCTATGACAAATGATCTGTACATTGCACTGTGCGCCCCACCACCCAAAGTCAAATCACCTTCCATCACATGTGTGGCTGTACATATTAATTTTATATATTATTTAGTTGTGTATGATATATGCAACATCCTGTGAGAAAAAACTACTATAGGTTATGGATATAGAGCAATAGAAACACTCACTAATTGCCATGAAGATGAATATTAATGGGAAAAAACATTTTGGAGGGCACTTTGCAGTATCTTGTCAAGTGGAAGTTGTGTATATTCTGTGACCTAGCAATGCCTCTCCTACGTATTCCCGGGTACCTTTAAACAGTGGTTTTCAAACTTACCAAAAAAAAAAAAAAAAAAAAACCCCTCTCATTAAGAAATATACTTGCCCTGGTTCATGTGGCTCAGCTGGTTGCAGCATTTTCCCACAAACCAAAAGGTCACAGGTTTGATTCCTGGTCAGGACACATTCCTAGGTTGCAGGTTCAGTCCCCAGTCAGGGCACAGACAAGAGGCAACCGATTGATGTTTCTCTCTCACATCAATGTTTCTCTCCCTCTCTCTCTCCCTTTCCCTCTCCCTAAAATCAATAAGCATGTCCTTGGGTGAGGGTAAAAAAAAGAAAAGAAATATACATTACAACCAGGCACACATACACACAAACACACAATGTATATGTGTGTATAAAGTCAAAACAAAAAATTTCCAGAACAATGCTTATCCACATTACATACAACAACATTGTAATCTTGTCCTATTCCTGCCCATGCTATAATTGAAGGTAGCAGCCTTTAAATTTATTTCAATTCTCCAATAGTTGACAAACCGTATTTTGAAGAAGGCTGCATTTTCCCATGGTGCTTTGTAAAAGAATGTTAACTGAGAACTGTTCGAAATAAAAATAACTGGATGCAACAATCAAGGTCTATTCCCACAGCGGAGCACGACGGCGCCTTTGAGTGGAGCAAACGAGAGCTCTGTGGATCCACAGAGTGCTGAGTGAAGAAAGCCAGTTGTGGGAGCATATGTGCTGTGTGATGCTATTTTAAAGTTTCAAAACATGGAAAACATGTTGTTTATGGGTATGCACATATGTCGTTAAAGTCTACAACATGCATGAGAATGTTGAGCACATAAATTAGGATCGAGGCTTCCACTGGAGAGAGGGAGGGGAAGGGGATCAAGGAGGGGCAAAGGGGTCAATTGCATAAAAGGTTTTCTGTTTCTTAACCTTGTCCTTATATGTTATTTATTCTTCATTCTTTAGGGGTTGGCAAACTGCCAGCTTTGAGCCAAATCTGTTCTTGTATGGCCTATTAGCTAAGAATGTTTTTTACATATTTTAATTGTTGAAAAAATCGAAAGAATAATATTTTGTGAGATGTGAAAATTACATAAAATTTTCACGCCCACCAGCAATGTTTCACTGGATCACAGCCACGCCACTTTATTTTCATATCGTCTATGGTTGCTTTCATGCTACAACAGCGGAGTTGAGTAGTTGTAAAAGAGGTTGTACACTTGCAAAGCTGACGATACTTACAATCTGATGCTGTACAGAAAAAGTTTGACAGCCCTTGGTTTATTGTGTGGTATATAGTTCATAATACTTAAAAAAATAGAGCATTAAAGGAAAATTCCAGAAATAAAAAGATGTATAATTCTACCATCTAACAAAATTTGCTTAATTTTTTTATGTTTTCTTCTTTGAGAAAACCCATATATTTTTGTCGAAATTAGGCAAAGACACTGTGCATTCTGCTTCCTCAGCCACACATCAATTCATAAACTTTGCTGACATGCTGTGTAGCATTCAAACTTACACATTTTAATGGCATAGCATGGTTCGGGTTTACAAACCATACACCGTAACTTGTGTCACTACCTCTTCATGTTTAAATCTTTATATTCTTTTCATTTCCATTTACTATTGTTTATGAGGCAAGGAATATCTTTATATACAGAGCTTCACCCCCTACTTTTGGTTTATTTTCTTAGAATAAATTCCTAAAAAAATTCTTAAGTCTTCCCTCTGCCTGCCCACATCCCCAAATCTAACCACTTTCTGTCTCCTCTCTTTACTCCAATAACTTCTTGCTTCATCAGTCTTTTTGCTTCTCCTTTGCCTTCTATCATACAAGTGATGTGTCTCACTTGGCTTTTTCTAGTGGTTGCTTAGGTATCGAAAAAGCTCTCTTGCTCTTAGCTCCCAGCTTGACCCATCCCTTGGGTGGTCCAACACTCTGCAGTTGGCTGTGAGAGCTGCTTCTTGCTCTAATTTCCTAATTATTTCTCTCACCACAGGGTCCACACCACTCTGCTGAGGTTAAAGTCCGCCAGTAACTAAGTAACTGTTGGTAACTAAGTCCAAAGGCTTTTTTCTTGATTTCTATCTTTCCCACGGAGCTCCTGCTTTGAAATTTCCTCCCAACTGTTCTTCAGGCGGTTCTTTCTTTTTCTGCATGTCTCAGGGCTTATCTCTTCCACAGAACCTTCTCTAAGAACTGGACTACACCCTCCTTTTTTGAGTCCAGTTCAATCCATGTATAGCTCACCCTCTTCACTCTGCTGTGCTCTAATCTAAGTTGTTTTACTCTCCTTTGAGTGAATATGAAGTTAAGGAAGGAAAAGTGGTAACTTGAAGGCAGACAACATTAAGAATCTTCTACTAAAAGTTTAAAAATAATCAAACCTTTGAGAAAAATTCAAGGATCACAGTCCATACTGTTCTAGTAACAGAAGATCTACCAAGTGAGGTCCACAGATCAGCAGTATCAGTGTCATCTAGAGCTTGTTAGAAATGCAGAAATAGGCTCTACCCCAGACGTACTGAATCAGAATACAGGCTTTTAATATGACATCCAGGTGACTGACATGTACATTAAAGTATGAGAATCACTAGTCTAGTGATCCAGTAAATGCCTGCCTCGACAGCCTCCATCAAAAGTACTCCAGTGATCCCTTGGGAACTTCAAACCAATGAAGTTTACCTCTAGTGAGGCAGAGTTTGGTGTGAGGGTGAGCTGGCTGCCTCAGCTAACACCCCTTTGATGAACAGTATTGATTCCATTGATCTCCTGGGTAGGTGGGTGGCTTCCCTCCCTCATCATTCCAGGTACAGATTCATTCCTCTAAAGCTGCAAAGGGGTTTGAAAAGGACAATCTTTCCCAAGAGAGGAAGGAAGACTATTCTTCAACTAAGAGTATAGGTAAGCTTATAGAATCTTTGGTAAAGTGGATACATCCTACTGGGGGCTGGAAAACATTTTCTATCATCTTTTCCAATAAGAAATGGGTGGGAACAACCAAGAACCAAAAGACAACAATAGTTTATATTCTTCATTCTCTCACTCAATAAATATCAAGCACCTACCATATGCCAAACACTATTCTAGGTGCTGGGGTTACAGCAGAAAGCATAACAGACAAAATCCCTGCCTTCGTGAAGTTTACATCCTAGGGGATGAAGATGGACAACACACAAGTATGTAATAGAGCAGACAGTCAGGGTGCTTAAAAAACAAAACCCAGAGTGGCAGAGTCCACTATTTAAGATAGATGGTCAGGGAAGAACTCCCCAAGGTGAGGACATTTGGGAATGTACCTGAATAAAATGAAATCATCCAGATATTAGGCGAAGAGAATTCCAAGCAGAGGAAATGGCTAATGCAAAGGCCCTGAGGTAAGAACATGCTTGAAGAGCTTAAGAAACAGCAAAAAAGGCCAATAAGCATGGTTGGAACAGACAGATTAAGCAATGAAGAGATTGGAAACACATCACATAGAGTCTTTAAGCAGCTTGGATTTTATGCTAAGTGTGTTGGAGCCACTTCAAGGCACTGGGCCTAGAGAAGCGATATAATCCTACTGACGATCTAAAAGGCTCTCTCTGTCTGCGGCATGGGGAATAGACTGTAAGCGGGCACGAGTGGAAACAGAGGGGCCAAACAGCAGGTTGCTGTAATAATGGTGGTTGGTTTAGATTTGGGTACTCATAGTGGTGGTAGTGGTAAGAAAGTTCCCAGCAATTTCAACTTCCCTAATAAAGGTTATTTAATAAGTTATTACCAGATGACTAGAGTGAATTTTTAAAATTTTGGATGGGAAACTGGCTTAGATATAGAAAACAAAGAATAGGAATAATAGGGCTTCTTTGGGTTGAACAATGTTAACAACATCCCTAGGAGATCCATGTTACTTAACGCTTCATAAACAATTAAGAAAAAGGAACACCGAGACATTTCTGGATTTACAAATTATACTCTGCTTTCCACATGTGAAATAACAAGTTAATAGGGAGCTCTTCTGGAACATTTTCTAAAGCTATGGGAGTAGGCTGGATAGTGACAGGCGATGACACATAGACAAGTATTAAGACAACTGACATAGGGGGAGACAACTCAGATGATGCCTTTAAGATAATGAACTCCGAACTGCCAGTTGCAGCCAGGGAAAGGGATCTAGAAGCTGCTATACATTATTCCTTTAAGATATCAGCTCTTGTAAAGTCCAAAATGCCAGCAAAAGTTCTGCCTGTCCAGAATAAAGATAAAACATCAGCTTCAACAAAACCTCAGGAAAGCCCTCTTGGAGTTCATTGCTGGTCATTGCACTGTAAGAAAAAGAACAGCTAAAGAAAGGCAGCTAAAATGATAATATTAAAAGGATAAGAGGCGTTCTTATTTGATGGATTAAATGCCCATAAAATTTGACTACCTGAGACAAGATAAGATGAAAGCCCATAAAAGCATGAAAGGCCCAGAGAAAGTAAAAATAGCCCTTCTTATAGAATCCCCTAATTGTGAAACCAGGGGGCAAAAGAAGCTTGAAAATGGGAGTAATGTCTATGTAAGAGCCATGTCTCTTTCCAATGTCTCTGGAAAGAGACCATTGGAGGGCATATAGAAACAGGTTGTTCTTTAGACAGGTGGTCCTTAAGTATTCTCCAGTACATAAAAGGACATGTGGTAGCCAACAAGCCCACCTCAGCAGTCCCTTGTTGGGATGGAAACTATTCTGGGCTGGTGTGTGCTTCCTGACCTGCCCCCAACTGCTATGGTATACAACCACAGAAACTCAGAAAGAGAAAAAACAAAACAAACAAACCCACAGTCAAGACATTCAAAGGATTCGAAATGCTCACATTAAATCTCATTCTGAGTCAAAAGTGGACTGAAAATAAATTCAAGAGTGAAAGATTTGTAATAGATTACTAAGCTAAATTAAGTCTTTTGGGGGGTATATTCCTAATCTTTGTGATTCATGCCATGGAGATATATCATGTCCTTGCAAGAAACATTAACTGGTAGTTTCAATTGGATGAGTAAAATAAGAACATTTCCTAAATATCGTTTGTCAGCATCTGGTTCTCATAGTCAGAAAGTAACAGTTATTGGTTGAAACGGATTCGATCATTCGAATTTCACTCACAGCGCAAGTCCTTCAACAGTGTTCAGTTAACGGAGGAGGGAAAGCCTCTCGTGAACCAACCGTTATTCATGTGTTGGACAGTTACTGACCCTGGGCTATAGGAGCCCTACCGATCTTCCTTCTCAGATATCAAACAAACAAACAAAAAACCCAACCAACTAAACAAACGACCAAAAAACCTGGGTCCAAATGAAAAGGGAAAGCAGAGGGTAATAACCAGTGTAGTTGAGTTAGATTTTAGAAATGGGCTGCACACAATTCATGGGACCTTACTTTAAGGTCAAGATTTATGCATATAATACATACGTTCTCTTTCCAAAAAAATATGAGAAGCGAGAACCTCCTCCCCCTCCTTCCCCCACGCCCAAAGTAAACAGTATCCTTTACTCCTTCCCATAGATACTTCACCTGCTTCTTCCCCTCTGGGGGATGAGGAACTTTCAGCCCCGCCTCCCTGCTGTCCAAGCACCGCCTTCCCAGTCCACCTGTGTGCCCAGCCCCTGACGTTACCGTTCGGCTTCAGCGGCCTGCAGGATTCCGGCTCCCGATTGGTTCGTCCGACCACGGCCTGGCAGCCCACCAATGACAGCGGCGCTGGATTGGGGGGGAATGCCCACATCTAAGATGGCGCTTCCAGGATCTGGGAGCCGTTGACCGGCGGCCGGGAAGCGGCCTGGGTTGGCCTTCAGATTGCGGGGTCTGGGGGCATCTCGCCGGGTACCCCCTGTCCCGCCTAGAAGGCCTTCCCTGGGCCAGAGCAATGGCCGCCGAGAACAGCAAACAATTTTGGAAGAGGAGCGCCAAGCTGCCGGGGAGGTGAGCCTAGGACGCTGAGGGTAGAAAAGGGGATTGGACAAACCATGCCAGATCCAAAGCCCTAAATCCCGCGGGCCTGGGGCGCCACCAACCTTGGGAGGCTATTTTGGCCAACCTGGGTTGGGACTGCTTGGTGGTGGCAGGGCAGTTGTCAGGCAGAGGAGCAGTCAGCGAGCTTTGGCAATGGCTAGGGGAGAGACCGGGGTCTGAGGGCGTAGGTCTCTGCAGCGGCTGCTCTCAGCTGGGAGGTGGCCGGAGTCCAGGCGTGAGGGACAGTGGAGTTGAGTGAGTATCCAGTGTGTGTCCTGGGTAGGAGGGCCATCCCCAGAGCTGCTTCTCACTTTAAACAGAACTCCCTCATGGGGGTCTGCATCACGCACAGGTGGTTGTTTGCACGAGGATGGCCTCTTCCCTTGCTCCCCCAGCTCAGCATGTAACGAATCTTTTCTCTTGGACTCGCACAAGGCTCTGCGAGGAGCTTGAGGCTGTCGGCGAGGGGAACAGGGAAAGTGAGGAAAATTCTCAGGCTTGACCTTTTTTTATCTTGAGTTGGACTTTACCTGTTATGAATTACTACAGGGTGATCTAAGTAAGAATAGAGATTATTTCTTCAGCATTTTCTAAGGATTTGTTCAACCCCAAGCGATTCCTAATCCCCATGCCTTGTGGTGTTCTTTTTGTGCAATTTTTTTTTATGCACTAATTTTTTCATTCTTCAGTTGTTTGGTTGGAGAGCAGACCTTCTAAGCTACTGTGTGTGTGTGTTTGTGTGTGTGCTTAGTAATTGTACATCCATCAATCTGTTGTTGGTTTACAGTTTCAGTTTGGTTTGGGCAGAGTCCTGAGAAGCATAAGGATGAGTGCATGTTTCAATTGTGAATTTAAGGTTTCTGCCAGCTAGATTCTACTTGGTGATGATGACATTCATGTTTGGTTGTGCCCCACATGCCACCTTTCCTAATTGAGTCTGGAATAATTCACCGAACTGTGGCATAAATTATTTATATATATATATATATATATATATAGAGAGAGAGAGAGAGAGAGAGAGAGAGAGAGAGAGAGAGAGAGAGCGCGCGCGCAATGAAGGTCAGTGGTGGCTATATAGCAATCTTATTTTTTATTTAGGATCCTGTTAGATATGGAGAATAGAGTGGGAATCAGCTTTTAGTAAAACAGTATTAAAATAATGAAAAGGAATGAGAGATAGCTTCAAAATACAGTACCGTGAAATTACAATGTTAATATTAATACTAAAGACTTTTATGTTTTTAGATAAACACCACTTCCTGCCAACTGATTCCTTTTCCTTCCTGGTCCAGTGAGCTCTCCAGTCTCACTAACTGGTGTTCTCTGGGGTTTTCCATAGTGAGATCATTAAATTTTGACATCCTAAGGTTATAAGCAAAATCAATGGGAAAACTGTTAAATCAGGAAGCAGTATATGAGATGTGGGGCACAGCATGGTATTTTGTGCCTATGACTGCTGGTTGTTATTAACAATCTTTTGTTTTCTATATTTCCTCTTTGGTGACAGTCTTTTGTTTTCTGTATTTCCTCTTTGGGACTATAGGAACAGTCACCTTTTCAAAGCACTACTTTTGTAAGATAGGAAAGGGGTGGTCTCTTAAGTTTCTTTAAGTTTCTGGCTTCCTTTTTCATTTTGAAGAGGAATATAGAAGGCTAGAGAAGAGATCATTTGAGTTCAGAAAGACTTGGGTTTTTATTTTATTTTATTTTTTTAATTTAATCTTTATTGTATTTTTTCCATTACCATTTAGTTCCATAATACCGCCCTTCCCCAGCAATCATCACACATTATTGTCCATGAATCTTTTTTCCTTTTTGCTCAATCCCTCTACCCTCTAACCTCTGCCACTACCCGCCACCCACCCCCTGCAACTAGCTGTCATCTGCTCTCCATCTGTGAGTGTCTTGCTTTGCTTGTTAGATCAGTTTCTTCATTAGATTCCACATATGAGTAAAATAATACGGTATTTGTCTTTCTCTGTCTGGCTTATTTCACTTAGCATAGTGTTCTCCAGGTCCATCCATACTGTGGCAAGGGGTACAATTTTCTTCTTTTTTAAGGCCAACTAGTATTCCATTGTGTAAATGTCCCATAGTTGTTTTATCCACTCATCTATTGATGGGCACTTGGGCTGCTTTCATATCTTGGCGATTGTAAATAACGCTGCAATGAACACAGGGGTGCTTATGTTCTTTGGAATTAGTGTTTTGAGTTCCTTTGGATATATTCCCAGAAGTGGGATCGTTGGGTCAAAAGGCAGATCCATTTTTAATTTTTTGAGGGATCTCCATACTGCTTTCCACAATGGCTGCACTAGTCTGCATTCCTACCAACAATGCAAACTTGTTCCCCTTTCTCCACATCCTCACCAGCACTTGTTTGGGGTTTTTATTTGAACTCTCTTACCTGAGTGATCAAGGACAAATTATTTCCTCAATCTCTCTAGGCCTTGATTTCCTTATCTGTGAAATAAGGATTAAAATACTTTCCTGAGGGTTACTATGAAGACTGAACTAAACAACTTATTTGTAAAGAGCCAAGGACAGTGTTTATTCTCAATAAGTACTAGTTATTAGTATTACTGTTATATTAGAGCAAGTAAACATTTAAAAGAATGTTTCTCAGATCCTTACCCCGGTAGGTATGTAGAACATAAGGTATGTTCAGATATGTACTTATGTTCAGGTATGTACTTATGTAGGTATTTATGTTCATTGTTTATCTATCTTAAGGCATTAAAATGTTGCCACAATTCAACTTGTTTTTAGTATTTGCTTGTTGAAGGGATGTAGTGTTAGTTGTGTGCTTTAACAGGGAAGCCCCAGGAGCCCCTGGTTCCTTACTTTCAGGTAGTAAGTGCTTTGATTTAAGGAAAATGTTAGGGCATTTTCCCAATAATAGAATTTTTGCATTTGTATTCTTTGGATCTTAGTGAAGAAAAACTTTCTTCTAGGTGGTAAAATGACATAGATGACTGTGTCTAGATCCATTACAGTGTAGAAGTGAAACTAGTTTACTCTTCTTTGCAAACTGAAAGGTAAAAATTCAAAGCGATGGCAAGTTACTTTCAGTTTCTTTGATCATGATCTAGCACTTTACTGACAAGAAATAGGAATTTTATTTAGTAAAAAAGCCCAAGGTCATAATGAATTAAACATCCTTTAAAAAAAAAACAGCTTTATTGAGATATAATTCACATCCCATGAACATTTACCCACTGTTCAGTAGATATTTAGTATATTCATCTAGAGTATAGATGGTTTTGTATAACCATCACCACTAATTTCAGAACATCTTTATTTATTTATTTTCAGAGACAGGGGAAGGAAGGGAGAAAGAGAGGGAGAGAAATACGATGTGCAAGAGATACATTGATCAGTTGCCTCTTGCATTACCCCAACTGGGAACCTGGCCCACAACCCAGGTGTGTGCTCTGACTGGGAATCAAACTGGTGACCTTTTAAGTTCACAGGCTGGCATTCAACCCACGGAGCCACACCAGCCAGGGCCAAGTTCAGAACATTTTTATCACCCCAAAAAGAAAATCCTTATCTATTAGTAGTTACTCCCTATCCCCTGGCCCTAGCAACCACTAATCTTTCTGTTTGTATAGATTTACCTATTCTGGACATTCCATATAAATGTAATAATGTGATATGAGAGCTTTTTTGGTTTCATTTATTAAGTATGCTTTCAAGGATCATCATGTTGTGTCATATATCAATATTTCATCAGTATTTCATTCCTTCATGGCTAAATAATATTCTGTTGTATGGATATACCTCATTTTGTTTATCCATTAATCAGTTAATGGACATTTGGGTTGTTTTCACTTTTGGGCTTTTATGAATAATGCAGTGAAATTCACAGGCAGGTTTTTGTGTGGATGTATGTCTCTCATTCTTTTGAGTATATATAGTAGTGGAATTGCTGGATCGTATGGTAACTTGATGGAATTAAACATTCTTTTAAGTTCTCCCAGTTATTCCTAAGAGCCCAGTCTACTTAATACATCAGATGGTCCTTGTGCGAAGGCCTAGGAAGACAGGAGGTGATATGTACCATGTGGAAACTTGCAGCTAGTAGATAAGCAGTAAATCCTGGAGGTGTAATGCACAGCATAGTGATTATAGTCAACAAAATTTTGAAGTTGCTAAGAGACTAGATCTTAATTGTTCTCACCATAAAAAAAGAGAAATAATTATGTGACTTATTAATTATGTGATAGAGGTGTTAGCTAACACTTTAGTGGTAATCACTTGCAGTATATAAATGTATCAAGCCAACACATCATACACTTTAAACTTTCACAATGTTTATATCAATTATATCTAAAAAAAAAAAAAAAAAAAAATGCGGGCTCTGGAACCTGACTGCCTGGATTCAAATTCCAGCTCTGCTACTTTTTAGCTGTGTGACCTTAGGAAAGTTACTTAACCTCTCCATGCCTAAGTCTCTTCATCTATAAAATAAGAACAGAGTATCTAACCCATTAGGCTGTTAGGAGGGTTAAATGAGATAATGCATAGAAAGTACGTAGGAGGTACTCAATAATATTAGCTGTTTTGAAAATGATAGTTGTAATCACAGAATCTCCTATTTACATTTGTTTCTTCCCCTTGCTTTAGTTTCTGAAACTGGAATAGAAAAAATTTGAGCATTGGGGTGTCTGGAGCCTCAGTGAGTACTGGTTGGGAAAAAAATACCATCTATTATTAACTAGGCAGTGGGTTTATGGGGGCACAAAGAAGCCTAATGTGGGACAGTTGTGGTGTCAGGTATTCTTTAGCTATGAGAAGTGTGATTTTGAGCAATGGTTCTCAAACTTTAGTGAGTCCCCAGGAGGGCTCGTTAAAACAGATTGCCAGGCCCCACTTCCAGAGTTTCAGATGCAGAAGTTGTAAGAAAGAACATGAGAAGTTGAGCTTCTAAGAAGTTTCCAAGTGATACTGCTGTTGCTAATCTGGGGGCTGCACTTTGAGAACCATTGAGAAAAGAGTCCTGAATTGATTGAAAGAAACCTGAATTCTAGTGCTGGGGGCTTTTGCCATATGGACCTTGAATAATTAATGCATCTCACACTTAACTCATCCAAACAGAACTCTTGATTTCCACATCTGTCCATTCCTGCAGAGCTATTCTTTCCATCTCACTTAATGGGCCCCCGTTCACCAAGTTCCTCAGACCCAAAATCCCAATGTTTTTGATTCTTTCCCTTCCTGCCTCATCCAATTCATCAGCAAGTCCTATTGGCTTTTCAAGTATGTCCCAAATCTGAGCTGTTTTCACCACTTCTGTCTCCACTACCATGGATCAGTCCAAGTCCTCTCTTGCCTAAACTACTGCTGTCGCCTCTTAATTGATTTTCCTGCTTCTCTTCTTGCCCTTCTAAAGATCTCTCATTTGTAGTTAAGATCAAATCCAAAGTCTCTAAGTCTTCCAGGCCTTTCATGGTTGGAAAGATAGGCCAAGTTATGGATTTTGATCTTTATCCCAAGAGCAGTGGGATGCCATTAGAAGGTTGATGGGAGCTGAGACACGGTCAGATTTGCATTTATAAAAATATCATTTCTGGCTGTCATGAGGAAATGGCTTGGATCAGTGTTTTTGACACCTAAGGCTGGGGACACATAGTTGCTGTTTTGGGTGTGTGAATTCTGAGTTGTACTTGGACTATAGGATGTTTTACTTCTCTGACCCTTGCCCACTAAGTGACAGGAAGGCCACCAGTTACTGGGACAATTACCCTTTCCACATACATTTACATTTCCAAATACTTGAGGTTCCCACCCCTGCTGGGGATCGGAGCGAGTACAGTTAGGGGGCTGCTGCAGTCAGTGAGGGAGAGGCCATGTTGGCAATGGTGAGGAGAGATCAAGTTTGAGAGTATCTGCAGGACTTGGTAAATCATTGGATTTGGGGAGTGAGGGAGAAGGAGGGGGCAAGGAGGTGTCATTCCCAGGCTTCTGACTTAGGTACTCAGGTGAGATTGTAGTGTGATAACCTTAGAAAAAAAGCCAAGTATTAGGGCAAGGTCCTTAAAAACTCCATGCTCAGTTTCCTTTTCCATGAAATGAGAGGTTTGGATTAAGTGAACACTAAGGCTCTCACCAGTTCTGAGGTTGAGTATCAGGTTTTAACTTACCAATTTCAACTTGTGTCAGTGGATATTTCTCTTTTGCTTTGTCACTCACACCAGGCATGATTCACAGATTAAAGTAGACAGGTGGGAGGTACTTTTGGTGGGCTTTTCTGTCTTGGAAAGTAGTGACTTGCTGGTGCTGCTAAACATCTGAGTTGTCATGAAACCGTAGAATTTTATATAAAATCGACTCTTACGACCACTGCAGGTGAGGAAGCTGCAGCCAGAGAGGGGTGATGACTTGCCGCAAATCACACTGCAGATTTCTTGACTTCCGGTTCACGCTCTCTCTACTACTGCTTCCCCCTTCCCTAATCTTTGCTATGATTAAGACACCCTCTGTCAAAGCTCCTCATCCAGTCCAAGGATGTGGACACCTCCAGTGAAAGGATGTGGATGGGACTTGGAATAGGAGAGACAAGTGTGAACCAGAGCCTGGCTCATTTCCCACATTCTTACTTCCAATCTTTCTGGGAAGGGCTTCTCCCTCTTTTTAAGCAAAAGTGTTTGTTAAAGTCAAGGAACTCTTTTTTGCATTGAATGAAGTTGAGGAAAGTGTCTAATCACTTGAATTATATAGGAACCTTCTCTGTTATTTGGCCATTTTTCATAACTTTAATGAATCTGTAGATTCGGTGTAATGGTCCTAGCCTGTCTGGGCAGGTATATTAAAGCCTGTTCTTAGCTTGGAAGTGTTTTACTGATAAAGTAATTGAATATACTAAACTTCAGCTAAAGCAGCATAGAGCCCCTGTCTGGAAGAGTTCCATCGAGTGAGTGTGCGAACCTGTGTCAGCTGCCAACACGTTTGGTTTTAAATTGGGTAGCTCTAGTCCCATATTTGCTTTAGCTCCTTTGGCAGTGCTAAGCAAAACATCTATGTGTTGATTTTTCCTACCGTTGGTTTTTGCACTGCTCCAACTACCTAAACAAGCTATGTCAATACATTCTGTGGTGTTGGTTTTATCAAGGAGAATGACAGAAGTTGACCAGAATGTTCGCTCCTGTTCGCTCCTTTTTTTTTTCCCCATCGCAGCACATCCTGTGCGATCTTTTCTCTGCGTGCTCAATGTGATTTCTCTGAGAGGCAGTGAGTTTGCCTCTAGTTTTTAGGTCTAGCAAGATAAGAGTCAGCTTAAAACAGACCTGGGGTTTGTAGCCTTCCAATCTTCGCTCAGTAAGTTTTGTCAAGTGTCTGCTGGTGTGCTGCCCTCTGCCAGGTGCTGAGGGGATCACAAAGACATGCACCAGCACTGCTCTTTAGAAGCTGAAAGCCGGCCTGGCACGGCGGCTTCCCCGGGTGAGGATGCTGTGTGTTAGTGAGTTTCTGGTTTTTCCACTAAGCATATGTTACTTTTGTAATCAGAAAAACTTAAATGTGGAGTTGGGTGAAAACACATTGTTGAGTGAGAAAAGCAAGCTGTAGAACGGTATGTACAGTATGCAGTCTTTTATGTGACATTTTAGAACATTAAAAAGTACTGTATGTTGTTTATGGATATATGAACGTATGTAAAAGTGTAAAGACAGAGGGGGAGGACTTCATCCCACTGTAGGATAGTGGTCACCCCTGGGGAGAAAGGGTAGCGGGGCTGGGGACTGCCATTGGGGTGTCAGTAGTTTCTCTAGTGCTTTAATTTCTTAAAAAAAGAAATGTGACAAATGTTAACACTTGTTAAATCAGAGTAATGGGTGTTCATGGATTTTGTTATAGTTTTCTCTGTACTTTTGTGTTTGAAAATTTGAATTAAATGGTTTTTATACCTTTTTGGAACAAATATTTTTAAAATTTGTTTTGGGGAGATCAGACAACTAGCCATGAAATTAGAAATATTTAAGGTAGCATTTATGATTTAGAGCCAAAAAAGTAATATATACAGTGTGATACTATTTATATAGATTTAAAAACATGCAAAACAATACTCCACATAAAAAATAAAAATGTAAAAACAAAAAATGAGGGTGAAAAATGCCAGATTCAATAAAATGGCTTCCTAGGAAGGAAGGGAGGGGGTCTGCTGAAGCTTCAATTCCATAATGTCTTAAAGCTTATGCAGGTGTTGAACATAAAGAGCCTCGTATTTTGATCTAAATCTAGTTTATTTAAAAAATAGTCTATTTTTTAAAAGCAACATAGCTCTCATTTATGTGTTTAGGGAATCAGGGAATGCGTGGGTTAGTGGATGCTGGTGTAGGGTCAGAGAAAGTCTAATGGTGGGGGAATGAGAGGGTGTGCAGTGTGAAGGGAATGTTTCAGGATGGATGCAATTTTGAACAGGGAGTAGGGCGAGAAGAGCCTGATTTAGTAACTTAGGTATGTTTGGAAGGCGGAGTAGAGACCAGTCCTTTTGGTTTCGAGAGGAATAGAGATGCTATGGGTGAATTATAAATGCCAGGAAATAGAGCACCTTAATCTCCAGGCTTTTATTCTGTCTTCATTAATCTCTGTAATCATCTCGTTTTCTCTTTTCTAACTTCTGCCTGTCCTTTTTGAGCTTCAATAAACTGATTAATTATACAGAATGTTCCAGGTACAGATACAGCACTGTTTGGTTCAAGAATATGTTAACAAATTCTGTTTGGGCTCTGATACCTTTGTAGATGAAGGCCATCGTTTATCTTGGCCTTTCTGGCTATGCCAGCACATTCAGCTGACATCTTTAAAAAAAAAAGGAAAAGTCCACTATGGTTTTAAATTTTCTTTCCTGGATAGTAATTGTTGGCCTTTGGCCCGTAAGCCTATATAATTGAGATTGCTTTTTTGCTGCAGAGATTACTGGCAAGTGGTAATACTTATGTAAGGGGAGAATCTAAGGGTCTAAAAATATGAGGGGTCTTGTTTTTCTACCCAGTCACCTAACTTAACTGGCCTGTTGACATCCTCCTGAAATTTATCCTCTGATCTTTATATTGTACTACAAAGAGGCTTGTGAACTTGGAGAGTTCAAGTATACCCATCTGAGCGTATTTGCAAATACTAAAAGACAAATTAGTGGCCCTTTTGGTGTTTTTGTTTGTTTTAAGTTTTGTTTTGTCTAAGGCTTTTCTCTGTGGGCCAACCTTTCACATTATTCTTCGATCCCTCTTATTTTCTCTCTCTTTTCTTCAGCCGAAGAAACTGTGAACACATTAAAGTAGCATTGTTTGTATTTCTGCAGTAGTGTATGGAACGGTTTGTTTACAGAGAAGTTTAGGAGTAGAGATTTTTCTAGCTAAAAAGGTAGGTGATGTATCCATAATTAAAGATCTATGCACAAGAATGTTCCTTGTGGAATCTTAGTAGAAATCAATGTGAAAATGATTAAATTGGTTACATTTTTATTTAAAAGTAACTTTAGGATCACTTCTGTTATGTCAGAAAAGGCACATGGTAAACTTGTGTTTTCTAAGTGTTGGGTAAGGAATAAATTACAAAAATGGGATGGAGATAGAAAACCATTTCTTGGGCACTGAGTGTGTGCTGGGTAGCATTCTAACATTTGCAAATCTACCCCACTGCCTGCTGGTATTATTGCCTACCAGGAATTGTGTTAAAAGGGCTTTTTACGCATTGTCCCTTTTTAAACCTCCCAACCCTCTTAAGATTAGTTAATTTACTTCTTAAAAAGGTGACAGATGTACATGATGCTAATTCAGAAAGGTACAAAAGGTTTGCAGTAAAAACTACATTTCTTTGCTGCTGGTCCTCCAGTCATCCAGTTCCTTTCAAACCACTTGCTACTAGTGTCTTGTGTCTTCTCTCAGAGGCACTTTATAAGGACATAGACCTAGTTCCATATGAATATGTGGGTATGTTTTATTTTAAAGTTTTTTACAGAAATGGTGGCATATTATGCATACTGTTCTGCATCTTTTTTCAATGAATGTTTTAGAGTTTGTTTCATGTCAGTGGATATAGAACTGCTTCATTGTTTTTAACAGGTGTATTGTAATTTATTTGACTAGTCCCTTGTTATTGATAATTATTTTTTTAAATAGGTAAGTTCAGCCCATGACATATATTGGAATGATTAATATATTTGGGCTTAGTTCTGTTTTTAATATTTTCTTTAAAAAATGTTTCACTATAAGGATTGTACTCGCTTTGGAGGTGGGTGTGCATGTATATGTTCTGTTAATTTGGAAGGCTTACCCTTTTATTTTAGTGATTATGTTTATAAGTACAACTTTATGTCATATTTCTTCAGATAATACCCGTTGACTCCCTTACAGCAACAATGATGAAATTAGTAGTTACATTTTTCTGCCCTCTCCCACCTGCTTTTATTTGGCTATATTATTTTTCTTGGGTTTATTTTATATCTGAAAACCTACTTATGTCTCTATTACTTGAGCTCTCAGCCATCAATGTCTTTTGAGCCTTGTCAGTAAAAGGTGAGGAAATCAATGTACGTACTTATGTAATTTTCCAAATACATTATTTTTACTTTTTTTGGTATATAATTGCAATGTATCTTTTTTAATTTTATTTTTCAATTATTGTTGGCATTTAATATTATTTTATATTAGTTTCAGGTGTATGGCATAGTGGTTAGATAATCATATAATTTATAAAGTGATCCCCCAGATATTTCAAGTACCCACCTTGCACCATACTTAGTTATTAAAATATTATTGACTATATCTCCTATGCTGTATTTTACATCTCCACGACTATTCTGTAACTACCAATTTATACTTCTTAATGCCTTCACCTTTTTCACCCAGTCCTCCAGCCCCCTCCCCTCTGGCAACCATCACTTTGTTTTCTGTATCTACGTGTTTTCTGTCTTGCTAGTTCATAAATTTTGTTGTTTAGATTCTGCATGTGGGTGAAATCATATGGTATTTGTCTTTCTCTCTCTGACCTGTTTCATTGAGCATGATACCCTCTAGGACTAGGTCCATCCCTGCTTCCATTGCAAACGGTAAGATTTCATTCATTTTTATGGTCAAGTAATATTCCATTATATATATGTACCACAACTTTTTTACCCACTTGTCTATTGATGGGCACTTGGGTTGCTTGCATATCTTGGCTATTGTAAATAATGCTGCAGTGCACATAAATCTTTTTGAATTAGTATTTTGGGTTTCTTCAGACGTGTACCCAGAAGTGGACTCACTGGGTCATAAGACAGTTCCATTTAATTTTTTGAGGAACCTCCATACTGCTTTCCACAGTAGCTACACCAGTCTGCCTTCCCACCGACAGTCCCTTTTTCTCCACATCCTCGCCAACACTTGTTTGTTATTTATTGATGATACCCATTCTGGCAGGTGTGAGGTGATATCTCATGTGGTTTTAATTTGCATTTCTCTGATGATTAGTGATATTCAGCACCTTTTCATATGTCTCTTGGCCATCTATATGTCCTCTTTGGAGCAGTGTCTGTTCAGGTCCTCTGCCCATTTTTTAATTGGATCCTTTGTTTTTTGTTATATTCTCTTCTGCAACCGTAAAACCTCACATTTAAGATTTGTCTTAAAGTTAAATTAATTAAATGCTCTCCACTAGTCTTTTTGCATTTATCTCATTAATTGAAGTTTTCCTTCTAGTAATCATATTCCCTGAGTTCTTAGATGCAGAAATATGTTTTTTATCACCTTTGTACTTAAACAGCAGTTTGGTTTGATATATAATTATTCTTGGGTCACTTCGTGTGTGTGTGGTATTATAAAAAAGTACATGAAACAGTTGTGTGGTATGATAACTTCATGAATAATCACAACATGAACACCTCAGAAGTGAGCCCCACACAAGCCCCCATGTGCGCGTTCTTTATCACACCTCCCTCCTTCCCCAGAGACAGCCACATTCTTTCATGTCAGTCACGCTGCTTTCTTTATGGTGTTACCACTGTGGATGCATCCCTAAATAAGAGAAATGTATTCTGCCAGTTTTTTTAAGTTTTTTTTTAAATTGTTGACACTATTACAGATGTCCCCATCCCCCCACCCCCACTTTGCCCACTTCCACCCAGACCCTACCCTCCCTCTGTCCCTCACCACACTGTTGTCCATTTCCATGGGCTATGCATATATGTTCTTTGGCTGATCTTTCCACCTTTTTTCATCTAATCTGCACCCCCTGCCAGTTTTTGAGGTGTATATAAATAGAAATCATACAGTGTTTACTCTTTTACCCTTCACTGCTTTTTTGCTCAACATCATATTTCTTTTTTTTTTTTTAAATATTTTTTTAAATTATTTTTTAAAGATTTTTATTTATTTATCTTTAGAGGGGAAGGGTAGGAGAGAGGGAGAGAAATATCACTGTATGGTTGCCTCTTGTGTGTCCCATGCTGGGAACTGGCCTGCAACCCAGGCATGTGCCCTGACGGGGAATCGAACCGCGATCCTCTGGTTCGCAGGCCCGCGCTCAATCCACTGAGCTACACCAGCCAGGGCAACATCATATTTCTAAGATTCATTCATATTGTTACTTGCAGGTCCACTTATATTTAAATTGCTGTGTAGTATTCTGTTATATGAACATATTATAGTTTATTTCTTTGTTGATGGACTGACTCTTGGATTATCTCTGGTTTGGGGCTAAAAGGAGCCAAAATGTTATGAACAGTTTTATATGTCTCCTGGTACACATATGTGTATATTTGGGAGTGAAAATGCTAGGTCTTAGGGTGTGTACATTTTGTGTTTCCTAGGTATGGCCAAACTTTTTTGAAGTAGGTTGTGTTACTTCATACCCTAGCTCACAATGTGTGAGAGTTCCTTGGGTCCCCTTTCCTTGATAGGTAGTGTTGTTCCATTGTCTTTGAGCCCAAGTGATCCATTGGGGTAATATTGTGCATCTGTTTTACAGAAAAACAGATGAGAAAACAGATTCGAAGTGTTCAGGTAATTTGGTAAGTTTATAGAGGTAGTGGATGCCAGAACTGACATGCGAGCTCTGCTTTTCTGCACTACAGCCTGTTACCTTTACATGCTACCTTTTTTACAGGTAGGACTTCGTGACATCAGATATGTAAGGCCCTGAAACCTCATCACGGAAGGTGAATGTTGTCCGGCTTTTTTTTTTTTTTTCCTGCTGTCTTTTGGGGCTGGATTAGACATAGTTGATCTTGGAGGTGATCTGTTTCCCAAAGTCCCTTCCAATTTTGTGATGTAGATGGTACTCATCAAACATATTTAGTGTCCTGACAATTTACTTCTTCCTTTTCTCTTGCTTTTAGCATCCAGCCTGTGTATGGAGCACAGCACCCTCCTCTGGACCCTCGGCTAACCAAAAAGTAAGTCAAGTTGTTTTCTTTTTTAAAATTGTATTTTGTTAATTATACTATTACAGTTGTCCTAATTTCCCCCCGCTTTCCCCACCTCCACCTAGCACTCCTCACTTCCTCAGGCAGTCCCCTTCATGTTCATATATAAATTCTTCGGCTACTCCATCCTCTATGCTGTA
Organism: Glossophaga mutica; assembly: GCA_039655065.1. Lineage (NCBI taxonomy): Eukaryota > Metazoa > Chordata > Mammalia > Chiroptera > Phyllostomidae > Glossophaga > Glossophaga mutica. The sequence continues at coordinate 113,618,826 of CM077306.1, forward strand.
CTTTATTTATATCCCCATGGCTATTCTGTAACTAACTATTCATACTTCTTAATCCCCTCACCTCTTCACCCATTCTCCTCCTCCCCTTTCCCATCTGGGAATCATCAAAAGCCTCTTCGTATCCATGATTCTGTCTTGTTCTTGTTTGCTTAGTTTGTTTTTTAGATTCAGTTGTTGAAAGATACGTATTTATTGCCATTTTATAGTTCATAGTTTTGATCTCTTTTTCTTAAATAAGTTCCTTTAATTTAATATTTCATACAATAATGTTTTGATGAGGATGAACTCCTTTAGTTTTTTCTTGTCTAGGAAGCTCTTTATCTGCCCTTTTAATTCTGAATGACAGCTTTGCTGGATAGAGCAGTCTTGGCTGTGGGTCCCTGCTTTTCATGACTTTGAATATTCCTTGCAAAGTTTCTTTGAGGAATCAGCTGACAGTCTTATGGGAACTCCCCTATAGATAAATAACTTCTTTTCTCTTGCTATTTTTAAGAGTCTCTCTTTATCTTTAACCTTTGACATGTTAATGGCTTGGAGTGAGCCTCTTTGCATCCATCCTGTTTGGGACTCTGTGTATCTTGTACTTGAATGTCTGTTTCCTTCACCAAATTAGGGAAGTTTTCTTTCATTATTTTTTCAAATGGATTTCTAATTTTTTGCTCTTTCCTTTCTCCTTCTGGCACCCCTGTGAGGCAGATGTTGGAATGCTTAAAGTTGTCCCAGAGGCTCCTTAGCTTATCCTCATTTTTTTTGGATTCTTTTTTTTCTTATTGTTCTGATTGGTTGTTTTATTCTTCCTTATGTTCCAAACCATTGATTTGATTCTCTACTCTATTCATCCACTCTACTGTTGTTTCCCTGTAAATTGTTCTTTATTTCAATTAGTGTATCCTTCATTTCTGACTGGATACTTTTTATGCTGTAGAGGTTCTCACTCAGTTCCTTGAGCATCCTTAAAACTAGTGTTTTGAACTCTGCATCTGATAGATTGCTTATCTCCCTTTTCTTTGGTTCTTTTTTTATAAATGAAATCTTTTTTTTTTTTTTTTCCTTTTAGATTTTATTTATTTATCTTTAGAGAGGAAGGGAAGGAGAGAGGGAGAGAAACATCAGTGTGCGGTTGCCTCTTGTATGTCCCCTGCCGGGACCTGGCCTGGCAACCCAGGCATGTGCCCTGACTGGGAATCGAACCGCGATCCTTCGGTTCGCAGGCCCGCGCTCAGTCCACTGAGCTACACCAGCCAGGGCTCCCTTTTCTTTGGTTCTTTTTCTGGAGTTTTGATCTGTTGTTTCATTTGGGCCATGTTTTTCTTTTCTCCTCATTTTGATAGCCTCCTTGTGTTTGTTTCTATGTATTAGGTAGAGCTGCTATGGCTCCCTGTCTTGGTAGTGTAGCCTAATGTAGTAGGTGTCCTATAGGGTCCAGTGGCACAGCCTCCCCTATCACCCAAGCCGGGTACTTAAGATGCACCCATTGTGTGGGCTTAGTACACCCTCCTCTTGTAGTTGAGCTTTGATTGCTGTTGGTAGGTCAGTGGGAGGGATTTAGCCAGGCCAGTCAGCTGCAAGGACTGGCTTGACCACTTAAAACAAATCACCACCCTTCGTGGAGGATCACTTGTGCAAGGGTAGGGTGGTGGTGCTCCAGTGTGGTCTGCAGCTGTCCACTGTGTGTACAGGCTCTGGAGTTTCTCATGTGGTGCAAGCTAGTTTTAGCCCCCACCCATGTTTTGCCCAGAGCCACCCTGCCTGGGCTCTAAAACTATCTGAGATGGCTATTACTTGTGCTGGCCTTGGAGATTCCCAGGCAGAGCCAAGCTGTGAATCTAGGCTGGCTGCTGCTAGTACCTGGCCTGGGGCCACTCAGTAAGAGGTATCTGGTCTGGAGGTTCACTGAGGCTAGCTGTTGATTGTTTGAAAGGATTCAGGAAGTTGTGAAGCATGAGCCAAGATTAGCAATTCAGGTGAAAAAGTCTTCGTTAACAGCTTGGGTGGTCCTGTAAGTTGGGTGGCACAGTCTCGGGATCTCCAGGGTGGGGCAAAAGATGTTGGCCAGGTTGATGGAGTCTCAGATATGCCACTTGCTGGCTCTGTGGCACTGTCAGGGGAGGGTTCAGAAAAGGCCTCTGCCTACCTTTCTTTGTGGGTGAAAGCTGTCCCCCAGGTCTTGCCTTGATACCAGACACTTCAGTTCCTCCCTGCGTGCCACTGGTGCCTTTCAAGCTGCTCCCCCAGTGCTGGAGCTCCGAGGGAGTGAGTCTAAGCAAGTCCATGTGTGCGTTCTGTAAGAGGAACTGCTTGGGACTCCAGAAGTTTCTTTCACTGACTCAGTCTCCTCTGGTTTTTGCAGCCAGAAGTTTTGGGGATTTATCTTCCTGGCACTGGAACTCTGGGTTTAGGGGGCCTGGAGGGCTGGGACTCTTCAATCCCAAGATATCCCTCCTGAAATTTTATCTACCACATGCAGATGTGGGACCAGCCTGTTCTGCATCTCTGCCGCTCCTGCCAGTCTGGATGGATGTGGTTTCTTTAATCCATAGTTGTTAGATTTCCATTCAACTTGATTTCTGATGGTTCTGAATGATGGTGGTTCTATAATTTAGTTGCAATTTCAATGTGGTTGTGCAAGGAAGCGAGCTGTGTTTACCTATGCTGCCATATTGACCGAAAGTTTGTTTTTCTTTTCACGTGGGTACTTCCATCACCCCCAAGCCCTCCCCTGCTTTGTTGGAATGACAGTTTCCACTTGGACCTTTTCTACCTTCTCTTCTATTCTCTTTTGGAGTAATCAATCTTACCTCTAAACAGTCTGTTACTAAGTGGGAAATGAACTCCACAGATTTTTTTTTTTTCTACACAGGAAGCAGATAGATGTAGGATTTGGTGTTGGATTCTCTGTCCTGGTGAAAAGGTCTTTATTGATTAAATATTGTCGTGAAATTAGATGATTTAGGAACTCCTTTGAGCAAGAGATCTGGTTTCTGGGGCTTATTGCTCTTGAACATAGGTAGGTCTGCCACCTTTTCTTCACTTATACTCTGAGAATTAGGGCAAATAGAATATAGCTGTAGGGCTGGCTTTCTTCAGGTCCTCTTTCTCTTTGACACACTCAAGGAAACCCAGCCATACAACAGAGTGAAAAAGCTCCCTGGAGGCTATTTCTCTAGTAAAATTCCAATAAATTATTTTCAAACACAACAGAGACCCTAACTAAATCTATACCCCTAATTACCATTTTATCACAACTTTTTCTGATGGACCATCACTCAGCCACAGTGAGGAGATGGGTCCTCATCTCAGATTTTCTAAGAACTTTGGCCTCTATCTTTGGGTATGCTTAATCTATTTCTATGGACTATAGTTTGTAATGAAAGCGGAATGATTTGAGAAGTGCAGGAAACCTAGGTTCTTGTCCTCCTGGGGTCTGTATAATAATATCCACCCTTTCTTCACAGTCAGTGTGGAGGTACAGGTATTGTACACTGAAGTGTTTCAAGTACCTAGAAAAGTGGTACATCAACTATGCGTTATCAATATTTTAATATTTTAAAAATAACTTCGCTCAATGCATGGTGAACTTTCTATAATTCTACCAACTCATTCTTTTTGCCAGTATGTAGAAGGTACAGTCTGTAAGACTGTAGAAGGTACAGTCTTACTTTGGAAGTTTGACTGCTGTTTTCTGTAAGATGCACAACTTTTTTATTAGAAACCACTGGACTGTAAGCTTTTTGAGGGCAGGGACTTTGTTTTGTTCACCACGACACTGTTAGTACCTGGAATAGTATGTGGCACATAGTAGGCCCTGGGTAAACATTCATGGAATGAGGATTGTAACCCTTTATTTACTTAGGCAGCAGGCTTTTCTTTAATGTACCTTAATTTGTACCATGTGTTAGCTCTTACTAAGGGGAGCATGCTTTCTGTGAGATTTGTGTGATGTTTCCATTGAGCAGAATGAATTCTATTTCCTGGTTTTACCAGTGACAGACTACCTAGTCAGTTGGCTAGTACAGCAGACACTGCTGATTACCCACCCAACAGTTTCTTATGGCCCTGCTTCTTCCTTGCTCAATAAACATAATTTTATTCAGCTGTTAATCTGGTGATGATGTACTTAGAGGATTGGTTTACGCCTTTTATAATAATTCTTGGTAATCCCAGTGACTGGTCTATGGTGAGTTCATCTCATGAATTCAGGCCAGTGAGACATAAGAAAGTCTCCTGAGGGAAGATTCTTGGAAAGATTTTTTTGATCAGAGAGATCATTTTGTGAAAAAAGCCTGTTTTTTTGCCTCCACTCACATTTCCTGCTTTTCAGTGTGGTAGTGTGAAATTGAGATGCTGAAAACTGTAGTCACTAGCTTGTAACTGGAGGGAAAGACCAAGAGAATTGCAGAAACACCAACCAGCTCAGTGTCCTGACATCATGGTCTTTACAATTTAAGCATCATAGTTGAGAATTCAGTTCCTTGTAGCCAGTTTTACTCACAGTCAGGGTTTGTTGATGGGTAATTGCTCCATGCCAGCATATTTTATAGTGACCTTTGATAAACTCTGGTTTACATATAAATCTGTCTACCCATACATAAGGCAGTGGGTATACTATCTCATTTTATGCTTGGGTTAAAGTCACCACACCTTGTCTGCACCTGTCAACAACAGAGTTTTCTCTGACTCTGTATTTAAGCCAGGTTTTGTAATACCACCATATCCCAAACTGCCATGACCAACTTTATATACTCTTGTTTTTCCTCCTGTTAATAATATAAAACCATGATTGTTTTCATTGATCATTCAGCAGAATTTCATTCATACTTTCAATAGAGGTAATCACTTAGCTCTGCAATTTGGAAGGACTATATTTGTCACAGAATAAACTGTGTCCCATTTCATGCACATAGTGGTTTGGTAGTAATAGTCTACAACATGGAACAACATCTAGGTTTGCACCGGACCGTTTTATAATTGCAGATTGTTACTATAAAACATTTATTACCCTTATTTTATACCTTTGTTGGGACATTTTTATTACTTTCCCTGCTACATGATTATCGTTCCACTTCAGACCATCATTAATTACTGTGTGGTTAATCCCCATCACAGCAGAAACTTCACACTGGGTCTTCAATCATCTAAACTGCACGAGCAAGTAAGTTGTTCCCCATCCGTGTGTATTGACTTCAATTTGCCAAATTATTACCATTAGTGATAATATTGCCTGCAATAATTTTTATAGCTCAGATAAAACTAGTGTTATTGCAGAGCAGCCCCATTAGCAACTTGATGGTGTGACAAGCTTCTAAATTTATTGTTTTCTGAGTAGATATCCTCATTCCAAGTTATAAGGCTGGTTCACGCAGAGCCACACTGGCTATTGTGATGACTGAATTCATTTGACTGTTATTAAATCCCCCACTTGCTTCACATCCCTTACCAATGTCAGACGTTATTTTTCTAAACAAATTTGTGTCATGTGTCTATTGAGTGAACAGCTGTATCAGTAAGACAATGTAGTATTAGTCAAATTACAGAATGACTGATTTTTTGTTTTCTAACCAGTATAACCTGTAACTATTCCTTTTCAAAATACCTGTAGGTGTTTGTGTTAATATTTAAGTGATAGTTCAGCAAACAACTAAGTTTCTCTCAATATGCCATTTATTGTGTTTTTGTGAGTTTTTCGTTTCACCTATATTTCCCGAGTCCTTTTTTCTTTACCACTTGCTCCCTCCATGATCTTGGGCAAATAACTTAATCTCTTGGAGCCTTAGTTTCCTCATCCATAAAATAGGAATAGTAAGACTCAGGTCATGGAGTTGTTGTGAGGATTAAATGAGTGTCTGTGAAGTGCTTTTTAAACTCTAATTTGGCATAGAGTTGTGAGGAGGTATGGTAAAGATGTCTGTCCAAGGCCAGTTTGGTTGTAACTTGGATATGGTTCTGTTTAAATAATCTTGGTTAAACTTCAAGTCACACTGTGGCATTATTGTATTGGGTTAGGTATAACTTAGTAGGGACCATGTTAAAATGAGGCACCCCAAGCCAGAATTACCTGGATTGAATTTTTTTTTTTAACTGAGACTACTGGGGTTAAAAGGGAAGAGGGACATTTTTCCCCTAAGGACCACATCCCTAGATGTGACTTCCCATTCTGGCTACTGACATGAACAGCCTATTCTTGTGAAGATAGGAAGTTAATTCCTACAAAACTAGAAAGTTAGGACTGTCACCTGGAGATGTTACAGTTCTGCTGTTATGTGCTCAATTTGCATGGCAACACCTTTTCCCAGGCTGCAGATCCTACCAGGCCTCAACCCTCCCCTCCAGTTTTTCTAGGGAGTGTGGTTAGAGAGCATGCAGGCTCTACAGTCAGGTGGATTTGAGCCCAGACTTTGCTGCCTGCCTGTGACCTCAGTCAGCCTCAGTTTCCTCATCTATAAATGGGAATAATAAAAATAGTCCTTACAGAGTTATGAATTAGCATTAATGAGAAAATGGGCACATATAAATATTAGCACAGTCTGGCATCTAGTAAGTAGCCAATAAATGTTAACCATTATGTACATATGAGTTTATATTATTAAAGAGAACAAAATTAATAAATATGGAAAAATCTTCAGAGCCTTAACCTCCCATTACTGTCACTGGTCTCCAGATTTTCTGCTCTCGCTCAGCGGTGCACCAGGTGCCTTCACTCTCTCCCTCTGTCCTCAGACTCCCACCGCACTGGGTGATATCAGCCTCTTCCTCCTCAAAGACCACTTTTCTCAGGACAGAGCTGACTTTTTTAACTGGTTAGTTGAGTTTGGGTTTTGTGGGGTAGGTATCCCTAAAGTAATTTCTACCAGCCTCAAAATGATCTGCTTTGAATCTCTCCTGTCTTTCTGTCACAGGGAATGACAGCCTTCCCTCCTCATTGAGTGGGAATATGTCCTTGCAGTTTCTATTTGCAAAGCCTTTATTTGAGTAAATTCCAATTCTTAATCTAGTTCACTTATAGTGAATCTTCATCTGCTTCAGAAAATATAGTGAAATTCTTTAAATGCACACAAAGGTGTAAAGAAATATATAGCAAACACACGTTCCCAGCACTCAGCTAATTTACCTCCTCGAGTTGTAGAGGAAGGTGAGTGCGTGTTAGCGCCTGACCCTCAGCAGGCTCGTCTCTTGGTGGAGAGCTGTGAGCCAGTCCAGGGCGTGCATCTGCTGGGCCCAAGGTTAGACCACCAGCATCCAGTCAATTCTTCGACCTGAGTTAAAATTCAGCTTCTTGATTTGATGGTTTATTTAAAGACTTCTCAAAATACAAGAGGGTATTTAGGAAACATCAACCAGAAGAAAAAAACAGTAGTTAAACCTTGTGATCCAAAGTATTCCATATCACGCTGTTGGATTCATCATGTGCAATCTCGAGTTACGCTTAGCCTCTGAGGGGAAAACAGTAATGATAACCATGTGCTGCTATGCAGTATTTGATTGATGACAGGTCTTTCTTATACATCTGCCTATTTGTTCTTGACAGCGAAGCTTCTGAAGCGTGTACTACAGGTTGTGGACGTCGGGCCTCTTTCACAGAGGAGAGGCAGTCGTAGCGATAAGTCCAGAACATGAAGCCCCAGCAGGCCTGCAGAGGAGTAATTTGCCTTCTGGCTCAAGTGGATTTTTGACATGCAGATATTTGTACTGCATTGCCTCAGTTTTATTTTCTTTGATTTGGGCTCTCTTCATTTCCAATGATTCTTTCAGTAGGTTTATAAATATTCTTATTTTGGGGTTTACAAAAGCCAACAAAACATTTTCCATTGAATAATAAAAATAATATCCTCAGTTTAGAAAACATGAATAATTCAGAGAAGTATAAAAATGAAATTAAATATCGCCTGTAATTCCACAGCCCAAGAGATTAGCACTGTTAACATTTTGATGTATTTTCTTCCTGTTCTTTTCTGTGCATTTACTTTTTAAAAAATAGACCATTAAAATATATAATTTTCGTTCCAATTTTTACTTCCTTTAGATCATCCTCAAGATGTGATTTTCACTGTATAACATTCCATCTGGTGGCTGAACCATAATTTAACCCATTATTTCCAATTTCTAGATGTTTATGTTATTTGCAGTTTTTAACCAAAATAAATAACTCCAGTAACTGTTTTAGATCATTTTTGTTTGACTTTCTGGGTATATTCGTATGGCCAGAGAAGATGAACCTTTTCTCGTGGTGATTGAGAGTACATTTATTAAGGCTGGGGACAGTGAAACACCGAAGGGCTTAGGATAGAAGAAGCAACAGGAGAGCCTAGGCAGGGTCACTTTGGCTCCCTGAAAGACAAAGGGGGGCCTTGGAGACAGATTCAGGGGGTTAGCCCAGGATGAGCTACCACTGCCAATTGCTCCCCTGGTTGCAAGTCTTGTGGGGACCCTTAGAGTTTAGTAGATTCCTGCCTGTGGGGGAAGAAGAAGGGGAAGGGAAAAGCACGGCTTGCTTCTGGGAGGGAGAGTGCCAAGATGCTGAACCATTTTAAGGCTTATGGTGTATACGTTTCCAGATTGTTTTCCAGAAGGTTGTACAGCATACACCCGCACCTGCAATATTAGAGAGCTGGTCTCACTACACTCTGGTCAGTTGAAGAGAATACATCTTTAAATCTTTGCTAATTTAGTGGGTGGACACTGATATCTTGTTTTCATCTCATTTGAGCTATTACATCTTGTAATTATATGTTCTCTCTTGTATTCATGTGATGTATTTTCCTTCACTCTGTGTGAAACTAGTTTTTGAAAATAATTCCTCAGTGATATCTTACTCCTTTTTTGGTGTTAATTATAGGGACATTCTGAAGAGCTGTATGAGTTACCAGTCTGCATTTATCAATGTTAATGACAATTATCTTTCAGAATAAGGATTGGACTCATCTTGGGAGATGGGGTGGATTATTAGACCACACATTTCTACTCAAAGGAAGAAACGTCTCTTGGAAATGAGGGAACTTCAGATCCTCTGGTAGAGCCTTTTCACTCTAGAGTTGCCCTGCCTTCCTGGGTTGAAGCAGGCAGGCATTTTAATGCTTTTATCCATTGCATCCCAGTCCCCAAGTATAAACTTACACCAGGCTATACCCTCTGCTTCTCTGTTTGGGGTATGAAGGATGCTAGATAAGACTGAGTTAGAAATGCCCTGACCGCACAGTCCCCTGGGACTGGAATAAGAGGAAAGTTCAGGGAAGTGGGGATGGCCTACACAACTCTTGGGAATAGGCTTTTTCTTCAGTGAGTTAATCTAGTGTTCCCCAAATCTTCACTTTTTTTTTTTGCCATTTTCTGTACTATTATTTTACTAAATACATTTTTTAAATTTAATCTTTATTGTATTTTTGCATTGTAATATTGTAATTTTCCATTACCATTTTGTTCCCTTATAGCACCCTCCTGCCAGCAATCACCACATAGCTGTCCATGTCCATGAGGCCTTTTTCCTCAGTCCCTTCACATCCCAACCTTCCCCCTCTAGCTGTCATCCTGTTCTCCATCTATGAAGCCGTCCCCATTTTCCTTGTTAGTTCAGTTTGCTCATTAGACTCCATATATGTGTGAAATCATATGGTATTTGCCTTTCTCTGACTGGCTTATATGACTTAGCATAATGTTCTCCAGGTCCACCCATATTGTCACAAAAGGTAAAATATTCTTTTTAACGACTGAGTAGTATTCCATCGTGTAAATGTCCTATAGTTGTTTTATCCACTCATATATTGATGGACATTTGGGTTGCTTTTAAGTCTTGGTGATTGTAAGTAATGATGCAATGAACATAGGGGTGCTTATGTTCTTTTGAATTGGTGTTTTGGGTTCCTTCGGTTATAATCCCAAAAGTGGGACTGCTAGGTCAAAAGGCAGATCCATTCTTAATTTTTTGAGGTATCTCCATATATGAGCAATGTCCAAAATTTTGCTGTCTATGTTTTCCTCTAGGATTTTTATGGTTTCAGGTCAAATATTTAAGTCTTTGATCCATTTTGAATGTATCCTTGTGTGTGATGTAAGAAGGTGGTCTAGTTTCATTTTTTTCACATATCTGTCTAATTTCCCCAACACTATTTATTGAATAAGCTATCTTTAGCCTATTGTATGTGCTTGCTTCTAGAAATTCTAGCCATAGCAATCAGATAAGAAGAAGAAATAAAAAGTATCCAAATTGGAAAGGAAGAAGTAAAACTGTCTTTATTTGTAGATGACATGATACCGTAGGTAGAGAACCCCAAAGAGTCCACCAAGAAAGTACTACAACTAATAAATGAATTCAGCAAAGTAGCAGGATACAAAATTAATATCCAGAACTCAGCTGCATTTTTATGGGCCAATAATGAACTAACAGAAAGGGAAATTAGCTCTGGCTGGTGTAGCTCAGTGGATTGAGTGCGGGCCTGCGAACCAAAGGATCGCGGTTCGATTCCCAGTCAGGGCACATGCCTGGGTTGCAGGCCAGTTCCCAGCATGAGACACATGAGAGGCAACCATACATTGATATTTCTCTCCCTCTTCCTCTCTCCTGCCCTTCCCTTCTAAAGATAAATAAATAAAAATCTTAAAAAAATAATTAAAAAATTTAAAAAAAGAAAGGGAAAATAAGAAAACAATCTCATTCACAGTTGCTTCAAAAATAATAAAATACCTAGGAATAAACCTAACCAAGGATGTAAAAGACTTGTACTAGGGAAATTATAAGACACTGAAGAAGATAAAAATAAGAGGAAGCACATACAGTGTTCATGGATAGGAAGAATTAACATCATTAAAATGTCCATACTACCCAAAGCAATCTGTGGGTTCAGTGCAATTGCTATCAAGATTCCAATGATGTATTTCACAGAACTAGAACAAATATTTCAAAAATTTATATGGAACCACAAAAGACCCCACATAGCAACAGCAATCATGAGAAAGAAGAACAAAGTTGGAGGAATTGCACTACCTAATATCAAACTATACTATAAGGCCATACTAGTTAAAACAGCCTGGTACTGGCATAAAAACAGGTGCATAAATCAATGGAATAGAATAGAAAGCCCAGAAATAAACTGTAAGTACATTTTTAAAACCTCATTTTATTTACACAGTTAGATTTATTTTTAAAAATAAACCTTATCACTTCTATAAATGAAAAACCAATATCATTTGCCAAAAATAGAAAGTAACCTTTAAAAAAAGACAGTGAAAAACTAAAATCATATTAATTAAATTCTAAGCCAGGTCCTATTGCTTAGAAATATGTTGCTTACTTTGTTAAAAAAATAGTCTTATAGACAGAGTGGCACCAAACTGAGACTGTCTCCTCACAACCAGCAGAAGGACTTGAACAGCACAAAAAAGGACAACTTGTTCATTGTGGAACTCAATATTTAATGCTATATCTGGTCTAACTAAAGTTACCTCTTGTTCTACCAGTAGTTTGTAGCCTAAGGAGTAGTTGAGGTTATGTTACCATAACAGGTTAAGTCTGAAAGTTTGATGGATTGACACACAAAGGTTTGTTTCATGCTCATGCTACATATCTAGAGTGGGGTTGGATGGTAGTGGAGGGCACTCCAGTGCTCACCTGTTCCAGTGCTCTCCTGTTACCCAGGCTGAGGGAGGCACCACCCTCTGGATCCTCATCAGTTACCACAGTAGAAGAAAGTTTAGAGAGAACTCACACCTTTTATTTTATACTTGGACTTGGAAGTAATTGTCTCATTTCTCAGCCCATCAGCCAGAGCTAGTCATGTGGCCTCACCTAAGTGCCTGGTAGCTGGGAAGTATAGAGGAGCACATGGAACAGTTGGCTAGTGTTGCTGTCTTGCTACATCTATCTACAGCACAGGGCTGGTCTAGATGCATCTGGATGAGGAATAGATAATGGGTGGTTTTTGTTTGAAGATGATAATGATTGTGTATGAGATAGTTTGTAATAATATTAATATCACATTAAACAAGTGGTGAGATGTGTCAGACCGTTCTTTGGTAATGGTGTTTCCTTTCTTAAAGCTTCATTAAAGAACGATCAAAAGTCAACACAGTTCCTCTGAAGAATAAGAAGGCCTCCAGTTTTCATGAGTTTGCCCGGAATACCAGTGATGCTTGGGACATTGGTGATGATGAGGAAGAGGACTTTTCCTCCCCTTCTTTCCAAACTCTGAACTCAAAAGTTGCTTTGGCAACTGCAGCCCAAGTCCTGGAAAACCACAGCAAGTTGAGGGTGAAACCAGAACGGTCCCAGTCAACAACATCTGACGTTCCTGCCAGCTACAAGGTCATAAAGTCCAGCAGTGATGCCCAGCTGTCCAGAAATTCCAGTAAGTCCATCCCGCTCCCTCCATAGCCTCTGCCTTTCCAACAGAGTGCATTTTACATAAAAACATTTTTTCTTTAGGGCATCACTCAGATTTTTCCATTGGATGGTAAACAAGCAAGTTCAAGGCTAAGGTATGACATCAGTGAGCCTAACTGGTCATAAGCTGTAGTTGCTTCTCCCACCTTGATGGCTGCCTAGCCCTGCAACCTGGGGCTTTACCTCCTGACACGCAGGTGTTGCCTGAAAATCTCTTCTTTCTTTCCCTGTGCGGAGGTCCAAACTTTTGTAGTTTGTTTGCTTCACATTGTTTAGTCCTGGTCAGGTTAAAGAATATTGACTCATATATTTAAGGTTGTTAGCTGAATTCCACAAATGTTTGGTACTGTTGGTTGGCCTCCTCAGCTGTGGGGAACAGTGACTAGCATAAGGTTGTGTCCCCTGTTCCTGAGGCATGGAGCAACATGTGTCTCAAGGCCCTGTGTCGCAGCTCCCTGCCTATCAGGTCAGGGGAGCAGGAGGAGATCCTTTGCTGTGTCTCTTCAGGAGACTCCCATAACTGGTTGAGGTGATGGTGGCTTTATCAGATACTTGGGGACTGTCACTGTATACTTTTAAACATGCATTGCTGTATTAAATGTTGCCCTTAAGGGTTTTTTGGAAGCTAGTTATTCTAAGCTGGCAAGGGAAGTGCCATCATTCTAGTGAAAGTTGAAACAACTGCCTGGTGAAGGGTGAAAAGGAAGTAGAAGAATGTCAGAGCCTAGAGTGTGTCTTGGCTCGTGTTCTAAAGAACTTCTTTCATGGCTTCAGACCAAGGGTGTGGTCATGAAATTAGGCTGGAAGGCCTTTGAAATCATTCCACAGTCACTTCCTATCCCTGGCTCAGACCCCAGCTTGAACCTCTGGTGCCATGCACAGATAGGCATTTAGTGTTGATTGACCAGGGGCCACAGCTACGAACAGCATCTGTGCACTGTGACTGAGAGTCTCCAGTGTGAGGAAGACCCCTCCATGATCCCTATGAGCTGAGCTGCCCCGTGTGCAGCCAGGGTCACCCAGAGCCTTCCCTTTGTGAGGTTCCCTCCTGTGAGCATCAGTCTGCAAATCACTGCCGTCAGATGCGCACGTGGGCCTTAGCGCTGCAATGTGTGCTCTGTGTTTTCTAGGCCTCGTGTTACATGAGGTTTCCCAGCCAAGTACCCTGTGGCACTTGTTTCTGTAAACCTTCTGGTTGTGCTCATAGTCACTGTTTAATTCTTGTTGTGACTAATACTTTATAAGGCCCTGATATGTAAAGAATATGTAACAGTCATGAAAAGACAGTCAGAATTGAAAACCGAGTTTTGTTTGGGGTGGTAAAATAAATAAGGGTTTTGGAGTCAGAACGATCTAGGGTGGCTCCGTGGCTCTCCTTTGCAAATTGGTTAACCTTTCTGAGCTCTGTAGGAGAATAATAAATCAATAAATTCCCACCATGTGTTGTAAAGATCAAAGGAGAAATATGTAAATGTGACCAGCACTCAATAAATGTTAATCCTCTACTGCTCATTTCTCCTACCCTTGCCGTCTAATATAGAAATGTCTAGAACCGGATATAGAGTTCAGCTTGTATCTGTGTTCCTGTTATTTTAGTTATATCCCAGCAGAATCAAAAGCAGATTCATTTGGTAAAACATGTGGCGCACAAAGGAATTGCAGCCACCAAAAGTAGGATTGTTGTAGGCCAGGGCTTCTCACCCTGTGCAGGGCGCACTGTGGGCCAAGAACGGATTAGAGTTGGGTCAGGGATACTGACCTTTCCAGCTTTGGGGGCAGTTGAGTGGGGCTGGAGCTTCAGGAGCACAGCCACCTCCTGATGTTGCAGCATGCTTTCTAGTGTTGTTCCCTGTGTGCTCTGTGATGTGGACAGAGAAGGTGAATGTGGCCTCAGAGTATCTTGTCCCCAAACTCATTATTAGGCCCCAAGTAGTGTTCCAGGTTGGGGTAGAAAGAAAACATTTAATTGTCCTCTGGAAGCACCAAAATAGTTCTCAAAGTTGCTTCAGCATCCCAAGTCTCTGTTAGCACATAAGGTGCCTTGTATGTGTGATAAAAACACAGCCTGTCCTCCAGGGGGAAGAGTGGAGTGCTCTTTCCATCCCCTGGGTTTCCATCCCCTGCTGCCCCTCAGCTGGACACCTCCAGCAGCCCACAAACCACGCAACTACAGCTTGTGGAGGGGACGGTACTAAACAGTCAGTTTTAAAATTTCTCAGAATCCGTGCTCTTCACACAGCCTGTTTCTTTCTCTTTCATATTATCTCAGGTGATACGTGCCTGAGGAATGCACTCCACAAACAGCAGTCACTTCCTCTTCGACCCATCATCCCCCTTGTTGCCCGGATCTCAGACCAGAACGCTTCTGGGGCACCCCCAATGACTGTCCGAGAGAAAACCCGCCTAGAAAAATTCCGTCAGCTTCTCTCCAGCCACAACACTGACTTAGGTGAGTTCCCATAAGCTCTGGGCAAGATAGGACCTCTTGGTGACTGGAATTCTCAGAGACCTGGAAGCTATTGCTCTTTATTCTTCCTTCTTTTACTTTTCCAGCATCTCCTGATCTGGTGCCCATTGCAGTGACATGCAGGTATTAAGTCAGAAGTATGTTACTAGAAATTAGGGACCAAATTAGGTGGGACTGGATTCTGTGGCCTGTAGACCATAGTGCAATTATTCTGGCTTTGGTCTCCCCATCTCAAGGCAACTCTTTTGAAATCCACACCTACTGGTCTTTCTCTTCCCCTCTAACTCTAATCTCTAGCTGACTAGATCCCTACTGCAGAGCTGTGTCCTTGGCACTTTGCTGCTCAGGGCTGTTGTTTTGGGCTTTACCCCCGTGCTTGTCAGTAGCTGGTGGTGGTGGTCATGGTGATAGTGATGGTGGTGATCATCTTACTTGAATGGTGGGAGGTGTCAGGCAGGGCTGGCTGAGGCTTGTTTTAGGTTTTGAGAAGAGCTAAATCCAACAAAGCTGTTATCTGTTTTCAGATGAACTGAGAAAGTGTAGCTGGCCAGGGGTTCCCAGGGAGGTTCGACCTGTAACCTGGAGACTCCTGTCGGTGAGTTCTACCCACTGTGTAGAGAAGCATGATCCTCACACAGCCCTTCTTACCTAATGAGGTTAGTTTGAGCACATTAGTCTTACTCCGTAGACTTCTCTAGTCCTACTGGATGTGGCACATCTGTGGGACCATAGTCCTATTTCTGTGCATAAAGAAACATATTCTGGAGAGTTTATTCCTACACATGTAGAAGAGCATGAGTTGGTTCCCATAGTGACAGTCTCACATTCTCAACGCCAGAGAGGAAGGATATAGTGAGGTGCAGTGGTCCTAGCGCATGTTTGGGCAAGTCCCACACTCCCTGTGCTTTTACTCCTTTTTTCAGTAGGAATAACCAAAGTGGTTGAAACCGTTTTTGCAACTGTGAAGAGTTGATAAATGGGTTTCCCTCCAAAGCCTGCATAGTCTCACTTTCATTGAGTGTAGAGCACCGTCTAGCCACTGTGATAGGAATATTTGGATTTTTGGGGCCTGTAAAATTCATTTATTCACCTAGCAAGGGTTTATTGAGGACCTGTTATTTGCCAGGCATGGTGCCAGGTACTGGGAGGGTATACAAAAATGAATCAACCTCAGTCTCTGCCCACAAGCATGTACTGTGGAATATATTGCATAAATGTTCATGAGAGGAAGGGTCTGTCTCCTGACTGCTCCTCACCCTCAATCGCACAACCATGAATCATTGCCTCTGCCACTTCTAATAAGTTCAGATGCTATGAAGAGTAGATTTGGTGAGAACAGAAGAGCAGAAGATGTAAGAATTGAGAGTGGGATCTAGATGAGGGTCAAGAGTGAAAGTTGGCCTGGAGCTTTGGTGAGGAGAGGGCTGCTGCCAGAAGTTGTATGTGTGGATGTTGCAACTGCTATGTCACAGATTCCATTCAGCTTCCCATGCTAGTAATTCTGAATGTTATCGTGGCAAAGAAGGGGTAACCAGCACACACTTATGTGGCTCATCACTGAAATGTGCTGTAAAGACGGGTGTCTCCCTGTGATTCTCAGAAATATTGCCTTGCACACACACAGCCTTCAGAGGTCTTGACTTGAGTCTACTTCCCTTTGACTGACCTACATTCACTGCTCTATGTGTCAGCTGTGGGAGCTCTGGGGTGCTCACCAGCAGTACAAGCTCTAAGCACAGTATAAGGCTACAAGAGTACATATCCCTGGGAACACTGGTTCATTTACCCACCTGTGGATCTCATTGAATGAGGAGAGGGCAGACTCTGGGTGGCCAAAACCAAAAAGGGATCTACCCTTGTTCTCTTGGCACTTTTCCTTCCATTCCTTTGATAGTTTCCAAGCCACTGCTCAGGCTGAAATAAAAATTAAGGATTCATCCAACCATTACCTGTCCTCATCTGACTAGCAGTCCTGTCTATAGGGCTATCTCCCAGCCAACAAGGAGAGGAGGAAGTTGACCCTGCAGCGGAAGCGGGAAGAATATTTTGGCTTCATTGAGCAGTATTATGACTCTCGAAATGAGGAACATCACCAGGATACGTACAGACAGGTACAGTGATCACCTGCTGCCCTTTTGCTTACTTGTCATGTAATCTTAAGGTATGTCTCCTGGGAGTACTATCAGGTACAGGTTTTCCAAGTCTTTAGTCTCTGGTGTGCTGGTTAGGAATTAAATTTATTTCTGGGAGTATGCAGAGTAGGTACTGGGGGCCTTTTCCGTGGGGAAATTCCCACGGAATTCTCTAATTACCTCTTTCTAATTCAGTAGCTCTAATTTAGCCATTTAAAATAGATTTTTTCCTCCTGGCAGTGGCGGTGCTTCTCAAATTTAATGTACATACAGATCACCTAGGATTTTGATGAAATCCTACCTAGGGATTGTGATAAAATGTGGACTCTAATTCAGTAGGTCTGGGGTGAGACCTTCACGTCTAATGAGCCCCAGGTGATGGCAACACTGTGTTCCATAGACCTCACTGTGAGTAGTAAGAGTATGGGGCACAAGATACAAGATGTGTTCACTCAGGAGCGGTCCAGTCCCTCAGGACTGTGACACCAGTGCCTGTTCAGCTCCCATGTCTGTTGGTCTGCCTGCAGGAGCTGTCACCATCAGCAGCCTTGGCAGAGAGTGTTCCATCATTACAAATAGTGGCCCCCACAGTCTGTGGGAAGGTGGTTCAGGGTGGGGGGAGAAGAGGAGTCTGGCGGTTGCAGAAGAGGGGAAGGCTGGGAGAAGCAGCTGTCTGCAACAGTCCCTAAGAACTGAAGTACTCCCTGCCACTGCTCACACAGGCCTTGCGATTGTTAGACTTGGGGAATTGCGAAGCCAAAACCAACTGTAGTGACCTCTTTGGTAACAGAAGTCAGAACTTTCGGTGCCAGTTACTGAAGATCAGCTCCCCCTAGAGTTTCCCCCTTTTTATGCATCATGACTTCATGAGCAGGTCCTTTTTGGTTCCTCATTCTGGCACGTTTTTGTAGCTTTCAGAGCTCTTTTAGTTCCTGGAAACTACTGATGAGTAAGGTTGGAAAGGGGTACACATTTTGATTATACCTATTAAAGAGGTACCAGCTCAGAGTGGAACAGACTTCAGACCAATAGGGAAAAGCAGGAGATTCTCTGAGGTTGTGAAGCCTATTGCTTTTTGAGATAAGTGGTTTTTTGTGGGGAGGTTTCCTTGCTGTTCAATAAGCTGTTGCTATCATGGAAACGTATTCCGGATGGACAGACTATTTTTTTGTACGTCAGTTAGTTCTTTCTGAAGATAAATTGTGCTCTCACTCTTATCCCTTGATCCTAGTTCTTACTAAGAAAATAACTTCTCAAGAGAACAGACTTGCATTTGTGTTTTTGGCCATGGCTTCTCTTTTTCAGATCCACATTGACATTCCAAGGACGAATCCTCTCATTCCATTGTTCCAGCAACCACTTGTACAGGAGGTGAGGGAAGTACTTAATGTTCTTGGCCCTTCTCCCCTCTACCTTTGTGGCACCTTTCTGCATGGATGAGTGCTGGAGCCTTCTCTCCAACCACAAGCAGGTTTACATCGCATTGTGATAATACCCGTATGCAGCTGTGGAGCTTTGGTCCCTTCAGAGCACTTTCCTGTGCATCCATGTATTGTTAGATCCTCATAACAAACCCATGGACAGAGTAGTGCTGATAGTCTAAGGGACTTGCCCATAGTCTTGAGAATATCTGGTGACAGAATGAAGACTAGGGCCCACATCTTAGAATTCCTAGACCTGTGTTTCCTGTACTTTATCGTGTTGGGGTAATGATTTTTTAAAAATTGTTGTCAATATGTGTAACAAAATACGTCATTTTAACCAACTTTAAGTGTACAGTTCAGTGATATTAAGTACATTAAACAATAACTAACTCTTTATTCCCTAGCAACTCCATTCTACTTTCTTTCTCTATGAATTTGACTACTGTTGGTACCTCAAATAAGTGGGATCATACGGTAGTTGTTCTTTTGTGTCCAGCTTATTTCACTTAGCATAAATATCTTCAGGCTTCATCCGTGTTATAGCCTGGGTCAGAATCTCCTTCCTTTTTAAGTCGGAATCATATGTCACTGAATGTGTATGTAATGCGTACTGCGACTGAGGTGTCTGTCAGTGGACAGCGGGGTTGCTTCCACCTTTGGGTGTTGTGAATAATGCTTCTGTAAACATGGGCAGGCAAACATCTGTTTGAGTCCCTATTTTAAATTCTGGGTATATGCCCAGAAATTGAATTCATAGTGACACTTTGAGATCTAACAAATTAGTGAAGCACGTGGAAGGTCTCAATGGGACTGTTCCCTTTTACCCAAGCAGTAACTATAAACTCCTGGAGAGTAAGCATTGCTTTTGCAGCTTCACAGTCGCCAGGGTGCTGGGTTTAAATGATCTTTGAATTGCACTTGCAGGTATCCTCATAATAGGGAGGGATGGGGTAAACATGCTCAAAATAATTTGTATGGACTTTAGATTATGTTCATAATTCTGTTTAATTGTAGATGTCTCTACTGGTGGGGTCCCTCATGACTCACCAATAGCATAAAGAAGATTTGAGGGTGACACCATTATTTTACCTATATGAGTAAGCTCAGAGGAAGCTACCAACCCATTCAGGATCCCTGTGTGTCTCCGTACAGTTTCCTGCTGCTGACCCAGCCGTGCTCATTCCTCACTTTAACCTGGAGATGTTCAGATACTTCTGCCTGTGCATGCTTACTCTAAACTTAGACACAGGGAAAGTAGTATGTTTAAAAGGCTTCTCCTAATAGTGGAAACCTGAATACAAAGATGGAAAATCAAATTGTTGCCTTTTCAATTTTTCTCAAATCTCTGCTCTGTCTAGTAGGCTATAGTCCCCTGAAACAGAGCAAAATGCTAACCAAGGAGCAGAGAACTGAGTAACTCTGAATATTGAAAGACTTGCTTTGTGAACCTGAAAGGTCCTTCAGCATTAACTACATAGTAAGTCAGAGTTACTCACACTGGTACAAGAAGTGTAGAAAAACCCTCAGGTATTATCCTCTCCTCTCTTCTCTTCTCTGTGAGGCCAGATTGTCCCAGACTTTTTTCCCTGTAGTGAAGATTCCATGGTCTCCAGTGGTAACCAGGTTTGATCCCGTTTAGTTTCCATCTCTTTGTCATCTTCACTTGTACAGCATGTGTCTGCACTGCCCCATTCTTACTACAGAGCATTTATTGCAGGTCCTGATTGTGAATGGCTAGCCAGTGGCCATTGTTAAAGCCAGTCACCAAGGATTTGCATATTCACAAGGGGTTGAGGGTATGGAATAGAGACCCTGGTAAGTCCTTCAGAAGGACTGACCTGAGGGAGCTTTTAACAGAGATATCTAGACAGACACAGGCCGCAGGAGGTGTGAGGAGACAGAGTGGTGTAGAGAATCCTTGGGATTTCCTTTACTTGGTGGGTCTAGCTTGACCTACAATTTCAGGGGAGGGAGGGTCATTTAGTAGAAAGAGGAAAGAATGTAGGCAAGCCCCCATTACAGGGTTGAGTCTAACACAAACAGGGATACTCTGCCCTTTCTCAGCCCCAGAGAACAAGTGGGCAAGCTAGTAGAGGCAGAGAGGTCAGCCCCTTCCAGATGGCTTTGTTCTCATGGCCTGGAAATGCAGGAGTGTTGGCAGTGGGAGTATTTCTCTGCGCTTTGCCAGCTGGAAGGGCTGGGAATGTCCTTTATTGTGTCTTTAGATTCTCCTCTTCACTCCTATACTAGCTAATTGACTCCCAAACCATATAACCATTTCCTTTTTACTGTTCTCCCTGGGAGCTTTTCTTTTTCTCCACCTTACCTCTGAGAGGGCCTCTTCATTCTGCCCTCAGAGCCAACAGTCTGGGGCTCTGCAAGATCATGTGCTATGGTGGCCTTGTTATTCCTGTCCCTCTGCACACCACCAACACCTCTGTCACTCTCTGTGTGGTTCACGGAGACATGAGCAGTCCAGGTCAAGCCCAGGAGTTGTGGTCAGTGGGATGAAGCCAGGGAATTGGAGAAAAGCTCAGAGTGCCTAATGAAAGCACTGGGGAGTGTAGCTGAATGGGACAGGGCCAGACTCTGTAAAGGGACCCTGAAGAGCTCTTCTTTCTCCCCATTCTAAGCCTCTGGCCCCTTGTGGCTAATATATATAACCACAGAAGTTTTTCCATGGAGGCCCTGGCTGATTTTTCTTTTCTCAGATTCCCAGCTGCAGGAGTCCATAGGATTTGGTTTACTTGACTTGCTATCCCCAGCAAATGTATGGGTTGCATCCTGATATATGAAGTGACTTCCCGTATTTATCGTCTGTCACTACATCTTCTTCCATCTCAGCAGGGAGAAAGGAGAAGGTGGTAGAGAAGGTATTTCCTATCTCCATTCTGTAATGACAAAAAAGAGATACAGCAAAAGTACCAGAACTTGGCTGTTTGATACGTGCTCCTGGAACTAGAGAAACAGTGTCTTCAAATGACATCCTGAATCAGTGACTTGCATTACAAACCTTTTCTGAGGCATTGTGTCACATCCTTTTCCTAATCTTATATCAGAGTGGCTAGATACTGAAAAGATAAAGGGCAGGAAGTATGTACCTCTGCTTTAAAACAATTGGTACCTTAGAAACTTCATATTTCTATACTTCACCTCATAGTATTTAAAATTTTTACAGCAACCCTGAGATGAAGTGTGAGGCAGGTAAGTGGAGGGAGGGAGTGTATCCCCATAATTTAACAGTTATGTCTTCTTTCCTTCTTTCCTAGATCTTCGAAAGAATTCTATTTATTTGGGCCATCCGACACCCTGCCAGTGGGTATGTCCAGGGAATTAATGACCTGGTCACTCCGTTCTTTGTCGTCTTCCTATCAGAATATGTGGGTAAGAAGCATGAGTACCAAGTTGGATGAGCTATTGTTCTTTCTTATCTTCAGTCTGTTTGTTTCTCCCGAGTGCAGCCAGTAGGCATGTCTTGCTAAGAAAGGATAGTGACTTGAGAGTGCTAAGCCTATTTTAACAACGTAGAAGCCTGGAATCTCTCTCTTGCGATGATCACAAATCTCACCTAAAAAGACCTGCTCTGTCACAAGAATGACCAAATTGGTATGTTATGTTCTGCCATAAACAGATGATTTGATAGTTCATTTGAGGTCATTTTAGGATTATTTTAAATTTGTGCAAAACACTGGCCCTCATCCATGAAAGCTGGCATTTTCGATTGTACGATGTATCAGGCCTTCCCACTTAGTTCACACGCCGTTTCTCAGTAGTAGGATGTGGACATGTACAGGGGCAGAGGTCGTGGCACCAGAATCCAGCTCACATTGGAAGGTAATGGGATGGACCCAGGAGAGCCCCAGCACCTTGATTTCTTCCCCTCCTCCTTCACCTCTTACCTTTTGGGTTCTTGTCACTTTGGGTGGAGTGATTAGATGTCACTGTGGCAGTTAGGTTTTCTTGCAGCCGGTCTCCTCCCCTGGCCAGGCCTAAATTAGTTGGTCTTAAAAGGATTTGAGGATCCTCCGCTTTTTTTTGTTTGTTTCCTTAATTACTTGTGCTAAGAAATTCAAAGGAAAACCCATCTATCATGGCCTGATGCTTTCTTCTTAGTTAAAGAGAAGCTCAACAATGATAAGGGTCTTAGCAAACCAACCATGTAATCTTCTCACTTCACAGATAGGCTGTGAGATTCTCTCCTTATTAGTGACAGGGCTAGGACTAGAACCTTTTTCTTTAGACTCAGGGGTCGGGGGTTGGATTTTATGGTTTTTGGAGAAAGCCATTGCAGGGGGGTAGGCAGGTAATGAGAAGTGAACTAGAGTGGAGACCCTTGGCAGGGGAAGGCTAAGAAATGTCTCACTTGATTCATCCCATTCAGGTTTTCTGTTGGGGCTAAAGGGATGGTGTTTTGGTCCTCCATAAGGCAGTCTCAAAAAGTAAGACAACGGAATGACATCATCCTGGTTCCCCTTGAGGGGAAGCAACCAGGGCAGACATTGGAGTAAGGGCAGAAGGTCACTCTTGCCCACTCTGTCAGGTGATCCCAAGCAAAAGCAAGACTAGTGAAAATTCAGCTACTGAAAACATAAATAAAGCTTTTGCTAGAGGACTTTTCACTTTCCCTTCACATTAACAGGTCAACTTTTAGAGGCAGCTTAATTCTGTGTGTTTAATTTTATTAAGAGCACTGCAGCTGATCTATTGGGATATGTATACTATATTGTAGGCTGCTGCTTACAATGGTACTTTTCTAAAATAACATTAAAGGATGAGCCTAGAAAGGTATTAATCCATTCATTAATCTACATCTGAAGTCTAAATGCTGGCATGAAGTCTTGGTGACAGTATTATGCCAATTAAAAGCAGTTCCAGTTGGATATTTAATTATGTTATTAGCTGCTATTTATATTTTGTACTCAAATTTTCTTTACTTTCTAGAGGCACCCATCCCATTACTGCCTCACCCCCACCAGTCCCACCACACGCAGTGCCTTTATTTGATAAATAGGACTGCATTCTGCTCTGGGTATTTGGTTGTTAGCCCCACCTGCTGACCAGTGAAAGCACTACCGACCCCCAGTGCTTGTGCAGGGCAGTGTGGGCTGCTTGTGGCAAGCCCTCCACAGCACTCAGTGTCACCACCACAGCGGACTTCAGATCACCTTCTCCTAGACCTAGGAAGGTGGCACCCACTCATTTTTTACAAAAATTTTAACTATGTTACATTTCAAGCATATGTAAAATTAGGAAAAAATCGTACTTTAAAACGCTTTATACTATCACCCAACTTCAACAGCTAGTGTTGTTGCATCTATACCTCTACTCATTCTCCATCCTCTCAGCTTCGTGAATTGTTTAGAACTAATCAAGCATCACAGCATTTCATCCATAAATATTCCCATATGTATCTCTAGAACACAATGATTGAAGAAACCCACAGCCATAATGCAATTCTTATAGCTAAAGAGTATAATATCTCCTTAATATAATGTTATCTACAACAGTATTTAAATTTTCCTGATTCTCATAAATATGTTTAACAGTTTGAATCAGGGTCCAGATTCACTCCATACATTCTAACTGGTTGATACGTCTCATCAGTTCCCATTTGTCTATCTTTTCCTTAGGACTCTGTAGTGTTACCCCTTATTTTTCCAATTTTTAGCCTAGGGCTTTGCCATAACAAACAGTAATACCACCCTGATTTTTTTTTTTAAGATTTTATTTATTTATTTTTAGAGAGAGGGGAAGGGAGGAATACAGAGAGGGACAGAAACATGAATGTGTGATTGCCTGTCACCTGGGGGACAGCTTCTGGGGACCTGGCCTGCAACCCAGGCATGTTCCCTGACTGGGAATTGAACTGGTGACCCTTCGGTTCACTGGCCGACACTCAATCCACTAAGCCACACTAGCCAGGGCTCACCCTGATTTTTAAACCACTTAACCATTTGCAAAGTACTTTGACATACCTGATTTCATTTAGTACGCCCCAATATCTCTTTAAGCTAAATGTTTCAACCCATTTTACAGGTGAGAAGTCCAAGCCTCAGAGGTTTAATGAGCTTTTAAAACTCCAACCCAGGTCTTTAGACCTTAATACCTGTGCTCTTTATATCAGGGGTGTCTCATCTCAGATCCTTGGACCGCTAATGGCTCCCTCTGCTCCATTCTCTGCTCCAAAGCAGGTAGCAAGCACATTTCTTATTGCTCCTTGCCTTAAAAAAAATTGCAGTGGAAGTACATAATCATTAAAAAAATATAAAAAAAATTTGAAGTGTTATTACTGCGTCCTGCCCCCAGAGATAACTGCTGTGGACCTTTTGGTGTGTATTCTTCCACACCTTCTCCTGCATGTGGATAAGCCTGCATATATTATTGTTCTTTGTTGCATTCAGAAAAATGAGATCAAACTATCCATACATTTTTGTATACTGCTTATGTTCACTCCCATATATGGCAACCTTTCCAAGCCTGAGCATACAGGCCTACCGTAACTTACCATTTTCAGCAATTACATTTATTTTCATAATAAGGCTTGACTATAGTTTAACAGTTCTATAGAATGACATTTAAATTGTCTACAACTTTTAACTGTTATAAATAACATTGATTATCCTCGTACATATTTTCTTGTGCATTTTAGTCAAAATATATAGCTCTCTGAATGGGAGTCTCCAGAAGTGAAATTGCTAGTCCCAAGAGCATGCCAAATAGGTACTACTGAATTACACTCCAAAAAAGTTTATGTCAGCTTATACGCTAACCACTGATGTTTGAGTGCACTTTTCCTCACATCCTTAGCACAACTGGACCTCTTAGTCCCCTTGTGTTGCACCAATCTGGCACATATAACACCATGGTTTGTGTTTCATATTTATTTTCACTTGCTCATCAGTGAGGTTGTGTATCTTACATGTATTAGTGTTTGTTTCTTTATGATTTACATGTTCAAGTCTTTTGGCCATTTTTTCTATTGATTTTTGGACTTATTTTGTAAGAGGTTTTTGTAGATTAGATATATTTATTTATTCTTCATCTGGTGTGTGTTAAAAATATTAGGTTGAATGAACCACATGAAATTCTAATATTCAACCATTTTTTACCTCTCCCCACAGGAATTTTATATGGTTCAACCTAATATTTCTTTCTCCCAGGTCAAAAATTATCTTTATAGTTTGTGTATTGTGTCTCCTTGTATAGAACTTCCTAATCTTTATATAGTCAAATCTTTCCATTCGACAAATATTTATTGAGCTCCTACTGTGTGCCAGGGGATAGAGTGACTCAGATGACAGACTTGGGCCCTGCCCTGTGGTTCCTTCCATTCAGTGGGGGAGGGTCCACAAACAGGTAAACAAATCATTGTAAGTGTGAGGAGGACAAGGAGGAAATGTCTCCTCCGTTATGGCTTTTAGATTTGGTACCTTGCTTAGGAAGTCTTTTCTTCCCCACCCCAATATTATAAAAATATTCTTCCATGTTTTCTTTTAATACTTTGTGGATTTGGATTTACATTTAGCTTTTCTTTTTTTTAAGTAAATTTTACTGATTATGCTATTACAGTTGTCCCATTTCCCCCCTTCACTCCCTTCCACCCTGCACACCCCCTCCCACCCATATTACCCCCCTTCATTTCATGTCCATGTGTCATACATATAAGTTCTTTGGCTCCTACATTTCCTATACTATTCTTACCCTCCCCCTGTCTATTTTCTACCTACCATCTATGCTACTTATTCTCTGTACCTTTTCCCCCTCTCTCCCCCTCCCCTGTTGCTAACCCTCCATGTGATCTCCATTTCTGTGTTCCTGTTCCTGTTCTAGCTGTTTGCTTACTTTCCTTTTGTGTTTGTTTTAGGTGTGGTTGTTAATAATTGTGAGTTTGCTGTCATTTTACTGTACATATTTTTTTTATTGTATAATAATTGCTGGGTTTTATTTTTTTTATTTATTTTTTTAAATATATTTTATTGATTATGCTATTACAGTTGTCCCATTTCTCCCCCATCATTCCCCCCACCCTGCACACCCTCTCCCACCCACATTCCCCCCTTTAGTTCATGTCCATGTGTCATAAGTTCTTTAGCTTCTACATTTCCCATACTATTCTTGCCCTCCCCCTGTCTATTTTCTACCCACCGTCTATGCTATTTATTCTCTGTACCTTTTTCCCCTCTCCTCCTCCCACGCCCCTGTTGCTAACCCTCCATATGATCTCCATTTCTGTGGTTCTGTTCCTGTTCTAGCTGTTTGCTTAGTTTGCTTTTGTTTTAGGTGTGGTTCTTAATAGCTGTGAGTTTGCTGTCTTTTCACTGTCATATTTTTTATCTTCTTTTTCTTAGCTAAGTCCCTTTAACATTTCATATAATAAGGGCTTGGTGATGATGAACTCCTTGAACTTGACCTTATCTGAGAAGTGCTTTATCTGTCCTTCCATTCTAAATGACAGCTTTGCTGGATAGAGCAACTTTGGATGTAGGTCCCTGCTTTTCAAGATTTCAAATATTTCTTTCCAGCCCCTTCTTACCTGGAAGGTCTCTTTTGAGAAATCAGCTGACAGTCTGATGGGAACTCCTTTGTAGGTGACTGTCCCCTTATCCCTTGCTGCTTCTAGAATTCTCTTCTTCATTTGAATCTTGGCTAATGTAATTACGATGTGCCTTGGTGTGTTCCTCCTTGGGTCCAACTTCTTTGGGACTCTCTGAGCTTCCTGGATGTCCTGGTAGTCTATTTCCTTTGCCAGATTGGGGAAGTTCTCCTTTATTATTTGTTCAAATAAGTTTTCTACTTGTTGCTCTTCTTCTTCCCCTTCTGGAACCCCTATAATTCGGATATTGGAACACTTAACGATGTCCCGGAGGTTCCTAAGCCTCTCCTCATTTTTTTAAATTGTTTCTTCCTCATTTTCTGTTTGGTTGTTAGTTTCTTCCTTCTGGTCCACTCCATTGATTTGAGTCCCAGTTTTCCTTCCATCTCTATCAGTTCCCCATGCATGTTTCTTCATTTCACGTATTGTAGCCTGCATTTTTTCATCTAATTTGTGAGCAAAATCAACCAATTCTGTGAGCATTTTGATAACCAGTGCTTTGAACTGTGCATCTGATAGGTTGGCTATCTCTTCATGGCTTAGAGGAATTGACTCTGGGGTTTTCATTTTTTTCTCCGGTTTGAGCCATTTTGGTGGGGTTTTTTTGTTTGTTTGGTTTGGTTTGGTTTTAGTCTGGTCGCGGCTATTATGTAGTAAGGGGTGGAGCCTTAGGTGTTCCTCAGGGCGGGGCAGCCCAGTCGCTGGGTCGTGACGCTATAGGTGGGGGCAGGGTCCGAGAGGGAACAATGGCGCCTGTTCCGCTCTCTCCTGGACTCCGGTCCCTTCCGCCGCTTCCCCTTCGCCTGGATTATCTGCGCATGTGCGCGTGCTGTTACGTAGTGAGGAGTGGAGCCTCAGGCGCTCCCCAGTGTGGGGCAGCCCGGTCGCTGGGTCGTGACGCTCTATGTGGGGGCGGGGTCTGAGAGGGAACAATGGCGCCTGCTCCGCTCTCTCTTGGATTCAGTCCCTTCCGCCACTTTCCCTCTGCCTGGACCGTCTGCGTGCGCGAATGTGGGACCACCTGGTCAGCCAGCCGTCTTGTGCGGCCTCACTGGGTCTGCGCCGTTGCCCCCCTGTGCCCGGGGTCCGCCAGCTGCTGCCTGTGGGCCCAGGGACCGCCAATCACCACCTGTGCACCTGGGAACTACCAGCCACTGCTGCTTGCATTCCCGGGTCCGCACCTCCACTTTTTCCTGCCGCGACCCTACCCCTCTTACTGGTCTGGATGAATGGTTGTTGGACTTCCGTACAGTTCAATTTTCTATGTTGTTTTCTTGTTTCTAAATATTTGTTGTCCTTAATTTTGGTTGTGAGAGGAGGCACAGTGTGTCCGCCTACACCTCCATCTTGGCCAGAAGTCTGTACATATTTTTTATCTTCTTTTTCTAGATAAGTCCCTTTAACATTTCATATGATGACGGCTTGGTGATGATAAACTCCTTGAACTTGACCTTATCTGGGAAGCACTTTATCTGCCCTTCCATTCTAAATGAAAGCTTTGCTGGATAGAGCAATCTTGGATGTAGGTCCTTGCCTTTCAGGACTTGGAATACTTCTTTCCAGCCCCTTCTTGCCTGTAAGGTCTCTTTTGAGAATTCAGCTGACAGTTTGATGGGCACTCCTTTGTAGGCAACTCTCTCCTTTTGTCTTGCTGTTTTTAAGATTCTCTCCTTATCTTTAATCTTGGGCAATGTAATTATGATGTGCCTTGGTGTGTTCCTCCTTGTGTCCAACTTCTTTGGGACTGTCTGAGCTTCTTGAACTTCCTGGAAGTTTATTTCCTTTGCCAGATTGGGGAAGTTCTCTTTTATTATTTGTTCAAATAACTTCCACTTGTTGCTCTTCCTCTTCCCCTTCTGATACCCCTATAATTTGGATGTTGGAACGTTTAAAGATGTCCTGAAGGTTCCTAAGCCTCTCCTCATTTTTTTTGAATTCTTGTTTCTTCATTCTTTTCTGATTGGATGTTTCTTCCTTCTGGTCCACACTGTTGATTTGAGTCCCAGCTTCCTTCCCATCACTATTGGTTCCCTGTACATTTTCCTTTATTTCACTTAGTGTAGTGAATCAGCTCCATTTTTTCATCTAATTTGCGACCAAAATCAACCAATTCTGTGAGCATCCTGACCACCAGTGCTTTGAACTGTGCATCTGATAGGTTGGCAACCTCTTCATCACTTAGTTGTATTTTTTCTGGAGCTTTGACCTGTTCTTTCATTCGGGCCTTTTTTTTTTTTTTCTCAGTGTACCTGTTACGTGTAGTGAGGGGAGGAGCCTTAGTTTTTCACCTGGGTGGGGTAACCCGGGTCACTGAGTTGTGATGCTTGTATGTGGGTGAGGTGTCCGAGAGGGAACAATAGCGCTTGCTCTGCTCTCTGCCGGATTTCAGTCACTTCACCCGCTTCCCACAAGCAAAGTGGGCCCTTTTGGCATTGATTCCAAGGTGGGTGGGTTTGTGTACGTTCTAGGACCCTCTGGGTCTCTCCAATGAACTCTCCTGTGAGGCTGGGAGTTTCTCCTGCTGCTGCCCCAATCCCCACAGGTATTTTCAGTCAGTGATTTGCAGCTTTATTTCCCTGTGCTGGGACCCTGGGTTGTGTGGCCTGCCTCATTCCCCAGTTTCACCTAGTTTACCTGCGTGGGAATGTGGGACCGCCTGTTCCACCAGCCGCCTTGTGTCCTGTGCCCCGTTCCACAACCTGCCACCTTGTCCTTCCTGGTCCACCAGCCACTGTCTTGCCGTGTATCCTCTCCACCTGGCTGCCCATCTCCACCCCTTCTACTGGTCTGGATATATGTGTCTTCTTTAATTCCTTGGTTGTTGGATTTCCATACAGTTCGATTTTCTGTCAATTCTCGTTTTTTGTTTCCAAATTGTTGTTGTCCTTTTGATTGCACGAGGAGGCACTGTGTGTCTACCTACGCCTCCATCTTGGCTGGAAGTCTCTTTTTTCCTTTTTTTAAGATTTTATTTATTTTTAGTGAAAGGGGAAGGGAGAGAGAAAGAAACATCGATGTGCAAGAGAAGTGTCAGTTGGGTGCCTCTAACACATGGACCAGGGACCGAATCTGCATGTGCCTTGACCAGGAATCAAAAAAGCAACCTTTCACTTTGCGGCATGATGCCCAACCAACTGAGCCACACCAGTCAGGGCTACATTTTGCTTTTTAAATTTCGCTAGTAAATTTATTTCCCTGTGTGGTAGGGGTTGAGATTTTAAGTTGCTGTTCCATCTGGATAGTTCATTGTTTCAACACCATTTATTAATAGTGCATTCTCATACTGCTGTGAATTTCCTCTTCATAATACAACATAAATTCCTTTATTGCATAGTTCTGCTTATTTCTTTCCCATTTATATCCATTTCTATGCAAGTAACTCATGGCTTGGATTTTAGGGCTTTATAGTATGTTTTATTATTCCAGGGCTAGTCTCTTTCATACCCTTTCTAAAAAATTGCCTTGGCTTTTCTTCCAGATAAACTTTAGAATCAACTTGCCAAATTCAGGACATAGGGAACTCTAAAATTTTTTTTCTTTTTTTTTTTTTTTAAAGATTTATTTATTTATTTATCTTTAGAGGGGAAGGGTAGGAGAGAGGGAGAGGGAGAGAAATATCAATGTACGGTTGCCTCTCATGCGTCCCCTGCTGGGAACTGGCCTGCAACCCAGGCATGTGCCCTGACTGGGAATCGAACCGCGATCCTCTGGTTCGCAGGCCCGCGCTCAATCCACTGAGCTACACCAGCCAGGGTTGGGAACTCTAAAATTTTTATTGAGGTCGAAGTAAATTTATAAATTTTGTGGGGAATTTTCTTGGGTAGCAGGTTTATTGAGATGTAATTCACATACCATACAACTCATCCTTCTAAAATATACAATTCAAGCCCTGGCCAGTGTGGCTCAGTGGGTTGGAGCATCATCCCATAAACCAAAGGGTTGCAGGTTTGACTCCCAGTCAGGGCACCTGCCTGGGTTGCGAGTTTGGTCCCACGTCAGGGAGCATGCAAGAAGCAACAGATTGATGTTTCTCTCTCACATCGATGTTTCTCTCCCTCTCTCTCCCTTCCTTTCTCTCTCTCTCTAAAATCAATAAGCATATCCTCAGGTAAGGACAAAAATAAATATATCAGATATTTAAAAGATACAATTTAATAGTTTTTGGTATATCTAATAGAGTTGTGTAACCCTCACTACAATCAATTTTAGAACACTACCCCTCCCCCAAGAAACCTTGTATCCCTTAGCCATCAGCCCCAAGCCCCCCTTTCTCTATACCCCCAGGCAACTGCTAATCTACTTTGTGTGTCTGGATTTGCCTTTTCTGGACTGTTCATAAAAATGGAATCATACAATATGTGGTCTTTGTGTTTGGCTTCTTTCACTTTGCATGCTTTTTTTATGTTTAATTTACTTTTATTATCAAACTGTGTTTTTTAAACATAATCATTACACAGCAGTTCTAACAGGAAAACCTAAGGGTAAGCTCTGACTTAGTCTTTAAAAGACAAATTTGGAATTTAGTATCCTAGCAGATAAACATTCAGCCCTTAGTATTATTCTTAAAACATAGTACATAATATTTACTCTATTGAATATTTTTATAAGGTACAAACCGACAGATCCCCACAGGCCTTATCAGCATTTTAGGACAATGTTAAATTATTCCTTAAGCTCTGCGATTCTTTGTATCCAAGTGAGATACTCCTTTTGCTGAACAACAGGCCACCTCTTAAATGTGCAGTCTTCTAGAGCACAGAGAGCGGGAATAAAACATTGGGAATGGACACTTTGAAGTCTTTGCAAGGCTGATTCAGCCATCTCCAGATGTCTAACCTAAGAGCATGGTTACCAGTCTTTAATTGGAGGAGTAACAACAAAATAATAATAGCTACAGTTTATTTATTTACATATGAATACTTACCATGTGTGGGCTGAAGCCTTGTTAATCATTATTTTATTTAATCCTTACAGTAATCCTGTGAAGTAGGTGCTTTCATTATCCCCATTTTATAGATAAACAAGCTGAGGATTAGAGAGGTTAAATAACTTGCCAAGGTCAGATGGCCAAAAGGTTAGCATATGTTTGCATTTCATCCAAGTTGTCAGCACTTCCTTTTTATTCAGTGATATTTAATTGTATGGATATACCACACTTTATCTGCTCATCAGTTGATGAATGCAAATTAAGTTTCAAAGACACAAAGCATACGGACTTCTCTCCAGCTCCAAGGCCTTTCTTGAACCAGTTACAACTTGTGGTCTTTGAGAATAATTCTCTTGTCTGAGTAATAATCCTTCTTTTATCCCCTTCTCTGATGGTACCATATCCTAGTAAAGGCAGCTACTGTAAGAGATTTTTGATATGATGCTCCCTAGTTCAGGAGACATCAGGTATTCTTTGCTCAGGGAGTAGGCCAAGCAGTTACCCTTGGCATCCTGGACAGCTGTCGCTAGGCAGCCTCACCCCACCACCCATCTTCCTGAGCCATAGCATGGAGGATCTGTCCCACTGGAGCTGTGGGACCCATATGCCACCTGGACATTGTTTGGCCTTTCTCCTGCGTCCTCGTCCATCTATTCTCTGTCACCTTTATAAATTAGTACCTGAGCTTGCTTCATGATTTGTGTCATTTTTTTTGGTAAAATAGTTGAAAACATATCCAGACTTTTCCCTGAGTTGAGAGAGAAGTTGTCCATACTAGCCTAGCCCCCAAGCAGCATTTTTATCTGCTTAAACCAGCTGTTCACATAGAAGTGCTTCTTCTGTGGATAAGCCCGCTGTGTCTTGGTCCAGGGCTGACAGTGTACAATCTCTGGACTATGCTCTCTGAGACTGCAGAATACTTCTAGTCTCTAATCTCCAAAATCTCTGGGTTTAGATGATGATGTTGTTGTTGTTGTTGTTATTATTATTATTATTATTATTATTATAGATTTTAGGGAGAGATATTGATGTGAGAGAAGAACATCAACTGGTTGCCTCTCATACACACCCCAGATGGGGACCAAACCTGATCCTAGGCATATGCCCTGACCAGGAATCAAACCAGTGATGTTTAGCTTTGCGGGGCAATGCCCAACCAACCAAGCCACACCCACCAGGGTTTAGGCAATGTTACTGATCCAGCTCTGAATACATTGAGGTCAAATGTAATTTATAGTGAGGTCATCACTAAAATAAACTGCTGATCAGCAACTACTTAAGTGATGCATGTGAGGAAATCATATAAAAGAGTGAGGCTCAGGACATGTCCTGTTTTCAAAAAAAAGTGGTGTCTGATGATTTCTTTCATCACCAGTAAAGCCCCAGTATCAAGTAACTCCCTCTTTTCTGCATGCAGCAGCAGTACAGCAGGATTTTCATTTCAGGTTCTATTTAGAATCAGAACAACACTGGAACTCTCCAGAGGGAAGACTTTCCCATACTTCTGACTCATGCATCCAATTCCCTATGTGACTTGTCCATTTGTCATAGATGATCAGTAAGGAAGGGCTGCATGTAACAAGGAATCCCAAATACCTTAAGTATCTTAAGCAAGAGAAAAAAGCTTATTTCTCTCAACATTAAAACTCGAGAGGTAAGTAGTAGAGGGCTTGTATTGTGCTCCCAGATATCAGGGGCCCAGGCTCCTTCCTCTTGCTGTTCTACCATCCTCAGCACATGGCTTCCATCTTGTGATCCAACATAGCTGTGGGCTCTAGCCATCACAGCTGTATTCCAGCAGGTGAGGCGGAGGAAAGGGAGAAGGGCATATTCCTTCCATTTAAGGACACTCCCCAAATACCTGATGCTTGGGTTCAAATCTCTTTTGTCAGAACTTAGTCTTTTTTTTTTTTTTAATATTTTATGTATTTATTTTTATTATTTATTTATTTATTTATTTATTTATTTATCTTTAGAGGGGAAGGGAAGGAGAGAGGGAGAGAAACATCAATGTGCGGTTGCCTCTTGTATGTCCCCTGCCAGGAACTGGCCTGGCAACCCAGGCATGTGCCCTGACTGGGAATCGAACCGCGATCCTTTGGTTCGCAGGCCCGCGCTCAATCCACTGAGCTACACCAGCCAGGGCTAAGAACTTAGTCTTAATGGCTGTTACTACCTACAAGCAAGGCTGGAAAACAGTTTGTATCCCAGGTGGCCAGTACCCATAGGGGCCCTGTCACCAAAAAAGAAGGGGGAATAGTTAATTGTAGACAACTGGCAGTCCTTGCTACCATGTGGCCCCTGAGACTCACTGTTTGACTGACTCCTCTCCTCCCCATTCCCAGCTACCTCTTTGCCTCAGATAGCGGCATTTCCTGTCACTTAATGTTAAGAATGCCTCATGATTCCTTTTTCTCACTCTTCCATATGCAGTCAGTTAGAAAGCTCTGGTGATGTTATATCCTAAATATTTCTTAAATCTGTTTCCCTCTCCATCCTATGAATGCCCTAGGTCAGGCGTGAATTGCTGAAATTGCCAAGAGTGTTTTTCCATCTCCAGTTTCATCCCCTTCAAGCTCATTTTCCACACCATTTAAACACAGACCTGCCCATGCAGCTCCTCTGCCTGAAACCCTTCAGTAGCATATCATCGCCTGCAGGTTAAAATGTCCACATTCTCTAGCTTGTTGTGTAATGCACTGGGTGATTTTTGCTCTGAAGCACCCCTTAAACTCAGTCAACCTGGCGTTGACATTTTTATTCAAAAGCCTTGTGCTGCACCATCCTTTTATCCCCTAGACCAATCCTTATGCATCCTTTAGGACCCCCCTTCCTTCTGGAAGCCTTCCCTGAGACCTCCCCACAACCCCCGCCACCCCAGCAGTACTGTTTCCATAACCCTACTGTACATTTTGTCTGTAGCGCTTTACTGCAATACACATTTTTTTGTGTTTCCCTCCTGCCCTCTGCCACCAAACTGTATGATTCTTTGAGACCAGAGACAATTTTAAACATCTTTATATTCCCAGTGCCTTCATTTTGGTGTCTAAAATACATGTTCCGCCCTGGCTGGTGTAGCTCAGTGGATTGAGCGCGGGCTTGCGAACCGAAGGATCGCGGTTCGATCCCCAGTCAGGGCACATGCCTGGGTTGCAGGCCAGTTCCCAGTAGGAGACATACAAGAGGCAACCGCACATTGATGTTTCTCTCCCTCTCTCCTTCCCTTCCCCTCTGAAGATAAATAAATAAAATCTAAAAGAAAAAAAAAAAAGAAAAGAAATGGCGTAGCCTTTAAAAAAAAATAAAAAAATAAAATAAAATAAAATACATGTTCCATACATCTAGATAAATGAAAGAATGAAAAGTTTGTCATAACTTCCCAAGATATCCAGGAATGAGTATGGCTTTACTGGGCTTGGCCACTGGAGGGCAGTGAATCACATACAATGTTCTGATACTGTGCTGAGGTAGCAAAAAGGCCTATCTCTTCTGAGAGATGGAGATTGAGAACCACCATTACTCAGCAAGTATTTATCTAGGCACTGCTCTAGGCACTGGGGATACAACCAGAAACAGAGTAGGCAAAAATCTGTGCCTTTTACTTCTAGTTATTCAAAGAAAATGAAAGCTTACCCTCCCTAAAAGTCTGTGCAAGAATGTTCATATAGACAAAAATTGTAAACAACCTAAATATTTGTTAATAGGAGAATGGACAATCATGCAGTGGAAAAGTACTAAGCTATAAGAAAGGACAAATTACTGATAAAGGCAACAACATTGAAGAAACCACTTCAAAAACCATTTATGTTGAGGAACTTCTGGCCAAGATGGAGGAATAGGTAGATAAAATGCTTTGCTTCCTCACACAACCAAAAGAAGGATAACAACCAATTTAAAAACAAAAAACAACCAGAACTTCCAGAAAATCGAACTGTATGGAAGTTTGACAACCAAGGAGTTAATGAAGAAACATTCATCCAGACTGGTAGGAGGGGTGGAGACAGGCAGCTGGGGTGACCAGGTGGTCCCACATTTGCATGCATATAAAAACCAGGAACATCCAGGGCACAGGACAGACCGTATAACCCAGGGTTCCAGCAGCGGGAAAATAAAGTTTCAGAATTTCTGGCTATAAAACCTGTGGAGGTTGCAGCACGGGAAGAAAGTGCCAGTCTCTCAGAGTCCATTGGAGGGCGGGGACCCACAGAGTCCTAGAACATGCACAAACCCAGGCATCCTGGATTCAGCACCAGGGCAGCACCTGGAAGGGTGCCAGTTGCTTGAGGGAAGCAGGGGAAGTGTCTGAAAGCGGACTGAGAGCCAAGCAAGCAGCATTGTTTCCTCTCTGACCCTTCCTTATAATCTCTGGCTATGAAAACCTGTGGTGGTTGCAGCACTGGAAGAAATTGCCGGTCTCTCAGGAGAATTAGTTTGAGGGGCCCACAGGGTCCTAGAATGTACACAAGCCCACCCACTCAGAATCAGCACCTAGAAGGGTGCCAGTCACTTAGGGGAAATGGGAAGTGACTAAAAGCCCACTGAGAGTTGAGCAAGTGGCATTGTTACCTCTGTGACCCCTCCCCCACATACAGCACCAAAATGCAGGGAAGTGGGTTGTCCCACCCTGGCAAATACTAAGGCTCTGCCCCTTACAATGTAACAGGTGTGCCAAAACAAAGAAATATGGCCCAAGTG
Organism: Glossophaga mutica; assembly: GCA_039655065.1. NCBI lineage: Eukaryota > Metazoa > Chordata > Mammalia > Chiroptera > Phyllostomidae > Glossophaga > Glossophaga mutica. The sequence goes on from CM077306.1 coordinate 113,655,434, forward strand.
AATGAACAGATCAAAACTCCAGAAAAAGAACTAAGTGACAAGGGGATAGCCAACCTATCAGATGCAAAGTTCAAAACACTGGTAATCAGGATGCTCAGAGAAATGATTGAGTTCAGATGCAAAATAGAGGAAGAAGTGAAGGCTACACAGAATGAAAATAAAGAAAAATATACAGGGAACCAACAGTGAAAGGAAGGAAACCAGGACTCAAATCAATGATTTGGAACAAAAGGAAGAAATAAACATTCAACTGGAACAGAATGTAGAAACAATTTAAAGAAATGAGGAGAGGCTTAAGAACCTCTGGGACAACTTTAAACATACCAACATCTGAATCATGGGGTGCCAGAACGAGAAGAGGAAGAGGAAGAAATTGAAAACTTACTTAAAAAAATAATGAAAGGGAACTTCTGCAATCTGGCAAAGAAAATAGACTTCCAGGAAGTCTAGGAAGCTCAGACAGTCCCAGAGAAGTTGGACCCAAAGAAGGCCACACCAAGACACATCATAATTAAAATACCAAAGGTTAAAGATAAAGAGAGACTCTTAAAAGCAGTAAGAGAAAAGGAGATAGTTACCTACAAAGGAGTGCCCATAAGACTATCAGATGATTTCTCAAAAGAAACTTTCAGGCAAGAAGGGGCTGTAAAGAAGTATTCCAAGTCATGAAAAGCAAGGACCTACATCCAAAATTATCCAGCAAAGCTATCATTTGGAATGGGAGGGCAAATAATGTGCTTCCCAGACAAGGTAAAGCTAAAGGAGTTCATCATCACCAAGTTCTTATTATATGAAATGTTAATGGGACTTATCTGGGGAGGGGGGGCTCCGCCCACAGGGCCCTCCCCACCCCCTGCCCGCCACGGATGAGAATAAGTCTACCAAGACAGGATCTGCTTGGGGAGGAAAGGTGGCCAATCTGTCAAAGGAGAAGGGCCAAGAGCCTTTTCCTCAATGGGCTTTTATTGGGTTCGTTTTGCATAGGAATACAGGCTCATTAATCATTGTCAGGCAGTAAGGATCAGACAGTAGATAATGTACAAAGAACTCGGAGGGCCTATTTTGAGTCAGGGTCAGATAGCTAAAGAGCTATAAAACTTTGAGGAACAAACTCACTTCTTGCTTGGACCCTTATTTAATTGAGAGCATTCTAAACAAAGCAGGTTTCACAGGATTTTACATATTCTTTCTTAAGCTTGATCGTCCTAGGGAACCTGCCATTTCTAGAACGGGGCAGCACCCACCACCAGCATTGTTTCAGGCTTAAGGCATTGTCTCAGGCTTAAGTCAGGCAGGGGAAGTAAGGCAGCCAAGAGATTATGAGGTTTCTTGCAGACAGAATGAGGACTCAGGCTATGTCATAGCTGAGGGTCCATCACCCCCTTTTATTATGGCCCCCCAAGTCCTTCCCTGGGGCCTCCACGTGATTGTGCCTATCTTAGGTTGTTCCCCACTTGGAGAATGGCTAACTGATCAAGCATTGGGGGCCAGTTATGGATGAAGTAAAAGGAGCAGAAGCAGCGCTCCTGCCATGGAGATAAACTTTGTCTCCTTAGTGGTTTATGGTCTGAAGGTTGCTCACTCAGCCTTAGCCATGGGGGTTTATAGCTCCTGAAACCAGGCAGGGCAGTTTCCAACACTTATCTAAGGAAAAGATCAAAACAATGGACAGTAAAATGACAACAAATTCAACTATCAACAACTGAACCTACAAACAAACTAAGCAAACAACTAGAAGAGGAACAGAATCACAGAAATGGAGATCAGCAGGCAAGGGGAAGAGGGAAAATGGGGGGAAGGTACAGGGAATAAGAAGCATAAATGGTAGGTACAAAATAGGTGGGGTTTAAGAACAGTATAGAAAATGGAGAAGCCGCCCTGGCTGGTGTAGCTCAGTGGATTGAGCGCGGGCCTGCGAACCAAAGGATCGCGGTTCGATTCCCAGTCAGGGCACATGCCTGGGTTGCCAGGCCAGTTCCCGGCAGGGGACATACAAGAGGCAACCGCACATTGATGTTTCTCTCCCTCTCTCCTTCCCTTCCCCTCTGAAGATAAATAAATAAAATCTAAAAGAAAAAAAAAATTAAAAAAAAAAAAAAGAAAATGGAGAAGCCAAAGAATTTACATGTATGACCCATGGACATGAACTAAGGATGGGGGGATTGCTGGAGGGAATGAGCATACCAGGTGGAGGGGATAAAGGGAAGAGAAAAAATGGGACAACTGTAATAGCATAATCAATAAAATATACTTAAAAAATAAAATGTTTAAAAATGAGCAAAGGAATTGAAAAGTAAAATTAAGAGATTTTTTAAAATCCTTATGTTGAAGAAAAAATTACACATTGTATGATTTCATTTAAATAGAGTTTAAAAATAATCTATGGTAATAGAAATCAGAACGATGGTTGACTCTGATGGAGATTGACTGGAAAGAGGCATAGAAACTTTCAGGGTTGTTGGATATGTTCTCTGTTTGGACTGGGTCCTATTTTTGCACAGATGTATACATGTGTTGAAACAACTGTGCACTTATGTGTAGTCAGCTGTAAATTATATGTAAAAAGAAATCCCTTTCCTACAGCTTAAATTCTGATGAGCAGAAACAGGCAATAAATAGAAAAACAGGCATATGTTGGAGTGTGATAAGTGCTATGGAGAAAAATGAAGCAGGAAAGGACAGAGATGTGCCTTGTTGGCAAGAGTGGGAATGGGAGCAGGTTTTTGACAGGGTGGTAAGCCAAGGTCACCATGAAAAGACAGTGTTTGAGCAGAGCCCTGACACAGTCAAGGGGGCAGGCCGTGCAGTTAGCTTCCGATAGTTAACACTCATTCTCCGAGAAAGGAAGTGAGTATTAAACACCCACATGCCCAGATACTGTGGCCCTGCTGCCATGTCTGCTCCTGGGCTGCATGCTCCAGCTCCAAGCGCTCAGTTGCTAGGAGGCTTCATTCTTTACTCACATCGGACTCAGCATGTGGTATCCGCCCTGCTCATCCTGTTCTTCCTTGTCTGACGAGGTGTGGAGGCCAGAGATGAACCTGGACAAACTAATGATGGGATTCCATTATTGTCAAGAGGACATTTCTTTTCGCTTTTTAAAATGTAAACTTTAGCCCTGGCTGGTGTGGCTCAGTTGGTTAGAGCATCCTCCCATAAACTGAAAGGTCATGCAGTTTTATTCCCAGTCAGGGCACATGCCAGGGCTGCAGGTTCTGTCCCTGGGTCTGGGCATGTACAAGAGGCAACCAATCAGTGTTTCTCTGTCACATTGATATTTCTCTCTCTCTCTCTCTCTCTCTCTCTCTCTCTCTCTCTCTCTCTCTCTCTCTCTCTCTCTCTCTCTCTCTCTCCCTCTCTCTCTCTCTCTCTCTCTCTGTCTCTCTCTCTCTCTCTCTGTCTCTCTCTCTTCCTCTTTCTCCCCACCCCTCTCTCTAAAATCAATAAGCATGTCCTCAGTGAGGATAAAAAAAAAGTATGCTTTACATTGAAATATAACATATTTTTAAAATATTTTATTTATTTTCAGAGAGAGGGAAAGGGAGGGAGAAAGAGAGGGAGAGAAACATCAATCATGTGTGAAGAAAAACATTGATTGATTGCCTCTCCCACATCCCCAACTGGGGACCTGGCCCGCAACCCAGGTACGTGCCTGACTCTTGACTGGGAATCAAACCAGTGACCCTTCAGTTCCTAGGCCAGCACTCAATCCACTGAGCCACACCAGGGTGAAATATAACATATATTTTTGAAAGTACGTATATCATATATGCACAGCTTGGTAGATTTCCCCTAAATAACTAGTGCCCATGTCAGGGTGTGGAACATTCCCAGTACTGTAGAAGTCCCTCGGGTTCCTTTCTAGTGCCCCACACCCCTGCCCCAGCAAGGGTAACTACTGCACTGACTTCTAACACCTCAGTTACTTTTACCTGTCTCTAAACTCTATATAAAATGAATCACATAGTAAGGCTATTTCATTTTCCATTTCAATGCTTTGGTTTGGAGGGAATTGGTGAGTGGAGCTGATGCTGTTCTAGCACTCACCCTATTTAGGATTCTAACCCTTTCCTCAAGATGCCCCCTGGCCCTGTCTTCTCCAATGAGGCAGCCTCATATGTGACAGGCAGTTGAGGAGTATTTGAGGCCCTTCCCAGAAGTAGACACATATATGGAGACAGCCCAGAGTGCTGAGCAAGCCACATTCAGCTGACACTTCTGAGAACTGTGTGCATTTGATGGGATGTCCGGTGCTGTATTCCTATTGTGTAGGAGATAAGTTATCCGAAGTTGTGGCTTTGTTGTCTCTGAGATGAGACCTAGCCTGCTCTCTCCCTGGCTCATGGCACAGGTGGCATGTGCATGCATGCTTGCTCGCTCATTCACTCTCATCTAACCCCAAGAATAAGTGAGAAATTATAACAGGAGAAACTGAGGCTGCCAACATATTCAAGATGTTTGACCCTGCATGAGGAGCCTATGGGAAGCTGACGTTGGCATTGGGGGACCTGGCCTTCCCAGAGCTTGTTCACATACATGCTGCCTGACTCTGTGGGTGGTCTTTGGGCACGTCCTAGAAAGTTAAGTGTGTACTGGACCCGCCCTTCCCTTGCTTTTGTAACTTGAATACTCATAGAGCTTGGTCTCATAACATGGGGTCCTACAGCCAGTAGTGCCATGAGATCAAGTTAACCAGCAGCCACTAATGTTTGCTAAGTAAAAGTAATGTAGAAATCTGTGGAAAATAGACTAAGTGAATAATTTCCAACAATATATTTTGTGGAAAATAGAGAAAATTTTGTGGTATGTTGGTTTTTAAAATTAATTTTATCCAGGTATCATGACATACATAATACCCAGGCTACTCCACACTCCGGGTAGTGTAGAGCCGGAGTTCATGTGTCATTCTGAGTTACTATTGAGCTTTTGGTTACTAGCCTGATTGACAGGCACAGTGTCAGGGAGGGCTCCATGGTCAGCTGCTCCTCTGTGTCTTTAAAACAGTACGTCTCCTCCCATACAGTTTATAATGCGGTTCTCTGCAGGAGAACCTGCTCTGCAGGAACCTCAGAAGAAGTCTCTCCTCTGACATCCTCCCTGGAGAGACCAGTGCTGCTACTCTCCCTTCTCTGTGTGGTGGTTTGACTTTCCTGGGGTTAGCTGAGGGGCCCCTCTGTGCTCTCCACACTAAGGTTTTTAGTGGTGTCCTTGTCTCAGCTGCTGCCATCAAATACCTGCCTGAAAGTACTAAGTGAATAATTTCCAACAATATATTTTTATGGCACTTGAACCACTTAACTATTACATACAGGCAATTAGATGAATTCCTCAATGCTTTTCTTAAAAAATTGTTTTGGATGAAAAATTTAAGTTTCTGTTTTATGAGGTTCTTTAGATATATGGCTGAAAAAATTGTATTTTCCTTTTTCTCGATTAGTTTACTTTTGTGATCAGAAAATATGTAAGGTATTCTTATGAGTTTACTTAAAGAAAAAGATTAGGAACCAAATAAGCCAGAGACTTTGGATGAGAGACAGCCATCTGCAATCTGGTGCCTGGAACCCTTTCGTGCTTTCAGTCAGGCTGTCTTTCTGACCCAGCAAATCCTGGGAAATGCCAAGAGCAATTTGGACAGCTAACTAACTCTTGTCAGTGTAAGCAAAACCCAAAGCCATGGAGGAGTTCTTGAGACGTACGTGAGGCTGATTTTAGGCCCAGGACTTGGAGTTCTCAAAAAAAATAAACAGTTGACAGGAGCCACGACTCAAGGACATTTTATCAGCTTGTGAATGGGCATGTTTCTGTCAAACCCAGAGTAGGCGATTTTATTTTTATAAGGAGCTTTGGGTTTTCTCTTTTTAGATGCTTTGCTTCCTGAAATAGCCATAAAATATCCCTTAAAATCTTTCCTTCCCGCCGGAGTCCTTGGCTGCTGCATGTCTGTAGAGACAACTGAAGACACTGTCCTCATTCGAGACTATGTTGCTGGCATGGCTTCCCATCCCAGCTCAATTATTTGTTGAATTTTCTCAAGTGGGACATTTAACGATCCTTCTGAACAGACTGTTGATGATGAATGAAGCCCTTCAGAGAGCATTTGGGCCTCCCTATCTCTGCTGCTTTCTGCTGGTGCACTCAGCTCACAGTGTTTTTACTGAATGTGTGAATTTTATCCTCCCATCAGGCAGAACACTAGAACTAAACTCTCTCCCCACTCTGAAGTGCTGGTAAACTGCCCCCCTATCTGTGACAGCAAGGATAGGCCTGGCACAAGGGCAGAACATAGGGAAAAAAGAGCCCCCAAGTGGACACCCCTGAAGAGGGCTTGGCATCTTGTCTCTTGGTCTCCTTCCTCCCCAGACAGGGAACTGAACATTTGAAGTTGGTACAGTTGCCAAGAGCAGCATCTTACCAACTTAAAACCCCACGTTGTTAGATCTTCTCCTTAAGACCAAACGGTGGAAATGGAAACTTCAAAAATTGACCTATTTTTAAAGGTACGTTCTGGAATTATGTTAGGCTTGGCTGCAAATAACAGGGATCCAAAATAACTGAGGCTCTAAAAGCAACAAATCAACAAACAAGAAAAACACACAAAAACTCAGACACAGACAACAGTGTGGTGGTTACCAGAGGGAATGGTGATGGGAGGCAGTAAGGGGTAAAGGGGGTCAAATATATGGTGATGGAAGATTTGATTTAGGGGGGTGGGCACACAATGCAGTATACATATCATGTATCATAGAAATGTACACTTGCAACCTATCTAGTCTTAACCGATGTCATCACAATACATTTAATTTAAAAAATGGGCTGAAACAAGACAGGAGTTTATTATTCCTGTTTAATAACAGTAATACTAGCTGACATTTGCATAATGCTTATTTGTGCCAGGCACTGTTAGCATTTTTATATATTAACTTGTTTAACCCATATCCTATCTTATGACACTGGTTGGAAATCACCACTTTAACAGATGAGGAATTAAGGCTCAGAAGGTAAAGTGATTTGCCCAAAGCCACATAGCTAGTGATTGAGGGAGTCAGGATTTGAGCTGCACAGTCTGGTTCCAGAGTCTGTTCCTTTAATCACATGCTCTTCTGTCTGACAAAAAGCCATAGGTTGCCAGAGCTCATTTGGCAGCTGTGTCCCCTGTTGTTCTCAGGGACCCGAGCTCTTCTTTGTTACTCTGCTACATGTGGTTTCCATTCGCAGTGACATTTTCACTGCAATGTTCTGGAACTGTAGAATACCTAAGGTGGAAAAGACCCTTCAAGTGATTATGGAGCCCTGGATCTTCCTCTGGGCACATGAGTGAGTGGTAGGAGTGGTTTTGGCCCTGAGCCTGCCTTGTGGGTTTCACTTTTTTCTGACAAGGCTGTTTTCTTGAAGAGGGAGCATCTCTATTGGTTCCTGTGAGCAGCTGTGCCCACTGGAAAGGAAATAGCATTCTTTCCTCGTGCACTGCTTTGAACCTGGACCTGGCAGTACCTGTGGCCCAGAGCAGTTCTCGTACTGGAGAAAGAGAAAGTTTTCTTGAGGCATGTTTGTGGTAGTGGGAATTGGGGGCACCTGGGGTTCTGTGCCTGGGGAACAGATATGTGAATCTGGGGGGCCGGTGAGCACACTGGGGCAGTGGACTACAGATATGTACAGCCACATGCAAGGACCTTAGCAAAATAATAACAAGCAAGAAGAAAAAGTTCTGAGCTGGGTCTTAGAGCTTACTATCACTTAACTAAATTAATAATACATATATGGCCACCCCCTGGAAAACACTGGTAAGTGTTTAAGTTAGGGAAAAAAAAAGATACTATTTCTTTCTTTTTTTCCCCTCAATGTAATTTCTCAAATAGACCTTTATGTATTATCTGAAGTCTTAGTTTCTGCAAGCTGTGTGTTTTAGAAAAACTTCTTTATTCTTTTTTAGTGATAAAAGGCAGATGTAGTCAATTGTAGCTTTTTATGTAAAATAATTACATTTTTCCTGACTATAAGAATTATGCTTATTGTAGAAATTTTGAAAAGTCTAATAAAGCTTAAAGAAAATAAAAATCCTTTATCCCTACCACCTGGGGAACAAACCCTGTAAACCTTGTGATATATTCCATCTTTCCACTGTGCTTATATGAACACATGCACGTACAGTAGCTGAGGGTGTACTGCGAGTAATTGTGAACCTTGTTTTTCCCTTCACACAGTGATATACTTTTCCATGTTATTACAAATTCCTAATAAACTACATCTAAAACTATATTGTACCTACTGTGTGCCAGGCCCTGCTGGTAGCATTTTACATGTATTAACATATATTTACCTGTGTCTGTACTTCAAGTTGGACTTCTAGGTTGTTTCCAGGGTTGTAGCTTTTCTAATAAAACATCCCCCCCTTCCCTAAAAGGGTTTTTACAGCCCTTGATGTCCATTTAAAAATGTTATTTATACAAGAGGAGAATCTGAGAGTTGTTACTACGTATTATCTCGAGAAGGTTCCGTTGTAGGTCTTGGTAATAATTCTCATAAATGAAAGAGCTGGATTCTGAATACATTTTGTCGGCTGCCTGTGTCTCTCTGCAGCACCAGGGACCGCAGTAAATTTCTTGTTTTCAAAACAGGGCTTATGGGTCTTAGGAGAGAAGCCACCTTTGGCGCAGAACTCAGGGGCCTAGATGTTTCTTTGTGTGGCCTCTGACAGAGACATTCAGGAGCCTGTGGGTTGGGATGGTCTGTCTTGTCAGGCAAGGAGAGGCTTTCTTAGTACTTCACCTCTCTGCAGCAGGAAGGAAACACCACATGGCCTTTTCCTTCTCCGGGTGTCTAGAGGACTCCTTACGTTCTCCCCACTGGGACCTCAGACCAGACAGACGACCTCTCACTCCTATTACTTAGTGTGGGATTTCCATGAGAGCTAATAGATGGTCCTTTTTTAAAGAGGTCCCATGTCCTGACTGGTGTGGCTCAGTGGGTTGGGCATCATCCCACAAAGCGAAAGGTTGCTGGTTCAATTCCCAGTCTGGGCACATGCCTAGGTTATGTGTTCAGTCCCCAGTCAGAGTGTGTGCAAGAGGCAACCGATAGATGTTCCTCTCTCACATCGGTGTTTCTCTCCCTCTCTTACCCTAAGCATATTTACTCAATGGAGAATTTCTTACAACTTCTCAAATATTTTTGTTGGCTATGCCCTTTGTGAATCTCTAAGGTGAGAATATATAATGTGGCATTTCTCCACCATGTTTGTCTGTGGAACCTCTTTTTTCTTGAGTATCCTCTGAGATTATGTTTTACACAGCCTATCCTAAGCACTACCAACTCATTGAAATTAAATCTAGCAGCTACCACAGGTTTGGGCTGCCTTCCTTCACACACTCATCACTTCTCAGTGGGGAGGCTGTGGGTCTGCCTAGTCAGAATTGGGGGATTCTGCCTTTAAAAATGAGCTGTGGGGACTGTTTGATGCCAGTTGCTCTCACTACATATGAGTGTGCTGTACAGCTCACTGAATTTCTGAAATCAAATAATTTTTCCAGACCTTGTCCAGGGGGCTGGGTGTATAGCTCATTGAACATGAGGCCTGAAGTGTATTTTCCTAAAATGGAATGAACAAATGCAGGGGAAGAGAAAGATATTTTGGACCCAGCAGACTTGGTGTGGGGAACGGCCTGTTCAGCATTGTAATGAGATCATCAAGAACTCCCCTGGGTTTCGCTTGCCCACCTGCCAAGGGGAGGAGGGCAGGCCCTGTCCTTGGCATCAGGTTAGCCTGGTTCTGTCCTTGCCCGAAGAGCCCCAGTGAGGATACTAGACTCTTATCTTTCTCCATTGTCCAAAGAAGACCTCTGGACCTTCTTCACCTTTTCTTTTACAGAAGAGGATGTGGAGAACTTTGATGTGACCAATTTGTCTCAGGACATGCTGCGAAGCATTGAAGCCGACAGTTTTTGGTGCATGAGCAAACTGCTGGATGGCATCCAGGTGAGCAGGTCCTGCCCCTGTGGGTCACCTGGGTTCACGGGGCTTCCTGCAGGCCTTTGGGTTCCTTACTGCTCTCCTGCATCAGACATTCCCCCCCACTTCACCTGGCATGGCATCTCCCCTTGTTGTCCTATCTTTGCCTCTTTCATTAGCTTAAAGCTTTCAAAAAAGCAGTGGTCTAGCTTCCCCGGAATCTCAGGCAGTCTCCATGTTGCCCTGGCTTTGACATCAGAGCATTCTCCTTCCTTCCACTGTGCACCTGGGCCATGTTGTTTGCCTCTGCTGAGGACAGCTCTGTTAGGCTTCCCCACTCGGGTGTTCGGGAGATTCCTTTGTTCCGCCAAGTACTGGCACTGGCTTTGGAGAAACAGCTCGTGCTTTTAAACATGTTTCTGTGAACTTGAGGAGTGATGGCACGACTGTTCTGAGTCCCTGTTTATTCTGGGCTCTGTTTCATTGTCAGGATAACTACACCTTTGCACAACCAGGGATCCAGAAGAAGGTCAAGGCGCTGGAAGAGCTTGTCAGCCGGATTGATGGTAGGTTCAGAGGACTGGGAGTTCTCTAGCAATAACTCAGTATGATTCCGATGCAAGCCAGTGATGCTGTGGGTGCCTCCCTCAGCCCTCCTCCCAGCTGTGACCCTTTCTGATTTATTCTTTGCTGTTGGTGGCACCAGCGTCCTTTCAAATCGCAACAGGGAGGTGAGGTAAGAACTCAGCTGTCACTTCAAATTCTTTTTTCTCCTTAGTTTTCTGTCACCAGGTTCTATCAATTCTCCTTCAGCATCTCTCCTCAAATTCACCCTTCCTGCTCCATTTTCCTAGCCACTGCTCTGGGCCAGCTATGCCTGCTCCAACTGCTCTTCTTCCAACCTTCTATCACATGACAGCATCTTTCTTGAGCATTATTCTGGTTGAATTCCCCTTCTGTAGTCTGACCTTGTCCTTCAAGTGGTGATAAAATGCAGGACTCCTGTGCCTGACACAAGATCCTCAAGTCTGGCTGGTACCCCAGCAGGACTTCCCATAGCTACTGTGACCTGTTTGGGTGGCTCTTCCTGAAGCAGAATGTCTTTGAGTAACAGGAGCCTTATAGTAACACCTTAGCTCTGGCTTAGAATCATGGAACATTAGAATTAAAAGGCAACTCAGAGCCAAAGAGCTTACACTCATGACCCATGGGCATGAACAATGGAGATTGCCTGAGGGAGTGGGGGGCGCTGGGTGGAGGGGGGCAGAGGGGGGAAAAACTCAGGACAACTGTAATAGTATAATCAACAAGACATAATTAATTTAAAAAAAGGCAACTCAGGAAGCCTACTGTTGATTGACTAAGAAACTGAGGCCCGGGGAGAGAAGTCAGAGTTAGGTTTTATCAAGAACATGTAGAACTGAACAGCGAGGTCTGTTATGTGGCGGCAGCAGCAGCAGTGAAGCTGTAAAGCTTCCGTAGGACTTCACCAGTTACTACAGCAACTAATGAATCTCATTCCCTGGCTTTCGCAGTCAGGGCTTTTCTGCTTTACCTAAGCATTGCCTTCGTCCCATACAGAATTGTGTATCTTTCTCTCTCCTTCCCCAGGTTTTCTTTCCATGAAAACCTCCCCTGATTTGTTCCTCTCACTTCAGCTTCCTTTTATGACTTAGGATTTCAGTCTTCCATGTTCATTTGCTTATTTTCAGTTGTTTTCTCTATATAATATGTGGGATGTTTTTTCTCTGATCACTCTGACCAGCTGTTCGCCCCAGGGCAGGGCCCTGTCCCTCGCGTCCCCCAACTGGGTTCTGGCGCTGGGCGCCTGCTGCCGGAGAGGGCTGCTGTGCCAGCTGACAGGGCCGAGGCTGCGGTTCCTGCCGCTGGCTGCCCTCGCCTTGTTTTCTCTGCCCTCACATGTGCCTGGTAAAAAAGGCCTAGTGCTTTAGGAAAGTAGAGTTTGAAGTATATATATCTTTATCCTTTGAATTATAGAAGTAATACTTATTACAGAAATTTGAACAGTTCAGAAAAACACAAAATAAAAAGTAAAAATTCTCCCCCTTCCTTAAATTCGACCCACCAGAAGTAACCATTGTTAATAGTTACTCCTTCAAAAATTGTATTAGGTGCTGTCGTAAGTACTTTTATTTTCTCATTTTATCCTCTCTCAAACCTTCCAAGGTATTAGTGATTATCCCCATTTTATAGATCAGGAAACTGAGGAGGATAGTGATGTAAAAAATTCTAGTAAGTATTATTTGAAGGACTGTCGTGTGGAACAGGGGTCAGGTTTGTATTGGGTTTTTCCAGAATAGCATGCAAACACCAAGGGGTGGGAGTTAGGGGAGATAGTTTCTGTTGAACATGGCGAGACGCTTTTCTGGTAAATCATTTAATACTTCAGTGGGAGAGGCTGCCCTTGAGTGGAGTCAGCGAACCTCTTTCAACTGGCAGGGTTTAAGCCCCTGCCAGCTGCCATCTGTGAGGGATGCTGAGGAGGAAATCCTCACCGACAGGAGGGTGGCCAAGGTGACCCTGTGTTCTTTTCCATTCTGGCTCCTTCTCCAATGAGTAATAAGAGCAGGCAGCCAAGGGAACCTTATGTCTCTGGTTTGTGGCTAGAGCAGCTCTGCGAAGGAAGAGACACCACGACTGTAATGCAAAAGTAGTTCTGTGTGCAGCGTTGCTGTGACGTGGTGGGATCAGACAGGCAGGACAGTCAGTGCTGCTGTGGCCTTTCCATCTGGCTCCCTGGGGTGAGAGGGGAAGAAATGGAAACTGCCTTTTTGGCTCATGCAACTTTTTCAGGGTCTGATCCCCCAGGTTGTGCTCCCGGTGCCAGTGACACTTTCTGTTTCAGAGCAGGTACATAATCACTTCAGGAGGTACGAGGTTGAATACCTACAGTTTGCCTTTCGTTGGATGAACAACCTGCTTATGCGGGAGCTTCCCCTTCGCTGCACCATCCGCCTGTGGGACACGTACCAGGTCTGAAGAGTTCTCTGTCCTCTGCACACAAGGCTGTCCCTGGGGTGCCCTCTCCCTGCCCTGGTGGGGAGTGTAGCCGCTTGAAGTTCCCCCGCCTCCTTTCTGGTTCTGTGTCTGCCTTGGCCTCAGGGGCAAGGCCTCTGCTCAGTCTTCCTAGGCCTCCATTTGCGCAGCTGTGAAAGGGCTGCTGTGCTGCACTCCCACCTTGCAAATGGAGTAGACCCAAGAGGAGGAGAGCCAGCTGCTGGTCAGTACTTGGAGAACTAACTCTGTTCTTTGCCTTCCCAGTCTGAACCAGAAGGGTTCTCCCACTTCCATCTCTACGTGTGTGCAGCTTTCCTGATCAAGTGGAGAAAAGAAATCTTGGATGAGGAGGACTTCCAGGTGAGTGGACAGGAGCTCAGCCTGGACTGGGGCCGGGCAGCAGAATGGGAGCTGTGTCATTGGTGGGCTGAACAGACAGAAGGTGCCGCAGCAGGTCCCTGGCTTAGGAGAGGGAAGGAGAAGGGATGCTCAGAAAAGGTTGCCACTCTCAGTTGGCAGGCAGTCCCAGGAGCCCAGAGCACTTCGGTGTGAAAGGGTCTTAGTGCCTGACAGGCTGCTGCAGACCTGCTGGGCAGCGCTGAGAGACCTCTCATCCACTGACAAGCATGTTTTCCAATGCCACATGCTAGGCACTGTTGAAGGCTTAGGTATATTTGAGAGTAAAACAGACAGACATCTCTGTTCTCATAGAGCTTACATACTGTTGAATAGTTGGAAAGAGATTTACAGTAAGCAAAAGTATAGTAAATTAAAAAGAATGTTATAGGGTGACAAGAACATTTTTCTACTGTGGAGCAGGATAAAGGGATTGTTAGGTGGTAGGGAAGGGGTAGGTTGCAATTTCAAATGAAATGATCACAGTAGGGTCACTGAGAAGGTGGCATTTGAGCCAAGGCTTGGGGAAGGTGAGGGAGCCAACCACAGGGTCATCTGGGGAAGAGTCCAGGCGGAGGGACCAGCCAGTGCAAAGGCCTTAAAGCAGCGGGGCACCTGCTGTTTAAGGAATCATGATGGGGGCCAGTGTGGCCTGGAGCAGAGTGGTCTGGGGGGAAAGTCAGAAGAGGTCAGGCCAGAAAACTCACAGAGAACTTTGTAGACACTATAAGGACTTTGACCTTTTCTCTGATTAGAAGGGGAGCTGTAAAAGTGTCTTGAGCAGAGGAGGGACACTATCTGACATTTTTAAAGGATCACTTACTTCTATGTGGGGTGGACAAGTGTGAAATCAGGAGACTACCCAGGAGACTATTATAGTCCTTCAGGTGAGACAGGAGAGTGGCTAGAACCTGGATGGTGGCTGTAGAGGTGTGACTACTGGCTAGATCTTGGATATATTTTGTAAGCAGAGCCAAGAGGAATTCCTTTTGATTTGGGTGTAAAGCATAACAGAAAGGGATGAGTCAGAGTGACTTTACAGTTTATGAAAAGGCTGCAGGAGCAGCAGGTTTATGGAGGAAGATCTGGAGTCCAGTTTTGGGCATGTTGGATTTTAACTACCATTAGACATCCGACGGAGAGGTAGGGTAGACAGAGAAATCTCATGAGTCTGAAGTTTGAAAGAGAGGTCTGGACTGGACATACATGTTTAGGAGCCTTTAGCTATTGCTCCTTAAAGCCAAGGTAGTGGATGAGATCCCTAAGCAAGTGAGTGCAGAGGAGAGATGAGGACGGGGCTGAAGAGATAGAGCAAAGGAAGCAGAGGGGATGACCTTTGAGTGCAGCATCCTGGAAGCCTCAGGAGGATGATTGGCAAGTGTTAGGTGGTGGAATGCCAGGCAGCTGCTCCTGGAGGCTTGGGGACAGGGCAAAGGGTCCGAGGAGAGAGATTGCCGGGCTCTGTAGTCTACAGGGAGAAAGGCCTGCAGGCTGTTCATGGGCATTATTTCTGGGGGCATTAGTGAGCTTTTGTTTTTCTGCTTTGTACATTTCTAACTAAGGGTTGTTTTTTCCAAGTGGGCATCTTTTTTTTTTTTTTTTTTTGAAAGCAGGGGGAAGAAAGCCAGAGAAGGCTGAGTGTCTTTCTAAGGTCTAATTAATAACATAGGTGTTCTCAAGAGCAGCAACCTCTCCGTGTAATCCCCGAAGAGGACCACTCCATAATTGGTGTTAGGTGGGCAGAAACCTGTTCAGCAGATAGATGGAAAGACAGGACCCGACCTGCCCAAGTAAGGGTTTTAGAAGAAAAGGGAAGAGCGAGCCTCTGTGCGTAGATGCTGGCCATGGTGCCAAGGCTGCAGGCAGCTGATAATGAGCCACAGCTTCTGCCAACAAGCAGCATATGTGACGTCCCAGGATAAATGAGCACAAGGGGCCGCAATGGCTATGTGCTGGGGTGAGCTATCAATTTTGATAATGTGGCTGAAGTGGAGCAGGATACCGAGAGCATGGGATTTAATTTAGTTATCATGAGCCAGGCTCAGAGGGCCTTGTCATATGTGATAGAAGTGCTGCCCAGATTAGCTCAGGGACAGAGAGGGGATTCCTGGAATGGCTTTTAGCGATTCACAGTATTGACAGAGCACAGGATAATAGTCTATGACTTTACAACTGTGTTAGATATAGAGCTGTTCTTCCTGGAGAGCGTATTCGATTATCTGATGGATTTGAGGTGTTTCTGCAATAACCCACAGAGTAACAATGGAGCTTTTTGTCTGTTGCTCTGTATAACACTGCAGTCCTGCTTGGAGAGGAGTCTCACCTCTTTCTTTTAGACGAAACAGAAAAGGCAATGAAATTGGATAATCCGCAAAGCTCCTCCCATCCTCACAGTCCTATAATTCTGTGAATAATACAAACAGTGGGTCGGGCTGTGTTAGGATAGAGAGGAGGTGTCCTTTAAGAGACAGAAGCATGGCACAGGGCACAAGAGCGTTGTGTCAGATGGTGAGATACAGGCCTGTGACCTCTGCAGAGAAAAGGGCCTCCTGTAATTGAATCACTGCAACGGAAGCTCTGCAAATTAATACAAGTATCGGAGAGAGCCAAAGAGGCCTAGCCTGGGAGAGAGAAGTTTCAGGGCTAAAAGCTGCAGTGAGTTGAAGGAAAACCAGGTGAAGTTGCTGCAGAGGTAAAAGTTAAAGTTGAGGCAGTTTCAACAGACCAGCCCTTTATCACCCTTAACCAACAAGAAGGGGAGCCAGCTGTGAGGGGAGCCAGGAGGAGTTCCAGGAAGCAGCGACCTTCATCCTAAAGTTGAAGGCTATGTAGAACAGAACAGTATTAAGCCAAAGTCTCTGGAGCTGGTCTGCTTGGGGTCAAGTCCTAGTTTTGCTGCTTTTCTAGATGTACAAACTTAAGAAGTAAAGTGGCTCTTGATACCTCAGTTTTCTTACTTGTAAAATGGGGTTAAGAGTACCTGCCTCCTAGGGCTATCATGAAGATTATACACATTAATACACGGGACTTGGTTAGAATGGGGTACTGTGCATATAGCCCTCAAAACAGTGAGGGCTCCCCGCAGCATACTCCTGAGTCTGGAAGCAGTGAAGTGAAGACAGAGTTAAGGAACCCAAGTCTGAGTGCTTTTTAACTTACCTGAATGAACCATGCTTGGCTAACCCTGGGTGAAACTGAAGCTGGATGAACAAATGAGGCTGCAGAGGAGGTGTCAGAGGGTGCAGGGGCCAAGGGCAGTGCTCCAGTTGTGGCCAGAGCCCCCAGGATGGGCACTCGCTTCCCCCTGGCCAAGCAGTTGCCTGGGAGCAGGGACCAAAACTTGACAAGAGGATCACATTAAACAGGTTTCCTTCCTGAGACCTCTGAGCACGGGAACCTGAGGCATATCTGTGCACAGGTGCTAGAGGGGCAGAATGGTCTTCTGGGCCATGGGCTGCTGGAAATGAGAATTTCAACAGAGCTGGGCCAACCCTCTTGCATGGTAGAAGAGCCCTTGGTACTTGTGGCCCTCATCTTGGGCTGGTGTCATAGAATAATGATGATAATGTTAGGTTGCATTTTGTGAGATTGTTTTTATGGGTCAAAATGGTTAAATACTGGCAGTTTCATAAGGTTCAGTCTAATAAATAATACTTAGCACTTTTAATGTACCAGGCACTGTTCTAAATGCTTACCTGTATTATTCATTTAATCCTTGAACAGTCCCACAAGGTAAACCATAATTACTACTCTCATTTCACATATGGGGAAATTGAGTCACAGTAGGATTAAGTAATGAGGCCAAGGTCACCCAGGGAATAAGTGGTAGAGACCCAGACTCCATGCTTACATGGTAGCTGCTCATAGGCAGGGATCTGCATTGTGCTCCTCCTCCCTCCCTCCCTATCTCTCTCCCTCCCTCCCTATCTCTCTCCCTCCATCCCTCCCCCCACCTTCCCTTCCCAAGATTTCCCCTACCTCTTCACCACTCCTTGCTTCTTACTGACTATTGCTAGCAGGATTTCTCCTCATAAAGTAAATGTTTAACAAAGCTTGGTGGTTTTGAAACAGAAAAAGAAGTCCTCCAAGGTCCTCCTTTTGATCTTCTACTATTCTGGTCCCTGGGTTTTTCTCCTTCCATTGCCAGAAGGATCTGTGACATCCTGATGCCCTTTCCTGCTTTCCCACCCAGGGCACTCGAAAGCACCCTACATGTGTCTCTTTGGGAAGGAGGGGCTCTGAGAATCACCTCAGCTGACTGAGCACTAGTGCAAGTTGCTGGAGCAGACAGCAGCTCTGGGCCTCTGCCTGTGAAGTCCTCAGCCCCACCCTCAGCCCTGAGAGAGCTGAAGGCTATAGAGCCACCTGCCCACTAAGGGCTGAGTGTCAGGCTCAGGAAGGGCCAAAGAAGGAGGGATTCCACTCAGACCAGGTTTTTAAAAGGGTTTGCGTCTGTCTGTCTGTCTCTCTCTCTCTCTTAACTTTCTATTTTGAAATAATTTTACAATGACAAAAATGTTGCAGAAATAGTACAGAGTTCCCATATACCCCACCCATATCAACTGAATATCACGTCTTACATACAGTGCCTCAATGAACCAGCAGTTGTGCACTGATGAAATGCTGTTAATCTGAAGGGTTTATTTGGATTTCACCTGTTTCCGTGTTAGTGTCCTTTTCCTAGACCAGGGTCCTTATCTGGGATTGTTCCTCAGGCTTTCCTTGTCTTTCATGACAAAGAAAACTCTCAAAAATTTTGAAGATTACTGATTAATTCTTTTGTAGAATGTCTCTTAATTTAGGGTTGTTTGGCATATAGCTGGTGTGAATGAATCAAAATTATACTTTTTTTTGTCATATTGGCAAAATATATTTTTTGGTGCGTCTCAGTATTGTAGTAATTAGTTTATATATGCCATGAGATGAAAAAAGTTGAAAATCACTGATTTAGTTGGGTCCACTGGGCTTCCCCACCGAAAAGTTAACTATTTTCCTCTTGGTAATTAATAAGTATTTTCTGGGGAGACACTTTGAGACTATGTAGTTACCCTGTTTCCCATCATTCTTTTACTGGTAATTTTTACTTCTGCTAATGGTGCTTGCCCATACCAATCATTACTGCAATGTTTGCCTAATAGTGATTTTCTGTTTTCATCATTCCTTCCACATTTATTAATAGGCATTCTACTCTAAGGAAGAGCTGTTCCTTATCTCCCATGTCTTTATTCAAGTATTTATATCAGTATAAGATTCATGTGTATTTATTTTACTTTATGGGTTTCCCAGCACTGTCATTATTTATTCTGCTCCTCAGATTGTCCAGCTTCTTTTGGCCTTGGGTGCTCCTTCAAGTTGGTTCTGAGTCTTTTTGACCCCATTAAAATGATATGCTTCCTTACTTCCTGGCACCACAGGATGTGCCAGGCTTACCTTATTATTTTCTTCATTCCAGCCTTGGAATCAGCTGCTTCTCCAAGGAGCCCTGGTTAAGCCAATGTTTTGCCACTAAAAAATATTTAGAGATGTCATGATTACTTTGGAAATAAGGTAGTAGGAAAGCATTTGTGTGAAGTTCAAGAACACTA
Source organism: Glossophaga mutica (assembly GCA_039655065.1). Lineage (NCBI taxonomy): Eukaryota > Metazoa > Chordata > Mammalia > Chiroptera > Phyllostomidae > Glossophaga > Glossophaga mutica. The sequence continues at coordinate 113,674,378 of CM077306.1, forward strand.
ACCAATGGCACAGGTCAGGTCAGTGGTTGGGGGTGTTGAATGGGGAGGAACATGAGTCTTCTAGCGCGCAGGGAGTGTTCCTCATCGTGATCGGGTGGTGCTTACATATATAAAAAGTCATCCAGCTGTATTAACATTTGTGTAGTTACTGTATGTTATTTGCATTTGAAAGGGTTTTTTCTTCTTTTTTAAAGCTGGCAGTAGAGTGTATGTCGGAGAAGAGCACGTGGTCCAGTTTGTCCCGTGGCCACCATCGAGAGGTTGCGAGGGAAGTGAATGGGGGAGGAAAATGCAACAACAGTAAAACCCAACTACCAAATAGACAGCGGATCCTGTAAAAATTACCCAAATCAAAATGGATAAAAGCTTCCTCTTTCACAGGGAAAGGCTGAAGAGTACATGATTGTATTTTGTATTGAATACTTGAATTTTGGTAGTGAGGATCTTGATATTATTGGCAAGTTAGGGGTCTGAAGGGCAAAGTGTGACCACTAGGATTCAGAGCTGATAGTCACAGAGCTAATCGGCTGTGGGGCTGGTGGCTGTGCAGGAGGTTGTGCCGCTCTGAGTGTGTCAGGGACGGGAGCAGTAATGGTGGGCAGCCTTCCTCCTGACTAAAGGGAAGCTTTAGTAGTGGGAAGCTCTATCTGTAGAGCGATGTTGGCCCTGGAATGAGCACCTTAATTCATAGTCAACAGGGCCTCCGTGTGCAGTTGTGCACTGCTGAGAGAGGAAGTGGGGCTCCTCTCCCCCAGCCGTGAGCTTGAAGAGGGCTGTCAAGGCTGTTGTGGGTCCTAAAAGGAAAAGGCAAGTGAAAGGGACCCTCCAGGGAACTAGGCTGAGCCTGTGAGAGCTAAGAGGCCGGCCAGCCCCACTCTGATGTAAGACCACACCGAAAGCAAGACCTCAGTGCTTGCCCCAGGCACACACTTTTTAGGTGCTTTCTGATGGTGAGCTAGAGGAGAGGACATCGCAGCTGTGGCCAGCCTGACAGAGGACCGCCCTGTACTGCTGAAGGAGGTTGAGGTGTTGGGGCGGAAAGAGGCAGAGAGAAGGCAGTGGGGCTGGAGTGTCAGAAGAGGTGAGGGGCGAATGCTGGCTGCTCTGGGCTGATCTGGAGAAGACCATGGGAAGGAAATTGAGCTTGATTCTAAAACAGAGGGAAACTTTTACCCCCTTTGTTGGTCACATCAGCAGTCCTAGCCCTAAAACCTGGCCCTGTCATGTCTGGGCCTGACCTGCACTGCCAGCTCTTTGGAAATGGAATGAGGAGGGATGCCTTGGTCCCACCCCAGAATCCAGCTGAGTCTCAGGGGTGTACACTCCAGTGTTCAATAACAAAATCACAGCAATCAGGGTGGACTTGCAGCTTCTGTCTTCTGGCCAAGGCTAAGCCTGGAGTGTTAGATGAGAGTGGGGAGTCCACAGAATTAGGTCACTGGAAAACATGTCTTTATTCCTAACACCCAGAGTACACCATTGAAGCAGGTGTGGAAGTCAGACTTTCGGGGAGACTTCCCCATGTCAAATGCAGAAGGATAGGAAATCTGAGTGAGTTCTGTGAGTGAGTATGGCAGACCCTCTGGTCAGTACAACACCACAGAATACAACCAAACAAAAGGAGTAGCTGGGAGGGAGAAGGGAAATACCTCCAAAAGTCAAGAACCCAGTGCACGTTTAGAGCACAAGCTATATCAAATTGTGGGCACTTAGGAAAACTGCCTGTGAAATTTGTACCGGGGGTTCTGCAATGGGGGGTGGGGGTGGGGTGGGGGTGGCCTCCTGGAGAATGCTTACCTGCTCATCTTTGAGCACTGGGGGAGTGGCCGTGACCGTGGGTGAAGAGGACCAGCCAATCCTTGGCAGCATCAGCGCATGTGCAAGATCTTTGATCTGATTTGCTCCATCGTTGACCCAGAGCATCCACTGACACCAGAAGTGAATGTAGCAGAGCAAGGCCAGGTTCAGGTGAGCAAGCCAAGATCACAGTGGCCAAAGCCTTCACACCCACCGTCCTCACTGCAGCAAGGCCACCCTTACTGGCCCATCTATTGAGATCATCAAGGCCCATCAAGGTCAAGCTTCTGCAAAACCTTCCCCAGTATTACAAGATGCACATTATCCAGGGACCACTGCCTCTGAGCATGCAGTGAACAAGAAGCTTGTGGATAAGGGGCAGGTGGTAGCTGCCCTAGAGAATGGCCATGAGCTGGAGGTTGCAAATGTGCCTATTGGCCCTTTCTGGAGCGGGCTCCAGTCCCTAGCCCCACCTAGGACTCATCGCCTTGCTTTCTTGAATCACTGATGATGAGAAACTAACATTTTGCATTTTATAATAAATCCCTAATTTATATTTAAAAAAAAGATTTGTGCAGAATAAAGAAACCCCCAGATACCCTGGAAACTATTTGACTGTAACAATGTATCTAGGAAAAGTGTGTGTCCAAATCAGAACAGGCACCTGAGCCAATGCCTGGTCACCCTACAGTCTAAAAAGTCACCTTGTGACAGCATCTGTGAGGGCCAGAAGAGCAGGGGACCCCACTGAGATGCCAGGGCAGGTGCCAACAAGGCCTCAGGTGCTTCAGGTGATTTTGAGGGGACTGCAGGGACCAATAATCAAAATTCCTTTAACTACATAGAACGGGAACTGACAAGTCATTGGGACCAGCTGATGACCCTAAACCAAAGTAGCAGCCAGTCTCAGAATCCTTTGCTTTGCTCTTACTGAAGAAGACCTTGGAGAGATTCCCACTCTGAAAGTGTCTTTTGTAGGAGACAGAGTTATTAAATGAAACAATGCTAAGCCCGTGGGATATTCCAGGCATAAATAACAAACTAAATGTAAATACATCCCTTGAACTGGATGGCATCCACCCACCACTTCTACAGGAACTCAAGGGTGGGATCATGGAATGTTGTCTAAATGCAGGTCCCATCTGCACAGATATCCAGTTTGAATCCTGCCCAGAAGGGTTCAGAGAGAGCCCTGGGAACTGAAGATCTTCTGCAGAAAGCAGGCTGGTGTGAGAAAGGACACGATTCCTCCACATGTAAACAAAACAAGCCATCAAGGGCTTTCAATGTGGCTTTCTCAGACGGGGAACGTGCCAAATACACTAGGTACTTTGACGCTAGGGAAACCATACAGAAGTTTGGCTTTCAAAAAGTTTACATGAAGGACACATTTCTGAAAACTGAAATCAGAGGAATTGTTTTGCTATCTCACTGATTCTCAAAACAGGAAGGATTTGTTTTAAAGTAGATATTTGACTAAGAAGGTATTTTTACATGCCTGAATACACTTTACATTTGCAAAGAATGTTCTAGTATTGCTAAGTGATTCTACACGCAGTATCCTATTTAGTAATATATATTTGATGTGGCCCTAAGTTCTTTTGCTGTCAGTTAGTATACATCCTGTCTTTGGTTGTACTTGGCTCTTACCACTGAGTAAAATTAACCAATTCTTCCAGATTTCCTTCATACAGCCTCTCCTATGACTTCTTTTCTTTTTGTTCCTTCTACATTATGCCCCAGGTTTCTTCTCACTCCAAGGGAGGTAGTGTGAAGAATAGTGGTTCTGAGTACGAGTTCTCACTCATAGATTGCCTGGGTTCAAATCCCAGCCCAGCACTACTTTGTGACCATGGGCAAATTCCTTAACCTCTGTGCCTCAACTTCTTCATCTGTAAAATGGACCTAATAGTTGGTATGACAATGAAATGTGTTAATGCAGAGTACATGTGAAGTATCTAGGGCTCTGTCTGGTATGCAGTAAGTGCTTAATAAATGATACTACCATTATAATGGTTATCCTTGATCTCTCCCTCTTCATCAATTGTTCGATCTGTTGGACATTCTCTAACCGATTTTCCCTGTATCTTTTCCCTCCCAAAGCCTCTTTGCCTATTACCTACTATCCCTTTGCTCCTTATCGAATTGTCTTCTCCCAACCCCCACCCCTCCATACATGCATAGCTCAAATTCCTCCTCCACCACACTTCTTTTCCTTTGTGATCTGTGGATTCTCAGCAGGTACCTCTTCCAGGCCCTGGTCTACTATTTCAACCATTTTGAGCTTTTGTTCTCTGACAGCCATCGCCTCTTTGCATTGATTTGGAACCCTCTCTTTTGCTTGCCCCACAAGCCGTCTTCCCACAACTGCCGTGCCTCATCTGACTGCACGCCTGCTTCGTGCTCCCAGGAGCTGGCTGTGGAACAACTGTTCATTCTCTGCCCGGGCAGTGTCTCTTCTCTACCTCTAGATGAAAGCCCCTGATGTGTGCCTAACACCTTCTTCTCTCAGCTATGAATGTTCGGTTTCTACCTCTCTCTCTTTCTCAGATTTATCAATGTACTGGGTAGGTTTTCCATTGTTACAGCACTATGATGAGGGGTGCATTCCTATGCATAGCCACCAGGTGGCAGAGTGGTTCCTCACTCCTAAACCTCGCTGCCCTTGGGTAAGGTGGGGAGGATAACTTGGCTGGAGGTAGAATTATTTCCAAGCTTCTGGGAAGTTTCTAGGAAGGCTAGAAGAGTTGGAAATTACAGGTAGATTCTATCCCAGCAAAGAATATTCTCTTCTAGAAAGATCACCCCTTTCTTGCTATTTAAAAAAAATCGATTGTATATACCATTATAGAAAAATTAGAAAATACCATTATGTAGAAAGAAAATTAGATACCTGAAATCTTACCACACAAAGGTGATATATTTCCTCCCAGACACTTCGATATGTAATTTTATGTGAATAAACACATGTTGTATGTATGTAACTGTTAATGGAAGCATTTTGCATACTTCATTTTGTAACCTCTATCACTTTACAAAATACAGTGGATGTTCTATCATGTCAGAAAGCATAGGCATATGCCATTTCCCCCACTTTTGTATTTTATACATACTTCATGAGTACACGCTTGTGCAAAAAAAATTTTAAAACATTAAAATAACAACTTCGCTGTAGGATATTTCGTGGGACATCTGTGGGTTTCCTTCCTTGAGATCTCAAGCGTGCTCTTATTTCAAGACTTTTTAGTACTTATAGTGGTAACCCCAAACCTGGTCACCTGTTGGAATCATTGGAGACGTTTGTGAAAGGTATGGGTTGCCAGATCCTGTCTCAAGTCTTTAGAATCCAAAACTCCAGAAATGAGGCTTGGACCCATGTGTTTCTAAGAGTTCCTGCGTTGGATTAACTTCCTGCAGCCTGGTTTGAACCAGGGGCTGTGATTTCAAGTGGGATGATCAGTTGAAGCCTTAAGGGTCTCATTGAATCTCCAGGGCCCTGAAATCTTCTTTCTTATGTTCTGAATGAGTCTAAGCAAATACCATGCCTTCAGCTGCCCTTCTCTGGAAGACAGGGGCTGGTTCTGAGTTAATGAGGTATGTCCTCAAGAAATAGGATAGCAACTTGACCCTACCCAGTGAGTTTATTGAAAGTGGGAATGAGATTCTGTGCCAACAAAAAGCAATTTAAACAAAAAAGAGAAAGTTTTCCAATGAATGTTTAAGTTAAAAATTAATATTAGTGTTAATGTGGACACTTGAGTGTTCTACTGGACTCTGGAGGGAAGTATAAGAGTTCTTGTTATCTGTGGTGTGGATCAAGAGAAAGGCAAGTACAAAAAGAGCAAGGGACTTTGACCTAGTGTCCACGTGTAGACGTCAGGAGAACCCTGGGTGCGGATGGAAAACACAATTGTAGTTTTATTTTCAGTGACCCCTAATTCAAAATTAGCATCTTCTACAATAATGAGTGTGGGCAGTAAGGCACAGCAATGTCAGTAGTGCCTGTCTTTGTCAGCAATTGTAAGGTGCTCATTACTGCTTTGAAATTATGGTAGTTATTCAATCTGCCATAGATCTTGTTATAGAATATATTAATGAGTACATGCATTGTAATATCACATTTGTTTTAAAAATATTTTTATAACTATATTTCAACTTAACTGGTCTCCTTTGTGATTCTGTGTATTTTATTTTATGTATTTAAAATCGTTATTCTGAGATAGCCAGAGTCTGAGGTGAAGAAAAGATAAAGACCTCCATAATAGAGTCTGCCAAAGTTAGAATAAAAGTTGACACCCTGAGGAGGATGCTGGCAAAAAAAAGATGATACCTTTTCCAATTTGGGTGGTGGTGGGGCATTTAGGAGAAGGCCCAGGAAGCAGAAGAGGAATCAAAGGAGCCAGAGGTCAGGGAGTCCCTGGGGGAGGGTATTCAAGGACAACATTTTTTTAAAATGATGGGGAGAGATGGGTAGATAGAGAAGCACATAGACTAATTGCTTTTTTAAAAAAATATTTTTTATTGATTATGCTATTACAGTTGTCCCGTTTTCTCCCCTTCACTCCCCTCCACCCTGCATACCTTCTCCCACCCACATTCCCCCCCCTTTAGTTCATGTCCATGTGTCATACTTACAAGGTCTTTGGCCTCTACATTTCCTATACTATTTATACCCTCCCCCTGTCTATTTTCTACCTACCATCTATGCTACTTATTCTCTGTACCTTTTCCCCCTCTCTCCTCCTCCCACTCCCCTGTTGCTAACCCTCCATATGATCTCCATTTCTGTGTTTCTGTTCCTGTTCTAGCTGTTTGCTTAATCTCTTTTTGTGTTTGTTTTAGGTGTGGTTGTTAATAATTATGAGTTTGCTGTCCATGTTTTTTATCTTCTTTTTCTTAGATAAGTTCCTTAAACATATAATGAGGGCTTGGTGATGATGAACTCCTTTAACTTGACCTTGTCTGGGAAGCACTTTATCTGCCCTTCCATTCTAAATGAAAGCTTTGCTGGATAGAGCAATCTTGGATGTAGGTCCTTGCCTTTCAGGACTTGGAATACTTCTTTCCAGCCCCTTCTTGCCTGTAAGGTCTCTTTTGAGAAATCAGCTGACAGTCTGATGGGCACTCCTTTGTAGGTAACTCTCTCCTTTTGTCTTGCTGCTTTTAAGATTCTCTCCTTATCTTTAATCTTGGGCAATGTAATTATGATGTGTCTTGGTGTGTTCCTCCTTGGGTCCAACTTCTTTGGGACTCTCTGAGCTTCCTGGACTTCCTAGAAGTTTATTTCCTTTGCCAGATTGGGGAAGTTCCCCTTTATTACTTGTTTAAGTAACTTTTCCATTTGTTGCTCTTCCTCTTCTGGTACCCCTATAATTTGGATGTTGGAACGTTTAAAGATGTCCTGGAGGTTCCTAAGCCTCTCATTTTTTGAATTAGTTCTTCATTCTTTTCTGATTGGATGTTTCTTTCTTCCTTCTGTTCCACACTGTTAATTTGAGTCCCAGTTTCCTTCCCATCATTATTGGTTTCCTGTACACTTACCTTTATTTCACTTAGTGTAGCCTCCATTTTTCTATCTAATTTGCGACCATATTCAACCAATTCTGTGAGCATCCTGATTACCAGTGTTTTGAACTGTGCATCTGACAGGTTGACTATCTCTTTGTCACTTAATTGTATTTTTTCTGGAGCTTTGATCTGTTCTTTCGTTTGGGCTTTTTTTTTTTGTCTTGACGCACTTGTTATGTAGTGAGGAGCGGAGCCTTAGGTGTTCACCAGGGTGGGGCAACCCACATCGCTGTGTTGTGAGGCTGTATGTCGGGGAGGGGTCTGAGAGGGAACAATGGCACTTGCTTTGCTCTCTGCCAGGTTTCAGTCACTTCCCCTGCTTCCCACAAGCAAATTGGGCCATTCCGGTGCTGATTCCCATGTAGGTGGGTTTGTGTACGTTCTAGGACCCTGTGGGTCTCCAACGAACTCTCCCGTGAGGCTGGGAGTTTCTCCCACTGCCTCCTCAACCCCCACAGGTTTTTTGAGGCTTTATTTCCCAAGCTGGGACCCTGGGTTGCATGGTCTGTCTCACTCCCCAGTTTCGAGTGATTTATCTGTACTCGACTGTGGGACTGACCAGTCCTCCAGCCGCCTTGTACACTGCATCCCATTTCACTATTTGCCACCTCACTGAGTCTGCCAGCTGCCACTTTGCCTCGAGTTCTCTCTGCCCGACCCCAGCCCTTCCTACCAGTCTAGATGAATGTGTCTTCTTTAACTCCTTGGTTGTCAGACTCCATACAGTTCAATTTTCTGTCAGTTCAGGTTGTTTTTTTGTTTTAAAATTGTTGTTGTCCTTATTTTGGTTGTGTGAGGAGGCACAGCATGTCTACCTACGCCTCCATCTTGGCCAGAAATCTAATTGCTTTTCATTATATTCTTCCAGCAGGTTCACCACCATTTTGACTGAAGGCTCTTAGTTCTAATCTCAGGCTTGGAGATCTCAGGGACAGGAATTACAATTAACAAAATATGTTTAATGAGAATATTCAGTGCTGGTGGAGATCTAGGGTACACGTGGCAAACACAAGGCCCTTGGGCCAAATCCCACCCTCCACCTTGTTTTATCCAGCCTAGCACCTTGTTTCTACCTGGTGGCAGCCTGAGCTCTTGCTTAACTGTTAAGGAGTAGTTACGTTTATACAGTCCTAAAATTACATTCGACCCTTTGAAGGCAACCGTGAGGCAGATGTGGTCCCGGTGAAAATGAGTTCGATACCCGTAATCTAGTGAATTTTAAAGTTATTTATTTGTTTAATTGTTTATTTAATTTTTAGAGCGAGGGGAAGGGAGGGAGATATGGAGAGAAACATCAATCAGTTGCCTCTTGCATGCCCCTAACCAGGGGTGTGACCCACAACCTAGGCTTGTGCCCTGACTAGGAATCAAACTGGTGATGTTTCGCTTTCTGAGAGGATGCTCAACCAACTGAGCCATGCTGATCAGGGTGGAAAATGAGCATTTTTCTGGAATGCATTTTCTGGATGAGCATTAAGTACTTTAAAATGTTCATGCCCTTTGACGCGGTAATTTCATTCCTAGGCATTTAGCTAAAGGAAATCATCTAAAATAAGACTTTATGCACCAGGCTGTTCATTATTATTCCATTATAGTAAGAAAACAGAAATAATCAAGTGCTTAAAACAGGAAGATGTAGAATAAATGATGGTACATCTGCATCATAGAAAATTGTTTGGCCAGTGAGAATGTCTACAAGGAGTTTGATTTTTTTTTTTTTAAGATTTTATTTATTTTTAGATAGGGGAGAATGGCGGGAGAAAGAGAGAGAGAGAAACATCAGTGTGTGGTTGCCTCTCGTGCATTCACTACTGGGGACCTGGCCTGCAACCAGGCGTGTGCCCTGATTGGCAGTCAAACTGGCCACGCTTTGGTTCACAGGTGCGTGCTCAATCCACTGAGCCACACCAGCCAGGACTACAAGGAGTTTTTAATATTAGATGAAATGCTTATGATAAATGCTAAGTAGATTAAAAATTATATAGAGAAAATATTTAACTGTAAAAGGTGATGGAAAAAGGACTAGAAGGAAATACACCAAAACATTAAAAACAAGCTTCCTCTTGATTATGAAGTTGTAAGTATTTTTATTGTCTGCTTCTTTTACTTGTTACTAAACAAAACTTCCATAGAATGTGTATTACTCAGGGCAAAAAGTGTTCGGTCACAAGTATCTTATAGGCACTTTATTGTGAAAGTTGAAAACAAAGGCCTTGAAAGATATAGAAGTGTAATGAGAAAGTGAAAGTCTTCTATCCTGAAAAGTGCCCACTGTTAACAGTGTACCCCCTAGCCTTCTGAAGTTTTTATGTGCATGTGTGCATATGTAAGTTCAAATATATTGTATTTTCCCATTTACCTAAGTGATATTGTATTATGCATATTTTCCTGCAACTTACTATTGTTTTCTCCTAAATATGTCTTAGATATCTTTCCACCTTGGCACGTGGAGTCCTAATTCATTTGTTAGAGGTGCTGCCTTTTGTTTCATGGTATAGATAACCATGGCTCGTCTAACTATTCCCACACTGACGGAGACTCTAATGTCCTTCCCACTGTTTGAAGCAGCGATGCAGTGAGGCTTTCATGCAGGAGTGGGAGTATTTCCCCAGGGAAGAGACATAGATATAGTCCAGGACCCTACTCCACGTGTGTTCCTGATTTTGGTAGACATGGCCTATGTTGGTTAAGACCATATAAACATGTGTCCTGTAACCAAGATTAAGGTTTCAAAGTTATATGTAATCAAATCTCTCAGTCTGTTTATGGCTCTGGGGTTTGTGTCTTGCTACTCTTACTTTTTAAAATTATTTTTTATCATTATTCTATTACAGTTGTCCCAATTTTTCCCCCTTTGCCCTCTTCCATCCATCCCACCCCTCTCTCCCACAGTCAGTTCCCACACTGTTGTTCATGTTCATGGGTCATTCATACATGTTCTTTGAGTAGTCCCTTCCCCTTCTTTCCACCATGATCCACCTCCCCCTTCCCCTCTGGTCACTGTCAGTCTGTTCCATGTTTCCACTCCTGTGGTTCTATTTTGTTCGTTTATTTTATTCATTAAGTTCCACTTATAGGTGACATCATATGGCATTTGTCTTTCACCAACTGGCTTATTTCACTTAGCATAAAACTCTCGAGTTCCATCCATGCTGTCGCAGAAGGTGAGGGTTCCTTCCTTCTGCTACTTAGTATTCCATTGTGTAAAATGTTCCACAGTTTTTTGGTCCACTCATTTACTGATGGGCACTTAGGCTATTTCCAGCACTTGGCTACTGTAAATTGTGCTGCTAAGAACATAGGGGTGCATAGGTTCTTTTGAATTGGTGTTTCGGGATTCTTAGGGTATATTCCCAGCAATGGAAACACGGGTTAAGAGGCAGTTCCATTTTTTATTTTTTGAGGAAACTTCATACTGTTTTTCACAGTGGCTGCACCAGTCTGCATTCCCACCAACAGTGCACTAGAGTTCCCTTTTCTCCACATCCTTACCAGCACTTGTTGTTTGTTGGTTTATTAATGATGGCCATTCTGACTGCTGTGAGGTGTGAGAACTCATTGTGGTTTTAATTTGCATCTCTCTGATGACTAGTGATGCTGAGCATCCTTTCACATATTTCTGGGCCCTCTGTATGGCCTCCTGGGAGAAGCATCTGTTCAGGTCCTTTGCCCACTTTTTAATTGGATTGTTTGTTCCTGGTGTTGAGTCATATCAGTTCTTTATGTATTTTGGAGATCAAACCCTTGTCCAAGGTATCATTGGCAAATATGTTTTCCCATACAATTGATTCCCTTTTCCTTTTGATGATGGTTTCTTTAGCCATGCAGAAGCTTTTTAATTTGATGTAGTGTCATTTGTTTATTTTTTCCTTTATTTCCCTTGCCCTTGGAGATATATCAGCAAAAAATTGCTATGTGAGATATCTAAAATTTTTCTGCCTATGTTTTCTTCTAGGACTTTATAGTGATATGACTTATATTAAGTCTTTTATCCATTTTGAGTTTATTTTGGTGTATGGTGTAAGTTGGTGGTCTAGTTTTGTTTTTTTGCATGTACCATTCCAGTTCTCCCAACACCATCTGTTGAAGAGGCTATTTTTACCTCATTGTATGCTCATGCCCCCTTTGTCAAATATTAATTGACCATAGAGACTTAGGTTTATTTCTGGGCTCTCTTTTCTGTTCCATTGATCTTTGTGTCTGTTCTTATGCCAGTACCAGACCATTTTGATTACTGTGGCCTTGTAATATAGTTTGATGTCAGGTATGGTGATCCCTCCCACTTTGTTCTTCTTTGTCAAGATTGCTGAGGCCATTTGGGATCTTTTTTTGGTTCCATATATGTTTTTGAAATATTTGTTCTAGATCTGTGAAATATGCCATTTACCAATGGCATATTTTAATGGGAATTGTATTGAATCTATAGATTGCTTTGGGTAGATCACATCGATATGATCATGTGATTTTTGCCCTTCATTTTGTTTATGTAGTGTATTACATTTATTGATTTGCCAGTATTGTACCATCTTCGCATTCGTGGGATGATTCCCACTTGATAATGGTGTATGATCTTTTTAACATATTGCCAGTTTGCCAATATTTTGTGGAGGATTTTAGCATCTGTGTTTATCAGAGATATTGGTTTGTGGTTTTCTTTCTTTGTTGTGTCTTTACCTGGTTTACCTGGTTTTGGAATTAGGATGATATGGCCTCATAAAAAGAGTTTGGGAGTCTTCCCGCTTCTTGGATTTTTTTTTTTTTTGAAGATTTTATTTATTTTTAGAGAGGGGAAGGGAGGGAGAAAGAGAGGGAGAGAAACATCAATGTGTGGTTGCCTCTTGAGCGACCCCCACTGGGGATCTGGCCCACAACCCAGGCATGTGCCCTGACTGGGAATCGAGCCAGCATCCCTTTGATTCGCAAGCCAGCACTCAACCACTGATTTACACCAGCCAGCGCTCTACTCGGATTTTTTGGAGTAATTTGAGAAAGATAAGAATTACCATATTTTTCAGACCATAAGACACACCTAGGTTTTAGAGAAGGAAAACAGGAAAAAAAATTTTTGAAGCAAAAAATGTAGTAAATATTTAATAACATAAATAACATAATATTTCACCAACATAAATGTAAACAGAACTCAACAGCAGCATTAACAACCATTATTCCTCCCAAATCTGGTGGGCCGGGGGTGGGGGGGATGTGTGTCTTATAGTCCAAAAAATACGGTAGTTCTTTTTTAAATGTTTGGTAAAATTCACCTGTGCAGCCTTCCAGTGCAGGGCTTTTGTGTGCCAGGAATTTTTGATTAGTGCTTCCATTTCACTTTTGTTACTGTTCTATTCAGGCTTTCTGCTGCTTCTTGATTCAGTTTTGGAAGATTGTATGTTTTTAGAAATTTGTCCATTTCATCCAGGTCATCCAATTTATTGGCATAGAGGTTTTCATAGTAATTTCTTAACAATCCTTTGTATTTCTGTGGTATCAGTTGTAACTTCTTTTATTTCTGATTTTATTTATTTAGGTCCTCTCTCTTTTTTTCCTTGATGAGTCTGGTTAAAAGGTTTGTCAATTTTGTTTGTCTTTTCAAAGAAGCAGCTCCTGGGCGTATTGGTCCTTTGAATTGTTCTTTTAGTCTCTGTGTTGATTAATTCCACTCTGATTTTTATTATTTCCTTCCTTCTACTCAATCTGGGCTTTGTTTGTTGTTGTTGCTCTAGTTTTTATAGATGTAGAGTTAGGTTGTTTATTTGAGGTTTTTCTATCTTCTTTAGATAGGCCCGTATCACTATGAACTTCCCTCTCAGGACTGTTTTCAATGTGTCCCATAGGTTTGGGTTGTTGTGAGTTCATTTTCACTTGTTTCCCAATACTTTTTGGGTTTTTTTAGTATATTTTATTGATTATGCTATTACAGTTGTCCCATTTTCCCCACTTCACTCCCCTCCACCCTGCACAACCCCTTCCAGCCACATTCCCACCCTTAGTTTATGTCCACGTGTCATACATATAAGTTCTTTGACTTCTACATTTCCCGGTACTATTCTTACTCTCCCCCTATCTATTTTCTACCTACCTTCTATGCTACTTATTCTCTGTACCTTTTCCCCCTCTCTCCTCCTCCCACTCCCCTGTTGCTAACCCTCCATATGATCTCCATTTCTGTGTTTCTGTTCCTGTTCTAGCTGTTTGCTTAATCTCTTTTTGTGTTTGTTTTAGGTGTGGTTGTTAATAATTATGAGTTTGCTGTCCATGTTTTTTATCTTCTTTTTCTTAGATAAGTTCCTTAAACATATAATGAGGGCTTGGTGATGATGAACTCCTTTAACTTGACCTTGTCTGGGAAGCACTTTATCTGCCCTTCCATTCTAAATGAAAGCTTTGCTGGATAGAGTAACCTTGGATATAGGTCCTTGCCTTTCAGGACTTGGAATACTTCTTTCCAGCCCCTTCTTGCCTGTAAGGTCTCTTTTGAGAAATCAGCTGACATTCTTATAGGCACTCCCTTATAGGTAACTCTCTCGTTTTGTCTTGCTGCTTTTAAGATTCTCTCCTTATCTTTAATCTTGGGCAATGTAATTATGATGTGCCTTGGTATATTCCTCCTTGGGTCCAACTTCTTTGGGAGACTCTGAGCTTCCTGGACTTCCTAGAAGTCTATTTCCTTTGCCAGTTTGGGGAAGTTCCCCTTTATTATTTGTTCAAATAACTTTTCCATTTGTTGCTCTTCCTCTTCTCCTTCTGGTACCCCTATAATTTGGATGTTGGGACGTTTAAAGATGTCCAGGAGGTTCCTAAGCCTGTCCTCATTTTTTTTGAATTCTTGTTTCTTCTTCATTCTTTTCTGATTGGATGTTTCTTTCTTCCTTCTGTTCCACACTGTTAATTTGAGTCCCACTTTCCTTCCCATCACTATTGGTTCCCTGTACACTTACCTTTATTTCGCTTAATGTAGCCTTCATTTTTTCATCTAGTTTGCAGCCAAATTCAACCAATTCTGTGAGCATCCTGATTACCAGTGTTTTGAACTGTGCATCTGATAGGTTGGCTATCTGTTCATCATTTAGTTGTATTTTTTTCTGGAGCTTTGATCTGTTCTTTCGTTTGGGCCTTTTTTTTTTTTTTTTGTCTTGACACACCTGTTATGTAGTGAGGGGCAGAGCCTTAGGTATTCACCAGGGCAGGGCAACCCAGTCACTGGGTTGTGATGCTATATGTAGGGAAGGGGTCTGAGAGGGAACAATGGCACTTGCTCTGCTCTCTGCCAGATTTCAGTCACTTCCCCCTCTTCCCACAAGCAAATTGGGCCCTTCTGGTGCTGATTCCAAGGTAGATGGGTTTGTGTATGTTCTAGGACCCTGTGGGTCTCTGCAATGAACTCTCCTGTGGGACTGGGAGTTTCTTCTGGCACTGCAATCCCCCACAGGTGTTCTCAATTGGTGTTTTGAGGCTTTGTTTTCCCGAGCTGGGACCCTGGGTTGTGTGGTCTGTCTCACTCCCCAGTTTCACCTGGTTTATATGTGTGTGACTGTGGGACCACCCAGTCCTCCAGCCGCTTTGTGTGCTGTGCCGCTCCACAATCTGCCACCTCTCTGGGTTCACCAGCGGTCTCCTTGCACACCCAGGGTCCACCAGCCACTGCTTTGCCTCGACCCCTCTCGGCCCGGCCACTTGACTCAACCCCTCCTACTGGTCTGAATGAATATGTCTATTTTAACTACTTGGTTGTCGAACTTCCATACAGTTCAATTTTCTGTCAGTTCCGGTTGTTTTTTGTTTCTAAATTATTGTTGTCCTCATTTTGGTTGTGCAAGGAGGCACAGTGTGTCTACCTACGCCTCCATCTTGGCCGGAAGTCTGTTTCCCAGTACTTTTTTATTTTTTCCTTGATCTCATTGTTGACCCATTCATTACTTAATAATATGTAGGTTAGTCTCAATGTATTTGAGGGTTTTTGAGTTTTTTCCTTGAGGTTGGTTTTTAGATTCAGTCCATTGTGATCCGAGCACATGCTTGATATGATCTCAATTTTCTTGAATTTGTTGAGGCTTATTTTGTGTCTTACCATGTGGTCTGTCTTTGAAAATATTCCATGTACATTTGAAATGAATGTATATTTTGCTCCTTTGGGGTGAAAGTTTCTGTATATATCAATTAAGTCCGTTGGTCTGGGGTGCCATACAGTGCCACAATGTCTTTGTTGATTCTGTTTGGCAGATCTGTCCATTGTTGACAGTGGGGTGTTAAAATCCCTTATGATGACTGTGTTGTTGTCAATATCTTGCTTGAAGTCCTCCAAGATTTTCTTTATACATTTAGGTGCTCCTGTGTTGGATGCATATATGTTTACAAGGGTTATATCCTCCTGTTGGACTACTCCCTTAAGTATTATGTCGTGACCTTCTTTGTCTTCTTATCGCCTTTGTTTTGAAGTCTATTTTGTCTGATATAACCCTTGCTTTCTTCTCATGTCCATTTGCTTGGACTATGTTTTTCTATCCCTTCACTTTCAGCCTGTGTAGATCTTCTGTTCTGAGGGGGGTCTCTTGTAGACAGCATATATGTGGGTCCTATTTTCTTATCTATTCAGCTACCCTATGTCTTTTGATAGCAGCATTTAATCCATTTACATATACTTATTCATTGCCATTTTTTCCATACCTGTGTTTCTCTCTGTGTGTGTGTGTGTGTCTTCCCGTCTCTTCTCCTCTTCCCTCTATCTCTCTTTCTCTATCTCTCTCCCCCTGCTTTTCTTTCTCCCCCTCCCTCCCCCTCTCTCTCCCCTCCTTTTTAAAGAAGTCCCTTTAGCATGTCTTACAGTGTTGGTTTGTTGGAAGTGTATTCTTTTAGCCTTCTTTTGTCTGAGAAGCTCTTTATTTAACCTTTCACTTTAAATTAGAGCCTTGCTGGAAAGGGTAGTCCTGGTCATTGGTCCTTGCTTTTCACTACCTGGAATATCTCATGCCAGTCCCTTCTGGCTTGTAGTGTTTCTGTTCAGAAATAAGCTGCTAGCCTTTTCAGAGTTCCTTTGTATGTTATTAGCTGTTTCTCCTTTTCTTCCTTTAAGATTCTCTCTTTGTCTTTAAATTTTGCCATTTTAATTATGATGTGTCTTGGAGTGAGCCTCTTTGGTTTCATCTTGTTTAGGACCCTCTCTGCTTCCTGAATTTGCATGACTTTTTCCCTCACCAAGTTAGGGAAGTTTTCTGTCATTGTTTTGTCAAACAGGGTTTCTATTCCTTGCTTTTTTTCTTCTCCTTCTGATATTCCTATGATGCAAATGTTGTTACATTTCATGTTGTCCTGAATCTCCCTTAAACTATCTTCATTCTTTTTGAGTTTTTTTTTCATTTTGTTGCTCTGACTGGGTATTTCTTTCTACCTTGTCTTCCAGCTCACCGATTCGGTCCTCTGCTTCATCTAGCGTGCTTTTAATTCCTTCTAGTGTGTTTTTCATTTCAGGTATTGTATTCTTCATTTCTTCCTGGTTCTTATTCATAGTTTCTATGTCCTTTTTTGTGCTGCTGTAGTTCCCAGTAAGTTCCTTGTAGCTCCCATAAAGCTCCTTGTAGTTCACACTGAGTTCCTTGAGCATCCTTATAACCATTATTTTGAATTGTTGTAAGTCTGATAAATTGCTTGCCTCAATTTCTTTAGCTATTTTTCTGGGGATTCCTCCTTTCCCTTTGATTGGGGGTTATTTCCTTGTCTACCCATTTTAGATGGCTTTTTGTTTGTTTCTCCCTCTCAGGTTGCTCTACTTTGCCTGACTGTCTTCATGGGGTGAACTTCTGTAGTAGAAGTTCTGTGGTTCTCAGTGGTACAGTCTCTTTGATTCCTGATCTGGATGCTGTAGGGCTGCCCTTTATTCAGTGTATGTAGGCTCTCTTGTTGTTCTTGGGCTTTGATTATTGGTGGCTCATTGGTGGCTTCTCCCCTCCAGCTGGAGCCACAACCCCTGCCATGTCTGGTATGCACCCATTGAGAAGTGTCTTCTGTTCCCCTTGGCTTCCAGATTCATATCAGCTAAGATTCTGTTGAATGTTCAGTTTATTTGTTGGCAGATCAGCCGAGTATCTGAGTTGGGGGCAAGGGCAAGTGGACTTAGCTTCCACCTACTTGGCCGCCATATTCTCTCTCTACTATTACTTTATAATAAGAAAAGTAGCAAGAATATCCAGTTCAGAAAGAGAGACAGAAAAAGAACTTGAAGCAGCAGCAATAATAGCATGAGTAACTAAACTACAAAGAGAACCTAAATCTCACAGTTATTTTTAATTCTAATATCCTTTTTAATAGGCTGTCTCCATGGAGCTGTTTCAGGGACCTGTGCTTTGAAAACTGAATAGGATTAGATAGGTGGAGGAGAAAAGAGAAGGTGTTTCAAGTGAAAGGAACAACATAACCATGGAGGCAGAAAATCTGGCTGAAGTGGACCTGGCTGGATGAGGCATACACGTTAGGAAAAGTGGGAAATAAGCTGGACAGGTAGGTTGGGGACAGTCTTTGGAGAACACGGCAGAGGATAAATAGGGTGATTACAAGTAACATTGGTGTTGCGAGCAAAATGTTAAATGCGGAATTATAGGTAGCAGTCTCCAATAAAGGTTGTTTTTTTTTTAAGGAAGCAAATCAAGTTACTAACAAAAGGGAAATGGTTGAGTAAATTAGGGTGTAGCCACATGACAAAATACTAATATTTAATATAATCATTTTTGAAGGTTACATGGGAGAACATGAAAATGATGGGTAAAAATTATTTGAAAGCACATAAAATTCTAATTATTATTACAGCATATTTAAAGAAATATGCATGTGAAAAGACCAAAAATATTAAAAATTAGAGATATTTGAAGCTGAGTGATTATTTTTCTTTTTGAAATATCCTTATTTATTATCATTCTCTATAATACTTTTAAAGAGGTAGGTGTTAATGGATCCGAGAATTAGCAGAGGCTTTTCAAGGCTTCCTGTAGGTGGACTCCAGGCTGAGGGCCATGTGCTGCTTGGGAGGAAGGGGCCTTACCCTTTGGGATGTATGACCCAGGAGAAAGGAGCCCCATTCCAGGGCCTGCTGGTCCTTTGCTCTGTAGTCCTGGGATGAGGAAAAGTCCTTTCTTGCTTTCCAGGGTCTCCTCATGCTGCTACAAAACCTACCTACAATACACTGGGGCAACGAAGAGATCGGGCTGCTTCTCGCCGAGGCATACAGACTCAAGTATATGTTTGCGGATGCCCCCAATCACTACCGCCGATAGGTGCTGTCTCCCCTTGGGAACCCAGACTGCCCCCATCTCTGATGGTGATCTGATCACTGTGGACACTGTGCGAGCTGTGGACCCCGGCCAGGAACTACTCCTGCTGTAGAAAGCTCACATCCGCCGCCCAGGTCTTAACTCTTTGGCGTGCCTATCCACCACCTCATGTCTCCACGTGGGTCTCCTGGACCGCTGTCAGTATTCCGTGCCACGTGGATGGGCCCAGCTCCGGGAGAGGACTGCAAAGGAGGTACAGGGTTGTCTGCCCCTTTAAAAGAAACTGGACAAATGAAGGGGAAGGCTCAGGGTCTTAACTCACATCGTCCCTCCATGGACTGGCTGTCTCTTGCCTCCCAGCCCCAACTGATACTGTTGCTTTTTGTCACGTGGTTTGATTTGATCACAGGTCAAAAATGCCTTATGTTTTCAAAATACTCCTGGCCCCTTCTCCCCTGTTCCCAGTTCCTAGCCCTTTTACCTTCTGCCCTGGTCTGAGCCAGCTTTTTGAGACCATCGTTCTCAGATGGACGAGGTACTGATGCTTATAACTCTGGGAAGAGGCCTGCACCCAAGGGCTAGGAGTTTTATTTTTCCTTTTGTCACCAGTATGTGATCGTGCATTTGTGTGCATGGGTGGGTGTACACACCCCACATTTAATTACATGTCTGAATTCCTTTGTCCAGACTAACTCCATCAGCTGGGAAAGGCCCCAGTGACTAAGTGTACAAGTGTCCCTTGAGAAGGATCAGGGCAGGGGAGGGAGGAGGGGCTTTTTACCTCTCCCAATCCTTTTTCCATGATGACCCACTCCAAGATATTATGTGTAAATTGTGTTATTATGTATATGGGTAAAGATGTACAAATATATGTCCTCTTTGTAGCAGATATGATTTTATATTTATAATGTGCATCAACATGTGAAAGCAATCCAGGTCACTAGCACAGGTGAAGCTGCCAGGGAGGTGGCTCAGCACCTCCGGGTTGGTTTCTGGGTGCCCTCCTGTGAGGGAGGTGCAGGGGCGTCTGTTAGCATGAGCATCACTGAGCAGATGGGGCTGCTGTGAGACCAGCAGCAGCCATCCCCAACATCAGTGTCCCAGAGGTTTTCTTCCTGCCCCGCTCCCCTCCTGCTCCAGGCCTTGGTGCAGCACCTGCCCTGCTCCTTCCTGTCCTCAGACAGAGCTCCCCACCCTCCACCCCTCTCAGCCTCCAGGAGAGAGGATCGCAGAGGCAGAAGCCCTTCTGCATGTGTTTAGCTCCTGCCTTTCCCCAGAATCTGAGGAGAGCTTTTGTTTTTACATTTTTAAGTCAGCATTGTGTTCAAGACAGAAGCTGTGACTGACTGTCAGTGCCAAGGAAAGGGGTTTCCCATGTGTCCCTGAGGTTTTGGGCTCTTCTCAGAGACAGATGTCCAGTGTCCCCCACTATTCTGATCATACCTCACTCAGCTCATGAGCTGTGTGACCCATGATCAATTTTTGGTGTTTGGTAGTGGAGAAGTGGGGGATGGTGGCAAGCAGCTGTCATCTTCTTGAGAAGCCAAGCAGTGTCCCCGGTGGGTGACACCCTTGAGTCTCTGCCAGCGGAGCCCTCCACGCAGGCATGTTCCGTTTCTCATTGGGAGCTGTTTCTCAGGCATTCTTCCTCACCCCGCGCCGCCCCTTCAGTGTGCCTCGGTCTCTTCCGCAGAGAGGGCTCGTGACCCATCCTCGGCTGGACTGAAGAAAGACACTCGTGTTCCCAAGTGGTGGTTTTATTTTTTTAGTTTTTACGTTTGTATGGGAAATTGTGGATAAAGTGAAAGAATTGTAAATAAATGGTGTATTTCCTCCTCCACTGCTGTTTCTTGCCCTTGGATTTGTGTAACCTGGAACTAAGGAGTCTCCTTTCCTCAGGTTTTTCCTGTTGACACTAGTAAGTGTGGGGGAGAAGCCTTCTGGAAGGCAAGCGGGGATCAACTGAAGATCAAAAGGCAGCCTCAGCGGACACCAGCAGCCCCTCGAGGAGCACCATCTGTGCGCAGGGACTGGAAACTGTGAAAGTGAGAGGCAGCGTGGCACCCAAGAGCTGACAGAGCATCTTCTGTGTGCCAAACGCTCAGATAAGCGCTTTACATGGACGAATTTAGTAGAAAGGAGTTTATAATGTAATAGAGGTTAGAAAACGGACGAGAATTCTAGTGCTGGACCAGATATGTAGTTCAACATCCTCATTGTCCAGTCCAAGCCCAAGTCCAGAGGACAGCCCTCTGGCTTGCTGGCAGTGTTTTTCCCACCAAACCATTAGAACTAAAATGTATTCGAAGAATGGCCCTCCAGTTAGGGTCTTCATTAAGGTTTTTTGGTGGTTGATTGGTTTTTCTCCTAGTAACCTGACTCCAGAAAGGCAGCTGACTGCAGTTTTATCTACAGTATGGTTTCAACAGCAGAAACTGCTTCCTAGGATTCATTTACGAGTGTTTCTTGGTTTCGGTCATTACATTCAGCACATGTAACAGAAACCAAAAGTAACTGGCTCGCACAACATGGGGATTTACTTCTCCCTCACGTAAACGTCCAAAAGTAGGCAACCCGGAGCTAGGATGATGAGCACTTCACAGAGCCTGTAGGAGCCTGGGCTCTCTAGGTCTTCGCGGTCAGGGCGACAGCTCGCACTCTAGCTGCTGCCTCCGCTTTCCAAGCAACAGGATGGATTAAAGAAGGGACAAAGAAGAAAGAATGAGGGAAACGTTCCAGCAGTGTTTTAAGGAAGGTTCGGGAAGGGGCCTCTTAATACCTCCTCTTACAACTCACCGGTCAAAACTCAGTCCCACAGCAGGTCACCCCTAGTTGCAAGGGGAGTTGGGGGACTAGTCAGTTCCAGGCAGCCACATACCTTGGCTCAAAACCAGGATTCTATTACTGTGGAGGAAGGGGAGAACATACTAGGATTCAGGTAGCAATCTCTACAATAAGAACTGAAGAAAATGAGTTGAAAATAGAAACCAGACTTTCCCATAAGCATATAGAGGGGATTTGTCTTTGAAATTCAAGTAACTGTTGACAGTTAACTTGGAATTTAACCATTGTCATAAAGCACAGACAATATTTCTGTTTGATATTATTTGGACTTGAGGCCATTAATTGTTCCTGAGTCTGGTAGAGAAAAATAACCTGAATTAGGCTTCATTCAAAATTCTGTTTTTCATTTATGTGGGAAGTTGAGCATTTTTCTTTTTCCTTTTTTTAAAGATTTTATTTATTTACTTTTAGAGAGAGAGGAAGGGAGGGAGAAAGAGAGGGAGAGAAACATTGAGAGAGATACATAGATCAGTTGCCTCTCGCATGCCCCCAACTGGGGATCTGGCCCGCAACTGAGCATTTTTCTGAAATATGTTTGGTCACGATTAGAAAAGTGATAGAAACTTTCCGACTGATTCTGGCGTACTCTGACCTACAACGTTTCTGTCGTCTAAAGCTCTGCAGTTCTACTTGAATAGGCTGGCCCCACCTCAGCTGTTGTTCGTCTGTGAAGGGAGAGCGGTAGATCCATCACCCACGTGGTGACCTCGTTTGCTTCTTGAGGCAAGAGCCTCTGGCTTACAGCATTTGGCTTGTTTTTGGATTGGACTTTGTATGACCAGCATCTTTGTAAAGCTTTAAGAATTGGAGTCAGGAACTAAGCCCCAATAACTGTGCCCTTGATACCTCTTCTTGGGACCACTGACACTCAGTTCCCAGCTGGAGACTCTCTGAAGGTGGAGCAAACGTGCAGTGACTGCCAAACCAAGAAGCTATCTGCAGACCAGAAAACGAGGCAGGCAATCGTAGGCAACCCAGAACTACAGCAACTTATTGTAGAGTAAGTTACTTACAATAGTTACAGTAAATGCTTTCTACTGTAGCTGAACTGCTAATGATCGACAGGACAAGAGGGACAGTACCTCCTCGTGGTCTCATGATGCTTACGACTGACACTAACGCCTAGTTTGATATTTATCTCAGTTGCTACGCCATTCTGTTTTTTTACCAACAGAATTCTTTATGGTTACATTGTGTAAGTTTACAGGACACAACTAGTCATTACGAGGCTTTGGTGCTGGCTGAGACTATTAGGTCAAGTTCAGAACATGGAAATTTGAAAGAAACCAGGGGGTGCACAGGAGGACAGAGTCAGCTTTGTTTACATCTGCATCTCTGCAGAGACAGTTTGGAGGCTGCCGCTGACACCAAATAGAGGCTTTTAGATTCTTGATGAAATTAACACAGAATCAGAACAGTTTACAGTCTATGTACAGCTAATATTTTATCACTTCAAGTAAAATGTAGAAGCCTTACAACCATGTGGACCCTTTCACCCTCCCCCTTTTATATACAGTTGTTATATGAATTATGGGGACATACACTGAAAACCGGAGCAGATACTGCTAGTTTTTGCTCTCAGTAGTTAACATGTATTTGAAAGAACTTAAGAGGATACGTTTACCACTTAATGTTTCTCTTTCATTTCCTAAGTTTTCCTCTGCTGTTATTTCCCTTCAGCCTAAACAACTTTATTGAACATTTCTCGTAGAGCAGGTGTGCTAACCGTCTTCTTTATCCTCCTGCATCTGAGAAGCATCTTTCCTTGGCCTTTATCCCTGCATATGTTTCCTCTGGGTACAGTTATTTTCTTCTGGCTCTTTAAAGACGGCCCGCTGTCTGCCTCCCTCCGCAGTTTCCGGTGAGAAGTCCAGAGTCGTCATGATCATTGCTCCATGGTCATCGTCTTTCTCAGACTGCTTTTCCAAAAAAATGTGGCAAAATTGGCCACTGTAACAATTTTGAAGTGTGCAGTTCGGTAACATTAAGTACATTCGCATTGTTTGCAGCTATCACCACCACCTCCAGAACCACCGCCTCATCTTGCAAAGCCGGGACTCTGTACTGATTAGACAGCAGCCCCCTGTTTTCCCTCCCCCAGCTCTGACAGTTGCCCTTCTGCTTCCTGTCTCCATGAATTTGACCACTTTAGGTTCCTCACATAAATGGAAGCCTACAGTATTTGTCTTTGTGTGTCTGCCTTATTTCATTTAGTATGTGTTCTCAAGGTTCTTCCATGTCACATATATCAGAATTTTCTTCCTTTTTAAGGCTGGATAATATTCCATTGTATGTATATACCTCATTTTGGTTTCCCATTTATCCATTGATGATGGTCAGTTGGCTTACTTCCATTGTCAGCTGTCGTGAATAATGCTGCATGACCATGGGTATGTAAACATCTCTTTGGGTCCCTGCTTTCAGTTCTTTTGGGTATACATCCAGAAGTCTACTTGCTGAATCATATGGTAATTCTGTTTTTAATATTCTGAGGACCCACCATATTGCTTCTCTGACTGCTTTTAAGACTTTTTTTTTCCCCTTTGGGTTTCAGAAGTTTGATTTTATGTCTGAGTGTGGGTTGTATTTCTTTTTGTGTATTTGTTTTGGAGGTTTTATGTTTGTTTTTGCATTTACACTGTTTAGGGTTCGCTGGGTTTCTTAAATCTGTAGTTTTTTGTCTTTCACCAATTTTCAGAAGCTTTTAGCTATTATTTCCTCAAACACATATTTTTCCCTGCACCTTGGGGCTGTGATGATGTGAATGTTGGACCCACAGTCCCTGTGTCTCTGTTCATTGCTTCTTCAGATTATTTTCTCTTCATCTATCTTCAAGTTCATTAACTCCATTTCTGTTATTTCCATTTACTGTTACACCCATACAGTGATTTTTGAGTTTTAGATATTGTTCGAATATTTCCATTTCTCTTCATTTCAAGTGTGTTTACTTATACCTCACGAAGGATAGTTATAATACGTGTTTTGAATCTTTGATCACTCCAATCTGGATCATATTGGGGTTGGCATCTTTCTGTCATCTCGTCTCATTAAAATTGATCACATTTTCCTAGGTCTTTGTATGTTGAGTGATTTTGGATTGTATCCTGAACATTTTGAATATAATGGGTGAGACTCTGGGTCTTATTAAAACCCTCTAGAGCAGGGGTCAGCAAACTATGGCCTTCAGGCTAATCCAAACTTCCTGCTGTTTTTATAAATAAAGTTTTATTGTCCCAGGTTTGGGCATCAAAAAAAGTTTTATTGGAACACTTCTATGCCTATTTATTTACATATTGCCTATGGCTGCTTTGTCACAACAGCAGAAATGAATAGTTGTAATGGAGCGTATGGCTTTATATTCACCGTCTGGCCCTTTATGAAACGCTTGCTGACCCCTGCTCTAGAAAGTGTTCTTTAAGTAGGCAGTCAATCCTGTCCGAACGGCAAGGTCTGGCCTTTCTTCCGTGGGCCACTGTTCGTCGCCATTTTAGTTTGCGGAGGCTTTGCTGTGCTGCGTTGGGCTGGTTTGACTGTGCGGAACTGTGCCATATCACTCACAGAATCAGGGGTCCCCTTCGCCAGCTGGCTTCTCTCTGGGTTCCTGCTGCACCCTGGCACACGGGTGCTGTGTTTCCTTGGCAACTAGCCAGAACGACAGACAGTGTTTCTCTTGAAATTTCTGCCTGTGCTGCTACCACCACTGCTCCATAATTGAGGCTGGCCCTTGACACAGGTGTGGGAGAGAGAGAAAAGTTTTTCACTCTAATTCCCCCCTCCCAACTGTCTGGCTTGCACGGACCCTTTCCCCCAAGTCCTCTGGTCAGACAGATGGGTTTGTGACATAATAAGAAATGTAGAATGAAGGGGGGGAAATGGGACAACTGTAATAGCATAATCAAGAAAATATATTTTAAAAAAAGGAACTATGTACTTGGTCTCTGCCTCAGTTCCTGACATAGAGCTCCTGAAACCCTTGGGATTTCCTGAGTGATAGGAGGTAACTCTTGGCGAGCTCCTGGACTGTTTCAGGGTTGGGGCTGGTCAGTGAAAGACCAAGCCATGGCTAGAAAAAGCCCGAAACTATCAGCTCCACCCCACCCCCATCCTCGGAGGAGGGGAGAAGGGTTGGGGATTGAGTTAATAATCAATTATGCCTACGTGATGAAGCCTCCATCCAAAAACCCTTACCGAGGAGGTTCAGAGAGCCTCTAGGGCGGTGAACACACCCACGTGCCGGGATCGGTGCATGCCAACTCCACCGCACCAAAGCCCCGGGCTCCTGTGCTCAGACCTCGCAGGCCTTGCCCCGCACCCCCCTCCATCTGGCTGATCCTCTCTAGTAAACCAATAGGTGTGCTTCCCTCAGTTCCATGAGCTGTAACAGCGAATTATCCAACCTGAGGAAGGCGTTATGGGAACCCCCAGGTTGTAGCCAGTGGGTCACAAGTACAGGTGACACCCTGAGACTCGTGACTGGCACTGAAGGGGGGAGGTGTTGTGGGACTGACCTGTGGGGCCTGCACCAACTCCAGGTGGATAGTGTCAAAGCTGAACTTGCAGGACAGTTGGTGTCTGGAGAGGTAGAGAATCGGCTGGTGTGGAAAACACACACACATTTGGTGTCAGAAGTGTGGAAGTGTAAGTAGAGTAGAAGAAACAAGAGTTGTTTTCTTTGAGGATTTCCCCTCCAGGTTTTTGCCTCTGCTACTGTGACGCTCCCCACCTGGGGCCCACTCTCAGGTCAAAGCTGTGAGTGAAAAGAAGAAAAAACTTTGAGAAATTCACCCTATAGATATTCACCCTTAAAGATAGCTTCTTCAAGTTTTGGCTCCCTCTGCCCACGTTTGTGTGCTTGTTTATTTTTCAGTTCTCAGGTAGTTGTATTTGGACCAGAATGTTTGGCCATATTTAGCGGCAGGGAGAGGATGCAAGCGAGCTCCACCTTGTCTGGCGCCAGAGACCCTCCAGACGTTTTTCACCACAACCTCGGTAAAAACCACACTTTACATTGAGCCCAGGACACAGACGGACACACACAAATACCAACGACATTCGCAAACCACCTGCCCTCACCATGTGCGATGGCCTGCCCTGTTCTGTCTACTCTGTTTTTCAGACGTGCTGGTCGACACTCAGTACCACATGCTAGCTGAGTTTGAAAAACACAGTTCTAAACATTATTACTGAAATGGGACAGAGAGGCCCGCTAGTAACTGAAATAAACTTAAGCACATTTCAACAAATCCTGGATAATAAATACCAGAGCTCATAGATCAGTAAATGTGTGACTCCAAAAAATGTGATGAGAATTGCATTATAACTTTAGATTATAGAACGCTGGGTTCTCCGTGTGACAAACACTCCCCCCACCCCCACCTTCCCTTAGTCCTGGACAAAGGTAAATCGAGTCAGGGATGTTTGTGGGTTTTGTAGTCCAAAATTAGCCAACTCAAAGTGATGTGGTTAATTGTAAGTCCCCCCAAGCCTAATTTTATGTTACGCACGTGGTTCCATGTATTACAAGTAGAAATAAACAGACTGAAGCCACCTCTGCAGTGAGAGGAAAACAAGGAATTATTGATGCCTAATTCCCACTGCCTTCTTTCCCTTTTGCATGCCTCCCTCCTCCCTTCCTCCTCCCCCTCGTTAATAAAATCTGATGGGTAATAAATATTTGAACTGGATTCTGATGCTTGTTGACAAGTTCAAGGATGTGAATGCTTAAAGAAACAGGCCCAACCAACAAGGAATGAGGTGGTTTCCTACAGTACTAATTTCAAGTAGCTCTAGAACATTCACCTTAATTACTGCTTACAGATACCTCCAGAATATGATAAACTTGATGAGCCATTATGGGTACTTCTAAAATATAATAAACTTGATTAAAGGTATCAGAAATATCTTTCTGACTCTATACTTGAAATCCTATGTTTACATAAAATAGCATTTAATACACAATCTGTCCAATGCAGATGGCTCCTTTTCCCTGCCTCGCCTACTTCTGTTTTTCTACAACATTTCCTGTTAAATAAAAGACATCTTTCCCTGGTTCCTTCAGCATGGAGTCTTAATTTGGGTGTGGGCAGAGGAGAGATGGTGGCAGAACACAGGAGTAAGAGGAAAGGTGGGGTGAAGGGGAATGTGGAGCCTTGAGCCCCGCCTCCCACCCCCACAGCGCACACAAAGCTGGGTCGCCCCCCGCCATCTGGGAGTCTGTGTCCCCCAGTCACCCTGAGTGCAGGGAATCCGTCTGAGCCTCACTGCCCCCCTGCCCCAGAGATGAGCAGCAATGCAGCAAATGTATTGAAAAGTCAGCCTGTGATCTCAAAGTTAGGAGATTACTCAGGGAGAAACAACAGGATCGCTTGAGGTGCTACAGCAAGACCCCTTCCTTCTCTGTTCAGTCTTTTGAAAATAATGAAAATGTTCCACCTGAGCCTCGACCAGACTAAAAACAAAACAAAACAAAACAAAAAACCCACCAAAAATGGCTCAAACTGGAGAACCAATCAAAGCCCCAGAGCCAATTCCTCTAAGCAGTGAAGAAATAGCCAACCTATCAGATGCACAGTTCAAAGCACTGGTCATCAAAATGCTCACAGAATTGGTTGATTTTGCTCACAAATTAGATGAAAAAATGCAAGCTACAATACGTGAAATGAAGAAACATGCATGGGGAACTGATAGAGATGAAAGGAAAACTGGGACTCAAATCAATGGAGTGGACCAGAAGGAAGAAACTAACAACCAAACAGAAAATGAGGAAGAAACAAGAATTCAAAGAAATGAGGAGAGGCTTAGGAACCTCCGGGACATCGTTAAACGTCCCAACATCCAAATTATAGGGGTCCCAGAAGGGGAAGAAGAAGAGCAACAAGTAGAAAACTTATTTGAACAAATAATAAAGGAGAACTTCCCCAATCTGGCAAAGGAAATAGACTACCAGGACGTCCAGGAAGCTCAGAGAGTCCCAAAGAAGTTGGACCCAAGGAGGAACACACCAAGGCACATCATAATTACATTAGCCAAGATTCAAATGAAGCAGAGAATTCTAGAAGCAGCAAGGGAGAAGGGGACAGTCACCTACAAAGGAGTTCCCATCAGACTGTCAGCTGATTTCTCAAAAGAGACCTTGCAGGCAAGAAGGGGCTGGAAAGAAATATTTGAAATCTTGAAAAGCAGGGACCTACATTCAAAATTGCTGTATCCAGTAAAGCTGTCATTTAGAATGGATGGACAGATAAAGCGCTTCTCAGATAAGGTAAAGTTCAAGGAGTTCATCATCACCAAGCCCTTATTATATGAAATGTTAAAGGAACTTATCTAAGAAAAAGAAGATAAAAATATGACAGTGAAAAGACAGCAAACTCACAGCTATTAAGAACCATACCTAAAACAAAAGCAAACTAAGCAAACAGCTAGAACAGGAACAGAAGCACAGAAATGGAGATCATATGGAGGGTTAGCAACAGGGGAGTGGGAGGAGGAGAGAGGGGGAAAAGGTACAGAGAATAAATAGCATAGACGGTGGGTAGAAAATAGACAGGGGGAGGGCAAGAATAGTATGGGAAATGTAGAAGCTAAAGAACTTATGACACATGGACATGAACTAAAGGGGGGAATGTGGGTGGGAGAGGGTGTGTAGGGTGAAGGGGAATGATGGGGGAGAAATGGGACAACTGTAATAACATAATCAATAAAATATATTTTTAAAAAAATGTTCCACCTCACCCTTGTTGAACCTCACACAGGACATCACACTTCAGGTCAATTGGCAGACCTTGCCCCCAAAGTGGATCAGCTCATGGTCATCGAGGAAACTGTTTGGTTTACACATTTTGAAAAACCCATCGTGCTTAGAGATGGGTAATAAGAGAAGCTAAGGTTGATTGGAGGGATCTCTATAATTTCACCCATTAAAGAAGGGAAGCATCCTATACTCACATCTCCTAGACAAGAGAACATGGAAAAATAACAGGAAGGTAGAGTTTGTGTCTATAGGAAGTGGCTCTGCAGAAGCTAACACCCCATTCTCCTGCAACAGTCTTGAACAATTACTGGGTACTTACTATGTACCAAGCATAGAATTGACCAAGTTAGTCCTCATAACAATCCTATAAGAGGAGTGCTATCCATATCATCACCCTCATTTTACAAATGGAGAAACTGAGGCTGGGGTTGGGGGTCAAGTAACTTGCTCAAGGCCTCACATCTACTAAGTTGCAGAGCAAGGACTTGAGCTCAGGCAGCCTGGCTCCAGACTCTACACGCCTCACGACCGCACTACAGGGGTGGCCTCTAGTTTACCACTAACTGGCGTGGGAGCTGACCTCACACAAAGCTGCACAGCAAGCAAAATGTGATCACTTGCACTTCATCCTTTTACCCCACCTCTGTTCCAGGGAGACAGGAAGGAAATGAGAGAGAGAGAGGAACGGGAAGCTTTATCATGATCATCATTTTAATTCGTTAACTTGAGTTTTAAAGTCTTCCAGAGACAGCTAACTGCCCACCAAAATTCAAGCTTGCTCTTCTGTAGTATAAGGTTGTTTCTGGGAACCGCTTGGCCAACGTTTCCTAACCTCCCTAGGTGGGGTTTGTGTGACCAGTTTTCTCCAATAAATGTGAGCAGTAGTACTATAAGTCACTTCTGGGACCATACAGTTAAAAAGTAGGTGTGTCATTTCCCCGTCTTGCTTTCTGGATGCAAAAGACTCCAAGCCCTGGAGAACAGAGAATCCCCAGGATGACCATAGTCCGAGTTCCTGAATGGCTTAGTGGGAGGCTGTCCACCAAGCAGAAGCACTTCACTGAATAACTGCATGAGTGAGAAAGAAACTTCGACTGCGTTAACCACAGATATTTGGGGTTCGTACATCACAGCAGCTAGTATTACCCTAATATTAAAGCAGACAACCAATGACTGTTCAAGAGCCCCCACCCCACTTCTCCTGTTACAGTTCTTTATTGCTGCATAACACACTATCCACATTGGTTTAACACAACCATTGTATCATGCTCCCAGACTGTGGGTCAGGAGCTCAGATGGGGCACGACAGGGATGACTCAGATCCACCCCACAGTGTCTGGGCCTCAACTGGAAAGGCTCAAAAGCTGGGGTAACACAGGTCAGGGGGCTAATATCATCTAGGGGCACCTTCATTCCCATGTCTGGCACTGGATGCTGGATGAAGTTGGGACCACAGCTGGAGCTGTCAGCAGAACATCCACATGCAGCCTCTTCCTGTGTTCTCTCCGCTCCTCATGGTGACTGGGTTCCAAGGGCATCCGAAAAAGTCAGGGTGGAAGCTGTTACCACCTTTTTTTTTTTTTACATGAAATGTTATTTTGAAGATTTTTATTTAGAGAGAGGAGAAGGGAGGAAGAAAGAGTGAGAGAAACATTGATGTGCAAGAGAAACATCAATCAGTTGCCTCTTGCATGCCCCCCAGCTGGGTACCTGGCCCACAACCCAGGCATGTGCTCTGACTGGGAATCAAACCAGCGATCTTTCATTTCACAGGCTGGTGCTCAATCCACTGAGCCACACCAGCCAGGGCAGCTGTATCACCATTAATGAATGGCATAGCATCTTTTCTCCTGGAGTCACGTAGATTCAAGGGAAGGAAATACAGACACCAACTTACAACAGGAGGAGTGTCAAGTCACACTGTAAGAGCATGTGGGTTGGGTGATCTTGTAATCATCTTGGAAAATAATCTGCCATATTTTCTTTGCATATTTCTCTCTTTCCTTTTCTTCTTGCCCTATGCTTCCTCCTCTTGTCATTTTTCTTTCACACTTTCTAACTCTTTCTAACATTCCTCAGCTCAGTTCAATCAGCACTGGTTGAGTATATGCAGTGAGGCATGTGTCAGATCCACAGAGACAGGCAACACCCTACTTCCTTTTCTGCATCCTGCTATCTTTCCCTGGGGTATGGCCATTCCAGCTCAGAGACCGCAGCTAGACTGTAAGGAGTGCTGCACTCGGGGACACATAGATCCAAGCTCACAGCCCTGGCTTTAGTTCCTTGTACTGCCAGTCACTAATAGAGTTTCATCCCTTCATTCCTTCAGTAAAAATGTCAGGAATACAATAGAAAACAAGACATAACCCTTAAGAAGCTCACAATAAGGAGACCTTGGGCGACCGAGTAGCCTCGGTTTTCTCCTAGGCAAATAGGGATATCTTGCAGGTTGGGAGTGAGGATTAAGTAAAATAATATATAAAAAATTCATGGTAGGTACTCAAACTTGGTACCTACTAATTCATTGTAGGACTATTTGCGATAGCAAAAGACTGGAGAGAACTGAACTGATTATCAATACAGGACTGATGGAAGAAACAATGGTACATCCACACAATGGAGTAATATACAAGTGTAAAGAGGAAGGAAGAACATACGTATACACTGCTGTGGAATTGTCTCCAGGATATATGTGAAATAAAATGAGCAAGACGTGGGAGTGGGTAGGGGTGGGGATGAATTGGTGAAGCACAAGGGATTTCTTGTAGGGTCTTGAAACTGTTCTCTATGAGTGTATAATGCATGACAGACACTACACGTTTGCCCAAACTCATAAAACTTTGCATTAGGAAGAGCGAACTTCAATGTACGTAAGTTTAAAAAATCATTTAGGAGGTCAAGAGATGCAGACAGAATGCAGATTTTGACAAGAGTGTAACTGTATGAAATGATCTCTCTGAAGGGGCTGGAGAAAAAGGGTGCCGACCCAGGTAACTCTGGAACTGAGCTGTAAGACTGAAGGCAAAAACCTGCATATGAGAAGTCTCCTCCACTCGTTGAAGTTGTTTCCCACAGGTGTGTGGATTCATTACAAAGCCACTCTACATGTCTACTGGAAATGATAGTTAAGCAAATGTATGGCTGATGGTGAGAGCCAGGTGTCTCACAGTTGGACTGAAAGATTACAGATAAGCAAGGGGACAAGGGGTGCGGATTAGGGCGGGAAATGACTAGAATGATCCAGGTGCCAGGTGCATTAGAGTTGTAAGGCATCAGTATGCATACATTCAGATTACACATTGAAATAGCTGTGTGTATTTACATGTTATTACACACACACAATATACATGCACACATAAGTATTCATAGATATAGAGGGGTTAGGACTCATTCACACATATTTTTCCTTGCTTTGTCAGCTCAGAGAGCCTAGAAGCAACGACATTCCATTGGCCACAAGCACACCCAGTGCCCAGATCTTTGTTTCTAACACCATTTTCCAATAAAAGGAACCAAGGATTTTTGGAGAAATGGCTGATTCTAGGTCTAAAACATCTTGTGCCAGAAAGTAAGCAAGTGCTCAATAAAACACATGATGGGAATTGTGTCATGGGACAGTGTAGCTAAAGTGGGAACAATTTGAGCAACAAAGTAAATAAAGTGGTATTGGGTTATAACTCGAAGTATAAAATAAGTGTCCACAAGTCCATATTTGTATAAGTAAATGACTCAATAAATAAATGGGGGAGAAGAGACAAATCCATGCAGAATTTCAAGTAACTTTTGCAGATAACCTGCCTTAAGGAAGTAGAGCAAAACTCCCCACTTCTTAAGTGTGGACTGTGCATAATGACCTCCTTTCAAAGAGCACTTGATGGGAAAGGGGGGAAAGAGTAACCTTACACCGCCCAAGCTGCATGATGATCAAGATTAACATCAACAGTGATAATTCCTGTTGACAGTTGGTACCCTTAATATGATCTGATGAGAATGGCATTTTTACCTTTGTGGTCTTCCTCCCCAAGACCTATAACCCCAGTCTATAATAAGAAAAAACATCAGAGACATCCCAATTAAGGGATATTTTACAAAATATGGGGCCAGTACTCTTCAAAGTCATTAAAAAGAAAAGTTGGAGAACCTAACACCGGCAAGAAGAGCCTAAGGAGCCTAAGGTAATGAGGTAATGTCAGGATGGCTTCTAGGCACACTTGTTGTTCCCCAACAGAACACTAAGGTGAGGTACAGACACCAACAGACACCCATCCGAGCTTAGGGGGACGTCTGTCTGAGGGTGCAGATATGGCACTCGCTGATTTTCCTTAACCTTTGTGACACCACAAAGGGTCATTCTTGACCTGACAGTGCCACACAGACAACAAGCTCCGGGCTGGGGTTGCAGCCGCCATTAGGAAACTAGGTTCTGGGAACAGACCTCGGTTGGCACCCTACCCCACCATTTAATTTTTACTTTGGGAAGATTTCTCAACCTTTCTGGGCCTCTTTTCTCATCACCTGTAAAGAATTGATAGGAATTACTATTGTAACCACTCTCATCATATTGTTGATAAGGGGCAAGCAAATAAAATAAAGTACGTAGGGAGTTTAGCCCAGTACCTTAGCGCTTAGATCTCAGTAAATGTCAGCCACTGACTGATATGCTTTGTATGATTTATTTAGTATATGTATTTTCTCCCGACAGAATTTTAAAAAAGTGTTAATCAGGTATTAGAAAATTGAAATGATAAAAGGGGGCGAGTTATCACAGAAGTATTCACTATAGGGCACAGCTAGCGCACTATGTTGGAGACTCAAATGAAGAAGTTTGTTTTTTGTTTCTTGCTTTACTGCGGATAATTGACATACCATAAAATTCATCCACTGGAAGTGTAAGAATGTTTCAATGACTTTTCAGTAAATATATACAACTGTGCAATCATGACTACAATCCAGTTTTAGAAAATTTCTAACACCTTCCAAAATTTTCTCAAGCCTGTTTGCAAGCATCCTGGTTCCGACACATAGCCCCAAGTGACTGATTTCTGCCTGGATAGATTTGCCTAGAATTAGTTTCATTTAAAAGAAAATACACTGGTAAAAGGTCAGGCAAAATAGATACTATTTAGGAGCAGACTTAACTTTTTAAAATTATAACAATTTTATTTTATTTTTTAAAGATATTATTTATTTATTTTTAGAGAAGAGAAGGGAGGAGTAAGAGGAGAGAAACATCAATGTGTGGATGCCTCTGCAAGGCCACCTGCTGGGGATGTGGCCCGCAACCCAGGCATGTGCCCTGACTGGGAATCCAACTAGTGACTTTTTGGTTCCCAGGCTGGTGCTCAATCCACTTGAGCCACACCAGCCAGGGTAATAACAAGTTTAAAGTTGTTTAAAAGTTGGTTATAGTTTTACGGAAATCGTCATGAAGCAAAGTGTAATTAAAAGAAAGGAAAGATAAGAAAAGTTTCCATTTTAGGGCGGATAGGACTAGGGACAAAGTTCTAGAAAGGGAGAGGAGAGTGGGACGCGCGTGCTAGATGATCTTGTCCGCCCCCACTTTCACCTGCGGCAAGTGAGCTGCACAGCTGCGCGAGCCCCGACCTGCGCGAGCCGGCGGCGCCCTTTCTCGCGCAGGCGCAGTGGCTTTGCTTGCGGGCCGGAGGTGGGCGGGGTGCCGAGCCAGAGCCAGAGTTCGCGTCGATCGCGAGCGCAGAGCGATTGCTTCTGTCTGTTGTGTAGTTATGTTGTCAAACAAGCGAAGAGGCGGCGGGAACCGGGGTGGGGGCCTGACTCGGTGCTGGTGGTAGTGGGCTATGGGGGAGCCCGGCTCCTTGGTTCCGAGAGACCGCCGCACAGGCCGGAGCTGGTGCTTGCGGCGCGTGGGGATGGACGCCGAGTGGCTCCTGCTGGAGGATGGAAATGAGGTGAGCGGGAGGCCTCGAGGAGTGGGAGTTAGAAGAAGCCGGGCCTGGAGGGGGCCGAGGCGCCTGGGCCCGAGGGCTAAATGGAAAAGAGGGGGTGGGAGCAAGAAGAGGAGAGAAACGAGAAGGGCCTGAGGGAGAGAAGGGAGAAGTGCGGGCGGTTGTGGGGAGTGGGGAGTGGGGCCTGGTGTGGGAGGTGTTTGGGAGAAGTAGAGACCGAGTAGGAGGAAAGATGGGCCTCCGGGGCGAGCAGGGGAGGCCGGGTGCTGGAAGGAGCCGGGCAGAGGACGTGAGGACCAGCTAGGGTTTTGAGGGGAAGGGGGCGAGTGGTCTGGGAGGGAAGCGGGCAGCCCCAGTTCGGGTCGCGCGGAGGCCTGCGGATCCCAACCTCGGCGGAGAACGAGAACTTTCTCGAGTTTATTTTGAAAACCGTTGCGAGTTTTGGGTCAAAATACTCAAACTTTAATGTAAAAATGCCTTCCTTTCCAATTCTTGAGGAAAATGAGCATTGTGGGGTCGGCCACATTTCTCCTGTGTGTCTCGGTTACTGCCGAGTGGCATCCCCTGAGCTGGCTGGGGAGTAGGGATTCATAAAAATAGAGGCTGCTTATATTGTTTTCCAGTGAGGTCATAAATGCGCAAAAAAAAAAAAAAAAAAACACACCAAGAGGAAAGTGAGACAGTTTCTTTTGGGGGACGTTTGGAATGGGGGGTGGCTCCAGAGGAGGGTGATGGAAGAGAGAGGAGGGGGAGTTAAAGAATGCAGTCAGTTTGTGGAGAGCTGGATTAGGGACAGCTGGTTGTGGCTGGGAACCATTTGGGTTTTGGAAATAATTTGTATGAAAGATGAAGTATTTTATTATGTATGTATGACTAGATTTTCCTATAAACCATATAATCTCAATTTCGTTTCCCACGTATTTATTGAGTACTTACATTGTTTAGTGTACCATAAGGGAGCCAAAAAAAGACTTCTGCTATCAACGAGTTTCTGGCTTGAGTGGAGAAAGAGGATTTTATTCACAGTGAAGGAGTCTGAGAACATCAAGGCAGGCTGTATGATCAAGTGCCAAGATGTGGATTATTTAGTGCTATTTTAGAGCAGTGGTTCCTCAGTTCAGAAGAGGGATTCGGGTCTAACCTTAAATGTTGCTAGGTTAGATGAGATGGTTAAAAGGGTTACTTGTATGTTGTGATTTGAAGAACATCAGGAAGACACCTCTGACCCCAAATCTTTTTGTCTCCAGGTGTTAGTACATAAAAGTCTGCATTAGACAGTCATTCTTTTAGTGAATGAGCATTTACCTTTCCTTACACTTCCCTTTCCAAAATCATACACCTTTGGGAAGTTTCACAAATGAAGACACTAACACCTGAATAATAGTAACTATGGTTTGTACTTTCACATAATTGCCTAATCTGGGCCCTACACATATACTGTATTCCCACACACAACCCTTTAATGTACTTAGAAGTCACGTGTTAACTCACTCCTCAGATTGAATTGCTGTGGATTAATTTATTATTTCTGAATAGCTTGGTAACACTATGAGTCTTGATGGGAGGAGCAGAGGACAGAAAAAATTAAAACATCTGCAGCAAGAACTGAAAGGCTTGCTTTCCTATACATATTTTAAACTGTTGCATAATTTTATCGGGAGAGAGACCCACAGAAATCAGACGGAATGATGAAAACACATGGGAGGATTGGCTTATCTCCATCCTGGTGTGGTAGAGAAGTCTGTTAGGCCAGGCTGTGTGCAAGGTTGGGGGTCTTGGGAAGTAGTTGGAGCATAGCCTGCAGTGAATATGAAGAGAGGCCTGAGTCAAAGCCAAGAGATGAAGTCTTACTTATTGTACTGGTCCCAAATCATAGCACAAGCTAGTGGTCACATGATTTGAAAGGTATGCTGATATCATTTGATTATAACAGCAGAGTAAGATCAGTTTTCTGCCTTCCCAGTTCACCTCAGTCTCAGATTTCACAGATAAAATAATAAAACATGGTTCCTCTCATTTCACTGTAGGGAATACTGTAGTAAATTGTCTGTCTGAATGTGTGTCTTTAAATTTCTTAAACTAGAGAGTTTTCTGAAAAAAAAAAAAAAAAAATTGCAAATTAGCTAGTACCTGGCCCTGTAAGTATTTAGGCCTTTGTTACAGATAGAAAAACTTCCGGCCAAGATGGAGGCATAGGCATACATGCTGTGCCTCCTCGCACAACCAAAAGAAGGACAACAACAAATTTAAAAACAAAAAACAACTAGAACTTACAGAAAATCGAACTGTATGGAAGTCTAACAACCAAGGAGTTAAAGAAGAAACATTTATCCAGACTGGTAGGAGGGGTGGAGATGGGCAGCTGGGGTGGAGAGGACTCATGGTAATAATGCAGCTGGAGGACAAGGCAGGAGGCACCTGGAAGAGCTGGGTGGGTGGTCCCACATTTGTGTGCAGATAAACAGGGAGGAACAACTGAGGAGTGAGACACACTGTGCAACCCAGGGTTCCAGTATGGGAAAAGGAATCCTCAAAACCCCTGACTGAAAAAAACCTGTGAGGGTTGAGGTGGTGGGAGAATCTCTCAGCCTCACAGGAGAGTTCATTGAAGAGACCCACAGGGTCCTAGAATGTACACAAACCCACCCACTCAGGAATCAGCACCAGAAGGGCCCAATTTGCTTGTGGGTAGCAGGGAAAGTGACTGAAAGTTGGTGGAGAGCAGAGCAAGCAGCATTGTTCTTCCTCGACTCCCTACCCCATGTACAGCACCAAAACGCAGTGACTGGGTGACCGGGTTGTTTCCCCCCGCCCCACCGTGGTGAAAGCCTAAGTTTCTACCCCTTACTACTTAACAGACATGCCAAAACAAAAAACAAAAGGCCCAAATGAAAAAATGGATCAAAGTTCCAGAAAAAATACAACAAAGTAACGAAGAGATAGCCAACCTATCAGATGCAGAGTTCCAAACACTGGTTGCTCACAGAATTGGTTGAACTTGGTCGCAAAATAGAGGAAAAAATGAAGGCTATGAAAAGTGAAATAAAGGAAAATGTAAAGTGAACCAACAGTGACAGGAAGGAAACCAGGACTCAATTTAACTTCCTTCCTCAGAAGGAAGAAATAAACATTCAACCAGAACAGAATGAAGAAACAAGAATTCAAAAATATTAGGAGAGTCTCCAGGACAACTTTAAACATTCCAACATTTGAATCATAGGGGTAGCAGAAGGAGAAGAGAAAGAACAAGAAATGGAACTTATTTGAAAACATAAGGAAGGAGAACTTCCCCAATCTGGCAAAGGAAATAGACTTCCAGGAAGTCCAGCAAGCTCAGAGA
Organism: Glossophaga mutica; assembly: GCA_039655065.1. Lineage (NCBI taxonomy): Eukaryota > Metazoa > Chordata > Mammalia > Chiroptera > Phyllostomidae > Glossophaga > Glossophaga mutica. The sequence continues at coordinate 113,712,856 of CM077306.1, forward strand.
GTCCCAAAGAAGTTGGACCCAAGGAAGCACACACCAAGGCACATCCTAATTACATTTCCCAAGATTAAAGAGAAGGAGAGAATCTTAAAAGCAGCAAGAGAAAAGCAGTTACCTACAGAGGAGTTCCCATTAGACCATTAGCTGATTTCTCAGAAGAAACTTTACAGGCTAGAAGGGGCTGGAAAGAAGTATTCAAAGTCATGAAGGGCAAAGACCTATGTCCAAGGTTACTCTATTCAGCAAAGCTGTCATTTAGAATGGAAGGGTATATAAAGTGCTTCCCAGATAAGGTCAAGTTCAAGGAGTTCATCAACAACAAGCCCTTATTATGTGAAATGTTAAAGGGACTTATCTAAGGAAAAGATCAAAACTATGAACAGTAAAATCACAACAAACTTAAAACTATTAACAACCGAACCTAAAAACAAAAAACTAAGCACACAACTAGCACAGGAACAGAATCACAGAAATGGAGATCACATGGAGGGTTATCAGTGGGTGAGTGGAGGAGGGAGGATGGGGAAAAAGCTACAGGGAATAAGTAGCATAAATGATTTACAAAATAGACAGGGGGAGGTTAAGTATAGTATAGTATAGGGATTGGAGAAGCCAAAGAACTTATATGTATGACCCATGGACATGAACTAAAGGGGGAGAATGTGGGTGGGAGGGGGTGTGCAGAGCAGAGGGGAATAAAGGGGGGGAAGTGGGACAACTGTAATAGCATAATCAATAAAATATAGCTTTAAAAAAGTATTTAGGCTTCTGGGAAAAGCCATAGTAAAGATACTGAATGAAGCATTTCCCCCTTTTTCTTCTCGTGTGTTTGGCTTACATGAAACTGCACTAAGAGGGTTGGAAAAAAGGAAAGGATGTTTCTAGAATATTTGCTGGTCTTTTGGGAAACAGTCATTGTCATTCCCAGGAGGAAAGGGATAGCATTAGCGAATGTGTGTAAGGACAAGATGATCTTGTAAGGACAGGATGGTTGTGATGACTGACACCACTGATGTCAGTTAAGTAAGCTCAGAGCCTTGCAAAGTTATTGTACAGAAAATGGCAATAACCCCAACCTATGAGTTGGTGGTTTGTTAGCACTCGGTTCCCGTGGGAAATTTAGTTTTGTGTTAACAAGTGATGCTGGGATATCCAGATAAGCTCACTGCAGACTTTTAGCTATGGTTCACTAATGTAAATTTTAGGACCAGACAGTGAAGGGAAGGACAAAAAAGAGTGTTTCCTTCCTTTTCTAGATCCAGAGTCTATAAGAGTTTCAGAAAAAGGCAGTCATTTCCCTTTTCTGTACTACTTTCTGCAGGCCACTCCCAATGGCAGTCTGGTTGTCTCCCCCAAGTATTAAAATGGAGTATAGAATACTTTCTTTATTAGAAATAAAGCTATCTGAATGGAAATTCCTGCTGAATATAGATGACAGGTACATCCTTAAATAGTCCATTTTTAAAGGATATATATGTATATTAATTCAGAAGAACTTCCATAGTTAATGGAATTTTTGACAAACTGTCAAAGAACTGAAAAACTGTGGACTTAGGGTTTTGGTAGAGGTGGTCACCACAGAATTTTAAAGGCAAACAAATCAGATTGTGAAAGGTCCTGGATACTTGCTGCTCCATTGTTTCCAGTGGTAATGACCCAGTTTCCAACTTTTGGCTTCAAAAAGACCTCTCTTGGAAACTGGAAGGACTCATAAGCAATATCTCTTCATTCATTCACAGATATTTACTGAGCACCATACCAGGTACAAAAATACAGCAGCATACAAGGCAGATAAGGTCCCTGCTCATGGAATTTATGTTCTGGTATGAAGGAGACAGAAATAAATAAGCAAGTTAGTTTTGGCTTGTGATAAGTGTATGCTAGTAATAAAAAGAATGCACTGGGGTAGGGCAGGGGAGTTGAGAGCAGGCAGCAATTTCAGATAGGATGGATCATCAGGATAGGCCTCTGAGGAGATGAAACTTGGAAGATGAGAAGGAGACCATGCAAATGTCCAAGAGAAGAGTATTCTAAGCAGAGCAAACAAGTGAAAAGACCTTCAGGTAGCAGTGAATATTTCTGATCATAGCATAAGATAAGACTAAAGAGGCCGAGGGGTTTTGGACATTCAGGGCCTTATAGGACATGAGATGAAGCTTGGATCACTGGAGAATTTTAAGGAAAGGGAAATGATCTGATTTGAAGTTTTTACATTACCACTCCAGTTGTTGTGTGAAGAATAAGGTTTAAGAGGACCAGCACAGGACCAAAAACAGCATAACTGGTGGAAGCCAGGTTGTTTTTCCCTGAAGCACATGTTTGTTGATTTTAGAGGAAGAGTGGGGTGGGGGAGGGAAGAGAGAGAGAAAAAGAGAAAGAAACATCAGCGTCAGAGAGAAACATTGATCGGTTACCTGTTGTATGCACCCTGACCAGGAATCAAACCTACAACATAGGTATGTGCCCTGACCAGGAATTGAACCTGTGACACTTTAGTGTATGAGACGATGCTCCAACCAACTGAGCCACCCACCCAGGGTGAAAACCAGGTTGTTTTGACTGTGGTAGTGACCATAGAGATAGAAGTGAAGAGATTTAGGACATACTAAATTACAGGCAGTAGAATTTGTTGGTGATTTTTAAAAAGATTTTATTTATTTATTTTAGAGAGGGAAAGGGAGGGAGAAAGAGAGAGAGAAACAGTGTGTGGTTGCCTCTCACACACCCCCTACTGGGGACCTGGCCTGAAACCCAGGCATGTGCCCTGACTAGGGATTGAACTGGCAACCCTTTGGTTCTCAGGCCAACACTCAATCCACTGAGCCACACCAGCCAGGGCTGAATTTGCTGATGATTTGAACATGGGTTGAGGGACGGAAGAATCAAAGATGGCTCCTGAGTTTTGAGCTAAGCAGATGGTTGGATGATAGTGTCAGTCACTGAGATGAAAGTCTGTAGAAGAAGAATAGATTGGGTCAAGGAGAGTCGTGTGGTCTTTGAGGGACTGAGAAGTACAGGGATGATCCTGAAAGATTTTCAAAAGGAGCAAAGATTTTCAAAAGCTATTGTTCCCAGCTTTTAGAAGACCACAGATCATTGGACATAATGTTCCCAGGTAAGGTTGTGGTATGGGTCATTAAAGAGGTGGCTTGTGCACCAAGAAGAACAAGCAGGGAACACTAAGATTTGGACCTCAGAAGAATTTCATTTTCTTCCTTGACAGGGTTATTATGAACTAGACTAGTCCATCAGGAAAGTACGATAGATGTGAATTTGTGCTTCTTTGCAACTTTTTCCAGGGGCCCTCAAGCTCTCCTTGAGGATAAGATGGAAAATATGGATGCAGTGCAGACTTTGTTTGAATTTACAACTGGTTAAAGGGTGTATCCAGAATATATGGTAGAATGTTTACTAGGCTTTCCTGAGAGCTTTGCCTTTGGCTACGCATCCTCTTTCAATCTTGTATCTATGTCTTGAATGAAAGTACAAAGGGCATCATATCACTTTGGTGGGTGACTCAAAGTTGGAAAAAGTAATGAGTATGTCTGATGGCATTAAAAATTCATAAGGGTCTTGACAAGCTCATGTAATAGGCTGAACTAACAAGATAAAATTTAATAGGAATCAATGTAAGGTCTTGCACTTGAATCCAAATTTACCAACTATCAAGTATATGGGGCAGAAGACACATGAGTTAGCATAGCAATTCTTGGGGGAGGGTCAGACCAAGAAACTTAATCATTCCTAAGCCTGAGGATACATTGGCAGTATGATAGAACTGCTATGAAAGCAAATGTGATTTATATGCTCCAGTGATAATATTCAGAACTAGGAAAGTGATACTTGATTTCAACTGTGTAATAGAAATTGTTTATTTTTCTTACTATGGCATTGACAATAGCAAAGGCCCATTAGGATAGTGAAGAGACTCAAACCTATGCCATGAGAGATAGGTTGAAGTAACTGGGAACAGAGGGCCAAGAAAAGAGAAGACTTGGTATACACTATAGCCCTCATGTGGGAGAGGTATTGGAGATTTTCTGATGGCGTCATGGCAGAGCCAGGGCCAGTGGATGGAATTTATAGTGAGAAAGATGCCAAGTCAGAGCCATTAAAAAATTGGACAGACTATCTTGTTTAGAGGCCATGGTTCTTGGCAGTGTTTGAGACTAGTTGATGAGGGTGTGCAGAAAGAATTCCTGCATCTCATTGCTTCTCAGGTCCTACCAACCCTGACGTTCCATGAGTCAATCCATTCAGCTGTCTCTTCTCATCACGGCTTCTTGCCTTTTTCTACCTGGTGGCTCCCGTGGCAGCTGAAAGAGGAGATTGCCGAGGAGCTGTGTGGGTCTCATGGGAGTCTGGTTTCCTAAGTCAGGACGTGCATATACCACTGGCTGACAAGACTGTAAGCCTTTTTATCAGCACAATGGCTGATGGTGTCTCTTACGTTGTTGTTGTCTTCCTAGGTGACTTTAGGACGAGGACTTGGTGTTACATACCAGCTGGTATCAAAAATCTGCCCTCTGATGATCTCCCGAAACCACTGTGTTTTGAAGCAGAACGCTGAGGGCCAGTGGACGATTATGGACAACAAGGTACAGGAATCCATAGAGGCCTAATGATTTTTATTGAATTTTTGTTTATTTTTAAACAGCTTTTTGTGTGTATGTAGCTAATACATGTACACAGTTTAAAGATTCAAAGATATATTGTCTCACCTAACCACCCAGTTGTCTTCCCAAGAGTCAGCCACTCTGCATGCTACCAGAGATTGGATTATGTCAAAATAATTTCAAAGGACTTGAAGTTAGTTACTCTGGGAACATCTGAATTGCAGCAGTAGTTCTTACTCCAGGAACTAGACTAAATTCCTGGGGAGGGTTGGCCCTTTGTAACTTGAAGGTCCTGGGAATCTGGTGAAGGTTCTGGAGCACATCTGTGGTTTGGGGCATGGAAAGGAGGAAGGAGCTGAGCTTGCTGCACCTAGTTCCTCCTCCTCCCCTCTCCTGTCAATCAGAGCAAACCATTTCCCTCCTTAAACCTGTTTAATGTATTGGTGTTCTGAGGAACATTTTCTTCGAAAAGAGGGCCTTTCTGCTTTAAAATTTTGAACAGTGTGAATACTAAGGAAGGCGAAGTAGTGTATAAAGCCTAGAAATTAGACAGTACCTAAAATACAGATGTACAAGCACCCAGGAATACAGTGAAAGTACAGACTATGAGGTAAGAGTAATTCTAATGCAGGCATTTAAGGATTAGTAAGTATAAAATGTCTTCAGACACTATTTTAAACTGCTCTGGTTGGAAGGATTTTAAAGATAACTGTTAGAAGGAAGTATATTAAAATGGTTGAGATGAATTTCTACATCTGAGGAGGGTTACTCCCACACCACCAAGCAATGCTGGGGACAGCAGCTGGATGTCCTACCATTCTGACACTATCTACCTGGAGATAGCATCAGATCCCACAAGTAAAGGACTTAGTCCTGCAAGACCACCCTCCGCTTCAGACCCTGATTGCAAGCCCAGGTTAACACCTGTGCTTCTGACCACCCAACCACCTGTAGGGGTTCCAAGGACCCCTTCCTTGGACTTCAGATGCCAGTTGCAAGTCCAGGTTATTACTTGTACTTCTGATCAACTGGCTATGAATCAGAGGTTCCCGTGACCTTCTACCCCTTTGGATTCAATTAATTTGCTAGAATGACTCACAGAACTCAAGGAAACTTTTACTTACATTTACCAGTTTATTATAAAAGGATAGGAGGGCTTCCGGTCAAGGTGGCAGCATGCATAAATTCAGTACTCGCATCCTCCCACAACCACATCAAAATTTTGACTATACTAGAACAACCATCATTCAGAACCACCTTAAGTCTAGCTGAATGGAAGTCCTACAACTAAGGAAATAGAGAAGAAGTCACAGCAAAACTGATAAAACAGATATGGAACGGGCTGATCCCACACCTGCAGGTGGTGATTTAAAGTCAGGAGGGATATCTCAGCTGCAGAGGTCCCCCCTAGGGAGTGAGGGGTCCCAGCCCCACACCAGTGCCCCCGGCGCAGGGTTCCAGTGCTAGGAAGAGAAGTCCCCGTAACTTCTGGCAGTGAAAACCATTGGGGATTGCGGTGAGTCCCAGGCAGTTCCTTTTAAAGGCCCTGCACACAGACTTACTCGGACTTGCACTCTTGGAGCTCCAGCACTGGGACAACAGCTTGAAAGGCACCAGAGATACACGGGGAGGAACTGAGTTCCGTTCCCTGATATCTGGCATCAGGGTGAGAGCTGGAGCTTTCTCCCAAACAGAAGTGTGGGTAGAGGCCATCGTTCCTTTTTTAGCCCTTCCCCAACAGAGCTTGTAGGCAGGACCTATATGTGAGTCTCCATCAACCTGACTATCACTGTTTGCCCCACTTTGGTGATTCTGAGGGCCTGCCCCACCAATTTGCAGGCCCACTCAAGCTGTTCCCAGTGGCTTTTCCATACAAATGGCCTGTCTTGGCTCGTGCTTCAGATTTTTCTAAACTCTCAAACATCTGGCCTTGCCATGCCCTGAATCTCTCTCTGGGTGGCCCCAGGCTTGGCAGTAGTGGCAGCCAGCCTTGATTTGCAGCTTGGCCTTTTCTGGGCATCTCCAAGCCAAGTACAAGTATCATCCATCTGCAGATTGCTTTGGTGGCCTCTGGCAGAACACAGGTAGTGGCTGACCTTGACCTACACCTCCTGGGAAGCCCCAGAGCCAGTGTACTTGGTGGACAGCTTCAGACCACGTCAAAACACCATGCACCCACCTCCACAGATGACACACTGAAGGGGCAGGCCCAGTGGGCACCAGAGCCCCAGTGGGCACCAGAGCCCCATTGAAGTAAGTCTTATTCTGTGGGGTGGGGGCCCTGCACTGCTGATCCTCCACAGTGGTTGCAGCCAGTCCTTGCAGCTGTTTGGCCTGGGGGTAAATCCCTCCCATTGATGTGCCAACCGCAGTCAAGGCTCAACTGAGAGGAGTGTGTACACAGCACACACAGGGTGGCGCACCTAGAGTGCCCAGCTTGGGTGATCAGGGAGGCTGTGCCACTGGGCCCTTCAGGACACCAGCGGCAGATGGCCACTCTACCAAGCCCAGGAGACATAGCAGCTCTACCTAATACATAGAAACAAATACAGGGAGGCAGCCAAAATAAGGAGACAAAAACATGGCCCAAATGAAGGAAGAGAACAAAATGCCAGAGAAAGAACTGGACAAAATGGACATGAGCAATATATTAGATGCAGAGTTCAAAACACTGGTTATAAGGATGCTCAATGGACTTAGGGGGAAAGTAGGTGAACTTAGGACTTCAACAGCATAAAAAAGGATGTAGAAACCATAAAAAAGAATCAGTCAGAAATGAAGGATAATATACAGGGAATCAACAGTAGAGTACATGAATCCAAGAATCAAAACAGTGATTTGGAATATAAGGAAGCAAAAAACACCCAGTTAGAACAGTAAGAAGAAAAAAGAATCCAAGAAAGTGAGGATAGCCTAAGGAGCCTCTGGGACAGCTTCAAGCATACCAACATTTGCATCATGGGGGTGCCTGAAGGTGAAGAGAGAGAATAAGAAATTAAAAACCTATTTGAAAAAATAACGACAGCTTCCTTAACCTGGTGAAGGAAATACATATACAAGTCTAGGAAGCATGGAGAATCCCAAACAAGATGAACCTGAAGAGGCCGACACCAAGATGCATCATAATTGAAAATGCCAAAGGTTGCCCTTGTTGGTGTGGCTCAGTGGATGAGTGCCGGCCTGCGAATGGAAGGGTTGCCAGTTTGATTCCCAGTCAGGGCACATGCCTGGGTTGTGGGCCAGGACCACAGTGGCGGGGGGCGCGTGAGAGGCAACTACTCTCCAGTGTTTCTCCCCCCACTTCCCTTCCCCTCTCTCTAAAAATAAGTAAAATCTTTAAAATAAATAAATAAAAATGCCAAAGGTTGAAGACAGAATCTTAAGAGCAGCAAGAGGAAAAGCAGTTAATTAGCTACAAGGATATTCACGTAAGACTGTCAGCTGATTTCTCAGCAGAAACTTTGCAGGAAAGGATTGGCAAGAAATACTGAAAGTGATGAAAAGCAAGGACCTACAACCAAAATTACTCTACCCAGCAAAGCTATCATTCAGAATCAAAGAACATATAAAGATCTTCCCAGACAAGGAAAGGCTAAAGGAGTTAATCACCACTGAACCAGTATTACATGAAATGTTAAAGGGTCTTCTTTAAAAAAAAAAAAAAAAAAAAAAAAGGATTTTATTTCTTTATTTTTAGAGGGAAGGGAGGGAGAAAAAGGAAGAGAAACACTGATTGGTTGCCTCTCACACGTCTGCAGCTGGGGGCCTGGCTTGCAACGCAGGCATGTGCCCTGTCCGGGAATCAAACTGAAGACTTTTTGGTTTGCAGGATGATGTCCAATCCACTGAGCCACACCAGTTAGGGCTAAAGAGTCCTCTTTAAGAAGGAAAAAACAGATACAAAATATAAGCAATAAAATGTCAGTAAATACATATCTATTAACAGTTGAATCTAAAAAACAAAATAAACAAACAAAACTGAAACAGATTCATAGAATGTTTTGATGGTTGCCAGATGGGAGAGGGGTTAGGGGATGGGTAAAAAAGTTAAAGGGATTGAGAAGTACAGATTGGCTGTTACAAAATAGTCATGGAGATATAAAGTACAGCGTAGGGAATATAGTCAGTAATATTATAATAACTATGTATGGTGTCATATGGGCACAAGATTTATTGGGGTGATCACTTAGTAAGTTACATAAGGTCCAATCATTGGGGTGTACACCTGAAGCTAATATGATAATGTCAGCTGTAATTGAAAAAATTAATGATAATTTTTTAAAATGTTAAAAGAATGCAATAAGGAATGCAGATGAACATCCATTTGGAGGAGATGTTTAGGGCAAGGCATGTGGAAGAGGCGCGGGACTTTCGCTGCCTGTCTAGGTGCGACCCTCTCCCAGCACTTCCGTGTATTCACCAACCCAGAAGCTCCCAGAATCTGTCCTATTTTTGGTTTTAATGGAGGCTTCATTACAGAGGCATGATTAATTAAGTCGATGGCCATTGGTGATGAATTCAACCTGCAGCCCCTCCCCAAGAGATAGAGGGGTGAGACTTACAGTTCCAGCCCCCCTAGCAACCAGCCCTCATCTTTAGGTGACCTGGGGACATTCCCAAAGTCACCTCATTAACATAACAAAAGACAGAGTGCTCTCTGTCACAACTTAAGAAATTCCAAGAGTTTTAGAAGCTTTATGCTAGAAACGAGGATGCAGTCCAAATATATGCTTCTTGTCATAACTCACAACATCACGGGTATCCTGCAGGTCTGCCCAGTGCCTCATTTTTCATGCATAAAACTTGTAGATTTAGGCTCTTGGAGAAAGTACCTTCTTGCACTAGGATTAAGTTGAGTTGTCACTGTGTTGAAGGAGTGGCCAAGTTAATTGGTTCAGCACTCTTGGCAAGGCCCTGTGAGAAAAGAAACTGGCCCTGAAAGGGGGACCTTACAGATGATGTAGTTTAACCCCTTCTGGGAACAGATGAACCTGAGGCCCAAAGAGATAAACTGACTTGCTCAAGGCCTTCCACATAACTGACTGGTTGAGTGAGTGACTAAGCCAGGGCTCAAACTCACAAGTCTCTACTGTACCCCATTGTCAAATACCAGTAAAGGACCCAAGCAGTTTGCTCTGCTGGCTGCTTGCTTTAGTAACAGTTATTGATGCATATTTAAGACATAGTTGCAAAGTTTTAAAGCCCCTGCAATAGCTTACATCGAAACACCTTAGGGAAGGATGTTTTCCTCATCAGAGTTGGTTATTTAGTAATGACGTTACAGTATTACAGAGGTGCGTTGCCTGCCACTTCTTTCTTTGATTATGTGCAACATAGATGTGTTCCATTTACGGGATAGCAGTTTGTGAGAGTTTGGGAAGCCACTGGCTGACTGATTTTAGTGTTCCTTGAACACCACCCTCAGGGACACAGAGGCAGCCAGTGCCCACCACAGATCATGACAGTGCTCCCCAGGTCGCTCCCCAGTGTTTGCCTTGCACCTTTCTTCTAGGGCCGGTGTCGTAAGACTCCTCTCTCAGGTCTCAGACAGATAAGATAGAGAAAAGAGAGGTAGGTGCCTGATTCTTCCGCGTCTTTCTGGTTTGAGCCTCTTGGCTTTGATTCAGTTTGTGAGATGACTGAATTTTGAGAGAAGCTATGACTGGATTGTTTTGATGGAGCAACTATTCTTACAGGTAGGCCTCTCCCTTCACTTCTTCTTCCCCTTACCAGATGCTCCTTTTCTCTCTGGCATGTCACCTTACCATCCTTCTCCTGATGAAGGATTTGAATTTCAGGTTCAGGATATTATTGTTATGGTCACATCTGAAGTCATTTGCCAAGTTGTTTTAAGAGGTGGATATTACTAATAATTCAAAACTACATTCCTTCTTTTTTTTTTTTTTTTAAGATTTTATTTATTTACTTAGAGAGAGGGGAAGGAAAGGAGGAAGAGAGGGAGAGAAACATCAATGTGTGGTTGCCCCTCATGTGTCTCCAACTGGGGACCTGGCCCACAACCCAGGCACATGTCCTGACTGGGAATTGAACTGGCAACCCTTTGGTTCACAGGCCTACACTCACTCCCCTGAGCTACACCAGCCAGGGCCATTCCTTCTTTAAGAATGGTCTCTTTCACATGCTGCAGAGGCCAGAAAGGGAAAGCTTAAGGGCAGATACAAAAAAATGCAACAAATGTAATTTTAGTTTAAAATTGAGTTAGGAGAAAAACCCAACCTTGGAGGACTGCTTATTTTGTACACAAACATGTGGATGGGGCGTGGCCAGGTGGCTTAGTGAGATGGAGCATTGTTCTGTGCACCAAAAGGTTGCGGGTTCCATCCCCAGTCAGGGCACATCCCGAGGTTGAGGGTTCAGTCCCCAGTCAGGGCATATACAGGAGGCAACTGACCTATGTTTCTCTCTCACACTAATGTCTCTTTCTCTCTCTCTTCCCTCTTCCCTTCCCCTTTCTTTAAAATCAATTTTAAAAAGTACACATAGATGGCTGTAGTGTAGATTTCGGTTAATTGAGTAGCTCTCCAGATAGTTCATCCTATGCATTGGTATCCAGCTGTTTCAGAAAATCTGTTGTTTCAAAGTCACAATCTGAAATGCTTTGGTGCCCGTGCCTATCTCCAGTCCTAGAGGCCCAGCAAGTCCTGTGAGCCTTCCTCACTCTTCCCCTCCTGTCATACTGCTATTCACCCATTCCTTGGCAACTCCCATCTTTGTCCTCCTGCAGGCTCTGATGTTTAGTCTCTGGTGAGGTAAACTATGTGAACAAACCTTGTTGCTTGAGACAGTTCAGCTTCTGATCTTTCAGCAGCCAGAGCAGTGGTTCTCAACCCTGTTTGCAGTTTTTGCCCTTATCTGGGGTATTTTTAAAACATACTGATGGTGGCCCTGGCTGGGTGGTTCATTTGGTTAGAGCGCCATCCGGATATGCCAAGGTTGCAGGTTCAGCCCCCGTTAGGGCACATACAAGAAACAATAGATGAGTGCATAAATGAGTGGAACAACAAATCGATGTTTCTCTCTCCCTCCCTGCCACAATACTCCCTCCCCTTCTTCCCCTTCCCTCTCTCTTTAAAATCAATAAATTTGAAAAAAAGAAAGGCTTGAACAGAGTTTGATTTATTTAAACTATTGTATTTGAGACCATGTACTGGCTAGTACCTGATTGTTCTTACGCAGCCATGCTGTTTTCATCCTTCTCTGTAGTCACCTTGTGAACAGACCTGACTCAGGGCTGCGGTCTAATTCATACCACTAGGTGTCACCAGGAAGTGATGAATGGGTGAACACAGAAGGACCCTAGGATAAAATGTGATTGGAAAAACTTGAGAGCTTATTTTTCAGATATAAAGGGCCCTGAAGGAGGCAAGTTGGCGCAGAGGGTCTAGTGGACAGCTGCAGTGTGTCCTGAGAGTTTGCCTCATCTTTCCCGTTTGCTCCACTCTTGGGCTGCTTCTGTAACCTTCTTTCTTTCTTTATTTAACCTTATTTTTGCCTTTGACATCTTTCTAAAATATCTGTACCTTGGCATTAGGTGGCCTTCTGTGTCGTATTACTTTTCCTGAAATTTTTTTCCTATGTATAATCAATTCTCATATAAAATTGTTTTCAGATAAATTCTCCTGACCTCTATCCCCCTCTTTTGTATTTTCCCACGTGTTGTCAGCAGAACTGATCACTCCTCGTAGTTCCTCTGGCTGAATCTGAATAGAATGGTTGGGAGAAATTTAGTCAGGTAAGCCAGGATAGGCCCACAGCAGTGGGTTAAAGCCAGTCTTTCTGTAAATCTATCTCTATATATACATGTATATGCTCGGCTTTTTCTACCTCTCCCTGCTCTTGCCAAATGATATAAAACCAGAAACAAGGTCCCAAAACCAAAACAGAGCTGAGCTCCAATCTCTACTCCCCTTCATCCTCTGTGCCTTGTGGTCAAGCCCCCATTCCTTGTATTTGGGTTGACCAGGTAATTTTTGTAGCTAAAAGTAGGTAGATATAGTTACCAACATAAACATAAGTCTTAGTAACACTTCAGCTGTGAGCTTCATCTCTGGTAAGTCCTAAAGGTAAGCCCTTGATATGGGTTAAAACAACCACTTGTTTCTTTCAACTCTAAATTCTGCCTCTGTTTCAAGTGTTTTAGAACCCATCACCCCCATTTAGCACCTCTCAGCCAACCCAGCTTCACATACTATTCCGTTGCGTTTATGGGCGGTGCTGTGTAGCCCACATGCGCATAGATGTACCCTCGTGTTTTGCTTTCCAGAGCTGCTAAAAGTTGTTTTCATATCTTTCAATTTTTGTACTTGGTATATTTACCTTGAAAGATGCTGAGCATAGAATTGAAGAGATTATTGATAAATCGAGCCAGAACATAATAATAGTAGAGAACACTTAGATAATGCTTACTATGTGCCAAGCACTTTTCTAAGTACATATGTAATTTTGTTAAATCCACACAAACACCATGAGGGAGAGACTCTTATTATTTTCTGTTTTAGAGATGTGGTAACTGAGGCATAGAGAGGTTAAGAAACTTGCCTATAGTCACACAGCTATTAAGTGATGGAGCCAGATTACACTCAGGCAGGTCTGACTCTAGGCTCCATGCTCTTAACCTCTGAACTATGATTTAGTTCAAACCATAAGGTAAATATTCATCAAGCATTTATTGTATGTGAGCCACTATATTAAGTGTTTTTACATGTTTTTTCTCATTCATTCCTCCCAGGAATCATAGAGGTGGCACTGTACTATCCCAGTTTTACAGACAGAAGTGAGGCACACACTTCTGTAAGAGGGTGAATAAGTGCCGACGGTTGTGCAACAATAAGCCCAAGCTAGTGCAGCGGGTTAAGAACCCAAGTCTGTCTGAGTCCAGAGCTCCAGCTCTTAACCGCTGTGTCCTGTTGCCCATGGACCTCTGCTATGAACTGGGTCAGGTCCCACCTGCAGTTTGACCCCAGGAGAAGTATCAGTACTCTCTTTTTTGGTTTATGTGTACTGGAAAGTGCTCTGCTCATTCACCAATGTGCTCAGGGACACATCCAGAGACAGTGTTTGCTTGGCTTTCCTGGCCCTGCCTGCCTTTGGACTTCATCATCAGATGCCACTTTACTAATAGCGGTGTTTTTCAGTACTGGCCATTGCTTCCAGTTTAGGTCAATGGGAGCTATTAAATTTCTGTTTCTTTCAATGCTACTGCATTTAATTGAGTAATTCATCCACCAGTAATAAGGTGATTCCTGCCTGTTATATAGGCAGTTCTCTGTGGAGGCATGAATGTGAAATACAGGTAAAAAGCCCAAATGCTGTTTGAAGAATGCTGTGTCTAAGGATGGTGGTTTATGAACCTTTCTTTTCTATTTGTTCTCAAGGGTTTTCCTTTTGAAAAGGCAGAAGGTTTTGCATCAGCAGGGGAGACATTCCATTAAGAGGAGGAAAATCATGAAGCTTACTTCGTTTTTCTTTCCCTTTTCCCAGAGTCTGAATGGTGTTTGGCTGAACAAAGTACGTCTACAACCTTTAGAGGTCTGTTCTATCCATAAGGGAGACCACATCCAGCTTGGGGTGGCTCTGGAAAACAAAGAGAATGCAGAGTATGAGTATGAAGTTACTGAAGAAGACTGGGAGAAGATACTTCCTTATCTGGCCCCAATAAGTGACCAGTTGACGGAAAAAAATAAGGGCTTGAGAACTAAAAGGAAATGTAGTTTGGATGAATTAGAAGCTCCTGAAGCTGAAGGCCCCTCACATTTGAAATCCAAAATAAACAGGATGTCTTGTGAACCTGGTCAACCACTGAAGTCACACGGGAAGGGTGAAGTGGCCAGTCAACCCTCTGAATACCTGGAACCTAAGTTGACTTCTCTTGAGCTAAGTCAGCATGCTACAGGGCCTCACGTTTACTCGGGCCCCACCAGAGTCCTGGAGCTTCAACATGAGGAGCAGAAAGCTTCAGACCCATTAGTATGTCAGGGCAGGTTAGAGCTTATCAAGGTGACCATGTCTAGGATTCTGAAGCTCAAAACACAGATGCAGGAAAAACAGGAAGCTGTTCTGAATGAGAAAAGGCAGACCCAAAAAGGGGACTCAAAGAATATTGTGCAGATGGAGCAGGAATTGCAGGACTTACAGTCACAGCTCTGGGCAGAGCAGGCCCAGCAGCAGGCCCGAGTGGAGCAGCTGGAGAAGACTTTCCAGGAGGAGCAGCAGTATCTCCAGGTACCACCTGGGAGGGAAGGACAGGAGTGCCGCTCGGGTGGGCAGGCCCTTTGTGAGCCTCTGACCAAGGCTCTGTTTCTGGGTCAGGGGCCAAATGCTGAGCTCCAGGGATGGAGATGGAATGGGAACAGAAAACTTGGAGGTAAGAGAAGGGGTTGAATCAAAGGTTAAGGCTTCAGCATGATGATCAGATCAAGAACCAAAGTTGGGGTGCCAAGATGGGGTAAGGTGACAGGCAGTGCCAGCCCCAGGATGTAACTGATCTCAGGATGTAAAGTTGAGGCATCTCAGGACTGAGGTAAATTCAGCGAGAGGTTGGATGAAGGTCAAGGTGCCACAGAACCCCAGCACACTCCATTTAAACCAGTAGTTGTCCTCAGAGTTACTTTTCTTTGCTCTGTGGTCCAAGTCAAATCACTTGGCCCCAAGGCAGGTACAGGTCAGCTAGCTACTCTGTCCTTGGTGTGCCTGGCAACTTGTTAGCTCTGTAGCTAACCTAGGAAGTGGGAGGCTACAAAGACAGAAAATGCTTCTCTTTCTATCCTGAGCAGCTGGCATGGGAGGGGACAGGTACACCATGACTCAGTTGTCAGGTTAAATTACAAGCCACCCTCCATGGTACCTGTAGTGGAAAGGTGCAATAATGACTCTCTTAGCTGTGTCAAGATAAAGCCAAATGTCCCCACCCTGAGTCATTTCCGTAGATGACAAGCTGTTGCACAAAGTTCCAGTCTGATCCTGGTCCTCACTTAAAATGTCAGCTCCTATTTGGCAAGAGCCACATGTTTTACTCCCACCCACTTGCTCAGACAATATGGAATGTCAGGAATTCCCCATTGTTGACTTAGAACAGTGATTTTCAACCCTTGTCATCTCAGGGCACACAAACTAATGACTAAAATTCTGTGGCACACCCAAAATTTTTTTTTGCCAATCTGACAAAAAAATAGGTATAATTTTGATTCATTCACACTAGATGGCTATTTTTGTGTTGGCAGTTACCATTTTTTTTCACTTGACAGTCTTAAGGGAAGAGAGGTCAGTGCCCCTGACTGAATAGACAGGTGTTGCTTGGTTTATAAATTCTTGTGGCTCAACAGTGCCGGGGCTCCCCGGTTGAAAATTGCTGACTTGGAGCTAAGATGGGCCAATTAGGATCGAAGTGAATAAGCTTTTATCTTTTGTTTACTTTATTCAGGGTAATGAACAACCAGTAGTGTTTGCTTATTTCTGAACACTTTATAAATTTCATAGATTACATAGACCTTTCTAAGGGGATATACTGCTTATGTGTACCTTTTTGGTTCCCTTATCTAGCCGGGGCTAGTT
The DNA here is from genome assembly GCA_039655065.1 of Glossophaga mutica. Classification (NCBI taxonomy): domain Eukaryota; kingdom Metazoa; phylum Chordata; class Mammalia; order Chiroptera; family Phyllostomidae; genus Glossophaga; species Glossophaga mutica. The sequence goes on from CM077306.1 coordinate 113,729,040, forward strand.
CTTGAAATTAGTACAGGGAGGTTATCTCTACATTTTTGTTGCATGCCACCTTTCCTGGAGCAGTTAGCATCTGATGTGTTCAAGGACAAGAGTTACTGTTAATTAATATTTGTGGCTGCTCTGGACATGCTTCAAGGTATAGCTGTAAAATCTTTTCCCTTACCTAAATGGTAAAGAAAGGCAGAAAGGACTGGTTTAGAAAGTTTCTCCAGGTATGAGAGGGACATTTATAAGTGGCTCATAGTATCTAGTCCTTTATTTATTGGCTGGATTTCCCTCTGCCACCAAACCCTAGGGAGTCATCCTATCCTGATGACTTGTTCAGAAGCTCAGTTAACCCTTGCTGCCTCACACAGGTCTTTTTTTTTTTTTTTAAGCACACGTTGCCTGATACTATACTTGGGTTCAGGTGGTCATAAAGATGCTTAATAAATGCATTATACCCATAAAGTCATCATAGCAGTTTTAAGTGAATATATTTAAATTAGAGAACAGTTTCAAGTTGACATACTCATGTTAAATGGGTAGATAATTCTTAAAGTAAGGAGGGAAGGGCCTGGAGCTTCTTACTGGATGCCGGGTAATGATGATGTGGAAGGCATCATGTTGGAGGGGGCTGATGGAGAAAATACAGGCTGAGCCCAGGCACGGTGGGAGGAGGAGCAGTTAATGGGTTGAAAGTGGTGCAGAGACTCAGCATGAGGGACAGAGGGGGACAGAATCAAGGGAAGAAGCATGGAGGAGCTTGTGCATGCCAGCCTGGGGGATTTTACTGTGTTTAGGTAGCTGGTTGCTCAGAACCTTTCAGCTTACCTTGTTTTGGAAGTAACAGCATTTGCAGTAAAGGGTCGTCAGCCCAGAGTTTCTCCAGAACAACCTGAGTGGTGGCTTAAAAGTGACAGCCCTGAGGTGAGCAGTATTTGAGCAGTTAACTCTGCTTTCATTCCTCCTGCCAACACCTTGGAATAAAATGAGAAATTTTCTTCCTGCCTCCTGCCCCCTGTTGTTTCCAGATGCTCATGCTAGCTGGTCTGCTCTGCTTGTTGCTGGATTTTTGTTTCTTTTTTCCCCTGCCGACTGGGAAACCTTCCATTTTGTTTTTGGCTTTGTAGGGTTTGGAGAAAGAGCAAGGAGAAGAGAACCTGAAGGAGCAGCTGGCCCAGGCTCTGCAGGAGGTAACTTATCTCTTGCCATCGTGGGCTCTGGGGTAGGGGGCATCCAGGCTTTGCGTGGCCACTGGCTGCCTCTGCTGCTTAGTGCACACCTCTGCAGCATCTCCAGGCTGCAGAGCGAGCAGGTGGCAGCTGCTCACACCATCAGGGTGGAGGTTGGAGCCTCACAGACATGCCAGACCTCAGCATGAAAACTTACATCTTCATCTGAGCAGAAGCTGCTCTAGTGAAAATGGAATGGAGCCTGTAGCAATTAGGAGGCTCTCTGGGAAATTGTCTGCATTTCCAAAAAGGTGAGGGCAGCAGAGGGGAATCTCGAGCTGTGACTTGGTCACCACCAAGGCCTGCAAGGGCCTCCACTCCCTCACGGGTCCTGAGCTGAAGCCATCCAAAAACCATTTGAGAATGTTCCAGCTAAGCATTTTAGGTCAGGTTGAGAATGTGCAGTCCAACAGTCAGCAAAACATTGATTTACTTAAAGGGCAGGGCTCACAGGAATAAAATTCTCCTAAAAGGTAGCCTGTCATTTATTGCATTTAACTTGATTATTTCTCTCATCTGAGTATTTTTATAAATTTTTTTACATATTTAACACCTGCTTTGTCTTCTCTCTTATGCATTGAAATTGGCAACTTGATGCACGTTTAGTCAGGTCAGTGATATGGTTCGTACCTCCTTGAAGAAAGTGAGCTCTTGCATTGGAGTTTGTTCAGGGTGATTTGTCCTCATAATTCTTTTACCGCATACCCCCCAACCTTCCCGCCTTCTTACAGGGCTGACGGTCACATAGTAGTAAAAGCTTGGGAGGTGCCTGCCTTGACTTCCTTGAGGGGTACACAAACAGCTTTGGAAAGAACTAGGTGAAAATCAATTCAGTCTTTTTGGAATTGTGTTTTCTGAGCTTGTTTATTTGCTAGGGTGGAAGAGGAGTCATATTTCCCATTTAGAGTAGTATTAAATTAATATTCAGAGTGTTTCGAAATTGACTGGGAAAGAGGGAGGTTCCGCTATTTAGAAATCTCTAAGGGCTCACTGAGCTTTCCGCACCCACAACTCCTCACCCTCCCCTGAGACTGATGGGAAGACACACTGTCCTTTAGTGTGAGGTGCTCAGCCAGTCTCCATTCACTGGCCCAAAATGGGGTACTTTCGGGTCATGGTTCTAGAACGACCGACCCAGGGATGTACTACTTTGTACTACTTTCTCGGCTGAAACGTGGCTGTGTGTTGGTCCACCTTCTTGGTGCCTCTGCAGCTGTTCCTTTTCATTCACTAGGCCATTGTAACAGCCTGTGTTTACATGGAGCTTAAAAACTTTTCTGAATGCTTTCATGTTATGTTATTTTATCATTAACACTGATGTGGGAGGGGCCCCTGCTTCCCCATTTTGTAGACACATATCTAAGTAGCAGTCAAGATGAATGAGTACTCGGGCCTTCCGATATAACTGCTTTTCTCTGGAGACCATATATTTCAAAATTTGTTTCTTGAGCAATCTCTTCAGAAATACGTACCTTTACTCCACCTTCTTTAGAAAAAGGATTTGAGATGAGATTTAACGTATAAGCTGTACTTCAGCGTGAAGCAGCTCAGAAATTACATTTCATGGAAGGGGAACCTCTTGACGTTCGGGCAGGCAGGTGGACACAGTGAAGGCGCTGCCAGCGCTTGGGCGTGCCTGGCTGCGGAGCACACAGGCAGGGTGCGGGCAGCATCGCCTTGTGAGCGTGCAGCGTGTGATTTGTAAGGTTAAAGGTCTCTCTTTTCAGTGAAAATGATTATCTAGTTTCCCTGAATCCCATTTCTTCTGGGTTATTTCTTAAAAGCCACTCCTAGTGCTGGGTAGCCTCAGAGTTATTAGTTCTTGAGCATTGGATTTTAGAATCACTTGGACAGCTTTTTTTAAAAAATACACATTCCTGGTCTCCACGGGAAACCTACAGAATCAGACCCTCAGGACAGCAGTTCTTCCGTCGCTTTACATGGCCATGAAGGTTGGGTTATTTCCAGTGGGATTATAGATTTGATGGCCTCCCTCCCAGTTTGTCCCCTCCCCTGAAAAAGAAAGTATCAGGTGAGTGAGATGTCATGAAGGAACAGAGGCATTTTCTTTTTTAATTGCCGGTCCATTGATCTGTTGAACTAGCGCCACCAATAGAGGGAGGGATGGAGCAGGCATGTGCAGCTTAAAAGGAAGATGCGGTGTAGCTCGTCTTGAGTGTGTATCTGCTATGTTCCTGCAGCACTGGGCTCTAATGGAAGAGCTAAATCGCAGCAAGAAGGACTTTGAAGCCATCCTTCAAGCCAAGAACAAAGAATTGGAGCAGACCAAGGTACTAGCAAGAAGATGAAGGTTTAGAATTTGGTTAGTACATGCAACTCAGCATTTTCAACAGTGCAAGGGTTGCTATGGTGAATGGAGAGAGAATATGTCTGTTCCTGGCCTCAGGGGAAATAATCTGTAAAATTACTCAGGCCTATAGAAGGCTCTGCCTGAAGACATCTGTTTCCTTCCCTCCTTCAGAAGCAGAACGCTGGGGAGAAGGCACTCACCCTGCAGTCCAGGCCGCCGTCTGTGGTAGATGCTCCTCCAGCGCATCCCACTGACGCGGGCCATGGGGTGGTGTAGTCAGAATGAACAATAGTGTGTCCTCATGCCTGTAGGTAATTATTTCCCCATGTCAGATCAGTGGAATTCTTAAATTAAGGTTATAAACTCAAATGCCGAGTGAGGTCAGACTGATAGTGGAATCGAGTAAAGTGTCCTGTGAGGACCGAGGTACGCAGGAGAGAGATCTTTGCCCCCAGCGTCCACTCCTAGAGGTAGCGCTGCTTGGCTGCAGCCAGTGTTGTCACGCAGAAGCCTGGTGGCCTCAGATATTCCGAACTTTCCACAGAGGATGGAAATACAAATGTTTACATAAAGTATCCCAATTTTCAAATATTGGCAACAAGTTCAGTTTTTTGTTTGATCTTTCAGTACCATAAGGGCTGAGCTAAACAAGTCTGTAGGCTGGCCATTCCACAGGTCATTAGTTTATAACCTCTGACCTGAAATTAATGCCTGGTCTGACTGCCTCTCTGCCCACCCCTGCTCACATACCGACCTGGAGCAGAACACAGAACGGAGGAGGCTCTCTTTTCCGTTGGTTAGATATCCTTATGTTCTGTTTAAATCATGTAGTACCACCTTTCCCATCCTCCAAGAAACCCCACCATGTTTTTTTTAAACCAGCAATTCATAAGTTTTCAGGGAACTTGACTGCAGCTAGAAATGGGTTTGGACCTTCCTCCCTGCCATAAGCAATCTGACAGTCTTTGCTCTGATTAGAAGAGAAAATAAAAGATGAAAAATACATCAACTATTTACCCTGAATGTCATCTCCTCTCTCCCTCAGGGCCTCCTGATAACTTTCTTTTGTGGGGCATATGGTGCTAACTTAAATAAATGTCTGCTTCAGGAGAGCACACCTGAGATGGTCCCTAAACATGCCGTCTGCGAGCAGTGCAGTCCCTTGGGGAAAGCACCAGGGGACCTGTGCTGCAGATGTCTGCAGGGGTGGGGAGTGGCAAGCGTAGAGCCCAGGGCCTGAGATACTTCAAGAGACCACCATTCCAGCCTCCAGGGAATGTAGGGATTGTCGCTATTTTCTAGAAGAGGCAACTACAAAGAGCACAAGGGACTTTATACAGTAATTCAACTTTCCTGCCTCTATCGACTGTTCTTTATGACTTGTTTGTCCACTGAGTTCTTGGTTTGGGGGATGATTTTATATCACCTCTAAACTGCAGTTCACTGTGGGTTACTTAATGTCTCATTCTAGGAGGTCTTGGGTGGTTGGTGTGGTTAGTATGCTACTTTCAGTTTTTCCCGTTTAGTTAATTTGGGGAAGGAGACAAAAATTACAGTACAAATACTGAAAAAGCAGAGAGAGGAAAGAAAGGGAGACAGTGCCCCACATTAGAAAGCAGTTCTGAGAAATAGCACCCCTTGGGGAAAGTGCTTTATTCCTTGTGTTGCTCCACCAGGATGAATTTTTAATTTAGACTCCTTCTGAATTCTATTCCAGAGGATTAATCCTACTCCCTGTCCTGTTTTGCATTCTTGTCGGTTCTCCCAAATGACACGAGTTTTGTGTCTTTGCAGGAAGAGAAGGAGAAGGTACAAGCACAGAAAGAGGAGGTTCTTAGCCACATGAATGACGTGCTAGAGAATGAGCTGCAGTGTATTATTTGCTCAGAGTACTTCATCGAGGTAACTATGAACGGTAGGGACAGTGGCTCACCGGAGCCTGTCACTCTCCCAGTCCTGAGTGGGGCCTCAGCTGCTCAGGCCGCTTCTGCTCTCAGGCAGTGTTCTGAAGAGCGTTTCTTGCAGGAACTTCTCGTAGCTATTTGACTACAGAGTAACCTCTAGGGGTGGCCATTTCTTACTTGTTTTTGTATGGTCTTCTTTAACTTTACTGTCCTTTTTCCTATTTCATTTGTTCTTATTTATTTGATATAATTAATATTTTAAGCTGCAATAAAGCCTTTATCTCTTTTTTGTTGGGGAGGACACAGGGCCACATGGCAGTAGATTTTTGAAGTATCGGAATAAAGCTGCTCAGTAAAGCTCCTCTTTCCTTACTCTGAATGGGCACGGTGCCGAACAGGGCGGTAAGTGCCATTGATGTGGGGCGTCGGGAATTCGGCACACAAGTGGAACACATTTCAGGGGCTCGGGGCCTCCTTATGAAAATGAAACCTCTCTCCTAGGTTACCATCGGTTATCCTGTCATATTTGTGCACAGACTCTTATTTTTCAAAAATTTTACCTTTTGTGACCAGTTCATCTTATACCACAAGTTGAAATTCAAGTTGTTAAATGACATTGCTTTTCAGATTCCTTTACAAAGGAAAATGTGTACTGACACTGCTTCATTTTTTCTGGTGGTCTTTAGGATGCTGAGTCTATTAGCCTTCTGAAAAACCTCTCCTGAGCAGACCTGTTTTATTTTTTGCTCTGGAAGTCTAAGTATAGACTTCAAGTCATAAATTTCTCCCATACTTTCTATTCATTTGATTCCCTACTTAGGAGAAGCTCAGTTAGCGTTGTTTTGACAAGGTATACAGACTACACTAGAGGAAGATAAGGAAAGGGGCTTGGAACCGGTGGGTGATGAGTGGCCAGCCTGCAGCATCTGCCCAGATGGACAAGGCAGACAGGCTGACCTGTGCTTTGTTTGTTGCACACCACCTGACCTTTCATACTGGTCACCTCTTAAAGTGAGGGTTGGGAAAAGGTCTTGTTTTAATCAGACAGGTTTTTAGTCCTGTTTATAAGAATTTATCTCCTATAGTAAACAGAATGTCTGCTAGTTGACTTTCTGGGCTCACCTTGGCATTTGGGAAATAAATGATTTCTGTGTTATGTTCAACTGCCCTCCTAAAAACAGGAATGAAGACTTTTGAGCCTCAGAAAACATTGTATCTTGGGGGATGTACATAAATAAGAGTAATGAAGACAATGGTTTATATCCTTGGGGATGAAAAGCACGCTGGCAGAATTCTGGTTTACTCTGAAGGGTCCCTCGGATAACACGGCTCCTGCTCTCTCTCCCTATTGGCTTGTTTACTCAGGGGTTCAGGCAGTGCCAGTGAACCCACTGCATTTTTTCCATTTCTTTTCTTCCTTCCCCAGCCTTTTTATTTGCCTTTTAGATTTATTTTACTTTTTTGGTTTCTTCTAAAAAGAGATGATGCCTCTTACCATTCTGTATACTGAGTTTTCAACGTGTGTTCCCCTTTGTGTATAAAAATTGAGGTTCTAATTCACCACTAACAAGATATACATTTGTTTTTCATAAGAGAGTTAGTGAGGTATTTGTACCAACCATTCGCGCACTTACTAGTCCTACCTGTGTCCGAAGGCATTTGTTTACAAGGTAGCTAACCTCTTGTTGGCAGTAGCCTGAGTTGGTGGAATAGAACAGACAAATCAGCCTACCTGGGGCCTGTGTTTATGAACTCTGAGAAAGATAATAAATCATCTAACTTGAAGCTTAAAATTTCCCATCCCCAAGGATGATTCTTGTACCTTTGTAAGCTCTCTAGGTACAGTTGTGGTTGAATGTCCACTTGGCCCTCCCTAGCTTTGAGATCACAGCCACCCTGCGGAAGTGAGTGTGATGGTTCTGATGGGTGTGTTCACATTCCTGTTGCAGGCTGTCACCTTGAACTGTGCCCACAGTTTCTGCTCCTTCTGTATCAATGAGTGGATGAAGCGGAAGGTTGAATGCCCCATTTGTCGGAAGGACATCAAGTCCAAAACCCCCTCCCTGGTTCTGGACAACTGCATTAGTAAGATGGTAGATAATCTGAGTTCAGAAGTAAAAGAACGACGAATTGACTTAATTAAGGGACGAAAAGGTGAGTGGGTGTGAACCAAATGCTGAGTGCCCTCAACAAAGTACTTACAGACTTCGGCAGATTTTTTTGGTTGAGGAAGAGAGTCAGATGAAAGATTCTTGAGCTAAAGAAGAAGTGGAAGAGATGGGGGAAAGTAAAAGGAGTTAAAGGTAATGAATGTGTGAGCCCTGGCTGGGTAACTTAGTCAGTTAGTGTCATCCTGACACGCCAAGGTTGTGGGTTCAATCCCTGGTCAGGGCACATACGAGATGCAGCCAGTGAATGCATAAATAAGTGGAACAATAATCAGTCAGTCTTTCTGTCTCTCTTTCCCCCCTCCCTCCCCTTCTCTCCCTTCCTCCTCCTTTTTTTTTTTTCTTTTTTTTTTTTTAATATATTTTATTGATTATGCTATTACAGTTGTCCCATTTCTCCCCCATCATTCCCTTCCACCCTACCCACCCTCTCCCACCCACATTCCCCCCTTTAGTTCATGTCCATGGGTCATAAGTTTTCTAGCTTCTACATTTCCCATACTATTCTTGCCCTCCCCCTGTCTATTTTTTTCCCATTATCTATGCTACTCATTCTCTGTACCTTTTCCCCCTCTCTCCTCCTCCCACGCCCCTGTTGCTAACCCTCCATATGATCTCCATTTCTGTGGTTCTGTTCCTGTTCTAGCTGTTTGCTTAGTTTGCTTTTGTTTTAGGTGTGGTTCTTGATAGCTATGAGTTTGTTGTCTTTTCACTGTCATAGTTTTATCTTCTTTTTCTTAGATAAGTCCCTTTAACATTTCATATAATAAGGGCTTGGTGATGATGAACTCCTTGAACTTGACCTTATCTGAGAAGCACTTTATCTTCCCTTCCATTCTAAATGACAGCTTTGCTGGATAGAGACCTTACAGGCAAGCAGGGGCTGGAAAGAAATATTTGAAATCTTGAAAAGCAGGGACCTACATCCAAAATTGCCTTCCTCCTTCTTTCTAAAATAAAATAAAATGAAAAGACAGTGAGTATGTGAGACAGAGTTGAAGTAGAATTAACTAAGCTGCCGGAGCAGCAGGAAAGAGGGAGGCTTAAGTGCAAGTGCCTCAGTTACAGGGGTGAGAAGAAAGATGTGATTAGAACACATAGACAGTTTGCTGTATTGGTGACTAGACAGTGCTGTTCAGGATAGTTTAGTTGCTGTCCAGGTGTTGCAGACCTTTTGGGTTTTGGGTATACAGTACAGTCGATTATAAACTGGATGCATACGAGTCAGAGATTCACAACTGAATGCCTGAAGAAAAGGGGTGTACAAGTTCTCTCTGTAAGAGTTACAGCTTAATTACACAAACTGGGTATAATGTTAAACCAGAGAGATGAATTTAATCCTACTGTGTCATCCTTGGGTCCCTAATACATTTACCCACAAGTTTCCCAGTTGGAAGGGAATTTGGATAGAGATTGGGGTAGGGGTGGGTGAGTTTCCCTAAGGAACCATACTTCCATCATGAGTAGCTGCTTATTTAACCAAGTGTTCTCATTGCACCTGCAGCCTGCTGTGCGGAGGGGCATAGAGCTACTCTGCTTAAGACTTGAATGTCCTTGTGGCAAAAGGACACATCCTGGGGCAAAGCATGAGGAAGTCAGTGGATGCGAAGGATTGGTAATTGGGTGGGGATGAGAGTGTATAGAAGCAGGGTAGATTTGATTATCACGTTAAGCCCCTTTGATTGTCTAGTACAGCGTTACCTGCTGAGAAGCTTCAGATCCAAAGTGCTGTGGTAGCCGTTGGTGTACATAAAGGCCTGCCAGAGAAGAACCAGAAGCTTGCTGCCTTTACAGGTGTTTCCCACCGCCTGGCCGTTGGTAATATGTATTTTGGGTGTATCTTTCCCTAATTTCAGAGAAGCTGACGGCTTAAAAGCCACACTGCTGGCAGTAGGATCTTCAGTCCACTGCTTCCTTTCTCCTAACCCTTCAGCAGATAGCAGCCACTTTGCGTAGGGCCAGGAATCTGATGCTGATTTGTGAGCCGCTGTGGTTTGAAACGGGCCCTCAGTTGGTGAGCCAGAGCAGAGGCAGCAGGCCTGCCGCAGAGCCGGGGTGCGGTGCTGAACAGCAAGTGTGCTTGAGCCGTTTATACTCAAGGGAGACATTCTGACCTGTAGGAGGGTGCGGTGGCCCTCAGGTGGTTCTTCAGAACCAAAGTATTTTACAGTTTTTTCACAGCTATGTGCTGTTGGGTTTTATGATAAGTCTTAAGCCCCCAGAGACTTTCTATCTCCCAGGAGCCACTTGATTCTGGCAGAATCCCATTGCTCTTTCTCTCCACCTCCCATCACTCCATAAGCTCTTATAGGGACACTACTACGGACCAGGACAAGGTGGTAAATAAGGCACATCTCAGCGCTCATAGCACTCGCTGTCTATGGAGGAGACAGGCAGGGAACTAGGTGGTGTGACAAGTTCCACAACAGGGTGCTAGGAAACTGCCGAGAAGGGGACACTCCGTTTGGCCTGGGCAGGTGGAGGTATGCTCTGGCACTTCACAGAAGTGCCTTTTGAAATGAGTCAAAGCTTCCTGAAGGGGTAGCTTTCCAAGCAGAGGAATCAGCACAAGAGAAGCACAGAGGTGTGAGCAGCAGTGACTTGTTCCTAGCAGTGCCCCCTTGTGGTCCACTCAGATAGAGCGTCTACATGGTGCCAGAGCAGCATGAGGATGGCCAAGGCTTAGGGAGTGTCTGCAGAGGTGTTGTGAATGCCTTCCATTTCTTTCCTCTTTCCTTTCTGAGAGGAGCAGGGGCTTGGGAACCCAGATATGACCAAGGTCAGCCTTTGAGTAGAAGTGTGCTGGGACTGTGTGGGCGTGGGGGCACCAAGAACTTTCTTCACCCAGCATATTGGCGAGGTTTCTTCTCACAAGTCCAAGGTCAGTAGGTGGTTTCATTCAGCGTTGGAAAGGGAAACAATATCAAACTCCTTTTTCTCTCCAAAGGCAAGAGAGGGTGCCTCTGCCTCTTCCGTAACACTAGGAGCCTGCAGTTGGCCAAGTCAGTCTGCCTGTCGCAGTACTTGGCGTAGACGGTTCTGACACCGGCTTCAGTTTCTGTAGTTACCACAGTGAGGGCAGCTTTTAGGTTTTCTCTAGAGACAGACAGGAGGTTCTGTGGACCGATGTAGGGAGGCCTGTGCCAGAGCCACCAGCAGCTCCACTGGTCTGCAGGGTGGGGTTTAGAGAAAACTCTCAGTTCGAAGTCCAGCCTTCCTTGCCAATTGAAAGCTGGTTCAATCCCCAGTGTATCCCCACCAAATTTTAAAAAGGACCAAATTTAGGATCTGGGAACTGGGATTGGCAACCTGTAGTCATCGTCCTGATGCTGTGGCCGGGCTGTGTTCCTCCCGGCGGGGTTGCTCTGATCATGTGTTCAGAGAGGGAGGCCTGCCTGTTTATAGCCACATGGGCTCTGATCCCATGAGGAGCATCCCCAGCTAGGCTTCCCTGGCTGGTGGTGGTGTCTGCGAGTTCCATGGCCCATGGGAGGCATAATAATTCCTCGTAAACTCTGGGAAGCCAGATTACAGAGGAGGGAAGGAGAACGTTAGGATGCCAGATCCTGTCTGTGTTGAAGAAAGGATGCTGTGGAGCTGGGCAGACAAGAAACACCCAGGAAGTGCTTGTCGCATGAGTAATTGTAATTCTCCGGGATACTGACGTGAGATTTTTCCCAAGGGAAGACATTCATCCACTGGAGAGGCTCTCCCTCCAGAGCCCGGGAGGTGCCGCAGCAGTCTCTGTCAACGGCTTTGCCTCCCCCGTTTGTTCTGTTCTCATTAAATGTTGGTTGGTTAACAAAAGTGCTAACATTCTCACTTGTAGCTTTCCCTAGCAATTTCTTTGGGTCGTGCTCAGAAAAGAAGAAAACAAATGATCTAGAAATAAAATCTTGTTGGTACTTCATAGCAGAGAAGTCCATGAGCTTCTTCAAACTGCACTCCCCAACCCCCCATAGCAGAGAAGTCCATGAGCTTCTTCAAACTGCACTCCCCAACCCCCTCGATACTCTGCTAGTGAACCGGGGCTCCCGGGTGGAGTGCGCGGGGCCTCCTGGTGTGCTGAGGTGGGAGCAAGGTTCACGAATCACAGCTTCCCTGAATCTGTGAGACACGCCCCTCCAGGGGGGGAGTCCCTAGGAAGATCGGCTCAGGTCAGAGCGCACGGCCTATGGTTCTGGCCCGCTTGCCGCAGGCTATCAGGAGGGCGATCCAGACACGGGGCACGAGAAACGGGCAGTCTCTGAAGAGAGCATCCGCCCGCCTGGAAGGCTGGCCCTGCTGTTGCCATCGCCCCTTGCTGACAGACAGAGCTGAGGAGGGGAGTGTGGGGGAGCAGCCTCAGTGGCAGCGCCGGCAGGTCAAGCTCATCCCGAGAGAATACTGTTGGCAAGTACTTTTAATCCCCAGGGAGTCGAGAGGGGGCGCATGCACGCAGTCAGCCTGGCACAGCACAGTGTGTCTAAGGCACAGCGGCACTCAGCAAGGGGGAGTCCTCGTGCGTGCACACGGACAGTGTGCAACCGCGCTCTTCACAAATTCTGGCTTTTAAAAATCTGCCCTTCGCAAAATTGTCATGGGGTAGAAAACTAGCAGACTTGTTACTAGAAGCTTTTTTCTTAATAGTCCAAAACTGCCCTCCGTTTTTACCCCTTTTTTCCTTCCCTTCTCTTCTTTTGTCTCCTATTTTTCTTCCTTTCCTTGTCCCTTACATGGGGTCTCCTTTGCTGCCCTGACCGGCATCATAGAACGCTCAGGCGGGAGCGACAGGGGCGGCTCAGGAGCTGGTCACGCAGCAGGGAAGGGACTGTTGTTTTAGACGCAGGCTTCTCAGATACTAACTGGAACTCCTGGAGGACCCCCAGGAAGTCCCAGAACCTTGAATTTTTTTCTTTCTTTTTTTTCTTTAAAAAATTTTTTTTTAATTTTTTAAAAATATCGTTTATGCTGTTACAGTTCTCCCAATTTTTCCTCCTGTGCTACCCTCCCCCCAACACACCCCCACACTGCCTCAAACAGTTCCCACACCATTGTCCATATCCGTGGGTCACTCATATATGTAGAACCTCATTGACCCTCTAGCCCTTGACACTTCCAGATGGTCCTCTTCTGACTAGTGCTCTGTGGTGGAGTGTCTTCTCCTCTTCGCCAAAAGCCGCCACCGCACCGCAGCATGGGGCAGGCTTTCGCAGCTTAGGAGACTGGCCTTCCTATAATAAAGACCCTTTAGTGCACCCCGAATGCACACAGGGCTGGGTTTGAGGGGGCCACACCATCCATGCCAGAGTGAGAGGCCCTGGGCTGACCTCTGCTTACCTGTCTGCGGAGTCTGGAACTCTAGTGAGCGCTAAGCCCACCCCACCGACGTACTAAGAGCAAGACCAGTACTTGCCTGGGCGTGCCCTGCCAGCTGGAGAGAAGGCCGGGGAGGGACAGGCGCGCACGCTGGAGCTGCAGCAGAAGTAAGCGTGAGCCGCTGGTCACCCGGGGGCCAGCAGGAGGGACTTCAGAACTTCAGATCTCTTGTTGCTGTTTTCTACGGAAGTTTCTCCTGGCTTTTTTGTTTTTGTTTTTTGTAATGATAAAACAGAGTTACTCCAAAATGTGGGTGCATATTATACACAGCAAAATACAGTACCTCCAGAAACTTCTTATTGTAGAAGACCACTCGTGTACGTATAGGATAGTGTCATTAACCAGAGCAGCTTTGCCTTGAGAGTCCCTTGGTTCCTGCACTTAGCACTAGGTGCACACTGGGTATTTTTGGAACAAGCTCAAACAAGTTGGTGTTCTGAATTTCCATGAATTAGGCACAGAAATCTCTTTTTCTCTTTTTTCCCTCCCCATAGAATTAGGCACAGCACCATCGAGGCTTCTCTGCATCAGCTGGATGGGCATCTTGTCCAAGTGCGTGTTACAGTGGTTCTTAAGAAGCTTAGTAGGACTAGACACGCTCCTTTTTCTGGTTAGGGTTCCTGCTTGAAATGCTTTCTGCTTTCCTAACACTGGAGAGTTTGGACTTCTTTTACCCTTGGCCCATGAAACGTAAAGCAGAACCAACCCTAAAGAAACAACTCCTTGCTTCCTTTCCCTGGGCCTTTCCGTTTTCTCAGTACCCAGTTAGTGTCAGGTGCGGGAGTACAGGTGGGCGGGGCATGCGCAAACCCCGCCCTCGTGGAACTTTCAGTCCTGGCGGCAGGGCCTGGTCTGGGCGTGGGAACACGCAGCACTGTGGGAGGTGAAAGGTGCAATGGCAAAGGCCAATGGCAGGCAGGGAAGTGAAAGGGAGGTGGGTGCATTTGTAGAAAGGCCAAAAGCAAGAAAGCAGGAGGGGTTTGGGGCTGAGAAAAGTACAGAGTGACAGGGTTGTAGGTGCTGGGGAACGTGTTGGGCAGTGGGGCTGGAAAGCAGGCAGGACTGGGTCATGAAGTCTTCCAGACTGAAGAGTTGAGACTGGGGGCTGTGGGGAAACTACACAAGATTTTAAGTAGAGGTGTGCCTATTCATGTTTAGATTTTTCTGGGTAGGTCAGTGTGGCAGCAGTACAGATAAATGGTGGTGGGAACAAGAATAGAGGCAGCAGCCTGGCCAGGGGTGATGGCTGGGTTAGAGAAAGAGCAGCGGGGATGGAGAGGGTAGGTGGACTTGAGTGGGTGTTTCAGGGATGGAGTCTACCAGCTTGTGGAGCTGATTTGCTGTGAGGGACAAGGGAGCGCAGAGCTGCGGATCACTCCCGGTTTCCGTCAGGCAGCTGGGTGGGTGATAGTGCATTCACTGAAATTCGGAGCAGGTTGTCAGGGAGATAAATTTGGTTTTAGACTAAAGTTGTTTAGACTAAGGTAAGTTGGGAGCACCTGAAGGCATTTAAATATGTGGACCTGGAGCCCAGGAAATACTAGGTTTGGGGATCCTCTCTGGGGTGGTAAGAGCCAAACGTCAAGTCAGTGTCCAGGAGAAACACACCAAAGGGATGGGTAGTGGAAGGGGAGTATTCAGGGCAGACTGGGAGGAGTGGCCGAAGAGAGACGGAGAAAGAGGGAAGTGTGGACAGGTGACAGAGGACATCAGACTGGTGTGCTTTGAGCCTTCCCGACCGCACCCTTGTCTGCAGTAGCCCCTTATTACATTCTAGACACCTCCCTATTTATTGTTTTCAAATACTTACGAGACTGAAATTGTGTTTGTTAGTGTGTTCCTGCCCCCCAATTTATAAACTTGAGGGCAGGAGTTCTGTCTTACTCAGTGCAGTATTCTCAGGGCCTAGACGACTGTTTGGCAGGTCTCGAGTAAATGCGCATTTGTGAGTGGTTATGGACAGAGGGGTTGGCAGTGCAAAATGCTGCTGCTAAGGAGGAAAAATTGCCCTTTGGATGTAGCGGGTGTGTAGGACATTGATGACTTTATCTAGGACAGGTTGGGGGGTGTGGAGTCAGCAGCCAGTTTGCAGTGAGTTGGAGAATGAGTAAGAGGTGACGGGTAGACGAGTAAAAATAAGCTAGTTCTTCAGGAAGTTTGGCTACGATTGTGGGAAGTAGCAATAGAGAAGGCTGTCGTTGGAGGAGGAAGTCAGGGTAAAGCGGTTTCTCATTTTGTTTAAGTATTTTTTAAATTTATTGATTTGAGAGAGAGAAAAGGGGGGAGAGAGTGAGGCATCGATTTTTGTTGTTCCATTTAGTGCATTCATTTGTGGTTTCTTGTATGCACCCTGACCGGGGATCAAACCTGCAACCTTAGCATATTAGGATGATGCTCTTACCAACTGAGCTACCCGGCCAGGGCTAATTGTGTTTTTTAAAGGCAGGAGAGATTTGGGCATGCTCAGTTGCTGATTGGAAGGAGCCTATAGAGAAGGAGATGCCGGGAAGCCAGGTAGTGGATGGGTCCCAGTTCCTAGGAAGGCCGGGAGGGGAGCGAATGCAGAGAGCACAGATGGAGGATTTGTCTTTAAAAGTCAGGGGGGGGGGTCCCGTTTCCTACAGGAAAGAGAATAATGTGGGAAGGTGGGCAAGGCGATTTGTTTAAGGGGCGTCAAGAGAATTTCATTCTTGCGATTTCTGCATTTTTCTGTGAGCTGTCAGGCGAAGAAGCCCTTGGCTGAGAGGAAGGGAGCTCAGCAATGCGACTGGCACGCCCGTCCCAAGGCGTCCCACCTCAGCCACCTTTCACACGTGGAAGGAAAGTAACTTCCGTGACCCTCTCAGTCCTCCTACCAAAGTGTTCCAGACCTCAGTCTCAGGGAAGGGGACAGTTTCCTTGGTGGCTTTCTTGTGCCCTTAGTGTAGCCAGGATTCCTGCTTCTCCAGGATCGAGGAAGCAGAAGCTGTCAGAAAAGACTAGAGGCCAATAAACAGCCCCTCTGCCCACCTCCCTCTCTGGATGTTGGAAGAACTCCCACCTCTCCTTGTCAGTCACTATGGATGCAATTTCCTCTTTCCTTCAACATATATCTGTAGAGAGCCAGCTTTGTGTCAGTCATGTTTAGGTGCAAGGAATAGAAAGAAAAGTGAAAATCTAATTAAAGTTAGATGTGATTGGCACTACAGAGAAAAGTAGAGCAAGAAAGGGTCAGGAGTGACGGGGAGAGCTTCAGCAGTTTTTGGTGGGGTAGGCAAGAAAGGCGTCACCCAGAGGGTAATATTTGGGTAAAGGCCTGCAGGAAGAGGCCATACTGCATGTGGGGAACCAGCGTCCCACGCAGAGAGAATAGGAAGGGGAAGCGTGCGTGGGGTGTTGGGCGAACAGCAGGGACACCAGTGTGGCTCCAGGAGAGGAGCAGGGGTGAGGTCGGAGGGCTGGGCAGGAGGCGGTGGGCCTTCCATGCCTTTGGAAGGACCTTGACTTTAACTCTTACTCTGGGAGAAGTGAGGAGCAGGCTTTGAGCAGAGTGACGTGACCTGACCTCTGTTTTTTCTTTGCCGTGGCTACCGCGTGAGGAAGGGACTGAGGGTGGCCGTGGGGAGGCCAGAGAAGGGACACACAGGCTCCTCTTTCATTTCTCTCTTCTTTCTCCCCAAAGCCAAGAGACTGTTGTGAAGACGGTGCTGCAAGGGCCTTTGACAGACCGCCAGGTGGCGGAAACTTGGGTGGCCTGGAGGGTCTCCACACGCTGGCCTTAGGCTGCGCCGAGACAGAGCGTGAAGAGCCGCGTGGGACAGAGTCTGAGTTCGGAAGTTCTCCGTCACCAGCCTCCTGGGCAGGCCAGCCCACCGCCACCGATGTCTAAAGAGCCGGGGTGCGCACTGCCCAACAGCGTCAGGCACGTAACAGACTCTGCCTCACTCGCTACATGTCGAATGGTTATGTATTTCCGTTTGCGTTTTAAATTCGTTGTTTTTGTTGTTGTCTTGGTATCTCTGAAGCACCTCTGTGGACGTTTATCCTGGACAGCTTGAATGTACCCCTGTGGCTGCCCCTGAAAGTTAAGGCAGCCTCTGTTTGGGAGGATGGAATACCTCTTTGTGAAAACAAGATGTCATTTACTGGAAATAAAATGCAAAATTTAATAGTTGCTCAGCTGGGCTTTGGCGTATTTGTCTTCCTTCCCTTGCAGCTCCCAGACAGTCTCACAAGTAAACACCGGCAGCTCATAAATTGCAACCAAGAAAGTGATTGTATCAGATGATAGACTCAAGTGAATGTCAGCCTTGGAAGCCAAGCCCAAGGTAACAGCCATAGCAGATGGGCTCTGTTAAGCCCCTGACTGTCGCATTTCCTTTGCATCCCGGAGGTGGGTCCCTGCTTGCCTGGTTTCAGGATGAGTGAATCCCCTTCTTCAGCTGGGGTGTGGAGGTAGTTTCCAGGTCTGTTTTACCCAGGGTCAGAAAACACGGGCAGTCATTTTTTGTGTGTTCCTTTTTAAAAAATTAGAAGTCATCTCTCTTGCCACCTCCTAAACAGAAAGAAAACTAGTTTGATAGGGAGACAGAAGCCGGGGGAAACCTGTGGTGTCCTCAGTCACCAGTGACGAGACTGAGGGGCGGCATAAGACGCTGGAGCACGGTCATTCCGAGCAGGCCCTCTGGTGGGACTGGGGACTGTGCTGTGTCATTCAGGGATTTGCTTCTAGGCGGGAAAAAGTTTTCCTTTACCTTTTCATTCCTGCTGGAGAATCAGTCTTTGTAGTTTTCATAAAGGATTCGAAGCTATTGACTCGCCACCTTTTTTAGGGATGGTTGGTTTTCCCTTTGTTGAAGATAGTGTGAAATTGTGATTCTGGAGTCTCGAGTCTTCATTTCCATCTTTCTTACCATGTGTACTAAGTGAATATGGGCATAGTCAAGGACGAAGTAAGTAGACCCAAAAAACAATACTTCAAAAATATCTATCGTAACCGTGTCAGAAAAATGCTGGGGAAACAAAGTAAAGATTATTACCATCTTGGTGTAATAATCTCCTGTTTATCCTATGCATGTGTTTTGTTTATATGATTGCATGAGCCTACATGAAATTTTCTTTATTCATTATTTTTAAGTTCATATAGCAATCACTTTTAGAAGAGTACAAATATACATTTTTTAAAATTTTATAAGAATTTATTGAAGCCAAACTGACAAAATAGGCCAGGGAGCAAGATCTCAAATGCTCCCCAGATACACATTTTTTGACTAGATAACATGGCCACATGGTTTGAAATCCAAAGGTGCAAGAGGACCTCAAGTGAAAAGCCTGTCCATCTGGTCCCCAGTGACTGTTTCCGTGCGCAGATGCGGTGAGTGTTCCCAGCTGCCCGTGTGTCCGTCTGGAGATCTCTGTGTGCCTAAGCAGAAACACGTGTGTGGTCTTTTCCTTTCTTTGGCACAAGTGATAAAAACTATACACTATACACTATTGGGTGATCACTCCATGTCAGTACATAAGGAACTCCTCTTCGGTACAGCCGCCAGTCACTCCATTGTGTGTTGGTAACAATTTGTTTTTCCAGTCTGTCTGTGATCTAGGTTGCTTCAAACCTTTTGCTTTTGCTCTTTTTTTTCTTCATAGAGTTCTCAAAGAAAGTTCTATTAAATCTCAGAATATATACTTTTAAGTAAAATAACAATGACAAAAATTATATTAAACCCGTAAAGTAAACAAGGGAAAAGGAAAAATCTGGATATCCTCATTCTGGGGTTCTCTATTTAAATCAAAGAGAACCTCAAATCTGCTTCTTTAAAAAATATTTATGGATATAACTTTTTCTAAGCGTTTGTCAGTAATAGTCTTCTAAGTCTGGTTCCATAATAACCTATAATGTAACTATTTCCGCCTGAAGGTCTGTCAACCTGTCCTGAAGTAGGAATGAAGTCCATCAGGCTCCCAAGTTTGTGAAACCCTACATCGTGCAACCGCAGTGGGCCAAGGCAGGGCGTCCAGGGAAAACCCAGTCTACACCCAACCATCCATGGAAAATAGTGTGGCTGCCACTTGTATGAATAGCCATTTACATTTTGACAAGATAAGGGCTTGAGAAAATTAACTTCAAAATATGTTTCATTGCCACTGAAATTCCTCACTACTTACTGGAAAACAGAACTGTGGAGACATGAGTTCTGTAATTATCAGATTAACTGGTTCTTGTTTAACATTGTTCATTCTTTAGATATTTACGTATATGTGGCCCCACCGAGGTCCTCAGTCCTCACACTTGTTTCTCCATGCCCCCACTGGTGGTGGCCGCAAGCCTCCAAGGGCCCGTGGCGACTGGCACAAGCCACAGGACACCGGTACTGGGGCCCGGTGCACCCCACCTTTTACGAAACAGTGCTGCAGTGAACACCCTCATGCTCAAGACATCCATCATTAGAGGAAAGATCCTCAAAGAAGAAACACCTTGACCCAAAGGGCCTGAAAGCCTTCCGCAGATACGGATTTTGCAGACCGGCCACCCTCTCCCTGGACGGCTGGACACAGCGACTTGAAACCTCTCCCTTCAGAAAACCACATTCCTCTCAAGTCTGCCATGGAGGTTAAGAAAGTGAGCTCTTAAATACAGACTTTTTTTAAAGAAAAAAAAAAACATTTAAAATCCAGGCTACCGGGGGTTTGCATCCCAACCCTGCCATTTGTAACTGTGACATTTGGGCAAATTACTCAACCTCTCTGAGCCTCGGTTTCTTCATCTCTGGAACACCCTAGTGTGCTATTGTGAAGGCTTATATAATTTTTCCAGTCACTGAGCTGCTCGCAAACAGAAACTTGAGTGTTCTATTTTTAAAAGACACAAACCAAAAATTAACCCAAACTTTTGCATTATTTCTTTGAGCTACAGTATGTTTCCCTGGAGAGATAACTGATATTAAGTATCTACATTTTGCTTGCCTAGAAAAATACATGGTAACTTTTCTGCCTTGCAGCACCAAACCACAGTATAGCTGAGCCCCACCACTGTGCAGACTGGCTCTAATTAGAGGCATGTTCACTACAACAGGGCTCTGAGAAGCTGATAAAGAGGGGATGTTTCAGATTCTGGCTTTATTAAGCAGATGAATGTAGCCAGCCAGCTCTGTGAACGCTTTGCAGTGAGTGGCAGGTGTCCCATATGCATCTGATTATGTTAACCTAGAAAGGGCTCACACTCTGCCTCCAGGCGAGCTTCATCCCAGCAATCAGACTGCCAGGGCAGGGACTTTGCCTTTTGTGGGTTGGATAGTTGGATACCCCTCCTCTGTTCCTCTGATTAGGAGCTGCTGTTTTTATAAAAAGACCTAAATCCCTTCATTATCTCCAGCCCTTCTCATTTACTTTTTCTTCCTGCCTGAACAATGATTCAGGCAGTCAACATAGATGCCTGGGATGTGCAGCTCCCTCCAACTGCCTGCTGGCTTTTATAGCCTGGCTCCATAGAGAATCTACCCTTAGATAGAAGAATATCTAAGGATAACCTAGGAACTCAGTGGTGCCCTAGGTTTAAGATGAGGAACTTGCACTGGGTGCTAACCTATGAAGCTTAGGAGAATCCTGAAATTACTGTCCCTAACCCAAAAATGCAGGCTTGTTCACAGGGGCAGGGCCTGACTTGAGTAGCCTGTGCCACTGGTTACAGCAGCCCAAGGGCTTGCTCTCCTGAACATCACTTAGCTTCTTTCAAAGAAAGAAAACCTCCCACATGCTCAACTCTTTCTGATTTTTCCCATAAATAGGAATTCAGGCAACAGGAGTAAGGACTCCTGGGGAGAAGACGGAGCCTTGTGTTGGGAAATAATGAACTGCTCCATGCTGCTGATTTTACAGTGTAGAAGAGCATATGAATCCTAAGAAAGGGCTGAGCCTGTAGTGGGTACTCAATAAATACTCAGGCTCAGCATCCCCAAACAGTGGCCACCAAGGGTTATCTGAGTTCATTAATCTCTAAGTGACATTTTCTGCTTGCTATGGCTTTAGCAAAGTCTAACCCAGATTCCCACCTTAGATCCAATTTGCAGACCCACTCTCCCTGCTGCGCACTTCCCTTTGGGGCTGTGAATACTTTAATCTGGTTTGACTTTTTTTCTCATGTAGTGGTCAAATTTAGAATTCTAGATGTTTCCAATAAATTCAGTTCAGCAATAGTTTTTTGAATTCCCATTCTTTTTTTTTTTAAGATTTTATTTATTATTTTTAGAGAGAAGGGAAGGGAGGAAGAGAGGAAGAGAAACAGTGTGTGGTTGCCTCTCACGTTCCCTCAATTAGGAACCATGGCCTGCAACCCAGGCATGTGCCCTGACTGGGAATCGAATTGGTAGCCCTTTGGTTCGCAGACCAGCACTCAATCCACTGAGCCACACTAGCCAGGGCTGGATGCCCATTCTTTACTAGGTGTTTAGGGTATGGCACCTAACAAAGCAAAAAAAGGTGTTGAACCTACATTCTACTAACGGGTCATAAGATCAAAGCTTTCCACTGAGATTTTATTAGATTCTGTGGGAGTGGTTTAGCAGTGTGTCTGCACATTCACGAACTCCACGCAGAGAGCTGCAGGCTATATGGGGGCCACGCTGAGATATAAGGCTGGCACTTCACAACTCCAGGACCTGGGTTGCCAGAGCCTTTTGGTTTGCTGCTCCTTTTACCTCCCTTTAGGATGTAGGGACCAGGTCTTTGAAGATCAAGCTCTCCTGGGCCTCTACCCGGCTCCAGCCAGGGGCCTTCAAGGCATCTCTGAGGCAGATCTGGGCCTTCAGCATGGAGGACCACACAAGAACATCATAGACCTGTGTAGGCAGGCACCCAGCAGGCCTAGAACACCAATGGAACCCCAGGTGACACTGCTTCAGCCCAGGTAGACACAGTCAAATGTTTCTGAAGTGAATATTGACAGCAAACTTAACCTGGTAATGGGTGGGACTGGACAGATTTTCAGGACATTCTAAAGCAAATGGGTGTGTCACCTTTTTGACTCATTCTCTTCCTCTCACAAGCTCTGGGTAAGACCAGGACAGCAAATGCTCCAGAAGCTAAAGGAGGTGAGAGACGAGAGAGAATGGAAGGATCTCTGAACTGTTAGGGAGGAAGAAGAGAACTTCATTCTGAACCGCATCTTACAAGGAGCTCAGGGGACTCATCTTACAAGGAGCTTCCTCAGAGCATACATACCATGTTGGGAACTGCCCTGCCTGGTTTCAGAAGCTGTAACCCCCCATGGCTAAGGCTGAGTGAGAGACCTTGGGACCATAAGCCCCTAAGGAGACAAAGCTTATCTCCCCGGCTCTGTTCCCTTTACTTCACCCTGCTTGGTCTGGAGCCTGACCAGTTAGCCAATGATGGGTAAGATTCCTCAAAGCGGGGATGATCTAAGACAGGCATGGCCACAAGGGGCCCTCAGGGAAGGACTTGAGGGGGCTATAGAAAAAGTGGTTGATGGACCCTCACCCCTTGGTTTTGACATAGCCCGTGTCCTCATTCCAGTCTGCAAGAAGTCTCCTAATCTGTTGGCTGCCTTACTTCCCCTGCCTGACTTAAGCCTGAAACAATGCCTACCAGAGGAGGGTGCAGCCCTGTGCTGGAAAGGGTGGGTTCCCCTGGGTGATTAGGCCTAAGAAAGAATGCATAAATCCTGTGGAACCTGCTTTGCTAATACCCTCAATTTAAATGATAAGGGTCCAAGTATGAAATGAGTTTGTTCCCCAAAGTTTTATGGCACTTTAGCTATCTGACCCTGACTCAGAATAAGCCCTCAGAGTTCTTTGTATGTTATCTATTGTTTGATCCTTACTGCCTGACAATGGTTAATGAGCCTGTATTCCTATGAAAACTGAACCCAATAAAAGCCCATTGAGGAAAAGGCTCCTGGCCATTCTCCTTTGGGAGATCAGCCACCTTTCCTCCCCAAGCAGATCATGTCTTGGTAGACTTATTCTCATCTGTAGCAGCAGGAGGGCCCTGCACTATTTTTGCTATTTACATAATTTATATTGGAGAGAAATTAGATTGCCCATGCTGCAAAATAACCATGAGGTCTAGAGGTCATGGGCATCGCCGGGGGTGTTAGACATACCTCAGTTTGAATTCCAGCTCCATCTTTACCACACATATGAGCTTGGGAAAGTCAACTAATCTATCTTCTGATTGCCTTTCCAGAAAAAAAGACAATAAAATCTTTCTTCCTGGGATTTTTGTTAGGGTGATATGAAATAATGGTATGCGCATCAGAATTGGGTTATGCTAATACAGGGCCCTGCCCCCAATCAAAAAGCTGAAGGGAAGCTGTATTGTTATTAAGGACTCAAGCTCCTTCTTTCTCTTTTACTATCCTTAGTGGTTGCCTAATAATCCAGGACAGCCACTGTCTTGGGAGTTCTAAGACTTCCCAGAAGCTCTGCCTAACAACTTCTGCTTATACTGCACTGGCCAGAACATAGTATATGGCAACACATAGCTGCAAAGGAGGCTGGGATTATAGTTTTTTAACCTGACAGATTGCCATCCAGAATGAAATAGGTTTCATTAAATAAGGGAGGCTGCTGCCAAAAGCCACATGAGTGAGCTTGGAAGTGGATCTTTCAGCCCAGGCAAGCCTTCGTCCTTGCCAACAGCTTGACTTCAATCTCATGACAGACCTTGAGCCAGTAACCAATGAGATAAGCCACTTCCAGATTCCTGACCCTCAGAAACCGTGTAGGATAATAAGCATTGTTTTAAACTACTGAATTTGGGGGCAATATGTTATGCAGCGATAGATAATTAATACAGTGGAAACAAACCCCAGTAATATTAGTAGCATCTGTGACTTTGTCACCAATAGAAACTATAGCTATTTTCACATCACATTAAAGTTGCTGTAGATATTTCAAAATATTACTTCTACTCATAATTACTTCAGAATTATGGTATTATTAGATCTACTACTAGATAATGCATGATTGCAGGCTTCCGCCTACTTCCATCTGTGTGATGTACTGACTAGTTACTGGCAACTCTGCACTTAGTAGTTGTTGTGTTTCTCACCCTGATAACTCAGTCATCTCTGTGGCTTTCCAGGAATTTCTATCAAAAATTGTGTATTTATCAAACAAACAAAAGAGGGTGAATTGTTTCCGTCGTTGGTTCAAGTTTTGTGAACAACAGTTCAAATGAGAATTCTTAACTGTGCATTAGGCAGCTTGCCTTCTGCAGCAGGTGTGTGCCATGTTACAAGTGTGCCATCCGAAAGGCGGAATAGGCCATTGCAAACACGTCTAATGGTTGAGGTAATGGTCACAGGATGTTTTTTAAGATAATTTGTTTTTAATAACACATGATACAGGTCATTACAGAGTTAACAAGTCCTGGGAGTAGCAGAGGTTCTTTCACTTTTCCCCTTAAACTTCCTTTTTGTACGCTGTCCATATTTTGAAGTAGAGGCATGAACACACAACAGGCTGCACAGGCAGCATCTGTCCATCATTTTTCCTTGGAATGTAATAAGCATTTAAAATAAGAAAACTGAAGGCAGGATTCCCAGGTATGGCCAAGTGAAAAGAACAGCCTAACCTTTCTCCCAAAATAAACTAGTGACAAAGTAATAGTGAACAAAAAGAAAACTTGGCAAAAATAACCATTTCAGTTCCCCAGAAACCAGACAAAATCATACAACAATTTGACAAGCGTTTGTGCCTGAAAAGCTGCTGAACTTCAGGCAGGAGTGGTGGGACTCAGTGGTGGTGGGGCCCACGGCCGCTCCGTCACACTCCTCTGCTCATCTGACACAGAGCTTCTAAATTTGGGGTCATTCTCTGCAACTTCTCTGCTGGGATCAATGGGGGCTCACTCACTCTGGAGCACAGGACACTGACACTCTCAGAGGCAGACAAGTGAGGAGGGCCAACGGCTTTACCAGCTTGAGGCTGCAGCCTCTGTAGTGGTGCACCTGTTCCAGGTGGAAGCTGCACGCACGCCCAGGGCAGGCCCGAGAGGGCTCAGGTCAGCTCCACGCTTCTGAGCAACGCTGAGGTTAGTGAATGTGCGGAGGAGATATGAAAAGGCCCAACGGAAAGCAAAAGCTGGATAAGATTTGAAAATGGTCTAATCTTTGAATGTCCTCTCTTCCCCACACACGGGTCTGTCAGTAGAGGACAGAAGACTTCCTAGCCTGCAGTAGTTGATCACAACCTTTGTCTGAACAGTGGTTGACCACTGAGCTACACAGATGGGGACAAGAAATAAAAATAAGCATCAAAAATAACGATAGAAAAAAAAAAAAAATAAAAATAAATATATGTGAAATAAAAAAAAAAAAAAAAAAAAAAATAACGATAGCACAGATTTTTAGGACTTCTGGCCAAGATGGAGGTGTAGGTAGACACACTGCACCTCCTCGCACAACCAAAAGAAGGACAACAACAATTTAAAAACAACCAGAACTGACAGGAAATTGAACTGTATGGAAGTTGGACAACCAAGGAGTTAAAGAAGACATGTTCATCCAGACCAGTAGGAGGGGTGGAGACCGGCAGCCTGGGTTGAGAGGACTCATGGCTAGGTGGTGGCTGGCAGACCCAGCGAGGCAAAAGATTGTGGAACAGGGTACACAAGGCTGCAGCTGGCTGGCAAGGCGGCAGCTGGAGGACCAGGCAGTCCCACATTTGCTTGCAGATAAACCAGACAAAACTGGGTAGCAGGACAGACTGCACAACCCAGGGCCCCAGCACCGGGAAATAAAGCCTCAAACCACTGACTGAAAACACCTGTGGGGGTTGAGTCACCAGCTAGAGAAACTCCCAGCCTCACAGGAGAGTTCATTGGAGAGACCCACAGGGTCCTAGAATGTACACAAACCCACCCACATAGGAATTAGCACCAGAAGGGCCCAATTTGCTTGCGGGAAGTGGGGGGAGTGATTGAAATCCAACAGAGAGCAGAACAAGCAGCACTGTTCTCTCTTGGACCCCTGCCCCATATACAGCATCACAACCCAGCAATGTGGGTTGCCCTACCCTGGTGAACACCTGAGGCTCCACCCCTCACTACGTAACAGGCGCATCAAGACAAAAAAAAAAAAAAAAAAAAGGCCCAAACAAAGGAACAGATCAAAGCTCCAGAAAAAAATACAACTAAGTGATGAACAGATAGCCAGCCTATCAGATGCACAGTTCAAAACACTGGTAATCAGGATGCTCACAGAATTGGCTGAATTTGGCTACAAACTACATGAAAAAATAAAGGCTACATTAAGCGAAATAAAGGTAAGTGTACAGGGAACCAATAGTGATGGGAAGGAAACTGGGACTCAAATCAATGGAATGGACCAGAAGGAAGAAAGAACATCCAATCAGAAAAGAATAAAGAGGGACTTCTGTCCAAAATGGAGGTGTAGGTGGACACACAATGCCTCCTCTCACAACCAAAATTAAGGACAACAAATATTTAGAAACAAGAAAACAATCAGAACTGATAGAAAATTGAACTGTACAGAAGTCCAACAATCATTCATCCAGACCAGTAAGAGGGGTGGAGTCACAGCAGGAAAAAGTGGAGGTGTGGACTGGGCGCACGGGCAGTGGTGGCTGGCAATTCCCAGGCGTGCAGACAGTGGCTGGCAAGCCCCAGGCACGGGGTGGCAGCTGTGCAGACCTAGTGAGGCTGCACGGGGTGGCTGGCTGGCTGACCAGGTGGTCCCACATTCGCATGCAGATGGTCTGGGCAGGGGGAGGCAGCAGAGGGGACTGGAGTTTGGGGGAGAGCAGAGCAGGCACCGTTGTTCCCTCTCAGACCCCACCCCCACATATTACCTCACAACTCAGCGACTGGGCTGCCCCAGACTGGGGAACACCTAAGGCTCCACCCCTCACTATGTGATAGCCGTGACCAGACCGAAAAAACAAACAAACAAACAAAAACACCAAAAATGGCTCAAACCGGAGAACAAATCAAATCCCCAGAGCCAATTCCTCTAATCGACGAAGAGACAGCCAACCTATCAGGTTCACAGTTCAAAGGCCTGGTGATCAAGATGCTCACAGAATTGGTTGATTTTGCTCACAAATTAGATGAACAAATGCAGGCTACAATACGTGAAATGAAGGAAAACGCATGGGAAACCAATAGAGATGAGATGAAAACTGGGACTCAAATCAATGGAATGGACCAGAAAGGAAGAAACAAACAACCCACAGAAAAGAAGGAAGAAACAAGAATTCAAAAAAATGAAGACAGGCTTAGGAACCTCCAGGACATCTTTAAACATCCCAACATCCAAATTATAGGGGTACCAGAAGGGAAAGAAGCAGAGGAACAAGTGGAAAAATTATCTGAACAAATAATAAAGGAGAACTTCCCCAATCTGGCAAAGGAAATAGACTTCTAGGAAGTCCAGGAAGCTCAGAGAGTCCCAAAGAAGTTGGACCCAAGGAGGAACACACCAAGGCACAGCAGAATTACATTACCCAAGATTAAAGATAAAGAGAGAATCCTAGAAGCAAGAGAAAAGGAGGCAGTTACCTACAAAGGAGTTCCCATCAGACTGTCAGCTGATTTCTCAAAAGAGACCTTACAGGCAAGAAGGGGCTGGAAAGAAGTATTCCAAGTCATGAAAGGCAAGGACCTACATCCAAGATTGCTCTGTCCAGCAAAGCTTTCATTTAGAATGGAAGGGAAGATAAAGTGCTTTTCAGATAAGGTCAAGTTAAAGGAGTTCATCATCACCAAGCCCTTATTATATGAAATGTTAAAGGGACTTAGCTAAGAAAAAGAAGAAAAAAATGTGTACAGTAAAATGACAGCAAGCTCACAGTTATTAACAACCATGCCTAAAACAAAAACAAAAGCAAACTAAGCAAACAACTGGAACAGGAATAGAACCACAGAAATGGAAATCACATAGAGGGTTAGCAACAGGAGAGTGGGAGGGGGAGAGAGGGAGAAAGGTACAGAGAATGAGTAGCATAGATGGTAGGTAGAAAATAGACAGGGGAAGGGTAAGAACAGTGTGGGAAATGTAGAAGCCAAAGAACTTATAAGTATGATCCATGGACATGAACTAAAGGCGGTGAATGTGGGTGGGAGGGGAATGAAGGGAGGAAAATGGGACAACTGTAATAGCATAATCCATAAAATATATTTAAAAAATTAAAAATTAAAAAAATAACAACACAGCACAGAGACATGGGCACCTGCATACTGCAAGAGAGGCATATTTCATGGATTTAGCCCAGACAAGTTATTAAGCAGAGAAACAAGAAAAAGCAATTACAATAACAATAACCTTTGGGGGAAGGGAATTGGAATCCAGAGTTGCTAACAAGATATCATCTAAAATGTTTAATTGTCCAACAACAAAAATAATTACAAAACACACAGAGAGATACTCAAGAGGCAAAAAGCAGTCAATATAAATCTACTCTGAGTGTCCACAGAGATAAACTTAGCAGACAAAGACTTCAAAGAGGGCATTATAATTATGTTCAAAGAACTAAAGGAAATTATGTTTAAAGAATTAAAACAAAGTATGACAACAAAGGGTCAACAATAGAGATTCTCAGTAAAGAGCAAGAAATATTTATTTTAAAAAGGACCAAATGATATTCTGGAGTTCAAGAATGCCCCCAATTAATAAAGTAAAAAAAAAAAAAGGATAGAAAGAAAGAAGAAAAGAAAGAAAGAAAGAAAGAAAGAAAGAAAGAAAGAAAGAAAGAAAGAAAGAAGAAAAGGAAGGGAGGAAGGGAGGGAGGAAGGGAGGGAGGGAGGGAGGGAGGGAGGGAGGGAGGAGGGAAGGAAGGAAGGAAAAACAGTACAGTTAACTCTAACTTTATTTTCAATCCGCAGTAGGGAATCCATGCACATGTAGGGCCAATTTATAAATTCTACGTGGATTTTCAACTGCATGGGTTGTTGGCACCCCTTGTCCCTGCATTGTTCAAGGTCAATTGTAACTACCCAAAACAATCTAAACATTCAATGAAATCACTATCCAAATCCCAACAATGTTGTTTTTCAGAAATAAAAGAACTCATCATAAAATTCATCAGAATCTCAAGGGACCTTGTAGCCAAAATAATCTTGGGAAAGGAAAAAAAAAGGTTTCACACTTTTTGTTTCAAAATTTACTACAAAGCTACAGTAAGCAAAAACAGTGTGGTACTGGCATAAAGGCAGACACAGAGACCGATGGAACAGAATAGAAAACCCAGAAATAAATTCTTGCATATATGGCCAAATAATTTCCTTAAAATATTTTTTATTTTAAAAATACAGTTGATGTACAATATTACATTAGTTTTGGGTGTACAACCCAGTGACTAGACATTTATATAACTTACAAAATGATCATCCCAATATATCTAGTACTCATCTGACACTATACATAGTTATTACAATATTATTTAGTATATTTTACATCCTTGTGACTATTCTGTAACTACCAATTTGTACTTCTTAATTTGTTCACCTTTTCACCCATCCTCCAAGTCCCCTCCCATTTGGCAATCATCAAAATGTTTTTGTATCTATGAGTCTGTTTCTGTTCTACTTGTTCATTTATTTTGTTGTTTAGCTTCCACACGTAAGTGAAATACAGCATTTCTCTTTCTCTGTCTGACCTAATTCCCCTGGCACATACCCTCTAGGTCTATCTGTGTTGCAGAGGGCAAGATTTTTTTTTTTTTTTTTTTTTATGGCTGAGCCATGGTCCATTGTATATATGCACCACTTCTTCTTTATCAATTTATTTATTGGTAGAAACTTAGGTTGCTTCCATATCTTGGCTATTGTAAATAATACTGCAATGAACATGTGGATGCATATGTTTTTCAATTATGTAGTATTTCAGGATTTTTCAGATAAATATCCAGAAGTGGAATTGCTGGGTACTTCTTTGTCTCTTGTTACACTCTTGGCTTTAAAGTCATTTTGTATGGTGTAAGTATTGCTGCCCTAGGTATTTGTTTGCTTGTTTTCATTTTCTTGAAATATCTTCTTCCATCCCTTTACTTTCAGTCTGTGAGTGTCTTTCAACTTGAAGTGAGTCTATTGTAGACAGCATATGTGAGGGGCTTGTTTTGTTATCCAGTCAGCCAACTAGTATCTTCTGATTAAAGCATTTAATGCATTTGCATTTAAAGTAATTGTTGATAGATATGTATTCATTGCCATTTTATTATTCATATTTTTATCTTTTTCCCCTTCTTCCTCTTTAAGAAAACACTTTAACATTCCTTGTAATACTGGCTGGGTGGTGATGAACTCCTTTAGTTTTTTTCTTGTCTGGGAAGCTCATTTGTCCTTCAATTATAAATGATAACTTTGCTCTGTAAAATAACCTTAGTTATAGGTCTTTGCTTTTCATCACTTTGAATACTTTGTGCCAGTCCCTTCTGGCCTGAAAAGTTTCTATTGAGAAATCAGCTGACAGTCTTATGGCAACTCTCCTGTAGATAACTGCCTGTTTTTCTCTTGCTGATTTAATTTTTTTTTCATTTATTAATTTTAGGGAGAGAGGGGAGAAAGAAACATTGATCTGTTGTTCCACATATTTATGCATTCATTTGTTGATTCTTGTGTGTGCCCTGACTAGGGATGGAGCCTGCAACCTTAGCATATCAGGACAATGTTCTAGCCAACTGAGCTAGCTAGCCAAAGCTGGTGTGGGCCTCTTTGGGTTCATCTTGTTTGGAATTGTCTGTGCTTCCTGGACTTGTGTGTCTATTTCTTTTATTGGGTTAGGGAAGTTTTCTGTCATTTTTTTCAAATAGGTTTTCAATTCTTTGCTCTCTCCCTTCTCCTTCCAGCAACCCTACGATATGAACGTTGGTACACTTGACGTTATTCCAGAGGCTCCTTATGCTGTCTTCATTTTTTTTAATTCTTTTTTCTTTTTGCTGTTCTCATTGTGTGCTTTCTGTTTCCTTATCTTCCAAATTACTGATTTGATCTTCTGCTTCCACTATTCTACTGTTTATCCCCAGTAAACTTTCTTCATTTCAGTTACGGTATTCTTCATTTCTGACTAGTTCTTTTCTTTTTAATGTTCACCAAGAATATGTTTATTGATGGGGAGGGGGAGAGAGAGAGAGAGAGAGAGAGAAACACTGATCAGTTGCCTCCTGTATGAGCCTCAACCCAGTTGAATCTGCAACCTAGGTATGTGCCTGACTGGGAATTGAACCCACAACCTCTTGCACCCTCTTGGTGCATGAGACAATGCTCCAACCAAACCACCCGGCCAGGCCTCTGACTAATTCTTTTTTATGTTTTCTCTCTCCTTTTTGATGTTTCCTATCTCTTTGTTGAAGTTCTCACTATCATCTACTCTTCCCCTAACTTTATTGAGCATCCTTATAACCAGTGTTTTGAACTCTGCATCTGGTAGCTTGCTTGCCTTCATTTTGTTTAGTTCTTTTTCTGGAGTTTTGTTCAGTTCTTTTTCTGGAGTTTTGTTCTGTTTTTTTTTTTTTTTTTCATTTGAAATGTGTTGCTTTGTCTCCTGATTTGAGCTGCCTCCCTGTGCTTGTTTCTATGTTTCAGCTGCTACATCTCCTGGGCTTGGTGGACGGGCCTTATGTAGTAGGTGTCCTGTAGGGCTCAGTGGCCCTACAGGGGCCACTCTCCCAAGTCACCGGAGACAGGAGCTCCAAGTGCATCACCCCCACACACCCCAGTGTGGGCTGTATGCACTCTCCTGTTGTCGTTGACCCTCAGTTGCTATTGGCATGTCAGTGGGAGGAATTTACCCACAGGCAGAATGGCTGTGAGGAGTGTCTGTGACCATAAAAGCTGCTGTGCTTTCAGTGGGACTCATGCATGATGAGCTGTTCCTTGAATGTCTCACTTGATATGGCTGGGTGGTGCTCTGACGTGGTCTGAAGCTGTCCACCAGGTGTGTGGACTTCAGGGCCCCCCAGGAGGTGCAGCCAAGATCAGCCACTGCTTGTGCCCTGCTCAGGGCCACCCAGGGAGAGCTACAATGCAATATGCAGATGACTGCTACTTGTGTGGTCTTGGAGGTGCCTGGGAGAGGCCAAGCTGCAAACCAATGGCCAAATGACTTTTATTTTCCATGTAAAAGTAGAATTTATTTACATCATTGTATTACAAAGATTTTAACTCTGTGTTGAATTCTTACAGTCTCCATGTAAAGTATGTTATTTGTTAGACCACTTCTTTTTTTTTAACATTTTTTATTGTTGTTGAAGTACAGTTTTCTGCCTCCCCCCCACCCCTCCCCACCACCCCAGTCCTCCCCACATCCCTCCCCTGTTTGCACGCCTCCCCCCTTGTTATCGTCCATGTGTCCTTTATAATCGTTCCTGCAAGCCCTTCACCCTTTTCCCCTATAATCTCCTCCCCTCTCCCCTCTGGTTACTGTCAGCCTGTTCTCAATTTCAATGTCTTTGGTTGTATTTTGCTTGCTTGTTTGTTTTGTTGATTAGGTTTCTGTTAAAGGTAAGATCACATGGTATTTGCTTTTCACCACCTGGCTTATTTCTCTTAACATAATGCTCTCCAGTTCCCTCCATGCTGTCCCAAAGGGTAATAGCTCCTTCTTTCTTTCTGCTGCATAGTATTCCATTGTGTAAATGTACCACAGTATTTTGATCCATTCATTTACTGATGGGCATCTAAGTTGCTTCCAGCACTTGGCTATTATAAATTGTGCTGCTATGAACGTTGGGATGCATAGGTTCTTTTGGATTGGTGTTTCAGGGTTCTTAGGATATAATCCTAGCAGTGGAATTGCCAGGTCAAAAGGCAGTTCCATTTTTAGTTTTCTGAGGAAATTCCATACTGCTTTCCATAGTGGTTGTACCAGTCTGCAATCCCACCAACAGTGCACTAGGATTCCCTTTTCCCCACAACCTCTCCAACCCTTGTTGTTTGTTGCTTTGTTTATGATGACCATTCTGACAAGTGTGAAGTGGTATCTCATTGTGGTTTTAATTTGCATCTCTCTGATAGCTAGTGATACTGAGCATCTTTCCATATGTCGCTGGACCCTCTGTATGTCCTCCTTGGGGAAGGAGTATCTCTTCAAGTCTTTTGCCCATTGGGTTGCTTGTCTTCTTAGAGTGGAGTCATGTGAGTTCTTTATATATTTTGGAGATCAAACCCTCGTCTGAGGTATCATTGGCAAATATGTTTTCCCATATAGTTGGTTCTCTTTTCATTTCGATGCTGTTTTCTTTAGCTATGCAGAAGCTTTTTATTTTTATGAGATCCCATTTGTTTATTCTTTCTTTTATGTCCCTTACTGTAGGGGACATATCAGTGAAAATATTGCTGCATGGAGTATCTGAGATTTTCCTGCCTATGTTCTTCTCCAGGACTTTAATGGTGTCATGACTTATATTTAAATCTTTTATCCACCTTGAATTTATTTTTGTGTATGGTGTAAGTTGGTGCTCAAGTTTTATTTTTTTGCACGTAGCTGTCCGGCTCTCCCAACATCATTTATTGAAGGGGTATTTTTACTCTATTTTATGCTGCTGCCCTTTTTGTCAAATATTAATTGACCATAGAGACTTGGGTTTATTTCTGGTTTCTCTATTCTGTTCCATTGGTCTATGTGTCTGTTCTTATGCCAGTACCAGGCTGTTTTGATTACAGTGGCCTTGTAATAGTTTGATATCAGGTATTATGATCCCTCCTACTTTTCTCTTCTTTCTCAAAATTGTTGCAGCTATTCAGGGTCATTTATGGTTCCATATAAATTCTTGAAGTGTTTGTTCTACATCTGTGAAATATGTCATTGGTACTTTAATAGGTATTGCATTGAATCTATAAATTGCTTTCGGTAGCATGGACATTTTGATGATGTTAATTCTTCTGATCCATGAACATGGTATGTTTCCATTTGTTGGTGTCTTCCTTAATTTCTTTCTTCAGTGTTGTGTAGTTTTCTGAGTATAGGTCTTTTACCTCCTTGGTTAGGTTTATTCCTAGGTATTTTATTTTTCTTGTGGCTATATCAAATGGGATTTTTTTTCCTGATTTCTGTTTCTGATGTTTCATTGTTGGTATACAAAAATGTCTTTGATTTCTGCATATTGACTTTGTATGCCGCTGTTTTGCCAAATTCATTTATTAGGATGAGCAGTTTTTTGGTGGAGTCTATAGAATTTTCTCTGTATACTATCATGTCATCTAAAAACAATGACAGTTTTGTTTCCTCTTTCCCAATTTGGATGCCTTTTCTTTTCTTGTCTGATTGCTGTGGCTAGGACTTCCAATACTATGTTGAATAGAAGTGGTGAAAGTGGACAACCTGTCTTGTTCCTGCTTTTATTGGGAAAGATTTTAGTTTTTGCCCATTGAGTATGATGTTGTCTATAGGTCTCTCATATATGGCCTTTATTATGTTGAGAAATGCTCCCTTTATTCCCACTTTGCTGAGTGTTTTTTATCATAAATGGGTGCTGTACCTTATTAAATGCTTTTCTGAATCTATTGCTATGATCATGTGATTTTTGTCTTTGCTTGTGTTTATGTGATGTATTAGTTTATTGATTTGAGAATATTGTACCATCCTTGCATCCCAGGAATAAATCCCACTTGGTCATGGTGTATGATCTTTTTAATGTGTTGCTGGATGCAGTTTGCCAATATTTTGTTGAGGATTTTAGCATCTATGTTCATCAGCGATGCTGGCCTGAAGTTTTCTTTCCTTGTTGTGTCTTAATCTGGTTTTGGGATTAGGAAGATGCTGGGTTCATAAAAAGAGTTTGGGAGTCTTCCATCTTCTTGGATTTTTTTGGAATAACCTATGAAGGATAGAGGTTAGCTCTTCCGTAAATGCTTTGTAGAATTCTCCTGTGAAACCATCCAGTCCAGGGCTTTTGTGTGCCAGGAGTTTTTGATTACTGCTTCCATTTTGTCTGCTGTTATTGGTCTGTTCAGGCTTTCTGCTTCATCTTCATTGAGTTTTCGAAGATTATATTTTTCAAGAAGTTTGTCCATTTCATCTAGGTTTTCAAATTTCTTGGCATATAGCTCTTCATAGTAATTTCTTACAATGCTTTGTATTTCTGTGGTATCAGTTGTAATCTTTCCTCTTTCATTTCTGATTGTTTTTATTTGGGTCCTCTCTCTTTTTTTCTTGATGAGTTTGCTTAAAGGCTTGTCAATTTTGTTTATCTTTTCAAAGAACCAACTCCTGGATTCATTGATCTTTAGAGTTGTGCTTTTAGTCCCTATGTCATTTAATTCTGCTATGGTCTTGGTTATTTCCTTCCTACTACTTGCTCTGGGCTGTCTTTGTTGTTGTTCTTTGAGTTCTTATAGGTGTAGGGTTAGGTTGTTTATTTGAAATGTTTCTTTTTTTTTTTTCGGTAGGCCTGTATCACTATGAACTTCCCTCTCAGGACTGCCTTCACTGTGTCCCATAAGTTTTGGGTTGTTGTGAGTTCACTTTCATTTGTTTCCAGAAACTTTTTGATTTCTTCCTTGATCTTCTTGACCCATTCATTGTTTAATAGCATGTTACCCAATCTCCATGAGTTTGAGTGTTTTTGAGTTTTTTCCTTGAGGCTGGTTTCTAGTTTCAGTCCCTTGTGGTCAGAGAAAATGCTTGATATGATTTAAATTTTCTTGAATATGTTGAGGCTTGTTTTGTGTCCTACCATGTGGTCTATCTTTGAAAATGATCCATGTGCATTTGAAAAGAATGTGTATTTTGCTTCTTTGGGATGAAAGGCTCTATATATATTAGTTAAGTTCATTTGATCTAGGACATTGTTCAATGCCACAATATCTTTTTTGATATTTTGTTTGGAGGATCTATCCATTTTTGACAGTGGGGTGTTGAAATCCCCTACTACAATTGTATTGCTGTCAATATCTTTCTTGAAGTCCTTCAAGATTTTTTTTTTTATGTAATTGGGTGCTCCTAAGTTAGGTGCATATATATTTACAATGTTTATGTCTTCTTGATGAATTCTTCCCTTGAGTATTATGAAGTGACCTTCTGGGTCTCTTTTTATGGCCCTGTTTTTGCAGTCTATTTTGTCTGATATGAGTATTGCTACTCTGGCCTTTTTTCCCTGTCTCTTTGCTTGGAAAATTTGTTTCCAAGTCCTTCACCTTCAGTCTGTGTAGGTCTTTTGTCCTGAGGTGGGTCTTTTGTAGACAGCATATGTGTGGGTCATGCTTTCTGTTTTATTTAAATATATTGTATTGATTATGCTATTATAGTTGTCCCATTTCTCTCCCATCATTCCCCTCCACCCTGCACACCCTCTCCCACCCACATTCCCCCCTGTTTAGTTCATGTTCATGTGTCATAAGTTCTTTAGCTTCCACATTTCCCACACTATTCTTGCCCTCTCCATGTCTATTTTCTACCTACCATCTATGCTACTTATTCTCTATACCTTTCCCCCTCTCTCCTCCTCCCACTCCCCTGTTGCTAATCCTCCATGTGGTCTCCATTTCTGTGGCTCTGTTCCTGTTCTACTTGCTTGTTTAGTTTGCTTTTATTTTAGCCGTGGCTATTAATATCTGTGAGTTTGCTGTATTTTCACTGTCCTATTTTTTATCTTCTTTTTCTTAGATAAGTCCCTTTAACATTTCCTATAATAAGGGCTTGGTGATGATGAACTCCTTGAACTTGACCTTATCTAGAAGCACTTTATCTTCCCTTCCATTCTAAATGACAGCTTTGCTGGATAGAACAATTTTGGATGTAGGTCCCTGCCTTTCATGACTTGGAATACTTCTTTCCAGCCCCTTCTTGCCTATAAGGTCTCTTTTGAGAAATCTGCTGACAGTCTGATGGGAACTCCTTTGTAGGTGACTGTCCCCTTATCCCTTGCTGCTTCTAGAATTCTCTGCTTCATTTGAATCTTGGCTAATGTAATTACGATGTGCCTTGGTGTGTTCTCTTTGGGTCCAACTTCTTTGGGACTCTCTGAGCTTCCTGGACTTCCTGGAAGTCTATTTCCTTTGCCAGATTGGGGAAGTTCCCCTTTATTATTTGTTCAAATAAGGTTTCCTCTTCTTGCTCTTCCTCTTCCCCTTCACCCCTATAATTTGGATATTGGGACGTTTAAAGATGTCCCGGAGGTTCCTAAGCCTCTCCTCATTTTTTTTGAATTCATGTTTCTTCCTTGTTTTCTGTTTGGTTGTGTCTTCCTTCCTTCTGGTCCACTCCATTGATTTGAGTCCCAGTTTTCCTCTCATCTCTATTGGTTCCCCATGCGTCTTCCTTCATTTCACGTATTGTAGCCTTCATTTGTTCATCTAATTTGTGAGCAAAATCAACCAATTCTGTGAGCATTCTGATAACCAGAGCTTTGAACTGTGCATCTGATAGGTTGGCTATCTCTT
This sequence comes from Glossophaga mutica, assembly GCA_039655065.1. Classification (NCBI taxonomy): domain Eukaryota; kingdom Metazoa; phylum Chordata; class Mammalia; order Chiroptera; family Phyllostomidae; genus Glossophaga; species Glossophaga mutica. Next base: position 113,766,328 of record CM077306.1, read on the forward strand.
TGTCGCTTAGAGGAATTGGCTGTGAGGCTTTCATTTGTTCTCCAGTTTGAACCATTTCTGGTGATTTTGTTGTTGTTGTTGTTGCTGCTGCTGTTTTTGGTCTGGTCCCAGGTGTTATGTAGTGAGGGGTGGAGCCTTAGGTGTTCCCCAGTCCGGGGCAGCCCAGTTGCTGGGTTGTGACGCTGTATGTGGGGGCGGGGTCCGAAAGGGAACAATGGCTCCTGCTCCGCTCTCTCCTGGATTCTAGTCCCCTCCGCCGCTTCCCCTTCGCTTGGATTATCTGCGCACGTGAATGTGGGACCACCTGGTCAGCCAGCCGCCTTGCGCGGCCTCACTGGGTCTGCACAGTTGCCACCCCATGCCCAGGGTTCGCTAGCCGCCACCTGTGGGCCTGCCAGCCGCCTCCACACTTGGGAACCCCCAGCCACTGCCGCCTGTGTTCCCGGTCCACACCTCCACTTTTTCCTGCCATGACTCCGCCCCTCTTACCAGTCCGGATGAATGGTTGTTGGACTCCCATACTGTTCAATTTTCTATTAGCTCTGGTTGTTTTCTTGTTTCTAAATATTTGTTGTCCTTAATTTTGGTTGTGAGAGGAGGCACAGTGTGTGCATCTACGGCTCCATCTTGGCTGGAAGTCCTTAACTTTTTTCTTTATGCACCTCCTCCCCCAGCTTGATTCTTTTCATTGCTTTTTTCCCCAGGATAGTTTTTCTGGATATAGAATTTTTGGTTGACAGTGTTTTTTTTCTTTCTACTCTTTGAATGTCATCTGCCATCTGGCTTCCATGATGAGAAATGAGCTGTTAATCTTATTTAGGATCCATTATGACTCCATTTAACCATAATTAGCTCCTTACGTTATTTACATTATTTACATTATTTACATTATCTCCAAATACAGTCACATTGGGAGTTTGGGCTTCAAGATATTAATTTTGTGAGGTACATAATTCAGTGCACAGCAAGCCCCAGTAGTGAAATATTCATATCAGTCATTATATTTTTCAAGTTTAGAATTTCTACTTGATTCTTTAAAAAATAATTTCTATTTCTTTATTGATGTTGTCTATTTGGTGTGACATTGTCATCATATTTTCTTTTAATTCTTTAAAAATATTTTATTTATTTATTTTTAGAGAGAGGGTAGGAGAGGGGAGGGAGGGAAACATCCATGTGAGAAACATGGCCTTGTATGTGCCATGACTGGGGACCGAACCTGCAACCCAGGCATGTGTCCTGACCAGAAATCCAACCAGTGACCTTTTACTTGGCAGGTCAACACCCAACCCACTGAACCACACTGGTCAGGACTCTTAATTTTTCAGATGTAATTTTATTTAATTATTTAAACATTTTATGATCACTGATTTAAGACCATGGCCTACTAGGCTCAGCTCTGGGCTTCCTCAGGCATAGTTTCTGTTGACTGTTCCCCTCACTCCTTCCAGTGGAGCATACTTTATCATTCATTTCTTAGTGTGTAGAAAACTGAGTATTTAAAATAATGTGGAAATCATGGATATAAGATACCCCAGTGATTGGTTGAACAGTAGACAGAAATCAACATGGATATACAAAAACTGAACATCATCTATCAGCTAGATGTAATCGACAATTGTGGAACACGTCACCCAACAACATTCTTTGCATTCTTTGCAAGTATGGTTTGGTTTTGTTGCTGTTTTTTAATGATTTTCCTGAACTAATTCTGTAAAGTCTATATTCTTTGTCATGCATGGCCACTGAAGTTTCTGCTTGGTTAGCTTAATGATCAGCTAATGACTAGACAGATTCCCTTAGATACCTCAAACCAATAAATTTCCTTGCCCTCATCAAGAGTCTGCATGGCTTCAATGCTCTGACAGGCTGGTTACAACTCTGCCTTTGTCTTGTACAGAGACTCAAAGTCAGTCGGAGGTGAGAGATTAGGGCCTTCTCAGATCTTTCCTCAGCATGTGCATAGCCCTGCACATTCACGTGGCCTTCTAAACACCTAGGAATATTCTGGGGCTTTTCAGAAACCCCAATGGGCAACTAATCCCCAGATATTTCTTTTAAGGTTTTTGTTAGCTCCATTGGTAATGCTGCCTTGAGCAGATGCAATATTAAACAACTGCCACTGATTATTATTTTTTTTTTTATTAAATAACACAAGCTGATTTTTTTTTTAAAGATTTTATTTATTATTTATTTATCTTTTAGAGGGGAAGGGTAGGAGAGAAGGAGAGGGAGAGAAATATCAATGTACGGTTGCCTCTCGTGTGTCCCCTGCCGGGAACTGGCCTGCAACCCAGGCATGTGCCCTGACTGGGAATCGAACCTCGATCCTCTGGTTCGCAGGCCCGCGCTCAATCCACTGAGCTACACCAGCCAGGGCCCACTGATTATTTTTGACAATGCCTTTCAAATAGGCATTGTGTGCACAAAGTAACCTCTGAGTCAAGCAAAATAAAGACAAGCTCTGAGAATGGGGCTTTTAAGATGAGCTTCCAGACAGGTCAGATAGTGACCTGTCTTGGGGAAGGGATTGGGGGGCGTTCCAAGCCTGTTTTGTCCTCTTTCGTGGCTCCTAGGCTTCTGCTTTTCTCAGCTGCCACAGTCGCCAGGTTGTTGGCTTTCAAGTCTACCAGGAGCTGGTGATAAGGAGATAAGATGGGCGCAACTTAAATGCCACAAAGCCCATTCTTCTTTTTTTTTTTTTTAATATATTTTATTGATTACGCTATTACAGTTGTCCCATTTTTCCTCCCTTTATTCCCCTCCACCCTGCACGCCCCCTCCCACCAGCATTCACCCCCCACCCCTTAGTTCATGTCTGTGGGTCATAATTCCTAAATCCTTTTTTTAAGAGGTTGCTCCAGGGATTACAATACAGGCATACCTCAAAGATTTTGTGGCTTTGTTTCCAGACCACCGCAATAGAGCGAGTCATAATCTTTTTGCTGGTGGAGTGATGCAGATACCGGCCCGCAGTGTCCACATCATTATGGATGAAATAAAAACATACACACAGACTACCAAGTCCGGTGGAGGAAAAAGGAAAGCATGGCTTTTCTCTCAAGGGGAGCAAAAGCCACAGCCTCTGCCATGACAGCCTTTATTGGGTTTCCAGTCACATTACATGACGGTCCTCATTTACTATGCACAGGTTCGCTATAGGTGGTTACCTTTTACAGACAACAAAGGAGATGATGCCGCTAATCACATCACAGAAAAAGAATATTTGCAAATGAAAAAGGGAAAAGTGGTTGAGCTGGTTACACTCCATACTGGGGAGGTTTAGCATGGATTTTAGGAAGTTACAGTAAGCACTTGCTGTCTCAATTCAGGGTGAGGGAGTTTTAGCAAAAGCAAGACTCAGAGCAACTTAGGCACATTGCAAACCTGATTTCCCACTAGAGAACCTATCTGTGGGCATGGGTCCTGTACATCTCTGAGTGGGAGCTGGGCCCATGCCATGCAGAAGGGTCTCCCACAGTGGAGGGTCTTGCCTTCACTTTGTAAAAAACACAACATCTGTGAAGCGCAATAAAGCAAAGTGCAATAAAATGAGGTATGCCTATATATATAGGTATATATATATATATATACACACACACACATACACGCACACATAAATAACTCTTCAGTCTGTTTAGAATTACTATTTTACTACTTTAAGTGGAATGTAAAAATATTAACATCTTATAGGTTCTTTGGCCCTACCCCATCTGTTGTAGTTGGTATATGCAGTACATCTACACCTATTGAAAATTCCATCAGACAGCATTACATACGTGTGTGCACATATGATTTTATTTATTTATTTTTAGAAACAGGGGAGGGGAGGGAGAAAGAGATGGAGAGAAACATCTGAGGCTTGCCTCTCATACACTCCCTGACCCGTGACCGAACCTACAAACCAGGCATGATGCTCTGACCACAATCAGTCAGGGGCCCTTTGCTTCACAGTGTTACAGAACACAGGTCCAAGGGGGGCAATTATTGGCCCACCCAGGGATGCCAAAAACTGTTACAGAACAAACACAGGGGCCAAGATTCGTTGTGTCTGCTGCCTTAGGAAAGATGTTTCTCAATGCCAGAGATTTGTGAAAAGGAAAGGAAATGTTTAAAGCTATACAGACTTAAAGTAGTAACCTAACGTCTTCACTAAGATATCAAAGTCCTTTTGGATACCCACAGACACCCACAGTGCTTCCTTCTCCCCTGTCCTAATTTGGGGTACTGAGTAACTCAGGAAAAGAAGCAAATGTCTGGGATCCAGGGTCCTGACACCGTCAGCTGTGTTGCCTTCCAGACAGGATCTCTGATTAATCCAAAGCCATGTGGCACCTTCTCATGGCTTACTGGCAAGAGTTCTTTCACCCTTCTTCCAGGCAAAGTCTCTCCTGCTTCCCAGGCCATGCAGCCAAAGGGAGCACCCCAAAGCCGCGTAGTCCTCTACTACCAAAGCTGCAGGGTCTGTACTCTGGCGAAACCGAGTGGCTCCCCCTTCACCCAGGTTGTGGGGAGGGGGTCACCACTCGGTGAAAGCTGAGTGGTGGTTCTCTGCTAAAGCCGCATGGTGATTCTCCCTCACATGGCTGCGGGGGTCCTGGCTCTGCCAAAAGCGTGTGGCTCTCCCTTCAATGGCTGGTGTGTCTGGGTTTAAATCCTGGAGCCAATCTTCCTCTGCAGCCCCATTTCTGACTCCTCCTACAATCAGTTACACTTGTCAGCAATCCTGTACCCTTCCAGCTTTACTGGGCTGCCATAGTGAGTCTGAGCAGGTGTGGCCCCATGGATGGAGCCAATCATCTCCAAGCTCTCACACAGGCGCTGTAAACAGGGGGAGTTGCCTTCCAGTTCCATCTTGGGTGGAAGTCACTCCCTTCTCCTTGGCTCAAAGTGTGGTCACAGCTATTCAACGTATCTATGAAACCAGTTAAAGGTTATAGATATGTTAAATGACCATGCCAGAGGTTAGCTGCAAAGCTGTTGCTATTCAAAACGATTCTCAATGGCCCTGCTCCATTTGTCCCTTCCCCTAACTCACACCTGAGAGAGAAGAGGTGAGGACATCTCATATGTCTTTCTAATATTTCCTGGACACCCTGAGTTCTGGGCCCCATTCCAAATCCCTATTTTGGGGTCCCCCTCTTGGCTGCATCCTGTTACAGCAGGACAACACCCAGCCAGCTGAGTCACACCAGTCAGGGCCAGTGCTACATTTTTTGCTTTTTGCTGTCATATATATTTTTTAAAACTTTAGAGGAAAAAATATTTACCTAGATATTAACTGTTTTTATTGCTCTTTCTTAATTCTAGACATTTCTGATGTGAAATCCACAGTCATTCTATTTGTTCTGTCCCTATATAAGGTGCATAGTTTTTATCCATTTGCTTTCAAGATATTTTCTTTGCCTTTAGTTTTCAGCAGTTTGGTCATTATAAGTTTGGGAATAGATTTCTTTGAGTTTTCCCTGTTTGGAGGTGGCTGAACGTCTTAAGTCTGTAAGTTTATGTCTTTTGCCAACTTTTGGAAGTTTTTAAGAATTATTTCTTTCAATATTTTATCTGCATCAAATATATTTTCTTTCTTCTTTCCTTCTGAAACTCTGATGACATGAATATTAGAATCTTCTGTTTTTCTTTTTAAAACCCCCTTTAGGGTTTTTCCCACAGGTTCTATTCAATTTTCCTTCTCTTTGTCGTTAATATTTGATACTTTCCATCGATCTCTCTTCAAATTCAGAGACTCTCCATTTGCATCTCCATTCTGCTCTTAAGTCCATCTTGTGAAAATTTTGTTTTTTTAACTGTATTTTTCAATTCTAAAATTCCCATTTGGTCCTTTTTGTATTTTTTCTTTCTATTCATTTTAAGAGTCTTCACTTCTCCGTGGATTATAACAGATGTTTTTCCTTCAATTGTGGGGGAAAAAAAACCACCCCAGATAACATAAAATTTACCATCTTAACCATATTAAAGTGTTAGTAGTGTTAACTATACTGTTATGTAACACATCTTTAGAGATTTTCATCTCTTTTTAAATTGATTTTAGAGAGAGAGGAAGGGGGTGAGAGAAAGAGAGAGAGAGGGTGGAGAGAGAGAGAGATCTATTTGTTTATCCTTTTGTGAACCCACAACCTTGGCACATAGCATGACTATCTAACCAACTAAGCTACCTGGCCAGGGCAGAAATTCTTTATCTTATGAAACTGAAACTCTGTAACTATTGAACAATAACTTCCCATTTCTCCCTCCCTTCAGTCCTTGGCAAATACAATTCTACTTTCTCTTTCTATGATTTTTACTACTATAGATACCTCATATAACAAGACAGTATTTTTCTTTTTATGACTGGCTTATTTCACTTAGCATAATGTCCTGAAGGTTTATCCGTGTTATTCCATGTGGCAAGAGTTCTTACTTTTTAAGGCCGAAATATATTTCTGAAGGAAATGAGCTATCAAGCCATGAAAAGACATGCAGGGACCTTAAATACACATTTCTAACCGAAAGAGGCCACCCTGGAAAGGCTACCTACTGCAGATTCCAATGGTACAACATTCAGAAAAAGATAAAATTGTGGCAACAGAAAAAAGATCAGTGGTTTCAGGGATTCAGAGAGGGAGTGGGGCGGAGGATAAGTGGGCGGAGCACAGAGGATAGTTAGGGCAGTTTCAGGTTTCAAGCTGCCTTTCAGTCTGGGCTGGGGGAGATCGTAGCGGGGGTGCCGACTTTGGGAAACTCGCTCCTGATTTGGTGATTGACTTCCACTTTCCTTCCTCAATAATTCTGCCACCATTTACTTTTCGGAATTCCTCACGGAGGTCTTCCACACGTTCTACCTAGGTTTTACATTGTATTTAGTGAGAGAAATGGGATGGAGTGTGTTTTCTCCATTTTGACCAGTATTAGAATCTTCTGTTTTTCTTTTTATTACTGGGTTTTATATATATTTTTCAGTATAAATAAATTGTCAGATATATGTATTGTGAATGTTTTTCTCTCAGTCTGTAGTTTGCCTATTTTATTTCTTAATGATGTCTTTTGATGAAGAGACATACCTTTTATTTTAATGAGGTCTATGTTAAATTTTTTCTTCCAACGAATGCTCTCTGAGTTTTATGTATAAAATCTTTGTCTATTCCAGGTCTGCGAAGATATTCCCCAATGTTCGCTTTTTCCTGTTTGATTGAGATGTAATCAACCTATAACATTGTTGTAGTTGAAGATGAACAACATGATTTGACATATGCACATATTGGGAAGTGATTAACAATAAGTTTAGTTAACATTCATCACCTCACATAGTCACAAATTTTTTCTTGTAATGAGGACTTTTAAGACCTACTCTCTTAGAAACTTTCAAATACACAACACACAATGTCTATGTTGTTAACTATAGACATTTTTGTTTTCTTTTACAATATTTATTATTTTAGCTCTGATCCACTTTGACTTAATTTTATATATGGTGTAAGATAGGAATTAAGGGTCATCTTTCCCCCATGTATTTATCTGGTTGTTACTGTACTATGCATTGGATTTACTCATACACATTAGAAAATAAACTTGAACTTTTCTATATTTTAAATGTATTCCCTAATTACTTAATGGTTTACCTTAAAATTAATAATAAATCACACAATTGGTAGATATATTAATTATATTTCAACCTAATTGATTTCCTTTGTCATTCTGTACATTTTATGTCCTTCAAATTGTTATTTTGAGAATGGGCCCATAAACTTTGTAAGATTACCAAAGGTGTCCAAGGCACAACACATGTGAAAAACCTCTGTTGATGTTTCCACATGTGGAAAAACACTCAGCTTCAGAACCAAAGAGACCTGGTTTTAAATGCTCATTTACTGCTTTCTAGCTCTGACCTTGGGCACATCATTTCATCTTCATTCATATTCCATACTTCCACAGATTCAGAAAATGTCTATTGAGCACCCACTACTAGCCACTGTACTAAACATCTAACACAGACACAGAGACATAACCTTTCCTCTACCCAGTTTACAACTGAGTGGGGGACGCCGATGAGTCAATGGGTGGTAAGTGCTTTGATTGAGAAATGATGGAGTGCTCAGTGAAGGGGTCAGGAAAGATTTCCAGATATAAGGACACTAAACTGCTAAGTAGACATTGGCCAAGCAAAGAGGGGTTGGAGTGACCCAGGCAGTGGAATGAACCCTTAACAGATATGGCATGGTTGAGAAACAGAGAAAACCAGGATAGGGAGAAGGAAGGGACAAGGTAGCAGAAGGGGTCAGACTGGAGGTTTTTGTAGCCATCTTAAGGACATTACCTTCATCCTAAGAGAAATGGGAAGCCACTGATGGGTTTTAATCATTGACAGATTGTGGTAGGATTAGAATAAAAAAAATTGAAATCATGTTAGTTTTATGGAGAATGCACCAGAGCACAGATTTTCAACCATTTTTATTTCATGGCACACATAACCTAATTACTAAAATTCTTTGGCACACCAAAAAATATATTTTTTGCTGATCTGACAAAAATAGGTATAATTTTGATTCATTCACACCAAGATGGCTATTGTGTGGGCATGCCTTAAAAAAAAGATTTTATTTATTTATTCTTAGAGAAAGGGTGAGAGAAAGAGAGGGAGAGAAACATCAGTGTGTGGTTGCCTCTCTCACTCCCCCAGCTGGGGACCTGGTCTGCAACCCAGGCATGTGCCCTGACTGGGAATCGAACTGGTGAACCTTTGGTTCAAAGGTCAGTGCTCAACCACTGAGCCACACCAGCCAGGGTGTCACGCTTTTATTTGACACTCTAAGAGAAAAGAGGTCAATGCCCCTGACTAAATAGTCAGGTATTGCCATGTTTTAAAAATTCTTACAGCACATCAGGTGAAAATCACTGCGCTAGAGGGATCGTTCTTGGAGATAGTCACAATGAGTTGAAAATTATTGGACAAATCCAAGTGAGAGAGGGTAGTGGCAATCGGGTGGGAGAAGAATGGATAGATTTGAGTAGTTAGGAGATAAACTCAATTAAGTCGATGTTGGAGACTCTGAGAAATGAGAAACATGGAACCTCCTCAGATTTCTGCTTGGACCGCCAGAATGAATGATGGTGCCATTCACTGGAAAAAGAGTAGGCCTATGGGAGAACACAGGGTCAGATTGGCGTTTTGGGTGTCAGTGACTGAGGATGTCTTGCAGACTTATGGCCATATTGGCCTGAAAATTGGAAGAGAAGTTTGGGATGGGAAGCCATCTATGTCCGTACGGTAAGTTGCCAAAGATAGTATTCCTTCTATTTTTCTGTCGTTCTGTTCAACATCTTTTGAAGATGCACTATGTGGTGGATGTTGGGGATACATCAGTGAACATGAAGACTGGGTGGGTTTCTGCCTTCAACCAGTTTATCGGCCACCTCTTTAAACTTGTTTTTCATCTGTAAAATGAATACAGTAAGGCTACGTGAGATGAGGAGGTAACGGTACCTGGCTCTTCAATTTTCGTCTTTCCTCCTCAGAGACGCAAGAGGAGATACTAAGTTACTTTTGCTTTTGTATCCTTTCCCGGCTGGCTCTTCTGCGCAGGCGCCCTGGATCACCCCGGTTGGGGGCGGGGCGGGCCCAAACCCTAGAGGTCTTCCCTGGGGGCCGGGACCCTGACGGGCGAAGGGAGCGGCTGTCTCGTGACGTCATCAAGCTGCGCTTCCCGTAGGGCGGGACCTGAGCGCGACAGCGCGGCCGGCGCCCCTGGACTGGCTTGGGAAACGAAAGTGAGGGAGGAGCCGGCGGCTCTGGCAGCAGCAGTGCCAGGCCCGGTGGCGGCGGCGGCATTGGTGGCCTGACCACCCCCCCTCTCCGCTCGCTGGCAGCTTGCCCTCTCCCCTCAGTGTGAGTGCCGACGCGCGGCCCCGGGGGGAGCGAGCGGGCGGGCGCGCGGGCTCAGCATCCTCCTCTCCACCGCCGCCTCGCCCCCCCAATCCGCGCGCGGTCTTGACCCTCACCGCCTCCTCGCTCTTCTTCCTCCTCCCTTCCCCCCACCCCGCTCCTCCAGCTCCCGGGAGGCAGAGCTGCCGCTGACTTCGTCTCTGCGCACGCATTCACACACTCACGTTATCTTCAAATGAGAAGACTGGTCTGGGGAGATGGGAGCTCATTTCTCCCCTCTGTGGATAGGGGTGGCAATGCGAAACGGAGGCCCAGGGAGGGAAGACTGGAGTGGGGATTATGAAGCCCTTCCCCGAGGAAGCAGCAGTTAGAACCATGCCTTCTGCTTAGAAGTTCCCTGCCAGAGCACATTTGGGCCTGTGTAGGTCACTTGAGCTGGGCACTAGTTACCCGTAAGGCCTTACCCTCTCGGACTTCAGTTTTTTTCCAGTGGAAAAATGAGATGGTTGGATTAGATGATTTGGAAGACTCTATCTAATCTAAGGTGGTTTGGAGAGGAGGAGCGCCAGCATCTCCTGCCTTTCACACAACTATCTCGCCTTTCCTTGCACCCACCCCAACACCGTCCACATTGAGTTTCCCCTGCTTCCAGCCTCCCCCAGAGTCGCTAAGAACCACAGGGGCCTTTTTGCTTTTGTTAGGGACCTTTCTTGGGGGGGCGCATTTAAGATGGGTTTAAAGTGAAATGTGGCTCAGCTTGGTCGTGCTTTCTGTTTAAGTGTCTTCCATTCCTGCAGCCTCAGGATAGATAGCCCCTGCCTGTGCCTCATTCGAGGCAGCCTCCTTAGAAAGGATGAGATTGAGCATTGGGTTGACCGTTTCATCTTTGAGCTGGAGGGAAGTGAAACATGTGATTCAGAGTTTTGTGAGGTTTAGGGGGTCAATGGTATAGTTGGATTTTATTGGTCTTTTGATGTTACTACTCATACTGTATAACGTAAGCATGTTCTTTTGCCCCTGCACCAACCCCTTCCCCAAGGATTGCAGCCCTGCTGGTCACCCACCTGTTTGCTATGTTTTGAGTTTTCTTATAGCCAATCAGTTGTGTATAAACCACGCGGTATTCGCCACTACTCTTGCTTGCTCTTTAACTTGATAATCTCTTAAAATTTCCGGGTCTTCATAATCTCTTTGTTCCATCCATTTGTTTTTTCTCCTGCACACCTCTCATGTACCTGCCCGTAGGAATGGATGGTGGTGGCATGGTGCCTGCCTATTTTTATTGTTTTTATTTTTTGGTGGAGGTGGTTTCCTGTTCTTATAATTACTGCTTTTGTACTTTGGCCTATACTATGGCCACCTCCAGTTTTGATAACATTCCCACTCTTATTTCTTCAGTCTTAAGTCAGCCACTGCTTCCATTCCTTACTCTGGTGAAAAACTTTTCCACTGTTTTCATGTTTTCAAACATCCTGAAGTAAACCAAAAACCAGTATTTGTATCATATTATGTAATATCTTAATTATCTTGGTAAAATGATAACACTGATGGAACAATCATTCTGGGATGATCCCTTCACCTTGGAAACATTGGTTAATATTCATTAGGTTTCATAATAAATTTCCACTGCACATGGTTGTTACATGTGGGCAATGTTGCATTAAAAGTATAGAATGACAGGTTTCCAAGGCTTTCCCTCCAGTGTTGGGTGGAGCTGATCCATGACTTTTTGGTATCTGACCCCAGTGGCCCAGAGGCCTCTGAGTCTGTGAGTACCACATTTGCCAGTGAAACTAATAGCTATTTTTGAAAACCAGAGCTTGGCTAGCAGTCCTTACTGGACTTCTTTGAGGAAGAGGCTATTCAAGTGCTTGGCACTGAAAGTTTTTGGAGTTGCCAAATCCCGTCCCATTTATGGTTTATACTTTAGAATTCCTGCTCTGATCCTAGTGACTGACATGAGCAGCCAATTGTCTGGATTTATGGTTGCAGTAACAATGAAGAGAAGAAATGACCCGGAATGCACTGCCCCTATCAAGAAACAGAAGAAAAGAGTTGCAGAGCTTGCCCTGAACCTCAGCTCTACGTCTGATGATGAACCTCCCTCCTCTGTCAATCATGCAGCAAAAGGTATGCTTGCCTGTGTGGTCTGAGGCCACTGGTCACCTGGTTATTTCAATCCCTGGAGCCTGAATTGGGCAACATACAGTCCACTGCTCCTTGAGGAAAATCAGGCAAATTCTGGAGAGATATGTTGGTCGTAGACTCTCTTCCCTTTCTTGCCATTCTGCTAATAGGATGGGGGACTTGTCTTAAATAAAAATTGGAATTTTTACAGAAATGTGTTAGTGTCGTTGCTGGTCCTTCAGTAGGTGGCACTCTTTTGCTGCCATAAACCAGGTAGAAGTACAGGCATACCTTGGAGATACTGCAAGTTGGTTCCAGACAACCGCAATAACGTGAATTGTAATCATTTTGCTGGTGGAGGGCCTTGCCTTCAATTGGTACAAACCACAATATCTGTAAAGTGCAGTAAAATGAGGTACGTCTGTAGTGGTGAGCATTGAGCGTCCTGTGTTCTTAATAGTTGTTAATGATCCTGAGGCTCTCTGCTGCAGTGATCTAGCCTAATTCTGCTTAGGTGTTTGTATTGTTTTCTCAGTTCCTTCAGCAGGAATTGGAACATCCTTGTATTCACTGTTTACATTAAGCTCAACAGATTTTGCTGATCTGATTGAAAGTAGCATTTTGCTTTGCCTCTTTTTTAGGGTTATGGACGTTCGCAGCTTCCACAGATGCACTCAGTAAGAAATTGTTAAGTGCCTAGGAGCTTGCCCCAAGTACCAAGCAATTAATAGTAGTCCCATTTGCATTTACCTTGACTTACTAGTTGTATTAATTTCCTATGACTGCTGTAACAAATTACAGACTGGGTGGCTTAAAACAATAGCAGCTTATTCTTCACAATCCTAGAGGCCAGAAATCTGAAATCAAGGTGTCAGCAGGGCGAAATCTCCTCCTAAGGCTCTTGGGAAGGATGCTTTTTTCCCTCCTCTAGCTTCTGGTGGTTGGCAGCAGTGCTTGTTATTCCTTGGCTTACAGCAGCATAAGTCTAGTCTCTGCCTGTGTGTGTGTCTGTGTTCAAATTTCCCTCTTCCTATAAGGACATCAGTCATTGGGTTAGGGCCCACCCTAATACAGTATTGCCTCATTTAATTTGATCACATCTGCAAAGATCCTGTTTCACATTCCCAGGTGTGAGATGACATGACCTTTTGGGAGATACTATTTAACCAGCTGTCGTGCATTTTGGATCATCTGCCGGATCACTGGTAAATTGGAATGAAATTTGGTAACAGATTGGTAACTGTAAGGGTGTGAAGCATCCTTTGTGGGTGTCAGAAAATACAGTTTATTCCTGAGTTGTGGGCTAATTGAAGGGCAGTTACTCCTTAGTTGTACTGAGAAGCTGGTCCAGAGAGGAAAAGCTTGACAGGTGTTACAGCTAGTGAAGCATTTGATGTGGCTGTGGTCCTGGCTGGATAAGATACTCTTATAAACTTGCTTTGTGGGGATATGTGTGCCTCGAAAGTTGTCACGGGTGAATTGCAGGGTAGATGAGGAGAGCTATATATAACCGAGGTTACTAAATGGGAAGGTAAAGAACATACTGGGTGCACTTGTTCTAGGGACTATTGAGGAAAGGGAGTTTTGGTTCTCACTCGGGATTTGAGCAGCTTGGTGCAGTTAGAGGGTCTCCTTGGGTAGGACTCTGGGATTTTAGGAGAGAGAGACCCAGAAGGGAAAAAGGGAGAGCATATGTGGGGGAATCAGTGACACTTAGCTGGTGGCAGTATCTAGTTCCAAGCAGATCTTGGGGAACATTTGCTCTTCAAAGAGTAGCAGCACTTTGAAGTAAGGAGAGGACCACTTCCAGGTAGAGGAAGGTAAGTGTATATGGTTAAGGATCTTTCAAGGGAACCAGTCTGATTTAAATTTCATGCTTTCAAAACTGTGACTTTGAATTGAGATTATCTCCCCCCGCCCCCCGCCCTGTAAACTCCCTTTGATTGTACCAAATAGCTTTAACCTTTTCTCTAAGTAGCACCATATGACTCAGGATTGACTATTGCTGTCGTGTGTACAGAATGGGAATCTGGAGGTGGCCAGTACCTTGTAGGCTTCTGGCAATAGGCCCTTGGTCCCTTTCATTTGCAGAAAATGAAGCAGGAGGCAGAGGCAAGCAAACATTGCTAGATTTCCCTGGGTCCACTTACTTTAGTAAGGGGCAGTGCCACATTGACACACAAACTCTGAGGGCTAGAGTCTAATGTCTTCATCAGCAAGATTGCGCCCTGCGCCTCCCCTGCCCCTCCACACTATGCCCGGCATGGTGGAGTAAATGTTAAGTAAATATTTACCGAATAAAATTGATAGAAGGCAACAGTAGTATCTTTTCCAAGAACCTTAAAATGCTTCTACACTTTTATTTCGCTTGTCCCTCTTCGAGTCTACAGAGGTCATTTCATTAAGTATTGATAGTCATTTATGTCATCTCTGTTCTGTATTGGCTTCTTTAAGGCATCCCCTGGACAGCGTGCCCTGGCATTGTGCTGTCTCGCCAGACACCGTTGTGCGTACCCATTCAAGTCACAGCTTTGAAACACGTGTGTTCCCTTTGTTCCAGCCACTTCTCCCTGGACGTACTGTTCAAAAGGATGATTGGAAAATGCTCTTTGGAGAGTATAATTAGAAAAACAAAAAAAGCAGTGGTTACTATTTCTGTCTGTCTTGGCCTTGTTTGTGCTTCTTTGCCAGATCAATGTGATGACTCATTAATAGATCTATTTAGTTTAATCAATTTGTTTATTTTACATTATTGACAAGGTAGCTGTATTGCCAGGTTAGAAACTGACATTTGACCGCAGTAAAGAAGAAAAAGGGATTTTGTTTTTATGGTCACTGTAGCATCATGTGATTTTCTTTTTTTCTTTTTTTTTTTAATTATCTTAAGAGGAGTTTGAAAGCATTTCAAGCCCAAATAAATCCTTGGAAATTTGCTATTAAATAACCTTTTGAAGTAAGGAGAGATGGATAGAGGTCATTTTCATCTTGTTCTTTTTGGTTCTTTCTCACAGGGAAACTATGGGATAAACCCCAAGACAATTTCCTTTTCTCTTTAGCTGTGCATCCAGTTGGGGCTTCATTCAGATCCTCCCACAGTGTGTTGCTTTGGAAGTTGCCAGGGTCCTTTACCAGCACCACACTAAAGATGCCTTCCCTCCGCCAGGTTTAGTTCTTCCCTAAGTAGGTTATTTTCCCTGAAACACCATTGCTTTCCTGTCAGTCCAGATTCATGACCTTAATCAAAAACTTCCTTTATCGGTATCTGTTTAAATCGCTCTAACGAGTCACCATTTGTCTGCCATGACAGAGAAATTGAGTCTTTAAACAGGAGTTAGTGCATTCCACAGCACTTGTTAGGCATGATGGGGTGTTTATTAAAGTCCATAGTTTATTCTTCTGCATCTTTGTGCTGCCCACCTTGGCCACTAGCGGTCAGATCCTCCCCTCCCTGTGGGTTGTCACTGTCGTTTCTAATCTTGGCGTGTTTGCCTTGCTGTTCTCCTGCAATGTGGAAAAAATTGCCAGCAGCTGAGAAACCTGTGATTCTTCTATAAAGCTAACCTTTTTTCTTTAAAATTACTCAAGAGCAAGGGCCTCTTTCAGGTAGAGAGGAAATCTTCAATGAAAACTCTAAATAATGTTTTGGGTTCTCTGGTAGGTTTTAGAAGGGGAGTTCCTAGGGAGGTAAATGGGAATGCCACCCAGCCTTGGCAAGTTCTTAATGAAACTAATGATTTTAATAGACTGACCTTATTACTCCCCTTAATTTATATCCTCATTACAAGAGTGTCTGTTCAGTGTTTGCTACATTTTTATCAGCCTTGGGAGGCTAAACCACCTCTTCAGTTTTTGCTGCAGCCACAACAATTGTCTCCTTTTTATCTGAAAAGAGTGGCCCCAAAGGCCCAGAGGTAAAAATGAGGAGTGGATGGGATAGTCTGGGAACCTTTGTCTTAAATCATGTCAGGCTAAGAATTGGCTTCAGAACACCACATGAAATAAAAGAGAAGTAAGGATTATCTGTTTATCCATTACACTTCTTGATCTCACAAAGAAATGTCTAGTAGGGTGGTATTTTAGCTCCCATCAGCCTCACTCTCAAGACCTGGACAGGTCAACTGTACATTAGGTGACAGCTGGGGAAGAGGAATGGAGGAGAAAGATCTTTGTACCAGAGTCTGGTGTTGGAATTTTGCACCAGTGTTGTCACTGATTTGCCTAATGAACCTTCCACCTAAATGTGGTCCTTTCTGTCACTTTGGTCCAAAAATATGATGAAGATAAAACAAACGATCTCTGTCTCTGAGGTTTGAGGGTGGCAGAAACCCTGCATGCTCAGGAATGATATACCTTTGACAGATGCCCATTAATGGTTCTGAAAGCAAACTTAACATCCTGGCAACTCGCTAGAGGTGGACCAAGTGCACATTCTCCTTTGAGGACACCAGGTTTTCCTAACCTTTTCATAGATAGACCTATGAGTCCCGAGATAACTGGTGAAAGGAATACTAATTGATTTAATGCTGTAGCTTCTGGTTAGTCAGTACCCTGGATCCCTGGGCTACCCTGAAGGAAACTGCCCACATTCCTGGCACCGCCTTCTTCTGCACTAAGCGGTATCAGTTGAAGGCGTGGAAGCAACTGAGTGAAGAGAATCTGCACCTTTGGAAGGGTGGTTCTTTGGCATGTGGGCACTCTTCCAGAGCATATCTCGCTCCTCCTCGTGGGAGATAAGACTAAGCCCAAGCTTAGTCTTCAGCTATTTAGGAGGTCTTTTCCATGAGATTCGCTGTCCTCTGAAGATTTCTCTGGAAAGGAACCAAACTCTTCCCAAGGCTTGGAATGGTACTTTTTCAATAGCTTTATATTTTTTACCCTAATTTTCAAACCAATATATTCTTATTTCTCCCATAGAAAAGCAGAAAAGTGTGAAACAAAATAAATATCACTTCACTTCTCAGTTTCCATGGTTACTCATTGTTAATTTTCTGGGTCTTTCCTTCTGAGTGGCACTCTGGCACTCTGTGATGTGTGCTGCATTGGTCCGGGTAAACAAGTCGGTTCCTTGTTAAGGGAACTGGATAGCTACCTTAAGGGGGAGGGGCAGATTTGGTGCCTCTCGTGCACAGATATTCTTAACCAAAATTCCTCCTTGTTAACTGCTTAGGAGCCAGGATTTTGGTTTTTACATTTATTCTGATTTTTTCGCACATATTCACACCTGCCTTTTCTTTTGCAAAATGTTGTATCTTTTAACAATGTCTATTTATTTTAGCAATTAGATTTTTAAGCTCTTTTAGGGTAGGAGTGTTACTTTTGGATAGTACCTCATTATATATAGCATAGACCTTTTATGGAACAGGTCTTGAACCAAAATTGTCGTATCTATTAAACAATATCAATAATAAAAATACAGTTTAAGTTCTCTTTCAGGATATGGGTATTCCATCCTCATGCTTAAATTTTTGGTTGGTGTTTTACCTTTAAAAATATTTTTAAACACTTCATTTCTTTTTAGAGCAGTTTAAGGTTCACAGCAAAATTGAGAGGAAAGTACAAAAGCATCTCCTACATACACCCCTTGCCCTACCCATGCACGTCCTCCCCCACTATCAACGTACTTCACCAGAGCGGAGCGTTCGTTACACTTAATGAACCTGCATTGACACGTCACTGTCATCCAGAGCACATAGGGTACATTAGGGTTCCTTCCCTCTTGGTGTTGTGTACTCTCGGTTTGAACAAATGTAATCACATGTGTCCTTATACTTCTGAGGGTGGAATGTCTTGCACTACTTGTATGAGGTGTTGTACGAGGAAATAAGGAGCTGTACATTTAGTAGGTGCTTATTAGCAAAGGTGGCAACTGGGTAACAGTCCCTTACATTCACTACCATGAGCGTGTAATTTCTGTTAAGTAGAAAGCCTCTGTCCAGCTGTGGGAGTTGGAAGGTCGTCTGGTCTTCAGGACTGGCTCTCAGTGCTGTGCTCATGGTGTGAATACTGATGTTGTGCTGGAGCCCAGTGGAAAGGAGAATCAGGCCTGGGGTGCTGGGGAAGGCTTTGCTCCTCTCGAACGTCAACCCTTTGCAAGTTTGTGTTCTAGGAAACGGATGGATCAGCACACAGGAGTTAGGATGCCATGCTCACGCATATGGTCTTACTCTTTTACTCATTTGACAGTGCGTCTGGGTGAGCTATTCATTCCATTACACAGAAAGAGGCTCCTAAATTCGCTTGGGTCTTGGACCCTTAGCGCCACCCTAACTTTTTTCACCATGCCCCTAGGCCCAAAAGAAATACCTGACAGTTCAGTTTATTAAGTACTTAGGTCTAAATAATAAGCATTTATATCCTTAAAACTAATAGATGTTTGAAGAACAATACACATAAATTGAAAAAAATTATTTTATTCTTAAATAAGCACAATAACTTATTAATGAGATAGTACACATATCTCCTTGGGATATAGACATATCTCATTGATATTTTTGAGTCCCAGTTGTATGTCAGGTACCAGGTTGGACACCACCACCCTCATTTCCTGTTCTGCATTTCTCCTTGCTTGCAATTTATACTATTTTCAGTGGGAATGTGCATAAATTTATTTTATTTTATTTTATTTTTTTTTAAGATTTTTATTTATTTATCTTTAGAGGGGAAGGGTAGGAGAGAGGGA
Organism: Glossophaga mutica; assembly: GCA_039655065.1. Classification (NCBI taxonomy): domain Eukaryota; kingdom Metazoa; phylum Chordata; class Mammalia; order Chiroptera; family Phyllostomidae; genus Glossophaga; species Glossophaga mutica. The sequence continues at coordinate 113,785,008 of CM077306.1, forward strand.
GAGAAATATCAACGTATGGTTGCCCGTGCTGGGAACTGGCCTGCAACCCAGGCATGTGCCCTGACTGGGAATCGAACCGCGATCCTCTGGTTCGCAGGCCCGCGCTCAATCCACTGAGCTACACCAGCCAGGGCGGAATGTGCATAAATTTAAGCAAATTTTTTGAGACGTCTATTTACAAATTGGGGTGAGTTTGAGAAATAATCTGAGTAAAATTACTTTGGGTTGAAATAGCTTTCAAGTTAATAGATTCATATATCTATAAAAGAAAGGGAAAGAGCAGTCATAATAAATGTCTAGACTGGATCATCCCACTTCTGGCCAGGAGACTTGTAACCTACCCCTTCTGACAGTGGCTAAGGTAGGTTTTAATTGGGGTCCTTTGACAACAAGGTTGTTGGCGATGAAGTTAATGGCAGAGCTCACTCAGGCCACCAGCTCCCTCCAGCAGCTCCTCTGCTCTCCGCCTCAGTTGGTCCTGAGTATCTCCCTCTTCCCTGTCCTTCATCCCTTTCCTCCTCTTCCTTCTCTTTTTCCTTCCTTCTTCGTTCCCCTCCCCCTTCTCTTCTCCCTCACTCTTTCCCCGTCCTTCCTTGTGAGCCAGCTCTTCTCCAGGGCTGCACTGCAGACCCACCCTCTTACCTCTACATTTGAAGGACCATGGAAACAAAGGAAGCTAGGAGATTAAATAGTCAGAAACTTAGTCTGACAATTGTATCTTCAATAAAGACATTTTATATTTAGCAGTGTCCTTTAAATATGTTATTTCATTTCATTTTCAAACAATCCTGTGAGAAAGGTATTACCATCGTAGTTTGTAGGGGAAGCAATTGAAAGGATGAGAATGGAAAATTGATATCTTTGAGCCCCAGTTGTATATCAGGTACCATTAGAAACTTTAGTGACTTGACCAAGATTACACAGTTAGGAAGAGAATACATTTGACCCTGGGTCATTTAATGAAATTTATGTGAGCAATGCATATGCTAAACACTAGTTGAGTAAATGAAATTGGGCTTCTAGAGGCTATCTTGTGCTATAAACACCTAAATATTTTCTTTTTTTCTTTTCTAGTATCTACCACAAGCCTCAGTGGGTCTGACAGTGACACAGAGGGGAAGCAGCGCAGCTCTGATTCTTTTCATGATGCATTCAAAGCAGACTCGCTTGTGGAGGGAACTTCTTCTCGCTATTCCATGTACAACAGCGTCTCCCGGAAGCTTATGGTATGTCCATGCTTGGGTTGGGTTTCTAAAGCTCCACCAGCAGAGGGAGAAAAGAAGAAATGCTACTGCATGAGTTTTTCTTTTGCTTTTCAGCTACCGAAATTTAGCAGAGTGTGGCCCATCTCTCGAAAGAGGTATCAATCACATTGAAGTCATCTGTGGGCAGTGGCTGCTTAGGCCTGCTTTTCTTGCCCCATTCAGAGCTGTATGACCCTTTGGTCTTCTGATTAATGAATTCTTGTTATGAGTATGTGTGAACATACTTCTCTACACACGGATGTGTGTCAGCGGGTAAAGAGGCTTCATGCGGTGAATTTTTGTTCTAGTGAATGATCTCAAAAGAAATGAATAAAATCCTGCTTGCTCCCAGGTGCCTAAAGTAGATGGGAGTAGTACAGTCTTCTGTATCGCTTCCAAAAGAAGTCCCAGTTCTCCTTCCCAGCTTCTGTGCACCACTGAGGTACCACAGAAGGAAGATGACTAGGGAGAGCTGCCTAGTTTCCTCATCAAACTTGGATATATATGCAAAGGTTGGAGAAATCCAAGTTTGCTTTCCTTCTAGCTTCAGGAATATTATACTCTTCCATTTTCTGTTGGACCCATTTAAGAATGAGAACTGCCAATTCTGAAGTCATAGTCGGGATTGTGGTTTGGGTGCTGTAAACTTTGGGGAAGCGGAAGATGGGGAGAATTGTGATAGCTTCTGACCTGGGGAAAGATTTGTTGCTACTATAGGAATTCCGTCTGGCTCTTGAGCTGGTAGTGCCCCTTCCAGAGGGGACACAGAAACCCTCTAGAGGAAATCAGATCTTAGGATTGGAGTTCTTTTATTAGACAAGGACCTGTAGGGTTTGGGATTCGGGTCTCTGATTTTGAAGGTATGAAAGTGGGCCCAGTGACTCTAGAGTTCAGTGTGAGCTTATAGACAATTGTGACATTTTAAAAAATGGTTCTGTCTGGGATCTTATAGTACCTCCCATACCTCAGTTTTACATGAAGCGATTTTTCAGTTAATCTCTCAATTTGGGCTCCTATAGGCCCTCATTGTCCTTGCCTAGCTAAGGTAAGGCAGAAGTAGTCACTTTAAGTTGTTCCATTTTAAATTAAGTTTTCTTTATCAACTCTACTTGGAGATCTACTTGTCACTCACTCAGACACATTAGCTGGAAGGGTAGCTGTGTGAATGTCCAATGATATTCATTAGGTACCCTTGTACTTTTAATTGCGGCTGTGAGGTCCCTTCTCATTTATCTAACTTCTGGCTGCTGTAGACTTTCACCCCAGGACAGACAGCCCCTGGGCCCACAGTTAAACTGCAGTTACTTATATATGCTTCTTTCTTTATTAGGCTAGAAGAAAACTTGCAGGTCTTTTCTGTATTTCTTAGGGTTTAGCACAATGTCTGGTGCATGATTGGGGCTAAATAAATGTCTGTTTATTTACATAAATGCTGCATTACTTCTCTCTTTCAGGCCAAGATGGGCTTCAAGGAAGGTGAAGGATTAGGTAAACACAACCAGGGTCGGAAGGACATTGTTGAAGCCTCTAATCAGAAAGGTCGAAGAGGCTTGGGTCTGACTTTGCAAGGCTTTGACCAGGAGTTGAACGTGGACTGGCGAGATGAGCCAGAGGTAACTGGTGTGGGGGGGAGGGTCAGGAAAGCCACTTGTGTTTTGGGTGCATGTCTTTTAAGTAGTCGTGTTAACAGACTGGAAGTCTCCAGAGGCAGTATGGTCAGGGTGGTTAGTGGGGTTGAACCAGTTTCTTATGTGGAAGGTTCTGGGGATGTCCAGAATAAAAACAAGACTATGGGGAGAGGGGAATGTTAGAATGTGGATTTGTTTCTTAGTGCTTCACATGGGACTAAGACCAGTGGGTAGGAGATGCTGGAAGGCAGAGTTTGCCTCCACACACAGCTTTCTACTGTTGATTAAGAAACCTCACAAGGTAGTGAGTTCCCCTCTGCTGAAAGGATTCAAGTGGCTGAACAAGGACCCACTCTTCTGTTGTGTGAGTGGATTAGGTGCTCTCTAAGGTCCTCGCACCTCCACGGGCTTATGACATCCTGGTTCTAAACAGGTGTTTGTTTATGCCTTATGGCTTTTTTATTGTAGATATAGTCTGCTTACCTACTTGGATACCAGTTTGTTTTAACCTTGAATACCAAAAGAGACTCATTCCTTTTCATGGCACAGATAATGTTGAGATTTTATTTTTATTCATTTATTTATGCCTTAATCTTATTCCGCAAAGAATTTGAAGTAGGTATAATGAAAATTCCTAAAAATAATGATGAAATATTATCATTATGGAGTTGAAATTAAAGAAAATAGAAAACAAATGTCTAGTCTTCTATGTAGTTGCTGTAATTTAGCTTTAGATGTGGCTCTGAACTCTGGAAAATTGAGTTGATATTTCCAGTTCAGGAAAAACTGCAATGAATCTGTGCACGATAAAAGCCCAATACGGCTTCAGAGTAAGAATCCCACAAGCACAGAGCTAATGGTTCGGGGTGGTGGGGGTGGTCCTGCTGTTTTGCCTTGTAGTTGTGAGGTGATGAGATAGACCAGCAGAATAGCAGATGAGACAGTGCAGAGTAAGGTAAATATTTGTAATGGGGTGCTAGGTGTAGGTTTTTACTTCAGAAATATTGGGTGCTTTCTCTGTCCTCATTTGTGTGAAAACAAGTAAAGAGCCTGATCCTCTCAGTGGGGCAGAATTAGAACTAACTTTGCTAACTTGAAATGCAAAATTTGCTCATAAAATCTCTGCTTTTAATGGAGGCAGGCTATTGAAATTCTTTTTTTGCGCCAAGGCTCTCCTAATTACCACCTGCCATATAATTCAGTTTTTCTCTTACAAAAGATACCCTATCTTTTGGTTAGGAGTTTGGCTTAACTATTAGGTGGTATCTACTTCTTGAAGGTAGCAGGGTCTGAGTAGCCTGAGGCTGACTGTCCCATTCCTGGAGTCACCACAGGGAAAGCACTCAGTGGCTTCTGAAGCTCAGGAATGGAGAGTGTAAGGCTGGATGCTTTGCAGGTAGCCTTATAGTTAGGTTTCCGTGGGGAGATTGAGTCTGCTTTTTTTCTCCAAAGGGATGTGTATCCAAAGTGTATATGAACTTTTTAAAAAAGAGTTTATAAATCAGGACCATTTATGCTTAAAGGTGATGGATTTAACCCGAGGAGAGAAGCCATGATTCCTGCCAGGTTCATTGACAAAAGGCTTCAGTAATTTTTCTATTAAACTTTTTCTCTGTTGATGGTGGCTGCCCTAGAGACCTTGCATTGTGATACCATTTGATGCCTTTCAGAGCATATAATACTGCCTTTAACCGCATTGCTTCAATTTGCAATGGTGAGTCTTCTCTCCACACTCACTCAGGAGGGAATGTGTAAAGCTGCCATGCAGGTTAGCCACCTACTTAGGTTTCATGATCCATGTCTCTAGCCCAGTGAACTTAGCCCTGGCTGCACATGAGACTCATCTGGGGACTTCTAAAAACGTACTTATTCCCAGCCCCCACCTCAGACCAACAGATTGTATACTCTGAGGGTAGGGCCCAGACATCAGTACTTTTTAAAAGGACTGCAGCTGATCCTAATGTATAGCCAGGTTGAAAACCACTGATTTAGTTTGATAAGGAAGTAATTGAAAAATTAATAGGAAACAGTATGTTAGAGATCAGTTTCCACCCTATCTTGGAATGAAGAGGTGAGGAACCCTCTTCGTGTAACATGTGCAGTCCTCTTGTGTGTAACACTTTGAAAAGCATGGTGGGGGTGAGGCTCACTGCTTTGTGTCTTCTTGACGTGATTGCCTTGTCACAGACACACATTCTGTGTGTGCCTCTCTGTATCCCCACTACCTCTTGCATCTTCTTAACTATGCTTTCTGAGCACATAGTCCAGGGCAGGTATTCATCAAAAATATTAGAACAAATGAGATACACACATTGAAGGTTTGGGAGGTTTCTAGGGATCCAACTAGAATTGGACCTGGCCTTTAGAAGTTAAACTTCAGAATTCTAGCTTGCGATTCCCATGTCCGACCACTGCCTTTGGCCTCCGCTCCCCAGACCCTTCCCACTCTGTAAGTCCCTCTTGATTGTTTCCGGGCAGCCTGATGCGTTAGGGCACAGCCCCAAGGGTCTGTCTTACCTGACGCAGCTTGCCTGTCTTTTGTTTGCAGCCCAGCGCCTGTGAGCAGGTGTCATGGTTCCCAGAATGCACCACTGAGATTCCTGACACTCAGGAAATGAGTGATTGGATGGTTGTGGGAAAGGTAGGTTTTCCGGGAAGATGTGCCCTGAAATTGTTGGCGCTTATCTCCTGACCTTTCTTCTCTTCAAGTCGGTGTGTGTGTGTTTATGCTCACATGTGAAAAACTTGAGTCTGGCCATTCTGGCAGGAATAAAACTGTCAAGAGGGTGCCTCAAGGACTTTACAAACATGTCCCCGGGGGAAGCGGCAGACAGGGTTTTTTTCCTCCTACTCATTTAACTTGCAAGACAACACAAAATGCATAACTTATTTTCCTCACAGATGCTTTTTAGAGAAGCTTATTATACATCTGTGTATATTCTGGTCACTGCTTGGCTCTGTTCCAGGTGGATGAAAAGACACTGTACCTGTCCTTAGAAAGTAATGAGGGTGTCAGAGAGGGAATTTGTTTAATATCCTTCTGGAAAATGTTGAGAATGAAGTAGATAGCTCCTAAATGAATATGGTCTAGAAAGCAGTTCTCAAAGTATAGGGGCCCCTAGGGATCTCCAAGACACTTCCAGGGGGCATCCGCAAGGTCAAATTTATTTTCATAATGATACTGAAATGTTTTTTCACTCTCGTTCTCTCCCAAAGTGTCCAGTAGAGTTTTCCAGAGGTTATGACATGATATCCCAACCAACTGAATGCAAACACGAATAGGAGAATCTGGGTGTTTTCTACTCAGCCAGATACTAAGAGATTTTCAAAACTAGAAAACAGTGCTGTTCTTCTCACCAAATTAATTTTGGACACATAGTTATTTTTCATAAAAATATGTTAACATAATATTGTTCTTTTAAACTGAGTAAATATTTTAACATTTTCTGTTTTAATTTCTAATAAAGTATATATGTACACTAAATAAAAAATAAATAAACAAATAAATAAATAAGAGCAAGCTCTTTGAGTCCTCGGTTATTTCGAAGAGTGTCAAACTGAGAATGCCAAGTTTGGGCATTGTTGGTTTAAAAGTAGCTGCACTCCGACGTGAGGTTGGACTGTATCCCTGTGAGGCTCTCCGAGCCCTTGTTTAGTGTGACGCTTCCAGGTCAGTGCCTAGTGTCCTGCAGTCATACTTAGCACAGAGCAGGAGGCTTACTGCTTGGAGGACAGGCTGCTGTCATTTGGGGTAGTCTCCATCCTTCTGCCCCCATGCCTTAGGGACAGACAGCTTGAATGTCTCCATCCTGTTTGCTTTCCTCTGCCTCAGCATTCGTGGGTCTTGTATCCATATGGTGCTATAGTCAGAGCACCCAAGGGACTGCTCTGTCTCACAGCCTCTGGAGTACAGCCAGAGGGGTTTCTCGTTCCCGCCCCTTGGGGATTGATGTTCTTTGGCAGGGACTCAAGCCTCTTCTCTACTCAGAACCCTCATTTCTCCATCCCCCCAAATGCAGTCACACATGGTCATTATTGACTGTTTTCTTCTCCTGTAGCGAAAGATGATTATTGAAGATGAAACAGAGTTTTGTGGGGAAGACCTGCTTCACAGTGTGCTGCAGTGTAAGGTAAGGCCTTGTAGCTGCAGCTGGAGTTGGGAACTTTGTATGGGGGGCTGTGTTGGGCTTTTCTAGTTCTTTTAAGTCAGTTGTGGGTAGCTGAAGTTTAGCTAATATTTTCCTGGAGATCAAGATGTGTAGCTTGTACGTTTCTCCAAGGTGCCCTTTTCCTGGTGACTGTCCTCCTTGTAGTGTTTGTTGTGCTGTCCCTGTGGTCAGTAGCCAGGAAAGGATCCACTTAACCTCAGTGGGTCAGTTCATTGTAGTCTTAGTCGGGAGGTGGGGAGAGCTGGTGTGATGAAGTTTGGAGTCATTCTTTAGCATCAGATAGACCTGAATTCAAATCCTAGCTTTGCAACGTTTTTTGCTGTGTGACCTTGGGCCAGTTGCTTTCGCTTCTCTGAGTTCCCTCATCTATGAGATAGGGAGAAAATACTTCCCAGGGTTGCCGTGAAAATCAAATAAAATACTGCGTGCGAGGCTCCTAACATGCGGGGTGAATATTAGCCTTCCCTTGATGGCTTGTGGCCTGAGTTTTGGGCCAGGAAATGCATTGCCCAGGACAGAATGAGCCAAGGAAACTGAGGAGGAAATGTGTTGGAGAAGCAGTAAGGTCTCAGACCAGCCTCACAGGGCTTATTTTCTGACAGGCAGAGGGTTGGGAATATTCTTCCAGTGACTGGTGCTCATGTGAAGTGAGGCTTTCTTTCAGAGAGGAAATAGAATGGAGAAGGGATCCCTCCTGTGTGGTAGGTCTTGGTTTGTTTACTCTTTCTCAGTGAGCCCCGGTCAAGAGAGCCTTGGTATCAGAACTCTGGTCCTTGGAAAGTTGCTGCTGGAGCGGAGAAACATTTGCTGTGAGGAATAGCAATGCTAAGAGGTGGCCCTGTGCGTAACCATGGATGCCATTTATTAACCAATTACCATGTGCCAGGGACATACTTACATTTTATTTTTTCACATTTTCCTGGTGATGTAGTTGAGGGTCAGAGTGATTGAGTAACTTGTCTAGGGTCACACAACTGGTCATTTTCAAGCTGGGATACAGCAGGAACCTTGCTCTGTGGAGGGCTGCTTGTTGGCTCCTCCAGTTGTTACGAGCCCTGTCGCATCCCGGAGGGTTGCGACCCTAAGTTTCTGATTCTCTCTGGGCAGAGTGTGTTCGATGTCCTGGACGGGGAGGAGATGCGGCGAGCGCGGACCCGGGCCAATCCCTATGAGATGATCCGAGGAGTCTTCTTCCTAAACAGGTTTGCTGATGTTCCCCTCCCCTCCCCTGACACATGTACCCTTCCACCTTTTCTCTGAGCTTCAGCTTTCTATATGGCTGGTACTGATTTGAGCTTCTCTGTCTGACTTTGTTGTAGGGCGGCAATGAAGATGGCTAACATGGATTTTGTGTTTGATCGCATTTTTACAAACCCACGGGACTCTTACGGGGTGAGAACAAGTTTCTGCTTCTGAATCATAGTGTTAAATGGGCTTAAGCTTCAGTGGCTTAGAAATTGCCATTTGTGCAATGCAGTTATACCTGCTGTGTGTTAGAGATACACACTCTATGTTAGAGATATATTTTGCTTTGAGCTCCTCAGATGGGGCCCCACGGTGTTTTCTGTGGTCCCAGGAGTGCCCCAGTAAGCATTGTCTCCAGGGCTTCATGTCCCAGCCCCCAGCTCTGCAGATCCTCTTGCTCAGTCCAGGTGGAGGTGGGTAGGGCTTGTAGCAGTGGAGACGGGACATTCCTAGGCATGATCCGCAGCTGTGGCATCTAATGGCCTAGGGAACAGGTAGATGAGGCCACGAGTTAGAGCATGGGCCTACCTCCTGCACTCAGTAAACATGTATTTATCCAGCCCCTACTTTGTGCCAGGCACTGTGCTAAGGCACTAGGAATGTAATTTGGAATGAGACAGATGTGATTCCTTTCCCCATAGTGCTTAGGTTCTGGATATTCCAGTGGACCTGAGAGCTGGTAAGTGTGCAGGGTTGGGATATTTATAAAGCCTGTTGTGCTTATTGACTTGTGAGGCCAGTTGTCACCAGGGCGCTTTAGCCTGCCTTGTTGGTACCATGGATGAGATGGAGTAGAAGGGGGACTGTGCAGTCCTTGGAGTGAGCTTATTTTCCGATTCACAACTGACATCATCTGACTTGGGTGCTGTTTCTGGTATGAGAGGGGAGTGCTCTGGGGAGTGTTGAGAGGTAAATGAAATGTGGGCCTCCGGAGCTTTCCGCTGATCCATTTACAGTCAGTGTCAGGGCTGTGTCACGGAGGGGAGTGCAGCACTTATAGTCACAGGTGGTGTCACTTAAGATCACACCTTCTTTGTATCTCAGCTGCCTGCTCTCTGAAAATAGGCCTACTAACCTGCTACAGGGCCAGTGTAGGACCAAAAGGTTCTTAAGAGTTATTCCAGCTCTCAGATCTGTGATTTCTGATGTGGCTACTTTCCCTTCCTGCCTCTTAGAACAAGCTTTGTGTGGGGTCATAGTTATCAGGCCTTGGCCCTTCTCAAGAAATGGTAGAGCAAAAACGATCTTCTATTCTGCTGCATCTCATTTTTCTGAACACACACCCTCTGTGACGATAGAGAAAGAATAAAGGAAATTTCATTCTGGCATTACCTTGGCTGGGTTTCAAAGCATTTTACCCAGTTCTAGAAAGTGAGCTCTCTGTTTCTGCTTTATTCACCCTTCTTCCATTAGGCCCCTCGATTATCCACTCACTGAAGAAGCTTCTTTTCCAAGCTCTTTAATGTTTCAGTTCCACCTGCCTCACTGCTTTCTCCGTGCTGGCAAAGCTGGCATGGAGACCCCTCCAGCCTTTAATCTCCCCGGTCTCCCACCCCATTTTCTAGTACCAGCAGGCAGCACAAAAGCGCTCTTGGAATTAGCATCTTGAGAAAATTAGGTTGATATAATGTTGATTAAATTTTCTGAGCTCCAAATGATTTTAAACTGCTGCCTGGCAGAGGAGCTCTATCAAGCTGATGGGAAGTCACAGCATCCTTTTGGGCTTTTGAATGAAAGTGCCTTCAGCAGCTGGTATCTGGTTATTGTCTTTTACTGTCAGGAAAGTGAAGCAGGCACCAGGCCGTACCATTCAGGTCAAGGGTGAAGATGTTAGTTACGTAGGAAAAGGCAGCCGTGTTTGTAATGCTTCAGGCAGAGTCTTGACCTGAATTGATTATTAGTGGCCATGGAGAATTGCCCTTTCAGGGATGTTTCTCTGCACTCTACTATAAAAAGTGATTTCTCTCCAGCCCCTAGTATTTTCTTCTATTTTTTTTATTTCTATTTTCCCCTGAGCACCAGAATGACAGCCAAGGCCAGTAGGCTTGGTATGTTTTCAGGTGAGCAGAGATGCTCTGGAGCAGTTCCCAGAAAAGACGGGAGTGGCTGAAGCCCCAGCCACACACCAGGTTTGCTAGGGTCTCTGGCTCTTGGATCAAGCAAATTATAGAAGACTAGCGAGCGTGAATGCAGAACGTGAAGCTTGGGGTGGTGTGGAGAGGTTAGCGGTGGAGAATGGGAGAGGGAACACAACTCAGGGTTTTCCCTGAGTTCTGCAGGTGTTGGTAAAAGTTGAAAGGAGACTAGGGTAGGAAATAAAGAAATTGTAAACAGGAGTTGGAAGAAACGAAGGAAAGAAAGGAATTTAGGTTCTTTGGGTATATAGAAGTATGTTATAAACCATAACATTACGAGAGGAATTTGGGTGCCTAGGAATGTTGTTGAGGTAAGAAAACATGTTTTGAAGTATAACAGGTGACAGAAACTGAAGGTAGACGTTTAAGTTTCAGTGCTGTTTTAGAGGAAATGAGAGCACTTGGAAAGTGCCCGGTGAGGCACTGGAAAGAGAAAAAGATGGAAAAGGGCAAGAGTTTTGACTCTGAGATAGTTAAGCTAATTGAATACAGTATCTTACATTTGTTCAGTATTTTATAGTTTATTAAGGTTTTTGACATATGGTAATTTATTTAATCCTATAGCAGTCTTAAATAACCTACATTAATCCCAGTTTATAGTTGAGGAAGCTTGAGCTTCAAGACATAAATTGTGTGCTTGCCTGTGACTGCACAGCCAGTAGGTGGCAGAGGTGAGAGCCCCAGCTGTCCTTTCTATGACAGGGCCTTCTAGCTGTGGCCTGTGAGAGCCCCAGGTCTTGAAATCACAAAATGAGATCATATTTATCATCTCTTTTTAGAGGTGAGATGCTTTTGTTGGTGCACTCCCCCTTTTTTCCCTAGTCTTCCTTTGGGCCAGCTGCCCACCCAGAGCGCCTGGAGCCTAGGCCTAGGGCACTGGGGCACACCCTGTGGTAAAGACCAGTGTCCAGCCTGTGCAGGCCTTAGGCTTGTGACCCCCGCCTCATTATTACTGTGCTGTCAGGAAAGTGCCACATGATGTTCTTGGCAAGTGCCATTAGGTCTTTTGTGTGCGTGTGTGCGCGAATGAATATAATCCAAATATATAAGCAGTTGATGGCTCAGGAACAAGGAATGGGGCGGAGTGGTAGGGAAGGGGGAAAGAACTGATATAGCATAGCATGCCTGGGTGGGCTTGTCGCAGGATGGTGAAGTGTATTTGTAGCTAAAGTCCCTTTTTCCAGAAACATATTCACTGTTTTGATAAAGCTAGATAGATGTTGTCAGAGGGAAGACCCTTGTCACCTAGAAATGGACTGAATTGTGGACGTTAGTTTTTCTATTTCTTTCTTAAAACTGTTTTCCCTAAAGCTCTCTGATCTTTACCTGGCAGTTACGGAACTCTGGACAGCACTCAGCCGTGTCAGTCTGTAGAGAGCGCAGGCTGAGCTGCCTGAGCCCCTTCATCAGGGTCCTCTTCTGCCACTACCTAGAGCCCAGCCTCTTGTTGTAGATGGTGCCTCCTCTCCACTGTGGAGGGTCGAGGCAAGTAGAGTTCCCCATCTGGGGACCAGGTGTGTAAAAGAGAAGTGTAAACACAACACAGGCCAGTGCTGCGTTCAGCATGAGTTTTAGATTAAGAGTTAAAGCTACCCAAGTGGCCCAAACTATAATCCAACAAAAACTCAAATGGTTATTATAACGTAGTTATTTCTGAGCTGGGTGGGTGTTCTGAGGGTGCTCTGGAAGCTGCACACCTCTATTTCCTTTCCCTCTGTCTTGTCTGCTGCCAGCTGTGCACTGTCCCAGGCCCCCAGCTACCAGAGAGGCAAAGGCAAGAGAAGAGGGGGTGGTTAAAAAGGAGACCAAATGCACTGTGGTGTCTTGGGTTGGATCCTGGAGCAGAACAAAGACTCTAGTGGAATCCGAATCAGGCCTGAGTTTAGTGAATAGTAGTACCAATGTTAGTTTCTTAGTTTTGACAAATGGCTGTGTAAGATGTCAGTAAAACTGGAAACTGGGTGAAGGGTATATGAGAGCTCTGTCTTTGCAACTTTTCTGTAAATCTAAAATTATTACAAAATAAAAAGTTAATATAAAAAAAGGGAGAGCCTAGGAGGAAGGGGGAGCAGGGAAGCAGAGGCTGTGGTCTGGGGTAGGTAGGTGCTGAGGCTGAGGTGGATGTCGTCAGGGCCCCCAGACGTGAGTTGAACAGCAACACCCGAGTCTGGCAGTCAGGCCAACTGGCTCCTGGTTTACCTTTGCTGCACACTGGTTGGAAACAGGACACTTTGTGTCTTGGTGTCTCTTTTTTTTTTTTTTTTTTTTTTTAAAGATTTTTTTAAGTACTTTTTTTTCTTTTAGATTTTATTTATTTATCTTTAGAGGGGAAGGGAAGGAGAGAGGGAGAGAAACATCAATGTGTGGTTGCCTCTTGTATGTCCCCTGCCGGGAACTGGCCTGGCAACCCAGGCATGTGCCCTGACTGGGAATCGAACCGCGATCCTTCGGTTCGCAGGCCCGCGCTCAATCCACTGAGCTACACCAGCCAGGGCTTTTTTTTTTTTTTTAAAGATTTTTTTAAGTACTTTTTTTTCTTTTAGATTTTATTTATTTATCTTTAGTCTTGGTGTCTCTTTTTCCCTGTGTGTAATGCATCGATTTGGTTAGTAGGACTCTTGTAAGACAGGATATGGTGCAGAAAAGATGCCAAGAAACAAAAAATGCCCACTCAGGTGCCCATTAAGATGTGTTTATGAGGAGTCTGGCTAGGCCTGTTGGTGTGGAAGGCGTCAGGAGTGTTTCGAGGTGGGGATGGGCAACTCCAGAGGGTGATGGTTACAGAGTTGCATTTTCCGTGTGTAGTGGTACTGGTGGGAGCTCTGCCTTGTGCTTGGGGAAAGGCTGATTTCACTCCCTGCCTGCTCCCCACTAAGCCATCTTTTTTCTCTATCTCCCCTGTCTTCCACTTGCCTTTGCAGAAGCCACTGGTAAAGGACCGGGAAGCTGAGCTTCTGTACTTTGCCGACGTCTGTGCAGGCCCAGGTGGCTTCTCGGAGTACGTGCTGTGGAGGAAGAAGTGGCATGCGAAGGGCTTCGGAATGACTCTGAAGGGCCCGAATGACTTCAAGCTGGAGGACTTCTACTCAGCCTCCAGCGAACTCTTTGAACCTTACTACGGTAGGGACACAGAGGGTACAAAGGGGACATGGGACAGTCCTCTTGGGGACTTTAGGTCAGTAGCAGCTACTGTCCACTTGCCATTTTTTCTTTCCTGGGTCTCTCAGCCTGGGGGTCCTAGTCCCATGCCAGGAAGGTCTCGGTTCCCCCTGGGCTGTCCCTTTTTACCTCAGTCCTGCGGGATTCAGGTTAAACACTCCACTAGGCAAACTCTCATCCAAACCATACTCATTCCTCCTCTCTTCTCTGGTAACAGGAGATAATGAAGCTGCCTGATCTCCGGCTGCGAACTGGCAGGGTTATTAACACACACCCCCCATGCCCATCTCCAGCTTGGTGCGGGGGTGTGCAAAGTATTGGTAACAGACAGCTCAGCAGCCTCGCAGCAGTCCCCTCCACTCGGTCTTGATTGTCGTGATTTGACAGCAGATTCTAAGTCCTTTCTTAACAGTCTTTACTAAGAAGTCAGTACTGCTTCTGAAATGTAGGCACTTTAAATAATACAACGCTGGCCTTGGGGAGGAAGTCCCTCTGTTTCAGTTACTGACTCCTGGCTGGTGAACTCCTTTTCATCTCTACTTTATTACGTACAGTGGGGCCCTGTTTCTGCCTCTTGGTCTATCACTACAGGGCAGCCTTGCAAGGGGGGTCCTGCAGAGAGTTGCTCCTCACAGGGGCTTTTCTCCTGGACCTGGTGACCCACTTGGTAGCTTTTTCACAGCCCCAGAGAGCTCTTGGGATGCGTAGGACCAACAAGATTAATGTGAACCTTGTGTCCGGCCAGGTGAGGGTGGGGTCGATGGAGATGGAGACATCACCCGCCCTGAGAACATCACTGCTTTCCGGAATTTTGTCCTGGATAACACGGATCGCAAGGGAGTCCACTTTCTGATGGCCGATGGGGTATGTGTTCTGCTCTCCATAGGCTGATGCTGTAGGCATTTATCACATTAGAGGCTTAAGAATTGTTTTTGTTTGTTTTGTTACGTTAGCCCTTTAGCTGCCCTGGAAGGTGCTAGCTCACTGTTCAGATAGTAGGGGATGCATGATTTATGTTTCTATTCTTTCATGCATATGTTTCAATGATAACTTTGTTAAGGCAATGATGTTGTGGACACCTTTGCTTGGAGCAGGTGGCCCCTCTCAGCTCACTTCTTCAAAGGGCCTCGGTCGGCTGTGAGACGCAGTGAGGTAAGGACCATGACTAAGGTGAACCAGGCAAAACTGGGAAGAGCATTTCCATCATTTGTCACCTGGGTGCGGCTCTTGGCAGAGGCTGTCTGTACACCGCCACTTCTAGGCCTCTGGATGGGCTGATAGATGAGCACGTACCAAAGGCAGCAGCGGCAGAGAACCCACAGCAGGCTTTCAGTCAGTGGCTGGGCCAAAGTGAATATTCATGGAGCCTCGTTCTTTGGGCAGCTGTTTGAAGTACGGAGTGGGGCCCGCTGCTACTTTTTCACCCACTAGTCTGACGTGGCAGGTCGTCTTTCTGGAGTGGGCTACCGCTTAGTCTAGAGGAGGGACAGAGAATATGGCAGTTGCTCCAGAGTCACATGGCTAGAGTTGAGAAAAACCTCTGGAACACCTTGGGTAGCCTTTCAAGTATCAGCCTGTGGAAAGATGAAGGAATGTGCAGGATGCCCGCATGGGCTCTCAGAGCATTGTGCACAGCAGGGAGCCTGGCTGAGCCGGTGTGTTTCTGGCAGTGCTTGGGAGGCCCGGTTGCAATCGAGCAGCTGGAGTGGCAAACTCAGGGGTTGTCTTCTTTTCAGCAGTGTAGACCGGTGACCTGGGCTGCTTTTTTTCTTTTTCTTTTTTGATTGACCCTATAAACAGGCATCCATTTTGACAAGCATCGATGAATTTAGAAGACATTGCTAAACACTTTTTAAAAGATTTTATTTTATTATTTATTTTTAGAGAGACAGGAAGAAAGGGAAAAGGAGAGGGATAGAATCATCAGTGTGTGAGAGATACATTATATCAATTAATTGGTTGCCTCACTAACACCTGCCAACCTGGGGCTCCAGCCTGCAACCCAGGCATGTGGCCCAACTGGGAATTGAACCAGTGATGTTTCAGTTCACAGGCTGGCATTCAGTCCACACCAGCCAGAGTCCGCTAAACATTTTGATTTCTGGATCATTTAGCTACTACCTTCATAAGACTGAGTCAGGGAAACCTGGCCTGGCTGGTGCCAGCTTAACGGGTGACAGCCTCATTTACTTTTTTACAAAATTATTGTGGTAAAAAACATGCAACAGATTTACCATCTCAACCATTTGTAAGGGTACAGTTCAGTAGCATTAAATATATTAACATCATTCTGAAACAGATCTTCAGGATGTTTTGATTTTACGGTATTGAAACCTTGTCCTTTAAACAGCTGCCCTCTCCCCTCCCCCAGCCCTCAGCCTCCTTTTCTTCTCTGTGAGCTTGGCTCTCTGCTCCCTGCGGGGTTCTCACAGGAGGAGACCACTCCAAGAACAGCAACATACATTCTTTGAATAAACATCCTGGCCAGAGACCCTGCCAGCTAGAGGGAGAAACTTCAAGGTCTTTGGACAGCAGAGTGGGTTTCATGAGTAAATCCTTGTTCAGCAGAGAAAGCGAGATCAGTGAGTGTCAGAGGTTTGCTGACTTTTCTTCTGTCACAAAAATGGGGCCTGTTCAGCAGTCAGCGTAGAGGCTGAGGGAGCCCAAGCAGAGCACTCACGCCACATGTACTTCCTGGATCTCATCAGACTCACCAGAGCATTGTTTCCTGTATTTGGCCTGTGACTAGCTAGTGCATTGCTTGTCTTCTGCCTTATTCTTCCCTTGGATTCTTAAGTGCATGTTAAAATTTTCTGGACCATCTCCTTGGACAACCAGACTTGGTTCCACCCTCTGGGTGTGCTAGAGCAGATGGCACTGGTCCAGTTGTCAGGCCTGGGTCCTGTTGATAATGAACCGTGTGACCTGCCAAAGTAATTCAAATGCCAAGCTGTGTGTCTTCATCAGTCAGGTGGTGGAGATCCATGAAAACACTTGAAGAAATCTTAATGAAGATGAGATAGGGGTATTTTTTCAGTCTTTGTCACTTCCGTTTCCCACCCCGATTCTTGTGCTGCCATTTCAGGGTTTCTCTGTGGAGGGACAGGAGAACCTGCAAGAGATCCTGAGCAAGCAGCTGCTGCTCTGTCAGTTCCTCATGGCGCTCTCCGTTGTCCGGACAGGTGACACTCCCTCAGCCATCTCCCCACCCCAGAACCCACTGAAGGCCCCGTTAGAAAAGAGCGTGCATAAGGACTGGCTCAGAAGTTTAAAAAAAGAAACCTGCTTATGTTAGGTGACAGGTGGCTGAATGAGGAGTTTAGGGAAGAAAATGCTACAGAACCTCTAAGTCCCCTCGAAAGCTAAACGGACCCCTTAAACTGCCTCTGACTTTTGATGGACCCAGGTTCTGAGTCCCTGACTTGGTCTTATTTATTCCCTGAGATCACCTTACCCACCTCCTGGACTAGAACCTACTGACTGCTATTGGTGTTTTTTCTCTAATCCAGGAGGCCACTTCATCTGTAAAACCTTTGACCTGTTCACACCATTCAGCGTGGGGCTCATCTACCTGCTGTACTGCTGCTTTGAACGAGTATGTCTGTTTAAGCCGATTACCAGCCGTCCTGCCAACTCGGAGAGGTGAGGTTTTCCTCTCCATTTTAATCTGAGTAGTTGGCTAAATGTCAGAACACAAATCCTGGTGCATCTCTCTGGCATGTTTCTTCAAGCTACATTAAAAACCTTGACTTGAAAGAAGTGATTAAGCCCAGAGGAATCAGGATTTGGACCTTAGGGTCTGTGATATGGCAGTTCAGCCTCTGCCTCCTTCTTTACAAGCCTTATTCACCACAATTACGTGGGGGGTCCTTGGGTTGGCCCAGGAAGGAGGAGGTGATCAATAGAAGGGACACCTGGAGAGACATGGGTTGGGACAGAGCAAGGAGAACACCAGTCAGAAGCCTCCTAGGCAGGACACAGTGCCCATGCACAGCGTGAGAGAAGATGCAGCCAAACTGCATTGCTAGGTGGCTTGTTAAAAACACAAGATTTCTGAGCCCCATTCCTGGAACGTCTGATTGATGAGTCTTTAATTTATCAGAATCCCCAGGTGATGGTGATGCAGCCAGCCTGGCACAGGTCCCTTGGGAACCACGGCCATAAAGAGTAGAAATACAGTCCAACATAAAAAGGAAGGATTTGAGGTGAACTTTTGCAGCACAGAGTCTGTGCTGTTCCTTGTGCATAGACTTAAGGCTGTTAAACTTCATGACTCCAGGGGTTTGGGGAGGAGGAATGTTGGCAGAAAATCCTTGCTCGTGGAGTGAAATTTTTCTCCTGCCAGGTATGTGGTGTGCAAGGGCTTGAAGGTGGGCATAGATGATGTGCGGGAGTACCTCTTCTCAGTCAATATTAAACTCAACCAGCTGCGAAACACTGATTCCGACGTCAGCCTTGTGGTCCCTTTGGAAGTGATCAAGGGAGACCATGAATTTACGGACTACATGATACGGTCCAATGAGAGGTAAGCAAACCAGGTATTTTTTGCTGGCACCACTAGGATATTAGGGAAGGCCAGAGAATGAAGGACTAAATGATTGGTTCTTGGTATCAATTTGTCAACCCTAAAAAACTGGTAACTGGATTTAGTCTGCTTGTTCTTGGCCCCCTGGGACTTAGAATACCTTGGGGACCCTCATCCTGCTCCCATGCCCTTTCACAAGGGTGGCCAGTGGGAGCCTGGGTGCCATAGTCCTGCCAATGGGGGCCTGAAGAGCAGCCTCATCTTGTGTCCCTGGTGGCAGGAGTAATTTCTTTTCCCTTTAATTGCTTGTTTGTAAAAGGCTGTCGTGGTTGTTGGCTTGGGGAGCCCCTGTTTGGAGGCAGGAGGTGGCTGGAAAGCAAGTACGTGACAGGCTTTGGAAGTTTCTGATACCACAGCCTTTGCTAGTTCATGAGTTCCCCAGATGGGTGATTTGAATGCTGTCGTTGTGTGTTTTGTTTTGTTTTTAAACCTTGTTTAATTGTTTTTCCTCCTCCCAGGTAGTGGTAATGTAAAGTTGACAGTTGGCTCAGTTTTTTAGGGGCAAGCATTAGAAACAAGTTTTTTATGGTAGGTTGGAGAGCTGTATAGTAGCAGCGAGTCCGTGGAAGTGCTTTCTTGGGGGACTAAATAAGGTCATTTTATCCATTCACCTGTCCATGGACATTTAGGTGGTTTCCGCTTTTTGGCTATTTTGAATAATGCTGCAGTGAACATGGGGATGCTAATATCTTTCAAGGTCCCAATTTCAGTTATTTTGGATAAATACTCAGAAGAGGAATTGCTGGATCCTAGTGGTGTTTCTCTTTTTTTTTTCTTGCTTCGTTGCACTTCTGGTTCCTCCAGTGTGATGTTAAATTGAAGTGATGAGAGCAGATGCCCTAGCCTTGTTTTTGATTTTAAGTGTGAAATGTTTACCCATTAAATATGGTGTTAGCTATAGGTTTTTTATAGATATCTTTTATCAGGTTGACAGAGTTTTCTTCTGTTTCTTGTTCGCTGAGAGTTTTTACCATGCCTAGATGTTTAATTTTGTCAAATACTTTTTATGTATCTATAGAAATTATTTTTCTTTTATTTCGTTTATAGTGAATTACATTGATGATTTCCAAATGGCAAACAGATCTTGCATTTTTAGATTAAGTCAAGTTGGTCATGAGTTACACTTATATATTGCTATATTGGTTTATTATGTATTATTAATGATTTTCGTGTCTATGAACATAAGGGATGTTAGTTTCTAAATCTGTATTCTTTTGAAGTTTTTGTCTGGTTTAAATATATAGGTATATTTAAGTGCTATTGCTCTTTATAATCCTGTAATTCATACATAAATATGTGAAAAGAAAAAGTCTAAAATCAAGAAGCTAGGAAAAGGAAAGCATATTGAGCCCAAATTAAGAAGCATAAAGGAATTAGCCTTAACCACTGTGGCTCAGTTCGGTGCCATCCTACAAAGCAAAAGGTTTTGGGTTCAATTCCCAGTGGGGGCGCATGCCTGGGTTGTGGACCAGGTGCTCGGTCGGGGTGCGTGCAAGAGGCAACTGATTGCTGTTCCTCTCCTACATTGATGTTTCTCTCCCTCTCTTTCTCCCTCCCTTCCCCTCTCTCTAAAAATAAATAACTATATTTTTAAAAAAGGAATTAATAATTTTTTTATTTAATCATTTATAGCATTTACATATAGCTATATTAATTTTTCCTTTAACAACTGCTTAGTTGAGTCTCCCACATTTTAATATCTTTTTTCATCATTACAGCATTCAAAATATTTTAAAAGTTTTTCTTATAATTTGTTCTTTGATTTATGGATTATGTAGATGTGTGATATTTAATATCCAGATAGTTTGGTATTTCTAGGATATACTCTGTATGATTTTCATCCTTTGAAATTTATTGAGACTTTTTTCTGACCTTGATATGATCTATCTTTGTGAATATTCTAACTGCTATTGTTGAGTATAGTGTTTTATGAATGTTAATTTAGTCAAGTTGGTTCATAGTGATTTTCAAATCTTTCTTATCTTAACCGACATTGACTACTTCTGTTGGTAACTAAAAGAAGGCTGTTAAAATGATTTGTCTATTTCTTTAGTTTTGTTAGTTTTCCTTCATATATTTGGGGTCTTTGTTACTAGCAGGCACACACACATTTGAGGTTATTTTGTCTTCTTAACAAATTGACCTCCTGTCAGTATGGCCCATCCTTCCTTATCTCTGGTATACCCTTAGTCTTGAAGTCTACTTGTCTGGTAGCAGTGTAGCCACATCATCTTTCTTTTGTTCAGTATTTATGTGGTTTATCTTTTCATGTCCTTTTATTTTCACCTTGTGTTATTTTCACCTTGTGTTTGTAAATAACATATGGTTGGGCCCTGACTGGTGTGGCTTGGTAGGTTGGGCATTGTCCCATGAACCAAAAGGTCACTGGTTCTATTCCCTGTCAGGACACATACCTAGCTTGTGGGCCAGGTCCGTGGTCGGGGGCGTGTTAGGGGCGACTGATGTTTTTCTCCCTCTCTTTCTCCCTCCCTTCCCCTCTCTCTGAAAATAAATAAATAAAATCTTTTAAATAAGTAATATATGGTAGGTCTTACCTTTTTTATCTGGTGTAACAGTCTCTCTCTCTCTTTTTAATCCTCACCTGAGGATATGTTTATTGATTTTTATGGGGGGTTGGGGGAAGATATCAATTGGTTGCCTCCCTTATGTGCCCTGACTGGGGATTGAACCTGAAATCTTTTGGTTGGACACTCCAACCAACTGAGCCACCTGGCCAGCACCAGCCTCTGCCTTTTAATTGGGGTGTTCGGTACTTTTACATGAACTGCAGTTGTTGATACGTTTGGGTTTAAGTCCTTTGTCTTGGTTGTTTGATTTCTGTTTATCCTGCTTTCTGTTTCTCTGTTCCTTTTTGGGGAAGCAAATTAAGTATTTTTAGTAGTATTTCTTTTTATCTTCTTGGGTTTTTTTCTTTTTATGCTCTTTGTATGTTATGTTTCAGTTGTTAACTCTAGAGATTGCAATGTGTGTCTTTAATTTATCATAGCTTCTTCCGAAAGCGTTCTGCTCCATGAACAGTGTAAGAACCTCACCAGATGTATACATGCTTTTGTAATCCTCCTTCCTTTGTGCTCTCGTTTCATAGAAAAATCTTACTTTACATTGCCCTTTTTATTTTAAACAATCTATAGTCTTTTATTTTTTATTTAAAATTTTTTTTATTGATTTGAGAAAGAGAAATATCAATTTTGTTGTTCCACTTATTCATGCATTCATTGGTTGATTCCTGTATGTGCTCTCACTGAGGGTCGAACCCACAACCTTGCTGTATCAGGATAACACTCTAACCAACTGAGCCACCTGGCCGGTCTAACAGTCTTTTAAAGAGATTTAAAGATATATGTGTGTATTTATTTATTTTTATTTATTTATTTTTAAAGGTTTCTTGATATTTACTGACATACCCATTTTGCTGTTCTTCATTCCTTCCTGCAGAACCAGGTTTCTATGTGGAATCATTTCTCTTCACCCTAAAGGATTTCTTTTAGCCTGTGTTTGTAGTGCAGTCTGCTGGAGACTAACTCTCTCAGCTTTTCTTTTGAAAATGTTTTTATTTACCTTTTACTTTTGAAGGATATTTTTATTGGATATAGATTTCGAAGTTGGCAATATTTTTCTTTCAGCACGTTAAACATATTTATTGTTCTCTGCTTTCGTTGGTTTTTGATGAGAAGTCAGCCAATAGTCTTACCATTGTTTCCCTGTGTGTCTGTGCATTTATGCTTTTCCCTTTATCTTTCGTTTCCAGCATGTTGACCATGATGTGTTTTGTGTTTATATATGGTTTCTTTTTTTGAGTATGGATTCTGCTTGGGGTTGGCTTTTTTACCTTGGGTCTGTAAGATTAACTTCATTCATCAATTTGAGGAAATTCTTAGTTATTATCTTGTCATTATATTTGTCCTTTCTTTCCTCTGCTTCTGAGATTCCAGTTATATTTACGTTACACTGCTTGTTATTGTCCATGGAGCTCACATGCTTTGTTTTGGTTTTCACTTTTTTCTCCGTTTCAGTTTGAGTTTTTGTCTGTCTTCAAGTTCACTGATTCTTTCCTCTACTGTGTTCAGTCTGCTGGTGAGCCCATCAAAATCATTCTTTATCTCTAACATCCTATTTATCAAGTCTATAACTTTATTTGCTTTAAAAAATATAGTTTATATATTTCTGTTGATATTCTCCATCTGTTTATGCATGTTGTACACCTCTTCCAGTAGATCCTTTAACATGTTTTTCAATTATTGTAAAGGCCCTGTCTGATAATCCCACCATTTGGACCATCTCTGGGTCTCGCTCTATTGCGTTGCTTTCTCTCTCGTCAGTGGGTTACCTTTTCTTGCTGTATCACGAGTTTCATATGTTTTTATTAAATTCCAGACAGTGTATGTAAAAGAAAAATGGAGACTAGAATAAAAAGGGCAGCCGTTAGTGTAGGTGGGTTAAGTCAGTTTAGTCTGTAAACTAGGTCTGCGCTTTGTTGTTGCTTTATTTAGAATCAGTTCACCATTGCTTTCACATCAGTAAAGATGGGATTAGAACCATCCTTTTAGCAGGACTTTTAGCAGGACCTGAGTGTGTATGAAGAGTCTGATTCATTGCTTCTGCTTTACTGTCAGCCTTCAGCAGGCCCACATAACCATACTTTGGGGTGTACTTGAGGGGGTTCTTTTTCAACTCTTCAGCCTCTCCCCTAAATATAGATTGTCATTGCTCCTGCTAAACTTCTCTGTCCTGATGTCTTTTGGCTGTATTCTTTGGTAATCCTTCTGAGATTTTTTTTTTTTCCTTCTAGACACTGTAGTCTGCAGATCAAAGCTCTGGCCAAAATCCATGCCTTTGTTCAAGACACGTGAGTCTTGCCCATATTCTAGAATTCCCCTACTTCAATGGAGGATCTCTTCATTTTGCTCCTCCCCCTGAGCTCTTTATTTCATTTCAGCAAACATTTAACAATTTGTACTCTTTTATCTCCTACTCTGCTGTGGTCTGTGAAGGATGTCAGAGAAATGTATGGCATGAACCTTGCCCTTGAAGGCTTTATGATGTCTTTGGGAAGATAAGATTCTAGGAAGAGGATATAGGAAAAGTTATTAAGGGTGTATCAGAGGGTGCAGAATACATCACTCAGGAGACACAGGATCAAGAGTGCTCAGAGAGGAAAAGTAGGACTGGCTAGGGAAAACCTCTAGTAGGGGCAAGCATAAGCTAATTCAGCTTTCTGTGGCAAAGTGATGTCCACCAGGATGGATTTATTGGGGCCTGTGTCAGCAGAGGAGGAGCCAGGATGTATCCATGGGTAACTGGAGGAAGGGTGTGTGGGGAACCCTGGCAGGCGTCCAGGTGGTCAGGCGGGGAGTCTTCTTTCCCTTTGTGGTGGTGAGGGAAGGTCATCCCCTTTTGTGTATATCTGAACCCCTGTCTTCAGGAGGCAGAGCCATGTGAGTGTGATAAGCTCTCT
Source organism: Glossophaga mutica (assembly GCA_039655065.1). Lineage (NCBI taxonomy): Eukaryota > Metazoa > Chordata > Mammalia > Chiroptera > Phyllostomidae > Glossophaga > Glossophaga mutica. Next base: position 113,808,649 of record CM077306.1, read on the forward strand.
GGGCTGATGGTAGCATGGCCTCCACGTGTGCGCACACGTTTATGCATGTGGGCTTCTTCTCTCTGGGGTTCTGAGGGGGCGCAGAGGCACATTCCTTGTACCTCATGGAGGTTTTAGTCACTTGCTGGCTTCATTTTCCCAGGACCTTGAGTGAGCCTCGGCAGGCAGAGATCCGGAAACAGTGCCTTCGTCTTTGGGAGGTAAGCATCTTGCCCCTAGCCCATTGTTGCTCCAGGGTAGGGATGCTGTAGAGAAGAATAGGTTTGACTCCCAAGCATTTCACCTTAAGGTCTCCTGCCTCATGAACTCGTCTGCCTTCCCTCACAGCATTCCAGAGCTGGAAGTCTCAGCATTGTTGGCTTTTACATCCTTGGCCCTTTCACTGCCAGTTTGGCCCTGCAGCTGGGTCATAAAGGCCAAGAGTGGTGGGTGAATAGGTCTCATTTCACTGCTGGTTGTCCTAAGTGGCAACACTGACCACAGACAGCTGCAGAGAAAGGGAAGTGGCACATGAGGGGTGCTACCACAGGGCCTGAGAGGGAGCAGTGACTGCATTATCTTCCTCCATCCCCCTCTTTGTGGCCTCCTATGCTTTTCCTCACTCCTCTGACTCATCCCCTCGCCTACATAGACTAACTCAGCCTTGGTCAAAAGTACATTTGAGCCCTAGCTGGTGAGGCTCAGTGAATTGAGTCTGGCCTATGAACCAAAGGGTTGCCGGTTCAGTTCCTAGTCAGGACACATGCCTGGGTTGCAGGCCAGGTCTCTGGTAGGAGGGTGCACCAGAGACAACCACACATTGATGTTTCTCTCCTCTTTCTGCCCCCCACCCCTGTCTAAAAATAAATAAATAAAATCTTTTAAAAAATACTTTTAAAAAAGTACATTTGAAAATCAAAGCTCTTCACTGCCTGTTTTCAGATCCCAGACCAGGCTCGAGTTGCTCCTTCTTCCTCAGACCCGAAATCTAAGTTCTTTGAGCTAATTCAGGTAAGTGTGGTATCTGGTGAAAATAAAAAGTTAGGCCTACATCTAGATGTGGAAAGTATCACTGAGACCCCAGATGCCTGGCCTCCAAAGGGTTTGTGCAGGCACCACCCAGGTGCCAAGGGGCCGGGCTGCTGGGGAACCTGTGGCGTAGGGTGTTGAGTTCCCCAGGAGCCCATCAGGCTGTCTGAAGATTTTTGTCCTGAGATATGCTGTGCTCAGCATTTCCACCACCCAAAGGATGGTGCAGACTGTCACTCTCTGGCAAGTGTAGGGTCCTGTGAGATTTGCCTGCAGGGGAGATGTTAAATGTTGGGTGATCTTGGTCTGGGGAGCTGGGCAGAGGGCAAAGAGGGGCTGCCAGGAGAGTTTGCAATGGGTCTGGCCTAACCCTAGGCTCCCTGACCTGTTGCTGGTCAGTTGGTCCTTGGATTTCTACTGCCTTGTTTTTTTCCGACCACCTGACTTCCAGCTCTTCCCTGGGTTTCATTTAAATCTGGCCCAGATCATGGGCCATTGTGCTGGTTTTGAGAATGAGTTTGAAGCCTCAGAAGATAGCATGTGTCCATTTTTCTGAATGGGGTGGAGATATCACTTAGTTGCTCTCACATCAGCTGCTGGTGAGTCCTCACCTTCAGTTTTATTGAAGGGTTGGCTTTTATATTCTGGTGACATTTGCTTATAGCTCAGGTAAATTGATCTGTACTGGGAGACTTGGTGTCATTTCCTTTCCCAGCCTCCCCTAATAGGTCCTAAAGGAACCCTCCAGGCAGATGGAATTAGCTCCCAGTCAATGCTTGGTTAGGGAAAGCAGGGGATGGCTCAGAGAGCAAGTGCTTCCTGTCCTTTACCTCTCCCAGCCTGCCCCCACCCCTATACAGGCACCCATACTGAGTGCCTGTCCCTTCCCCCAACCCAGCCGTGTTTTCTCTGACCCGGGGCTGCAGGGCACTGAGATTGACATCTTCAGCTATAAGCCCACGCTGCTCACTTCCAAAACCTTGGAGAAGATCCGCCCAGTGCTCGACTACCGCTGCATGGTGTCTGGCAGTGAGCAGAAGTTCCTCCTTGGCCTGGGGGTAAGTCTGCATCTGGCTTCCTACCCAGTGAGGGGTGGCGGAACCTTGCCTTTTGTCTGGGAATCTAGACAGCTGCATGCCAGACTCAGTGCCTATTCTCTTGGCACCAAGGAATTGGGCTTTGACCCCCAAGGAAGGTATTTCTGGAAACTTCCTTTCTTCCTCTGAGTTAGCCAAGTGTTTTCATTCTTTCATTTATTTATGTATTTGCTTATTCACCTCTGCGCATTGCTAAAGGGAATGCTGCCTCTTTTCTTGCGATATGGAGCTTCCAGGGCTAGTAGGATGGTCAGTGGGCTAACCTGGCTCAGGCCCATGTAACTGTTTCTTTGCAACACCACTGGCGCTCTGTTTCATCGCTCTGGCAAAGCCACTGCCTGTCCTTAACCCTGGGGCCCTAGGAACCTAAAGTGAGCTGAAGGAAAGCCTTGGCAGGTCTGTATGTTACTTGATTGGGTCATCTCTGTGCATCGAGGGCTGTGGTGGGCCTGCTGGGTATTTTTTAGCTGCTGATTTAGTTTTTGATGAGGGATAATTGCTCTTTCTTTCCACTCTGACTTGTCTCTCTGTATAATTTTATCTCTGCTTCCTCACTTTTCCTGTGTCCTCTCCACTTTACCTTGTGCTTTCTGGATCCTTTACCAAACCCACCTCAGTCTAAGGGGGATATACACTAAGCTGGATCTTTCTTGAGAGCCACTATTTGTGGGCCTTGGCCTTTTGAACGCTGCCCTGGGTCTGTTGCCTACATCAGGACTAAGTCAATCTCTACGTACTTCTCTCCCGCTGAAGCTGTGGAAGACAACACTGTCTTATATAACTGACTGGTCTCTCCTAGACATTTTCTTCCGACGTTTCCCAGCCCTATAAGCTTGTAGCCACCAACTAAAAGCCCTTTTAGGAATTGAGCCTCTGATCCCTCAGTCTCCATGCCTGTCTGACCCAGCCTTTCTCTCTGCCCTTAGAAGTCACAGATCTACACGTGGGATGGCCGCCAGTCAGACCGCTGGGTCAAGCTGGACCTGAAGACGGAGCTACCCCGGGACACCCTGCTCTCTGTGGAGATTGTCCATGAGCTGAAAGGGGAGGTCAGAGGTGGTTCTGCTCATGAGTCCTGCCCCTGCCAGCCAAGAACCTGGGGCACAGCTGAGTCTGGCCCTTTTCCCCCTGAGTTAACTGGGTTACATTGTATGTGGTGCTTGATAGGCCCAGGGCTTGGTAATTACTCCTTGAGCAGTTGCCATGGCATATTCAGGTAGGAAAGACCACAGTCTCCATATGTGAAGGAGGAGACCTCTGTCATCTCTATGCATCAAGGGCCCTGGTGGGCTTACTAGGGATCTTTTAGCTGCTGATTTAGTTTTTGACCAGAGATCCCTTGGGAAAGAAGCAACTTTCTCATGAACTTTGGATGTTAACAGCCATATGGAGGAGTCTTAGAATAGTCAGTGGGAAAATCTGGCAGTAGTGGGAGGCCAGGTCCTTGGCTGGAGCCACTGTGGCAGCAGCTTCACTGGGTTTGAGACTCAAGGAGGCTCAATACCCAGAGCCTCAGATATCTGCCTGCTCGGAAGGCTGGGCCAGGCTGGTGCTGAGAATTTAGCAGGCAGGGGGGCAAGAGAAATAACCTGTGTTTAGAGCCAGTCCCTGTCCCTGCTATAGGTAGGATGGTGGGCAGAGTGGTCCCAGGCCAGTGCCTGGCAGGATGGGCAGTGTACTTGTCCTTCTAGGGGAAGGCCCAGCGAAAAATTAGTGCGATCCACATCCTTGATGTCCTCGTGCTGAATGGCAGTGATGTGCGGGAGCAGCACTTTAACCAGAGGTCTGACCTGGGCCCTGGGGGGAGGGACATGGGGTGGGCCAGGGCACCTCTGTGGCAGCAGCCCCCGAGGCTTCGCCACTCACCCAGGCCTTCTGTGCTAAGGACATCCTTAGAGTTTTCCTCCTCCACCCATGGCTGGTTTCAAGGGCAGGGAGAAAAAATTGGTGTTGGCACTTCAGACTTTGCTTAAGCCTTGCTGGTCATAGATACCAGCATAGTCCTATTTTATTGTAGCTGTTCAGATGACAGGTGAGATTTGTGTCACAGTATAGGGAGAAGGAGGGTCTTCTTGGAAGAACATGTCTCATGCTTGGGTGGTCCCATTTAAGCTGGTTCATCTGGGCCCCAATTCCCATAGAGACACTTCTGTTGGAGGGTGCATGCCTAATCAGTTGTGGAAAAGGAGGGAGGGCAAAAAGGAGGGACGTCTTGCACCGCCGTGATGCTGACATCGCTCCTAAGTTGGGTCATCAGAGTGAGTGTGCTATGGTTTCTGTGGTCTGGGGTGATGGAGCAGGCATGTACAGTAGGGATGACACTGGAGTTCTGGAGGAGGGCCCCGAATGCAGCCGCAGGCACCCTTCGGGAGAACCAGCTGAGCTATAGCAAGTCGGAGATGGGAATCCAGGGATGGAGGGGCATATAAAGAAAGACATTAGTGGAAAAGGGTAGGGTAGGTCTCCTGGGGCACATGAGTGCTGCCTCTTGGAGCAGGTGACTGCTTCTTGCCGCAGTTGGGAGTGTTCTCACACTGGTGCTGTGAAAGTGCCCTGGGGCGGGCAGGGGTGCTGGTGGAGGCACCCTTGCTTGCGTCTGAGTGATTCTGTTTGGGTTGTAGAATTCAGCTCGCTGAGAAATTCGTGAAAGCTGTTTCCAAGCCTAGTCGGCCTGACATGAATCCCATCAGGTAAACACATCATCTTCCCAAATCCCCGTCCCCTTTGCTTCTTTCTGGCCAGTGTCTCCTTCCTCATCCTGTGGGGGAGACCAGGTGAGGTTGGTGATAGAGATGACTGCCCTTGATGAGTGATTTGTTTGGGGTGCTAGGTAGATGGCTTCTTCACCCCAGAGTAACTCCCCATCCTGACTGTCACGGTGGGTGAACCTCCACAGGGGAGTCATTCCTGGTGGCTAAGGTGTCCTCATGTAAGATGTGCTTCTGAGCGCTCACACCCCTCTGCAGGTCACATGTTCATACCTGAGTATCATTAGCATGTCACCTGGCATTTCCATTTTTTTTCCAGTGAGAAAGGGTCCTGAGGGAATGGGAGTTTTTGAACATGAAAAAGAGAAGGCTGGTTTGAGGGAGTGGGATCCCTGATGCTTGGAAGGTGGCCAGGGTTCGCTGCCATGTTGGGCTGTGTGAAAGTTCAGGGGCCTGAGCGGGGAGGGGTGGTGAGGACAGTCAGGGAGCGGACAGACGGAAAGTAGACTTTTCATGGCTGGGCTGAGGTCTGAAGTTACTACCTTGGGTTTCATGTGGCTGGAGACTGAGATGTCTATATTTTATCAAAATCATTTTTATTCTTTTTAATGTGAATTTAGTTAAAATTAAATCCAGTACGGGAGCTGCACTTTATAGATGCCTTCTGAAAGTCTAAAAGCAATTTCTTCCTGTGCTTGCAAATGTCCTGTCTGCCTGGCCCTGAGAGGCAGCTTCCAGGAACTGTGCCTGTGGTCTGGTTGCTGGGTCTCTAGGGACCTTCCCAGTGACAGTTCCCAGGGAGTGTTCAAGGGCCTCCAGAGGCGGAGGGTGAGGCATTAAACAGGAGCCCTGCATCCTGGTTAGGAGTCCCCCCGCCCCGTATGGTAACAGACCTGTTAGGACTATTTGGGAGTAACTCTGCTGCAAAAATGCCTAAAACACATGTAGTCAGATGTGGCCAAGAGCCTGGGCCTTGGTGTTCTGGCCTTGCGCAACAGTGATGACACACTGGGGAGGGACGCTGGCAGAGACACCTGTGCCCGCCAGCCCTTCCACTCCCTCCCATCTTCCCTAACTGCAGTTGCTCTCCCCAGTTGCCCTTGGTAGGCCCCAGGGGACTCTTGGTAGCTCTGACACCTAGGGTTTGTCTGTGTAGTGTGGCAGGCTGGGGGGCAGAGGGCAAGGACAGGCATAGCCTCTGGCCTACCAGCTGCTGCCTGGACAAGAATGTCCCCCCAGGAAGCCCTTGTCCTCTCTCTGTCCTTCTCCCTGCAGGGTGAAGGAGGTGTACAGGCTGGAGGAAATGGAGAAGATTTTTGTCAGGTGAGCGACTCAACCAGGGCACTTCGGGGTTTGAGAGGAGTTAAGATGGGGGCATCAGTGTCCAGAATTCACTGTTTTTTTCCTTTCTGTAGAGGTGGTTTGGGGTGGGTCGTAAGCTGGCCCCTGGAAGCTGCCTTTACCCCCAACCTCCCTTGCCTCGTGCAGCGAAGTTCCACTGCAGCCAAAGGCCTGCCTCGGCCGAGAGCTGATTCAGCACCCTGTCAGGAGGGGAGCAGGCTGGTGTGCGTCAGGCAGAAATACGGGCTCATTGATGCTGTAACAGTTACGATTGTCCCTGCGAGGGGCCGAGCAGCAAGCTGCTTGAAACACTATAAATCCCAGCTCCTGGTGCTGACAGCGAGATTGAGCCTGGAGGGTTAGGGGGCATAACTGCCTCTTCGGATTTGTGCGGGGGAGTGGTGGCTGGGATCTGTGGGTCCCTCCTGAGCGTGTGCTGCTGCGGCCTCTATTCTCAGTGCTCTCATGTTAACTCTTCATTGGCCACGGTGATGCCATGGGTGGTGGACTGAAGACCCAGTGGCACCCAGAGGCACTCAGGTCTTACCCTTGCCCTTACTGGTGTCACCCTGAAACACGACAATAGCAATATATCACGACGTCTGTTACCCCCCTGCCTCCATTACTCTGTTGGGAGTTCAGAGCCTGAGTTCTGAAGCCAGCACTGTACACACTCACTTGCAGTGCGTTCACTCATGTCTCTGCCTCAGTTTTACATCAAACTGCTAGTACTTTGGTTGCTGTGATTTTGATAATAGCAAGAGGCTAACGTTAGGGCTTTCTCTCTCTGTCATGCACACTCACACTTCCTGTTGCACACCTCCTTGGGGAAACCAGGTTAGAGATGAAGATCATCAAGGGCTCGAGTGGCACACCGAAGCTCAGCTACACAGGGCGGGACGACCGGCACTTTGTGCCCACGGGCCTCTACATCGTCAGGACAGTGAATGGTGGGTGATAAGTGACTGCTCTCTGTCCTTGCCCCTCAGAGTGATTGGCCCAGACCCTGCCTAAGCCAGAGCTAAGGGTTCTCTACAAATATGGCTAGCAGCCAGGCTGGCATTTCTTTGAGGTGCCCCGGGGGGGCGGGGCAGTTGTGTGCCTTGAGCCTCTTCTGTTCTTGGGCAGTTAGGTTGGGGCGGGGAAGAGAGGAGCCCAACTTGTCCGTACATGTGGTGTCCTCATGGCAGGAAGAGGTTTTCTCAGCAAGCCGCAGCAGATTCAGAAAGTCGGTCTCGGACATTTGCACCCCCTGGAGAATCCCCTTCAGAGCCTCCCTCTGGTTAACAGTCTTGCTCCCTCTGCCAGGATCCAAGTTGTTGTTTCCCTGACCCAGGTTGGCAGGATCAGGTGGGGTTGTTAATTAATATAGTCGTTCTTCTGGAGCCCCTTTGGGCTAGTGGTGAACTGCATCCCCACAGGCCGGTCTCTGCCTGCACTTGGGGGAGGGGAGTGGAAGAACAGGAGTAGAGGAAGGCATGCCCCTGCTTTGGCCTGACCTGTTCCCCCATGGGTTTGTGTCTTCTCTGGGCTGCTTCTCCTCTTCCTCCTGTCAGAGCCATGGACTATGAGAATCAGCAAAAGCTTTAAGAGGAAGTTCTTCTACAACAAGAAAACTGGGACTTCTACCTATGAGCTCCCTCCAGACTCCATTGCCCCATTTCAGTAAGTAGCCCTCCTCCAAGCCTGCCTGTGCAGGGGCTCCCCACAAGGGTGCAGAGGGCAGCCCCCTCCAGGGTGTGGCTGGACCTGGGTAGTAAGCAAGCTCAGTTAAGAGGAGTGACGCCAGGATCTGCTGACGGTTGGGAGTCCTGGCTGGGAAGGGCCCCACTTAGGCAGGGCATCGGCCCCACGGAGCAGCTTGCCTAAGGCTGGCCCGTTGGTGGGGACGTGGCTGAGTACCACAGCGCTGCCTCTCAAAACCCAGGGTTCCAGGTGTCCCTTCTCAGGACCCAGAGTCCATTTGCCAGATTGTTGATCACAGGTTTCAGCAGCTACCAGTAGCCCTAATGTGCCAAAATGAGTCATTGATTGACGCTAGGTCCTGTCACCGCACGAATACTATTTATTAGACCAGCACGGATAGCTGAACCAGGAGTATCAGTAATTGTGAAAACCCAGCTGGGTGCGATCAGCAAGTGGCAGCTGTTTGTTGGGAAAAGCTGGTTTGAGGAGGTGAGGAGGAGGAGCTGGGGCCTTCTGGGGCTTTGGCTGCCAGAGCAAAGATCCCCCCAACCCCAACTCCTGCCCCTTCCTGGCCACACAGCAGGAGGTGAGGAGGCGGGGGACAAGCTAGCAAAGCTTCCCTGGCATTACAGCCTGAGCTCTACCTCCTGTGTGGCCCCCACCCTGGCTCTGTGGGAAAATTGTCTCATGAAACCAGTCCCTGGTGCCAAAAAGGTTGGGGACCGTTGCCCTAAGCCACGGTTGCCAGGGGTGGGGTGGTGATCTCCCTGTCCTGCACCACCCAAGTGCAGCCCTCTGACCTCCTTTCTCCTTCCCAGCATCTGCTACTATGGCCGGCTCTTTTGGGAGTGGGGAGATGGCATCCGTGTACATGACTCCCAGAAGCCCCAGGACCCAGACAAGCTGTCCAAGGAAGATGTCCTCTCCTTCATCCAGATGCACAGCGCCTGAGGGCCCAGGGACACCCACTCCTGCGGAATGCCCTGTTGTCCGGAGTTAGCGGTGCTCTGCCCAGGGCACAGAGTACCGGTTCCTTCATCCTCAGAAGGGGACAAGGGAACACAGTCACTGCAGCCTGGCCACGAGGAGTGGGTGCTCTCCTCTCCATCTCCCCTGAAGAGTTCAGTTGGGGGCCTTCTGAGGACACTCACAGGTTCCTTCTTGGACACCTTTTAGACTTCCCTCCCCAGAGACCTGCCTGGGAACCGTCTCCCCTGCCAGAACTCAGCCTGAAAGATGCTGCTCCTGCGGCGGGTTTGTAGTCAGGGCCCAGGGCACGTGGGGCTGGTGAGGGACATGTCGGAGAGCCCAGGGCCTTAGCTCTGCTGTTTTCTCCTGTATCCTGTAGACTCACTTTTCTGAGTTCCATGCACTGCCCTGAGGGCAGCCATTGCCCAGCTTTGCCCAACTTTTTACTGGGCCAACGCTGAGTGGGTGAAGGCCCACTGTCGTGAGCTGGCCAGGAGCAGCTGCTGTACAAATCACGGTTTTGTTTCTTTGAACTTGCTCTGTTTCAATGCCAAGTTGGAGATTTTCTTGTCTCGTCCCACACCCTGTCTTGGTCTTTCCTGGAATTCTTCGCAGCCTAGACCTCTGACAGTCCCGCAGGCCGGGAAGGGAGGTGTGAGGGTCCCACATCCCAGATACCACATCAGGATGCAGGTAGCACTGCCTTTGGTAGTGGCTGTGACTGCTTCCTTGGGAAATAGAGCCTTCCTGGGCCCCATCCCCTTTGGACCCAAACCATGGGCAGCTGTGGAACGGAGCATCCTCAAAGCCCTGCCTTTCTCTGTGGTACCTCTTGGGGGGGGGGGTCGTTGCACCCCACCCTCTGGCAATCATGACACCCTCATTTGCCACAGCCACCTTGCTACCCTTCCCCCCTCTTTATTCCCCAGTAGAGGGTATAGTCACTCTGTCATTTTATGGTCACTATTTCCTCTGTGGCAGTGGAGGGGGAAGGGGGGGGGCTGGGCAGTGGCTTTGGGTGGGGAGGGTACCTGTCAGATGTTTGTGCAGGCTCCCTAGGGCCCCATCCCAGTTTGACTGGTTTCCATGGAGATAGGGCACTGAGGCTCCCTGTGAGGTTGCAGTTGGCTCCACCTGGGTGGGGCGGGTCTCCAGCCAGCATCCAGCCCCCTTCCCCCACTGGGTTGGCAGCAGCACTGCTAAAATGCTCTTTCCACCACCCAGTTCTAGGTATATCAGTGTGTCTTGCAAAATCTTGGGTCATTAAAGATAAACATATTTTTAATGCCTGTGTGGCTCTGTGCTAGGGCGGCTGCTGATTGTCCTTGGTACTTTGTGGTCTGGGACAGGCTTGGATAAAACGGCTTGGGCTGAAGGTGAAGGGGAGAAACCTGTGCTAGAAGAAGAGAGGGTTTGTTTAATCAGGGCCTTGTCCAAACTCAGGGCTCCCAGAGCTGCTGCTTGCTGCCAGAAAGGAGCCCAAGGAAGTCAGGAAATGATGTAGCTCCTGTTAGCCACGACTGGAGGATGAATGGACCTACAGCCCAGCAGGGTAGGGAGGCACTTTCCCCCTTACATAAATCACACAGCTCTGGTGGCACTGTGATAATCCAGGATCAGCCTGTGTGACGAAAATATCACAGGTGTCAGACCAATTAGTGCCCCTAGACCAGAGGCAGGGAGAGATGGTTTCACTGACCTGCAGCCAGCATCTCTCCTTTCTTCTGACTGGGTGCTGTGCTTGGTTGGGGTGGGGGACATGCCGGTGCTGGCAGCACCTCCCAGTCCATTCCAGGCCAGTTTCTTCACCAGTTCCCTCACTGGTGCTGGTTGCCTCCTAGAGCCTGCCTGCCTTTTGCTTGGCTCCTTCACCCTGGCCTCAAGGGTCCTTCCCTGAGCTCCCAGGACAACTTTCCTTTTTTACTTAATTGGGGAGATCTCAGCTCCCAAGTCTTTCACCTTTTTGGTTGCCCTGCACTGCTCTGCCTTGCTCTAGCCTCCCACTCCAGACTCCTGGCCCTGTGCTGGGGGTAGGGTTGGGGATGTGCTCAGGGCTGTATGAGATGTCTGTGTTTGTGGCTCCTGTCTCCCCCTCCAGTTGGCCCCGCCTCTACTGCTGCTTCCTGCAACCCCTGCCTGATTTACTGGCCACTGTCACCATAAGTCTGTCTGGTCATTACTGTGGCTCTTGTTGCCCACTCACTCCACCAGACCTCACCGGCTTGCCTGCCTCTTGAAGACGGATTAACTCCTTGCCTCTGCGGGACTGCCACGCGACCACTTCAAGTCCCCAAGTTGCCTTTCGCAGCATAGGCTACATTTTTTCTGCCATAACTACAGGCAGTGGCACTGATTAGAGAGCAAGGCAGTGTGTTTTGCAGGGGGGGAGTGAGGGGTGTGGACACACGGCACATTTCCCAAGCCCTGGAAGTAGCTCCCAGTGTAGTTCTGGCTTGGAGAGCACTTCCTGCTGTCTCCTTATCCCCCACTTAAGCTGGGGGCTCACCTTTGCAGCCTCCCTTCTTTCTGAGTTCTAAGCCAAGAGCTTTCCCTTAACATCTCCCCTTCCTTGATTCCTGAGTGTGTACCCTGCCCCCCACCCCTAGCTGCAGTGGGACCACGACACTGACTCAGCAGACAGGCACAGCCCGGGTGTTCTTTATTGCCTCTCCCGTGGGCTAAGGGAGGGGCCAGCATGCAGTCCTGGAGACTGAGGTCCCACGGCAGGGCAGGGCGGCAGGAGGGGCTGAGCCAACAGGAAGCCCTGCTCCAGTGTCCGGGTGGAGCAGAAACGTCCCTATACCTTGGTCGTCTTGAGGCCTGAAGGGCCTGCTTGGTTGTGACCAGGTTGCAGACTGGAGAAATCTCAGGCTTACATGGTCCACCAGGCATAGATGAGGCTCAGGAGGACGAAGATGGCCACAGACAGCAGCATGTTCTTCCGGTTCTCCTGCCGAAGCAACTTCAGCTCCTTTTCTGGGAAGACACAGGGTGTTGGACAGGTAGTCTGGGTCCATCTGCTACTGTCATCTGCCTCTGCCACAGATGGGCACACACACTGCTAAGGGCAGAGGTGTTCCTTCCCAGCCACTTCCTTATCTGTAAAAATGACTCCCCCTTGCCCACAGAAGTCCCAGCACTCAATGCTGCTCAACCATTTCTCTTCAAATGCAGTTGAAGCTGAGAACGGGATGTGTGAGGGGGTCACCAAAAACGCCACACGTGAAAGCCAAGCCATGTGGTGGCATGGCATCACCAGGTGATTGCTCGGCCTGTCCCTGGGTGGGATCTGTGGTGCTCATCCCTTCAAGGTGTCTCAACTAGAAACTCTGGGACCTCCTGCATGCTGACGCTGGGGTAGATACAGGGGTAACCGCACCACCATTGCTCCCCATCTGCTGGGTGCCCAGCCAATGAATGGGGGGAGCTAAGAGAAGGCAGTTTGTGCTGTGAGTAGTCGGGCTCTCCTCCAGAGGAAGCCAGTCTGAGTCTACAGCCGTGCAGTCTCCATTCATCTCCTCGTGTGACACAACAGGTGTGTGACAATTGCTAGGCTGGAGGGGTAACTGATGTCCCACCTCTACCTGTGTGAGGGAGCAGGGAGATACCTGCAGACCAGGCAGAGCCCAGGGCGCAGGTAGGGCTGTGGGTGTGCACATGGACTGTGCTTAGTGTTTTTTCAAAATGGCCCCCCTGGAAGGTTCCCTGCCATGTGGACCGTTCTGGGCTGGTTCTTGGCCGAGTCTGGCCCCTGAGAATAGAACAAACAAGGCAAGGAACCTCTGTGGACCATCCTTCCTTCAGGCCGGCAGGGGCGGAGTGGCGGAAGGGGTGGTAGTGGGCCTAGCAGCTGCCGGCCCAGGCCCTGCCTGGGCTCTGCCTGGCTCTGCCCCCAGCACCCAGAAGGTGGCAGCATTGCTCCACCCCAGCAGCCCTCCACAGCAGCTGAGTGGGAGGTTCACCCTCCTTCACCAAGGCCCTCACTCCCACCACCAGGTTTTCCTCAGGGTGCAGTGGAGGTCCGGGAGGAGTGGGCAGGGAAAACAGACCTCCCAAGTCTGAGTGGATGTGAGAACCTTTTCGGGACCTGGCTGCCATCATACCCCTTCATTTCAGGAAGACAGACCCACAGGCCACTCTATCTCCCTAGGAACAAAGGAACAAACTGCTCTTCCAGGCTGCTAGGCCTGTGGTGGGTTCCTGCAGCCTCCTGGACCCCTGTCACCTGGCTCTCTGGGCTGCCTGCCTCTCTGGACCCTGGGACTGGAGAGTGGGGCTGCTAACAGAAGGGACCTTTCTTACCATAATTGGAGGCTTTGTTCATCAAGCTGTTTTTCTCTTTCTCCAGAGACTTCCTGTGAGGGGGAAGGAGGTTTATGGCTCCAGCCCTTTTCCTTCTTCCCATCAGAGGGGCAGCTGGCACACCAGGGCAGGTTAGACAAGGGCCCAGGTCTCTGGTGGCAGCTGGAGGGGGAACTAGAAGCTCAGGGCCTAGGTTAGACAGGAAGGGCTGAAGAGGGTGGGGCAGAGGGCATGGGCAGGAGCTTTACCTGGTGTCTGGGCTCAGCTCTGCCCCACAGAGCCTGAAGTTCACAGCCTCCAGGTCCCTCTGACATTGTGATAGCTTCTCCTCCAGCCCATCAATCTGAAACATACAGCACACCAGAAGCTAGAGATGGGCAGCAGAGCCTTTCAACTTTCAAAATAGTCGGGACTTTGGGATGGGGAGGAGGAAGCCTCTAGGAGTCCTCCAGCACAGCTCGCCCCCAGCCCCCCTACCATCCCTAACATTTCTGGTTTGCTGTCCTCTACCTCCACATGGTACAGCCTGAGCCCCACTGGAACTAGGTGGGGGTGTTGCTCAGGGTCTCACAGCTGTGCTGACTCCATGGGCCAAGTCGCAGGTTGGGGACAGAGAAGGAGAGCCCCTTAGTCACTGTCTCCCCGGCACAGGCCCCAGTGGGGCCCCACGACAGGACTAACCAGCGCTTTGAACACGGCAGACGCCTGCCACACAGGTGTGTCCCGGAGTGAAGTGAGATGCTTTGGGAAGGCTCTGCCCTTCCAACACACCCACCACGGGAGGGATGGGCGATCACACATCCAGGGGCAAAAACGCAGGTGTTTTTCCCACTGATCACACTTCATCTCTAAGTAATCTCAGTTGTAAGACAATACAGCTTTCCATGAGAGTCACCAGAAACTGCTGTGTAAAAACATGCAAAACACTTCCATTTCTTTCTGACCAGGTTCTTGAGCAAAAACATTGCCCATCATCAAGGTGGCTGTATCTTGCAAGCAAAATAACGTCTGGAAGGTTGGTTGCCAAAGGTATCAGTTTTCCTATTTGTTTTGATTATAATTTCAGAGATGTGCGCTTGATAAAAATAATCTGAGTTGTGGGAAAATCTACATAAAACACTGGACTGGATCATCCAAGCCTGTGTCCTGGTATCACGCATTTGGCCTTGAAAGTTCATTTGTGTCCACCTGTCTCCAGGCGTCTGACTGACCACCATGCTGGGCCTGGGCCTGCTTTCCTTGAACCACCGCCCTGCTGGCAGGAGCCTAGATTTCAGTGGGCGGGAAGGCCCACAGGGCCCCACAATGCTCAATTTTCCATCTGACTTAACTCATTCTCACCACGTCCCCAGAAGGGATAGCAAATATGACCTCTATTTCATAAACGGAAGAAAAGGCCCCCAAACAGAATCACTTCTCTGAGGAGTCAAAGTGGAGCACCCCTCTCCTTATCACTCTTAGCCAATTCCCTGCTCCAGTCCCTTCCAGAGTGACCCTAGGGGAGACTAATCAATGATTGCAAGTACGCATCCCAGAGTCCCAGGCAGGTATTCTGGGGCCAGTGTCAATGTCAGCCTCTGGGCCACCTGCCCCCTCCCTGGTCAGCACCCATCCCGGGGCAGCTACTTCCCCCCATCCCCGTGCCCAGCACAGACGATGCACCGTCAACCCCCTTCCCTGCAGCCCAGCACGCTACCAGCTACACCTCCAGAAGCAGGGCCCTGTGGGAGGGAGTAAATGCACGGGGTTGAGTTCATTGCCTGGTTATTTGTGTCACTTCTGTGCAAATGGACACCAAAGGAAACAGCCCCAGCCAGGAGATGGGGCCTGTGCCTGAGGTCAAAGGCCATCCTAGAATAGGAGCCGCAGGGAAATGAGCTCTGGGGAGCCAGATTCTGGGAACAACTGTAGCCTGCTGCAATGGCTAGTGGAGCCAGAGAGCCAGAGCTGAGAGCAGCAGGTGCTTCAGGCCACCATGTGGCCCACCCTTCACAGCAGCACCCCCAACACAGAGCCGAGCCCCTCAGAACCCCAAGACTCTGTTTCCATTTCATGATGTAGAAACTCCAACCAGGACACCAAATTCCATGCTGCATCCCAAGCAAAGCTTAATTTGTGAAGCTGCTCTACTTCCTCTATGAGACCTCTCTGCCAGAGGGGTACCGCCTCAGGCCCACAGCAGATCAGGCAGTCCTTGTCTCGCGAGGCTGATGTCATTATGTCCTTCCAGCTTGTGTGTCCAAACTCATCTTCCCAAAGTCTGGGAGCCCTGTGGGCAGATGGGGTAAACTTGCAGCCTGGGGTTCAACTCTAGCCCAGATTGGGCCACTCCAGTCATGTGTGTGCCTTCCTGCCCCTAGCGACGCCTGACCTTGTAGCTTGCGACCGAGAAAGCACGCCAGCCATTTGTCTCCTCTTTGTGGCCGCAAGGCCTGGTCCACTGCAGTCTTTGTAGCCATGGGGTAGGGTCAGGCATGGCTGGGGCTGAGGAGATGGAGATGGGGTTAGGCGTTGGGGGACAGTGGCCTCTGAACCCTCCACTTGTGCCCACAGAAGCTGGAAGGAGGAAGGGCAGCAACTACATGAGCGCACAGACACGGACTTTGTGGGTTCAGTGTGAGTATTTGACCTAGTTTAGGTTCCTCCTGCCACTCTTGGGCCAGGCCCTGGTTTGCATGGCATTCTGGGAAGGAAAAAGGTTGGGGATTTCCACCCCTAAACACCTCTAGAAGGCTACCAGGTACCCAAACAAGCACTAACTCACTTGGAGCAAGATCAGGAATTCATGCTAAGCAAAATCTTTAAATCGAGGTTGGAAAACCACAAGTAGCCAAGCCAGCGAGCAGCTGTGCTCTGGGCAGGGCCTATGGAGCCGGCAGCCAGAGGCCTCTCTCTGAACAAGCCCCATTTATCTGCAGTTCCACCAAGTATCCCCTTTCACTCGCCACTTTTTAATGAGGCTCAAACACACACAAACCAAGGTGTTAGGGACGCAAGTTCTAGCCTTCTTATGTGAACATGTATGTCCTGCTGACAGCTCTGATACCCTTCTAGACACTGAGTTCCCCTTCTTAATAACCCAGCTACTTGATGTGGGCTGAGTGAGGGGAGCTGAGACTGTCAGGTGGCTGGCCGGCCCTTCAGGCCAGAAACCTGTCCTCAGAAGGAGAGCATGCAGCAAACACCCTGAAGCATATGCTGAAGCAGAAACGGACTCCTGAGCAGCTATAATGGTGCGAAGATTTTGGTGACCTCCTGGCTGCAGAAAGGCAGGGTGGAGGGTCAGGATTCATCTTTTAGTTGTGACTGGGGTCAGGACAGCAGGGCTGACAAGACAGGCCCAGAAATAAGGGAGAAGACCCAGAAAGTGGGCCTTAAAGGAAGCCTCTAGTTGGGTTTTTGGTCAACGCTCAACGACATGCAAGTGGATTATTTACTTTGCTGAATCCCCAGTGTAAATCTGGAGTCCGTAGTTTACTCTCTGCCAGCAGGCTGAAGGCAACAGAGAACACGATAGTCAGGACTGGGAGAGAAGACAAGGGAATTCGGATCAGAAGGAAACAAATGTCAAGAAAATTCTAGAAACCTAAGGGTCAGAGCTGGGGAAACAGTTGGAAGCCTAAGTGCCTAGAAGCCTGAAATTGTGGCTCCCGAAAAGTGTGGTCGCACGGAGTGGGGGCAGTGATCACATCCTCGGCTTGTCGCTCACGTGCCATGCCCCTTAATCCTGTGTCTCAGTTTATTTGTGTGTAAAGCAGAGATAATGTTGCGTATTTCAAAGACCTGTGAGGAGGATGTGACCAATATACACAAAGTGCTTGCAGAGCGCCCAGCACACATGGCCGCTCAGTGAGTGTGTGCTGCCGTTATCATCAGAGAACAGTTTTCACTGGACCTTTGGGGGATAAAAAGAAAAAAGTTAATTTGTGGCAAGAGTAAGAGAAGGACCTAGAAGTAGGGGTGTGTGATGGACAGAAATCTCCCTGGTCAACAGGAGCCATCCTCTGGGTCACGGGATGGGTTCGGCAGGGGTGGGGGCCTGAGGGTAGACCGTCAGAGCAGCCTCCGGCTGGCTCAGGTCATGGCATGCTAGGAACCTCGTGAGTGGCTGTGGATGAAGCTGGCCTGGGGCTCAGGAGACAGTGCCAAGTTCTGGAGGCTGGGCCCGGTGCAACCCGAGGATGACAAGCCTAGAGCAGTGTTGAAGGGCAGAACAGACTCAGGTGTGATCCGGGCACTCTGGGGAGACATGGAACGGCAGGCAGAGCCCAGGTTCAGCCACACTGTGGCTCTATGGGGCCTGGCGTGCAGCTAAGCTGGGAGCAGGAATTCGAAGCCCCAAGGATTAAAATAGAAAGAGGCCCCAGCAAAGAGATCCAGACAACACTGGTGGGGAGAGTTACACTCTGGAGGCCACGGGGGGCGGTGGGTTCCCAGGACTCCTGCCCAACCAGCTGGAGAGCAGGTCAATTAGCAGGAAGAGCATGCCAGGCCCAAGACTGGCTCCGGTGCTGAGATTTTCCTGGAGCTGTAGGTGGGTAGCAATGCTTGCTAGCTGTGACTGTCACAGGCCAAGTGGCGACAGCCAATGTGAGGACTGAGACGGAACAACTCATTCAGAGTTCCCTGAATGAGTAGGGCAGAGAGTAGATGCCCCAATGTACAATAGCATTAAGAAGTGCCCATACATTGTGTTTGTATTCAGAAGACCAAGAGCCCATTTTTACACAGGGTAAATGAACACTTAAGGTACTGAGATGACAGCAGGTGCGGCATGGCTGCAAAGGAACCCAAGGGGTCAAGAAGGCAGTGATGTGTGGTGTGAGCTCCCTACAAGTTAGCACCCTGTGCCTTCTTCCACTTCACAGAGCTGAGGACCTGGTAGGTGTCGTGTGAACTCGTGTGCAAGCAGTTCAAAGAACCAAGAAGTAGGTGGTGAGTGTGCAGGGGTCCTGGTGGGTAAGTCTGATTTGACCCCAAGCCCAGCAGTGGCTAAAACCTGGCCTGAGCCTAGACAAGGAAGCCGCAGAGCCATGACAGGAGGAGAAGACTGGAAAAAGAGGTCCATAAGGTAGGAAGTGGGAAGGAGCATCCCTCAGGTGAGAGGGACCCGAAGGCCCCAGGGAGGCCTGGAGCAGGAGTCAGGACGCCTGTACCATAACAGGAAAGGCTCACGAGTGGCCCACTGCCAGACACTGCCTCTCTTATCCAAGCACAGACTGGGGAATCGGTGCCTGGCGGGTGGCTTTGGGGGTGAGCAGAGGAGCTGGTGCAGTGAGAAATAGAAGACCAAGGATTCTCCACAGAGGCAGGGACGTTTCCTGCAGAAGAACGTCAAGATCCGAAGTCAGCCTGACAGTCAAGGTCAGTGTGGGTTGCAACCCCAGCCAAATGGGGCTATCCCTTCTGCTGGCCGGTACTAAGGGAAGAAAAGACTTCTTCATTTTCAGTCACCAGGGGCAGAGCTTCTCCTGGTGGTCTTCCAGGCCTCCCCGCTCAGAGGCAGCTCTGAGTGCTGTGTGCTTCATGGTGCTCCACTGGCAGCTCAGTAACCCCAAGCCAGCTAAGCAAAATCCCCTCTGCCACCTGACTTGGGGAATAACACCTTAGAGCTTCAGGGAACTCTCCCTGGGGTCCTATATGCCATAAAACCACTGTGCTAAGAGAAACTGTAAAATTCATCTCGAATCCCCGTGAGGCATCTTTTCAGGAGTATGGAGCCTCCTGGCAAAGTCCTCAAGGAGACCTCTTTGGGGGCAAGAAACGAGCACTAGCTTACGTGCAAACTGACCAGCACACTGGTCAGGTCAGGCCAGGCTCCCTGGGTCTGGCTGCTGCCAGAGCCTCACCTGCAGCTTTTGTTCTGCCGACAACAAGCCACAGGCGGTGACTCCCCTGTCAAAGGTTCCCCTACTGAGAGTGGCTAAGTCGTGATCCCATGAGCATCCTGACAGCCTGGGAGATGGCTCCCTGCCCACTGCCTAAGGGGCCACTGTCGAGGGCCGGACTTTCTTCTGGGAAAGGGCAGAAAGCGCCCTCAGGGCTTGGCACTCAGCCACTGCTCTCTAGGTTGGGAAGTTGTTTTGGTCTTGCTGGCCTTGCTCTCGGGAGCTTTGGACCAGCGAGTGGCTGGCAATGAGTTAACCTCAGGAGTCAGGCCAAGGTCACAGGGCATATCCTGCACCTGCCTGGCCAGGTCCTTGCTGGGCACCAAGAACGGATAAAGAGCATGGTGTAGGGTATCTGAGCCCAACTCAAACCGCTGGGTTCACATGTGTGGATGGCACACAATGAGTCAAGGCAGCCTCATGAAGCCAAGAGTTCATGCAAAACTAGACCATCCCAGGAGCAGCCGCCTCTTCTGTAGTGCATGCTGTGTGCCAGGCACTGCTCTGGGCTTGTCTCGGGTTCCCTCACACAGTGCTCACAATCACTATTAGTATCCACACTTCGCAGATGGGGAAACTCATGCCATAGAGGAGAAGCAGTCTGTCCTCGGTCACACAGTTAGTCCGCTAGCCCACATCAACACGGCAGAGAGCTGCCGGCTGGCCCAGAGCCGCTCCTGGCTCCTGGGTCCAACCTCCACTCCTCACACCCTGGGCAGGGCCGTTTGTGGAGAGGTCTACACCATCGACCCTACAAGGAAGGGGCCACCCCATCTTACAGAGAAGCAAACACCCAGCACAGAGATTTCAAGCAACTGCCCAAAGTCATGGCACTGGGAAGTGGCAGAAGTGGGTTCCGAATCTGGGTTTTTCCCCGCCAGAGCTCTTGATCTTTCTTTAAAATCCCTCATGAAAACATTCATGACAAAGAAGGATTGTGTGGAACAGTTATTCCACATCCCGGTCAAAGTCTATCTGAGCTTGCTGATCTGGCTTCAATAGACTCCCTACTCTGAATAATCTTGTATGAGAGCTTTTCCTGGTCTCTGTCCACATAACAGATACTCTCTGTGAAGGAAGGACCTGATTGAAATCTGTTTGCTTGGAGACAGTGAGACAAGGAGCTGAGCATCTGTCCTCACATTGCAGGCAATTACCCTCCAACCCTGGCTTCACAAACATCCCAGGCAGCCTCCCCAAAATCGCCTAAACTGCCAAGGCACCTTCCAAAATGCATACAAAACAGACCCAGTTTACCCACATCCACCTCCCCCATCCCACTTTCCAGTATGCAGGTGATGTTTTGAGTTGTACGCTTGAAACCTGTATGGTTTTATTAACCAATGTCACCCCAATAAATTAAATTAAAAAAATGGACTCAGTTTGGAGAAGGAAAAGGGTGGGTTAGTGGGCCTGATAAGCCCTTCTTTTCCCATGGGTATCGAAGCCTTTCTTTTCACTTGTTAATTCACAGCCTAAGAGTGGTGTCAGCTGTTTCATGTCCAGCCCCAGCAGCCTGGGAAGTGGATTTCTGGAAACCCACTCATTTGCACATGTCAGGGCGGCCCCGGGATGTTTATTATAATGGATAAAGAAGCCAGACCGCCTGCCCAGATGGTCTTTGGCAAGAGCGCTGGGCTTTCCATCTGGGGCCTTTAGGCCACACAGTCAAGTCACATGGGGGTCACGGGCTTCAATTTCTCAGGTGACTGGCTTCAAACCCCAAAGGGCTGATTACTCTGACGCTAATTAAGGGGTGTTTTTCTGTGGAGGAGGCTCACAGGACTCTGTGGGGGCAGGAAAACCTCCACAAAATCATCAGGCTCCCCAGATCATCAGGCCTTGTGAGAAGTTCCTCTCCTGGGAGCGCAGATGGAGACAGGCAACCTTTCCAGTTTTTAATCAATGGACAATGGTCAGGAAAAGCAGAGGACCACGGGCTTGTCATCTCCCTGGAGAGACCCTCACCCTACATCAGGGACAAGAGGGGCTCTCCGAAGCCCAAGCCAGCTTGGGGGTGTTCTGAGACCTTTCCGCCTGCAGAGCAGCTGCAAGGAGAGACACGTCACCCTCTGCCTGAAGCCTTCATCTGTCCCTGGCCAGAATGTTGTTTGGAGTTTGTTTTCTCTTCTTTCCCCAAATA
The DNA here is from genome assembly GCA_039655065.1 of Glossophaga mutica. Classification (NCBI taxonomy): domain Eukaryota; kingdom Metazoa; phylum Chordata; class Mammalia; order Chiroptera; family Phyllostomidae; genus Glossophaga; species Glossophaga mutica. Next base: position 113,829,791 of record CM077306.1, read on the forward strand.
CATTTTTTGGTAAATTAGCAAAAGCTTCTTCATCGCTGAAAGGCTCAAAGCATTTTTCAAGAACTGGCATCCACTCCGCACCTTATGAATTCATTAATTAAGATGCTGGCAAACAGCCACTCCACACATGCTGACATCCAGCCGTGTTAGGTAATGAGGTTTTAGTCTCCTGACCCCCATCAAGTGGAGTGGAGCCAGACACAGGCTGCCAGGAGAAATCACCTACCCAATGGTGACCTATCGCTTGTGTCTGGCAGCAGGTGAGGCTCATTTAATGGTCAGCGTTCCTTGAACGATCTCTGCATGTTGCAAGCCTTTCTCCCAGCCCCTGGCTGGGCAGCACCCCAGCAAAGCAGCATCCAACTGCCTACTCCTCTGTGGCCTCCTAACCTCTTACCAGCAAATCACCCTACTGGGCTCAGATGTCAGAGGCAAGGGTTCAAGTACCTCCTCCAGCCACTCAAGCCAATTCGGTAAATATTTATTGACAGTCCACTAAGCTGCTTCTAGTTCTTGTCTCAGCAAATTGGTAGGCTCCTGTCAGCTCTGTGCACAGGCGGCTCCAGAACGTAGACTGTCTCCATCCAGGCTTGGTGCTTCTGCCCCTCCCTGCCCTCAGGCAGCTTACAGCAGTGGCTGACCTTAGACAAATAATTACGAGTGCCAAGACTCCTTTCCTCTGGCGCTCATCATGTCCAGGCCATTTCTCCTCCCTACCTGCCATCTCAACCTCATCGTCACTGATTGTGGCCTCTTTTTCTGTGAAGGATTCCAGTAAATTTTAAATGACTCCCATTAAATTGTATTCCCTGTAGCAGACACTATTAGTTGGCCAGCACAGCACTAATTCCCAACCCCCTCCTTTGTCTAACTCCGTTACAGAAGTTAGAACAGTTCAAGGAATGCTTTGCCAGCCTCACTGCAGCTAGGCGTGGTCATAAACCAGTTCTGGCCAACAAGATATTCAGAAGTCAGCTGGGAGATTCCTGGGAGGGCTTATGTTTTGCTTATAAAAGGAAGAAAGAAGAGTGTTATAGTTCCTTTCTCCTTCTTCCTCATTTAAAGTTGGATATGAGCCCTGGCTGGTGTGGCTCAGTGGATTGAGTGCCAGCCTACGAACCAAAGGGTCGCCAGTTCGATTCCCAGTCAGGGCACATGCCTGGGTTGCAGGCCAGGTCTCCAGTAGAGGGCGTGTGAGAGGCAACCACACATAGATGTTTCTCTCCCTCTCTTTCTCCCTCCCTTCCCCTCTCTAAAAATAAATAAAATCTTTAAAGTCAGATATGATGACTGGAACTTGGGCAGCTATATTGTGACTATGAGGAAACAATTTAGAGAACTCAGAAATACTAGCCCTGACATTGCTGAGCTTTTGAACCAAAGCCACCAACCTCCAAATTTCCTGTTATGGGACAAAATATACTCCTGTTTGTTTAGATAACTAAGGTCAGTTTTCTGTAACTTGTAGCCAAACACTTTCTAAACTGATAGATTTTTGTACTAGGAAATGGATCAAACCAAATATCTCCTTTAAAACATCAGCTAAGACACTGCACAGCTGTTAAGACAATTGGCTGTTGAAACATCTAAAGACACCAAGTTGAACAGTCCCGCTTGGAAAGAAAAGCACAATGACCAAGTAATGACAGCTCATAACTATCAGAGATTTAAAAACATAAACAGGTTTTACACCAGCCAAAATCCTATCGCTTTAGACTGAAATGCAACCTTTCCCTCAGCCAGAACCCACCTATCAGTTTAGACTGAAATACACCTTCTTCCTCCTCCAACACAACATTAAAATCAGTACCAGAGCTGGTGATTTCTCATCTGAACTGAAATTCTTTCTTGCTATTCAGAATTAACTCTCAGAAGCTAAAACTCATAGCCAGTTTTTTACAACTCTGAGATCTCACCAGGTGGCAAATCAGTTGGGTAAAAAGGTGTTAAGAGAAGCCAGGAGTCAGGGAGGCCAGGAGGTGCCATGGCTGTCCTGGGAGGGAACTGCCCAGTGCCACTGGCCCGCGCTGGCCCTTGGGCTGAGTGCCGCCTGCTCGGCAACTGCTGCACTGTAAGAAGTGGAGACTGTTTGCAGGTGCTGAGCTCACTCACTTGTGGGGATTTTATTGGTCTCTCAGATTAACAAACATTGTTGATTAAATCATCACTTCCTTGGCTCTAAACACAAGACTTTCAAGGAGGACAGTATCTACTGCTACTGAGCAGCAGTACACGTTCAACACTTAGATCGGCTGGCGCAACGGAGGAGCAAGGTGAGGAGACAGCCAGATGCCAAGCTTTTGCTAAGGCGTGCAGTTACAGATCCCACATTTTAGAACACCCAAGCAAAAAGTAACCTTAGAGATCAAGATGGCAAATGTAAATATCTATATTGGTATTGCTATGTAAAAAAGTATATTGGCAAATGTGACTGGTGTAAGGTGGTATTACAGCGTATGCCCCAGCAAATTCAAAACACTTCTAAAGCCTGTGTCAGCCAAACAAAAGACAACTGTGATCTGTATTTGGACCATGTGAGTCTATAGCCCATGTGAAGTTAAAGTCCTTCGTGTTACAGGTGAGGAAACTGAAGCCCAAACAAGGGGTTTGACTTAGCCACGATAAAAAGATGCAAAAGAACCACAAAGGCTGCTGATAAGAGCACTGTTTGTTGATCACAACACCACCAGGCCCCTGTTAGGCTCTTTAAATAGATTTTTTCATTTAATCCTCAAGACCACACTGCCAGGTAAACTGCAATCTGTGCAGACCGTGGGCTGTCCACTAAAACACACCAGCCCCTTCTTCCCCACAATCAAGCTGCATTTGGGCATGTGGCCTCCTAGCTGAATGCGTTTTCCAGCCTCCCCCTGCAGACAGGTGAGGCATCGCTTCTTACCTCACATCTTTGCCAATGACAAGTGGGCACTTTAGGTCCAGGACTCTTAAGACACTAGGTGTGCTCCCTCCACTCTCTCTTTCCCTGCCAGTGGGTACATCAGTGGGGTATGGCCTGGTTTCATTCACGAGGTGACAATAAGATCCTAAGGGAAGGCAGAACCACAAGATGGAAGAAATACAGAACCACTACCGTCCCAGTACTCTAGACCAGGGGTTAGCAAACTACGGCCTGTGGGCCAAGCACGGCCCATCATCTGTTTTGTAAATAAAGTGTTATTGGAACACAGCCACATCCATTAATGTACATACTGTCTACGGCTGCTTTTGTGCTAAGACAGCCTATCTTGAGTATAGTTGATTCATGTTATTTGAGGTAGTTATGTTCTATAAAGTTGCCACCAAAAATGAATTAGCAAATACTGAACCAGGTTAAGCTCCTGTGAGCCTCTGTTCACAATATTATTATCAACTGATCAAAACAAAACTTTGTTTTGTGTGTTTAACAAGAACTTATATAATATATATTCTCAATTCATTAACACTGAACTCACAGCGAAACAGCCCTGTAAATCAGACCGAAACAAAGGCACACGCACAGTCTCTGTGAGACACAGGAAACTTTCCTGCACTCATAAAACTAGACGGCACTTCAGCACTATATTTGAGAGCCATTTTAAACAGCAAAATACCCAGCAAAAAGCCCAAAATTACAAAAAAGTGTGGCACTAAAGAGACCACAAAAAGGACACTTGTTTCCCATATAAGAACTGAAACAAGAAGGCAAAGGACTGCCTTGTTCAACTTTAGCAGGATACATGGGCCTCAGATGACTCAAATTTTTTACTGCTTTGAGTTTGTCTGTGAATTACTGCAAAAGCATCGTAGGTACTGATTTTACAAATACATTTTGACAAGTGGGCAAATTCACAAATAGACTTCATGAATAATGAGGATCAACTGTAGTTGCAAGAGACTATATGATCCACAAAGACTAAATATTTACTATCTGACCCTTTACAGACAACATCTGCCCATCCTTGTTCTAGCATGTTAGAAAGCGCCCCCCCTCAACTTTCTTATTCTTGACGCCACTGACTTCTGAGGTTTCTTACAGCAGCTTATTGTGTCCTAATACAGACTATAAAGTCTATGCTCTTCCCACTACATCGTGCCTTCTCATTTTACCATCATATTCTCTTTCAGAAAATTTATATTTCCATCAACTTTTTTTTCCTACCAAGTAGGCTGATATTTCTCAAGGGTGTTACTAAAACCTCCTGCTTCAGCATGATGTGTGTAGCTTGTTAAAAACACAAACTCTTGCCATGGCTGGGTAGCTCAGTGAGTTAGATAGAGCACAGTCCCAATGTGTCAAGGTTGTGGATTCAATCCCCAGTCAGGGCACATACAAGAATCAACCAGTGTGTGTAGATAAGTGGAACAACAAATTGACATTTTTTTCTCTAAAATCAATCAGTACAATTTTTTAAAAACATTCTTTGGCTCTGGCTGGGTAGCTTAGTTGGTTAGAGCATCATGCTAATATGCCAAGGTTGCAGGTTCCATACTCCGTCAGAGCTCAAAGAATCACCAGTGAAAACATAAATAAGTGGAACAACAAATCAATGTAACTATCTCTCTCAAATCGATGAAACCCCCCCCCCACAAATTCTTTGTTAAAAATACTCCCTCCCCACCCCCAAATACACACCCAAGTCTTAATGAAATTACTCCAGGTGGGAGAGAATTCAACAACTCTCCATTGTAACAAGCTCTCCAAACGATTCTTAGTGCAGCCTTACATTTGAGAAGCACTAAACTGGCAGCAAGCTCAAGACTATTACCGTTTCTTGCAACCTCTGGGAAGTGATCTAAGAGGATTGTAACACATCAGAAACAAGATGCACTAGAACAGGGCTCTTAGGAACTGCGGTGAGCTGAGCGCCTCCTGTCACCCCGCCCCCCAACACCCCCCACCCCATCCATCCACAGTGGGGGAGTGAAGCTCACCAGAGCTCTGCCTCCTGTCACCCTCGCCATCACCCCCACCCCCACCCCCTTCTTCCAGGAAATGGATCCCTGGCCAAAAAGGAGACTGCTGCACTAGAAGACAAATCACCTGGCTTGATTCTCAGCTCCTCTAGGGCTTCAGCTTGTGCTCTACTTGAAACCTCAGTTCCCTCACCTGTACAGATCTCACGGGTTTATACTGAGGATTAACTGAAAATGCAAACAAAGTAGCATACAGTCGCTGCTCAATATGTATCAGTTTTCTTTCCCTTCCATAGGCAGCAAATTATTTTTAAGCAATTTGGGAACATCACCATTCCACAATTCTCTACAAATTCCCACAGGTTCCCAAAGTAATTTTCAAGCTACAAGCTTCAGCACCCTAGAGGAAAAACTTCCCATTTCAGAGGAAAGTTGAGCCACTACTAATACACTAAACAGTATGGGCTTCCTAACCTTTGGGGGTCCCTCATCTACAGGTCTCTACACTTCTGGGGTACCCCTCAATCTCCGACTACCCGTCCTTTTAGGGTCTTCATTTAACGTCTCCCTTCAGGGCCTCCTTATTTCTTTGTCCCGCCCTCTTTGGGGGCTCCCGTTCACTTCCAAGTCTCTTCGCCTCTGGAGGTCCCCTCACCTCCGGTCCCCACCTCCGGTGCCCCCTCGGGCTCTCCAACCTTCGGACCCCTCCAGGTACGCACTCGGGTCCCCTCACGTCCCTGGCTTCCCTCTTCCAAACCCGTGTCACCCTGCCTGCCTCCCTCAGGCCCCTCCTCCAGCCTGCAGCCGGCCTGACCCACGACCCCGCCGCGGGAAGTAGGCCACTAACGACGTGGCCCACTCCGACTTTTCCTCTCACCTCTAGAGCGACGCCCAGATTCTCCCGCTTCTTTTTAGCCATGTTACTTGCCCGGATCCCCCAGTCGTTATTGGATGCTCCCATTGGTGGTATCACGCACGCGCAAACAGTCGTGCTTCTCCTTTATTGGCCACAATGCGGCGAGAGGTGGGGTTACTGGGGTCGCCGTCCCATTGAGGGGCGGAGCCAACGCGATGCGTCCGCGTTTTGAGACGCAGCCTCTGCCTAGGGCCGTGGGAGCCGGGGGAGCAGGGGTGGGGGGTGGCGGCGGAGGGGGGGCGGGCGGCCGGGGCTGGCTAGATCGCTAGATACCCCGGGAGGGAAAACGCCCAACCTGGGAGTAGAGCTGCCTCTTTCCTTATTTATTCAAAGCCACCTTACAGCACTGAGAGCCTTTTTTTCCCACCCCATCTTTTTCATTGCCCTTCATCTCTTTAGTGACCACCCTGCACACTTTGAGGCCAACCTGCACCTCCCACCCCACCACACCCCACCCCCATTCAAATCCTGCCGAGCCTTCAAAGCCCATCCTGAAGCGCTGCTGCTCCAGGAAGCCCTATTCTGAGCCCCTTAGCCTTTGGAAATCTGATAATGAGCTTCTGTTATTCCTCCTTTCGGTCTTGTGTTCTTAATCATTTTACTTGTTTTATTGCAAGAACAGCCCACAAACATCACAGAAAATCTAAAGCAGCATCCTTTTTATTCTACCAGTCTTAACACCAGTTTCTTGTCTGTGTTTCTGCATACTCCCTTCCAGGCATCCTTTCAAACATAGTATTTTATACTGTTGTCAACGTATTGTACAGTACACTGTAGACCCAGGTATTTGGAATGTTTTCACTGTGACCCCATGATAAAAAATGTTATTCTGTATCATGGCCCAGTTACCCATATAACTGAAACTAAAATTTCCTGATAAACACCTTTACCACCTGTGATGCACTGTGATATTTCTTACTCTAGCCTATTTTATTTTTTGAAGTTGGGGGCAGGAGACTTGTTAAGTTTATTTCATGACCCATTAATGGATATTGAACTGCAATTTGTAAAACACCATCATAGGCATTTCCCTGTTTTTGAAATCATCATTTGTGATGGTGGTATATGCCACCATGTGAAACATCCATCTTGGATTGGACATCACCTCCAAATAATGGTAAAGCAAATATCTTTGCATACATATAGCTCCATATTTCTGAATTCTTTGAGATAAATTTGTATAAGTGGAATTATTGGGTCAAAGAATATGAGATCAAAATTGAAGCTCCTTATTTTCTGACCAGTTATCTCTCCATTGGAGCCTGTTGTTTCTGTGTGTGAATAATGACCCAACTCAGTGTTGGGGGAAAAGGTGTCTTCAGATCCCTGTTCTCATCTTGATAGAGTCGTTTCGTGCTGGAGCTGGAGGAGACCTGAGATATCACCTCCCTGGCCGCCTGACTGAGGCCAGCAGAGGGAAAGTGTAGTAAATTCTCTCTGAACAGTCAGCAGCCTGTTGAGCAGCTCCTTAGTGCAGATCTCAGCCTAACACCCAGCACAGAAGAAACTTACTCAAGAACGTTGTCCAGCAACTGTCAATCAGCAACATTTATTGTTGGAACACTCTTCGCAGTACTGGTTCCAGTCCCAGAAAAACCAGACTTTGTGCCTCCCAATTATCACAGGCATGGGCCCAGGGGAGGTGAGAAGAGGAAAAACACTCTGTGCTTTTAGAAGTGGCTCCTTTTGCGTTCATTTGGCACCATGAAAAAGCCACAGAGACTGGGTGAGCTTTGTGTCGGTGCCCTGACTTTCTCCCTTATTTCCCCGTGAAATAATGGGAAAGCTGTCATCCTTCTTCCCTCAAGGTCAGGTTTTCCAAACCAGACCTGTCTCCTGGTTCTCATAACGGGACCAATACTTGAAATGGGACTGGAATGAGAGCCTGAATGGGTTATGTGAAAGGGAGGCTTTTGGAATGAGACTGACCTGGATTCCAACCCTAGCTTGGGCACTTAGCAGCTATAGCTTTGGGTCAAGGTACTTAAGTCAGCTGAGCCTAGGTTTCCATATCTGTAGAAGAAGCTGGTGGTACCAGGCTTGTAGGGTCATTGGGAGAATTATTAAGTGGCCAGTGCTGTGGCTTGTTAGTGACCAGGAGAGGGTCAGCAGGATGGATGCTCCCGCTGCCAGTTTTTCATTATCGGGCTTCACTTAGCAACTGTTGCCATTTGTATTTTGATTATTGTTTTGGTATTGGTTTCTATCAGCTTTGACACAATTGTAAAGTTTTTGGTGTTAGGAGTTAGTACCTGGGTTGTTTCCTGCTATCAAGGGTGATTAGATCACTGCAAAAGGCAGCCCCCAAAATACACGAGTGCGTCTCCCTAGAAAGTAGACGCCATCTCCACCTTTACTTGTCCTTCCTGCTGAGACCATCAATCACAGGTTTCATATGCCCAGACATGATGGACAGTGCTGACCCCTGCGGTGTTGGGGAAGCTGCAAGAGCCCCAGGTAACCTGCTGAGGGCCTTCACCCCCTCCTCCCCCCCTCCCAGTACATACAAAGACCAACTTCGATTGCCTGTAGGTCTGTTTGCTGATCCTGCGGCAGCTTGGCCTGGCTTTGGGCTGGAAATTCTGCCCACCTGCAGATGGGTTACTGTGGACCAGCTGTCTGTTTGTCTGTCTTTGTTCTTTAGTGAGCTGTGGTTCTGAACTTTCCATTTGGGAGTTTTAGAGAGAAGTGTTGAAGGCAAATAGAGCATACATTGGCAGACTGGAGAGCTGCATTTATACCTGGGTAGGCCAGGTTCTCACTGTGTGACCCTGGGAAGGTCAAGCCCCCTTTTTGGATCTCCATTTCCTTGTTTGTGAAATGGGCACAGTGGGGAGGACGAGATACCTTAGATACCCCTGAATGCTGTTTTTTTTTAATATATTTTATTGATTATGCTATTACAGTTGTCCCATTTCTCCCCCATCATCCCTCCCACCCTGCACACCTTCTCCCACCCACATCCCCCCTTTAGTTCATGTCCATGTGTCATAAGTTCTTTAGCTTCTACTTTTCCCACACTATTCTTGCCCTCCCCCTGTCTATTTCTACCCACCGTCTATGCTACTCATTCTCTGTACCTTTCCCCCCTCTCCTCCTCCCACGCCCCTGTTGCTAACCCTCCATATGATCTCCATTTCTGTGGTTCTGTTCCTGTTCTAGCTGTTTGCTTAGTTTGCTTTTGTTTTAGGTGTGGTTCTTAATAGCTGTGAGTTTGCTGTCTTTTCACTGTCATATTTTTTATCTTCTTTTTCTTAGATAAGTCCCTTTAACATTTCATATAATAAGGGCTTGGTGATGATGAACTCCTTGAACTTGACCTTATCTGAGAAGCGCTTTATCTGTCCTTCCATTCTAAATGACAGCTTTGCTGGATAGAGCAATTTTGGATGTAGGTCCCTGCTTTTCAAGATTTCAAATATTTCTTTCTAGCCCCTTCTTGCCTGTAAGGTCTCTTTTGAGAAATCAGCTGACAGTCTGATGAGAACTCCTTTGTAGGTGACTGTCCCCTTATCCCTTGCTACTTCTAGAATTCTCTGCTTCATTTTAATCTTGGCTAATGTAATTACGATGTGCCTTGGTGTGTTCCTCCTTGGGTCCAACTTCTTTGGGACTCTCTGAGCTTCGTGGACATCCTGGTAGTCTATTTCCTTTGCCAGATTGGGGCAGTTCTTCTTTATTATTTGTTCCAATAAGTTTTCTACTTGTTACTCTTCTTCTTCCCCTTCTGGGACCCCTATAATTTGGATGTTGGGACGTTTAACGATGTCCCGGAGGTTCCTAACCTTCTCCTCATTTTTTTGAATTCTTGTTTCTTCCTCGTTTTCTGTTTGGTTGTTAGTTTCTTCCTTCTGGTCCACTCCATTGATTTGAGTCCCAGTTTTCCTCCCATCTCTATTGGTTCCCCATGCATCTTCCTTCATTTCACATATTGTAGCCTGCATTTTTTCATCTAATTTGTGAGCAAAATCAACCAATTCTATGAGCATCTTGATGACCAGTGCTTTGAACTGTGCATCTGATAGGTTGGCTATCTCTTCACAGCTTAGAGGAATTGACTCGGGGATTTTCATTTTTTCTCCAGTTTGAGCCATTTTTGGTGGGTTTTTTTTTGTTTGTTTGTTTTGTTTTGTTTTGTTTTGGTCTGGTTTTAGTCTGGTCGTGGCTATTACATATGAGGGGTGCAGCCTTAGGTGTTCCCCAGTGAGGGGCAGCCCAGTCGCTGGGTCGTGACGCTATTTGTGGGGGCGGGGTCTGAGAGGGAAGAATGGCGCCTGCTCTGCTCTCTCCTGGATTCAGTCCCTTCCGCCACTTCCCCTCTGCCTGGACCGTCTGTGTGCGAGAATGTGGGACCACCTGGTCAGCCAGCCGCCTTGTGCGGCCTCACTGATTCTGCACAGTTGGCCCCCTGTGCCCAGGGTGCGCCAGCTGCCGCCTGTGGGCCCGGGGACCGCCAGCCACCGCCCGTGCACCTGGGAACTGTGAGCCGCTGCTGCTTGCGTTCCCGGGTCCGCACCTCCACTTTTTCCTACCGCGACTCCGCCCCTCTTACCGGTCTGGATGAATGGTTGTTGGACTTACGTACAGTTCAATTTTCTATCAGTTCTGATTGTTTTCTTGTTTCTAAATATTTCTTGTCCTTAATTTTGGTTGTGAGAGGAGGCACAGTGTGTCTACCTACGCCTCCATCTTGGCCGGAAGTCTGAATGCTGTTTTTAATAACCTCGTTATTTAAGAGGTCAGATATAGACAATTTTGTTGGCTATAAGGTAGACATATAAAATAAGAACCAATCATTACCTTCAATCTAGTTAGAGAGACAGACTGACAACCTGAAATAGTAAATACCAGACATCATAAAATTAAATGCCAACTGTCTGGTACTTACTACTGATGAATTAGGAGCTCAGCAGAGAAGAGAATGCTGTGGGTGATTTCAAGGTGATGGGTGCTGCAGAATAATCAAAACTGGATTAGGTAAAAATGGGGAAGAGAGCACCCCAGGTGGGAACCCAAGGGGCTTCCCTTAGGGGACCCCCTTTTCAACAAAAGCACTGCACAGGCTAGCCACAGCCCTGCCTCTGTCCTGAAGACTCTTGGGTCAATTCTTCTACCCCTTGTCCCATCCTGGATGTGACTGACCTGTGGGGCCAGGCCCGGACCCGCACCGCTGCCCCAGGGGTACCTCCTCAGAGCAAGAGAGGGGAAGAGTGGAATCATTCACTGTCAGAAACATTTGGGGCAGGAAATGAAGAATTCCATAGGTGGTTAAAAATGTAGTGGAGGCTGATTTATGTTCGAATTTTGTTCCAGGGCAGCAGATTATAGTCCAGGTTCTGAGGCAAAGGCAGTGTCTTTATGGTCTGCTTGGATCAGTTTTATGTCTTGGTGATTTTTATGTCTCAGCTTAGCCAGGATGCTCCAACTTTTTGTCCCATCCCTCGCTGGGGAACTTCTGTACCACTCCTTGCACTCAACCTCATTTTATCATAAAAAGAAAAGAAAGCAGAAAAGATGAAAGGGATAGTTTTGTTTGATATTTAATTGGTATCCAGTTTTTAGTTAAATTAAATCAAATCATAAATAGATGATGAATTCACAGGAGATCCTGAAGTAGATGTCAGATGACATTGTGAAAACAAAAGGACAGGAATCGAAATGTTGTTGAATAAGCATATTCATAATATCTTGATATACATAATATCTTCTTGATGAGAAGACATTTTTATTAAGCATTAGTGCCAAGACAAGCTATGTGGTCTTTCAAAGCCTGCCAATACACTTTTATCTCGTGGCTTCAGTGCCTTTTGTAACTGATGATGCTTCCCACCTTTTTGTTCATGAGGAAGTTCCCATCTGAACTTGTTCAGGAATTTTGGGTGTAGGTTTCCCTGTGCTAGCATTTTCCCTGGCTTCGTTTTACTTTTCTACTCTTGTTTTCCCTTTGCTCTGTCACTTTATTTTTATCCCAACGTATGGCGTGCATTTCGGTGAACTACCTGAAATCCTTCTTGGGGACACACGGGAGCATAATAAATCAGTAAGTACATCCCGTGTTTGTAAATATGGCACTTTGTGCTTTCTATAGCAATTTTTGCATCTGTTAGTTTGTGGGTCCTCACACAGTTCTGTAGGGAAAGTCAGGCGGGCTCACTTACTTCCCATTTTGCAGATGAGGAAGCTGAGGCACATTGAAGAATAAAGTGGCCTGCAGAAGAGGACCCGCCCACCCTCCATCTATAGAGAAAACCACGTGAACCCCTCTGGAGGAGACAAAAATGTGAAACTAACAGCTCACTAGGTAACTTTTTATTCGTATATATGGGTTGACAAGGAGGAAACCAAGGTTGGGGTCACCAGTTAGAGAGGACACAAATTGGGGGTGACCACTGGCTTCAGAGATTCCCCCAGAATCCATATTTGTGTTGCCATCTCCACCCCCATCTTTTTGTTCTGGTAACGCTCTTACTGTTCACATGGGCAGGTGGCACGGTGATCCAAGCTGGACAGCCAGTCACAGAACCACACTCTTATTGGTTCAAAGGTCAGGACACGTGACTTGAGCTGAGCCAACAGGAGTTCATCGAGATTTTAACTTTCTTACTGGAAATGAAATCCCATCTCAGCTCTGGTTGCAAAGCTGTTGGGATGCCATCCTGGAACAGCTGGCAGCGGTGCTCCCTCACGTGAGAAGTCCCTGTGGGATGTGAGAGAAGGCGGGCAGAACTGGTGGGCAGCAGCTCTGAGAGCCCGTGAGAGAGAGTGCCCTGCAGGTGTTTGGAGCTCAGCTGGCAGGTGCCTAACATTTGCCCTTCCCAGGATGAAGGCCAACAAATCTCCCTTTTTTGGGTAAGCTAGTTTGAACTTTTTTTTTTCACTGATAGCCCAAAGATTTCTTAAT